>OY283153.1:11129932-15929932 GCA_958299815.1 Sarcophaga carnaria
TAACATTTAATTGCAGATTACTTGCCGAGAACCCGTTGGTGTAAAGCGTTTTATGCTACTAATTCTTCCTTGAGCAGTTGTTACCAAGTTTACAAGAATCCTTAGTCAATAAATTTTTATTGTAAGGATGCACTGGTGAAGTCAAATGGTTAAAGGCAATACAAGTAATATGGCAGTGATTGAAGTCTGTATGTTTCTTGTTTTTATTTTCTATAGTAAGGAATGCCAAACTCAAGCCCAAATTCTTACGAACCAGGCGCTGTACTGTGGTGTTTTTTATGTGCCCTCGTAATCAGGAACTTCTATGAGGATAACCGTTAAATATCTCGCTATCTTCACCGAGAGACATTGGGTATTTGGATTGGAATTATAGCTTGTATACGTTAAACTTTATGCCTCCTTAACATGATAGCTAATTGATCAAAATGCAGGATTAATTACTCATGAAACTGTTGGCTCAATAGGTGCCTGCCACCAAGCGCCGTGTTGTATGGATTATTTTCTTATTAAATCCACTTGTCAGCAAAGTTCTTGCATTTTGGACAAAAGAAAAAATGTATCAAGAAGGGATCTTGAAAAGAAGCAGGAGTTCTTCGTCTCAAAATAAAATATTTCGAGCCCATAGGGTAACACGCGGATATATAGTATTCCAAGCGAAGGTCTATGTCATTTAAAGGTGTGCTTTATTCAACTTAGATATCGAAGCCTCCATTCTTCTAAGTGTACTTAGAACGTTTTTAATGTTCTTGCATTTTTAAATTCTACGTTCTCTAACTTAAATATTGTCAAATATATATATAAATATAATCCGTTCCGAAGTTATAGGGAAAAATCTCCTTAGAATACACATATGGTCGTATATCGCGTGAAAACTTTGAGAGAAATACTGGACATAGTAGTACTATCTGACAGTCAGGTCCCGATTCGGCTCTTATGAGATGAAATTTAAGCTAGTATGGGACAGTCTGGAGAAGTTGAATCGGATAGGTTGGGAAAATAAGGTCCCGGGTCATATGATATCAATTAGATGAGCTTGCAGTGCCCCTGATGGCATAAAAATCCCTTTTGGGGAGTCTGAGTAACGTTGTGTCAGTATTTTCAGCGAAAGGCAAATAGTCTTCTTAAACCATGTGGGTTTGAGGCAATCGAAATTTTTGTTGAGAAACTACAATAAAAGGAGACCTGATGCGTGCTTTTGATACGGTGTTTTGACAGTGCGCTCAGGCTACTCTTATCCAGAATGGTGGTTGGCTTGAGTCCAACACGTAGATTTTGTAGCGATAAGAATCAATCATTGCAATACATTCTTGCAACCTGTGTGGTATTAATAAATCCCAGATAGAATACATCTGAGTGTATATCAGGTGCTGGGTAAGGAATTGTCAAGGTTGACACCGAGCAGCATCCTGCAGTTTGTCAGGTAAATAGGTTTGGAAGAGGCAATATAAGGATACCCTAGAAAATTTTGGAGATTGCAGCACTATGGCCCTTCTGTACGACGATAATCATAAAAATCAAAAATTTTAATGGCCTACAGTCTACGAATTTAAGGAAGTTCTGTTACTCTTCAATGTAATCTCTTAACTATACATATATACATGCATAACTAATCATTATAACCTTTCAGTCAGAATCACGACCTAGTTGCTCACACCACTTATGTTGTGTGTGTTAAATTTATACATGAGTGGTGGGATCTACAGTTTAAAGTCGACTCCGAATGACAGATTTCTTTGAGAAACTTTTTCATGGCAATTTTATTTAATCTCTGAGTTTTTGCCAGAAATCTGCCGAGAGGAAGTTCTCGAGGAAATAATTTTTCATTTTCATTTTGTTCAGGATGTCTGACCACAGATTTGAACCTTGGCATGACGTCTAATAAGCCAACACACTACCTACTAGACTATGGCGACTTTGATAATATCTCGGGTGCGCTAAATAACTTTTTTTTGAAAATGCTTTAAAAAAAAAATACTGAATATTTTCTCAAATTTCTTTTTTTATTTGAAAGTACAATCCTTCCGGTTAAAAATGGAAAATAATTTCATTCAAATGGCTGCCTCGGCTGGCCATGCAGTAGCCTACACGATCGGTCCAATTTTTAAGCACATTATCGATTGTGTGCAGCTGTATTTCACCAATGGCTTCACGAATATTGTCCTTTAAAGCGTCAATTGTCTCTGGCTCATCGGCGTAACACTTATCTTTGACGGCACCCCACAAATAATTGTTCAACGGTGTCAAATCGCAGCTCCGAGGTGGCCAAACGCCATCAGCTCTGCGGCTGATAATGCGGTCTTTAAAAACAGGGCGCAAAACATCGGCTGTGTGGCACGTAGCGCCGTCCTGTTGAAACCAAATGTTGCCAATATCCTTCTCTTCAATTTTTGTGAACAAAAATTCGTTCAACATGATCCGATAACGATCGCCATTGACTGTAACGGCCATTCCTTGCTCATTTTCGAAGAAAAATTGCCCAATTATGCCTCTGGACCAAAATCCGCACTAAACAGTGACTCGTTTTGGGTGCGTCGGCTTTTCAATGTATGCGTTCGGGTTTTCTGAGCCAGCCGAGGCAGCAATTTGAATGAAATTATTTTCCATTATTAACCGGAAGGATTGTACTTTCAAATAAAAAAAGAAATTTGAGAAAATATTCAGTATTTTTTTTTAAAGCATTTTCAAAAAAAAAAGTTATTTGGCGGACCCTTTATGTGGCTTTATATTGCTATTTTCTCTTCAGATACTGATTTTAGGATCGTCAATAATTTCTGATTTCATTTCAATTGTCATTTATAACTGACAAGTCATCAAAGTTCTTTGAATTTTTAAAAATAAATCGGCTGCGTTAACAAAACGTATACCAAACCGTAATACTTTTGGAATATACAGGAGTTTTTCTATACGGTAGTCTGGAGTTTTTAATGTTGAATATACGAATATTTGGATTTTTTACTGATCAATTGAAAGATAAATGCTAAATCGAAAGGAACGATTTCTTAAACAATTTTTTTATATTTTAAATTTTACTCAATTCATTGAAAAAGAAAAAAATGTGTTGTGATAATTTTGTTACGCATTGTTTTCCATCTAATAAATATTCTTCTTACATCTAATAAATATTCTTGCTTTTAATTCAATTTAAAAGAATATATTTTTTTTTAAATTTGTTTATTAAGAATTTCCTTTTATCAGATCTTTACAAGACAATGTATTTAAATGAAGCTTTCTTAACCAATTTGTATGTATCCTTATCACATAAATGCATTGGTATTAAATTGAAATTAAAAATTAATATTTAAGCAGGATATGCAATCAATTTAAATTTAAATCAACATTATATCGTAGACAATTTAACACACTTGAGATATTAAATTCCGAAGAAAACCTTTAAAAAAGCAAATCGAAGAGAGAGAAAGAGAGAGACTTGTTATCACAATATCAAGAAAAATAATGTCCTTTTAGAACAAACACACACTCACACGCTTACACTGTGATAAAATCATTGATACATACATGTAAATGTAGGGCGTGTTTACATGTGACAGTGTGTGTGACTGTGTGTTTGTATTATAAATAAAAAATTATTTCCATAAATAAATAACAACACACACACACATTGTCTGTTAAATGTACAAATATTAGTTCATTTCTGTTTTTCTCTTTTTTTTTTCTCAATGCAATATAACGTAACATAATGTTACGTTACGTATGTAATGTAATGTAATATTTAATAATAATGAATGACATATTTTCGTAAAAACATACAGGACACAGGACAGTGTCAATAGAAAATCATTTCAGAAAAATATACAATAAAAATGAAAACCGAGTGTGTAAAATAAATAAAAAAAAATAAATAAAAAAAAACAACTGACATATAGCAGAGGATAAATGGGGTACTTAAGGCAACTAATGACGTCCATAAATATTTTCTTTTTATGGGACAGAAACAATTTATCCGCCTATTATTGTTAATAATTGGTAATAACCGGCTATTTTTACACATAAAAGGTAAGAACGCAAGAAAGAAAAACTCAATCAAAAACTATTCAATACACCGGATTACAGGAAATTATTTTATGCTGAGTTGCATTGAATGGGGGAAAATAACAATGAATTATAGTTGTTGAGAATATTTTATTCCTTTTAAGAAAACCAATTATGATGCTGCTGTGCTAACACAATAAAGGCTTAGTACAGTGAAAATGAAAAGGACTTCTTAATATCGAGTATTTTTTTTTATCAATATTATCGGGTTATGCATTTAGTGGTTCAAAAAACTCTAGTCGGGTAACACTAGCATTCATGTGAAATACCATTAATTTATTGCAGGGGTTGCCATTTAGGAATATCTATCGTTTGACAATCGAAGAACGCGTCAAAGTCCATTGCGACTTCATAATACCAAGTAATTTTTTTTTTACCAATAAAGGGTCCGCCAAATAACTTTTTTTCTTGAAAATGCTTTAAAAAACTACTGAATATTTTCTCAAATTTCTTTTTTATTTGAAAGTACAATCCTTCCGGTTAATAATGGAAAATAATTTCATTCAAACGGCTGCCTCGGCTGGCCATGCAGTAGCCTACACCAGAAGATGCCGTTTTTGGCAAAAAAATCATCTTTTCAGATGAAGCTCATTTTGATCGTGGCGGGTATGTAAACAAGCAAAATTGTCGCATTTGTGGCACAGGAAACCCACGCATACATTGAAAAGCCGCCGCACCCAAAACGAGTCACTGTTTGGTGCGGATTTTGGGCCATTTTTCTTCGAAAATGAGCAAGGAGCGGCCGTTACAGTCAATGGCGATCGTTATCGGATCATGTTGAACGAATTTTTGTTCACAAAAATTGAAGAGGAGGATATTGGCAACATTTGGTTTCAACGGGACGGCGCTACGTGCCACACAGCCGAAGCTTCACTCGATGTTTTGCGTCCTGTTTTTGAAGATCGCATTAAAAGCCGCAGAACTGATGTAGTTTGGCCACCTCGCAGCTGCGATTTGACACCGTTGGACTATTATTTATAGGGTGCCGTCAAAGATAAGTGTTACGCCAACAAGCCAGATACAATTGACGCTTTAAAGGGCAATATTCGTGAAGCCATTGGTGAAATACAGCCTGCACACAATCGATAATGTGCTTAAAAATTGCACCGATCGTGTAGGCTACTGCATGGTCAGCCGAGGCAGCCATTTGAATGAAATTATTTTCCATTATTAACCGGAAGGATTGTACTTTCATATAAAAAAAGAAATTTGAGAAAATATTCAGTAGTTTTTTTTTAAAGCATTTTCAAAAAAAAAGTTAATTGGCGGAACCTTTAGTTGCTTTACAAAGAAGACTTGAGCTCAAACCTTAGCTTTTAAATGTTTAAACAAAGAAAAGAAAAAATATCTTTACTTTGACGAACCGCTCACAGAGTAACTTTCTCTGTGAGTAATTAATTGTCATTGGACAAGCTTCTTAAAACTTTTCTTTTGTAAATGCTAACACTCATGGCCAAAAATTAATGCTCCAACCTAACATGGATGGTACTTCAAAAACAAAGTTTAAATCCATAAAATAATTAAAAAATTTATTTTTCAAACAACAATAAAAAAAACTCTTCTTTTTTAGTTTTTTTCCCTTTTTACTTCCAACGTATTCTCTGTCTGTGTTTTTAATCACACAAGCCATTCCCATTAGTTCTGAGAAAACAAAAAAAGTACATGAGAGACCTATTAGTGCCACAAGGCAGCAAACATGTCTGGAACTTTTATGATGTTTTTTTTCTGACAGTTCAAGTTTGTGACCTTAAGAATTCAGACACTTTATGACAACTTTTGAGGTGTGTTTCGATAAAAACGTGTCAAATATTGACGGGGCATTAACGCCCAACATTGAAAACAAAAGTGTTGCATTAAATTTAATGGCGATTTCAATGGAAGTAATTGAAAAAGCTATACTGTATGCACAGTTAAATTAGGAAAAATTTAATAAAATTGATTGGAATTAAACTCTTATTTCGATTGATGCTTTTGTTGCTTTGAGAAATTCAATTTCATTTGAATTTTCTTTAGCCATTGATTTGTCATTATTTCCCAGGGTTTGTAAAGTAACTTTAAATTACACGCTCATCAGCTGTTGCATTAAATATGAGCAATGAATTGAATTCCATCGTGATAACGTGTAAGCAGACAACATGCAATAGATTATGCAAGTGTATCCATCATCGCATGTACGCGTACAACTTCCAATGTCACCAAATGTTGCAATACAGTTTGATTGCGGAAGACAGCGAGAGAGAGAGAGAGAGAGAGAGAGAGCGTTAAGAATCATGCACTTCAAGTTACACATACATACCATTACACAAACTATTACTTTGTCAGTCAGTAAGTATGTATGTGCTCAACATGCTCAACAACATATAAGTCCTCATGATTATTTCATGTGCATTGATGCCAACGGTGTTAATGCAACTGATGTGTGATGCATGATTTGATGAGGTGGTGGCTGTTGGTGATGATAATAATCCCAATACCCCGAATATAATACTGATGATAATCATTGTTGTGATTGTTGAGATTTGTGCTTGTGATTTGTGCTTGTGATTAATAAAATAATATTATCATACATTGATTGTATTCAGAAATTGAATTCCTCTATGATTACTTTGATAAATCCCCATGCATTGTTGTATGGTTGGTTGCATAAATATTTGTGGTATTCAAATTAAGATGTATGCCTATGCCTTGATTATATGTTCCAAGAATATTAATCTTGCACATGCACAACGGCAATCAGATGTTCAACAATAATATTCATACACGGAAGAGGGCCTGTGATAAACTCATTTGTTATGAGTTATAATTAGAAAATCTACAGTAAATAAGTACAGCCGGATAATTGTAAGAAATAAATTAAGATTTCCATTCTTAATACAGGTGCTGTACTTAAAAGAGAGTAAGTACCGGCCTCCTGGAAGGCTTGATTACAGTATCGTATTTCTATAATAGTTTTCCGGTTATAGGTTTTCCAAGCAACCAGACACTTGAGAGTAAAGAAAACTATTAGACTCCGTAGGTAGTGGCTTATTAGAAGAGACCCCTTGGTTCAATTCCTGGCTCAGACATATCGGACAAAACGAAAAATGAAAAATATTTCTTTCGGCGACTTCCTCTCAATAGTATTCTAGCCGCAAACCATTGATTCAAGTCCAAGCTCAAACATCTCGAATAAAACGAAATACAACTACGTCTACACTACGTTCTACACAATATGTGTGAGAAACTAGGTCCATAATCCTGACTGAAGGCTTGTAATGACCTATTATGTATGTATGTATGTACAACTACGTCTTCAGCTGCCTTTCGGCAAACACTCTGAATGTAAATAAAATTGCCATGAAAAGTTTTTCAAAAATCTGTCGTTCGGAGTCGACTGGAGGTCTTGCTACTCATGCGTAAAATTAACACACACATGAGTGCTAAGAAAGAGGGGTTGTTATCATGACTAAAGGGTTGTAATGCATAATTCTGTAAATAAGTAAATAAGAGTGAGAAAATCCAAGAATATGGAGATCAAATATCTACAAAATATCTACAGGACAGTGAATTTACATGGAGGGCTCATATGGAGAGCATCTCAGGAAAGGCCAGATATGCATGAAAATCCTGGGGATGCACTAGATATATACCATGATCAACAATGTCCTATGAGGCAATTATCTGGGCAAATAGAACGTATTGGAAAACAACTCAAATGGAGTTGGACAAGCTACAAAGACTAGAAATGGCAATGACAACCTGTCGTACAGTGGAGCTAAAGGCTGTGTTGGATTTATGTTCGCTACACACAGCAGTGAAAGCCAAAGCTTTGACATCATAAACGTCATGTTGATGTGAGGCAAGTATAACAAGAAAATTAGTATATCATTTCGAAACCTAAGGAAACGATTGGCTGATAGCTCCTTACATAACTAGAGCCTGGACAGAACAGACAGACAGACAGACAGACAGATTATATGATTTTGGGAAACGCTTTGTAATGAGATTCAATAATAAAAATGAATGAAATAATCTGGATGCTGGGTACTCCTTTAAAAGTGGGCCCTTTTTTGGGGTATATAGATGGGTTAAGAACGAATCTTGGCACAGAAGCAAAAGTTTTTGATTGCAAAGTGAAATATTTCTAGCCCGAGAGGAAACATCGAAAGATGTGCTCAATTTAACTTCGATTGGAGGTATAAAAGACAGGACATAACAATACTATCTGACAGTCAGATTGCCATTTGAATACTCGGCTCTTATGAGTTAAATCGAAGATAGTATGCGATTGTCTGGAGAAGCTGAATCGATTAGGTAGGCAGACTAAGTTTGCCCTCTGTTGGGTCTTAGGTCATGTGGAAATTTTTTGGCGATAAGCAAGCATATAGGTTTGCGAGGAGAGGACCTTCGATGCAGCTAATGGGACCAGGACCCTTTTGTGGAGTAGAGGGCAATATTTGAAAAGAGATGTTCAACGAAAGGGAAAATTAAGAAAAGCAAAGGCTTTTCTCAAACCAAATGGGATGGAGGAAATTGCTATTTTTGTTGGAAAATTACAATAACAGGAGGTATGAGTCATGCATTAGACTATCCGCGAATAAAATGAAGTTGATAATCTGTCGTTTGGCAGGGACCCGGTAGACTTAAAGGACATTTACTCTGAATGTGGGCAGTCTTGAGCCCTACATGTAAATGCTGCGGCAATGAGAATGACTCATCGGATCATATTATGGCAACTTGTGAGGCATTAAAGCATCCCAGAAGGAAATACAGAGAATTGGCAACGAACAGCATTTTAAACTTTGTCAGAACATTAGGATTGGAGAAGACATTATAGGTATACCGTTTGGAGTATAATACATACATACATAATTGGTCACTACAAGCCTTCAGTCAGGATTACGACCTAGAGTCTCACATCAGATATGTGTTGGGTGTTAATTTTTATACATGAATGGTGGGAAAGAGAAATTTTGAGAAATTTGAGAAATTTTTCATGGCAATTTTACTTTTACTGTTAGAATTTTTGCCGGAAATCTGCTGAGAGGCAGGCGACGAAGAAATATTTTTTTTTCGATTTTTTGAGATGTCTGGACTGGGGTTTGAAACAGAGGTCAGCAATGAGTATTCAAAAAGATGAGTAGATTCGAATCATACTCATAATTTCTGATACTTATACGCATTCATACTTATTTTAATGCCATACTCGTACTACTCATATTCAAAGTTTGAAATACTCATGGTACTTAACAATACGCATTATTTTATTGATTTCGACTCTCCATGACTCATCGTATACACGAATCACAAAATAAGTATGATTCGCGTACGAACACTACATACTCACAAGAAGGTTGTGTGTTTGCTCTGCTTGCTGCCTTTGTCTTCTTCTGTCTTCTTTTTTTTGTAAATGCAACAACAACTTAGGCTGTAAATTTTGATGAATGACTCGGATCATTCGAATCATTTATGAGTATTATAATTATTTTTCTAAATTTATGAATCTGAATGAGTAGGCGTATGAATCAAACTTATTTCGAATGATATGAGTTTGATGTCAACGTTGTACTCATACTCATTGAAACTTGTACTTATAAAACAATGTTGTAGTGAGTACGAATGAATCAGAGAAGTTGGATTTCAATACTGTTGACTCACTCGTACACAAAATTTCATGAGTACTAATGCGTAGCGAAAAAACAATTCATTGCTGATCTCTGGTTTGAATCGAAGCCTCACGTCTAATAAGCCAACACACTACCTACTAGACCACGGCGACTTCAGAGTATAATGATTATAATATTGCTCCGTTTAGAGACTTGTATTCTAATCATTTAGATTCTATGCTAAAAAATATATCTTCAAAATACCTGCCTATTAATCTGGGTGCAAAATATCTTCAATTGAAATCTTTTGTATCCTTACCAGTAAGTACTGTTTGTGCTAAATTTTGTAACATATTTTTCACATCTCTTAACTGCAGACATTTCTACACCCACACACAAATTTATTGACAAACAATTTACTAATGATATAGCAATACATACATACATACATATTTATGTACGTATTATTATGTGAATATGACAATAAAATACTTACAATTCTAAGCAGTGTAATATGTGAAGACATAAGTAAACATACATATTTATTACAACAGTATTGTATATGTATTCTCATTACTTAAGTACAGTATTAACAACAATACTTTGTATTTGTATTTGTGATTGTATCATAATAACAATAATCGCAACAATAACAGGTGATTGTGTATAATTCTCACATGACACATCGACGTTGCTGCCGTTCGTTCGTAGTCATTGTTAAAATACCGGAAACGCCGACTTGTATTTGAATTTCAAAGAAATGAAAAATATTATGCAATCATTCGTATATTTTTTCATAATGAATGAATGAATGAATGAATGAATGAATGATTTGTGTTTGTTTAGCATGACACCCACTCATACAGACTATCATACATACTTCTGTACATACAAACTGCCAGGCATCTAGGAAGAATTATAGGAAGATATTGTAGAAAATAAAGGGAAGACAATATATCAACCGTGATTATGACTTGTTGATGTTGTTGTTGTTGTATGTGACTTGTATATGTTCTTGTTCTATGGCATTTGGTTGATAATAGTTTTGCAAATAGTTTTTGAAATCAAAGCGCTGCTTAAGGAAACCGCCACTATTTTAGACACCATTCAAGCGTATAACTTAACCTGTACAATGTGAGAAAAACAGCTTAAAAATCTATTGTGTTGGAAGATATTAAAATAGCGGGCGGGAGGTTAAGATATTTGAATTTCAGCAACAATAAACACCACCTAAACACACAAATGAATATTAAAATGTGACAGAACTACTCTATGCTACATTTTTTGTACTAACATTTCCAAAAAAAAAGTAATTCAGAATCTCTTTTCCAAATTAAAATGTAAAAATTCATGGCGAAATAGTTTTCTATCACACCTCTCTTGCCTTCTGTAGATCACATTGTGTTTTTGGCATCACCCCTCTTAGTATTTATTGAGAGATTTGTGCCTGGTTTTTAATTGCGTTTTTGTTCATTTCATAATTGAACACAATTTAATCTGAAATTTGAAAAATAATGAGATTTCCTGTTGTTGTCTTATGGCCCTGATTAGTCATTTATTAATTAGTCAAAGCGATATTCACACGTTACACTTTCATTTGATTGTTTTTGATCAGAATTTGTGTCAATAGCGCACATACACACGTAGTGGAGACAGTGTGATAGAAAATAAAAAACTGGAAGCTTAGTACACTTATATCGGGATGGCTTGTTGGTGGATCAATAGCTGGAGTATTATTTGTAGACTGAATTGTTGAAAAGTAGATCATGTAGTTGTGTTTGTTAGTTCGTCTTTCAATCTTAGTTTAGTTCAGAATGAATAAGCATCTGCTCACTGCTTACCATACCTTTGATTTCGTCATTTATCTACTGTAACTTCAAACTGGCATTTCTCTACCATCCTAATAGTTTTATATAGGCTTGGATTTGATCTGCTCTATCAATTATTTCTAGGTGACTAAGAATCCTTCTTCTCCTAAGTGCCAGAGAAAGATAGATGCGATGTTCTGCAGTTTTCTCTAAGATATACTGCTCCGCCGGTTGCAAGTACCCAGGACCACTGCCCTGTTTAACTACTACGAGGTTCCTACGTTAGACTGTAGCTAGTTTTAAAATAAATGATTTTGGTGTCTGTCTATAGCGGGTCCATTTTATTTCAAAGCATGAGTTTAATTGTCCTATATTTCCTTAGCAAGTACGTAGAGTTTGTGTATGAGAAAAACCAGGTCGAACCAGGTCTAATAGCCGGTTAACTTAGGTCAATAAGCTAGGACAGGTTGTGTTTAATTGACAGATCTTCGTCAAGAGCTAACTTTAACAGTGTAGAGTTTATGTGAGAGTAACTGTCTAAACAGGTCTAATAGCCGGTTAGGTTAGGTTAATAAGCTAGAACAGCTTATGTTTAATTGACAGGCCTTCGTGTTGAGCAATCTTTTACAGGGTATTACAAAATTTTCTGAGCACCGGGAACTCGCTGTGATTATCGATCACATGCATAGAAAATTGGTTATTACTACCCTTCAGTTAGTATTATAACTTAAGTTGTGTGTGTTAATTTTTATACATGAGTGGCGGCGACCTACAGTTTAAAGTGGACTCGTAACGACAGTTTTTTGAGAAATTTTTTCATGACAATTTTTTTTTACTGTCAGAGTTTTTGCCAGAAACTGGGAGCAAGTCGTCGAAAGAAATATTTTTTGGAAATTTCGTTTTGCTGGAGATATTTGACCTGAAGTTTGAACTACGGCCTTACTTCTACTAAGCCAATACACTACCTACTAGACTGCGTACTAGACTAGAGGGTTAAAATGCTTGCCGCCTCATAGGTCTGTAGGTTTTTGTCAAGCTCAAGTTTTTAGAGGGAATTACAAATTTTTTTAAGCACCGAGAAGTCACTGCAAATGTAGATCACATATTGGCCTTTATAAACCTTTCGACGTTGTGCGATAATTCTGTGCGTTAGTAGCGGTACCTGAAGTCGTCGTAGTCTAGTAAGTAGCATGTTGGCTTATTAGACGTGAAGCCACGGTTCAAACTCCCGTTCAGACATCTCCAACAAAACGAAGTATTTCATCGGCAACTAACTCTCAGCAGATTTTTGGCTAAAACTCTGAGAATAAAAGTAAAATTGCTGAGAAAAGTTTCTCAAAAATCTGTTGTTCGGAGTCGAATTTAAACTGTAGGCCCTGCCACTCGTATATAAAATTAACGCACACAACATAAGTGTTGAGGAGAAGCTAAGCTGTAATCCTGTTTGAAGGGTTGTAATGACATATTATGTATGAAGTCGTTGTGATTATTAATTACATGTTGGTCATTACAACTGTTAAGTTGTGGTGTGATAATTCTGTCCGTGAGTGGGGGGGGGGGGCATACAGTCGACTTCGAACAACTGATAAGAGATTTTTCATGGAATGACATTTTTTGTTTTTAAGGTTCGAAGTCGGAGTTGTCCTCTACTATAATACGGCAAATGCAATTAAATTTCTAAACAATTCGGCTGATGTGAAACGGTTCATGGTTCAATTCCTGTAAGTTATTCTGATGAGGTCAGTAAACATAGACAAACTTGATCTCATAACCGTTCTTAGTGAACTACAATATTTTCTACAATAATAAGCCATTTGCTCGCTGTTGTAAGGAAAATTGTTGCCTAAGTGTTCACGGATTATACGAAGATACCTACACTCTGGTCTTGGAATGTAGTTGGTCGAATAGAATTTCTATAAAAGAACCTTATTGCAGACCCTTTAAATGATGTCTTATTTAAAATTTAAGGCACCTTGATAGCGCTGTAAGCCATAAAGCGTATCTCGATGGCCTAAAATTGACTCCCAGCTGTTTCGAAAAATGCTTGCGCCATGTAGAGCAGAATATGCTTCCGCAAACCATGGTAAAATTTCCTTTAAAATTTTATTCACTTGTAGGAATTATTATTTTTGCTACTATCTGCTGCAACATACTTACATATTTATTTACTCACAGTTTAAATATGTTGCTGTTTTTGCTTTTTTTTGTTGCATTAATTTGCGTTAAGCAATTGCAATTATTTTTAATTTTGATTCCTATCAGACAAATCGGTTGCAGCTACTGAATGTGGATTCCTACAGTTGCAACTGCTCCAACAAATGTTATTTCCTGTTACAGCAGCCAATGTAGCAGATGATACTGTTGTGTTGTGTTGCGTTGTATTGTGTTGCATTGTGTTGCATTGTGTTGTGTCTGTCGTTAATTATATTTAATGAGCAGAACAGAGACACAAAACGAATGAGTGCACATGAGTGGGTGAATTGTGTCTCATTATTGTTGTTTATGCACATGCCTGGATAATGAGTGGTGGGGGCGGTGATGGTTATAAATATTGTAATTTATTTGTTGTTGTTGTTGTTTTTGTAGCATTTTAACCCCTTCACTTTCATTAATAAATTGTTGTAATTATTATTGTTGTTATCATTTGTTGTTGTTGTTTTTGTTACTTTTGGTTGTTTTTTTTGTATGATAAGTTCAGTGTTCTGGCTTAATGCAGCGTAATGAGCAAATAATTGCAACAGTGGTGGGTAACAAGATGAGGCGAACATGGATACACACGTACATACACATTTAAGAATATGATTATGAAGATATGATTGTAAAGTAAATCGAAACAAAGACGTGGTCTCTAGGCTTACATTTTATGAAAGGGGGGTTATTCACATTCAAAAGTAATCCTACTGAGGCCATGTTTTCTCCTGACAGGTTCATGTTAACCTAGAATTCTTAAGTCTTCTTAAACTTGGCATATCAATTTCCTTCCACATAGCTACGCATCTGTGCTATATGAACATGTGTGTACACAAGCAAATATGTACTTATTCAAGGGGTTATCTGTGTGCCGTTGTATGTTAATCGGTTGTATTGAAAATTAACGCTGCCTTGTCTGCTTTTAGTAAGTAAGCAAGCGAGTAAATCACTGTAATTTTAAAGTGGGTGAAAAGTACGTGATTACTTGGTGTATGCATTTCATTTTAAATAGGTTAGCAGTGCTTACAATAAAGGTCATTTGTCA
The DNA here is from genome assembly GCA_958299815.1 of Sarcophaga carnaria. Taxonomy (NCBI): domain Eukaryota; kingdom Metazoa; phylum Arthropoda; class Insecta; order Diptera; family Sarcophagidae; genus Sarcophaga; species Sarcophaga carnaria. Next base: position 11,144,611 of record OY283153.1, read on the forward strand.
CCTCCAGGATGAAAGAGCGATACAAAAAACTACAAATTAAGGAAGTAACAGACAGTTTAAGTAGAACTTTATGATACATTACATAGCATATTGTACTCATAAAGGGATTTTTATTAATGAATCATGACTTGTGGAGGAACATAACATAACAGAAGATAACAAAATGAAGAACTGTCCATAAGAACTTAGCTTTTTAATGTGATCATTTGTTTACTTTAAGGTGTCTGCCATCACATACTCAAGGAGATCTTTGTATCCATTCGTCATGTCCTAGTGGTCCCTATACTATTCGTATTAACTTCGTATTCCATTCGGTGGTTTTGTAACATAATGTTCCCTGATCTGCGATGTTTATCTCATGATCTTTCTAATTCTCTTCTTGGCTTGTAAGGCTATATGTAATTTCGCTTCTCTGTGACACAGTCTGCTTTCATTGGTATGTGAACGAAAGAGCATTCTTATTTCATTCCAGCGCTGGAATGAAATGTTTGAATGTTATTCCCATTGTGTAATGTGCGCATCATTTGGGTTCCGGGACCTTGGCAACTGCAGAGCGGATGAACTGACCAGACACGGCACGACCATCGAACTCTGCGACGAATTCTTGGATATTGGGGTCCCTTTGGGGACCTGCAAGCTTATGATCGACAACGAGATCATGGACTCTGTCAACCGCAGGTGGGCAGCTTCGAATAAGGGCAGAATGGCGCGCATGATCTGGCTGAAGCTGGATGGAGGGCGCACTGCAAAGCTGCTTAAACTCTAAAGTACGGTCATTGGAGTCGTGATGGGGCATTGCATTATGGGTATCCACGCGAAGCGCATTGGTCAATGATTTCTGCAAATGATTTCTGCAGAAGCTGCAGGGAGGAAAGGACTGTTTTTCATCTACTGGGAACATGTCCGGCACTATGACAAAGGAGAAAGAGACATCTTGGTGCCTACTATATCGATGATTTGTCGAACATTGACGTCAGCAGTTTGAGTCGCTTCATTTGAAGTTCACAGTGGTTCCAGGACTAGGGAATAGTGGACATGAACTGTGGTATCACAATGGGCCCCATGGGGCCTAATCCGATTCATTGGGGCGGCCAGTTATACCTACCTACCTAATCCCGTTGTGAAGCACTGGGAGTACGACATTCCACTAAATAGCTCTGATTATTTACGTTTTTCCAGGGTATTCCTTTCCTTCTTAATGCTTTCTAGATAACAGTTCCCCTGGCAGTATTCAAGGCTTTCTTGATTAGATTTCTTTCGGGGCCAAGCTTCAGGTCAAAAATAGGGGATATATTCCGCGACTACCTTGATCGATCCGCGTGATAGTTATCGGTTACTCTAGTATGGGTTCAAGGTCACAGCGTTATTCCGGTTAATTATGTGACTGATCAATGTGCTACAAAAGATACATTCTTATAGAATACCAATCTAAAGGTATGCAATATGGATCGAAAGACAATCTGGATTTATTGCCAGACTCACCTGGCCTAAATTAGGTGCGTACCAATCAGTTATTTATATTGATTCGTAAGTACATTTCACACGATTTTGAAGTTGCCTTAGTAAGGTAGTGTGTTGACTTACTAAACGAGAGGTCATGGTTCAAATCACAGCTTTGACAATATCCGAGGCTTTTGATGATTTATAGATACGGACTTCTGTTATTCTATAGAGTATCAGCCTTATATGCATTTTCTGTTTGCTCTGAAACCCCTCTAGTCGTACTGTAGGTTATTTCCTCCTTGTATACGTTATTAAACAGAGCAAGCCTTCTGTATATGTATTGTTTTATACGTTTCCCCTCATATTTGTTTACAATATTTTCGTTCATCATAAAATTTATTTTTAAAAATCCTTTTCATTATACTTTTATTCGTTGTTTTCCTCGTTGTAAAAAATTTTTTTGTTTAAAATTTTTTCACAATTTCCACCGCAATTCAATTACCGTTTGTCAGCCTTAATTACGAATGAAATTTACAAAACTTTTGCTTCAAAAAAAAAAAAAAAATTAACATCACGTGCAGATTATTGGCTAAAATACTGGTTTGTGGTGGCCAAAATTGCTACTCATTTGTGACTGTTGTTGTGATTTGTTTTTTAATTTTCATTTTTAAATAATTCCTGGCAGCGAAATAATAACATTTGTGGTCATAAAAACAAAATGTTTTAAAGTCAAGTTATTGACGTACATTTTAAAATAATTTTCGGTATTTACCTGTGTCTTATACAGTAATGCCTTCCTTGTAGTAGCAGTCAGTTGTGTCATGTAATTTAAATTTTTGGAGGTTAAATGTCATACATTCAGCCACAAATTAATGCAAAAACAACTTTTTTACATTTCTGAGAAAGGGCTTAGGGTGCCAGCCATAACATTGTAGAGTATCGACCAGTGTGATGTGTACATACATATGTATGTACATGAACATTACATAGCCGTAACGGTCAGTTCAAAGGCGTTAACTGTATAGCACTTCTCATCTATCAATCAATGATACGCTTGCTGGTTTCATATCGAACAGCGCTTCCTCAAGCAGTGATGCTAAATGCAATTCGTCATAAGTTTTCTTAAAGCCAATTTGTTTACTAATCAGTAGCGTGGATGTTGCTGGGAATCTTTGCCTTCATGACCAAATAGTTATCAAACACTTGAGGAAATATTGGAACATAAAAAGTGGGCATGACCGGAAATCAATAAGACCTCGATATGAACGGAATGTCAGAAAATTTGGAGTATAAATGCATACTATAAAGCATTTATTTCCTTATTTATCTCTTCTGTTTACCTGACTACTGTGGTGTGTGTCCAGGCCGAGGATAGGTTAGGTTAGTGTGGTAGCTTCATACCAAAAGCTCACTTGAGCACGCATAGTGGCCCGTTGTGACGCCACAGGTGAACGCAGTTCCTGTCTGAGGTAATGGACTTAAATCTCGCTGTGAAGTTGATCCTGGATAACAGAACACCAACTACTCGTCCCTCTGCCCGCTGGGTGACCGGGGTTGTACCCGAAAACCTTCAGGTTCAAAATTGTTATCTCGACTCCCTTGATGTCAGTCTAATATTGGTTCATTGGGATATTCTATGTAATTGTGCGGCTTATGAACTTGCTACAACAGACACACTCCTACTGTCGAACATCATATTAGACGTGGAGCGTAGAGCGTGGTTCAAACCCCAACTCAGACATCTTCAACAAAACGAAAATTTTTTTTGTTTCTTTCGGCGACTTTCTTTCAGTTGTCTTTTGGTAAAAACTCAGATTAAGCCATGAAAAGTTTCTCAAAAATCTGTCGTTCGGAATCGACGATAAACTGTAGGTCCTGTCATTCAGGCCAAACAACACACACAACATGAGTGGTGTGAGAAGCTAGGTTGTAAACCTGACTGAAGGGTTGTAATGACCAATTAAGTAAGTACGTTTATATGTCGCTGTCACTGTAATTATATTCATGTGGAGGCATGCGAAGCTTCTTACAGATGACTACAGCGAAGGTAGTAAATCTTTTAAGAAGAAAAATGTTCACACCTGACTCGACGTAACTTTTCTCTTCCCCGATAGCCTAGTAGATTAAAAATAATTGTCTTCAGGACAGTCTCCCCAAAAAATTGTGGATACCCCTTTAGCTGGAATAGCTATCATTCCGACACCATTTACAATAACTACCTATGTCAGCTCTACTGTTCTCTTCTTCTAGCGCTGTAATTCTAATACACGAGAGACTTCCGCAATCCTTATCAAATTTTCTAGTGGTATTAAATCACATGATCTTAACGATCAATCGCGAAAAGAATTGAGAAAAAGCAGCACATAATCAGTGAGCTAGGGAACCAGAAACTTATCTATCATTTGAAATAAATTGGATACGTAAAGAAGCTATTGAGTCGATAATTGAATTCATTAATCTTTCAGGTTGGCTTTCAATTTTGATTGGATGGAAGCCATACTATAAATGCAAAGTCTTGATGCTGCTTATCAAGACATGTCAGTGAGTTTCTGGGATATTGTTTCAAGTAAATCTTTATATAATCAAGAAGTCCTTTTTATTCTTCGTATATTCAAAATATTGTTAAGAAAATAGAAACGGTGTACCATCGTTTAACATTAAAACCATAAACAAAAGCTACACAAACAAATACAACGAACTTGTTTGCATATACCAACAACAACAGTATGAAAGAAAAGGAGACAGACAAGTAAGAAAGAAAGCAACAACAAACAACAATGCACTCACGATAGAGTTCTCTAGAAAGCGAAACCCTGAACATTCCACTTCAATAACATTCATTAGACTGTTTGCGTGGGAATATAAAAAGGCAAGACAAAGCAGACAACGTGTAGTAAGACTTCAGTCAGTCTTGTGTGAAGACGCGTTGCACGTGAAGAAAACAGTCGTGGTTTGCAGATCTAACGAACAAATGTTGTTGCTTACGCAAAGGGTGTGAGCAGAGAAGACTAGCGAACTAAATAAATTACTGTTACATACGTCAAGTTGTAAATAGTGGCACACAAAAGAGTTTAATTGAAACTAAACACCAATTTATTTTTGATTTTGTTTGCAATCAACGAACTCATATTCTAAACGTTTTTAATAAGGTAAAAACGTAACAATATATCACAATCGAGAAGCGGGAATATAGAGGCTGTGTTGTCCTATTTAAGTTTCCCTTGATGTTGAAATAAAAGTGAAAGTTTGTTTTTTGAATTTTGTTTCAAAACCTGCTACCATAGTTTGCAGTCAAACAGAATATTTTTTCTTTTTTAATTTCTCTTTTACAAGACAAAAAAAAAAAAAAAACAACGAAAGTCTGACTTTTTTGTCACTGTTTTATGCCTTTTGCATACAACAAAGAGAAAATTTAACGTGAATTTTAAACTTTAACAAACGGAAACCAAATTGGAGGCTGCTCTGTAAAAATGGAATATTTTTTCTGCGATTGTGATTTAGGCTTTCACATGCATGTGCTATACATGCATACATATGTATACGAGTATGTATGAACACGCCTCAAATGAGTCTCTGTTTGATTGTGGTTGTTGTGTGGTATCAAACAGAAGAGAAGACTTTCATGTGTGTGCATTGTGTGTGTTGTTTAAACCGGTGTTGGATGTTTTCTTTATGCAACATTGACTTCTAAGAGCACGTGCTTTAATACTATTCGCAAAAAAACACAAACACAAACACAAACACAAACGCAAACAGTAATACAAAGCCAAAGACAAACTTTTCGAAATTTTTGTTTATTTTTGTTTGTAGTTCTTGTTTGCTATTCTTGTTGGTGTTGTTGTTGTTATTGTAAGTGGTGAATTTACTTTGAAGCGTCAAATGCCAGAGTAAACTGTTAGTTTAACAGTTGAAGAGAGTTTACTGTGGAGAGTTTAGAACTACGCAGCTGCCAGGAATGCAATGTTTTCGATGTTTTTCTTACTGGGCAGATTAATTTGAATTCTTGGAAAATTAATTTGTAAAAAAATAACAGAAGGATGAAGAATAAATAATTTAAAAAATACATACATACGTAATAATTTAAAAAAAATTAATTCATTTTCTTAATACAATTTCTGTTGTTTTTTTAAGTTTTTTTCTCTAGACTTTTTCAATTTTTCAAATTTTTTTTGTAATTTTACGAACCTGCCTCAATATTTATTGCCTTTGTTTGGTTTACATTCGATGTTTTGTTTTGATTTGTTGTTGGCACTTTTCACTTTCTTGTTCCATTACCCTAATGGCTTACAGACACAATTCGTTTTCTTTTATTTTCGTCATCGTGTTTTGTATTTCGAATGCTTTTCATTTCACCACTCCAAACGAATGCTAATGATGATGCTTTTGTAACAGTTTTAATACTTATAACAGCGTTGCCAGAAAGTTATAAGTTTTCATTTTTTGTCCCAGTAATTGTAAAGGAATGCCTAAAATGCATTTAAAAGCTAACAAAGTGTACTTTAGTTCGACTACTTGTAGTAGGGAAACTGCAGAAATACGGTGATAGAGTTCAGGGTTTTGGGGACGTAAGGTATCGGTTGTCTGACAGCATCGGGCTTAACAGTAGAGAATCAGTAGACTCCATGATTTTGGAGCTTTGGTGCTTCTTAACCAAAATATGTGGAGTTATCTGCAAGCTGCATACTCTCTTAAAAGACGGGCTATAATGTTGTCCACTCATTGGCCAAGAACGGATCTTGGAATAGGAGTACAAGGTTTAAGTTCCAGAACAAAATACTCCAAGGTAATCAGAAAACTCGTGGGTATCTTCCCATATCTTCAAAAGATATGCTCAATTCAATTTGATGAGAAGGTACAAAAGACGGGAACATAGCAATACTACCTGGCAGTTTTTTGAGGTTAAATCGAAATCGTTACGGAACCATCTGGGTAAGCTGAATCAGCAAGGTTGGCATAACAATGGTAGCCTCTGCTGGGTCCCAGATCTAGTAGGAATTCTCGGAAATGAGCCAGCAGACGAGATTGTAAGGAGGATAGTTGTCACGTTGTTGATAGGGCCAGAACCCTATTAGTCATCAGACCATCAAAAATTAGCTTAAGGCTGATAACTGACCTTTTGACAGGGCGCTGTAGACCCAGAATATATTTAATCAGAGTTGGATTTGCCTCGGGCCGGGGTCTTACCACAGATCAAACATCTCTTAAGAAACGAAATATGAGGCAGATTTCTGGAAAATGAAAGATGAAAGATTTCTCAAAACAATCTGTCGCTTGGAGTCGACTTTAAACATAGGTCTCGGCACTTATAAGTAAAATTATAACATACAACATAAGTGGTGGGAGGAGATAGATCGTAATCCTGACTGAAGAATTGTAATGATCAATTATGTATGTGCATCTTTCTGAAATGTCTAGTTGGAGGAGACATGTCCCCATCAACGTAATGTCCTATATACTTTTACGGGCGTACATTAGATTGTATACAAGCAATACCCATTGCTTTCCAATTCAAATACGTTTTTCACAATATTCATCCTAGCCTCAGATAATGCTGGATAATAACTCTTCTGAGAGAATATTTTACTAACCTTAATACCCCATTTGATGAAATTTCAGATTTAAAATCCAAAATCCCTTTAACTGGCAACACTTTACGCCCCAAAACTGTTTCAGTAGAACAGCAAAAAGATTTCTGTTTTTGTAACACACAGCCATCCATTGTCGTTGTACTGATGTGATGTCGGTAATAACGGTTGTTTATAAGTGACAGTAAAATCAGTATGATGTTAAACGTAATGCGTAACGGTTGCTCTAAACGGTTAAAATGAAAGAAAGCCGCTAAAAAAATTGTTTTTGAATTAAAAAAGGATGCAAACAGAAATATTTGCAAAGCTTAAAGGATAAAAAAATACGAATTAAAATGAGAAAAAAAAAATAATAAAAATAATAAAAACAAGATAATGTTATAAAAATTATAAAGAAAAATTAAAAAAAAAAATAATAAATCATAAATTATTTCCTTTTTTAATTAATCTAGAAAGTGTAAATAAAAAAATAAAAATAAAATAAATTATTTTATTCGTAAAAATTAAAAATTAAAAATAAATTTAAAAATATTAAATAATAATTATTGGTAGTGTTATCATATTTAAAAATTAAATAATAATTACAAAGAATAATAATTATTTCTTTGATTTAACATATAAAAAATAAATAAATAAATAAATAAAGTTTTATTTAAAAAAAACTAAAAAAAAAAATAATAAAAAAAAATAAATAAATTAATAAATTTCTAACAATAATACAAAACTGTTTAAAGTTTCTTTGAAAAAAAAGAAAGAGTCTTATTGTAACCACAAATTACTTCATGAATTATTTCCTTTGACATGGGAGTCAATGTTATCTTTTCGAAGTAGACAAATTAATTTATTTTAACTCACAAATCAAAGACCAAAGGGTTTAGACACTGAAGTGGCACTTCTTCAAATGTAGCCCATTGAAATATACGCTTGGTATTAAAACGATTGGTTTATTGCCTTTCTTTATAGGGGAATAGTCTCGCAAAAGAACCTGTGTATTTTTGAATGAGAACTGAGGAAATTTCCCAAACTCTGCTTAAGGTTTCAATTGAGTTCCTTGGGTTTTAGGTTAGGTTTTTGGATATCCAAAAAAATTTCTTCTTAAACACATACATACATAATTTGTCCTTCAGTCAGGATTGCAATCTAGTTTCTCACTTCACTTTATGTTGTGTGTGTTAATTTTTATACATGAATGGCGGGTCCTACAGTTTAAAGCCGATTCCGAACTACAGATTTTTGAGAAACTTTTTCATGGCAATTTTATTTTATTCGTAGAGTTAATGCCAGAAATCTGCTGACGGGGAAGTCGCCGAAGACGTCTAATAAGCCTACATACTACCTACTAGACTACGGCGACTGCAACAACGAACTGGAACAACGAGCGAAAATATTTTTGGTGGTAGGGAAGAAGGTTTTCTAGTGCTGCAAAGTTTAATTGTTGCTCTTTGTGTTTGTCGGGTCTCTCATAGGGAGCTTCCTATTTTCAATTTTAAATAAAACGAAGAGTGTGTTAGACATTGAAGTCGCTGTAGTTTAGTAGCTAGTGTCTCGGCTTATTAGATGTAAGGCTCGTGTTCAAACCCTAGGTCAGACATCAAAACGAAAATATGAAAAAAATATTTCTTCGGCGACTTCCTCTCAGCAGATTTCTGAGAGTAAATAAAATTGTTTCTCAAAAAATCTGTCATTCGGAGTCGACTTTAAACTGTAGGCTCCGCCACTCATGTATAAAATTAACGCACACAACATAAGTGGTGTGAGAAGCTAGGTCGTAATCCTGACTGAAGAGTTGTAATGACCAATTATGTATGTATGTATGTGTTAAACATTCATAAAAATTTTTTTATGGATTTGTTTGTATGTAAACGTATGACCAGTTGTTGAACTAACAGCCATGAGTTTATGATACACGATTATGATTACGACCTAGCTACTCCACATCACTTATGTTGTGTGTGTTAATTTTATACATGAGTGGCGCCAACCTACAGTTTAAAGTCGATTCCGAACTACAGATTTTTGAGAAACTTTTTCATGGCAATTTTATTTCATTCGGAAAGTTAATGTCAGAAATCTGCTGAAATATTTGTTGCATATTTTGTTTTGTTGAAGATGTCTGGCCTGGTATATGAACCGCGGCCTTACGTCTAATAAGCCAACACGCTACCTACTAGACTAAGCCATCTAGTAGGTGTTGCAATATAACTCAGAGGATAATAATTCGATAATCTTTCTTTTAAGTAGCAATAAAATAGTGTAAAGAATATGACAAGGATCACCACTTATGCAAACATAATATCAATAATAGAGTATCAAAAATTCGTAGAGTTGTGATCCCAATTATCGTATTGTTTTTAGGAAATTTCATTTATTTTTATTTATTCAATTTAAAATGGAAAAACTTTAATGAAAAATCATTTTTCAAATTAAATCGTTTTTTTTTCTTCCGAATACCTTCTCTAATCGCTGTGAATGGATTGGTATTTTCAATTAAAATTTCTAACTGTTGTTCAAATGTGCTTTAAATTCCTCAGAGTGTTACTGGTTTTAAATGAATTTCATTTCGTTTCCCTTTGCAGGTTTATTCATCATTGTCGTCTTTTTGTTTTGTTTATAATTTTCTAAAGTGTTTCCGAAAAGTAAACAAAAAAACAAAAACAAAAAAATTAGAAAATAATTTCAAAAAAATAAAATAAAAACAATACAAACCCCATTAGAACGCAAAACAAAACCAGCCTGTGACTCACACACAATTTAAATACAACGTATTTCTCATCTCATCAACGTAATACACGAGAGAATTGCTTGCGAAGAGTAAGAGTAAGAAAGGAAACCGGAATACTTCCCTTAACCGCTTAACACGTGTAACGGTGTGCGTGTGTTCGTTCTTTTTTTTTTTTTTTGTTGCTACTGCCGGTGTAAACCTACGGAATTGTTTTCTTTCCCGTGGCATTTCCCTAATGAGTTCTTAAGTGACTAATTATCATAAAAATCTACCACAGCTGCAGCTTATTCTGTTCCACGTCTACAAATTGTTGCATGAAACCGGACCAGAAAACCATCCCGCAAGAGTATTTGTTTAAAAATAAACTCCCAAGAAAAGGAAGAAAAAAAGGACAAAAAGGGTAAGTTTTTTTGTGATTATTTTTTCATTTACAAAATTATGTTTATGTGGCTGATTTCAAATCAGATTAAAAAATAAAAGAAAAACCGAAAGAAAAAAATTTAATAAACAGGCGAGTAAATTAAATTCCAGCAACACCATCTGTTACTCCATCTACAACTTTTTACACTTCCTTTTTACATGACGATGATTCTGTGGTAGGTAGTGAATATATTTAGAAAAAATAGACATAGGCAGGGTCCACTATAATAGCTGCAATAAAACTATCAAATTTATCTTCTGATGCTGAAATAACGTGGGATACTTGACAATGCTTCTGAGTTTCCTAAATTCTGCCCGTGACTTACTGAGACACAGATAGGGTCCATCATACTATCTGCGATAAAAATGATCAAATTTGCCTTCTGGCGCTGGAATCATCAGGGATGCTTGGTTCCCAAAAGTCTGCCCATGACATACTCAGACACAGATAGGGTCCACCATACGACATACATACATACATACATAATTGGCCATTACAAGCCTTCAGTCAGGATTACGGCCTTGCTTCTCACACCACTCATGTTGTGTGCGTTAATTTTATACATGAGTGGCGGCGACCTACAGTTTAAAGTCGATTCCGAACGACAGATTTTTGAAAAACTTTTCATGGCAATTTTTTTTTTTATTCGCAGAGTTTTTGCCAGAAATCTGCGGAGAGGAGGTCGCTGAAGAAATGTTTTTTTTAGATTTTCGGTTTGATGTCAGACCTGGGGTTTGAACCCTGGCTGTACGTCTAATAAGTCAACACACTACCTGCTAGACTACAGGGACTATACTAGCTGCAATAAAACTACCAAATTTATCTTCTGACACTGGAATCATCAGGACTTCTTGTTAATGCTGTTGAGTTTCCAAAAGTCTGCACCTTCTTCTGGAGATGACAAAGCTCCATTTGCTTAGTTTGCAATTTGAAACATTTTTCACCATTCGTTTAAGAAGTTTAAGTTGTTTTGCCGCTAGTCCTCCATCCTGTCTATGCTTTATAAGGAACTGGCCATGTGACATTAACTGTGTAGTTTCCTAATGTGACTCTTAGTATAGAAAACTCGTCTGTAAGTTCCGTACTCATGCCACATGTGACGAGTCGGTCTACTGTGCAATTTTTCGAGAATATCATGCATAACTGATTCCGTATTATTGGGGACTATTACCAACTCATTAATTCTAAGTTGACAGGTTCTTGTGGATTCTATCCCACAAATGTTAAGAGATCCTGATCCTAGTTCTGTTCCCTAGTTTCTCGGGAAATAATCCCTTATTTCATGTGTATATGCTTGGTCATGCCGTTGAGACATCTGCATTAGTCTCGGAATGATTTTGGATTTATCAACCGATAACATAGAGCACTTAAAGTCGCCAAGCGAATCGAAAGTATTGCTCATTTCAATAATCGTCACAGCAGTTCATGCTAAGAATAGTTCCATCAAGAAGACACTGCAATGTTCAGTAAACTTAGCAAGTGAGCTGTCTATTCAGGGCTATAATACCGCCATTCCTATTCGAACCATCCGTAGAGAAATTTTGGGGCGAAAACATTTCTTATACTATTTCCTGCATTCCTCCCAGGTCGTAACAATTCTTCTGAAATGCCTTTCCTTGCTTCCGCATTTCCAAAATCGATCATAGAGAAACTGAATCGACTTGATAGGGATGCTGGGTCCCAGACCTCAACTTGTTAGTGAATAAATCTACAAGTGGGAAACTATTGTCAACAATTAGATTTAAGACTACAGGAATAAATATAGATCTTGTAGGAGGAGATTAGGTCGGAAGCTTACACGCCGCTAATGGGAACAGAAACCTTCCGTGGGGTGAGAGATTATATTTGGAGAGCTATGCTCAAAGAAAGCGAAGGTAAAGACCAAACAAAATGCATGACTATCGTCGTATTGTATTCCCTTGAAATATATTCGGACAGTCTATGTGTCGTGAAGTCCCTTTCGATCTTTCTGATCCATGAAAGTTGCTTATTTCTATTTCTGTAAACCGCATACAGCGGTCTCTTTGGTCACGATTAGGCTAAAAATTTAGGAAAAAATTCAACACCTTGTCTCTCTAATGGTTTCTGAACAGAGGAAGGACTCCTAATCGAAACCGTTAGCTAAACCTTAACGCAGGGTGGACGACATACATATTTTGTCATTACAACCCTGCAGTCAGGGGTATGACTTAGCTTCTCCACATCACTTATATTGTGTGTGTTAGTTTGATACAAGAGTGGCAGCGACCTACAGTTTAAAGTCGATTCCGAATGGCAGATCTTATTGAGGAACTTTTCATGGCAATTTTATTTCATTCGCAAAGTTAATGCCAGAAATCTGCTGACGTGGAAGTCGCCGAAGAAATATTTATTGCATATTTTGTTTTGTTGGAGATGTCTGTCTTGGTATATGAACAGTGGCCTTTCATCTAATAAGCCTACATGCTACCTACTAGACTACGGCGTCCTAATAGTGCTTGATACATACACAATAATTGTTGGACATTACAAGCCTTCAGTTAGGTTTGTGGCCTAGTTTCTCACACCACTTATTTTGTGTGTGTTAATTTTATGCATGAGTAGTGGGACCTACTGTCGACTACGAACGACAGATTTGTGAGAGAGGCAGTCGCCGAAGAAAAATATTTTTTTTGTTTCATTGAAGATGTCTGACCTGGAGCTTGAACCGAGGTCTCACATCTAATAAGCCAACACTTTACCTACTAGACTATTGCGACTTACAACCGCAATTCATGCGATTTAAAAAAAAAGTAGAAAACCAATCCTGCTCTTATCCAACCCTAGCGCACGTATCCTTCTGAAGCCAACGCAGTTAAGACTCCCTGTAAAACGAGCGGGGAATACCCACTTCAAATGAGGCCAATAGACCACATATGCACTCTAGCATTTAGGAGTTTGTAAGCACCATACCAGCCCTAGTCAGTTCATCAGCAATGCAATTTTATTCAGAATTATCTTTAAATGATCCAAAATTTACCTAAGTAGATACCTCCACTCATCGACTAGAACTGTTATCGTGATGACCTTATTTACCTACTAGACAACGGCGTCTAAGATGGATGAAACAGTTCTTTTGCATTTCTCGTTCTAGAACACCATTCTTGACATAACTGACGTTATGTCTTCATGTATCATTGACTTCGCCTTTCTTGGGCTAGAAGACTTTTTTTCTTATTGTATATGGAATGTGGTCCTAAGGGTATGTAGGTAGGTCGGAGTGGTCGCTCTGATATCACAAAGCCCACTTGAGTACGCATAGCGGCCCGTTGTGATGCCACGGGTGAACGCAGTCCCTGTACTGACAAAGTTCCACCAAAATCAGGGAAGAGGAAGAAGCTGATCAGCGAAAGGGCTGCACAGGTCCTAAGAGTGAAACTAGCATGTTTTTTTAATCTAACTTCAGTCTTTCTTTCTATTTATTAATCTTTAATTTAATTAATTTATTAATCTGATGCTGAAAGTAGGGTGTATGATTCACGTTAAAAGGGACTATTTTTTCTAAAAGTCTGTTTAAAGTTAATTTATTTCCTCTTTAATTCGATTAACTTTTAGATTTTCTAGCACTTAAATTGCCTGAGGATATCTTATTAGAATATTTTTTGTTTTCTTATCATATGCTCTACGAGCTTATCTTACAGAAAAATAGTAACACAGTACGTATGAGTAACAAAACATCATTTGGCTTAATTACGTATACTTACGTCTAAGGGGGTGGTATAATAGGATTCACTTAAACAAACATTAAATAATTAAATATGCAGATGATAACTAAAGAAACAAATTACGATGCTTGTATTGCATCAGCACAACTAATTTGCAATTTAGAACATGTCTTCAGAAAGTCTATGAAATCTGGTCTCAGCTTTATTTAATGCGTCACATAATCATGAAAAAAGAAGAAAAAAATTCTAATAAGTGAGATTAATTCAGTAATTATACAGAAATTGTCAGACATTTTAATAAAACTTAACAAAATAAAATGAATTTAAGCAATACTTTAAGGAATTTAAGCACTTTATCAGTTGCCCAGGTATAACACAGATTTAAGGCAAACAAAGGATAATTAAAAATCCTGTCTTAAAGTCTTCAGATGTTTTTCGTTTTTATTTTTGATTTCGGTTTAATGACGCACAGTTACACAAGCTACACGAGCTTTATGAGATGCGATAATAAATGAATGACACTTGAGCTGAGGTTGTTGAGTGAACGTTGTTAGTCTGTTGTCTGCTGCATACAATCTGCACGAATTTTTTAGCGACGCATTTAAGTTTTATCTCTGCTGGAATTCTTCTTATCTTTCTTTTGCGTTAAGTAAACCTGTTCTCAACTTGTAAGGCCCCATAAATTTTTCTTACATTTTGTTTTTGTTGCTGCTGTCGTGGTGCACATTGTTTGGTTTTTGTTCACCGAAACCAAAGAAAAAAAAAGAGTACGAAAAAGTTTTCAAAGCAAAATCTACAGTTAAAGGTAAAATGAAACGTTTGAACAACAATTGCTCACAGACAGTTCTTTTGTCAACGTTATTGCCATGACATTGAAACCAAAGCACACACACTCCCACAAAAAAAGAAAAGAACATCAACCGCCTGAATGAATTGCTTGGCATTTCATTGTCAAACTTTCAAAGAAAGTTGTGCCCGTTCAAATTGATTTCTTTTTTTTGTCGTTCGTTCGTTACTTTTCAGGTGAATAATACAATGAACTGTCAGTGATGAGACATAAACATTTAATCAACGTACAACACTGATGATGTTCCACATCACCTGATCACAATGTTTAACGTTTAAATTTATTTCATGATTTAAGTGTTGAACTTTTAATTTGCAAAAGACTTTGTAGAATTCTTGAAGTGTGCAATTGTAACAGAAACTTAAAGGTTACGAACACACATTAATTTTGTGTCATAGCATTACTTAAGTATCAATGCTTAAATGAAATGAGGCTCTAAAATTCTGCCATAATTTAAGATGAAAAACTTTTCTTTTTTTTTAATACGAATCTGACTGAAACATTTAAGTGATGTTTCCAATACACCATACTTTTTAAATACCCCTTCGAAGGTAACCTTTCTGAATTCATTTGCTTGACTGCTTTTTGCCTGTAGCTGCTTCATATTTGCTTCATTCTCTACAAGGGACTTAGACAGTTTTTAAAACGTTTTTCAAAAATTTTTTGATTTTGTAGTGCAGTAGAGTATGTGTCTTCAGGCTTTTTTGTATGCTCTTACCGATCCACATTGTCACAGCTTTCGTCACACAGCATACCCAAAACATTTCATTCAGTCCTTAAAGGACAATAAGTTTCAAGTACTAGGCAATAAAATCACCAAATTTGATTGAAATCTGATACAAAAATTGGAATACAAATCTTGGTAGAGACCCGAAACTAAATCGCGGCAAAATAATGTGTTTGAGGTAGAATAGTTACTTAGCATAGTTACTTAGCATAGTTACTTAACTGGTCGTCACAACCCATTAGTCAGCGTTATGAATTCTTATGAAGTATTGAAGTCGCCGTAGTCTAGAAGGTAGTCTGTTGGCTTATTAGACGTAAGGCCACGGTTCAAACCACAGGTCAGACATCAAATTGAAATATGAAAAAATATTTCTTCGGCGACTTCATCTCAGCAAATTTCTGGCAAAAACTCTGAGAGTAAATAAAATTGCCATGAAAAGTTTCTCAAAAATCTGTCGTTCGGAGTCGACTTTAAACTGTAGGTCCCGCCATTCATGTGGGAAGCTCTGTTCGCTCATTCTTTCTCGTCACTATAGCTTCTATGAGCTGCTATGAGGTTCCAGAGATGGCCTCTGATTAGGCTTAACGCGAATATATTCATATCGAGCCAGATTTCTCTAGGGTCCCTTCATTCCATTCCATTCCATTTTTTTCTTTACAAGTTACGAAAGCTTGTGTCAGAAAAGAGGAAGAGGAGTGCAAATCTCACCCATGAATTCATTCGAAATTTCTGTTGCATTAGTTATTGCTTGTGCGCTGGATTTGCTGTTATCTTCCATATCCCCGTATTGAGGATAAAGAATGCTACGTTATCATACCTACCGATGTCCTGTGCATACTATCTAGAGATCTAATGGCCGCTTCACTGTATGTAAATATGCGCCGTAGTCTAGTAGGTAGTGTGTGGGCTTATTAGATATAAGATCTCGATTCAAACCTCAGATCAGACATCTCTAACAAAACGAAACACGAAAAAATATTTCTTCAGTGACTGCCTCTCAGCAGATTTCTGGCAAAAACTCTGAGAGAACTCTCGCCCACTGATGTCTAAAATTAACATGCACAACATAAGTGGTATGAGAAGCTAGGTTGTAATGCTGACTGAAGGGTTTTAATAACCAATTATGTATGTATGTATGTACAGCATGTACTGGAGTAGATAGCTTATGTGGAGGAGCTTATGTTATTTATTTTGTAATTCCTTTAATAAATTTTTAATTGGAATGCATATCATAATTATTTCAGATCAACCATAGTGTCTTGGCGAGCTCGTGGTTCAAAACCTGGCGCAGCCATCTCAAACAAAACAAAAAAAAAATATTTCTTTCAGCAGCTTTCTGACAAAAACTCTGAGAGTAAAATAAAATTGCCATGTAAAGTTAGGAACTGACTTCAAACTGTAGGTCCTGCAACTTCTGGATAATACCTATGACATGGAATTAGTGAGAAAGTTGTAATCCTGACTAAGGGGTTGTAATGACAGATTTTGTTACGTATGTATGCTTTTCCAACTCCCATGTTGTGTGGGTATCAGTTTTATTTACGCTAAAAATAAAAAATCTGTCGTTTAAAGTCGACTTTAAACTGTTGGTCTTAACACTGATGGATACAATTGGCAAACACAACATGAATGGTGTAAGAAGCTAGGTTGTAATTCTGACTAAAATGTTGCAATGATTGCTTAAGTAAGGAAGTATTCAACCCTCAAGTAATATATGCAGTGTTTGTCATCTGCTCTTAATCTCATACTTAAACATTAAGTCTCTCACATTTCAAACTAACTTTTTCGTCATGCTTTGGGATGCTGGAAAAGAGCCAAAAGAAATATTTTTAAGCACTTCACATATTTTAAAATATGACTCTCTTAAAGAGACTGATTTATTCTATTGCTTCTTAAGATTTTAATTAAAATTCAAATCAAAAGAACAAAATTGAAAAAAGAAAAAAAATTATTTTAAAGCCAGTATTTGTTTGTATTTTTAAACATAAAGTTCTTCCAGTCACCAACACATGTTTTCTTTTGAATGAAAGAAAAATTTATTCATAGACTGATAGAATTTTGACGCCATGTATGCATACATACATATGTACATATGTTCGAACAACACTATTTATAAATGTATTCGTATGTATGTACATATGTAGACAATTTTTATCTTAAAAAATAATTCAAATTCAAGAACAAAATCACGAATAAAATTCAAAAACTTGAAAACAAAAACACTCACCACACTTTTCAGTGTGTAAACAAAATCTGTTTATACTTGAATTAACATTGACAAAAATTTAGTTTTAAAAACAAAAACAATACCACCAACAACAACATCGAAAACAACATATAATAACAGTGACAACAACAGCAACAACAACAACATTACCGTAAATAAATAAGTATTTATGAGTACAACAATGCTAAGTCCCAAGAAGAAGACCTAAAAAATTATGTCAAACATCTTTCCTTCAACAGCAAACAAGAGTATGCAAGAGAAAGAGAGGGAGAGAAAGAGAGAGAGAGAGAGAGGGAGAGAATCTTATACGTATTTACATTCATATTTTGTGTTCTTTGCTTATCGTCGATATATTTTTGCAAAATATACTCTCTTGACATACTAAAGAGCACTTCTCTTCTCTCGTACATATATTTTGTTTTTGTGTGGCAACAGCAATAAATAAAATTAAAATGGCTTAAATCGATGGTAATTGTTGTTGTTTTCATTGTAAAACCAGGTCAAGTCTTAAATAAAATACATTGTGACGTGATTGTAATTGTACAAAACATACGATAGCTTAAGTAATATTTAAATATTTATCAGTAATCGATTATGTGGTAATTAAACACACAGAGAGAGAGAGAGAGAAGACAATTTTGTTTTTCAAAATTACATTAACGTTGTAATAGTAAAGGCTTATGGCTATTGTACTTATGTTGGTAATATTTAAAGAGGCTTGTCTAGCCTTTCAACAAATTTGTAGTTGGCTTTGAGATGATGCGCTACAGAGGAGTAAGGGTCGTAAGAAGGCCTTTAAGCGGAGGATGTCAAAACAAATTTCCTTTAAAGATAGATTACAGGTTGATTACAGGTTGCAAATACATCGATGTACATACATAAATAGATATTTAGTCATTACAACCCATCTGTCAGGATTATGACGTAGTTTCTCACACCACTTATGTAAATGCCATAAGAAGGCCTTTAAGGGAAGGAAACCAACCAATTTCCTTTAAAGTTAGATTAAAGGCTGATTACAGGTTGCAAATATATCGATGTACATGCATACATACATATTTAATTATTACAACCCATCAGTCAGGATTACGACGTAGTTTCTTCACACCACTTAAGTTGTGTTTGTTAATTTTATACATGAGTAGCGTGACCTACAGTTTAAAGTCGAATCCGAATGACAGATTCGGAACTTTACGTGGCAAAAATTTATTTACTCTCTGAGCTTTTGCCAGAAATCTATTGAGAGGAAGTCGCCGAAAAAATATTTCGTTTCGTTCGAAATGTCTGACCTGACTTAAACCATGGCCTCACGTCTAATAAACCAACGCACTACCTACTTCAAACTGAAACGATGTACCGGTTAACAATATTTAAAAAAATTAAAGCCTTCTAAGCAGACTGGTTATACATCCTTTTTTCCAAATTTCTGATAATACGAGTCTACGTGGGCTCTAAGAGCGGCTAATGCATCAGTCCATATACCTTGAAAACAACCTTGGCCGCGCCATCATTGTCAACGACGAGCAACCTCTTCACACGCAACGCGTCTTCACACAAGACTGGCTGAATTTTTACTGATACCGTTGTCTGCTTTGTCTTGCCTTTTATATCGCAGGGTAAACAGTCTGATGGATGCTCTTGAAGGAGAATGACTTCGCGTTCTCAAAATCTCTGTAAATGTAAACATAGTTGTTTGTGTATTTTGTTTACATTTATTCTGGTAATGTTTGTTGTTGCATCTTGTTTACTTGTCTATCGCCTTTTTTTTGTACTGATGTATATTATATTTATATATTTTTGTTTATTTGTGGATCATGTAAACAAGTCCATTGTTTTTGTTTTGGTAGCATTTGTTTATCATTTTAATGTTAAACGATGTAACACCATTTACATTTTCGTAACAATATTATGAACTAGCTATCCAGATTGTGTGATTTGATGCCGTTAGACTCTTTCTTGTGGGGTTTTCTTTATACGCATGTGTATGCGAACAAGATAGAATCTTTAGGCCAATCTAACCCCTGCCAGCAGTGAAATTCAGTTTGATTTATTAGTGAGAGTATGGGAAAATTGTACATTTCTGATAAATTTTGGCTAGAGAAGCCGTGATGGACATTTGAATGATGTTATAAGAATGGGGCTTCACTAATTCTTTCAAACGAATAAAAAATTTCGGTGATATCTCCCAAACGAATTATTTTACTTAAATTTAAGAATAGAAAGTGCGTAGGGAATGTACCATTAATTGAAAATAGGTACCAAAGCATTTAAGGAATGTACTGAAATTATAAGAACTACGTAGGCGTATGATTGATTTTCAATATTAATTCCGCAAATATTACTCATACGTATGGGTGGGTGATAAAATATTTTTCCTGACGTGTTTTTTTAAAAGTCTGTAGCAAGACTTAAAACACAATTTGAATTAATGAACGAACCAATATTGGTATCAAGTTATATTTACGTTGATATTGAATATGACTTATAGGCTTACAGTGTTGTTATAATTACAGCACACTTATCACAAAGGCTTTTGATGCCTATTTTCAATCAACTTTCTATGCCAAAATGAGACAAAGCCACATAGCTCCTATGAATTTTTATAGCACACAGCTATAGGATGCAGGATTTTGTAGTTTAACCAAAAGTGTCAATGTTACCTTACATCTGAGTGATTATTTTTTCTGTGGATTTGAAAAGTATTTTTTTGAAATGTGTACGTACGCCTATAATTAGCAACGACTTAGCAACATGTATGTTTGTTAATTTGTTTTACAGTTTTCACTGTGTACCTGGGATCAATGGCTTTGTTTGGAGGACGTCTTACAAACGTTTTTCCATCAGATTGGGACAAATTAAACTTAGATTCGTCACTCCAGAGAACTCTGTTTCAGAAACATCGTTTCTAATTATAAAGCCACCACGTAGTTAGTCATTACAACCTTTCAGTCAGGATTCCAACTTAGTTTCTTATACCACTTATGTTTATTTTGTTAATTTTATACACGAGTGGCTGAACCCACAGTTTAATGTCGACTCCATACAAAAGATTTTTGGGAAACTTTTTCATGACAATTTTATTGGCTCAGAGAGTTTTTGCCAGACATCTTATACTTACTTAATTGGCTATTAACAACCCGATTAATGGATAGCGGCCTATCGGAACACATCCTTCCAACCGAATTTGCTTCTTGCGCGTCTACGCCATGTAGGTCACACCAATCGATGACAGAGCTGCTTCAATTTGGTCCTTCCAATGCATACAAGGTCGTCCTCTTCGCCGACTTCCGCAGACCTCAGCATCAAATACCCGTTTCGCCGGAGCATACTCCTCCATTCGAACGACAAAGCCGAGCCAACGCAGCCGCTGTATCTTAATACGCTACACAACGTCTATGTCGTTGAGGAGCTCATACAACTCACTGTTGGATCGGCTGCGACAGAGCCGAGCAAGCACAGCCGCTGGATATTAATATGCTGCACAATGTCTATGTCGATGAGGAGCTCATTCAACTCAGTGTTGGATCGGATGCGGAAACCATCGCGAACTCGTACGGGACCGAAGATCTTACGTAGAACTTTTCTCTCGAATATGTGCTCTCAAGTCTGCTGCATCAGTGCTTAATAGGGACTACGGCGGCTACAATGTTAATTTGAATCGCTTTTGTATTTCGCTTTCATTTCATAAAGTATGGGAATACATAGAGTTTTTAGAATTCTTTACGTAAATCTATTTTCGTTTTTCATTTTTTTTTTTTTCTACTTATACCTGCTTTATTTGATAGGGGATTTTGCCATAAATTGCCATTTGCTTTAAACATTTTTTATTAATTTTATCTTCTTTTAATATCCAATCTCATATATTGCATGCTTCCCTTAACTGGGGAAATAAAAATTCCCAACTGAAAACAAAGTAGCAAACAACAGTTTTGTCTCTTGAACTCCCTTGATGGGACAACAAAAGCCTGTCCCTGTTGAAATTCAATTTAAAAAGCAATTTTATGGGCCTACTTTATTCAAAGCCAGAAAGAAGATTTATTCAGCTGTAATAAATATTTTAAAAAGAAAATTTAATTTTTCAAGCATATTTTATTTCATTTAATTTTATTTTCTAGGCATTTTCTCTTAAATGAATAAAAAAACAAAAATAAAAATTATAATTTGCTTTTGATCATTTCATTTTATGGTTATAAATTGTTAAATTAAATAAAATAATTAATAAATGCAAACAATATTTTTGCAAATAAATGCAATATTTTAATGGTTATTAATTTTTAATTAACCATGCTGGCTGGCCACGTGTTCTTCTAAAGCCCATTAAATTTTATGGGAATTTAATGCCAATGTAAGGCGTAACACAGAAAATAATTTAAAATTTTTCCTCGTTTATGATGAGGAGGGTGTGGTTATTAAGTTTAAAGGTTAAATTTAATATCTATTTAAGACGATAATAAAACACAATACAAAACACCCATTACAGATTGTAAGAAGATGGTAATAAAAGCATGAGACTTGCAATTACCCTCGAAAATTTATGGCCAGTTGTGTGTTTAGCTAACACAACGTAGCCCATAAAACAATGTACTCAAAAAGAAATACCACAACAACAACAACAACAACAACAACAAGACAAACAACCAATGCCAACATCATTTGCATATTAATGAATAGTATGGGGCAAGTACCTACGTATACGTATACGTAACGTATTGAAATTTAAACTGAAATGTATTTGGTTGGCCCCTTAAGCCCATAAAATTGAATGTTGAAGTTCACAAATTCACCTTCCATTTGCAATGGCAAGCATAATAAAAACAATGAAATTATTTCCAAGATTTACACGAAATATTGTGGAACAGTAATAATGTTCCATCAAAAAATGGTTAATTAAGCGTTAAATTCATTAAAAAAAACGAATTCTTCCCTCTCATTGAAATGAAAACCTGTGTAATGCTTGATTAGCAGCATATTAAATTAAAATTTTTAATTTAACTTTTCCAAAAATTGCTGAAGGCTTTCAAAAAATGTCATGAAAAATATTTTATCACCCACCCATACGTATGAGTAATATTTACGGAAGATATTGAATATGACTCCTACGCCTACGAAGTTGCTGTAACTTCAGTACCTTCCTGAAATGCTTTTGGCATCTATTTTCAATCAACTTTCTATGCGAAAATGAGAAGAAATTTAGTTGTTGTTGTTGTTGCTGTTGTCTCCAGAAGCTTCTCCCTGTATATAAGATATAAGATTGTTAGTTTTGGTTTTGTTTATATGGTTGTATGCCTGTGTTTTTCGGTGGCGATGGAATGGGTTAGAGATGAAAATTATTTGTTGCTAATTCTGTGTGTATCTTGTCTAATGTTATGTGGTTGGTAGTCCTAGGAAGTCTGCTGTTGTCTATGGGTCGCAGGGCTGTCGGCTTTGTTGGACAGCTAAAGATGTGCACCGTATCGTGTGGTGCCTGATTGCATGAAGGGCAGCTATCCGAGGTTTCCAGGATTATCCTTGCCCTATAGCTATTCAGGATGTTCGATCATCCTGATCTTAGCTGGGCCAGAATGGTTCTGGTAACCCTTTGCAGTTGCCTTTCAGTATCGGGTATTGGTGGAGGATGCCGATTTATGACCCTGTTGTGGCTGAGTTCGTCTCTGGTCGTGACTGTCGTCTGATGTAGGGAGTTTTGTGCCTCCCTCACAGTCTGTAATTCAACTATTGAGGGTATGATGTAGGTGATGTCTGAGTTGTAAGTTGTGAAGTCTTGTCTTATGCGGCGAGGAGAAGGATTGTTCATGACTATACGGTGGTTGGGATGGGTAGGCAGTGATAACGCCACTCATGTATAAAAATAACATGTGAAGCTGCGTTGAAATCCTGACTGAAGGGTTGGAAATATTAAGATTATGCTTGAGGCCTAAATTTAATATTTAAATTCCATTTTACATCTGCTTACTAGCATAGTAGAGAATTTGTGTCCCTTATTTGTAGTCTCCGTAGTCTTCTAGGTAGTGTGTTGGCTTATTAGATGTGAGGCCATGGTTCAAATGACAACGAAATATGAAAAAATATTTCTTTGCTGACTTCCTCTCGGCATTTTTCTGGTAAATAAGAATGACATGAACAAGTTTTGCAAGAATCTTTCGTTCGAAGTCGACTTTAAGCTGTAGGTCCTGCCAGTCATTTATAAAATTAAACCCTTAACATATGTAGTACGAGAAGTTGGGATGTAATCCCGACTGAAGAGTTGTAATGACCAATTATGTATGTATGTATGTATGCATGAGTCAGATTATGTTTGAAGTCTAAGTTTAGAATTTAAATTGAGTTTTACATCCGTTTATTTGCACATATTTTATTGCTTAGCGTAAAAGCCACTCATGATTGCCCATTCGTTCTACTTCAAGCTGAATCTACTTCAAGCGGGCCCTATGGTGGTATCGTTAACTAAAAACATATTTTTACTAAAAAATATTTTCTGAGGAAATGTAACAAGTTATCGGAATGACTGTGTTTTTCTTTTTTTTAATTTTTTCGAATTTGTAAAAATTGTAGAGGATGAATTCTCTCTCCGAAGAATTCCTCTAGCCTCCCAGTGATTATAAGATCAACATGATTTGCAAGTCAGGCATTGACAGCTCTTGAAAAAAAGCTATAAGCCCCGGTTAGCCAAGCGTAAACGGAACGTAATGGAACGTACATTTGTTTTTAGCATATGAGTAGCGATATAAATGCTTAGCGAAATTACATTACGGTTCGGTAAGCGCTCTTATTACTTTGCGTTTTCTGAAAAGGCACGTACGTTCCGTTACGTTCCATGGACGTTTGGGTAATTAAGGCTTTAAGCTCTTTTTTAAGAGTTGTCACTGACTGACTTGGAAATCATGTTGATTTTATAATCTCTGTGAGGCCAGGGAACTTCTATGGACGGAGAATGTTAACAATTTTAGAAATTCGAAGAAAAAAACCCAGAAGCGAATTTGTGTGCCTTATAAGGTATTTACATACGTCATGTTTGGGCTTTCTATGGCTTCTTTGTTAGAAATTAATTTGAAATTTAATTTTATTTGTAACATAGTATATGTTTACAACTTATTTACACTTTGTTTTTTTTTTATTAATTTTTATTTTTTTTCTGTACAATATTCAGAAGACAATAAAATTCTTCATTCATTAATTGCTTTTCATACTTCAAAAACTTTTTTTGATCTTTTTTTGATTTCTTTGTTTGTAACTAAGAAATCCCTTAAAATGTTGACCTCCTTTACAAAATTTTCTATTCATAGAGATTCAAAGTTTAAACGTCAAAAACGTCAACAATTATGGCACTTTCAGTTGTAAACGATGCTCAAGTATTTTATTGTCGCTGTGGCACTGATTAAAAATATTGTTTTGCCTCCACCACCATCATTGACGCATTAAAAATAGAATAGTTTTTTAGACAACTAACGAGAGATTGAGATGGAGGTAGAGGTAGAGGTAGCCAAATCACTATTTGAAGTATTTTGTTGTTTTCAATCAGTGAACTTTTTTTGTGTGCCAATCTGTATTTCATTCACTCGTTCATTCACTCAATCATTCATTGAAGCTCATTCATTGAAGAATTGTATTTAAAAATGTAAAGCATACAGAAGGAAATGAGAGAAAAACAAAAATTAAAACAAAAAAAAACAAAAAACAAAACAAAAATTGGAAAATTGTAATGAAAATATTGTTTACATAGACACGGGTGAATCATGATGAAAAGTTAAGCCAAGGATAAGTACCATTGGTTGATAACAAATAACAACAGCTCAGTAGCATAACGGAAAACAAGTTACAAAATTTAAAAAACAACTTAAGGCGACTACTTAATGCCTGTACGCTGCTTATTAGAAATTATTTGATGATGGTTTGTTGTCTTCCTATTAAAGTAAGAGACAGAGAAGTTACGGATTTAACAAGAAGGAACGTGTGAAAGTATTTTCGTTCTTGCAAGAATTTTGACGGAATCAGGATCCGTACACACATACATATATAAATAGTCATAACAACACTCGAGTCAGGATTACGACCTAGCTTCTCCACAGCACGTATGTTGTGTGTGTTAATTTTAAGATGGGACTTACAATTTAAAGTCGACTTCAAACGACTGATTTTTGAGAAACTTTTTCATGGCAATTTTATTTCACTCTCTGAGTTTTTACCAGAAGTCTGCTGAATTGAACCGTGGCCTTACATCTAAGTCGCCGTAGTCTAGTAGGTAATGTCCTGGCTTATTATACGTAAAGCCAGGGTTCGAGCCCCAGGTCGCACATTAAAAAAACAAAATACAAAAAGTATTTCTACGGCGACTTCCTCTCAGCAGATTTCTGGCAAAAACTCTGAGAGTAAATAAAATTGCCATGAAAAAGTTTTTTAAAAATCTGTCGTTCGGAGTCGACTTTAGACTGTAGGTCCCACCACTCATGTATAAAATTAACATACACAACGTAAGTGCTGTGCGAAACTATGACGTTGTACAATGATTCTATTCGACCTCCGGGTACTGTACTTGTCTTAATTGACCTCTAACCTAACCTAACCTTACGTCTAACAAGTCAACACACTACCTACTAGACTACAACGAATACATTGGGAACCTTAAGGACTGTAAATAAGTTGATGCTTTACGACTGCGACTTATCGAGATTTATTCCATCCAAATTATCACGGATGCTTAGAAATGAAGATGTGTGCGCCGGCACATGTGGCTCTCATGATGCAGTATCCTTACATCATTACAGCCTCGTCAAGGTAGAAAGATTTACCACATAGCTCTCAGTGTATGTGTGTGTTCAAACATAACGTCCTCTACAACGATCTACGTCTGCCGCGGGGCTCACAGCAGTAGCTTCTACTTCTTCTGCAGTAGCTTTAGAAACAAGAAAGAGAAGAAAACTGAATTTTATCTTTTAAGTACATGTGAGTTATTTTCAAAGTCAGAGGGTATGTATCAGAGATAAGCAATAAGTATTCAAAAAGATAAGTAGAATTGAATCATACTCATAATTTCTGATACTTCATATTTATTTCAATATCATACTCATACTACTCATATTCAAAGTTTGAAGTACTCATCGTACTCATACTTAACAACATGTATGATGTTGTTGATTTCGACTCTCCATGATTCAACATTTACAAGAATCACAAAATGAGTATGATTCGCTTACGAACATTAAAATACTCACTAAAAATGTTGTTGAATGATTCCAGTCACTCGATGCATTTATAAGTACTATAAGAATTTTTCTAAAGTTATGAATCTGAATGAGTAGGCTTATGAATCGAACATATTCCCATTGGTTTGAGTTTGATGTCAACGTTGTACTCATACTCATTGCAACCTTTACTTATAAATGAACATTGTAGTGAGTACGAATGAATCAGAATAATTAAATTTCAACATCGTTGACTCACTTATATTCGAAATTTCATGAGTGCTTGCTTATGAGCAGCGAAAAAACGATTCATTGCTGATCTCTGGTATGTACCAAGTGAACTCTCATACCGGCTGGTTATGTATGGTATGAGTTTGATGTCAATGTTGTACTCATACTCATTGCAACCTGCACTTATGCATAAATAAACGTTGCAGTGAGTATGAATGAATCACAATAGTTAAATTTCAATATTGTTGACTCGTTTATATTCAAAATTTCATGAGTGCTTATGAGTAGCGAAAAAACGAGTCATTGCTAATCTCTGGTATGTATCAAGTGTACTCTTACACTGCTTGGTTATGTCTAACGTAAATTTTGTTGTGCTTATATCTACAGCAGGTTAAAGTTGTCTCGACCTCTCGGTGGCTTCATTGTCTAATCTTTGCACTGCAAATAAGTAAAGTTTGTTTTTGCCCCTCTGCATAGGGATGCCAATCTTACTTTGAAGTCTACATAATTATATGTTGCACTAGCCTTAGACTCCCCGTAGCCTAGTAGGTATTGTGTTAGCTTATTAGACCTGAGGCCATGGTTCAAAACCCAGGTCAAGACATCTCAAACAAACCATACTCCGGTATTACTCTGCGATACTCTGGTATTTTAAACATCATATGCAGGATAAGACGCCCTAGTTTAGTAGGTAGTGTGTTGGCTTGTTAGACGAGAAGCCACGGTTCAAACCCCAGCCCAAACATCTCAAACGAAACGAAATATTATGAAAAAATATTTCTTCGGAGCCTGCCTCTCAGCAGATTTCTGTCAAAAACTGTGACAGTAAAAGTAAAGTTGCCATGAAAAGCCTCTCAAAAATCTGTTGTTCGGAGTTGACTTCACACTGTAGGTCCCGCCGCTCATGTATAAAAATAACACACACAACATAAGTGGTGTTAGAAGCTAGGTTGTAATCCTGACTGAAGGGTTGTAATGACCAATTGTGTGTGTGTGTTCGAGACTTTGAAAGCGCAACAGGTTTATATTCAGCGTCCTCGTGCTTAGGATCTAAATGAGCGTAACTGTGGAATATTTCGTATGCTTGACCAACCTCAGGTCGTACTTAACCGATTGTAGCTTCTGACATGCTTTTGTTTTTGTATTCTTTTATTCAAAATTATTTCGAAATGAAAATTTGTTATTCTGTTGTAATTTTGCAAACATTTTATATCCCTACACAGTAAAATCGTGTATAAAAATGTAAGCTGGATGCTGTGCCAGCCCTAAAGCATTGGATTTAATCTCAGATTAAAGGAGGAAATGATTTCACGAAAAACTCTTGCCAAAGAATTTTTTATGCAATTATTTCGGGGGTTTTTTTTTCCAAAAAAGAAAAGAAAAAAAAAATCGAAAATGAAAATGAAAACCAGTAGAGGCAAATTAATAAACAAAATGGATTTGAATAAATAGAAAAACACGAGGCAAAAAACAAGAAAAATAATGGAAAAATAAATAAACAAATAAATTCATGAATATTTACAACAAAAAAACAAAAAAAAGAAAACATCGATAACATTTCAATTTGTAGAGAATTTGTTACGTATTGTATTTCAGTTGAAAAAAATTTGTATTTCGTTTTAAAAATTTAAAAAATTTTATGAGAGGAAGTCACCGAAGAAATATTTTTTAATATTTTCGTTTTGTTGCAAATGTCTGACCTGGGGTTTGCCCCGTTTCTTCACCTGTAATAAGCCAAAACACTACGGTGACTACGGTGACTACGGTGACTACAAAATGCTGTCATAGTTTCGTCAAATCATCTCTGTCAACGAGAACGAATAAAATTGCCATGAAAAGTTTCTCAAATCTGTCGTTCCGGATAATTGTTAAGCTAAAGCTCACGTCCCTCATGGAGATAATTAACACTCACTATACAGGTGGTATGTGTGAGGCAAATGGATGAAGCTGGAGTTCTGCATTAAATGTCTTGAATCGTCTATGTATCGATTATAGCGTCGACATTTATTGGACTCATTGTGCTAAAGCATTCCATTCATTTAAAGAGGAGCTCATATAGAGGATAATGTCCCTTATCCTAACTAAAGACAGTTCCACTAAGGTACTAAGCAGCTATACGTTAAGTTAGTTTAGGTTGGCTGGTAACTTGTCGTTCACAGGCAAGTTCACTCGGTGGCGCATGTGGGCATTGTGTTACACAGTGTAATGTAAGGCCCCTTGTCATGGTACATCAGTGGCGGATTTGATTCACCCTGAGCTTCAGATGAAACCGTCCTGTTGCCTTAGTGGCACGTTCGCCACCATGTCTAGATCTTCACATATTCTGTCACCCACAAACTGATGATGTCTGTTTTGAAGTGCAGGGCTCTT
Organism: Sarcophaga carnaria; assembly: GCA_958299815.1. Lineage (NCBI taxonomy): Eukaryota > Metazoa > Arthropoda > Insecta > Diptera > Sarcophagidae > Sarcophaga > Sarcophaga carnaria. Next base: position 11,174,046 of record OY283153.1, read on the forward strand.
ACGGTGTTACTTTAGGTCCGAAGTGGTGGCTTTGATTACAAAAGCTGACTTGAGCACGTATAGTGGCCCGTTGTCATTGTCACTTGAAGTATCAAATAATCTCTTCGTACTCTTTTACTTAGTGCAGCCCTTGCGCTGACCAACTTCTTCCTCTTCCCTGATTTTGGTGGAACTTGGTCAGTACAGGGAATGCGTTCACCAGTGGCATCACAACGGACCGCTATGCGTTTTCAAGTGAGCTTTGTGATATCAGAGCTACCACTCCGACCTAACCTAACCTAACCTAAGTCTTTTACTTAATCTATGGTCATGCTTCTCTATTTGACAATGTTCCATGATCACAAAGATTAATGTGCAGTCGAGAGTGTAGAATTAGCAGTTTGGGCTCGAATAGATCATCTCTTCTACCCAGGATTTATCCATAATTTGTAACTTGGCCAATGAGTCCCCTATGCGTGAATCGGATTTTGAGTTTTTCAGTCTGTTTGCAACACAGTTTCCGTGTAAATGCCTAAACCCAGAGATGCAAGTGTTGCATTACCCAGAGAAATCTCAGGCATTCATGGAAAAGCTTAGACGTCGCAAGGGACCTTATGACCTGGGTGTAGAACTGTATCAGTACATTCGCAGGCAATGTACAGTCTTTTAATAGTCACTGGGATACCCATGGAATGGTAGCCCTTGGAAAGACACTGAAGTGAACCCGGAATCTGTATGAGTTGTTGATGTTCAAGTTTTCGCTGTACATTCCAAAGCCTTAAGGAGTTTATATTCCGCTGAATCTAACTAAGCTATTGAATAACTATTAATGCGGTTGTATGGCAAGGATGTGTTGCCCTCACTTCTAGTTAACTTTGTCCTGGATTACACGATGAAAATACATATGCTTGGAAGAGGTATATCAAGGTGTCTATGCAACAAACTGAAAGTTATTGGGTATATTAATGACATTTGCCTCCTCTCCCAGGAGTTTTGCGACTAAGAAAGCGGAACTGTATTCAGTTTAGAAAACAGGAATTCGTGTAGGCCTGGAGATAGGCCATAAGAATACCAAAATTGTTCACTTAAATACAGCGGGCTTTGCATTTGTCAGACCGGCTATCGACAAGCATATGGGAGAAAGCCGACGTTCTTCACATGCATGGAAACAGCAAATCAGAGTTACCAATATGCCATTATAAACGGAAGGGCCTTCAATATCAATTTCCTTTAAAGCTGCTGTAAATAACAGCGAACAGCGGCCTTTGCATTTGTCAGACCAGTTATCGACTGGCATATGCAAGACCGCCGACGTTCTTCACATACATGGAGATGGCAAATCAGAGTTACCAACATAAAATTATAAACGGAAGGGTCTTCAATGTCAATTTCCTTTAAGGCGGGCCGTAAATAATAGCAAATAGCGGCCTTTGGATTTGTCAGACCAGCTATCGACTGGCATATGCAAAAACGTCGACGTTCTTCACACGCATGGAAATGGCTAAGCAGAGTTACCAACATAACATTATAAACTGAAGGGCCCTCAATATCAATTTCATTTAAGGCTGGCCGTAAATAACACCAACTAGCGGGCTTTGCATTTGTCAGACCAGTTATCGACTGGCATATGCAAGACCGCCGACGCTATCGACTGGCATATGCCGACGTTCTTCACATAGTACATGGAGACAGCAAAGCAGAATTACCAACATAACAGAAGGCGACTTAACATCAATTTCCTTTAAAGCTGCCGTAAATAATTGTTTCTCTTTAAGACTTGTATCATTAATGCCAAGGGTGTGTCTGCTGGTCCTTAATTCTGTTTCTTTATTTCCAAATAATTTCTCCTCCATTGAATTTTGATTTTTATTCCATCGGAATTTTTTCTGTAGTAATTATGACCGTGAAGGAACTGGCAACAGTTTCCTTTAACTGAATTTATTTCTTCGTACAACAGTTTCAGTTTCCGTTTTCTTTGGATTTAATGCGATACACGAATAAGGAAAAATCCGAAGTAAATCTTAATTGAAATTGAAACAATTTTTGAATTGTATTTAATGGATCTCATGATGGAATTTCTTTTCTTCTATTTCTTCTTTTTCTTTTCCTTTTGCTTTTTCTGGAGAAAAAGGGATGAAAAACAAAAAAAAAAACTTGGAAAGGAAAAAGAAAAGTAAGAGAAAAGTAAGAAGGAAGACAGAAAGAATTAACTTCAGATACTCAAAGGCTCAAAGTAAAAAAAATAGTTCGCATAGGCATAGCTTGGCCTCTAATTTTTCTTCTCCTTTTGCTTGGCTTTGCTTTGTCCTACACACCGTAAGTCATTGTGCGTTTCATTCGTTTTAATTGCTTTCGCGTGCGCCTTTATTTATGCTGCACATAACAGCAAAGAGAATACAAATCCTAAGATGGGTCCACTTTGTTTTCAGTAAAAAATTGGAAAGAGAGAGAGAGAGAGAGTGAGAACGAATTAAAGAAACAATGATTAAACAGTCTTGGGAGCTTGAGCAGCTATAGTGGGCTTAAGATAAGGCCATAATTCATGGCATTTTTTTGTTGTTGTTGTTGTACAATAAAGCTTTAGTAACATATTGTTAATAATCAGATCCTTAACATTATGAAAAATGAGGCAATTACGTACATATAGACCACAAACACACATACACTCATTTCTCCCACTCTCACTCTCTCTCTCTCTCTCTTAAGAAATCTTTTTTTATTTCTATTGCAAACGAATTTGTTGTTTTATGCTTGGGTATGTGCCTGTGGGTGTGTTAAAAAATGATGAGAATAACAAATAATTTCGTGTACGTGTTACAATGGCTGACATTTTAATTTGTTATTATTTTGTATGTGTGTACGTAGTTCTCTCGCTCTTTAGCAATCATTTTTTTTTGAAATATTTAAATGCCATCACTTGGAATGCTTTTGTAAATGTTCATGAAATGATTTATATTTCATGCGATTCTGCATTTGTAGTATGAGCAGAGCAAATAAAATAATGAAAATTTTATTTCCTTTTCTAGGTCTTAGGACAAAAAAAAAGAAAGAAACGAAAAAAGAAGCAGTTTTGATTTATAATCTCGTATAAAAAAACAAAAGATAGGCGGTCAAATAGAACGATTTCTAGCGATTTATAAATGTCAGTTTCTTCTATCTGAGGTAATTTACGATTTTAGAAACAAAAGCAATGATTAAAATGTAAAGTGACTTTTAGTCTTACAGGAGATGGTATATTTTCATTGTTTTATTATTAGAAAAGTTGTTTGAAATCTTTTTTTGCTCTTTAGAAGTTTGAAAATTTCTTATCAAAATATGTACTACGCTTACCCGTGGCATCACAACGGGCCGCTATGCATGCTCAAGTGAGGTTTTGCTAGCAAATCTACCACTCCAACCTAACCTAACCTAATCTAGCTATGTATGACATAAAAATTTTGTTTAAAAATTGAATTATTGGCGTCAGATATAAATATTGATTCCTTTATATTCAATACTTGGGTTTGCAATCAAGCACTTTAATCGCAATCCTGAAGAAAAGTAAATTTTTATCACGATTTTTCGAATTTGAAAAGAAAATTTTCGTCAAATAATCCATGTAGGAGGCCATCTATTCTCCCCAAATATAACAGGCACAGTGAATATTCCCGAAAGGTAAAGCTGGGCATTATATTAAACTATACTAGAATACTTACCATTCTATGGGTTGCCTGCGAACTTCAGCGAGTTCAGTCTGGGGTCCATAGCAGAGGTCAGCAATGAGTATTCAAAAAGATGAGTAGATTCGAATCGTACTCATAATTTCTGATACTTATACGCATTCATACTTATTTTAATGCCATACTCATACTACTTTGAAATACTCATGGTACTCATACTTAAGAATAAGCAGGATGTTATTGATTTCGACTCTCCATGACTCATCGTATACGCGAATCATACTACGAATCGTACTACAATACTCACAAGCAGGTTATGTGCTTGCTCTGCTCGCTGTCTTTTTCTTTTTTGCTTATGTGTCTTTCTTCTTTGTTTGTAAATGCAACAACCTAAGGCTGTAATTTTGATGAATGATTCGAATCACTCGTATCATTTATGAGTACTAAAAGTATTTTTCTAAATTTATGAATCTGAATAAGTAGGCGTATGAATCAAACATATTTCGAATGTTATGAGTTTGATGTCAACGTTGTGCCCATACTCATTGCAACTTGTACTTATAAATCAATATTGTAGTGAGTACGAATGAATCAGTGTAGTTGGATTTCAATACTGTTGACTCATTCATACTCAAAATTTCATGAGTACTTATGAGTAGCGAACAAGCGATTCATTGCTGATCTCTGGTCCATAGCGATATTTTGAAAGATTTTTACACCAATCTTGTAAGGGAAGCAGTCGAAAGTAAGTTTTTTATTTTTAATATAAGAACTGAAGTTTAAGCTTACTAGCTCTCGTCAAGTAAACTGTGGTGATCGCTAGAACACTGTCAGATTTTTTCCCCTTATTGTACAGCATTTCATTGTTGACTTGCTTTCTTTGCATTCTTTGCTTATCTGACAATCCAACTAGTATTTCTGGAGAGTTAAGTATAAAACTTATCTTAGGAATAAAAAATTTCAGTGACTTTATAATCAACATATCACAACACACGAGACTATCCAAATCCAAAGCAGATGGTTGCCAATTGCCTGAAAATTGTATTCTCTTAATGGCCCAGTATATACATACGTACATAATTGGTAATTACAAGCATTCAGTTAGGCTAACAAACTAGCTTCTCATATCGCTTATGGTGTGTGTGTTAATTTTGTACAGTTTTTAAAGTCGATTCCAAACGACAGATTTTTGAGAAACTTTTCATGGCAATTTTTATTTTATTGTCAGAGTTTTTGTCAGAGTTTTTGATCATGACCTCAAGTCTAATAAGCCAACATACAACATACCTAGACTACGGCGACTATAGACTACTGGTTACTGCTTTATTAGAAAAGGATGCCACAAGACATGGTATTCCTTTGGATGTCGTTTACAGGAATTGTGAATTTTAGGACGAGGACGTAATAATCTTCTACATCATCTGTCAATAAATACATAAAACATACATAATTGGTCATTACAACCCTTCAGTTAGGATTACGACGTAGTTTCTCACAGCACTTATGTTGTGTGTGGGTTTATTTTGTATATGAGTGGCGAGACCTACAGTTTAAAGTCGACTCTGAACGACAGATTTTTGAGAAACTTTTCATAGCAATTTTATTTACTCTCCGAGTGTTTGCCAGAAATCTGCTGAGAGGAAGTCACCGCAGAAATATTTTTTGTATTTTGTCTTGATGTCTGGCCTGGGGCTCGAACCCTGGCTTTATGTCTAATAAGCCAACACACTACCTACTAGACTACGGCGACTTCATCTGTCATCATCATCATCTGTCAATACTCTGCCATTTTCTGTCACTTTTAAGCGAACCTTTTAAGGTAGTGGTTACCACCATAGCACGATTGGGCTTGGCTATTGACTTGTGTTATTAACACATATCTTAACAGTGGTCTAAAGGGGACCTTACGTGTCATAATCGTTTCTCCAACTGTCCAGCATAAAGATTACTGTACGATATATATTGGAGTCGAGACACATGTTTGGAGGATCCGAAATCTTTGTCTAAACTCTTTAAAATTTAATCCTTTTTAGAAACTCCCTTTTGAAAAAAAAATCTGTTTTTGATAGCCTAAGAGCCGATTGTAATCGCCATAGCCTAGGAGGTAGTGTGTTGGCCAGACATCTCCAACAAAACGAAATAAAAAAATATTTCTGCGGTGACTTCCTCCCGGCAGATTTCTGGCAAGAACTCTGAGAGTGAAATAAAATTGCCATGAAAAGTTTCTCAAGAAAATCTGTCATTCGGAGTCGACTTTAAACTGTAGGACCTAGCGCACAACATAAGTGCTGTGGGAAGCTATGTCGTAATCCTTACTGAAGGATTGTAATGACCACTTATATATGTATGTAATGCCAATTTAAAATAATCTTTTCGCTTGAATTAAGCATTAATTCGCTTTCATTTCAATTGATAAGAAACTTGGCTGCATATTTCATTGTTCGAAAGCAAAATAAAATTCCGAGTATTTATTCAGACGTTTATAAAATGTATTCAAACGGTTTTTAAAATGCAAATGAAATTTATCCGTGCCTGTGCCTGCATGGCAATATTGCATTCATATGCTATTATCCTTGAATTTGGTTAAAAATCCTTCTTAAAATGTTTTTTTTTTGTCTAAATATGCGATATTTTTGCAATGTACTCGTGTGTATTTTTATTTTTATTTGTATTTTTATTTGATTTTATTTTTTATTTTAAATTAAATTAATACTTCAACAACCAACCATTCATTCAGTTATTCATTGATGTATGTACATATGTATGTGCGAGAATGTATTTATGAATTTATATCGTATTTCATCTCAGCCTATGATATTGTATGTATGGCTGTGCAAGAGAGTGAGTGTATGAAGTGTTGTCTGCCGTTTTATTATTATTTTTTTATTATGCATTGCAGCAATAATTTTCAATATTTAAGCCGATTTATTATAAAATAAAATAAAATTTAAAAAAAAACCAACAACAGCAAAAAAGAGAAAAAAATTAATTTTATCCTCTTATCAAACAAAACATCTGTTTAGAGAGGAGGCTGTCATAAAGGATATTCATCGTATGGATTTTTCCCATCCTCTGCCATAATATTTCATGTCATTTTTATCAGAACGATTGGTGCTGAGGACGCATTTGATACCTTTTGTTATGCGATACAAAGCCGACTATATAAGGGAATTGAGAGAAACATGATTATTTTGTTTTAATTGCATTAAAAACAGAATAGAAAATCCACAGAAATATTGTAGAAAATATTGTTTTATACACTCAACAGCTTAAAATATAAAATCGTTTGCAAAGAGGCTTTAAAACAATATTTTATAGAAAGAAAAAAACTTCTTTGCAATTTACTACGATCAAAAGGAGGAAGTAAAATTATTTTGTTTTTCTGTTTTTCTTAAATAACACAGTGTACCAGAGAAAATACACCCAGCTTGTGATTTTTGTTGAGTAGAACTCAAAAATAATTTTTTTATATTTCGCGAACCCTCCAAACTTGTTTTATTTGACAAAAAACGTTTTTTTTTATCTTTTCACACAAAATTATTGATTACACAAAATTATTGATGATTTTTTAACCTATTTTCAAAATCTAAAGTTTTTTGAAAAGAGGAGAGATCAGCCTTTAAAACGATATACATAAACGTATTGTTCAAACTTACATGTTATGAGTTTTGATAGAGTAAATTTGGAAAATATTATTTTTTTATTTTTTCAAGTTTAGCTATTCTTAATTGCAAAATTTAATTAAAAAATATAAAAGAAGTGATAGCATTCTGAAAGTGCATTATCTTGTGAAGAGATTGACACTTCGTTTGATCAAAGTTTCAGTTCAAAAATTTTCAAAAGTTTTGATGGATCTTTATTGTTTACGACAAAATATGTCAATTTCACGTTTGTGCAACTACCAGAAGTAGGCTAATATTTGTGTTTTTTGCATATGTTTTTATATCGCTTTGCGCAAACATTGGCCAACTTCTGGTGGTCGTTCAAACGTGAAATTTTTTAAAATAAACAATCAAGATCCATCAAAAGATCTGAAAATTTTTTAAGTGAAAGTTCATTTGATGAGATGACATATATAAAACACATAACTCGACTGTTAGACTCTTTAAATAATAACTACGAAAATTTTTGTTCAATTTGATCAAACGAAGTGTCAATCTCATCACGACAGAATGCACTTTAAGAATTTTCGCACTTGTTTTCAATTTTTTAATAAAAGTTTGCTACTATGAACAGACAAACTTGAAAAAAATGAAAAAAATTCGTATTTGTCAAGTTTACTTCATCGAACTGCATAGCATATTAAGTCAAATAATATATATATGTATACCGTTTTAAAGGCCCTTCCCTCCCCTTTCTAAGAAAGTTTAAATTTGAGCGATTGATTCAGAAATGTTTATGTAATCAATAAATTTGCACGTAAAGTCCAAAAAAAACAGTTTTTGTCAAATAAAACAAGTTTGGAGGGTTCAAGAAATAAAAAAATATATTTTTGAGTTCTAATCAACAAAACTCACAATCTACACTACGTCATTAGCTGGGTGTATTTCATTTTTATTTTTATTTTGTCGCATAGTGTAACTGATAATACTTAACGGAAGCCTCATACATACACATACAATTTTTAATTGATTTTGACAAACAAACAGGCATTTTTAAGCATTCGTGACTTCATTTATTATTTAATATTTTAATTCTAGAAAAGCTTTCAAACATTGCCTGCATATATTATCAGTTCACTTTTTAAATTTGAAGTTGTATCAGTCATGCATGAAATAATTATGATATACATTCCAATTAAAAATTTATTAAAGGAATTAAAAATAAATGACAATCAAAGGCAATCATTTAAAATTTATATGTGTTCCCCTCCCTATAAGCTATCTACTCAAGTACATGCTATACATACATACATACATAATTGGTTATTGCAACCCCTCAGTCATGATTACAACCTATCTTCTCACACCACTTACGTTGAGTGTGTGTTGATTTTGATACATGAGTGACGAGACCTACAGTTTAAAATCAATTCCGACCGACAGATTTTCTTGAGAAACTTTTCATGGCAACTTTATTCTACACTTAGAGTTTTAGCCAGGAAGTCGTCGAAGAAATAGTTTTCCTAATTCTTTTTGTTGGAGATGTCTGACCTGAGGCTTGAATCCTGACCTAACGTATAATAAGCCTATATACTACCTACTAAACTACGGTAACTTCAAGTATATGAAGTGAATTATTTTGCTGCAGACACAGCAAAATTATATCGACCTTTTTGCCTTGTTTGCACAAATATGAGATTTATTTGATGTTTGTCTAGAATTTCAGAATTTCTTTTTAAAATTCATAAGCTCTTGGCCAAATCAATACAGATTGGTTGCTGCCTGGTTTTCAGAGAGAATCCCATCGCCCAACGAGCTACAACTTTTGACTGAAAAGCAATCTAACGTGGTCAGACAGTCAATACAAAAGATGAATATTGGAAATCTTAACATATACGCCATGATCTGACTACACTTTCTAAAAAATATTAATGCCAACAACATATATCCCGATGTATAGCCACAGACAGCTTCCCGATTACTACTAATACTACTCTTAATACTACTATTCTTACTACTACTACCTTTACTACTACTATTCTTACTACTACTTTTACTACTACTACTTTTACTACTACTTCTCTTACTACTGCTACTCTTACTACCTACTACTATTACTACTACTACCCTTACTACTACTAGTCTTACTACTACTACTCTTGCTACTTCTACTCTTACTACCTACTATTACTACTCTTACTACTACTACTACTACGACTTTTACTACTACTACTCTTACTACAACTACTCTTACTACCCACTACTACTCTTACTACTATTACCCTTACTACTACTATTCTTACTACTACTAGTCATACTAATACTACTCTTACTACTACTACCCATACTACTACTGTTCTTACTATTACTACTCTTACTACTGCTACCGTTACTACTACTACTCTTACTACTACAACCTCTGACTGAAAAGCAATCCAACGTGGTCAAACAGCCAATACGAAAGTTTAATATTAGAACTCTTAATATTTACGCCATGGTCTATTCTTTCTAAAAAATATTAATGCCATCGACATATATGTATCCCGATGTATACCCGCAGATAGCTTCCCGATTATCAGGAAAAATAAATAAAATAATTGAAACGTTAAGCACACAAACTAGGACTCACTATGCCACTATAAATGGCAACTCTATCATACTAGAACCTGCTGCTACTAAAACTAGGCAAAGATTACGAAAGAAATGAATAAAGGTAATAAAACTCCTAAAACTGTCTCAATATAAAGTAAATAAGGGAGTGAGTGATAACAATTTCTTTGCATGTAACAGAATTAAATTGAATTGAATTGTTTTATCAGAAATTTTATTAGATACTTCTCATATTGTAAGCCTAAGTAAATAAAATCATAAAATTGTCGATGGTATCCCAACGATATTATCGATTAAGTTTTATGGTGACTTTCACCTTCACATTCTTTCGGTCAGTTGTATTTATCAAACTCTCAGTGTTGTTAGCAATACTTTGTGTTTACTTGACCTTCTTATAACAACAACGATAACAACAACAATGCTAATAAACTTTAATAAATACTCTCATACAGAGAGTATTTCGAAATTTATTATACCCCAGATGACATTTTTATTGAAAATATATTTTCATTTCGTGTAATATTAACGTTCGTTCTATTGATTTTAGTTTGATGGTCCCTTCTCAGTGTACCTTATAGAAAGTGTGTGATGGTAAATAATTTTTATTACTTCCGTTTTATTTTTGTTGTTTTTGGATACAACAACAATGGCAAAATAAAACTAAAAATTCATTATTTATCGTCTCAAATTGAAACTTGTTTGGGGGTTAATGTTATTGCTAGGAAGGGGAGGTTGGTCATTAATAAAATCACTCATAAAATGACCTCTTTTTCGTTTTCCTATTGCCATGTTATGTCTTGTATAGAAGGCCTATAATTTAAAACCCACAAAAATGCTGACTTTTAGGAAAATTAAATTCACTTTGTGAGTTATTTTGATGGCTTTGTAGAGATTTAAATATAAAATATCGTGTCATAAATTTCAATTGAAAACACAATTAATGAAACCATTGATTACGTTTCTCTTTTTGTATTTCTCTTTAGCATTTTAACTTTCATTTTTTTATGATTAAATTAAGTTATTCAAATTAAAAGCCAAAGGAAAATAAAAAAATTACAAAAGAAATGGTAATAAATAATTATGAAAACTTCCTATCGCTGACTTCATAAATCGATTCTGGCCAAAATAATTATTTTCAGTTTTTTCCAGCATACTTTTCATTTCCACTATTGACGAATATATACAGACGTACATATACTATGCAAGAACATACATATATTATGCATATTAATGCAATTTATTATTGATAAATGAAACAATAATTTTTTCTTTTAATGTGTAAATAATGCCAATATTATGTAAATAATACCGTCATGTCAGCATGAATACATACATAATTGCTCATTACAATCCTTCAGTCAGGATGATGACCTAGCTTCTGAACACCACTTATATTGAGTGTGTTAATTTTATACATGAGTGGCTGGAACTACAGTTTAAAGTCGACTCCAAATAACAGATTTTTCTTGAGAAACTTTTCACAGAAATTTGATTTACTCGCGCGAATGTTTGTCAGATATCTGCTGAGAGCAGGCAGTTGCCTAAGAAATATTTTTTCACATTTCGTTTCGTTGGAGATGCCTGACCTGGGCCTTGAACCGTGGTCTCATGTCGAATAAGCCAATACAGTATCGACTAGACTACGCTGAGTACATAACATTGAAAAATTATATTTAACACAATACCCTACAACATCATGCTATAGTAATGTGCTCTATTCTAAATTCAATTAAGTATGTATGTATATATGAAATTGGTTCTCTTCTTCTCTCTATAAGAGTATTAGTAAGATTATTAGTAGTAAGTGTAGTAGTAGTAAGAGTAGTAGTAGGAGAGTAGTAGTAAGAGTAGTAGTAAGAGTAGTAGTAAGAGTAGTAGTAGGAGAGTAGTAGTAAGAGTAGTAGTAAGAGTAGTAGTAAGAGTAGCAGTAGGAGAGTAGTAGTAAGAGTAGTAGTAAGAGTAGTAGTAAGAGTAGCAGTAGGAGAGTAGTAGTAAGAGTAGTAGTAATAGTAGTACCGATATTATAGGCGTGCTCTTAGAACTGTTACATCTACATGGTATACATCTCTTAGAGAATGCGATGTTTATATAGTTTATATGTAAGAGTATCTTAAGTTCTTATAATTTAGAGGTTATCAATTAATATTTACAAGTTGTTATTAATTATCGATTTTTTCTCACATTAGTAGCTTTGTGAGGATCAATATTGCGGCGGTAGATGTCAAGACCAGGAAGTCGCCGTAGTCTAGTAGGTAGTGTGTTGGCTTATTAGACGTAACGCCAGGGTTCGAACCCCAGGCCAGACATCAAAAAAAAAAGTTGTTCTTCGGCGACTTTCTCTCAGCAGATTTCTGACAAAAACTCTGCGAATAAAATAAAATTGCCATGAAAAGTTTCTCAAAAAATCTGTCGTTCGGAGTCGACCTAAAACTGTAGGTCCCGCCACTGTATGTATAAAAATTAACACACACAACATAAGTGGTGTGAGAAGCTAGGTCGTAATCATGACTAAAGGGTTGTAATGACCAACTATGTACGTATGTATGATAAAGCATCTCCACCATTTTCTCATCATTTCATTTATTCCTGTAATAAGTAAATCATTTGTTTACTCTAGCAAGTTCTAGAATTATAGGGTTGCCATTAAATTGTATTTGATCAAATTGCATTTATTATGGTATTGAGAACAGCAATGAGAAAACTTGGTGCTGCCTGACTTTCCTTTGATCTTCATTGTTGATGTTATCTCCTACGGTGTATGAATTCGAAATTCGAAATCATGATGAAATTTATTATCGGATAGTCCATAAGGCTGCCGAATCAGTGTAACATCTTTCAGACTGAGGTAACAACATACAATACATGCTGCGTTGATACAATGGTTGAAAATGTAGACGAGATATGTATCAACATACTCTTTCTGAAAACCAGGCGGCCCATGATTAGAGGCGTCTGAATAAAGGATAAGTGGTTCACGTTACATGGAACGCTTATGTGAGAGTTAGCTGATCTTAAGTAAGATCTTAACGGCATCTATGACAGGCAGAAACCATAATCTTTCTCCAAGATTGTAGTTGATAAAGAGCTCTTTACACTGGCCATTCGTTTCACTCCTCAATATGAATTGGGGTAGATCTGAACACCTTCTCTACAAGTGAATAACTACAATGTGACCCCGTGACATACAATATATAGAGCACGCATGTGCGGAAATGTGGCACAAAAATAAGTGTAAATATTTCATATGGAATAACCCATATGTGAAGTAAACTTTGCTAATTGAAAAAAAAAAATAAAAAAAAATAAAAACAAAAACACTTAAACTTTAACGGGCTTTAAAAACTTCAACTTGATTGCCCATATTTGTGCCAATGTGAACATTAAATTCAATTTATAAATATTTTATTTTTTTAATGATTCTTTCACTTTCGAGAATAAATTAAAGAATAAATCAGAAAGAAAAAAAAAACAATAAGGAAAAGATGCAGAATAAAAATTTTAATGGAACAACTACCATATACAACTACCATCATTGAAATACGAAATGATCTGCTCCTGCCATTCATTTAATTTTCTTTACTCGTAGTCGTTAGCTTTTTATTGTTATTTTAATTTGTTTTTTATTTTTTATTTTTCTATTTTCCATAGAAATAAATCAATTGAAGTTCTCTAAAGTGTGGTGTTGGGGTTGTTGTAAATTTATTTGTAAAATATATGCTGCTGCTGTAGTTATTAATGCAACCGCAAGTGTAAGGCATGCGGTCATATAAACATGTACGTTTGCGGTATTCGACAATAAATATTAAAATTTTTCCATTTAAAATTTAATTAATTATTGGGGCAAAATTTTAATTTGAAATATTTAAAAGAAAATATTAAAAAACAAGATATTAAACTACGAAATAAATTCTGTTCAAAGGAAATAATTCAGGTCAATTGTGACCCTGCATTCTTATTGTATACCTTGCCTTTGATTTGAAGTTTGTTAACTTTTGAAAGTTATTCAACCTCGAAAACTCAATGAAAGTAATGGTCTTGACATCTACCGCCGCAAGATTCATCCTCACAAAGCTAATGTGAGAAAAAATCGATAACAACTTGTAAATATTAATTAATAACCTCTAAATTATAAGAACTTAAGATAAGATACCCTTACAAATGAACTATATAAACCTCGAATTCTCTGGGAGGTTCATACCATGTAGATAAAGCAGTTCTTAAAGCACTTGTTATCTACGCCTATAATATCAGTATTACTACTACTGCAATTACAGTTGAAATACTACTCCTACTACTGCTACTACTGCAATTATGACTACTACTCTTACTATTACTACTACTGCAATTGCGACTATACTACTACTCTTACTACTGCTATTACGACTATACTACTGCTACTACTGAAATTATGACTGTACTACTGCTCTTACTACTGTTACTACTGCAATTAATACTATACTACTCCTACTACTGCAATTACGACTATGCTGCTGCAATTATGACTGTACTACTAGTTTTACTGCTACTCTTATTACTGCTGCTTTTACTACTACTACTACTACTCTTACTACTACTCTTATTACTACTGCTTTTACTACTGCCTTTACTACTACTACTACTACTCTTACTACTACTACTTCCTCTCTTACTACTACTACTCTTACTACTACTACTCTTACTACTACTACACTTACTGCTAATACTCTTACTACTGCTCTTATAGAGATAAAAATAGAACCCATTTCATTGTGTCTTTAATTCGATTGACCCTATTACGGAGATAAAATATTCGCGATAGAAAACAATTTCGAGTTTAGTAAACAATGGCAGGAGACGAGAAGTTAAAAATCCCGCATTGGGAAGCCATGCCTAGTGATCTAGCAGGAGCTTGTGGGTTAGAGGGGAAAGAGCAGATTATTTTAACTTGGGATTTTATATTAATGTTGGCATCACAAAGGGTCTAACCTAAGCTAAACAATTTCTTAATTTTTTTTTAAAACATCAGTTAAGGTTTGAACTAAGGCTCTATACCAGCCACTAAATAAAGGTGAAAACCGTCTGCCTCATCTATGTTCCTCCTACAATCATAACTTGAAACCAAGTAGCGTCAGCACAGAGTTTGTTTGTCTGGTTGTTATACTTGAGATCGTATGAATGACTCGTGCCTGAGATGTTATGCAGCGTTTGAGTATTCTAAACGTTTGTCAAATTCTTAGGCCTTAATTAGATGGAGAATGATAGTAACCAATGTTGCATAAAAGGTTCAGACCTATACAGTGTATCACAGTTTACTTTCTGGCCAATGCTTTCATAGGCCAAAATAATTGATCTCTACTACGTGTTTAGTTACTAAGTAGACTAGAAGCTGAAGCCACTAAGTTGGACCATTACATTTTTTTTCAAATGTGATTTAAAATTCATTTCCTCATTTCCTTGTTTGTATTTTACTGTCCTAATTTGATTTCTTTATTCTGTTCATTTCATTTCATTCGAATTGTGTTTGATTTTCCGTTTAGTTTTGCAGGCTTTTGCAGTTTTGATTGTCAAAAGGATATGAATGGCCATCAAAAAATCCTATTTGATGGATATGAATGGATATTCATCAGATCATTTTAACAATGAAAATTATAATAATTTTCAATATTTATTGATAAGAAAATGGGGAAAATAAGGAAAAGAAGTACGAACAAAAATCAATTCTAACAATGCTACAGAACAGACACAGTGAGAAAAGGGGGGAGAGAGATGTGGTACAGAGAGTAGAAAATAGCAAAATATATATAAAATGACCTTCTCATATACAATTATTTGATTTTTTAAATCCTACAATATCAGCAATACAATTGCCTGCCTGGGTAAAGAAGATATTTGTGTAGAAAAGTTAAAGGGAAGGTTGGCTAAGCAGCATAAAAGGACCCACAAATCTCTTAAAGTAGTAAAGATACATACGTACGTACATAATTGGTCATTACAACCCTTAAGTCAGGATTACGGCCTAGTTTCTCACTCCACTTATGTTGTGTGTGTTTCATGGCAACTTTATTTATTCTCAGAGTTTTTTCCATGCTGAGAGGAAGTCGCCGCAGAAATAATTTTTTTCGTTTTGTTGGAGATGTTTGACTTGGGGTGTTGAACTGTGACCTCACGTCTAATAAGCCAACATACTACCTAGTAGACTATGTTGACTTTGAGTACAACATCGTACAAATGTCTGTCAGGATTTCTTTATATAGAGCTCACCCGAAATGCCCAAATTTCCATGTTTCTGACGCATAAATCAGGCTGAATTAGACCGATGGCATGGGTTTTGTTGGCTTCGAAATGGCTTGTCCGCACCTGCGACTTAAGAAAACCTAAAAGAAAAAGCGTAATTGAGTCAAATCGCATGATCTCGGTGGTTACTTCACAATGTCTCCATATTAGATGACCATGCCCTCAAATCGCTCATATAAAATATGCAATCTGGCATGAGCGGTATGGTTCGCAGCGTCATGCTATTGAAACCACATGCGATACACATACATAATTGGACATTACAACCCTTCAGTCAGTATTACGACCTAGTTTCTCACCTCAGTTATATTGTGTGTGTTAACTTTATACATGTTTGAGAAACTTTTCATGGCAATTTTATTTTGCGCTCAGAGTTTTTGCCAGAAATCTGCTCAAGGGAAGTCCGTGAAGAAATATTTTTTTTTTATATTTTCATTTTGATGTCTGACCAGGGATTTGAACCGTGTTCTTACGTCTATTAAGCCTACCACACTACCTACTAGACTACGGCAACGCTTGTTTAAATTCAACAGTTCTTATTAATATTGGGGTTGGCTATCATTCCCTTGTAATCTGCTCTTTTTTCCCCATTTTCCATCTATCAGTTAAACTTTTGCTGTGTGTATGTCTGTCTCTTTCTTTAATAACAACTTTCTCCTCATCATTGTTGCTGCTGCTTTGTAAGCATCTTTTTTCACTAAAGTCTGTGAGTATTTTTTGTATTCTTTTTGCTTCCTTTTTTCCCTGTGTATCTATTTCTCTATTTTTCCATTATATTTGCTGTTGACTGACTTACTTTTTAACTTTTACTTTCTCTAGTTTCGTTTTCTTTTTTCTGTTTCTGTTTCTGGCCCTCAAGTATTTGACAATCTTAAGTCCGATGACATGGCAGTTACAAATTTTTAGTTACCAAACAGCAACAACAACAATAACAACAAAATACAGTTTAAAAGCATAAAGTTTCTTTGGAAAATGTTAAAAGAGAGTGAGAAAGAGAGAGCACAGAGAGACGGCAAAAACTGTAGTTGAAATACGCCAAACGTCATTAAATAAGATTTAAAGAATCAACTGAAATATAAAGGGACGTACTCAGAATTTCCAACTTTTTTCCGCTTTTTTTCTGCTTTTTTTCTGTCCTTAGAAGTTAGAAATACAAGACAAACAACAATAACAACAACAACAACAGCATTACGCTAAAAGCTATAATTTAATATTTTTGATGAACAATTTTTCAGAGAGCCGTGGTAAAAAATAGAAACTGGAAAACGGCAATCAAATGGGAAAATGTCTTAAGAACTTTAGTTGTGTGGTCGTTTTACGGAAACCGTTGTTAGGAAATTTATGCCCGAGGCTTATTTAAAGGTTCAGCGATTAGGACGACTAGTAAGGGATGTGGTGTGGCATGACGTATTGTGGTTTGCTGTTTGAGGTCTTCCGCTTTCAGGACTGCTGCCCACATAATTGTGGTGTGTTTTTGAATTACACCGTCTCTGGCAGTAAATGTAAGGGAGGGGGGTCTAGAAATTAAAATCGATTTTGGTTTGAAAGAATTTTTTCTAGTGGGAAGCAAACAGAATGAATACCTCTTTCGTGTATTTTTTTTATCAAAAAAGTTTTTAATTTTTTACGCATATTTGGTGCTCTGGAGCAACAAATTTTTTTAAAGGAGAAAATATTGGCAGTTCCTTAAAACTATGTGCCTCTAAGGACGAGAGAACAGCCTCGGACATTGGTAGAACAGCTCGTAAAATCTGGCCAAGACTGGATAAAGGGTGCACAATGAGTCTACTTAAACTCCAAAGAGGCGCGCTCAGTGTGGTTATCGGTGTCATTACGGGGCATTGCATTATGCGTAAGCATGCGACGCGTATTGGTCTCGGACACCTTGCTAACGACTTCTGCAGAAGCTGCAGAGATGAGGAAGAAGAGAAGACTGTCCCTTACCTGCTGGGTACATGCCCGGCTCTTTGCCAAAGGAGAAGGTAGTACTTGGGTACTTACTATGTACATGGATGATCTGAAGGAACTGTCATTGGCAGCCTAAATCGTCATCAGGAGCTCCGAGTGGTTTTAAGACTAGGGGATAGCAGGTAACTGTGGTATCACAGTGAGCCCAATGCGGCCTAAGTGAGTCTATCAAAAAATTGTTCTTGGATGGGCAGCCACCTCTACTTACGTAATGACTAGGGAACAGAGGCTTGAAACTTGAAAAACATGCTGCAGCTTCCCTACATGTGCCCATGGGTAGGTAGGTGTAATGATAATACAGGCAGATCTCTGCATTCGCTGTATTAGTTTCAAATTAGTCTTCTTTTCAAGGGATTCCCACCAAACTAGGCATCCGTAGGTCAAGATAGGTCTGACCACCGCTCTGTAGATCCACTGTATCATCCTAGGTCCTACGCCCCATTTTCTCCCCAACACTCTGTTACAAGCATCCAGGGCAATGGAAGCCGTTTTAAATCTGTTAATGATATTCGATTTCCAAGACAGCTTCCTGTCCAGAATGAGTCCTAGAAAGTGTGCCTCCTGTTTGAGTTTCAGTTCCGTCCCGTTCAGTTTCAATGGACGAAAAGTCGGTGGCTTGTACCTTCCGTTTTCACCGGGTTAACACCCAATCCACGATCAGATGCCCACACGCAGACACTCCTCAGAGCCAGTTGCATCCTATCTCTGATAGTGTCGACAAATCTTCCGGAGATCACAAGAACAATGTCATCCGCATATCACATCCATTTTGTTCCAGTATCACTAGTAGCTCATTCATCACCAGCTTCCACAAAAGCGGAGAGAGTACTCCACCTTGTGGAGTTCCCCTCCCTATAGCTGTGGTTGTATCTGAGCCCCCAAGTGCGGGGTAGATTTTTTCTTCCACAAAGTAGCTTAGATATCCAGATCACCATAGTGGCCTTGCCAGCGCCCTGGATATAGCGCAAAGTTCCACATTATTCAAGGCTTCTTCGATGTCCAGGAAAGTAGCCAGAGTGTATTCCTTCTGTGCCAGCGATTTCTCTATTCTGCACACCAGGGTATGCAGGGCAGTCTCAACAGACCTCCGCTTATTGTATGCGTGTTGTCCCCTTGAAAGGAGATTTCCATCCAAGGTCTCACGCAGATTCACTCCTACGAGTCTCTCCATGGTCTTCAGTAAGAAGGAGGATAGACTTATGGGTCTGAAGTACATGTGCCCATAAGGATGTTTACATTTTTGAGAAGGAATACGCTTTAAGGCTCAACAACATTAGCAGAGTAAAGCGCTAAACTATACATAAAGATGCATACATACATACATAATTGGCCATTATAATTTTTTAGACAGGATTACAACCTAGCTTCTCATAGCACTTATTTTGTGTGTGTTCATGTTATACATGAGTGGTGGTGCCAACCCGTCCAAATTCGTTTCTGAACGACAGATTTTTTGAGAAACTTTTTGATGGCAATTTTATTTTGCTTTCAGAGTTTTTGTCAGAAATCTGTTGAGAGGCAGTCGTCAAAAAATATTTTTTTTTCATATTTCAATCGGTTCGTGGTGCATGACCTGTGATTTGAAGCGTGGCCTCACGTCTAATAAGCCGACACAATATTTGCAAATATTTTCAGTTCCTTTAAAATATGTTCCCCTAATGACTAAAGAAAAGAAATTTAAAACTTGAGAAACGTGCAGGAACTTCCCTTGCATGTTTGCTTAAGGATGTTTACATTTTTGAGATGTTATGTGTCAATAGAATGCTCTTATGGCCAGAAGGCGTAACAAGTCTAGCAAAGTAACGCGTAACATGATACGTAAACTGTACAAAAAGATAAAGGCGGCCCCTATTCAAAGTATTTCCTTAAAGTAAAGTGTTATAAAGTATACAAATAATAAAGGCTTTGACGTAATCCTATTACTATTCATTACCTTAACTTTGTCTTCTTTATGAAAGCATGAAAACCTCAAAAGCCACCATTTTCCCTTTGTATGCAAATTATTAAAGAAAAAACCCCAATTCCGTAGAAATAAGTTTTAAAAATAAAATCCCCAAATAAAGTTCAACAGTTTCAGAAGAAGTAACCAAAAAAAAAATGTTTTTTTTTTCTTATAAAGTTGCAAACAAAACTTCCGTAATAAGTGTAATAAAAAAGGGAAGAAAAAAGCTACAAAAAAATAATCTTTTTAATAAGAATTAAAAAGAGAAAAAATAACTGAAAAAATAAATAAAAATAAAGCAAACGTTGAAGAAAAATTATACAAAAAAGGACCCATTTTTTTGCTTCAAATTATTGAAGAAGATTGTTGAGTTTGTATGATTTCTGTGGCGTGTAAATCAGGCTGAATTTGGCTGATGAGGACAGCTGAGGCTTATGTTTTATTAGCATACACCCGCTACTTGAGAAAACCCCATAAGAAAAAGTCTAACGGAGTTAAATCGCATGTCGATTCCGGCGGTCCTGATATGGTCTTCCTATGAGACATACTTGAATCTCTAATGAGCTGTGTGACACGTCTTGTTAAAACCACATATCGTTTGTGCCCAGTTTATTCATATCAGGCCAAAGAAGTTGTAAATGATCGATCAATAATGCTCGCCGTTTGATGGTGATAGTCTGGCCAACGTCGTCTCCAAACAAATATGGGGTGATGACGGTGGGTGAACGGTACGCATTGAATGGTTTTGTTCCTCATGTAAATTGGTGTCGAAATAAATTCGATAAATCCAGATATTGGAGGCATCACTGCAGATAATCTTTACAATGGAAATTGGAAACAATTGCCAACTGGTCCAGAGCGCATTCATCGAACACACATTGTTGTCTGAAGCCGTCCATGATTATTTGTCATACACATACATATATAATTGGACATTACAACCCTTCAGTCAGGTTTACGACCACCACTTATGTTGTGTGCGTTAATTTCATACATGAGTGACGAGACCTACTGTTTAAAGTCGACTACGAACGACAGATTTTTGAGAAACTTTTCATGGCAAACCTTCTGGTCACTCCGCTATTCTGGAGGTTGATCCAGTGGCCCCCGTGAACATCGACCATCTCCCTGCTGAATATTGTCTCGACAGGGGTTTCCACTTTCTGATTCCGAGTAGGGACGACTGGAATCCTAATGCGGTTGTCCCCCCGGAAGTCCTGGATATATATACCGACGGCTCTAAACTCGATAATGAGGTTGGAAGCGGTGTCTACTGTGGGAAACTGGACCTGAACATTTCTCTCCGTCTGCCGGACTACTGCAACATGTTTCAGGCGGAGGTTACGGCAATTTACCGGGCCGCTCAATGGATCCTCATCAACGGTGCTCTTTTCACTCGCGTCTCGGTCTTTTCTGATAGTCAGGTCGCGATGAGATCTCTATCGGTTTTCGTGAATAACTCTATGATCGTTAGGGAATGTCGCCGCTGTCTCGACCTTCTTTCTGGGCGCTTCACCAGTGTCTCACTGGTGTGGGTCCCCGGGCGCAGTAACATTCCGGGAAACTGTAGGGCCGACGAGCTTTTGGCAAGAAATCTGCTGAGAGGAAGTCGCCGAAGAAAATTTTTTCAAATATTGTTTCGATGCCTGATCTGAGGTTTGAACCGCGGCCTTGCGTCTAATAAGCCAATGCACTACCTACTAGACTACGGCGACTTCATATTTGGTATAACAGACTGAATAAATGGCAACTATTTTGACAGACATTCGGAGTCGACTTTAAACTGAAGGTCCCGCCATTCATGTATAAAATTGACACACACACAACATAAGTGGTGTGAGAAGCTAGATCGTAATCCTGTCTGAAGAGTTGTAATGACCAATTATGTTATGTATGTATTTTGACAGATGTAGCTTTAACAAGATGGCCGTTGTCAGCTGTCAAAATTCTGAAGTTCCAATGGGAAGACTGTATAGAAGCTTTATGACATAAGGCTGCGTATGTAGTCTGCTGCTGAAGAACAGTTTTGTCCTTCTTTAGATTTTTATTCGACTTACAATACTCGAGAAGCTAAGCCGTAATCCTGACTAAAGGGTGGTAATGGCCAATTATGTATGTACGTGGTGGCCTTATAATTAGAAACGATGTTTCTGGAACAGAGTTCTCTGGAGTGACGAATGTAAGTTTATTTTGTCCCAATTTGATGGAAAAACGTATGTAAGACGTCCTCCAAACAAAGCCTTTGATCCCAGGTACACAGTGAAAACTGTAAAACAAATTAACAAGCATACATGCTGCTAAGTCGTTTCTAATTATAAGGCTACCACTGTATGTATGTACAATACTCGCTTCATATAGTTTTGACTGGATTTGCTTCGCTATCTAGGCCATATTGGAATGTGCCATGCAACGTTCACGAAATCTATTATCCGTGCCTCTACCATATTGAGAAGTATGAAACGTTAGGAATAAAAGAATTGAAAAAGAATTATTGATTAGGATAGGAACACTAGGGAATTATAACAGCGATGATTCAGAATCATTATCACACTTAACTTGGAATTGAAAAAATGAAATTTTTTTTTTTAATTGCTTTTCATTATTAAATTCCATGAAACTAACATTTTCTATTATGCTGACTTATAATTTAATTTAAAAATATCTTGGTCTTCTTCTGCTTCGTTCTTTTTTTTGTGTGTAAGTTAACAAGTTTTTTTTTCACAATTTCCACAACAAACAATAGAGAGACAACAAAAAAAAAAAGAATTTAATCATATTTTTGTTATCACACACAGCAGGACTTTTCTAATTTAATTTCTCTCTTTCGCTCTCTCTTCATATTGTAAAGAAAGTTTACAGGAAGGCACACACAAATACTAAGAAACATAAACTAACTGGACTAAGAGCACATAATTCCTAAGGACAACAATACAGGCGAGAAAACAAAAAAAAATGATGATGATAAAGTGTTAAAATGACTTAAGGAAACTGCTGTTAAAATCATACTTTTATTAAGCATTTCAAGGAAAAAATTGAAGCTGAAGCTAACAGAAAACCATGGCCTGGCCCTGGTCTAAATGATAAAAAAAATTAAAATTTAAAAAAAAAAGAAAAATTAATCAAAACTATTGTAAATTTTACATTCGTTGTTTACCTTGTGTACAAACCAGGCCAGTCCCGGCTCTGCACATAACGTCCTTAAAGATTCATTTGAATTTATTGTTTCCCAAATTAAATTGTTTTAAAATTTATGGAAATTATAATGAAAATATGAAAGAATTTAAATTAATTTCCATAACATTACTGCCATATGCCATACACAATGCTGCCTCTGTCTTCCTTTGTTTTTACCTGCAGCGTCCCCTAAAATGGAAGTTGATGACATTAGGCAATACAACAGCAATTGAATTGAATGCCCAAAAGCCTTGACATGAACTCACGCGCCTTCATGCACGCACTTACATTTATACGCCAGCATACATGTTTCCGTATATATTCTCGTACATCCGCATACACAATAAATTATGTACGTTTCTATGATTTATCTATTAAAGGAGGGAGAGAGAGAGAGATAGTCATCATCAAATAACATAACATTTTAAATTATAACTGCAGAAGAGGATGTGTGTGTGCGTACGTGTCTGTCTGTGTGTGTTTTTATTTCCTGTTCCTGTTATGTTTTTTTCTTTTTTTTCTATTCGTAATATTTTCCCTGGGGGTCTTCATCAGATATGATGACTTATAATTTTGAAAATGTCAACAGAAAATTTGAATATTTGTGTTGAGTTGAAAAACTTATTCTTCCACTTTATTCTACTTACGCTGTCAGCCCCACTCTCTCTCTCTGTCGCTTCTCTTTTTCTATTTTCCTTTCTCTTCTAGTTCCAGTACAAATATAGACTTGTAGCATTACTTGTTGTAATGCTCAGCAAGAAAAATATTGTAAAATTTTCAATTATACGTAGGCTGTTTGTTAAGGTAAGAGTTATGTAAATATAGACTTTTTTTTAAATTCATATAAGACCTCTGTGCTGATTAATATTGGAAATGTTCGAATGATTTTGTTGTTAAAAGCTGAATGTCCAGGCAATAGAGCCTGGACCGTAGCTCTCGATAAAGTTGGATGAAAGCAGAGAAGAATGTTGAAATCTTTGTTACGTTCAGTCAGGATCACAATCTAGTTTCTCACATCACTTATGTTGTGTGTGTTAATTTTATATGTGAGTGTCAACGCCTACAGTTTAAACCCGACTCCGAACGAAAATTTTTTGAGAAGCTTTTCATGGTAATTTTATTTTTTCTCATAGTTTTTGCCATTTTTCATCGTTTTGTTGGAGATGCCTGGCCTGGACTTTGAACCGTGACCTCAGCACTAATAAGCCATCACGCTGCCTTCTACACTACAGCGACTTCAATGTGTTATTAAAGCCTCTCAAATATATTTCATTTGAACTGTCATTTGTTTAGTAAAAGGCTTGCCGATGACGAATACTTATCGCTTAAAAGCCGAAGAACGTCTAAAATTAGTTCAAATTTATTACAAAAGTAATGATTTAAACGTGGACGCTTCAAGCATTTCGGCATACTGTGCAAGCAAGATTGTCAAGATTCCAAAGAAAATTTTGTGGAGACTGAAAGCGTAACAGATGTAGTCAGGATCGTACATCTTTATAATGTAGGCACCTTCTGTAATTTTGCTTCTCTTACAGAAAGTGTTGGTAACAATCCGAATTTATAGATTCCATGGCATACTTAGGAATTGGAGCTAATGGTCCACATCATTACGGAGTATTTGGCATTAGGATTTGCTTCTACATTCATATGGGATCCAACTCACACAATGTATAGTACCGGCTGACGAATAATGCTGTTTGGGTGCTGATTAGAGCTTTCATGTGTTGGCTTTCATTGTTGATTTTTCAAACAAAATTTTCTTCAGCGATGGTCACGTGAATATGCAAAATTATCTCATAGGTACAGTCAAAGATAAAAGTTCACATACACCTTTGACTGTATCTAGCACGGAGAACTATGAAGTCATTGTGGAAAAGTCATTACAGAGTCAGGATTACGACCTAGCTTCTGCACATCACTTATGTTGTGTGTGATAATTTTATATATGAGTAGCAGGACCTATAATTTAAAGAAGAAGCAGAAATCTACTGAGAGGAAGTCGCTGAAGAAATATCTCTTCACACTCTTTTCTTGAAAATGTCTGACCTGTTGTTCGAATCGCATTCTCACTTCTAATAAGCCAACACACTACTTACTAAGCCTTTAAGAAACGCCATTGCATACATAAAATGTGACTCTTTGTAAAGCAATTTTGTCTGGTGGTGTCATTGAGTTAAACTTTCTTCGAAAATTATTCTAGAAGAACAATTTTCGTGAATACCCATATACATATATGTAACAACCAGAGGTCAGCAATGAGTATTCAAAAAGATGAGTAGATTAGAATCGTACTCTCATAATTTCTGATACTACGCATTCATACTTATTTTAATGTCATACTCATACTACTCATATTCAAAGTTTGAATTACTCATGGTACTCATACTTAACAATAGGCATGATGTTGTTGATGTCGACTCTCCACGACTCATCATATACACGAATCACAAAATAAGTATGATTTGCGTACGAACACTACATACTCACAAGAAGGTTGTGTGTTTGCTGTGCTTGCTGTCTTTGTCTTTTTTGTTTATGTGTCTTTTTTTTTAAATGCAACAACAACTAAATACTACTCATACTCAAAGTTTGAAATTTGAAATTTGAAATTTGTGTGTTTGCTCTCCTTGCTGTCTTTCTTCTTTCTTTGTAAATGCAACAACAACTACGACTGTAAATTTTGGTGAATGATTCGAATCACTCGAATCGTTTATGAGTATTACAAGTATTTTTCTAAATTTATGAATCTGAACGAGTAGGCATATGAATCAAACAGATTTCGAATGTTATGAGTTTGATGACAACGTTGTACTCATACTCATTGCAACTTGTACTTATAAATCAATGTTGGTCTGAGTACGAATGAATCAGAGTAGTTGAATTTCAATACTGTTGACTTACTCATACTCAAAATTTCATGAGTACTTATGAGTAGCGAAAAAGCGATTCATTGCTGTTCTCTGATACGGACCCATTGTGATTGAAGACTATAAAGCGAACGATACGTTGTTTATTAACACGGTGTCCAGTGCCTATATTATGACTGATGTTGGCTTTCCTATATCAGAAGTTTTCAGAATTTCACGCTACAAGATCAAAAGTTGGACCACGAGTCTATGATGACAATACCCTGATGTTTGGGCATTTTCATGGAAATTGTAGCTCCATGTGGATTTTATTAAATTTTGCTTTTGAAAACATGAAAGGGATTACTTCCATCAGGTTCCATATTAAGTAATCACTTGTAAGGCGATACTATGCTGAGGGACTTTAACATTTAAAGAGGAAAACGATCTTTTTTTTCGTAGTGTTACAGTGATTGCCTATTTGGTTCATTACTAAACCTGATCCTGAATTGAAATTTCTCTGTGTGATATTTTTATGCCACAGACACCAGTTGCTGATATTTTCTAATTTCTCTGACAATCTTCCTTTCATACCTACCTGTTCACGTAGTATATTTCATTTATTTTGATTTTATTCTAAAAAAAACTTTGTCATCATTTCACAATTTATTGCCCCTAATAACACCATTTTCCACTCTTTTCTTTTTCGTTGTTGAAAACATCCTCTAAATTTGTATAACAGAGCCAAAGAAAAAAAGGAAACATATTTTTTTTCTAAAATCTTATCTGTCAAGTCGCATAATTTCTATTCATTCAGCTGTCAATTTATGCTGACATATTTCTGCTGTTTTTTTCGTTTGTTTCATGCCAATTCAGTTTTCGGTATTTGGATTCCAAAATGTCTTCATGACATTTTGTTTTGTCTTGTTTTGTCACATGACTGTGTTGGAATAAAAATGATGATGACTTTCGGAAGAAGCTTTTTAATGATTTGCATATAAAATGGCCAGTAATTAAGTAAGTTATTAAAAATATTATGTTGTTTTAACAATAATAACAACAACAGCAACAATAATTTTGTAGCATTTTATTCCTTGAGTTCTACTGAAATCTGATGTAAAAATAATTTTTTTTTTAATTTCCAAACAATCTCAGATCTTTGTAATGGCTTCCGGCTTTGCTTATTCATCTCTTTGCTTGCTGCTTTGGCTTCTATCTTTCGAATTAAAAAACTTTATTTGCCGTTTATAAATTGAGTTGCAAATTTTGCCGTTGAAATGCTAAAATATTCTATGAAATCTTTTGGAAAGTTAAATTGAAAAACTGATTCAAGTGTAGGAAAAAAAGTTGTAAAAAATAATAGAATCGGTCGTATGGAACCATAGGATACCCTATACATACATTCATTTATAATTGGTCATTACAACCCTTCAGACAGGACTACGACCTAGTTTCTTACACCACTTATGTTGTGTGCGTTAATTTTATACACGAGTGGCGGGACCTACAGTTTAAAGTCGACTCCGAATGACAGATTTTTGAGAAACTTTTCATGGCAATTTTACTTTTATTGTCAGAGTTTTTGCCAGAAATCTGCTGAGAGGCAGTCACCGAAGAAATATTTTTTTCATATTTTCGTTTTGATGTCTGACCTAGGATTTGAACCCTGGTCTTAGGTCTAATAAGCCGATACACTACCTACTAGACCACGGCGACTGAATATAGGAAAACTGAAATTTGATTTGATTTCCCTCTGAGCACAATTTTGCTGATCGGCGTAAACATTGCTGAAGAAAATTTTGTTCGAAAAATCAACATTGAAAGCCTGTGGTTCTAATCAGCACTCAATTTGCATTCTTTGTCAATCAGTTTTAACTGTTGCGTGCGTTAGACTTCGTATGAATGTAGAGGCAAATCCTAATGCGAGGTACGACTCGTTAGCTTCACTTTCTGAATACGCCAGGGAATCTACAAATTTGGATTGTTCCGAACACTTTCTGTAAGAGAGGCAAAATTACAGGCAGTACATACATTATGATGATGCACAGTTCTGACTACATCTGCAACGCTTTTAGTCTCTACAAAATTCTTTTGGAATCTTGAAAATTGCGTACACAATAGGCCGTATTGGTCGAAATGTGTCCACGTTTAAATCATTACTTTTGTAATAAATTTGAACTAATTTTACGCGTTCTTCGGCTTTAAAGCGATCAGTATTCATCATTAACAAAGCTCTTACTAAGCAAATGACAGTTCAAATGAAATATATTTGATCGTTGACAGTCTTTTCAGCGCAGCGCCATTAATATCCCAAAATGGGTAATTTGCAGAGGAGGAGACAAGTTTCGTACGTCTACTCTATTCGCATTCATCATTTTTTAAAACTAGGGAAAGAGTTCTTGGTTACAATCAATGTCTATCAATACGTAGTCTCATATGGAGTAAAACTGTATCAGCCAAGCTTTTAGGCGGCCATAGGATCTTATATCAGAGATGACTATTGATTAGGTTAGGTTAGAGGACGTGTACTTGTCAATTAAAACAAGTACTGTACCCGGAGGTCGAATTGACTTATTGTACAATGTCCTAGCTTCTCACACCACTTATGTTGTGTGCATGTTAATTTTATACATGAGTGGCGGGGACCTATAGTTTAAAGTCGACTCCGAACGACAGATTTTTGAGAAACTTTTTCATGGCAATTTTTATTTACTCTCAGAGTTTTTGCCAGAAATCAGCTGAGAGGAAGTCGCCGAAGAAATACTTTTTGTATTTAGTCTGATGCCTGGCCCAGGGCTTGAACCCTGGCTTTACGTCTAATAAGCCAACACACTACCTACTAGACTACGGCGACTTCTAACAATTGATTGGAATCTTCAAATATAACTTAGGGAAGCTAAGGGAAGCATGCGTTAGAATCTTATTGGGAATGATTTTACAGAAAACCCTAGAGGTACTACAGATTTCGGCAAGGAGGGGGCATGCTGCAATAGTGAGAGATTTAACGACATGATTGATTGACATGATGATTCGAATACAAAACAAAAATGCTTCAAATTTTAAAAACTTAAGAGGTTTCAGTCCTCCTCTACCCTAAATGATCTTTCCAGAGAGAAACAGAGAGGGTTATTTAAACCTCTAAGTGGAGTTGGATAATTGCATGCTATCGTACTACAATCTCTTGCAGTTGGTTAATAGCATTCTTTATTTAGTAAGACAAACTCACTTTACAGAAAACCCTACATGTACTACAGATTGTGGCATGTAGGTGGCATACTGCAATAGTGAAAGACTTAACGACAAACTTGTTGATTCGAACGTAAAAGAAAAATGCCCTGCCAGCTTTCTGACCGTTTATGCAACAGAGGGAGTTATTTAAACCCCTAAGGGGAGTTGGACAATGGCATGCTATCGTACTACGACCTGTTGCAGTTGGTTAACGACATTTTTTAGTAAGACATTGTGATTGTTTCTTAAAAAATGTGTCTTTTCAAATTGAATGCCACTTACTGTTCTAACTTGGCATTCACAGTTTATTACCCCATTGTAATCAATTAAGGCGTCTAGACATTATTTGTAGGATATTAGATGTGATTTATAATTTCCATTTCTATGCCACAAGTGCATGCGAGGCAAATAAAGAAAAATCCGAAAAAGAAACAAAATAATTACAAATCATTTCATGTAGCATTTTAAGTTTAATTGGTAGAGCATGTACAGCAATAAACTGTGGCCTCTACTCCTGCTGAGCTACTCAAGACATTTAATTTTCATAAATCATATACAAGAACTTTGTTTTTCTGCTTCTTATTCTTCTTCTTCTAGATAAATAAATTTAAAAATAAATATAAAAAAATTATTCATGCATTCCACTAAAATACGCTTGAGTTGTCATTTACGAGCAGCAGCAGCAGCAACTTTAAAACGTAGAAAATTTGGCGAATAAAACATTTCAGTTTGATTTCAACAGTCAATCGTTGTTAGTCAGGAAAGTAACGAAGCCGGCTTCGTGCTCATGAATTGG
This sequence comes from Sarcophaga carnaria, assembly GCA_958299815.1. Classification (NCBI taxonomy): domain Eukaryota; kingdom Metazoa; phylum Arthropoda; class Insecta; order Diptera; family Sarcophagidae; genus Sarcophaga; species Sarcophaga carnaria. The sequence continues at coordinate 11,204,123 of OY283153.1, forward strand.
ACAAATGAAAATGAATACAGAGAGAAACGGAAAAAATATATGCCGTTATTATGTTGTTGCCTTAAAAGATTGAAAAGAAATTTTTGGTTTTCTCTTTCAACAAGCAGCACAAGAATATGGGCTGCTGCTTGACTGCTTGCCTGCTTGAAAGTAATAGCAACCGGGTTGAAGTGAAGCAAAAGGTTGGAAAAATGAGAATGAAATTGAAAATTAAAATTCACAAAAACTGTTGATTGATATTGTTGTTGTTATGGAATTTGCTTTTCTAGCATTCCGTTTGCTTTCTATGGCCAATAGATGGGGTTCATCAATCAAAATATGCCATAAAACGTATTTTCTGTGTGCTATTGTTAGCCTTGAGGTTTTTATGGCGTTTTTGTGCAGTTGAAGATATTTTTTGCAAAAGTTTGATTATCAAAATCGAAATTAATTTCAAGTCTATTGCTGTAAATGTGCTAGAGTTAAGGGAATGAATTGAAGAGTTTCTGTTGTGGGGAATAAAAATGCAGGACTGCCTGTGATTGAAAACAAAATGAAATAAATATTGAAGGAATTGTTAAAGTCGCCATCGTGTAGTAGGTAGTGTGTTGGTCACGGTTCAAACCCTAAGACAGACACGTCGAACATAACAAAATATGAACAAATGTTTCTTAGGCGACTTTCTCTCATCAGGTTTCTGGCAAAAGCTCTGAAAGTAAATGAAATTGCCACGAAAAGTTTCTCAAAATTGTGTCGTTTGGAGTCGACTTTAAACTGCAGGTCCCGCCTTTTATGTAGAAAATTAACACACACAACATAAAGTGATGTGGAGAAGCTAGGTTGTAAGCCTGACTGAAGGGTTGTAAAGACCAATTATTTAAAGAGTCCGAATATTAACTTTTTTTTTTGAAAATGCTTTAAAAAACTACTGAATATTTTCGCAAATTTCTTTTTTTATTTGAAAGTACAATCCTTCCGGTTAATAATGGAAAAAAATTTCATTCAAATGGCTGCCTCGGCTGGCCATGCAGTAGCCTACACTATCGGTCCAATTTTTAAGCACATTATCGATTGTGTGCAGCTGTACTTCACCAATGGCTTCACGAATATTGTCCTTTAAAGCGTCAATTGTCTCTGGCTTGTCGGCGTAACACGTATCTTTGACGGCACGCCACAAATAATAGTCCAACGGTACCAAATCACAGCTCCGAGATGGCCAAACGACATCAGCTCTGCGGCTGATAATGCGATCTTCAAAAACAGGGCGCAAAACATCGAGTGTAGTAGCTTCGTCTGTGTGGCACGTAGCGCCGTCCTGTTGAAACCAAATGTTGCCAATATCATCCTCTTCAATTTTTCAACATGGCCCGATAACGGTCGCCATTGACTGTAACGGCCACTCCTTGCTCATTTTCGAAGAAAAATGGCCCAGTTATGCTTCTGGACTAAAATTCGCACCAAACAGTGACTCGTTTTGGGTGCATCGGCTTTTCAATGTATGCGTGCGGGTTTTCTGTACCCCAAATGCGACAATTTTGCTTGTTTACATACCCGCCAAGATCAAAATGAGCTTCATCTGAAAAGATGATTTTTTTTTCACCAAAATCGGCATTTTCTGTAAGTTGATCGCAGGCCCACTTAGCGAAGCGAAAACGCATTGGATGGTCAATTGGCTTCAACTCCTGAACCATTTGGAATTTGTATGGCGTCATACCAAGATCTTATATGCAAAATTCGTCTCAATGATGTCTCCGAAATGTTCAATTGTTGAGAACGACGGTGAATTGATGTTGATGGCGCTTCACGCACACTTTCTGCCACAGCAGCAATATTCTTGGGTGTACGCACTGTTTTTGGCTTTTCACGCTTTGATTTATCGATGAGGATGCCAGTTTCACAAGATAACCATCTGAAAGATGGTGTTTTTGGCTGCGTTTAAGTTTAAGCAAAACGGTTTACATCTCCAAAAGAAAGAGAAGTACTGCACATTTTTGTTGTGGCTCTACCGTACTTGTTTTGAAATTATTTTAATTTTCTGGCACACATTTCCTAGAAATAAATTTTTCCTTATAATTGCTGCATATATTCACGTCCACCTACTAAGACACAATAAAGTACTTAAGCAAGTACTTAAGTATGTTTAAGGAAATATTTCCTATTGGTTTGGTTCCTGTAAAAATATCCACAATTATTAACAATTTCTTGTTTTTCTTTTAAAGATTTTACCTTCATTTTAAAATGACTTGCAGAACAATTTAACGAGATTCACTTCTAGCAACTGAACACTACATTTCTTTCTTTTCTTTTTTTCATCTTGCTTAGATATGACTTTAAGCATATTTCCATAAATTTCCATTCATTCATGCAATACACACACTCTTCTTATAAGGATACATATGTACATACATATGTATACTCATCTATACATGTGTATGTATATGTCTACAGAATGCAAAAAAGTTAAAGTGTGATTTGAGGCGTAAAACTGAATCATTTATGACTTTTGATTGTTAAAGCTTCTCGTCTTCTCTTTCCTTTTCATTCATTCCATTGTTAATGTGTGTAATATATATGCATGTGCATATGTATGTATGTATGTGTACTTGATTATAAATTCACACCTTCAGTTTGTATGCGTTTGTATGCGTGTTTTACATGCCCAAAACAATGCGGCATTATTTTCCTCAACTTTTGCTTGCAAAACTGTTACACACACAAGTAAAGATTGCTAGAGCCAGCAATTTAAAAGACTTGAATCTCTCTTGAATCTTAAATCTTAAATAATATCTCAGGTTCTGCTACTGTTTAAATTATTATAAGAGAGGAAGTCTTAATATTTCAGAAGTTAGTTCAGTTTAAAATTTTGAAAGACAAGCAACCTATCTATCAAACAATGTCTAAGGATCTAGGGAGGGTTAAAAATTCTAGTAAACCCACTAGGGTACAAGTAATGTTTCTATTGCGGTTAGGTTAGGTTCGGTTAGCGGGCAGTTTACCGTTCACAGGCAAGTTTATTGTGTTACCCAGTGTGTGGTAAGGCCCCTTGTCGTCATCCATAAGATCTCCGTATGAAATTGTCCTTTAGTTTCTTTCACGTTCCTTAGTGGCACGTTCACCACTATGCTCAGATCTCCACATGTTCTATCAACCAAAAACCGTTGACGTCTGTTCTGAAGAGCAGGACATAAAGGTGTTGCACCGATTCCATTTCCTCCACATTATGACAGCTTCTGCAGTAATCCTGCTATAAAGGCATAAAAAGCCAGTCGTGTTGTAATAAGAAATTCGAAACCATGCTGTCCAAAGACGAATCTAGAGATAATGGTAGGAGGTGGGTAAACACCGCAGTATTTGCTCTGCGGTCTGGATAATACTGTCGTTGTGATATTCGATTCATAGCGGATAAGTGGGCATTCAACTGCTGAAACCTAATCCAAGTATATTTATCAGTTATTCACTGAGGCATTAGAAAAATAAGTAGGTAGCTCGTCATCGTCGCAATCAAACGATAACTGGGCATTGCAAGCAGCCAAAAGGCAGCTTTAAATAGACAACCTAGGCTTATATCGGCTAATTCTTTTAACTCTTATCTTTAGTTTGCGCAATTCTTGAATGGAAATCTTTATTATTTAATAGCGATAATGGATTTTCTGTAAAGTTATCGTAACACAGACCTAGCATCTAAGAATGGACATCTAATCGATAATGATCGGTGATCTCTCCAACCAACATGCTTATGTGGCCTCTGTATACGACGTAAACAATGGCCTGTGTTTACCAGAAATGTCGTAGAGAATTTAGACAAGATCTTGAAGGCTTTCGTTACTACTTTATCGAGTTTACAGCAAAGATCCGTCTGAGACTTACGTACTTAATTGGTCATTACAACCCTTTAATCAGGATTACAACCCATGTTGTGGGTGGCAATTTTATTTGTGAGTAGATAGGGATATTAGTCCAGGGTTTTACGTGAGTATCGCCGCGATGGCTTACTCCACGGTGCTCTAAGCACGTTTGGAAACAATGCGACTACCAGCGGCCCCACGCACAATGATGCCACCCTGCATCATGCCTTATCACATCACCATACGTGAGTACCAATTCCAAGCCTTGTATTTGGACAAGACTTCCCTCTTGGTTAGGGGTTTATTTGTGATTGTCGGGCAACAGATTTTTAATAAACTTTTCATGGCAATTTTATTTTCTCTCGTAGTTTTTGCCGAAACACTGCTGAGAGGAAGTCGCCGTTGAAATATTTTTTTAAAATTTTATTTTGTTTCAGATTTTTGAGCTGAGATTTGAACCACGGTCTCGCATCTACCACCTACTAGACTATGATTTACAAGACAATTCTTATGTACGTCTTGAAATGAAATTAAGTGTACAACCTGATGCTGATATACGTTCTTATTGGACTGTGCAAAGCCTGTCTTTTTCCATGGTGTGCTGCTGTTAGTTTTGTATTTTCGCTTGTAAACTTGGGCTGTCGTAGCCGTTAAACTGTTGCGTGCCATCAGATGTTGTTTTGGTAAACCATTGCTTCCCTGAGATTTCACTTTAGCGCTGTATTTGTAATACTCTAGGCCTTTAATCTGATTTTATGTTCGATTATACTGCAAACTCTACGTTTTACTTGCTTCGTTATGGGTTCCAAGTTAGTTAAGTTAGAGATATCCGAACTGTTGATCGTATTGGGCCAGAGTATCCTGCAAGTGGCTCTGGCATTTGTTGAGTAAGTAGTCTTTACAAAAGCCAGGAATATTCTAAGTTTGGTTCGCCTGAATATTTGTGGTTGTCCGAATGCCTCTTTGAGGCTTTGTTGAGCCAGATGGTAGAATCTATTTCTGCTTCGCCATTTGTTGTAAATATATTCCAAAGAGGGCAGGAACTAGCTATGCATTCAGCTGCATTTTGTATGAGAGTGAGCAGTATCGTCTGCATCATTCAAATGTGTAGAGGTTGTATTCCTCTGTAGATGTAACAAATAACCAGCACTGCGCTTCGGTCATGCCTCGATTACCTGAATTATGAAGAAAATTTAAATCATTTGCTTCTCCCAGCACCAGCTCTTAAGTAGCTGCACTTAAACATATTTACAGACAAGCATTTGCTTTCATAAGTACATACAATAGATTTAAAATCGCATTTGAAAATGGCACTCAAAACTGCTTTTAAATCTTTATGTCGTGTTGCAAAGCATTTCTTGGAAAATGAAAAGGAAAAACAAAAAAACTCTTGTCTTGAAAAGCATAAGAAAGAAATTTGAAGGAAATGAAAATTGGAATTCTCGTAAACGTTTAATTTGCACAACAATAAAAACAACAACACTTGATGTTAGTGTTGCGAATACAAAAACAAAGAAAAAAAAAAAAAGAAATCCTTTTCGTTTTTCTTGCTGTTGAGTTTCTTTTATTTTCAGACTTTTTTTTCTATCGTTTTGTCTCTTTTATTGTTGTTTTTGTATTTGTGACATTTTATAGCTTCTTCTTCTACTTCGTCGTCTTATTCTTCCTGTTCTTCTTCTTTTTTATCACATCACATTGAATTGCATTGTTTGCATGCACAGCCCTCTCTCGTTAAATGTTCTTTCATAAAAAACGTTTGCTTTTTATTATTTGTTTTTGTTGTTTCTTCTATTGACATTGTTGTTGTTGCTGTTGTTGTTGGTGTACACATTCTTCTTAATACTGAAGAGAGAAAAAAGTGTAAGTTAGGACAGGTCAAGTTCGACCATGTAGCTTCCAACAAAACATCATATTCTATGAGTATGTTTTCGAGTGTGCACGCTGGCAGAGCTATCGCTCTGTACTGACGTCGGCAGTTGGAATGATCAGAGCCGCTAACATTCTCGGAATCATTATTGCGTGTAGTGGAAATTGGACCTCTCTGGTGGACTACGTAGAGCGCATTCTGAGACAGAAAAAGGGAGATCTTGAGGTTGCAGAACAAGTAAGCATGTCGGCATAGGTGATACTGTCACACGTGCCAAGTGAAACCGAGACGATGATTTAGACGAAAAGAATATTGGAGACGCTTAGATGTCTCCTCAACTTTCGATACGCAATCCGGACGCAGATATGAACATGGAGAGCCCAAGGGCCAAAAGAACCTCAACTCCGAAGTAATACCACCGTATCTCCGGAGTGGGCACAAACAATTCCACAGGAGACGAGGGGGGGATTTAGTGGGTGAGGTCCCCACACACGGAGGATGTGACGACTTCCTCTATGGTGCGGTTAGGTACATATACCCCTCCTCAGCGTAAAAAATGAGCATGAATGTTAAGCGATAAACTACCTTCTGTAACCATCGTGACATGTCAGAAAATGGTCTCTTCATAACTTCATAACTTTTTTAGAACTCTGTCGGCGTATGATTTCCGGATTTACCTTCGCCAGAAAATAGGGTAACTGGTCGTTTGACTTTAAGGTCGTATTAGGATAATTCCTCTTTACAACACTAGAACACCTTCTAAGATATGGAAACTATACGCCCTCTAACAACATTTTCTAAAGACGAAGCAGCAAAATGGCCGCATCTACTTCCATCCGATTTGTTTATTCTGGCAACATCATACGGTGATGCAAGAATTCTTCCACACAATCTACGTTCTGCAACTGATTGTTGTATTTTCGCATTTCACTTTCAGGAGAAAAGCTCTTCAAACTCGAAATGGAAGTGTGACGTTCCCGTTAATGGCTTCGATGTTAAATCTCGAATATGTGTTATGGCATGGGCTTGCGTGCTTATTCAGTAAAGAGCAAATGTCTTGGACATTCAGGAAGCATTTGTGCTCACTGCTATCTCAGGTTGAAGTACGTGAGCACATTTGTAGGTTAGAGGATCAATTAAGACAAGTACAGTACCCGGAAGTCGAATTGACCCATTGTACAACGTCCTAGTTTCTCACACCACTTTAGTTGTGTGTGTTAATTTTATACATGAGTGGTGGGACCTACAGTTTAAAGTCGACTCCGAACGACAGATTTTTTCAGAAACTTTTTCATGGCAATTTTATTTACTCTCAGAGTTTTTGCCAGAAATCTGCTGAGAGGAAGTCGCTGAAGAAATACTTTTTGATGATACTTGATGTCTGGCCTAGGGCTCGAATCCTGGCTTTACGTCTAAGAAGCCAACACACTACCTACTAGACTACGGCGACTTCGAAGAGCACATTTGTAAGAAATTCCTCTTGCTTTTTGTTTGTACCTCTCCTTTGTTCGCTACCTCTCCATTGGTAATAGAATGGGTATTAAGGAGACGTGCATGCTCTTTACTATCTCTGGTTGAAGTACGTGAGTACATTTGCAAGAAGTTCCTCTTGCCTTTTGATTGCATTTCGCTACCTCTCCGTTGGTAATAGAATGGGGGAATAGTGGCCTTTAGGATAACGCTTAAGTTGGTTCCAGGCAGCTGTGAATTCCGTGATAGTATACGGGTGAACGAGTTGCCCTGCCCGCTATCCAGTCTGGGAAGCAGTATCTGTGGGTTCTGTGGTAATATGCGGACGAATTATGCGGGGCACGCTATCCAGCCTCGGATGCAGTATCTGTGGATGCGATCCTACTCGATTCTGACATCAAGCGCTCGAGTTCACTTTAACAGCACAATAGAGGTGACGTAACTACTTGCTGGGTACTGATTGATTGAAGATAACGCATGTCATCTTGGGTTAGTTTCGATCAGTATTGGCAAAAATGGAGTTCCAAGCAGCCTACCTATCCAATTATATTCGTATATTCTCTGGGAGTGCTATGTTATTGAACAGCGATTCAATTGCGTCTTAATTACGAAGTGTCGCTATGACTTTCATCTGAAAGACATTCAAGTGATTCGAGTCGATATCGAAATCCTGGATATACACACCATAATTAATAGATAACCGTCGAGTGTGGTGGTAATGTCAGGAGGCAGTTGATAATTTTCTTTGAGGCTTTCTAACTTTTAAAAACAACCTCCGTAGCATCTCTGGTAAACGGTTCTAACACAATAGTTCTGCTTCCGAGGTATCTCGAAATGGAATTCATTTGCATTCAGATTTTTGCTTGTCGCTTAGAGTAGTAACCAATCAAACAAGACAATATTATTGTACAGGATTCCTTCCCTTACAGGTGAATCATAAAGCAACAGTGGGGTAGCCACTCCCTAAAGTAAGTCTTTTAATTGAGACCTATTCCGGAAGGGATATTGAGTTAAAAACTTGTTTCCGAAAAAGCTCTTTTCAAGGGTACTTTTAAGGCTGTTACAAACTTGGATACAAACCCAATATTTACCCAACAACTGTAGTGTAGTTTAGACAAAGAAAAGAGAAGAGAAGTAAGGAAACGCAACAATAAAAATGACAAGTATAAAGAGTAAAGAGGATTTTTATTTTTATGTCAACTCGTTATGCGCCGTATGATGTTGCTGGCACTTGTCTGCATATGTGAGTATGTGTAAAAATGTGTGTGTATAGGCTATAAAGAAGTGTGAGTATTTCATTTCCTCTTTCTCTCTTTTCTCTCATTTATTTCTATTTCTCTATGTACGTATGAGTAAAACAAACAATATTTTACATTTAAGGTCTACACTCGTCTAAGAAGAATTTATTCGTTATTCTACGCATTTATTCTAATTTTCATTCTATTTGTGTTAGGCTTTCTTTTTTAAAGGATATTTCAAGGTCACTTTTGTAGCTGACATTACAATTTCACATCTCAGAAGAAGTATTTTTTCTGTTGAAATGCAGCTTCATTTGCTGTAACGTTCTGTAATGCTTTTGAATATTTCCATAGGCAATCGAAAATTATTTAAAAGACGAAGAATTTTTTGCGATTGAAATTGTAAGAATGCAACCAAGCGGTTGCATATTTATACGAATTTAATGGAAATTTTTCTAAAGATTTTGTTGGGGTTTTTTTGGGCATAGTTTTCTGCCTACTATGGGAGACAAAATGGAAGAGTATTAGTAACAATGCTTTGGAATGGAAAAAATACAGGAATTGTTAGCAGAAATCAGTAGAAGCCACAAATACGACAGCCCTGGATTGTCTATCCATAGGAATGGTCGCAATACCCACAGAAATGGTTGAATAGAAAAGGAAAATTATAGCAAAGGGTCCAAGGTAAGGGTCAATGAAAATTTATGATTAAAAGCGATTATTTGCTTCATCAAATTGTCAGGGAGTGGTCTTTTCTCGGGCACTATAGGGTTAACAGCACGTGTCCTGAGAAAAGATCGATTCGAGCTTAATAATTTGATTTCGTGTGATGTCAATTAATTATCAGGACACAAAAGTGGAACTTGCGCAGTGTTAATGCATTCCAGAAGCACTTTAGACTTCAAGGTTACTCGTTCAGAAAGGAGATCGATTCAAACTCAATGTGTTGATTCCATTTGATGACAATAAATCATCCAAACCTGTGCAATGCTTATGCAGTCCCGAAGCTCTTTAGATTTCAAGGACACTTGTTCAGAAAAGAGTACGATTCGTGCTCAATATTTTGATTCCATCTGATGACAATAAATTATCCGAACACAAACATCCGAACCTGTGCAGTGTTTATGCATCCCGGAAGCACTATGGACTTGAACGGCGCTTGTTTAAAAAGAAAACGATTCGTGCTCAATGTGTTGATTCCATCTGATGACAACAAATCATCCGAACACAAACGTCCGAACCCGTGCAGTGCTTATGCATTCCCGAAACTCTTTAGACTTCAAGGACACTTGTTCAGAAAAGAATTCGATTCGAGTTCAATATGTTGATTCCGTCTGATGACAATAAAGCATTCGAACACAAACTTGGAACCTGTGCAGTGTTTATGCATTCAGAAGCACTGTAGACTTGGACGGCGATTGTTTAGAAAGGAGATCGATTCGTGCTCAATGTGTTGATTCTATCTGATGACAATAAATCATCCGAACACAAACATCCGAACCTGTGCAGTGCTTATGCATTCCTGAAGCTATTTAGACTTTAAAGACACTTTTTGTTTAGAAATGAGTTCGATTCGAACTTAATATTGTTACGAAAATGGAAACGATGTAATATCGTTTAACATTAAAATAAGCAAAAACTACACAAACAAATACAAAGAACTTGTTACAAGGAAACCAACAAGATCGGTATGAAAGAAAATGCGACAGACAAGTAAGCGAGAACGCAACAACAAGCAACGTGAACGGAATACACAAACAACTATGAAGTCGCGTTAAAGCTCTCGAGAAGGCGATTACACGAACATTCGATTTCAAAAACATTCGTCAGGCTGATATATAAAAAGGCAAGACAAAGCAGGCAACCAGCAGTAAGAATTCATTCAGTCTTGTGTGAAGACGCGTTGCATGTGAAGAAAACAGTCGTGATTTGAAGATCTCCTTTGAAAAGATCTGTGTTGTAAGTAAAGAATAATAGCGAACAAGCAATTATTGTTGTATTCGTCAAGTTGTAAATAGTGGCACACAAAAATAGTGAGAATAATAAAGGCTTTAATTTTTATTTTGTTTGCAATCAACGAACTAATGTTCTAAACGTTTTTAAAAAGCTAAAAACGTAACAATATGTTGAACCTGTGCAGCAAAAACTTGATTGGTTATCAAATACCAGCCATGGAGCTGTCATTCTTATTCTTACAAGACGCAAAAATAACAGCAGCCTAGCAGATAAGATGGAAATGCTTTAAATGTGATGAAAAAGAAAAGAAAACACCTTAGCTTCTCACACTACCCATGTTGTATGGAACAGTTTAAGGTCGTCTTCAAACAACCGATTTTTGAGAAGAAGAAGAAATATTTGTTTCATATTTCGATTTTGTTTTAGATGTCTGGGCTGGTATTTGAACCGCGGACACTCTCCTAATAAGCCATTCGAGATATATGAGCTGGGATTTGAACCACGGGCTCTTGTCTCATAAGCCAACACACTACCAACTGGACTACGGGGACTTTAAATTTACGACAGTGTTTAAAACTCTTCCTAAAAGTACATTACGACTTATGTTTAGATTTAGGTCGGATTGGTAGCTCTGATATCACAAAGCCAACTTGAGCACGCATAGCGCTCCGTTGTGATGCCACGGGTGAACGGAGTCCCTGTTCTGACCAAGTTCCACCAAAATCAGGGAAGAGGAAGAAGTTGGTCAGCGCAAAGGCTGCACATCAAAAGCACGGGTAGTCGTGCACTGGTACACTGGAAAACCAGCCAGAAAGTTTGATAAACGAAGCTATATCCTTGATATGAATAGATGATAGCTCCGTCAAGCTGACAAGAAATGGGGAGCCAAATAACCTATATCTACACCTAGCAAGAGACGGGCGCTGACAAAGAATGTGAATAACAGTCTCCTCTTCCTCAGCGGATCAGCATCCACGGCAGAAGTCGTTAAATGGGAGCCTCATTCCTTCCGCGTGTCTACCCATAACGCAAGGACCTGTGAGCATGGCCACTGTGGTTGAAATGACATCACACCAGTGAGACACTGGTGAAGCGCCCAGAAAGAAGTTCGATACAGTGGCGACATTCTCTAACGATCCTAGAGTTATTCACGAAACCCGATAGATCTCTTCACCTTTTTTTTTTAGAAGAATAGCAGACTATTCTTATCCTTTTGGTACATGCCCAGCACTGTGTGGGAGCAGAAAAAGGCTCCTTTGGTGTCTACTATACAGATGGTATGGAAGAACTGTAACACATCGGAACTGGCAGTCTGAGTCGTGATTCCCGAACTATTACAATAGGCCCCCATGTGGCCTAAGTGTGCCCATTCAACTTCTATGGGTGGACAGCTATCTCTACCGAATTTACACATCCAAACATCTCCATGTACAGAAAAGAAAAATGATGGCCCATTAATGGTGTGAAAGCTCGCTTCATCTGCATGCTAATTGCCATAAATTCCCATATTACCTGGGATTTTATAGAGGGTTTCCCTATCTACTTGGCCTATTCAGCTTCCACAGACAGTCACACAACATTTCCGAGGCAATGCCAACCGTGCTTGGATAATGGTTTGACTGTCAGATGATATTGTGTTTGTGCTTCCTTTCTGTCTAATTTGAGTTGATGTTTCGATAGCGTAGACTACTGCTTGGAAAATAACAGCAAGTTTCTGCATGTGCTCGGAATATATTATTCTGGGACCAAACGCCCATACTTTTGTCGTACTTATCGCGGCCTGACTATCAGAAAAGACCGAGACGCGAGTGAAAGGAGCACCGTTGACGAGGTCAATTGAGCGGCCCGGTAAATTGCCGTCACCTCCGCCTGAACCACGCTGCAGTAGTCCGGCAGACGGAGAGAAATATTCAGGTCCATTTTCCCAGAGTAGACACCGCTTCCAACCCCATTATCGAGTTTAGAGCCGTCCGTATATATATCCAGGACTTCCGGGGGGACAACCGCATTAGGATTCCAGTCGTCCCTACTCGGAATCAGAAAGTGGAAACCCCTGTCGAGGGAGGCTAAAGTAGAGACATTGTAGGTATGCCGTATATAAATTGAGGGTTGCAGTAGACTAGCACCTAGCACAGCGGGAAATCGTGTAAGCTGGAGTTGCTTTATCAAAGCCATGTGCTTTTAAGAGCGCTTATTGCAATTGTGTTGTTGTTGTAAATGAAATGAAGAACAAAATTTAAATTTCCGTTTCGTTAACATTGGAATCAATAACACGGCTCTTCGAGTAATTCATTTAAATTATTGTGTGTTGGTGCTTGCCTGTGTGCGTTGCCTGCGATAATTTCAAATTTTCATGCATCATAAATGACGCCTTAAATACAGGAACAAAAGCAACAATGCCATCGGTTTTTATGGCATCTTTTGAGGTCATAAAAGAAGGCGAGAATGGATGGCAAACAGCAAAGAATTCCAATTCCAAACAGATTAAAATGACTTTCAACTTCAGGCCTATAAAAAAGGAAGAAGTGACGCTGGGTTTAGGCTTTAAAATTAAGCTGTGGAGAGGGGGTAACAACAACATTGTTGCTGACGGTGATGAGGATTATGTGCTGCCTGACAATGGCAATGATGCTGGTGATGATGATGGTGATGACGTATCTTCGCATATCCGCTATCTTACGTTTTATGGCGGCCATTGTTTGTATCATTTTTCTTTTTTATTATTTTACGTTACGTTTGTGTTACTTTTTTATGGGAGTTTGTTTGCGTTTCTTTTTCTTCTCTTCACTTCATTTTTTTAAATTTTATTTATGCATGTGTTGTATATGAGCATAACAGTGTAATGGATTGTTGGTTTTTGTTTGTTTGTAAATGATGCTGAATTTTTTTTTACTTTCTTGTGTAATGAAAACGGATGCCGGAGTCGTTGTTTGTAGTTTATTGTCGTTTACGACTGATTCTTTATTACCGTTATTGTTATTTGTGTTACAGAATCCTCAGAATGTGTGTATGTATGTATGCCTTTGTGAGTTTTTATTTTACAAGCGGATATGGATGCCACATTTTTATTATTAAACAGTAGAACTCATGCAATATTTTGTCATATGGTTAGTAAAGAGCTTTTCTTTTTGGCAGTTGTCAGTCTTGCCAAGCCAGTGTTTTTGAAACCTTTAAATGTTTCACCCGTTTTATATAATCCCGCTTCATTTACAATGTCGTTCCTTTTTTTTAATTTTTATGTCATTCGATTTATCATTCATTGCAAAGAAAAAAAAAACTTGTGTATGACATGTAAACGATTTTAATTCGGCATTAAAACAACATTAAACAACAGCAGTTGATTTTGTCGCCTTTTTACGACCAGAATGCTAACGTACAGAGTCCTGCAGAACTGTGCTACTACGAAAAATGTAATAAAATTGCGAAGCAAAAAAATTTTTTTTTTATTGCAGATGTTATGCTGCAATATGTACTGATAAGAACATGCAAATTATATGCGATCAGTTTGGATTATTTTCAAACGCTTTTTGGTTTTTTGTAGGGAGTTGTCATGAACACTTTTATCATATCAAAGCTTCGGCATGAAATTTATGTTGCCATATGATGTGCTTTTAATGCCTGCTTAAAGCGTTTAATAGGACTTCCCAAATAGTTGAGATATTTCGCCATTACGATTAGATTATCTTTCATTGTATGAGTCTGAAGTCGCCATAGTCTAGTAAGTAGTGTATTGGCTTATAAGACGTGAGGCCCTGGTTCAAACCCCAGGTCAGACATCTCCAACAAAACGAAATATGCAAAGAATTTCTTCCGTGACTTCCTCTTAGCAGATTTCTGGCGAAAAACTCTCAGAGTAAAACAAAATTGCCTTGGAAGGCTGCTCAAAAATCTGTCGTATGGAATCGACTTTAAACTGTAGGTCCCGCCACTCATTTATAAAATTAACCATAAGTGGTGTGAGAAGCTGACTAAAGGGTTCAGGCATTTTTATTCCACACTCAGAGTTTTTGTCAGAAATCTGCTGAGAGGAAGTCGCCGAAGAAATTTTTTATTTTTCGTTTTGTTGGAAATGTCTGACCTGGGGTTTGAAGCGAAACCCAACACACTACCTACTAGACTATGATGTTTTATTAATTTTCCCAAATAGTTTATATATTCCACCATCACGTTTGCCTTTGTCTCTCACTTTACGAGTGTGCTCACAGCTTAGTGTCACTTCAAATTTTGGCTTATATTTTGCAACATCATCACACTTAGCTTGGTATTAATCTTTGGAAGACAAATATCGTTCCATGATAGAAAGAAATTACAAGATTGATTTTGTATTCTACTTCAATGATCGTTTCATCATAGAGTCCAGATTCAGCATCTTATAAAAGATGGCAGTCTTCTTGTACTCCCGAATACAAGGCATTACTTTCATTGCATTTCATTGCAAAATTTTCTTTGAAAGTCTCTTGGCTTTATGCAGTTTGTTGGCTTTCAATTTACTTGCTTTTGGATGATGCCTGCTGCTTGAAAAAGTTTTTAAATTTCTATTACAGAGGCTCCGGAAGTCGGCATTTGCGTCTTCCCTTCAGTAATTTACTGACATAACCTCTGAGAGTAAATAAAATTGCCATGAAGAGTTTTTCAAAAATCTGTCGTTCGGAGTCGACTTTAAACTGTAGGTCCCGCAACTCATGTATAAAAGTTAACATACACACAAGTCAATGCCTCACTTGATGGTTATGTCCGTACGATGTAATATTAGCTGCTGATTGGGGTCAGTCATGGGGTACGTCCTCAGCCCGGGATTTGTCAGTGGTTAATAAATATCTTCGGATTCGACTTTAAACTGTAGGTCCTGCCACTCATGTATAAAATTAACGTACACAACATAAGTGGTGTGAGAAACTAGTTCGTAATTCTGACTAAAGGGTTGTAATGATCAAGTATGTATGCATGTTTGTACATAAGTGGTGTCGGAAGATAGGTTGTAAACCTGACTGAAAGGTTTAATGACCATCCACACACTTATGTATGTACATTTGTATGTGTTGATGTATATATATAAACTATTAAGGGCACTAAGTACAATTGTATTTGGACGTCAAAATTTCCTCTATGGAATGGCGAATATTCTAAACCGAAAATTTCTACGCTGATCCAAATCTGCTTGCAGGTCTATGTCGGCACACATCGAATAGAAAACACTTAATTTGTGTCCAATACGGGGTAAGCGGAAGTCGCCGTAGTCTAGTAGGTAGTGTGTTGGCTTATTAGACGTAAAGCCAAGGTTCAAACCCAGGTCAGACATCAAAACGAAAATATGAAAAAATATTTCTTCAGCGACTTCCTCTCAGCAGATTTCTTGCAAAAGCTCTGAGAGTAAAAAAATTGTCATGAAAAGTTGCTCAAAAATCTATCGTTCAGAGTCGACTTTAAACTAAAGGTCCTGCCTCGCATGTATAAAATTTACACACACAACATGAGTGGTTTGAGAAGCTAGGCCGAAGGGTTGTAATGGCCAATTATGTATGTATGTAGGGGGTAAGCGGACTTCTTAAGTCGATTATTTAAAGGGGGTTTGGAGCCGTATTGAGTTTTTGTCATCTTGCAGGATACATACATACAGTTGTTGTGTGAGTTGGAATTTCGTGGTCAAAGGAAAGTTTATTTTTCTTTCCTTTATTTATGTAAACAATTCCAAGGACTAGCTTAGAACATGGGAAAGTGTATCCATGATGAGGATGATGGTATCCACGAAAGGAAAAACTAGTTTTTAAGGAAACAAAATAGATTCATAAACTATTGAAAATACTGAACAATACCGGATTTGATTTGTTTAAAGGCCATGGAGTTTACACTCACGCTTGCTCCATTTTAAAAGATAAACAAAATGAAGTTCGGAAATCACATAAGGCGACAATAACAAGAAGCGGAAATCGTTCGACAGCATCAGCATTATTTTGTGTTTTGTTTTGTTTTAATTTTTTTATTGTTATAAGTGGAAGAAATTGCTTTTAAAACAACAGACAATACAATACAAACAAACAAAGTAAAACACCAAACTTTTTGAGAGCATAGCTTGGAAAAATTTACAAAAAAATTTTTTTTTTTCACGGAAAAACAATTTGAAATCGACAGTTCATTCCATCATAACGTTCTATGACAACGCTACTGAATATTTAACAGAAGAGAACAATTTTATCTCGATTTTATAGAGTCTTAGTTCCGTGAATTTGAGAAAGTTTAAGCTTTACAGTCGCAGTAGAAGTTACAAGCGGAAGTCGTAAAATATAACAAAAAAAAAAAAATGTTTTTTTAAACAAGAAAATAAAACAAATATTTACTGAACTACGTGTTGTTTTCTTTGCCTTCCTTTTTTTTTACAAAAAAATGAGTTTCCTTCAAAGGTTACAATGAAAAAAGCCTTTCAAAGGAATGTTTTTCATATGAAATGAAATCCAGGACCTTAATAAACCTATGTGTGGTGATATAAACTTAATAAACAATTTTTAATTGCTTACAGAAACAACAAAACCAACAAAGAAACAAGGAGAAAATATTTATTTTCTTTTAATTCAAAGCAAACAAAATAATAAACCAAAAAAAAAGCACGAATAAATCCCACAAATTGAATCTGCACCTCTAATTAAGGAATTAAATGTGCAGAAAAAAAGCCTGTATGTAATGAGACCCCTAATGCTTGTTTTTGTTGTTTTTTTAGCAACAGCAACAACCCGTACAACAACAACAATAACAGTCAGCAGTAAGTAATAATAAAGGAAACGAATGCCTGTAAAACAATCCTTTTTTAATTCTTGTTTCTCTTTTGTAAAATGAGAATTTAAGTCCCACAATGTCAATGTTTTCATAAAAGCTTATGTACATACATATATACATACATACATACATCTACATACTCATACATATGCAGATATGTCACACAGCATAGCATAAATACAGGTTTAGCTTATGGCAACACAGAAAAGCTGGTGAAAATCAAGTGAGATAGGCAAAGAAAGCGGATTTAAGTAACATCATACGCTCCCATGTATACATTTTTAGTTGCTTTTTACCTCTCTCTCTCTTTTGTGTTTTCACTATTTTTTCTGTGTGGTTATGTGTGTGTGTGAAGGATGTGTAATATGTGGGCGTAGTGCACACAACCGCTATTTTACCATACAAAAGCAATTAGAAGGCAAAGGAAAATGAAATCTTTGTTAGAAATTTTCTAGAAATTTAAAATTTCTTAACCTTTGAATAGAAAAGATTATTTTCTTAAAAAAAATCATTTCAAATTCAACATTTTATTTGGAAGGAGCGAAATTCCTTTTGTTTGTCACAAAAATGAAAGCCATACACACCTATTTTCATTTATCAAAATACTACACAAGGATATGTGGACATCAAAGTGTTATTAGCGCCATAGGTAGGTAAGCGTTGTCACATCAAGGGCTTATACGGTCCATTTAAATACCACAGTCATCCATTTTCTCTAATCTTTAAATGATCCAGTGCTTCCGATGGTTCCATTCCACTCCCAGCAGATCATTAAATCGATTTGCGTTGTATCATTTTGCTGCGTGGTTGTTTCTGTAATCGATTATTTTCAAGCTAAGCGGATGATTAGTCCACTGTAGCCGGTTACAGGATGATGGGTATGCCATCTGTCGTTGCATAGAAACAACGCCCTCTGCGAGGTGTTTTTCGCATCGTTGGGTTCAGTTTCGTGTCGCACTTATTTTTCCTTTTTTTCCCATCTGTAACCAAATGGCACTTATAAACAGCTGCCCCTAACATGGGATACAGACTCTGACCTGATCGCTCCGAGGCAGACGCTACCAGGATTCACATGGTGTCCGCGGGGTTGTTTCGTTCGTTTCTGGCAAAAACTCTGAGAGTAAATAAAATTTGCCATGAAAAGTTTCTCAAAAATCTGTCGTTCGGAGTCGACTTTAAACTGTAGGTCCCAACACTCATGCATAAAATTAAAACACACAATATAAGTGGTGTGAGAAACTATGTCGTAATCTTGACTAAAGGGTTGTAATGACCAATTATGTATGTATGTATGTATAACAATCTTCTTTCCCTCAAGACCAAAACTTCCAGCTGAAAAACTCTGCAGAGTTCATAAGCCTTGCTGTGTGGTCTATGCCTAATGTTTTAAACCTTCTCGAGAAGTCATAGTGAATGGTTTTGAAAGTTTCTTGTTCCCCTAGGATCTTTGAGTTGCCGTAGTCGAGCAGGTAGAGTGTTGGTTTACTACAGGCGAGCACGTAGTTCAAACCTCAGCTCAGACATCTTGTATATAAAAATGAATGTGTGTTTATTTGTTTGTGGGTTTGTTTGTTTGTTTGAAGTCTATGGACAGCTAAACGGCTGGACCGATTTTCTTGAAATTTTCACAGTATCAAAATGGGCGGATTGGCTATAGTGGGCGTGTCACCTCCCATAGTCTATATATAAAAATTAATGTTTGTTTATATGTACCTCATAGAATCGCAAACTGTGCATTTGATAATGTTATGATCTTTAGTAAAGTTGTTGCGCATGAGCCGGGGAAGGTTTCTAAGTTGGTATGAACAATTTCCGACAGGTGGCGCTACTGAAAATTACTCAAAATGAATTAAATCGTAAACTGTGCATTATTTACCAAAGTTGTTGCGCATTAGTCGACGGAGGTTGGTGCGATTAATTTCCGGTGGATGGCGTCACTGAAAATTATTCAAAATGAATGACAAGCAATTGGTCGACCTACACCTCAAGCACGGAAGAAAAGAGCATTACTAGCCTCAGAATCAGACGAGCATTGAGACTGAAAAATCTTCGAGTATATGCCGCTATGACCCGTTCGCTTGAACCACTTGAACAACGAGAAGTGAGATTAGAAACTGATCGAATGCGTACTACTCAGGCCCGTTCATCTAATTCAGCAGGACAGCGGGAAACAAAATCAATAAAATGATTCAAAATTAATTGGACATTTGTATAATGTCTTTCCTTCCAATTTATTTTAGTTGGTGGCGCAGCAACACGAGCAGGGAACAGCTAGTCTTAAATAAGCAAAATAAGAACACAAAATATCTCCTTCACCGACTTTAATAGAAACTAGTCGTAGTCGCTAGTTGCCAGGGGATTTGATTGTGCCTGTGAAAAAGACATGATGGCGTTGCCATCAAAATGGCAACACCGCTCCTTACGCTCTATACAGTGTGCTAAATAAAGCCTGTAAAAATGGTAGACGAGTATTTTTACTACACCTAATTTGCATATTCCAAGAATATAGAAAATTATTCAAGAACAAAATGAAGAACAAAATATTCGCCTTACAATTATTGACCGGATGAGTGACTCTACCTTTAGCATTTCTTTACAAAGAAATAAAATTTTTTTTTTAAATTGAATTCAAAATAATTTTGTTTTAATTACACGCAGATATCAGACAATAATTACGATTCAGTTAAGGCAAGCAGCTGCAGCAGCATAAACATCGTATAACTTCCTTAACTGTTGGGTGTTGCCAACGGCTATTGAGAATATAAAATAAGAACAACACCAAAGGAAACGTTTCCTTTCCCTTTCCCTTTTCTCTTCTGTTTTGTTTTTCTTTCTTTCCTTTCAATGCAAAATATTTTCTTAAGCAATTAAAACTTTACACATTCTACACACCTCTGATCTCCCTGTGTATTTGATATTTATTTTGGTTTCTTTGCACTCGTATTTATTTATTTTAACGTTTCATGTTTGTTGTTGTTGTTGTTTTTGTTGTTGTTGTTGTTGTTGTTGTAAAATGTAGTTTCTTGTTTTCCCTTAAACAAACGTAAACAATGGAAATAAAACGAGGAAAATAAAATAAAAACAAATGTGTGCCATATTGTGTAGGAATAAAGGAAAGGGGAAGAATAGAAGAAATAAAAGGAATCAAAACAAACACAAGCACAATATACTAACACACTAACACATGAACAATACAATACAATCTTTAGAAAGATGATGAAGAAGATGAAGAAATTGAAGAAAATAAACTCGAATTCATTTTAAGTCTTTAAAGTGTAAGTAAAATGAATCAAAGAAAACTGAGAGTTAGACAGAGAGAGAGAAAGAGGTGAACAGAGAGTGAGAAAGAGAGAGAGAAAGTATTACTTTAAATTGAAATAAAAATCACTGAAAGCAAGAAAACATTTTAACTTGCTTTAAGGGAAATGGCTAACGGGTGTATACGTATGTATGCATTACTACAGTAACAGAGTGTGAGTTTACTGTAGTTAAAGCCAAGCATGAATGAGTGAATGAATGAATGAAGAAATCTTTTATTTTCCTTGTTTTTTTATGGAGAAAAATTAATTTTGTTTTCTCAATATGGTTTAAATGTGTTTAAAGACCTCCACTCATTTTTATTTTATAAAAATGTGGCATGAAAACAATCATACGATATTATTTATTAATACACCCAACATTCGTACCTCATTAGACTTCCTTTATTACTTAATTACCCCCCTTTCCCCCTGTAATTACTTATGAAAACACATGTTTAAAGATTTACGAACTCATTAAGTCCATGACAGCCCCAAACATACTTATTCTCTCACATGTGGATAATGTTTGTTGAACATTTATAATCTCATAAAACAAACAAGGAAGAAAGGATATCATATGGCATTTCAAAATTATTGTTTTGTGTAAAGGAAGGTGTGGCCAAAAAGTCTGTAATTTCTTGAATGAAACATAAAATTTTTTAGATTTTTATTTAGAAACACATTTTGTATGTGAGAGAAAAATTAACAAAAAATATTTTTTTTTATGAAATTGAAAGCAAAAGATAGTTCTGCAGGATAAGGCACAGCCAACGACTTACTGTCTGGCCTTGTTTGGAATGAGAACTGTTAAGAGATATTTTCTTTGTTGATTTTGTGCTTGCTGGGGGACCAGTATCTCTGGGTTTATTATTTGAAGAGGGTTTTATAAACTCATGTAGTCGCCGTAGTCTAGTAGGTTGGAGAAACTACAATAGATCGTACGATTGCAGTATTAAGGCAACTCATCACTACAAGTAATAATAATCACAATAGGCACTTATGCGAAAGGCATTGATCTGGGGTACATGGCTATAAGTTCCACAGTTGCAGAGACGAGAAAGAGTAGGAAACTGCTCCTGTCGTATTGAGTTAATTTGTCAGCACTATGTCAGTAGTTGTAGTCGCCGTAGTCTAGTAGGTAGTGCGTTGGCTTATTAGACATTAGGCCTCGGTTCATAACTCAGGTCAGATATCTCCAACAAAACGAAATATGAAAAAATATTTCTCTAGGCGACTTCCCCCCGCAGATTTCTTGCAAAAACTCTGTGAGTAAAACAAAATTGCCATGAAAAGTTTCTCAAAAATCTGTCGTACGGAGTCGACTTTAAACTATAGGTTCCGCCACTCATGTATACAATTAAAACACACAAAATAAGTGGTGTTAGAAGCTAGGTCGTAATCTAGACTGAATTATGTATGTATGTATGTTTATAAACTATTATTTTTTTATAAGACCAACGCTAAGGGGATGGCCCCTTACTTATGTTGAAATTAGGTTATGAGAAGAAGAACAGAAGGAGAAGTAGTGTTTGTGGACATTAGATTTGGGTAGTTTTATACTAAAAGTGGCTGGAAAGACCTCTGCACGAAGGGAGTTCCTTATATGGATAGTTCGACTGAGAAAAAGGAATTCTGTGTGTAATACAGTGTGTGATCACTGGCCAATCAAACACTAAAGGGTGTGATCTGCTAGAGAGACAGATGCTGCGTAAGAACATGTAATTTTTGGAAACAAGTCTCTTTATTTCGCCAAAGCAAAATCCATTATAATGGCAATAGATGATTGTGATGATGCTCCAATGAATCAATAAAGTTGGATCCCACCCTACTTTCAATAATGGACACCTTAGCCATCTTCTGTACACGTTCTAGAAGCTTCGATATAGACTTTGAGTTATCGGCCCATACATGAGAGTTGTATTCCATTTTCGCTCGAATGTAAGTGATGTAAATAGTAAGGGAATCAGATGATGTGAAGTAGTTCTTTAACTTTCTTAAGAAACCGTGGCTTTTGAATGCTTCTTTCGACACATGAAAAGTGTGCTGGTTTCAGGGAATATCACACTGAATTTTCATGTCCTGGACATGATCAGCGTTTGGCTCATTAATATTTGCAATACCCTTAATTGATCATTACAACCCTTTGGTCAGGATTACGACCTAGTTTCTCTCACTATTTATGTTGTGTGCGTTAATTTTTATACATGAGTGGCGGGAGCTACAGTTTAAAGTCGACACCGTACGACAGATTTTTGAGAAACTATTCATGGCAATTTTATTTTTATTCCCAGAGTTTTAGACAGATATCTGCTGAGAGGAAGTTGCCGAAGAAATATTTTTTCATATTTCGTTCAGTTGGAGATGCCTGACCTGGGGTTTGAAGCGAGGCCTCACGTCTAATACGCCAACACACTAGCTCCTAGACCAGGGCGACTTCAACTTCAGATGAGGCAATATTATTTCTGAGCTGGTGCGTTAATAAACAACATTGCGGTTACGGTGCTTTAATATCAACCGTATTCATACGACCCTATTCTGAGACTGATTGTAGGTCAAATTTGAGTGAGTCATTCATTTTAATCCCCTTGGCCTCAATCACCAATTGCTCGGCATACCATTTTATAAGGCTATGCATGGCAAATATTGCTATCATCTGAAATAGAGTTGGAGTTTGAATGGGCCCTTGCAGTACCTCTGAATTCAAGCTGAACTCGTATGATGGGATACAAGATTAGGTTACGTTAGAGGATGTGTACTTGTCAATTTAGACAAATACAGTACCTGGAGGTCGATTTGACCCATTGTACATAACGTCCGTAAAAAGGTAGGATAACAGAGGGGATAGGAAAAAGGAGCGAAAGTAGGAAGGGAGAATGGGAAGCGAAGGAATTACACGGACGAGAACAAAACAAAATGGGAGAACGCGACTACACTGATGAAGCCCTAGCACTTCTCAACCAGCGCAAGTTACTAATGAATCTGTGGAGAGCCTTAATGTCGGCTCTCAACACAGAATTCAAACCATCAAAGAAGCCCCTGCCAAGGGTCCTCAACCTCAACCTACCAAGAGCTGGGCTCGACAGTCCCTAACTCCTTCTCATCGCAACATACCCTGCAGTAGTCCGGCTGGGATCTGTTCCAGATCCCCGTCAACATGGTATACAATCTGATTTGTAGAATTTATAAAACATGATGAACACTTTCTTCTCTTTGCTTGAATTTGATCCTGTACTATACGAGGATTTTTGGCATGCTTTTCACTCACTTTACCACCATAACTCATTATTTATCGTCACAATTACAGAAGACTGAATGTTTTGAATAAATGTTTGTTTTCAAAGCTCATTTAATATATTAAAATTTGTGGATTATAAAGTTGAAATCAAAATCTTTTTAAAGCCCTTTTTCATATCCCCTGCTGTCATATGTTAATTAAACGTTGACATGAAATTGTTTTTCAAATAAAATTCACTCGTAGTAACATTTTATTTAAAATGCGCAAATGTTTGTTTTGCGATTGCGTTTTAAAATAATTTCGAAATTAACACGTGTTTTTCCATGTTTTCCAACAGCAAACGAATGAAATTTTAATTAAATTCGACAAAAAAAAGAGGGGGAAATTTATACAAAAAAGTTTACTTATTCGTTAAATAAATACCAAAAAAGCAATTCAAAATATTGTGTCAACGGATCAATATTTTAATAAAAATATTGCGATACATTTCATTTAATTTTAGTTTTAAATACAACGTCACAATGTCACTTATCGATAACAAATTTCAATTTAGAATTGCCATAAAAATGTCCACAAACCCAAGGGAGGTTGACAGAATGTTTTATTAAACGTTTTTGTGTAACCGGAAGTTAATTTTATTGAGTGAATTACTTGCCAGAGGTACAACACAATCGGACGTTTGGGTCAATTAATTGAAATGTTAGATTTTATTTACAAGAATTCTAAATGGATTACGCAAATAATAAATTAGAGATGGGGCAGTGAATAGTGATGGGAATCAAGCAACAAAAATTAAGGAATTAGTGTCAGACAGTTATTGTTTTTGATCTGTTTCACTACAGATCCATTTGTTAAAGCACAATCACCAAAATAGGATCAAACATGTGACGGAAATAGTGACTCATACGATAAATGATGGAAATGTTCACTACTACTGGATATGCCGGCTTGACAAGGGCTGCAAATACAACAATTAAACTTAAGCATGGAGAAACAAAATGTTTGGTTGAGTTAAAATTTTAAACACCGAAATTAGAATGACGCTCAAGTCATTCAATACAATACAAGCTCAGCAATAATGTTACCACATCTGTAGCTACGGGTGGATGGCATGAAAATTCAGTGTGATATTGACTGGAACCAGCACATTTTATGAATTTCGAAGAAAGAATTCAAATGTCTCAATGTATTGCCCCATTTGTAGTTAGGGGTCAGACGCTCTTAATGTTCTGGTCACGAAAATCCAGTATGATATTCCCTGAAACCAGCACACTTTTCATGTGTCGAAAGAAGCATTCAAGTGCATCGGTTTCTTAAGACGGTACAAGAAATACTTCACTGCAGCTGATTTCCTTACAATTTGCATCACTTATATTCGACCGAAAGTGGAATACAACTTTCATTTATGGACCGATAACTCAAAGTCCATTTTGATGTTTCTAGACTGAGTACAGGAGATGGCTATGTTGCTTAATTAACGGCGGTAAGGTAACCAACTCAATTGATTCATTGGAGCATTGTTGCAATGTGGCTTGTGCTTCACTTCTCTTGCTACTACAACGGATTTGCTTTTGCCAAATTAAGCGACTTGCTCTAGAAATTCATATATTCGTACGTAGCTTCCGTATTTCTCGCAGAACACACGCCAGGGTGTTGTCCTTTAGCCGGACTATTTGTATGTGAAACTTCCAATGTAACTGGCCCGGTTAATTACTTATTTCTTGTGTTCATGTTAAGTAGAAATGCTTTGCAAACGATTCAAAAGCATAGTCTTTTCATATCCAGTCCAACTTAACTGCTTTGAATTCAGTACTGAATTCCTGGAGTAGCATGTCTTCAATGAAAAATTAATTTCACATTCACATTAAAGACGTTGAAAAGCATTTAGATTTGAATACAGAATGTTAAGGTATAAAATCAATTGAACTTAATCCGAAGACAGTTGAATTGCTAATCATACACATCGTATGGTATATAAATACCGTAGCGTGTGTATATTCTTAAATAACCAAACCTACATATGATATGTTTAGAGTACACTGTTCTCCTTAAATCATATACAGTTTAAGTATGATTCCATTTTGTGTGTTTAGCCTGAACCATAAATAATTATCAATTAAATGCTTGTATGTACTCGTATGCAGCTTAAGATCACATATTGTGTGTGTTTTGGCAAATTGCTAACAAAGTATGGCAATTTATTTGGAACATCTTTGCCAAACATTTGTATTCCTTTTTGTCTTTCTTTCTTTCATACTTCCAAACAAATTCAAATTAAATTTCAGTTTCAATTGGTTTTGTGTCTTCTCATTTTGTGAAGTAATTTCAATACCCTACACTAACTATAGTGGTTGTGTAGACCAAATAATTTCTTACCGTACATCCATGGAATCCAAGTCATTCTGGAATTAAAAGAGTTCATCTGTTATGATACTTTAAACACGATTTGAGGAAATTTTGAAAGGAAGTTGATTTTATAGCTTTTCAAAAAATTATGCATTCAGACATATGGTAACCCTATCATTCTAGAACCTGTTCTAATAGATCAATCGCTTGCCAAACTAAAAAAAAATTGATGAGTTAAACTGCAATAAAGCAGGCGAATTATACGATGTTGGAGTATCATAAAGTAGGGCTTCATATGGTCGTTGTGAGTTGCCAGTAACATTCTAATTCAGTTTTATAACGGTTTGGGAATAATCCAATTTTGTCTTGTTGTTGTTGTTGTTGTTCTGCTTCCATCGATTTGTTTCTTTCGGTAATAAATTGGCTCAGAATCAAGTTTGGTAAACATTTGTTGAAAACAAATTTAAAAAGGCAAACAACCAGCAGCAATACAAACATTCAAAGGAAATTCAAACAAGAAACATACATTTATAAGTAATTGTTTTAACAACAACACACAGAGAAAAAAGGAAATACTTGAGTACTTTTGTAAGACAATAAATACTTACTCGTTACACTTGAAATATTTATTTCTCTGGCATTGATTTGATTTCTTAAAATGGAATTCTGCCAGTCAAAGTACAAGTATTTGCAAAGAAATTAGATGAAGAAAAACAAGAGGAAATTATTCATTATAATGTGGTTTAAAACGACAACAACAACAACAACAAAAGTTAAACAAATTACTGTTAATACTGCTATGCCAGAAACGTGCATAACTTGCATATCATTAAAGCCAAAGCCAAAGAAAAGCAAAAAATTCTAATTGATTCTCTTTGTAGTTCTTCTAGTGGCTTTACTTAATGACTTACGAATTTGTTTTTCGTTTACTTTGGAGATTATTATGGTAATTTTTCACTCATAAATGAATTCTTTTTTTTTTTTGCTTAAAAATTTAAGCACAACATGTTTCTCAAGGTCTTTTGAAGTTTTTTCCTAAGAACTCCTTGTGTTGGACATACATATTCAAGTATCCTTGAACAAGTTTAGACTTTGCCTTGCCATAGAATTCTATTAAAAATCAATTAAAAACAGAATTTAAAATAAATTAAATGCAAAAAAAAATATTCAATTGATACCAAATTGTCAGGTCTTTTTTATTTAAACTCAAGAGATTTGCGTACTGCGTACTGGGGGATAAGGCCCTTTAAAGATTTTGTAGCAATTAAAATTCTGTTCGTATAGGAATCTAGTTCTCTCATTCCATGCTTAAGCAGATGCTTAAGTGATGCTTAAACAGATGCTTGACTGATGATTAAGCAAATGCTGAAGTCATGCTAAAGCAGATGCTTAAGCAAATGTTAAGTGATGCTTAAGTGATGAGTAAGTCATGTTTAAGCAAATGCTTAAGTGATGCTTAAGCAAATGTTTAAGTCATGCTTAATCCATGCTATGCTATGATTTTGGGATAGGCTACAATACTGTTAGCCTTCTCACTTGAACTACACTTCAGCGGAATCTGAATAACCAGAGCCCACGGCATACATGGCCTAGGACTGGATGTAGTAAGCTGTTGGCATAGTCGTACGGAGGAGTTATTTCTTAGCAGTTCCAAATAAATCCCAGTTGGAAAACTTTCTACACCAGGTACGCAGTTGCAGAAAATTCCAGCATTTCTGATTATGATTTGTAAACCGTAATCCGAAGAGCAAAAAACATTAGGAAGCAGTTAGCAGGGTTCCTTGAAGTCGGCGTAGTCTTGTAGGTAGTGTGTTGGCTTATCAGACGTAAAGTCAGGGCTCGAGCCCCAGGTCAGACAACAAAACAAAGTACAAAAAGTATTTCCTCGGCGACTTCCTCTCAGCAGATTTCTGGCAAAAACTCTGAGAGTGTAATAAAATTGCCATGAAAAAGTTTCTTAAAAATCTGTCGTTCGAAGTCGACTTTAAAATGTAGGTCCCACCACTCGTGTATAAAATTAACACACACAACATAAGTGGCGTGAGAAATTAGGGCATTGAACAATGGGTCAATTCGACCTCCGGGTACTGTACTTGTCTTAATTGACAAGTAAACGTCCTCTAACCTAGCAGGGTTCCTCACCAGTACAGCACATACTCGGAGGGCCTTGTCTCTAGGCAACACCAATGACTAATGAGTAGCTCAGTTGGAACAACAATAGATTAACAAAACGGCAACAAGGCAGCATAACAACCAACCAGAACTTAAGGCAATAACAGCAGAAGAAACCCAATTCCCCAAGAGGGGAATTGGAAAAAAAAATCCGAAAGGACACAGATACACTTTTTCATTTTCTAGATTATTCTGCTCTATAAACAAAGGCTTAATAGTAGTTGAAATATATTAGGGGAGAGGACAGGTATAATTAGTTTCTTCCTTAAGAACAGTTCTCCATGGACCTATCAAAGGCCTCTTTGTTATAATGTTATGCCTAATGTCTCGGCTGACATTATTTCTCATTCATATCGCAAATTTTATGAGGGTATCGGATTTACTCAAAATAGCTTTTTATAGACAAAATGATTACACGTCTGAATCCTTCCGATTTAGTAGTATAAGGGTTTAAAAGTGACAAGTAAAAGGTTGCAAGGGTAAGTAACCAAGTTATACATTTGTCAGGCTAAAAAACTAGATAAATCAGGTTAAGGATTTTGTCAGTGCAGCCCTTGCGCTGACCAAGTTATTCCTCTTCACTGATTTTGGTGGAACTTGGTCAGTAGAGGGACTGTGTTCACCCGTGGCATCACAACGGGCAGCTATGCGTGCTCAAGTAAGCTTTGTGATAACAGAGCTACACTCGGACCTAACCTAACCTAAGGATTTTGTCGGATAAATTTAAAGGAACTAGTCAGCCAGTGAAGTCCCCGTTGTCTTGTGTTCGCTTACTAAATGAGACTCCGTGATACAAAACCTGACTCAGACCTATCCACCAAAACGAATTATGAAAAAATATTTCTGCGGCGACTTCCTCTCAGCAGCCTTCTGGCGAAAAAAATGAAAAATTGCCATGAAAAGTTTCTCAAATATCTGTCGTTCGGAGTCGACTTTAAACTGTAGATCCCTGGCACTTATAGATAAAATTCACATACAATAAGTGGTGTGAGAGAGCTGGCTTGTAATTCTGACTAAAGGGTTGTAATGAACAATTAAGTAAGCCAGCTAGCTGAAGAATTATTTTTTTTTTCAACATTTATAGACTTCAACATTTAAAGACAAGCTGTCTACCAAATACTGTTTTTTTTTATAAATTTTGAATTTCTTTTTACTTCTATAGATTGCCTACTATTTAAAAAGATATTTCGTACGTATGAAATAATTAATGAAAAATCATCCTTATTAGTTCATAACACTTAATGAGTTTTCCTTGTTTTTTTATTTTTAGGTCGTGCTATAAAAACTTCCTGTCACGTACTGGTGAGTATTAACAGAATTATGTGAACTTATGAACTCCTTTATGAGACTCTTGCGTACATGAATAATAAAATTTTATGCGTCTTAAGTTAAAACCTAAAATTTTCTTTATTCAACACTCAAAAAAAAATGCTGTCAAAATTAAACTGATTTGTTAGTCTAACGTATGCTTGATACAGTACGGCAACGATTGCTTCTTTTGTTCACCCTTCTTGCAAAATTAAGCAGATTTGTTAGCCTAAAGTATTCTTAAGACAGTCCAGGCATGCAACAGGATTCCTAGTAAAGCCGTACGGCACCGATTACTTCTCTTGCTAATTCTGGCAACTCTTATGTTGTAATAGCCGTAGTATAGGTAATCAATTTATTAATTGAGCCATTAAGAAGCTTAGTAGACCTTCTCCCTATGGATAAAGGAGCTTATGATCTTTCGTTTTATAGAAAAATTCAAAGTATTCGAGTATGTCCTGCAATTGGCGATGTTAGTTTAGTTAAGATCCATAGGACTCAATACCTATCAAGTTTGTCAACGCACCTAAGGGAATATATATGTCCCTCTAGGCAAAGCCCTATCCAGATATGGGCCCCTAGTACATATTCATTAACAATGTTATACTCTTGTATGATTGAACATATTGGAACTCATACCAGTACATACATATACACATAATTGGTCATTACAACCCTTCAGTCAGGATTACGACCGACGTAGTTTCTCACACCACCACACACATAACATAGTGTGTTAATTCTATGCACGAGTGGTGGGACCTACAGTTTAAAGTCGACTCCGAACGACAGATTTTTGAGAAACTTTTTCATAGCAGTTTTATTTTACTCCCAGAGTTTTGGCCAGAAATCTGCCGAAAAGAAATCACCGAATAAATATTTTTTTTTATATTTTCGTTTTGATGTCTGGTCTGGGGCTCGAACCCTGGCTTTACGTCTAATAAGCCAACACACTACCTACTAGTACGCCGACTACTACGCCGACATATAAAACTCTACAAGATAACACAATAAGCAGAGTTCTTCGCCACTATTCCCAATACAAGAACCCAATACACTTGCACACAGTGTGTTGTGGCAATCCTATCATTCCAGAACCCGATACGGTGCACTATTGGTAGAATGGTCTTCAATAAACCCTGATCGTAAAGAAGAGCCAATGACTCTAAGTGAACTCTAAAACTATGTAGACCAAGCCACAAAAGGAATTTTTACAAATTAATAAATTAAGTTTGCGTAGTTAAATCCTGGATAACCTATAACTGCTGCTAGTTTTGTTTGGACGGACATTTATAACTGTTAACTGTTATACTTGAACAGTTTTATTTGAATTGCACTGATAGATACTCTGCTTAATAGCTGAGCTTGTTTATTGTCAATATTTATTGAAATGGAATGCCTTCAGCACTTGATAACAACGTTATGCCATTTACTTACAAAATATTTTCGAATTGTATTTCAGCAGTTTCAAATTGTTTATGTGTGTGTGTGATGGTTTATAGTATCCTTTTGATAAGAGAGCAATTCCTAAGCAAAGCTGTTTAAATGTCTTTAATCCGATTAATTTATTAGAGATAGCACATGGCCGCGTACTTAACTAAGTACGTACTTGTGGCCCCCATTAGGCTGCTGGGTATTTTTCTTGTCTCTGTATCTGTATCTGTACCTATAATGTTTCTATGGCCTCTAAACTATTTTTATTCTCTAAAGTCTTCGTTATTTCTTTATGTACTAATCAGTGTTTTGTTTAATTGTTATTTGTTCGTTTAAATCAGACACAGCCACTGTAACTGTCACTGTCATTGCCACTCTCACAGCCATAGCCACTGGCAGTCCTTCTTTTCATTTCATTTGGCCTCTCTTTTATTGTCAGATTACATTTATTTATTTTCTCAAATCTAAGTATGAGTACGAGTACACAAGTCTCTCTCAAATGTATTGTTTTCCTCTTGAGCATTCCCAGCAACGATGGACAACGATGTCACCTTTAAGCCGATTAGTGAAAAACATCTTGAGTGTATTGAAAAACTGTGGTGGCTGTGAAGGACAATTTTTAAGATGATTTTCTTTGTGATACTCAGCTTGTTGCTACACAAAACACCTAAAGGCTTAACAAAAGCGGTTTATTTTTTAAACCTTCAACTGGCCGCAGAGGTCAATTCAGCTTGTTAATTAAGCCGCATAGAAAATTGTTTCACTAGGCTGTCTTGTTAGCAACAATTTAGGTCACACAGATGCATTTATAGGTGGTGTTCTTGACTAAATTTTATGTACGAATATCACAGGGAGATGCAACTTTTGATCAAAGTAGACAAAAAACCTTTCTTACAGAGAGGCAACAATGTCAACAACGATGATTATGTTAAACCAAGTCATCGCTTCTTTTTAGGAAAAAGTAAGCGCCTCAATTAGCATAGTTCCTTACCACTAATCCTAACCCAGTACATTTGCACACAGTGCGCTGTGGCAATCCTATCATTCCAGAAACTTGGCTGAAGAATTTTATTTAATGAAGATGAGATGAGAAGCCGCCGTAGTAGTAGGTAGTGTGTTGGCTTATTAGACGTAAGGCCACGGTTCAAACCCCCAGGCCAGATATCAAAACGAAAATATGAAAAAGTATTTATTCGGTGACTTCCTCTCAGCAGATTTCTGGCAAAAACTCTGAGCGCAAAATAAAATTACCATGAAAAAGTTTCTCAAAAAATCTGTTGTTCGGTGTCGGCTTAAAACCGTAGGTCCCGCCACTCATGTATAAAATTAACACACACAACATAAGTGGTGTGAGAAACTAGGTCCATAAATCTGACTGAAGGCTTGTAATGACCAATTGTCTATATGACATGAGATGCGGATTCACGATTGCTTGATTAAAACAGAAAGATTTTTCAAGCTTTTCTGCTACATTCACTGGCCTACGGATCTGTGGTGGAAAATTTTGTACCCTTACTAGAGTCGTATAGCTTGAGATAGAAAAAGAAATGACAAACCACCTTCCGATCATATTGAGAAACTTATTCAAATCACTAAGTCATTACCGATCTACGAGTGGTCAAATCAAACTTTTGAGAATATCTTTACGGTCTAATGGCGGGCGTTAAACATCCCATCGTCTCTCTGGGGAACAGACACTATGAACTTCAAATGTTATCGTCATTGCTATAGAAATTAATCGTGGGTATAGTATGTGAAGCCTTTCGTTTTTAAGTCTCTAGAGAGTGTGTACACCACATCGACGATTCCCTAAGGAGGCTGGAAGTCTCTGTAGATGATGTCAAGATATTCGATTCGGTTGCTATCATGTGGGCTGCAGTGTGTGCGACATAGGAGGTAACAACTTAGATGACTCACGGAACCTGAACCTCACGGAACTTACTGAATTGGTCGCTGCAACCCTTTAGTTACGTTTACAACCTAGCTTCTTACACAACGACAATGTTGTGTGTGTTAATTTTAATCATGAGTGGCGGGACTTAATTCAAACGATAAATTTTTGCTAAACTTTTCACGGTCAATTTATTTCCTTTCATATTTTCTGTCAGCAGACTGCTAAAGAAATATTTGTTCATATCTCGTTCGATATATCTGAGCAGGGACTTAAACCAGGAGCTGCCTACCTACTAGATTTCGGAGACTTTATACTTTCAAGGAATTCTTAGGATTTCGAGGCAATTTCAGTACTCCAATGGAAGACTCAGGTTAGCGTTGCTTTCAGTTGGTTACCAGTCTGACCAAAGATGAGATAAGTCATGTTGTTATGCTTCCCTAAAGGTAACAAGCTACCACTACCCTCAATATTGCCTTTTGATTAAACCTAGATTTTGTTTTATCCCTAAAATCAGGGGCTTACCATCCAAGGAGAAACATTTGATTCTTATTTGATTTAACGTGCAGTGATCATAATGTTAAGCCAATTCCTTCCCGGCGAGCATTGCTTTATAATAATGACTGTGAATCCAAACATATACGTTTAGGTTTCCCTCAATGGTGTAATAAGTGGCCAATTGCCAAAAAATGTATTCTCAAATGTCGGTTCAATCGGTCGTATTTTATTTGTGGCCCAAATCAGCGAAAAATGAGATCAAAATTGATTTGAGTTTCGTTGCAGAAGGCTAATGACCTTGAATGAACAAAGTCTTACATTGAAGTCGCCGTAGTCTAGTAGGTAGTGTATTGGCTTATTGGATGTAAAGCCAGGGTTCGAGCCCAAGGCCAGACATCAAAAGGAAATATGAAAAAAATATTTCTTCGACGATTTCCCCTCAGCAGATTTCTGGTATTAATTCTGCGAATAAAATGAAATTGCCATGAAAAAGTTTCTCAAAAATCTGTCGTTCGGAGTCGACTTTAAACTGTAGGTCCCACCACTCATGTATAAAATTAACACACACAACATAAGTGGTGTGAGAAAAATGTTGGGTTGTAATGACCAATTATAAATGTATGACTGCTGAGCGGCAGTCGTAAGAAATATTTGTTCATATCTCGTTCGATATATATCAGCAGGGACTTAAACCACGAGCTGCCTACCTACTAGACTTCGGGGACTTAATACTTTCAAGGAATTCTTAAGATTTCAATTCAATTTCAGTACTACATTGGAAGACCCAGGTTAGCGTTGCTTTCAGTTCGTTACCAGTCTGATCTGATTATGCTGTTATGCGTCCCCAAAGATAATAATCTACCCCAACCCAGTTTAAACCCAGATTTTGTTTTATTCCTAAAATCAGGGGCTTACCATCCAAGGAGAAACATTTGATTTTTACTTGATTAGAAGTGCAGTGATCACAATATCACGTCAATTCCCTTCCTGAGGGCCTTGGTTTATAACATGACTATGTATACAAGCATATAGTTTGTTAAGTTTTTCCTTGATAGTGGCGTAAGTGGCCAAGTGTTGAAGTATTTTTTCAAGTGACAGTTCAATTGGTCCTATTTTATTTGTGTTCCAACTGAGTCGAAGAAGAGTTCAAAATTGACTTGAGTTTCGGTAAAAAAGTCTAATGAATGCATAAAGTCTTGCAATAGAGAGATTTCTGTTATTTAGAACAAACGTGATGCTGTATCATATTGTGACAAGTGACGTAATAAGTCATGTGTTTTTAAAGGTTAAACTTATTTATTTCTCTGATGTTATTGTTATAGACTATAAATAATAGGCAATGAAAACATGATAAGAGAAGAAAACTGCTGAGTGTGTCTTATGGGGTTACTTAAGCAAAACTTTTCTGCCGAATATGAGCATGAGGGTCTATAAGTATTACAATTTTCTACAAAATATTTTCTGTTTTTTCTTTCTATTTTTAAGAAACTTTTCCTAGAAAAGTCATTAGAATTTTATCAATTAAGCAGTGTTAGAAGCAAAAAAAAAAAAATAAAAACAAAAACTATTTAAGAATTTAAAATGACAACTTAATCAGCAATTTTAGTAAAATCTGCATAATTTCTCAACATTAATGAGCAAATATAAGTTGAATACAAAATATTTTAATGAACCATTTTGGAAATGAGAAATTTTTATGTAAATTTTACGAAAAATTCCTTTTAATTGCAGACGAATTTCTGTAAAAACCAAGACACACACACACAGAAATTAATTCCATTTCTTTTTATTTTTTCAATTCAATTCTCTTGAATTGAATTTGAATTTCAGAATTTGACTTGAAGGTGTAGGTGAAGCCGTTAACACAAGTAAATTTACGTACCTTTTCAAATGTATTTGGACAGACTTTAATTAATGAAAACAATGCTCCCGGATGATGACAATTCTGAAATTCAAAAGAAATTCGACTTAATGGCTTTCAAAGAAATTTTTTACAGCTGCTGTACTGTATTATCATTTATTCAATGGAAGATCAAATACGGAGAAAGAGTGAAGAAGTATCACTTCATCATGTTTATCACTTTCTCTTCCATGGAGTTTGGCCAGCAGTTTTATATTCACGTCTGGACGGCGTAAACAATTGAATTTTCCTTGGGTATTCCTCTGTACAGCATCATGTCTTACCATTTGGAATACCATTTAAAATAACATTTCAAAGAAATCTTCCCAAATATTCTTGCAACAGAAAGCATTTTCGACGAATTTTGTTCATAAAAAAATTGTGCGAAATACGCCTCTACATTGACACTTGACACACGCATTGTGTGGGTTGAAGAGAAAGACTGTTTTCTGCAGCAAATTGTTAACTCTCGCTCTCTCTCTCTCTCTCTCTCTCTCTATCTGTGACATCTTTCACAATAAAATGTCATGATGATGTCATGACAATTCAAAGACCCAATTAATGTTGACATCTCTGCTGTACACGCTTTTCTCTTTCGTGGTACAGTTATAATTACAAGGAAAACTGTAATTATGATTAAAGATTGGGTTCTGGTTCATTACCAACCGTCATACCAACCAACAAGTATGGGCAATAAAATTGACACACAACATTGTGTAGCAAACGTGTATTTGTGTTATTGTGGCATAAGCACGGGAAGTGACAGGTTTTTGGTTTACAAGACAATCATTGGGTCTCCATATGTGACAGAATTCAGTAGTCAGTTCTAGCAAAATTCTGTGAGTATAATAAAATTGCAATGAAAAGTTTCCGAAATCAGTTATTCGGACTGTAGGCCCGTTATGGATAAAATTATCGCACACAACATGAGTGGTCTGAGTAGCTAGGTTGTAAAACTGACTAGGTTGTAAAACTGACCAAAGTTATGTATGTAGGCTGCCTTCCAAAATGTATCAATACAAAGTTTGTATGCAGTATGCCTATGGGATATTGGTAGAGATGATATGGAGTGAGAGATGATGTTATGAAGTGTGCACGTTGATGGTCGTCGTCAGGTAATTGAAAGTTATAGGAAGTCCGCCACTTGTATTGAATTCAGCCACAATTCTACTGTTCGAAGGGTTAGTTAGTCCAGGGTTTAACGTGAGTTTTGCCATGACGGCATATCCCACGGTGCTCAAAGCACGGGTGGACACAATGTGTCTACCAGCGCCCCCACGCATAGTGATGCAACCACATGAGATGCATGAGCATACCACTGGTCACATCACCATACATGAGAGCCAATTCGAAGCCTTGCATTTGGATAAGACTTCCCTCTTGGTTAGGGGAGACTATCTAAACTTCGCTTTTTACAGTGGTTGAGAGTGCAACACCACACCCAGCTTGCGCTCTTCCCGCGATTTGAGTTTTATCAAAGAATATGGATATAAAGAATGCGCATCATGTAGAAGTAAAATTTCTTATGGCGGGTCGTAACATCACGACCCGCTCTCACCAAATTTTTTTTAAAAATCATTTCTGGGTGAGGGGAGAGGAAGACAGAAGGAAAATGAACACAAACAAAGAGCGTAACAATGTGTTGCTCTCATCGTACGTATGTACATGTGCATGTATTCTTGTGTTTTCTGATTTAGTTGTCGATCAGACTGCGACAATAATACATGTGCTGCGGATGCTTTATCATTTTATTTCAGAATAACACTCGAAGAATAGTTTGTGTTAAAAATGTTCTATGTCAATAGCTGGTCGTATTTCATTTTCTTATTTGCTCCCATAGTGTATTTTTTTAATGCTTTGGAATGCTCGTTTCTTTTTCTTTTAATTAAAAATGGTTTTTTATTCTTTTTATTTTTATTTATCTAAAAAACATGGCCTAATTTTTAAGCCAAAGATGGATAGCTTTATGTTCTTTTAATAATAAAATCGATGTTTTATTTTATTTTTATTTATCTAAAATTATTAAGCCAAAGTTATAAAGCTTTAAATATGTATACTGATGAAATGAAAA
Source organism: Sarcophaga carnaria (assembly GCA_958299815.1). Lineage (NCBI taxonomy): Eukaryota > Metazoa > Arthropoda > Insecta > Diptera > Sarcophagidae > Sarcophaga > Sarcophaga carnaria. Next base: position 11,241,400 of record OY283153.1, read on the forward strand.
TAAAAATAGCGTATATTACTAACACTTTTCTATGGCTGTAAATAAATAAATTCTCTCAACTTATTTTCTCTCTCTCACTCACTAATCCATAACCATAGGCATGTGTTAACCTAGAGGAAAATTGTTAGTAATAATGTCAAGTCTACTTATTAACCCAATGATATGTATATATGATCGGAAAATATAGAAAAATTGTACTGCACTAAGACACTAAGACACCGTATTTAACTTGGCAAGTATACTTCCAAAAATCTAAATCATTTCTCATTGATATTAGTGAATACTGTGATATTTCTTTGGGTGTATTATTGAAGTCTGAAAAAAGCAACATGAACCTTCTTCTTTAAAAACTGACAAGATTTTTACGCTCTTTTTAACGAACATTCTTGATGTTCGTGTCCTATGTGTGTAAAAAGCCGAAGATGTTCTTACCCTGAGGGTCGTTGGTGCCGACGTCTGTTTTTAACACCAGAAAAATAAATAAAAAAGTGGCCAAACAACAAAAACGCACGATGAGAACAACGCATGATGAGAACAACGCATTGTTACGCTCTTGGTTTCTGTAACCTTCCCTTCTATCTTTCCCCCCGCGTCATGAAATATTTTTGAAAAATATTCCAAAATATGTTAAAATGCACATTCTTTATACTTTATTTTCTTTGGTTTTAACCACAGCCACCACTTGTTATAAGAGCTGTCCGTTTGACAGAGTATCCAAAAAGATGTGCCGTGTCGTGTGGTCCTTGCTTATATGAGGGGCAGCGATCCAGGCTCCCCGGAATAACCCTCGTTCTGTAACTGTTCAGGATGTTCGCCCAACATGATCTCAGCTGGGCTAGGATGGTTCTAGTTACCCTGGATGGCTGCCTTTACATACATACATAATATTTACATTATTGGTCATTACAACACTTCAGTCAGTATTATGGACCTAGTTTCTCACACCACTCATGTTGTGTGCGTTAATTTCATAACTGAGTGGCGGGACCAACAGTTTAAAGTCGACTCCGAACGAGAGATTTTTTGAGAAACTTTTCATCGCAATTTTACTTTTACTCTCAGAATTTTTGCCGGAAATCTGCTGAGAGGAAGTCGCCGTTTTTTTTTATAATTTTTGAGGTTTGAATCGTAAGTTTGCGTCTAATAAGCCAACACACTACCTACTGGACTACGGCGTAGCCTTTCACTATCCGATATTGGTGGTGGGTGTAGTTTTAGAATCCTGTTGTGGCTGAGTTCGTTCATTGCTGTCATAACCGTCGATTGGTGTAAGGAACGCTGCAGTTCCCTTACTGATTGTTGGTATTAGATGCAAGACGTCCGTGTTGAATCGTCGAAAGTCTTGTCTTATATGGCGAGGAGTTGGATCGTCAGTGATTAAGTGGTGGTTGGGATGGGAGGATAGATAGCAGGCCTTAAAATATTGTTTCGTCAGGAGTTCCTTGTGTTGTCTCCACTGACAATATTATAGACTCTTCGCGAAATTGGTTGGTCACTCTGCTTTTAGATAGGAACGAGATTGGTACTGTTTGCGGTTTCGGGTATTGTAATGTGAGGGGTAATGAGCCTAGAAACCAGATGTAAAGAAAAAGAGTGTTGAAGGCACGAATTTGATGCATTGATCGGTGAGATATTTCCACTTGGGATATTTCTTTGGGCTGCTTTATCATGTGATTCGATTGAGAATGGCCTATGAAAGCTTACAATCATGGCTTAGGCTGTAGCATACTGGAATTAGAACTATTCAGGCCTTGCTTTTTTAGTGTAAAGGGTAAGAGCATATTCTGAACATAATCTGTGACATGTAGATCAGCATTCTTGCCCACGATTTGTTAGTTAGCTCAGCCGGAATTTCTTAAAAGTGTGATAGGGAAGGTCATTAGAATAAATTAAAATGGGAAATGGATTCCTTCGCTATTCTTTTGAAATAAATTCATAATACAGGATCGTACGGTTTCAGTTTCCAATATTGTGCAGAACCGTACATGAATGCAATCTTCTAGCGATAACAAAAAAGTCCGCATTGTGGCAAGTTCTTCATGGATTGGCAAATGGTTAGCACGCTTATTAAAAGGCGTAACGTAACGATTGTGTTTCGCTGAAATAAAGAAGCCACATAAATTTACAAAATAATTCATAACAGAAGTGATACGAATAAAAATTTCTGCTTTTTTCCACTCAAACATGCCATGCCAAAGTAATTCCATTGCCCAAGTATTTTAGAATTCCATTGCATTTGATTTTTATGGTAAAAACTATGAAACCAAATGAAAAATAAATTTTTTTCCAAATTTAAATTTATTTTCACACACATATACAATGAAACAAAAAAAAATTAAATTAAAAAAAATAAAAAAAAGGTTTAAACTAGGTTTCCTAAGGAGAAATTGTTTTGAAAATATTTGTTTAACATTTTTCATAAAAAAAGAAAAAATTCCGAAAATATTCCGAAACAAGTGAAAACAATTGTAATCTCGAAATTCTAAATTTGCAAATAAAAATAGTTTTGAATAAATAAATAAATTTTTTAGGGCAAAAGTTTTCTATTTAAATGTAAATTTTTAGCAACAAAACAAAACAAGAAAAAAGGGAGTGAAAAGGAAGGAAGTGTTTTCATTCTATTTAAACATGTTTTAAGGTCGTTAGGAAAATAACGAAAGGATATTCATAAAGGATTAAAAATGAGTATTTTTGTTATCGTATGTAACAATGATTTAATGTAGGCTACAGCATGATAAAGTTTTTAAAATCTACTTGAGGAATCTTATCGCCTTTAACTTGAAAATTTCAATGAAAGTTTTCTGAATCCAAAAATTTAAAAGAAGAGAAGTCGTACAACAGAAATCCCTTAAGATTATGGCTAAAAGAGAGTGATTTTGTTACAATTATTATAATACTTTAGATCCAAATTTGCAAGGTTATTAGAGTTTGATTAGACAAGAATTTAGAGACTGGACGATTTGGAGCATACGGACCCGTAGTCATTTCACATTTCACAGTATGGGTATAGAACCTCGACAAGCTGGTCTCCGTTATTTATTTAGGTAGAGTTAGTGAGTGATATAGGCAATCTACTTGGCAGTCCTGCAATCTTTGTAGATGAAAATGGAAGATGTGATGAGTGCAATGCAGCAGGCGCCATAGTCTAGTAGATAGTATGTGGCGTTAAGCCACGGTATGAAAAAAAATATTTCTTTGTCGACTTGCTCTCAGCATATCTGATTTCTGGCAAAAAATCTGGCAGTAAAAGTGAAACTGCCATGAAAAGTTTCTCAAAAATCTAACTTTCAGAATCGACATTAAATTCTACTAAGATGCCGCCACTCATGTATAAAATTAACACACACAACATAAGTGGTGTGAGGAGCTAGGCTGTAATCCTGACTAAAGGCTTGTAATTGCTAATTACAATGTAGCCTAGGCAGCAAAGCTATTTCGGGAACGGCCTGTGTCGTCATATATGCTGGTTATCTATGTGGACAGGTAAGCTGTCTTTAAGGCACTGACTGCGCAGTATATTTTCTCCAGAATGTATTCAACCTAAGGGAAGGTTTTAATGTGGTTTAGGTACAGGATGGTACAACAAAGGGTTGTGGGTTCTGGCTAAAACCGAGCTGCTTCTACTAACCAGACGACACATTCCGATCTCTCGAAATTGACCTACTCAGAGCAGATAGAGTATGCCACAGCGAGAGCAGCTAGAATAACAACTCAACTAAGTAGACTGATGGCAAACATTGGTGGACCCCTCCCAAGTAAGAGGAAGCTACTCATGGAGTCTGGAAATAGCATACTACTCTATGGGTCTGAAATCTGGGCTACTACTTTGGAAACCCGGATCAGGGCTAGAAAACTACTGTCTGCGCAGAGAATAGCTGCTCTACGAGTGACATCCTCGTATCGCACAGTATCGACACAAGCTGTTCTAGTTATAGCCGGAATGGTTCCCATAGACCTACAAGCATATGAACGCCGGATGATCTTCAACGCCAGGCAAAGTACGACTCAACCACAGAGCATAGAAGCGATAAAGTACGAAGTCTTCCTTAAATGGCAATTTCGCTTCGAAAATGAACAGCATGGAAGGTGGACATATAAACTGATTGCCGAGTTGCAAGTGTGGAAAAACAGAAAAAACGGCGAAGTGGACTACTGCATAACCCAGATGCTGACCGGTCACGGATATTTCAGAAAGTACTTCCATCGCATGGGGAAATGCCCCTCGCCATTCTGTATCTATTAACAGAAAGAAACGTTAGATGATTCCGAACACACTTTCTTCAGCTGTTGTCGATGAGCCGAAAGCCGTCAGCGACTCGAAGCTGAAATCGGCGTCATAAGCCCTACAAACGTCGTGCTGAAAATGATAAACAGTAAAGACAGCTGGAACGCAGGAAGAAATTTGACCTAGACGCAGCAGACTGAGAATAGAGCGGAGCCTGGACGCAGGCTGACGACGACGGAACTGGAACATATGCCAGAAAAGGGGTCCACCTCGAAGTAATACAACCGTGGTTCCGAGGTGGAATGATTCCCCGGTGAGGAGACAAGGCGGGTTTTTAGTCGGTATACCCAGTGGGAGAGTCCGACATATCATGTCTGGTGACGACCATCATGAATGCATAAATCATTTTCCCTCCTTTCCGCAAAAAAAAAAATGTGTTGAGTAATGAGATGGTATATGAGCTGGCAAGGGAAGGCTCAGCGTAAAGTATCTCCATAGGGAAACTTCTTTAGACCGACCGCTTAGGTGATTGGACAGACAGTGGATTATTTATGAAGCATTAAGAGAGACTGAGAATCTAGTGGAGGTCTTTCGAAATCTTAAATTTTACATGATTTTAGCGCATAAAGTATTATAACATGGTAACATAATAGGCCTTATGGCCACGTAGTGAACATGCCTTTAAACGGCGAACTACCTGCTAATGTAACCAATTCTAGCGCATAAATCAAGCTGACCGAAAGACTGGTTTATGGTGGCCTTAAGTTGTGGCTTATGATCTGTGGCTATGAGTTGTAGCTTATTCGCTTATACATGAGCTTTAAGAAAATCCCATAAGAAAAAGTCTAAAGCGGTTAAATCACACGATCTCGAGGGCCAGTTTACAATACCTCAACGTGAGATGGCCATGTCTTCAAATAACTTAAGCAGAATATCAAATGTTTCATAAAATGTGTGGCAGTGTTCAGATTATCTAATTTAGGCAAAAAGAAGTTGATAATCATCAACCATCAGTGCTCGCCCTTGATAGTGATGGTCTGTGGTTGTCTTCAAAACAATTATTGACCGATGACACCACCAATCCACAATCTATACCAAACATTGACTTATTCAAGCTGCATTGGATGGCCTTGGATTTGTATTCTGGGATGGAATCGTCGCACTTGCGCTGACCACCTTCTCGCTCCTGAACTTGCTCAGTACAAATACTGCGTTTCACCTGCGGCCTCACAACGGGCCGCTATGCTTGCTCAAGTGAGCTTTTGGTGTGGAAGCTACCACACTAACCTAACCTAAGCTAACCTATCGTCTCACTCAGGACAACTTTCATCCACAAATAAGACTTATCATACACAACATACATACATAATTGGATATTACAACCCTTCAGTCTAAGGCTCATCACTGGTAATAATTTTTCGATGAAAATTGGGATTATTTGCCCATTAGAACCCCTTCATTCTAGGGTCTTCTATAGTTATTTGGCAAAGCTGGCTGAATAAATGATAACTAATCTGTCAGATTTGACTGTAAAATTATGGGAATCCCTGTTGGAAGAACCAATATTAGCCATACAAGCCTTTTTTGCAAAGTTTAATGAAGAAATTCAATTCTTGGGTAAACCAATGAGGTTTTGGTTGAATTGAAGTTCAACAAGTGTGGTGGTGGAATGTGAAAACATTTTACTGGCGTTTGCTTTTAGTGGTTTTAATTCTAACATTTCCAAAATGTGGGGAACACACACTCTCTCTTCTCTTCTGCTCATAAATAATGTGACATCATCTCATCGCGCAACTCCGATGTCGTTGGATTACAACGCATTTTATTTTATCAGTTGAGTCTGGTAAGCTTTTTTTCAGTTTTCTTGGTTTTTTTTGTTCATCACACTATCAATTTATGTCAGAGTTTCTTTTAAAAAAAAGGACATGAATTCATAACATTTAAATACAAAAAAAAAGGAATATAAATTCTTATTTTGACTTCAAAGTTGTTGTTGTTGTTTTTATTTCATATTTTGTTATTCTGTATGAAGTGACTTTTCGGTTTCTTTTTTAATTTTCTGGGATCATTTTTCAAAACATATAAAGAAACTTAAAAAATTACACACAAAAAAATATATGCTGGTCATATAGTCAGCAATTTCGTGCTGATAGTGACACAAATTATTTATCGGATTTACTTCTTTCATTTTAAAACTTAATAATACCACTCTATATATACGTATAAATGAATGTATGTATGTGCTTGTCAGTGTATGAGAAATAATAGAATTTTTTATAGAAAAATAAAATTTCATATTTGCGTTGTAATACAAATAGAAATGTCAACGGAACGTACATAGTTAATCATAAGAAAACGTACGTGAAATATAAGGAAAAGGAAGGAGAGTGTCATGAAAACCCCCACCTTTAGGAGTAAAAGTTTTACCCACATTAAGTAAAACAAACTACCCTACTCTTGGTACCCTAACTGTATTACAAATAATCAACACATGCCTATACAAATGCTTGGTGGACCACAACAATATGATAAGCTAGACAGGGATTGAAGAAAATGGACCCTAATTTCGCAAAGGGCTTATTCGCTAGAGAGTCCATTAATATTAGTTTCGTTCCTTTAGACAGCATATTTATCGGTGTTTATTTGTCTTATTTCAGTTTCGCTGTGATTACCTACTGACTTGTCTGCCATTGCTTGTTCTAGAGCAATAGGGTTACCAATTGTCATTGCTTAAAACTAACAACCTCAGCTATGGAGTCCATTAATATTAGTTTCGTTCCTTTAGACAGCATATTTGTCGGTTTTTATTTGTCTTACTTCAGTTTCACTGCGATTACCTAATGATTTGTCTAACATTGCTTGTCCTAGAACAATAGGGTTACCAATTGTCATTGCTTAAAAATAACAACCTCCGTAAATGGAGTATTGTGCCGAGTTGAGTGGCACCAAAGATTATTCAAATATATTCTTTCCCAAGGAATGACGCTGGCTCAGCTTCCTCAGACATCCGTTGATCGTTTTATTCTCTCTGAGGGGAAAAAAATCGAAACGAAAAATTCCATGCCATTTGTTGTATTTTAACTTGGGATACTTAAGCTTGCAGTCAAAGTTACATGCTGAGTTATTCACCCCCGCCTCCCCTTATCACATTGAGCAACTGTATAAGGCACCATCGCATTTATAATGTGTTGAGGGACACAATAATAAAATTCCGAACCTTTTCTTTACTTCCTGCTCAACCGTGAAGATCTAGTCAATGTTACAGTTCCATTCCTTTTCAATATAAAAACTTTGAAACGTTTCATTTTTGTTGCAATAATTGTTGCAAGTCATGGATTCCTCGTTAAATTTTACGGTGAGCACACTCTATAAAAAACACAGTGCATCGAGGTGCTTGAGTGTTATAAAAACTGTGATTTTGACATCAAAGACAAAAAGCGTTTTAGGACAGCCAAATAAATTGAAAGCATTACCCGTTCAAAATTCGTTTCAAATGAAAGAAGGCCTTGAATTTCAAAGCAAATTACAACAGCAGGATTCATTCATAAACATGAAATTTAAGAGCCACATAAACTGAAGCCGACAGAAAAAAAATAGCTCCTCTTCATTTCGTCGACTAGCTCTTCAGCGGTATGCTTTTGGGTGCCTGTTTTATCGGTCTCGCTTCGCCAGTATCGATTTCATGTTTGTCTATGGCTGTTCTTGCTTGTCTTTTCTTCTTCGTGGCAAAAGCAGCTTTTTGGCTTTATTTCTCTCAGGAGCTGCTAGACCTGCTACCCATTTCTCTACACTTACACCAAATTCCTGTTGGTCCTTGGCTGACATTTCGGCAGGTTCCGGCAATTGTTTGTTGTTTGTTACCGCCTCTACTGGAGCACATTGACCCACCTCGGAGTTTTTGATGACTTTTTCATAAACTGATAGATTTAGCACTCTCACGGAGACTATTTGCTGTTCGGTAGATTTGACGAGGGCCTTTGCTGATAACAAGTCCGTCTGAATTTCTGATGGTGCAACAACATACAAGCGGTTTTTCCCAATTGTTACGCTTTTAACTTTTTAAAAACGTTTAAAATATAAGTTCGTAGATTGCAAATAAAAATAAAAATTTGTGTTTAGTTTTCAATAAATTCTTTATTGTTCGCACAATTCCGTGTGCCACTGTTCACAACTTGATGTAAACTACAACAATTTGTTTTGTTTGCTATTCTTCCTTACACTCTTCCGAGTACACACTAACAATTTTTTGACAGATCTTTATAACGGAGATCTTCAAACCACGATTATTCTCTTCACACGCAACGTGTCTTCACACAAGACTGACTGCATTTTTACTAACGGCCAATCAAAAATTTATTGACGTAATGCTCTGTATTTGATAGGATCAAACGGGGTGTGTGAGCCATAATGTGGTCCTAAAACTGAATCAAACTATTAAGGGAGATCTGTGATAGTCGTTTGAAGCGAGGCAGAAAATGAGGTGCCGCTACTTTTTATTATACTGCGGCGCCGATCAAAAACTATGTAGACGCCGTAGTCTAGTAGGTAGTATGTTGGCTTATTAGACGTAAGGCCACGGTTCACACTCCAGGTTAGAAAAAAAATATTTCTTCGGCAACTTCCAGCAGATTTCTGGTAAAAACTCTGAGAGCAAATAAAATTGCCATGAAAAGTTTCTCAAAAAAAAAAAATATCACTCATGTATAAAATTAACACACACAACATAAGCGGTTTGGGAAGCTATGTCGTGATCCTGACTGAAGGATTGTAATTACCAATTATGTATGTACATATGTGATCAAAACCAATTTGAAAAAGAGAAAATTGAAAGTTTCCCTTACTGCCCGCATAGCCTTTGATCCTCTCTTTTATTTTCCTGGATGAAGAACTTTCCCATTGAAGTATGCTTCATTTTAGAGCAGGATGTTTAAAATTGTGTCGATATATTCTTGGCCTCAAAATGCGAGCGATTTTTTTCTTTTTTTTTGAGATGGAAACAATAAATAAGCTAAACGACTTTAAAGAACATGTTCTTTTAAGAAAATATCTTAATAAAGCCTTAATTTTTTAATAAAAAATACGAACAATACGTGTCACATTAAACAATTGCTTTGGGTTTCTTTCAGACTTTGGCGTAGTATTTCGATAACACGCCTCTAAAATAAATGTTTGTGTTTCAGTACTTAATTTATTACTTCTCATGCGCCAATACGTAATAAAAACTTCTTTGTAATGACAACCACAAGGAAATTAAGCCGAGTCATAAAAGAAATGTTGTGACATTGTTAACCTTCAACTTGGACCATAAAAAACATGTCAAATAAAAATTGCCTTATAAATAAATTGTGGGCAAAAGCGTCATGATGTGATGGAAGGGCAATTTTTTTTTTCAATCTTTTAATTTCATGAGTTATTACTGTCACGAATTAAATTTTATTCTTTTTTTTATTTTAAATTTGTTTCAAAACTTGTGTCAGTACTTTCCTCCATGGCGTTGTTAATAAACCTTCTAGTGGTAGACCTTTTCTTTTGTTTTGTAACATAAATTTGGCATGGCCATCATTCCTTCTAATTCTAGCAAAATTTGAAAGAAATTATAATTGTTTTGTCATTTTTTCTTCATTAAATGTCTCATTCCCAAGAATCATTTGTTAATTGTAGCGTTAAATTAAAGCAAAACCTTTTGCCATTACTCGACTCTCTCTCTCTCTCTCTCTCTCTATTAAAACCAGACAAACTATAACACGAGGTTCCCCATTTCGGGATATCAAAACCATTGGCCTAGCAAGGTTTGCCACTTACGAATATAAATCGTTGCAAAATTGAAAAACTCGTAAAAAAAATAGTCAAGACTGTTTACAAAAGTGTTGATACATACGTAGCTTCGCAAGGTGCCTGTTATGCCAGACTTCAGCAAGAGTTTTAAAAAATTCCAAGAGTCTGAAAGTCTCAGACATAACCTGTGTATTAACGCCATGTACTCCCTAGAGAAAATATATTTTCTGTGGGAATAAGTGTAGAGAATTTTGGGAATTTGTCGAAACCTTCAGTTAAGATTACAATGTCTGTATGTGCATTTTTCCATTCAGATTAAGTCCAACTTATGTAAAAAGTAAAGTTGCCTGATCACTTGAAGCTTGTTGAAGCTCGTTTCCCACAGAATGGTTACATGATTGTCACACAGACGTACTTACTCCCTTATACTATGTTCAGATATGCACGTAGCCAACCTAACCCTGAAAACAGAAGAAATTTGGGAAAAAAATCTTTATTTAAGCAATATTCCATGATATCCTGGCAAGAACTTGGGTGAAACTTACTTAGTCGGTCATTATAACCTTTTAGCCAGGATTACAACCTAGATTTCCATACCACCCATGTTGTGTGTGTTAATTTTATGCATGAGTGGCGGGACCTACAGTTTAAAATCGACTCTGAAGGACAGATTTTTGATATTTTTTGATTTTTCGAGAGTTTTCACACGGCTTTGAAAAAAACGGGCTCTCGTATAATAAGCCAACGCATTACCTACTGGACTACGATGACTTGAGTTAAACTGCTTATCAGTTATTGTGGCTCAATGCTCTTTATACTATGTTCAGATATGCGCTTTTATTGAGTCAATATTCGGTTAATTGAGTACAATATTTTAAGTGTTCAGGCATGATAATATACACAGCTCAGCTGCTTATTCAATATTCGTTTGACAGCTGGTAGTTTCAACAACATTGATTTATTTTGTTTTGTTGTTCTTTTTTATTTGTCGTTGCTGACATTTGAGTTGTCAAATATCAATAGAAAGTGTTCGGTTAAGTGTAATATGCTCACTAAACACACGCATTGTAAGTTTTACTCAATATTATAACAATTTGCGTATTTATTGCGCAATAAGTAATTGAAACTTTATATGAAATATTGAGCTCAATAAGGGCGTTTACTGCGATTTATGTAATAAAGGTGCATATCTGAACACCTTATTAGGTTATGTTAGGTTTGAATGGTAGTTTTGATGCCAAAGCCAACTTGAGCACGCATAGCAGCTCTTTGTGCTGCCGTAAGTAAGCCCAGTCCCTGTACTGATCGAATTCCACCAAACTTATCGATGTAGTTCGCCAGCGACGGAAGCTAGAACGCTAATCCACGACGGCTCTATGCTAGAAAACTGTCTCAAAATTTTACAACGAAGCGTACTTGTTTACCTAATTGGTCATGAAAATCCTTTAGTCAGGATTACAACGTAGCTTCGCCCACCATCTATGTTATGTGTGTTAATTTTATCCATAAGTGTCATGACCTACGGTTTAACGTCGGCTCTGAAAGACAGATTTTTTGAGAAACTTTTCGTGGCAATTTTGTTTTACCTCAGAGAATTTGCCAGAAAACTGCTGAGTGCTCTTAATCGCTCAAAAAAATACTTTTTTTTACATTTTGTTTCCTTCATTCGAGATGTCTTAGCTGGGGTTTAAAACTTAGGCTATCATTTTAAACGCCATTACCCAACCTCCTAGATAACAGCGGCTGTCATGTAGGGCTTATAGAATTCAAAACATAGAACACTAGAGCACTTGGAAAGCAACATTCCACATTAGGAGAGATACCAACCAAAATGTAAGAAAATTTGGTGGAAAACTACCTTAAAAGCCTTGACTACTGCAATGAATCCACAGGCGGCCTTTAAATGATACGGTATTTCATACATAAAGGGTCGGTGTCAAGGATTTTAATGGAATACAAGTTTTAGGGAAATCAAATCTCTTTCTTTGTTTTACTTTAACTTTCCTTTTGATACCTTCAAATGGCTAACCCTTTAATTTATAACATAATTAGTTGCGAATGGTAATATGCTCCCCAATTCTAACAATTTATATTCGTTTCATGCCAATGTGGATTCCTATTTTTTTGGCTTAAGAATGAATTCCTTCCTTCCTTCCTTCCTTTCTTTAACAAATAACGAAAAAAAAGAAACATAAAATTAACATGGCTGATAAAACACCAATACAATTAAAATGTCCTTCGAAGTGTACGTGACAGTATTGGTTTGTTGGTTTGTTTGACAAACTTAAATATTTATGCGGCCTGTTCATTAATTGTTGTCATAAGGGACAGGACAACACAAAAAAAAAATTTAAAAAAGGAAAGGAAATGGTAACCGAGGGTGGTAATAGAAGAAATAGTAGAAGTGGAAATACATACATCAACTTAACAATACTAACAACAACAACAACATCAACAACAAAATCAAGAATAAATAAATAAAAGAAGTGATTTTAGTTCCAATTCCTATTTCCGATTCATTAATTTTCTTAATTTATTTAGTGACAATAACATTAATTTACTGTGTTTCTTTACCCTCCCCCCCCTCCTTTTCGCTTTTTCTTCTTCATTTTTTCTATTGTATGTATGACACAATTTCTTTTCTTTTATTGTCCGCTTCCTCTCAATCAATAAAACTGTCACTGTTAAAATGTCTGAAATTGAAACTTTTCTCATCGTTTACATGAAGTTTTTTTTTCAAAATCTTGTTGTCTCTGCTACTGCTGTACAGTCGAATATGGCTACATGAGATTATTTTCTCCTTTCTATCATATGTGTTCAGTGTTGCCGTTTTTTTTTTTGTTTTCCAATATTTTGAAATTACCCAACAAAAGCTTAGAGGAGAGTCTCCGCTGACTTCCTTGCAGGCCCATCTGTCCACTGTTGTCGTAAAGACCTGGGAAGAAAGGGTGACATTATTTCACCTGCTTATCTGATTGAACTTAACAGCATTTAGTTTAACTGATGATTTGATTTTCTATAAAAAATGTCTATAAAAATGTCGATGACTTGCATTTTCTAAAGAAAAAGTATCCATAACTTGTATTTTTTACAGAAAATATATCGATAACTTGCATGATGTATATAATGTATTAATGGCTTTTTTATAGATAATGTATATGTATCGATGATTTGCATTTTCTATAGAATATGTATCGATGACTTGCATTCTGTATAGAAAATGTATCAATAACTCCCTTTTTTATAGATAATGTATGACTTGCATTTTTATAGAAAATGTATCGATGACTTGCTTTTCCTATTGAATATGTATCGATTACTTGTATTTTCTATAGATACTGTATCGTTTACTTGCATTTTCTATAGATACTGTATCGATAACTTGCATTTTTTATAAATAATGTATCGATGAGTTGCATTTTCTATAGGAAATGTATCGATTACTTGTATTTTCTATAGATGATGTATCGATGAGTTTCATTTTTTATACGAAATACACATTTTCTGTAGGAAATGTGTCGAATACTTGTATTTTCTATAGAATATGTATAGATTACTTGTATTTTCTATAGATGCTGTATCGATAACTTGCATTTTTTATAAATATTTTATCGATGAGTTACATTTCCTATAGGAAATGTGTCGTTGACTTGCATTTTCTGTAGGGAATGCGTAGATGACTTGCATTTTCTGTAGGGAATGCGTCGATGACTTGCACATGCTATTGAGAATGTGTTGCTGACTTACGCGTTCTATAGAGAATGTTTTGATGACTTGTACTTTCCATTGAGAAGCTATCGATTACTTCTACTCATTTTATTTCTGAAGTGAATTATGAGCAAAAGCAAATATTGAAAAATTCAGTCAAGGTTTTAACTTTATGTTCATAAGAAAGTAATTGAGCGGCAAAAAACTGGAAAAAAATTATGGAGATGAAATTGTGGGAATCCATTTACAGTCTTTAGTAGGTATGTTTACACAAATTTGTAAGCTATGGCAACTCTATGTATGTTTACTTACGCCATTTTTTGTAAAGCGGATTCATTTACGTCCTTTAGCATACGTCTGCCTGTATGTGTTTATTTTTATGTCTTTAGACTTTCCGTTTTTTGAGTTTTTGTTTTTTCATTATCTCTTCCTTTTTATTTAAGCTTTATTGTAATGATTATATTGTTATTGTTGCTGTTGTTTTTGCTATTCGTATAAATATTGTTTTTTCTTATGAAAACATGAGTCAATAAATCAATTTTGTTGGTGTATTTGACTTGAATATGCCAAAAATTTTACGTTAAATTATCTTAACGGCATCTTAGACATACGAAAACAAAAGGAGAAAATTAAGAAAAAAAAGTAAAGGAAGATGAAATCGTACAAAAAACAGAACATGAAAAACATATTTTCTTGAATGTCTTAACTTATCTTTTGAAGATTTTCTTCGAATGCTTTGAACTTTCATTCATTTTCAATGGATTATTACGATAACAGACATGGGTATTCATTTTAATGGGGAAAGTTTACTTAAATCCTGGTCTTCCTTATGGAACGCAGCTGCAACCAGCGGATTCTTGTGAAAGCGAATAAGATGTTGAGTTGATGAGATGTTGAGTGAAGAACAGTTCATAGTCCCTTGTCAATATTGTTTATGAATATTGTCTTCTGTTAATCATAAGCGTAAAACTTTTACTTTCAATCTCTTTGCATTGAATGAATATTCGAAAACATATTTAACGAATGACCCCCTCAAAAAAATTGACAGAAGAAGGTGTTGAAATCTGGGATGCTTTTGAAATTAAAATTTAAAATTTTATTTAAAAGAAAATGTCTAAATCAACTTCATTTATAACTTCATGCCTTCATCCTAATAGAGGCTTAAGATTTAAAATAAATTTCCTTTCAAAATTCAATAAAATTCAAACATTTTTCCTTCATCAATATGGAAAACGCAAATCATTTTTCAAATCTGTGATGTTTTTTAAGAAAACTTTTTAATTTTCATTTTCAAAGGTATTTTCTTTTCTTTCTTTTTTAATATTAAATTTCAATCAAATTTCGATTGGGCAGCATCGGTATTAAAAATCTAAATGCTCAACAGAATAAGAGAATCTTATTTTAAAGAAACCATAAATCAAAAATTTTTTTTCTTAATATTTAATTAAGGTGAGAAGCCTAAAATATGAAGATACGATAACACAGACAATGAAATATGGAAGCAAAAGGAATTTAAAAAACTTCTGCTACTTATATAACAAATAAATCATTTACTAGTAGTCTATGATATGAAATAATGTCCGATGTTTGCCTTCTTACAACTTCACCGAAGAAAAATGGTCTGTTGACACACGCTCTACTTAAATTTGCGTTAAGTAAACAAAAAAATCAATTTTTTTCATTATGTTCAATTAAATTAATTAAAAAACATTGAAATTGTTAAAGCTTATAGCTCTGGATTCTACGATTGATTCCCATATCACAGTATAATAAAGAATTTACCCACATTGTCCGTATAAAGTTAGTCAATCAGCATCAGGTTTTCCAATTTACAGTATGACTCCCTTAAAATCAAACTGAAAATCAGCCTGAAAATGTAATGAATTTAGTGAATCTAGTAACGATATTTCCATTTGTCTATCTTGAATACATACATACACAATTGGTCATTACAACCCTTCAGTCAGGCTTACGACCTAGCTTTCTACACCACCTATGTTGTGTGTGTTAATCCGAACGACAGATTTTTAAGAAAGTTTTCATGGCAATTTTATTTTATTCTCAGAGTTTTTGCCAGATATCTGCTGAGAGGCGGTCGTAGAAGATATATTTTTGATTATTCGTTTAGCTGGAAATGTCTGAGCTAGGGTTTGTACTGTGACCTCATGTCTAATAAGCCAACACACTACCTACTAGACTACGGCGAGTCCTATGAATCGTTGCATCAAATGGGAAAAACCTGTATTGAGAAAGACAAATACTAGACAATAGTAGGTAATACCCTCTTCCCCCTTAACATATCTACAACTTCTTCAAAATAAATTTGCAAGTAAACGTACATTTTTCGCATGCCTACACAAGACGGAATGACCCATAAGATGAAGTATAGTAACACAGTGAAAGAGATGTCCATACGATCTAATTTTAGTTGCTGATTGGGGGGTACTTTCAAATAAGTGTGGCAAAATAAAATGGGGTACGTCCTCAGCCCTCGATTTGTCAGTGTGTAATAAATATATTCGGATTCGACTTTAACTGTACGAACCCGCCACTCATTTATAAAATTAACACACACAACATAAGTGCTGTGAGAAGCTAGGTCGTAAGCCTAACTAAAGGGTTGTATTGATTATGTATGTATGTATGTATGTACGTAATAAATATATAGACAGCCTTATAGACAGCCTAATATTAGCTTCAGACCTGCACTTATATTGAGTAAATCCCAATAAACGGCATTATTGATCTCAATATTTCATATAAAATTTCAATTAATTATTGCGCAATAAATACGCAATTTGTTATAATATTGAGTAAAACTTAAATTGCAGCACTGTCATCAGTGTGTTTAGTGAGCATATTACTATTAATCGAACACTTTTTGTTGATATTTGACAACTCAAATGTCAACAACAAAAAAAAAACAAAAAAAATAAAAACAATGTTGTTGAAATAACCAGCTGTTTTGTTTACCATCCGTCAAATGAATATTGAATGAACAGCTGAACTGCGTAAATTATTATGCCTGAACACTTAAAATATTGTACTCAATAAACCGAATATTGACTCAATAAAAGTGCATGTCTGAACATAATATAACAGAGTTGAGAGGTAAACGTATATTCACATTGATTTTGCTAGGAGAGTGTTGCAAGTTCATTATCTACACAGTTGCGCCAGAGTTTAGATGTGAAAGTTGGAAGCAAGTCTACTTGATGCCTGGTTGTCCGAGAGTATAGTAATGGCAGTTGTTGAAGATCGGGATCAAATCAATCTCTAGCTGTGGATGTTTCAGAGCAATTGATATCAATTAAGTCTAACACATGCAACAATTAAAACTGACATCGTTTATACTGATAGTTGTATGAAGTCTCCGTAGTCTAGTAGGCAATGTGCTGGCTTGTTAGACGTAAGGTTCTGAACGAAATACGAAAAAACATTTCTTCGGCGACTTCCTCTCAGCAGATGTCTGGCAAAAACTCTGGGAGTAAAAAAAAATTGCCATGAAAAAGTTGCTAAAAAAAATTTGACTTTAAAATGTATAAAATTCTCGCACACAACATAAGTCGTGTGAGAAGCTACGTCATAATCCTAACTGAAGGGTTGTAATGACAAATTATGTTGCGTATGATCGTTTATATCACTGCAGAACAACCAGTATTTCGAAGAAACTTCTTTCAGCAATTAAGTCATTGCCTTACTCGGTGGTTACGTCAACAGGCGAAATTGTGGCATTTGGTGCTCGTAAAACCTGGAAGTGATTGTAGAAAAGAAAAATATTTTTTTTAATGTGTATTGTAAACGGGGTGTATACATAGGTCTGGGAAGTCGTCGAAGTTTAGTAGATATTAGGTTGGCTTAATAGACATGAGGCCTGGGTTCAAACCCCAGGTTAGACATCAAAACGAAATACGAAAAAACTTTTCTTCGGCGACTTCCTCTCAGCAGATTTCAGGCTCAAACTCTGAGTGTGGCATAAATTTGCCATGGAAAGTTTCTCAAAAAAATCTGTCGTTCGGAGTCGACTTTAAACTGTATGTACCACCACTCATGTATAAAATTATCGCACAAAACATAAGTGGTGTGAGAACCTAGGTTGTAATCCTGACTGAAGGGCTGTAATGCTCAATTATTCATTTATGTATGTGTGTATGTATAGTATGGGTTAACTTTGGACCTTAAGTTTTTTACACTTTGGCGAGCCATCTAAAATGACAAAGTTTAGTAGAAGTTTTCCGAAAGAACAATTTCGCTGCCAGTTGACGTGAAGTGACCACCAAGATTTTACGTTTTTCACATTGTAAGTCTTTTTTGTGGAGCTACATGTATGAAAGGCCATGTCTAGCAGGTAATCTTCTAAATTTGTTGCATTTGAAATTAAATCATCATCATGTTATCGTTGAAATATTACTCAGAATGTGTGGAAAAGTATTTGGAGTCTTTTTTGAATGGGCCTTCTGATACAACTAATCCAACGAGGTCATGGAATTGACATTTTATTTCCTGCATAATGGCAAGGTCCATGCATTTACCTTATAGTTTTTAACGTTGCATTTGAAACCATCTAATTGGATAACCCTTTTATAATTCGCAATTGGGGGTCTCTGTTCTGTCTTTAATTATATAATCTCGAATGTAAAGTAAGTTTAACTCCTCTTGTGTTTAAATTCTGTTAAGCATTGTAACATTTCACACACTTAAATCATATTTAAATATGAACACATACTCGTATACTTCTACATAAATGTATTATTAATTAACTCCATTATATGTGGGAATACATATGTACGTACATATAATAAATAATTTCCAAAGGCTTCTTCCCCTTATAAATGCTTTCACTTTCAATTCCTATGAAATATTCATTGTCAACGACAGACAGCATAGGACTGTAATGAAGACTGTATGTTGTTCGAATAACATGCATGTGGTTGGTGTTAGAAAACGTGTTAGAAATTTAACAAGAAGACATACATACATACATACATTTAACATGACATATACTGATGCATTATGATGATATTTAATTAATATTAAAGACACTTCACATGTGTATTTAATTCAATTCAATTGGAATTTTGTTACTTTCTTCAAGACAACGAGGATAATAAGTTATCCTGTTCCTGTCTCTAATGGCACTGGTGGTAGGCGGCTAAGGTGTTTGAGGCATGGACGGTAAATGATTAAAGAAAATTCAAAAGTTGATTAAAGTTTTCTAATTACCCTCAATGTGACAACAACAACAAACATACTTTAAAATACAACAAAGTGTCTTATAAGAAGGGGGAGTACATGCATACTTGCTGGTATTAATTCATGGAACAAAATTAGAAGACAGCCCATATGGAGTTGCTTTTTGGAAGGAATAATTTTAGTCAATGTCTTGTTAACAATTTGAATTAATTACAATTTGAATTATCACAGAATGCCTCCATTTTCTAGGAATATCTAGGAGTAATACTGACATTAAATGCTTATTAAGAGGACCTTTCAAGTAGAGCCCTATGATCTTAAGCAATACTTCGGTGCTAGACTAAGTAATGAAAATAAATGAAGCAATGTGGAGGCCAAAAACTCCCTTCAAAGACGACTATTCTCTGATATACAGATGGCTCGTGGATAGATGGTGAGGCAGGAGTTGGGATGTTCACTTCCAGCCTAAAATATTCGAAACCCTTAGGCAAACTTGATGGTATCTTCCGAGCAGTAGTCTCAGTCATAAAAAAAGGTTTCAAATCAATTTGAAGGTGGCCTTTCGCACTTTTGGTTTCTATGAGGTTCAGTCGTGAATAAAATGTCATTGTCTGGGTAAACTGAGTCAGTTGGGAAGACAAAATAGCCTCACCGTCCAGGATATCAGATCATTTATGAATAACCATGAGCTAGGGCTAGTCAAATTAGATAATATAAGAACTTTTCTGTGTAGGAGGAACAGCAGCTTCGAAGACTATATTCGAAGATAGGAAAGGTGGAAACGTGAGGTGAGGCGGCGGTCTTTCTCCTATTCTCTGGAATCTCCAGTCAACTGGCAGCTGAAAAAGCCCGAATCCTTTGGTAATAACGCCATAACTTATGCTGACGATATTGCCACTGCTGCTTCAGGAATGTGTCTAAAGACGCCATCCGGCATAGTAAATTTCGCGATATCGAATGCATCAATTTGGTGCGGGGAATCACTCCAAGTAGGTTTAAGACAACTTTTGTTGGTAAATTACGGTGAAAAGAGATTTGACTCATGCAACGTGTTATAAAAAAGTGGTCTGAGGGTAGTGATTGGCCTTCTGATGGCCAAACTAGTCTTCTTATGGCCAAACTGGCCTTCTGATGGGGCTCTGATTCTGACCGAAACAACTCTTGTTTGATATTAAGCCCCGATTAGTCAAACGTCCAAGGAACGTAAGAGATCGTACGTCTGTTTTCAACATATGAACAGCAATGTAAAAGCCTACCAAAGTTACATTACAGTTCGGTAAAAACTTTCATTGCTTTTCGTATTCTAAAAACAATCATACGTTCTGTTACATTCAGTGGACGGTTGGCTAACCAGGGCTTTAGAATAATCTCAAGCCCAATGTTTAGATTCTGTGAGGATAAGGGTGAAGCATTAAAACATATGCTTGGTAACTGTGAGGCGTTAATGTTTTTTAGAAAATACAGGGGCACTTAGCATGTACGAGGCAGTGAGAGAGTACTGATACCGAACGACAGTCCGAATGGGATACCTTGAATAGGGGCTGCCTATATAGATTGAGGGCAGTACAGCTATCCTGTGCTGTGTAGACATGAATAATAGGGTGTTAATGATCCATCAACCTTTCCTTCTTTTCTATTTTATTCGTATTAATTTTTTCCTTTTTTCTCACATTTAGCCTCCAATTATTTGTATTTCATTTTATTTTTTTTACTTGTTTTTCTTCTTTGTTGAGGTCATATTTGTACTTATTAGGGCAACAAAAAAAATTTTGATGTGGCCTTATAATTAGTACTCGTACCACCTACACTACTCTTATCCGATAAATGACACGTGTGTGTGAATGTGTGCTTAGTTGGGTTAATTCTTTACCTTCTTACTCGTGTATTCTCTTCTTTCTGTGTGTGTTTGTTTGGTTTTGTTAATCAGTTTGTTTTGCTTATGGTTTCAGTTGTTTGTATGTGTGTGTGTACTTTGTATGTGTTGCTTTGAAGTGCAAAGAAAAAGGCTGTTGAAGTAAACATAAAAATAAAAACGTTTTTAATTAATTTTTTTTTACATATGTTTACTTGATATGGTTTGAAAATCTTAATTAACTTCGAAAAGTTCACACAAATTCTTAGCACAGTGGGGCAAAATGGCAAATGTTGGGCTCCAAAATGATAGGCCACTAAACACACATAAAGTTATGAGATTTCATTGAAAATTTTATTTCAAAATAATGCTTACACGAGGCCATTGCATATGAAATAAAATTTTATTGAAGTGATCGCCTCTGAATGGATTACAGCAATCGATCCTTATAAGGTTAGTTTAGGTTATGTACAGTTGGCAGCCGTCTCAATGTACATAGCTGACTGGGGTCCAATAAGGTCTCATTGTAAGACCATTATTATGGTGAGCTTTCGTCAATCATCCTGAGAGTCTTTTGAATGTGTACATTTTTTTTTAATCATTTTGACTAGACATATTTTACCTCTAAATTCTGGATACTCAAGAACTTTTCTCTTTAGATTCCTAAGCACCAGGCAATGACAGCGAAGATATTCTGCGAATAGTTATGAGGTAGTTTTCAATCACTTTTTCGCAATTTTCGATTGTTATATCAGCGTTAATTTGACGAATATTATCTTTAAAATGCTTCATCATTAGAGGATTATTCACCAAAGCATAGTTTTGGACATAGCCTCACAAAAAAAGTCTAAAGGTGTTAAATCACATGAGCTTGGAGGTTAAATGACGTCATAAAATCTTGAAATTAATATTTTAGTAGGTACTCATGCTCTCGGCACTGTCTTTTCAAAATTCTGACCATTAAAAGTGAGGCCTTTATTCAAAACCCTGGTCAGACATTTCAAATAAAACGGAAATTGGAAAAAATATTTCCTCGGCAACATCTTCTCCGTAGATTTCTGGCAAAAACTCTCAAAGAAAGTTAAATTGCTATGAAATGTTCCTAAAAAAGTCAAAGGTCCTACCAGTCACATATAAAATTAACTCACCCAACATTGGAGGTATGAGAAGCTTTGTCGAAATCCTGATTGAAATGTTGTAATGACCAATTAAGTAAGAAAGTAAGTTAAGGAACTAACCTGCTGTAACGTGGGAGGCAAATATGTCTACTTAACAAGGTTCTAATAATGCTTCAAGCTTCCCCCAAAGTAGTCTTTAAAGTGTAGGTCCCACCACTCATGTATAAAATTAACGAATAAAACATAAGTGATATGAGAATCTAGGTCGTAATCCTGACTAAAGGGTTGTAATGACCAATTGTGTATGTATGTGTATATCGCAGCATTAATTTGTATGATCTTTGTGGGGCGAATGACGTCACTGAATCTTAAAACAAACTTTCTAAACGAAAACCCCTTGTTTTTATGACTTCTGGCATTGTCTTTTGAAAATTCTTGCTTGTCTTTAACTGCAGACAAAAAAAAGTCGATTATCACACGACCATAGCACTTTGAATTGAATTTAATGTTTCTTCTGGGATCGCATTTATCTAAAATGCGGCCCATACCTTAATACATACCAGGCAGCAAGCTTTTCCGGGTAGTTTTTTCTGTGGAGAAAAAGAAGTGAACAAGTGCTGCTTCGCTGAAAAAAATTTCGTTCATAAAATTAGCATTGAAAATTTATTGCTCCGGCCCCCAATCAGCGTACCTATGACATGATGATAGGTTAACTGTCTTCAATAGCAACGTATGTTGGATTTTATGTGAATGGAGATGCAAATTCAAGTGCAAATTCTTCATCACTCACTTACAAGTTATGACAGTACTTTGAGTTTTTTTCCTTTCGCTTTCTTCCATCACCTGTGGTTACTTCTATGTCCTCTTCTTTTTTAGTAACAAAATCCTTTGTAAAGCTGTTCATTTGATCATAATTAACCAGTTTGAAGACACACTTTACTTTGAGAATTTTTTTATTTTTTTTCGCAAAGTAACTGCGATAGTAATACGAGAAGAAATGAATACACGATGCATTAACATTGAAACCTTTCTGGCTTAACTACTACTCGTATGTTTATCCATATTTTGTTGAAGATTTTTTATGGTAATAAGTGCCTCTTTAAGAGGTACTCATCTGATGGCACTTGCAATAAATGCAATTGATTTGCACACGCAGAATATTTGCCTGCACGATGGGAAAGTAAAAAATCAAAAAAAAAGAAAACAAAAACACGCCTGTAAACCCCTAAGCACGTATAGAGTTGTGCTGTGCTGTGGCATAAATATTGAGCTTATTTACCTCACAATATTTGTCTTTTTTTTCTTTTTTTTTACTGTGTGGCCTCTGTTGTGTGTCATGGCATTCAGTTGTACACGTACTTGTTCTGTCTATTGCTCCCCAGTTGCTTGTCTGCCTACGTTATTCAAGCGGCCTCATGCCTGCCTGCCTGCCTGCGTCTGCCTGGCTGTCTGTACACTTGAGTTTGAAGTGTGTTCTACTCCTGTCGTGTATTATAAAATGTTAAGAGCATAAATTGTTAATGCATACTCTGCATAATATTTAAACTATTTTTGCATAAAAATGCCGAGAAAAAAAGAAAGAAAAAAAGAAAATTAATGCAAAATGCTAGTATTTACACAAATAAACACATTTTATGTGCAGTTTTCTAGAAGTTGACAAACAGAGATTAAAGAATTACATTCAGATTCTGTACATAATTTTAAGCAGTTTTTTGTTGACACTGAAAACCTATTGCTGATAGCCGAATTTTTTGGAATTCCTATTCATAATGTGGTGGTAACACCCTGTTACTTAACGTCACTCGTAAAAGCCTTTTACTCTGCTAGGAACCTCTTTCGTTTATCATCACATTTTCATTGGCTACCAACAACTTTTAAAGTGAAGAGGTTGGTGATGCCTTATGCCCACCTCTCATATAGAATTACAATTGACCGTGAAATTGTATTATTCTGGTTAGGATCCCCTTTGAAACTTTCATGGTTTACCTAGAAACATAGCTTGTCAGACCCATAAAATTAATGGTTAAGCATTACGATCCACTATCCTAAGCACTGCGAAGAATTTATATTCCCTCTTACCATACCGAATCTCAAGCTTTTCTGTCCTCCGTCTTAAGCGAACAGCTTTTGTTTTACGCTCTGCTAGCTTAGGTTCATAGATTCCATTTATTGAGTTTCATTGCCCTAATGGTGTTGATTGCTCATTTAGGGTATTCTTACAAGCGCTTCCTTCTTATAACTATAAAGAAAACAAACTGAGTGTGACTTAATTTATTGAATTCGTCGTGGTCTAGTAGGTACTGTGTTGCCTTATTAGACGTAAGGCCTCAGTTCAAACCCCAGGTCAGGCATTTCCAACTAAACAAAATATGAGAAAACATTTCTTCGGCAACTTCCTCTCAGCATATTTCTGGCAAAAATTCTGAAAGAAAATAAAATTGCCATGAAAAGTTTCTCAAAAATCTGCCATTTGGAGTCGACTTTAAACTTTAGGTCACGCTACTCATGTATAAAATTAACGCACACAACATAAGTGCTGTGAAAAACTAGGTCCTTATCCTGGCTAAAGGATTGTAATGAAAAATTATGTATGTATGTATGAGTGTGACTTAACATTGAAATTTTTTTGTATTTGAAAGACTTTCTGAAGCCGTTATGTGTGGACAGAAACATCGTTTAAATGTACGTCAAGGCTTCTTTGTAGGAAGCGCAACCTAAATGTATAATTTTCCCTGACTCTGGCATGTAAATCAGTTTGAATTTGAGCGATAGCATGAGTTATGTTGGTTTTGAGGGCTGTCGTGTGTTTCTCGATTATTCGCACAAAAAGCAAAATGGGGTCAAATTGCACAATGTGGATGGCCAGTTCACATCACCCTCACTTGGGATGACCATGCCTTCAATGTGGCATAATTTGTGTGGCTCGTATGGTAGCCCTGTTGAAACCACATATCATTGGTGTCCAGATCATCTAATCCAGGCCGAAAGAACTTGGTCATATTCGAGCCATAGTGCTCGTCGTCGTTAGTAGGGATGGATTGGGCAACATTGTTCTCAAAAAAAAAAAACGTATTAATGACGCTGCTAGCCCATAATTCATACCAAAAGGAGACTTTTTTGGTATGTATTGGATGCTCTTGGATCTCATGTGGTGTTTAATTCGATAATTTTATTTATTTTATCCATATAAGGACCTCAAAGCTGCAAATGAAGCGACCGAAAAGAACAGTCATATTGAAAAAAACAATTTTCTTACTGGTACTTGTTATTGAATGCTTTATCCACATCACATGGTAATTTGCCAAATCATACTGAATAAATGACAATTAATTTTCATAAGTCCCTGTTGAAAGACCCGATAGCTGCACATCATTGAAGTGTATTGATGGCTGGAATAGATCTTAGCCTAGACTCAATTGTTATCTGCCAATGCCTAGAAACTACGTCGCGTGTAAAAAATAAGCAGATTGTTGTTTTGAATGTAGCGGCAAATGCCACAGTCATGGAAATTTCTGTATTTTGATTGAGCTCCTTTGCGGGGACAAAAAAACTGCCCTCAGAGTGGATTTAGAATTTTCCAACCGATGGTGGAAATGTATTGGGCTGCTGTCTGTAAGAAAATTACGTTATCCTTCTGCAGTTTGAGGATATTGACTGGAGGGGACGAAATTGCCTTTTAAAATTAAGTGGGTTGTTATATTGGCTATAGAGTTAAGATGTCTTGCTTCTTGAGCTGTAATGCTATCTGATTCTCCGATGACATTTATTGTGGATATTGCTCTCACAAAATTTTGCGTGTCTTGCTAAACTTAGAACCACTGTTCCAATATAAAATAAAAGCCAAATAAACCACATGATTGAAGAAAAAATGTAAAAAGAATTTTTTTAAATTTTAATTCTTGTTTTTATTGCTGTTGGTGATACTCTTGTGGCGCTAGAGGCTTTATTAAATAATTTTTTTTTCATCATTATTTTTCATAATAAAATTCAACATATTAACTTAAACAAAATAAAATTAAACTCGCGTTGCGGCAAATACAAAAAAAGTGTGGAAAAAATTTTAGGCGGTTGCAGCACTTTCATCTCAACAGGCAGAAAAAAAAAACTGAAAAAAAATGTTTTTCAAGCCTTTTTTACAAAACATTTTGTCGGTTTTTTCTGCTTTTTTTAAACACTTGGTCTGAAATGGTTATTTTATGGATTGGCTAAAGGATTTTGCACTTATAATACCATTTCAGGGAGTTTTTTTTGTTTGTTTGTTTGTTTGTTTACTCTAGGGATTCTTATTAAATTTTTTCTCAATTTTTTTTCGATGTCTATTTCATGATTATGCGGGGGTGGTTTTTAACACTTTCCTTTGACTGGCTTTCTCTATTCTTCATTTAAAATCTGTTTTTGTTGTTGTTTATCTTATAGACTGTAAGATTTTCTTTTTATTATACTTGAAATATTGATTTTCTCCATTTTTGGACGTTAAGCTTATTACCAAAAGAACGTTTTTCTTTTTTAATTTTAATTTTTTTCCATGATGACAGCTGGTTTAAATACAATAAATCAGACGCTAGCAGAGCCACTTTGGCGTATAATTAAACAATATTTTCTCCCTATTTTTTGCTTCTCTTCCTTTAAGATTTTTTAACCGTTTAAGTTCTTTTCAAGGGTGGTTTTAGAAATTTAATTCGTGGAAAATTTTAGAAAATTTAGAAAATTTCCTTTATTAAACAATAAATTCATAATAATGTACGTTGATAAAGACAATTCTGAAATTTGACAGTCGAATAAGTGAAATTGGAGATGACAATTGCAATTAAATGGTACAACAGACCCTTATTCTAAAATGTTGACAGGGTTCTCTCTCTTCTAGACACTACAAAACCCTTATTCCACAACAGACCCTTATTTTAAAGTGATGACTTGGTGACTGGGTTCTCTATCTATCTTCTAGAGACCCGTATTCTAAAGTGGTGGCTTAGTGACTGGGTTCTCTATCTTCTAGAGACCACAAACCCCTTATTCCACAAGAGACCTTTATTCTAAAGTGATGACTTGGTGACTGGGTTCTCTATCTTCTAGAGACCACAAACCCCTTATTCTACAACAGACCTTAATTCTAAAGTGATGACTTGGTGACTGGGTTCACTATGTTCTAGAGACCACAAACCCCTTATTCCACAACAGACCCTTATTCTAAAGTGGTGACTTGGTGACTGGTTTCTCCATCTATCTTCTAGAGACCCTTATTCTAAAATGGTGACTTAGTGACTGGGTTCTCTATCTTCTAGAGACCACAAAATTTATTTTCTAGCAATAAATTTACACTGCCGAGGCTACTTTCTATGAGTATGTTAATCGAATGCTTTATCAAATACCACACTCAGTGTGACCTATCGCTGGCCACTCAAGGTAAATTTACTAAATCTCAGGCCTAAGCATTACAAAGGCTTATGAAGGGTTTGTATAATACAACAACAATAATATTAAAAAAAATTTCCTTCACACCCAAACAAAAATCAAAAAAAAACTGTTTTTCCAAAGAAGTTTCACATATTTAAAGTGAAAGGAAAAAAGGCTTTAAAGCAACGTAAAATATTTAAAAAAAAGTTTAAATTTTCCTTTAAAGAAAAGGCAAGAAAACTTCTTCAGTACCATGTTATTATGTATTTACATTACTCCACTCCATTTAAAACTTTTAAAGTCTACGCATATATGACACCACAGCGTATGAGTAATATTTCCCTTAAATAATTAATTATCGCACATACGTCATGTTGATTAGTTTACTACCTTTCGTGCCAATGTATTTAACTTTCAACAGCAAACTAATCGTTAGCTTATCTTTATCACGCTCACTCTCTCTCTCTCTGTCTCTCTGTGTACATATAAATGCCATGTCTGTCTGTCTGTGTGTATCTGTCTTATCTATTGTTTTGCCCATGTTGCTGAAGGTAAATCCATTAGTCGGTTACTTATTGAATTGGAACAAATTGATTAGAGTGGATCGATGCGTGGATATAGTGAGGGAGAGAGCAAAGAGAAAGGTCAACTATACAGATAAGAGGGAACAAATAACAGAACTGAACAGCACAGCAAAGCATTGGCATGGTCTGTTAGGTCTTCTATAAAACATTTCTTATCCTTTTTTTTTTCTTTGCTTCTGTCCTTCTCCTTCTCCTTCCTTTTGAAGGCTTTTAAAGCAAATGCTTTGCTTATTTAAAAAAGGGAAATAATTTCTTTTTAAAAGCATATCTTAAAGGAAATATAAGAGAGTTTTATAAGCAATTTTATTGTATTTCTTTGCGAGTTTACCTTTGTATGTTTTAATAATCTTAAATTGAAAATGTCATTTGGACACAAGGCAAAGAAAACAAAGTAAAAAAATAAAAAAATAAACCCACAATATAGCCATCAATCTCAAAAGAAATGTATAAAAAAATCTGTCAATTTTAATGGCACTTTCTCTAAAAATTTTCCCCATTTTCCAAGAAATAATACTCCAGAAAAAGGTTACCAAATGCCACCTAAAATAGAACAGAATAATAACAAATTGTAGATGTATTGGAAATCCAAGCATATTTTCTTTAATACCAAGCCAACTAGAATCTCTGACTTCATCTATCCGTTCAGATAAATCAAATATGATATGATGATGTGTGGCCACAGATGATAAGCACAATGTCTGTTACTTTTCATTGTAAAAACAAAAAAATACTGATGATGCTGATGCTTTTTCATGATGCATATGGAAAAATAACTATTTCCACCACATAACTTGATGGTTAAATAGCTTCGGCATAAATCTTTACAATGCGCGAATAATCCATCTGAATAGTCCTCTGACTCTGCGGGGTTCATACACATGCATATGTACATACAGACATACATTATTGATCATTACAACCCTTGAGTTGGGCACATTACCTACTAGACTATGGCGACTTCAACAGAAAATGAGAAATCTAGACACTGGTGTTTTGCTTTTACATTAAAATTATAAACAAAAGCTACAAAAACAAAACAATGCAGTAAACAAACCTGTTTACAAATTATCGTACTGCTTAATATAACAATAAACACCAGCATGAAAGAATGGTAAACAAGTAAACAAAAATACAACAACAAACATCAGCATAAAAAATGGTGAACAACGTTGTTTACATTTATAAAAATTTCGAGAAGGCGAATGTTCAAGAACATTAATTAGACTGTTTACTCTGCCTTATAATAGGTAAGGCAAACATTCGCCTTCAAGTACATTCATCAGACTGTTTACTCTGCCATATAAAAGGCAAGACAAAGCAGGCGAGTGAGTTAATGAAGTTCAGTCAGTCTTGTGTGAAGACGAGGTGTGTTTGAAGAGAGTAATCGTGGTTTGAAGATGTTCGTTACAAAGATCTGTCGAATAATTATCTAGTAATTGTTATTGTTTATGCAAAGGGTGTAAAGAGGGGAAACAAAGCATTTGTTGTTGTTTACATCATGTTGTGAACAGTGGCACACAGAATTTATTTTTATTTTATTTGCAATCTACGATCTCATATTTTAAACATTTATAAAAGGTAAAAACGTAACAATATACATTCAGA
Organism: Sarcophaga carnaria; assembly: GCA_958299815.1. Classification (NCBI taxonomy): domain Eukaryota; kingdom Metazoa; phylum Arthropoda; class Insecta; order Diptera; family Sarcophagidae; genus Sarcophaga; species Sarcophaga carnaria. The sequence continues at coordinate 11,270,854 of OY283153.1, forward strand.
CATACATGATTCGTCATTACAACCCATGAGTTAGGATTACAACCTAGATTCTCACACCACTTATGCTGCGTGTGTTAATTTTATACATAAGTGGCGGAACCCACAGTTTCAACGAACGACAGATTTGTTTGAGAAACTTTTCATGGCAATTTTTTTTACTCTCAGAGCCTGTCCGAATGACAAATTTTTGAGAAAGTTTTCACGGCAATTTTATTTTACTCTCAGAATATATATGAACCGTGGCTTCGTGTCTAATAAGTCAACACACTACCTACAAGACTATGGCGACTTAAGCCAAACATATGTTCTACATTCAATCTGATGGAGTGACTGGTAAAAGCTTGGATTCATAAAAGTTAAGCCTCAATTTGAGTTGTTGGTTCCTTGTTCTGTCTTGCTATGGTCAGCTGTAGTTTCAGTTTCAATATATTGTGATCTGTACCTCCTTGGCTATGTTATGGCATGGCACACCTATTATTTGTTACGGCATGATTCACGACTTGTAAAGTAATTGAACCTTAGTTCGAGTCTTGCTTTATTCAATGATTTTTGACTTTTTTGTATCACAAATAAACTGTCATGTCTTAAAAAACGCTTTTAATTTTTCTTTCTTTCCAGATTCCCTTACTTGCAGCTTCATGTTGAAATTTCACCAGAAAACTTGTATTTTTTGCCTGCAACATCAAATAACTGGCAGCGGAAGCAAATGAAAAGCAATGTTAAGAATGATTTATGAAATCAAAATCAACAACAATAATAAAACAACGAATTTTATTAAAATCTTATTTAATTATTATGAAACCCTAGTGAAACTGAAGCGTTTAAAGCAACACAGATAGTCAGTACCAAGGTAAAAAGCTTATAAAACTATCAAAGAAACATTTTACAGGCAAAAAAAAAGGAATTGACTTGAGGCTTCAATAAAAAGGCAACAAAAGCCAACGCTTTTTTATTTTATTTTGATTTCCTGCTGTGTTATAAATACAACAACAATTTGAAAACAATGTTTGCTTTAAACGTTTTAATAAATTTGGCTAAAATTATGCTCATTTTCAATGGCTTAAATGGCAATTCGATTGGCATTAGTGAAGCCAGTTTTACCACAATCAGTTCAAATGCAAATAGCACCGGTAGCAGTAGCAGTAGCAGTGAAGTGGCCTTAGAAGGCTTAAGTAGCCTGGATAACTTAAACATACGCCATGAACGTTCTAAACAAAGACGCCATTCGTCGTCCTCGTCCTCGTCCACTAGCAACACAGAGAAAGAACAAACACATGTGTCCAGGAATTTATATGAAGCCACCTCGGATGTACAACAGCAGTTGCAGTTGCATGTGCAACATCAAATTAAAAATGATTTCAAATCAAATAATGTTGATGGCACTTCGAAAAGTCAGTTATTCAATGAATTTCCAAAAAGTTTTTCTCTAACGAATGCACACGGGAGTGAAAGCAGCAGCAGCAGTGGTGTAGAGAAGGAAACGGATGCTAATATTCAGCATATCAATGCCCTGGTCAGTTTGACTGACACAGATGACATTAAAAATTATACTAGTTTGGCGAATAAGGAAAATAAAGCCAATGCTTTCCAACCCACGGTGGTCACGCTGCATCGTTTAACACCTTCTGGTCCAATGCCCACCACAACGTTGAAAACGGTGACCCATAAAATACGAAAATTGCACAAAAAGAAAATTGTGGAGAGCTTGCGACAATTGAACATTGACAAATTCAATACAAATGGTGGTCATCATCGTAGTCTGCTCGAAGCAGAACAATTGCAACAGCAAGCAACACATATGGCAAGAGCTACAGCCATAGACATTACTGCCACCACTGCCACCGCCACTCCCCAAACCACCATCAGCTCTTCGAGTATAGAAAATGGCAGACAAGAAAATGTAAGAAAATTCGAACAGCCAGAAGAGCTACAGTGGCAATGGCTGGCACAAACAACAACAACTGTTGCTGGCCCAATAATGAAATATACACAGCCGCCAGAAATGCAAACGGAGACGGCAACAAATGTAGATAAAGTTGATGCCACAAATGATGTTGACACAAATGAAAGTGTAAATGATAGTGATTTGCCAGATATTCTGACTGGGGAGGATGATGAAGATGATGATGTCGATATTGATGATGATACTGATGAGCCAACGGATAATGATGATGATTTAACTGACGTTTTATATCCGAATGATGAGGCCATTGATGCTAATGCTGACAATGATGAATTGCTGGTTACAACTTTAAATCCTTTGCTGGATGATAAATACGTTGATAAACATTTTAAAAATTATTCTTCTCAGTTCATCAAAGAGATTGACAATAATGTGGACGACATAGAAGACAACGAAACTGATAATCTGTCCAACCACATCGAGCAACAGCAACAAGTTAAAGATTTTCCACAGAAAAATTCTTTTCACAATTTAACCGCCATTATGGATGTTTTTAATTCAACATATGAATCGGCTAACACAACCTCACCATTTGTTACATTCTCCACAGAATATTCAAATGAATTCCATTCCTTTGAACCCTCCTTGGCGGCCAGCACTAGCCAACACAATATTCATTTGCAAACGACTTTCTATGACAAGGAGGAGGAGGAGGAAATAAATTTTAATGATCCTTCAGATCTTACACAAGATGATGCTGAGGATACGGGTGGTGATAAAAATCATGCAAATGGTTTTCCTTTAACGGATAACGATGCTGATGCTGATGCTGAAACTGATACAGATGCGGAAGTAACTCTGGAGATAGGCGCTGGTGGTGAGGATGATGAAACCAATCATTTCCTAGAGGGTGTTGTGGATGCTGCAAATTCCGAAGAAATTTACGATTGGGATGAAATATCGCGTAGTAATCGTCGTGATCTAATGCACGGTCGTGATGTTGTAACGAAATTTTTACAAATTGTCGAAACGCAACATTCGCTCGGTTCGAATTGTGAAGCGGGTACTTCGTTGAATTTGGGCGAAGGTGTTGTCGATCGTTATGCCCAGGATCGGTTTCGTGTTGAAGCAGAGGTGGCAGTAAATCGCGCTAATATGTTGACAAGGTAAGTGAATTTTATTTCTTTGATTTAAACAAACCTATGCTACAATGTACAGCCGCGCCTGTGGCAAATGAATGCTTCATTTTCATTTTATTGTGGGTGGGTTTTTTTCAGTTATTATTTACAGGGGGAGGATTAGCCATTGCATTCGTAATATACCCGGTGAGCGTAAAAACACAAATCTTTAAACGTTCATACACAGATTCTGTTGAATTTTTGTGTTTCGCAAGAAAAACATGCAAAAACTGGCAACTGAATCGTAAAATAAAATAAAATTTCTTTCCCATTTTCTATAGTTTTATTGTAACGGGTGGTATTTCGTTTCCATACAAAAAAGGGACAAAAACTCTCACTAAAAATTTCCGAAATTGCATCACGGTGTGGAGCAAATGCGGCATAGCCATGGCCAGTCAGAAATTTTTCGCTGCAAAAACCATTTTTTTTCTTAAAACTTACAAAAAAATCACCCGTTATCCGTAAAGTTTTTTCAGAGCTGAAAAGTACTAAAGTATGGTAAGGAAATATACACAAACACAATCTCATACAATAAAGAAAACTTCCTTATTTCTTATACTGGGAAGAGGAGGGAGTGTATTATTTACGCGAAACTATAAATTTTTAAAAATGAGCAATAAAATCGTAAATGTTTTCCAAGTAAAAATATAGGAGTAGAGATACGTATACACACGCAATAAAAATAAATATGCGATCATAAAAAATAAGGAACTAAGTTGCAGTAGATTAAGTCCAATACAATGTAAACTTTGGTTGAATTTTTCGTACAAATACATTTTCATTTCAAATTGAAAATTGTATTGGCTTTTAGAACTTAAGAACTTGTCTATCTCATTCACTATCCTCACTCTCTCCTAGGACGAATTTAAAATGGGTCAATGACAAGTACACGTCCTCATACGTAGCCTAACCTAGTTCTTGGGATGCTAAAGTTTCTAATAGGAGAAGAGCCAAGGCTTTTTGCACTTCTTCGCCTCCCATACAATGCAATTTATCGCGTGTAAGAGCTTCCCTATAGTAGCCATAGCATAGTAGGTAGTGTGTTGTCGTATTAGACGTAAAGCCACGCTTCAAACGCCAGGCCAGATACCTCCAACAAAAGGAAATTTGAAAACATATTTCTTTTGTGACTTGCTCTCAGCATATATCTGGCAAGAACCAGAAAATCATGAACATTTTCTCAAAAACTCTGTGTTATACTCATGTATAAAATTAATACACACAACATAAGTGTTGTGGGAAACTAGGTTGTAATCCTAACTAAAGGGTTCTAATGACCATTTATGTATGTATGTATGTGTGTAAGAGATCCCTACTAGTGTCTATATTTTTCCTGACCTTCTTTCGGCCGTAAGCTTCATTGCTAAACTACTTAATATCTGCCTCTCGACTCTCTTAGCCTTTCCTCTCGCAACAGTTTTGTGTCAATCATATATGGGTTCCTGATTAGGGGAAACTTGTGATGCCTACGAATTTCTTCTAGCCTAGAAGAAGACTAGAAGAGGACATGTTTCATTTGGCTCACCCCTAATGAACATCAAATCTGAATTGAAATTTTCAGGCTGGTTTTCAATTCTTGTCTTTACGGGAGTCATGCTTTAATGCGCCAATTCCATGTAGATTGACAAGATTAGTTAATTGGGCATCGTTAGGGTATCATAACAGGCCCCTATATTTTTAAAACAAAACTGAAATTTCATTCATTCATCACACCATACCGTGGGTCTATAATGGATTTTGAAAATGTTGATTTAAGAAAGTATTTCTAAATCGTTTAGTGTAATGAGTATAGTGAGCCTTTAGTCACGATTACAACCTAGCTTATCACACCAGCCATGTTGTGCATGTTAATCTTATTTTAAGATGGTGGAACCTAAAGTTTAACGCCGACAGATCAAGACTTTTCATAGCAAATTTATTTACTCTCAGAGCTTTTGCAAGAAGACCGCTGACCTCTAGTCAGGATTACAACATAGCTTCTCACATCACCCATAATGTGTGTAAATCATATTCCTGAATGGCGGTGTCTAAAGATTAATGCCGACTACGAACGATGACAGATCAGAGAAGCTTGTCATGGCAATTTTATTTACACTCAGTGTTTTTGTCAGAAGACTGCTGAGAGGAAGTCGCCGAAGAAATTTTTTTTCATATCTCGGGTTTTTTCAAGATTTCACAGATGGGCACAGATGAGATTTGCAACACGGACTCGTTCGTATAAGAAGTTGGGTTGTGGTTTAATAACAAGCCTTCTATACATACATACATAATTGGTCATTACAACCCTTCAGTCAGGATTACGACCTAGTTTCTCACACCACTTATGTTGTGTGTGTTAATTTTGTACATGAGTGGTGGGACCTACAGTTTAAAATCGGCTCCGAACGACAGATTTTTGAGAAACTTTTTCATGGCAGGTTTATTTTACTCTCTGAGTTTTTGCCAGAAATTTACTGAGAGAAAGTCGCTGAAGAAATACTTTTTGTATTTTTATTTTGATGTCTGGCCTGGGGCTCAAACCCTGCCTTTGCGTCTAATAAGCCAACACACTACCTACTAGACTACGGCGACTTCAAGCCTTCTATACCTTCACTTTAAGTAATGGCGTATTTATCACTGAGCAAAGAGTAATGAATAGTTTGTTTTCTTAATGCTTGATTCCCTTCGATGTTCTCAGGAGCATAAAGCTGTCACAAAATACCTTCAACTTCTTATGAGAATTTCAATTTATTTCCATTTGGTTTCATAAATAATTTTTTTTTTTGCTAAACAAGTACGTGTTACAGCTTATTAGAACAGATTTTAGAATAATAGAGTTGCCATGTATCATTATCTAGAAACGGATCATTGTGGAAAAATGTATTGGGATTGTGTATTAAAGGTAAGGGTAAAGAACACTGTTTTTTACCAAGAGATTGCATTGTAATGTATGTTGTTCATGTTTTCCGCTTTGAAGGATCATAGGTTAGGTTAGGTTAGGTTAGAGGACGTGTACTTGTCAATTAAGACAAGTACTGCACTCGGAGGTACCCGACTTTGAAGCCTCATAAGGAAGAGGATATGAATTCTGTTTATATCTTCTGTTGTATTTGAACGTCATGGTTTTCTATCAAAAAATGTTGTTTAAATTTTGAAAATTACGAATTTCCCAAGTCAGAAATAAAAGGAGAGGAAATGTGATTTTGAAAACTTTTCTAACATTTTAATGGATTTGTTAAATTAAAAATTTAATTATTTTCTGACAGTTGCTTTAACTTTTAACATTTTGAATAACATTTTATAAAAAAAATGAAAAATGAAAGTCTGCCTTAGCCGTTTTCTTTTTTACCTTTCTCTGAATTCTTGATTATTTAAACTCCTCTGCCTTTTGCTTTAATATCATTGGATCCCATCAGGAGTATATAAATACGTATTGAAAAACAGAATATTTTTGGCTAATTTTTAAATAAAGCAAATAAGAGCTGCTCTCCTTCCTGCATAAATGTTTACAGGATGATGTATTTGTTATACGAAAACAACAGGCATCGTCTCTCTTCCAAATATAGCTACAAACACCACTTGTACACACTTTATGTTTCCTGTCTAGAATCTTTTTTTCTCTCTTTGTTGTCATTATTGTTTATGAGCTGCTGTCACACAGTGTAACAAGATTATCCTGCCAAATTAATGGTTGACTATACAAGAAGAGCATAAATGATGTGCGTGTATACTTTTGTAAACATTTCCTTCACATTTTTTTTTTGTTTTTTTTCGATTTTTTTTTAATAAAAAATCCTCAACATGTCTAAATAATATACGAAATTAAGTCTCTTAAATCATAAGCGGGTTTGTATGGATGCGTGTGTTAAGTGCGTGTCTTGTTCAAGTCGTATCATATACGAATATACACTGTCGTCAATAAAAAACAGAAATAATTTTGCCTAATTGAGTCTCAAATGTTTCCCAAAATACTTAAGTAGCATGTGTCACATACCAAACATAAGCTGTGAGTAGACTGAGGCACGCATATACACTTTATAAACATTTTGGAATAATGGTAGACAACACTCAGAGATAATGCACACGTGTGTTTAACAGTAAAATCGGAATTTTGTTTTCGTTAGAAACACCTATTGATGCCATCATGCATAGAATATAAAATCGTTTAAATGTCTACCAAGGCTTCTTTAGATGGAGGGCATTCGAGATTTTCAATTTTCTATGACTGTGGTGAATAATTCAAATTGAATTTTGTCGATCAGATGAGTTCTGTTGGTTTTGAAGCCTACAAAGGTTTTTTGGCTGATTCGCCAATGTGTGCAACTTAAGAAATCAACACAAGAAAAAGGTCTAACGGGGTCAAATCGCACGATCTCGGTGGCCAGTTCACAACACCTCCTGTCAAGACAACCATGGAATGAAATTGCTCGTACAGAATATCTAATGTGGCAAGATCTGTGCGATACGCAACGCTGTACAACCCCTCAAGAAAAAATCTAACGAGGTCCTATCGTATAATCTCGCTGACCAGTACACCTCACTTCTTCTTAAGATAACCATGACCTAAAACCGTTCGTACAGAATATCCAAAATGTAGCAAGAGCTGTGCGGCACTGTCCAGTTGAACACACACACAATTCCGTCCAGAAGTAGTTGGTAATCAGCTATCTATTGTGCTCTCCGTTGACAGTGGTGGTCTGGCCAACGTTGTTCTCATAGAAACATTGATCGAAGGCGCCGTCAGCTTAAAATCCACATTAAACCGATACTTTTCCCTTATGCTTTGGAATCCGTAGGATTCTTCTGTTCTGTTTTTTTTTCTGCCAATTTTATCTGACAATTTTTTCTTACAAATTTTTCTGACAAATTTTTTCGAGAACTATTTCTAACAAAATTTTTCTGACATGTTTTTCTAACAATTTTTTTCTGACAAAATTTTTCTGGCAAGTTTTTCTGACAATTTTCTTTAACAATTTTTTTTGACAATTTTTTCTGACAATTTTATTCTGAAATTTTTTTCTGATAATATTTTTCTGACAATTTTTTTTGAAAAGTATTTAATTTTTTTTATTTTTTTCTAACAAATTTTTCTCAGAATTTTTTCTGAATTTTTTTAAATTTTTTCTGACAATTTTTTTCGAGAACTTTTTCTGACAAAAGTGTGTTGTTAGTGCTAAATATGGTAATAAATCATTTGAATTTAAAACTTTTTTGCAATAATAGAAACATTTATTACCTGCTTGTTGTCTGTTTTCTATGGCCACCATTATTTAGATGCGAATTCTATTTTTTTTTTGCACATCAATTTCAATTTTCAATATCTTTCAACATTGTGTTGCCGTGTATATTCATTCATTCATAAGTCATGTAAAATGCTATACAGCTTCATCCATCATTGTCACCATCAATAGCATCTCTATGGTAATTGAATACTCCATCTATTCTTGCTTATCACAGGGCCATACAATAATTTATTTCCACATAAAATTGGCCTTTTTGTTAGGCAGGGGGGGATAGATCAGATAAATTTGCATATGAGGAAACAAAAAAAAATGGAACAGCATATCAATGTATCATTTTCAAAAACAGACAACATTTGAAGTCAATTTATTGATACTGAGAAAAAAACGAAATACTGGCAGTACGTATATTGGTTAGCATGTATCCACGTAAATGCCAATCAATTATGAGAACGTGAATAGAAAACCTTTTTTTCTTTTTCTTTTTTCAAAAGTAACGAGTGAATATTCTTGTATTTTATTTGAAAGTTTTTGTTTATGGCTTATCAACTAGTTGGAGATAAAAATAAATTTCAAGATAAAAAAATTCGAAAACAAGGAAATTCATACAAAAAAAACATTCATACGTTACGTGTGCTTCAAAGAAAAATTTGTTATAACACGAGCAGTAAAATTGAAATTTTTAAACATCCCTTCAATTTAGTATAAGTGAAGATTTAATGTCCTTTAATTGTACATATCTTAAGAGAAGTGACGAAAATAATGTCATTAGAGTCTGGCAACATGAAACATGACAGCTGTTTACCAAAACTGACATGCAGTGACAATACAGTGCCCACAAAAATGCAAATAAAACAAGCTTTTGTTCAAAGCAACACTTATACAGGCTCACTTCACTCACTGTTCTCCGTTAAAGAAGAAATAAAAAGAAAATATTGAGAAGTGTAACGCATATCAGTCAATGGAACCATGACTTGATCCAATAACCATTGGAAGGCTTTAACATCCATTATTGCTCAGTAACTTTTAATGTTTCAACCAGTATTTTTCACAAACTGCCTTGGCTTTTTAAAATGAGAACTTTTCAAGCTTATTGAGGAGCCTTGAAATGGAAATATTGGAAAAACTTTAGTAGCAGAACTGAGAACTGAATCCAATTAAACAGTTGGCGACGTCTTTAATACTTGCGAGGTTCATGAGCAATTCATTGAGGTCCCTAATTATGGGCTTAGTAAGCTGCACCGCGCGTTTTATTAGTCTTACTAGATAATTTAGGTTATGTCAGGTTAAGTTAGGTTAGGTTAGGTTAAGTTAAGTTAGGTTAGGTTAGGTTTCGTTATGTTGAAAGTAAAACTCGCCGTAGTCTAGTAGGTAGTGTGTTGGCTTATTAGATTTGAGACCAAGGTTCAAACCCCCAGGTCAGGCATCTCCAATCACATGAAAAATATTTCTTGGACGATTGCCTCTCAGCAGATATCTGGCAAAAACTCTGCGAATAAAAGAAAAATTGCCATAAAAAGATACTCAAAAATAGGAGTCGGTTTTAAACTCATGTAGAAAATTAACGCACACTATATAAGTGGTGGGAGAAGCGAGGTTGTAATCTTAACTGAAGGGCTGTAATTACCAATTATGTATGTATGTATGTATGTATGTGTGTATGTATGTTCGTATATATGCATGCATGTATGTACATATGTATGTATGTATGTATGTACATATGTATGTACGTATATATGTATGTAAGTATGTATGGATGTATGTTTTTTTTTGAGCCGGAGGTGGCAATCTTCGAAAGACACTTTTGTTCCAACAAAAGAGTGCAGGATTCACCATCACTGGTGCCTACGTACTAAACCCACCTCCTACACACTTCAACCACTCACTCTCCCTCCGCGGGACTGCCGTAAGGTATTACTTCGCGGAGGGCTGGTTAGCTTGAAAGCTTTATCACATTAAGTCAAATTTCGCCTCCGTTCCTCCAGCCTTCGGTGTTCTATCATAACTTCAGAGTCATTCTCTGACTGAATTGGCTCCATAGAATCCTATAATTCAACACCTCTCCTATAAGTCAATTTGGTTCAAATCTCGTTTCTCCGGGCCATCTAAATCTAAAGCATATTGTTAGAATATGCTCCGCATCTTCCTCCTCATCGACATAGTTTGGGCATATAGGGGAAGTATCATGTCCAAATCTGTGCAGGTACTTCCTGAAGCAACCATGATCAGTTAGGGTCACGTAGTAGTTCAGCTCGCAATGTTCGTTCTCCACCCAAGGGGTTACATCGGGGATAAGACGAAATGTCCATCTTCCCCTTAAAACTGTTCTCCCACCGTGACTTCCACTTGTGCATGGAAGTCCTTCGTTCCTACGCTTTTATAGCTGTATTTTATATATGTATGTATGTATGTCTGTACGTATGTCTGTACGTATATATGTACGTATGTATGTACGTATGTATGTACGTATGTATATATGTATGTTCGTGTGAATATTGGTTGAAAGGCACATCATTCTATCCACAGTTCCATGACCTCACACCGAGAAGAAAAGTAACGAGGAAAAAAGAAGGAAAAGAAAAAGGAAGACAAAATAGAAAAACGAGAACAAAATGAAGAAAATAAGCAGAAAAATAGAAAGGCGATCCAAAAACAACAATTGGCCATCGTGGTACCTATATAAAGGGAGCCAGCGAAATCCGTTTATGCAGTCTTTTAGATCTACCAGTTACTCAACAAATCGTATACCTAGCCATCTATGCCTATGCAGCTGCAGTTAAGGGTAGGGACATAGAGTATGAATCTCTGTTTCCTCTGCTCCTTTACATAACCTACAGAACTCTGAGATATTCATCATGCAGTAGAGTACAAAATGTCATCTGCACTCTGTGAGTGACATCAAATGACATCAGAAATTAATTTTTTTTTCACATGTCAGTGGCAACATATATTTGCATTTGTATTTGGGGAATGTTTGTAAGGAAAATCGCTTTTTCCATGTAATAATATGAACACTTTTCTACGTGTGTCGGTGACTTCAAACTCAAGTGAAATTTCGCAACAATAAGTTGCCATTTGAGTCTCGGTTAATCATTTAAGCGAATCTGTAATTGTCCTTAGTGAATATTTCTTGGATTTTGAGGTTATTTTTCATAAATTTTCTATTTTATTGCAGCTCACTTACCTCATCTCATTTCAAGCACTTTGCTTGATTGCTGCAACCACTCTCGCAAAGTACTTTCGCAAATATTTTATCTCCTGTCACAACAAGTGTTTTGTACAGTTTAGAAACTGAAATAATTACAGTTATCAGGTGCTAATTAAACTGTTATTTATTGAATAATATTTTTGAAAATTTTAAAACTTTAAAAACTTCTTTTCTAATGAAGAAAAAAGTTCCGAGAAAAGTTCAAGTGAATGTGTTGTCGTTGCATCAAACAATGAGAAGGGAAAAGTGAATGAAATGAGAAATTTTTTTGTAGGTTACTGCTAAGCAAAGGTGACATTTTGCCAAACTGACATGTTAACCACTAGGAAAGGGAAGAATAAAAACAACGACAAAGACAACAACAAAACTGCACTGTATAACAACTAATAAGTGAGAAACAATCCTGCGTTGAAAGTTAGCGGCAAAAACAAAGTCAGTCAGCAGCAACTTTACAAAATGAGTTGAAAACAAAAAAAAAAAAAAAAAAAAAAAGAAATCGGAATGATAATGAGAATGAGAGAAGTTTACAACTACAAACTTACAAACATAGTTTATGTTGAAGGTACTTTTTTTCTTATACTTCGCAAGTAAGCAACTTAAGAGTTGCAGCTTGAGAATTATGCAACTCAGCAAAGAAAAGTTGAAAGTGTAGGAAAGTAAAAAAATGTCGAATGAAATATTTCCAGTTGTGTTAAGTTTCAAAACTATGTTGCAACAGATCTATGTCGGCGGTAAACCCCGAACATATTATGGCCTACAATTGTTAAGCATTTAATCTTTCCAAGAACAGATTGAAGTTTATTACAAGTGAACTTTAATTTTCTCAGTTGAGTAGGAAATCTCGCTAGACTCTGCTGGATACTTATGGATAAGAAGAGGAGCCACTCACTTACGTCTTTAAATTGCATTACCATCCATCTGGTAACAGCAATTATCATGGGCCACTGTTCTTTAAGTAGGAGTGCTGATAGACTTGGCATTCCATCAAATAACTGCCCCTGCAAAAGCTGTGTGTCTGAGGATTAAGAAGAGGCCGTCATTCACCTCATGCCTGCTTTTGTCATAAAAAACTGAGGTTTTTGTCCATTCTCTTTCTGACATGCTTGATCGAGCTCTTGAAGTCCTAAATACTGGCCTAAGTATGACTTCTTCCTTTGAAGTAGGAGCTAAATTATCTACCCGGATACCTAATACAACAACCCGTAACATTTTTATAGAAGTCCAATGGTTTTAGACAATAAAAGGGTAACCCTATTATTCTAGAACTTATTGCAATATACCAATAACTTGTTTGAAGATGGTTGGAATGATTTGAGGCAGCTCTATGTATATTAAAGTAATAGAAAAAGAAGCAAGAAACATAATATTACTGAGAATATTGTGGTAGTTGTGCTACTTCAACAATCGAAAGTGACTCAAATTTACCTGGAGTCAATATTAGAAGCTATATTCACAAGCCGAACATGCAAACTATGAGCTCTTAAAACACGAATTGAGTCTTTTAAGATCTTTGCTTCATTCTGACATCCATTTATAAGAGTCTTAAATAGTTTGCCTCAATCAACCATAATTTTTTCAATTCTTTTTACCACAGAAAAATACCACATCTTGAAAACTCTTTCTCTGCTTTGCGAAATAAAGTTTCTTTTGATTTTTTTTTAAACAAACAAACCAAGAAAAAGAAAAACATGACAAAAAAGTAAACATCTGTGGCTTTTGCCAACATTCTGTTGCTCATTTGTTAACAAAATGATACATGACAGCCAACAACCGATGATAATAAATTTTTGCTTTTCCTTGCTGCTTGAAAGTAGTTCATGTTCAAATTTAAATAGAAATCCTTATGAAGAAATCTTTATGAATAGAACAACTTCCAGGGCAGCCGAGTTGATAGAGCTCTACCTTATTATCGAAAGGCTTAGGTTTTCTTTGAAGAGGCTTTTTGCTTTTTGTTGGCTTTTAAAATTGAAAATAAATTTTAAGCCGCATCAAATCTACTGATATCGATAGTGCACTGCTTTAAAACGAGCAATCAATCTTTTAGTCTGTCTAAAGGTGAGAATTTTTTCCTGTTTTATACAGAAATTAAGAGACACCAAGCGTTTTACAGGTAATCAATCGCTGTGCCAATGAAAACGCAACAACAAGGCTCATTCTAGTGCCAGACAGCAGCATCTCTTTGAAAAGAACAGGACTCCATGAGACAAATTCTTCATTGCACCCATTGCAATGCTTAATAGAAGGCCAAAAAATATTTTAAAAAACGGTCTCAAATTTTGAAATTCAATTGAAGAGTCCTTTGACCCTCATACAGCACAACTTCAGCATTTGATGCTGATCAGTCGGTGCCAACTCATGAGATAAAAATTGAACTCAATGAGCCAAATTCTTTGTAAATACATCAATACAGTAACGTATCACACGGAATGTTGTTTCTAGAAAAAGACAGATGGCAACCCTAGTATTCTAGAACCTGCTTCTGTGGACTAATCTCCTTTTAAAGTGGAAAAATCTATTTCGGAAACTTACATACATACATACATACGTACATATGTAATTGGCCATTACAACCCTTCAGTCAGCATTACGGCCTAGCTTCTCACACCACTCATGTTGTGTGCGTTAATTTTATATGTGACTGGCGGGACCTACAGTTTAACGTCGACTCCGAACAACAGGTGTTTGAGAAACTTTTGCATGACAGGTTTATTTACTCTCAGAGTTTTTGCCAGAAATCTGCTGAGACGAAATCGCCGAAGAAATATTTTTTTCATATTTCGTTTTGATGTCTGACCCGGGATACGAACGCGGGCTTTACGTCTAATAGGGCAACACACTACCTATTAGACTACGGCGACTTCAAAAACTTAAACAAATTAAAGATGAGAAGATGACGCACCACTTGAAGTCGCCGTAGTCTAGTAGACAGTGTGTTGGCTTATAGACGTGAGGCCACGGTTGTATACGCCAGTGGCGAATAGCAGAAGTTTCACAAAAATCTGTCGTTCCGAGTCGACTTTAAACGGTTTCGCCTGCTGTATAAAATAAACAGACACAACATAAATGGTGTGAGAAGCAAGGTTGTAATTCTAACTGAAGGGTATTAACGACAAATAACGTAAACCATTAAACCTTTTGGAATTAATAGCAGAGACATTTGCATGGCATATTTTACATTAAAATGCTGCGATACTCACTAAATAAAATCCTCTGCGACATACGAGTCTATTCCAATAGACTGGTTGCATTTTACTACAGGATTTACATTCAAAAGCTAATATATTAACTGTGTTCACTGCATAACTTTTATTTCTGATGTTAAAGTTTCAAGAGAATATTTTTGATTTCGCGGAAGTAATTTGCACTCTATTTTAAACAATCAACGTTTTTATTTACATCCGTCAGTGATTCCATAAACGTATTTATTGTGAAAATATTTTTTATTTCGTCTCTTCTCCTTTTCATATTTAACTGCCTGTCATTGCCAAGCAACGATTCTGTTTATTATTTTGCTTTCAAATAAACCCAATGGCAACACTATTTTTATTATGCCATCGCCTCGCTTGTGTGTGTGTATTTTCCTGTTAAACAAAAACAAAAGAATCCAACAGAATATGTATGGAAGTGTGTAAAGATGTATGTTTTTACACTGACAAATAATACAAATAAAATAGATACTCTTCTTTCTCTCTCTATCTCTCCATTTTTCTGTATATATTGCAATAACAATAACAGCAATAAATAAATCTCTATGTATTGTTTACAAAATACAGAAAAAAAGCACAAAAAAAATGCCACAATCGTATAAAAATATGCATTTATATGCCACAAAAATATGATATTTTTACAAGATATGATACATACATATGTACATATTTACACCGAAAAATACAAGTGAATGTATGTCATTGGGTATGATTTATCACAAAAAATGTAATTTTTTTACAGTGAAAACAAATATTTTCCACAAAATAACAATAAAAACAGAACATGTTTTCATATTTTGCTTCTGAGCACGGAATCACTGTCAGCTCTAGACGAAGCCGATGGGACACAAATCAAGTGTTCGATGTATGATCTGAATGCAGATCTGAGTCAATGTAGACTATCACGTTCACAGAAATTTGTCATTCCATAGAGCACATCATATAAACTTATTTCCGGGCCCTAATAGACTCTCATAAAATTTTATACGTCCAAATAAAACTCTGCTAAGTGCCCTCACTCGTTTACGTACATACATCATTGGCTATTACAACCCTTCAGTCATGATTACGACCAAGCTTCGGCACACTACTCATGTTGTGTGTGTTAATTTTACACGCGAGTGGCGGAACCCACAGTTTAAAGTCGACTACGGACGACAGATTTTTGAGAAACTTTTTCATGGCAATTTTATTTCACTCTCAGAATTTTTTGCCAGAAATCTGCTGAGAGGAAGTCATCGAAGAAATATTTTTTCGCATTTCGTTTTGATGTCTGTTATGGGATTTGAAACGTGGCCTCGCGTCTAATAATCCATCACACTACCTACTAGACTACGGTGACTCCAGATCATCATTATTGGCTATTACAATTCTTTTGTCCGGGTTATAGTTTAGTTTCTCTCACCAGCCCAGGTTTCGTGTGTAAATTTTCTTCACTGAGTGCTGTAAACTAAAGTTTGGTTTCGATTTCGTACTACAGTTTCAAGAAACTCTTTCAGGGCATTCAGTTACTTTCCTAGGATAACGTAGAGGGAAGATTTTTCAATAAGTTTTCTTTTAAGCAAACAAAAGTTAGGAAATCAATTGTTAGGTTAGGTTATGTAGGAAGAGGTCCCTCATTTACAACCATTGCAATACCACAACCAATATTCAATCCGGGTATCCCACATTTCCTTGGAAATCGTCGAGAGTTCAAAATAAATCTTACCATTGTAGGAATCTTTATGTCCGGTACCTGGTTCAAGTAGTCAGAAATTGAGAGGCCAAAAGTCTTCTTCCCTTTATGACAAGAGCATGGCATTGTTACATGAAAACTACACAGCTCCTACAGAAGTCTTTTGGCGGAATGCCAAGTCTATTAGCATGCCTACTTAAAGGATAGCGTCCAATAGGAATCGCTATTGCGCAAAGGATGGGTATGCGATTTAAGGATAGAATTGAGTCGGCCACCTTCTTATCAATTATGTCCAGCAGAGTTTAGTCACATTACACGTATCCTCTTGCTGTCAATGGGTTTGAGCCTCCCTGTAGAATGAGTGGTTCTTTCCAATTTAAATAAGGCAATCGGAATATCTATGTAGTCGCCGTAGTCTAGTAGGTAGTGTGTTGGCTTATTACACGTAAAGCCAGGGTTCGAGCCTCAGGCCAGACATCAAAACAAAATACAAAAAATATTTCTTCGGCGACTTCCTCGCAGCAGACTTCTGGCAAAAACTCTCAGAGTAAATAAAATTGCCATGAAAAAGTTTCTCAAAAATCTGTCGTTCGGAGTCGACTTTAAACTGTAGGTCCCACCACTCATGTATGAAATTAACACACACAACATAAGTGGTATGAGAAACTAGGTCGTAATCCTGACTGAAGGGTTGTAATGACCAATTATGTATTTTATGTATGTATGTAATCGGAATATCTATGCCTTTTAATATGTCGGGGATTGCAAACCTCATTCCGGCTCTGACCAACGTATCAGAAATGCAATTTCCAACGATATTCCTATGCCTCGAAAACCATAGAAATTTCCTTCGGAAATCCTCGGCATTTCTGGACAATGGCGGATCTTGCAACCACCTTCGATAGTGACTTACTGGCAGCCTGAATGTCCGAGCAAATAAACAGATTTTCTAGGAAAACCCTGCCACCCAATATGCGGTGCTCTGATGATTTCAAAGTGGCATTGACCTGAGCCTGGAAAACCCTGCAGTCATCAGGAAAGAAAGTTTAATGTCAGAACCCTTAATATATATTCTACAGCCTGCCTTGTCACGATGCCCTTTACTAAATACAGTCCTTTAAATAGCAGGTATCTTATGCTGAAGTACACTGAATTCACTTGTCTCTCCATATTCGTTCATGTATGTAAAACCCAACTTCGACTTAGATCTGAACCTCGATCTGAATTGATTTGCTTGTGTATCAATGATAAAACATCGTGAATTAGATGAATAAGTTATTGAAAGAGGAAATGAATCTTCGTTACATGGCTTAACTCGTTTTCTGTCTCTTCCCGTGTAGCTTTTTGAAATATTATTCACCATCTGAATGATTTCTAGCTTTTTGAACCTTGAGGATTCCAATCTAATTTTACTCTTTATGATACTATCGGTCTTCTCTATGGTGGAATGATATATTTAAATCGTTCGTACATTTATGTCATTCACTGTACTTCTATATAAAATCAAAATTTGTGTGTTTACTACACTTTTATTCGATGCACAGACATACTCGTATACAAATAACACTGGGCATCAACAATTGTTACCACAACTGACACACGGATAGTGAGTGGCTTTTTTACTGATGCTCTTTTATTGCTGTTGTTTTTCTTATTGTTATTGTTATTTATTGTTGTTGTTGTTGTTCATTTTTTTCTTTAGTTTTATTGTTATTTTTGTTTATGCTGTTGTTACAACACAAATAAACATTTTCCATAAAGAAAAGCAAACCGCTTTTGAATGAAAAACAAGAAAAACAAGCAAAAAAATCAAAAAAAAAACGTACAAAACATGTGTGATTGTTGTGTGTGGCCTGTAGGAAAGCTAAACTACAAAATTTAGTTTCTTCGGCAGCATGTAACAGTTGGGAGTCTTTCCAACCAACATTCAGATGAAAAAGACCCAAAATTTGGATAAAAATGGATTGTTGAAGAAGGAAGCTAAATTATGGATATCTTCAGTGCTTTAGAATTTCGCCAAGGTTTTATCAAAAGCCCTGTGGCCGTGAATAGCGCATCTAATAGTCGACCTATGTATTCTTATAGTGCCCCATTTTTTTTATTTCCTACGTGTCTATTTTGATTGTTTGTCTGTTTGCCAGTCTTTTCATAATTTTTTTTATTTTTTTATTTGTATGTATACATTCGTAACACTTGTTAAGTTCTTACAAATACAGGATCCATCAAGTTTACGTTTCTTTTTTCATTTTTGTCGTCCTTTAGAAAATGATTGAAAGAAAGCAGACTCCTGGTTAGTGAATGCAGTACAAGGTTTATTATTTCCACTTCCTATGTTTTGATTAGCACCGTCCATGGCTGTAATTAAGCTTACCAAGTCGTAGTCGCCGTAGTCTAGTAGGTAGTGTGTTAAGCGTGAGACCACAGTTCAAACCACGGGTCAGACATCAAAACGAAAATTTGAGAGGCACATATAAGCATTTGAAGCAGTTCACTTTGTAATTGGAGATATTTTTATAGATATAGGTCTTGCATATGTAGTCTAAGCCACTATGCTTAAAGGGACGTGTTGACTGGAGACGAACAGCCGGAAGGTTACCCATCTGGGTTTTGTACTTCAAGCAAACTATACATTTACGTTGTACATACTTGGCTAGTTTTCGTGCTGAAAGTATCCAGTAATGCCGGGAAATATACGATTGCATTAGCTGTAGGCTACAATGTAAAGTCTTTTGATGTGCTTCTGAAAATAAAATTAAAGAAATCGGATTCTGTTTAGGAGCAAGTTTTCCAATACTACTGTTAAACGGCAGAGGTTTATTTGATATTTCTTCGGTGGCTGCCTCTCAACAGATTTCTGGCAAAAACGCTGAGAGTAAAAGAAAAATTGCCATGAAAAAATTCTCAAAAAGTTGTCGCTTGGAGTCGACTTTAAACTGTGGCTTCCGTCTTATGTACAAAATTAAGACACACAACATAAGTGGTTCGAGAAGCTAGGTTGTAATCCTGACTAAATGTTTGTAATGACCAAAAAATGTTTGAGATTTTCGTTCGTATTGCTGTTTACCTTCAAACATGACATGTGAGATGATTCAATGGCTCCATCCTTTAGTTTTTAAAACGTTTATACGTAGGACGATGTTATTACTCTCTGGTTTTGACATTTACAAGCTTTAAGAAAGTGTTATTGTTGCGTTGATTGTAATTTTCAATATGAAGGTTTATAGTCGAAAGCAGTAAGGGTTCCGACGTCAATGGGGCCTCTGCGACAGTTATGCAGTGCGGTAGTTTAGCAATCGTTTCCCAATATTAACCGGGTTGAAGTCGCCATAGTCTAGTAGGTAGTGTGTTGGCTTATTAGACGTAATGCCAGGGTTCGAGCCCCAGGCCAGACATCAAGCAAAATACAAAAAGTATTTCTTCGGCGACTTCCTCTCAGTAGATTTCTGGCAAAAACTCTGAGAGTAAATAAAACTGCCATGAAAAGTTTCTCTAAAATCTGTCGTTCGGAGTCGACTTTATACTGTAGGTCCCACCACTCATGTATAAAATTAACACACACAACATAAGTGGTGTGAGAAACTAGGACGTTGTACAATGGGTCAATTCGACCTCTGGGTACTGTACTTGTCTTAATTGACAAGTACACGTCCTCTAACCTAACCTAACCTAACCTAACCGGGTTGCAAGAATATCTGCTGTTGCACATTTGTTCACAGAGCTACTGGTTTGCGTCTGGAATTCAATCACTGTCAAGAACCTTTAATTCGAGGATTGTGTCTACTAAGCAATTGATCCCAGTTTTTTGCAGATACTGGACACTGAACAACTAAGTGGCTTTATTAGGACCTACAGATAGTTCCAAGACTAAGTAAACATTAGCATTAACACCACCACTGTACATTTGGTAACCATTGGCATACCAGATTACAACACTCTTGCTCCCAAATAAGCCTCCCAAGACATACAGTGGTGGCCTTATAATTACAAACGACTCAGCAACATATATGTTTGTTAATTAGATTGGGACAAATTAAACTTAGATTCGTCACTCCAGAGAACTCTGTTCCTGAAACATCGTTTCTGATTATAAGGCCACCACTGTGTATATTACTAGGCATGATAACTTCCAATAAATTTGATGTTAAATTATCATAAAAAATCCGCAACTTGAGAGACCCTGTACACAATTGAAATGTACACAATATTTCTGTGTGTGTGTGTGTGAACATGTTATTTGCGTGCTTATCGTTTGCATGTAATCGCGTATTGAAGTGTATACACTTTAGCGGTTATTATTTGTTTGTTGTTGTTGTTGTTTTACAATTTGCAAAATTGTTGCTGATGATCCTCATTGTGGTCATAATATTAATACGCCGGGTAAAATAAATGAAAGTCAATAACAAATCATAACAAAAAAATGCACGCGGGTGTATAATGCTTTCATAACAAACAAAAAATTAAAAGAAAACCCAATCAATTGTTTAAAAAATATTTAAAATTTTAATTTCAAGTTTACACTGACGTGAGTGCAGAAGGATTCTTCGTTTTATGTAGACTTCTATGTAGAAGTAGGTGATAAGGTTGAGTTTCACTCGAAGCAGGATATGGTATCTGGGTTACTGGAGTTAAAAATAAATCTCATTTCGTAGAGTTAAGTTAGGTTTCCATGGTAATTGGAAGATGCCAGATATACCCTCGCTAGGGTAAGGAATCTATGAGGGGAACAAAGCTGTCATCCACGTGGTGTCCCTTCCTGTATTCTTAAGGTTGGAATGTGTCTCGTTCATGTAGGTAGTAGTAGCTGTTCCGTATAGCGATGCAATGTCATGGAGTACGATAAATTGGTAACCCAAAACCAACCTAGCATCTGCGGTGAAAGAAAAGATCTATGCATGCTTTTCACAGTCCCAAAAAGATTCCACGGGTGAATCGCACGAATGCTTGAGACTATCTATTGTGAGCAATGTTTCACTTGAACTCACTGCGGCATGAGTGATTTTATCGTGACTGTCGTATGTACAGCTTACTTAAGTAATCATCACAACCCTTCAGTCAGGATTAAAACCTTCCTGCTGCGCACAACACCTATCTTGTGTGTTTTGATTTTAAATATGAGTTGCAGGACCTACAGTTCATCAACGACTTAAAATGACAGATTTTTGAGAAGCTTTTCAGGGCAGTTTTATTTACCTTCAGATTTTTTTCCAGAAAACTACTGAGAGAAAGTCGGCGCATACTTTAGCCAGGAATAGAACCTAGCTTCACACACACTCTATGTTGTGTGTGTTAATTTTATCCGTTTGTGGCTGGACCCTCAGTTCAAAGTCGACCCCGAACAACAGACTTTTTTAAGAAACTCTTCTTGGCAGTTTTACTTTTACACTCAGACCTTTTGCCAGAAACCTGCTGCCATTCTATTGGCTGAGCTAATGATTTTGAAATCATAGTTGGCCCCTGTTTCTCTGTCAAATAGTTTGGGCATGAAGACATTTATTTGAGAATAGATTCCCTGCTTTCCTGTGATAATACTTGCTCAGTTCGCTTCCTATATGTTGTAAGGCTTCAATATTTATACTCCACAGTGTGATTATTAGCTTTGAGCATAAACTGTCATTTGGCTCTTTCATCCAACTCCCCCATTGTACCTAATCTAAAGTAAGGCAACAAAAACTATAAAGTTTTTGTTACTTTGTTATTTACCAGCAAGAATAGTTGTACGTGTAAGAATATATGAGTTGTACTAACAAAAACAATCTGTAGCAATTCATTTAATATTTAACACACGTACTTGCATTTTTCATAATCAATTTAATGAAATACAATACGATTTTGAAGACAGAGAGAAGGAAAAAAATTTGCTTCCACCATCTATTCGGGCATTAAAAATGTATGCGATGCTACCACAATATGAAAATGAGTGACAAGAGCCTGCCAGTATTCAATAAACTGGCATTATAGTACCCTTAAGGAAAACAAGGAAAATATAATGAAAATCTGTTGTTGTTGTTGCTGTTGTAAAATTATAATTTAATCAACTTTAATATTTCCCTAAGGATTTATTTTTTTTTATTAAAAACACAACGCCTCAAGGCTGTTTACAGGGTTTCACTATGTTTCTATTCCTTGCATCCGTTTCCGTTTAAATTTTTCTTTACTTTTCATTGTACACAGATACGGCCAATAACAATAGCCTATGAAAAGATTGTACATTTTGTGGACCTGTTTTAATATTCTCAAAATGAAAGGAAATGCAGAGAGTAGGAGCAAGAGCAATAGCTTCCAGTAAATTTAAATACAATAGCCAGGCAGAAATTGATAATATTTCCTTCTACGGCAGATTTTCATCCAATTAAAGAACACTTTAAAGTACACCGTGTTGCGTGCAGCGTTTGCTTGTTTGTATGTTATAGGCTCAGCATAGCCTTGTAGCAATCATAATGGAACACTGATCCCTGGGTGTACAAGCCCGAATTAAGGATTCGCCGACATCCCCTCAGTAGTCTTCCGGCAAAACTCTGAAAGCAAATAAAATTATTATTAAAAGCTTCTGAAAAATCTGTCATTTGGAGTCGATGATTAACTGTAGGTCCCGCCACGCATGTATAAAATTCATCCACACAGCATAGATTGTGTGAAAAGCTAAGTTGTGATCCTGAATAAAGAATTCGCCTCCTTCCACTCAGCAGTCTTCTGGAAAAAACTCTGAATGTAAATAAAATTGCCCTGAAATAAAAGAAAGCTTCTCAAAAATCTGTCATTCGGAGTCGACGTTAAACTGTAGGTCACGCCACATGCGGATTAAATTAACACACACAACATAGATTGTGTGAGAAGCTAGGTTCTAATCCTGGCTAAAGTATGCGCCGACTACCTCTCAATAGTCTTTTGGAAAAATCCCTGAAAGTGAATAAAATTGCCATGAAAAGCATCTCAAAAATCTGTCATTCGGAATCGACGATGAACTGTAGGTCCCGTCGCTTATAAATAAAATTAACACACACAACATAGATTGTGTGAGAAGCCAGGTTCTAATCCTGACTAAAGTATGCGCCGACTTCTTCCCAATAGTCTTCTGGAAAAAACTCTGAAAGTAAATAAAATTGCTACAGAAATATTCTCTAAAATATGCCATTCGAAATCGACGATGGACTTTAGGTCCCGCCGCTCGCTAATCTTATCCTCCAGAATACAAAACAATTTATTAAGGACTCAAACCATAATTCCCTATACTTATAAAGCCTGTATACTTGAGTTATGCATTCAATACATGCTTTTCATTTACTTGTGGTCAGTGACGCATACCGGGTTGTAGCTTATTATTCTATAAAATTAAAGAAGAAGAACAAAAAAAATTAACATTTTTGCCCGTCATGTTATCAACTTTGTTGAACTTTTCTTTCAACTTCCAATCAATATTAATTTAAAAGCATCCGGTAGCACTTTTTTTCTGTTGGTTGTATATTTTATTTTGTTATTTTGTTTCTCTTGCTTCTATTTTTTCTATTTTCTTTTTTATTTATATTTATTTTACATCTCTTTTGGCCTTATGCTTCAATTAGCCATTTATTAAAAATTGGTTGGTTGGTGACCATTTACACTACAGTTATTACAAAATATTTTTTCCTGTTTTTGCTTTTTCCCCCCATTTTTTTCTGGTTTTGTTTCAGTTTTTTTTTTGTCTTTTCTATAGCCATTGAGTAACCATGATATTTTTTTACAGACTTCGTTCGACTATTTTCTAGCAGGAGTAGGTGAGGGAAAAAGTTATTTCGTAGTAAAATTCTAAAGGAAAGTCAACTCTATTCATTCATTAGAGCTGTAATATGGTGCGTATTTTACCGGTTTATTGCTAATTCAATGGAATATTTCTTACTTACTTAATTTAATTTAATTTGGTTATTACAACCCTTTAGTCAGGACCACAACCTAGCTTCCCGCGCCACCATTTATGTGAGTGTTAATTTTACTCTTGAGTGACGGGACCTATGTACAGTTTAAAGACGTTTAAAGTCGCTTTCGAACAACAGATTTTTGAGAAACATTTCATGGCATTTTTATTTTACTCTCAGAGTTCTTTGCCATAAAACTGCTGAGAAGAAGTCGCCGAACCAAATATCTTCTACATATTTTGTTTTGTACGAGAAGTCTGTTCTGGGACAGTGGCCTCAAGCTAATAAATTAACACACTTGTCTTATCAAGGTTTTTTAAATAACTTAATAGTGCCATGCCTGCCTTAACCATCAAACTCTCTGATGAGTTCTCGAATCTGGGCATCCCTATGAGGACCTACATACATAATTGGCCATTACAACCTGTTCGGTTAGGATTACGGCCTAGCTTCTCACACCACTCATGTTGTGTGTGTTAATTTTATGCATGAGTGGCGGGACCTACAGTTTAAATTCTACTCCGAACAACAGCAGGCTCATAATTGATAATGCGATCGTCGATTCCGTTAACGAAAGTTGGGCGGCCTCGGGCACGGGTAAAACGGCTCGTAAAGTCTGCCCAATGCTAGATGAGGGGCTCACAATGAGTCTACTTAAACTCCAAAGAGGCACGCTCAGTGTGGTTATCGGTGTCATTACGGGGCATTGCATTATGCGTACGCATGCGAGGCGCATTGGTCTTGGACGCCTTGCTAACGGTTTCTGCAGAAGCTGCAGAGATGTGGAATAGGAGGAGACTGTCCCTAACCTGCTGGGCACATGCCCGGCTCTTTGACAAAGGAGAAGTAAGTACTTGGGTACATACTACATGGATGATCTGGTGGAGCTGGCAGGGATTGACTTTGGCAGCTTGAATCGCTTCATCAGGAGCTCCGAGTGGTTCTAGACTAGGGGATAGCAGATAACTGTGGTAACACAATGGGCCCAATGCGGCCTAAGTGCGCCCATCAAATTTTCTTGGATGGCCAGGCACCTCTACCTACCTACCTAACATGCCTGGCTTAACCAAAGCAACTTAGTTCGTTATATGTAGCCTGTGTTTGCTTAAGTCCGATATCAATAGTTCATAGCAGACGTAGCTCTTGTAGTTTGTTGGATGAAACCGTTGATATTCGATTTTTCTGTTTGACTGCATATGCGATCTTTTCCACTTTCTTGCTTAAACGTCCGCAATGTTTTCGATGTGAAGTCGCCGTAGTCTAGTAGGTAGTGTGTTTGCTTATTAAACATAAGGCCACGCTTCAAATCCCAGGTCAGACATCTCCAACAAAACGAAATACAAAAAGTATTTCTTCATGGACTTCCTCTCAGCAGATTTCTGGCAAAAACTCTGAGAATAAATAAAAAATGCCATGAAAAAGTTTGTCAAAAATCTTTCGTTCGAAGTCGACTTTAAATTGTAGGTCCCGCCACTCATATATCAAACTAACACACAGCATAAGTGGAGTGAAAAGCTAGATTGTAATCCTGACTAAAGGGCTGCGATGACCAGTTATGTATGTATGTATGAAGGATAGTCAACCCTATTCAATCATTAAAGCACCGTTGTAATATGATGTGAAATTCCTTGGCTTATCGCTAATTCAACGGAATGTACTCGAGGAAAATAAAATAAACGTTTCCGAAATTCCTTCCTTCCTTAACCAAAGCAACTTGGTTCCTTACATGTAGCTTGTATTTGCCTAGCCTGCTTTCAGACATGGCTCTTATGGACTTTTATACTCGTACTACAGAACCTTACCAGGGCATTGACATTAATTTTTTATGTTGAATCGGCTGCTTGACTGTATATACGATCCTTTACCCTTTCATGCTTCAATGCCGTTAGTGATTAGCTGTTAAAATGCTTTATTCAAGCAGATTTTAAATCTTTCATTATCTCTCCGATTAACCACGTATGCTGCCCTCCTTTTTTGAAGAATTCTGAGTCTTACAAACTCTTTTGAATTGCTGCTTAAGTCGATTTCATATAAGCTTGTAGATTAGTTAAGTCCATTCCAGTGTTACAAGTTTGGCTTGATAACAGTCACTTGGGAGTCATGTCTTCAATTAAATGTCTTCGAAAATCTCTATGACTCATACTTTATTTCGATAAAAAATCTCCTCTTCTAATGACAACAAAGCTATGATTTGCATATTTTATTCAGATTTTGATTCCTTGTAAGACCCCTTTAATCTCTCAAAGTCTCCTTATTGGGGTATAATTTCAAAGAAATTACTTTCTCTCCCACCCAACTGGGAGAAATTCGGTCATTTCGGTTTTTCACTACATTTAATTGAACAAATACGAGACGGAAATAATTTTTTTCTTTCTTTCTTGTAAATTTTAAGTGAACATTTCCTGTAAATTTTTCTCATTCCATCAGAATAAATATTTTCACAACAAATAATGCGGCGCTGCTGTGCAGTTTCAATTTCTATAATGTCTTCTCGTTTTCCTGTTATTTTTTCCGTTTCTCTTTCTTGGTTTGTTGCTGAGCTAAACAAAGAAAACTTATTTGCTTTCTTTCGTTCTGTTTAATTAGGAAAAATTTCGTAAATTTGTTCGACAAACAAAAACAAAAGAATTTCCATGGAATCATAGGGCATAAAACGATAACAAAAGGTAAATAGAAAACCTAGAAATTGTTGTTATTTATTTAAAACGGGTTACAATAATTAATTTAAAATTAAAAAATTAATTAACGATGACATTAAATTTGTTGAATTGAAGGAAATTTATTTTTCGCTGTGGCCACTGTTGTATGGAATTCGAGTATGAACTTCATTCAAATGGGCTAGGGGATATGAATTTCAATAAAATGTGTTCAAAATGGCTTAATTAGATGCTAAGTACATACATACACACCAGAGTTCAGCAATGAGTATTCAAAAAGATGAGTAGATTCGAATCATACTCATAATTTCTGATACTTATACGCATTCATACTTATTTTAATGTCATACTCATACTACTCATATTCAAAGTTTGAAATACTCATGGTACTCATACTTAACAACACGCATGATTTTATTGATTTCGACTCTCCATGACTCAACATTTACACGAATCATAAAATAAGTATGATTCGCATACGAACACTACAATACTCACTAGAAGGTTGGGTGTTTGCATTGCTTGTTCTTTTTTGTAAATGCAACAACAACTAAAACCGTAAATTTTGATGTTACTCGAATCATTTATAAGTATTATAAGCAGTTTTCTAAAGTTATGAATCTGAATGGGTAGGCATATGAATCAAACATATTTCGAATATTATGAGTTTGATGTAAACGTTGTACTCATACTCATTGCAACCTGTACTTATAAATCAATGCAGTACTGAGTACGAATGAATCAGAGTAGTTGAATTTCAATACTGTTGACTCACTCATACTCGAAATTTCATGAGTACTTATGATTAGCGAAAAAACGATTCATTGCTGATCTCTGATACACACATAATTGGTCGCTACAACCCTTTAGTCAGGATTACAACTTTGTTTCTCATACTACTTATGTTGTGTGCTTTTGTTTTTTGTGGTAAAACCAGCACTCAGGGGATGGCCCCTACTCATGCAGTGTATTGTGCAGGTTTAGGAAAATAGGTTATAGGAAGGTGTTAATTTTATACAAGAGCGTTGGGAGCTATAGTTTAAAGTCGACTCCGAACGTTTTAGATTTATTAAGAACTCATGGCAATTTCATTTACTCTCCGAGGTTTTTCCCTGAAATCTAATGAGAGGAAGTCACTGAAGAAATATGTTTTCATACTTCGTTTTGTTGGAGATAACTGGCCTGGGATTTGAACCGTGGTCTCACGTTTAATAAGGCAACGTACTACAGTAATCCCTCGATTTACGTCGCAGTTGGTTCCAAAAAGAGGCGACGTAAATCGAAACGACGTAAATCGAATTCCATATTGCTCATACTACAAAGTAGTATGTTTTTAATAAAGAAACTTAAAAAAGTTACACTAATCCCTTAATTTACGTCGCAGTTGGTTCCAGACAAATGCGTCGTAAATCGAATGACGACGCAAATTGAAGTTAAAGGGAACAAAAAATTTGACGACGTAAATCGAAACAGCGTTAATCGAGGTGACGTAAATCGAAGGATTACTATACCTACTAGACTAGACACTAAGTGCTTAACATAATCAGTAAGTATGTGGCTAAAGAACAGATAAACTCAATGGATATTGAATGCATGAATATAGTGTGGGCCTTCATCAAAAAGCCCGCAGAGTATAAATGGGATTATACATTAGCCCAGGGCTTGCAAAAACATAGAAATGCATTTTGACAGATTTGGTAAGGCAGTTTTCATTTGTTTTGATTTGTTTTTTCTTTTTTAATCTTTAAGACGAAATAAATGCCTTAAAAATCCTATTCTTCTTGAAGGCTTACATGTTTATCCTTTTGCGGTTTATTTTGCATATTTTCTTAAAATTTCTTAATTTTTTTTCTTTTTTTTTTTGTAAGGATTACATGGGCACATAAGAATTGTCAGTTTCATGTTAAAAAAAATTTTTTCCTTGCTGTCATGCCTGACAAAACATTTTATTTTTTTTTATTTTTTTATTTTCCCCCCTAAATTATGCAACAAAATATGTAAGTTTATTTCCCCAAAAGTATGCCATAAAATATGTGCATAAACAATTATTTTTCCTACAATCTTCTCTCCTCTGCTTTCTCTCACGTTTCTTATATATTCTTCTCTTTTTTTTTTGTATGTTCTCTCACACTTTACATGTCGTGTAAAACAACTTCCGTTTTAGACATGTCCTCGCCACACTTTAAATGAATTGCACTTCAGTTGGTATGAAGTGACATTCAGCGAGTGCCTTACAAATATGTTTGCCCACCTCTTTTATGTTGTGTTTTATGTTTAATGTAATCAAGAATGTTTAAATGAAACAGAAATTATTTTAAATTAATTAATTAAACACATCGGGTTTGTATGTGTTTAGTCATGCATAATTTGTATGTATTAGGGAGAGTAAAAATCATACTGAAGGTATTGAATTTTTAAACGACAGCAATGAGCATGAGTTAGGTGGAATGTTATTATTTTTTTTAAAAATATTCGTCAATATTTTGAAAATAACTGGTAAAGCATGGATATAAATAAGAATTTGCTCATGAATTTCACTCATAATGCACTAGGTTTGGCTCTCTTGCATTTAAAGTTGTTTGTTTCAAGGCACTCTGTTGCTCTTATCCATGTCCTGTCAATATGAACATTATGCCCGCGTTGTTGTTGTTGTTAACATCTGTCAATTCGAACATTCACATGCTTTCGCTTGCTTGTCATTTTAACATTTTCATTTCAAGGTTACCATTAAAACACAAACATTTTCATTCCATCATTAAGCGAATAATTGTTAATTGAAAGGAAACATCAAATGCATCATGTTTTGCACAAACCATACATAGATCATTTTAACAGTTTAAAAACGAAATTAATTAATTTGCAACAACAATAAAAAAAGCCAAGAAAACATGACAGTTAACAAAATGAATTTATGTGCAAAAGAGTGTAAACAAATTCATGGTATAACCGCCAGGTCGAGAGTAGCAAACTGGGGACTGCAGAGATTAAAATTCTATCAGGTCTCTTGATAAGGTTTCAGACACTGGCTTTAAAGCGTTTAGAAAAGGTCCCACTTAGACTAACATTTACAACCATTGTGATACCACAATCAATCAATACTCAGTCCAAGTCTTAAACATTTCCTAGAGAAAACTAAACTGAATCCATAAGAAATCTTGCTATTACAGCAATTAAGTCACCGTAGTCTAGTAGGTAGTGATATGTTGCCTTATTAGACATCAAGGCCACGGTTCAAACCCCAGGTCAGACATCTCCAACTAAACGAAATACAAAAAAATATTTCTTCAGCAACTGCCTCGCAGGAGATTTCTGGCAAAAACTCTGAGCAGAAATAAAACTTGCCATGAAAAGTTTCTCAATAAGGTCTGCCGTTCGGAATTGACTTTAAAAACTGTAGGTCCCGCCACTCATGTATAAAGTTAACACTCACAACATAGGTTAGTTGAGGTCGGAGATATCAATGATATCAAAAGGCTCACTTGAGCTCGCATAGCGGCCCGTTGCGATGCCACGAGGTGAACGCAGTCAATGTACTGACCAAGTCCAACCAAAAAAAAAAAAAAAAAAATAGGAAAGAGGAAAGAGGAAAGAGGAAAGAGGAAAAAGTTGGTCAGCGCAAGGGCTGCACATCAAAAGCACGACTACCCCATACTGGAAAACCAGCCAGAAAGTTGGATGATCGAAGCTCTATCATATCATATCATCATATCATGATATCAATAGATGATAGCTCCGTCAAGCTGACAAGAAATGAAGAGCCAAGTAACCTATATCTGCACCTCGCAAGAGATGGGCATTAACAAAGAAAGTGGATAACAGTCTCCTCTTCCTCAGCGGATCTGCATCCACGGCAGAAGTCGTTAAATGAGAGTCGCATTCTTTCCGTGTGTCTGCCCGTAACACAATGACCTGTAAGCATGGCCACAGTGATTGAGATGATGCCACGACTAGGTCCAAGTAACTGGTTGGTACGCCTTCTATCCATTAGGGGCGAAGTGAGTTAGCAGAAAGAAATAATTTTCGCGTAATGGCCAGCTTGACCGAGACGAGTGGCATGCCCAAGTCTACTGAAGAGGATTCCGGATCAGACCTGGCGAGCTCATCGGCTCTGCAGCTCCCCGGAAACACACAACATAAGTGATGAGAGAAACTAGGTTGTAATCCTGACTGAGGGGTTGTAATTGTATGTATGTATTACATCAATTTTTATGTTAGAGAGCTCAGTCAACGACGGCAGAAAGTGAAATCTCAAAAAACAAGACCAGGCCATTCACTCATAAGATAAAAAAAACAGTTTCTTCCTCCTCCTCAGTCCTACAGGGCAAAAAGGCTTTTGATGGAATGAAATGTCTTTCGGCAAGCCTACCAAGAGGGCAGTGGCCATCCATTGGGCGATGGTTGGATGTATGTATATGAGGTTTAAGAACAGAAGCGAGTCACTCCTCTTCTTATTCTTACGTGTAATAAAATTGCCATAAAAAATATCTAAAAAATTTGTCGTTCGGAATCGACTTTAAACTGTAGGTCCCACCACTCATGTATAAAATTAACACACACAACATAAGTGGTGTGAGAAACTAAGTAGTAATCCTGACTGAAGGGTTATAATGGCCAATTATATATGTATGTATGTACATATGTTATAAAGATCTGTCGAACAATTGTTGGTTTTTGCGCAGAAGAGTGTAAAGAAGAATAGCAAACAAAGCAAATTGTTTGTTGTTGTTTACATTAAGTTGTGAACAGTGGCATACAGAATGAATACAAATTAATTTGTATTTTATTTACAATCTACGAATTTATATTTTATACGTTTTTAAAAAGGTAAAAACGTAATAATATTATCACACAACTATAAAAACAAAATAAATAAATAAAACAACAACAATTATTAAAAAAAAAACCTTCATATTTAATTAATTTAAATAAAATTTTCCCCATATGGCAGAGACTGCCCATGGCTATTTTATTATTGTATTGCCAATACACCCTGCTGGCGTATGATTAATATTCGCAGAATTGTTCGTATTAATCATACGCACCGTTGCTTTGGTTTGTAATTTTTTTATGGCATTTTAATTAAAGAAAGTTTTCATTTTTTTGCTCCTGATATTTCAAACAATATCGTGTTTCTTTTGTCTTTTTTTGCGAGCATATTTGCATAATTCTTGTAAAAACTGTGAGAAATTCGAAGTAATAACATGAAATAGAGAGAAGCGTTAAAAATTGCAAATGAAGAGACAAATTTCAGAGTCAGTTCAGTTGCAATTATTCAGTTTGAGAGTAATTGTTTTCGTTTCTGTTTAATTTTTACAATTTGCATTGGCTTACGTTTTTCTGACAGATGCCATTACAATGTTTTTGAGAAGAAAAAACAGAAAAAAATTTTAAATGAAAAAAAAAAGAGAAAAACAAAGTAAGGAAAGTGGGCAAGGAAATCTAAATAAGATTAACAATGACCAGTGCCATCAGAAACACTAACAAACAAAAGTTAATGAAAGTTATTTCAGGAAGAGCTGAACCAGAAAAAACCAAAAATAGTTTTTAATCAAACAAAACAAATGCCAAAAGCAACTTCGAAGTTTTTCACTTTCAATGTTTAAATTTACTTGGCAATGATTTTGTTTTTCTCACGTTTCTCTTTATCATGTTTTCTTAATAATACCACCCTTAAAAGAAAATACAAAAGAGAAAGAAGCTAAGACCAGCGCTTTTTTTAAAGCATTAACCAGCGTATGCATTGAGTTTGACCCCCAGTATCTCGCCAAGTTGAAATTAATGAAGATGATGTCGACAAAAAAAAATGTAAGCAATGAAGACAATGATTGTTGACTTCTTTATTTCTGTTTTCTTCTTTCATGCTTTTGCTGGCTTATGTTATACTTTTTCTACAAAAACAAAATAAAAAAGATCAAAAAAAATTTTAAACAATAGCTGTAGCTGTAGCTGTAGCTGCACTCTTATAATTGATGACCCATGGCTGAATGGAATGTCTTACTAAACGAAATGCGTAGATCTTTAATGTTTCAGGGAAAGAAAAGAAAAAAAATGTCCAAGTCACAGTCACAAAAGACCACAATACTTACAACTGCTACGTGACCAAGTGCTAAGCCAAGGATAAAACACGATTTTCTGATGGCATCGTCATCATCATCAGCATTACTGGCAATGATGCACTGTGGTACGAAAGGTCAGGATTATAAGGCAAAACATTTTTTTAATTTGAATTTTATCAAGTGATTTGAAGACTTCCAGAATAAAATTCCAGTTGTTATGCGCTTCAAACCTACCTTATAGAGCCTGATTACAACCCCTTTTTATTTAAAAGTGTCTTCTAAATACCACAATAGACGAAGAATAAAAATGTTGAATGCTGTTGGTTTGGCAATTGCCAAACCACTGGTTGAAAGGGCATTGAAGAACTGGACCGAAAATAGGCTTAGGAATACGTGGATAAATTGAGTTCCCTTTGTCCTGATAATAAGAAAAACTGAAATACATTAGAGGAAGGTTTTTACGTTTTACAGTCGCCGAGAAACTATTGCCGGACGTTTAACTTGCTTGAACCATTCTTTACTCAGACGACTATAGAGAGGAAGGAGTCCAAAACTATGTACAGGTTCGAAGGGATTTTATGTAAAGGCAGAAAAAGAAACAAATGTACAGCAAAGTACAGCATAGATGTGTATAGTTTTCCTGTGAATTTTTGTGATACAGAATCTCTTAGTACTAATGAGCGTTAGAGGACTGGATCACGTGAAGCTGAGGGAGGTGATGTAAACTTGCCATCGTGATGAAGCGCTTTGAGTCCGTTGGATTTTTTCTTGTGGATTTAAGTCTTAAGTTAAAGATGTATGAGAATAAAGCTTAAATCACAGCGGCCTTTAAACAACGTAACCTAGCTAGAGTCATGGAAAATTTAACATTAAGTATAGGCTTCCCCCATAATAGCATCAATAAGTCTTCCAAACGACTACACGCACTTTGTTTTACTTACGCTTCAATATTCAAAACCCGATACATTTTCGTAGCGATCCCCGTTCAGATGGGGACTCGTCCTCTACACTTATTGTAGTTGCCCAACAAACTGCCTTAAACCTATTTGGTTTGATAAGTACCTTTGATTCTGTTTATTTTCGTTTCCTTGAGGCTACCTCTCAATCTGCTGCCGTTCCACAATAAATTTCTGGTCCTATTAGAGGCGGCAGATGTCCCCCATGGCGAGCGTGTTTATCTAATCACTGTCAGAAAGTCAGACATGACGTTTGTATCCAGCAGAGGTTGACCCTTTTCCTCAATGTAGCTTATCAGGTTCCGCAGCTCCTGCAGTGCCAGTATGTTTATCATTAGTTTTCTCATTTGCGATGCAGTTTGCTTCGTAGATATTGTCCTCAATAAAAGTAATCAGCCCCCTTCCGTTGCGTTGGCCTTAATCGTTTACATATATGTCTGTGTTTGCTTTGATTCTGAGTGTGCTGAACATGTTAGTTTTTAGAAGCTTGGTTGTTAGTCGACCCACATACTCAGTTGGGGTTACGAACCGATAAGGCAGAGTATTTTACTCCACCTCCCAGTATTGGGTCTTGGACCTTCATTTCGATTATCTATTGAGTTTACTTCAGACATTGGAATCAGATCGCTTAATGCAACACATTTGTCGACCATACATACATACATAATTTTTCATTACAACCCTTCAGTCACTATTACGACATAGCTTGTCCCACCATTTATATCGAGTGTGTTTTATAAATCCGCCAAATAATTTTTTTTTTTTTTTTGAAAATGCTTTAAAAAAAACCACTGAATATTTTCTCAAATTTATTTTTTTATTGGAAAGTACAATCCTTCCGGTTAATAATGGAAAATAATTTCATTCAAATGGCTGCCTCGGCTGGCCATGCAGTAGCCTACACGATCGGTCCAATTTTTAAGCACATTATCGATTATGTGCAGCTGTATTTCAACAATCTCTACACGAATATTGTCCTTTAAAGCGTCAATTGTCTCTGGCTTGTCGGCGTAACACTTATCTTTGACTGCACTCCACAAATAATAGTCCAACGCTGTCAAATCGCAGCTCCGAGGTGGCCAAACGACATCAGCTCTGCGGCTGATAATGCGATCTTCAAAAACAGGACGCAAAACATCGAGTGTAGCTTCGGCTGTGTGGCACGTAGCGCCTTCCTGTTGAAACCCAATGTTGCCAATATCCTCCTCTTCAATTTTGGTGAACAAAAATTCGTTCAACATGGCCCGATAACGACTGCCATTGACTGTAACGGCCACTCCTTGCTCATTTTCGAAGAAAAATGGCCCAATTATGCCTCTGGACCAAAATCCGCACCAAACAGTGACTCGTTTTGGGTGCGTCGGCTTTTCAATATATGCGTGCGGGTTTTCTGTGCCCCAAATGCGACAATTTTGCTTGGTTACATACCCGCCAAGATCAAAATGAGCTTCATCTGAAAAGATGATTTTTTTTGCCAAAATCGGCATCTTCTGGTGTAGGCTACTGCGTGGCCAACCGAGGCAGCCATTTGCATTATTAACCGGAAGGATTGTACTTTCAAACAAAAAAGAAATTTGAGAAAATATTCAGTAGTTTTTTTTTTAAAGCATTTTCAAAAAAAAAAGTTATTTGGCGGACCCTTTATATGAGTGGCGGGACCTACGGTTTAAAGTCGATAGCGAACGGCAGATTTTTGAGAAACTTTTTCATGGGAATGCTACTTTTACGTTCAGAGAACGTAAGTTCAAGAAATCTGCTGAGAGTAAGTTGCCGAAAAAATATTTTTTCAATCATCGTTTCATTGGAGATGTCCGACATGGCATATGAACCAATGCCTCAAGTCTAATGAAGCAACATACCACGTATTAGACTACGGCGACTTCAACGATTAATAATTGTAAGATATTCCCATATTCGTCCGTTAGGACATAGTAACTACACAAGGAAAGAATACATTTCTGTAACTTAACTTAGTTTTGAAGGACTATAGCGAGAGGCCATCAAAAACACTGTCTTTCTACATTTTAATTTGTATTGCCACCGAAGCAAACTTTGGAATCTAAACAATTTTGCAGTTATTTTTTTAAATTCAATCTTAAATTCTCGACAAGAATTAAATTTTCTGTTAAATTTTTAAAAGTTATACACCAGAAGCTTCACTTTAAGGTACTGCGATTTCTACAAGAAGGTTGTAAAACACATGCAATAAACGTGTGTGTAACTTGACCGTAAAAAAAAAACTAAAACATCTCCTCAATCTCATCATCATCATCGTTATCTATGCATGTCCTGTAGCCAGGACTATAATATGGAAAAAATATGTACGTATGTTACGTGGGTTGTGGTGCATGTGACAACCTACAAAATTCACTGTCTCCTCGTACTCATCAAGTGCTCTTCATAAGAATCCTCATCGAAGTACGTACGTGGCACGAGTCGCGAGGTACGAGGTATTACGAATTAATGCCTGTTGCTAA
This sequence comes from Sarcophaga carnaria, assembly GCA_958299815.1. Taxonomy (NCBI): domain Eukaryota; kingdom Metazoa; phylum Arthropoda; class Insecta; order Diptera; family Sarcophagidae; genus Sarcophaga; species Sarcophaga carnaria. Next base: position 11,307,278 of record OY283153.1, read on the forward strand.
TGATAAACAGTTTGACGAAGTAACGAAAATCGTTAAAAAATTTCTTTGTTCCCGTTTTTTCCATTTTTTTTTTATTTTTTTTCTCTTGTCATCCATTTAATGTTGGTTGGTTATCCTTTGTTTGAATGTCGTTGGCATCGTTAAAAAAAAAGATGAAAAAGACTGATGATGATGATGATGATGATAAGATGATAATGAAGCTGGCTAGGATACGACAACAGTGATGGTAATTGTATAGGTACTCTTTTTATGTTGTTTTTGTTTTTGTTGCTGTTGTAAATGATAATGGTTAACATGGATACTTTCATTCCATTTTTTTGTCCCTCGTAATTTTTTTTTGTTTTTTTGCACTTGACAAGTATTTTTTTTTTTTTTTTTTGATAAATTTCTCGTGATGTTCTAATTTTATCGCTTTTTCCGCTGCTATTCTATTCTGTCTATGCGATTTTAAGTGAATCTTAGTGTTATTGACATAAAAAAAATTTTCAAATTGTACGTGCCATTCAAGGGGGGCATCCAGAAAAAAAAGCGAAAAGAAATTCCACTAAAAACTTAAAAGAAAAATAAAGTCAAGATTACTTCAAATGAAAATGAGAAATTAGAAATTGAAAACAAAAGACAAGAAAAAAGTGGAAAAAAAATTCTGTTTAAATTCAAGAATTTTCGCATGTTCGGTATACTTTTCATTATTCAAAGAAAAAAATTCAAATGTTCTTTAAAGTTCAGCGGAAAGACGGTAACAAAGAAATGTTAAAAATAAAAACTTTTACAATGGAAATGAAAAAACGATGAGGACAAGACTGACAATGAGAATGAAAGTTCTCCTAGGCACATCGAACTTAAAGTAAAAACAGCCTTTCACATTTCAGCCACCATTGTTCTACCCAGCAAGGAAATCAAGGAACCCTATCTAGCTATCTGTCGTCATAGTCTAGTGGGTAGTCTGTCGACTTATTAGACGTGAGGCCGCGCGGTTCAATCCCCAGGACGGACATCTCGAACAAAACAGAAACATGAAAAAATATTTCTTCGGCGACTTCCTCTCAGCAGATTTCTGACAAAAACTCTGAGAGTAAATAAAATTGCGATGAAAAGTTTCTCAAAAAAATTTTGTCGTTAGGAGTAGACTTTAAACTGTAGGTCCCACCACTCATGTATAAAATTAACACACACAACATATGTGGTGTTAGAAGTTAAGCCGTAATCCTTACTAAAGTATTTTAATGAGCAAGTACGTATGTAAAGAAACCTGCCAGCATACTCTTTAACTAAATTTTGGTAATCAAAATGGAGTCAAAAACCAAAGAAAAGTTTGCACTGCAACCACCATTAATCTTTTGAGCATCTCTTGCCAATCACATACTAAGTACGTCAAGTAAGCGCAGCTACTCCTTCAGTAGAAGTTTCTTTAAATACTGTTCGCTCAGGGCAAGAGAACAGTTCGCATTCTAATAGAAAATCTAACGGGACACTGCGCTATTGGCAGTTTAGCTGATAGGCTCGGTCTGTTCCACTAGGATTACTTCAGAAGCTGCCAGGATGTGGAGGAAATGGTATGCAAGAGCCATGCACTTCAGGACAAACGTCATCGGTTAATGGGCGACAGAACGTTTGAAGATCTGGTCAAGGTGGTGGACGCGCCACTGAGGCAACTAGCCGGTTTTATGTCGAGCCCGGGGTGGTTGAAGCCCACCACTTGACAAGGTGGCTTACCTCAAACTGGATACTACAATCATCATGTGGCCTGATCCAACGAGTGATATTGTCCGTGACTAGCAAGCTAACCGCTAACCTTACTTAGTCTAACCTGTTCACCTAGCATATGTATGTAGTAGCCTGTATTTCATATAAACCTGCTCTATTTACATACATACATACTTACATAATTGGTCATTACAACCCTACAGCGCTATAAAGTTAAGGTAAAAAAGTACGTCAAGAACAAGATGACATTTTGCGCTTTCTTATGCAATCGCAGTTTTTATACGTCCACTTGTAACTTTCTTTGTTCATTTTTGCCGTTCCTACTAGCGTCATGGCTAAGGAATTTTCTAGAATGGCCGCAGAATAATTATTATGGTCGTAATGAGGTACCCTAATACTGCGATCATACAAGCTATTGTACTCCCTTATAAGGTATCCCCATAATGTATTCACCAAGTCTATTGCCCTGACAAATTTCTGTATGTTGCTCGGTGTCAACAAAGTGGTTCCTTCACCTAGTACTTGACATGCACCCATGTGTTTCTTTCATGGGTTGCAAGCATGTACCCTGATTACCCTAATCAGCTCAAAGCCTACTTATCGGTGTCGAGACAATATTCATTCTGAACGATTAATCACTTCAGGTTTTTCCTGGAGAGTGTGATACATAGCTCAGATCTCCTCTTATTGTAATTTCCCAACGTATCTTTTGATTGCATCAAACACACTGAGATTTGAGTAGGTTGCTGGCCTCTCTGTACTTTCCTTTTCTATTAGAATACCTCACCAAACATCCGCTTTTATTCCTTAGAAGGAATTTGGTATCATCAATGAAAAATCTGGCCTCACTGTCGAAAATTCCCACATGACCTGGTACCCAGAAGAGAATAATTTGATTTGTAGGTCCCGCCACTCATATATAAAATTAACACACACACAACATAAGTGGTGTGCGAGACTAGGTTAATAATTCCTGACTGAAGGATTGTAATGACCAATTATGTATGCATGTGCATGTGCACACATTATAATGAAAAAACTTCCCACAAAATCAAAGCTATCTGAGCGTTTTATTGAATTTCTCTTGGAAAACTGAAAAATGGATCCTCGAAGTATAAAAAAGTGAGTCCGTGACATCCATTAAAAGGTTCATGTTTACGCTGTTTACTGTGCTTCTAAAAATAACTTGTTCTTTACAACGTTAATTTTTTTTTGTTCTTTTCTTTGTCAATAAGAAAATCCTTCAATGCTTAGCAAGTTTCAAAAGAAGTCTACAAGTCAACTGTTTTAAGTTCTTCTTCTTTTGTTTTTAAGTGTTATTCTCTTTGTTTTCTTCTCTTATTGTTGTGCAATTAATTATTAAAATTTCACTTTTTTCCTGTAATTAACTCTCTCAAGCAGTTTCATGACTTCCTTCCCCTAACCTTCTTCACTCAGAATGCCTTGCTTCATTAAATTGTGTTCACAAAAGGGTTTTAATTTTAAATGAAGTCCTTAGAATGCCTCTCTTACTTGTTCTTGTTTTTTCTTTTTTCTTTTCTTTTACAATTACTTGCACTCCGAGTAACATGTTTAACTGAAATTAACTGCTACGGCTTCCATTTGTTGCACTTCGTTGTCCTTAATTAAGATTAATTGTGAGTATGAGTTTCTTTCTTGGCAAAGTAACTCCTTTAACATGTATCTTCTGTTGCTTGAAGTACAACTAATTTTTAAAAGTGTCAACGCAAAAATAAATTGAATTTATTTTTTTCTTTTTTGAGTTCACTTCCCGTTTGGAGATTTATTTTTTTACTCTTCCCATTGGCAGATGCTACAGCATCAGACATGAGAAATAGTTTTCGAAGAAGTATTATTTTAAAAACTTTCTTGGTACAAGTACGGATTTAGCTTGAATTTCATTTTTTTTTTGTAAGGCTTGAATTGACTGATAAGACAAAACAGAACATAAAAACCATTTCATCTGAAGTTAGAGAGAATTTTTCCAATTATACACGTCATATAAGGTGTAGTAAAAAGAAAAAAGTCTATTATTATTAAATCAAATTGAAGGGAATTTTTTGATCATTCATTGCCATTTTAAAGTTACATCCATAGTGGCCTTTATAAAGAAACCTTGGCTAGAACCGGAAATCGAGGAATTACTGTAGTCTCCTGTTATACTAACCCGAGTCTCCTTTGCTGTGGATGTCACTGCAAGGTACCATCAGCGTAAATCCAACAACCGCTAGTGCCGCTATATATAGGTATTAATGCTGTGGTTAAGGCAATAAATGTTAGCCCCTGTACTGTATGTAAATGTTGTAAATAACGAACTGATTTGGATATAAAACAACAGATTTAACTTGATTTTCTTTAACAATCGCAGGAATTATTGCCACCAAATTTAATTTTAAATATTTACCAAGAAATCAAATTCAACTTAAGTCGCGTCAAGAGCTCAGTCAAGTGATTTCAATTAAATTGCATGAAATAAAGTTTAAGCCGCTATCATGAGCATGGCTTTAAACTTTAATTAAAAATTCACTTGACAAACCGTTTGGCAAAAAATAAAACAAAAAGAAAAAAATTCATTTCAATTGATTTGTAAGCTTTTGTTTAAACAAAAAAATATTAAAAAACCATACACACACTAACAATTCAATTCCATTTCATTGCATTGCATTGCATGGCATTGCATTGATTTATATTTTTAGCCGTTTACTCTTTTACTCTCTTATTTTTTTTAAACTCAAATTTCATACGAATTTCTCTCTCTCTCTTTCTGTTTTTCATGTCCATTTGCAGGATTTTCAAAATGACTTCATCAGCAGCCCAGGCCGATGTCAATCTGCTGCATGCATCTGTCTTATCGATGGTGGAATTCGATGATGATATTTTTGCTGCCGGCAACTGTTTCGATTGGAATGAACATCCCTCACAGCCAGGATTATTCTGCCCGTTTGCCTATCGCCTGCCGCCACCCAATTTGGGTGCAATTCTAGCCAAAGACTTGGCCATGGAGTATCACTATTTGGGCAATACATCCGAATGGTTTTTTCAGGCGCGTAAAAATGCTGAAAAAGTCATTGCACGCAATGAACAATATTTAAAAGGTAATGCAAGGAAGGAAGGCTCGTAAAAGCCTCTTTTTTTGTTTTTTTATATGAATGTTATATATGTACGCAGATACAGATTTATATTCAACCAATTCTGTAGTTTAAAATCAATTTTTTTTGTTTCATTGTGTTGCTATTTTGATTTATGTGGGAGTATTGAAAATGATGCCATGTGCCGTTTTAATAGTTGTTTTTATTCTTTAGTTTCAATAACCGAAAAAATCATTTTTTTTCCTTCCATTTTGACATAAAAAGTTTGGTGGTTTGATGTCTTGCACAAGCAGTTTATAAATCAGTCTCTGGAACCCTCTTTTTTTATTAAATTTTTATAGGTTTTCAAAAGTAAAAGAATTGCATGATCCGCTACAATTCGAGGTTCAAATTTATCATCACAGCTATCCTTACTTCCTTAATTAAGTCATTACAACCCTTTAGTCAGGACTACAACCTAGCTTCTAACACCAACCCTGTTGTGCGTTACTTTTGCTCATAAGGGACGGGTTTCTTGTTTCTTTTCATTTGATTTTAATTATTTCTCAGGGTTTTTACCGAAAGACTGCTGAGAGACGATGTGGTCGAACAAAATTAATTTTTCATATTTCATGCAAAGTGTGTCTGAGCTAAAGGTTTGAACTACGTTTCTCGTCTAATGAGCCAACACACTACCTACTAGTTTACGGCAACTAAAATCATGGTAATCGCGTTTATAAAATTAAGATCCCTTAATCTGTTCTGTTCGCCGTGGTCTAGTAGATAGTGTGTTGGCTTATTAGACGAAAAGTCAGGGTTCGAGCCGCCCAAAATAAAATAGAAAAAGTATTTCTTCGGCGACTTCCTCTCAGCAGATTTCTGGCAAAAACTCTGAAAGTAAATAAAATTGCCATGAAAGCTTCTCAAAAATCTGTCGTTCGGAGTCGACTTTAAACTGTAGGTCCCGCCACTCATGTATAAAATTAACACACACAACATAAGTGGTGTGAGAAACTAGGTCGTAATCCTGACTGAAGGCTTGTAATGACCAAGTATGTATGTATGTAATCTGTTCCACGTAATCCATCTATGAAGCACTCTGACTTACTCTTGCCTTCCCAAAGAGGATTTAAATTAATTGAGAACATCTTAGTAGGGAACAGGCCCCTCATACATAACACATACATTACAACCCTTCATCTGGATTACAACCTATCTTTTCGTACCACTTATGTTGTGTATGTTAATTTCTTTGTACATGAGTGAAAGAACCTACAGCTTGAAATTGACTCCGAACGACAGATTTTTGAGAAAATTTTCCTGGGTAATTTTATTTCACTTCCAGAGTTTTTGCCGGAAATATGCTGAGAGGAAGTCATCGAAGAAATATGGTGCTTTGAACCGTGGCTTCACGTTTAGTAACCCAACACAATACCTACTAGACTACGGTGCCTTCATGTATATAACATGGTGCAGTCAAAGGGCAAATCCTCTCATCATTAATTTGTTTAAGTTTCCGAAATAGATTTTTCCACTTCAAAAAGGGATTAGTCCACAGAAGCAGGTTATAGGATGCTAGGGTTGCCATCCATCTTTTTCTAGAAACAACATTCCGTGTGATACGTTACTGTATTGATGTATTTACAAAGAATTTGGCTCATTGAGTTCAATTTTTATCTCATGAGTTGGCACCGACTGATCGGCAACAAATGCTGAAGTTGTGCTCTCTGAGGGTCAAAGGGTTCTTCAATTAAATTTCAAAATTTGAGAGCCATGCTAAAAATTTTTTGGCCTTCTATTGAGCTCCGCATTGGGTGCAATGAGGAATTTGTCTCATGGAGTTCTGCTCTTTTCAAAGAGGTGCTGCTGTCTGACCCTAGAATGAGGCTTGTTGTTGCGTTTTCATTGGCACGATTGATTACCTCCAAAGTGCTTGATGTCTTTTAGTTTCTGTATAAAACAGGAAAAAATGCTTACCTTTAGACCGACTAAAAGATTGATTGCTCATTTTAAAGCAATCCACTGTCGATATCAGCCTCAATCGTAAAAAAATCAGCACACTATACACCATAATCGTTCACAGAGGCCGTTCTCTCCAGGCAATGACAAACGGAACCACTTCTATGGATGGATCTACTTCAGTAGACTAATATCCAGCTGCTAAGCTGAAAAGACTTGATTAATGAAAATGAATCAAAACAAAGAAGTAGAAAAAGGCTGGAGAAGATGCTATGTGATGGCTGCTATTAGAAAAACGTATCGAACAACGAACATAATTAAAATGCCGCCTCTTGGGAAAGACTAGGACTAATGATTAAATATATTAATACTACACCCTAGACAGCAACCCAATATATATTTTAACAAAGGGCTTTGTTTCTAGTATACATGAGATGGCAACACTATCGTTCTAAAAATTACAACAGTATACAAATGATTTGCTTAGCTTATCGTGCACTTTATAAGCCAATGTCCGTCAGTGGCTTGACACAAACTTCTTACGTTTGGCTCGTTCTTTCTTATGGCCTTATGCAGTTATCGTTCAGCTTGGTTTTCAGCCTGATTTTAAGAGAGCCAATACGAAGCTAAATACGAAGTTCTGATGCTGTTTGCCAAAACTGGTTAACTCTTATTACGCTCTAATATCTAATAAAAGTACTCGGAAGACTTTGAGGACTTCATTGCCTTACATAAGCGTGCCATTGCATTTGGATAATGAAATGTAGGGGCATTCTCTTGTAAGTAGGTACGAAGGTAGGTTTGGAGTAGTAGTTTTGATACTCACTTGATCACGCATAGCGGGCCATTGTGACGCCACAGGTAAACGCAGTCCCTGTACTGATCGAGTTCCACCAAACTAGGGAAGAAGTTGGTCAGCACAAGGGCTGCACATTAGAGGTATCCATTTGTATAATAAAGAGATAAGCCAAGCTCTTCGGATAAAAATGTTAAACGAATAACAAATAATTCTGTAATATACACTGTGATGTGTCATCCATACATACATACATAATTGGTCATTACAACCCTTCAGTCAGGATTACGACCTAGTTTCCCACTTATGTTGTGTGTGTTAATTTTATACATGAGCGGCGGGATCTACAGTTTAAAGTCGACTCCGAACAACAGATTTTTAAGAAACTTTTCATGGCAATTTTATTTACTCTCGGAATTTTTGCCAGAAATCTGCTGAGAGGAAGTTGCCGAAGAAATATTTTTTGTATTTTGTTTTGATGTCAGGCCTGGGGCTCGAACCGTGGCTTTTCGTCTAATAAGCCAACACACTACCTACTAGACCACGGCGACTTCTGTCGCCTTTTACAAATTTCATCCCTTTCATCATCCCTTTTTACAAATTTTTGTGTTAAAAGTTAAAAAACTTTTACTCTTACCCAATTACGGAAATTACTTTTACCCCCTAATGCCTTAAGCTGATTATTTAATGTGCCGCATAGAATAAAAATTGCTGACTTTAATTAAAGTTTTAATAAAATTTAATACCTTTTATTGTTTTTGTTGGTGTTGTTGGCTTATTGGTACCAAAGTACCAAAATTTATTTTAATCCTTACAAATGAATTTATTGCCATTAAGCACTCTTTTACTCTCTCTCTCTCTCTTTCTCTCTGTGTGGGTGTATGTGTTTGTATGCTTTTGTTATAAAACAACTGAATTAAATATTTATGGCCTACAAATTAGGGGCAAATTGTTGTGTTGTTATGTGTGGGTGTGGTTTGTTACTAAATCGAAGTGAAGGATACCCTACTAGAAGACTTCAGAAAAAATTATTTCAATTTATTCCACTAAAACAAGTGAGCTTTATAAGGATATTCCTGTAGTTTTTTCTTTGATTTTTAAGGGTTGCCTTAATGGCAGGAATTAGTCATCAATATTTGTGTTTCAAAGAAGAAAAGAAAATAAAATTCAATTTAGCAAGGAGAGTTTCATTTGATTTGTTTAATTTAATTATTTATTTTAAACCGGCGGCTAAAGAAACCCAAATAAGAAAAGGTATAACGTGATCAAATCACATGATCTCAGTGACCAGACCTCATTATCTCCACGGGAGATGACCGTGTATTGAAAAAGCTCTTGCAGACTGTTCAATGTGGCATGAACTGTATGGCAAATAGCATTATTCTGTTGAAATCCCATGCCGTTAATGTCCAAATTATCGAATTCAAACCTCATTGCAGTGATGACCTAGCTAACATTGATTTAAAAAAAAAATGAACTGATGTAGCCGTCAGACCAAAATTTACGCCAACCAGTGAATTTTTCCGGATGCATTAGACGCTTTAGGATCGCATGTATATTGGTATCGTTCCAAATATAAGAATTTTCTTAGTTCAGTATTCGCCGTAGTCTAGTAGGTAGTGTGTTGCCTTATTAGGCATAAGGCCTCGGTTCAAACCCCAGGTCAGGCATCTCTAACTGAACGAAATATTGAAAAAATATTTCTTCGGCGACTTCCTCTCAGCAGATTTCTGGCAATAACTTTGAAAACAAATAAAATTAGGTTAGACATCTTCAATAAAACGTAATTTAACAAAATATTTCTTCTTCGACTTCTTTTCAACAGATTTCTGGCAAAAACTCTGTGAGTAAATAAAAATTGCCATGAAAAGTTTCTCAAAAATCTGGCGTTCGGAGTCGACTTGCAGGTTCTGCCACTCATGTATAAAATTAACACACGCAACATATGTGTTGTGAGTAGCTAGGTTGTAATCCTGACTGAAGGATTGTAATTACCAATTATGTATGTACATATGTATGTATGTATGATATAGCCGTCATACAAAGATTTACATCAAACAGGAAATTTTTCGGAATGCCTTGAATGTTTTTAAATCTCATGTGTATGGGTATAGTCGCAAATATAAGAATTTTCTTAGTTCACGCATCGTTTCATTAAGAAGTAGGCCTTATCGGTGAAGATGATTTTAAGACTAAAATCCTGGCCGGAACAGAACACCCAATTTGCTAAAAGAATAGAGATCAGCAATGAATCGCTTTTTCACTACTTATAAGTACTCATGAAATTTTGAGTATGAGTGAGTCAACAATATTGAAATCCAACTACTCTGATTCATTCGCACTCACTACAACATTGATATATAAGTTCAAGTTGCAGTGAGTATGAGTACAACGTTGACATTAAACTCATAACATTCGAAATATGTTTGATTCATATGACTACTCATGCAGATTCATAACTTTAGAAAAATACTTATAATACTCATAAATGATACGAGTGATTCGAATCATTCATACAAATTTTCAGTCTTAGTTGTTGTTGCATTTACAAAAAAAAAGAACAAGCAAAGCGAACACACAACCTTCTCGTGAGTATTGTAGTGTTCGTGCGCGAATCATATTTATTTTGTGATTCGTGTATACGATGAGTCATGGAGAGTCGAAATCAATAACTTCATGCGTATTGTTAAGTATGAGTACCATGAGTATTTTAAACTTTGAATATGAGTAGTACGAGTATGACATTAAAATAAGTATGAATGCGTATAAGTATCAGAAATTATAAATATGATTCGAATCTACTCATCGTTTTGAATACTCATTGCTGACCTCTGATACATACATACATACATGCATACATATATACATATATAATTGGTCATTACAACCCTTTAGTCAGGATTACGACCTTTTACACATGTGTGGCGGGACCTAAAGTTTAAAATCGATTCCAAACAACAGAGTTTTGAGAAATTTTTCATGACAATTTTTTATTTTACTCCCAGAATTTTTGCCAGAATCTAGCGAGAGGAAGTCGCCGAAGAAATATTTTTTCAAATTTCCTTTTGTTGAAGATGTCTGACCTGGGGTTTGAACCGTGGCCGCACGTCTAATAAGCCAACTCACTGCCTACTACACTACGACGTCTTTAACGACTATAGAAGTATTAAACAAAAACCAAAATGACTTCCATATCCCTAAAGCACTTTTGTGTGAATAATGTATGGTTCTTGGGAATTTTTATTAGAAGTTTCTTAAAGCCCAACTAAGTAGTCCAATCTTCTCAAATCATTCATTATAATCACGTTTATTTTGTATTTTGTTTGGCCGTTTTATCAAAACCTAAACAGCAGTTAAGTTTTGATGAAATCAAAGTTCGACCTTTGGCTCTTTGTAGACACATTGTGACTAGTCATGTGGCTAACAAAAACTAACAATTTTTGTAAATAAGGATCCCGTCTCTTAACAATTCGATTAAAATGTATAATAAGTGTTGAATCGTTCGGTTGTTTGTTTGATTTTCGAGGGAAATTAAATTTCATTAAAATTTTAAAATATTTTCTGTTTATTTAGCATTTATGTATGGATGTGAGGGTATGTATTACATACTTGGCTTGGCTACATACATACATATTTAAATAAAATTCAATAAAATATTGTTGGTCGATTGGCGTGTTAATTTAGTTTCAATTTACGATAGGCTAAGGCTTAATTTGCACAAATGACCAGGAAACAAAATGTTGTGATTTGTGCTCTGTAAAGGATTTTTTGTTGTTGTTGTTGTGAAACTAAACACAATATTTGGAAACAAACAAAAATATGTTGAATTTTATGGTGTTTATATGGATGCATGGATGGAGATTGTTTAGCAAATGTAACTGAATATGCTCATATACAGACATATGTATAGTAAATGTGTATGAGTATGTGTATGTATGATAAGTTAAAAGCTTAAAATGTTAATGATTTCAGAGCTCTTGGTATTGTTTGCCACTTTAAAACTGTATAATTGCTTATAATTTTATTTGACCTACAAATGTGCATAAAGATTGGAAAGCAGAAACTACTGGCCTTGCCACACTTAAATTCATTCGAAATTATTGAAACTTTAGAAAACAAAAGACCACTTAATAATAGAGCTGAAGCAGCTTATGTGTGTGTGTGTGTGAAGCAGAATAAATTGGTTTCCAACTGCTTGAATAATTAGAATTGGCCAATAACTGCTAATGTTAATGGCAACAGCAATAGCCTTGCAATGAAGTTGGAAATGATTTTGCAGTTGAAGTGCCTGCATTTGTAAGATATTTCTTCATGTCGTTATAGCAACGTATTTAAAATGAAACAAGTATCTTATGTGGCCAATTTTATACCCTACCTGGCCCGTAAGTGGCTGTAGAAGGCCTTATTTGGAAGCAGAAAAGTGCACACTTTGCTTTAGCCTTGTTAAATGCACTGAAAGTCGATATCTTTTGGGTATGTTCTCTTTAATAATTTCTCGGAATAAATCCCTAAAAAATACACTGTGCAACACAATAAAAAAATTAAATACAACCAGCTAATACATACATACATACATAATTGCTCATTACAACCCTTTAGTCAGGATTACAACCTAGCTTCTCACACCACTTATGTTGTGTGTGTTAATTTTATACATGAGTGGCGGGACCTACAGTTTTAAAGTCGACTCCGAACGACGGATTTTTGGGAAACTTTTCATTTCAATTTTATTTTATTCGCAGAGTTTTTGCCAGAAATCTGCTGAGAGGAAGTTGCCGAAGAAATACTTTTTGTATTTTGTTTGATGTCTGACCTGAGGTTTGAACCTTGGCTTTACGTCTAATAAAACAACATACTACCAACTAGACTACGGCGACTACAAGCTAATAACATAGTATAAATTGTGAGTTTTGTTGAGTAGAATTCAAAAACTTGTTTTATTTGACAAAAAATGTTTTTTTGTTTGGACTTTAAGCACAAATTTATTGATAACACAAACATTTCTGAACCGATATTGCAAATTTAAACCTTATTAGAAAAGAGAGGGATAGGCCTTTATAACAATATACATATATATATTATTTGACTTAATATGCTATAAGGTTTGATGAGTTAAATTTGATAAATGGGATTTTTTTCATGTTTTTTCAAGTTTGTCCGTTCGTAACAGCAAACTTTAATTAAAAAATATGAAATAAGTGAGGATGTTCCGAAAGTGCATTATTTTGTGAAGAGATTGACTTTTCGTTTGATCAAATCGGACAAAAATTAACATAGTTAATATTACTTAAAGAGGCTAATAGTCGTGTTATATTTTTTTAAATGAACTTTTAGTTCAAATATTTTCAGAAATTTTAATGGATCTTGCTTGTTTATCGGAACACGTTTGACCGACCACCAGAGGTTGGCCATTGTTTGCGCAAAGAGAAATAATAATATTTGCAAAAAACACAAATATTAGCTTTATATCTGGCAATTGCCCAAACTTGAATTTGACATATTTTGTTCGAAAACAATGAAGATCCATCAAAACTTTTTAAAATTATTGTACTGAAAGTTCATTTGATAAGATGACATATATAAAAAATATAACATGGCGGTTATACTATTTAAATAATATATACGTTAATTTTTACCCGATTTGATCAAACGAAGTGTCCATCTCTTCGCAAGATAATGCACCTTCAGAATGCTATCACTTCTTTTATATTTTTTAAGTAAATTTTGCAATTAAGAGTGGCAAAACTTTAAAAAATGAGAAGAAATAATTTTTTCCAAGTTTTTCCCATCAAACCTCTTAACATATAGGTTTGAACCATATGTTGATGTACACCATTTTAAAGGCTCATCTGTCCTCTTTTCAAAAAACTTTCGATTTGGAAAATTTTAATTTTATTTTTAATTTTGTGTGAAAAGATTAAAAATATCGTTTTTGTCAAATAAAACAAGTTTGGAGGGATCGAGAAATATAAAAAAAATATTTTTGAGTTCTACACAACAAAACTTACAACCTACACTATGTCATTAGCTGGGTGTATTCTGACAGTTATTTGCTATGTTAGTTTGATTTCATCATCGTATTGAGCTATCCGATTAGACCCAAAACCTGCCATTTTATTGCAACCCCTGTTATTTGTCCCCACCATAACTAACTGAAACACCTGATTTAATTTTCCAATTATTTCATAATTTTTTTTTACTTCAATTCTTCTTTTTTTTTGTTTATAAACAAATGTAAAATAAATTTCCGCAATTTTATTGACCACAATTTTTTAATTAAAACGTGGCCTATAAATCTACGAAAAAAAAGAAAAATAATTGAAAAACATTTATTTCCTTGAATTTATTGGTCAAGCATTACTTGTTAATTGAAATAAATTATTACAGCCGAACGGAATTGTTTATAACCGCAGCATCATTTAATAACTCAAATAGTTTTTTTTTTTTGGTGAAATAACTTAAGTAGGAATGAATTATTAAATGCGGTATTTTAAGTGATAACAAGCTGTTGATGGAATCATTACTGTAATTGAGCCGTTATAGTTGAAATAAAAAAATTTCAATGACACTTAAAAATAAAAAAAATTTGAATTAAAAATCTATTGCAAGCTTTTCTATGGAAGAGCATTGTCCAGCTTTTTTTATTATTTATTTTATTTTTATTATTAATTTTATTTTATTATTATATTTCTTATTATAAAAAAAATTTATTGCCTTAGTTTTACTTTAACAGGATTACCTTACAGGATTAACTTTACATGCGATTGCATCTACAAAGCTTTTGCCAAAAGACTGTGCTGTAAGAGTTCATGATTAATTTTTTAAAATTACAAAGCCTACATTTGGATTATTCGGACCTCTTATCTAGTAGCCCCAAAACCCTGCCACTATACTACATAGACCTTATGTATTTGGATTGTATTTAAAAATTAATCTGTTCGCTAATTTCATTGGAGCACTTCGCCTACACTTACTGTCAACGTAATCGATGTAGCCATCCAGCAATTCATGAAGTTATTGATCGTTTTTCAGCTTTTTAACCTTCTCGATTCAAAGCTTCCTATGTATATCTTTTAAATTACATAACATACGTAATTGGTCATTACAACCCTTCAGTCAGGATTAACGACCTAGTTTATCACTATTTCAAACACTCCCTATTTCATACACTCTCTTCTTTCACTTTACAACACATAAACTGCTTGTTAGGTTAGGTTAGGTTAGAGGACGTGTACTTGTCAACTGTACTGTACGACCCGGTGGTCGAATTGACCCATTGTACAACGTCCTAGTTTCTCACACCACTTATGTTGTGTGTGTTAATTTTATACATGAGTGGTGGGACCTATAGTTTAAAGTCGACTCCGAACGACAGATTTTTGAGAAACTTTTCATGGCAATTTTATTTACTCACAGAGTTTTTGCCAAAAATCTGCTGAGAGGAAGTCGGTGAAGAAAGACTTTTTGTATTTTATTTTGATATCTGGCCTGGGACTCGAACCCTGGCTTTTCGTCTAATAAGCCAACACACTACCTACTAGACCACGGCGACTTCATCTTATTGTAGATTTTCATAGATTAATTCTTTTCATGATTTTCGTTTGCAATGAATTCATAGCTGTTTGGAATGACTGTCAAATTGTCGTTTAATACCCCCAAATAACGATATCGCTGTTCGTTGGGGGTAAACGTAAATGCAGCTATATTTTCACCGTACCGTACCATAGATGTCCTTTATTAATTTTATTTGAGTAAAGGATAGAATATGAAGAGAATATCTTAAATTCTATTCTGTTATCGTCAATATTATAAAACAAAGAAAGAGATGGTCCTGGATACCCATGCCATTTCTAATTGAATTTTCTGTGTTGTTTGATAAACTGAAATCAATTATACAATCTAATGACGTCATTATCTGCTCGATGCCAAAAACGTTTCTAACCATCTGTGTGGCATCATTGTTTTGGACAATTTCCTTTGCCTTTCATGTTTACCATGTGAAACTAGAGTCTGCTTTTCATTATTTTCCATCCATAAAATGTACGATAATAGTCATGACATTGTTTTCATTTCTTATTCCCCTTTACCTCGTTTTCTTCCTTCGTTTACTTTAATTTTTTGTTTGCATTCCTTGGTTTCAGTGTCACTGCAACTATGTCCTTAGACGGAACATATTGTTGTAATCGATAGTTTCTCTCTTCCTTTTCAAAGTTGACTAAAACAAACAAAAGAAAAAAGAGAGAAAGCTTTTTGGTTTAACGGTAAAGTATAGTAAATGCTGAGATTATTTTTTTTAAATGTAAACTCCGAAAGCATGCTTGCATTAAACGTATCATACCTAATGGATGAGCGGTGGTACACATACGAACATAAAACACGTAAGAGTTAAAGGACCATTATTACAGCTTACCGTTAACTAAAGGTGGGATTTTAAAAGGCAGATAAATTGTTTTTCGTTATTATAATTGGACAATAAGGTAAAAGTCAGCGTTAAGCTAAAGGGAGTATCATCCCATCCTTTAATTTTTAAAGTTAAGTTTATGTCTGAACTTGTCATATTATTTTCAATGTGGCAACTTCAAATATAAACAAAATAAGCAAATACAACAAAAAAAGAAGCCCGTCGTTGGCAGTGAGTTAAAAAAAACTTGTTTAATTGCACAGTGTTATCGACATTGCTCCGGCACTGCCACATTTTTGAAAAAGTTAATATTATATTATCTGTAGGTTGTAATAACGAAAAGAAGTTAAAAGTGACTTTAAAGTTCACTTTAGCTAAAGTTACCTTTAACTAAACCCAAATTTAATGGCAAGTTGTAATAATGTCTCTAAAAATAGCAAAAGAAGGGAAAGAAAACAATCACATATAGCCAAGACTATCAAAATCCACAAAGTTTTTCTATAAATTAAGAGATTTTTTTTAAGAAAATATGAAAATGGCACTTGTAAAGTAGGTTTCATAATCTGTATGCAAATCGGTTTGATAGCTCTTATGATGGATGAAAATGTCTTTTCATATAATTTGTTTCTAAGATGAGTTCATTACTAGAGGCGTCATATACATATTTTTCCAATGCGTAGCAATGTTACCAAGGGGGTAGGCCCGTTTACAAAATATTTCCAAACACACTGAGCTTCTAAAGACTACTTTCTGATTCTAATGACTCTTATCTGTCCACCTAAGCCAGTTATATTATGGTAAAGCTGAAAAACATTTTAAATTTTTTATTGATGTTCCAGCATCATTCTTAAAATTTCCCGTATAATGGTGAAAATTATTTTTCAATTAATTTAAACAATTTTCTTTTGCCAAATCTCTTGGTAAAAAACAATAAAAGGATTATAATGTTGTGGTTTTTTTTATTCATTTTCTTTGTTTGGTTATTTTTTAATGTGAATGAAATTTACAAATTTTAATTTGTGGCCAATGCTGACTGTTGCTTGCATTTGAGTGCATTTACAGTAAGACCCCGCTTAACGCTGTATTGATACCTGTTGTATATGTGTGCAAATGAAACGGCCATGCACCAACCAAAATCGGTGCGACGGTGTATGCTATGTATCTTTTTCAAAGCTCTTTTTTTAGTCTGTCCAGAATAAAGATTCCAACTGTATTTTCTGAAGTCGAAATAAATCGCAGTATGATCCCATCTTTCCTGCGTCGCAGTTGATTTATTAGTTGCTCGTTTAAATCTGTTTCGTTTAGCGCTGGAACTTATTGGAATATATCCCCCGCGTTAAGCGAGGTCTTACTATACACACATTGAGTAGGCAACGATTGGCTCGCTATCATTCTTGAATCTTCTAAAATTTACTGACTACCAGCTCTGCCAGAAGAAAATGTTTCTCAAAGAAAAAAAAAAAAAAATACAGGGAAATATTTGTTTTGAGCATATAACATCGTTTTGTCTTGTATTACAATTATTTTGATTGGGTTTTTTTGGTTTTTGGCTTTTAGCCAGCGGTCTTATATATAAAATTTGTTTGAAATTTTTTTGAAGTTTTTATATTTTGCTTCCGTTTTTTTTAGCTTTTCATTTTATTACACCTCATGTTATTAAAAATGTTCGCCTGTGGGGATGTTTTTGCATGTTTTTGCAGTAAATATTGGTTATATTAAGAAGAATGTATCATAAAACCTGTCTCTCGGGGTCAACGTTAACCTTTAGGTCTCATTTTTCATGAAGAAGGTTAGCACATCCAACATGGGTGGTGTAAGAAGCTTGGTTGTAATCCAAACTAATGGCAATGGAGATATAAA
Organism: Sarcophaga carnaria; assembly: GCA_958299815.1. Lineage (NCBI taxonomy): Eukaryota > Metazoa > Arthropoda > Insecta > Diptera > Sarcophagidae > Sarcophaga > Sarcophaga carnaria. The sequence goes on from OY283153.1 coordinate 11,325,066, forward strand.
AAGTGGAAGAGATTGTGGAGTCCACACACATTTTACAAGTCCTAGTGGATGATCACTTTGTCAACAATAGAGAGGAAATATGCATCCAACACATTTGATGGCAACAAATAGTCGAAATGTTGGGTCTCACGAAATGAAAGAGTGGATAATAAAGACACATGGATTCACATTGATGGTCTTAAAAAAGATAAAACAATCAATGACGAATATTATGTCAACACATTGGATCGATTGTTGAATATTGCTCGGGGTATCATGATATCGGCATTAAGGTTGGTTTAAGTCTGACCTCTCTTTATCTAACCTAACCTATTGGATCGATTTGAAGTTGCCATAGTGTAGTAGTTAGGTAGCAAAGGTCAGCAATGAGTAGAGAGGTCAAAACGATGAACAGATTCGTATCATACTCATAATTTCTGATAATTATAAGCATTCATACTTACTTTAATGTCATACTCATACTACTCATATTCAAAGTTTGAAATACTAATGGTACTCATACTTAACAATACGCACGATGTTGTTGACTTCGACTCTCCTTTACTTAGCATTTACAAGAATCACAAAATAAGTATGATTCGCGTACGAACACTACAATACTCACTAGAAGGTTGTGTATTTGCTTTGCTTGTTTTTTTTTTTTTTTTTTTTGTAAATGCAACAACAACTAAGACTTGAAATTTTGTTGAATGATTCAAATCACTCGTATCATTTATGAGTATTATAAGCAGTTTTCTAAATTTATGAATCTGAATGAGTAGGCGTATGAATCAAACATATTTCGAATGTTATGAGTTCGATGTCAGCGTTATACCCATATTCATTGTAACCTGTACTTATAAATCAATGTTGTAGGGAGTACGAATGAATCAGAGTAGTTGAATTTCAATATTGTTGACTTACTCATACTCAAAATTTCATGAGTACTTATGAGTAGCGAAAAAGCGATTCATTGCTGTTCTCTGGTAGGTAGTCTGTTGCATTGTTATACGAAATCTGTGGTTCAAACCCCAAGTCAGACATATTCAACAAAACGAAAAAAGAACAAAAATATTTCTTCGGTATCGTCCTCTCATCAGATTTCTGGCAAAAAGTCAGAGCGTAAATAAAAAATGCCTTGAAAATTTTCTCAAAAATCTGTCGTTCGGAATCGAATTTAAACTGTAGGTCCCGACACTCATGTATAAAATTAACACACGCCACGTAAGTGTTGTGAGAAACTGGGTTGTAATCCTGACAAAAGGAATGTAATGACGAATTATGTATGTACATATATAGTATGTATGTATGTATGAAATTTCAACCTTGAAATGTACTTGCAGAACAGTTACTATTTTTGTATAAACCATTAACAATAACAAGTATTTTCAAATTAATTAATTACAATTAATAACAGAAGAATTAAAAAAACAAACGATAACTCCTTCCACATATTTGCTTTCATTATTATATTACCAACTCATTTTCAGTTTAGTTGTACAAAATTAATTGACTTTCATGAAGTCTATTACAAAAGAAACTTAAGATTTTTTTTTATTATGTGAAGCAGATATTCCTCTTACTATGTCTAATGCCTTAAGACATAGCTTTTATAATTGAAAATTATTTAAATTCTCCTTTTTAACAGCAATTATCGTCTTCTAATTAGCCTCGGCAATTTGCATTTTAAATTTCTTCATTTTTTTAAAGAGAATATTTTTCTCAAATTTTTCTTTCTTTTATTCCAGCATTTCACTTGTATTCGAACAAAACGGACGAGCGCATTGAAGATGACACACTGGCTGTAAAATATGAGGATGGCAGATGGTCAAAACCGTATTATGATTGCGGTGGTGGCAACATTTGGATGCTCACCTATACGGTGCCATTTTTTGGTTATGAGAACACAACCTATCATTTCAAGTAAGTTTTACTGTTATTTTCCATATTTTTTTTGTCTTTTTTTCTCTTAAAAAATATCCACAAAAAAAAAAAGAAAGGAAAATTTAATTAAAAGTCTATTGTTTTTAAAAACAAAATGAGAGAAATTCCTCTCATACTGCTGCTGCTGCTGCTGCAATTTAATTTATATTCATACACCAACAAGGTGCACAGAATTTTATAATAAAAAAAATTCTTATGTTGGTGTGAGTGATGCTGCCTGCTACTATGCAATGAAATTTTGTTTTTATAGCTCGAAATTTAATTTTATGGCCCAGTGTAATAAGGTAGCCAAATTAAATTTGTTTTTATGCAACCTCAAGGTGGAGAAATGCATACGATTTTTTTTCTTTAACATTTACTACACACTCTACGTTGCGCAAATGAAATCTATAAGCCGCAAACGTAATTTAATGGAAGTAAAAAAAGCTATGAAGATACCACATTAAGGTACCCTACCTAGATACCCTACACGAAAAGCCTTTACTTGAAAGCCTTCACTTTTATCCAAATGTTACCTTGGGCTTTGGATAACATAAGTGATTCCGTTCAATAGTAAAGAATTCAGTTGTATTTTAAATATAAAGTGGGGAATACGAAGGTTTTTCCACCAACAAAAGACAATTTATGAAGAATTGGCCTTCATTATTTTTAAGTTTAGGTTTTAAGTATTTGCCTCATCCCCATAATCATTAAATTGAAGGGATTTACGGCATTTGGAATAAACGATATCAACACGGAGAATTAGACTAAGGATACAAGCTGGTGTTAGAGGTTTATGAATAAGACTTGAGGCTTTAGTTCATAAACATTCGTGTCAATAGGCTCATGTGTGCGAAATAAAACAACAATTTCCAAATGATTCAATGCCTTAAGCCTGAATTAAAAAGAATATACGGAGCCAAGAAAAATTTAAACACTTTTTTTGTAAATTCTTACTTACTTAAGTACTGATTACAACGATTAAGTCAGGACTACAACCAGCTTCTCTCGCCAGATGAAGAAGAAGTCAATAATGAACGTTAAAGCTAATTTGCGTTGTGCCATCCTTTAAGAAAATTGGGAGTCAATTGCCACTACATCCGATTCAACAACCGAAGTTCTATTCATAGAAGGTTTAGTTTATGTTAAAAGATAAATGGCAACCCTGTTATTCTAGAACTTGCTTGCAAGGGGCAGTCAGTGAGAGAGGTTCATTACCACTACATCTAATTCAACAATCGAAGTTATATTCAAGGAAGGCTTAGTTTCTCGCAAACGACATATGGTAAGATATGGTAACCCTATTATTCTAGAACTTATTTGCAAGGGGCAGTCAGTGAACGAGGTTCATTACCACTACATTCAATTCAGTAATCGAAGTTATATTCATAGCAGGTTTAGTTTCTCGCAAACGACATATGGTAACCCTGTTATTCAAGAACTTCCTGTAATCTCCTGCTAAACTGGAAAAACTTTACAATATGATTTATACAGAACAAAGAAACTATAAAGTGATGGAGGAGTTGCTTTTTGGTAGCCCAATATTCCTTAAAGTTACCATAGTACAGTAGGTAGAGTGCCGGCTAGTTAGATATGAGGTCACGGTTCAAACCCCAGGTCAGACATCTGTTCATCATATTTCCATCATATTTCCTCGGCCACTTCCTCTCCCCAAATTTGTGGCAAAAACTGTGTGAGTAAATAAAATTGCTATGAAAAATTTCTCAAAAAAACTGTCGAGGTGACATTAAACTGTAGGTCCTACGACCCATGGATATAATTAACGCACACAGCATGAGTGGTATGAGCAACTCTGCCGTAATCCTGACTAAAATGTTGTAATGACCGATTAAGTAAGGAAGAAAGTTAAGAACCTAACCTGCTGTAGCGTGGATGCCAAATATGTCTGCCTTACAAGGTTCTAATAATGCTTCAAGCTTCCCCCAAAGTAGTCTTTAAACTGTAGATCCCACCACTCATGTATAAAATTAACACAAACAACATAGGTGGTGTAAGAAGCTAGGTCTCCTAACTCAAGGGTTGTAGTGACCAATTATGTATGATAGACGTCATATAGCGTTTCAAAAGAAAATATCTGAGCCTTATCAGGCATTAGGGGGAGCAGTTATGCTTATTGATACTAAACAGCATCATGAAGCTCATCAAAGCTACAAAGCCGGGTGAGACATTCTATGAATGCTGAGGGCAGTGTAATAGATCGGCAAGTGGTAGTACTTTAGTACCTCTTTTCTTTCCTTTGATTTCAATAAAAAAAAAAACATGAATTAAATTTAATGAAGCGATTTGAATTCACTTGTGCTTAAATTAAACATTTTGTTACAAACTTTCTTGTAATTTCTAAAGGTTTTTCCGTTCAACTTATGAGTTTACTTTGCTTAACATCTGAAACTGATTTCCATTGTGTTTGGCAAACAAAAGCTACAAAGGAAAAAAGAATGAAAGGAAATCGTAAGCATTTCTGTTAGTCATTATTGTTGCCAATAATATTCAGATTTAGTTTTCCTTTTCTGTAAGTTATTGTATCATTCCAGAGGCCATTAACCATTTCCTTCAACAGCATTAACCATAATCCCACGCCTTCGCACAACACGAAGCCTTGAATAAAAGGAAATGGTGTAATTTTTCTACTTTGTTCCTCTTCTGTGTCGAGTGTTATTTTAAAAAAATAATGTTGAGGCCATAAAACAAAAAACAAAACAGAAAAGAATCTGAAACAAATGCTTGTTGAGAGCAGACACAATAAAAACGTTTTCCTGCTTGAAGTAAATGGAAATATTACTTACACAACCACTTCCGTTTCCACTCTGAAATTTCTTTTTTATTTCATGTTTATAGTCATGACTGACTGACTGACTGACTGACTGACTGACTGACTGACTGACTGACTGACTGACTGAGTGCCTGTGTGCTGTGTGCTAGGCAGACTATAACAGTTGGCGGCGTTGTTTGCTCATGTGTTTCATAATATTTTTCAATTGTTTCGAGTTTTTCTTTTATTTGTTAATTTCGTTATGGTTTTTCAGTCAGAAAAAAAAAACACTCGGCGTTTTAACAATCCACACTCACTTTACAATAAAAATGTTGTTGAAGCTACACTACGTTTGTGATGGTGCTTGTTGCACGGTCCTAAATCCATTTTTAATTATAACGCTTGACTTTTGAATAATTGCTGCCTTATTCAGTCTTCCTTAGTTAATTTCTAGTTAAATTATAGGTGGCAACATTAAGTGAGTTTCAATGGAATTTGACGTGAATATTTTTAAATAAAATTTACTGGGAAGCTTAAATAGCTGAAGTATTAAAACGTATAAAGAAAGCTACTCCTTTAGGCTATCGAGTAATGGACTCTCCGATGAGGCTCTTTTTTGTGTCTCAGCGACGGTCAAGCAGTACCAACATCCTCGTACAATGTGTCAATTCGACCTCCGGGTACTGTACTTGTCTTAATTGAAAAGTACATGTCCCCTAACCTATTCTCGTGTAGCATTCTGTTTCCTTTGAGAAGAATAAACTAGTACCCGTGACGTTCAATTGAAACTTGAACTCTGGGCAATACGACCATTACTGCTACTTAGCTCTGATTTTGTAATCTACATGGGACAGAGCAAACGATAACAGCCGTCTGGTCCCCTCACGCTTAATAGCTTACGCCTATACTGGCTCCACAAAACCAATTGTCCTGATAAACTCTAGGATGCTGTTCAGTGTCAAAAAAGTCAATTCCTTGCCTACAACCTGATATGCTTCCCAGGAGTTTCATTTTGGTCTTCATTAATGTCATACAAGTTCCAAGAATATATTCCGGTCATAGCTGCCAGATAAATGAGGCACCAAATCGTCAATTATTTGAGAAAATATCGTCAAAATCTTCAAAGACGTTTATTAAAATCGTAAAAAATCGTCAGAAAATATAAATAAATAAATTAAAATTATTTAAAAACCAAAATTATTTCTATTGTAGTAAAAACAATATATCTGAGTTCAACATTTAACAAAGAATTTATTGGAAATTAAAAGCTAGCGTCCCTCATCTTCATTTATTAATTTTTTTTCCAAAAATTAAGAAATTGTGATCATTTTCAGGAAAAAATTGTTTAAGATTTAAACAATCTATCCCAACGTTGTTTATTGACACATAAACGCAGGAATAATATTACATCATCTATATCTGTGGGCGATGTAGATATTAGGGAGTCAGAAGCTTTTGATGTTCTCAGCATGAAAATTCAGTGTAATGCTGACACATTTTTCAGTTCCTTCTTAAGTTCTTATCATCCGATCTTACTATTTACACCGTTTATAACTGACAGAGAGTGGAATACAACTCTCATGTATGGGTTGGTGCCTCAACGTCTGTTTTACGGTTTGTCGACCGTGTACAGGAGAGGCCATAGTATCTCGCTAATGACGGTAGTGTATCCAACTCCACTGACTCGGTGACTTTTTCCCGAAAATCATATATTTCTACATAAAGCTCGTTTTTTTTTTGGCCAGAATATCCGTATGTGGTCGATTGGCCAGTGGATCGCACACTGCATTACATTAAAAATACGGTTTTTAGTCGGACTACCCGTATGTGGAACTCAATTCCTGCAGAGGTCTATCCTGTTGTTTATGGTATACAAATATACAAGCCTAGTGTCCATAATTTAGTATTATTTTATTAGGTTATTCAGGAGTTGTAATTGTTCAGCATTTAAGGGGTTAAAAAGGAATAAAATACAGAAAAATCATCACAATTATTCGAAAGTAACTAGAAATATAATACTTTACTCCTTGTTTTTACTAACATAAATTTCCAATAGTAACAATTGCAAAGTAATTGCAAACTTAAAGTGGCTTTTAATGTACTAAAGTAAAGAATATGATGTAAATTTTTAATTTTTAAAATCGTCACAATAAGGGCATAAATCTGGAAGCTATGATTGTGAGGCCAACCGCGGTAGCCATGTAAATGAAATAAAAATCCATTTCCAACCGGAGCAGTTGTAGTTCACAGCAAAACAATAAATTTATTAAAATTTCAAACTATTTTCGTTTTATTATATTTTTAAATTTAAACTTTTTGATCGCCAACATATTATGTATGTTTACTCACGTTATCCTCATACATATCTAATACAATGTAAAATTCATAATGCAGAGAACATATGTGACGTATGAGTTACATTTAATTCCATTAGTTTCATACATGACAAAATCGAAGTTTTTTTATTGCATACTTTTCAGGGTAACTATTCCAGTACATGTAATATGATGCGTATGAGTAATATAGTTCATATACAATTAAAAGGAAAGTATACGACATAAATTTGGAATTAAGCTGCATGATTTTTCGATTCTATGCAATTCTAGGCTATATTCTAGATTCCATGAATATTACAGGGTTAACAAAGAAGGATTCAAATACCTGCTGAATGTGTTGATGGAAGCGATGTTTGATTAGTAACAATTGCAAAGTAAATACAAAGGTTAAAGTGGCTTTTAATGTACTAAAGTAAAGAATATGATGTAAATTTTTAATTTTTAAAATCGTCAAAATATGGGCATAAACCGTCAATACGATATTTTTGGTGCTTAAAATCGTCAAAATGACGATAAATCGTCAAATCTGGCAGCTATGATTCCGATGTCCAGAATCTACATATTCGGTTCGACCTATCAAAAGCACAATTATCAACCTCAGGTTATTTCATGATTCGTTATCATCGACCTAGAATCATATATATACATATTGGCTTCGAAACAGCCCCCATTCTAAATAAGTGTACTTTGAGGATACAGTGACCTGTCAAAAGACTAATCATCAACCTCAGGTTATTTCAGGTTTCATTACCTCAAAACGATTAGGTTTTGTTGAGCATGTCTTTCCAAATATCCGCAACCACTCCACAGAAAGTCCCTGCCCATCAAAGGTTTGAAAACTCTCTTCTTCTCAAGCTCGTCTGGTTGCTTACATACATACATAATTGGTCATTACAACCCTTCAGTCAGGATTACGACCTAGTTTCTCACACCATTTGTGTGCGTTAATTTTATACATGAGTGGCGAGATCTACAGTTTAAAGTCGACTCCGAACGACCGATTTTTGAGAGACTTTTCATGGCAATTTTTATTTACTCTCAGAGTTTTTGCCAGAAATCTGCTGAGAGGAAGTCGCCGAAAAAATTGTAATTGTATTTTGTTTTGATGTCTGGCCTGGGGCTCGAACCCTGGCCTACCTACTAGACTACGGCGACTTTCGTCTGTTTTCTTATTGCCGAGAATTCCCATATAGGCCTTCTGTTAGAAAAATATCCAGCTTCCAGAGTACTCCATTCATTTTTGTTATGATCCCCCGTTACACTTCCCAAATCATAGAGTCTACTGCTTCTGGCCAGGGGGCAGTTAAGGAAGAATAAAACTCGTTAACGATTTGGCCCTCCTTTCAATTGTTCTGTAAAATTTATTGCTAATTAGGGTTTGATATAGTCGGGCTTAATCCATTATAACTTTCTTTTACAGGTTTTTAAATGAAATTATTTCTGTGCTCAGGGTTTTCTTGCTTCGTACTGGCAAAGTACAGAGTACAGAGTATTTCCAGGAAAAGTAAAAGCAAATGAATATTAAATTCTCATATCAAATATCGTTTGGTTTACTTTGCTACAAATAAAAATCATTAAGGGGAAATTAATTAAATTTTATGCTCCACTATTAATAAGACATGTTCATATATTGTTACGAAAATGGAAATGGTGTTACATCGTTTAACATTAAAATGATAAACAAAAGCTACAAAAACAAAAACAATGGACTTGTAAATGTAAACAAAATACACAAACAACATTGAAACAACGATGTTTACATTTATGGAGACCTTGAGAAGGCGAATTCATGAACATTCGACTGCAAGATCATTCATCAGACTGTTTACTCTGCAATATAAAAGGCAAGACAAAGCAGGCAAAGGGGTCAGTAAAAATTCAGTCATTCTTGTGTGAAGACATGTTGCGTGTAAAGAGAATAAACGTGATTTAAATATCTCCGTTATAAAGATCTGTCGAACAATTTTTAGTGTTTACGCAGAGGAGTGTAAAGAATAATAGGAAACAAAGCAAATTGTTGTTGTTTACATCAAGTTGAGAACAGTGGTACATAGAATTGGGCGAACAATAAAGAATTTAATTAAAACTGAACATAAATTCGTATTTATTTTTCTTTACAATTTACGAGCTCTTATTTTAAACGTTTTTGAAAAAGCAAAATGTGAAAGCGGGTATTGTTTTAATTTCATCAAAGCGTATTGTGTTTGAGGCTGATTAGTAAAGAAGCCGATTAAGCAGATTCTTATGAATTTGTATTACCTGCTCGGTTTATTATAAGAATATTTCTTTCGATGCCAAATAAACTGTGTTTCTCTCATTTTATATTTCCATTTAAACTGTTGTTTGCAAATACACGTGGGATAAATAAATATAAACCGGGGGCGATAAGAAAAACGGCCATAAAATGCAAATAAAACGCTTGCATTTTAATGCTTTTTATATGCTTAGAGCGTTCAAGCATTCAGGCATTTTTAATACATGCTCCCACATGCAATAACGAATAAAACATTTTTATATGCCACGTATGCCCATGTAGACATGCGTTAAAACGTTTTAAATTATACTGTGTGTGTGTAGCTTTTAAACTGCTTTACGGAGTTATTATCCTTAAAGCCAGTAGTGGTTGTAGGAGTGAGTATTTCATATTATACGTAGGTAGCACGTGGTAAACACACAATAAAAGCAAGCAAAAACTTAATACTTTTAAAATAAACTAAAATTTTAGCCGTAAAATAACACGTATACGGGATAAGAATTTTATTACTATCATTGCACGTTTACTGAGATATTTTAAATCTTTAGTAGCCAACATGTCTTCCATTGTCAAAATAGCCTAGAGAATAACCGTAGTATACCTTGAATTTTTTATCTTATTAGACCTCAATCCAGAAGCCATACGGATTACGGAATAATTCCTCTAGTATCCTCAACAACTCTACCCTTTAGGTATGATTATGACATAGTTTCTCCCACCACTGATTTTGTGTGTGTTAATTTTAGACATGAGTGGCGGGACCTACAGTTAAAAGTCGACTCTGAACGACAGATTTTTGAGCAACTTTTTCATGGCATTTTTACTTTCACACTCAGAGTTTTTACCAAAAGTCTACTGAGAAGAAGTCGCCGAAGAAATATTTTCTCATATTTCGTTTAGTTAGAAATGCCTGACCTGGAGTTTGAACGGAATCCACACGTCTAATAATCTACCTACTAGACCACTTCTTAGACGTGCTACGTCTCGGATTATTACGCTAAACGGCTGACCATGTTCTTTGACGTGCTAAGTCTCGGATTATCAAGGATATGACCCCCGGTACGTTACACCATAAACTAAAAATTCTAGGAAGTTATGTTTTTTTCCCCACTTTGAATCTTCCTTGTAGCAGATTTCTGGCACAAACTCTGACTATAAAAATTGCCATGAAAAGTTTCTCAAAAAAATCTGTCGTTTAGAGTCGACTTTAAATTTTAGATCCCGTCACTCATGCATAAAAATAACACACACAATATAAGTGTTGTGAGAAGCTAGGTCGTAATCTTTGACTGAAGGATTGTAATGACCAATTATGTATGTATGTACGTACTATGCAGAAGTGTTCATATATGTATGTTCTCCATGGTTAAAATCCTCATATAGGGTTGTAAATGACTTGAAGCAATGAAATCTTCTGCGGAGAAACCAATTAATTTTAATGATTTCGATCGTACTTATTGAAGGAAAAAAATTTTGGAGGAACCGGTAGACAAAGTGTATGAAACTCATGCAAAACTAAAAAAATTGCGTAAGTTTGTTAGGTAGTTAGTGTGTTTATTTGAACAAAAAAATATGAAAGTTTTGTTGAAAAAATTTATTTCATTTGCTCATACATTTGTATACAAGTGATTTATTTTCTTATTTTTAAAATAAAAAAATTTAAATTAATTGAGCTCATAAATTTCGATTTGTTTAAGGAAATTAAAAAATACATCCTTCATATACATTTATGACCACATAACTAACATAAGTTTTAAAAAACTTTCTTAAAAAAAAGAAAAAAAAACAGAAAAAATCTGTTTTATATTCAATTATTTTATCCAACAAATAACAGCTCATTTGTTTTACTTAATAAAACACAGAGAGAGAGAGAGAGAGGGTGAGAAAAGGATTTCATAATACAATACATACATAAGTACATACATACATATGTATGTATGTATGGCATTTCATATTGTAATTTATTATTCCTTCCATTTTGTTCTGGCTGACATAAGACGATTTCAAATGTCGGTTTCTTCTCTCTGAGTATGTCTCACTGTATTTGCAATATTTGTGGCATGAGCAACATGCAACATATGGATTAGATTTTATGCAGTTCTTCTATTTTTTTTTTGTTCATAACAATTTAGAACATCTTTCCATTTCCTGTTTTATATTTTTATTTGTATAAATGATGTAAATCAGTGTTACTGCATTTCCCATACATTCAACTGCAGAAATAAAGACACAGAGAAAGAGAGAGAGAGAGCAGGAGGCAAACAGGAAAAGATTTGTAAAATTCAATCACAATTCAATTTGTTGGTATTTATACCCTACAACCATGGTGAAGTATACTAAGTTACATACATAATTGGTCATTACAGCCATTCAATCAGGATTCCGACCTAGTTTCTCTCATCACTTATGTTGCGTGTGTTAATTTTATATATGAGTGGCGGGGCCGACAGTTTAAAGTTGACTCCGAACGATAGATTTTTTTTGAGAAACTCTTCATGGCAATTTTACTTTGCACTCAGAGTTTTCATCAGAAATTTGCTGAGGAAAAGTCACCGAAGAAATATTTTTTTTATATTCGTTTTGATGTCTGATCTGGGGTTTGAACCGTGGCCTTATGTCTAATAAACGTACCTACTAGACTACGGCGACTTCAAGTGGTACTAAGTTAGAGCATAAAATTTAATACGTTTGGAGATTTAATACCAACAACACAAAATTCTTTTCATATGTGGTAAATCAAATGCTTGTAATAGCCCAAGCCAAGTCAAGCCATCTTAGGCTCAAACTGAAAGCAACCTTCAACAAAGCATTCCTAGAGAAGTGGCATTAAAATACTATGGAACCTAATGGCATGAGAATTCAGTGGATTCATCTCTGCTCTGACGATTGGATTCAATACCATATTTCCTTGGAATCGTAACAATATTCCTAAGCAGGTTCTATTGTGTTTGAAAAGCCTGCTACGCTCACCACATCATTGGCTACGATCTGGAGATGTTACTCCTACTACGACTGGCAATTACTCCCCCATTTGGTTTTAAGATATGAATTCATCACTATAATAGGAAACGCAAAAGTCTGATGCACACTAGAATTAAGTCAAATCTGAAGCATTCGGAAGAACTGCGGAAGCTATGGAATCATGCGATTTCTGTGAGCACTAAATCAGTCTATTCATAAAGGATCCTTTCCGTAATATTCTCCATTTACCCATTAGGCAATCTCTGTGTCTGCTTTGAATGTAAGGTTATGCAAAAGATCTTCAGACTCAGATCTTCGAGAATCCTTTTACTTCAATTAAACTGTAATGCTGAGTGCACATCCAAATGCCAATACAAGCGAAATGAACAAGGCGTTCCATATTTGATATTGGTTTCTCATTGTGACCTAGTAAGTAACCAGAAGGGTTTCATAACATGTAAGGGCCGAATGATTTTAGAATCAATGTACCATAGTCTAGTAGGTGGTGTGTTGGCTTATTATACGTGAGACCGAGGTTCGAACCCCAGGTCAGACATCTCCAACATAACAAAATATGAAAAATTATTTCTTCGGCTACTGCCTCTCAGCAGATTTCTGGCAGAAACTCTGCGAGATAAATAAAATTGCAATGATAAGTTCCTCAAAAAAATTTGTCGTTTGGAGTCGACTTAAAACTGTAGGTGCCGCCGCCCATGTATACAATCATTAAGTGATGTGAGAAGCTAGGTCGTAGTCCTGTCTAAAGCGTTGTAGTGACCAATTATGGACGATTAATGTTCTTGACTGGAAAGTTTGTAGTATAAACTCCCTCTAATGCTAGCTGCCAGGTTATCAGCATGAATTCAAATATCAATCGATTCAGTAGTAAATACCAGAACCAAACGTAAGTCTTATTGGAAAATAGAAACTTAGGGCAGTAATCTATATTTATGGAATGTGAAAAGCGATCAGCTTAACGAGACGAACGGAAGCCAATAATCTATGTTGTCGGACTATGAACACTACGGTCTTCTAAACAGGGGAACGAAAGGTAGTAGTCAATATTGCAGGACTATGAACTCTACGGTCTACTAAAAGAGAAGTACTGAAGATGGTAATCTACCTTATTGCCACATGAACTAGAGTCTGCTAAAAGAGGGAAACAGAAGGCTATGGTCTGTATTGCTGGGATGTGAACTACAGTTCGCTAAAATAGGGCAAAGAGACCATATCACAATAGTTTTATATGTTATGGCCACTTGTTTGGCCATTAGGTGCCTTGGTGGGTACTGGTCGAACAACATGGTGGCCAGTGAAATGGATGATCATAAGAATGTATTTCAAACACTTGCATTTTTTAGAGGCGATCCTAAAACTCACGCACCATTTATAAGTATGGAACGGATTATAAAGCCAGTGTAAGTATTCGGCTACTCAAGGAAGAAGACATTCAGCTACACGCTGAAGAAGCGTATGGAGTCTGAAATGAAGTAAAACGCCAGTGTAAGGACGTATTCGAGAGTATAGGTTTTCATTAGAATATATATGTATAACAGCAATGCAATGTTTTGTACAAATTGCACGTGTGATTATGATTGAAAGGGCTTTGAGATGACTATAACATGCATAGGCAAAAGCCAAAAGGTTGTAACTCGAGAAACTTGTTCCCATGCTATTAATTGATTTTATGTCTCTGATAAGACATAAGACATGGTCCCTAGAGGGACCAATGATATGAGTACGAATTAGCCTGTGACACCTAACAGCATCAATTATGCAGGATTGGAAGTCATAGTTGCCCGTTGAAACTTTTAAGCGGGAATTGAGTACCTGTTTCTACTTACAATCAATGTCTATGCTTAGCTGATTTCTGGCAAAACTCTGAGTGTAAAAGTAAAATAAAAATGCCATGAAAAGTTTCTCCAAAAAAATTGTCATTCGAAGTCAACTTTAAACTGTAGGTCCCGCCATTCATATATAAAATTAACACACACACAGCATAACTGGTGCGAGAAGCTAGGTCGTAATCCTAACTCAAGGGTTGTAATGACCAATTATGTCTATACTGACCGACTGTAAAGTCTTTGCTGATTTCATTTTTTCTTGATTCTTTTTTTTTATTTTTTTATTTAATCCTGTGGTATGTACACAATATTTTCTTGTCGTACATACATATTTTTGTGGCAAATGCAATTGCAATTATTGTGAGTGGTTATGCTGGTAATACATCTGTTTCTTCATATTGTTATACGATGTCTACAGAACAATTCATATTACAAACCATTCCCACATCCATTCCTCTATAAATATTGTGTTTGAATGTGATTGTGTCTGGCTCAAGTGTATCTATGCCAGTAGTTTGTATTTCAAAAATGATTACAAGGAAATCTGTAACTGTAACTGTAACTGTAACTGCAACTAGTGCAACATTTTTCTCCCATAGTTTTTTAGAGAAAAAATCCAAGACTTTTTTGTTTTGTTTTTTTCTGTTTGTTTGTTTTCCTTTTCACAATAAATTTAAAGGCAAAAAAAATGCTGTTGATTTATTCGATTTTTTTCCATTTAAATTATTTGTTTTAAAAAAGATTTAAATTAGATTGTGTGGTAAGATTCCTCTTATGGATTCGTTTAAAATTATTTAATAGAATTTCTAAAGAAATTTATTGAATACGAGGATTAAAAAGGACACAGTTTAATCCCTCGTTTTTTTCTTTTGCTTTTGATCCAAGCCGAATATTTAGAGACGATTAATGTTCTTGACTGGGAAGGTCTTAATAGTTGCCTGGTTATCAGCAGGAATTCTAACATCAATCCATAGCCCTAGTAAATAACAGAAGTATTAAAAAAAAGGTCTCTTCTACTTTGGCCAAAAAGATGGAAGACTAAGCTTTGAAATCCAATCCAATATTAACTCATTGATATCACAGTGCAGCAACAACACAAATTCCTGCTTTCGTCCACCAACCATTAAGCTTTCTTGCCCGTACCCAAAGGGGCATATCCATATCCTTAGGACATCCTTTATGTGATAAAACGAAATCGCTTTGTTAGGCAGCAATACGCTTAAAATTGAAACAATTTATGCTGCTTACAGTTTAACATTAATCCTCTGGTTATTTTACGTTTTCTGCCTCGATATGTAAACGATTTTTTAATGCAAATTTCTTATAAAAAGTCACAGGGAGGATGTTAGGGAGTGTATGTTAATAGACTTGAAAAATATTTAAATTCCATGACTGAATTTTGCCTAGGCTTAGTTAGAATTCTTTACACATATTCTTCAAGAAATTTTTACTTGTATTTGCATCTCATTTAAGCTTGTTTAGTCCGGGCTCCTTAAGGCAATGATAAGATGAAACATAAAAACCCCAAATAATCATTTAACTCCTCACAACAGCATAAAGAAAAACAAAAATTATTTGAATTTCTTTATGGCCATAGTCTAGGATATAAAAAGCATTTCCAACAGAAAAAAAGGCCAATCATTAGTTAAGTTATGGTAGCGATGGCAGCATTTTAATTAAATTAAAAAAATCATACCAAAAAGCAAACCAAAAGTCACTCATGGTTGATTTAATACGTGCAGTGGATGGACTGCTGTTGATTATAATATTTCAGCATTTTGTTTGTACGGCATACGTCTTAATAAAGCCCTTCTAAGGTCAAAAGGACATTGTGAAGTTGTGTGTGATTTGGTTAGTATTTATCTAAGAATATGAATTGTTTTGGCTATGAAATCTTCATGATTTCATCGAATAACGCCAAACACTCTTATAAGATAGTTGAGCGACAAGTTAGGAAAAAACCAGGTAGAATCTTTCAGAAAACTTTCTCATACTCATACGATTATTAAAAATTGAAACCATTAAACCATGTGCAACGTCTATGGCTTCCATTATCTTTCCTACTTTCAATATGCGAAATACCTAATTGGTCAACCCTTCAGTCAGGATTACAACCTAGCTTCTCACACCACTTATGTTGTATACGTTAATTTTATACATGAGTGGCGGGTTCCTACAGTTTAAAGTCGACTCCGAACGACATATTTTGTTTTGAGAAACTTTGTCATGGCAATTTTATTATTTTCTTAGCGTTTTTGCCGAAAAACTGCTGAGAGGAAGTCGCCGTAAAAATGTTTTTTGTTTTGTATTTAGTTTCGTTAGCGAAGTCAATATCCGATCATTCACTAAATGTCCCGTATGTTGGTAATGTTTGAAAGTAACGACGGATACCATAGCTTACACATGAGAAAATGTCAGTTTCACTTGATTTACCAGAACATCTCTTCTAGACTTTTTCCTCGCGTCAGAAAGTGTTCAGAATTCATGATATCGGTATTGCTAAATCCAGATTAAGTATACTACAACTCGCATATGTCTGAATCACAGGCTTATATGGACTGTTCTTTTCCACAATCATCACCATGAATTGTGGTTCAGTAGTTCTAACTCCATTAAAGATTTGAAAGAGACACTGCATCTTCCCGGATGATTGGTCTACTGTACCATGTCCTAGCAATAATATTCTCTAAAAAACCGCCTGTGTTTGCCATAGGAATTACTTGCTTAATGACTGTGCTACATTTCCTTATTGAATTGCTATTCGATTTCTGTTACGTTCTTTGTTGATGAAATTCCCTTTTTGGGAACTCAAGAAGTAACTGAGGATCTAAACATCCTCAATGCAAAGTGCCTTATCCACTTCAGTACTCCACTTTCGAAATCATTCTTCATTCATTCATTCTTCTCTACTGTAACAGGTCCCACGTTTATAGTATTGCAATATGTCGTTGAATTTGCCGTAATCTAGTAGGTAGTGTCTTGGCTTAGTAGCCGTGAGGTTCAAACCGCAGGTCAGACATCTCCAACAAAGCGAAATACATATGAAAAAATATTTTTCCGGCGACTTCCTCTCAGCAGTCTTCTAGCAAAATCTCTGAGAGTAAATAAAATTGCCATGAAAAAGTTTCTCAAAAATCTATCGTTCGCAATCGACTTTGATCTTTTAGTTAGTTTAGTTTTTAGAGAAACTAGGTTGTAATACTGACTAAAACCGCATTTGAAATCATGTTTTCCAATTTTGCGAGCGTAGCACTTCCTAGGACTGGGAATAGCTCATGCTGTGTAGAAGGTACTTTGCTGTTCATGATTAGAATATCTAGTCTTTTGAGTTCCAAAATATTTCTGTAATGCTAAGGTAAACAAAGAGTGTAATTTTCATGAGTCATACATTTTATAAAAATTAAATTGGTGATCATTTTGTTTTGACCCTGAAGTACAGCCAAAGTTATGGTTGTAGGCCATTAAACTGCAGATACTTTTAAATGTCGTGCTATTAACAAAACATGTCTTATATTTTTAACTGCTATTAAATAAATTTTTTTAATATTTATTTTTTTTTTTTTTGCAAAAGTTTCTCTTGCCAGTCTAATTAAACATTGTGTGTGGACAACTAAGCAATTTAACCCTTTATGAACTACACTTTGTTGTTTTGTTTTTATTGTTTGCAACGAAAAGTTTTAAAGTTTAATTTTTTATTTTAATTTTATTTGTTGTTTTTGTTATTTGCTTTTGTTTTAATTTTTGTTACAAAAGCAAACGATAAACTTTATGTGCCAGTTTCTAGTTCAATTTCAAAATAAAGAAATAATCATCAGCATTAACAACAATCACACACAAACAAACAAACAAAAGTAGAAATATTTTACTTAGAAACTCATACACTTATTAGAATGTACTTCGGTACGTATGAGTAATTTAATGTACATACAATGTGTTTGGCCCTCTCTCTCTTCGTTTCTGTTCAAAAGTAAAACAAAATGTTAGTAACAATGCTTTTTACTTTCTTTCTCTCTCTCTCTCTCTCTCTCTCTCTCTCTTTCTCTCTCTCTCTTTCTAATATTATATTCATTACTGTTCTCGTTACTTTCGTTAATGAAAGTTGATGCAGATGACTTAAATGAGAAACACTAACAGAAATGAAATATAATTCAAGGCGGTATTCGACGATTTTGTATCATGCTACATCAGTACTCATCCTATTAGAGCTTTATTTAACATACATATGTTAACATATATCAACCGATCTTAATAGGACTGGGTTTCATTATAGGACACTGCGAGATTAGATCGCTGACAAGGAACAGATACCAACCGGAATATTGCAGAGTACGTAGCGACGAGGAGGAGTTGGAAACTAGCGAACACCTCCTCTGCAACAGTCCAAACCTTAGTAGCTTGAGGTTGAGGTCTCTGGGCAGGGGCTTCTTCGATGGTTTCGACTTTTTGTCAAGAGCCCACATAAAAGCTCTCCATAGATTCATAAATAGGTCGAGCTGGTTGAGAAGTCCTAGGGCTTCGGGTTGTAATCGCGCTCGCTTGTATGTTTGTGGTCTTTTTCTTTTCCTCCGTTTCCTT
Organism: Sarcophaga carnaria; assembly: GCA_958299815.1. Taxonomy (NCBI): domain Eukaryota; kingdom Metazoa; phylum Arthropoda; class Insecta; order Diptera; family Sarcophagidae; genus Sarcophaga; species Sarcophaga carnaria. The sequence goes on from OY283153.1 coordinate 11,343,708, forward strand.
ATCCTCCCTTTCCTACCTCCTATTTCTTCTCTATATCCTTTACTATCCTCTCTCTCTCTCTCCTCTAGGATGTATTGCAAGGGACCATGTTGACCTAAGTGTAATACTTATCCTAATATCAAGTACAAGTCCTCAAACCTAACCTAATCTTAATAAGACTGGAAACAATATTGGAAAAGGCTTTTACCCACGATTATATGGAGCCTCTATATAAACGTCATGGGGCCTCTGTTTCTTCTATATGAACTTATAAAAGCTCTTTCAACAGGAATTACCTGAATTTGATGTTCTGGACAGCAACGATATCTGCTTTCAACAGGACGGCGTTATGGGCCACTCAGTTTAGGTCATATTGGGTATTCTGCTCATCTCTGATGTGAAGTGGCCATCGAGTTCATGTAATTTGAGTAGATTTTTGAAGTGGCAGTTGTTTGCGAATAAGTCTCAAGCCATAGCGGTCTTCAAAGTCAACATAACCCATGGCATCGATTGCATTCAATCCGATTTATGCACTTTGATTTGTAACTAACACTTCGAGGCACCGTCATACGACATTACTTTGCAAATTGGTCAGCATGCTGGCAACTCTTTCTTCTGATTCGTCATACGCTGCTTCGTTAATTGCAATATTCAACCGGTTTTCTCTCATGTCAGTTTTTTGTCACTGCACTTTCATTCTGCCGTAGTCTAAGAGATAGTGTGTTGGCTTATTAGATGTGAAGCCATGGTTCAAACCCCAGGTCAGACATCTCAAAAAACACGAAATATGAAAGAAATATTTCTTCTTCAGCAGATTTCTGGCAAAAACTCTGAGAGTAAATAAAATTGCCATGAAAAGTTTCTCAAAAAACTGTCGTTCGGATTCGACTTTAAACTGTACGTCCCGCCACTCATGTATAAAACATAAGTGGTGTGAGAAGCTAGGTCGTAATTCTGACTAAAGGATTGTAATGACTAATTATGTTATGTATATATTCTCCACTACAAGGATAATTGGCTGACCACAAGTACTCCAAATCTCAAGCTTTTAAACTCAACTTGTTCGTCTGAATCGCCTTCAGCAGGTTATAACCGAGTGGAAGAATAGTAACTGCTGTAAACACCGTGGACCATTTAATATTCGGTTGTATTGCCTTTTACTTCTCATAGTTTATAGATAGTATATGGAAAGGCAATCAATTAAATATAATAATATTAGTAAATGGAGATGGTTCCTCAAAGCCATATGCTTCTGCAAGCGATGTTAGAAAACATTTGATAGAAAATAAGAATTCATCAGAGCTTCTTTACTTTGTTTTGGCTGTGTTGCAACAGGATAAGGGTTTTTCCCAATATTCTATACATTTCCATTGTGGCTTAAACGCATCAAAAAGACTTTTTAATTGCTTTCTTTGTAAACTTTGATGGGAAAACTCGCCCTTAATGGCTGCATTACCCGCCTAAGCAAGTAATTTTGTACCAAAGTCCAAGCCATGATAGGTCACACTTCCTTTACTTGTGTAGTGTGCAAAGAGAGAACGAAGAATACAATTACAATTACTAATACAATTACAATAACAAAGTTTATTAAGTGGATTTTTTGTTTTCTGTCACTGCTGCTGTTGTACATTTTATTTGTTGTTACAAAATATTACATGCGAAAGAGAACTTTAACTCTGCCACTCCCATGCTCATATGCTCGTGCTCATATTTCCGTTTTTCATTTATTTCGCCTTTTGTTTCTAATGTATACCCGATCACACACATGCTTGTAAATTAACGAAAAGTTTCATGAGTTAAAAATACAATAAACAACGCACACATACACATAACATTCGCTTGAGTGAAAGAAAGCATTTGTATTGAATGCAAAAAACAAAAAAGAGGAGAAAAAGTTTTTGTTTCAATTTGTTTCCCTCTTTTGCTCTTTTCGCCCTCTTTGTTGTACATTACAACACTTAACATATATTAAATTAAACATTAAAGAGTAAAACGAACGAGAGAAGGGAGAGTGGGAGAGAGAGAGCGGGAGAGAGAGTGAGAAGTTTTTAGAAGCCTTTGTATCATTGGATATTTAACAGTTGATTTTGAATCAATTACTGCTAAGCACAGTGTATTAATATTGTAAAGGGTAAGCAATTTATGGGTTGCAAACGTAAAGTTAAATTGAAACACTTTAAAAGCAATGATTTTGATGAATCCCTTATTTCATTACAATGCTTGGAATTGCTTGCAGCAGTTGTTGCTTTTTCGTTGCATTTCAGGCTGTATGTCAAAGATAACTTGACTTTGGGATTGCGGGAATATCCACGCTCATATGGTATTTAATGTAGGTTAGCCGGTAGTATGTTAGGTTAGGTCAGTGTGGTAGCTTCCATACCAAAAGCTAACTTGAGCACGCATAGTGGCCCGTTGTGACGCCACAGGTGAACGCAGCCTTTGTACTGACCATGATCCTCCGAACCAAGGAGGGAGAAGTTGGTCAGCTCAAGGGCTGCGCAGCGGGTAGTATGTATGGGTAGTATGTAGTTCACAGACAAGTTCACTCGGTGACCATATGGCCTAATTGTTTCTTTAATGTAGCCCCACGTAAAAACTTTAACAAATTACATGGCCTAGATGGCCAATTGCTGTTGCCAAAACGTGAAAATATTCCTTCCGGAAACGTATCATGCAATAAAGCCATGATCAGCAACTATGCGCGGGTCGTGGCACTATTTTGTTGAAATCAAATACCGTCCAGTCTCTAAACTTCATTAGAAGGCCAAAAATATTTGGATTATCATGCGGCCATTGAAGAAGTCGCCGTAGTCTAGTAGGTTATTAGACGTGAAGCCACGGTTCAAACGCTAGGTCAGTTATATCCAACGAAACGAAATATGAAAAAATATTTCTTCGGCAACTTCCCCTCAATAGATTTCTGGTAAAAACTCTGAGAGTAAAATAAAATTGCCAGGAAAAGTTTCTCAAAAATCTGTTTTTCGGAGTCAGCTTTAAACAGTAGGTCCCGCAACTCATGGAGAAAATTAAAATGTGTGGTGTGAAAAGCTAGGTCGTAATCATAACTAAGGGGTTATAATGACCAATTATGCATGTATGCATATGGCCATGGCACCACTCGAAATTGATGTTAATGGTCCTTTAAGTGTAATTTTCGAATACAATATGATTTAAGGACCAGAGCATACTGTTACGATTTCACAATTTTAAAAACGTTTTAAATATGAGTTCATAGATTACAAATAAAAATAAAAATAAATTTTGTGTTTAGTTTTAAATAAATTCTTTATTGTTCGCGCAATTCCATGTGCCACTGTTCACTACTTGATGTAAACAACAACAATTTGCTTTATTTGTTATTCTTCTTTACACTCTTCCGCGTACATAATAACAATTGTTCGTTAGATCTTTATAACGGAGATCATCAAACCGCGATTATTCTCTTCACACGCAACGCGTCTTCACACAAGTCTGTCTTGTGAATTTTTACTGACCCCTTTGCCTGCTTTGTCTTGCCTTTTATATCGCAGGGTAAACAGTCTGATGAATGCTATTGAAGGAGAATGCTTTTGCCTTTGCGAAATCTCTATAAATATAAACATGTTGTTTACGTTATTGTTGTTTGTGTGTTTTGTTTACATTTGTCCTTGAAGTGTTTTTGTTGCCTGTTTGTTTACTTGTTTATCCCTTTTTTATACTGATGTTGTCGCCATATTTTTGTTTATTTGTTGATTATGTAAACCAGTCCATTGTTCTTGGTTTTTGTAGTTTTTGTTTATTATTTTAATGTTAAACGATAATACCATTTCCATTTTCGTAACACAGTGCCACATTTTCCGGATGTAATGGCTTTTTCACAATCACTTCATGGTACCCCTCGTTGAAGAATACTTTGTTCGAAAAATCGGGATTGCAAGCCTGTTGCTCTGGAATCCAATCAACATATCTACGGTGTTGTAAATGGTTAGCTGGCTTTAATTGTTGCAGGCGTATGTCATGAATGACGATGCAAACTTAAATTCAAAATACTTCTTCCCAGGCAAGACGAATTTCTGAGAACTCCGTGAATTCAATAAATTCTGGTTATTTTTTCCAACAGAAGTGATATTTTCGGCAGAGCCTACATTACAATGATCCACAGGCCTGACCAGATCTGTAACGATTCCATTCTCTTCAAATTTCTTTATATTTTTGCCAATTGCTTGCTGAGTAGGTCGATTATCATGACTATTATGATGGTTTAAATGAACACGATTTGAATCAACACTTATGTTGTAAGTATTCACCAGTTTCGCGCATTCTTCAGTTGTTGAATGACCCGTAGTCGTGCATACGTACGATTTATTGTAAGTTTTCACCAGTTTTACGTGTTCTTTGGTTTTAAACGATGTGTAGTCGTAAATGGCAAACCTTTTACTAAATAAAGGACACTTCAGCTGAAAGATATTTAAACTTCCTAGAATAACAGTTTTGCCACCACTAAATGGATAACCCTGTATTTGAAAATAAAGATCATTTCAAGCCATTAAATGCAATTTAAAAAATGTTTTTGTAAAAATATTCAAAACATTTAAGCAAGTCTGCTTATATAAGCTCATTATCCATCCGTGTGCTTATTTCGTTAATTTCCCTTTAAGGGATATTTTCTGTAACGTTTAATTACCCATAACGTATTACACGTAACGTGTTTCACTACATTTATTTCACTTTTGTTTTTTCCATTTTTAATTACGAAAATTAATTGTAATTGCGCGTGTTTCTCCTTGCGTAAGAACTATACAGAGATTAATTTCTCTTACTACGCGTAAAGCGTAAGAAAATAAATAAAACGTTGTCCCAAGGTGTTAATTTTCAAAATTAAACCGTGATTTATGGACCTTAAAAGTATTCAAAGCCAAAATAAATGTGATGTTATCTGTCAGGAAAAAAGGAAAACAAGAAGTTACGAAAACGTATTGTTTGCGTACCTATCAGATAACTGTGTTTAAACACTCGCAATTTAAACGTTTTAAAGGTGAAGAAAATAATGAGAACCTGTCCTACAGTGTCACTGTAAACTCTGTTGGATTGAAGTCCGCTGCACAGGGTAGTGAAGACCAAAGCTTGGAAGATTGATGAGAGATTGATGGAAGATAAGTGTGACATAAAATTCATGAAAGGATTTAACATTTTAAACGTTTTAAAGGTAAAGAAGACAATTAGAACCTGACCTACAGCGCTGCATAGGGTAGTGAAGACCAAAGGTAGGGAGATTGATGGAAGATTGATGGGAGACAAGTGTGACATGAAAGATTTCAATTCCTTAAGAATCGATTGGCCAACAGCACCATGCTTAACTGTCCCCTGGACAAAACCAGTTACTCTTATGATTTTGGGAAGAGCTTCGCATCAAGACTTAGTAGTTGGTGAGAGATTGATGAGAGATTGATGGGAGATTGATGGGAGACAAGTGTGACATGAAATTCATTAAAGATTTCAGGACCTAAAGAATCGGCTGACTAATAGCTCATGCTTAACTGCCCCCTGGACAAAACCAGTAGACTCTTATTTGGGAAGTGCTTCGCAACAAGACTTAATAACAAAAATGAATGAAGTAATGGTGAAGCTGTATACAGGGAACCTGTCCTACAGCGCTGCATAGGGTAGTGAAGACCAAAGCTTGGGAGATTGATGAGAGATTGACGGGAGATTGATGGCAGATAAGTGTGACATGAAATTCATTAAAAATTTCAAGACCTAAAGAATCGGCTGACGAACAGCTCTTGCTTAACTATCCCCTGAACAAAACCAGTAGACTCTTATTTGGGAAGTGCTTCGCAACAAGATTTAGTAACAAAAATCAATGAAGTAATGTTGAAGCTGCATAATCTTTTAAAAGAGGGAGTGTTTTGTGGTGTACAGATGGTTCAAGAACGGATCTTGAAACAAGCGCCAGAGTTTTTCTGTCTGAAGAACTTGAATCGTTTAAGAAAAAAGAACAACAGAGAATTATCATCTGCTGGGTCCCATGTCAAGTAGGATTTCTCGGGAATGAACAAGTAGACGAACTTACGTGAAGGACTTAAGCCTTCCACGACGTTGATAGTACCTTACATTTTTTTGTAAAGTAGGAGCAGATGTTTGGACAGTTATGCCGAAAGAAAGGGAAAATAGGCAAGAGACTCCAGGTCAGACATCTCCAACAAAATATGAAAAAATAATTCTTCGGCGAATTCCTCTCAGCGGACTTCTGGCAAAATTGTGAGAGCAAATAAAATTGACATGAAAAGTTTCTCAAAAATCTGTCCTTCAGAAGTCGACTTTAAACTATTGGTTCTGCCACTCATATATAAAATTAACACGTGAGAAGCTAGGTCGTAATCCTGACTGAAGGGTTATGTGTGTAGGTATGTAAAGACTCTTCTGAAACCAAGTGGGTTTAAGGCAATCAAAACTTTTCTTAGGAAATTACAACAAGAGAAGACTAAGTCATGCATCAGACTATCAAGCAATAAACTGAGGTTGATAACCAGTCCTTTGGCAAGTCACTGTAGACTCAGAGAAACACGTTCCTGAAAGCTGAAGGGCATTAATGAATCCCAAAAAGAAAAACTTCGTGCTTGAGTGTCAATTTCAATTTGCCTATTTTTATTGTTTGTAAACTTTTTCAATCCCTTATACTTCTATATTTGCAAATATATTTGTAAATTAACTCTGTTCAGTGTAGCAATTCCTCTCCCCTTTTATTTTATTTGTTTATTTAAATAATTTAACCTGCCTCCTTAAAATAATATTTAAACTTTAAATTTCTTTTTAATGAATTGACTTCCTTCGTTAAGGCAAAAAAAGAAAAACGTTTTAATTTATGCCAAAAAGTTTTTACTTTTGCCTCGCAGTGTTCAAATGTGCCACCAGGTGTTTCAAAGGTGCAGTTAAAAGAGTCTCATAAATTTACACAAAAAAAAAATTATTCTCATAAAGAATCATAAAATATTTCCCAGAAACCGCCAAAACAGAAACAGAAAGTAACGACAGGCGCTCTAAGATGCTATAAAATTCAATGGAAACTTTCATGATTAGAAAACGTAAAGAAAAGAAAAAGTTTTCTCGCATATGCAAACAAAAAGAAATCGAGAGGAGGAGAAACTTTTTTTTTATTTTTTTTGCTGGCATGATTTTATTGGCGAAAATTATGGAGAATATTTGTTAAAATTTTCACCATTTTTCTTTTTTTTTATGAATAATTATGGGGATTATGAATATGATTATGATAATTATGGTGTGTGTATGTGAGTGTTTTTTTTATTTTTTTTTATCGTTTTAATTCTCTTTAAATTGTGTTGCTTTGTGTATGCTCTTTGCTGTTGTTTTCAGACGACACTTGTGAAAATGTTAATGCGTGTGTGTTATACTTTAATTTTGTTTATGTTTGGTTGTCATGTTGTTGCTGTTGCTGTTGTTGATAACATAATTTAGTTGACATAAAAATAAAAATAAGAACAACAGCAACAACAACAATGTCGCAAATAGTCAAAGTAACACAAAATGTCACTTTTGCAAGAAGCAAAGGAAGAGAAAGAGAAAGACCAATAAAGTAAAAACAAGAAAAACTTTTAGCGCAAGTTATGATGCTTATTTGCTTAAGATCTGTACAAATTTATTACACACTTTATGCATAAACACATACATACTCTCACACATACGTATATACATACGTTAATGCTTACTTACTTGCTATATGTTTCATACACTGTAACAACGCATATATCACAAATGTAAGTAAATTACTCACTCTGCACACTCACTCACTCTGCTCACTCACTCTCTCGCTTTCAATCTCTTTCATTATCTTACTTACACCATGTATAACACTTTCTGTGCTTTGCTACAATGTATGTGTGTAGTGCACACAGACATATTTTTTATGTTTCTATTTCTGCTAGTGAAAGGAATTTTGTGGAGAGAGAGAGAGTGGAAGTTGCATTAGTAATATTTTGTTTCTTTGTTGTTGTTTTTGTTGCTATTTTTATATATAAATTAAGCTTAAGTAGTGTTGGCATTAAGTACAGAATAGAGTTGTCGTTATAATGCTTGTGTAAGTATTTTAATTTTACTCTTATGCTTTGCTTTAGTGCACGGTGGGCATAAAGTTGAAATATTGTGATTTTAAAAAACACAAAATGAAATATTCAATTAATCGTGGAAAATATATTTCGGAAACGTAATCAATTTAAACACAGAAGAACGTTCTAAACCTAGGAATAAAATGTAGGAATAATCACGACCAGTTGTAATCCATAAAGTTTAGCGGTTTTTAGGCTGAGCTTAATTACGCGCTGTCCTTTAAACAAAATGTGTGTGATATTGTAGCCGCCGTAGTCTAGTAGGTAGTGTGTTCGCTTATTAGACGTAAAACCCCGGGTTCGTGTCCCAGGTCAGACATCAAAACGAAATATGAAAAAAAAATATTTCTTCGGTGACTACCTTTCAGTAGATTTCTTGCAAAAACTCTGGGAGTATAAATAAACCTGCCAAGAAAAAGTTTCTCAAAAAAATCTGTCGTTCGGAGTCGACATTATACTGTAGATCCCGCCACTCAAGTATAAAATTAAGGCACACAACATGAGTGGTGTGAGAAGCTATGTGCCATTATGTGTGGAATATATCATCGTTCAAGTGGCGGCCAAGGCTTTTCTAAATAGAGCGCACATGAAATGTCCAATTTCCATATTTTTGGCGCATAAATCAGGCTGTATTAGACCGATGGCATGGGTTATGTTGGCTTTGAGGTTCGCTATGGTTCGTTGGGGTTGTGTTGTAACAGCTGGGAATACTTTTATTTGAAAACAACTTAACTTAGTTGTTTGCATACTTAAAATAGACCGTGTAAGTTTTCGAGAAGCTTTTACACAGGTTTTGAGTTCTTAGGAATTTCCTTTATGATCCATCAGAAAGGAGAGGGAGGACTAAAATTATTATTTCATATTCTTACCAAGTTAAACCACCATCCCTCCTAAAAGAAAAGCCTAATAGAGTCAAATCACACAATATCGATGGACATTGCCTCCATGTTAGAAGAGATTGCCCTCAAATCGCTCTTGCAAAATATACAATATGGCATGGGCAGGGTGATTTGAAGCGTACCGCATGTTCTTGGTATGCAGATCATCTAATTTTGGCCAAAAGAAGTTGGTAATCAACGACCAATAGCGCTCGCTGTTGACAGTAATGGCCTCACCAACGTCTTTCGCAAAGATATATGGACAGATGAAGTCGCCAACTAAAATTCACATCAAACAGTGCATTGAACGCTATTGCATCTAATGTGGATTATCACATACATACATACATACATAATTGGTCATCACAACCTTTCAGTCAGGATTACGGCCTAGCTGCTCACACCTCTCATGTTGCGTGTGTTAATTTTATACATGAGTGGCGGGACCTACAGTTTAAGGTCGACTCCGAACGACAGATTTTTTAGAAACTTTTCATGGCAACTTTTTATTTGTGAGAAATCTGCTGAGAAGAAGTGGCCGAAGAAATACTTTTTTGAATTTCGTTTTGATGTCTGACCTGGTGTTTGAACCCTGGTTTTACGTCTAATAAGCCAACACACTACCTACTAGACTACGGTGACATCATATGTGGATTATCGTCATCCTAAATTCAACAATTTCATTTGCCTACATGCTCAGTCATTCACCAATCGGCCTTATCGCTGAAGAATGAAAATTTTTCTTCAGTACTCTGCTAGAACAGTACGCCCATCTTATCACTTGCAGTTGTTGTTAAATATTGCCCCTCATGGGGGACCGTGTACCATTATTTCATAGCTCAAACGTAATGCAATTGAATTTCTCTTATTTAATGTCGATTATTAGTAGTCACCATAATCTAGTAGGTAAAATGTTGGCTTATTAGTCGCAGGCCCATGATTCAATCGCTGGGCCAGACATCTCGAACAAAAAGGAAGTACGAAAAAAAACTCAGACTCTAAAATTGCAATGAAAAATTTTTTAAAAACCTGCCGTTTGGAATTTGTATTAAACAGCAGGTCCTGCCCAGTGTGGATAATATTTATAGTTACACAACTTGAGTGGTGTTAGATGCTAGGTTTTAGTCCCGACTAAAGTCTTCTAATAAACAACTAAAAATGCAAGTAATTTCGATTATAAATGAAATGTTCTTAACGGTTTCAATCCATCCCCTGCAAACAATTTCCTCCAACTGTGTGTAAAAATTTTTACATTTTCCTTGGGCAAGCCCACTGTGCCTCAGTAAATTAGATGGATGTTTCCATTTTATCCTTTTCATCTTTTTAAGATTTACTTTACTTTCTGCTTTTATTATTACTGTCGTTGTTGTTATTGTTGTTGTAGTTGTTGTAGATGTTTCAAGTTAATTTTGTCATATTAAAGGAAAACTATAAACTATTCTGCTGTTGCAAACAAACATTCAAACCAAAGCAGAAGATGAAGAACAAGAAGAAAAAGAAGAACGAAGGAAACGTAATTTTGTTTAGCATTTTCCATTTGTATTCGCATTACGTTGTAGTCTTTATTATCCCGTACAAATACTTCAAGTAATTTTTGTAATTTTTACAAAAACAAACACGAACACAAATATTTAAGTACTGAATCCGTACTGCTGCACAACAAAAACGGCTACACGAGCTTAAAGGACTTTGGCATTTGAAGAGGAAAATGGAAGAAAAAATAAAAATAATGAGAATAAAAGAAAGCGTAGGTAAATAAAATTGCTGAGCTCAGGTGTGTTTTCACTTGATGCCTTTCTCTCTTTTTCTCTCTCTCTCTCTTTCTGGCACTGTACTGCTTGGGCATGTAATTGTGTATTCTACGTAATCAACATAATAATCATAACGGCTCCCTCCTTCTTTGTAACAAAACCAACAGCCAACGTCAGCATCATCATCATCCGTTCAGGCAGGCAGTAATACTTGTACCAGCATCATTGGTTACCCACCAATACAACCAACCATATGACTGGCTGACTGACTGTGTGTGTGTGTGTGTGAGTGTGTTACATTGCAAGTGCAAGTGCTGTGTAGTGGCAGAAACCCAAAATCTCTAGCAATTCGCAGACATTACCATTAGACTTGAAAGTACCAGCATTTAAACGTACAAATGGAAAAATAAGAGAAGAATTGCAAAGAAAACATAAAATAGCCGCCATCATGTAGTATAACCAACCAACTAAGTATACAATCAGCAGAATATCTTATTCTTTCTTTATTGTTTTTATTGTTTTTATTTAATTTATTTTTATGCCATTAACTGAAACTGCGAGAGAATGAGAGATTGACAGCCAGGTATAGTGTGTTCCATCTGTGGCTTGCCAGCAGAAATGGAGAAAAACTTATTAAGACATTGATTGTGTGGCAAGTATTTCAGAAAATTTATTGCAACAGATGGGCGGCATACTTTTTTTTGTTTTTAAAACAACTTAACTTAGTTCCTTGCATACTTAAATACACGGCCTAGTTATGCAAAGAGCTTTTTACACGGGTTTGGAATTCTTAAAAGCGGAGAGGGAGAAAGCTAAAATTGTTATTTACCAAGTTAAACCACCATAATCGTCAACATTTTACTTACGTACTTAATTGGTCATTACAATAATTGAGTTCGGATTACAACCTATCTTCTCCCACGACCCATGTTTTGTGTGTAAATTTGTGTGCAAATTTTATCCATGAGTGGAAGGACCATGAGTTTAACGTCTGCTGTGAATGGCAGATTTTTGAGAAACTTTTCATGGCAATTTTATTTTACTGCCAGGAAGGATGAGAAGAAGTCGCCGAAGAAATAATTTTTTTTTGCATTCCATTTCTGCACCAGATGTCTGAACTAGGGTTTAAACCGTGGCCTTACGTCTAATAAGCCAACACACTACCTACTAAGCTACGGCGACTTCTGGGTCTTCAACATTTTACTTTTCGGCTTAAAAAAACGACGTAACTTACAACATATAAACAAAATAAGGTCATGCGCTTGATTACGTTTTGCTCTGCGATCACTGTTGATCTTGTCTATCACAGATTTAGTGCCATTATTACAGCTTGCCGTTAACTAAAGGGAGGATTTTAAAGGGCAGATAAATTGTTTTTAATTGTTATAAGTGGACAATAGGGTAGAAGTGAGCGTTAAGCTAAAGAGAGGATCATCCTACCTTTAACTCTTAAAGTTAAGTTTATGTTTGAACTTGCCATATTAGATATTATTTTCAATATGGCAACTTCAAATATAAACTGAAAAAAGTAAATACAACAAAAAAGAAGCCCATCGTAGCCTCTTTTTTAATTGCGCAGTGTTATCGACATTGCTCCGCTACTGCCACATTTTTGAAAAAGTTAACTTTATTTTATCTGTAGGTTGTAATCACGAAAAGAAGTTAAAGGTAACTTTAGCTAAAGTGAACTTTAAAGTCACCTTTAACTAGCCGTTAAAGTTGGGTTTAGTTAAAGACAACTTTAGTTAAAGTGAACATTAAAGTCAACTTTAACTAAACCAAACTTTAACCGCAAGTTGTAATAATGGCACTTAGTGTGTCAAAGAAATAGACCAGTTCCTGCAACGGTAGTGTCAGTAAGTTGCATACACTCACGGTATATTTGTGGAGTAGCCTGTATCGCTTATGTTCTAGTGTTACAAAGTTCGTTATCATGTACTCCAGGGGCATCTCTTTCTCACCGCAGAATCCATAGGTACTACTAACAAAGGTGACCATACTGTTCAAGTAATAATTCGAGGTGCAGTAGCCTGAAAGTGTGTGCAGCCCTTGCGCTGATCAACTTTTTCCTCTTCCCTGATTTTGGTGGAACTTGGTCAGTACAGGGACTGCGTTCACCCGTGGCAAGTGAGCTTTGTGATGTCAGAGCTACCACTCCGACCTAACCTAACCTAACCTGAAAGTGTTCTTAAGATTTTTCGTGTTTCGCTAACTTACCAAAGAAGATGAGAAATTGTGAGTTAAAATGTTCACAAAACTTCGTTAGATGTTTTACCTTAAGAGAGGGCATTTGATCGAAGTCAGAGAAGGAAAAACAAAACAATTTACTCGCCGTAGTTTAGTAGTTAGCTTATTAGATGTGAGGCTACAGTTCAAACCCCAGGTCAGACATCTCCAACAAAACGAAAAAATATTTCTCCGGCGATTTCCTCTCACCAGATTTCTGGCAGAAACTCGGAGAGTAAATATAATTGTCATTAAAATTGTTTCTCGACTTTAAACTGTAGGTCTCTCCTCTCATGAATAAAAATTAACGCACATAACATAAGTGGTGTGAAGAACTAGGTCGTGATCCTAACAAAAGGGTTGTAATGACCAATTATGTATGTTTTTCAATCAACAACAATTCAATACAAAAAAACCAGAAAATTTAATTCTATGCAGTGAAAGATGGCAACTCTATCATTCTAAAATCCAATGCAGTTAAGTAATTTCTTGCTGAGCTGAATACAAATTGTTTTCATATGAATATTTACAATAACTTTCCGAAATATCATGCCATGAGTAATTTAATCAACTCCACACTTGGGGTAATCATTTGCTCATACGGAATTTTCATTTTAAACAATTTTGTAGTAAGTTTCACCAAAAAAGATAAAATGGAAGTAATTTTACTTTGTGGCCATTAAGTTGAAGGGCTTTTAAATTCAATTCCATACGCTTAAGTGCCATAGCATTTGTACAAATAGAAAATTTCTTCATTTCTCTTTTCGTTTTTTGGCAAAACACATCTTTCAGCATTAATTCTCATTATCCACAAGAGCTTTTCAAAGAATTTTTTTTAGTACAACTGAAAGCGTAGGAAACAAACTCTATTAACCTTTGACCCCCGGCTGCCATTAATCAAAGTAAAAAAACTTTTTTTTCAGTTTCGCTTTCTGCCTTTTTGCTTTTGGTTTTTATGGGATTTCATTTTCAACAAGTTTTAAAATAGTTTCACCATCTACTCCATGTTTTTTCATCGTTGTTCTTTCTTGTCTTTTGATTTTTGAAGAGAATCAAGAAAGAAATGAATGCCACAATATGTTAGTTTTACAACCGCCATAAAATTCAAGGATGTCTTGGCACAGAACTTGCGACAAACGACATGGTAACCCGCTTGTGTCTCTGTCTCTCTTCTGCCTTAATATCCTGTGAGTGGGTGTGTTTCTCTCGAAAGTTATTACATTTTAATGAATCAACCATAAATAGTGTTCCGTACGAATACAATCTGAATATACAATGTGAATATAACCAGCATCCCCCCCTCGTACCCATATACCCGTAACCATCTTCAAACAGCAAAATTGTATTACAATTCGCAGCTTTATCGGTGTACACTTTATTTTACGATGATTTTAATCTGAAGAAATGTTTTTATCTCCTGTACTACACGAACATGTGTTTGGAATATTTTCATCCACTTCTTCTCCATCATTTTCTTCTGCGAATACAGGAAAATGTCTCTCATACAAGTCTCTCGTAAAACTTTTACTTCTTAAGCCATTTTAAGTTGAAACTAAAAAAAAGAGAAAGTGCGAGAGAGAAAAAAAAGAAACACGAATAGAAAATCCACGTAAAAAATAAATCTTCAAGTATTTTTTTAATTAATGCCACACAATACGTGTCTACTTTATTGTGAAAGTGAAAGTGTGATTAAGACAGCAGAGCGACATGATCGTAAAACTGTATATGAGAGTGGTGTGTTCTAACACGACTTGAGGTGTATGTCTTTAGCATAAGCCTTGTCAACCATAATTGCTGAGACATTGTTTCACGTTATTGGGTTATTAAAACTTCTTCTTGGAATACTTCCCACTTTTTTTTCTCATTTTTATTGTGTTCTTTTAATGTCATCTTCTAGAGAAAACTCTTTGGAAAAACAAATGTTAACCGTAAAGGAAAATTCTGTATTAATAAGAAGCATAGAAGGTGTTGGTTTTATGATGAAGACTAGATGGGGAAGTTTAAAAAGAAATCTTATTTCAATCATAACACAGATCTTAGAAACTCAAGGAAGAAATTTTTAAAGTTCTTTGAGGGAAAGTAAAAAAAAAATTATAAAGAAATATACCAGGGTTTAGTCCATATCTACTATCACGAACGGCATGTTGTATTATAATAGTTACTCCTACATACATAATTGGTCATTACAACCCTGCAGTCAGGATTACGACCTAGTTTCTCACACCACTTATGTTGTGTGTGTTAATTTTATACATGAGTGGCGGGACCTACAGTTTTAAATCGACACCGAACGACAGCATTTTGAGAAACTTTTCATGGCAATTTTATTTACTTTCAGAGTTTTTGCCAGAAATCTGCTGAGAGGAAGTCGTCGAAGTAATACTTTTTGATGTCCGGCCTGGGGTTTAAACCCTGGCTATATGTCTAATAAGCCAACACCCTACCTACTATACTACGGCGACTTCAAAGGTACTCCTACTTAGTTGAATATTTCCTGCATCTGATTTTGGCCCTATGAGATGGCGTGAGAGATGGCATTGAAGTCATCGCAGTCTAGTTGGTAGTGTGTTGGCTTATTAGACGTGAGGCCACGGTTCAAATCCCAGGTCGGACATCTGCACCAAAACGAATTATAAAAAAATATTTCTTCGGCAACTTTCTCTTAGCAAATTTGTGGCAAAAACTTTGAGAGTAAAAGTAAAATTGCCTTGAAAAAGTTTCTCAAAAATTTGTTGTTCGGAGTCGACTTTAGATTGTAGGCCCCGCCCACTCATTGATAAAAATTAACACACACAACATAAGTGGTGTGAGAAGCTAGGTTGTAATCATGACTGAAGAGTTGTAATGATTAATTACGTTTGTATGTATTCGATGACATGTTGTTCGTGCCCCCTCTTTTGAACGCCTTCTTTAAAGCCTGATGCTCTTCGGCCTTCTTGCTAACGTGTAACGCATTAAGTCCGTTCTCCAGGTACCTTAGGTACCATCCACAGCCAGCCTCACTGAGTCCTTTGCGTAATGCATCTTTGTATCTTACGCTTTTGACAGTTGTTATGCCGTGATAACCTTCATTTATTTACATCTCCAAGGACAATGGTCTTAATACCTAACCTCTGAAGTATTGCTGAGAAGCACGATGTGGATGGCCCATCAAACAGCTCTACTTTCACGTCGCCATCTGATTCAACTGTCTTTTTAGGTAATTTTCCGATTCAAGCAATTGCATCCATTTTATTTACATGGCTTGCATTGTCATTCGATGTTGCTGGTCTGCTTACAATATTGGAAGTTGTGTGTCTTGGGCTCGGTCTGCGAGTTCTGTTGGGGAGAACAGTGCCCACAAGGTTTCATTTATTGATTTTGTCTTTAATTTTGTTTTTATACGCATATGAGTTCACTCTCAATCGGATCTTGGTGGTGGACTACTCTACTCTGGAATTTGGTCTGAAGAGACTCCATATTCAACTGGATTATTTGGAGGTCCCAGCCTGAGTGATTCACAGCCTGGGACGCATAATACCTTAATCCGGTCCCTCGGATAATTCTTAGTTAACGCTTCTTCCTTACAAGGGCCGACTCGCTTCAAACACCTTCAAGCGACGATCACACTTACTTACTTAATTGGTCATTACAACTTCTGGTAAGGATTACAACCTAGCTTCGAACTCCACACATGTTGTGTGTGTTTTAAATTTATTCATGCGTGGAGGAGTGGCCAACAGTTTATAATGGATTTCGAATGATAGATTTTTGAGCAACTTTTCATGGCAATTTTTATATAATTTTGTGAGCTGGAATTAGAACCACTGGTTCGCGTCTAATAGGCCGCCTTACACACAACCTATTCAACTATGGCGACTTCAGCTCACAAACATTAAGTAGAATTTTGTTGATTTTCTTAATTTTTTCTAGTTTGGATGCCTAAATTAGTGAAGCACTATGGTGTTGCAACCAAATAGTTCGTGTTGTAGACTCGTTAAAATTCGATTCTGCCACACAATATTTTATGGGGATTAGACTTTCCTGACTGAAGGATTGTAATGGCCAATTATGTTATGTAGGCTTTCTCAGAGTAGGATTCAGCTCATCTTCGTATAGATTGGAAGGAGGTCTTTCAAATTAAGGTATTGAATAACATAAAGGTGACCATTTCTGTTTTTTTTTTAATAGAAATGTTTGTTTTTGTGGTGCCTTGAACATATGCACTAGGCCGGCTAATCTTAGAACTACCTGCGTAAAATCGTTATAAATATTCTAGACCAAGGTTTAGTTTCAATATTTATTCGGAATTAATAGGAATAACCAAGTCTATATGGCTACCGAATCACTGCAGCGTTTTTCAGGCGGAAGTGTCAGTAATTCAGGCTGCGGTAAGAATTATTGTGGACAAAAATGTTCACGGGCAGAAAATCACCATACTTTCCGATAGTCAAGTGGCCATCAAAGCATTGGATTCTAGTGTAATAAACTCCAAGACGGTGTACGACTGTCGCAGATATCTCAATGAGGTGGCGAACCGATATGATGCTTGTATCACATGGGTACCGAAACATAAGGATATTCCCGGCAACTGCAGAGCGGATGAACAGACCAAAAGGGGCACGACCAACGAACTCTCTGATGAATTCTCTACATTGGGGATAACTTTGGGTACCTGCAAGCTTATAATAGACAATGCAATCATAGACTTTGTCAACAGTAGGTGGGCAGCTTCTTACAAGGGCAGAACGGCGCAAAAACTAAACAAACTAAACTCCAAAGAAGTAGGCTCAGTATTGTTATCGTGATTATTACGGGGCATTGTATTATAGGAACGCATGCCAGACATATTTGTCTTTCACACCTTGCGAATGATTTCTGCAGAAGCTGTGGAGATGAGGAGGATGATGAGACTATTCTTTACCTAATTTGCACCTGCCCGGTACTTGGTCGGAGGAGAAAGAGGTACCTGGTTGCTTACTATATGGAGGATCTAAATAAACTGTCATGCATGGATATTAGCAGTCTGAGTCGCTTCATCGGAAGCTCCGAATGGTCCCTGGAATAGGGGGAGAATGTAAAACTGTGGTATTACAATGGGTCCTGCGTGCGGTCTAAGTGTGTCCGCTCATGACTCCAACGAGGGGACAGCCACTTCTACCTACCTACCTACCTAGTTTCAATAATTTTAACATTCCAGTTCTGGCTTTGTAAGCATTTAACAATGCAGTGAATTCTGTTAAAAATCGACAAAGAATTATTACAGCAAATCTGTAGAAATCTGATATTGAACACAAAGTGTAATTAAGTTCCAGCAATCACCATCACCATTGAGCTCCCTCGTTTACTACCAAATTTTGTTGGTCAACAGTTAATACTGTATTGTGGTGAGAATTTGAAAAAAAGTCATTTTTCATTTCATTCAACAAGTATTTTTTCTTTTTTTCTTTCTTTCTATTCTTCTGTTTTCTTTTTTCTTTTTGAGTTTCGTTTTTTTTTTTTTTTTGCTTTAAACTTTCTAATAAAAATGAATGTCAAAAAAGTTTTCAACGAGAATAAGGAAAAATGACTTTAAAAACTTATTTCATAAACGTATGAAATAATCATGAAAAATTATTGTTACGAGTATTTTCAATCACCCCTTCGTCCCCCTTAAGTTAACAGGAAAGTATAAAACATGATTCGAAAACATTTTTTAAAAATGAAATTTAATTCTCTTTTTTATTGTTATTGTCGGTCTGTTATTGTTGTTGTTCTGCGAGGGAAAAGAGAAAGAAGGTAAAGAAATAATACAATTCAGTTAATATATGAATAATATACTGAAAATTGTTTATTAACATACGATAACTTCATAAAGGGAAATTATTATTATCAGGCTGAGACTCATTATGGTTACGCCTTATATACTCACAGCTGGAGTGAGGGTAATTTAAAATCGTTTACTATTGATAAAGAACGATAACTATAGCAAATTAACAACTTCTGTTTGTATATTGCTTCTGATTATTTCTCTCGAATCTTAATATAAAATTCTACCCTAGTTTGCCAACAGCAATAATGACTACATTCAAGACAATGCTTCGTAATCATTGCCTATGTAGAGTAGAGTAAAAAGCAAACACACTACTCATGTAAAATATTGCAATCCTGTTTTGAAATTCATCGACTGTATTCAAAAGAAAGCAAAACCCTTTACAATGTTATGTTAATTAGTTACAGTAGGGTCTCTTATTAAGCTTTAAAAAAATTATATATGCTGAGTTTTAGGTTTTAATCACTGCTTTAAATGAAAGTGTTTTGCTAGTGAATTTTTTTTCTTACCTCCATCATGCATACATACGTACATATATACATAATTGGAGTAATTGGTCTTTACAATCCTTCAGTCAGGGTTACAACATAGTTTCTCACACCATTTATGTTGATGGCGTTCAATTTATACATGAGTGGTGGGACCTACACTTTGAAGTCGACTAGAAACGACAGATTTTTGAGAAACTTTTCTCGCCATTTTTTTATTTACTCCCAGAGATTTTGCCAGAAATCTGCTGAGAGGAAGTCACCGAAGAATATTTCTTCATATTTCATTGTGTTGAAGATATTTGACTTGGGGGTTTGAACCATGGCCTCACGACTAATAAGCCAACACACTACCTACTAGACTACGACAACTTAATCGCGACAATCGTTAGGATAGATAATGATATCGTAGAAGACATTGATGGATTTTACTACATAAGCAGCAGTATTATAACGGAGAACAGAGACGATTCAGTTCTTAAAGAAAAATAACCACAAAGCGTGGGATCCGCATTTTTAATACGCGTGTAAAATCGAAAGGTTTGACTAATGGGTTGTAATGACCAATTATGTATGTATGTATGTATGTATGTTTGTATGTATACGCATTCATACTTATTTTAATATCATACTCATACTACTCATATTCAAAGCTTGAAGTACTCATCGTACTCATACTTTAAAATACGCATGATGTTGTTGATTTAGACTCTCCATGACTCGTCGGATACACGAATCACAAAATAAGTATGATTCGCATGTGAACACTACAATACTCTCTAGAAGGTTGTGTATTTGCTTTGCTTGATGTCTTTGTATTTTTCTGTCTTCTTTTATTGTAAATGCAACAGCAACTAAGACTGTAAATTTTGATGAATGATTCGAAACACTCGTATCATTTATGAGTATTATAAGTATTTTTCTGAATTTATGAATTTGAATGAGTAAGCGTAAGAATCAAACATATTCCGAATGGTATGAGTTTGATGTCAACGTTGTACTCATACTCATTGCAACCTGTACTTATAAATCAAGGTTGTATTGAGTACGAATGAATCAGAGTAATTGAATTTCAATAGTGTTGACTCACTCACACTCATAAATCGCTACACTAGATAGTATAGTAAGAAATCATTGAGCCTACACTCTTCTTAACTTAAACCGATGTCCGGAACCATAGCCAAAGACGAAAGCTTTGTCGTAATTGTACATCTTAAGGCAAAAGGTGTCTAGTATCACTAAAGTAAACTAATATCTTGGAGGAAAACATATCTGAATACAATGCATATGAATTAATTCCTATAATAATGGAATTGGTTTTATAAGACAGTATTTTAGACATTTCTAAAAATGAAACTTAAAAATGAAATCCGATTTCATTTTGCTATTGTGATTTAAAGTTTAATTTGAATATAAAAAATTTATTTGATTTTTTAAAATAAAAACTTTAAAATCTTTAATAAAAATTATTATTTCCCAACAGCAGTTAAAGAAAATAATAAAAAATTAATACCATTTGAATATAAAAAATAAATAAAAAAATAAAAAAAATAAAAATCTTTTCATATTTATTTCGTACAATAAAATGGAATTAAAGATTCGTTTTTTTTTTATTATAAAGTTTTCGCGTGAAGCATTTCTTTTCTTATAATAGTTTCTGTGTATCACATTTTACTATTGCACGATATGAAAAAAAAAAACTTTTTATTTATTAAGCTGATCATTAAAAATAAAATAAAAAAACAAAAATTAAAACAAAGTCTTTCGTTATACCTTACCCACCCACTCCTTAGTGATTTCTGGGATGGGATATGTTGAAAGGAGTTCCAATAGCATTGGCTATGATTGTATTAAAAATTTTTACCGGCTGACGAAGAATTGGAGTAGTTTAGTCAAGGAAATCGCCACAGTCTAGTAGGTTGTGTGTTGGGTTATTGGCCACGGTTCAAACCCCAGGTCAGACATCAACACGAAATATGAAAAAATATTTCTTCGTCAACTTTCTCTCAGCAGATTTCTGGCAAAAACTCTGCCAGCAAATAAAAAATTCCCATTAAGAGTTTCTCAAAAAATGCACCATGAACAGATGCAGTAGATTCTGTGATTTGTTAAGTGCAATAAGGGATCATAACAAAAATTAATGGAGTACTCTGGAAGCTAGATATGCTTCTCAAAGAGGGCCTATTTTGTGGCATACAAATGTATCAAGAAGGGATCATGGAACAGGAGTAGAAGTGCTTGGTCTCAGAAGGAAATATTTCGGGCAATCGGGGAATTTCGTGGATATCTTTTAAGCAGAAGTGTATGCCATAAACAGATGTGCTCAATACAATTTGAATAGGAGGTACAAAAAGTAAGACAAATCCATACTATTTGATAGACCAGCATTCGAGACTTCAGCTCTTATGAGGTAAAATCGGAGATAGTATGGGAATGGCAGGGGAAAACTGAACCAGCTAAATAGGCTGAACATGATTAACCTCTGCTGGGTTCCTGGATGTGTGGAAATTCTCGACAACAAGCAACCAGACGGAAGTCGCCGTAGTCTAGTAGGTAGTGTGTTGGCTTATTAGACGTAAAGCCAGGGTTCGAGCCCCAGACCAGACATCAGAGCAAAATACAAAACGTATTTCTACGGTGACTTCCTCTCAGAAGATTTCTGGCAAAAACTCTGAGAGTAAATAAAAATTGCTATGAAAAGTTTCTCTTTCTGGGTCCCGCCGCTCATGTATAAAATTAACACACACAACATAAGTGGTGTGGAGAAACTAGGTTTAAAACCTGACAAAAGGGTTGTAGCTACCAATTATGTTCTGTAGTCAAGTTTAATTGCAATGCAAACCAACATTGATATTTAAGTGACTGCTGCAATCAACAGTACTCCGCTATTTTATTAAAGCCAATAAAGGTGTGAAGTGAGCAGCTAGGTCGTAATACTGACTGAAGGGTTGTAATGATCAATTATGTATGTATGTATGTCGTAGGTTGGAATGGTAGCTTTGATACCATAAGCTCACTTGAGCATACATAGCGGCCCGTTGTGACGCCACCGCTAAACGCAGTACCTGTACAGTGTACATTACGCAAAGGCTGTACTGAAGCCAATAAGGCTTAGTTAAATCTTAAATAATCAAAAGCTTTTGAAATTAAATTAAAATTAACATTTTAACTGCCGTTACAAAACTTTTTTAATTAAAAATGTACGCGTATTAAAAAGTGGAGAATGTACAGACAAGATTGATTACAAACTACCACAGAGCTCGTTTTGATTTCAATTTGATTTTTAATCATGAATTTCGTTTTCATGTTTTTTAGTCCACTATTAATGCTACAAAACGTTTATGAATGTCGTTTCACTGAAGAACAGGAACAAGCCAAGTCCATAAAGTAGAGTTCAAATGGTTTAATGTCTACGCTGGTGATTTTTGCTCGTACCCTCAACTAACTTAACTTGTGTATTCAAATACTATTTGGTTTTTAAGACAGTTTTCTTTTAGCAAAAGCTTTTAAATCATAAAAATCCATGAAGTTTTAATGACAGAAGCGTTTTCATTTTAATTTGCTTTCCATATTCAACATGAAGTGTCGCTATTTGTGTTTCATTTTAACTATCGAATGCATAAACTTCGTTATATTGTTTCATATAAAAATTAAAATAAAAAATAAAATAAAAAGAACATACAATTGTGTGTAAGTCAGTGAGTAAGTGAGATTATCTTGATAAGAAAAAAAATTTTAAAAGTGGCTCATAAACTTTAAGTTGAATACTGTGCGTTATTATTGCATTTTGATGTTTTAACATAATTTTTATTGCCGTATATTGCAAGAAAATAAAAATTTTATTCCTCATCTTTTCCTTGTTACACTCTCAAGGGGCAGCATGGGGGTGGTGTTTGCCTGGCATTATCTTTTATAGAAAATAAAAATATTTTAAAAAACTTTTTCGAAAGTTTATCTCGTATGTCCTGTGTGTTGCTCCCCCAGTATGTCGTAAAATAAATAATCATAGCATATGTCATATAATTATAGCCCCCTCCTCAACTCAAGGCTAACAACAGTTTTACTATTCAAATTACACATGGAGGATGATATCCTTCATGAATAATTTATTGCAAGAAAAAATATTTTGGCCAAGAAATTGTCAAAAAATTCTGTGCTTTTTGGTTCAATTTGTTCTTTTTTTCAGCCTTTGCAAATCCAGTAGTTAGTACAGGCTCACTGCATTGAAGTAATTAACACTTTTCTACATGAATGAAGCATCTTCCAATTTTTCTATCGTATACAGAAAGTTGCCCTAAAGTTGGAATAGGTCTTGTGTCTATATACACCATTTGTCAACCGATGTACTCTAAACAAAAGGAGTTTTTTCCAGCCTCTAGTAGATGGTAACCCTGTTGTCCTAGAACCTGCACGAGTAAATCAACCCCCAGAAAAAACCTGAAGGGAACAACAACAGTATTCTGTAGAACTTGTGGCGCTTATTTACTTTTGCTCTGCAACTACATTCCAGGAGTAATTGGAGTGATCTGGGGCATGACAGGATCAATCTAACCATCCATCATATCCATCAATCATATAAATCAATCATATCCATCAATCCTCTCAAAAAGTGGAATAACTAGGAAGACATGAGAACCGCAAGACATTTTTTAGAATTTTTGCATTTCTCCCGTACGGCAGTAAACGTCTCGTACAAAATATCGAGGCCACAAGCAAAGCACAAATCCATGAAAGTTGCCGCATAGTTTTCTTGGATCCAGCTTAGAAAACTACCGTGTTCAGCATTTCGTTTCAGGCATATTCTATTAGTTCCTGCAGGTCTTAGTTACATACAACCCTTCAGTCAGGATTACGACTAGCTTCTCACGCCACCTACGTTGTGTGTGTTAATTTTATACCCGAGGGGTGGTGCTTACAGTTTAAAGTCCATTCCGAACCATTTAATTCTACTTTTTTCTCAGAGTTTTTGGCAGAAATCTGCTGAGAGAAAGTGGCTGAAGAAATATTTTTTCGCATTTCGTTTTGTTGTCTGACCTGGGGTTTGAACCGTGGCCTCAAGTCTAATAAGCCAACACACTACCTACTAGACTACGGCTACTCCAATCATACATACATCGCATACATCATTGGTGGTGTGAAAAGTTAGGTCGTAATTTTGACTAACAGGGGGTAATACACTATTGGCTACAACAGAGTACAAATCTACTCTTCTGACGGTTGGTTATCTGTACTATTTCAAATTGGTAATACACACCAATAGAGAATTTAATTTTTCATTTCCTTTTGTGCTTGTCGTACCTAAGCTAGCCTAACTCAACTTAAAGCACTCTTTGCACCCTCTAAAGATGACAACACAAATATTAGCTACAGAAATCTGCTTAAAGCGTTGTCCTTTAAATGGATTATAGAGCTATAAAGACCTTAGGCTATCTAGAGACTTGATACACATTATGAAAGTTTTCTTTCCGAAAATCTCAGTTTATTGTGGCGATCAGATACTAAAATAGAATGGGACACTGGGCTTAATGTACTTGGAAACTCATTTGTGGGTTCTAATTTGTATTCATCGCTCATTTAAAAATAATTTACTAAAGAAAGCGAAGGCAAAAATTTTATTTCATATGGAAATACAATGGAAAAAAAACCACAAATCACTAAATAATAACGAATGATTTTTAATTTGAATTTAAATCGGCAGCCTTTCACCAACTAAATTACTATTGCAATAGCAAGCAACTGTTGTTTGTAAAAAGTTGTCAGTTTTAATTCCAGTCATATAAACTTCATCACATCATTGGCATGTGATGGGTTTGAAAATTGCATTGGCAATTTGGAATTTGATTTGAAAATCATTTCACGTTTATTATTACAAGTTTTAATTGGTTTTGAGGTTTTCATCAAAAGAAACGATTCGCCGCGCAACTTTGTTTCTCTCACAAATGAAAAATTTTTAAATAGAAATCACGTCTGCTTTTGGTTTGTTGGTTTATTTCAATGTTTTAATAGAGAATCGAAATATTTTTTAGAATTTGCAAAATAATATTTAAGCTGAGGTATAGCAATTCAAATGCGCAGTTGAATGAAATCTTTTCATCAAAACAACAGCATTTTTTTCGAATGATGATTAGATTACGGAATCAGGTAGATTAACTGCCACCAAAGAAGCACTTTCATAAATATTTTTTAAGTCAAATCCTGGGAAATACTTCTCTTTTAAAAACCGCCTATCAGAGGCCGTTTATGGCTGAATCAAAAGGTAGATCAGAACAATAGAAACTGGACTACTCTGCCTTGTTATCGGTATAGACAAATTCTGATTGCCTTTTCTGATATAAAAGAAGCCTTCTTTACTGTTAAAACGACGTTGGTTGTTAACATCGTCAGACAATTGTATATCAATCACAGAAGTATCAAGTTTTCTGGAAAACTGTTTAGATACAAAGCCGCCGTAGTCTAGTAGATAGTGTGTTGGCTTATTAGACGAAAACTCAGGGTTCAAACCCCAGGCCAGACATCAAAACAAAATACAGAAAGTATTTCTTCGGCGATTTTCTCTCAGCAGATTTCTGGCAAAAACTCTGCGCGTAAAATAAAATTGCCATGAAAAGTTTCTCAAAAATCTATCGTTCGGGGTCGACTTTAAAACTGTAGATCCAGCCACTCATGTATAAAATTAACACACACAACATAAGTGGTGTGAGAAACTAGGTCGTAACACTGACTGAAGGATTGTAATGACCAATTATGTATGTATGTGTTTAGATACTGGCGTCTTCAATTTACTCTAAGTACCCCAAGCATTTTTAAGCCTCATTTAGAGGCACACCATGCTTTAGCATGGAGAAAGCGGGTGGGCATCAAAAGAATCGATTGTAGTACGAACTTTCGAACTTCCAAAGTTAAAAACGTATATTTTGTTGACGCTACAACCTGTCGAAGCTACATGCATACCTACATAATTGGCCATTACAACCTTTCAGTCAGAATTACGACTTAGCTTCTCACACATGAAGCTATATTGCCATGGAATACCACAGACAACGTAATGAGTTCGCTGGATAGTGTCTGGATGACTACGATTTCTACTGAAAAATCATTTTCAGCGATGAAGCTGGTTGAATAAGAACGTGAACGAACAAGTTTGTCGAATTTGAGACTAATTTACACGAGATGCTTCAGCATCCTCTGCGAAAAGTTCACTCTTTGGTAAGGGCTCTGTTTGCTGGGGCAGCGGTGACACAGGTCCATATTTATTTGAGAACGGCGTTGGCCAGGTCATCACTATCAGCGGCGAACACTATAGATCAAGCACTATGATCACCAACTTGTCTTAGTGTGAATAGGATTATCTGAACACAAAGGACATGGCCACACAGGTGTGGGCATGATCATCTCACATCTCACGCCACCGAGATTGCGCAATTTGACGCTGTTAGACTTTTTCTTGTGGGTTTTTTTTTAGTTTTAGGCCTCAGACTATAGCGGTACCTAAAGCCAATATAACCCAAGCCATTGATGAAAGTCAGCCTGATTTATAAGCCAGAGTCGTGGGAACTTTGACATTTAGATTCACTCTACCCAGAGAAACCATGCCCAACATATAAACGATTTTATATTCCACACACACATGATGGCATCAAAAGATATTTCAACTGAATACAAAATTTCGATGGCATATCACATACACTATGTTTTATTTAAATTTAAATTAAAAGAAGGGCTGAAGAAATGTTCGTATAAAAGGCACAGGACCTCTGTGATAATCTAGCTCTTAGCAGCACATAATGAATGTAGTTCTGTGGTGTTGTTTTAATACCAAGGTTCTGGTTGTCCCATAATGCATCAAAAATTATTATTTTTCTCACAGAGTATTTGAAATTGATAAATTGAATTCAGAAATGCCTTCTGCTGTAGGGTTTAATGGCTATATTGAGCTCTAAGGACTTTGGTGTTTGAGAGCCTTCGCTTTTTCTCTCTCCCTCAGTTTTTCTTTCTATTTTATAATGAGGCTAACAAAGAACACACTGTAAACTATACAAACATACTCAATCATAACACACTGCATTATGATGCATGAGAGTTACGGCTCCCATGAGATGCTGTAATAAGACAATGACCCCGAAAGAGTGTTTTAGAAACAACACACACACACACATCCAAAAGAAAGTAATCTTGTAACATAAAAATTCTTTCTACTTACACGAGTAATTTAAAATGAATTTGAAAATCTTTTGTTAAACATTCAATTATCACCACAAAAAGATTTTCACAAAAATGTTCCAAGAATTTAACGTATTTTTTTGCACAACAACAATAATAAATAAAATTACTGAAAAATGCTACTCTCCGGCTCTTCGTCATGCATGATTACTTCTCTTGACTATATTTTCCTAGTATTTTATCGTTGAATACTGATGATAATCATCATCACAAATCATGCTTCATAAACTTTACATTACATTAAGAAGTGTGAGTCGTATTTGTTTAGTAAGGGAGAGGCGAAGAGAATGAAATAAAATTACAGTGTTACACACACCATACATACATACATATGTAACAAAATTTGATGTACATCAGTACACTTACCCTCAAACAGACAGACAGACAGACAGACACATGCATTATTATCGTTGCCATCACTCTATTACACACATGCATACATACGCTCCTAGTAGTGATAAATCTTGTTAGTAAAGTTAGTTATGATAGTGAATGTGCGTGTCATAGTAAATGTGTGTTAGTGTCCATTTAGTACGTGTGAGTGTGAGTGCCTTTAGTTTAGAACATGATGTCTCAGTAGCAATGAAAGTTGGCAAGGTATCCCAATTAATATTTTTGATGAATCTCAAAATCTAAGACTAAAACGTTTAACCGGAATTCCCTCACCATTCCTTGCTCTTCGAGATATTCTAGTGATTACGATTTTTTGCCGTAAAGGATCCGCTCGGCTCCATCTTACAAAAACGACTCAGGATTTGATTTGATTCGAACTCATCCTTCAACATTTTTTTGATTTTAAATCGTATAGAAAGGTTAGTAGTCGCCGTAGTCTAGTAGATAGCGTGTTGACTTACTAGACGTGAGGCCTCGGTTCAAACCCCAGGTCAGAAATCTCCAACAAAACGAAAAAATATTTCTCTAGGTGACTTCCCCTCAGGAGAATTTGGCAAAAACTCTGAAAATAAAATAAAATCGCCATGAAAAGTGTTCCAAAAAATCTGCCATTCGGAGTCGACTTTAAACTTTAGGTCCTGCCGCTCATGTATAAAATTACCACAAACAACATAAATGGTGTGAGAAGCTTGGTCTTAATCCTGACTAAAGGGTTATAATTGTACGTATGTATGTATGTATCAACGTTAGGTTAAGACTTCTTAACATCTGCACTTAAATACATGCTTCTGTCTGGAGGCCAAAAACGAATCCTGTAAACCAGGAACCACACGTTCCGTCAAATATAAAGTATGCCCGAAGCAAATTGGATATTCGGTTTTGGCGTTAATTAAGGTGATCATCCGGGCCTCTTATAAGATTTCTTACACTGAGAATTATCGTAATCAGACCACTTGTCAGCGTCAAT
Source organism: Sarcophaga carnaria (assembly GCA_958299815.1). Lineage (NCBI taxonomy): Eukaryota > Metazoa > Arthropoda > Insecta > Diptera > Sarcophagidae > Sarcophaga > Sarcophaga carnaria. The sequence goes on from OY283153.1 coordinate 11,372,503, forward strand.
AATGATTCGATTATTTCAGCCCCAAATTGACTCAATGGATTCGTTCGTTTGATGATCTCCAGTACTTGCAAACATTTCCTAATCGCTGCTTGATTAGCTCCCAAAAGATTTTTCGAGTTTTTCTTTAGTTGCATAACAACTGTTACAGTGTAGTACATACATACATACATACACAATTGGTTATTGCAACCCTTCAGTCAGGATTACAAACTAGTTTCTCAACACCACTTAAGTGTGTTAATTTTTTCCCTGAATAGAGGGATCTACAGTTTAAAGTCGACTTCAAACGACAGCTGTTTGAAAAACTTTTCATGAAAATTTTATTTTATTTTCATAGTTTTTGCCAGAAACTTGCTGAGGGGAAGTCGCCTAGAAAAATATTTTTTCATATTTCGTTTTGTTGGAGATTTCTGACCTGGGGTTGGATCCATGGCCTCATGTCTAATTAGCCAATACACTACCTACTAGACTACGACGACTTTGTCACAGTGTAATGCCTGCGACTTATTTGTTGATCTTTGTTGCTCTTACCCAGCCCACTACTTCTAAACCCCTACTTCAAAGCCTCTCCTACACAAGTATCTCCTGATAACAGATGCATATTTGAGGTCTTAACAACTTACTCCTTACGTACGTACATAATTTGTCATTACAAGCCTTTAGCCAGGATTACGATCTAGTTTCTCACACCACTTATGTTGTCTGCATTAATTTTATATATGAGTAAGGGGGCCTACCGTTTAAAGTCGACTCCGAACAATAGATTTTTGAGAAACTTTTCATGAAAATTTTATTTTATTCGCAGAGCTTATGCGAGAAATCTGCTGTGAGAATTCTAACTTGAAAATTGGCACCTAAAGTACACCAAATAATGTGGCTTTCATTCCCTTCAAAATAAGTGAATGATGATTTATGATGGCATTTGTCGTTGTGTTTACTCTTGTCATGTTGTTGCTCTAAACATTCTTACTCACGACATAAAGCACGCGCAGTAAAAATAATAGTATTAGCAAATACAACAACAACAACAACAACAACTCTAAATAACATTATAACAATGAAGCATAAACACTATTACCACAACATCAACTCCAATAATACAATGTTGCTCTCTACACACTGCTCCCTCCACAATAATTATGCATTTTAAGCTTTAAAAAGCTTAAATCATATGCCAACAAAAAAGAAAAAAAAGCGTTTTTAATATAAAATTTTTTTTAGAAAGAATATCGTAAGTATTCCCTATCGTTACCAACATTCTTATCATTTATTTAGAATGACTGTCCATTTTATTGCCATTTTCTTTTAACGTTCATTCATGCAGTCAGTCACTCTGTCACTCTGTCACTTTTCATTTTATTTGGCAATGCAACAGCATTACTGTGTTATGGATACTACTGCTAACATGTGCTTCATTAGTTGTCTTCGTTTCTTTTCCGTGTGTTGTTGTTTCCATTTTGTTTTCTTATTTTCATTCACTTTTCGTTTGGTGAAGTTAAAGGAAAGACGTGAAATTAAATTCCTTAAGACTGCCATATTGGGCACACTATAATCGGTGTTAAGTGATTATAAAGTCAACTTACATACATAATTGGCCATTACAACCCTTCAGTCAGGATTACAGCCTAGCTTCTCCCATCACTCATGTTGTGTGCGTTAATTTTATACGTGAGTGATGGGACCTCCGGACGACAGATTTTTGAGAAACTTTTCATGGCAATTTTATTTTATTCTCAAATACTTTATTTTGTATTTTATTTTGATGTCTGGCCTGGGGCTCGAACCCTGGCTTTACGTCTAATAAGCCAACGCACTACCTACTAGACTACGGCGGCTGATCGCTCTAGATTCGGGACTGCTTAGTCCCCTCATTATGTTTTCGCATCCACACAGCTGCTGATGGATTATATTTTCTTGATTGTTTTTTTTTTTTTTTTTTTTTTTGACAACCCATTCAGGAAGTATTATCCGGGAATTACTGGATTGCTGTATCACTTTTCATAGAGTTTCTCCAATAAATGGTACCGTAATAAACTCTTTACTAGTATATGCTCTCATGAAGCAACTAGACTGTTGTCATCCGGTATAAATGTGGAAAATCCTATCCAATCTGGACTATGAAAGCTGGGAACAGCGAAAAACTACAAATACGGATACTGAAAACGTAAATCTATGGCTCTCTGGCGGAAGTCCCTCAACACAACAAAAAAGTTGTTTACTATTGAGGAGCATGATAAGGCTCGTCAAAATTATTACATCCAACGGCCAGCAAGTGACTTTATCAATACCGATGTCTTTGTTATTTCCACTACTTAAGCAATACCTTCCAAGAGAGATAAAGTGCATCCCCGATGCTGTAGTCTAACCGATTCTCACATAAGGCTGCTTATTTATAGGGAACCTTTGAAGATGGAGAGTCGGAAGAAATTGTTACGCAATGTTTAAGGTGTGTGTTTTTGGTGTTGCCAGAAGCCCCAACAAATAATTCTAGGACTACCTCTGGTAAGGGTTGTGGCGGAGGTACTGATGCAAAGGAACTTTTTAAGGTTATTAGTAGAGTTTGGTCTTAAGGTAGGGGAGTTTGAAAATCGCAAGGATTTTGAGTATTGTCAACTTGGGAATACGGACCAGAGATCAGCACTAAGTATTCAAAAAGATAAGTAGATTCGAATCAAACTCATAATTTCTGATACTTAAACGCATTCATACTTATTTTAATGTCATACTTATACTACGCATATTCAAAGTTTGAAATACTCATACTTAACAATACGCATGATGTTGTTGATTTCGTCTCTCCATGACTCAACATTTGCAAGAATCACAAAATAAGTATGATTCGCATACGAACACTACAATACTCACTAGAAGTAGTTTTTGCTTTGCTTTTTCTTTTTTGTAAATGCAACAACAACTAAGACTGAAAATTTTGATGAATGATTCGAATCACTCGCATCATTTATGAGTATTATAAGCAGTTTTCTAAATTTATGAATCTGAATAAGTAGGCGTATGAATCAAATATATTTCGAATGTTATGAGTTTGATGTCAATGTTGTACTCATACTTATTGCACCTGTTCTTATAAATCAATTTTGTAGTGAGTACGAATGAAGCAAAGTAGTTGAATTTCAATATTGGTCACTTACTCATACTCAAAATTTCATGAGTACTTATGAGTAGCGAAAAAACGATTCATTTCTGATGTCTGATACGGATCCTGACTCCAAGTTATACTGTCATTACGGTCAGTATATGTATGTGACTTCGACATGTGCAGTGGCACACGAAGGTAATCTAGGTATGTCACGCTGCATAGAAAGTATGGACTGGGCAGAATGTTGGCTCAAGATTGGTGGAAAGGATTGTAGGAAGGTTCTCTCTAGGAAGTTCCTCACTGTGCTACTTCAAGGGAACAGGATGATACTCTGTTGAGCTTCGGACGTGTAAGATAATGAGGCTGCTGAATTCGCCATAGTCTAGTAGCTAGTGTGTTGGCTTATTAGACAGCAAGTTTAAATCGCATTTCAAACTACAGCCCAGACATTTCCAACAAAACAAAATAAGAAAAAAATTTCATTGGACGACTTCGTCTTCTGGCAAACACTTTGAATGTAAATAAAATTGCCATGATAAGTTTCTGAAATCTGTAGTTCGAAGGCGATGTTGATTCCCTTGCTTATAGTTAATAATTGGTTTGTGTGAGAAGGTTAATCTTAATTCTGACTATAGTGTTGTAAGTAATAAGGCTGCGGATAAAATGCCAAAGAAGTAATGGCGAAGCGGGTAAGGTCGATGTTCGGTTAGACCACATCCAAGGTACTTATTCGGGCTGATCGGCCAGATGATAAAACAGAGTGTGGACTCTTCTTGGGATGATATGTAGAATTTCCATGATTTCTTAAATGCCATTAAATATCTGATATTGAGAATTTCCTCACTGGTATTAGCAGACGAGGGAGATACTTTATTTTTCTCTTTGTCTTCAATTTTTGCTCTTTTTCTTTATGTGCGATTGAATGATAAATTTTTTGGCGTTAAATTTGTTTACGAGTCAATTCTGTTTCAAATCTCAATAGAATAGAATAATTCCGTGTAGGATACTTCATGGTTCAAACAAACCATTTTCATCCTCATGTTCTCAATGCTCTGTTGCATGTTAGAGTATGTGTGCCATGAACATGAGCATATGTGTTGTTTGTTACCTATTGGCTGTATTCGTGCTGTATTCTTACGTGTATTCTCCGTGGAGCAAAAAGTTTTCTGGGGTGAAAGATATTCACAATATTTTCTTGAGGTGTGTTGCCGTTGTTGTTGTTCAAGAAAAAATTCAAAGAAAGAAAGATAAAAACTACTTCAGTAAAGCAAAACAAATAGAAGAACACATAGGATAGAACAGACAGACGGGCAGACAAACTCACTTTGAAAGAAAAAAAGAAAGTGAATGGAATGATGCTTGAAATGGCAACAACTAACAGTCTAATGTTGTCACTCAAAACGTTATTTTCACACAAAACACTTGACAACACTCACGCACACATACATGCATACATACATACATACCGCTTGAAAGTATCTTCAAAGTAAGAAAACAAGTGAATCAGTCTGAAGGCTTATTCATGTGAATTGGAAAAATGCTTGCGTGGGAGGTGGAAACGTGAAAAAATATTTTTCTTAAAGCATCACTCACTCCGTTTACCCCTGGCTTAAAAGTTTCAATGCTTGATGCCAGAGTATCTGTATTTGTATTGCATTAAGAGAGCTGAGAGGCATGGAAGTGTTTGTGAATTTTCTCATGAGAAGCTCAAGGATAAAGAGGTGAAGTGTAAAGAGAGAAACGTAAAATATTGTTATAAACTCTCTCAACTATTCATAAAAGAAAAACACACATACATAGAAATACTCACACGTTTGACCACACAAACTTACACAATATTTTCTTTACTTGCTTGTATATGTACGTATACGTACCTGCTTGTATGATTGCTTGACAAATACTTCAAGTACGTGCTAACGGCTTTGATTTATGGAGCCTTTTGCTGTTCTTTCTCTTCCCTCGAAACAAAGGATCGGCATGTAAATAATCAAAGTTTGTATGTTTAAGTAAAAGTTTTATGCAATCTTTAAAGGAAGGCTCAATATGTAGCGGTACATCAAACATGTTTACCTAATCAGTTCAGAATAATATTTTCCAGTTTCCATTGCCTTTATTTGGAAAAAAAAATATTCTGAATGCAAATAACAACACAATAAATTTGTCAAAGAAGCCGTTGAAATCTTTCAAATTTCATTCATTCAAAAAAAAAATCGAAAATGTTTACATTCCTTTACAACCCTGGTACTCAAAACCATTCAACACCCATTTATGAAATAAGAAAAAATTTCTGCAATAAGATTTCTTTTCAATTCCATTTATTAACGCATATGTTTTCATTTAAAAAGAAATTAAATTTCCTTGAAAATCTCCAAGTATTTTACAAACATCGTGTGTTTAATTCTGTATTGAATTTTCCTCTTTTAAGTCAGCCCATCATCAAGAAATAATTCTTCACATTCAACGCACAACAAATTGAAAATATTTTCTTAATTACAAAAGAAATGAAAGAAAATTGTTCGCTTTTCAAACCGACAATAAGTTGCTCTACATTACGACACAATGTATTGGAGTTTGCAACCCAGTTTCACTCTTTAAAAGTTATATGGCCATAGCACTCTGAATTGACTGTAACAACTCTTCCAGAGACATTTTCGAAAGTGACAATGACATCTCTAAGCTGTCTGACCTCTGCAATGTTTTCTAGACAAAGGTCATGGCTATTTGTAAGGGGCATCAATGCTTGTTGGGTGGCAGAATTTTCCCTCAAAATCCCTAGATTTACTCGCACAGCCAGGCAGCAAAGAAGTCGTCGTAGTCTAGTGTGGTAATGTGTTGGCTCATTAGACGTGAGGCCACGGTTCAAACCCCAGGTCAGAATTATCCAACAAAACGAAAACCGAAAAAATATTTCTCTAGGCGACTTCCCCTCAGCAGATTTGTGGCAAAAACTCTGAGAGTGAAATAAAATTGCCATGAAAAGTTTCCCAAAAATCTGCCGCCACTCACGTATAAAATTAACACGCCCAGCATAAGTTGTGTGGGAAACTAGGTCGTAATCGTAATGACTGAAGGGTTGTAATGACCAATTAAGTAAGTAAGCCAGGCTGCTATTAAGTACCTAACGAATGTAATTTCAACTAATGTCAGTGTCCATGAATGCCAAAGATTTATCAGGGAAAGTTTGCACCATTCAAAGGTAACTCTTATATGGGTTCGTTGGAAATTGCATTGCTGATGAGCATGCCAAGACAGATACACAATTCCAGGCATATGTATTTCGATTACCATGAGTTAATTTGATATTGTTCACTCGTTGTATAAGAAGGCTTAGTCCCCATTGGCAGGAATATTTCTAGACTCTGCGGGACACATATTGACCGACTCACTTCTTTGGTTAAATGGCCTGATCATCCACCGCACAATAGCGAATCAAACGGATCAGTGTTCTTTTGGTTGGCATGCCGAAAGACTTAGTATTCCGATATATAACATCTCCGGGAGCTGGGGGTCCGAGAAAGAGGTGAAGACTATCCTGTCAGTGCCCTTTTCTTGTCATAAAAATATGGAAGTTTCTAATCGCTCACTTTCTGACATTCTTGACCGAGCTCTCCAGTATAAATGTTGCTGCCATAGAAAACATTTTTTTATAATTTGGATTGGTTTCCTCTGGAGAACCTTTGATATCCGAATTGAATTTTGATTATCGTATAGCAACAGGTGGAAATGTTGACCTTCCTTCCCTTGAATAACAAAACTTATACTACGATACCAACAGATCATAATGCCCAAAAAAGAGTTCCGTTTTTCTGTTGCACAGTCACTACAGAGTTCTTCGCGACCTATCATATTATGCGAAAATTTTGCACAATATTTTGTTCGAAAATTCGGATTGAAAGCCTATTGCTCCAGCATACAATCCTCATATCAACAGTGTTATGGTTGCGTGAGATACATACATAATTGCCCATTACAACCCTTCAGTCAGAATTACGGCCTAGCTTCTCACACTACTCATGTGTGTGTGTTAATTTTATACATTAGTGGCGGGACCTACAGTTTAAAGTCGATTCCTAACGACAAAGTTTTGAGAAACTTTTCATGGCAATTTTTATTTATTCTCAGAGTTTTTGCCAGGCATCTGCTGAGAGGAAGTCGCCTAGAGAAATATTTTTTCATATTTCATTTTAATGTTTGACCTGGGGTTTGAACCGTGGCCTTACGTCTAATAAGCCAACACACGACCTACTAGACTACGGCGTGAGATAAAGTTTCTGTAAATTAAGCTGCAAATGCATATGCAAAATTCGCCATAAAGAGCCGTAAGATAGGCCCAATAGCTGAGAATGCCGTGGAATCGTCACATTCAAATTATCTGCCGATATTTTTGGCTGCGTGTGCATTGCTATGATACACAGATCAGATTCTATCTGTAATGCTTCCAGTCTCTGTTACAATGTAGGGCATAATGGTGTCTTTATTGACCAATAAAAACAATATCAAGCAATACGTTTGTGATGGTTGGTGTGTGACCCTATGGATGCATATCATACGGTATTATATTGTGTATGTATTTAAGCTTTAATGGGCGAGTGTGAATGTAATAAAAATGAGCACAAAAAAAAAGAGAAATATTTCAAGAACACTTCTTAGTCTCTTAAAGACTTCAGTGTTCATTAAAAATACTTACACACAAAGACACACACGCGCACTTCCAAAGAAATATGAAATATCCTAGAAGAACAACTTCTCAATACAAATACAACGATGGAATAAAACATACGCGGAGAAATTGCTATGAAGGATAATACACTTGAAGAAAAGGAATGGGAATTGAGTGCAGAATGCTGTTACAGAATAAGAAGAAGAAGAAATTCAATTAATTAACCCTAAACCTGGTAGTAAAGAAATTTCAAGAAAAATACATTTCATTATTGATTCCTTATGGGGGGGGGGGGTAGGCAGAGTACCGCAAATATTTGATTAACAATTTGTTCATCAATTAATAATCACATCCAATGCTGGGAGTATGTGCTGTAACATATCTCATGTATCCTCCACAGTACAGTCGTAAGAACTGATTAAAATTTTATGATTTTTTCTTTGTTTGTTTTATATTCCATGACTTGTAGGCTTTATTATCGCTTCGCTTTTATCTTTGAATCTGTGAAAAATGTTTCCTGTATTCTGGTTTTTGTTTTCATTTTCGTCAATTATTTATTACTGTGAACAAGGACTTTCTCGGATGTTTTTGTTTTCTGTTTTTATTGCCAATGCGTTGAAAATGTTGGCGTTCCTCTTTATTTGTGAGGCGGCGATGGTGGCTGAATACAATTTTCGAAATACGAAAATATTCCAATGCTCGTGATAATGAAGAGAATCAAGTACAAGCGAAGGTACTTGAAACATGTGAATGTGAATGTGAATGTGAAAGAGTGAATGTGTCTTTGGGCTGAAATGTCTTGCGAAATGGCTTTTTTTAAATGTAATTGAAGCTGAATTACATTGATAAACAGTGTGCTCTAGGAGGAGAATTACACACTCACTCACATCCCCCGCATATTAAATGTGTTGTTACACGGCACAACAGGATAAATGTGTGTAAAAATAAAAAAATAAAAGAAGAAATGTATATCTTGATGGTCAAGTCAATCATGCCCGGCAGGCGGGATAAGTTCAAGAAGTGTCAAGGTGCATAAGGTACAGAGAAGCTGGACGCTCTGTTGAATATAAGTTGGATACATAACGCATTAAAAACCTGGGCTATGGGGGCTATAAAATTGCCATGAAAAGTTTCTCAAAAATCTGTCGTTCGGAGTCGACTTTAAAACTGTAGGTCCTGCCACTCATGTATAAAATTAACACACACAACATAAGTTGTGTGAGAAACTAGGTCGTAATCCTGAGTGAAGGGTTGTAATGACCAATTATGTATGTATGTATGGGGACTATTATTTGGTGAGAATAGCTCAGTTGAGGTTGAAGTTCTTCTCCAGTCAAATGGAGGCAATCCATACTTTTCTTGGGTAATTAAAATGACAAGAGATTTCAGCCATGCATCAGCCGGCCCTTACGATCGTAGATCACTTGTTCGAAGTTCATATGAGAGACGCCTAAAACCCTTTGTAGTTTGTTAACTTCTAAAGTGTGAAGTCGCCGTGGTCTAGTAGGTAGTGTGTTGTCTTATTAGACGTAAGGTCACACTTCAAATCCCAGGTCAGATATCAAAACGAAAAAGGAAAAAATATTTCTTCGGCGACTTCCTCTCAGCAGATATCTGGCAAAAACTCTGAGAATAAATAAAATTGCCATGAAAAAGTTTCTCAAAAATCTGTCGTTCGGAGTCAACTTTAAACTGTAGGTCCCACCACTCATGTTTAAAATGAACACACACAACATAAGTGGTGCGAGAGACTAGGACGTTGTACAATGGGTCAATTCGACCTCCGGGTACTGTACTTGCCAATTTAGGTTAGGTTAGGTTAGAGGACATATACTTGTCAATTAAGAGTTTTCAGCCATGCATCAACCATGCCTTACGATCATAGTCTGTGACTTAAAAAGATCACTTGTTCGAGTTTAATATGAGAGACGTGAATATGTATTTGATGCATTAAATCTCAGAAGAATACACCTGAGGCGGGAGTTAGTCTTAATGGCAGCAAAACACATCCAGAATTTTATCAGGGCAACAGAATTGTTTGAGCCATCCCCATAACAATCGTACATAAATTGAAGACAGTACAGCAGGCAGGACCAGTACCAACAGAAACATTCTCTCACATCAGATTCAGAGACATTCTGCTCAATCAGGAGTTTGTTAACTCATAAAGCATCAAATATCTCCTGATCTTATATTGGAAACATATAATATTTTCTACATTTTCAACAATTATCGATCCACTCTCGTATAGAGAACACAATCTCCTCGAACATGCCTTTTTCCTCCCTGCCTTAAATAAAAAGAACAAGAATTTCCAACAATTTAATTACACTTCGTATCGTTAAATTAAAATCTTCAAGTATTTTACAGCCACAAAATTTATTTTTAAATTAATTTCACTCCCCTCTCTCTCTCTGTCTCTCTTCAAGCCTATATTTTAAAAGAATTTTAAATTCTTCAATGAAAAATAAAAGAAAACAAAACTTTTTTTGTTGTGGTTTTGTACACAGAAAACATGGAAAAATCTTTAAAGAAATTGTCACAGGATATTTTAAAAGTTTTTTTGTTTTTGTTTTTATTCTTCTTCTTTTCTTTTCTTATTTTTTTTTTTTTTTTGTTTTTTTTTTGAGCAAAGTATTTGGGTGTTTCACAACATTTTCTTGAGAATTGTTAACGCAAAAAAAAATCGATAAGAAAAATCGTTAAGAAATCGTTACACAAAAAGCGGATGAAACAGAATATTTAAAAAGCATCTGCTTAACCAAAAAGAAAATTGAATTGATTTCCATATGAGGAGTGACAATATGGTTCACATAATTTGTAGGGCAGCAAAGCATTTTTGAATAATTATTGGAAAAAATGAGAGAAATTCCGAGGAGGTAACACAGCTTCTTTAATAAGTAGAACAGTATATAAGATATGCGGGCGATTCTAAGATTAAGCATAGGTTTCGAACAATACTTGGCAAAAAGAGAGAGGCAATGAGAAAAGTGCTGTGATAACTGATCGAACAAAAAATCAAAAAACAAAAACAAAATTAAGAGATCAGAACTTGACACTCCTCTCTAGTAAGCCAACTCACTAAACTACGACGTCAATAATACCAAGCCAAAATATTCACTCGTTTTAACGCAATATAGGAAGTGGCAACGTGAACCCACTGTTCAAACCCCAGCTCAGTCATCTAAAACAAAACCGAAAACTCTGAGATTACATAAAATTGCCATGAAAAGTTTCTCGAAAATCTGTTGTTCGGAGTCAACTTTAAACTGTAGGTCCCGCCACTCAAGTATAAAAATTAACACACACAACATAAATGGTGTAAGAAGCTGGGTCATAATCCTAAGTAAAGGGTTGTAATGGCCAGTTATGTATGTATGTCTACGTATGCTATGGTACAGCGGTATACCATAAGTAATACTGTAAGTTTGCTCATTTTAAAGATCTGCTGACAGACTCGCTTGACACTAACTTTAGTGTTCTTCAGTTACTCCTGCTATAATGCAACACTGTGGTTTTGTTACGAAATGCAACGAATCCTTTGCTGATGCTAGTGATGAAAGCACATACAACCGAGAACTCCATTACATTGGCAACTCAACTAAGTTATGTAAACTTTTTACGTGACTTGTGGCCGTAGTCTAGTAGCTAAACGAAGTATGAAAAATATTTCTTTCGGCCACTTTCTTCTCAGCATATTCCTGGCAAAAATTCTGAGAGTGTAATGAAATTGCCATGAGAAGTTTCACAAAAAATCTGTAATTCGGAGGCGACATTGATTCTGCCGCTTATTAATAAAATTAACACATGGGTCGTGTAAGAAATTTGATCGTAATTACGGCTATACTGTGCCAAGTAATGAGGCTGCAGATGAGCGACTTTAAACTGTAGATCCCGCCACTCAAGTAGAAAATTAACACACACAACATGGGTGCTGTGAAAAGCTAGGTTGTAATCCTGACTATAGGATTGTAATGGCCAATTAAGTGAGGAAGTATTTTTGCTTTAGATCTTCTAATCTGTGTCAAATACAACTGGTTTAGGAGGTTAGAGTGAGTTGTAATCTAGGGTATCAAACGTCTGCTATTTTCTTTTAAAGTTCCACAAATTTTTTATAGACAAGAGAGTGGCATTCCAAATGTTAAATCTTTAGCAAAACGACCTTCTAATTTCCGTTTCCTGCTAATACCAGAAGGCGCACACAAATTTGTTTCAAAAGTATTTCTTTGAAAACTTCCGATTCTTTTCGATTTTGATTTCATTTCGTTTATTTGGAGAAGTTTTATTGCATACCGAACGAATACCGAATGCAAAAAACCTCTTTGAAATCATGCCACATTAGTTTTTACCCTGGCTTGGCATTACATTTACCTTTCTATTGAAGGAGGGGAGAGAACGGGGCGCAATAAAAAATAAAATTTATTTTCATTTTTATTTGTTTATTTGCTGGAATATTTTATGGAATATTTTGTTTGTTTTTATTAATCTTTGTCTATCAAAAAAAAAAAAAAAAAAAAAAAAAAAAAAAACAACAGAAAAAACAAATACCAGGTCTATTCGAATGAACAATAAATTTTATTTCAATCATTTCGTTTAATGAATCAGTTAATGAATTTTTTTTTTTTTTTTTTTCGAACGTCCCCGGCCTCACACTGAATGCATGAGTGAGTGATACTGTCTGTCGATGGTGGTTTACATTCTACTGAGAATTCTAACGAAATAGAAGCCCCCCAAATAGTATATGAAAGCAAGAAGGTAAATATTTGTCTTCGTTTTTCTTTTGTTTTCCTTTGATTTTCAATGGTTTTTTCTTAAAAAAAGAAAACATTTTTCTCTCTGTGTGGCATATTTATTTTACCCTGTAAGTAATAAATGAATCCAAATGTGATGGTCAATTGTAGTCATTTGTGGCCTTGAATTTAATAATTCATCGTGTAGTATTTTTTCCAAAGAAATTATTTCATTAGCATTAATTGAAGCAACACAATAAATTAAGCAAATGAATCCATCATAAATGAAGGCATAATTTGTTGATCATTATACCCACGTTATAAAACTGATGGCATGCCATGATTTTACATCATCTTTAAGGCTCTCTTTGATTAAATGCTTCTTCCTATGCATTACTTAACGTATGAGTATGAGTTGCCAATGTAATGGAGTTATCCGTTGTATGCGTTTTTATCACTAACATCAGCAAAGGATTCGTTGCACTTCGTAACAAGTCTACTGCTTTGCATTATAGCAGGAGTAACTGAAGAACATTAAAGTTATTGTCAAGCGAGTTTGTCAAGCGGACAGCAGATCTTTAAAATGAGCAAACTTACAGCTGACTACACTAGCACACGTAGACAGTTTACATACGTCCATAATTGGCCATTACAACCCTTTAGTTAGGATTACGACCTAGCTTCTCACACCACTTATATTGTGTGCGTTAATTGTATACATGAGTGGCGGAACCTACAGCTTAAAGTCAACTCCGAACGACAGATTTGTGAGAAACTTTTCATGGTAATTTTAGTTACTTTCAGAGTTTTCGGTTCTGTTTTAGATGACTGAGCTGGGATTTGAACCGCGGCTTCATGTCTAATAAGCCAACACAATACCTACTAGACTATGGCGACTTCTACCACGCGGCTAATAAAACACCAATTTTTCTGTGGAGCCGTTTGGAATGATAAACGATAAACTCGAAAAAATAGAAAATAAAGTGCAAGCCCGACTTGAGAAAATCTAAATTTTTGTTGCGTAATTACAATGACAATAAATTTGAATCATCTACCACACAATCCACTAGCAGTCTGAGTGTGGTAACAGTTTTTTGATCGAACACTAGAGACTCAAAAAACACTGGAACCGGATAGGGATTCCCTCACACCCAATACATATATATATATATATTCTGTTCAGCGTTAATAGATCATAAAAAGAAACACTTGGTTGCGTATCAAGTACTGGACAGGGACTTTATGCTTACTGACAGCAAACAACATCCTGAGGCTGGGATGTATAACTTAAGTATACAGGATTCACAAAAATATAGGGAGTAATGGTTTGAGTCTTGGATAAATTGCTTTGTATTTTGAAGGATAAACATTAGGTTTCAGACAAGGCGATCCCTTATCTTGCGACCTCTTCAACTCCCGTTATGGAGAGTGTTCTGCGGAAGGCGGGAGTGCATCGCAATGACACTATTTTTCGAAAAAGCGTCCACTTGCTTGCGTACGCTGATGACATTGATATCATAGGTCGTACCAAGCGAGATGTTACAGCTGCTTTTAGTGCTATTGAACGGGAGTCTACTAAGATGGGTCTGGCAGTAAATGAGGGCCAAACGAAGAATATGTTATCGATAAGTAGAGACGTGCGGCGTATTGGATCTCAGATAACGGCCGCTAACTATACTTTCGTTATAGTCAATGAATCTGTTTATCTTAGCTCCGTCGTCGTTACCACCAAAAATAATGTCAGTCTAGAGATCAAGCGCAATATTACTCTTGCCAACAGACGCTAATATGGTCTCAATAGGCAACTGAGTAGCAGAGACCTCTCTCATACGACAAATATAATACTCTACAATACGCTCATCCTCCCAGTGATTCTTTATGGCGCAGTGGCATGGACCCTATTAAGCACTGATGCAGCAGCCTTAAGAGTATTCGAGAGAAAAGTCATACGTAAGATCTTCGGTACAGTTCAAGTTAGCAATGATTTCCGCATCCAATCCAACAATGCGCTGGCTAGGCCATGTTTTTCGAATGGAGGAGGATGCTCCTGCGAGACGGCTATTTGATGAGGGGGCGGACAGTTCACCATAGACTACGAATGACAGATTTTTGAGAAACTTTTCATGACAATTTTACTTTTACTGTCAGAGTTTTTGCCAGAAAACTGCTGTAAGGAAGTCGTCGAAGAAACATTTTTTTTCATATTTCGTTTTGATGGAGATGTATGCTCCGAGACTTGATGTCTAATAAGCCAAAACAGTATGTAATAGACTACGGCGTCTAGGTAGACAATTTACTTTATCATAAAGTTCTCTATTATATGTGATCTTCATTGCCATTACCAAAGGATTCGGTGTACTTCATATCAAAACCAAAGTCTTGCAGTTTACCGAGAGCACTTGTTCAGTAACAGAGCTTGTAGGAAAGGTTGTAGGCTTTCAACAATAGGTGGTACTACGTAGAGATATTTTTAACAAAGAAAAAAATATGGAAGTCATATTAAAAACTTTAAATTTTTCTTGTTTTATGCAAGTATGCTGCATATATTATAACGGGTGATTTTTTAGCTATTATCTTTGTGGCAACACTGGTTTAAACAGCTCACGCACGATTCGTGTTTTGTTTCACTGTAAAACATCTTCAGTTTGGTCTATAATTTAACCATGAATCGTCTTACAAACGAACAACGCTTGCAAATCATTTTATTATCAAAATGCGTGCTGTGTTAAGAAAGTTCATCGCGCGCTTCTTCCATTTTATGGTCAGTTTAATCGACCCACTGAAGCGGCTATTCGGGCTATTGTGCCTAAATTTCGCACCAAATTTACATTGTTGGACATTAAACCACCAACACGCTTACGTACAGTGCGAACTGAAGAAAATATCGCAGCTGTATCGGCCAGTGTTAATGATGACCATCAATTATCGATTTGTCTTCGTTGGGCCTCTGTTACTCAACAACGTGAAACATTTTGCGGAAGGATTTAGATGTGAAGCCTTTCAAAGTACAG
Source organism: Sarcophaga carnaria (assembly GCA_958299815.1). Lineage (NCBI taxonomy): Eukaryota > Metazoa > Arthropoda > Insecta > Diptera > Sarcophagidae > Sarcophaga > Sarcophaga carnaria. The sequence goes on from OY283153.1 coordinate 11,388,001, forward strand.
CTGGTGCAAGAATTGAAGCCGAACGACCTACCGTAACGCAGAATTTTTGGTGAATGGGCTTTTGGAAAGTTGGCCGAAAATCCACTTCTTTATCGAAAAATTGTGTTCAGCGACGAAGCTCATTTTTGGCTCAATGGATACGTAAATAAGCAGAATTGTCGATTTTGGAGTGAAGATCAGTCAGAAGCATTGCAAAAGCTACCAATGCATCCAGAAAAAGTCACAGTTTGGTGTGGTTTATGGGCTGGTGGCATCATTGGACCGTACTTCTTCAAAGATGCTGCGAATCGTAACGTAACTGAGAATGGTGAGCGCTACCGTGAGATGATATCCAACTTGTTTTGCCCAAAATGCAAGAGCTTGACTTGCATGACATGTGGTTGGATATTGAGCGGCGAGTTCGGTGAACATTTTATTTCACGTTCGGAACCGGTCAATTGGCCGCCTATATCGTGCGATTTAACGCCTTTAGACTATTTTTTGTGGGGATATGTTGAAGCTCGTGTCTATACAGACAAGCCCGCTTCAATTGACGCATTGGAAGATAACATTGAAGCATTTATTCGTGAGATACCGGCCGAAATGTTGGAAAAGAGTATGCCAAAATTGGACTAAGCGGATGGACCATTTGAGGGGCGCAGTCGCGGTCGACATTTGCACGAAATAATCTTCAAACATTTAATTATATGGACCGTACTATCGATTCATATAAAGATTTCATGCATTTTTCTGAATTTTATGTGTTTTTTTGTTGAAAAATTTTCCTATAGCCCTATAAAAATCACCCATTACAATCACAGTCTAAAAATGTTAAATATACAAACAAAAAAATATATTCTTGCCGACTAACACTGACGGGCGCTGTATAATCTCTTAATCCCCTCCATGACTAGCGTAACTGAGCCATTTGTTGCATCATAAATTTCCTTTCCCTACATAATCCAATCGATTAAGGAAGTTATTATAATGGCGTTACCATCACAATATATTCGCCTTAAACATAGTGTTGTAGAGTGCAAAGAGAGAGACAGAGAGAGAGAGAGAAGAGAAAAAATTGAATAAGAAAACATAATGGAATAATAAAATAAAAGAAAGGATCAACATAAACAAAATTATCGTCGACATTATCAATGATTGTAAAGAATCTAAAATAATACGGGGAAAAGAAAACAGTCGTGAACATACAAAGGAGATGAAGGAAACAATCTCTCTCCCTCTTACTTTGCACATACATAAGCATACGAGTAAACCACCTACGCATTCATAAACGTGCAGAATCATGGCAAAAGAAAGGAAAAAAACGGTAAAAAAGTTTTTATTTTCTAAACAAACTGAACAAAACGTAGTAAACTGTTCTGCCATATATTGTAAGAAATAAAAAAAATTATTGTGTGATGGAGGTTAAAACAATACAACACTAATGGACCAGGAAAGAAAATTTACAAAAACAAAAGCTGAAAATAAAATAAAAAATACAATAAAAACAACGAAATTAAAATAAAAAGGTTTACCAGAGGGGGTGGTGTGAACAAAAAAGAACATCAAACCTACGCTTCGAATTGTGTGCGTAAGAAAGCAAAAGAAAAGTCGAGGTATGCGTATAAGCAGGCTTTTAGGAATTTGTGTGAAGGCATGAGCATTGGGTCGGGGTTTTTTGTTGTTTAAAGCAATCATCATCAGTCTATAAGGGAATTAAGCTAATCAATAAAATGTCAAAAATAATCATAAAAAAGCAAAAAAAAAACTTTTACTCTGATACAAATAAACATTAATGTCAATAAAAATAGCACAATTTAAACGATGGTCTTATAATTCATAAATTCTACGCCATCAATTCGAATATTGTAGCCTCAGGATGTTGTTCGGTGTCAGTAAGCATAAAGCAACTGTCCAGTACTTGATACGCAACCAAGTGTTTCTTTTTAGGATCTATTAATGCTGCATAGAATCTACATATTAGCTGTGAGGTGATCCCTATCCGGTTCCAGTGTTTTTTGAGTCTCTTAGTGTTCAATCAAAAAACTGTTATCACACTCAGGCTACTACTGGATAGTAGTGTGGTGGTTGATACACGCTGCACGGAATCCATATATTAGGCGTGAGGGAATCCCTATCCGGTTCCAGTGTTTTTTGAGTCCCTTAGTGTTCTATCGAAAAACTGTTACCACACTCAGGCTACTAGTGGATAGTGTGGTGGCTGATTCACATTTCTTGTCATTGTAATTACGCAACAAAAGTTTAGATTTTCTCAAGTCGGAAGTCCACTTTATCTTCTATTTGTCGAGTTTATCCTTCCAAACGTATCCTTCCACTTCATAGAAAAATTGGTGTTTTATCAGCCGCGTGGTAGAAGTAGCCGTAGTCTAGTAGGTAGTGTGTTGGCTTAGTAGACGTGAAGCCACGGTTCAAAACCCAGCTCAGTCATTTAAAACAAAACCGAAAACCTCTGAGAATTGAATAAAATTACCATGAAAAAGTTTCTCAAAAATATGTTGTTCGCAGTCGACTTTAAACTGTAGGTCTAATCACTGATGTATAAAATTAATACGCACAACATTAGTGGTGTGAGAAACTAGGAAGTCTTGTAGTATCTAGTATCCGTGAAAAACTGTTGCTACACTCAAACCACTCCTGGATAGTATATGATGGTCGATTTAAATTTCCTCTCCTTGTAGTTATCCAAGCAAAATTTACATTTTTCAAGTCGATTTAGTTTGAAAAGAGTCGGGACCGCATTAGATCTTCTTTTAGAACAGGCTTACCCTTCCAAACGCCTCTTTCCACTCCACAGATAAGTTGTGGTTTTATCAGCGGCTAGGTTGGGATGCTCCTTGCAAATTCATCTTCTTTTCAATAACATGAGATGTGTTATAATCTGAAGTGCATCACTCGCTAATGTTACGCTATTTCCTGTCCCTTCAAGCAGCTGTTTAAGTTGAATTGAACACAACTTTCGAAGGAGCAGGCTTTCGCTTGGAAGATACTTGCAAGTTTCCTTATGGATTCCGATAATTTCATGTTGATCCATTAGTATACTACAAAATGGTCAAACTTTTAAAAGAGTTATTAGCCTACAAAGGGCTGCAGTCACTGTTACTACTCAGTTTTATTCAAAGCAGTTGCAGTATTAAGGAGTTTACTAATGCCCTCACTGAACACTTAAGGAGTGAGCTGCCAACCACTCAATTTGTTACATCACAATGCCCCCAACTGAACCTACTTCAATTTACTAACACTGTCTTACTATATGTAAACTGCTATTTAGTTCACCCCAGCTGTAATCCCTTTTTTTCAGTTTACAAACAACAATAATATGCAGACAAGCAAACAAACTATGATGTGAAGACATCAAATCTTCGCAGATATTGTCAATATGAACTGACAAAAAAGGATACACAAAACAACTGAGAAGACCTTCAGAAAATTATTGCTCATAACACCACCACCACCTGCCTTTACATTTTTACACACGAAATTTGTTTGACACAAAGATGTACACATGAAAAGGAGATATATTTAGAGAGAGAGAGAGAGTGAAAAAGGATAAAAATATTTGTATAACCTAAATAAAAAGGATATTTTTCTTAATGCGAATTGTAATAAAAACAAATTATCTATGTTTTGTTTGTAACAAAAGGTTCACAGCCAATGTGTAGCCTCTATTGGCATATTAAGTGCGGATAAATGGATTCCAAGGATATTAAAGTCCTTCTTGTGCACGGAAATTGGCTAAGAATACAGATACAATATTTGCAAATCAAATAAAACAAATGTCAGAGAGAAATAAAAATAATATCGTATGAATGTTTTTACTATAATCCCACGTAAGCGCTGACAGACTACAATGGTTTCATAAGGTTTCTGGGTCGCTGAAACCCTATACCATGATGGACGAAGGAAAGTATGTCTTCAATTAAAGGCTTAGTAAAATGATTTAATGGAATTGGCGTGTTCGATTCTTCTAATTATTGTAGCTAATGTAGTTTAGTGATTTAATAAAGCCCAGGGGCTAGATAAGAGCTCCTAGATCCTACTTCCACTCTGATAAAAAAAGTGAAAGAAAATTATTTCTTCAGACGTTTTCAGCAAAAAAAAATTGGCATAAAAACTCTGCTGACATTGTCGATGGTAGTCGTCATACTAGATCCTGACACTCATGGCTAAAAGTAAAGACACACATTGGTAATGTAACAAGCTAGGCTAGTTAGGTTGTAATCTTGACTAAAGGGTTGTAAAGGCATATAGTGCATGCATGAAATTGGCATAGGAACAACGGTCATATCGTCCTGAAACATAAGGGCGGTTCCAAACATAGCCAATCTAACCAAGAAATTTCAACGATATTTTATCACTTTGATACCCTGTCGAGAACTTGGGTTAAACTTACTTAATTGGTCCTTTAGTCAGGATCACAACCTAGCTTCTCATACCACTTCTGTTGTGTGTGTTAATTTTTTGCATGAGTGGCGGGACCTATAGTTTAAAATCGACTCTGAACGACAGATTTTTGAGAAACTTTTCATGGCAATTTTATATTCTCTTGAGAGTTTTCACATGGCTTTGGAAAAAACGGCACTTATGCCTACTAGACTGCGATGACTTACTGCTTATCAGTTATTGTGACTCCATGCTGTTTATACTACGTTCAGATATGCAATTTTATTGAGTCAATATTCGGTTAATTGAGTACAATATTTTAAATGATCAGCTGGTTGTTTCAACAACATTGCTTTTTTCTTTTTGTTTTGTTTGCCGTCGTTGACATTTGAGTTGTGAAATATCAACAGAAACTGTTCGGTTAATTGTAAAATGCTCACTAAACACACTTACGACAGTGCTGCATTAAGTTTTACTCAATATTATAACAATTTGCGTATTTATTGCGCAATAATTGAAAAAGGTGCATATCTGAATACCGTATTATGAGAGTGTCAAATAAATAACATGTTTTGGTGAAATCAAAGGAATTTTAATCGATTCTAACACCCGATAATTAAACACAGACTTCATATATACAAGCAAAGATACCTTGCTGATAATCATTTGGTAATAGCCTGTGGAAATTTTCCATTTATTAACACCTCATTATGACTTAAACGTGTTTGCCTTCTGGCATATGAGATTTGAATTCAAAGTATATTTCGTTTCAATTCAAGCGAAATGAGCTCTTATGGGATTAAAGTGTTTTCCACATTTCATGGAATAATAAAAACGAAAACCACAAAAATAAACTCGTATTATTTTCTGTATAATTTCACTGCATTCACCTTAAACTCCCTTTGGGGGAACTTAAACGTATCACTACTGCTGTTGAGAGTGTAAATTTCTGTGAAAATTATTTGACACTTATTCTACAGCAACAACAACTGCAATAAAGTAAAGGAAATATATTTTCTAAATGCCAATAAGAAAATGGTTAACGTCAGGCAAGAAATAAATTTACAGCACATTGGAACTGCTTAGGTTTCCAAACAATGATTAACGTGCAGACAAAACCATAAATTAGCTTCAACTGGTATACACTCGTAAATTATTCACATAAGTTTACAACGGGTGCTAAAAGGACATATTTTTCTTTGAATTCAGAGGGCTTAAGGGAAGTCTTAACATTATGCAATCGCAGTTTTTTTCAATCACATTTTTCCAATGACAAAAGAGGCTTCAGCTCCATACAAAGAAGGCCACCAAGTGTATTTCAATGATGTCCGTATGTATGCAAACGTGATGGAAAGAGGCAACTAAAGCGTTCATCACGTGGCGTATAACTAAGCAACCCACAGATATATAGTTAGGCTGTGACTAATGATCAGTTCTCTCTATCAGGAGCAGCAGAGTTACCCATCGTACTCTTTCAAATGGCCTGAAATTACTCAGTGACAGGAATACCCTTAGAATACAGGAATACCCTTTAAAGAGTTACAAAATGGATTGTGACGCCCTCTATGTCACAAAACGGTTTGAGCCCACAGGAGCGAGTGGCTGGACCTGGACCTCTTCCAAATCAAACAGGAGCAAATAAAAGAAATTGAAGCACCTTCTAAAGCAACAGCTCTACATCTGACTCAGGACCTTCCTCTATAAATTCTTAAACGCCAATTGTACCTTAAAATCCAAAGTCCAACCAGGGAGTTCTGGTCTGGTCTGGTCTGACTAAAAATCCCCAATAAAGGCCCTGACACGAAAATGCTAAGAGTCTGGTAATTGAAGTATTTTTCAAAGGGAGGCAGTGGCCAAAATGATACCAACACTATACCTGTTGGCAGATAGGATTCTCCCTGAAAATCTTTTTATTTAATCGTATACCCAAGCTAAGCTCAAGTCCCGATTTTGTTCATAAATTCCAGGAATTTCTCAGGCTAATTTGGGATCAATCAACCGAACTCTTGTATGGGTTGGAACAGATAAGTATTTGAATGGATACTACATTGCTGATGTACTTGCCTTGTGCCTTGGTTGGAATAGAACTCACAATCGCCCTCCAGATCCGATTCCGATTCACTTTAACTCGATATTCTCTGGTGGTTTTACAGGCAGCCTTAACTTCATAAGCAGCATGAAATTGTACACAATACGGCTAGGCTCTTGCACTTTAAACAATCCCAACCTGCCTTAAATAACTTGGCTATCCATTACGCTATAGCGGTTCTCATAGACAACCAGGCCATTGGGCCTTCTCATATAAATACAGTCTCGTGTTGCAAGCAAGAAAGGCAGAGGAACTCTTTCCTGATTGTATAGACATTTTTCACATATGAATGTATACATATACAAACACATTTAAACATACAATACACATACATAAATATACACAGTGTTTACATTTATTTAAACAAATACGGAAATTTATTCTAATTTCGTATTCCAACAATATTATGCAGCCTGTCAGTCAATCAAGTAATCAAATTTAAGAGAAAAAAAATGAAAGAAGAAGAAAGGGAAGCGTAATACAAAACTATGTTGGGTTATATAAAAAGTATGGGCGGATTTTATCACTAAACAGTATTGTTGAACGTTTGTCGAACGAATATAGGATGTCCCTTCGGGTTACATTTTTCGTTAAGACCAGTTTGATGGAGAAATGTTTGAAGGCGAAAATTTATTATTCTCTTGAGCGAATACATGAATACTTGTTGGTTTTCTCCTAAAGTTGTTGTTGCTGTTGTAGATGTTCTAAACTGTTTCAAACCTACCTATACTGCGCTGATTTGATTCTAATGAATACTGAAAGCCAGAACTTTTGAACAGCAACTATAGCACACTCAGCAGTGTATTTTGTCATGTCATGGAAGTTGTCTGGAGGCCTCTCGGACATAAAAGTATTCGAGCGAACCAATTCGTCGGGTCCTACATGAGAGCCAACTCAGAGATTCTGCAGCTGCAAACAAGAGCGTTGTTGTTTAAGTTGTCTGGCGGCCTCTCGGACATAAAAGTGTTCTGAAGAATCAATTCGTTCAGTACTACATGAAAGCCATCTCTCTCTGTTTAAAGCTCTTCAGTTTGTCTCGTGCTATGAAGGAAAAAGTGGTGTGAGAACCTAGGTTGTAATCCTGACTGAAGGGTTGTAATAACTAATTATGTTTGTATGTATGTATGAAAACCCTGCAACAGTCAGCTTGATGCAAGAGTCGAGAGTCTTGTTAAATATCCCGATGTGCTGTCTTTGCTTCTTTTCTAAATGATTCTGTAATGATCTGGGGCTTGCAGTATAAAGCAGCTCAAGATTGTTCAATAAGGTTTTGGTGTTTGATCAGAAGTAACGTATTATACTCCGGGGACATTAAGGACTTCTAGTCGATGTGTATTGCTTTTAATTTTTCTTGACATTTCATCGGCTTCGATTGGTTTGTTTAATTCTCGGTTCAAAAAGAATCCTCCAGGTATTCAGTGGCCTATGAGCACATTTCGTGTAGATTCCAGTGTATTGCAGCATTGGTTTGATTGTTGCCGCAGATTACATACATAATCAGTCATTACAGCACTTTAGCTAGGCTGACGACCTAGGTTATCACAACACTTATGTTGTGTGCGTAAATTTTATACAGGAGTTGCGAAACCTGCAGTTTAAAGTCGACTCCGAACGACAGATTTTGGGAAACTTTTCATGGCGATTTTAATGGAGTTTTTAGCAGAAATCTGTTGAGAGCAAGTCGCGGGGAGAAATAGTTCTTTATATTTAGTTTCGTTGGAGATGTCTGACCCGGTGTTTGAATCGAGGTCTCATGTCTAATAATAAGCCAACACGCAAACTACCAGACTACGGCGACTACAGGTTAGTATTTCGAAAACAAAGGTTACTGAATACTTGCGTGGTCTAAAGAGGCGAACCGATTTTATGTAAGAGTTGAGTAAGTCTATCAGAGTTCACTTCGTGATAGTGGTTAGGCCGATAGGCTTTGAGGAAGTGAGCCTAGTTCGATGATATATTCTCAGTACGAAAACTTAAAATAAAAACCAAAATCGAAGCATCTGGCTTTTTATATTCCTAATATTAAAAGGATACACACATGTAAAGAATGTAACAAAAAAAAAAAAAAGGATTATTAGTTTGTTCCCATGTATGTGTGTGTTGCAAGGGTATTAAATATCACAAGATTAACACGTTTTCCTTTTTTTCTGAATGAAAATTTAAATTCAATTTTTCATACGAAAGCCCTCCACGCAACACACTTGCTGCCTTTATACACCTAAACTCACAGGACTCATGCTATTCACCATGCATGCTCAAGTTTTCGTTCCTTGCATAGTTTTTATTTAAATTTTGTTCTTCTTCTATACCTCTTTTTTCTTGTTCTTGTTGTAAAAAATTTAATAAACTTTCTTCGACTGATTCTTCAGTTTAAAAAAGTTATGAAAAAAATGAAAAGAAGACAATGAAATTTAAATTGAAAGTGAACTTTCTTTTACAAATTTTTAGGGAAACTTTTTAATTTTTCTTAGATTTTCTTTTGTCGCCTACATTCGTTAACTTTCCAACTTTCCTAAGCAAAGACAAAAGCAACCAAAAAACATGAAACAAAAGAAAAACAAAGAATTTGTTTAGCCAGGCAGGCAGAGAGGCAAGCAAACTATGAAAAATTTCCATAAACTGTGCATATTGAGTGATTTAAATTCATTAAACAGACAGACGGACGGACAGACAGACTGACTAGATAAAGAAGTTAAAACAGACAGAGTTGTTCGTTAAGTAAACAAATTGTTGTAGAAGAAGAGAAAAATTAAAGAAAAGAAAGAAAGAAAATAAAAATTGTTGTAATGATTGCATAAAAAATTTATTTATGCAGGACCATTCGATCCTTCAGCAACACGTGCAGACATTTGCCTACACAGCAGTAGCTGTGACGTGACAAGTGAAAGTTTTTCTTTTTTTTCTATTTTTCTACAGTTACAATAGGGAGCAGGGAAGATATTAAAAGTATTAAAGGAGAGAATTAACGGTATAATTTTGCCATAACATGTAAGAAAAAATAAGAAAAAAATTAAAATTTTAAGAAAGTTTTTTAACCTCAATTTGCAGTTTAAACTTCTGAATTTCTTGAAGATTATCGTGAACATATATTTCTTGGAAGGTATTCAACATGAACTGAATACCACACTGGGTGCATTGTATTGAACTAAATCCAGCAGGCATCTTAATGATCCATAACATCGAATGGCATTCAACACTTTACTCAGGATTCCTGGAAAGAAAGGAATCAAACGAAGTTGTCTAGACGTAAGGGTTTCCTGGAAAACCAACACTTCATGTAAGACATCGTGTCGAGCCAACGCGGCTATTCTGTGATTATAAAAAAAGAGTGGCAGATATGGTTGCATGTTATCGCCCTAATTTTTTAACACTATAGTGCACAGCATTATGGCTAAAGTGAATCACTTTTGTAATGGCATTCGCTGGAGTTGTCTTGCAGATTTTCTAAAGCATAATCTCATGAAGCCACCTTGGTCTAGTAGGTAATGTGTTGGCTTATTAGACTTGAGGCTAAGGTTCAAACCCCAGGTCAGGCATCAAAACGAAAGTATGTAAAACATATTTCTTCGCCGACTGTCTCTCAGCAGTATTCTCTCAAAAACTCTACTCTCATGAAAATGTATAAAATTAAACACACACAGCATCAGTGATGTGAGAAGCTAGGTCGTAATCCTAACTAATGAGTTGTCATGACCAATTATGTATGTAATCTCATGTGTATGCCGGTATAATAGCACATGATGAGCGCAGAAAAATCCCCTTAAAATAAAAACAATGAGCATACTTTCTGAAGACACTCAACCACTTGGCTTGTGCTATGAACACCTCGAAGACGAAGAGGCTTTCGTATATCTCGGCACATATATTTCAAAGAGTTGGCCTCATGGCACAGAAAAAGATAATTGAAAAGAGAAATTCGTTTGCTTTACAGAATAGTAGGAGGAGGCTTCCTTCTTCAAAACATTCGTTTGTTTGACACCAATAAATGAGAATCTGCTTCCTTTGTTTAAATTCAGTGGCTTAATTTCTAACAGTCTGCTGCAAACAGCAGTTCTGTCCACAGCAGGCAGCAGCTCTACATTTTCTATTTCACTACATGCTTTGCCATCATCCCCCCATTTTAATGATATCATCATACCAAATTCGGTCTTCGCAACGTGCCTTATTTTCTTGTTTGTGCCTGTAGCGCATTGCTCTATTTCCGGACCAACGTATGTAATTGGAATCAAGGTGCAGAAAGATGACTGTTGGACCAAATTCTGATTTTCTCTCTCTCCCTACATGTCTCGATCCAATAAAATTGAATCAATCAATTGAGTCATACTGATTCCATATGCAATTTAAATGTATTTTAGATTGTGTTTCAATATCAGTTGTTCTTGGACTAATAAATGGTGGCATCTAAACTAACTTACTTAATTGGTCATTACAACCCTTTAGCCAGGATTATACAGTAATACTTCGATTTACGTCGCCTCGATTAACGTTGTTTCGATTTACGTCGTCAAATATTTTGTTCCCTTTAACTTCAATTTGCGTCGTCATTCGATTTACGTCGCCTTTTTTTGGAACCAACTGCGACTTAAATCGAGGGATTACTGTGACTTTTTTAAGTTCCTTGTTATGAAATTCGATTTACGTCGTTTCGATTTACGTCGCCTTTTTTGGAACCAGCTGCGACGTAATTCGAGGGATTACTGTAATTTATCAGCTCACACTACCCATGTTTATTTATGGAGGGGCGGTACCTAAAATTTTACATCAACTCCGTGCGACAAATTTAAAAAAGTTTTCATGGCGAATTTGTTAGAAGGCTACTGAGAGCAAGGCGCCATAAGAAATACAGGACTTATTTCAAAATTTAAATTTTGTTCGAGATTTCAAATTTTTCTAATTTTTAAACCACAGGCTCTTAGCTAATAAGCCTACCTACTAGACTACAGTGACTTGGATAATCTTGTGGCCTGACAAAGATCCCTCGCTAAGTAATCTTCCGTCTTACGCTGCATTTAGTATTCCTAGATTGGAAGGCTAAGATATATTCCAATAGATTCTGCTCTCTTAGTTCATTTGCCTTTACATTCCTTTATGAACTAAATTTTAAACTGTTCAGCCATCTAATTAACAGAAGAACGCCAGCCGAGTGCAATTCTCATTGTCAGGAACAAGTATTTGAAGACATCAATGGCTGTATAGATATGAACTAAGTTTGTTAAAACGACTGCCTATCATTGCCTTCTTTATTGCAAAGATTTCTACTTGATAAACAAGACAAAAACCGGAAGGTGACCGTTAATGATGGCAGGTTTTTAAACTCTATTAATTCTATGAGGGTTGTCTTCCATTGTTCAAGACAACAGATTATATTCCAGCGAAATAAAGGAGTGCTTAGTATAGAGAACTTTCGCTTGTGATAGATTGAGAAAATATTTCTTCGCCGACTGCCTCTTAGCGGATTACTGGCAAAAACTCTGAGAGTAAAATGAAATTGCCATGAAAAAGTTTCTCAAAAAATCTGCCCTTGGGAGTCGACTTTAAAACTGTAGGTTCTGCCACACACACAATACAAGTGGTTTGGGAAGCTATGCCGTGATCCTGACTGAAGGGTTGCAGAGACCAATTGTGTTATGTATGTTATGTATCCTTATGTGAAATGTTCTTCTTGTAAAGTTACTTACAATACCTAAAGATTTAAGCCCAACATCCATTAATACTGCGCTTTATTTCCTTTTGCCCATAACCTATTTTCCTACATCCAATACAAGACACTGCATAAGTAGTTGCCAAGTCCTGTTATGCTCATCAAAGATTATTTCCTTTAAGGCTTTCTGCCTATAAACTTCTCTACATATTCAATCAAAGCAATTTGCCTTCAAGTAAGTAAATCCAAGCAGAGAATTATAGAAACAATAAACAAACAGAAGGCATTCGTGTTAAATATTTAGAATTTGAAAAAGAAGCCGTGTGTTTACAGTGTGTACAATAACTAATAAAGTGTGTTAAAAGGCAAACAATTTAAACATTTAAAAGCCATGGTATATTTCCTATGATTTTTACAAAAAATTATACTTTTTTGTTCTTTTTTTTTGCTTTAAAACAAAATATATTTGTTGATGGCTCTTGTTGCCTTCTTTGTAAAAGCGACATAAAAAAAATTGGAAAATTTTTTTTGTAGAAACCCTGTGTGTAACTCAAACATAAAAACTTACAATGCGTATAAAAAGAGAGCAAAATATGTATGTATGCTGGTATGTGTATTTGAATGTAATTTATTTACATTTTTCCCTTTTTAATACCCGCTGCTCTCTGATAGCATCTGATAGAATGGAGTCTGCTTTGAAATTCCATTTCCATCCACCCACACATAGAAAGTTCTACTGAATGAAGAATATGCCCAACAAATGAACACAGTTTATGGACAAACGAATGGAATATTCGAGCCCTGAAAAGCAGACAGTTTTTTTTTTTGGAAAAAAAAGTGACTTGAATGCCAAAAAATTTTTAAAAGCGTGAAAACAAAAGATCCACAGCATATTTGTTATTCAATAGGAAATTAAAGGGGAAGGACACTTATCAAAGAAATCAAATGGCAAACGTATCTAACAGACTTTGTAGTCTAGTAGGTAGTGTGTTGGATTATTAAACCTGAAGCCATGGTTCAAACCCCAGGTCAAATATCAAAACGAAATATGAAAAAAATATTTCTTCAGCGACTTACTCTCAGCAGATTTCTGCCAAAAACTCCGAGAGTAAAATAAAATTGCCATGAAAAAGTTTCTCAAAAATCTGTCGTTCGAAGTCCAGTTTAAGCAGTAGGTGGTGCCACTCACTTATAAAAATGAACACACACAACATGAGTGTGAGAAGCTAGGCCGTAATCCTAAGTGAAGGACTGTAATGGCCAATTATGCATGTATGTATGACACTTACCTAATAAATCAAATGGCAAATCTATTTAACAGACGTCGTAGTCTAGTAGGTAGTGTTTTGGATTATTAGACGTGAGGCCATGGTTCAAACCGCAGGCTAAACATCTCCAACAAAACGAAATAAAAAAAATATTTCTTCCTAGTCTGCCTCTCAGCAGATTTCTGGCAAAAACCCCGCAAGTCAAATAAAATTTCAATGAAAAGTTTCTCAAAAGTCTGTCTTTCAAAGTCGACTGTAAACTGTAGGTCTCATCACTCATGTATAAAATTAACACAGAACATAAATGAAGTGAGAAGCGTGGTTGTTATGCTGACTGAAGGTTGTCTGCCATAGACTCAGCTAGGCAACAATTAGAAGAGGCTACAGATTCTGAGTAGATTTAGCGAAAATCTCCTGTCTTTATTCTCCCATGTTTCTTTTACGAATACATAAAGCCTGTATGTTTTCTGCTCCACAGAGAGATATTAAAATTGCCATCTTTTAGAAGAGCCTCGGTACTTCAATTTCCTTTCCTCTGGACCAGATTTATTATGACTTCATTCTCCCATCTTTCTTTTGCAAATACGTAAAGCCTGTATGTTTCCGGCTCCACAGCGACATGTAAATCACGTGTCTGAATTTGTTCAAATTACCATTAAAAGACCCAATACTTCCATGTCCTTAAGCATTATGAGAATAACCCTTCAATGTGAGGCTATATCCTCCAAAGATACCCGATATACTGCGATAATTTTCAATGTGCATTATACGTATCCACATATTTAAGCCAAACACGTTTACACAGTCTATGCTCTCGCTTATGACTTCTGTTGTCGAAGTAATCTGGTAAGCAGTGTGTTGGCTTATTAGACAAGAAAACGTGTTTCAAACCCCAGTTCAAACTGACATGAAAAGTTTCTCAACCAATCTGGCATTCAGAGTTGACTTTAAACTGTAGGTCCCAGCACTTATACATAAAATTGACGTAATCAGCATGGTTGCTGTCCTAGGTTGTTATCCTGACTACATGTTGGGCTTGATACAACCACCAATCTCTGGTTATTTTTTGATGGTCTGATGCATGATTCAAATCTCCTCTGAATTTAATTTCCCAACAAAAGTGTCGATCGTCCCAAACCCACCGGGTTCGAGAAGAGTTTTTGTAACAACTAATTTAGTAAGCAGAACAATGTGTTCTTTTACGGCTCTGAATTGTGTATTTAAATTGCAGTTTAGTTTGTAAGAGGTTTGGCTTTAATGGGTAGCGATTTATGAGGCAGACAAAAGAACGATTATGAATCCTCTCGTTTTTAGTGTCTCTATTGCTGTCTAATGCGCTAAAGATGCTATTTAGTTAGCGTTGGACTTAATTTAATTTTAAATTCAAAATTTGTAAGATTTTTTTAAACAGTTTCATCTCCTACTATCCTATCCTTGGCTTATTTAATTTAATATTCCATCCATTAACACAAAACAGCATTCATGTTTATTTTCCGCTGCATAGTTGCACAAATCACTTCATATTATTTGATGTTTTTGCTTTGCTTTTTTTGTGATAAAATATTTAAAAAAAGAATCCCAAAAAATAACAGTCAAATATTACATTACAAGCCTAAAGTCAAATACAACAATTTCCTCCTCTTTTTTGTCTTGGTCAAGGCAAATGCATTACAACTCATGTAGGAAAATCTCATGAATTTTTTATGCCTTACTAAGGCAAAGGAGGAGACCTTCTTCACAGTACGGCAGCATGGCCAGTCAAAATTTGGAAGCAAAAATAATTTTTAAAGGCCCTTTAGTGTTAGTGGTAGTGGGATTGTTGTTCAACACAAAGTTTAACACATTTTTTGAATGTTCAAAAACAGCGCCATAAAATTGAAATGTTTGTAATAAAAAACTATTGCTTGCAACTAAAAATAATAACAACAACAACAACAATAATAATAGTAGTTAAGAGCATGGAATATTAGTACATAAAGGCATACATATGGTCTATGCATGCAATAACAGCTAAAGGACGACTGCCAAATGCAACCCACACTTATGCAATGAACAAAATTAACTTCGACTTCAACAAACAAATGAAGGAGCAGTAGCAGCAGCAGTACTAGCAGTTTAGCAATGAGTGTAAAACAAGGCGAGAATTTTCACTACACGGGGTACTTGAAATTCACTAAAAAACCAGTCGATTTTATTTAACACATGTACATGAACTTTTATACATACACAAACATCCTTACTAACATGCAAACGTCCGCATGCTTACATTGATCATTGTATTCTAACTGTTGTTTCCTACAAGGTCTGTGTACCATATTGCGCTCTCTCCCTCTCTCTCTTGAGACATATTTTAAACACTAATACATGTGTGATATCATACTTAAGGATACTCAAACCCACACATGTTTTATAATGAAAACAGTTTTGTTCGAACAATATTGTTGGAGACTTTCTAATTTTCAAAACAAATCGATTTTTCTTCACGGTATTAATTAGCTAAGAGCCATAGAATTAAGCTGGTAATACTCAATCTTTCCCTCAAACGTTACGAAAAGAATGAGAAGAAAAGTGCAAAATATTACAACGGCTCCAGGTGTGTGCAATTTAAAAGCATTTTTCTCGAAATCACAATTTTTGCCATGTGGCAACCACAATTCAGTAAAAATTACTTATTGAAGTCGCCGTAGTCTAGTAGGTAGACGTAAAGCCAAGGTTCAAACCCCAGGTCAGACATCAAAATGAAGATATGAAAAATATTTCATCGACGACTTCCCCTCAGCAGATTTCTGGCAGAAACTCTGAGCGCAAAATAAAATTACAATGAAAAGTTTCTCAAAAATCTGTCGTCGGAGTCGACTTTAAACTGTAGGTCACGCCACTCATGTATAAAATCAACACACACAACATGAGTGGTATGAGAAGCTAGACTGAAGGGTTGTAATGGCCAATTATGTATGTACTTGAGCGATTTCGTTGAAATTTTGGACAAAATGTGCAAAAGACGAGTAGACTTAGCCCCACATGAGAAGATTTTCAAAATGCCTTAATCAGACACGTACGAAATACCTCAGCTAGCTGTGAAATGAAACTGACAAGAGCTAATGATAACACGCATACATACATACATAATTGCTCATTATAAGCCTTTCCACAGAATTACGACCTTGTTTTTTACACCACTTATGTTGTGTGTGTTATTTTTATACATGAGTGGCGGCAGCTACAGTTTTAAGTCAGCTCCGAACGACAGGTTTTTTGAGAACTTTTTCCTGGCAATTTTGTGTTTTTGTCAGAAATCTAGGGAGTGGAAGTTGCCGAAGAAATATTTTGTTTTCGTATTTCGTTTAGTTGGAGTTGTCTGATCTGGGGTTTGAACCAAGGCCTCTTGCCTAATAAGGCAACACACTCCTTACTAGACTCCTTCAAGAGGACGCACACCGGGTGATAATAATCCACACAAAGAGAAGCAGATGATGATAAATGATGTGAGAGTGATGTGAGCCTATTTTGTGGGCAGAATAATAAGGAATCCTGCACTGAAGAAACAACATTATTTCACCGCATTATCTTAAGTTGACTGAAGACGACGGCATTACAAGCATCTGCTGCACAACAGAAATACATTACGTTTCCAACAATGCCCTAAGTGCTGCATTGACGACAAGAATAGATAAGAGATTCAGTTATATAAATTCTATAGTCAAGTAGCTTGAGAGGGCAATATTTGTCTACCCAACTGCAGAAGGGCATTCAAGTTGTCAAGAACATTTCATGCTTTCGCAAAGCAAAGGCGATGATTAACACATTACTGTCCATTACAAAAATGGTAAGAAAGACGATTGAGAATAGGTAAGACTATGTCGTCGCCATAGTCTAGGGGGTAGTATGTTGGCTTATTAGACGTGAGGTCGCGGTTCAAATCCCAAGTCAAACATCTCCAACTAAACGAAATATGAAAAAATATTTCCCTAGCAAACTCTTCTCAGTAGATTTCCGGTAAAAAGTTTCTCAAAAATCTGTCGTCCGGAGTCGAATTTAAACTGTAGTTTCCAACGCTCATGTATAAAAATTAACACACACACAACATAAGCGGTATGAGAAGATAGATCGTAATCCTCACTAAAAGGTTGTAATGAGCATTTATGTATGTATGTACAGTGGTGGCCTTATAATTAGAAACGAAGTTTCTAGAGCAGAGTTCTCTGGAGTGACGAATCTAAGTTTAGTTTCTCCCAATCTGATGGAAAACCGTATGTAAGACGTCCTCCAAACAAAGCCTTTGATCCCAGGCACACAGTGAAAACTGTAAAACAAATTAACAAACATACATGTTGCTAAGTCGTTTCTAATTATAAGGCCACCACTGTATGTAGCACGAAACGCAGAAGGTCCTTTCATCACAGTAGCTGATTCGGATAGTCAGGAAATATTTCTCGAACGGAATCCTGTATTAAAAATTCGATTGCGGTGGTGAAACATGCGTCAGAACGATTTGTAAGAGTAACCTGAATCACATGCAAACTATTATAATGGTCTGGTAAACACTTAGGGGCTATTTAGGGTATTAAAGTGGCCAGTAAACAAAAAAATTGTTCACTAGCAAAGCATCACAATAACCATCCAGAAATCTGCCACAACCTTCGTATGAAAGATCAATGCTTGATTCATGCACCGTATGGTTAAAAGAATTCAAAAGAATTCCTCTGTAGTATTGATAACAAATTTAAGTCCTTAAAAAGTGAAAGAAGTTGAATTGCTAAAGGCAAGTCTCATATTTATCGTTTCCATTTACGTTTCAACATCTCCTTCAAACAATACTTCAGTCAACTACTGAAACACTTCATGGAATCTCATTTACTATGGGCATCTGCACACACGTCTTTGCTTTTCCTGCAGATATTCTCGTATTTCAACTTCATTTCAATGGCACTTTAAAGACAGGAAGAATCCAAGCTCACTTATTACGTACGCACTATGTACGTACGTACGCTGGAACATATGAAATTTAATTTAACAATTTTGAAATGAAATCAGAAAGATGGATGCAGCTGAAGTGGCAACAAACATTTGAGTCGTTTTTCTTTTAAACTCATCATCATAAAACATACAACATGTCGAGAGTATTTCTTTTCAACATTTCATTACGATTTCAAATTATTCTTTGGAAATTCCTTTTCTTCGTATCGTTTTAGGCTTTTGTGGTAGCCATTTGAAACTTTGCAATTGCAAAAGAATAAAATTCTCTGAATTTTCTTTGAATTTGTTTCGTTTTGTTTCTATTTTTCTTAAGAATCTTTAGGTAGCTTAGCGAAAATATAATGGGGATACCATATTACTTCCTAATGTAGGAGCTCTTTTCATATCATATTGCAGACAAATAGGTATTTAGGGAATATTTTTATTGTTGCCTTTGCTGCAGAATTCTTGGAAATTACAAACGAAGCTCAATACATGCAAGTAAAGGAAAGAAACTTTAAATCAAACAATAATGATGTGGGATTTTACTTACTGCCACTTGCTCTATTTATACTTCAATTGTTTTGTCTTTGGCAAGTTCTAGAACCTTCTTTATAGTTGGTACAACCAATGTATTTGAAAACTACACCAAAACGCTCGACTACGGCAATCAATGCAGGTCCATTTAAATAATGGTAAGGCAAAGGAAAAGAAATTTAAATGAAAGAATAATGTTGTGGGATTTTATTTACTGCCATTCTCTCTCTATTTATAATTCGATTATTATGTGTTTGAAAACTACTTCCAAAGGCGCAACTACTGCAAACAATGCAGAGCCATTTAAATTGTGTTGTATTTCGTAAATAATGTCAAGGTTCAAGCATTATAATGAAATCGAAAATTCACAAAGAAATCGCCTAAGTCAGATACTGTGTTGCCTTACTAGACCAGAGGACTCGTAAGTCCAAGTCCTTTCAGTAGTCTTCCGGCAAAAACTCTGTCTGTAAAATAAAATTGCCATGAAAAGTTTCTCAAATCTGTCGCTCAAAGCCAACGTTAAACTGACGGTCCCGCCACTCATGCATAAAATTAAAACACTCGACATGTTTGATATGAGAAACTAGGTTGTAATCCTGACTAAATTACGTAAGTGAGTAAAAGATTTTGCGAAATCAAAACTTTCTAAGTATTTGATTTAACTTTACTCATTTGATACAAACGTTTGCGCAAACATATGTTTGTATGGAAAAAAAGCATCAAATTTCCAATTCTTTTAGCGATTTTATCAATTTATGGCACTTGTTTATGGGGCATTTGATTTAACTTTACTCCTTTGATACAAACGTTTGCGCAAACATATGTTTGTATAGAGGAAAAAAGCATCAAATTTGTAATCATTTTAGCGATTTTATCAATTTATGACACTCGTTTATGGGGTGTTTGATTTAACTTTACTCATTTGATACAAATGTTTGCGCAAACAATTTCTTTTTATAGGGGAAAAGCATCAAATTTGTAATCCTTTCAGCGATTTTCTCAATTTATGACACTTGTTTATGATTTTCTGGAACACTACAAGCTTTTTGATCAAATGCACTTAACAAATCGAAGTTTATTTCCAAATTTCTTTTAAGGCTTGAGGCCTCCCCCAAATAAACTACAATTTTAAGTTTTTTCTTCTTCATGCTAAATAAATGTTTGTTTGTATGTATTTTTCTTCTCTTTTTTTTGCAGGGGAACATCTGGCATCGATATTGATTTAAGACGTGTCGATATCGATCAATGTCCGCAGCGTCATATACCAGGCTCAACCAAACCGTTGAACATATTTGCGGGCACTGACAAATGCAAACAACGCACAACAATGGTAGGAAGAAATAAAATACTCGCATACATGTACACACACACACATATATACACTGTAAATAACCCTTAAAAGGCATATAAACAATTACAAGAGAAATATTTGTCATTCTTGCAACATGGGCCACATAAAAAAAAAAAAAAAAAAAACAAGTCAAATATTTTGGGTTACACACACACATACATAAAATTCTTGATAGAAAGAAAAAAAGCAGCATACTTTTAACATCTTTTTTATCATTCTATAACGTTTTTTCTTTCTTTTCATTTCCTTTTTCTCTTATGCTTTCTTACTTCTTTTCTATTTTCTTATGGGTTTTTAAAACCCTAAAAAATGCCTTCTTCTTACCATTGGCATGCCTCCAATACAATTATTTGAATGCCTTTTGGAATGAACGAACGAATGGTTGGTTGCTTGCTTGGTTGCATAAATCGTATCCGCCATTTAGTGTGAAGCCATACAAGGTTTGGGTTTTCGTCGTGGCTCATACAAGTGTGTCTGTCGCAAAGGTTATTATTTTCCGGATACAACGAGTCAACATAAATATTTCAATGGCAGCCTTTTGGAGGAGGAGTATGAGAAGCTAATGCTGGTACGTATGGAATTTTTTTTTGTGTGCCAAAGACTAGAATTTCAGTCTCTTTTTAGTTAATTTTTTTTTTTAAATTGTTAACAACATCTAGCTCAGCTCCTTAGGGCCATTTGTTGTTGTGTTTTAATATTTAAAAAAAATTTTTGTTGTTTTCTTTTTGAAGTGCCATTTTAAGTGATTTTCGTATTCATTTTTGTTACAATTTTTTTATTTTTTTTTTATTTAAAATGCCCCTCATAAAACTCGTAAAAGAAGCATAAAAATACTACAACGCTAGCCACTCGAGCGTATGTGTGATATTTTTTAAACAATAAATATCAAGTATACGCCATCAGGGCTATATTGGAAGAGAGGGAGAATATGAAAAAATAAAATTTCTTCTTATGTATTTACGTTTGATCTTCCTTCGAAATGTAATCAAATAAAACCCATAAAAACCGGACCATAAATCAGAAACGAGCATAAATTCTTAACATATTTTATGGGAAATTCTTTAAATATTTAAATTAAACCACAAAGAAAGCAAACGAATGGCCAAAAAAGTTGTTAAGAAATGTTAAGAATTTTAAATGTTCTGTGACATTAACAGGCAATTCAACCACAAGCAAATTAAACAGAACACAGAAAGAAAAAAAGAAATTCTGTTGATTTGTAACATTTATATGCCGTGAATTGCTTTTGTAATCTGATTTATCGGACAGTTTAATTTCATTGAAAAATGTCTTTTTTGTCTTTCTTCCATTAAAAACGATTGAATTCTTGCATAAATAAATGAAGGAAAGAAAAACGACATTAACGATAAGGTCAACGACAAAGCAAACAAAACAAGAAAGAAAATAAAAAGAAACATTACGAGTCTAAGCTCTAAGAGTGTATCTTATGATAGAAGACAAAGCAGTGGCTGCTTCAAGGAAATATCCCAAGTTACTACCGGAATTTCAGGCATCTCTGCTGAAATGTATATCTGCGGAGCACAGTAAATAGGAACTCAGGCGTAAAACGCTGAACAAAACAATTCCAATACAATCAAATATTTTGTCAGTAATCATCTTCGCATAATATTGAGGGTCTCTTAGTCTGCAAGTTCTCGCAATGAGCCGCCCTCCTTGTTTTAACAGCTGAGAATGTCAAACTTTGGAGACATAAGTACATATATAAATACATACAGTGGTGGCCTTATAATTAGAAACGACTTAGCAGCATGTACACTCAGCCACAAAAGTATACATACGGTTAACAAATTTCAGAAATTTTTTAACTAATCCGTTTTCGTTGAAAATCATTATAATTGTCTGACATCTTTCTTCGATTTTAAGATGGTCTTTTGCATTGGTTCAGAAATTTGTGAAATTTGTTAATCGGATGAATACTTTTGCGGGCCTGTGCAACGCCATAATTCAGTTCAACTTCAGAAATTTTTTAACCAATGCAAAAGACCGTCTTAAAATCGAGGAAACTATAAAGATTTTCAACGAAAACGGATTGGTTAAAAAATTTCTGAAATTTGTTAACCGTATGTATACTTTGGTAACTGTGTGTGTGTTTGTTTGTATGTATGTATGTTTTACAGTTTTCACTGTGTACCTGGGATCAAAGGCTTTATTTGGAGGACATCTTACATATGTTTTTTCATCAGATTGGGACAAATTAAACTTAGATTCGTCACTCCAGAGAACTCTGTTCCAGAAACATCGTTTCTAATATAAGGCCACCACTGTATATAATTTTCCATTACAACCCTTCAGACAGTGTTACGACCTAGCTTCTCAAATTACTTTCATATATAGTGTGTGTGTTATTTTTATACATGACTGACGGGACCTACAGCTTAAAGTCGCCTCCGAATGACGGATTTTTGAGAAACTTTTTCATGGCAATTTTATTTCACTCAGAGTTTTTGCCAAAAATCTGGGAAGTCACCGAGGAAATATTTCCTTCATTTTTCGTTTTGTTTGAGATGTCTGATCTGTGATTTGAATCGAGGCCTCACGTCTAATAAGCCAACACACCATTAAATGGAATACAACGACATAACAAAGCCGATACAATAAAAAATTTCATCAATAATTGTCTTTGCGTAGTACTGGGAGTTGCTTGGCCAGCGAGTTTTCACAATGAGGCGTCCTTTTTCCTTGGTTTTTTAAGGTTTGATTTCTATCCGAATGAGCTTTGAATAGAGACGTTGTAGCAATAAATTCTGGGGAACTAAGAGAACTTCTTCACGCATTCTCAAGTGCCGCACAATAAAAGAGAGGATGTCCTAATGTCTCCTTTAAATGAATGCGTTTGAATGCGAGACAAAGGACTCTTTAGACCCCCATAATTTACTGTTACAATGTCTCTATTGAAAGCTGATTTGAATAGAATATACCACATCAGACTGACTGAAAAATGCCAGCCAAGAGTCTTATAGAATCCGAGTAAACTATGCTCGTTGAAGTGCTTATCAATTTTATTAAAATTTACGTTGAATTTAAGTAAGCTTTCTGCAAGATGAATGCTACATTTGCTGCAAATCGTCTTCAAACTCCATTGTATGACAACTGTGCAGAAACACTTACCACTGTTTCACCGCCATAAAGGCAAGTTCGTTATTCGTCTAGGTGCCCATGGAGAAAACGTATACCAACGACAAGGTTCTACAAATCGAAACGAAATCAACAAAGTTTTTTGGGTTTACCTATAAGGTTTCTCTAGCCGTATCAGTACCAAACATGGCAACGTTTTTGGAAAAGTGTGACATGGTATTGAGGTCACTTACTAGACGTTAACTTGTGAGTCCCAAAACTCAACTCTGACATCTTGAAAGAAAAATTTTGAAACGAAATGTTTTTTCGTTGTTTGGAAAAGCATGGATCAATGGCATGGTATTGAGCTTACTTATTCAACTGTGACATCTTGACAACAGAATGATGGTACGAAATGCTTTTTCGTTGATAAAAGTTTTCAAATCCAAGTACTGTATACGTTAAATTGTATGCATCCTGAGAATTGATGTGAGTAGCTGGGTGGTAATCCTGACTAAAGGGTTGTAATGGCAAATAAAGTAATTAAGTTGGCAATTAGATTTAAAACGGGGGAGGTCTCATGGCTATCGGCTTTCACCTAAGCCATGATATCGAATTCTTGTGTGCCCCCCTCAAGTGATGCCAACCAGAGATCAGCAATGAATCGTTTTTGAATCGCTACTCATAAGCAGTGATGAAATTTTGAGTATGAGTAAGTCAACAATATTGAAATATAACTACTCTGAATCATACGTACTCACTACAACATTGATTTATAGGTACAGGTTGCAATGAGTATGAGTACAACGTTGACATCAAACTCATACCATTCGAAATATGTTTGATTCATAAGCCTACTCATGCAGATTCATAACTTTAGAAAACTATTTATAATACTCATAAATGATACGAGTGATTCGAATCATTCATCAAAATTTACAGTCTTAGTTGTTGTTGCATTTACAAAAAAAGAACAAGCAAAGCAAACACCCAACCTTCTAGTGAGTATTGTAGTGTTCGTATGCGAATCATACTTATTTTGTGATTCGTGTAAATGTTGAGTCAACAACATCATACGAGTTGTTAAGTATGAGTACGATGAGTACTTCAAACTTTGAATTTGAGTAGTATGAGTATCGCCATGTTGGCTTATGAGACGTAAAGCCAGGGTTCAAACCCCAGGTCAGATATCAAAACAAAATACAAAAAGTAGTTCTTCGGCGTCTTGCTCTCAACAGATATCTGGCAAAGACTCTGAGAGCAAAAAAAATATTGCACTAAAAAGCTTCTCAAAATCTGTCCTTCAGAGTTGACTTTAAGCTGTAGGTCACGCCACTCATGTATAAAAATTAACACACACAACATAAGTGGTGTGAGAAACTAGGTCGTAATCCTGACTGAAGGGTTGTAATCACCAATTATATATGTATGTATGAGTATGATATTAAAATAAGTATGAATGCGTTTAAGTATCAGAAATTATGAGTATGATTCGATTTTACTCATCTTTTTGAATATTGATCATTGCTAATCTCTGATGCCAATCGTATTTTCTATAGGAAGGCTTAGCTTCTTCCAGTGCTCACTTCTGCAGCGAGTTACATCTGGTACATTATCTTGCCTTACGAAAGCCGTGCCGTAACATAAAAACCCTACGAACTACGATCTCATCCCTGAGTTAATATTTCTTATTTACAGACATGAAGAAAGGGCGCTGAAATTTAACTCTCAGGCGAAGTCGCCGTAGTCTAGTAGGTAGTGTGTTGGCTTATTAGACGTAAAGCCCAGGGTTCGAGCCCCAGGCCAGACATCAAAACAAAATACAAAAAGTATTTCTTCGGCGACTTCATCTCAGCAGATTTCTGGCAAAAACTCTGCGAGTAAGTAAAAAAGTTGCCATGAAAAGTTTCTCAAAACTGTAGGTTCCACCACTCATGTATAAAATTAACGCACACAACAAAAATTGGTGTGAGAAACTAGGTCGTAATCCTGACTGAAGGGTTGCAATGACCAACTACGTTACGTGCGTGAATGTATCTCATAAGGAATGCTATTTTGATAAACTGGTCTAAACTTATTGTGGAGAAGGCATAAAGACTTCAAAGGAGAATTTTCTGCTCAAAAATCTGTGTTTCTTTATAAAATCTTATGGCCTCACCGACAAGACCATTACGTTTGCACTTTAACTTAAAAAAAACAGTTTTTAATATCCTTTAAGACTCTGCATACTTTCGAAGCCTTTTGAAGAACATTTTCAATTAAAGAACTAAATCAACAACAACAATTTAATTAACCTGCAACATAAACTACAAAATATACATAGTCATGGTGGTGGTGGTGGTTGCAAGTATATAAGTTTCCTTGTCACTTTTATTTGCAAACAAATCTGCCGCATACCACAAGTAGCAGATGCCAGTTGCCGTAAATACTGTCTCCAGTTTTCAGTTTTATATACAGGATCAGTGTTTAAATCTTGTTTTTTTTTTGTACCAGAGAATATTCATAAACTGAAAGGACTTCTTTTTTTACAAAATAAACTCTGTAATCTTGTTGTTTTTGTTTATGTTGTTTCTGTATTTTACAGGGTAAAAATTCAACGTACAACATAGTGAATGAATATGAGTGTTTGCCGTGTGCCGAGGGCTGTGACTATTGTGAGGATGGTTCGCCGTGTATAGCTGCCTTAAATTGGCCAATGCGTACAAGTATCTTAGCATTGGCCTGCATTGTAATTGGTTTATTACCACCAGCTGCCTGGTTTACATTTCGCTATCAACAAGTCAAGGTACGTAGTACAAATACAAAATACAAAATACACGTGTAAATAAACAACGGTACATAAAGAAATTTTAATAAACATGAAAAAATAGAAATTTATGATCCTTAATGGCCAAATGTCGCATTGTTGCCATTGCTGTTGTACAACAATTTGTTGTATTTTGTTTTGTTAATTTCAACAAAAAAAAGAGAAAATAGAGAATAAAAGAGAAAACAAGGCGTGTAAAGAAATTAAATTGTATGAAATCTGACTGACTTTTACGTTTCGTTTCTCCTTTTGTTTGTTTAACTTTCATGACAAGGCGAAACTGAAACAATTCTTTGCCATGTCCCCGGTTAATTTGTTTACGATTCAACACCTACAGCTGGTGTTAGTGTTTTCTTACTGATTTTATTGCTGCTGTCATAATGACACTTAAATTTTTGATACATGCACATACAATTAAACGTAAATATTCTGAATAAATTTGAATAAGTTACGCTTGAGTAACTTGTTACACAAGAACATTAATTTATTAAAGTCATGCTGAAAGAAAAATGAAATCGAATTCTAAAGTTAATGGCGTTAATAGCGGATGTTTATGAATACTTACATACATATGTACATACATACATACATACATATGTACATACATACATACATATATAATTGGACAGTATTATGACCTAGTTTCTCATGAATATGTACGCATAAGAACGCATAAAAATAGTTAAACGTGACTACGAAGGTGGCGATTTAAACGTGTTCACCTTTCTTATGTTATGAACTGATTGAGCTCATAATAATGGTTACCCTTATACAACGAATTGGTAAAATTTAAATGAAATATGAAAAGGCTGGAACCTTTAAGGGCATCTTAAAGGTTCGATGTCTAAAAATGTGACGAAAACTTAGCGTCAACCATAATCAGCTCTTGATAATCTGCCTCATAATCGATTTCTCGATTTGCTCCACTCAATTTCCATTCCCCGAATGTTGATATTTTGTACTTTCTACAAACTTAATAGAGTATCCCTATAATACCTCGGCCCATAGCCTATTGCACTGACAAACTTCAGAATGCTTCCAAATAGCAGCAATGACAATTCCCTGCCTAGTAAGTGATATCCACGCAAGTGTTTCTTTCTGGGAAGCATTAATGCTCCATATTTTCCAAGAATAATTTCCGATTATTCATTCTTATTGTCTCAGCATGTTGCGCTCGAGACAACCTCCATTCTAAATGAGTGTGGGTTGAGTGTACAGTGCCCTGTTAAAATATCGGTTAACTATTCTTTTATAGTTTGATGCAAGACACACTTCTTCTCTTATCGCAGTTTCCCAAAAAAAAAAGGTTTTGATTGCCTTAAACCCACTTAGTGTAAGAAGAGTCTTTGTCTCTTTTTATGCTACCTTTCGCTGAACATACCTTTCCAAACATTCGCACAATAACCACACAGCAGTATTTTCTTCCCAGCGGCTGTATGGAAGCTCTCCTCCTTGCGAGCTCGTCTGCTTGCTCATTGTGAAGAATTCCCATATGATCTGGGACTCAGCAGCTACCCTAGACAGTCCCATACTGTCATCGAATGATGGCCTGAATATCAGCTAGTATTGCTAATGAATTGTCTCTTGTACCTCTCATTCAGGTTGATTGCATAGACTCCCATTCCAAAATATTTTATTCTGGGACAATAAATTACAGCTTTTGTTCCAACATTCGTTCTTGACCCTTCTGTACATCACAAAATTGTCCCTCTTTTAAAAGAGTATGCAGCCGCCAGATTACTCCATAAATTTTTGTTACTATTACTCTTCCGAAGAATTTAATAAAATCATAGAGGGATTATTTACGCCGCGAAATACCGTATTTGTCTCCCACAGCTTTCGCCTTCTCTACCATGTAAAGCGGACTTAAATTCAACAGTGTGGTGGGTAAAGATGTATTCTCTTGCTTTTGTACTTTACTATGGCGATCCATTTCAATCACTTTCATTCGATATTCAAACTAGTCAGTGTCCGAAGCTCTGAATTGTTGCAAACCAATGGTCAGAACACATATAAAACATTTGTCGTCCATTTCACGAAGCATAAAGGACAATTAATGTTACCCCTAATTCTCTATGTTCACCAATTAGGCGAAGAGAAGTAATTTTATTTTAGCTTAGTTCACACTCCTTCAGTCCTCAATCAGTCAATACTGGTACTGAGACTGATAGACTTTATGAACCATTTCTGATGTGGTGACCTCAACTGATGGACTTCTTCAAAATATGCCATCCAATGTTAAATGTTTAAAATCGTAAAGGACTGGATAGACTATCGCCATATAGAATATAGCACATTATGATTTTCGTACCAGTGTTTAATTAAAAAAGTACTTTTGAAGTTGCCGTAGTCGACTAGGTAGTATGTTAGATTATTTTCAAGGTTCAAACCTCAGGCCAGACAACTCCAAGAAGACAAAATATGGAAAATTATTTCTTCGGCGACTTCCTCTCAACAGATTTCTGGTAAACCCTCTGAGAAAAAGTAAAAAATGCCATGAAAAGTTTCTTAAAAATCTGTGGTTCGGAGTCGACTTTAAACTATAGGTCTCGCCACTTGTGGATAAAATTAACATACACAACATAAGTGGTGAGGGAAGCTAGGTCGTAATCCTGAATGACCAATTATGTATGTACTTTTGACCCACACCACGGTTTTAGCCAAAAAGCAAATTAAAATACAGAAAATAAATCCAAAAATATTTCATAAACTGACCAAAAATTGTATTGTACGAGTAGCAATAGTAGTTGAACGTTATTAAAATATTTTTAAAATTACAAATTAAAACCAAAAAATGTTGAACATCAACATACATACGTACACATACATGCATACATACATATATTCGGAGTTAAATAAATATTAAAGAACGTTGTCACAATTAAAATTTCGTTTTTTCCTTTTTCTTTTCGTTCATAATTTTTAAATTAAAATAATCAAATAATGAAACAAGAAGAAACTATTTTTTATTGCCATTTTTATGGGTTTTTCCCATTTAACCTTTTGATCTTCAAATATTTGCATAATTTTTATTCCATTTTTTATTTTTATTTCCTTCAGGTTGTTCGTGCTGCCAGTCCGGCTTTATTGCGTGTCATTGCATTGGGTGCCTTTTTCATTTATTGCACGGTAAGTCAGTCCATTCTGTATTCATTATTGTATGATGAACGAATTTATTGTTAACCTTGAATATTCGACGTTATTAAGTGAAACAACGAATTTTTAGTGAAAATAATAAAAAAAAACAATAAAAATAAAACATAAATAACGGTAATACATAAATAACGAGGTTAACATTTGCATTTGTACACTGGGAAATAATGCCATCTCAATAGTTTTTAATCTGTTAATTGGATATGACGATATATTTCGTCATACATGTAGTACTTTTGGAATGGGGATGACGACTTTTCTCGTCATGGAAATTTGCTGTAATACTTTGAAGGCAGGTATTGCTATTCTCGGTGTAGCAAGTGAATTCGAAGTAATAAAGAACTTAGACCTGTTATGAACTACATACATATATACCTACGTAATTGGTCATTACAACTTTTCAGTCAGGATTACCACCTAGTTTCTCTCACCACTTTTGTTGTGTGCGTTAATTTTATACATGAGTGGCGGGACCTATAGTTTAAAGTCGATTACGAACGATAGATTTTTGAGAAACTTTTCATGACAATTTTATTTACTCGCAGAGTTTTTACCAGAAATCTGCAGAGAGGAAGTCGCCGAAGAAATACTTTTTGTATTTTATTTTGATGTCTGGCCTGGGCCTCGAACCCTGGCTTTTCGTCTAATAAGCCAACCCACTACCTACTAGACTACGGCGACTTTGAGTGTAAATAAAATTGCCATGAAAAGTTTCTCAAAAATCTGTCGTTTAAAGTCAAAAATAAACTATAGATCCGGTCCGGTCATTCATGGATAAAATTAACGCACACAACATGTTTGGAGTGACAAACTAGGTTGTAAACCTGACTACAGGGTTGTAATCACCACGTAAGTTAGTTTTTTTCAATTTCATTAATTAAGCATTTTTCATCTCCGCAATTGATTGGTCTTCTTTAGGGTCTATAGTCTTCAAGATCAATCCACTCAGGCTGTGCTGTATACAGGACTTTGATCGGAACATTCAATACTATATTAAGGTAGACATGTTCGCTTCCCCTTCTATCTGATTCGCAACTTCTGCAGAACATGCCTGCTATGAGACAACATTCCACGACGTGGGAGGACATTCATTTCATTTTCGCAAATACTGCAGAAATTGTAGAAGAGGTTGTCTAGCTGGTTAACATGCATACTATTAGGCAATGTACTGTGACGGTAAAGTACATTAATTTCATGTTCCATTTTTCCTGAGATAAAGGTTAAACAGGTCCTCTCTTCTATCCAGGAAACATTAACAGGGGAATGGAATTTCTCACGAATTTCTGGCCTAATCGGAGCTAACAGGTCCTCAATTTGTGAACCAAATAGGGCTTATGTTTCGAGGTATACTCCAGACCCAAATAATTGTTTAACAGATGAGAATTTGAAGGAGGCTCTAGCCTTGCATTATAGTAGTCTTTGCCTAGGGACCTGTTCAGATAGTTGCGTCCTTGTGACCCTAGCATGAAGCCATTTAGGCCATTGGTTTAGCGAATTCAATTTTGTTTATTGAGTCCTATTGTTTCTAAAATTTAGTGATGCAAGACGTTCGTATTGTGTATATTAATGATGTTATCCACCATTGGAAATCCTTTTAATTTTTTTCTTTTCAATCCAAAACAGCCATTAGGAAATACTCTCTTTTGGATTTCCGTGTATTCAGATCTCTAGCCGCCGTAGCTTAGTGGAGAGTATGTTGGCTTATTAGACGTGAGGTCTCGGTTCAAACTCCAAATCAGACATCAAAACGAAACATGAAAAAATATTACTTCCTTTCAACAGATTTCTGGCGAACGCTCAGGGAGTAAATAAAAAATTGACATGAAAAGTTTCTCAAAAATCTATCGTTCGGAGCCATAAGTATAAGTGGTGTGAGAAACTAGCTTATAATCCTGACTAAAGGGTTGTAATGACCAATTATGTATGTACATATGTATTCAAATCAAGAATGCTTTGCATATTTATTGAATTGAATGTCTTTTCTTCACAACACCCCTCGTTGTTCGTTCTTTATTTAAGTGTGTTGTTTTTATCCTGTATTATTTCCTGTTATTTTCGAATATTTATACTCATTTTATTACTTAAAAAACCTATAAATTGTACTCCATTCATGCATATTCTTTAAGTCAAAATAACATTTATTGGCTATTTAGCCCAAAACATCGTTATCTTCATACCCAGTGAGCATAACTAACGCCCAAACACATGTCCATGTTTAGGAAATTCTCTATAAAAACAAAAATAAATAAAAAAAATATTTGATTTGGTTTCGTTTTTTTTTCAGCAACAATTTAGTCATGACCATTATATGTATGTAGGTTTTGTATCGAATATTGCTTTGATATACTGTGCCATACACAGTAAAAGTAAACACCATTAGTTAGTGAAGGCATTTGAGTCGAAATAAATCAAATTTAATTGACTTGAAATTGATTTAAATGGTCAATAATGTTGCCATCATGTTTGATTGCGTTCGTTTTAAATGCCCTCAATTGCTCATGTTTTGAAAACAACACAGCACTTTAGTTACGATTTTATACCGAAAACATGATTTTTTTTCGTTTTTTTTTTTTTTGATCGCCATTAAAAATACAAGCCACATACACACCACATACGCCTATGTACGACTATGTCCACAAACACATGTCCATGTATACTTCTAAATCCATAATAAATAATAATAAATACAGAGAGACACACACACTTAGACACACACACACTGGACATTCATTGATTGGTTATTAAAAGATTTCAATTTCATTTGCTTTTATCGTCGTTTATCGTTCGGGCAATATTTCACAATTTAACAGACAATTCGTTCAAATCCGTATTTATTTACTTACCAAAGATAACAACAGTTGGGGTTAATGTACAGAACCACTGAACTGATAATATTCGTAGTGAAAAAAGATTTTTTTTTGAAGACTTTTTGAAAATCAGTAGGGATTTGTATTCAACAGAACAGATCAATCAGTTTATATGCATGCAGTAAAAACGTTAATGAAATTATCCGAAGGAGATATATGGAGGATGTTTACTGCATTAAATTCATTACTTCATTACATTAATGTTCCCCTGTATATGAGCCATTGAAGCATCCTAAGTAGAAATATATGAAATACTTCAATGACAGTTCTGTGCTTCTTGAAAACAGTATTATATGAAGGCACTTTCAAAATATCCTAAGCTTTCCATTTATACAATTGGGGGTCAATTCGACCTCCGGGTACTGTACTTGTCTTAATTGATAAGTACACGTCCTCTAACCTTCCATTTATTCTTTGACAAAGCCAAACAGCACACTCTACACCAAAACTTAATGTCCTGAATCCAGAAAACTACTTCAGCTAGAAACTTAAATTTTCCTGGTCAAAGGTCGCTCTTAAATTGCGCAAGAAGAGAGAGTTTACAGTTTTCAAAAGTTGAAAGAGTGTTACTAGACTGAGGACCCTATCGCGTTTACTCACAGCAGATCATTGTCGAACAAGACGACTTTTGACTACAACACTGCTGCACGCAAATAGTATATGTATAGTACCTACTATTTTTAATCGTTTTTTCATTTTCAAAAGTATAGTCAAAGAAAACACACACAAGGTTATGATTTTGATGCAACTTTTCTTTCATTATAATGCTGGAACCTTGTGCTTGTGTTTTTAATACAAGAACATTTAAATGACTGCCTCCGGACTTTGTTTCCCACCATATTTTTGCACATTTCAGGTAGTATTTCGTCGACAATTTGACTAATGTTGGTATTCGAATACTCAAAATTAAAGGATTTTCGGCATAGATACGATTTTTGACACAAAAAATCTAATAATGTCAAGTGGCATAATCTTGGCCTTTCTAGAATATTCCTTATTCCATAAATTAAAAATCGTTCAAGTTGTGTGGCTTGTGGCATCGTCTGCGTTGAAATTGCATATCGTCCTGTTCATAATGTTTAATTGGATACCAAAAGAAGTCGATAATAAAAAGCTCATCGCACTCTGTATTGCGGTAACAAAATACAGACAGAGGACAACTCCAGATCATACTGCATACCAAACAAAATCTTTTTCTGGTTGCATAGTGGTTTTCCACAGCCACCTTTGGCATCCACCCAAACTCCTATGTGCCAATTGAAGCGAACAAATGATTTCACACAGAAAACGAAAAGATGAGGAAATAGGAGCCAAACAAATTTTGGTTTTTTATACGGAAACTTTTATACGAAAAGCACGATTTGCATTTAAAGCGCCTGGCAAAATAACTCATCCTACGGTGTGTTTGAGCTTGGTTCTCATTATTCTTATTCTTATGTCGCATATGTGTATCGCTCATGAGCATTTTAAGGAAGAAAACTAATTATACGATCCCTGTCTTTACTGTGATTCTGGCATGGGTAACCTCGTAATGGCAACAAACAACAGTGAATTTTAAATTTGAAAAACCTTAAAACTTAATTTCACCTTTAAATGATCCGGTAATATGTAGTCATATACCCAAACAGTGCTTTCTCTAGGCCATGTCACATGGCAATCCTAGCATTCTAGAACGTGCTGCAGTAGATCAAACAATTGCTAATGAA
Organism: Sarcophaga carnaria; assembly: GCA_958299815.1. Classification (NCBI taxonomy): domain Eukaryota; kingdom Metazoa; phylum Arthropoda; class Insecta; order Diptera; family Sarcophagidae; genus Sarcophaga; species Sarcophaga carnaria. Next base: position 11,421,827 of record OY283153.1, read on the forward strand.
ATAAAAACAAGGCAACTGAAAATTTTTAATAAGAATATGAAAATGGGAATACTTTTTTGACAGGCTTATGATGCTTAAAAAATTAAATTAAAAAAAATAATAATAAAAAAACCTGGAGATAAATTAGATCAATCAACACTTTCCACCAACTGTTATAAGAGTTTGTGGTTGCCATAGTCTAATGAGTAGTGTTTTGTTTATTATGCAAGCGCTACAGCGGAACATATTGGAAAAAAATGTTTAACGAATCCTAATCAGACTTCTAGCAAAAGCTGTGAGTTCAATCAAATCAAAAACAAGCTTGTGAAACCCAACGATAATTCTTACTGAAGGTATGCCGTGTAGGTAGTCGCTGAAATCTAGTAGGTAGTGTGTTGACTTATTAGACATGAGGTCATGGTTCAAACTTTAGGTCAGACATCTCCAACGAAACGAAATATGAAAAACTATGCGCCTCAACAGATTTCTTGTCATAAAAAGTGAGGTGAGGGTGGGTTAGTGTGAGGCCGGGGACGTTTGAAAAAAAAAAGTTCCTCAAGAATCTGTCGATCGGAGTCGACTTTAAACTATAGATCCCGCCAGTTATATATAAAATTAATACACAACTTATGTGATGTGAGAAGCCTGATGGTAATACTGACTGAACGGTTGTAGAAAAAGGTATGCCCTGACCAATAATGTATGTTTCACTATGAGTGTGCTGTCAAAGAAGCTTGTTATCCTGCATTGCAGAATCTATTATGGGATGTCCTGCGTAATTAGCTTGTTGTTATTGTAATATTTTGAAATTTTAATTATTTGTTAACGAAAACAATCACTTACAGCTGCAATATTACCGGCATATTTTAATTAATTACGAAGCCAATTAATTGCGTAAATATTTTTAATGTTCAACAACGCATTTGAAAAACAAATCGAATAAGGCTGACGCTGCTAATTACAATGGAATGAATTCATTTATTCATTTTCACTTCTCCTTTTTCTGGTGAAAAATAATTTTGTTGTTTGGGAAAATGAAATAAAAATGGAATTCAATAAACACAATACAATTGCAGATGCCGCTGATATTTTGAAAAATTTCTCATGTTTTTTTTTAATTTAATAAATGTGAGCTTATCTTTGAATACAATTTTTTATATTAATTTTTCTGTTTTTTTTTGTTTTTGGCGAATACAAATAAGCTGATAAAAAAATTCGTACTTTTTGAATAAAAAAAAATTTTATTCAACAATTTTATTCTGTGAAAATGAGAAAAAAAAAATTAATTTTTTTTCTTTCTTTTCATACTCGACAATGGAATGGTGAAAAAAACAACAATAACAAAAAAATTACAATAACAACAACAACAATATTATATAATAATCAACAGAATATCGTCATGTACCCGAATCCAAACTTATATACGTGCACAGCACGTATATGGCTGAGAGAAATTGGATTTTCCTTAACATATGGAGCCTTAATGCTGAAAACATGGCGGTAAGTACTTGGCCAAAAGCCGAAAGCTTCATTTAAGGTGTTTATATGTACTTAAAAATTAACACAAAATACGATTTAATTTTCAAGTAATTATGCATAATATTTCAATAAAAATTACGAGGGTTGCTATTTATATTTTGCGACAGACCATGTATTTAATATCTTGTATTATAAGAATCATATTCCTTCCGAAAAAAACAAGTAATTCCACTGCTTTATTCCTTAAATTTTTCTGCTAAAATCATAGACTCAATTTATATACAGTGTTGGTCAAATATTGAAGACCAAATGTAATAACGGAATGGGTTCAGTATTAGAAAAATATTCGTGACATGCTTTAAAAACAAAACTGTTCCAAGAAGGTTTGCCATTTCACCAGTAACAGACTAACAAATGATAAAACGCTTGCAAAACAGCTGTTTTTTCAAGAACAATGACAATCAAAACTTTAAAAATTTGACGAACAAATCTAATAACGAAATAGGCTCAGTATTAAAAAATATTCGTGACATGCTTTAAAGCCAAGAATGCTCAAAAAGGTTTGCCACTCAACCAGGAACAGACTAACAAATGAACAAACGCTTGCAAAGCAGTTGTTTTTTTCAAGAACAATGACAATCAAAAGTTAAAAGTCGACATTGCAAGGTACCGTGTAGCTTCTCTTTGAGAATCATTGCTCGCAATCAGGTCAATGATATAGGACATAGTAGTGGAAACCAGAATTGGGTAGGATAATGGCAAACAAGTCTTAAGGCCTGATTTAATAGCAATCAAAGCCATCAGATTGCTAACCGTTTTTTTTTAACTTAGATTTTAGGAAATACTTCCCAACAAGACTGAGAAGTAAGAATAAATGGAAAAACTTATTGAAAATCAGTAGGGATTTGTATTCAATAGAACAGATCAGTCCATATGAATACAGTAAAGACGTTAAAGAAATTGTCCGCAGGATGTCCGATATGGAGAATGTAGTCAAATGGAAGTCATTTTTTTTGAAACATGCTACGTAGTGATAGAAAGCTAAGAAATCCTTCCCTGATAATTCTGTGTTTCTTAAAAGCAGTATTATATGAAGGCGCTTTGAAAATATCCTAAGCTTTCCCGTTTTTCTTTGACAAAGCCAAACAGCTCACTTAACTCAAAAACTTACTCTCCTGAATCCAGGAAACTACTTCTGCTAGGAAGTTAAAATTTCCAGGACAAATTTCGCTGTTAAACTGCACAAGAAGAGTAACTTAACAGTTTATAGATATTGAAGGAGTGTTGCTGGGATCACAAGCCTATCGTGTACACTCACAGACGATTTTTGACTACAACACTATTACACTGCTGCACGTAAACGTTGTATGTATAGTAACCAATATTTTTAATCGTTTTTCCAGTTTCAAAAGTATATTTAAAAAATACACGTACAAAATTATGATTTTGGCGAATTTTTTAGGGAGAAGTAAGAATAAATTGAAGAACTTCTACACTAAACACAGTTTTTTTGTAAAACGGATCATTCTGTGGTTTACGAAGGGATCGAGAATCGATATCGAGGCAGTAGCGATAATGTTTGATCATGAAAAATCAAATCTAATTGTCAGAATAATTTTTAAAGTCTCGAGAGATTTATTTTCTTCTGATAAAAAAACCAATAATCGGTTTACTTTTATTACTCACTGTACATATATTTTGGTTTTCAATATTTCTTTCTTTTTTCGTTTTTTTTTTTTTTTTGTTGGCAGCATATCGGTGATATTTCGCGTACGTTCAGCAAAAGCTGTTAAAATAACAGATGCTGCACTACTTAAACGTTTGGGCTGCATTTGTGGCTGCATTGGCACTTGTTTACTGGTGCGTACATTGGTCTCACCGCCTGATGTGGTTGTCGGTCGTACGGCAGACGATTTGAAGGCATTTTTATGTAAAACCGATTGGTGGGATTATACATTTACATCGAGTAAGTAAAACTTAAATAATAATGGAATAAAGGACACAACAATACAAATATACAAACACATGCATGCACGCATCACACTCATACATAACACACATACATATGTATGTATATTTTAAGTAAGTGGTATTTGCGGAAAATTCATTATGCATGAATGTGTGTGTATGTGTGTCGGCTATAAGAACAGTAAAATGTTAATGAAATTAAATTTAAAATACATTCTTTGGTTCATTCGTTCATTCATTCATGCATTCGTTGGTTGTAATCCGTTTAACTTGTTTTTTTTTGCAATTTTCTTTGTTTTTCTCGCTAACGAAAGATGTTAAACAGTTTCCAACGTATGTATGTACATATAAGAAAAACATGCTGAAAAACAAATTAAAGTACAGGCCTAGTGGCTGCTCAAATTGTTGTTCTCGTTTAAATAATGATGACCCGTAGCAAACAAAATTCTTAAAGGAGAAGAAGAATTTTCATTACCGATTCCCACGTTCATTGTCATTATGTTTGCTGGTTGAAAAACGTCAACTGCTTTAACCGAAATGCGAAATTAAAAGCGTTGATAAGCTTTAGGTTTTTTAAATTTTTCTTACTTTTGAGATTTTTAAGTGGCATGCATAAGCCAGAACAGTGATACATAAGTTGAATGATAGCACAGCCCTGCAAATTAGATGGTCCAATATGGCGGTCAAGTGAATCTAATTAATTTTTATAAACCTCGACCGCCATATTGGATCCGCCATTATGAATTTTTTAAATCTTAATGAAGATCTGTAATCAGCGACCCCAAAAACCCCTGAGTAACAATTTTCAAATAAATCTGATTAATTTTTAAGGACCTCCGTAATGTGTTTCATTTCCTCTTGCACCCCTTGACATAAACCCACCCACTACTTTAAGGGTGCATGCAAACAATTTGGCTTTGGGCTCATTTTAAAGAGCAAAGATCAATTGTCAATTTCTGATAATAGTGATGGTTCTAGCACGTCAGTGTTTAGCTCTACAATGTTTCAAAAATGGCCAAAAACGCTATTTTTCTGGGTTTCAACCCCCTTTTTCTCAAAAAGCTGATGTGATGGAAAGTTTTTGATTCTAGTTCATCGCGCAAAATGCCTTCGGAAACACCTGGAGTCATCTTATTTGCAAAACCCATGCAGGGCTGTGTAGTCTTTTACTTCTCCTCAGACCTACAGCTATTGCTATCCTACGCCACGCCTAACAAAAGGACTGTAGGATAAGAGAATTGCTACTTTACGCTTGTTGGCCATGCGATTTAAGCACAAAAGTGCCAGATTTTTTTAGTTGTTACCAAGAAGTCGTAGACATTGCATAGGTAAATACTGCATCCTCCTAGCCTGTCAATCTTGTTCGTAAGGTCAAGTATATTCTCAAGCTTACAGTTTTACACGCCATAAAACATGATTCACTATTTCGTCTTCCTCTTCGTATAACCTTCATTTTGCTCCATCTGTTGATCTTGTATCTAAACAGCTATTCCCCGTTTAAACCCCGTTTAATAACTCTCAACTCCCTGTTTCTCATGCCTAAGACTAGATCCATACCTACAGGATTGATACAAAGAAGACTATAATTCACCTCATGTGTCAGAGCCCTGCTTTTGTGATGAAAAGACTTGACCGCATTCTCAAATAAAAAGACTGCTTCTCGGGTTGATTTCCTCTAGGATTGAATATTGATTGTGGTATCACAATGGGCCTAAAAGGTGGCCTAAGTGGGGCATTTTCTTTCAAAGGGGTCCACCTTAACTAATCTTCAAACATAGAGAAGAGTCTACATATTCTTATTCAGACTTTTTGTTATTTTTTTCGTTCCCTTGAGGAGGTAAGGCAAAATATTACGGCCATAAGATCTATTGTGGTGCTCTCAATCTATATAGCATGTCCCTATATTGTCTCCCCAGGTACTGTTGTCCTTGTACTTTTTGTGATAGTAGTGAGTAGCATTAACCCCGCATATATTCCAAGTAGGTGTTGTAATGATTAACTCTCCTAATCCTGGAATATACATTTTAAGCATGAAGTGATCTTTATTTCTGGGTTACAGTGTCTGGTCAGCCTGTTACTATCCCCAAACTAATTTTGAATAGCCTGATGCCTTATGACAAATTTTAATTATTCAATAGCTTCTTAGGAATACATAAGCTTGTCAAGCATCCTTAGTTACCCTCTGTCATAAGTGCAACAAATTTGATTGGTGTTCATAACTGCCCTGCGGCTGTCATACAAGAAAATAATTGCCTGCCCCGAAAATGTATAAGAAAACTTTCTTTATTGCGTATTAAATAAAGTGCGCTTTTGTTTAATTGTTGAACAATTATTGTTGTTGTTGTTGTTGTTGTTCCATGAGCTGCTCATAAGCTCAACGAACGAACATAATTATTATCGACACTCACTAAAGTGTGGATCTTTTGTTGTTTAAAACCCTTGAGGTATTTTTCATATTTACAAGTGCCAGCAATTGCTGAGCGTTTGCAACTTGAACTGCAATTCAGCATTTCTTAAGCTGAAGGCAGACAGACAGACAGACAGACACGCAATAAGTGCAAAAGTGGAAGTGTTTGCGGTCTGGTGTAAAACGAGTCATTACAACAGCAGAGTAAATGTTTGCAAGTTTTTTTTCCTATTCTCTCTCTCTCTCTCTCTCTATGTATTTTCTTAAGAACATTTTGTCTTGCCACTCTGGAAATATTTCTGGCTTTTGGAAGATAGAAGCACAGAAGAAGAAGAAGAAGAAGAAGAACCTCTTAAACTTAAAGTTTGAAAGTGAAGTTCTTTTTTTGTTTTTGGCATCATTAAGTTGAATGACGACGCGGGTTAAAGATGATGATGATGCTGTTAAAATAATAATTTGTTCACAGTTTGTGTTTTCTTTTTTTGGCGAAAACAAAAACAACAAAAAAAGACGAAAGAAAATAATTCTTCTCTCTTAGTTGTATTGCTATTACGTGGCTAAGGATTTCATTGAAATTGAAAATAATTCGTGAAAAGAAAATCAAACGGAAAAGAATTTTATCACGAGAATCCATTCATAATGTGGACTTTGAGGTATAAAGTGGTGGGCTTTTGATCACCACTTCTTAATAGTGTGGTGTTAAGTCTGTCGAATCGTTCAAATAGTTGGGGTTTATAATCGAGACAGATTTGTTATGAAGAATGAATATTCATGTGGAAAGACTCAATAGGGTAATGAGGCTGGTTTTTACATATGTATTGAAACATATTATGGTGGAATGCTTTGAGACCCAGGAGCAATATATTTAAAGTACAGAGATACGTTTCTATTGGCAACATAAGTGCCAGGACGTTATCCAGTCATCATTGGATGTTGCATAACATAGGCTGCCTTCCAAAATGTTAGTTGCTTTGTGTTTGAACAAAGTATCGTGTTTCATAATGCCGCTGTACAAAATATATATTTCTAAACTTCGTCAATGTGTATTTTTAACGCAGTCAAAAAGCAATCAGGCATCGGATTTATAGTTGATGCATTGTTTGGTTACTTTGCATATCTACAAAGTTTATGTACAGTAGTAGAACTGCATACAAACTTTGTATTGATACATTTTGGAAGGCAGCCATACATACATAATTGGTCATTACAACCCTTCGGTTAGGCTTAGGACCTAACCTTTTCACACCACTTATATTATGTGTGTTAATTTTATACATGAGTGGCGGCAGCTACAGTTTAAAGTCGCCTCCAAACGATAGAATTTTGAGAAACTTTTTCATGGACAATTTTTTTTTAATCTCAGAGCCTTTGCCAGAAATCTGCTGAGAGGCAATTGCCGAAGAAATATTTTTCATTTTTCATTTTGTTGGAGATGCCTGACCTGGGGTTTAAACTGTGGCCTCACGTCTAATAAGGCAACACACTGTCTACTAGACTGCGGAAACTACGAGCAGGTAATATGGAAATTAGATTAGGTAACCCGAATACTTATGCCCTGTAAGTTTCGTAAATTACGAGAGCCATAACGACTTTGACGAGGCCATCAGCAATGCAGTTTCCAATGATATCCGTCAAGCCATCCTGTCATGCAGGCTCTTCTTTAAATTTTAAAAATGTTACACGGTCATGCTTTTTACACGATCATTACACGATCATTACACGATCATGCTTAACTCATCTTTATGTGAAGGCACACCTAAATATTAATTACTTGCGCTTCTTGTGAATCAATATATGGCACTGTAAAGGCTGAAATTAGAAAAAATTACAACCCGATTCTGTGTTACAACGTTAACATACATACATAATTGGTCATTACAACCCTTCAGTCAGGATTACGACCTTGTTTCTAAAACGTTTGCATATAAAGGGTGTTTTTATAGAGGTATAGAACTTTAAGTTGCAATAAAACAACGATGGATTATTCCATTGACATGAATTTTATTTATCCGAAAGATAATCTTGTGACATTACATTTTAAATATGATTTCTGGCATATGACCGCCACGGCTGGCGCGGATGTAGTACAATCTGGACGTCCAATTTTCGATGACTTTTTCCAACATTTGTGGCCGTATATCGGCAATAATACGGCGAATGTTGTCTTCCAAATGGTCAAGCGTTTGTGGCTTTACCGCATAGACCAATGACTTTACATAGCCCCACAGAAAGTAGTCTAGCGGTGTTAAATCACAAGATCTTAGAGGCCAATTCACAGGTCCAAAACGTGAAATTAGGCGGTTCACAAACGTGTCTTTCAATAAATCTCAATCAATCAATTGGCTTCAAATCTTGCACGAGTTGGATTTTGTAAGCACGCAAACCAAGATCCTTCCGCAAAATCTTCCATAAAGTGGATGGACACAGATACAATTCCTGTGCTCGATGGCGGATGGACTCATTCGGACCTTCCTCAATGCTACGCTCTACAGCAGCAATAGCTTCTTCTGTACGCACCGTACAGCGTCTCTGGGGATGCGAGTTATCAATAAGAGTAAACGTGGTGCGAAAACGTTCCATGGTTAATCGAATTAACTGCTCTGATGGACGATTTTGTCGACGATAAAATGGACGTAGTGCGCGATACGTTTTCCGCACAGAACCATTATTTTCGAAATAAAATTGCACTATTTGCAAGCGTTGTTCAGGCGTGAGTCTATTCATGATGAATTGCCAAACCAAACTGAGAATAAATCACTTGACAGCTGTTACATCGGTCGCCATCTTGAAAAGTAATGCCAACTTAAAGTTCTATACCTATGTAAAAAACACCCTTTATAAAAAGGGCAGAGTAAAGTTTTTTATTCAGGGGTTTGTCCCACTTACGGATAGTGCGAGTGATGTAGTTTTAATTACATACACATGTATACTCCCTACCTTGTATAGAAGAAGTGAATAAGTGCTACAGCATGCCCTACCCTTTCTACACAATCCATAACTATTTTGTTTGAATTTGTTTACAGCATTTGAAGATAAAAAGCACAAAACAAGTTTAAATGGCTTAGAAAAAAAGCAAAAGTAACAATAAAAGAACTGAGGGTCTTAACAACTTACAAGTTTTCCAAGTGGAAAGTTGCAAAAACTTTTACAGATAAACACCAGCAGAACTACTCAAGCCGATATAAATACATACAACAATTACAGGAAAAATAGTAACAACAGTAATAACAATAACAACAGCAACAAAATATATACAACTACACTGTAAACAGAATTTTCTAAGATCTTAGCTTAGTTTTATTTCAAAAAATTCATTTTAATTGTAACCCCTTTTCGGGTTTTTTCTATTTATTCCAGTGGAAGTTGTATTCTTAGCCTGGGGTGTTCGCCTGTGCATAATGGTACGCAAAGCTCCATCCGAATTCAATGAAAGTCGTTTCATTTCGATGGCCATTTATAATGAGTTTCTATTGACTTGTTTCCTGAATGTTTCAATGTAAGTTTACTTTTCCCTTTCCCTTCCCCTTTTTCATTCATATCCTTACCTATCCAGCAATTTTAATTTACATTTTAATGGATTTTCCATTTTCTTCGTTCGTTTGTTTTTTTTTTTTGTTTATTCTCACAGGCTTTTTCTACAATCTCCTGCAAATCCCGATTTATTATACATCATATTCTTTTGTCATACCCAATTAACAATTACTTTGTTATTGGCTTTAATATTTGGCAGTAAGGTAAGTACACTTAATACCTGGTATTTTTCTGTTTGTTTTTTGGAAATTATTTTTCCGTTCATTGTTTCCATTTGTTTTTTCTGTCTCTGGGGAAGATTTTCAATGTTTATCTCTTGCGATAACAATAATATTCGTGTCTATTATTGTTAAGCTTTTGTTGTTAATGCAAATGAAATGCTAAAAGCATTGCAAATATTTAAACAATTACACTGGGCAACAGAAAAGTGTCATAAGTAAACAGTGAAACGATTTTTTTTTGTTCAAAGCGTGTAGCCAGTCTCTTTGTATTTCGTTTAAAGTGTCATTCCTTGTACTGCGACAATGTAGTCAGTCTTGTAGTCTTGTTTAGAAAACTTCGATGGATAGGCTTGACAGCCATAGCGGCAAGTTTATATATATTAGAGGATCATGTTCGTCCCACAGAAGATTGTGTTCGTCCCACAGTGAGCGAGAGAGAGAGAGAGAGAAGAAATGAATCAAAAGGAGTGAGTGAAAGAAAAGTAAAGAAAACAAAGCAGATAGTTTTCCTTAAGCAACTGAATTCCTTTGTAATAATTACAGACATAATTGGGCATTACAACCCTTCAGTCCGGATTACGGCCTAGCTCCTCACACCACTCATGTCGTGTGTGTTAATTTTGTACATGAGTGGCGGCACCTACAGTTTAAAGTCGACTCCGAACAACAGATTTTTCATGGCAATTTTTGCCATTTTTTTGGCAAAATCTGCTGAAAAGAAGTCGCCGAAGAAATATTTTTTCATATATTCGCTTTGATGTCTGACCTGGGTTTTGAGCCGTGGCCTTACGTCTAATAAGCCGGCACACTACCTACTAGACTACGGCGACTTTTGTAATAATTATTACAGCTCAAATATCAGCTCCCGACAGTTAGTTTAAGCCCTCAAATAAACTATCTTCAAGGGTAGTCAACGCTCTCGAAGGGTACTTTGTCCTCTCCAATAAAAATCAGGACAGTTACAGAGGATATACTCTGTACCTCCTTCCACTTTCTGCATATCCAGCGAAAATTCAACTGAGATCTCGCACAGGTCACCGTCAGTGACGTATTATCGCAATAAATAGTCCAATAATATTAAAACATAATTGGTCATTACAATCCTTCAGTCAAGACTACAACCTAGTTTCTCACACCACTTATGTTGTGTCTTAATTTTATACATGATTGGCGGAACCTAAAGTTTGAAGACGATTCTGAACGACAGATTCCGAACGACAAAAATTTTTCATGGCAATTTTTATTTTTGTCAGAAATCTGCTGAGAGAAGAATCCGGAGAAATATTTTTCGAATTTCTTTTTTTGGAGATGTCTGACCTGGGGCCTCACGTCTATTAAGACAACACACTACCTACTAGACTATAGCGACTTCAAACCTCTTGAAAAATACTAGAACTCCTCACACTATACACCATAATCGTTCACAGAGGCCGTTCTCTCCAGACAATGAGAAACGAAACTACTTCTATGGAAGGGTCTACTTCAGTAGACCAATATCCACCTGCTAGGCTACGTTAGGGCGACTTCAAGGGCTCTTAACCCTTGCCAATAAAGAGGCGGACAGCTTCAAAGGATATATTGTTATCGTCTGCAACTCCCATTACTTTCCACATACCTAGCAAAAATCCAGAGCACCCTCATTGACGTAATATTGCAATAAATAGTCGAGTAATTAGTCTCCCATTGGAGCTAATAGGATCTAACATGTAACCAGTTTTCGATAAATGGCCAAAAGCTCTTAAATGTTCCTTTTCCTTTTCACGGACTCATGTTCCAATGAATTCAAGGCGGTAGCAGGAGGGGGAATTACGAATAAGAACCTAAGAACAAAGTCCATTAGACCAGAAACCTGGAAATCATCAGAGATGATCGCAACCTCTACGAGACCAACGTTATCGGCCCCAGCACAGCTTGAAACGAATGGAGGCCAGTAAGAATCAGCATGAAACGAAAGGAGGCCAGCCATGACTTATGACACCGTTTGAAAAACGCTTCAGTTGTTATCAAACTGATAACGAAACTCCATTACCAGATCTTTACCAAATCCGTCCTGTTACTCGCATTCTAAATAGTAGGAGTTCCTGTTCATACAGATCTTATGTGGAGTCCACTAACCACAGGTTTTTCCTCATCACCAGATAAAAGAAATTCAAAATGTAGGAGGGATTTCTCGAGTACTGTGTCCAAGAAACCAATTCAGTGTAGCGTACTATGCCCCGCATTTTTGACTTCAAATATAGTTTAAGAAGGAAGAGGTCCCACTTAGGCCAGTGATACCACAATCAATAACTCAACCCGTTAGTATAAGAAAGTTTTCCAGAAATTTATCATAGAAGCAAAACATTTACCACAGGATAGTTCAGAGTCCTTTCAACAGCGCTGGCTTTCTCAAAATCTCTCAATTCTCTTAACACTGTCACCACTAGGAGGTTTTGATGAAGCCATTTGGACACCCTATGAGTGTTGTTGTAGTCAATGGAATTATTTGCATAGAAGAAGCCCAGGTTTATAGTTCTTCTTCGACATAATACAGGATATGTAACCAGAAAGTGGACAACAGTTTCCTACTCTTTTTTCTTCCTTTCAAAATATAAAAGCAGGCTTGAATCGAATTTTAGATCGAATTTCCAACAATGCCTGACAAGAAATGAATCATTTTCCCTACTCTACAAGTAAAAATCTTGTTGTCTAGTGTAATTTATTTATAATATTTCTTTTAAATTTCTTCCTTTCGTTTCTTTTTTTTTTCTTTCAAATGCCCACACAAACAAACGATTTGAATAAAATGGACTACAATATGCACGTACAACCAGGTTTATATTGTCCTGCGTAGTGGTAAATCACATCAGGAAAATATTGGCATGGGAGCCAAATCTTCGGGTGCCAAATTTAATTTTCGCCCTCAAGTGCGTACTTTTGCTAATCCCAGTTCAGTAACAACATCAACGGTACCTGTGGCGGTTACAACATCAGCAGGTAAGTTTAATGATACAAAGAAAAACGCTTTTTATGGCACCGAGCAGTGAAAAGGCAATGAAATGTGCATGAAAATCAAATAAATTTTTAAAGACTAAAAGCAAAAACAATTGTTTGTAATCAGAGGCGGAGATCTTTCGTTAAATATCACACCATTTTACAAAGTAATTCTCTGTGTGCCTTGGTTGGTATCAATTGAATTGGTTTACTTACACATTGTCGGCGGTCATTGTTTTGTTTTTAATATTATGAGGAGCCCCCATTGCTTATTGCAAGGATGCTGGGAATATTGGTTTAAGTATGCTTAGACACAATGCTGCCAAATTAAGATTCTTGTTTAATATTTAAGAATATTTCGGAAACAATAAAAGAAAAAAATTTCGTTTATTTTTCCTTTTATTTCTTTATTGATTCGTTCTTTAAGTTGTGATAATTTCACTCATATTGCTGTAGCCTTAGTAGTAGGTTGTGCACAATGGGTCTGGGAATTAAGTAAGAAAATTTGCTTTGAAAATAATTTTATCGAAAGAGATCGATAATGCACTAAGCACAGTGTAAACCTTGGAAATATAGGTGAAGGTTGCTTAATTTTTTTTTGCCGAGGAGTGGTGAATGTACCTAACCGCACCATAGAGGAAGTCGTCACATCCTCCGTGTGTGTGGCCCTCACCCACTAAATCCCCCCTTCGTCTCCTGTGGATTTGTTTGTGCCCACTCCGGAACTACGGTGGTATTACTTCGGAGTGGAGTATTTTTGGCTCTTTGGCCTCTTCATGTTCATATCCACGTCCGGATTGCGAATCGAAAGTTTAGGAGTCATCTAAGCGTCTCCAGTATTCCTTTCGTCTAAATCATCGTCTCGGTTTCACTTGGCACGTGTGACAGTATCACCTATACCGACATGCTTACTTGTTCTGCAGCCTGAAGATCTCTCTTCTTCCGTCTCAGAATGCGCTCTACGTAATTCACTACCGTGGTCCAATTTTCACTACTCGCAGTCATAACCCCGACAATATTAGCGGCTGTGATCGTTCCAACTATTGACGTCAGTACAGAGCGATAGCTCTGCCAGCGTACACACTCGAAAACAGTATGCTCTGCGTCATCAATTACCTCCCCTTCCTCGTAAAGACAGTAAGGGAAGGCAGCCTTGCCCATTCTGTGCAGATATTTCCTAAAATATCCGTGACCCGATAGCATCTGCGTAACGTAGTAGTTTACCTCTCCAAATTTCCGACCAATCCATGGCCGTCTCGCCGTCCATCTTCCTCGTTCCATCATTGTTGCCATTTTGAAATGGTGTTCTCCCTGAAGTAACCGGTTATGTGATTTCCAGCCGATTTCGCCTTATAAATCTCCATCCGCTCCGCTGCCAGCAGATCCACAGGGATTATACCTGCTATCACCAGTACGGCTGGAGCGGACACTGTGCGATATGCCGACACGATACGCAATGCAGCCGTTCTCTGTACCGATATAAGTCATATAAGTGCCCGCTTTTTAACATCTAGTGTTCCTGCCCAAATTTCGCTCCCATAAAGCATAATGCTGTTTCCAACCTCCATCAGGAGTCTCCGTCTCGCCGGTAGCGGGCCTCCAATATACGCCATTAATCTGCTGAGCTGTCCAACGAACTTCTGGGCCTTGTTAGCCGAGTACTGAATCTGATACGAGAATGTCAGTCTGGGGTCGAACCTTATTCCCAGGTATTTCACCGAACTCTCGGTCCTAATTAAGTTTTGGGGGCTTAGATTGATTGGATTTGTAAGAAACTTCTCGGCATCTTACAGAAATTTAATCCCAGACACGACATGATATTACAAAGAGTATTTGTCCTAAGAAACTTCCAAGAAACAAGCAATTACAGTGAAGACTGGAGGGTCAACTCAATTTATTTCGTGTTGGATAGAATACGATCCAATGGATTCAGGAAACAGTCTTCGTCAAGCGAAGACCTAACATCTCTCATAATCTCCTCGACAAATAATTTAAACACGAAGAGGTTTGCTTCTTAGGCCAGAAGTTATGTTCGTTCAAATGCCACAAATTCTTACATAAACTATAACGTAGTATTGCAGCATTCATTATTCTGGAGACTTCCAACAAAGACTGCACACAACAAAATATCAATCGTTTGAAGGAATGATATTCAACAGAGTAATGGCCCGTGAGAACTGGAATGGTGATAACCAGTCCGTCCAGTTAAGAGTACCAAGAAAATCCCCAGTTTAACAAAGGTAATCGGCACTCTAATGTTCTGTTGCATGTTGTGGACAATGTACCTGCCGTAGCCAGTTCCTTAGCAATGCAATTGCCTACGAAATTTTGCTAAATTTCCCTAAGTAGTCTTCAGCATTCATGGAAAAGGACGGACGTCATAGTAAAGTTCTTAAGCAACTTGAAAACAATTTTGCTAGAAGAGTAACTGAAGAGATTTTCAGGGAAAAATCCCTTCACTAAATACCCATAGCCTTTAGTTGTCAGGCAGCCTACAAGAAATCTTAAATCAAAATCCTTAATTTAGATCGCACAGCCTATTGTATGCAGCATTTTGGAGCCATCGCTGTACATGAAGGGCCAGACCTCGAACCTCCTCAAGTTCGCATAATTAATCACAATTTCGCATAGTCGCCGCAGTCTAGTAGGTAGTGTTTTGGCTTATTAGACGTAAGGCCAGGATTGAAATTCCGGGTCAGACTTCAAAATGAAAATATGAAAAAAAATTTCGTCGGCGACTTCTTCTCGGCAGATTTCTGGCAAAAATTGCCATGAAAAGTTTCTCAAAAATCTGTCGTTCGGAGTTGACTTTAAGCTGTAGATCCCACCACTCATGTAAAAAATTAACAAACACAGCATAAGTGGTATGAGAAGCTAGTCCGTAATCCTGATTGAAGGGTTGTAATGACCAATTATGTATGTTATGTTATGTATATTTCCTAACATCTTCAGTAATTAATTAATATCTCTCGATAGATAAAATAAGACGTAGTCCTGGGCCATTGTAGGCTATAGATAACTGATTTGTTGGCAGTATATGTCAGGTCGTCAAGCTTGGGCACCTTGATTCAGTCACGACCAATTCAGTAAAAAAAAATTTTTTATTCATTAGTGTTCAGTCAATTGGTGTTCGGTCCTTAAGTCTTTTAGGACCGGCTTTTACATTATTTTATTTGCCCGTTGTAGAGTCATAGAAATCTAAACAGTTAACCCATTTAACTTCACAATTTTCATTACTTTAGGCATTTTAGCTACTTATCCCTACAAAGTGCAGTGCATTTTAAAGTCTTTCTATCCTTCACATCCATATTTGTTTGTTTTCCTACATCAAACTCTGTCTCTTAGTATTTTTCGTTTGATAATAATTTCAAAATCCTAAACAGTACACCAGCCCACTGTGCAGCCATAGGTTTTAGCATCTTCATGTCGTACCATCATTGTAATATTTAAGCTTATTTGCAGTAAATAATCCATTTACGACCATTTGCAGTATTTGTTTATTTTCAGTTTATTTGTTCTCCCCTTTTCTTTAACTTTTTATTATTTACAGTTATTTTCATTCATTCGTCCTTGCAATGTTCGTCTGAAATTCACCGTTCGTTGGGAGAAAAGTCTGCAGTTCCCTTTGCCTTGCTGCTGTTGTGTTGTAAAATTTAATTTAATTTCGTTTCTTTAACTTCAAGAGGGCGAAACAAAATAGGGATTTAGGTTCAGAACTTCAAAAAAAAAAGGACTTTTGCTTGACATATTCGAAATGAATTTTTTCGATACTTTTTTGTTTCCCCTTTTTGAAAATTGTAAGACCGTTATTAACAAATGGCTGCCTGCCTGTATACAATAATAAAGAGGGTGTTATTACCAAACAAAAATATTTTTTTAATAATTTATTGATAAGCAGTGTTAGTAATTGACCTTAACCCTCATAATTCTTTAAATGAAAACCAAAAAGAAAATCTGTTTCTGAAACATTGACATCCTTGAGAATTAGAAAAGAAAATAATGGAAAGACTACAGACATCATTTTCAGTCCTTAGGAAGACTAAAGCATTTACTAGTGAGGAGACTATGATTAATTAATTAAAGTCTACCACAACAATACAATAACAACAAACAATAACAATGAACAAATGAACCTACAACAACAATATTAATCCATTGTAATTAAATGTTTTTTAAATGTTACTGGGTAACTTATTATTATAGCTTTCAGTTTATGCTGCTTAGAAGGTAGTTTACTTACTATAACAGATTCTAAAATGATAGGGTTGCCATCTCTCGTTTTCTATAATCATCGTACACTAGGAAAATGTGTATGCTTTTTGTAAGGATCATTGGTCATTGAGTCCAACTCGTTTCCAATAGAAAGCATTGCGTGAACTTGCATTGTACGTCTCAGCTCTCCGGGATGAGTTCTTTAGAAGGAAAACGAACGAATTACCCCATGCAGATTGTCGTTAAACTCTAGGAGAACTTGCCAAGCAACATATCTGAAGCCTAGACTACAGATATACATAATTGGTCATTAGAAACCTTTCGTCAGGATTACGACCTAGCTTCTCACACCACTTATGTTGTGTGTGTTAATTTTATACATGAGTGGCGGGACTTACAGTTTTAAGTCGATTCCGAACAACAGATTTTTGAGAAACTTTTCATGGCAATTTTATTTTATTCGCAGAGTTTTTGCCAGAAATCTGCTGAGAGGAAGTCGCCAAAGAAATACTTTTTGTATTTTGTTTTGATGTCTGGTCTGGGGATCGAACCCTGGCTTTACGTCTAATAAGCCAACACACTACCTACTAGACTACGGCGACTAGCTGGGAGGATGTCGCCGAGGAAATATTTTTTCATAGCCATTCGATCTGCAGGAGATATCTGACTTGGAGTTTGAATCAAGGCCTCATGTATATCTGCTACGGGGACTTCATTTCTTAATGCAATGCTCTGCATTCGATAGAACTAGAAAGGGCTCATCTGTTAGGAATTATCATTTGATTTGAATTTATCATTTGCAATAAGCAGTGGACGAAAACCGCCCAGTTTTGGAGACCATACTGCATTGCCTATAATTGTGGGTTTCAAGATAACCGAATGGTCCACCCGTTACAGGTAGTAAGCATAAAAGATACAAAGTTTTTGCTTGAAATAAGTGATCATACAAACCAGCTGTCACGGATAATTTGACGATGTTTGTCTAATGGTGGATATAAATATTTAGTATGCACGCTTTTTCTACTTGTTGCCACAGAATTTTTATTCTCATAATCCTCAATGTTTGTTGAACTGGTTGGTGCAACTACAGTAGTCCTTCGATTTACGTCGCCTCGATTAACGTTGTTTCGATTTACGTCCTCGAAATTTTTGTTCCCCCTAACTTTCCGTCGTCATTCGATTTACGTCGCCTATTTTGGGAACGTAAATCGAGGGATTACTGTAGCTTTTTTAAGTTCCTTGTTAAAAACATACTACTTTGTAGTATGAGCAATATGAAATTCGATTTACGTCGTTTCGATTTACGTCGCTTTTTTTTGGAACCAACTGCGACGTAAATCGAGGGATTACTGTATGCCGTTCGGTATACAAATGGGCTTGTATAAAGCCTGTCCGAAAACTCCTTGAGGGCCTTGAGGAATGATGAGGACATATATATGGCTGCCCTGGACCCCATAACGCAATATGAATTAAAAACCTTTTCAAAAGTAGTGGCCGATAAATATTGTTTCGCACTTCTTATAGTTTAGATCCCTTCCAGGCCGTCTACTAACGGTTCGTTCTATGCATAGCGATCGTATCTTAGATGCTTACTCAGCAGACTCCGTAAGGCTATTGGACCGCTGCAATGTCTTCCAGGCTATAGTGTCGCTTATACTGGTTAAGGATGAAAGTGACTACGGAAAAAGACTGCAACTTATGATACTCGTTGTAATTATTTGACTACAGCTTGGGAGGCTTAACGTTAAAATTTATGCACCAGAGTGTTACATGATTGTCACATAAATTTGAACATTTTTTTCGCATTGATGGCCAACCAAGCTAAAGACTTATTAGACCTTGAAAAAAAATGAAAAATTTCCTTCAAACCAAAAAATGTTTTTTGGCCATGGCATTCTATTCATAAAGCGTGTAATGTCATCATTGTCAATGCCATTGCTAACATCATCATTATCATCATCACCGTACTTACTGTGTCATGTACTTTTAGTCAACGACAGACAACAGAACGGCAACTGAGCAGCTAGAATAACAGTCAATGTGCCAGGCAGCCAGCCAGCCAGCCAGTCCAATTATATATAAATCGGGGGTAGTAATATTAATATTTTCATCATTTGCTTTTTTACTTGTGTATTCTCTGCTGTAAACTATGTAATGAAATTCGAATATTCAGTGCTTTGGTGGTGTCCATTTCTGTCGTGCATTTCATTATAAATTTTAATAAAGAATTGCTTTCGCAAATTGATGTTGTAATGATAGAAAGCCAAAGGAGGTTAATCCAGAGTAGAGGGAACAAATTGTTTAAAGAGAATTCCTAATTATGATATGCATAATGGAATGGAATTTATTGCTTAGCTTAGTTGGCATATTTTTTCAAAATTATTCAATAGAAAGCAAGGGATTGGAAGTGTGGCACAATCGTTATTGATTACAGATAATTGAAGATACTTTATTAGGATTATGAGCTTATGTTTACTTACTTACTTACTTAATTGGCCATTAACAAACCGATTAACGGATTTCGGCCTGACGCAACACATCCTTAAAGGAGTCTCTGCTTTTTGCTCGCCTACGCCAGTTGGTCACCCCAATCGATGACAAGGCTTCCTCGATTTGGTCCTTCCAATGCATACAATGAAGTCGCCGTAGTCTAGTAGGTAGTCTGTTGGCTTATTAGACGTAAAGCCAGGGTTCGAGCCCCAGGCCAGACATCAAAGGCAAAATACAAAAAATATTTCTTCGGCGACTTCCTCTCAGCAGATTTATGGCAAAAACTCTAAGAGTAAATAAAATTGCCAAGAAAAAGTTTCTCGAAAAAATCTGTCATTCGGAGTCGACTTTAAACTGTAGGTCCCACCACTCATGTATAAAATTAACACACACAACATAAGTGGTGTGAGAAACTAGGACGTTGTACAATATGTCAATTAGACCTCCGGGTACTGTACTTTTCTTAATTGACAAGTACACGTCCTCTAACCTAACCTAACCTAATGCGTACAAGGTCGTTCTCTTCACCGTCTTCCGCAGATCGCCGCATCAAATACCCGTCCCTCCGGAGCATCCTCCTCAATTCGAACAACATGGCCGAGCCAGCGCAGCCGCCTGATATTAATGCGCTACACAACGTCTATGCTGTTGAGGAGCTCATAGAGCTCACTGTTGTATCGAATGCGGAAGTCATCGCCAACTCGCACTGGACCGAAGATCTTACGTAGGACTTTTCTCTCGAATACACTCAAGGCTGCTGCATAAGTGCTTAATAGGATCCTTGTCTCTGCGCCATAAAGAAGTACGGATAGGATGAGCGTCTTGTAGAGTATTAGTTTTGTCTTATGTTCAGTCATACTTTTAATAGCCTGCTTTAAAAAGGTATTTTCTTTAATTAATTTAGAGCCAAAATGTTAAGCGTAGTGTTACTTACACCACTTGCCAAACAATCAATTAATTTCTTATCGAAATTCCGATAGAAAATTATCGAAACGATAAATTTCAAAATGGCCACAAATTAACAAAATATTCAGCAGGATATGATTTATGTTTGCATAATTAAATTTTAAAGCATTTTAAAGCATCTTGAAATGTGTGCTTAAATACTTGCAAAATTAATATCATATTTCCTTACGTTTTAAATTGCAAAATATTTCAATGACGCTTGTAAAGATTTATAACTTTAATAAATTTCATTCATTCATACTCATGTAAAGCCAGCAATTTTCTACATCCTGCTGCGGCTGCTGTTACTGCAACAGCAAACCCCCTTCCATTCCAACTAACAGTAACAGCATGTAAAATTAATGTTGCCATACCATGCCATATAATATGAAATACACTCGGGCGTTTCCTACGTAATGTCTACGGGGTGATCAATAATAATGGAAGCTAACATATATTATCCATTGCATACAATACGGGGCAAGCATATGCTAAACAAAATTCATTGCATATGTTTAGTTGCTTGTGGCTATAATGCCGTGTGGTATCTATGCTAAGGGATTTAAAAATAATTTTATTAACCATACAGCAAGTAAGCTGTAGGATTTATTACATTTCCTACTGTTCAGTGTAATTTCCATGTTATTGTTTATGTGTGTGCATTTAACTAATACAAACACTCAATGTCACTTGTAGTTAAGTTGCGAAATGTTTGAAAATATGTTCATGAAATGAAATTTATTTCAATTTAATTGCAATAATTTATGACATAAATTAAGCACTTTAATATTTAGAAAATTGAATTTAATTATTATGCAACAACAACGACAACATCATCAACAACACCAACTGAAATAAGGCCATTAAATCATTGAGTAGATTAAATTACGGTATTTCGGCATTTAATGCGATTTAAGCTTCTTTAGACAATTCATACAGACAGGCCTTTAAGGTTTTTGTGGCAATTGGTTTAAATTTTTAATTTAAAATATAAATAAATTAAGAATTAAATTAGTAACAGTCCACCCACTACATTGGGTTAGTTAGGATACTTACTTTAGTCAGAATTCAATTTCATTCATGAGTATCAGGAATTGCGTAAAATATTTGAGAATGTTTTCCTGGCAATATTATTTACACTCAGAGTGTTTGCCAGTTGACTATCGACAGAAAAAGGCAAAAAGAAATATTTCTTCATAATTCCTGTTATTGGATATGCTTGAGTTGGGGTTCGAACAACTTGCTTAAGTCTAATAAGTCAACTCCCTACATACTAGACTACGACGACTTTAGTTAGGACAGGCACACTTAGGTCAAATTAGGGGCATTGTGATACCGCAGTTATTCATTTGCCCTAGCCATGGAGCCATTCGCAGCTTCAGACCATTCAAATCGACCCCGTAATAAACATCAAAGTGTATTTTTCTTTTCTACAATCATGCTGAGCGAAGTCGTCGTAGTCTAGTAGGCAGGGCGCTTTGACGTCGCACTTGTCTGGGTTCCCGGACACTTCGACATTCCGGGAAACTGCAGAGCCGATGAGCTGGCCAGAGCTGGCGCACTACTTCTGGAATCTTCCTCAACCAACTTGGGAATGTCACTTACCTCGTTCAAACTGGCCATTGCGCGGAAATTCTCCCGGGATGCCAACCGGTCCTGGGTCAATGAAGAGTCCTGCTCCATCGCTAGGTTTACTTAGCCCACAATGGATAGAAGGCGTACCAACCAGCTACTTGGACTTGGCCGGAATATCATCTCGATCACAGTGGCTATGCTTACAGGCCACTGTGTTATGGGTAGACACGCGGAAAGAATGCGACTCCCATTTAACGACTTCTGCCGTGGATGCAGATCCGTCGAAGAGGATCAGCTTGTCAGCTTGACGGAGATATCGTCCATTGATATCAAGGACATTGCCTCGTTTATCAAACCTTCTGGCTGGTTTTCCAGGGTAGGGTAGTTGTGCTTTTTGAAAATGTGCAGCCCTTGCGCTGACCAACTTCCCATCCTTGCAAATCAAAGCTACTAACCGAACCTAGTAGGCAGTGCGTTGGCTTCTTAGACGTGAGTCCTCGGTTCAAATGCCAAGTCAGAAATCTCCACCAAAACGAAATATGAAAAAATATTTCTTTGGCGACTTCCTCTCAGCATGTTTCTGGCAAAAATTCTGAGAGTAAGTCAAAAATCTGCCGTTCGGAATCGACTTTAAACAGTAGCTTCCGCCCCTCATGTATAAAATTAACACACACAACATAAGTGGTGTGAGATACTAGGTTGTAATCCAAGGGTTGTAATGACCAATTATGTATGTATGCATGTGTACTACGGCATTGGCATGTACTCAACAAGTTAAGAACAGTTCGCTCCTCTTCCTCGCCTCTAAAACTACTACAGATATTATTTGCCATGAGTCCAAAACCAATGCGTCGCATATGAGTACTTGTATCATACTGAGCGTACTCCTTTCGAATCAAAGCAGATTTCTGTTAGCCCTCTATTTAGTTTTAGTGTCCGAAAATCCCCTTTCGGTGTTAATATAATCAATAATTATAAGCTAGCAGGTCTTTAAATGTAGAGAACTCGCCGGAAAGTTAAATTGTTGTGCAACGCCCTGGCCACTTCATCCGCTCTAGGGTTACCTAAACTATCTTTATGTCCTGATACCCTTAGAATATGAGTGTCGTGTCATTTTGCTCGCTCACACTGCATTATGCGGCTTACACGCTGGCTACATCATCAGCCCTTGCTCTCTTCGGGCCAAGTATTATGTCTACAGAGTTGACCAAATTTTTTCACCATATTTGGTTCGAAAAAGACTGCACCTTACCATACAGCAAGCTTCACAATAGATTTTTTCCACTGACCCCCCTCTCCCCCTTGGGTTTATATGATTTAACGACTCTGGATTCCCTTTTGGATTGGTTGAGTCATTGATTTATGCAGACAAACCAACAACTATTGATGTATTGGAACTTTATATTCAAGAAAATCAACAGATCTGGGCATTACCACCATATGGCCTGATCTAATGTAGTAGTCCAAAACTGGGCCGAACGGATTGTCCAAGTATCTCGTAAACGCAGTGGGCAAAAATCAGAAATCGTATTTAAAAAACAGTTACCATGGTATTGTCCACCTGATTATAATAAAAAAAAAAAAATTCATTCCAATAACATTAAGTCTTAAAACTCATAAAAAGAACACCCTATCTGCCTCACCCTGTCTGCTTCACTGTAATTACTTTTCCATCCATCTCCGTTGAAGTTGAAAAATCTCTCGTGCTTTATTTCTGCTGCTGCTGAGCAATATTTTTCTTTTTTCATTTCTGTTGCTTTATTTATTCATGACATGCTTCGTTTGCTTTGTGCTTCTTCTTTGTAGAGAACAAACTATCGGATCAAGAGGCTTTAGAGGAAATACGACAACTGAGCGTGCAACTGCAACGTATACAGGAAATGGCGCCACCCAAGGGTGTAGCTGTAATGACAATTTCCAGTCTATTGGATGGTTTAAAAACTCCCGGCAGTATGGTGATGGTAGCAGCTGCAGCCACCGCAGGTGGCCAGTCAGCTTTAGGTGGTGGAAATCAATTAGCTGTGCGCTCTCAGAAACCGGAAGCATTACCGTTATTGTCATTGAATAGTGAAATGCAAAAATATCAGCAATTGCAAGCGACACAACAAAAAATATCATCAGCAACAACAACAACGACCAACAATAATGTTGCCGCGATGAAAACCATGCCAGCCATAACAATGCCGTCCACTCAGGTAACTGTTACAGCCTCAACACCCACCCAAGCTGTTGCCAGCAAGGTTATAGCAGCAAAAGGCCAGGAGAAGGCTGTGAATACGGATATTATTGGCAACTATCGTATGGGGAACGAAGAGCATAATAAACAACAACAGCAACAACATATCATATGCGAAAGTTGCTATGAGAAATGCCAAGATCAAGCACGTTACCAACAGTTGCCACTTGCAACGGCAACGTCCAGCACATCAGCCGCACACTCGCCTGCCAAACTCAATAAGTGTCAAATGTTGGGTTCGCCCCAGCAAGAGGGCAGCCTTAGTTTTAAGCACATA
Source organism: Sarcophaga carnaria (assembly GCA_958299815.1). Taxonomy (NCBI): domain Eukaryota; kingdom Metazoa; phylum Arthropoda; class Insecta; order Diptera; family Sarcophagidae; genus Sarcophaga; species Sarcophaga carnaria. The sequence goes on from OY283153.1 coordinate 11,446,120, forward strand.
AAATTAGATTGTATGTGTTCGCAATCGGATGACTTGGATCAGCTGACAGAGCAAGGTCATCAGCAACATCATTCGCATCAGCATCAGCACCAGCACCAAACGTCAACGAGAAGGATTACTAAGCGTACGGCAGCAACAAATACACCACCCTGTACGGCGCGCAAAAGAACTGAATATGCCAGCAGCGGCCATGGCAAGGATATTAAGGCTCAAAGCACGATTAGTTTGCCAAGTGGTGCAAGTAACAGCAAAGAGTTGGCCCCTAGGACAACGGCAACAACAAAAGCAATTAGTCATGTAAGTCAACAGAAAACTAAATTTCAAAAGCAACAACAGCAAAAACATCAACAACAACAAATTTGTGATAATTGTAAAAATAAATTTAAAAGAAAAACGTCCCTGGAAGGTGACGGTGGTGGCCCCAGGGATAAGACGACGAAAAAGTCACAACAGCAACATAGAAAATTAAGCAGATTAAGTAGTAAATGCAATCAACTCCTGGAGGATATAGAAAAGTCGAAAAGTAAACCAACAACTGCAACAACAACGACTGCAACAATTGCATTAAATAGAGCGGCGGCAAGTTCAGCACAAGCCACCTCCTCCAGCAAAGGTCGCACAAAAGACTGTGATGAGGACATACAATACTCCACCGATGATATAATTTTCTACACAACCACCGATAGCAGTGACGATGATGACGATGACGATGACGATGATGATATTTCCGATGACGATGACAATACCGATGACTCGGATAAATTAGACTACGAGGCAGAACTGGCAAAAATTTTAAAAGATGATGACTTATCGTCCAGTCTGTCTCAAAGTAAAAGTGAAACACGCGTACCCTTAAAGCTAAAACCACAAACAGCGACCATAGAACTTAAGTGCATATCACTGTCATTGGGTAATATAACAACGACCAGTTCGGTGACACTGGCCACAGCAACAACAACAACAACAATAACAACAACAGCAACATCATCAACATCCTCAACATCACAGCCAGCCGAAGCATTACGAAACAAAAATGCCTTATTCGAACCAAATGTCATACAATTGAGCGCATGTTCGCCAACAGCAGTGACAGCTGCCTCTTCAACATCTCAATCGGCAATACAACTGGGCCAGTCACAATTACCTGCCTCGTCAAATGGTGCCAATGGCAGTGGCAGTGGCAGTGGCACTGGCACTGGCAATGGCAAAGCTAAGCGAGCTGATAAATTGGTTCTAAATTTAAACGATCGTTCCAAATTCACCAAAGAAGTATCGGTGTGAGGTAATCAAAATAATAATCATGTTTGGTTTCAATTGTTATAAAACTTTTGTTTCAGTTCTTTAATCGTTTTCCATTTTATATTATACGTTAGAATTTGTTTTGATTAAGAATCTCCAGAATTTAAATCGAATTGAATTAAAAAGTATCCTGCATCTCAGATTCCCAAGTGCCGAACGGAGAACATGTTCTGTAGTCTTCCTGGGCATTATAGCTTCTATAGGGCGGTTGTAAGATATTCCCAGCCTGTGGGCATGTGCACTTAGAGGGTTTTGGCTCGGCTGAATGCAAATTTTGTTCTCTGATCGATAACACACCAAATTTCTCCGCCCTCTATCATGTCCTGTCTTTCTCTTAAGTTCTGTGTATATCGATAACGAACTAGTAGATTTCCCTAACCTCTATACAAGTACGTTCGTTGTCCTGTCTTTCTCTTGCAAATTATTGAACATTATGTGAGACCACCAGGTTTCCCTCTACAGAGGAGTGTAAAGCTCTCACATGAATTTATTCGCATTTTATGTTGTACCAAGAAGTGCGTCAGCTTTATGGTTACCTCCCAATGTCCAGGAATCCATATTGTAGTAACCGTCTAATGTCTCGTCCTCTCCTTCAAAGACGCCTGGCATTATTGAAGAATCCTAAATGTGGTCTACATACCCTTTAAGTATCTGCATAAGCGTTTATCTCTCCTCGACACACTTTAATACCGAATTCTTATAGCGTCACTGTTACTTACTTACTTACATAATTGGCAATAACAACCCGTTTAACGGATTTCGGCCTGCCGCAACACATCCTTCCAGGCGCCTCTGCTTCGAGCGCGCCTACGCCAGTTAGTCATATCAATCGATGACAAGGCATACTCGATTTGGTCCTTTCAACAGATGCAAGGTCGTCCTCTTCGCCGACTTCCGCAGATTCCGGCATCAAATACCCGTCTCGCCGGAGCATCCTCCTCCATTCGAATGAGATGGCCGAGCCAATACGCTGTACAACCTCTATGTCGTTGAGAAGCTCCTACAGTTCACTCTTGGATCGGATACGGAAATCATCGCCAACTCGCACTGTACCGAAGATCTTACGTAGTACTTTTCTCTCGACACTGTTAATGGACCTTATTTCAACCTGATTGTACTACAATAATCGGACAATTCAATGGAAAGACTCTTCATCCGCCTTTTTTCATAGTCTGTAACTGTTTAATACTTGGATGACAATCTCTAGTAGGTATATCCCATATTTTCTTTGTAAAACCTGGATCGAAAGTCAATAATAATATCAAAATTTTGAAATGCCCATAGCATCTATACTTCCATGATGGTGTAACGCTCAGTCTGATTACCGCGTTTGTTTCTCTAACCTGCCTAGTAGTAATAACCCCTTAAGTATTTAATAACAATATCCTGGTCAACTATGATCAAAATTTTGAAATGCCCTTAGCATCTATACTTCCGTGCCGTTGTGGCTGTCAGTCTGATTATCGCATTTGAGGCTATTTGTTTTCCCTAACCTATCCATTAATAACCCCTGAAGTAAAGTAAGCAATACAATACTTATAACACTCCGAAACAATCGATTTATCACCAACCGCGACATTGTGGAACCAGCTTAGTTTGATTGTAAATTCGTACAACCAGTTTACATTTTTAGAGTTGAGTTTCACAATTTAGGCCACTTGCCGCTTTAGTGGTTTTGGATAGTGTACCCATGTATTCATCGTGGTTGTTACAATATCATGCAAGCCATTAGAATTTAATTGCTACGGCCCTATAGAACAAATGTGCGTTGTTTACGTTGAGTTAAGTTCTCTTGCTACTACTGCAGACATACCTAGTCCAGGCAATTCCTAAAATTAATCTTTCTTTGGGTTTGCCTTTAAAGAAGCACTTGGGTAAGCGATAAACAAACATCCGGGCCTTCTTGCAACCATGGTCCAGGCAACTTCGTAAGCTTCTAATTCATTAACTTTGCCTTTTAAGCACCCCTGAAGAGAAGCTGTAAATAAAACGTATGAAAAATCCTACTGAGATATGCTTTTCCGTGAATTCGATTTCATATTCGTTAATTTATTTTAATTTATTTGTTATAGTTTAATTGAATAAATAATCCCATGACAACACTTCTTTACCAATAAAAATGAAAATAAAAATGTAAATAAAAAACAAAAATTCATGCTGCTTGAAATGAGCCCCGAGTTGCATGAATTTTATAATAAAAAAATACCAATAAATCAATAATAAAAACACATTTAAATACTAAACAGAAATAAAAACGAATAATTTTTATTGTTAAACAAGTGTTAACAATGGAAAATAAATATTTTATTATTTATTTACTCCATTGTGTTTTATTTATTTGCTTAATATCCTATAAGCAAACAAACAAATGCATATTAAGCAAATAATTTTACCATTAAAGGGTTACAAAAAAGTAAATAATAAGGACTGAGACCTTAAAAATGAAAAACAAATATTCGAAGCAAAGCTATGCAAAGGTTTCACAGTTTATGGTAACAATCAAAGTCTACTTTTAGGCGAAATAATAAAAAATATGAAGCATACTTTTTGGAAAAGAAGTTAAAGCTTGGTTAAAAAATTATAGAAATTCTGTGTATAATTTTAGTTTAATTATATTTTAAACATATTATTTTTACTTAAGTACTGGACTCATGTTTTTCTTTATTTATTTGGCTATTAAAAGCCTAAAGATATGTGACCTTTTATTAAAACAACAAAAAATATTAAGGAAATCCTTAAGCAACCTTTATGCTTAACAAATGCTTTGTTTTCATAGCCATAATCTAACTAATCTTGCATAATTTTATTTTATTTTTTATATTTTTTAATTTAATTCTGAACGCCTTTAAACATAGTTTAAAATGTACAATTTTTTCCTATTCAAACAATAATATTTTAAAGTATATTTTTAGGTAAATATTTAAATCGCATTTTCAGTAGCAGTATACAAATTTATTTTCAAAAATTTCATTTATTCCACTCAATTTATATATTTTCTCCCTTCCCTTGTTTTTTCTTCCGGTTTTCTCTATTAATTTCTATTTAAACAGAAATTTATAAAAAAAAAATTTTTGTGAAACTAAAATTACCATAAAATAATAAAAGTTTTCATGCCAAAATAGAATTTTTTTGTTCTATTTTTCTATTTGATTTTTATTTGCTGTAACATATGCTTTTGATTATCATTTTTTAAGTTTTTCGTAATTTTATAAACTTGTTTAATATAATTAAAAAATAATTAGCATAGTTTTAGGGGGTGGCATAACAAAAACTTTATTGTAGTATAGTTTTCTGCGTTTTTAAATTAAACAGTCTGTTTCAAATTACGCACATGTACTCGTATAAAGGGAATAGAGTGGTTTTCAGTTAAGTTTGCAATCATTTGAAATTGCTTAGAAGGCTAAGCAGCAAGTTAACCTTTTTAGTATTTGAGAATATGAATACCACGTATGAGATAAAGTAGTTGTTATTTATGCTTTTATAAATTTATTTACCATTTAAACTCATAAATTTCTAAAATTTATTAAGCAAAGCTCTATTATTGTGTAGCATTGCTACCAAAATACCTAGCTTACTGGCCTCAACCTATTATGGTGCTTTTAAACCTGCTAAGGCAGCAAAAGAACCTTACGATGCTGCCCTGTGTTAGTAGGTAGGTAGCTAGAGGTGGCTGCCCATCCAAGAAAAATTATTGGATGGACTTACTTAGGCCGCATTGAGCCCATTGTGCTACCACAGTTATCCGCTATCCCCTGGTCTCAAAACCACTCGAAGCTCCTGATGAAGCGATTTAGGCTGCCAATCCTTAACAGTTCCTGCAGATCATCCATGTAGTAAGTACCCAAGTACTTCCTTCTCCTTTGGCAAAGAGCTGGGCATGTACCCAGCAGGTGAGGGACAGGTCTCCTCTTCTTCCTCATCTCTGCAGCTTCTGCAGAAGTCGTTAGCAAGGTGTCCATGACCAATGCGCCTCGCATGCATATCCATAATGCAATGTCACGTAATGACACCGACAACTACTGAGCGCGCCTCTTTGGAGTTTAAGTAGACTCATTGTGCGCCCCTCATCCAGCCTTGGCCCGATTTTACGAGTCATTCTACCCGTGTCCGAGGCCGCCCACCTGTCGTTGACGGAATCTATGATCGCATTATCAATTATGAGCTTACAGGGAGGCCCAGATTCGAGAATTCATCGGAGAGTTTGATGGTCGTGCCCCACCTGGCAAGTTCATCAGCTCTGCAGTTACCCGGAATACCACTTGGAGTCTTGGAGTTCATTACGTTAGAACTTAGAGCCTTGATAGCCGCCTGGCTATCAGAAAGTATGGTGACGTTCAGTTTTTCAGAATACAGTTCGCAGCCTGTATTGCCACTACCTCCGCCTGAAAGACACTGCAGTGTTCTGGCAGTCTTAGGTAGACTTGCCCTGTGTTAGTAAGGAAAATTCATTGTATTTCCTTTCTCCAAACATACTTATTATAAGTTCCCTTTCCATTTCAAAGAGAAGTTCTACCCTATCAGCAATGTGGCAGCATACCAAGACAGTACCATGTTCGGCTGTCGGTTTGACTGTCAAACAGTTTTATTTTCTGCAAACCTTTCTACTGACTGTACTGTTTCTTGCTGTTATAAATGCAATATGTTGGCCAGACTCTACGTTACTGGCAAACAGCTGTGGTTTTGCCGACCCTTGTAATATCATTCTCTATGTTTGAGAGAAACTGTGTATAGAGCCACTGTGTTATAAGGAACCATTACATTATTTTTCTATGGAATCCTATATCACATGCCATTTATTTTTAAATATCCTTCAACACGTATGCCTGTGCCTGCCCAAAATTTTGCGCGCAGAATGTGTAGACAAAGGTTGATAAGAAAAATCATATCCTTCCTTCAAGCATCAAAGCTTATCGAAAAAGTGAGAAGGAGTTTCTCCTCTTCCTCGTTTTTCCAGCTACTGCAGGTATCGTTTTCTATGGATCTAATATTAATTCAGTTCATAAAAGCGTTCACAATGCAATTCACAATGATGACTTCAGGCTGAGCACTCTATTGATCCTTAGCCAAATTTACTACGTTTTCCTGACTGTATTCGAAATTGTGCATTCGTCCTTAACGGAATCCATTACTGTATTGCTAATTACAATACAAACTGGCAGGCTTGCAACGAAGTTCTCAATTTGGGGAACTCTGGTTTGCAGTTTTCTGAAATACCACTGTGCTTTGGCACTCATAGGAAAGTAGATTTAAAATATTATCGCCACCCATATGGCCGACACTTTTGCCTGGAGCATGCTTGACTAAATGAGCTGTGTCTACGAACTTGTGCTACTATACAATACTATTTAGTTTCATACAGTTTAGTTTCAATATTTATTTTAAAATCATTTAAAGTCGCATAATGTGTTCTAATCTGTGTATCTATACTTAAGTATGGGATTACCCATGATTTTAATGTAAATTTTTGTTTTTCTTTTTAATTTCATATGAAATGAAAATTACTATTACCATTTCCTGTTTAAAATATGCAAACATTTTAATTTTATTTATACTCCTAAAAGTATACGTTGAAATTTTCTTGTTTTTTTTTCATTTTTTTTTTCAATATATGATATTTAAATTTCAACATTAATTATTTTAAAAATATATATACAAATTAGCCGTAAAGCATTTACAGAAATCCATACATATGTACGTATGCATTTGGTTCAACTTGTGTTGTAATTTTAGTTTTCAAAATATTTTAATATTTAAATTAATTTTGTTTTCATAAAGGATTTAATTTTTCAAACGTTTTTCAAGGAAATTTTTAAATAAAATTTGGAAATTTATTGTGCTTCTGTTTAAATTTCAATTAATTTGTCAATTTTTATGGTCCACCTAAAAGCCTATTATAGTATGTAAATAACTGGAAGGCCTAAAACTATGCTTTGATTAAATTGTTTTGATTTTTCAAACCTCTTTCTAAGAAATATTTAGTTAATTTTTCGAAATTTATTGTGCTTCTGTTTAAATTTCAATTAATTTTAAAATTTGTATGGTCCACCTAAAAGCCTATTATAGTATGTAAATAACTGGAAGGCCTAAAACTATGCTTTGATTAAATTGTTTTGATTTTGTAAATCCTGTAATAGAGCGTACAGATGCATAAACTGTGAAAACCTTTAATTGTAAATAAAAATTAATTTGTTTTTCTTTCTTACTTTGTTTTTTGTTTCTTTTTTTTTGTCATGTACAAAATTAAAGTAAAAAAAAAATTGTATAATAAATGAAGCCTGGTGTATGGGTTTATTGTTACAATTTGTTTACATTCGTTTATTATTATTTTAATTAAAACATAATTTTGTAGCGGAAAATAATAAATTTTGGTTTTTATTAGCAATTAAATAAATTGTTCTAAAACTATAATAAAAACAAAAATAAATAAATATTAATTATAAGCATTAAAGTGTAAACAATTAAATTTTAAAATAATAACAACAAAAAAATAAACGTAATAATAAATCTAATAGAATATAATTATAATTAAAACAAACAAATAAAACAAAAACTTAAAAAAAATATATACTTGCATATCTCTTAACATAAACTGTTTTTTTTTTGTTTTTGTTAAAAATAATAAAGAAAAAATTAAAAATAAATCAAAATAAAATTTAGTTATAAGACCAAATTAGTTAAATAGTTAAAAGCCAATGTTATGATATTTATAAACAAAAAAAAAACAAGAAAAGAAAACCCTCTAATCAAAACTATTTAGCCAAGTTAAGATAACTTTCAATAGTATTGTATACTATTGGAATTGATTAAAGTATTATTAAAAACAAAAAGGAAAAATTAACAAACAAAAATAAAAGATATTTTCCAAAGCAGTTTAAGTAATAAAAACTTCATAGAAGACTAATTAAACTATAAAATTTATTTAAGGTACTACTAACAACAAAAATAAAAACAAAAAAACACAATAAAAAATATTTATTTTTAAGCAAATAAAATATAAAAATAAATACTAAACGAAAAAAAAATTTGTTTCTATTTTAAAATTAAACTGTAAATATTGTAAAATAATATTTTTATTAATTAATATATTTTCCATTTAATTATAAAAAAAAACACACACTCACAAGAAATACACAAAAAACCTTATGAATATTTTTATTTCAAATCCATGCTCCTTTTTTTTTCTTATAAAAAATAAAATAAAAAGAAAATAATTTTTTTTGTTTTAATTTTTAAATGTAAATAATATTTATACACTGAAAACAAACAGAAAAAAAATATCAACTTACGAAACAAAAAAAAAAACCTTTTAAAACTTAATTAAATTGGTTGAAATCATTTCGTATAAAATTTATTGCATTAACCCTACCTACCTACCTACCATCACATCAAAAAAAATGTTTTAAAATTCCAATAAAAAAGAAAAAAAATATTAAAAAACAAAATTGAATACATTTTGTGATTTTTATTTTGTTTAAACTTTTAATTAAGGTATGTAAGCATAACCAATAAACCACATGTTAATATTATATGTTCGAAAAAAATATGCCTGTTGCCCCAACGAGAGCTCAAATTACATACGATGGTTGCTTAAATTGTTTTACTCCAATGCATAACCAATACTGGTGCTAATCTAAAAATATGTGCAAGGACTGTAAGGCCGAATACCATACAATAATGCATAAAGATGGCAGAGAAATAGTTGAAACGTCTTCCAGCCTCGCAGAATTAACATCGGCAGACGGCCTATTCCATTACATAGACGCTTACCAAGAATCGTTAATACCTTCCTCAATTAAGGTGTTCTTCATATACGAAAACGTTCCACAGCTCCATAAATCTGCCTTTAACAATCACCTACGGGCAGTTGGCCATAAGAGATCAAAGAACGATCATAGTTGTTATTTTCTCCACCAAAAGTTCATCAGTCGTTACGAAGACATTATAATTACTTCAAATACAGAGCTCATAGCAACTTCGAAAATACACACGAAATCGATTTGGCCGCTCTCTCGCTTTAAACAATATGGTATCCTAGAGCCAACACTGACATTTTGATGTCTTCTTCAAGTCTTCGCTCTACAGAAATATTCACCTCTTTATCTTGTTGATAGTCTTGAAACAAAAAGTGTAAAGTTAGTGCGAAAACGATCAGTAACTGTAAGAATTGCTTACTCACAAGTGCGTTTCTGTTGATCGTGAAATGCACAAAGTGTTCTGTGAACTTCGACATCAGATTTATTATTTCCACAGAAAATTTCCACCATATGGAAGCACTGTTCTAAGATTAGGCGACTGATAGCAACAAATTCTCATACAACAAAAAGAAACCATAGTTATCGACATCTATAGTTCTCATGCAACAAAAAAAACCATAGTTATCGATAGCTATATTTCGCATGCAACAAAAAGAAACCATAGTTATCGATATATATAGTCCTCATACAGCAAAATGAAACCATTGTTATCGATGTCTATACTTCTCATGTAAAAAGAAACCATAGTAATCGATATCTATAGTTCTCATGCGACAAAAAGAAACCGTAGTTATCGATATCTATAGTTCCCTTGCAAAAAAGAAACCTTAGTTATCGATATATATAGTTCTCATGCAATAAACACAAATCACAGTTATCGATATCTAGAGTTCTCATGCAACAAAAAGAAATCATAGTTATCGATATCTGTAGTTCTCATGTGACAAAAAGAAAACGTAGTTATCGATATCTCGTGCAACAAAAAGAACCCATATAGTATATCGATATATATCAACAAAAATATATCATAGTTATCGATACCTATAATCCTCACGTAACAAAAATAAACCATAGTTATCGATATCTATAGTCCTCATGTAAAAAAAGAAATCATAGTTATCGATAGCTATAGCTTTTTTTGTTCAACAGAAATAAACCATAGTTATCGATACCTATAATTCTCATTTAAAAAAGAAACCATAGTTATCGATATCTATAGTTCTCATGCAATAAAACGAAATCATAGTTATCGATATATATATATTAGGGTGGCCCCGTTTGTATGGAGAAAAAATAAGGTATAGATGTTCCCAACTAAAATGAAAGTTTGATTCATTCTAAGACTACGTTTCTCAATTTTTTCGTCCTGGGGTCAATATTTGGTGAGCTGGATCAAAGGATAAAAAGGTCCTTTTTTGAGGTTTTTTGTATTTTTTTCATATTTCTTCCAAAGGAACTATATATAAATTTGGTATCATATGAAAGGTCTTTAAGAGGTGCTTTCAATAGATTATCAAAAATTTAAAAAAAAATTGTGAAAATTCAAAAATTTTGAAAATTTCGGACAAAATTTTTGTTTTTTTTAATTTTTTCATAGAATTTACTTAACTAAATTGTTGAAATTTCTTGATTATAAAGACCATGTAATTTAACCTAAATGGTTTTTTCCGTTTTTCAAAATTCAATCTAGTTCAATTTTTATTAAAAATTTTTTAAACATAATTTCTTCTCTGTCTGACAACCTCTCTTAACTCAATTCATATATGTAATGGGCATCAAAATAACGCAAATTTTATTTTCTTTCCATTGATGTATAATTTCTTATACTTTTATTTTGTTATACAACGAATATTTCAATTTAAACCAAAACATTTGCAATACATCCCGCTATAATGTAATTTTCTTGCTATTTATTATTTCTCCGCGGTTTCTGCATTATTGTTGTCCAGTATTATATTATCAGAACTAGATGAATCCAAAACCTCTTCAAAAACAACGAAGTTTGGAGTTGTTGAATTCAGCGTTAGAAGTCGTGGACCAGATTGATCCACATAAAAATTCCAAACACTTGACATTCCTTTATCGATTGGACATTCACAACAGCTTTTCAATGTTGGAGTGCATTTGCATGAGGAAATTACAAATAGTTGTTTCCAACCAGCTTCATTAAGATTTGTTGGATTTTTAATAACATGTCTATAATCTTCACACAATTTATCAATTTTTTTCCTGATTGAAGGTCTATTTATTGTTGGAATTTTAGCTGTTTTCCACAGATGCTGAACATCATTGACAACCTTACTATAGAATTTGGAAAATCCATGTGACTTATTACCATTCTGTTCTCTCAAAAATAATAAATAATTAATATCGCAGTTTTTAGTTGGTTATAACATGTTTGGATAAAACATGTTATATTATATTTTTTATATTATATATTATATTGTTTATACTTAAACACACTTAAGGCGATTGATCAAAAATATCAATTTACAATTTAAATTAAGCTGCATTTTCTCAAAATATTATTGCACAAAAACAAATGAGAACGAAAAAGTAACTGTAATTATTTCATTTATGAGTCCACATGTTTTTAAAGTAGATATGGACTAATATCACTTTCAAAATTAACGGTACATTTTGAAAAAAAAACAAAGCCTTCTATATATACGATTTTTTTGTAAAAAATAAAAAAGAGATTTTTTGGCTTTAAATTTTACTAGTTATCATTGATTTAATACAATTTCTTCATTACTTTAAAAATAAACAACAAAAGACAACAACATTAAAAAAATTATTATTATTATTACGGAATAACAAGAAAATTACATTATAGCGAGATGTATTGCAAATGTTTTGGTTTAAATTGAAATATTCGTTGTATAACAAAATAAAAGTATAAGAAATTATACATCAATGGAAAGAAAATAAAATTTGCGTTATTTTGATGCCCATTACATATATGAATTGAGTTAAGAGAGGTTGTCAGACAGAGAAGAAATTAGGTTTAAAAAATTTTTAATAAAAATTGAACTAGATTGAATTTTGAAAAACGGAAAAAACCATTTAGGTTAAATTACATGGTCTTTATAATCAAGAAATTTCAACAATTTAGTTAAGTAAATTCTATGAAAAAATTAAAAAAAACAAAAATTTTGTCCGAAATTTTCAAAATTTTTGAATTTTCACAATTTTTTTTTAAATTTTTGATAATCTATTGAAAGCGCCTCTTAAAGACCTTTCATATGATACCAAATTTATATATAGTTCCTTTGGAAGAAATATGAAAAAAATACAAAAAACCTCAAAAAAGGACCTTTTTATCCTTTGATCCAGCTCACCAAATATTGACCCCAGGACGAAAAAATTGAGAAACGTAGTCTTAGAATGAATCAAACTTTCATTTTAGTGGGGAACATTCGCAACTTTTATTTTGGGGCCACCCTAATATATATATATCTTTTTTGTTCAACAAAAAAACCATAGCTATCGATATTTATAGAACTCATGCAACAAAAAAAGCATAGTTATCGATATCTATAGTTTTCACGCCTCTGATATTTTGCAATTTTATTACTTTTATTTATTTTACCTTAAACGGTTTTGATATTTTGCCTCAAATTAAACGAACTTTAATTAATCGAATTCAACATTTAAGCTGTAGACTCAGTTCTATACTGTTTACTGCGATGTACAAGAAGTATTTCGTAGAACAAATACCTTCACCCCATAGCCAAGGGTAAATGCCAAATAAGACCAAATAATTTGAACTCAAGTGATTTATTTTTTTAATTATTTATGAAATGAAAATACAATTATAACAGTCAACCTCATTTTATGGGCATTCGAAAATAATTAAATAATTATTCTTACTCTTCTTGCCATTGGCCTTTAATACGAGGCACTTGGCATAATTAATACGGAATTGCTTTAAAATTTAAAGCAGCCTTTAAATAATTGGATAACTAAGGAGGCATACTAAAGACCAAAAACAAAATTAATGGCAGGCAACCTTTCTAATGCTGGCAGGCAGTCAGTCAGTCAGTCAGTCAGTCAGTCAGTCATTTAATATGATTAACACTCGTTATTAATTTTTGATATTTAAATTGAGGAATTATTACTTAATTTATCACAAAAAGGACGCAATGTTACAACCAAATTGTAAGTGAAACAAGGAAAATTAAAAGGAATTAAAGCCCAAGGCCAGGACAAAGGCAAAGGAACTGGCAAAGCAATAAATGAAGTCTAATTTTTGATGAGTAGAAGAGGGAAGAGTCATTAAATCGCTTAAAAAAACAAAATAACGTTTTTCAACACTTGCTATTGTCTAAAGGACTTTAAAAAGGAAAACCTAAAATGATAATGAGTGGCAAGTGAAATAATTTATTGTGGAATACCGTGGAGCACAATGAATAAAATGTTTGAAGAAAAAACAAATCACAATAAAAGTTCAAAATAGAACAGAAAGGTCTCAATGCAGTGAACTCCTAGTCCAAACTTGACTATGGACTCCAATAATAGGAAGTCGGCCCAACCTAGACTGTGGACTCCTATACTGGGAAGTCGACCCAACCTTGACTGTGGACCCCTATAGTGGGCAGTCGGCCCAACCTTGACAGAGAACCCTTATAGTGGAAAATCGACCCAACCTTGACTGTGGACCTCTATACTGAGAAGTCGGCCTAACCTTGGCTATGGACCCGTATAGTGGCAAGTCGTAAACATAGGTTGATTGCACGTTTCCTTATAATTTTTCCAACAGGAGAGTTGACCTCAGAATTCCAAGTCATAGAAAATTTTGATCTTATAATGCGGAAGATTCCGACAACACCTTGGCGTGTATACCGAGAACCCCAGAGTAGCCTGTATATACTGCTAAACAGAGTAGGCTGTCGTCAATATGATATTAAGGTTTCCGATGTCACAATTTCTATGTGGATTGCTTGTCCCCGATAGTGTCCCCCATGTGGAGGGCATGGCCATAATGAAATCTGCGCAACGCTCGTTTGGTCATGGAATTGTGCCTGAAAATCCTTTTTTTTAATAGAATAGGCTGCGATCAAATATCTCGCGAATAACAACTTAATGTCCATCCCCCTTCATGAATGCTGGGGTTTTATTAAGACAATCTCGATGCAATCAAAGGTAACAAATATATGGGCTGTAGAACATAAGGATAATATCACGAGTGGCGGGCCCTACAGTTTACCGTGCTCCGAAAGACAGATCTGAGGTTTTGGAAGACTGGAAGAGAGGAAGTCGCTCAAAGAAGTATTTTCGTCGTTTTGTTCGAGGTATCTGAGCTGGGATTTGAACCATGTGATCTAGCCTACACTACTTACTAGACTGTGGCAATAGCGTTACAACTGAATGTGTTTATCCCACTGTGCAATTGAAAATTAAAGAAAAAATTTTAATTTACTCAACACCAACACATACATATGTAAGTATACTTTATAGGTGTCTAGCGCATACATCTCTATTGTAGGTAAGTATGCAGAGAAATTTAATTGCCTGTAATGGCATATAAAACACTTCAGTGGGACATCGAAGGTGTTAATAGCTTACGAACTGCCTAGTCAAGCAGAGCAGAGCAGAGTATCTGGCAAGTAGTCTATGCCATGCCATAAGGAACAACAAATTGCTATCAAAAGAAACATCGACAACAATACAAAGACTACAAGCAAGAACAAAATGAGCAGCACACCAACACTATTCAATAAGCAAACGAAACCGGCAATTGACCAAAGTACACCAAATAGTTGTGCATTCTTTAAGCCACACTGGCTTTGCTGGAAGATATTGGGCATTTACCAGGATATACAACGTAATGACCGCACATGCCAAACAAAATATGGCTACCTGTTGTACAGCATCATATTAAATCTAATGGTAACGGTGTTTTATCCTTTGCATTTGGCTTTGCATCTGTTTCGCAGCGATTCCATGGCCGATAATATTAAGAATTTTGCTCTGTGTGTCACATGTGTGGCCTGTCCACTCAAGTTTATTATTTATTCCACAAAAATGTCCACAATAAAGAAATTCGAACAGATATTGCAACGTTTAGATGCACGCATCACTGCTGAAATCGAAATGAATTATTTTAAACGATTGAAACATAGTTTGCGTAACATTGGCCTGTTATTTGTAAGCATTTACTTATCGATAGGCATTACAGCGGAATTATCGTTTATATTCCGTGAGCAGAGAGAACTACTGTATCCGGCCTGGTTTCCTTTTGATTGGAAGTCATCAACAGCATGGTTTTGTGTGGCCAATGTTTATCAAATTGTTGGCATATTCTTTCTGTTGCTGCAGAATTTCGTCGATGATTGTTTTCCCCCAATGGCCTTGTGTATGCTGTCCGGTCATATAAAAATTTTATCGATACGTGTGTCAAACATTGGTTACGATGATAAGACATTAGAGGAGAACGAAATACAATTGAATCGATGTGTAGATGATCAGATGACATTGTATGAGTAAGTTCTTTCGATATTAAAAAAGGCACACATCGTAGTACCTTAACCATCTAAGGTTATGTCGAATATAAATTCACTACACACTTCAGTTACATTTAAATCACCAAAAAAAAGAAAATTTTGTCAGCTTTCAGTCCTAAAAATTCCATTTTCAGTCTCCATTCGAAAAATTTCCATTTTGAAAAATAATAAAAAAATCAAAAAAAAATTTGTTTTCCTCTTTCCAGACTCTACGAAACAATCGAGAACATAATCTCATGGCCTATGTTCATACAATATTGTGTTACAGCCACAAATATTTGTGTTGCCATGGCTGCACTGGTGTTTTATGTTACGGCCCCCTTGGATATTTTGTATTATTTTCTGTATTTCCTAGCGACGCCATTGCAAATATTTCCAACGTGCTATTATGGCAGTGATTTTCAATTTCTATTCGATCAATTGCATCGTGCAATATTTGCCAGTAATTGGACCAATCAGAGTATGAAATACAAGAAGCACATGATACTGTTTACCGAACGATCATTGAAACAGAATGTGGCAATGGCCGGTGGTATGGTGCGCATACATTTGGACACATTCTTCTCAACGTGTCGAGGTGCCTATTCGTTGTTTGCCTTAATAATGCAAATGAAGTGAAAGTGTTGTGTTGTGTTCATCTTGTAATGCACTCCGTATGTAAAATAGAAACATGATGGACAAAAAAAGGAAAAAAAACCTAAAAATAAACGAAAATAGTTTGAAAAATTGTTGTATCATTGCCACCCTGTATTACATTTTAAAAATAAAGTCTTATCGTTTAAAGTTCGCTTCTTTTCTGTTTTTACTCTTTAGGATATTTTTTTTTTTTGTTTTTGTATCACAGTCCACTTAAACGATGATGCAATGCATAACAAAGGTTCAGTCAAGATAATGACTGAAAAGTGAGAGGATTTTTAACAGGCATTTGAAGCACCTCTCGAACACAATGGAAATACGCAAACGCTCGCCTTAATCTTTAAAGCACTTCGACTAAGCAAATTTCAAATAGCCGTGTGTTAACACAGATTGAGTCAATACACTAAGTGAGTGGACTTTTAACAGACATTTGAAGTACCTCTCAGACAGAATGTAAATAAGTAAACGCTTTTCTTAATCCACAAAGTATTTCGTGTAAACAATTTCCAATAGGCCTGTGATTCCCTTTGGGCTCTCTTCTACCCATTATCCTATATGAAAATAGCCAAAAAGTCAGTAAATCAATGTCGAAACGCAACAGAACTAGGCTATGTTGATATCAACGATCGCTGTCAAATATTAGAGAATCAACACACATGATCTGCTTAAGATTTCGTGCAATATGCAAGCATTCCTGTACTATGTATTGATTCCAACTGTCAATTAAACTGTCAAAAGGAAGCAGCCCTCTTCTATACATAACCTGTTTTATGCAATTACTATTGTCGTGTAAAGCTGCTACACTTTGAAGTCGGTGTAGTCTAGTAGGTAGTGTGTTGACTTATTAGATCACGGTTCCCCAGGTCAGACATTAAATCGAAAATATGAAAATATTTCTTCGGTAACTTCGTCTCAGCAGATGCCTGGCAAAAACTCTGAGAGTAAATAAAAATGTCCATGAAAAGTTTCTCAAAAATCTGTCGTTCGGAGTCGACCTTAAAACTGTGGTTACCGCCACTCATGTATAAAATTAACACACACAACATAAGTGGTGTGAGAAGCTAGGTCGTAATGCTGACTGAAGGGTTGTAATGACCAATTACGTATGTATGTATATATAGACGTATTTGCGCTCCTTATAGAATATCTATTGACATTTTCTTCTTCTAGAGTAACTGCTTGCTTTATGTTTAAGTTGAATTGCTTCGAGGGTGTGACTTCTGCTTCTAAGATAGTTGCGACTATCCTCATGGGCTTCTAATATTTCACGCTGTGACTGATCAACCCGTCTGCTGTCCTGTTAGCAGTCTTCAGCCTATACCCTAAAAAGAGAACTGTACAGCTGCCAAATTGCATTCGTATTTACCGTCAATGTCGAACGCTCTCATTACATATTGTTTACACGTTATTAGCCGATCACTTCTACACGAAAGCTTGACCTGTCGTAGGACTTGTAAGATCGTGTAAATCCCTCTCAAGCAAAGAAAGTGTTAGAAGATGGCATATGAGACACTTTGTAGTAGAGTAGAAGGTCTAAAAAAGTAAAAAAAAAAAACTTAATTCGCTCTTAATGACTATGCTTTACCTGTGTTAATCTAAAAATAGACAAAAAGGCAAAGGAACTGGCAAAGCAATAATGAAGTCTAATTTTTAATGAGTAGAAGACGAAAGAGTCATTAAATCGCTTAAAAAAACAAAATAACGTTTTTCAACACTTGCTATTGTCTAAAGGACTTTAAAAAGGAAAACCTGAAATGATAATGAGTGGCAAGTGAAATAATTTATTGTGGAATACCGTGGAGCACAATGAACAAAATGTTTGAAGAAAAAACAACTCACAATAAAAATTCAAAATAGAACAGCAAGATATCAATGCAGTGAACTCCTGGTCGAACCTTGATTATGGACCCCAATAGAGGGAAGTCGACTCAACCTTGACTATGGTGGACTAGTGAGAAATCGGCCCAACCTTGAGTATGGACCCCTATAGTGGAAGGTCGACCCAATCTTGACTGTGGACCTCTATAGTGGGAAGTTGACCCAACCTTGGCTATGGACTCCTATAGTGGGAAGTCGTAAACATAGGCTGATTACACAATTCCTTATTATTTTTTCGACAGGACAGTTGACCTCAGAATTCCAAGTCATAGAAAATTTTGATCTTATAATGCGGAAGATTCCGACAACACCTTGGCCGACAACCCCAGAGTAGGCTGTATATATTGCTAAACAGAGTAGGCTGTCGTAAATATGATATTAAGGGTTCGGACGTCACAATTTCTATGTGGGTTGCTTGACCCCTCTAGCGTCCCCCATGTGGAGGGCATGGCCATAATGAAATCTGCGCAACGCTTGTTTGGTGATGAAATTGTGACTGAAAATCCTTTTTTTTAATGTGCAGCCAGGCTGAGATCAAATATCTCGCGAATAACAACTTAATGTCCATCCCCCTTCATGAATGCTGGGGTTTTATTAAGACAATCTCGATGCAATCAAAGGTAACAAATATATGGGCTGTAGGACATAAGGATAATATGATTGAGGAATGCATTGTTGATGAACTGGTCAGTTCTGGAGCAAAGTTCCAACAATTTCCAACATATTACATGGCAGGGTGCAAGGAGGCTCAGCTCCACTGGCAGCATAAGGGCATATGCAGTATTGACAGGGCCCGCTTGTCTTTTTTGTCATTAAATCGCATGGCTATCCATGCACCTTCCTGGTGGAAGACATCCTGAAAGATTTGACATTCCCTTCAATAATTTCTGCAGAGAATCTGCAGCGAAGGTGGAGAAGACCTTTACTTCTATTTTTTAAATTCAAATCCTTAGAATAGCATATTTTTATGGAATCCAATCACGTGGTCAAAAGACGTCAAGCAAGATACTTTTTTGCATTGAAAACAAAAAAACTTTGTCGCCATGTCATGATGTGTTGCAAATTGAAAACGTGTCCACGATATTTTGTAAAACAGCAATTGTATGAAGAAGTTTCTAATACTAGGCACTAGGTGGTGGTGCTTAAAGACCCGTGTATTGAATTAGCACAACAAGTTTAAAAGTTTTTAAAACAATAAATTGTTTTGTACCCTCATAAGGGTCGACTGTGGTACACCCTATACATATATTTATATTATACAACACTGTCTGAAGAAGAAGAATATCTGGAGACTAAACATTACAAAGAAAACGAATAACAAGTCAAATTGTATCCTCTCCTATCGGTATATCGTATGTCTTGCTTGATCGGTCATTACAGACCTTTACCCTGGACTACAACCTAGCTTCTTGCGGCACCCATCTTGTATTTATTAAGTTTAACCATAAGTGCCGGGCCCTACTGTTTACCGTACTCTGAAAGAAAGATTTGAATTTTTGCTAGAAGACTGGAAGAGAGGAAGTCGCTTAAAGAAGTATTTTCGTCGTTTTGTTCAAGATATCTGAGCTGGGATTTGAACCATGTGCTCTAGCCTACACTACCTACTAGACTGCGGCAATAGCGTCACAACTGAATGTGTTTATCCCACTGTACAATTGAAAATTAAAGAAAAAATTTGAATTTAATAGGAATGAAGTAAAATTTTACATTCAAAAATACCTTGTGCACCAACACATATGTATGTAAGTGTACTGTTTATAGCGCATGCATCTCTATTGTAGGTAAGTATGCAGAGAAATTTAATTGCCTGTAATGGCATATAAAATACTTCAGTGGGACATCGAAGGCATTAATAGCTTACGAACTGCCTAGTCAAGCAGAGTAGCAGGCAAGAAGTATATGCCGTACTATAAGGAACAACAAATTGCTATCAAAAGAAACATCAACATCTACAACAACACAGAGAGTACAAGCAAGAACAAAATGAGCAGCACACCAGCACTACTCAATAAACAAACGAAACCGGCAATTGACCAAAGTAAACCGAATAGTTGTGCATTCTTTAAGCCACACTGGCTTTGCTGGAAGATATTGGGCATTTACCAGGATATACAACGTAATTACCGCATATGTCGAACAAAGTATGGCTACCTGCTGTACAGTATCATATTGAATCTAACGGTAACGGTATTTTATCCTTTGCATTTGGCTTTGCATCTGTTTCGCAGCGATTCCATGGCCGATAATATTAAGAATTTTGCTGTGTGTGTTACATGTGTGGCCTGTACACTCAAGTTTATTATTTATTCCACAAAAATGTCTACAATAGAGAAATTCGAACAGATATTGCAACGTTTAGATGCACGCATCACTGCTGAAATCGAAATGAATTATTTTAAACGATTGAAACATAGTTTGCGTAACATTGGCCTGTTATTTGTAAGCGTTTACTTATCGGTAGGCATTACAGCGGAATTATCGTTTATATTCCGTGAGCAGAGAGAACTACTGTATCCGGCCTGGTTTCCTTTTGATTGGAAGTCATCAACAGCATGGTTTTGTGTGGCCAATGTTTATCAAATTGTTGGCATATTCTTTCTGTTGCTGGAGAATTTCGTCGATGATTGTTTTCCCCCAATGGCCTTGTGTATGCTGTCCGGTCATATAAAAATTTTATCGATACGTGTGTCAAACATTGGTTACGATGACAAGACATTAGAGGAGAACGAAATACAATTGAATCGATGTGTAGATGATCAGATGACATTGTATGAGTAAGTTCTTTCGATATTAAAAGAGGCACACATCGTAGTACCTTAACCATCTAAGGTTATGTCGAATATAACTTTACTACACACTTCAGTTACATTTAAATCACCAAAAAAAGAAAATTTTGTCGGTCTTCAGTCCTAAAAATTTCATTTTCCATTTTCAGTCTCCATTAGAAATTTACATTTCATTTTGAAAAATAACAAAAAAAATAAATCAAAAAAAATTGTTCCTCTTTCCAGACTCTACGAAACAATCGAGAACATTATCTCATGGCCTATGTTCATACAATATTGTGTTACAGCCACAAATATTTGTGTTGCCATGGCTGCACTGGTGTTCTATGTGTCAGCCCCGTTGGAAATTTTGTATTATTTTGTGTATTTCCTATCGATGCCATTGGAAATATTTCCAACGTGCTATTATGGCAGTGATTTTCAATTTCTATTCGATCAATTGCATCGTGCAATATTTGCCAGTAATTGGACCAATCAGAGTATGAAATACAAGAAGCACATGATACTGTTTACCGAACGATCATTGAAACAGAATGTGGCAATGGCCGGTGGTATGGTGCGCATACATTTGGACACATTCTTCTCAACGTGTCGAGGTGCCTATTCGTTGTTTGCCTTAATAATGCAAATGAAGTGAAAGTGTTGTGTTGTGTTGTACAGTGTTGTGTTGCGTTCATCTTGTAATGTACTCCGTATGTAAAATAGAAACATGATGGACAAAAAAAGGAAAAAAAAACCTAAAAATAAATGGAAATTGTTTGGAAATACTAGATGTTTTAGGTACGCACTGTGTTACATTTTTAAAATAAAGTCTTATCTTTTAAAGTTCACTTCTTTTTTGGTTTAACTCTTTATGGTATTTTTTTGTTTGTTTTGTTTTTGTATCACAGTCCACTTAAACGATGAAGCAATGCATAACAAAGGTTCACTCAAGATAATGACTGAAAAGTGAGAGGATTTTTAATAGGCATTTAAAGTACCTCTCGAACGGAATAGAAATACACAAACGCTGCCTTTAATCCTTGAAGCACTTCAGCTAAACAATTTGCAAATTTGTGCTGTGCTTTCCCTTGTGCTCTCTTTTAGCTATGATCCCACATGAAAAAAACCCATGAATCGAATATGTATCCATAAATCGCTGTAGAATCACAACAAAAATAGGTTATGACAACGGCAACGATCGTCGTCAAATATTAGAGAATCAAAGCACATGGTCTGCTTAAGATTTCGTGCAATAAACAGGTAAACATGTAGTATGTACTACTTTAAACTGTCAAAAAGAATGCAACACCCACCCATTCACGATCTGTTTTATGCAATTATAACTGTCGTGTAAAGGTGCTAAACTTTGAAGTCGCCATAGTCTAGTAGGTATTTTGATGGCCGTGGTTCGAAACCCAGCTAAGCTATGTTGAACGAAACGTCGTTCGGAGACGACTTTAAACTGCAGGTCCCGTCACTCATGGATTAAATTAACACACACAACTTGGGTGGTGTAAGAAACTAGGTTGTAATCCTGACTACAGTTTTGTAATGATTAATTAAGTACGTATGGAAAATAATTGTTTTTTTATATCCTTATGGATGTATCTGCGCATCTTGTGGAACATCTACAGACGTTTTATTCTCCTAGAGTAAATGTTTACAGAGTTTGAAGCTCGATTAAAATTTGGGGATTTGATTCCTTAGACTTTCCATGTCCGCTTACTTTGTACTTTCTGTTTAAGTCGAATTTCAGACCTACTTCGATGGCGTAGACTTCTGCGTGGAAGATTATTGTGACTTTCTGCATGGACATATTTCTAATATTTCACTCTGCAACTGATCAACACCTCGCCTGTCCAGCGATCAGTCCTTGACCCATCCCAATACACTAAAAAGAATATGTACTCTTCAAATTATTACTTAGTCTCGTTACGAATTGCTACAAGAAACCTTAAGACTGACAGATTTTGCTTGGGGGACTGTTAAGGAGAAAGCCGTATTCCGCTTGATAAGATACAAAAATAAGACTCTCATACGTATTATTTTGGGATCTGCTGCAGATATTGGAGTGTAAGAGGGCACAGGATATGCTTTGTTATGGCGTATAGAGTCTAAAAGAGCCAAAAAAAGGGCGATCTTATTGACTGCGGTTCACCTGTGTTACTCAGAAAATAGACAAAAAACAACTGAAAATAACCAGCAATTGATGCAATTCACTTTCGTTTATATAAGAGGTCTGGTTGAGCCTAAAAGCATAACAGGAGTTATTTTGTTAAGTAATTATTGCACGTTGCTTGAGAATTTTTTATGATCTTTTTTTAAAAAATTTATTGAAAATAATTTCCTAGATTCCAGTGAAATTCAAAAAATATTTTACAAGATTCCGCCTATACGCTCACCTCATCTAAACCATGTCATAAATTCGAAATAAATTGTGCGATTTTTTTTTATTTGAATCTATTATTACCACGTTTGTTATCCACTAAAAAGTGAATTATTCTTTAATGAAGTCTTCTTAAACTCACAAAAAAAAAACAAACAAAAATTCTCCTGCCACCCTTAAAAAAATCAATAAAATCGACAAAATAAAGGTAAAAGTATATAAAGTCAGTCCATCTGAGAAAAATAATCTTTCCAGCCTCCTGTAAATATTTCACGTTTATCTGCTTCACATGATTAATCCTCCTTCGAAAATGAAATCCCGTCACTTATTGATTTCATGCACGTTTCAATTTGGATAACGATTGTTAAATCAGCCATTAAGTTGAGGCACGCACATGAACCTTTTCTTCTTCTTCTTCTTCTTTATTTTCATTTTTTGTTTTTATTTCTGTTGCTGGCACTCAACAATAAAATGGAGTCCCTTGGAAAAGATGCTACGTACTATGCCTTATCAAATCCTCATAAAATGCGTGAAAAAATTGCTTTTGAAAATGTGCGTAAATTATTGAAAATTTTTTATCACCACACACAAGAGAGATACACAGAAAATTAATTTAAAATATTGATTCTGGACCGGATATCTATAAAAACAACAACAGCAACAAAAAATAAACCGAAAAAAATAATATGAAAAGTTTTAAAGTCTTACTACGAGATCACGTGTTAATGAAACAACACAGAAAGAACAGAAAAAAACATTTTTTTGTTGGTTTCCTGATTCGGTCACTATGGCACGAAACCAATAAACCGGCATACACATGTATGCCAATATGAATATGGCAGCCAGCAGAAACGGAAATGAAGTAAAAGTTCATTTAATAGTGACTGGCAAAAAACGGAAAAACGCAATGAGGAAAAAATATTAGCTACAGTGGGTCAAGGTCGGCTGTAAGGCATAACAACATACCACCTTCAATAGCTATCGACAATTCAATTGAAGTTTACGAACTGTACGGTTTCAATAAGAAGATGTCTAGAGCCACATAACACCGCTTATGGCCGTACAGTCTGATCATCAAAATCATGCCACTTCAAAACTGTTTCTACGCGACTATTCGCCTAAAGCTGTAACACTTGAATGCTTACATACGCCAAGTTGTCGTTGAGGTGCGGCCCGCATTGTGTAAGAAAGTTACATAAAACTAACCACAAAGGACCAAAGAGTCACTTGACAATGTATTTCATACCATATTTTGTCGAAAACTTTAGGGAGTTTATCGCCGATCTTAGGAAAACACTTAAGCCTTGGTTATCTATCAACTTACATGTATCATACATACATATGTACGTAATTGGTCATAACAATCCTTCGCCAGGATTACCACCTAGTCCCTCACACCACTTATGTTGTGTGTGTTAATTTTATACATGAGTAGCGAGACCTACTGTTAGAAGTCGATTCCGAACGACAGATTTTTTTTAAGAAACTTTTCATGGCAATTTTATTTCACTCTCAGAGTTTTTGCCAGAAATCTGCTGAAAGGCAGCAGCCGAAGAAATATTTTTCATTTTTCGTTTTGTTGGAGGTGTCTGGCCTGGAATTTGAACCGTGGCCTCGCATCTAATATGCCAACACACTACCAACTAGACTACGGCGACCCAATTAACTTAACGGCCCTAATATCTCAGATCTGTAGACAATATAGTTATCCTTCTATACTTACAGACCAAGATTCTAATACAAGCCACATTTACCACTGCCTTCCTTCTCCCACAAAAGTCACCCATTGCAGTAACAACGCCCGCCTTTTGAACACACTCTACAAGTAGCAAATGATTATGGAAGAGGAAGTTCACATCCGTAGTCGCCGTAGTCTAGTAGGTAGTGTGTTGGCTTATTAGACGTAAAGCCAGGGTTCGAGCACCAGGCCAGACATTAAAACAAAATACAAAAAGTACTTCTTCGGCGACTTCCTCTCAGCAGATTTCTGGCAAAAACCCTGCGAATAAAATAAAATTGCCATGAAAAGTTTCCCAAAAATCTGTCGTTCGGAGTCGACTTTAAACTGTAGGTCCCACCACTCATGTATAAAATTAACACATACAACATGAGTGGTGTGAGAAACTAGGTCGTAATCCTGACTGAATGGTTGTAATGACCAATTATGTATGTAGGTATGTATGTATGCATTACTCAGTGATAAAAAATTTGACTACAACAATGAAATTATCTCCCGAACGACTATATTTCGATGAACTCGAAAAGCTTAAAGGTTTGGAAGACCTAAAAAGAATTGGAAAATTAAAAAGAAAGTGTGTCCACCTCAAACATGTTGCCTTACGACAAAGGAGCTAATCCGTATACAGTTCTTACATTGAGTTCTTACACTGTGTTCTTACATTTCTTTCCTACCGTGTTAGCCTGCGTGTTACAAAAAATTTAAACGTAAGAATTATGCTTGTATTGGAGGTTTTGCTACTTCAATAAACATCTCTGTAATGTTTTTCTGAATGGAAAAAAAAATTGAATAATAATAACAACAAGCGATTGTTCATTGAAAGAAAGAAAAAAACGAAATACCATCAATAAAATGCTTTTGACGTTAAAACTCATGCACAAATACTTTGGAAATGTAGCTTTTTTTACACACCGTTCGGGTAGACTCATGCCAACATATCCGTTTTCCTATACGCCTGCCATCAATAAAAACAAAACAAAAAAACACACAAAAATGATTTCGTATGTGAAAACGAAAAAAAAAGATTCCATTTTTGTTTTTTTTTTGTTTTTGTTTTTGTTCCTGTATTGAAATTGAAAATTGAAAAATAATGGCCGCTACGCGATGTTAGCGGTATTTTAAAAAAATGTACGTCAAAAACAAAAACAACCACTAATAACCATCTATGATAGGCAGGAATGCCTTCTCGCACTAATAGACATTTGTTTTTGTTTTTGTTTTTTTTTTTTGTTTTATATTTGATGCATGAGATTGATATCAGTCATATACAGGAATAAATGGTTTTTGATTTTGTTTAAATGTATCATTCGGTTGTCTGTTCGTTTTTTTATGAGTTTTTTTCATCTTCTTCTTGTTGTTTTTTTTTTTTGTTGTGGGTTACTTTCAGTTGCCATAAATTGAAGTTCAAATGATTTGTTGGTTGTAATGTTTGCTGTTTTTTTTGTTGTTGTTGGTGTTATAAATTTCATTTATTTTTGTTGTTTTTTTTATCATTTACAACAACAACAACAAAAATAAAAAGCAGGAAAATATTATTTCGTATGTTTTCCTTTTAATGTGAATGAAAATTTTTTCCAACTCGAACCAAAAAAACAAAAACCTCGTATGTTGTATGTGCATTACAATGTTCTCAGTTACATGTGAACGTTTTCGAATCGCTAAAAATCCTATTAACCAAGCTTGTTGTATTGTAAAATGAGTACAATTTTATTCAATTCTTATTTAAATTGTTGAAATCGAATTTCATTTTAAAAGATGATAGAAAGCAACGAGATTTGTTTTTACACTTAAAAAATACTTTTCTTTTTAAAATAAATTTGATTGTAGTTATCGATAAAAAAAAATGACTTTGAAATTTAAGTTTAAATAAGTTTACCAAACGATTTAATCTTGTTTTTTCAAGTCGAATTCAGCAGTATTTCTTGTGGATGGCATTCCAAACGTTTCATTCTGTTCATATCACATTTAATTTCGATTTGGCAACTTCTAGAAGTATGGCTGACTTCCAAAATGTATCAATACAAAGTTTGTATGCAGTTCTACTACTGTATATAAACTTTGTAGATATGCAAAGTAACCAAACAATGCATCAAGTATAAATCGGATGCCCGATTGCTTTTTGAATTCGTTAAAAATACACATTGACGACATTTTGAAATAGAATACATTGTACAGCGGCATTATGAAACACGATACTTTGTTCAAAGACAAAGCAACTAACATTTTGGAAGGCAGCCTATGATAAAATTCTCTTTCAGCAGATTTCTGGCAAAAACTCTGAAAGTAAAATAAAATTACCATGAAAAGTTTCCCAAAAATCTGTCGTTCGAAGTCCACTTTGAGCAATAGCTCGCCGCCACTCATGTATAAAAATTAACACACATAACATAAGTGTTAAAAAATTCAGTACTTTAATACTTTTTTCAATACTTTCTCATTAAAAAAATACCGCAGTACCTCCGGAACGCTTTCAGTACTTTTTTATTATCTTTTGTCGTAGGCTTTTCAACAATGAATGCATTAGCAACGTATTGCTAAAGGTAGTCTTTAGTTCCGATTAGCCAAACGTACACGAAACGTATGTCCGTTTTTAGAATACGAAAAGCAATGAGAACACTTGTCGAACCGTAATTTGTAATTTCGATAAGTATTTACATTGTTCTTCATGCACTACAGACGAACGTTGACGTTTGTCGAAATGGGACGTTTACGTTTTGTTACGTTCAGAATCAACAGTTTTTGTTTTGCAGGAGCACGTATAAGTCGTTAGTTTATCTGTTAAGTACCGTACTTGTATTAAATATAAATAAATAAATAGTCTAGTAGGTAATGCGCTGGCTTACTAGATGTGAGCCGACGATTCAAGCCCCATGTCAGATATTTCCAACAAAATGAAAAATGAAGAATATATTCCTTTGGCAACCTATTCTATTGAAAACTCTCAAAGTAAATAAAATTGCAATTAAAAAGTTTCTCAAAAATCTGTCTTTTTTCAAAAGTACCATTTGATGCGAAAAAGTACTCTTTCAGTTATAGTTCAGTACCATCTTAAAATTTCAATTTTGCAACACTGAAACATACATAATTGGTCATTACAAGCCGTCAGTCATAATTACGACCTAGCTTCTCACACCACTTATGTTGTGTGTGTTAATTTTATGCATGAGTGGAGGGACCTACAGTTTAAAGTCGACTCCGAACGACAGATAATAAGCCAACACACTACCTACTAAACTACGGCGATTATAAAAAGTAACACACACAACATAAGTGGTGTGAGAAGCTAGGTTGTAATCCTGACCGAAAGGTTGTAATGACAAATTATGTATGTATGTATGTATTACTCGTAGACTCAATGCTTGCAATTTCTCACAACGTACTGGCAATCTTACTTTCTTTTTTTAGTATATCACATTTAAATTCAATTTGACAACTTCGAGGAGTATTTCTCGTTGTATTGATGTTGTAATCTGATGTTTTCATTATTTCTTTGTTGTTTTGTTATTGTAATTCCCTATAATGTTAAGCAGAATAAGCGCTGAACACTGTTTAATCTTCCCTGTCATCTGTTTAAATCAGCTTATTTCGAATAGGCCTGTATGATTCAGTGTAAATAACTCACAGCCCTTGCAGCTCTCAATAATTGATTGAAACTTTCGAAAACTCTTGTTTTTTAAATGAAATTATTTTTTATGATATTAAAGAAAACACATTGTTTGCTGACATTTAATTGGAAACCATTTGTTCATGATTTTTTTTTAATAAGTGTTCATTCTTTCCGCCTTTGTAATGACAGCGAGGCGCTTGCCGCTTCATAAAATATGAAAAATTTCCTTAAACTCGTTTATTTGGCTGTTGTGTTACGTGATTTCTACTTGATTTCTTTCAACTTCACAAATATTTATATTTACTGTTTGCTTCCTACTGAAGTCTGCTCTTCAGTGTTAATGAAATTAAAAACTTGAAATAAATGCATGACAATATGATAATCAAGCATTAAATCCATTGTATATCAATACCGACTACATTAATACAGTACAATGTAATGTAGTTTTCACGAAATACTTAAAAAAATTGAGAAAAAGAGAACTGAAATGCATAGACTGGGTTAACAGACTTGAAAGTAAACTCAAAGTAACCAGAATAAAGCAGCAAAAACGATACGGAAAATATAGGGGACCAGATAACTACAATTGATTTAAAAACGCTTGTGAATTTAAAGAACTGAACAGTAATTGGCAGCCAGGACCTATGGTGCAAAACTGGTCAAATATATCGTCTTCTAACAGGAACTTCCAAATTTTGACATTTTATAACGGCCATTTTGTTTTAGTAATAACATCCGTCAGATTAGCTGTCATGTAGGCTGCCTTCCAAAATGTTAGTTGCTTTGTGTTTGAACAAAGAATCGTGTTTCATAACGCCGCTGTACAAAATGTTTACAATGTCTTCTATTTCAAAACGTCGTCAATGTGTATTTTTAACGCAGTCAATAAGCAATCAGGCATCGGTTTATAGTTGATGCATTGTTTGGTTACTTTGCATATCTACAAAGTTTATATACCGTAGTAGAATCGCATACAAACTTTGTATTGATACATTTT
The DNA here is from genome assembly GCA_958299815.1 of Sarcophaga carnaria. Classification (NCBI taxonomy): domain Eukaryota; kingdom Metazoa; phylum Arthropoda; class Insecta; order Diptera; family Sarcophagidae; genus Sarcophaga; species Sarcophaga carnaria. Next base: position 11,475,689 of record OY283153.1, read on the forward strand.
GGAAGGCAGCCGTATTCAGTCTATTTAAACAACAACATGTGTTCGCTGAATGTGACCTAATTTTCATCGAAAAATCATTTTCAGCGAGGCAAACAAAATTGTTGAATTTGGAACGAGATTCAAGAGAGTCCAATGCATTCCGGGTGTTCGCTGAATGGCCCAACTGCTCCATGCAAATGACCCCAGTTTGCATCTAAAAATCCTCTTCAGCGGTAAATACATGCGAGTGGCAATACACACGAGTTTCAAGATTGTCCAAAGCAATCTGGAAAATTAACTGTTTGCTGATAATTTCGAGCTGGAGACGTCATTTGCCCATAAATCTTTGCGAACGACGTTGTCCAGACCATCACTGATAAAGGCGATCACTATAGATCGATGATTGCTAACTTCTTTTGGCCTGAGTTGGAAAATCTAGACACTTACGCTGGCGCTACGTGCCTCGCAGTTCAAACATACATAATTGGCCATTACAACCCTTCAGTCAGGATTGCGGCTTAGCTTCTTACACCACTTATGTGTGTTGTGTGTGTTAATTGTTATACATGAGTGGTGGGTGGGACGTACAGTTTAAAGTCGATCCCGAACGACAGATTTTTCGAGAAACTTTTCATGGCAATTTTATTTACTTTCAAAGTTTTTTTTGCCAAACATCTGCTGAGAAGAAGTCGCCGCAGAAATATTACTCCATATTTCGTTTTGTTGCAGAAGTTTGACCTGGGGTTTGAACAGTGGCTTCACATCTTATAAGCCATCACACTAGATACTAGGCATGAAACACTGAATATTCTACAAGAACGATTTGGAAGCTTTGATCTTCATCCAGATCTCTGCACCCTACACCAACTAAACGAACGAGAATAAATAGTTATTAGTGTTGCAATTCTGTAGGCGGGGTGGAATGCATGCAAACAAGGTAAAGTTTCTGACTGTGGTCAACGTGGCGACCACCAGGACAATCCTAGTCTTCCTCCTCTTGGCCCCTCCTGGATGGCATTCTAGCATCCGCTAGATGTTAACTAATGCGTGCAGCGAAGTCCAATCCCCTGGACGTTAAATTTGGGTTGTGCATAGGGCTTGGAAACCACCACGTAAAAATTTTATCCAATGAATATCAGAAAACCAGAAAGATCTCCTCAAAAGCTGACGACCACGGCAAGCGTTTCAAGGACAACGATTTAAGAATAGGCACATGGGACGTCCGAACCCTACACTGGGTAGACGCCCTCATGAAATGTAGGACGGATATCACTGCCATACAGAAAATGCGATGGATAGGACAAGGATGCAAAAGGCTGGCATCTTGAGATGTATGTTACAGCTGCCATGATGATAAGCACGTATCCGAATGCGGATTTGTGGTTAATAAGAGACTTCGAAAGAAAAATCCTACGTAAGATTTTCGGTCCAGTGCGAGTTGGCCATGATTTCCGCATCCGATCCAACAGTAAGCTGTATGAGCTCCTCAACGACATAAACGTTGTGCAGCGTATTAATATTAAGCGGCTGCGCTGGCTCGTTTATGTCGTTCGAATGGAGGAGGATACTCCGGCGAGATGATGCGGGGATCTGCGGAAGATGACGAAGAGGACGACCTTGTATGCGTTGGAAGGACTAAATCGAGGAAGCCCTGTTATCGATTGGTATGACCAACTGGCGTCGGCACGCAAAAAGCAGAGACGCCTGAAAGGATGTGTTGCGGCAGGCCGAAATCCGTTAATCGAGTTGTTAATGTCCAATTAACTAAGTAAGCTGCAATTCTGTTCTATTATTCTAATTGGTTTTCAACAAAGAATAGTTCAATGGAGTCGATTAATAATTAATACGAAAACAGTTGGCAACAATTATTCACAGTCCTATCAAGATACAATCGATCAATCCAATAGCAAATGAAACAAACTGTACACTTAACAGTTAACACTTTAGCTTGTACAAAAGCTTTGAAAAGTTGGAGGCAACTAGCCTTTCTAATTGATAGATTATAACGAAAGATAAGCATTTTTATTCTACTTATTATGCAATGGCAGACCACACTAATCGTAAAGCAACAGTCGAACAGTCAATCATAATTCCTTTATTTTTGTGACATGTCATGACATGAATGAACTTTCTATCACACTGAAAGGGAGAGGAATATTAATTGGTTCTCATTAAGGACATACATACATACATATGTATGTAGAGTAAGGACATAAAGTCTGTGAAAATAAAATAAAAAAAAAACGTGGTTAATAATTCAATTCTTCTTTGCATTCCTTTATATGTGAACATGAAAATATGCCGTCTCATCACAATTAGTCGATTAAATGAAACACGCGTAAAAACTTAATACAGTTGCCCTTAAGCAGCGAACAGCAAATTTGAAAGACTTTTTCAATAACTTAAGCGTGAGAAACAATTTTAATGAAATCGTTATTAATGATGACTTGCACACTTAATAAACATATGGGTGTTTACAGGATTAATCTGACTTTATTGTATATCGTACGTAAATTTTTGTTAACTTTTTAACATAAAATTGAAATAATTTAAGATTTTATACGCCATTAAGTGGTCCGCTTAAATGATCAATAACCAAACCTAAAACGTGTCGAATTATTTTGAGAATTTGATGGCCATTTATTCATAATTCCCTATACAACGTATATAAGTTGTGTGATGGCCAAACTCATCATATGCTGTGTGCCTTTTCGCATTGAATAACGCCCAAAAAGTAATCATATTTACAAGGCAAACATGAAAAGAATCATGGAACCGTAAACCAAGTTAACAATTACTTGATAAACGCACGCATACTACAGCCAGATACATTACATTACCACCTCTACCACCACTACCACCACCACCACCACCACCAGTACCAAGCAGTCGTTCTTTGATTCTTTGAAAGTGCATTGCATTGAGTGTGTGTGGGTGTTCCTCTTTAAAATTCTCAAAATGTTTTCCTCGTTCGTTCAAAAATACAGCGACTGACTCTGTTTTGTGTTAGCATAGGTGTGCGTACGTTGCTTCACATATTCTCTGTACCACCACGCTGTACCATCAGATGGTTTTCAACGCAAAAGCTTTGAGCGCCTTATCGGGTCATTTGATGTTGTTTTACAACATGCTACCCGCAGTTGGTTAGGATGCTGCAATGCCAGCGCTGTTCATAGAACATTAAACCGAGTGGAATGAATGCATGAATATGCGTGCATAGTTTTTCCCTTCTTTTTATTTTTCATAGCGAATGAGTGTTTTGCTTTAAAGACACCCTACAACATGGTCCTTAATTTACTTTAATTTACTTGTAATCCTCAATCCTTTTAAACAATACGTTTCCTCTTATCCCTGCCTAGTTCTTTATCAGTCAAGTGTTCCAAAAAAGCAAACGTTTTGACACAGTGTGTTACACTGTCGACCAATGCCAACTAAGTTTTCCTTTTCTTACTCATGACTGCTGTCTGATGCTATGATATGGTTTTGAAGGGAATGCAAAGCAACTCTGCATTTGCATTCTAATGCGCTGGCATTATGGTTGATTAGTCAAACAATATTTCTTTGAATGGATTTTAAATTTTAAAGAAAAAAATTTAATTTTATATAAAAAAAACTTTAAATTTTTGTCCTGTAGGATCTATGACGTCATTCTGATTATGGAACATATTATTGCAATATGTATAAGGTCTTCTAACAGAAAGTTCCGAACTGGGGCAGTTAACATCTGTCAAAACACCACGATAACGTGAACACGTGCAAATAACTCTTGCTCTGTACGCCTATATTACGGATGCCATAGTCATCCCATCGAGTAGACCATTCGCAATGTGTTAGAGTGCAACTTCGAGTGCACTGGTTCAATTAACCATCTACCAATACATTCGAATGCAGTGTGTTTCAGGCGGAGGTGACGGCAATTTACCGGACCGCTCAATGGATCCTCGTCAACGGTGCTCCTTTCACTCGCGTCTCGGTCTTTTCTGATAGTCAGGCCGCGATAAGATCTCTATGGTTTTGTGTGAATAACTCTAGGATCGTTAGGGAATGTCGCCGTTTTCTCGACCTTCTTTCTGGGCGCTTCACCAGTGTCTCACTGGTGTGGGTCCCCGGGCACAGTAACATTCCGGGAAACTGTAGGGCCGATGAGTTCGTCAGAGTTGGTGCGCTTGGTCTTGGTCGTGATGTCATCTCAACCATAGTGGTCATGCTTACAGGTCATTGCGTTAGGGGTAGACACGCGGAAAGAATGAGGCTTCCATTTAACGACTTCTGCCGTGGATGCAGATCCGCTGAGGAAGAGGAGACTGTTGTCCACTTTCTTTGTCAGTGCCCGTCTCTCGCTAGGTGTAGATATAGGCTATTTGGCTCTCCATTTCTTGTCAGCTTGACGGAGCTATTATCAATTGATGTCAAGGATATAGCTTCGTTCATCAAACTTTCTGGCTGGTTTTCCAGTGTAGGGTAGTCGTGCTTTTTATGTGCAGCCCTTGCGCTGACCAACTTCTTCCTCTTCCCTGATTTTGGTGGAACTTGGTCAGTACAGGGACTGCGTTCACCCGTGGCATCACAACGGACCGCTATGCGTGCTCAAGTGAGCTTTGTGATATCAGAGGTACCACTCCGACCTAACCTAACCTAATACATTCGTACGTCGACGAAACACAAGATCAGTCCAAAACATCACTGCTATCCGTGAGAGTGCGCAGAGAAATATGAGGCAATCGATTTTGCATTGCTCACCAGAACCTGACCTTTCACAGACAACAACTTGGTAAATTTTACCTTTAGACTTGTGTTCAGCAAACATACAAAATTCAACTGACCCAGAACTGTAGATAAACGACCATAGACAACAACTTGTGTTCGCTGAATGGGCTCTGGAGCTGTTGGCAAGTGACTGTAATTTTTAACGAAATTCGTCTTCAGCAATGAGACCTCTTTTCTGGGTGAATGGGTATGTGAACAAACAATTGGCGCGATACCAATCCACACAAGATCCAAAAGCATCCGATGTATTCCGAAAAAGTCTGAAGTCGCCGTGGTCTATTAGGTAGTGTGTTGGCTTATTAGACGTGAGGCCTCGGTTCAAACCCCAAGTCAGACATCTCCAACTAAACGAAATATGAAAAAATATTTCATCGGCGACTTCCTCTCGGCAGATTTCTAGCAAAAACTCTGAGAGGAAATAAAATTGCCATGAAAAGTTTCTCAAAAATCTGTCGTTCGGAGTCGACTCATGTATAAAAATTAACGCCCACAACATAAGTGGCGTGAGAAACTAATTCGTAATCCTGACTAAAGGGTTGTAATGACCAATTATGTATGTATGTATTCCGAAAAAAGTCACTGTTTGGTCTAAATTTTGGACTGACGGGCGTCATCGGTCCATATCTCTTTGATAACGGCAATGGCCATGTCATTACTAACAAGGGCGAGCACTATGGGTTGATAAGAACCATCTTCTTTTGAACTGAATTTGATGTTCTGAAAACCAGCGGCATGTGGTTTCAACAGGACGGTGCTACGTGTCACACAGCTTGTGTCACATCTGATGTTCTGCAAGAGTGATAAGAATTGGCTACCGGGGCTGTGGGATTTCAACTCGTCTGACATTTTCTAGAGGGTTATTCTTAATTTGTTAGTGTGTGCGAATAAACCACAGAGTTCCCAAAGCCGATATAAACTGTGCCTTGGGTCTAATTGAGCCTGATTTATGTACTAGAGTCATAGAAAATTGGAGATTTCGGATGCACTCCCCCCAGAGAAGCCATTGCGGTCATTTGAACGATGTTTGGTTCCAAACAAAATGACATCAATAGGTCCTTGAAGGGAATAAAAAAAATTTCAATGATGTCTCAGAAACATTTGTGTAGCCCTTGCGCTGACCAACTTCTTCCTCTTCCCTGATTTTGGTGGAACTTGGTCAGTACAGGGACTGCGTTCACCCGTGGCATCACAACGGGCCGCTATGCGTGCTCAAGTGAGCTCTGTGATATCAGAGCTACCACTAACCTAACCTAACCTCACAGACATTTTGTTTAAATTGTAATATAGGAAGCGCTTAATGAAAGTCCCGATGTGGCCATATTATTCTATGTAACCAAATCCAAAGCTCTTCTTTATTATGTCGTGTATTTCTTTGTCGTTATGACAATGCAACTGTTTCCCAGCGGTTACTGTGGTAATGATTTTGCCTCCACCTTTTTTTTTTGCAACTGAACTGGACAAACGCAACGAATTTCCAAAAGCAATGTGATTGGAATCCAGGAATATTAAAGGACGCAGTCAATGTTTACTGTACTGTATTAAAACCATAATAGGAAGTGCTTGTTGCTGTTAATGGTTAGTGGAACCAATAATAAATAATTTAAAGATTATGACTCTGCATGAATAAATCAAAGAAATGCACGAATGCAGAATTTGTTGCATTTTTTTTGCCTTATTTTGGAAAACGTATTTATTATTCGATTCAAAAATTCCACGAATAAACATACAAAATTTTATTAAAAATTTCTGTAACACAATATTTTGTTGTTGGATTTTTTTATTTAAAATTTTAAGCAAAAATAAAACGTGAAAGAAAGCCATCAACATGAACGAACATCAGAAGGAGTAGTTGAATAACTCAATGCGCAAACACTCTCTCATAAGTTAACATATTATCACTGAACATAATATAAAAGTTGGCAACCCTGTAATTCTAGAAACTGTAACAGAATACCAATTACCCGCTTTAGCTGAAACTGTCAAATGTCGAATGGTTGCATGTGAATCTTATTGCTGAAAATCGATTAAAAAAAATGTCCTCTTACGCGTACCGCTCATCTGTTAAAACCGATTTGGATATGTATCACCTGCATCTTATACGGTTAGTTGATATTGTTTTTACGTCTTTTCATGTGGGCATCAGAAGTCTCCAAGTGTTCTTTGTTCAACATTGACTACCTATACCCTTGAGAATTGCACTCGTAATACTATCCGCCTTTTTTTCAGGTTATAACCGATCAATTTCAAACCTTAAATTTGTTTCACTATAGAAAGTCTTTAGAAGTCCTTCCTTTGCCTTCTGTAAGCAATCTTCATAAATTCTACACAATGTTCATCATGAGTATGGTCCATAGAATCCTACAATTCAACAGATCTTCCATTAGCCGGTTTGGTCCTAAACTCGTTTCTCCAAGCCATCTAAATCTGGAGCATCATGTTAGAATATTCTCCGCATCTTCCTCCCCATATGCACAGTTTGGGCATAAAGGGGAAGTATTATGTCCAAATCTGTGCAGGTACTTCCTGAAGCACTCATGACCAGTTAGGAACTGGGTCAGGTAGTAGTTCCGCTCACAATATTTGTTCTCCATCCAAGGGGTTACATCTTCCCTTTAAACTGCTCTCCCAACGTGACTGCCATTTGTGCATGGAAGTCCTTCGTTCCTCCGCTTTTATAGCAGCTGTATGTCCTGGATATTCGAGACGGCGAAAGTATATCCGCCTCATCTCATCCGAGAAAATTTCTTTGCCAATACCAGTACCGCTGTCCTGAAGCCACTTATTTGTCTAATCTCCTCCCCATGGAGAGTGCCTCCGACCTTATTGGGCAAGCATATACCATTATCGACGTTACAACACTCGGTATTATCCTCCTCTTAAATGGAACTGATCCTCCAATATTTGGCATCATCCTCGCCAATGCTCCCTGTGTTAGAGATGCTTTTTCGCCGATGAATTTCGCGTGCTTCTTGAAGTTCAGCCTGTCGTCGATAATCACTTCCAAGTATTTTATGGCCCTCTCCGATTTGATCTTAGTGCCTCTAACGTTCACTTTCATCTTCTCCACTACTTCTTCCGGACACTTATCAAAACGGCCTCCGTTTTATATGCACCAAGTGTCAAACCTGCCTTATCAAGCCATGCTCTAACTTTTCGAATCGTTATGTTCGTCTTCTCTTCTATTGCCTTTACCGTCTTAGCTACCAAGACTATGGCAATATCATCTGCAAAGCCCACAATTGTAGTCCCGTTTGGCAACTGCAGTCGAAGTACACCATCGTATATAATGTTCTACAGTAGTGGCCCAAATACAGAACCCTGCGGGACACCCGCCGTCACTACGTTTTCCTTTTCTCTCGTGGAACACTGTTTTTTTTTGTCTTAGGCCGGAGGTGGGAATGTTCGAAAGACAGTTTTGTTCTAATAAAAGAGTGCACGATTCACCATCACTGGTGCCTACGTACTGAACCCACCCACTACACACTTCAACCACTCTCCCTACGCGAGGCTGCCGTAAGGTATTACTTCACGGAGGGCTGGTTAGTGTGACAAAGCTTTAAAACTAACCAACGTGGAACACTGTGAATGTGAAACATTGTGTGTAAATTTTCTATACATGAGTGGCGTTACAGATTTTTAAGGAACTTTTTCCGGGCGATTTTTAGGATCTAGCTTCTCACACCACTTACATATATTGTGTGTGTTATTTTTATACCTGAATGGCATGACCATCAGCTTAAAATCGACTCCGAACGTCGGATTTTTGAGGAACAGTTCATGGCAATTTTTTACTTCCTCTCAGAGTTTGTGCTAGAAATCTGCTGAGAGGTAGAAGCCGAAGAAATATTTTTTCGTATTTTGTTTCGTTGGAGATCTCTGAGCCGGGGTTTGAACCGTGGCCTCACGTCTAATATGTCAACACACTACCTACCAGATTACGGCAACTGTTGGTCTTTCTTGCCCCATTTATTTCAGATCGTCCGCATTGACTCGCTTCGAACTATGAAGATTTTCTGTTCCAATGCAAATACTTGTGTTGCAACTTCGTTGTTACCGTTAATGGTTCAGACATGTCATGCCAGAATGTGTTCCCAATAAAGACATAAGCACCTGCAACATGTTTAAATTAAAAGTTTTCTTTGCTACTTTTGACGCTGCACTGCATTGAATATTCAAATATTTTATGAGCATTTTTCAAAACGCATCATAAATTCGTTGACGTTAGTTCTGGTATTTGCATTTAAAATTTTGAAATGAAAAATTCTTTCTTTTTGGCGCTGGCAAAACAGACAAGCGCTGCATAACGAACTAAACTGCTTGAAATGTTGTGCTCTTGATAAAAATGACTTCTTGATGGTCTATTGCCTTGGCATTAAATTTTACAGCAACTTTGTTAAATTGGAATACATACATACATACATACATATTTACAAGCAATTAAACAACTTTTTCCCATTAGTTAACTTGAAATTTTTTCTTTATTTATTTTAAAAGTTTTTGCATTTTCTGATTAGTATTTTGAAAAATATTTTTTGTTTTCTTGTTATCAATTTTTTGTTTTCGTGTTTTTCTGTTTTTGTGCAAATTGATAAGATTATTTGAATTGGCAACTATCTGTGCAACTGCATCTAGTATACCTATTGCCCTGATGCGTTAGTCACACAGGTTGTTACTTCTCGTACACATGAATACTTTTAAGTTTCAATCAAACGTTTAATAACCATTTTCCTTCTGGAAACTATTTTAATGTGAAAAGTTTAAATGATAAAATCTTGTCATTTACCCAAGAAATTTGAACATTTTAATATGCATTCCCATACCGCATATACATATGTATAGGGTTCTTCATTAAACGCTTCCTATACTTACTTACTAACTTACTTACTTAATTGGTCATAACAACCCGATTAACGGATTTCGGCCTGCCGCAACACATCCTTCCAGGCGCCTCTGCTTCTTGCGCGCCGATCGATGACAGGGCTTCCTCCATTTAGTCATTCCAACGGATACAAGGTCGTCCTCTTCGCCGACTTCCGCAGATCCCCGCATCAAATACCCGTCTAGCCGGAGCATTCCCCTCCATTCGATCGACATGGCCGAGGCAGCGCAGCCGCTGGATATTAATACGCTGCACAACGTCTGTATGTCGTTGAGGAGCTCATATAGCTCACTGTTGGATCTTATGCGGAAATCATCGCCAACTCGCACTGGATCGAAGTACGAGTACGTTTCTCTCGAACACTATCAAGGCTACTGCATCAGTACTTAATAGGGTCCATGCCTCTGCGCCATAAAGAAGCACGGGTAGGATGAGCGTCTTGTAGAGTATTAGTTTTGTCGTGCGAGAGAGGTCTCTGCTACTTAATTGCCTATTGAGACCATAGTAGCACCTGTTGGCAAGAGTGATCCTGCGCTTGATCTCCAGACTGACATCATTTTTGGTGGTAACGGCAGAGACAAGATAAATAAATTCCTTGACTGTATCAAAAGTATAGTTATCGGCCGTAATCTGAGAATCAGTATGCCGCACGTCTCTACTTGTCGATAACAGATACTTTGTTTTGCCCTCATTTACGCTTCCTATAATGAAATTTAAGTGAGACAAAGTATGTGTGAAATATCATTTGACCTATTGATGCCATTTTGTATGGAACATAACAACGTTCGAATGTCCACAACGATTTCTCTAAGTGCAGCGCATCCGAAGTTTCCAATTTTCCAAGACTTCGACGGATATACTTACATACATAAGTAATTGGCCATTACAACCCTTTAGTCAGGATTACGACCTAGTTTGTTGTGTGTGTTAATGTTTATTCATGAGTGGCGGGACCTACAGTTTAAGGTCAACTCTGAACGACAGATTTCGTTTAAGAAACTTTTCATGGCAATTTTATTTACTCTCAGAGTTTTTGCCAGAAATCTTCTGATAGGAAGTCTCCGGAGAAATATTTTTTCATATTTCGTTCACTTGAAGATGCCTGACGTGGGGTTTGAACCGAGGCTTCACGTCTAATAAGCCAGCACATTACCTACTAGACCACTGCGACCTGGAACAAAATAACGTTCAAATGTCCGCAACGGTTTCTCTAAGTGAAGCGCATCCGAAATCTCAAATTTTCCAAGACTCCGACAGATATGTCAGGCTCAATTTGACCGATGGCATGGGTTATATCAGCTTTAAGGGCCGCTATGGTTCGTGATTTACACCCGCAACTTAAGAAAAATCCTCTAGAAAAAGTCTAACAGGAGCAAATCGCACGGTCTTGGTAGCCAATTCATATCGCCAGTGCAGAATATCCAATGTGACTTGAGCTATGTGGCACGTAGCACCGATCTGTTGAAATCACATGTGATTGGTTTTCACATCATCAAATTCAGGTCAGGGAAATTGGTAATCATCATCCGATAGTGCTCGCCTTTGACAGGGATAGCATGGCCAATGTCATTCTCAAAGAAATATGGACCAATGACAGCGCCTTGCCAAAATCCTCACTAAACAGTGGCTTTTTTAAGAAGCACTGGATATTCTTGAATCTTATGAGGACGGATATCGCTACAGATTTGTTTGCTTGCGTAACCGTTCATACAGAATGGAGTCTCATCGCTGAAAATGTCTTGCTAACTGCTCCAGAGCCCATTCAGCGAACATACGACTTTGTTTACAGCCGTTTCTTTTTAGTTCCTGGGTCAGTAGTTGAATTTTGTACGGATACCGGGCCAAGACTCAAGGCACAATTCGTCAAGTTGTGGTCTGTAAAACACCGAGTTCATGCGAGGGACTCAAAATTGACAGCCCTAAGTTCTGCTGCACACTTTCACAGACTGTGGCGATCTTTTCAGCAGATCTTGCATTCGACATACGGCTGATGTTTGAACGGTTACTTAACCAAAGAACACGAATTTGTTCACCACATTGCGAAAAGTATCTCGGTAGGACAACTATGGCCATCAACAAGATGACCACGTTATCAACTGTGAAAGTTTTGAAGTCCCTTTCTGTAAGACCCTGTTACATATGTTTACATTTGTAATGCTTGTTTAAATGCAATCAATTTCTTTTATATTTCATGGGAATACACCAATAGATTGTGAAGTAAAAGGAAAATATTTTTTTCAATATTTTAATTCATTTTGAAAACATTTTCCTTTTGAGTTCAGCTTTCAAAGCTAAACAGACAATCTATTAGAAGACAAAGTATCTGCAAATTGCTTTTATTAATAATGCTTGTTAAAGAAATATACGCTTAGGGGGTGTAGTTATCAGATACGAGGGCAAAAGTTCATTCCAGAAAAAAAAAGAAAATAAACCACAACAACTTCAATGAAAAATTTAAACAACATTGATGTCCTTTAATTATCCTCAGGAAATAAATACTACCAGAACAAGCCAGTAGTATTATCACCGAATGATAAATCAGTGTGACATGTACACATGATAGCATTTAAAAATAATTGTCGTAGAAAATTTTTCCATTTTTCGTCAACATACCGGCTCTCCCACGCTGGCAGATTATTCCCTCTGAGCACTCTTCCATTTTTACGGATGTTCTCCAGACTTTGAGTTAAATTTACTGTGCAACATCTGTATAAATGGTAGATTAGACAGGAGATTTCAAACTAGACTTCAAAGTAGAGAAAGCAGGTCCTCAGATATTATCAGCACCAGGAATTCTGTGAAAGTCTACGTATGAAAATATGAAAATGAATTAATCTTTTCCCCTGATCACAGTAGTGTGTTCCTGAACTAATCCAGAATAAGCGACCTTTAACTACTAGCATATCGATCCTCTCTAACAGCGAATCAGTAACCTTCACACTCAAACTGATTGCCATATGCCGCGATTCGGCCACTTGCGTTTTTTCGGCAGTTTTGCGTTAATCTCATACATGTTCCTAAAATTAGGTTCCTGTTCCCATGCTCACAGAGACAATCCCGATAATTATGTTTCTGATTTGAACTTGCTAGTGCAATCACACTCATACCAAATATTTATCCACTTATTGGCATAATAATCCCTCGACTTATACTTGCAACGTTTACGATGGGACTTATACTTGCAACGTTTACGATGGGACTTATACTTGCAACGTTTACGATGGGACTTATACTTGCAACGTTTACGATGGGACTTATACTTGCAACGTTTACGATGGACTTATACTTGCAACGTTTACGATGGGACTTATACTTGCAACGTTTACGATGGGACTTATACTTGCAACGTTTACGATGGGACTTATACTTGCAACGTTTACGATGGGACTTATACTTGCAACGTTTACCATGGGACTTATACTTGCAACATTTACGATGGGACTTATACTTGCAACGTTTACGATGGGACTTATACTTGCAACGTTTACGATGGGACTTATACTTGCAACGTTTACGATAGGACTTATACTTGCAACGTTTACGATGGGACTTATACTTGCAACGTTTACGATGGGACTTATACTTGCAACGTTTACGATGGGATTTATACTTGCAACGTTTACGATGGGATTTATACTTGCAACGTTTACGATGGGACTTATACTTGCAACGTTTACGATGGGACTTATACTTGCAACGTTTACGATGGGACTTATACTTGCAACGTTTACGATGGGACTTATACTTGCAACGTTTACGATGGGACTTATACTTGCAACGTTTACGATCGGACTTATACTTGCAACGTTTACGATGGGACTTATACTTGCAAGGTTTACGATGGGACTTATACTTGCAACGTTTACGATGGGACTTATACTTGCAACGTTTACGATGGGACTTATACTTGTAACGTTTACGATGGGACTTATACTTGCAACGTTTACCATGGGACTTATACTTGCAACGTTTACGATGGGACTTATACTTGCAACGTTTACCATGGGACTTATACTTGCAACGTTTACGATGGGACTTATACTTGCAACGTTTACGATGGGACTTATACTTGCAACGTTTACGATGGGACTTATACTTGCAACGTTTACGATGGGACTTATAATTGCAACGTTTACGATGGGACTTATACTTGCAACGTTTACGATGGGACTTATACTTGCAACGTTTACGATGGGACTTATACTTGCAACGTTTACGATGGGACTTATACTTGCAACGTTTACGATGGGACTTATACTTGCAACGTTTACGATGGGACTTATACTTGCAACGTTTACGATGGGGCTTATACATGCAACGTTTACGATGGGACTTATACTTGCAACGTTTACGATGGGACTTATACTTGCAACGTTTACGATGGGACTTATACTTGCAACGTTTACGATGGGACTTATACTTGCAACGTTTACGATGGGACTTATACTTGCAACGTTTACGATGGGACTTATACTTGCAACGTTTACCATGGGACTTATACTTGCAACGTTTACGATGGGACTTATACTTGCAACGTTTACGATGGGACTTATACTTGCAACGTTTACGATGGGACTTATACTTGCAACGTTTACGATGGGACTTATACTTGCAACGTTTACGATGGGACTTATACTTGCAACGTTTACGATGGGACTTATACTTGCAACGTTTACGATGTGACTTATACTTGCAACGTTTACGATGGGACTTATACTTGCAACGTTTACGATGGGACTTATACTTGCAACGTTTACGATCGGACTTATACTTGCAACGTTTACGATGGGACTTATACTTCCAACGTTTACGATGTGACTTATACTTGCAACGTTTACGATGGGACTTATACTTGCAACGTTTACGATGGGACTTATACTTGCAACGTTTACGATGGGACTTATACTTGCAACGTTTACGATGGGACTCATACTTGCAACGTTTACGATGGGACTTACACTTGCAACGTTTACGATGGGACTTATACTTGCAACGTTTACGATGTGACTTATACTTGCAACGTTTACGATGTGACTTATACTTGAAACGTTTACGAATGGGTCAATTCGACCTCCGGGTACTGTACTTGTCTTAATTGACAAGTACACGTCCTCTAACCTAACTTAACCTAACCTATTGATTGGTCGTTGACAAATCCTGGGCTGATAAAGACTCTTACTTTTTGCCAGACTCAGCTGGCCTAGAATGAAGAGGAAGCCTACCAATCGACTACTAACATTGATTCGTATGGACACATCTCAGTCGCTGCATCTATAATTATTATTATTGTGGTGATGCAACTATGCGATCTATTGTACTCCGCTCATACAATACGCCTTTCTTCTAAGACTATTGTCGTGACAAACTTCAAAAGATGCTGTCCGGTGCGTACAATGCCAATTTTAACGCCACCATCTAGTGCACCCACATGTTTCCTTCTGGGAATAATGCAATAATATCTCACAGACTCCAAGAATGTGCTTCCATTGTTACTGAATAAGCGTATTCTGAGTCTACAGTGCGGTTATCAACCTTAGGTTAGTTCTGAATAGTCTGATGCATGATTCACATCTCTAATGTTGGTTGCCTCGAACCCACTTGACTTGAAAAGAGTCTTTCGCTCTTTTTATCTGTTGAGGATATCTTTCCAAATATCTGCCCCCATTCCACTGTAGGCTTCTGACCCCATCAACGGCGGGGAAGCTCCCCTCCTCGCAAACTCGTACTCTTCCTCATTGTCGAGACTTTCCACATGATCTGGTACCCAGCAAAAACTAACCTTATTTAGCCGATTCCATTTCTCTTGGCAGTCCAATTCTAACGTCAATTTAACGTCATAAAAGGCTGACTATCAGATAATATTGCTATGCGCTGTCTTTTGTATCTCATACCCATATTGAACTGAGCACATCTTTCGATAGCATATACCTCCGTTTGAAAGATTCTCATGACTTTTTCCAGAATGAAATCTGAGAATTTCATTGTGGGACAAAACAACGTTTTGCTCCTGTTCCTGGTGTGGTTCCTAAACAATCTTGAATCCCCGTTGTATTCCCTTTGGAGTATGGAGAGACAAAATTTTCTCATGACTGACTTTTGTAGTGTAAGCATCGTAGTATGTTACATACCAGAGATCAGCAATGAATCGCTTTTTCGTAACTCATAAGTACTCATGAAATTTTGAGTATGAGTGAGTCAACGGTATTGAAATCCAACTACTCTGATTCATTCGTACTCAGTACAACATTGATTTATAAGTACAGGTTGCAATGGGTATGAGTACAACGTTGACATCAAACTCATAATATTCCAAATATGTTTGATGCATACGCCTACTCATTCAGATTCATAAATTTAGAAAAATACTTATAATACTCATAAATGATTCGAGTGATTAGAATCATTCATCAAAATTTACAGTCTTTGTTATTGTTGCATTTACAAAGAAAGAACAAGCAAAGCAAACACCCAACCTTCTTGTCAGTATTATAGTGTTCGTACGCGAATCATACTTATTTTGTGATTCGTGTATACGATAAGTTATGGGGAGTCGAAATAAATAACATCATGCGTATTGTTAAGTATGAGTACGATGAGTACTTCAAACTTTGAATATGAGTAGTATGAGTATGACATTAAAATAAGTATGAATGCGTATAAGTATCAGATATTATAAGTATGATTCGAATCTACTCATCGTTTTGAATACTCATTGATGATCTCTGTTACATACATACATAACTGAACATTACAACTCTTCAGTTAGGATTACAACCTAGCTTTCCCATCACTTACATATGTTGTGTGTGTTAATTTTATAGATGAGTGGCGGGACCTACAATTTAAAGTCGACTCCGAACGACAGATTTTTAACAGACTTTTCATGCCAGTTTTATTTACTCTCAGAGGAAGTCACCAACGAAATATTTTTTTTCATATTTCGTTTCTTTGGAGATGTTTGCTCTGGGATTTGAACCGTGGTCTCTTGTATAATAGGCCAGCACACTACCTACTAGACTACGGCGACTTGAGTAACTTACATAGCCTCAGTAAAATATGCAACCTGTTCCTATGTGTCCATTTTTAGATACCTGCTGATACAAGATAATCGTAAAAGGTTAATGGAAATAGCATTACGAGCAACAGCAACAATTTCATTAACGAAATTTTCTAAGATTCGTGAAATAATAATCACGTCTTAAACATAATTTTCTCTATAAAACGAGTAAATATTGAATTAACAAGAGGAGTACAGTTGAATACGAGTACGTACTTATTTTAAGTGCTAATGTTGGTTGGTTGGTTGTGCATCATGTTGAAAGTACAATTTGACAGGCGAAAAAACATCTGTCAAATACATTATTAAAGTTTTTTTCCGTTTTTCTGTTCATTTGTATGTTTGTTTGTTTGTTTGTGTAGAGTATGTACATTCAGTTGTACAAAATACGTTGATTTGTTTGTGTTTCACTTGGAAATATTTTGTATTTCTTCATGGCACTCGAGAATGTTTTGGCATTTGTTGGCCGCCTTTGGCCTTAAACTGTTCGCACAAGTTTTGCATAAACAAATAAATCCTTGTCTTCTTCTATATGTATGTGTGTGTATGCGTGTGTGGTATCTACATGCAACACCAACCAATAATAGTAGAAACCAAAACAAAAATAAAAAATGAAAATTAAATTGTTTTTCTTTTTCATTTTCACTAAATGTTGTTGACTTTATTCTTATGGTGGATATGCTTGTCATGTTGTTGTCATTTGCTGTTGCTTTCATTTTATTTGCCATCGGTCTTGTGCCTTATCCTAGCTTAAGCAACAATATACTTAAGTCTGTCCATTAGCACAGCCAAATTTTTTTCGTATTCATGCAACGTAGTTTTCAAACTGCGTTGAATTGTTGAATTTAGCCGACATAATTGGGCATTTTAATCTGCAGAAGAATTGGAAAGAATGGAAAATATGCTGCTTAAGGTGAAATAAATTAATTTCGATTAGGTTGAGAATATTAAACAAAATTCCGTTTAATTGATAATCAAACAAACAAATCAAAAACAATGTGGCTTCATAGCAGTGTTAGAGAAGGCAGCACTACAGTAAACTTTTACAGGAAGAGGTTTAGCCACTCTTGCTATAAAGTCCAGCAACAGGAGCAAGCTATGTAGCACACATGGTATGCTCTACATACACACGCGATTTAAGTGCACAGCCATCTTACGAGGAAGTAAAGTGAACTGGCTATCGAAATTGTGTTTGTCTACCACGTTAGACCATTTTTTGGGGGGTTCTCTTAACTTAGTTATTTGCGAACAAAGCCACAATCCATGGCATTGGTCCAATTCAGCCTTACTTATGCATCAAAATCATGGAAAATTTGTCATTCGAGTTTCGGAGAAACTCCTTAGCTATACGATGTCATATTCCACACTCTGTTTCATTTAAATTTCTATATAGAAAGCACTTGAAGTCGCCATGGTCTTGTAAGATAGTGTGTTGGCTTATAAGACGTGAGGATGATTCAAACCCCAGGCTGGGAATTTCCAACGAAACAAAATATGAAAGTACAATGGGTCAATTCGACCTCCGGGTTGTTGTTGGCTTATAAGTCTAGTCTAGTCTCTAAATTGGCAAGTACACGTTCTCTAACTTAACCCAACCTAAATATGAAAAAATATTTCTTCGGTAACTACCTCTTACCGGAATTTTTGGCAAAAACTGTGAGAGTAAAAAAAATTGCCATGAAAAAGTTTCTCAAAAATCTGTCATTCGGAGTGTACTTTAAACTGTAGTACCCGCCACTCATCTATAAAATGAACGCACACAACATAAGTGGTGTGAGAAGCTATGTTGTAATCCTGACTGGAGGGTTGTAATGACCAATTGTGTATGTATCAGTCATGGAAAATTGGACATTTCACTCTACCAATCTACCCAGAGAAGAGTCGCCGTAGTCTAGCAGGTAGTGTGTTGGCTTATTAGACGCAAAGCCATGGTTCGAGCTCCAGGCCAGACATCAAGACAAAATACAAAAAGTATTTCTTCGTTGTACAATGGGTCAATTCGACCTCCGGGTACTGTACTTGTTTTAATTGGCAAGTACACGTCCTCTAACCTAACCTAACCTACCCAGAGAAGCCGTGGCGAACACTGTAACGATGCTATATTTCACACAAGATCTCGTATACATTTTGCTTCAATTAAATTTAAAAAAGAAAGCTTTTAATGTAAGACCCGATATTGTTTCTTATTCTTATTCGCTTCTCTTGATTTACACGTAAATAAAGGTCAACATGTATTCTAACAACAGGTGCTATACTATGTGGCTGTGTGGCATGAATTCCTAAATGAAATCACGTTCTGGCAATAAATCAAATCCATAAAGAAATGCCAGAGGATTTCATAGCCAAAAAAATGCCACTTTTAAGGACTGCTTTATGATGTAATGCATGCAGTCAGATAAAGGACTGGAACATCATTCTTTTATTAAGTAAATCAGCCAGAATGAATCCAACTACGGATGTGTTAGCAGTAACTATGAAAACGTAAAGAATTCCATTGAAATTCAAACAATTTTTAATTGCAATCGTGTACATGAAATCGAAATATTATACGAAGATGATGAGCTACTTTGTTAAAAGACGCCATTTGAAGGGTAGTTTTCTTTTTTGTCAAACTTATGTTTGATTTTTATTTGTAGTAAACAGCCTAGTTTGTCTCAATTAAATTCAAGTTGAAAGCAAAAACAGTTTACGTTTAATGGTGGCCATTAATTTGATTTGCTTGAGAAATGCAAGCTTTTGTTGGGAAAACAAAAATTAAATATTTATTGGGGAACGAGTACAATAGATCGTTTGACCGCAGTACTAAGGCATCTTTTTACTGCAATAACAATAAAAAAATTAAACGCGACAACTTCTCTGGCATAGTCAGGTAGCTACCAGAACACGTGGTTAAAATATGACCACCTTTAATACGCCTTATAACGAGAATCTCTCAATGAACTGGCAGGACATAGCCACAACCATCGAATTCACTGTTTAGTTCTCTGTATTAGGAACCCCTTTGAATACCTGTGAGCTTATAATTAACAACATAGTAATGTTTCCCACCAACTTCTGATAAGTACAAGATAAGGCCGCCAATCTGATCAAGGCTAGATGAAAGGGGCATGTAAATTTTAATCAAATTCCAAAGGACCACGCATAGTACGGTGGTTGGAGTCTTTACTGGACATTGCATTAGGGCTACTTAAGCGAAAGTAAATAATTTTGCCATGAGCCACAGAGATAAGGAAGACAGGACAGAAGTGTTCCTCAACTATTGAATACATGACTGGCGTTCTGACGATCTACTATTACTCTGCAGAAAACTGCATCAGCCGAGAATAGATGTTATAAGACTGAGTGATTTCATGTTGTATTGTGGATTTCATGAGTAGCTCTGGATGTTTGCATTACTAGGGGGCGATATTGAGGCCACTGGTATCACAATCATGCATACATTGCCTAAGTGCTTCTATTTCAACCGATTGGGTTTGAAAGCCACTTCTCCTCATTGTCAATCGTTCCAATTAAATTCTTTTATTTTTTTGTTTTGTTTTTTTATAAGGTGTTCAGATAGGCATCTTTATTACGTGAATCGCAATAAACGCCATTATTGAGCTCAATATTTCATATAAAGTTTCAATTAATTATTATGCAATAAATACGCAAATTGTTATAATATTGAGTAAAACTTTAAATGCAGCACTGTTGATATTTGACAACTCAAATGTCAAACAAACGACAAACAAAAAAGAAAAACAATGTTGCTAAAACAACCAGCTGTTTTGTCTACCAGCTGTCAAATGAATATTTAATAAGCAGCTGAACTACGTATACGTATTATTATGCCTGAACACTTAAAATATTGTACTCAATTAACCGAATATTGACTCAATAAAAGTGCATATCTGAACATAGTATTATGTTTCACTTGCTTTAACATGTTCACGACGGCTCATTCCACTGGTGGCCAACACTAGACTGCCATATCGGGTGGCGCATACTGCCGGAGGCCCGCACTAAACTGCCACATAGGGTGACGTGTACCACCGCTAGCTAAGCAATCGTTTGGTCTACTGTAACAGGTTCTCTGTAAAAATGTCTCGAAATTTCTTTTCGATTGGTTCACTACGTTTCTCTGTGAGAAGTAAAACGACAAAAGGTTTACTGAATGAATTATTTGAAAGCAAATTTAATCATGAAATCGCCGTAGCCTATTAAATGCAAATTCTTGGTTCAAATCTCAGCTAAGACATCTCAAAACAAAACGAAAAATTAGAAAATATTTCGTTAGGCGGCTTCCTCTCAGCAATTTTCTGGCAAACAACTCTGAAAGTAAATAAAATTCTGATCAAAAGTTTCTCAAAAATCTGTTCGGACTATACATCCCGCCGAAATTAAATTAACACACACAACGTGGGTGGCATGAGAAACTAGGTTGTAATCCTATCTAAAGAGTTCTAATGAACGACTAAGCAGGCACGTGAAGTAGTTAAACGATCACTGCCCTGAAATCTTATATATAAAAATGAATGTGTGTTTATTTGTTTGTGGGTTCCTGTATGTCTGGAAGGAGTTATAGGCTACTTTTTATTTTAAAATATCAAGTAGGGCAGGTGCCACGCCCACATACCCAATAAGTATTTAATGTCGCATATCTCATAAACTGCAACAGCAAGAGTCCTCAAATTTTCTATGGACGACTTTGACAAAATGGGCAGATTGACTATAGTGGGCATGTCACCTTCCATAGCCTATATATATAAAAATGAATGTTTGTTTATATGTACCTTATAGAATCGTAAACTATGCATTTGATCATGTTATGATCTTTAGCAAAGTTGTTGCGCATGAGCCGACGAAGGTTTCTAAGTTGGTATGACCAATATCCGATAGGTAGCGCCACTGAAAATTACTTAAAATGAATTAAATCATAAACTGTACATTCTTTAACAAAGTTGTTGCTGCATGAGTCGACAAAGGTTGGTGCGATTAATTTCCGATGGATGGCGTCACTGAAAATTATTCAAAATTAATGACAAGCAATTGGTCGACCTACACCTCAAGCACAGAAGAAAAGAGCATTACGAGCCTCAGAATCAGACGAGCATTGAGACTGGAAAATCTTCGAGTATATGCCGTGGAGACCCGATCGCTTAAATTACTTGAACAACGAGAAGTGAGATTAGAAACTGATCGAATGCGTACTACTCAGGCCCGTTCATCTGATTGATCAGGACAATGGGAAACAAAATCAATAAAATTATTCAAAATTAATTGGACATTTGTTTAATGTCTTTCCTTCAAATTTATTTTAGTTGGTGGCGCAGCAACATGCGCAGGGTACAGCTAGTATTAAATAAAAATGAATGTCTAGCCGATTGTAACTGTAAATTCGTCATGTTATTTGTAAGTTCTTGGAATTCAAAGTGCATTTATGCTACTGAAATGAAAATTGTTTTGTTGCTCCGCTGATAACATACGAGTATTTCCTAGAAAAAAATTTTAAAAATGTTATCAACAACTTGTAAATTTACACGCGAATAACAATAAAAAGATAAAAACAAAATGAAAAACAGAATGCAATTACAATTAAATGATGGCTTGTTTGCAATAACAACAGCTCAGGTATGCTAGTTTAACTCATGTAAACACTTTACTGATAACAGTCATCATAACTATCATGTGTTAATGGTTAGGGTGGGGCATTTTGCCAGAGAAGAAAATTCATATAAAAGTTACCAATGCCACTGGCAGTAAAGAGTTAGTAAAGAGTTCTTAAACGACAACGACAACCTTATAAGCGATACAAAGAAAGAAAGAAAAAAGAAATCCTCATTAATATGTGCCACATAAAATTATATATCGTGGGTGTATTGATAGCCTGCAGCTTCTACAACGGCGTTAAGGCCTCCGATTGCAGTGGTGGCACAACAATTAACAAGTACAATAGTTTATGCTATGACTTCCAAACGATTAGCAATTTGGCACCACGTCAACAAGTGTTATCGTTGATCAGATCCCATATGTCTAGTGATTCGAGATTTCGCAAGGCCGTAAACTATATGCTGTCAACACAATTCCGGACAACCACCCAAATGATCGATGACTCCAGTATTTATCGCAGTCTGTTAAATCAATTCTCGGATGCTGGTGTTAATACCACGGATATTAACAGCATAAGCAAAATATTCGATTGTATTCTGATTCCCTATATACGTGATGCACCCGGCAATCAACGTTCCGTTAGTTCCATTGAAAGATACGCCAACTCACGTTCATTGGATACTTTCATAGAGGAATTTAACAAATTAATACCCAAAGACAGTTTGATACGTACTTTGAAAAATCTTTTGGCAGAAAGTGATAACTTTACCGAATTCTATGCTCTTGTACGTGAACCCTCATTCCAATCCCAGGTTAAAGAAGCTTTTGTAAGTATTTTTGAAGGTATTTTGCAAGGAAATTCAAAAAAATGTTTTTAAAATTCCATTATTTTTGCAGAAAAATCGTGAAATTGCACGTCCCATCAAAATTTTACGTCGCAATCAAATCGATTTGTACAATTTGGCCCAATACGGTTTCAATCTATTGAATTTGGGTCCCAGCATCTAAGCGGCTTAAAAGAATGTATTGAATGTAAATGTAATGTAATGAGCATAAAATAAATATTTAATATCGTATGATAGAGAGGCACTAAAGAAATAAGAATTTTAAATCCATGGGCCAAAGGCCCATTTCATCAGATTAAGAAAATCTTGAATCAAATTGTAGTTAAGAGTGGTAATAAAAAGACATGTCAAGAATATGCATATACGTAGTGTGTATTTCTTAGTGACCTTATGACATAATGCAGCGAATTCGCCGTGACATACTACGTCACGTTAGTCCAAGACGCCTGTAGCAAAACTTTGAAAAATTTGAATTTCCGTTGGGTTTTTTTTTTATTACCCTCGAATGTTTTCAAACATCCATTCCAGCTCGAGAAGTCCTTGTAATCGACTATGGTAAGCTTTTCATTCATTTATTACTGTGACATCGGAATACCTTAGTACTGCGACCATGCGATCTATTGTAGTCCCCTCACACATTTATTGGCATTCCTAAGATGTCTCCTAAAAGACAATTGTCCTAATAAAGCTCAAGACTTACTGCCAAGCACCTGTTATGCCTTTAGATGTTTCCTTCTAGGCTGCATTAATACCACAGATTCCAAAAATATGCGCCTAAGATTCTTTCTCTTCGCCGTAGAATCTACATGTTGAGCTCCATGATGCCCATGAGGCACGGATCAGATGTCCTCTTCTTGTAATTTCTCAACAAACATTTTGATTGCCTCAAATTCACTTCCCGTCATCTTCTCTTAATTTGAGAATCCATTCCTTCATTAAACAGTAGGATACTGTCTCCTATTCTTGCAATTTCGTTTGTTTTGCTTACTGCTGAGACTTCCCACATGACCTGGGACCCAGGAAACTGGATGGAGTTGTGGGCGTATGAATGTGTTCAGTAGGTATAGTTTACTGTCGGATCATTTCAACGTATTGTAGGCGAATGCGGCAGCTATACGGCCTAGGCTAAGGATGGTTAGGTTAGATTAGGTTAGAGGATGCGTACTTGTCAATTAAAACAAGTACAGTTCCCGGAGGTCGAATTGACCCATTGTACAACGTCCTAGTCTCTCACACCACTTATATTGTGTGTGTTAATTTTATACATGAGTGGTGGGATCTACAGTTTAAAGTCGACTGCGAACGACAGTTTTTTGAGAAACTTTTTCATGGCAATTTTATTTACTCTCAGATTTTTTGCCAGAAATCTGCTGAGAGGAAGTCGCCGAAAAAATACTTTTTGTATTTTGTCCTGGTGTCTGGCCTGGGGCTCGAACCCTGGCTTTACGTCTAATAAGCCAACACACTACCTACTAGACTACGGCGACTTCAATCTTATATCTAATTGGTGTTTGCGCTTTGAGGATAGTTAAGGCAGAAAATTTCTCCGACCAGGCGTTTCACAACCACACAACTCCCTGTTTAGTATTCTATAGGACCCCCATAGAAAGCCTGAGAGCTTATAATTAACAACGTAGTAATGTTTTTCATCAACAAGGCATGGGCAAGGCTGGAGAGAGGGCCTCATGGCAAATACCAATACAGTAGTATGAAAGACATTTCTAGACCAAAACCCTTTTTTTGTTTTTCTGTACACAATGTTGATAACAAGTGTCGTCATTTTATCCTTTCTTTTGACGTACACCCCACCCTCATTCAAATATTTGCCAATTTAGCGTCATAGCACGACTTTCTATAGTAAATAACCACCACCGCCACCAACACGTGTCTCTTTAAGTCTGCTTTTGTGCAAGAAAGGCAGCACAAATGTTTGCCTGACCATGAATAGAGAGCGATAAGCTTGGAAATACATACAAAAGCAACTGTAGTAACTGCCACTTTCGATTGTCCGATGTCCATTTCTACATTGTCTTTGTCTTTGTCTTCTTTACATTATTTTTTTGGCAGAATCGTTTTTTTTTCTTTTTCTTCATTTCGTTTCATTCAAATGAGTCTACAAATTTGCAGACAAGCTTAAGAAAAAAAAACAATTGAAATGCCAAGTGGAATATGAACAACTCTCACTCACTCACTCACTATCTTTAAAAAGATTGTTCAACTAAAAACAGAGCAACAATAACTGCCAGACATATGTAATAGCTGAATAAGCAGACAAAAGAGAACAATTAAGACAGTTACAGTTGGTTAAGTCTGGCTATGTTATTACCATCCTATGCATTGTTGTAGAGGGTGCTGTATAGGGGGTATAGGTTCACTACAGCGTTAGGTATACATTCCCTACATTTTTATTCAATAAAATTCATGAACAATATGCGACTTAAACTAGCATGAAACTTGAAGCATTTGCTATGCTTTCTTTTCTTTTTTGGTGTTTAAAATTCTTATTTGTAGAAAGGAAGGCATACCAATAACGAATACAGCACGATTAATACTATGTTCAGATATGCACTTTTATTGAGTCAATATTCGGTTAATTGAGTACAATATTTTAAATGTTCAGGTATAATAATATACGCAGTTCAGCTGCTTATTCCATATTCATTTGATATCTGGTAAACAAAACAGCCGGTTGTTTCAACAGCATTGTTTTTATTTTAATTTGATTTCTTTTTTTGTTTGTCGTTGTTGATATTTGACAACTCAAAGAAAAGTTTTCGGTTAACTGTAATATGCTCACTAAACACACTTATGAGAGTGCTGCATTTTAAGTTTTACTCAATATTATAACAATTTGCGTATTTATTGCGCAATTATCAATTGAAACTTTATATGAAATATTGAGCTCAATAATGGCGTTTATTGCGATTTATGCAATAAAAGGGCATATCTGAACACCGTATAAGGCAATATAAAATACTCTTTCTGTCACTATCAATTCCCTACCAACTGAACTGTAACGCTAGTTTGAATAAAGAGGTATGATGGTCGAGTTTATGGAGAAATGCTTGCTATTGGGCCTGCTTATTATTTAGTCAAGACTACAGTTTAATGTCAACTTCGAATGACAGCCTTAAATAGCTTTTTCATGGCTACTTTCATAGCTGACTGCTACGGCTGATAGGGTGTACGTATGTAGTTGGTCATTACAATCCTTTAGTTAGGATTACAACCTAGTTTCTCAATTATTATTTTCTCTCACAGAGTAGAATCTGCTGAGAGTGAGTCATCGAAGAAAAATTTTGTCTGATGTGAGGTTTGAACCATGGCCCTACGACTAATAAGCCAAGACAATACCCACTAGACTACGGCAAACTTCAGGACAACAGAACTAAATGTTAGACTCGGAACTTATGTCTAGTAAACCAATACGTACACCCACTAGTCTACGGTGAACAGCTGAGATTTAAACTCGAAACTCATGTCTAGTAAACCAAAACTTTACATACTAGCCTGCTGTGTATACCGACTAAAAACCCGCCTTGTCTCCTCACCTGGGAATCATTCCACCTCGGAACCACGGTTGTATTACTTCGAGGTGAACCCCTTTTCTGGCATATGTTCCAGTTCCATCATCGACAGCCTGCGTCCAGGCTCCGCTCTATTCTCATTCTGCTGCGTCTAGGTCAAATTTCTTCCTTCGCAGGACGTGCTCTACAAAGTGTTTTACTGCATTACATTTTTAGCACGACGTTTGTAGGGCTAATGACGCCGATTTCAGCTTCGAGTCGCTGACGGCTTTCGGCCCATCGACGACAGCTGAAGAAAGTGTGTTCGGAATCATCTAACGTTTATTTCTCTTCATAGATACAGAATGGCGAGCGGCATTTCCTCATGCGATGCAGGTACTCTCTGAAATCTCCGTGACCGGTCAGCATCTGGGTTATGTAGTAGTCTACTTCGCCGTTTATTCTGTTTTTCCACACTTCCAACTGGGGAGTCAGTTTATATGTCCATCTTCCATGCTGTTCATTTTCCCAGCGAAATTGCAATTTTAGGAAGACTTCGTGCTTTATCGCTTCTATGCTCTGTCGTTGAGTCGTACTTTGCCTGGCGTTGAAGATCATCCGGCGCTCATATGCTTGTAGGTCTATGGGAACCATTCCGGCATTAACTAGGACATCTTGTGTCGATACCGTGCGATACGAGTATGTCACTCGTAGAGCAACTATCCTCTACGAGTTTTCTAGCCCTGATCCGGGTTTCCAAAGTAGATGCCCAGATTTCAGACTCATAGAGGAGTATACTATTTCCAGCCTCCATAAGTAGCTTCCTCTTACTTGGGAGGGGTTTGCCATCAGTCTACTTAGTTGAGTTGTTATTCGAGCTGCTCTCGCTGTTGCATACTCTATCTGCTCTGAGTAGGTCAGTTTCGAGTCCAGTCTAATTTAATCGATTTCTTCGTGGGAATAACCAAGTCGCCTATGTTGATTTCGATCTCGATCGGAATGTGTAGTCTGGTTAGTAGAAGCAGCTCCGTTTTATGCATGGCCAGCTGTAGGCCGTGAGATTCCAACCAGTGCTTAGTCCGCATCATGACTTATGATGTGCAACATTTTGGCAATGGAAATCAAAGAATCAAATAACAGAACGACAACTTGCTACACTCCATATGCAGTCAAGCCAGCAGCTTCGAAATATCTTATCACAGCATTCAGCATATTTTTCTCCCTGATCGGTGTTGGACATGGCTTTAACCAATGCTCTGTAAGTTTCTAAGCTTTATTGCGTTAAAATGCAATTCCGAAATAGAAACCCTTGTGGACCTCCTATACTGGCGGTGAAATAAATCTTCAAAAGCTAATCAAAGATGTCTAAACTCAATACCAACAACTAAGAGCTTGAAACGGGGTGTTGAGAATTACATTAATAAGACCAGTCAAGCATATGATTTGTTAACAGGTGATTCAAATATTTTGGGAACTGTTGGGATCGAAATACGTGTCCCCGTCTCTTATATATTGAAATTATGATTACTAAGGCAGAGGGTGGAACTAAAATCCTTCAATCTGGAAAACTGCTGATCAGTTTGAGTACGCATCAAAACAATCCTGTCTCATCAAACTCGAATGCCAATAATCTTCTCCAAATGTAGATAGATTTTCTGCTTCCTTAAGAGAAGCGGTTCATCCACATCATATTAAGGACTGCTCAAGGCATAGTCGTAGCAAATTAAACATTTTCTTGTCAAACAGCATACGTGTCGTACATAGATTAGCGAAAAACTTTACCACACGACACTAAATGCAACACTTTAAAATATTCAAGTGGCCATCTGTGACAACAGGTTTACATTACCATATTCCGTACGGTTTTGTAAAACGCTTGTGTGTGTGTGAATATATTTAAAAATCTATTTTTAGAAAAATCTTTAAATTTTATAAATCTTTAAGAGACACTGAAAGAGCAAAAGCTTCTTATACACGCGCCCATTCATGTGTTAAAATGGCAAATCAGTATGAAAGTAAGCACATCCTTTAAAGCACGTGCATACATGTGAACTAATCTGGCTGTTAAAAAAAACCAGGCAAAGAAAGAAACGTATTGAACAGGAATATAAAGATTTGAATTTCCCTTTGTACACCTTTTCATCAAATGCTTTATAAATGGTTGCCGGGTAACTTTTAAGTGTCTTGAGACTAAACGAAAGGTATAAAAGAGGCTTAAATAGCTTCTTAAATTTTTTTATGACTTTAAACTGCTTTTCTCTTTTTCAAAAATAAATCTCAATCATGTAATAAAATTGTCATTAATTTATTGTTGTAAAGTTTTTTTTATTTTTAGAATTTTATTTTATTGGATGATAAAATTAATCAGAATTTGTTAAAGTCATATGTCAAGTAGTATGTATAGGACTAGCTGTCTTGTCTTGTTATAAACATGGTAGCACAAAACAAAGTTTTATGAAGAGGCTCAGGACAAATATCTAATGAAACAGGTGCTAGCAAGGTGGGTTTGCCATCTCTAGTCAACTAAAATCAGTAACTTCTTTAAAAATATATGGGATTGCTGTATGTGCTCTAAAGAATTTTACTCTTTGAGTCCTTGATATTACATTCCCATTGTCAATGTATTCTTCAATCAAAATTCAAAATTCGAAATTCAAAAATGTTTCTTTGAAAATTCCCAGAATCTTTCACTCAGTGTTTTAGGGAGCCATTTCATCTCTACCATTGCACATAATATCTTTACGTAAGCTAGGTTACGACGGCCAGAGTGGTAGTAAAGAAATCTAAAATTGCCAGCTGAATGAATCTTTTCGATCCCACTGTGTTCCCCGTGTAATGTCAAAAAGAAATCAAGCGCATGCAAAGCGTTTACTTGTCCTACAGCCTGGTGCATGGTATCAGCCAATGCATTTAGAACTCTTGAGGAAATTAATTGCATACATAATTGGTCATTAAAATCCTTTAGACAGGATTACGACCTAGTTTCTCACACCACTTAAGGTGTATGTGTGAATTTTTTTGCATGAGAGATGGGACCTACAGTTTTAAAGTCGACTCCGAACGACAGATTTTTAAAAAACTTTTTCATGGCAATTTTATTTACTCTCAAGAGTTTATGCCAGAAATCTGCTGAGAGGAAGTCGCCAAAGAAACTAATTCGTCACAAATATTATTGGACGAGTACATGCATACAAACATAATTGCGCGTTACAACCCTTAACACCTAGTTTCTCGGATATTACAGCTTAAAGTCGATCCTGAACGACAGATTTTGAGAAACTTTTCATGGCAATTTTATTTGCTCCCAAGAGTTTATGCCAGAAATCTGCTGAGAGCGATATTTGAGAAATATTTTTTTCATATTTCGTTTTGATGTCTGACCTGGAGTTTGAACCGAGACCAACACACTACCTACTAGACTACGGCGACTTTAGGATAAGTGACAAGTACTGATCCAATTTCACACAAACTCAAAACACAGCATAATAGCGCTGAAGTTACAATTCACAAGCCACGTTCAAACTCTTACAGTCTTAGAACCGTGAGCTAAGCTATTAACAAAGTACAGAGGACATGAGTGATTTCTTTACGTCATTGCAGCCCCCAAAATAGACGTGAATAGGAGCTCTAAGTCCAATAATCACCAACAATCTTCTCTTCTGTGAATTTAAACCCAAAGCAACTCATTTCTTATTACTTCAGAACGGCCAAATATACCGTGTTGTAGCATACATAAGTTAGTCGACCGAACTAGCTTACGTTAACTTCCTTTGTGCTCACTTCTCATAAATTTTAAATAAAGCAAACAACAATTATGTGGTCAACGGGCGAATTATTCAGCTATAGACGCTTCATAGCAAACCTATAAGCGTCAAAATTTCTTTCATTGCAAGCAAGGTCAACCATAGAATTGGGTTGACATATAAAACGTTTAGAACTGCTTAAATATACGAAACCTCTGACGCATACGCAGTAACATATAAGGCAAGTACCAGTCTTTTCGGACTTTGGCTACGAGAACATTGTATTCATTCTGAGAATTAGGCGGAAGATAATCTTTTTCTTCATTGATTTGATACAGTAAATAAACTCTTCCAAAAGTTGCCATTTGCTCGAACATGTTCTAACAGACCTTATCTCCGTGACGTTAAGTCTAAAGCCGTAGTCTTAGCTTTTTATTTCCGGCTGCCTTCCAAAATGTTAGTTGCTTTGTGTTTGAACAAAGTATCGTGTTTCATAATGCCGCTGTACAAAATATATACAATGTATTCTATTTCAAAACGTCTTTAATGTGTATTTCTAACGCAGTCAAAACGCAATCAGTCATCGAATTTATAGTTGATGCATTGTTTGGTTACTTTGCATATCTACATAGTTTATATACAGTAGTAGAACTGCATACAAACTTTGTATTGATACATTTTGAGAGGCAGCCCCCATCAGATCAAAGGGCAGTCAGTAGTAATTTAGCAACCAATACTGTAAGATTTTTATTTTATTTCTTTTCGTTTCTTTTTCTTTTTTAGGAGCCTTTAAATTTTCCATTCTCTCATTTAATTTCTTTAAATATTCATTCCTTGGCGATATTACTCTTCAAATACAAAACATTGTTTATCAATCCACAATTTTATTCATCACTTAAATTTTATCACAAACCATCCAACGAAACTCACAAAGTAGATGCTCATGAGCCCTCATTAATTCAGTGCAAAAATCAATGTTTAATTTCCATTCCTTACCCTGTAATGGAATCCATAAACTTACATTTACTTTGTACACACACAAGTGTGTATGTATTTCAAAGTTTATTCCCACATGCATACGTATGTAAATGAGGGAGAGAAGATAAGCGTTAAAATATATAAACGAGTATGTGTGTATGTATGTGTATGATGTATACAAGAGAATATTTAACTCGATTTGTTTACTTTGTTGTCTCTCTCTCTCTCTCTCTGCCATAATGTTTATTTACTTTGATGTCAGTTTTTATTTCTCTTCCATAAAATACAAGAAACTTTAATGCAGTGGTTTGAGTAAAATCGTAATGTTTATGTATTGGTTTATCCAATATGTGTGTAAGTATGTGAGTGCTGTTTAATGTGTAAGACTAGCTGTTAATAAAAGTCTATGCATGTGTTCATTTAAGTGAGAGGAGACAGTATAATAAAGAAATCAGTTTAAATAGTGACAAGAGCCTTTTTACACACACACACTACAATTACAAGATTTTGTTTTTTTTGTTTTTTTGGAACCAAAGGCAATAGACATTTTGACTCTGAAAGTGGAAAACATATGATAGAAATGATAGAGTAAGAGAGAGAGGGAGAGCGAGAGAAAGCAAAAAATAAAAGAGTAAGTGAGTATGCCCTACTTTAAGTTAGAAGTGACAAATATGTAATGATTAAAGTGCTGCAAAATGAAGCATCCTAGGTTCGAATACAGCAGAATTAGCTCTTTTTGGCTCGTAGGTATTGATTTTTTAAAGGATCGCACACCCTACCGTGAGTTTGATAATAGAGTGCCTGGAGATATTTAAAGATTTTTGTGTGTCTTTTAAACAGAGGCCAGAGAACTTTTAAATGACACAGAAGGAGATGGAATTGCCACTGTCCTGTACTCTCGCACTGAAAAATATTTAGATTTATTGTTTGCTGACAGTTTTAGAATGTGGCAGTAGGTGTAACAGACTCAGTATGCATAGAAGCCGTCCTAGTAAATTCATCAAACGCCTCTGCATTCAAAACTCTGATCAAGAAGAACCTTAAACTCCTTGCGTGTAAGAAGTAAGGTCATATTGCTATTTGGGAACACCAAGGCTTTGATTGCTGCTTGGCTAGTAGAGAACATTTTTAGAACTGCAAAGATTTCTCTTTGAATTTTGCTAAGGCTCTACGGCAATGTAAAGAATTCTGCAAAACGGCCGGATTTGGAAAAAACACCAGCCCCAAAGCTTTTGGCATTTGGCGTCTCTCTGCAAAGATTATAAAACTAGAACTCGTACCTCTTCTCTATGCCTTCCATAATACAACATAATTGGTCATTGGTCAGGTTGTTTAGCCAGGATTACAGCCTAGTTTCTCACACCACTTATGTTGTGTGGGTAATGAGTGGCGGCAGCTACAGTTTAAAGTCTATTTCGAGCTACAGATTTCTTTGAGAAACTAATTCATGGCAATTTTTATTTACTTTCAGAGTTTTTGCCAGAAGGCTGCTAAAAGTAATTCGCCGAAGTGCTGGCTTTGAATCGCAGCCTTTACATTACATAGGTTAGGTTAGGTTAGTGTTGTAGCTTCATACCAGAAGCTCACTTGAGCACGCTTAGCGGCCCCTTGTGATGCCACAGGTGAACGCAGTTCCTGTACTGACCAAGTTCTTCCGAACCCAGGAGGGGGAGGTCGGTCAGCTCAAATTCTGCATATCCAAAACACGACTACCCCGCGCTGGATAACCAGCCAGAAAGTTTGATGAACGAGGCTATATCCTTGACATCAATGGACGATAGCTCCGTCATGCTGACAAGGTTCGGAGAGCCAAATAACCTATAACTGCACCTTGCAAGAGATGGGCATTGACAAAGAAAGTGGATAACAGTCTCGTCCTCCTCAGCGGATCTGCATCCACGGCAGAAGTCATTAAATGGGAGCCGCATTGTCTACACATAACACAGTGACCTGTAAGCATGGCCACTGTGATTGAGATGATGCCGCGACCAAGTCCAAGTAACTGGTTGGTACGACTTCTATCCATTTGGGGCCAGGTGAGTCTAGCGGTAGAGCAGGACTCCTCGTTGATCCAGGATAGGTTGGCGTCTCGGAAAAATTTCCGCGCGATGGCCAGTTTGAACGAGGCAAGTGGCATTCCTAAGTCGATTGAACAGGATTCCGGGAGTAGTGCGCCAGCTCTGGCTAGCTTGTCGGTTCTGCAGTTTCCCGGAATGGCACAGTGTCCGGGAACCCAGACAAGTGTGACACAGAAGCGCCTTTTACATTACATTACAACCGTTTAGTCAGGATTACAACCTAGATTGTACATTAATTTTTTCCATGTCTGGCAGGACCTACTGCTACCTACTCCGAACGACAGATTCGAGAAACTTTTCTCTCAGAGTTTTTCCCAAAAGACTGCAGTGAAGACAGCACGTCTTTAGACTACGGCGTCGTCATTATTGTGTTACTTCCTTTAAAAAAAAGAGAGGAATAATAGGGCAGATTGTGAACGGATTGTGAATATTTAAAGAAAGGCTCCGCTTGTGAAAGTATAAGACTGTTTGATAGGCATCACTGGTAGCATCATTTACAGAATTTCGATATTATGTTGGCATATGAATAAGTTAGCAATTCCTTTAAATAATATATGTTCACCTAACCAAGCTAAACAAAGCTTAGATAGTTTAATTGCCATAAAGTTATGGAAGGTGTTGTATAATTAATATAAAGCCTAACAAATTCGCCTCTTATCCGCTTCTTTTTCCCCGTTTTTAAATGCCTCGATAGTGATAAAACTATTGTTAGTTAAACTTTATTTGTTTGTTTTTGTTTTTGTTTTTCGGTTTTCGGTTTATTACTTCACAGATAAAGTCCTTAAGGATATCAGGCCATTCACCGTATGCTCAACTTTTTACATGTCAATGTGTGAATATGTATGTAACTATGTAAGTGTGTGCTGCCTTAATAACAATATTAAAGAACATCTTTGTAACTTACTGTTTAACATTGTACAAGTAGTGTATGTGTGTGTGTGTGTGTGTGTGCATGAGTAGATGTTAGTGAGTGAGACTAAAAGTAATTGTGTGTTTAATCTCTTGGGAAATACATGCAAAAAAACCCACATGTACCAAGCAGTATTCCATTTACTCTAATCTTTCGAAAACAATCACTTCTACGTCTACTCCTGATTTTCTTTTCTATGCAGGCACATGTAACATATTGTATGAAACCAATCCTTATTAACAGTGTGTGAGTACGTATGTACATGCCGTAGGTGGGAAGTAGGTGTAGAGGATATTCGTAATGCGTATGGCATTGTCACTGCTGCCATAAATAAATGAAATTCTTGAGATTTTAAAGAATGAAAATAAATTTTAATTTTGCCTTTGTAATGACAAGGTGACATGAGATTTCTGATGGTGTATGTTGTTCTTGGAGTAAATATTTTTTTTTTGCACTGGAAGTAAGCCGCATATATCCAGCAAAGAAGGGCAATATATTATCCTTTCATTCATAAATCATAATATATTCACACGTATTTGCCTTTACACCTTTAAACCATCAATTAATTTTAAAACCGAATTTAATAAAAAAAAATAACTTTTTTCACCTTATTAAGCCAAAATAATCTTCAAATCTTTCATTATCTCTTGCGAATTGCTATTGAATTTACAATTCTTAGCTTTTGTTTTCCTCTTTTGTTTGTTTAGTTCATCAACCAGTTAATTCAACCACCATCATGATTATCACCATTATCATCACCATCATTATCATCATCTTGGCATTGCTTATTTTAGTTAATTGATCGAATTTAAACAATTCAATTAATTAGTGGCTGTATTAAGTTGTCGTCATTAGAATATTACAAATACATTCAGAGGAGATACAATAACAGTTTGTCAATGTATTGGTGTCTGTCCACTGTATAGGGTATGGTATCCTATTGGTCTTGAGGTTTTCGTATTTGTACTCTGTATGTACACAGTTGTGGTTAAAGAATTTAAAGAGAACGTATAATGAGCGAATGAATGTAAGAGATAAACTATTTCCATTAGCATTTTGGTTTATTTATTCTCATTTTTCCTTTTAAGCTTTACCGCAGTGTTATCACAGACGGTATATTGAGTACGGGCTAATGTTTGTAGCAAATTGGAACAGCATAAAAGAATTAATAACATAAGAGGAGATAGAAACCCTTCTTCGGTTGAGAAAGTAGGTTCACCACACTGTCCTTAATTCCTGCAGAAGTCATTCAATAGAAAGACTAAAGTCGCCGTAGCCTAGTAGGTAGTGTGCCGGCTTATTAGACGTAAAGCCAGGGTTCGAGCCCCAGGCCAGACATCAAGACAAAATACAAAAAGTATTTCTTCGGCGACTTCCTCTCAGCAGAACTTCTGGCAAAAACTCTGAGTGCAAAATAAAATTGCCATGAAAAGTTTCTCAACAATCTCTCTTTCGAAATCAACTTTAAACTGTAGGCCCCGCCATTCATGTCTGAAATTAACGCACACAACATAAGTAGTGTGAGAAACTAGGACGTTGTACAATGAGTCAATTCGACCTCCGGGTACTGTACTTGTCTTAATTGACAAGTACACGTCCTCTAACCTAACCTAACCTAAGACTAAAGGACTGCCTTCCAATAAGTCAGTGCCCAGAGAGAATCGCAACTGAGCGATGAATGGACATACGATTTAAGAGCAGAAATGCATCAATCCCCAGGTTAAACATCTCGAATGCAACGAAATATGATTCTTCGACGACTTCCTCTCAGCAGATTTCTGACAAAAACTCTGAAAGTAAATAAAAATTGCCATGAAAAGTTTCTCAAAAATCTGTCATTCGGAGTAGACTTTGAACTGTAGGTCCCGCCACACATGTATAAAAATTAACACACGCAACATAAGTGGTGCGAGAAACTTGATTGTAATCCTGACTGCAGGGTTGTAATTGACCAATATGTATGTATGTATGCATGTAATGAATCAATCCTCTTCTTATCCATATAACCCATACATTATTGTCGTTAGATGATGCCTTCCCTCAAACAATATCTTCTCTATTCTGATTGCCCTGCAAAACGTCACGCAGCTGCTTGTTGTCAACAATAACAATGCCCGGCCTAGGACCTGATATGAGCCCAGGTGTTTCCTTCTGAAATGCACTACTGCCCCACATATTCCAAGACTGTTTCAATGATTCATTTTATCGTCACATGATCCACATCTTGGGCTTGAAACAATCTTCATTCTGAATAAATGTACCCTGATCCCACAGGGCCCTGTCAAAAATCAATTACTCAGGTTATTCCTGCGTAGACTGTATTGACTCAGAACTCCTCTTATATTAAATACTCAACAAAAGTTTTGATTGCCTCAACCCTACTGGTTTTGAGAAAAGTCTTCTTCTCTTTTCATTTTTCCTTCACCCCTACTCCACTGTAGGGTTTTGGCTCCATTAACGACCTGAAAGATCCTCTCTTTGCAAGTTCGTCTGCTTACTCGTTGTCGCGAATTCCCACTTGACCTGGAACCCAGCGCAGGAGAGTAAAGCAGAGTCTAGCAATTTGACAGGCTCTTTCGTGCTGCCAATGAAATTGAGCGTCTCAGTAAAGGAGAGAAGAATATCTATTTTAATTGACACAGTATTGATACCTATATAACATATCGGTGGTGATGAGCTCTATGCTGGCTCTGTCAAATTCTCTTCGAATCTATCTTGAAACCCTTTGAGTGATCCGAAATTTCCCCGAGCAAGTCTAGAAATTCCTGGATGGGAACACACATCAAAGAGACGTTCGTAAGGGGACTTAATTGGAACCTGGTTGGCAAAGTAAATCAAAAGATTCTCAGGGGAAAATACCGCCCCCCCCCCTTTTAAAAATGCGCATGACTTTCGCCTGGAAAACACAGCAGCTGTCAAGCAATCTATTCGAAAGTTTAATGTGCGTCGAACAGTTTTGAAACCATCAGTAGAAACCTTAAGTATTCCACATTGAACTTTCGGATCTTCAGATCAGAGGTCCCTATTAAGCAATTTATAACGAAACAACTCCTTGTTTCAGTAGGAGCTCAGAGACAAGCGTAAGTAGCATCAATGAGAGTGTATTGTATTGTATTGTACGGTGTTCTAAAGTCAACCTTGATGGACTGGAGTTATCTTTTTTCTTCTTTGTGTCTTCATTTTCTTTTATTTTCTTATTGACCCTTTAGCCACATTGAGTTCAAACTATAATTGATTGTGTTAATGTTGTTGTTGTAATTTCGTATTTATTTAGTAATACAGACGCGTCAATCTCGTGTATAAATTAATTCAATTGTTTGTGTTCGCTTGAATACAAGTTTCGTTAACTTCGTTTAAAGAATTGTAATTAGATTTGCTATCGTTTTCGTTTATTTCTTCATTTCAACTTGAAAAAAAGAATCATTTCACGAGAATTTAATTTCAACTTGAATTTCTGTTTAATTTGAATGGTTTTTGATGGGTATTGGTATGGTATTGGTATGGGTATGGTATGGCATTGGTATGAAGTATCGATTTCTTCAATCAAAATTTGTAACTCTGGGAACAGTTTAATATTTTGTAATTAAACTTTGTAACTCTGGGAACAGTTTAATATTTTTTAATTAAGACCTGATAATTTTGGTGTTAACCATACTCCAGAATGAGGTTTATCAATTACTAAAATGTCGAAGAAATCATTGACCGGCATATGGACATTGTTAGGGGAATCAATCATCATATCAATCATATCAAGATTGATGAGATTTTTTGTGATTATCAAAAACGAAAATGAACAAACATTAAAAAAGCCCTTTATATCCTCATCATTAATGTTAGTGGAATGGAATTTAAAAATCAATCGTCTTTGTTGATTGACCATTTGCCATTGATGGCATTTGATATCAAACATAGCATATCAAACAAATATGCTTTAAAAGATATTTTTTTCAAATTCTCAAGTTTATTTATAACAATTTTTTACTTGATTTGAGTTATTTTAAAGCAAATTAAACGCAATAGAATTTTATAAAAATTTAAATGTTCCTACAATGCTGTTGATTTGGCTTTTGATTTACTTCATGAAGTATTGAAAATTTATGATAATTTATGGTAACATTTTTCAATTGAATTTTTTCAACGATGATTGACTCTACACACAGTATACTTACTATTCAATTGAAATTGAACTGAATTCCTATTAACAATGTATTATATTTCCATATGAATGCACAATTAAAGGAATAAATTTGTTCTAGTAAATCATAAAATTATAGGAGGCTTGAGCCTTCAAGGAAATTTTTTTGTGGAAATGTACATAATGTACATGTATTTGCATAGCCAAATATTTATACACACAGTATAAATGCATACCAATAATAATAGTAATAACAAAACAGATATAAAAACAGATGAATCAAAATATTTTTTTATTCACATATTTATGCACTTTGATAGGAACATTTTCTAAAAATTCTTCAATTCAAATTAGTAGGAATTGAGAATACAAATTGAAGGAAAGAGTTTTATGTGATTCGTCGTAAAATGTTATCCACATATATACATACATACGTACATTGTTGGTCGTTACAACCCTTCAGTCAGGATTACAAACTAGCTTCTCACACCACTTATGTTGTATGTTTTAATTTTATACATGAGTGGCGGTAGTTACAGTTTAAAGTCGACTCTGAACAACAGATGTTGTTGAGAAACTTTTCATGGCAATTTTTATTTATTCTCACAGTTTTTCCAAAAATCTGCTGATAGGAAATCGTCGAAGAATTGAGATATATGACCTGGGGTTTGAAGCTTGGCTTCACATCTAATAAGCCAACACACTATCTATCTGTTCGCAGGCGAAAAATCACCATACTTTCCGATAGCCAAACGGCCATCAAAGCATTGTATTCTAGTGTAATAAACTCCAAGACGGTGTACGACTGTCACAGATGTCTCAATGAGATGGTGAACCGATATGATGTTTGTATCACATGGGTACCGGAACATAGAGATATTCCCTGCAACTGCAGAGCGGATGATTTGGCCAGAAGGGGCACGACCATCGAACTCTCTGATGAATTCTCTACATTGGGGATCCCTTTGGATGCCTGCAGGCTGCTAATTGACAATGCAATCGTGGACCTTGTCAACAGCAGGTGGGCAGCTTCGGATAAGGGCAGAAAGGCGCAAAAATTCTGGCTAAGGCTGGATAGGAGACGCACGGCGACTCTGCTTAAACTCCAAAAAGCAGGCAGGGTTATTACGGGGCATTTATTATAGGAATGCATGCGAGGCGTATTGCTCTTGGACACCTTCTGCAGAAGCTGTGGAGATGAAGAAGAGGATGAAACTATTCTTCATCTACTGTGAACATGCCCGGCAATTGGTCAGAGCAGAAAGAGACACCTGGGTGCCTACTACATGGAGGGCCTAGTTGAACTGTCATGCATGGATATTGGCAGTCTGAGTCGCTTCATCGGAAGCTCCGAGTGGTTCCTGGAATAGGAGAGAATGTGAAACTGTGGTATCACAATGGGCCCTGTGTGCGGCCTAAGTGTGTCCGCTCATGACTCCATCGAGGGGACAGCCAGTTCTACCTACCTACCATCTATCTGCTGAGCTTATATTTTTTACAACCTACATAAATAAAATTTTTGAAATTTCCACCAAAATAGCTGTTGAAATACTTGTCTTAGACTTTTAAGCACCTTCAAAAACAATTTTTTTTTTACTTTTTTTTGGATATCAATTTTTATTTCAAAATGATTACGTTACGCTACGTTGTACGCTTTTGGCCATTTCTCTAATCCTCAGGCAATTAATAAACAAAATAAACACAATCAGTCATACAAAAATAAAAAAAAACACAAAATCACTGGCAAAAATCTGTAAATCTCAAGGGAATATCTTTTCTACATAACAGCCATATCCTCGTCCATAATGTGAGAATCATCATCTATTTTTAAACGAATGCCTTGGTAACCAGCATCATTTATGTGGTTATAGGATATGAATTGATTTAATATGAATATACTCGTATACAATAACAACAACAATAATAATATTATGTTGGGAAATTATACGGTAATTTGTGAGAAGAAAAAAAAACGGGAATAATTTCATTATTTGTTGCTGTTATTTTTATTGTTATACGGTGTTGTTGTTGTTTTTGTTGTTGTTACAGAAAAAAATTCAGTTTTATTTCTAAAACATGTCCAAAAATTTTGTTTTCGCATATTTTTCGTTTATTTTTATGGCCAAAAAAATATTTTTTCGTTTCTGTCTTAATCGTTAGGCACATGTCACGTCTCATGACTAAATATGAAGAGGTAAAGTAACAGAAATTGTGTTTTATTTGGGAAAAAATGTTTGCAAATGCTAAGAATATGTTATTCAGACAATAACATTTCGAAATATTTGCACAATTACTTACAAAATAAGGCAAAATAAAGTAAAAATAAGATTGATTGTGTTGTGTGGAAGCCGTTGGCTTTTTAGATGTGAGGTCAAGGTTCAAACCCCAAGTCAGATATCTCCAACTAAACGAAATATGAAAGAAGTAAACGAATTCCTCTCAGCAGATTTCTGACAAAAACTCTGAGAGAAAGTAAAAAATTTGCCACGAAAATATTTCTCAAAAATTTGTCATTCAGAATCGACTTTAAACTGTAGGTCCCGCCTTGCATGTATAAAATTAACAGACATAACATAAGTGGTGCGAGAAGTTATGTCGTAAGCCTGACTGAAGTATTGTAATGGTCAATTGTGTATGTATACAGATCGAAACAAATAAATTTCTGAAAGTGAAACGTCCGGGTTATAAGGTGCTGGCATTAAAACTTCCCAACGAAGCTCTCTCAGTTTCTGCACTGCCATCCAAGATGTGTGTGGTTCAGCATTGTCACACATCAATTGTGATCGTTTTAATTGAACTGCATGCCTCAGACTTCTAAATTGAAGCTTGCAGTGATGAAAATCTATTGTTTGAACAGAGTGTTGAAGCTTTTAATGACCAATTGTTGACAATTCCAGCTTTGCCACCCTCTGTTCAGCTTCAGCTTGCTTCAGACTTCATCTTTTTTACATATTAACGTCGCATGTGATTCACGTTTCATTGTCCACTTCAAAAATGTTGGGATTTCGTTCCATTGCAAATGAACAAATTTTTCGATATTTTTCCAAATGGCTTGGTAGCAGATTACTGTAACCTATTGGTCTATTAGACGTGAGATGTTAGAACAAAAAATATTTCTTTCGGTAAGATCTTCTCAGTTGTCTTATGGCAAAAGCTAAGATGATTAATTAATTGGCATGAGAAGGTCGCCGTGGTAAAGTAGGTAGTGTGCTGTATTATTAGATAGGAAATCGTAATTCAAACCTTAGTTCAGTCATCTCGAACAAAACAAAACATGAAAAATATGTCTTTTCATCTTATGCCATGAATTAAAATCTGTCGTTCGGCGGCGACAGACAAATTAAACTGTAGCTCTTGCCACTACTGGATAACATGGGTGGCGCGAGCAGCTAGGTTGTAATCCTGACTAAACGGTGATAATGCCCAATTAAGTTAGTAAGTAAGAGAAAGTTTTTTTTTAAATATGATGTTCGTTACAGTAATTCAATGGAAACTTCCATCATATTTTTATGCCCTTGCAAAGGCATAGTATAGTTAACTGTTTCCTTGTCAATTTGCCAATTTGTTTGTATGAACCTCGTCGTGTGTGTAAATTCTTTAAAGACATTCAACACTTTTTTAATTCAGCGTTGCTCGTGATTTTCTGCAAAAAATTCCTTTCATGTTCACTTTAACTACATAAATGTGTTCACAGTTTTGTTGTTTTTGCTTCTATTTTGTCCTCCTTTTGGTGCTTAATTTTTTATTTGATTTTTAGATTGAATTTTTGTTGAAATTAAATTTTTTTCGCTCTTTAGCAAAAATCTTTGAAAACTATTCGAATGCATTTCGAAATTTTTTTTCAATATAAACTATTTTTGTGATGTATTTGTGTATAAAAAATGAAAGTTTATTTCATAAATAATTTAATTTTAATATTTTTAAACATTTGAAAAAAAATATTAAAAAATATGGGAAGTAATCCCAAGGAAAACATGAGAATTTTTTTTGAACGCAGTTTTATTTGATTTAATGTAGTCGCCGTAGTCTAGTAGGTAGTGTGTTGGCTTATTAGATGTGAGTCCAAGGTTCAAAGCCCAGGTCAAACAGTTACAATAAAACGTAATATGGAAAAATATTTCCAGGGCAACTTCCTCCCAACAGATTTCCGGCCAAAACTCTAAGAGAAAGTAAAAAATTGCCATGAGAAGGTTTCTCAAAAATCTGTAGTTCGGAATCGACTTTAAACTGTAGTTCATGGCGCTCATGTATAAAATTAACGCACACAACAGTAAGTGATGTGAAAAGCTAGGTCATAATCCTAACTCAAGGGTATGCAGTATGTAGACAACGTCTGTACTGGTCCTTAGATAGACAGAAATTACAGTCCTTATCAACTTAGATTCAAACATTTCGTCTCATTCAACAAATATTCCGATGACCTAAATTCCTGAAATAACTGCCTGATAAGGTATCCCTCAGCCGTTCCTTAACCAATTAAAATTTCTTAAGTTTTTTTCTTTCTTTTTTTTCTTTTAAAACTGCTTTTAAGTCTCCATTATGTTTTAACAACCGAATAACAAACGTAAATAAGCTGAAGTAAAAAACTTTCGTTTTAATTTTATTTGACCAGTTCTGCTGCAAATAGTTCCTTAAAATGCGGTGATGAAATTAAGTTTTCCCATATAAAAAAAAAAGAAAATAAAAATCGTTTGTATAAGTAAGTGTACAAGAGTGGGTATTTAACATATTACAAGAAAATCTTTGCACATGAAAACTATTTAAGAAGTTTTCTTTCTTACTTTCTTTGCTTACAGTTTACAGTTTGAGGTCTTCATAAATTTTTGCTTTTTCCAGAGAGTCTTAAAAACAAATTATTTCAGAGTTTATGTGGTACAGAGGGAATTTGTTTTTTATGTGTGTTTTTATGTTTTTATAAAATCTATGACTTCAAAATAAGTTCTCACATGAATACCAAATAAAAAAAGACTTAATCGAGTTCGAATGTAGCACAGCCCTTTAGTTGAGATAAGCCAGGTTTGGAAGAGGGTAATAGAAGGACTTGTTAACAATGCATAGAACAAGTTTAGAACAAGAAAAGTTCAAAAAAGTTAATGGCACTTAAATTTCATATATATGTCAATATTAATCACATCTGGCAAAACACTATAGCTTGTTTAAAAGGGTGATACTTTAAGCCTTAGTTTATTGGAAGACCAGATAGAAAATGAATTTTTCTGTGAAATGGCTACGAAACCTTACCCTCATACTTGGATTTCTTTTAAAGAACAGATAGAAAAGCTTTATAGGCTGCTGATAATACTTGTTAAGTTCATTGGGACGATAGAAATACAGCGATATGGCTGTAGCAAAGGTCTGCGATCTGATAATTTTCATGTCAAAGATGTATCTCGTTCTGGTCGTTATGATCACAGAAAATGTTAATGAAATCAGGAAAAAAAATTCAGAAAGGTCGTAAACAAAGTGGTTGTTGCGAAAAATTAAGTATTCACTACCAAACCATTGCCAAACATTTGAAGAAAGTGGGACACACAAAAGTCTCAATATTTAGGAGCCTAGCTTCTCACAACAACCATGTTATTTGAGTTAATTTTATCCTTGGGCGATAGGACCTACAGTTTAATGTCAAAACCCATCATGGTGCGCTTTAAAAAACTTTCTCTTACTTACTAAATTAATTGGGCATTATCACCATTTAGTCAGTTTTACAACCTAGCTGCTCACACCACCCATGTTATCCACTAGAGACGAGAGCTACAGTTTAATCTGTCTGTCGCCTCCGCGCGATAGATTTTAGAAACTTTTCATGGCATAAGATAAAAAGACATAATTTTC
Organism: Sarcophaga carnaria; assembly: GCA_958299815.1. Taxonomy (NCBI): domain Eukaryota; kingdom Metazoa; phylum Arthropoda; class Insecta; order Diptera; family Sarcophagidae; genus Sarcophaga; species Sarcophaga carnaria. The sequence goes on from OY283153.1 coordinate 11,519,990, forward strand.
ATATTTTGTTTTGTTCGAGATGACTGAACTAAGGTTTGAACTCCGATCTCCTATCTAATAATACAACACACTACTTACTATACCACAGCGACTTTCTCATGCCAATTAATTAATCCTCACAAATTTTGCCATAAGACTACTGAGAAAATCTCACCGAAAGAAATATTTTTTGTTCTAACGTCTCACGTCTAATAAACCAAGAGACTAGGCACATGACTGCACTAAACTGCTACCAAAAGGCATGAAAAAATAGCGAAAAATTCGTTCATTTGCGTTGGAACGAAATCAAAACATTTTTGAAGTGGAGAATGAAACGTGAATCACATACGACGTTAATATGTTAAAAAGATGATGATTGAAGCAAGATGAAGCCGAACAGAGGATGGCAAAGCTGGAATTGCCGACAATAGAGGTGGTGTCTAGTGAGATTGCGAGAGAATTGGTCATTAAGAGCTTCAACACTCTGTTTAAGCAATCAAATTTGATCACTGCAAGCTTCAATTTAGAAGTTTGAGGCATGCAGTTCAATTAAAACGATCACAATTGATGTGTGACAATGCTAGACCACAGACATCTTGAATGGCAGTGCAGAAACTGAAAGAGCTTCGTTGGAAAGTTTTAATGCAACACCTTATAACCCGGACCTTTCACTTTCAGAAAATTATTTGTTTCGATTTGTATACATACATAATATACATACATTTGTATACATACATAATTGATTATTACAACACTGCAGTCAGGATTACAACCTAGCTTCTCATACCACTCATTTCGTGTCTGTTAATTTTATATATGAGTGGCGGGAACTACAGTTTTAAGGTCGACTTCGAACAACAGATTTTTTGAGAAACTTTTCAAGGCAATTTTCTTTTACTTTCAGAGTTTTTGCCAGAAATTTGCGGAGAGGAAGTCGCCGAAGAATATTTTTTCATATTTTCATTTTGCTAAAGATGCCTGATCTGGGGTTTGAACCGTGGCTTCACATCTAATAAGGCAACAGACTATTTACTAGACTATGGTGACTTCAAACTGTAATTTCCATAGATGCCTATTAAACTGAATATGTTCTTCGCTTAGAAAACAAAATAATTCTTTCACCTAACCATCGAATACTCCAATAGAGCACAATAAAGTCGGTCTTGACTAACTATTGACTAAATCTACTGGCTTTTGTTGTTTCATTTCGTTAAGAATTTACCTGAAATAACAAAAAAGTTTTTTGATGCAAAAAAAAACAAAAGAATGTAAATGCCTGTGCACTATATTTTATTAAATATTAGACTCAAGTTTTAATATGCAAAAGTATGAAAGCGCATATGCGTTTAAAAACTTTTGAATATTTTAAATACTTTTTTTCACTTTTTAATCTCTTTCTTCTTGAATAGGTCTTGGACTTTATGTTGGTTTTTTCTCGTTTCTTTTTTGCAGAAACAAGAAAAAAAAATTCAAAGAAAATAAAATGAAAGTTTTACTTTCCTTTTCTTTCTTTCTTTTTTTTCTTCCTTTTTTGTTTTAAAGAATATGCAGCCAAAGAATAGAAATAAAAAAACTTTAATTAAAACATGCAAAAAGAAGAAGAAAAATAACCCCATCAAGCAAGAAATTAAATTTTCTTGTATTGAAATTTAATAAAAAAAAAACTCTACATACAGAATACCATATCTATACAGAGAGAGAGAGAGAGAGATAGATAGAGAGACAATAAATGTATGTACATATGTACAGAACAATTTACAAATATTATTACAAGTATTTAACACCAGATTTAGTAGCAGATTATGGGAAACCAAACAACAGAGGAGTGTACAAAGTACCAGTACAAAGTCAATAAATTTTAAACGATTCAATGAATTTAAGAAATATTTACAACATCATCATCTCTCTCTCTCTCCCTCTGAAGTACGCAACAAAGTATATTATGTGGTCCTTATCTGTACATTATTTAAATAAAATAAGAAAATTCTATTGGGTAGGAGGAAAAACTATACCTTGGTTGCGATAAATTGTTGAATTAAAATCGGATGATCTAGGCGGCCAAAAGGCTTCTCTAAAACGTAAGACGAATTGCTTATAAAACGCGACCCTCAACAGTTTCATGGTACTCGTAGCAGATGGCATCTGTAACCTTCATTTTTGGTTACATAATCAATAATGAAGTCGCCGTAGTCTAGCAGGTAGTATGTTGGCCAGAGATCAGCAATGAGTATTCAAAAAGATGAGTAGATTCGAATCATACTCATAATTTCTGATACTAATACGCATTCATACTTATTTTAATATCATACTCATACTACTCAAATGCAAAGTTTGAAGTACTCATCATACTCATACTTAACAACACGCATAATATTGTTGATTTCCACTCTCCATAACTCAACATTTACAAGAATCCCAAAATAAGTATGATTCGCATACGAACACTACAATACTCTCTAGAAGATTGGGTGTTTGCTGCCTTTGTCTTTTTCTTTCTTCTTTTTGTAAATACAACAACAACTAAGACTGTAAATTTTGATGAATGATTAGAATCACTCGAATCATTTATGAGTATTATAAGTATATTTCTAAATTTATATACATATTTCTAATGTTATGAGTTTGATGTCAACGTTGTACTCATACTGATTGCAACCTGTACTTATAAATCAATGTTGTAGTGAGAACGAATGAATCAGAGTACATTTGAAATTCATGTTGACTCACTCAGACTCAAAATTTCATGAGTGCTTATGAGTAGTGAAAAAACGATTCATTGCCGATCTCTGATGTTGGCTTATTAGATGTGAGCCCATGGTTCAAACCCCAGGTCAAACATCTCGATCAATTCCAAATACGAGAAATATTTCTTCGGTGACTTCCTCTCAGCATAAAAATTGCCATGAAAAGTTTCTCAACAAAATCTGTTGTTCGGCATCAACATCAAACTGTAGGTCCCGGGACTTATGGATAAAATTAACACACGCAACATAAGTGGTGTGAGAAGCTAGGTTGTAATCCTGACTGAAGGGTTGTAATGATCATTATGTATGTAATCAGTAATCACCACATGATAAAGCTTGCCCCATGGTCTATAACTATGCGATTATCGTCGTTCTTACAGAAATACGATTCAACATGGCCACTGACCCATAACCAGGTCCAATTAATACATATATTAGAGTAAATTGACAGCTCACGAAAAGTCTTTGGATGATCTCCACATAAAATTTTGTTTTCTGACATCGCTTTTAAGCCAACATATTACTCTCTTAGCTTTAAAGTCACTGCACTGTAGTAGAAAGTGTGTTGGCTTAGTAGGCAAGAGGCGGTGGTTCAAATCCCAGTTCAGGCAAAACGAAATATGGAAAAAATATTGCCTTTCTCTGTCAGCAGAAGGAGTTTTCTGGCAAAAACTCTAAGAATAAAACTGAATTGCCGTGGAAAACTATAATACAGAGTATACAATACCACTGTAGGTCACGTAGATCAATATACTTTTTCCATGACCCAATATTTGTAAATTTTTTACATTGTTATACAGATTGTTTATCATTTAAATTTCAATTTAAAAGAAATTTGATTTAATAATTACAGAATTGCACAAGCCATCGTATAAAAGAATAGAAAAAATAGAAAGAAAAAAAAACCTATGAAAAGCACAATCAAACTTTAATTCAAGTTGAATTATTTTACCAAAGAAATGAATGGATTCTTCTCATCAATAAACTCAGATTCTGTTGCAAATTATTCAAGGAAATATAATCGAATTGTCAAATGATATGAAATAAAATGAAAACAAATGAAAAGAAAAACGAAAGATATTCTGTAATCAAATGGTAAAACAAAATTAAGTTTAAGAAATAAAAGAAAAACAAATGCACAAACGTACATATGCACACTAACACACTAACACTCAAGCAAACACATGCAACAACAATACAGCTGGCTGTCATATGCAAAACTCAAGCTCAAGAAAGGATTACAATAACATGCACACAGGCATAGACTGGTACACACATCTAAGTATGTAGCTGTGCATAAAGGCACTACCGAATACATAAAAATGTATTTATTTTGTACACATACATGCATACAAATAACTCATGCGTATGAATGTAAATTTGATTGCATTTATAAACACTGCCGATATTCCCTCCACTATCTGCACTGTCTATCGAATATTTTATAATAAAATAATACGAAGGTAGTTTGAGAAGTATCATGGCAACTTTTACTTTGGTTTTCTTTCTTTTTTTTCTCCATTTAAATCTGTCGAATGGTAACAGCTTCAGTTGCCACCAGCTTATGGCTTGTGTTAGATTCTTTCAGAACTTTTTCATCCTTCAGTCTACTTTCTTACAGATTCTTTCTCCTTGTAATCCTTCTGACAATGCTTTTTTTAAAGTGTAACATTTCCAAAGTTAATGCAAAGTGTCAGGCAATGTCATCTCAAATTCCGTATAATCGTCATCCTCTTTACAAGATCATCTGTCTATTCATAGTCGTGAATTCCCATACGACATCAAATTCAATAGAGGGGAGCCTTTTTCTCTTATCTAGCTGATAGGATAGTGCTATCGTAAATAGGTAGCCGAATCCTCGAATGTCAGCCTGACTGCCAAATAGTATTACTATGTGTCGCATATTGTACTTTCTACCCAAGTTCAATTAGGCACATGTTTTGATGACATAAAATTCCACTTGGAGTTTTGTCCTCTAGTCTGCTAATTATGTCCAGAGAACAGTTAAGGAGAGGGAGCTCTCGCTCACGCTATTTGTCAGGTAACCATACCCCCATAATGAATCTCCTATAAAACTTATCTTACATTGTTCATTGCACTAATCCTCACTACCATCTGTAGCCTGCTTAAATCCAATACACCCTCCAGTGCTAATATAGGACAAGTTTGCGTTTCCTCGGTTATACCAGCACATACTGGTATCTATCTTATCCAACTCCACTTGAGGTATTTTTAAATTCTTTCTGAATGCCTAAACAGTATTCACAATTGGCCAGATCATCATGGTATACATATATTCATGCAGAATTCTTGATCTGACGACACCAAATTCTTCCTGCAAGTTTCATTTGGCATGCTTGACTTTCCTTCAAATACTCTCTATATGAGTCATGCATGTTACTTTACTATCCAGTATTATTCCAGTATCCAGGTGTCACGGGACCTAGAGTTTAAAGTCGACAGACTATTGAAGAACTTTTCATATCGATTTTATCTACTCTCATAGATTTTGCCGGAAGATAGCTGGGAGAAAGAAGAGATGTCTGAGCTTGTCTAATAAGCCAAGACACTTCATACTAGACTATGGTGTAGGTGGCACTGCAGTAATTTTTCTCGCGTATCGAATTGTTTCGAATTTTAGAAACTTATGAGCCTTCATTCCCCAAAACAATCTATTTCTGGGCACCAGTAGAAACTAACATTATCAAAGAATATCATAAGAACTGCTTGATATGACAGTAGGTTCCTACTACAACGCAATACATTTCCATATTTTGTTTTCTTAAGGAAAGCTATGTGGCAATCCTGTCAGTATAGAACATGCTACAACAGGCTAATTACGTACTGAACATAAAATATTTTACAATGAACATTCGAAAAGAGGTCAGACAATGCCGGCTCTTGGGTATGACTACAACACCAAGTTCACAGAAAAAAATGTTTTTAGGTGGACAAGCATGGCAACCCTATTAGTCTAAAAACTGTTACATCAAACCAATTGCGTGCTTAGTTCGAAACATTTGCAACATTTATGGAACTGAAGTAAAGCAAAGAAATAAACGGACGTTAAGGCAGATTTACTCAAGACTCTTCAAATCTATTTCCTAACTGATCCATCGATGGTATCATGGTAGGATTTTATTAACAATGGTTTGATAGCTGGCAAGTGTTAGGTTAGGTTAGGTCTGATTAGTAGCTCTGATTTCACAAAGCTCACTTGAGCACGCATAGCGGCCCGTTGTGATGCCACGGGTGAACGCAGTCCCTGTACTGACCAAGTTCCACCAAAATCGGGGAAGAGGAAGAAGTTGGTCAGCGCAAGGCCTGCACAACTGGCACGTGTGCTTTGCCAAAAACTTATTTCAAAAGGGATATTACAGCGGACTTAAATCTCTCATTTAAATCTTTAAAGCATCTTTAAATTCTCTACGATTTACGCATTTAGTTTTTAAATATAAAAATTATACTTCAAGATTTACAGTTAATCAAAAGTGAAAGAGATAAAAAATAGAAAAAAATTTCTTAAAAAAATCAATTCCTACGTAATACTACGTTTCTTACGTTCTTAGAAAGGAGACGTTTTAGAAGAAGAGCAAAGCAGTTAAATCAATTGAGGAAATTATAAAAAAAAACAGCATAAACAATAAAAGAATAAAAAGTACTCTTGTGATTAAATTAAAAGGATATTCGAGAGAAAATAATACAAAAATAAAGTATATGATGCACAACAAGAAAGAAATGCTTGAACAGTTCAATATTTAACGCATAAAGGATTTTCCCCTCTTTTATTTTGTTTTAAAAGTATTTCGTAGCAATTCTACAGCCAATGCCATTCAAGTCATCATTTTATTTCGGTCAGGACGATAGGTTTGTTTGGGTTTGAGTCAACTACAAATACCCGGCGGTCAAATTAACCCATGGTATTCGTCTCAAAAATAGATAAGAAAAGTGATGGAAGAGAATGAGAAAAAGAAATTAAAAAAAAGTAGAAAAAGGGTAGAGATAGAAATTGAAGAGAAAAGAGACGCCCACATCAAATTGCAGAGTGCAGAAAAAGAGTGCTGACATGAACTCAACCCAACCCTCAACAGCTCTCAACCAGCTTAATCTCATTATACATCTCAGGAGAGCCCTACAATAGGCTTTCAACAGAGAACCTAAATCATCAAAGAAACCCTTAACTTCATCCTACTAAGGGCTGGACAGTTACAGAGTAATTGTTCAATAGTCTTCATCTCCTCCTTGCTACAATATACCCCGCAATACTACGGCTGGAATCTATTTCAGATCCTTCAGCTTAATCCCATTATACATCTCTGGAGAGCCCTACAGTCTGTATTCCACAGAGAATCTAAAACATCAAAGAAACCCTTAACTTCGTCCTACTAAGGGCTGGACAGTTACAGATTAATTGTTTAATAGTCTTCATCTCCTCCTTGTTGCAACACATCCTGCAATAGTACGGCTGGAATCTATGTATTGCAGATCCTTGTTGGGTATATAACCTCACGGAGCCCTATAGGAAACCGAGAAATCAGCGTTACGCTGGCTTTATTTAATTATTCTATTGAAGGCCATAGACTCATAGACACATGACACACCCTAATCCATTCCCCTAAAGCTTCTGCTTCTTAAAAGTAACAGATTAGAGGCTTAGGATCAATTATTAATTCCGTCTTAACATAGTGAGAGCATCTACTATCACGTTTCCGCGTACACCAGTATGCTCCGCAACCCTGCAGAGAGACAAATACCATCTAGTCTAAAGGTCCCATCACTAACCTACCATGATGTACACCAGATCGACGCAATGATCCTTTTGTGGCAGTCTGACAGTCAACGAAGGTCTAATAAGACTCTGAGTATGAAGTCGACCCAGTTTTTTTGGTAAAAACTGTGGCATTAAATAAAATTACCATGAAAAATTTCTCAAATTTCATCATTCAGAATGGACTTTAAACTGTAGGTCTCATCACTTTTGAAGTCGCCGTAGTCTAGTAGGTAGTGTGTTGGTTTATTAGACGTAAAGACAGGGTTCGAGCCACAGGCCAGACATCAAGACAAAATACAAAAAGTATTTCTTCGGCGACTTCCTCTCAGTAGATTTCTGGTAAAAACTCTACGAATAAAATAAAATTGCCATGAAAAAGGTTTCTCAAAAATCTGTCGTTCGGAGTCGACTCCGAGTCTCATGAGTCTCACCACTCATGTATAAAAATTAACACACACAACATAAGTGGTGTGAGAAACTAGGACGTTGTACAATGGGTCAATTCGACCTCCGGGTACTGTACTTGTCTTAATTGACAAGTACACGTCCTCTAACCTAACGTAACCTAACCTAGTCTAACCTAAGCTTCTCAAAAATCTATCGTTCAGTATCGACTTTAAACTGTAGGTCTTATCACTCATGCACAAAAATGAACACACATCAAATGTGATGTAAGAAGATAGGTTGTAATCCTGAACAAAGGGTTGCAATGATAGGTTAAGTACAAGCTGCAACGTCAAGCGCCTTCAAGATAGCATAAATCTCTGCCTGAAAGTGCCAGTGAAGTTCAAGTTCAAGATCTTTATAGGAAACCCAAGCTTCCGAATCTCCATTCGATTTCAAACCATCTGTGAAGTTATCTTTCTGGCGTTGAAATACCTTACTCTGTTTGGTATGAGACTCTGCAACACTGTCATCGCCTTGGACGCTATGCGGTCGGCGACATTCCTTTGAATTCTGTTCTCTGCCAGTCGTTTCAATTATTCAAAGTTTATTTGATCGATAAATAAGTAAAATTTAATTACAAACCAACACAAAAAGGCATTTTAAAATACAGATAAATTTGAAAACACACAACATACACACAAACCATCAGCAAACAGTTTTGAATTTCAGAAAAGTACACAAAATAGTTGGAAAACGTGCCAAATGGCCCACAAAGATTTTCTTTGATTTTTTTTAATTTTTTTCTTTCTTTGTTTTTCAAAACGACCTTTTACCTGTGTAACTACAAAGCCTGATAATGATGATGATGATGAAGATGATGATGCTGTTGCTGTTGCTGCACGAGAAGACAAAGTGTTGACTTGTACTCAACTGGAATACTGAATATTTAAAGAATTTTGTTTTTCCATTCAACATTATTTCATCATCACAGACATAGACAAATGGAAACAAAGAAAATAAAGAGCCTCACAACCAGAAAGAGAAAGAGGGAGAGAGAGAGAGCGTCACGTATTAAAACTACCAGCAGGTTGTAAAGTCACTTCAACAAAAAAAAAAGAAACTTTTGAATAATTTTTACAACCAACAAACAGCAATTGTTAGTTTAGATTTGATTATTTCGTATTCAAAAATTGCTCATCAACATTTGCTTCTGCAGTTTGACTGCCTCTGTCTCTCTCTCTCTGCCTCTCTATTAGTGTGTGTTTGACAGCATGTCACAGATATGTCTGTAGGCAAGTTCTTTTGTCCACAATTTAATTGAGAATATCTAACGTTGAGGATAATTTCAGATCAGCAAAGTGCGTACAGGTCGTTGAACCGTTTTTAACTTCCTAAAAGGAGTCGATGTTTTCTAGTCGATAGGGTGTTGGCATCTTTGATGGTAGATAATGGTTCGAACCCCGGCTCAGACAATTCAAATAAAACGAAATATTAAAAAATATTTTTTTAGGCGATTTCCTCTCAGCAGTCTTCTGGCAAACACTCTGGCAATCGGTCATTGAACTGTTGCTACCGCCGATCATGGATAAAATTTACACACTTAACATCTGTGGTGTGAGAATCTAGGTTGTAAACCTGACTAAAGGCCAGAAGATCTTAGTATTCCAAATAAAGTCTTTTGTAGAATTCATCAGTCATTTTATTTTTACAAATACTTTCTCAAATGATGTCGAGTGTTTGCCTTGAATTCGTTAAACAAAAATTTTCTTTGTTGCTCTCTCTTTCTAATTTTTTTTTTTACTTTTTAATGAAATGATTGAATGAACTTTCATTAAATCTCAACGTATCCTGTTATCGTATGGTATAGTATCGATATACCTGAGTATGTATTTAGAGAATTGCTTTGAAATGCGATATGCTTTAAAGATTTTATAAAAAAAACGAAACGGAAATACGAAATACAAACTGAGAAAGACAAAAGCATGTGGACAATAACAGAGAACACTCAGGATTAAATTGAAAATTTTTCAATTTTGATTTAAAAATAACCTGACCTACAACACATTAATGAAACAGAGCTTCTTGCTGCTCCTCTGACTCACAGCTCTTGCAGAAGTCATTTGTGGGATATGGAAATCTTATCGACTTGCCTTCCCATAGGACAATTACATTTGAAATAAATTTCCATGGGACTTAAGTAAAAAATCGGTTCTTTTAGTATCAACATCAATTCAACTGAGACTTGCAGTAAGGCGCGTACGCTCCTTCTACCAATTAAATTTAGTTTCCCTGTATAACGATCGAGGAATACTTAGTTAAACTGAGGCAACACCAATGTCCTGTAATAATTTAAAGATTGTAAGCTCTGCTCTCTGTTGTTGCCGCAGTCTAGTAGGCAGTGTGTTGGCTTATTAGACGCAAGGCCATGATTCAAACCCCAGGTTGGACAATAAAACGAAATTTGACAAATATTTCTTTGACAACTTTCTCTCAGCAGATTTCTGACAAAAACTCTGAAAGTGAATGAAATCGCCATGAAAAGTTTCTCAACAATCTCTCTTTCGAAATCATCCTTAAACTGTAGGTACCGCCATTCATGTATAAAAATTAACGCACACAACATAAGTGGTGTAAGAAGCTAGGTCGTAATCCTGACTGAAGGGTTGTAATGACCAATTATGTTATGTAAGCTATGTACTAGCCCTAGCCATAGCCCTAGCCTGTACATCAGTAGTGCAATTTCCGATGATATCTTCAGGGTAAGGAATACGTTTAAAAGGTACTTACATGCATACATACTTGGTCATTACAACCCTTTAGTCAGGATTACAACCTAGCTTCCCTCATCACTTATGTTCCGCGTGTTAATTTTATACATGAGTGGCTGAAGTTTAAAGTCGACTGCGAATGACAGATTTTTTGAGAAACTTTTCATGGCGATTTTATTTACTCACAGAATTTTTGTCAGAAATCTGCGGAGAGGAATAAATATTTTTTTTCATATTTTCGTTTTGCTAGAGATATCTGACCTACGGCTTAAACCGTGGCCTCACATCAAATAAGGCAACAGAATACTTACTAGACTATGGTGACTTCAACCTATAAATTCCGTAGATGCCTACTAAAGTGAATAAGTTTTTCGCTTAGAAAACAAAAAAAAAAATGCTTTCACCTTGAAAATGGAAAAACTTCACCAACGAATAGTCCAGTAAAGCACAATAAAGTCGGTCGGAGTTTTTGCCAGGAATCTGCTGAGAGGAAATCGCCGAGAAAAAATTTGTTCATTTTTCGTAGCGTTCTAGATCTGGGGTTCGAACCGTGGCTTCCCGTCTAATGGAAAACTACCTGCTTATGGCCCTTGAAACAAGTTTCGATAAATATTAAATCGATTTTAATTGATTAACGATAACTGCCAATTAGCCAACATAACCTAAAAAAGGTCATTGTAAATAGGCCAGGATATGTCAGCTTAATTTAGCAATACAGACAACGTATAAACACCTCTCCCTTTCGCGTACCCACTTTCATTTTATTACAGTTCAATTGTTAATTCTTTTTTTATTACGTCATAAAATTCTACGATACGACCCTATTTTATACTTTCTTTGTCACTTTATTAATAACATGTGCTGTCACATGACACAGTCACTGTCACATCAATTTAATTTGCCTGCCATTTGGCCATCATTATTATAACGAACTGTATTAAAGCAGTTAAGAATACTAACAAAGTATTAATGGTGGACCTTATGACAGCAATAACAACTAAATTAAGTGACGAAAAAAAAAATTGAAACTGGAAATCATGTAGACATGAAGCGAATTTGGTAGGCTCTACACAGCAACTGACTAAGTCTGAAGGGGCACCCTTTTTTTCTGCTTTCAGACTTCCTTACGAATACAAGGTGTATAACAACTTTACTTTGGTGATGTAATTACCTCTCACATACTATCAACCATTATTTAATAAGGCTCTAAACATGCCTTAGTGCCGGCTTTTAAAGTGAAAAACGTACAGAACCCTTAACCTTAGCAAGAAAAAAAGGATAAAGAAGTCACAGCACAAACAGCAAGTGTTACTTATCTAAGTTATAAAATGGGCATGTGGGACGGATTTTCAACGATTTTTTTCGGATAAACAAAAACAATTTTCAACAATGAAGTGGCATCATTAAAATTTATATTTACGTTTATATGTATGTGTTAATGTTTGAAGTAATTTTCAACATGTGCGTGTAATTGTTGGAAATATTTTGAAAACAAAAACGATTTCGAAAAATTTCCTCCTCTTGATACCCTCCAAAGGTCAGTAGTTTTTTTGTAAACGAAAATTAACAAAACGCATGAGTTTGTGTTTGTATTGCCAATATTTATACTTAATGTGTGTATCCTTAGCTGTATTATGACTGTGTTGTCTTATTATCTTATTAATTTATATCCGAATATTGCAACAGTAATTACGATAAGACTTTAATAATGTTGGCTACCAGAAAAAGGGTTTAAGTCTTGCACAGACACAGCTTAAAAGGGGCAAAACTACGTTACTACGTTACGCAGGCAAACAAACTCGTACTGGTTTCCCTCTTTAATATACATGTAGTTGGGGTATTGGAAATGCAATAAAAAAGGAACAAGAAAGCCTTTTAAGCACAGTAAGAAAGTAAATTTAATCGAGAAGGAAAATAATCCATTTTTGAATACCCTACACCACAGTAGGGTTTCAATACATACTTACATAATTGGCCATTACAACCCTTTAGTCAGGATTACGGCTTAGATTCTCACACCAATCATGTTGTGTGCGTTAATTTTATACATGAGTGTCAGGAGACCTACAGTTAAAAGTCGATTCCGAACGAAGGATTTTGAGAAACTTTTCATGGCAATATTATTTACTCTCAGAGTTTATGCCAGAAATCTGCTGAGAGGAAGTCGCCAAAGAAATGTTTTTTCATATTTCGTTTTGTTGTCTGATCTGGGGTTTGACCCCTGGCTTTACGACTAATAAGCCTACGGCGAATTTTTATTTACTCTCAGAACTTTAATCAATTTATTCATGATATTAGAGCTGCGGTTCGAACTACGAGTTCATGTCTAATAAGTCAACACACTACCTACTAGACTACTAGATAGCCAGGCTGCGATAAAGTCTCTGTCTAACGTTGCGGATAATTCCAGGATAGTCAGAGAATGTCGCCGCTGCCTCAATCTCCTTTCTGGGCGCCTCGACGTCACACTTGTCTGGATTCCCGGACACTGCGATATTCCGGGAAACCGCAGGCCCGACGAGCTGGCCAGAGCTGGCGCACTACTTCCGGAATCTTCCTCGATCAACTTGGGAATGCCACTTACCTCGTTCTAACTGGCTATTGCGCGGAAATTCTCCCGGGACGCCAACCGGTCCTGGATCAATGAGGAGTCCTGCTCCATCGCTAGGCTCACTTGGCCCACAATGGATAGGAGGCGTACCAACCAGCTACTTGGACTTGGCCGTAATCTCATCTCGATCACAGTAGCCATGCTTACAGGCCACTGTGTTATGGGTAGACACGCGGAAAGAATGCGACTCCCATTTAACGACTTCTGCCGTGGATGCAGATCCGCTGAGGAGGAGGAGACTGTCATCCACTTCCTCTGCCAATACCCATCCTTTGCGGGATGCCGATATAGGCTACCACGCTAACCTAACCTAACCTACTAGACAAGCGCGAGTTCTCTAAATATTATGAACTAGTTAAAGTCAAAAAATATGAAATAATTTCTTTCTAGAAAATTCTCATTCAATAACATCAAAATTGCTAGCCGTACCATCGTATTTAGAGCATAATTTTCGATTTTATGGCAAAAACGTCGTCTTAGAGCTCGACACACAATCTCTCCATGATTTTTTTCATTATAATATTGAATATATGAGAAGCTAGGTCGTAATCCTGACTGAAGTGTTGTAATGACCAATTATGTATGTATGTATGTATTGAATACACATTGAAAAAGATAGTTTAGCATAGACTGTAGCTTATCATAACATGTCGCCTTTTGCCGTCATTACATGCACTTTGCTGCAACATTACATGTTGTTATCTTTTGCAGCATTTTCTCGTAAATGAATACACAAGTGTATGCAGCAAAAATTAATTACAGATGCAACCATTCTGAAGATAAATATTTACATGAACCCTCCCTCATCCCACTAGAAAACAGGAAAATAAACTTCAAGTTTTAAGAGGAGTAGAAACATATATGCAAATATCGATATCAGTTTTGCCACACAGCCAACTAAAACTTTAAATAGGAAATTATGTGAATTCGTAAATTATGTAAGAAGTTATTAAACAATTTCAAAGATTAATAATTATTTAGTGTGGCATCTCGATATGTTTCATATTTAGGGTATAGTAGTGCCTTAAAAGAGGTAATTTTACTAGAAAGTTTGTTAATCAGGAAATACTTTGTAAACTTTATATTTCAATTTAAATGTGAGTTTGAATTTATAAACAAATACAGGGTGTTTTTCAAGCTGAAGCTTATATTGAAAACCCACTTGACACATAACATTTCAGTTAACTTTTTATGAAAAAAACAGTTATCCAAGTCAAACATTAGAAAAATGTGTTTCGTCTCATGTTGTATTACACATAATAATATTTCGGTCAACTACGTACGTATGATATAACAGAATCATTCGCTTTGATAATGATATATTTACACCTATTACGCCTTTTCGAAAAATGAGCTGAAAGTCTTGCAACCTTTAATAATCATGCTTTTTTTGAAATTCGAATGAAAAGGATTTTGTGTTTCTAAAAAAAAAAATATATTTATCATAATTTTTTGTTCGAAAATTTTAACCATTTTCAAAAAACTTTTATTACACAACTTGTAGTTTTATGTAAGAAATAATACTCTATAAATAGTTTTGGATTAGCTATCATACTTTCAGAGCAGCCTATATATCCTTTTTTTAAGATTTTTAAAAATTTAATTTTTTGTTCGCCTAAAAGGTAAGAAAATTAAAGAAAATATATTTAAATAACGATGCTTATGTTTTTATGTTCCTTTTTGGTACATTTTCATCTCAAATTAAAGTTTTTTAGCATCAGAATTCAAAAACTTTTTATTTTTTTTGTGGAAAATGAAAATTATTTGATACTTAATGATGGAATACTTACAGTGATTGTTAGGGAAATTAATTTAAGGATATTTGCATAAATCAAGCTTCATAAAGAGATTTACGGAGTAATGCTTGGTATTGATTTATGCTTTCTTTCCTTTTGTTTTGTTTTATTACCTTTTCAACTCATATTTAATTTTGTCGGTGTAGATTAGTAACTAATTGAATTGATGGTCGTTATAAATTTCGTGGTCCACCGAAGTCGAATTGGCAGTTTTAGATTCAAATACATGCTACGTGCGTAGCAACTACTTACGGCAGTATTTGGGGAAACCCGTATCCGGGAAACCAGAGAGGAATCAAGGAGAGAACATAAACGATGTTCTATTGCAACGGGAAACTTTTTTACATCACATGACGTTGACAACAAATATTTCTAACGAATCACAAGAATGGTTTGTAACATCAGGTTTTAGCCTAAACTGAGATTGTTACTGATGCGAGTGACAATAAGCTGTCCTATCTAAGCAATTGGAAACTTATAAATCGCCACAAAGCAGGGTGCTAGACGTCAAATTATTACCATTTAGAAAGAAATAAAACCAAGCTGACATGAAGTGCTTGATTTTTATGTAAAAAACCATGCCAATGTACATCATGTCAAATATTTTGTCGGAAAATTTCATAAAAGTGATTATAAAATGTAATAATAGTAAACAAATGGTTTTATTAAAATGAATTCAAATATTAAAATTTTTTAACAAAACCTATCAATAATCGTGACAATTCCATGTACTACACAAGTATGTATCAAAATTGATACATAAGCTAGAATTATGAAGTGTTTTTAAGGCTCGATCTACGGTTAAGGGCGCACATCAAACGGAGCATCATGCTTAGCATAGTTGCCAGAGTTATTATTCTGCGAACTCATGCGAAAAGTATTGGTCCTGACCAGTGACTTTAGTCACAGCTGCAGAGTGAAAGAAAAGAAAACTGTTCTTCAGCTCTTGGGTACATGCACCGCTTTACATTAAAGGAGAAGGAAGCACTTTGACTTCTACCTTAAGGATAATATGAACATCAGCAGGTGCTCTGAATAATTTCAGTGTTAGGGGAATTGAAAGACTGTGGCATTACAATACGCCACATCTACTGTTAGTATGTCTATCTTCTTGGCTAACTTTTTCGCTGTCACCCACAGACTCCACATCGTGGTGCAGAAAGTCACAGAAAGACCATCACATGTGGATTACAGTTTGGACTTGAGAATATAGAATATGCTGACGTCATATGTGCTCTTATCCACAGGCTACCTGGTAGGTAGTTTGCTATAACTACCTAGCAAAACTAATGCAACTGCAAGAATTTATTTGAAGTCAGCTTTTTTATGAATGGTAGGTAGCAATATGTGACGTTAAATTTATTTAAGAATTCTTAAATAATATAGGCGTTGGCAAAAGCGCGTAGAATTTCTCGATTCTCAATGACAAAGTGAAATGAAGTTAAAGAACTACATTATGTGCAGCACAAATCGAGCCATATTATCACAGGCGACCGTTATCGAATAGAATTGATTCGTTTAAAGCAAGTGTTAGAAGAAAATGTTTCTGGAACCACACTACGCCAAGCGCCCTGTTCCTTTTTACATTGAAAAGTTTACGAAATATTGCCGAAAGATGTATGAACTATGCGGTGAGAGTCGATTCTGTTTCCGAAACAAGTTTTGGTCAGCTGATCGCACAAATCCTGTATGAAATTTAAGAATGAAAAGGAAAGGCAGTTTGAAAATGAAGTTTTATGCCTCAAAACTATAGGTTAGGTTAGGTCGGAGTGGTAGCTCTGATATCACAAAGTTCACTTGAGCACGCATAGCGGCCCGTTGTGTTGCCACGAGTGAACGCAGTCCCTATACTAACCAAGTTCCACCAAAATCAGGGAAAAGGAAGAAGTTGGTCAGCGCAAGGGCTGCACAAAACTATGCGTTGTATGAAAGTGTATTGATTGGTGCAGAGGATCCTTGCTTATTGAGTCCGAATCTTGCCTGAGTCCTCCTCAAAGTGGTTCATTCGCAACTCAAGCATATTCATTACGTACTATACTCACATCCATGTCCGTGCTGGCTAAGCAAGCATTTTCAGTCAACTAATTAAGTTGCTAAAAAAAACAAGTAACCAAACCAGTAACCACTTACATATGTTGACAGCATATCTTTAATATTGTCAGCCAATATATTAGAACTGAAGCAAATCACCATTTCTTATCATTGAGAGATAGAGTGAGAGAGAGAGTCAAGCAATTTTCATTAAACATCCTCTTTTAATTCAATTTGACATGCAACAAACAACTCACGAGAGTGTATATACCGTTAAGTGAGTACGGGCATCGAATAGAAAAGAAAAATCAAACAAAAATTCAAACAATTCCAGTTAATTGGTTTCATAAAATCACTCGCGTGTTTGCCAAACAAGGCCTTCAAACTGTCAGTAGTTGAGAGTCGTTAAGTCATTGCAAGTGAAGCAGCAAATGAGTCAATAAGTTTATTATTAAACATTTACTTATACAAACATATACACATGCACACACATACACACATACAAATAGTTTCACTAAATTAATATTCATTTTCATTCCATGCTCTTCTCATGTTTACGCATAACATCATCTCTTTGAAGAAAACTTAGTATGAAGGAGATTTGGAATTAAGTTCCCTCAACTAGAACAACTTGATGCCAAAGATATGCGTGTATAGGTTTATGTATATATGTATGTATGCATAGGTTTATCTATGTATGTATGTATTTGTTTAATATTTGACATGTGAATTCTGCTTTCTTCGAAGTGACAGCTGTCGTTTGCGTAAAATATCATTAAATCTTGGGATAAAACTTTCAATTCAATGAATCTGAAAATGAATAAATGCGTTCAGTTTGTAAGCGATGTTTTGCGTAAATGTTCAGTGGCTTGTCAAAATCAAGTTGGCAGCAGGAGGTGGAAAGCTGTACAGAGACAATATTGTTGATATTTGTTGTTGTTGTTGAGCAGTAGTTGAAAATAGTTGGAAAGTTATTTAAAACAACGACAATATTAAACGCAAATTGTAAAAGCAATAAGCAATCAAATATTTAAACCCTACTAGCAATATTAGTGGGTGTGATGAATTTTTTTTTCGAATTTTTACTTCACAAAAGTCGCATCTTTATTGTTACCGTCAAAGTGCCCCTGTTGTTGTCCACCTTACATTAGGTGTACATCCCCTTCATGGATCTAATGGACGCCTTAACACAGTGACTATCAAACCAAAAGCGATCATCTTATTTCTCTTTCTGTTGCAAATAACTTCTCTGACAATTTTTCTACAAAATTTTCTATCAGAAAAAAATTGAAAGTAAAAATTTCAAGAAAAAATTCTGACAGTTTTGACTGTCAAAAAAATGTCAGGAAAAATTCTGACAGATTTTGATTGTCAACAAAATGTCAGAAAAACTTCTGACAGATTTTGATTGTCACAAAAAAATTCTTAAAAATTTTAATTAAAAATTGCTAGAAAATTCTGACAGATTTTAATTGTCAAAAAAATATCAGAAAAAATTCTGACAGATTTTGATAGTCACAAAAAAAGTCAGAAACAATTCTGACTGATTTTGATTGTCACAAAAAATTCTGAAAAATTTTAATTAAAAATTGCTTGAAAATTCTGACAGATTTTGATTGTCTCAAAAATTCTGAGAAATTATAATTAAAAATTGCAAGAAAAAAATTCTGACAGATTTTGACTGTCAAAAAATGTCAGAAAAAATTCTGACAAATTTTTCTAAAATTTTTTTTCTGTTAGAAAAAATTCTGACAGATTTTGATTGTCACAAAAAATTTTGACAGATAATATTCTGCCAGATTTTGATTATCGCAAACAATTCTGACAGATTTTGATTGTCAGAAAAAATTCGGACAAATTTTTTTGAAAATTTTTTCTGAAATTTTTTTCTGATAATTTTTCTGACAATTTTTTTGACTTTTTTTCTGAAATTTTTTCTTAAAATTTTTTGTGACAATTTTTTTGACTTTTTTTCTGAAATTTTTTCTGAACATTTTTTGACAATTTTTTCAGTGAATTTTTTGTTACAATTTTCCTTAGAATTTTTCTGACAATTTTTCTTATAATTTCTATTACACCTAACCTTCTTTTAATTTCAGATTTTTGAGGTTCATCAATAGATGTCAGTAATTTCCCCATACGCATGACATACGTTGAATATTTCGAAATTCTATTAAAAATATTTCCTTCACTCCTGTCATTATGAAATTCATAAATTGTTCACCACATTTTTGACATCTACAACTATAAATACGTCAACAACTACAAACACAAAAAGACGTAAAACATTCATACTGACTTAGAAACATGACTTGGATTAATGTTGATAGTCAATGATTGCAGTGGCATCATCATCATTGTCGCCTTCGCCATCAGAGACGTTGTCATTATTTTCATCGTCTTTAGTTTCTGTCATTCCTAATGAATGAGTCTCTAAGCGTTTATTTGAATGTTGGTGTGTGTATGTGTAAGAATTTTAAATCTTTTATGACGCTCTCTATCTCTCTCTCTCTCTCTATTCCTTTCCCTCTCTGCCATAAAATTTCTTTATGGCATATTCATACAATAGATTTGGCAGTGAAGTGAACAGAAAAGTGAGTGATAATCTTTACTATTCTACTTGCTAGTCTGTTGAAAACTTTACTGTCGTGTCTGACAGACTTTTTTAACTTTTTAAATGCTGCAGTTATTTGGTTGACTGGTTGGTTGGTTGGCAGATTCGATAATTTCTTTTTGGGTTCTGCAATCACCTTCAGTTTTATTTTGCTTTGATGACATACACCCTACAAATGGTCATTAAGCTTAAATATTTATTATATTCATACTCAAACTCAAACTCTTCAAACTTGATTTATTCGAGTGTGCTTAGTATGATTTTTTTTCGCATTGTGGCATCAAAAAGTCTTTTGTGATCAACTCAAATTTATTTTTAATTCGAATAAAACACCACCACACCAAATGATTTATTTTGAAGTAAGAAACTTAATTTCGCATTTTCCATATAAAAACGCATTATGACTTGGCCATACAACAGTTGGCATTCAAGTTAGTCAAGACAAAAAAAACACTGTGTTTCACAATCCATTACAGACAAACAAAATTTTTACAAAATATTTATAAGCATTATTTGGGAATCTCTGACTTTTATTCTCTGATTGTAATTGTTATACAATACTTTTACGAGACTTTTTTTCTATGTTTTCGTTTTCCTTTTACTTGTGGTTTGTCTGATTTGGTTGTCTTAAAGAAACAAAAAAAAAATTTAAACGCCAGTTTAATTGCCTGTGTGATGACGTAAATACTTCTTTGCTTGGACTTGGTTTTTTTCATTCTTTTTGTTGAATTTAACTTCATCTTAAGGATTGTGTAGGTTTAATTGAGTTGTTGCGCGAAAAAGAACTTCTGCCCCATTATTACTACAGCTTTTAAAATATTTTTGTAGACAGCTGAAATTGCAGTCAGACGTAACGCTTTCTTCTGAAGCACTCTAGGCTAAAAGATTGCCGAAATATTGAAGAAGAGTAAGTAACCACACTTTAATTTCCTCAAACCTAACAAGTCATCTATTTCTTTGCAATATTGGCAACAGAAGAAATACATCAAGAAAAGAATGATCATTTCAACCATTTAGTGAGGTTTACAACCTATTTTCCTTCGTCACCCATTTTTTGTGTGTTAAGTAAGCGCTAACTAGAGTTTAATGTCGACTCTATAAAACAGATTTTTGAGAAACTTTTCATCGCAATTTTACTTTTACTCTTAGAGTTTTCACCAAAAAAATTGCTGTTAGGAAGAATAAATGAAGAGATCTTTGAGCAGGGGCTTGAACCACGGGCTCTCGTCTAATAAACCAAGACTTTACCTACTAGCCTACAGCGACTTTCTTGATCATCCACTATGCTAATAAAAGTGGGAATGTTTCGCTAGTGCCAACACGCATGCACTTAGTTTTCTTCTTGATGTACTTTTCGAAGTTTTTAGGCAGAACTTTTTTGTTTTTGTTTTTTGTTATGATCCAAAAACACAGTTAAACGAAAAGACAAATATCACTTAAGCAATGTATACCCTAGGCCGGTACAGAGCTAGGAATTGTTGCCAGCAGGAGCGTACGTGCAATATCATCAGACACTGCTGGACACGTATGTGCAATATTGTCGTATGGCCATCCATCACACTATAGCGATCCTTACGGGCCATTGTTCTCTTGATAGGCATGCTGAATGCCTCGGCATTCCAACTAAAGTAGGTCTGAGGAGGAGGAGACTGTCTTTCACCCTGATCTTGTCATGAAGAGACTTAGTTTTCTCGCCTCTATTTTTCTAACATCGTTGATCGATCTCTCTAATATAAAGATTGCCGCAATAGCGGAATTTATTTTGTACTCGTGATGGTTTTCTCTAGGGAATGGTTGACTCTCGAGTAGAATTAATTGTGGTATCTAAATGCTGGCCTAATTGGAACATTTTCCTTTGGCTTACGTGGCTTACCCCCTCACCAAACCTAACCTAATCTAATGTATATCCTACAGGAGTTTTCTCATGTTTCTGTTTCATTCATATGGTGTTTTGAAGTATGTTAGCTGGATCACACAGTAAGTATGGTAATGGGAGAAAGAACTCCGCCTTGTTTCACATCTATGAAATTCATAGATCGAAATCGAAATTCTCACAAACCTATATTTTATAGTCTATTCGGTTCTGTATAAATATTCAGTTCTGTATAAATCTCGCGAAATGAATTTATAATATTCGGCGATACGCATCTGATATTTAGTGTATTCTACAGAGCCTGGCGGTATACGGTACTTAACTCACATTCAAAATCAACAAATGAGAGGTTTAAGCATTAGTTATAGTCAGCCAGTTGTTGCCATAGTCTAGTAGTTAGTGTGCTGGCTTATCAGACGTAAGGCCCGGGTTCAAACCCCAGGGCAGGCATCAAATCGAAAAAATATGAAAAAATATTTCTTCAGCGACTTCCTCTCAGCAGATTTCTGCTAAAAATTCTGAGAGTAAATGAAACTGCCATGGAAAGTTTCTCAAAAATCTGTCGTTCGGAATCGACTTTAAACTGTAGGTCCCGCCGCCCATGTATAAAATTAACGCACACAACATAAGTGGTGTGAGCAAATAGGTCGTAATCCTGGCCGAAGGGTTGTAATGACCAATTATGTTATGTAATGTACACCCTATAGGAGTTTTCTTATATTCCTGTTTCGTTCATATGGTGTTTCGACGTATGTTAACTAGTTCACACAATAAGACTAGTACGTTTCCTGTCTATGACACGAATTAAATTTGTAAGTCATGGGGATACGCCCCTGTGGTATACGGTACTTAACTCGCATTCAAAATCAACAAATAAGAGGTTTAAACATCAGTTATAGTCAGCCAGTTGTCGCCGTAGTCTAGCAGGTAGTATGCTGGCTTATAAGAAGTGAGGTCACGTTTCGAACCCCCACGCCACACATCTTCAACAAAAAGGCATGTGAAAAAATGTTTCTTTGGCGACTTCCTCTCAGCAGATTTCTGGCAAATGCTCTGAGAGTGGAATAAAATTGCCAAGGAAAGTTTCTCAAAAAATATTGTCGTTCGGAATCGATTTTAAACTGTTGATCATGCCACATGACTGGCAGATGAATAAAATGAACACCCACAGCATAAGTGGTGTGAGAAGCTAGGTTGTAGTCCTGACTAAAGGGTTGCACCCGCCAACTATGTATGCTTGAATGGTGCATTTTTTTATTTCGAAGTGCTGTTTCCATTGTTAAGGATATACGGTGTAATATTAGCGGATGATATGAATTTATTGACTGCATTCAGCAGAGTTATACCACTCCAGTCTCTACATAGCCACAACATTAGTTTTCCAATAGTTTGAGATGGACTGGTGTTCCCACTTCCTCTTTTTTATGGGTATCAATGCTGCTGTGATTGCTGCCCACCATTTTTTACAGCTCGGAATGGATGTTATCGGGGCAATTAACAGTTGCTGGTGTTTTAATACGCCATAAAACATGAAAGTTTTGTAGTTTTTTTAGTAGAAAATTTTATAATTCTAATGCCACCTACGAAAATAAATTTGATTGGGAAAATGATTTATTATTAGAAAACCATAAACTTTAGTACTAAAAATTGTTGGTAACCATATTGGCAATAAGCTGATGAGGTGTTGTTCCATAGTCATTGAAAAATTCTGCAGTCAATCGAACTTCATAAACATTTAACACACGGTGCTTAAACCAGTTATTGCATACTGCTGTGTGTTATCGAACGTGCATAATTATGATTTTATGATTTTAAAATTAATTGCATTTCATTTCCTAAACAATAATCAATCGTTTGCCAAAACTAAAGAGAAAATATTTTACAAATAAAAATTTTGTTTCGTCTGCTATTACTGCTGCTGCTATTTGCATGTTTTATTGCCACAAAAAACAACAGAACTGCTGCTGCTCTGCAGTTTAACTTCATAAGCGTGGGTTAAGAGAGGTTGTAACGAAAAGTTTGCCATTTTTGCTTGTTTTATGCAGCAGCCAAGAAAAAACATTTCAAAATCTATGGCACAACATTTTTCATGCTGGCACTAAAGCCATACAAAAAACAACAAAAACAACTACAGTAACATACATTTGAAATGCAATTTCTCATCGTACAAAAAATAAGTTCCCAAATAAACTTCAATGTCGAACGAACAAATTCAATTCAATTTTTCTCCCAAAACACTAAAATTCTTTATCAACTCACACCACCCTACACTCTGGACAAAATGTTTTGTTAAAGTTGCAAAAGGAAGTGCATTTAAATCGAAAAATTTAATACAATTTTATTTCAAAAACAATTTTATTAAAAAAGTGGCAACCCTGTAATCCTAGAACATGTACACTGTACACAAATAACCTGCTTCGCTAGAATCATTTTTTTAATGAAACATGGAAAGAAATAATAAGAAGACAGAGGGGATATTTTATTTTTTGCACCAAAGCATTGTCATCTTACAAGGGTAGTAGCTAATATTTTTGCGCCTTCCTTTTTAAACTATTCCTGTTTTAGGTCGTCAAAAGCTAGTAGGTTGTATGTTAGCTTCTTAGGCGAGATCTCGTGCTTCAATACTTGGCTCAGACATCTCAAACAAAACGAAACTTGAAGAAATATTTATTTCGGCGACTTTCTCTCAGCATTCCGTTGGAAAAACTCTGTGAGTAAATGAAATTGCTTGTCAAATCTGCCGTTCGGAACAGATAAAATTAAAGCACATAACTTGGGTTGGGTGAGCAGCTAAATTCTAATCCTGACTCAAAGATTATAATGACAAATTAAGTGCATGTATGTATGTGTATGAAGTCGCCGTAGTCTAGTAGGTAGTGTGTTAGCTTATTAGACATGAGGCCTCGGTTCAAAACCCAGGTCAGATATCGCCTACAAGAATATGCAAAAATATTTCTTCGCTGACTTCCCTTCAGCAGATTTCTGATAAAACCCCTAAAGTCAAATTGCCATGAAGAGTTTCTCAGGAACCTGTCGTTCGCAGTCGACTTTAAACTACAGATCCCGCCACTCACGTATAAAATTAATACACACGACACAAGTGGTGTGAGATTTTAATCCGGACTGAAGGTTTGTAATGATCAACTATGTATGTTTGTATGTGTATTGCGGTATTCCAAGTGTTCAAACCCAGGTTTTTGAAACCTTAAATATACTAATCTACGGGTAATTATTGTTCATTCTCAAAAAGAGACTTCTTTCAGACTAGACTTGCAAATAAAAGTCGATGGGCTAGAACTCGTTCTGTGATGGAATACTTAACGATTGTGTGATAGCACAAATAGGTTCCTCGTTGTAGAGGTGATTTTTTAGTGGGTTAAAGTCTCAAACTACTGTTGCACAGGCAACAATATCTGATCAATGCCTGAACGGAATTGTGATTGAATTCAATACTAGCCAGTACACTTTAAACATACTATGAATACTCCAAGCTTGGTTTGTCGAAAACCCAATAACTCTTCATAGTCTGTTTGCGAGTACTCTGCCATTCGTTGCCACTATACTGCCTACATAGCAGAAACTATTTACACAATGCTTCTCTTCAATTATTACTCCATGATTTTCACGACTGTAGTAGCATTCATTTAAAATATCATATGTTTTCTCGTTAGTAACATAATGAAATCAAAATAAACGAAGTGGAAAATATTTTTAGAAAGAACAAAAAAATTCAAAAGAATTGAAACAATTTTTGAAAAATAAAATCAAAAAACAAACTAACATACCATGACTACCGAAAATATGCAAATAAATAGAAGCACCATTCATAACAATCCGAAGTGACGCGACACTTTAAATGCAAACATCGGGGATGTTTCCCTCTCTATTAAAGGATACGTTAGAATACTGATTTCATTTTAATTTTTTCTCTTGCTTGCGATTCGTTGCACTTGCTCTATGTTTAGCGATTTATAAAATCAAATTGCATTTGATTTCTTTACTAATTTTCTTCAATCATTCTCAATGTATTCCTTCATTTTATTATTTTCCACAAGTCCCTTTAGGGATCAATGAAAAACGCTACAAAAGAAAGAGTTGAAAATGCTCTTGTTAGAGAACTGCATAGTTTTACTTCTGGCACTATATAGTGTAGTGTGGTGTTGCTCGTTACACTCGTATTCATATATGATGAATTTGTTTCCATGGAAGAATTTAGTTTTGTAGCAAAAGAATAAAAAAGGAAGCAAAAAAATGTAGAAATCAAAAAAATAAACAAATTGAAAACAATCGAAGCATAAAGTGTCAAATATCAAAGAAAATAAAACGATTTTTCAATACTCTTCTGATATATACAGAGGATTGTAAATATGTAAGTCCTTTACTTACATACATATATATGGGTAGACTAACAACATACTAAAACACTTAACATAGGGTTCACAAGGCACACACATAGGCCATCAATAAGTTTTTCCTATTGCTGGCAGAATATTTAATTCGGTTCTGAGTTGTCCGAACGAATTTTCTGGCATAGCTTATGTGGTCTACCTTAATACTGCTGACCTTAAGGTTCCAATCAAGTGATTTCATCTGATGGACATACATATAAGAACATGATCAATCCAACACCATATTTGTTTTAGAATCTTTAATTCTTTGTTGGGAAGGATCTTCTCTATCGTTGATGAATATTTTTAACTTTTTAGTTGAACCACGGATTCTCGTCTAATAAGCCAACACAGTATCTCTTAGACTGCGGTGACTGGCATTATGTTACTACATCCCATTTAATTAAAGAGTCTTGGAGTCCAAACCACAAAGAATGTCTACCGGCAATGTCCTTTATTCCAACTTCAGACAGTTCCGTCAGCGATGTAAGAATAGGGCTCTCAGTTTTCACGCTAGAAAATAATACATAAACTTGCACCGTATATTATTTGTCGGGATAGAATAGCGCGAATTTCTTACATCCTGGGATAATAATCGGTCAGTTCAACCTATTAATCGAACAGATTCTCTTTTCTAATCAGGAAGTACAAGCTAAAGAATGAAAAGAATGAAATGGTATGATAACATTCTAACTTAATCGGGGCTAAGAGGACCCCTAAGCCCGAATCCCAGTTCGGAAGTTATTGCGGCTAGTACGTACGCATTATAATTTCCGTGCATTTCCCCATGCACACAATAATGAAGCCGTATTCCTAACGAAATAAACGACGTTCATGGACATGGAGTCCCTTCGAAAGGGACTTTATGGCAGTCTGACTATTCGTGTCCAGCTGTGTGTTTTCAGAGAATATGCTGCTATTGAGCACCCAGTTAAACGCCATATGAAACTGCAGTGTTGCGAAAAGCTGTTTTTCTGATTTGCAAGTACTCGACTCCAACTTCCAGCAATATAGCTTCACATTACAGGAGTCTCTACCGTCTAAGATATGAGGGTGTTTAAGCAACTGTCCATGCTGTTAGAGTGACTCAAACAATACCGACAAATAAGAATATTTGACTCTAGCACTCCTGTAGGTCAAAAGTTCACCGAAATTAACCTTATTACAGCAAGAGTAGCATGCTATTCATCTGTTCTGTAAAGTGCGGTGATTGGTGTTGTCCTCAAGGCCGTAATAATAACGATAGCCGTTTAGAAGGAACCTTACTGTTTAAACAAAATATAAAATAACGCAGATTAGATATTTTTAACGGAATGGGGGTCTTGAAATTTGTATATATGAGAACTAATACCCGAAACTAATTCTGGTTATTCGATTTATGCTTCGATAACTAAACACATATTTAATTTCGAAACGATAAATGACTCTTGTAATTTCACTTTTCGACTCTACACAGAATACTGTGGCTGGCCTATATCTCTTCCTAATTTATACAAATTGTTACGCCAACTAGTGCGTTATAAACTGATTTTCACTACAGAGCTACAACTTAAGTTTCCGATTTATAAGCTTGTAACTATGTATGTATGTGTGTATATTGTATAACAACAATAACAAAAAACTTTACCGGCATTTTTATTTATGACAATGTATGCTTGAATTAAAATCACAAGCATATCTGAAATAATTTCAAAACTTTGACCATAAAATACATGGTTTTGTTTGCATGGGCATGTGTAAGAGGATGTGGCCATAGAAGAAGAAGAAACAACAAAATTTTTCAAACTTTTTCTTTTTTTGTGGTATTTGTTTACGATTGATTTTGGCAACACAAAACAGTGGCAATAAATTAAAACGCAATAAAAATCGTATGAAATAAACAAAAATTTATTCGTATCATTTATTACGAGTGTTCACTGTTAGCCTTACAATACTGGACCTGCATTTTGGCCATTTAACACTCACAAACAAAGTTTTGTTTTATTTTGTGTGCTTAACATTTAATGAAGAAGAGATAGAGAGGGGAAGAGAGAGAGATAGAAAAATTTAAAATCGAAAACTTTCCAAGAGTACTGTTAAGAGGGAGCATTTCATATCAGACACCCATTACCAGCTGTGCGGTTAAAAAGTAAATTGAGGAAGAATAAGTGGGTCTTAAACCGCAAATGTATTTCACTAACCCTTGTTTAACTAAAAACTTTTGGTTTTCTTTGTTGTTTTATTTTGTTTGCATTTTCCATTACATGGCTTCGAAGTATAAAAGTTTTGTAATATTTGCATACTAATAACACATCCATACATACGAGTATATGTTAAGGAGTTCCAATACAGGGTCATGTGAATTTGTGCTTCTTTTTCAAGTGTTTTTGAAAATTCATTTGTTTTGTTTTTGTTTCCAGAATGGCATTAAAATTCTAGAAAATCACTATTAAATATACGGACCTGTGGCAATCACATTTTGCGACATTGTGGAACAATTCTTAATTACCCGCATACAATTTAGCCAAGAATCTCCTGACTTCCTGTATCCACAATGGAAATTATCTGAAAGACTAGCAAAGGCTCATGTCGTTTAAGAGAGGAACGACATGAGCAAATTCTCTTACCAATGCACGCAACATACTTTCCCTAAGGACGACGTTTCTAAAAGGAGAAAGTTGGCAACTCTATTATTCTAGAACTTGCCTAAGTAAAGCAATTAATCAGCTGGTTAGAGTAGAAAACTTGTTTATTTACTTGAAGAAACAAATCACAATTGAAATCGAATAATAAGATGAAGAAAGTACTTTACGGCAATCCTATGCTTCTCGAAGAAATTAAAATGACAAATCTTTTGTCAAACCACAGCCCACAAAACTATTCATATTTTGCAAACAAAGTTCCTGAGAAGATTAATTTCAAACTACTGATATGGCGCCATAGTCTAGTAGATAGTGTGTTTGCTTATTAGACGTAAGGCCACGGTTCAAACCCCAGTTCAGTCTTCTCCAACAAAACGAAATATGAAATATATTTCTTCGCCGACTTCCTCTCAGCAGATTTCTGGCAAAAACTCTGAGAGTAAATAAAATTGCCATGAAAAGTTTCTCAAAAATCTGTCGTTCAGAGTCGGTTTTAAACTGTGGGTTCCACCGCTCATGTATGAAAATTAACACATACAACATAACTGGTGTGAGAAGCTCGGTCGTAATCCAGACTGAAGGGTTGTATTGACCAATTATGTACAAGTATGTGTATGATAGGGACCTACAATTGTAACGCAATTAGCATGGGCACATTTGTCCGATAGATTGAGAGCCTCTGTAGGGGTTTCAACACAATCTGTTTTCTAAAATTGTTTTTTAAACAAGAAACTTAAACTTCAAACACCTTGTAGTAGTTGTGGAAAACATAACAATGCCTTAGAAGAAACTGTTTTCATAAGTTTAAGTGCTTCTTTAAATTTACTTCTCTATTTGCGGTTTTTAGGGAATTTCAAGAAACTTTCATTTATTTATTGTTGCTCGCAAATTTAAAAACAAAAAGGGAACATTAAGAAAAAACATCAATTAACGAATATTGGATAAAGAAAAACTTTTTGTTTAATTTGTTACAAAGTATCCTAATATAATATCCATGGGTCTACACATTATTGCCCTTAAAATACCTCAAAAGGTGTCCCAGCTTTATCATTAAATTAGCACCTGCTATTGATTTTTTTCTCTGTATTAAGTTGGGATTAAAAACTCTCTTTATTTCGCAATTCTTTAGCCATTTTTAGTGCGTTTTTTAGCATTAAAAGACTTTATTCTCAAAGTATTTTCAAAATGTTATTTTAAGAAAGTCAAGTTTGAAAAGTTTTCATCACATTCCTCTTTTTTTCTGTTTTTTATTGCTTCAAGTTAATGATGAAACTATGCCATTAACAACAGCCTTTTTTAATAAGAAATAAAAACAATTTCGCCATTTTTATTCCTTCATTTAAATTGTCATTCCTTTCTTTCTTTAATAATTCACTAATGCAGTCATCATCATGATTATGGCAATTATTTGAAACTTTTCAAACTGCATTCGTTTTTTTTTTTCTTTTTTTATAAAAATGTTCTCTGTTGCAAGTAAAAAGAAGCATACGATCAACCTAGACTATGTAAGTAAGTACATGGCAACACATTGGCTGCCTTCCAAAATGTATCAATACAAAGTTTGTATGCAGTTCTGCTACTGTATATAAACAATGTAGATATGCAAAGTAACCAAACAATGCATCAACTATAAATCCGATGCCTGTTTTCTTTTTGACTGCGTTAAAAATACGTATTGACGACGTTTTGAAATAGAAGACATTGTATATATTTTGTACAGCGGCATTATGAAACACGATACTTTGTTCAAACACAAAGCAACTAACATTTTGGGAGGCAGACATAGGTTTTCGCCAGCACTGAAACCATACGATTTATTTTACTCCCCTCATTACATTATGTCTCCTTCAGGATGCTGTTCGATGCCAATTGCCTAATACGTCCGCTATTTCTTTCTGGAATGCATTAATGCGTCACAAGTTCCAAGAATTTATTCTAAAGATTCATTAGAGAATCTATATATTAGATTACAGACGATTCCTAATCTAAACAAGTGCACTTTGAGTCTACAGTGCTCTATCAAAGAAGCGTTTATTAACCTTAGCTGCTTCCTGTATATTCTAATGCGTGACTCAAATCTCCAACGAAAGTTTTGATTCCTAAGAAGATTTTTTTACTTTTCTTCACGCAAGCTTATCTGTGTGTTATTTTTAACATGATCAGGTACTCATTTTCGAAATAAAACCTTAATGTGCACCAGAGATCAGCAATGAGTATTCAAAAATATGAGTAGAATCGAATCATACTCATAATTTCTGATACTTATACGCATTCATACTTATTTTAATATTATACTCATAATACTCATATTCAAAGTTTGAAGTACTCATCATACTCATATTTAACAACACGTATGATGTTGTTGATTTCGACTCTCCATGACTCAACATTTACACGAATCACAAAATAAGTATGATTCGCATACGAACACTACAATACTCACTAGAAGGTTATGTATTTGCTTTGCTTGTTTTTTTTTTTGTAAATGCAACAACAACTAAGACTGTAAATTGTGATGAATGATTCGAGTCACTCGTATTATTCTAAAGTTATGAATGAGTGGGCATATGAATCAAACATATTTCGAATGACATGAGTTTGATGTCAACGCTGTACTAATACTCATTGTACTCACACTTATAAATCAACGTTGTAGTGAGGACGAATGAATCAAAGTAGTTAAATTTCAATACTGTTGACTCATTCATACTCAAGATTTCATGAGTACTTATAAGTAGCGAAAAAATGATTCATTGCTAATCTCTGGTGGATCACTTTTTTGTTGATACAATAGCTTCTCCACAATCATTCCAAGTTTATACTAAGCCTCATCCATATCAATTTTGTTTGCTCATGTAACGACTGTGGTCGCCATAGTATAGTAGATAGTGTGTTGGCTTATTAGACGTGAGGCCACAGTTCAAACCCCAGGTCAGACATTTCCAACAATACGAAATATGAGAAAATATTTCTACGGCGACCGCCTCTCAGCAGATTTCTGGTAAAAACTTTGAGAGTAAAATAAAACTGCCACGAAAAAGTGTCTCAAGAATTTGTCGTTCGGAGTCGACTTTAAACTGTAGGTCCTGCCACTCATGTATAAAACTAACACACACAACACAAGTGGTGTGGGGAAGCTAGGTCGTAATCCTGACTGAAGGGTTGTAATGACCAATTATGTATGTATGTACTCGTATGATGTAGCAGCTGAGACGAAAATGAGCTTCAGCGCTAACCACAAATTTTATTCAAAAAATCAGCATTGAACGCCTGTGGCCGTAGCTTTTAATCAGCATATATCTACCATGTCGTGAATGACCACAGGGATTCAATTTTTCCAAAAGCAAAACTCATAATAATAATGAGCACTAAGACAGGCTCATTTGGTGAAAAGGCAATGGAAGCGTCAAATTCATATTATTCGCCATTTTTCCACTAACGGAAGGGATATTTGCGCACTGAATACGTTGCAATGAGGCACTCATCTGAGCAGATATGTATGTAAAGCTTTTAGTATCTTCAAATTTCTTTATATCTATGCCCTGATGCCCTGATGCCCTGAAGAGTAGGTCGATTAATAATGCTAATCAATCCGTAATACTCCAAAAGTATCTACGTTTAAATCAAACAAAATTTCGCAGTCTGTTTTAATCTTTTTTATTCATTCTTCGGACCAATATTGAGAAGAAAGATTTTAAAACAGCTGACAGTCTTGGGTGGGCAACTTTGTAACCGCTAAATAAAGGAGATGTTGGGTGGGATTAGCAAGCAATCCGGTGCAATAAGCTATTCCACTACTTTTAATTTGGACTTACGCTGCCGATACAGAAAAAAAATTGTGTTGTACAAACTCAATGCCAGTCATCTTACATCGTCTTACTGATTCTGTTATGCTCTTCAAACGTTAGCTGAAACACAATGACTTTTATCACGTACTGTAATACATAGTTAAGAATAAAACGCGGCAAATATGAAAATGAAAATAAAAAGTTAAAAATCGGTATTAATTTTGCCTCAATAGTTTGTGCCGTAAGGAATCCATTTGATGAAGTAAAACTTTTTGCCATATTAAAATGAAAATTATTTGAAAGAAAGAAAAAAAAACAACACATAAAAGTAAATGCTAAACATAAAGAAGAAGGAAATACAAAAAAAAAAAGAAAAATTAATTTTATTAAAAGAAATGAAAATAGCTTTTCTGCACAAGTGAAGTGAAAGTAAAATGGAGAATAAACTTAATGACTTGTACTAACGGCTGCAGAAATTATGAATCCAAGAGAAAAGAAAATCGAAAGGGAATGCACAAAAAAAACTTAAATAAAGACGTCTTGTTTTTTATTAATTAATTGGTTTAAAAGAGAATATTTTTAATTAAAAAACACTAAATGAAGAATATGCTCGTTTATATCCAATAATTATTATCAAAGTGCCTACATGAGTAGAAAAATATTGCTCAACATGGCGGGATATTAAAATTTTATTAAAAAAAGGAATCTTCCTCTTCTTCAACTGCAGGGGAGCCATTGAAGTGTGAAATTCTTAGAGAATTTAGCAGCAACGATGATATGGGCATGAAGTTAAGAAATTTTTAAATTTATGCTCTCGTATGTTTTCTTCAAGATGTTAAAACTGTGATTTACTCCAGTAAGGATTACGGCGTGTGTGTTAATTTTATGCATGAATGGCGGGTCCTACAGTTTAAAGTCGACTCCGAACGACAGATTTTTGAGAAATTTTTCATGGCAATTTTTATTTCACTCTCCGAGTTCTTAACAGAAATCTGCTGAAAGGAAGCAGCCGAAGAAATATTTTTTCATATTTCGTTTTGATGTCTGACCTGAAGTCAGCCAACACACTACCTACTAGACTACGACGACTTCAAGCGTATAGTCATACGATTTAATGGAAAAATATTATTTATTTATTTATTTATTAATTACAATACAATTACAAATTATATTAAATTATATAAGAGCTGAGTAACTTTAACCATATGCTCGATGTAGTGTCACAGACTAGAGTCTCTGGTGGGAATCGAACCACGACTCTCACGCTAATAGTCTAGCACACTATCCACTATACTACCGCACTACCCACTAGACTACCAAGGCACACATACATACATACATAATTGGTCATTACAATCCTTCAGTCAGGATTACGAACTAATTTCTCACACCACTTATGTTGTGTGTGTTAATTTTATACATGAGTGGTGGGACATACAGCTTAAGATCGATCCCGAACGACAGATTTTTAAGAAACTTTTTCATGGCAATTTTATTTACTCTCAAGAGTTTATGCCAGAAATCTGCTGAAAGGAATTCGCCGTAGAAATACTTTTTGTATTTTGTCTTGATGTCTGCCCTGGGACTCGAACCCTGGCTTTACGTATAATAAGCCAACACACTAGCTACTAGACTACGGCAAGGCACCCTAATGGAACAATATAGTTTTATTCTTATCTTGGATTAGACCAGCAGAATCTAGCAATACTGCACGTCTACTTTCGTTATCAATGAAGCTGAGCCTCTTATGCAACAACATGCATGTCACTTATTTTGCTTACACTATGTATGTAACATGTCCAGCTCTTAGCAATTATTTGGGCATTCAATTTCCAACGGTATTCCCATGAACGACATCCCCGGAACCCATATAAAATTAATCTTTAATTGATCTGAAATTTTCCAGTGAAAATTTTCAACATTCAAGGTCAAAGGTCAAACGTTATGGTTATTTTTGGAGGGGACTTGATTTCAGATTGACTCTTCGAAAAATCATGGTATTTTTCAGAAAAAGGTCCATCACACAACAAGTCTGGTACAGCTTTCAAAATGGACAATATCTCCGTCAAAGAACTGCTAAGACTAGGCAGGCCATACAAAATTTTAATACCGAAATCGTGAATGTAAACACCTTAACCTACTGTAGCATTTGGAAGCAGTCTGTGTATACCTGATGGGCACTAATAAGGACCTCCACATCGTCATCAAACAAGAAGTCCCTGAGCAAGTTTAGTTTTTACAGACTAGTCACCTTTACAAACATTATAAGCCTTTAGTCAGGATGACAACCTTCGAGCTTCTCACACCACTTATGTTGTGTGTGCTAATTTTATTCACGAGTAGCTGCAGTTCAACCTACAGTTCAACTACGACTTCCAATGACAGATTTGAGAGACTTTTCGTGGCAATTTACTCTCAAAGCTTTTGTCAGCAAACTGTTGCAAGAAAGGCGCCGAAAGCAATATTTTTTTTTTTATATTTCGTTCGAGATGTCTGAGCTAGAGTTTGAATCACGGGTTCTCGTCTAATAAACCAAAACACCTACTAAACTATGGCCATCAGACATAGCCACCATTTACCGTAAAACTAAGCTTTGGTACTACAATTGTCCATAATATAAAATTACCAACCAATTTCTTGTTTCTTTTTTTTTAATTACGAATTTATATTAAAATAATGAAAGGAATTTAAAAAAGCACGGAATTTTATGTTCGAAATAAAAATAACAAATAATTATTGGACTATGTAACACCGCTCAGTATTATAATCGATACTGGGCGTGACATACTTCGGTTATAAGATGACAACGATAGCATATGTAATGACAGTAAATGAAGGTCAAGGTAATTCAGAAATTTCTTAACATTTCCTTAAAAGCTCAAATATTTCTTAAATAAATGACGGCTGTAAGATTTATTTTAAAAAATTTCGAAAATTCGTTCATTTATACGTATACGGAGATGATGTATCCTTAAACACTACATATACAATGTAAACAAAGAACGATATTTCCTAGGGATATGCAAAAAAAAAATTACTTGAAAAAATCATTCATTTACCTGGATTAACTTACAGTCCGTTGGTTTTTCCAAACGAAATTCATTCAACATGAGCAGGCATTAAGAAGAGAGAATTCATATGTAAAACATGATGATTGATGATGATTGATGAATGATGATTTCTATTATGATGTATTTTTCTTCCTCTTTAAGAACGTCCAGATTGCATAAATAAAGATAAAGAAGTCATCTTTCACTCAAAGGAATATTTTTAAAATTTTCATTTTTACTAGAAAACTCTATAAAGTTTAGTAAAATTGAAGAAATATGCGACTGGATGACTAACATCTTTCCACTCATAAATGAAATTAACATTCACAGAATGGGTGGTGTGAAAAGTTAGGTTGTAGTCTTGACTAAAAGCTTGTTGTAATAACCAATTAAGTAGGTAAAGAAGATAATCAGATGACAACTATGGCAATAGCAGCCAGGGATACGACATCAAAAAACCATTTTTAATCGTTCTTCTTAGGCGATTAACTTTTACTACAAGTGTGGAACGGTATGCATTATATGGGTACATAGTCATCAAGGAGCAATCCGATATCAGAAAATAGAATATTCTGGCAAATACAGTCAGAGTACTCATATAACATACCCTAAGCTTGGATAACCCAATGCATTCCATTGCACAATCAAGCTGAGAAAATGAGCTTTTGGAACAATGGCAAGAACTACAAAGACAATCCTAAGTGGTCGCTATGAGGGAAAACCCACGTGTTTTTTTGAGACTAAATAAGGACAACTTGAATACACTAATAAGCGTACTTGGGGAATACCTCGCCTTAAAAGTGATGAGCGCACGGCATGTAGTGAAGACATTGAAATGATGGATGGACTAAGGACGACTTGAATATACTAAAGGGCATACTTACGGAACACTCCGAATTGAAAATGATAAATGCCTAGCACTCGTAAGCCTGAGGGGCATATAGTGAAGATATTGAAATGATTGAATCCTTTTTAAGTCCTGACCTAGTATTCTTAAGCCTGAGCTCAACATAAATAAATAAATCCATACATTCGACGAGTATCTATTACTCTTAAAATTTTTAATAAAACTTCCTTCATTTCCTTAAATTATCCACTCTTTTTTACACATACGGACATACAACCCTTCAGTCAGGATTAAGACCTAGCTTGTCACACTACTTACATATGTTGTGTGCGTTAATTTTATATATGAGTGGTGGGACCTACAGTTTTAAAGTCGACTCCGAATGACAGATTTTTCAGAAACTTTTCATGGCAATTTTATTTACTCTCAGAGTTTTTGCCAGAAATCTGCTGAGAGGCAGTCACCAAAGAAATATTTTTTTCATATTTTCGTTTTAATGTCTGACCTGGGTTTTGAACCATGGCCTTAGACTACAGCTTCTCTTTTTTACAACGTTTACTAAATTTTTAAATAAAATACTGGAAAAAAATTTTGCATTTTACTACCAATTTTATAAAATTAAAGGAAAAAAAACGTTCTCCAGTAAATGTCTGTTTTTTTATTTTTTTACTCGTTTTTTTTTTTGTTATTTATCTTAAGGCCATGTTTCGCATTTGAATTTTATTCTCGTGTAATAAAACTTCAACGTTAAAAAGGCTGAAACAACGACACTTAAACTCCATTATATAGTGAAGCCAAAATGCAAAAAAAAAACCGGAGAAAATAGAAATAAAACACCACTAATGGATATTGTTTTGGGTTTTCATTTTATGGTTCGTAAAAAAAAGAAAAATGAAGGCAACTAAACTAACGAGAAACATAAAGAAGGAATATGGTCGCGTTTAAGTAGCCATATAGACTTTGAAAAAATAATGAATTTCTGGTAACCTTATAAATATTAAAGAAGCTATTAAAATTGATTCAATACATGGTAGCAATAGTTCTAAATTAACTTGGATTACTTAAAATTACTTTTCTTTCCAGAAGTCTCTTGATTCCCCATCTTTATAAAAATATCACTGAATTAACGAACCTGTTGTAAAGAACTTTCAACCTAAACAATAGAATAGGCGGCATTGCCAATCCCGCGTAGTAATTCATTCATTGTGATACCACATGAAGAGATGCCTCCTAAGCTAACAGCATGACTTGCCTTAATTGTGTAAAACAGCAGTAATCTATAAAAAAGAGAAATTTTAGACGGTCTAGAGTGAAGTTACAATACTCTAGTGTTGGCTTTTTCGACGAGAACTCCATCGGGGACATCTCAAGCACAATAAATTATGAAAAAAATACATATTTCCTTCAAAGGCTTTCTCTCAGCAATCTTCTGTGACGTCAAAGCAGTCTAGTAGGTAGTGTGTTGGCTTATTAGATGTAAGGCCACCTCGTAAAACCCAGCCCCAGACATTTCAAGCAAACGGAAATATAAAAAATATTTCTTTCAGAGACTTTCTTTCAGCAGACACAAAAAAAACTCTGAGAATAAATAAAATTTCAATGAAAAGTTTTACAAAACTGTCGTTCGAAGACGATATTAAATTATAGGACTCGGCACTTGAGAAGCTAGGTTGTAATCCTAACTGAAGGATTGTAATGGTATTGTAATGTCTTTTGGCAAAAACTCCTCAAAAATCTGTCACTCGAAGCAGACTTTCAAGTGTAGGTCCTTTCACTCGTGGATAAAACTAACTCTGATAACATGGGTGGTGTGAGAAACTAATTTGTAATCCTGACTAAACGTTTGTTATGTATAGTTAAGTAACTATGAAAGCGAACAATTTTACTGTCTTCTTCCTTAACCTTCGCAGAGATCATTTGCAAGAAAGACAAGTCTCTCCGTCTATGCCTATGCTTTACGTAATAACTCTGAGGAATAAATACCATGACTAAGATGTCTCTACGGCTCTAATTTAAAACGCTAATTGGTATAACTTGTCAATTTAGGCCAGTTAAGTTTTTCAAACATGCCAGCTACAGCGACCAATGAATACCTCTGCTTAAAAGACAGCCTAATGGAGGTATGAGGTATTGCTACATTCATCAGTGGATTGGTATTCGGTGGAGTGACAAGTAAAGCTTATTAGATTGTTACAAAACTGCTGCAGAGTAGATAAAACAGTTGGGCAAAACCGTTTAGATTTGAACATTTCATCCAAGAGAGCCGTGATTGCCACTTAGCTGTTTAAATCAGTTCAGCAGCATAATTTACGGCCAATACCGGGACCTGAAACGCTCTGTGGTACTCAGGAAGACGGAGAAATGTTTTTATATTATGCTCTTTATATCATGCTCTTCCCAAAACAACAGCCAACTACATTTCCACAGTTAGCAACGACTGTTGGCAATCCTATCAGACCTCAGAACAGCTTCAATAAACTAATCAGCTGCTTAGCTAGAAAACGAGGCTTTTCGATACTCCTGTATTCCATAAAGGAGTGAAAAAAAAAATAATAAAACCTGATTTTATTTTTAAACAACATAACGAACTTATAATATCGCTGCGACTGTAGTAATGAATGTAAGAAATAAATGCTTTTTTTGGTCTCCAAAACAAAATTGTAATGCAGAACGAATTTGTTATCCTGTAGTAAAGAGAGATTTATTTTTTTTTTTCTTTAGAAAAGATTTTAAAAAGTTAACATAACAACAGCAGATTTTAAAGTGAAAGTATTTAGGATCTTTGATGGTTAGTTAGGTTGATAAGATTTATGGTGTAACGAAAACCAGAAAAATTTCTGGGAATTGTTGGCTTGCATTTCCGAAAGTCTGGATAGTTTCCTAGAAAATAATTCAAAACAAAAGGTATTTTACAGTGTATAGATGATTAGATTACTGTATGTAGGTTAGGTTAGGTTAGAGGACGTGTACTTGTCAATTAAGACAAGTACAGTACAATGAAATTTTATTCGTTACGTCCAGGTTCAAAACTAGACTACTTGGATTTGTAGTCAACAGCTTTGACCACTACATCGCAACACCTCAAACTCACACAGTTTGAATAAAAAACTTTTTAATCGCGTACATTGTATGAAAATTTTTATTTCATTTTCATGCCATCTTTCCATGATGGAAATATTTTTTATGCATACAAATATATTTACTTCCCATTTAAAACCTTCATTTTGTTTTACGAGGAGCTAAGAATTCCTCCATAAGTTGTTATTTGCTCCCCCTTCTAACATCCAAAAATTTGTTCATGTTTTTCATGTTTTTTTGTGTAGCAAATGGAATCTATGTTTTGTAAACATAGTTTCGCTTTATTAAGATTTTCGTCTTCAACCCTTGCGGTCTGTAAAAATATCAAACTTACATTTTTACTGTCAGATACAATATTTTCTTCAGTTTTTTTTAGATGTTATTTCAGTGATTGTCATCACCAAAGTCAACAAACGATACAATAAGATGTACAATGTGTTTTACATACAGCAATATATGTAGACAATGCCAAGTACCCTACAGTAACCTTGAATATAAATTCAATTCTTTTTTCTACATGGTTTCCCTATACTAAACGTAATAAGCACAATAAGTCTCCAGTAGATGAAGTCCATTATACAGTCCATTCAGTACATAGCACTACATTATCAATAAATTTTATCTCATGCTACTTCATTTTACAATTAACTTCTCTTTACCCTCCTATAGCGTAAATTTATAGTTCATCTCCACCGTTCACTTCAGATTTATGCTGTTCTGTGTAATCATTTTATTGCCAAATACAAGAGAACACTGCTTCCACTACTTATCTTGACAATGATATGAATTCATATTTTAAGAAAAATTTCATTGTTTTCTTTTCTTTTTCGTTGTCGTGGCAAATCACAAATACTTTCGTTATATGCGAATAGGAATCATCGTAAAATTTGGTAAAATGCAAACGTAATCTTTTCGTTTGTTTAACAAAATAACAATGCCAGACAAATACTCTTGTATTCATGTGTGCTACACTTTACAAAATTTGATTAGGGAAACGTTATAAATGGGGAAAAAGAAAATAAAACCCTTCAGTCAGGAATACGACCTAGTCTCTCACACCACTTATGTGTTAATTTTATACATGAATGGCGTGACCTACAGTTTAAAGTCGACTCCGAATGACAGATTTTTGATAAATTTTTCATGGCAAATTTATTTACTCTCGGAGTTTTTGCCAGAAATCTGCTGCGAGGAAGACGCCGGAGATATATTTTTTCATATTTCGTTTTTGTTGGCGATATTTGACCTGAGGTTTGTATCGTGGCTTCACGTCTAATAAGCCAACACACTACCTCCTAGACTACGGCCACTTCAGTTGTGTGTACTTTATCATTAATCCTCATTTCTCACACAAGTGGTGTTATCATAATCTTGCTTTAGCAAAGTTCTTTAACCTGTCGCAGTTCGTCTCGAACAGTAGCAACACTTTGATTAAGGAGTCTACAGTCAATATATGGCCGATCACAGGTTCTATTCTGAACACAATATGCATCCAAGTTTTGTTTTCATTTGGACTGTGAAGACCTCTTCATAACATATTAATTCTTCTTTTTATATCCATAATGATGTTGTAGCCTACAAAGCCTAAGAATTGTTTTTCTATCTGAGTTGTATGCTTTACAAAGTTCTGTCCTCATTTGAACTGTGACGTCCTCTTTATAACTTTTATCTCATGCTACATTTTAATTCTTCTTTTAAAATCCGTAATGATTTTGTAGCCTACAAAGCCTAAGTATTGTTTTCCTTTCTTAGTTGTATGCTTTACACAGTTTTGTCCTCATTTGAACTGTGAAGACCTCTTTATATCTTTTATCTCATGCTACATATTAATTCTTCTTTTAATATCCGTAATGATTTTGTAGTCTACAAAGCCCAAGGATTATTTTCCTTTCTTAGTTCGCACAGGCCACAGAGCTAGTTTATGGGTTGGTGCCTCAACGTCTATTTTGCGGTTTCTCGACCGTGTACAGGATAGGCCATAGTATCTCGTTAATGACGGTAGTGTATCCAACTCCATTGAATCATTGGAGCATCGTTGCAATGTGGTTTGTGTTTCACTGTTCTGTCGCTACTATAAAATGGTTTTGCTTGAACGAAATAAGGGGACTTTTTCCCAAAAATCATATATTCCTACATAACGCTCGTCTTTTTCGGCCAGCACATCCGTATGTGGTCGATTGGGCAGTGGATCGCACACTGCATTACAGTAAAAATACCGTTTTTAGTCGGACTGTGTCGATATGTGGAACTCAATTCCTGCAGGGGTCTATCCTGTTACTTATGGTATAAAAATATACAAGCCTAGTGTACATAAACAGTGTTCTCTCTTTCCTTCTTCTCATAACATAGTTCCAAACTCAATGCCATTCATCCGCTGAGTGTCGGTCTTACGAAAAAAAAAACAAATAACAGCGCTTGTCTTTATTCTTCCGATGGCAATATTAGAAGCTATACTAGAATTTTTTTAAATAGTCTTTAACGACAAGTGATATATTATTCTCAACTACGAGGTTATTTAGGAGTTGTAATTGTTCAGCTTTTAAGGGATTAAAAAGGAATAAAATACAGAAAAATCATCAGAGGTATTCGAAAGTAACTTAAAAATATAATACTTTACTCGTTGTTTTTATTAACATAAATTTCCAATAGTAACAATTGCAAAGTAAATACAGAGGTTAAAGTGGCTTTTAATGTACTAAAGTAAAGAATATGATGGAAATTTTTAATTTTTAAAAATCGTCAAAATAAGGGCATAAATCCACGGCAGCCATATAAATGAAATAAAAATCCATTTCCAACCGTAGCAGTTGTAATTCATAACAAAGAAATAATTTTTTTGCAAAATTTCAATTAAATTTTCGTTTTATTACATTTTTAAATTTAAACTTTTAGATCGCCAATCCATTATACATATTTACTCACATTATCCTCATATCTAATATGTATTTAAATTCATAATGCAGAGAACATATGTGACGTATGAGTTATATTTAATTCCATTAGTTTTATACATGACAAAATCGAATTTTTTATTGCATACTTTTCAGGGTAACTATTACAGTACATGTAATATGATGCGTATGAGTAATATAGTTCATATACAATTAAAAAGAAAGTATACCCCATAAATCGTAAAGAATATGACTTAAATTTTTAATTTCTAAAAAATCGTCAAAATAAGGGCATAAATCGTCAAATCGTCAATATGATATTTTTGAGCTCAAAATCGTCAAAATGACGATAAATCGTCAAATCTGGCAGCTATGATCTCTACTTACCTACCTAGCTTCTGATGGCTGACATGTGTGAACTGTATTATTAAAACTAAATTTCAGAGTTTCCCTATTGCAATGTGCTAAAGTGTAAGACTCTACACTTTGTTGAAAAATAAATCTTGGTTTTCATTTCAGTTTTTTTTTTACTTCCATTTTATTACGTCAACAATATCATTGACATGAAACGATTTGAAAATAAAATCACGTCACATTATAACGCATCATCATATCGCATGTATCATTTTGGTACAACAAGTTCTTCTATTTTTGTTTCCCTTATTTTTGTTGCAGAGGATACTTTATCGTTCCAACAATGGTATTCCGTTGTTTGAAGTACTGCTTGATGGGTGATATTAAACGTACACTAGCATTGGGCATATACGCCATAGGGAAGAACTACACAAAAAAAGAACTAAATTTTAATAGGCAAGAAGTCGCCGTAGTCTAGTAGGTAGTGTGTTAGCTTATTAGACGTAAAGCCAGCGTTCGAGCTCCAAACTAGACATCAAGGCAAAATACAAAACTCTGCTGAGAAAAAGTCGCGACTTTAAGATTAACATTCGTTCTTATATTTGTATTAAGGTCGCACGGAATATGCTTTGTAGCTTCTCTTTTTCCTTATCCGTACTCCAAAGTCGCCCTAGTCTAGTAGGTAGTGTGTTGACTTATTAGACGAAAAAGCCAGGGTTCGAGCCCCAGGCCAGACATCAAGACAAAATACAAAAAGGATTTCTTCGGCGACTTCCTCTCAGCAGATTTCTGGCAAAAACTCTGCAAGTAAATAAAAAAATTGCCATGAAAAGTTTCTCAAAAATCTGTCGTTCGGAGTCGACTTTAAAGTGTAGGTCCCGCCTCTCATGTATAAAATTAACACACACAACTTAAGTGGTGTGAGAAACTAGGACGTTGTACAATGGGTCAATTCGACCTCCGAGTACTGTACTTGTCTTAATGGACAAGTACACATCCTCTAACCTAACCTAACCTAATCTTGATAGGCAATGATGATTTCGTTCGCAGGCGAGGTTTGAACTTGTTTTGAAGAATTTGCTTTTCATCAAACCTAACATACCATCCCTCAAAATTAGCTGCCTTATAAGGAAATAATAACCGTTATAATTCATATAAAATCTACATGAAGTATAACAGCGAAGTTATGATCCCATATGTGCAAAGATACAAAAAAAACACCAAAGTTACGATGTCTCGATGATGGCTCAGTTTGCCATGAATATGAAATTGTATCGAGGGTAACTGGCAAATAAAAATTCTTGGCGGAGGGTTTAAGGTGAAAGGAGGATTATTGTTAAGATTTTATTTGCAATGGCAATAATATTGTATTCGTTGGTTGACGTTATTGCGGTTTTGCTCTGCAATTTGTAGTATTTGAGGTTAAACAGACAATCGGTTGTGAATACGAATGAATGAATAGCAGCAGACTTAAATTCTTTCACAATCTCTCTCTCTCTCTCTCTCTGTCACGAAGTAATAAAACATGTGAAATATTTATGCAAAACAATGGGGATATGAAGTGAAGAAAAATTAACGACGTTTTCATAAAACTGCATACAAAATTGCATTTTTAGATGGTGAAATAAGTGGCTTTTAAAATAATCATAAAAAACTGCTTAAATATATACTTACTACGCTGTGCTTTTATGCAATTACACATGTACGACTGCAAGTGTTTTTTTTTTTTAAAATAATTTAAATTTCACATCATTTTAATAAACATCATTTTAATAACATGAGCCACCAAGAAAGAAAAAAAAAACAGAATGTTCAGTGAAGTGCTTAAGTCTGACTATTTTATGGAGTACTGTTCTATTGCTTACATTATTTGCTTAAATATTTGCTTTAAAAAACTTTATGGATCTGCTATACGAATAAAGCTAATCAAGCTTCTAGTGTGGGCAGCTTTTAGTTTTAAGAACTCATGGTTCAAAATCCCAGCTCATAAATCTCGAATAAAACGAAATCGAAAAAAAATATTTCTTTTGGTAAAAATGAATAACAAACCAAAAATAAAATGCCTTAAACCAGGATTAAAACTATGGAAATGCGTTCCACATAAACTTGACTTATATTTCCTAAAGCATTGCAAGGCATATAAGTCATAGCAATGGGGGCGTATCCAGATTAGTGGAATAACTGATTTGCTGTACTATAGCTGGGGTTATGTGGAAAGGTAGGAGGTAGCCATGCACTTCCTGTATGGTTTCCCAACTCTCCTTAACTGCCATCCTTCAGTTGCTGGTTTATGTAAGAAATTGTAGATTTTTTGAGTCATCATCCCACTGCATGATATCTTTAATCTGATGAGCTGTGGCCGACTTCC
Source organism: Sarcophaga carnaria (assembly GCA_958299815.1). Classification (NCBI taxonomy): domain Eukaryota; kingdom Metazoa; phylum Arthropoda; class Insecta; order Diptera; family Sarcophagidae; genus Sarcophaga; species Sarcophaga carnaria. The sequence goes on from OY283153.1 coordinate 11,564,949, forward strand.
AAAATGTATCAATACAAAGTTTGTATGTAATTCTACTACGGTATATACATTTTGTAGATATACAAAGTAACCAAACAATGCATCAATTATAAATCCGATGCCTGATTGCTTATCGACTGCGTTAAAAATACACATTGAAGACGTTTTGAAATAGTAGACATTGTAAACATTTTGTATAGCGGCTTTATGAAACACTATACTTTGTTCAAACACAAAGCAACTAACATTTTGGAAGTCAGCATGTATATGATGTTACGCGTACATGAGTTACTGAGCAATGTGTTAGTTATTACAACGATTTCTCCTGACATAAACTGCTGTTATGTGTAGTTAGCGTAGTAGTAGGCTCTTTCATTTTCACATGAAACGTAGAATTGTTATGGTGTTGGATCACAACCATCTGTAGGATCATCACCCCTATAAAATATAAAGGAGTACAGATAACTGTTGAAGGAAAAAGAGAAGCTACAAAGCATATTCTGTGCGACCTTAATACGAATATAAGAACGAATATTAACCTTAAAGTCGCCGTAGTCTAGTAGGTAATGTGTTGGCTTATTAGATGTGAGGCCTCGGTTCAAACCCCAGGTCAGGCATCTCCAACTGAACGAAATATCAAAAAAAAATTTCTTCGGCTACTTCCTCTCATCAGATTTCTGGCAAAAACTCTGAGAGTGGAATAAAATTGCCATGAAAAGTTTCTCAAAAATCTGTCATTCGGAGTTGACTTTAAACTGTAGCTGCCGCCACTTATGTATAAAAATTAACGCACACAACATAAGTGGTATTAGAAACTAGATTGTAATCCTGACTAAAGGGTTGTAATGACAAAATATGTTATGTATGTGTATGTTAACTTTAAAGGCTTTACAATAGGCTTATTGGCCTTCCTCAGAATCTACTAATAATGGTCTGGCTGCCTCACTTATCGTAGCCTAACTTTTCAAATCATTCATCGTGGTTATGGTTATGCAATGTAAACGACATCTGCTGAGACTAAGAATCTATTTACTTGTTTTTGTATTTCCATACCATCCATTATTGTTAAATTTATATCATCACAGCGAGAGTAGTAAACAATCTGTATCTTAGGATAACGTATTACACTTTTATAAATAAATTCTGATTTTATTTGAAAATGTTAACAAATTCTTTCAATTCTTCTTTTGCTGCTTCGTTTTAATTTATTATCCCAACTTGACTTGACTTTACCTTTTTAATTTACGAGTATTTTGAAATTTCCATTAATTTAATTACATGAGAAGCCAACTCACTCACTCACTCACTCACTCACTCACTCGTCCAACAAGTGATTTTTTTGGCAAAAAGGAATTCTTAAAATAACCTCAAAAAGTAAAAAGGTTTCTTTGTTCTTTCTTGTCAGTTGTTGTTCTTGTTGTTGTTTTATTTTCATAATTTTTATCATTTTCCTCATTTCTTCTTACAAATGTTGGAAAATGAAAAATAGAAAACAACATAAATTATGCAGACAATGCCAATGTTTGCAAAGGGACTTTAGGTCAGGGTCATTGTTTGTTTGATTGTCTGTTTGACGTGAGGGACTTATAAATCATTTTGTACAAATTAAAAACCGAAAAAGGTATTCAATTACTTTTAAATAATTTTCCAAAAGCATTCTTTTGCTCATTTTCCTTGTTTTTTTATTTTTGAAGTTTAGATTTCAATTGTATTCGAAAAATACAAAAATTAGGTTGCCTGAGAAGTTTATTTTTATTGATGACTGCTGTAGGGAATATAATGAATTGGTTCATGTCATGATCCCTTTAATGAAAGCACCTCAAGTGTAAATACTTACAATGGCTTAAGCAATAGATACTCGATACTTGCTCGCAAGGAAAACCAGAAAAATTTAAAGATTGTGGCTCGTGTCCAACTCTTATTTTCCTTACAATTAAAAAACATTTATAAATCCACATAAAGCGGAGTTAATGCATATGGAGCACACTTAATGCTAACCTAAAGACGATATTTCCATACAGTCTATCGAATACAAATGAGCCAAATGAGCCATCTGAAGTAGCCAACTCGAGAAACATTAAAAAATTTCATTTCATTTTCGTTTCATGAAATAAAGCTAAATTTAGGCGTGTGTTAAAGCTAGCGTTACCATATTATTGAAACCTCATACTCTCCAATTTATAATCTTCATTTGCAAACCAAAAACTATCGTTTATCACATGGCCATTACTTACTGAATTGATCATTACAAGCAACCCCTTAGTCAGGATCACAACCTAGCTTCTCACACCACCCATGCTTTGTGTGTTAATTTTATTCACAAGTGGCTCGATTTCCAGTTTAAAGTCGTCTTCAAATGATAAATTTTTGAGGAATTTTTTCATAGCAATTTTACTTTTACTGCCAGTAGGTAGAAGGCATATTTTTTAATTTTTCGTTTTGTTCCAGATGTCTAAGCGTGGTTTTGAACCAAGGGCTCGTGTCTAAAAGCCATTATACTACATACGAGACTACAAGCGACTTCAGAGGCCATTGGTTTCTGAATTGATGGTAGCGGCTTTTCGGACAAGTTTTTAGAAGATAATGCACCCCACACAGTCACTTTGTAAAGGTGCAAAAGCTTTTGCACAATTACTTTTGGGTTTTCCGAGCTTTATAACTAAAGTTGAGCTGAAGAAAAGATGTTCGAAAGATCAGCTTATTTACGTCATTATGAATCGTAAGCTGGTTTTGTGTAACCTGACGTTTGGATGGAGGTGCAAATCAAAATCCTTGTGCAGAATATAGCACAATGAACCATAAAGTAAGCCCAATTGCTAAAAACAATATGAAATCGGCAAATTCTAACTTGACCTTTGCTTGGAGGTGCAAATACAAGTGCAGAATATAGCAGAAGGAACCGTGAAATAAGCCCAATTGCTAAAAACAATATGAAATTGGCAAATTCTGATGCTTATCTGCTGGAAATATATTTTGATGTTGCACTCCTTGCTGTAACTTATTCAGTTTCTTAAAATTTCTTTACAATTTTTTCAATTCTTCGCAATTTTTTTCAATTTCTCGGTCAATTATCATGACGATAATCATCCCTTAATACTCAAAAAATGGCCACGTTTGAATTAACACTTCTATAATAAATTTAAACTGATTTTATGCGTTTTAGGGTTGTTAAACAATCCATAGTGGCCAAGCTTGCCCTAAATAAAATAGCTTACAGCCTTGCCTAGTTTTATTTGTATTACTAAAGAAAACCCATTGTTCTCTTGCGTATGAATTATATTTCAACTGAAATTATTATCACTCATACGTTCAAGGTAACAAAATCTAAAACTAAAAATGCTGCTGCATAATTTCAGGGGTTTAAATTGAAAGCTTATACCACTGAATTAAGCAATTCTACTTACGAGGCTTTATATTCTATAAAAATAGAAACCATTTCCAACTCCTTAAAAGGATTCCTTATAAATTACAAGGAAATTTAAATTTCTAGCTAATTATGTGGCCACATATTAAATTAAATCTTGTTCAGAAACATCATACTCCTGTGGGTGTCTTTATTTAATGAACAGAACATAGAATTTTTGGTGCGGAAATAGGGTTTAGGCTTTAGGAGTACAACGAAATGCCACTTGTATAGACAGAACTGTTGGCAAATGTTGGCAACTTGACGTTCTACAAAATTTAATAGAATTTTAGATTAATTAATTACACGTAAAGGAAGTTATACATAATGTATGTAGGTATGTATGTATGTATGTATATGTATGTATGTATATGTACGTATGTCACACAAATTAATGATTAAATCTTTTCTTACATTTCCTGATGTATTACAGACCACATTTTAGTTTTGTTTCTGCATAAATATTCCAAAATATTCTATTGTATAGATGGGGATTAAATTTGAATAAAATAGATTCACATAAGACTACAAAATTGACGTGTGGTATAATTGGTTTGTAATTCTGTTATTAAATTAACCAAAATAGTGGCAACTACATATGGTTAAAGAGCTTTTCTTTTGGGCCATAAATTAACCAAAATTCATGTAAGATAAGCAAATTATTTTGTAGTAAATTATTCTATTCAAATTACAACTTAAATGCAGGTCGAGTAGACATGAAATAAAATTAAAGTTGAAGCACGCAAAGAATATAAAGAAAAGAGAAAAAGCTACTGCACGCCATACAAAAAACTTTTTTACACAACTTAACTATCACAAGCGGTTTAAACTTACAAGCGTTTGCTCTAGAAAAAGAACTCCAATTTGGCTAAAAACACTAGTCATTTAGCTAACTTCCTTGCTTGTTTGTTTATGGAAATATCTTTAAGCATTTGAAGCATCAGAATTTTCTTCTAAAAACTCATCCTCGTCTGTTGCAATAAAAAAGATTCTTCTTTAAACATCATCATTCCATAACCACACTTTAATACTCCACTTCATTTTGTGCAACCATCTTGACAATCCATTGTTCATTTGTTTTTATTGCTTAAATGTTTAATTAAATGTAAAATTTATTTAAAAATACCGCGCTTATATTTTCCAACGCCTTAATAAAGTCATTTAAACATGAACCCAGAACTTATTTCAACTGCCTGTTATGTACACTTCCACTGACGATGCATAATTTTATTAAAATATTATCCGAAAAGTCAAAACCTTGTAATATTATTTAAAATATCTCTGGTTGCAACATTTAGTGTCTTGTGTCTTACCCCTACTTCTTCTTCTCCCCTCCCCCTCGCTCAAATATAAAAAAAGGATTTTCGAATTTGTTTTTAAAAATTTTTATTTAACGCAGCTGTGGTTTGGTTCTTCTACATTAGCCATGCAGCTAAAAACACAGCAGCATAGCACAGAAAAACAAAATTTTTGAGAATAAAAGCGAAAAGAGAAACGAAAATAATTTCCTTATCCACTCCAGAGGGAATTTTAATGTTGTCCCCAACGCTATGATTTTATGCAACAGCAACATACCATTGCAGACGCACAGACACTCAAATGCAAATAAAGAAATTCGCTACAGACAGAGATAGAGAGAGAGTAAGAGAATGATAAAAAATTAAAGCAGTTGCTACGAATGTGATTCATTTTAATTTTAAAACCTTTAAAGAAAATTGTTTTGTTTTTTAAGGAAAACATTGCAGGAAGCAATTTTGCCCCTCTACTAACATGCTCTTTGCATTGTTTAAGTGTGTGTCATCGATAAACTGTATCAAGCTCAGCAGGTTATTACTCTACTGTAGTGGGTCCTAGGATAATAGAGCATTTTGGTATTACTACTCATAGGCGTAGTATTTGATGCGAGATTGTACTTTACAGAGCGCTTACCAATATTTGGCAAGAAAGTTTAAAAGTTAAAATGCGCGCCCGCGACCTTGCATTCAAGTATTTCAACAAAACCTGCACCGTTTTAAGGAGGCAGATAGGCTTTTGGCAGTGTGTAGCCTAAATGGAAGGCAAACCATTCAGAAACAGCAGCTGCATTGGCAATGACTGCTGATCGTGCAGTAGTTTTAGATAATCAGATGTTGATGATAATCATATAGGGACAGTAGAACTGTAATGAACATGTTATTTGAGGATACGGTCTCCTGATGTAATACCTAATCGGTGGCTATGAAGGAATCTTACCCATTGACATAGCGATAATAGTGAGTAGAAGTCACACGCTAACTGAGACTTTTAAAACATAAAAAGGATGATGAGTTGCATTACCTTAAAAACAATATTGAGAATGGAAAGGTTTCCGCTTTCGTTTATGATTCCAAATGTATTCCTATAGAGCCTCTCTTTTCTACAAACAGAACATGAAACCCTTTATTCAGGATTAAAGAACACCCCTGAACATCCAGAAACACTAAGGAATGCAACGCTACACAGTGTTACACTTTTCTTTTTCTGTAACTAACCTTCAAACAGGCTAGGATTCATTTTTGTAGCTCGATCTGTGGCAATAGGGAAACAGCCAATTCAGATTCTAAGCATAAGATTCGAACGGCTAAACTAAGAACCAATCCACTTGTACTAAGGATTTTTTAGTTTATGGCGGACTTTATGTGCCTAAACGTTGCAAATTTCTGTTCTTTTAGGAATTCGACAAAAAAAAAACAGGGAGCCAAGTTCATTTAATATGGTGTCTAAAGCCCTGGTTAGCCAAACGTTCACGGAACGTACGTTCGCTTCTAGCATATGAAGAACAATGAAAATGCATTTCGAAATTACATTACGGTTCGGTTATCGTTTTCATTTCTAAAGAAAGAACGTACGTTCCGTGAACGTTTGGCTAGCCGGGGCTTAAGACAAGCAACGTGATCGCTAGTTTAGTGGATATTATGCTTACTTGCAAGCGTCGAGTTCAATTCTCTCTGATCCGTTACACTTTGTTAAAGATTGTGAATTTTATAAAATGAAAAGTAAGCGTGGGATCACTCTTGTCAACAGGTGCTACTATGGTCTCAATAGGCAATAGAGTAGCAGAGACCTCTCTCGTATGACAAAACTATTACTCTACAAGACGCTCATCCTACCCGTGCTTCTTTATGGTGCAGAGCACCCTATGGACCCTATTAAGCACTGATGCAGCACCTTGAGAGTGTTCGAGAGAAAAGTCCTACGTAAGATCTTCGGCGATGATTTCCGCATTCGATCCAACAGTGAGCTTTATGAGCTCCTCAACGGCATAGACATTGTGCAGCGTATTAATATCCAGTAGCTGCGTTGGCTAGGCCATGTCGTTCGAATTGGTATTTGATGTGTCCTCTGCGAAAGTCGGCGAAGAGTCTCCGTTGGGAGACCCAATTCGAGGAAGCCTTGTCATCGATTGGTGTGACCAACTGGCGTAGGCGCGCAAGAAGCTGAGGCGCCTGGAAGGATGTGTTGCGGCAGGCCGAAATCCGGTAATCGGGTTGTTAATGGCCAATTAAGTAATTAAGTAAGTAAGTAAGAAAAGTAATGATACGAGGATATAAAACTGGTCTGTTTTCGTCCTCTTATATCTAACTTTTACATTTTAAGCACAATCCACTGCATGAATATGGGCCATAGCCTGAGTGTTAGTTCGGTAAAACGAAAAAAAAGAAAAAAATGATATGTCAACAGGCAGAATAGTTTTTATTCCTCCCAAACGATAGGTACTGGAGGACATCTTACAGTTTTAATGCTGAAAGCTGTCATCATCACGTTGCAAGGAGTAATACTGGTGAACTCCGAGTCTCTAATTGTACAAATTTGTATAATCGGGCATGATTACTGAAATGAAAAACGAAAACGACTGTAGACATCTTAAAGAATTCCGTATGTCAGCCTAGTTTTTGAACTTTCCGAACTATGCAGGGCATTTAAAGTACACTTTAATCCCATGTTAATATAGGAATTTTTTTTTTTTTGCATCTCTTCTATCAACACACTTATCTGTTGCGAATTAAAACCGCATAATAAATGTGCATAATAATTTTTTCTATCACTTCTTTCATTCTTTCATTTTTTCATTCTTTAAAAGAAAAAAACGACGGAAATTCATACATTTAAACTTACATTCATGCAACATGCCACATGCATGCACATGCATATTCCCAAGAGTGTGTGTATGTGTATGTTTGTTGCTAATAAAGTTGCCCGCAACAGCTGTCTTCTTTTTGGTTTTATTTTTTCATTTTTGTTTCCTTTTTTAGTTTCTCTCTCATGTGACACAAGATTTTTTTTTTTGGTTGGTCTTGACTTTACGTTTTTTACACTCAATTCTTGTTTTCTTTGTTTCTTTTTTTTTGATTTTATTTCTAGCTAGAGTTTCTCTTTTTCTTTCTTTTTTTTTGCTTTTATACGCTTATGGTGTCATGTGATGACACATAACAAATCGTTTTATAACGACTGAAGGTCATTAAAGCCAAAATAAAAAGGCGCACTGCTCAAATTCATGCACACATACATACTTATGTACATGCATGCATGCAAGCATACTTTACATGCACTCATATGTATGCTATTATGGCATATGTATGAAGCATCGGGTGCATATAATGCGAGAAATAATGCCACCGAATGAAACTTACCAATTAATTTTGGCCTTGTCCTCACTCTCTCTTTTACACTTCACCTTCAATTTAATTTCAACGTACATTTCGTATATTTTCTAGCATTTCATCGCTTGCCATTTGTGTATTAAAATTGAATCGTGAACCAAATTGACACTCTGTTGTGGAAGCGGTAATGAAATCTTTTAAGCCGGTCTCTAATCACAAATGGATTAATTAGACGTAATGCGTGTAGATTTCAGATTAATTTCGTTGTCGAATAAAACTCATTACAATAAGTGCAATAGAAGAAGAAGAAGAAGAAGTGGAAATAGAAGTAGAAGTAGAAGGCTTTTATCGATAATCTGATTATATTGTATTTGTGGTAGTGTTAGTATGTGGCACACTTAAACTAATGAATGAAATTTAATACGATTCTATTTCTAAAGTTGCAGAATTAAATTCTCCGGTTTTTTGTACATTTTAGTAAACAGGAACAGTAAGAAAGAAAACAAAATATTGCCAAATTGATACGATTATTGCAACACAAAGTAAGAGCATTAAATTAGATTCAGAAAGACTTACCATAAGTTATCCTATATACAACGTAATACATACGTATATAATTGGTCAGTAAGGATTACAACCTAGTTTCTCACATTACCCACGTTCTATGTGTGAATTTTATTCATGAGTAGCGGTACCTACAGCACAACATCGATTTTCAATGAAAGGTTTGAAAGACTTTTCGTAGCAATTTGCTCTCGCAGTTTTTTTTTTATTTCATACTTCGTTTTTGTTCGCGATGTGCTTCAATGTGTATAACATGAGTGGCGGGACCTACAGTTTAAAATCAACTCTAAGCGACAGATTTTTAAATAACTTTTCATGGCAATTTTATTTATTTTCAGAGTTTTTGCCAGAAATCTACTGAGAGGAAGTCGCTGAAGAAATATTTTTTTTTTGTTGGAGATGTCTGGCCTGGTGCTTGAACTGTGGCCTCAAGTCTAGTAAGCCAACACACGATCTACTGGACTACAGGGACTTTACAACGTAATACGTATTGGAATTGATGAACTTCTTTCAAACCAATGCCTATCTTTTTAGAAATTAACAGTCTTTTCATGGCCCTGTTGATCTACCCTTAAAGACATTGATGAGAAGTGAGAATAACTCCTAATAATTTAAAAACGACGAGTTTTTTTCGGGCTGGAGTACCACAGGAATATCAACCAGTTGATCACACATCCCAATCTTTATACTGGCAACCCGAAATTCTTGGTATTGGACTATTGTTGTGTCTGTTTCTTCATCCGTTAATAATTTTACTTCGGGGCATACTTCAAGACAAGAATTTTTCAAGTGAAGGTCTATAGAGGTCCATATAAATCGTGGACCGTCATTTAAAAAGGCTCTCTTATTAGGAAAATAAATACAAGAATAAGTTTCTTATGATCATGAGGCTTTTAACTGCCTATTAGAGTGCAAGTATTTAATGGTTCAACTGTGTTACAGCAAAACTAAGCAATCTAGATTCAAATCCTACAGAAGACAAAAAAGGTCATAATTTTTGTTAAATTTTCAACAGCCTTCACTACCTCTCCAAATTATTCGAGCAGTCTTATCTTATGAGATTAAATCGAAGACAGTATTGGACTGTCTGAGGAAGCTGAATCAGTTAGGTAGACAAAAAAGCGTTACCTTTAAGGGCCAGTGTAAATTTTCGCATAATGAGCAAGCAGACAAGTTATCGATGCATCGTAACATCGCGATGTGAGAGATAGAGAATCTGAGTCATGCAACGGACCATCCAGCAATAAGCTTAGGTTGCTCGAAACTGAGGAACCGGACTCTGAGAACACTTATATTAACACTACATATTAATGGAATTTATTAATGATAAGTCGCCGTAGTGTAGTAGGTAGTGTGTTGGCTTATTAGAGGTGTGGCCACAGTTCAAGCCTCAGGCCAGACATCTCCAACAAAATGAAAAAATTTTTCTTCGGCGACTTCCTCTCTTTGAGATCTTTAAATTTGCCATGAAAAAGTTTCTCAAAAATCTGTCGCTCGTAGTCGACTTTAAACTGTAAGTCCCGCCTCTCATGTAATAAGAAATTAATTGATGTGAGCAGCTAGGATGTAATCCTGACTGAAGGATTGTAATACCTAGTTTTTATGTATGTATGTTTGTTTATTAATGCATTCCAGAAGAAAACACCAGGGTGCATACCATATTAAGCTAGCATTATTGACACCAACTAGTATCCTGCAGTCAGCACAATAGGATAGGACTGGGCTGGACACTATTGGGGTACTCTGTAAAGTTGGAGGGGATTGAAGTAGATGTAGCAGTCTTCTAGCACGGCTATAATAAAAATAATGTATCCAACTATACTTATTTAAGATTTGGCTGTAAAATAAAGATTCTTTCATTCCCTGCATTTAATTTGTCACTTCACAATGTAATTTAATATTAAATCCTCTTGTTTTATTGTGTCTTAAAATATTTATTACCTGTCATTATCACTTCCCCTGTTTAATATTTTTAATATAAGGTGTTGCATCTGATAGTAACAAATTCTCAATTGTTAGTTTATGTTTTCAAAATTAAAAGCTTCAAGACCCACTTAAAGTCCTGGAAGACAAACCGTATCAGCAACAATTACAAAAGAATTTGACAATGCTTTTACCATTAATTGTAACACCCTGTATGAATGCTTAAAACAAATATTCGATTTACAAATTTGCTAATGCCTTTAAATTCATTCAATAATTCAACTTCAAGTGGATTTTTATAAGTTTCACAAGATTTATTTGCTGTTTTAATGAAAAAAAAACGAAAAAGAAAACGAATTTCACCGCCATCATCAACAGCATATTTACGGGCAATAAATTTACCCGGCTTTTGTTCGCCTCCGTCTTTTTGTTCACATTTTGAAATTTCCAAACATGTGCTGCAAGAATGTGTAAATGAAACATGAATTCTTTTCTTCACAGTTTTCTTCACCTGAAAAATCATCATTGTTGGTGTGGTGATAATCATCATTATTATCCGTGAGTATGATGAAAAACTTTGAATTTGAAAAATGAAAACTTCGCGTAGAATGATTATGAAAATGAGTTGTGGAATATTTTAAGACATTTTTTTTCATTACCTTTCATTCTTCGTTCCATTTGCAGAGAAGAAAAAAATCAAACAAAACAAAGCAAAAAAAAGTGCACAAGAGTTTATTCAAACCTTAACCACCCTGCTGCTATTTTAAGGAAAATGAATTCATTTCACATGCTTGTGATGATTATCAAGCACATACATGTAGGAGTAGAGGAAATGAAATAAATTTTATTCATACATTTGATGAATACATATACAACATACTCATACACAAATATTTGAGTTGTTGTTGGTATTTTTTTCTTTTTTTATGTGCGTACTTATAAGGAAATTTATAACGAGGTTTAAGGATTTCATCTTCCTGGTTTTGGAAAACAAAAACATCTTTTAGTCAAATTGAATTTCGTATATTTTTTTCTTTTTTTGTGTTTTTTTTTTTGCTTTAATTTCACTTATTACTTCCACCTTCCACTTCATTCTTATGCCAGAGCATATTCTTATGCATTGCATATCAATTTCTTTTCTAAAAACCGTCTCCTACATATTATTAAGGCAGCATTTTTATTTTCATTTGAAGTTGATTAAAATATTCCGGCCACATTGTCACAATTCCCATGCTATCACACGATCAATAATCAAGAAATGTCGCCACTAATATAGAGGATTGTGTTGGAAAATGGGGCGTGAAAAGAGGAAAAGTGGAATTATTGTTGCGAACGTTAGATGTATGTCGTTCACACCGCATGAGGCAAATATTGTGTTCGAGATCGAAATTTGACTTGAATGCGTTTTGAAAATCTCGAAATAACTGAAATTCTATCCGTAAATGATTCCAGCAAACTTAGAAAGTGACTTGTGGAAAACGGATGGACATACATAACATGCATAATTGGTCATTACAACCCTTCAGACAGGCTTACGACCTAGCTTCTCACACCACTTATGTTGTGTTCGTTAATTTTTATACATGAGTGGCGGGACCTACAGTTTAAAGTCGACTCCGAACGACAGATTTTTTTTGAGAAACTTTTCATGGCAATTTATTTTACTTCCACAGTTTATGCCAGAAATCTGCTGAGAGGGGTTTGAAACCTGGCCTTACGTCTAATAAGCCAACACACTACCTACTAGACTACGGCAACTACGGATTGAGTGAATATTAAATTCGGCGTTAGATTAGAATCTACATACACTGCTAGAGGTTAGAAAAATTTCGGTAGAAGAAGTAATTAATGTTATTTTAAAGAAATAGATTATGTACAGCATTGTACAATACTGCTTGTCTCGTGACAAGCAGACAACCAGGCTGGGATTAAGCCTCTAACGAAAGTAATTCAAATATCCGTCCTTGCCAATAAATGCCAAGTATATCACAGGAAAAGTTTGCCGGATCCAAGGGAAACGTAGCAACATCGTTAATAATTTCATTGGCGTTAATTACGAAGCTCGTAATCTGCGACATGTAACAGATCATAAGTATTCTGAGTGTCGCAGTTATGTTGAATATTGTCCCTTCGCTTTACATGTTGGCTCAATCTCGTTGCCAGCAAGAGGATACCAGCAATATTGGTAGACTCTAATAGACACGTATGGATAAGAAGAGGAGTGATTCACTTCTATCCTTAAACCTCATAAACATCCAACCATTGTCCTCTTGGTAGGCATGCCGAAGACTTTTGACGGACCTGTAGGCCTGAGGAGGATGAAGAGACTGTCTTGCACCTCATGTGCCCTGTTCTTGTCATAAAGAGACGGAGGTTTCTGATCTCTAATTTTCTGACATCGTTTACCGAGCTTTGTAATGCAAAGATTGCTGAAATAACAAGATTTATTTTGGACTCGTAGTACCCGTAGTCTAGTAGGTAGTGTGTCACCTTATTAGACGTAAGGCCACGGTTCAAATTCCAGTTCAGACATCAAAACGAAAATATGAAAAAAGTATTTCTTCGGCGACTTCCTCTCAGCGCTCTGAGAGTAAATAAATTGCCATGAAAAGTTTCTCAAAAATCTGTCGTCCGGAGTCGACTTTAAGCTGTAGGTCTCGCCACTCATGTATACAACTAACACACACAACATAAGTGGTGTGAGAAGCTAATCGTAATCCTGAATGAAGGGTTGTAATGGCCAATTATGTATGTATGTATGTTTTAAAAATATAACTGGATATAGAAACACTACTGCTATTGAACTACTACTGCATTCTGTTAATGTCAACTCATCTACAACAGCAAATATAGTAGGATCCCTACAAAATCTTAATATAAATTGGTATGAGTAAGTACCATCTCCCAGTAATTGATAACTTTTGTAAAATTACACCAAGCCACACTCTATCAAATATTTCTTAACCACAAATATTAGAACAATCCTCACCAAGACTTGCACTTCCGCTTCCATAGAGAATATTGCATCAGTTTCAAGCACATAATCAAATGATTGTAATAAGGGAGGTTGAGGACTGTCAATAAATCGTATGGCCATCCATTGCACGATGGGCCATTGTCCTTTTTGGTAGGCATGCCGAAAGACTCGGCATTCCAACTAATGACTTCTGTAGAATCTGTAGGCCAGAGGAAAAGGGAGAGACTGTCTTTCACCTTATGTGTCAGTGTCCTAGTGTTGTCATGAAGAGACAGAAGTTTCTGACCGCTAGTTTTACCGAGCTTTGTAATATAAAGATTGCTGCAATAACAAGAATGGTTTTGGACTCGGTGTGGTTTTCTCTGGGGAATGGTTGACCCCCGGGTAGAATTAATTGTGTTATCACAATGGACCTAAATGCTGGCCTAAGTGTGACCTCTTTCCACCTAACCTAGCCTAACCTAATTAACCTAACCTAATAAGATAAGGTTAATTCAGATCTTATATGCTCACACAGCCATCTCATTCCCCCTGTAAATCTAATATTATTCCGTACATTACTATTTTTTTTCCAATGATGTTATTGATCAGAGTATTGCTCTCATGTCCTTATTTTAAAAGAAGAAGAAAGTGATAAATGCTACGTTAATACAAAGTAACTATTCTCTGATTTGTTATCTCTGTTTACTACATAAATAGCTTAGAGTGTAGGGTTTCAAGTAACTGCTCTTGCCCTGCATTGAATTTCTTTCGTGTTTTTCTATGTATTTTCTTATGCAGCACAAAATTTGTTTGCTTAGGAAATATTTTTCACTTTTTATTCGACAATAACTGGTGTAATCAGCACTTTAATGATGATTTTAAATTTAGTTTTCAGGAAAACTGTGTAAATAAGATAAATAGAGTTGCCAATATGAAAAAAACTATGAAAATGGCAAGTTAAAGTTCTATGTCCCCTGTTAGAACACAGGTGGTCTACTGAATTGTTCTACTGCTTGCTAGATCAGCTAAAAAACTTGATTAAAAAACCTTCTCAAGAAATTTTTGAAAAATTTTAAATGAGATGGCAACACATTGTATTTGGTTTTCTCTACATTCACGCTGTTTTCTAAGCTGGGAATTCTTTTTCTTTTTTCAAGAATCTACAAGAGAAAAAAGGAAAGATCTCTGATATAATAATAAAAGTTTTCCATGGTGTATCCTTAGAAGCAGAAAAGTTTTCTTTTTTGTCTGCATGTTTTTCATATTTTTTTCAACATTTTTTCTTTCTCTCTTTTGCTGGTATCTTAGATTATTATTACTTGGGAAGAAGTTTGAGCAAAAATTTCGGAAAACGAAAAAAAAATTGAAAAGTGGACATAAGCACCGAAGTAAATACAAAAAATATTTCGTTGTAAATCAGGTGTGGCCACTGAGGCGGGTAAACTATGCTAGTTTGCTTCGAAATATTATTTCCTCCACACTGTACGATGAGCTTAGGGATATGAAATTAGGAAATTTCTGTAGCTCGGCAAATGGTTTGCCTGTGTCTTCCAAAAATGGTCTTCGCTATATTGTCTTTAGTTTGCTTCTTTGGAGAGATCCTGGGGGGATTCCACGGCAGCATTGTTTGTGGGCTGTTATGATAAAGCATATCTCATAATATTTTCACTGTTGATGTAGTTTTTGCTGTATTGAATCAAAACCTTCACGCAATCCAGAAGAGGAAAATGCCATTGAAGACAATCTAGTGTTATATGATGAGCGATTTGCCCGAAAGACACTTAGATGTTCACTTCTTAAAGCAAGGAATTACTCTCTTACTTACGAAATGAGTTTAAATATCACTTCAGTCAGGATTGCAACCTAGCTTCTCACACCACTCATGTTGCGTATGTAAATTTTATCCATGAGTGGCATGACTCCGAACTACAGATTTGGGAAACTTTTCATGGCCATTTTATTTTATTATTTACTCTCAGAGTTGTGCAGCCCCTGCACTGACCAACTTCTTCGATTTGGTGGAATTCGGTCATTCCAGGAACTATGCTTTCCTGTGGCATTGCAACGGGCCGCTATGCGTGCTCAAGTGTGTTTTGGTAATCAAAGTTAGCACTTCAATCTAACCTAACCTAGCTCTCAGAGTTTTTTTCTAGCAGACTGTTGAGATGAGGTCGCCGAGAGAAATATTCTGTTCATATTTCGTTTTGATCGAGATGTCTGAGTCAGGAATAGAAGCACAAGCTCTCGTCTAATAAGTCAACACCCAACCTACTAGACTGCAGTGACTTTCACGAAATGGTTAAATGACTTCACGTCTAATATATAAGAGAAGTGATGGTTAAAAACGTTACCTTTTTGAAAGGAAGACCAAATACATACATGCATACATACATAACTATTCATTACAAACCTTCAGTCAGGATTACAACCTAGTTTCTCACACCACTTATGTTGTGTGTGTCAATTTTATACATGAGTGGTGGGACCTACAGTTTAAAGTCGACTCCAAACGACAGGTTTTTGAGAAACTCTTCATGGCAATTTTACTTTACTCTCAGAGTTTTTGCCAGAAATCTGCTGAGAGGAAGTCGCCGAAGAAATACTTCTTGTATTTTATTTTGATGTCTGGCCTGGGGCTCGAACCCTGGTTTTTCGTCTAATAAGCCAATACACTACCTACTAGACTACGGCGACTTCAACTAATTGAATGTACTTCGTAGTATTTCCTTCTCAAAATTTTAAGTTGATGGCGAGCCTGCAATAGGTTTAACACTTCTTACAAAAATAATTTTTTTTATTTTGTTTTTGTTTTTATTTTTTTGTTTACACATGTCTGTAACAAGAACAAGAACAAGAACAACAATATGAACAAGAACGAGAGCATCTAGACGTATAAGTAACACGTAAATATTTTAGTAATAAAATATTACTTATACGTCATGCAGTGCTTTAGCAACAAAACAAAAAAATATGAGTGGGAATATTATAAACACTTTAAATGGCATATGAGAAGAGTGAAAGAAAATAAGTGAGTGTTTCACAGCTTACGAGGACTTGAGAAAAAAGCCAATTAGAAAAGTTTTATTTTAAAAGATGATACGAAAAAAGGAACGGAAGAAAAATCAGTGGAAAAAATATTAAATTTTAGCTTTAAAAAGCTAATTTATAACTCATCAAAGATATTCTGTTTTTTGCATTTATTTCTTTTGTTTTTGTTCTTCGATTCAAATAAAAGTTTTCCAATTGAACTTTTTATTCGTGTTATAAATAAAGAGAGAGATTTCCATATCATAATAAACAAATTAAACTTAAAGGTTTTAAAAAGATTAGACAGAGAATTTATTTAAAAAATCGGCTTTTGTATCATGAAAAAATTTGAAGAATTCTGGGAAAGTTTTCATAAACGTTTATTTGATTGAAGATTGAAAAATTTTTCTTTTTGAATTTTTTTTATGCATGAATCCTTAAATATTTCATAGAATTTCTGTTTTTATTTTTAGTCTTTCCAAGTATTGTCGTTGTTATTTCGATAAAATGTTGTTTAAAAATTGAAAGCTGCAGGAGAAAAAATAAAAAACTTGTATTGTCTAGCCTTGGAATACCCACACAAGTTTGTGTGTGTCTGTAGATAAGAGGTATAAATAGGTAGGCAAGTAGGTAGAAATAGCTATAAAACACCCAAAAAGTATAAGAATAGAAAGGCCAGAACAGACTAGAGTAATTTTGGATTGAGTTCCCCTCCTGGAGTCCTACAGAGCTCATGATAAAGCTGTTACGTTTTCTAACGTCTATAGTATGGTGTTATCCAATAAATGAAGAATAGTTTACTGTTCTTGTTGTTCTCTGCAACTTTTGCAAACATTATTGACCAGATGATCAAGGCCCACTCATCTCTCATGAGTAAACTGTATGTAATGCCCAGTAAAGACTCATACAATGATGGTGTTCCTCTCAAGTTTTAACAGGCTTTCTGCCATATTTTTTTGTGATACTAATGGAGTGCAAGTCGCCGTAGACTAGTAGGTAGTGTGTTGGCTTATTAGACGTGAGGCCATGGTTCAAGCCACAGGTCAAACATCAAAACGAAAACGAAACGAAAAATATTTCTTCAGTGACTTCCTCTCAGCAAATTTCTAGCAAAAACTCTGACAGCAAATAAAATTTCCATGAAAAGTTTCTCAAAAAATCTGTTGTTCGGAGTCGACTTTAAACTGTAGGTCCCGCCACTGAGCCTTCGCTTCAAATCCCAGGTCAAACATCTTCAATAAAACGAAATATGAAGAAATATTTCTTTGGCAACTTCCTCTCACCAGATTTCTGACAAAAACTTTCAGGGTAAATAATGAAAAAGTTTCTCAAAAATCTGTCGTTCGGAAACGACTTTAAGCTGTAGGCGCCACCAGTTGTGAATGAAATTATCCACGTAACATAAGTAGTGTGAGAAGCTAAATTGTAGTGCTGACTGTGGGATTGTGGTGGCCACTGAGTTACATGAGCACTGGCCGTGGCTTGAATATTGTAATGATGCCTTGGTTATGAGATGGTTTCCACAAGATATATACAGTCAAATGAAAAAGTCTACATACATTACTATATGTCTACATACATTACTATATGTAGACTTTTCCACGCTGTTTTTTTTTTCAAATTGAAAAAGGTGTTATAGCGCTGTTAAGGCATTTACAATTAAGAAAGTTTGAAGAAAAAGCGCATCGGGGAAAAAAATATAAAAATTAGCGGAAAAATGTCTACATATAGTTGTATATGTAGACTTTAGTCTTTGACTGTACATGGTATGCCTTGTTTACTCAAAATCGTTAAAACCAATATTCTTTAACCGCAATGTTGATGAGTATTTCATAATATACCAGACGGGAAACAGCGGCTTTCTGTGGCAAAATGATACCAAAAAAGGCCACAGACGATCAATTTCAAGCGGCCTGTACTGAAGCTAATAGTCACCCCTGACGGAACTGTAATTTATTGATAGCTTTCTGTGAACATTATCCTTATTGTGCAGTATGAAGTTAAGCCTACAGGGGAGCATCATAGTAAATGGCGTTTTCTTTTATTTATTTTCTTTACGATCAAATCAATATTTTAGAGCTGAGGCAAATGGATTTATGCAATGTTAAGCTTCTGAATACCTTAAATAATGCTTATTTAGCTATGGAATCGATTATTATCGTTATTTTTAAATGGCTTGCAGCTTATGCAGAAATTTATACCTCTCGGCCTTTCAAATACATACATTTTTTGAGAAACTTTTCATGGCTACTTTATTTACCCGCAGAGGTTTTGCCAGAAATCTGCTGAGAGAAAGTCGCCGAAGAAATACTTTTTGTATTTTATTTTGATGTCTGGCCTGGGGCTCAAACCCTGGTTTTATGTTTAACAAACCAACACACTACCTACTAGACTATGGCGACTTCAAATACGGCCAGAAAATATGCCTAGAAAGGCGAAAACTTTCATTGGCATTCACGTTAGTTAAGCTGGCAGCCTGCTTATAACCACAAATTTCAATTTCATTCATTCAATTCATTCACTCATAATTGCCCCTAAAATATGAGAAAGGAAACGAACGATTTGCTATCAAAAATATTCAGCATTTCCTTTTGTTTCTTTTTATTATTTTTTTTTTTCAAACCTAACAAATAAAATAAACCAAATTCTGTTGACAATAAACAATACAGTATTCATTTAATAAAAATAGAAACAACAACAACAACTACAACAACAATAAAATATAAAAAAAATTTAGAAAACTAACCCCAACACAATGAATGTTAAAGAAAGTGTTAGAAAATTAAATTCATTCTCCTGGAATTTGTTTACAAATTGTTGTGTGTGTGAGTAGGTAAGTGTGTGTGTGTACGTGTTACAGAGAAATCTTGTATTTCCATTCGTTTAAATTCATTTTCTTTGTATATTGTTTTGTTGCATTTTGTAACTGGCTTTTAATGGAATTAAATATTTGCAACGTGTTTTTTTTCGAATTCTTTTCTCGAATTTATTTCTCTTGTTATTTCAGGTTGTATTTGTATTTATTTTCACCAGAAAAAAAATGTAAAAAAAATCTGTAACCAAAATGAATTTTTTTTTTTTTGTTTTTCTTGTGAACTACTAGGTACTATTCAAATGTAAATTAAATTTGTTGCATTCAAATGGTGTTTTTTTTTTGAACAAAGATTATTATATTGTATTATTAAATTCATTGTGGCATTTGTTGTTGTTGTTGTTGTTGGAAATTATTTTAAATTTTTTTTAGAAATAAAATGAAAAATTCAGTCATCTGCATTTGCAATAAATTTTATAAAATTGTTAAGTAAACTTGCATACTGTTTGGAAAATATTTCAATGGAAATGCTTTTCGACGTTCACATTTATTGATTTGCTAGATGACAATTACTTTGTATTGACTCTTTGTAGTTCGAGTTCTTGATTAAACACACTTTTTACATGGAAATTTATTATTTTTTATTAAAACATGGATTCAAGGGCCAATAGTTAGCTCGCTAGTTACTAGATAAGCTATGATGATAAGCATCATGATGTTGTAATCGATTGAAAACAAGATGACATTTCAAAATGCTAAAACAACAGTTAGCTGTATCAGTCACTTAAACGAACCTTTGAAACCTAAGAGCAGATTACAACTGCAAAGATACCAGCGTATCGTATGTTAGTTAAGACGGAGTGATAGCTTTGATATCAAAAGCTCTCTTGAGCAAGCATATAGGCCCATTGTGAGGCAGTCCCTGTACTCACCAAATTCTACCGAACTAGGGAAAAAGAAGAAGTTGATCAGCACAAAAGCTGCACATTAAAAGCACGACTATCCTACGCTGGAAAACCAGCCAGAAAGTTTAATAAACGAAGCTATATCCTTGACATCAATAGATAATAGCTCTATCAAGCTGACTAAAATTGTAGAGCCAAATAGCCAAATATCTGCACCTCGCAAGAGATGGGCATTGACAAAGCAAGTGGATAACAGTCTCCTCTGTTATCGTATGTACATAAGTGTTTCCAAAAGGGCAGTTTGTCTTCACTATTGCCTTCACTATACAGCCACAATCTAAACCCTGTACCAAAAGCTGTGGAGAGAACATGCTACATGATGATTACATATGAAAACGATGTGACAGTTGGAAATTCTGAAAAAAAAATGCAACGAATATAGTCTGGAAGTTAATTCAATCAAGAAAAGATCAGTACTGTTCATAAAAAGATACACGATCTCTCAATATACTGCCCTTAGTGTCAAACGATGTGGCTCTACATAGAAATACAACCTTAGCTATAGCACCTCAATCTAAAACCTGTACCCTGTTAATTCAATCAAGGAAAGATCAGCACTGTTCATAAAAAGATACAGGATCTCTCAATATACTGCGCTTAGTATCAAACGATGCAGCTGTACACAAATCCGAACCACTAAGGCGGTAAGAAGAATTCAATACTTCTCATAAGAAGATATAAAAACCCCCAATATGCTGTCCTTAGTATCAAGGAAGTAGCTCTACACAATCGTGTACTACTAGGATGGCAAGAAAGTTATACAGCAAAACCGTGTTATCAACCTTGTAATCAAACCATCTCTTCTCTTGGCACCCTAGCTTTGTTTGGTTTAGTTTGGAGTAAAAGAACTTCCAATTCCTGATTGAGGGTATTGTGAGGATGGTGATGATCATGATAACAGAACTAAAACATCTAAGGCACCCTATCCTTAACTGACCAGACTTTTTGGGAAAACACGGCAATGGAACTGAAAGCAACAAAATCATGAATGTATAGAAGCAATAGTCATGTCCTAATCCTATGTCCATCTAAAGTCTACAGTGGATAGTGGATGGCTTATAATATTGCAGAGAAAATTTGATATTTTTAGCCACACTGTTTGAATGCGATGATTACTGTCCCTTTTTTTCTGAGCTTTTGATGTCATATTTTGAAGAAGTCCATTGATCATAAGAAATCGTGCACACTGAAATAAGTCTGTTACAATTCCAGGCTTGGAAGATAACAACATAGCTGTAATTGTAGAGATACTGCCCGAAATTTTGAAAAAGGTTTACCAAAATTGGAGATCACGGGCACGGCACCAGTGGCAAATTTTCTGTTTTTTTAAACGAATTTTTAAAGCAAAATCGGTAACTTTGAAACTAGAAAAATGGATTGTGGTAGGTGAGAAAGAGTTAGTGGAGTCTGCAGACATTGAAGTCGCCATAGTCTAATATGTAGTGTGTTGGCTTATTAGACATAAGGCCACGGTTCAAACACCAGGCCAGACATCAGAAACGAAAATATGAAAAAAATATTTCTTCGGCGACTACCCCGCAGCAGATTTCTAGCAAAAACCTGGAGAGTAAATAAAAATTGCCATGAAAAGTTTCTCAAAAATCTGTCATTCGTAGTCGACTTTAAACTGTAGGTCCCGCCACTCATGTATATAATTAACACATATATAATTAACATGAGTGGTGTGACAAGCTACGTCATAATCATGACTGAAGGGTTATAATGACCAATTATGTATGTTATGTATGTATGTAGATATGAGATTTGAATTTTTTACTTTCTAAGAGACTAGAAAGACTTCCGATCTTCACTCTAAATTTCGCAAATTTGTTTGTTGGTGTACTATTTGAGATAAAAACTTCGTCGCTCAAGATGACTTTTTAATAGAAACGCATTTACTACACAGTAAATCATGATGAATCTTGATTTGTTAGTCTATTCATGTTGAAATGGTGGCAGACCTTACTGACCATCTTTGGCATTGACACATGTCACGAATATTTTTTTATTGACCCTTAGTTTTTGCTATTGGTTTATGAAATTTATTTCTTGCCTATAACAAGGAGTATTAACGTAAACATGATAACACCGCTTTACTCTCTCTCTCTCTCTAAGTATACATACAAATACATACTTCCTGCAATTGCTATTTAATATACAATAATTCCAATTCTCCTGTACCCGTTTTCCCTCTATCCTCTACAATATATTATTGTTATTGTGATTGTTATGGAGCTCCTTAACAAGAAAATATTATTTATTCACATTACAATGCCAAATATTTGTTAACCATGTACCAATGTATTCCAATAAAAGCCAGAATATTCTGCAGATTAATGTGCGTGTGCCTCTGTTTATTTTGTTTCATATACGGTACTGATACAGTTAATAATACCAGCATATGAATAATTTTTTTTCAAAAATTTCTGTGAAAATTCTTGGGGTCTTGTACAGCAACAGGATGGAAAATGTTTCTCTTATTGTTTTAAATGTTCAAGCCAATATGTTCAAGCCAATATGTATGTACATTTAAATAACAATGAATATGTAAGTCACAAATGGATTGATTATCCTTGTATTCTTAGAAAATTATCTCCAAGGAATTGGGTTTTCTCTGTCCCTCTCTCGGTAGTTGTACATACACACACACGTATGGAGAATATATTTATTTGTTTTCAATGTATTATTTTCTATTCAAATAAATTTTATATACAACAGATTAGCAACATCCCAAATAATATCTAACAATAATATTCCAAATAAAACAATATTCAAATGAATGTTAAAATCTTGAATCATTGCCTTAAAAGGCTGTGTATCTTTATATCTATCCGAGTGTCTACATTTTACATTCTGTCCAGAACAAATAAGTTTTTGTGACAATGGGTTGTAACAGATAATTGAATTTAATATTTAACTTCCTATCCAAAACAAACTAAACAAATTTCTGTGGAGGAAAGAATTGAAACTATTTCTTGCAAGACATCTTTGTATTTGAAAATTTAATTTAAATGGAAAGCTTGCAATACAGTAATCAAATTTATTAGTTATGTAAACTCTAATTATGATTGTCCTGCTTTAGAGGTCCTCAAAAAAACTGTTTTGTGGGAAGTCGACTTAATAAGTCGGTAGATTTTCATACTGCAATACAGCTCTTGTTGACAGATATCACATGCATACATACAAATACATAATGACAACCCTTCAGTCAGGATTACGGCCTAGCTCCTCACACCACTCATATTCTGTGTGTTAATTTTATACATATGTGGCGGGACCTACAGTTTTAAAGTCGACTCCGAAAGACAAATTTTTGAGAAACTTTTCATGGCAATTTTATTTTACGCTCAGAGTTTTTGCCAGAAATCTGCTGAGAGGAAGTCGCTGAAGAAATATTTGTTCATATTTCTTTTTGATGTTTGACCTGGGGTTTGAACCGTGGCCTTACGTCTAATAAGCCAACACACTACCTACTACACTACGGCGACTTCATCATGTTGACAGATATCTGTCAGTAAAATCCTGTTAGAATTTTAAACAAATAAAGTCCTTTAAATTTGTGTTTTTGACAACCAAGTGATTAGAAGAGAAAATGAATAGAAGTGAATTTCATGCGCTCATTAAGCCCTCCTCAAACCAAAGCTGAACTTAATGAATACAATCAAAACTAAGCCTCATCAATTTTAATTATAAAAAGTAGTTTGATGAAGATGCCGCATGTTCTGTACGCTTAGTTATGGCCTCCATGCTAATGATCAAAAAATTTCCGATATCCTGGTGGCCGCTCGGTGGGTCAAAACGCAGGCATTTCATAAAGTTCAAGCATCACAATTTTGAGAAATCACGTTTGCTCACAATCGATCACAAACGCTA
Organism: Sarcophaga carnaria; assembly: GCA_958299815.1. Classification (NCBI taxonomy): domain Eukaryota; kingdom Metazoa; phylum Arthropoda; class Insecta; order Diptera; family Sarcophagidae; genus Sarcophaga; species Sarcophaga carnaria. The sequence continues at coordinate 11,589,073 of OY283153.1, forward strand.
TCGCATCGGCGTCATAGTGTTTGCCGTTCTTCAATCATGGTACTAGCAAGTTTTTATTGGATTTAACTGTGGCCATATAAGCATGGAAGATGTGTAACGTTCTGGACGCCTAGTTAAGATCTCTACTCCTAAACAATTCACAATGTGGTACTAGCAGAACGGAGCACAAGGCGAAATAATTTTAATTGAATGTTACGTCGTGACTGACAAAGATATCGCGTTTGCTCACAATCAACAACAAATGCTATCACACGCTACGTACGGAGTAGTGTCCCAGGCCATGTGGAAATTCTCGACAATGAGCAAGTAGATGAGCTTGTGAGAAGGAACAGAACACTTTTGTCTAGTGCGGAAAGGCATGCTCAACAAAAGGGAAGATAAAGAAAGGCCAAGACTCTCCGCAGACCAAATGGATTTGAGACAATCAACACTTTGCTCGGGAAATTACAATCAAGAGAAGATCTGAGTCATGCATCTAGAAATAACATAAGTTTGGAAAACGACCTTTTGACAAGGCACTGAAGACTCACAAGACATTAATACCGAAAGAGGTTGATTTCGAGCCCAACACGTAGACCTTGTGACAATGAAAATGAATCATTGAAACGCATTCTTGGAATCTGTAAGGCATTAAGCATCCTGAAATTCATTAGCGCAATAGGCTTGGAGGAGATATTATAGGTAAGCCCCTTCTAGAGTATTAGGGGCGTACAATAGATCATGTGGTTCAATTACTAAAGCACTTTTCACCAATAGAATCATGAAACGGAATAGTGTTTGCCATTGTTCAATCATAATATGGACGAGTTTTTGTGATATTTCATGAACGTGGACAAAATGTGGGTCACCACAATACACCAACAGCAGTCAAAATTCCTGTGTTTCACTTAATAAGTATCAGACTTATTTGACAGAAGGCTAGTGGAATATTTCTTTGAAATTATTTTCTCCAAGATATTAGAGCAGAGGTTTGACCTTAAAGCACTCGTGCAGTGAACCGATATTCTAGACTGCAGTAATCAGCAGAATAGAATAGAAGTCGCTGTAGTCTAGTAGGCAGTGTGTTTGCTTTCTTTGGCGACTGCATCTCAGCAGATTTCTAGCAAAAACCTGGAGAGTAAATAAAATTGCCATGAAAAATTTCTCAAACTTTACTTTAAAATGTAAAGGGTCCGCCAAATAACTCTTTTTTTTTTGAAAATGCTTTAAAAAAAACTACTGAATATTTTCTCAAATTTCTTTTTTTATTTGAAAGTACGATCCTTCCGGTTAATAATGGAAACAAATTTCATTCAAATGGCTGCCTCGGCTGGCCATGCAGTAGCCTACACAATCGGTCCAACTTTTAAGCACATTATCGATTGTGTGCAGCTGTATTTCACCAATGGCTTCACTAATATTATCCTTTAAAGCGTCAATTGTCTCTGGCTTGTCTGCGTAACACTTATCTTTGACGGCACCCCAAAAATAATAGTCCAACGGTGTCAAACCGAAGCTCCGAGGTGGCCAAACGACATCAGCTCTGCGGCTGATAATGCGATCTTCAAAAACAGGGCGCAAAACATCGAGTGTAGCTTCGGCTGTGTGGCATGTAGCGCCATCCTGTTGAAGCCAAATGTTGTCAATATCCTCCTCTTCAATTTTTGTGAACAAAAATTCGTTCAACATGGCCCGATAACGATCGCCATTGACTTTAACGGTCGCTACTTGCTCATTTTTGAAGAAAAATGGCCCAATTATGCCTCTGGACCAAAATCCGCACCAAACAGTGACTCGTTTTAGGTGCGTCGGCTTTTCAATGTATGCGTGCGGGTTTTCTGTGCCCCAAATGCGACAATTTTGCTTGTTTACATACCCGCCAAGATCAAAATGAGCTTCATCTGAAAAGATGATTTTTTTTGCCAAAATCGGCATCGGTGTAGGCTACTGCATGGCCAGCCGAGGCAGCCATTTGAATGAAATTATTTTCCATTATTAACCGGAAGGATTGTACTTCAAATAAAAAAAGAAATTTGAGAAAATATTCAGCAGTTTTTTTTTTAAAAAAAAATTTATTTTTCGGACCCTTTATAAAAATTAACGCACACAACATAAGTGGTGTGAGAAGCTATGTTGTAATCTTGACTGAAGGTGTGTAATGACCAATTATGTATGTTTGTATGTAATGTACCAGCTGAACATCAAAACGTATTATTAGCGGTTGTTTGAACAATGAGAGAAAATAATTTGAGAAAAATGGAGAAAATATGATTTATCTCAAACCAAGGATATTTTCAAAATTTCCATTCAAATCGGAACAAAAACCTCTACCAACTTTACGTGAATAATAGAGGCCTTAAAGACAATGTAGTCTAGCTAATCACAATTTTCATTCGAATATTAACACTTTGATTTATGCAATGATAACCAAAATATCCAACAAATACTCGTTAATCCTTTGCCAAGTACATTGGAAATAATTCAAAATTCAACAAAACCATCCTCCCAAATGCTTTTAAAGCCATATTTCAGCTAAACTTGTCTAAAATGCCATAAAGTACCCAAGCCAGTTTATCTATAATTTTGGAACATATTTATCAAATAATAATTCTCTTATAATATCATCATAACAACAACAACAACAACAACAACAACAAAGAACACTTACTGTTTCAATATAGAATCCTTAAGTTTACCATGGGTATACTGAAATAAATTTTCTGTGTACAGTGTTAGTAACCACTTTTTTGGGGTTTGTACGCTGTGGCTTAAAAGTTATTTATTAAGTCAGTCTCGGTCGATAGGTCGATTTTTCGTGGATTTTCTATTCTTTTTTCTCTTTTTTGTTTGAATGTGTTAATGTGTCTGACATTGTGTTGTTGTACGAGTGTATTGTATTGTATTCGATTCCATTGTATTTTTAGCTCGTATTATACCCTCATTTTCAATGGTGGCCATAAATTAGATTTATGGTTACTAATCTGGAAACGTGCTGTACACTTTTCATACATGGAATATAGTACTGTACTGTTGTGTTATGTTCTCTTCTGTTCGGTTTTTGTTTAGAAATTATTGTAGATACGTTTGTATGACTTTCCAGCTTCCAAATGCTTGGTTAAACAGATTATTCCAAAGCATCGTTTGCATGGGTGCTGCTGTTTGCCTTTTTTTGTTTTGTTTTTTTATGCTATTTTCGTTGTTACCCTTATGCTACCTTTTAAGAGTCCATTTTTCCATTTCGTTTTTACAAACCATATTTCTTTTTTGATATGCTTGCCACCACCATTATACGGGTCATACTTTTTGGTGTGACATGTACGAGTACAAGAAGAAGGGACCACAAAATGCTATGAAGAATGCTTACACACACACAAAAAGGCCACATAATTTCATTGTAACTTTAGTTTTAGATTTCGCAAGATTTCGTTTTTTAGACATTAATGAACCTGCTTCTGGTTTGGGGTTTTTTTTTCTTTGGTTGTACCTGCAACTCATATTTCATTCCTTTTATTTCAACACTCAACGCTTTTGTTCGTATTCGTTAATTCGCTGCTTTTGTTTAATATTTAATTTGTTTTCATTCCCATACTTAACAACCGTTCTGTAAAAGTCATATTCGTGTTGTTTTACCATTTGTAACAGAGAATTAATGGAGTTAGACAGACCACGACGGCTGTTAGAAGCCCTATAGCCAGCCTAATATGAAATGTTCTTGGTTGGATTTCGGTTTAAAATTGAAGACAAAGGGCCGAACATTTATAAGAAATGTAAGTGGAAATTTGTCCTTAACAATCGCTTTATAAAGACAAGTATCCGCAGCATTTCATTACATCACAAGACAGGGCTTATCATTATTCAAGCATGAAAACCCTTTCAATTTTGCTTTTCAAAACTGTTTTCAAAATCTTTTATTTCCTTAGGAAAACAGGAAATACTTGGAGTTTCAAATACAATTTCGTAAACAAAACATAATTCATTCGGTTTGTCAATTTCTTTTTTTTTTAATCCCATTTCTCTCCCTCTCTCCCACGTACGTTACTCCTTTTCAACTTCATTCGACAATAACTTTTCGCTTTTGTGTATCCTTGTCATTGTTGTTATTTTAATGGTTGTGTTGCTGATATTTAATTACGTTTTTTTTTTTGTTTTTCATTTCAGTTTTATTCCCTTTTTTTCGCCTTGTAATGTTCACAATGACGAAAGTTTTATTTACGCTTTAATGTGGTGTTAAAAGGATACACGATGTTTCATTATTGTTCTCAGTCAGCCAGTAAGTCCCCTTTTATTAACGTATCGAACAAAAAAAAAACAAGAGTACGTGAATGGCGTGTAGTATTTAAAACAAAACAAAAGAAAAAAAAGATTTTCTCATGCTGCTGTGATTTTTAGCCGAAAGATTTTTAAACTTTTAACGCTTTTGCGATAAGTTTAAGGGAATTTTTCTTTTTTTCTGTTTCTGTTTCTTTTTGTTAATAAAGTCATAAATGAGGGTGGAATAATTTAAATTTGAGAGTAAACTGTTAACGTATTTAAAAACTTATGACTTTTAACCACGAGAATAATTTATTTTTATATAAAAGGGCTTACACGTACAAGTTTTGATTTTAAATGTAAATTGAAAGCACATTCTATATACTACAGGATTTACAATTCAATTCGCATCTTCTAGAGAAACTGTAGCTAACAATGCGGTATTATTGTGACTTAAGTTTGACAAAGTCCTCCTCAATATATTTAAAGAGTTTCACCGAAAATAATCCGACAAAATTCTCTCCTCACTACTATTTAAGTGAGGAGCACTATTTAATAGAGCTCCATTGAAAATTGTCCATTTGATTAAATTTGTCTATCTAGAGGCCAAATTTTTTCAGAATTAAAAGAAATTATTTTTGTCAACAATTTAGTTTGCAATAAATAGGTGCACCCAACTTATTCACTCATCATATATCGTTGGTGAATGATTTATTAACACTTTTCCAAAAAAAAATTGTCAGAATGTCCATGAGGAACTAGTTTCTTAAGCATAATCGCTCAGGAAGAATGTGAAATAGTAACGATAGACACGCTCTTGATAAATTCACAATCAATACGTGTTCATCACGTCCTGTTCGCAAGATAAGGTGTCCAGGAAGAGCATCTGAATCTTCGTGGGCGTATCCCACTCACAACACGAATTGTTAGATCTGAAGGCTGATGAGGAAGTATGTATTTATTTGGATGAATTGGCCCATAACACATCATTAAAGTTTAAAAATCCTATTGGATTCATAGTAAAATTCTGATTAAGCCCATGATGCCCAGTCAGCTGCTTGATAGACATTTCACATTCAAGACTTAAATTTGAGTGTAGAAAACTTTTGGTAGACCATTGCCTCATTTAAATCATCAGGTACTAACGGCTTCATACTTGCGGACCTACAGAAAACATCTGATATGGTGATTCCCAGACTGCAGCGAATCTTTTATGCCTGTCTTAAGTACTCATATGTAACTGTTAAGTGGAGAGAGGCAAAGGTCGTTTTCATTCCTAAAGCTGGGACACCATCGACATCCACTATGGATGATTTCAAACCTATCAGTCAAACCTCATTCGTTCTCAAAACAAGGGAAAGGATTCTGGACCCCGAGATAAGGTGCAACCTTTCTCCCACATTCGCCAACAGTGCTCAACAAGCAGTTCTACTGAGACTGGTGGCTCTGATGTTAGGTTAGGTTAGGTTAGAGGACGTGTACCTGTCAGTCAAGACAGGTACAGTACCCGGAGGTCAGATTGACCCATTGTACAACGTCCTAAAGGAGGGAAGGATAGTATAGGGGTTAGGATGAAAGGAGGGTATATGCGAAAGGGGAGGAATCACACAGACCAGACACAACAAAAGGATGGGAGAGCGCGACTACACCGATGAAGTCCTAGCCTCTCAACCAGCCTAAGCCATTAATGAATCTGTGGAGAGCCTTGATGTCGACTCTCGACACCGAATTCAAGCTCCCAAAGAAGGCCCTGCCAAGGGTCCTCAATCTCAATCTACCAAGGGCTGGCCAGTTACAGAGGAGGTGTTCGATAGTCTCCAACTCCGATAAAACCGACAAACAACCTTTAGCTGGCCTTATTCAAGTCCAGCAGCCAACCTGTTCTCTTACTGTCTACAGCAGGCCATAGACACTTAGAAACAAAACAACCCGATCCGTTCACCCAACGCCTCTGCTCTTTCTCCATGACCCATCCATTGATGAGGCCATAGAGGTGATAGACTGGGGGGTCAGGACCAACCATCAAATCGCCTACTGAAAGCGAACCTAGCCTAGCGAGGTGGCTCTGATGTTACCATAGGGTTTCAGAAGAACCACTTAGTCAGTTATTCTAGGGTCACTAGCATAGACAATAACTTGCAAATCGTACAGTGATTCTAATGTCACCCTATGGTCCCAGAAGAACCACTTAGTCATTACTTCTGAGGTCACTAGTGTGGGCAACAACTAAAAAAATTATCAAAAAAAATCATTTTAGACATCTACCTGTAAGGTAAAGGATTTCAGTTATTTTTAAAGGCTTTTCAAATGAAAAAAGTTGTGCTAAATAAGTTTTATAATTTCTATATGACATCAAACAAAAAAAATATGTTAAAAAAAATTACGAACATATTGACTAAGGAACTTCGACACGAAAGCCTCTGTACAAAGCTTTATAGGAAAATTTAAAAAAAAGGAAAATTCATAATTCATATGGTTGAGCTTTAATAAAGATTAATTTGAATATGCTTTACGGGGAGCCTTATTGTTGAAAAAAAAAAAGTTTTTTATATTTAAAACCTCATATGCAAGTAAAAGTGTTTATATTTAATTACTTACATACATATGTATGTATACATACACAACATGTAAGTAATAGTAAATTAACCCTGCGTTCATTACAATGGCATATTAAAGTCTGTTTTTGATTTTATTTTTAAATTGTTAAATAAATTCTTTTTTTTGCCTTTTATTTATTTATAATGTAAACATTTGTTTTTTATTATAATTATTATATTCACGACAAAAGGAAGCTTAAAAAACTATTACTCTTATTTAATTTTTTAATTTAATTTAATTTAATAATTTTTTATATTAAAATAAACTAAAAAAATATGGTTTTTAAATGATAATAATGAGCATGAATAAACATGTCATTGTAACAAATGAATATGTTTGCATGTGTGGGTGTGTGTGTGTGTTTGTATTATTACTTTGTACATAAGTTAATTTGTAATTAAAAAGAACAAAAAAACATATCAAGAAGTATAAAAACATAGGGATTAACTTTAAAGTTTATATGGATATGAATGAAAAAAAAAGAAAATTAAAAAAAATATTCTCATAATAATAGTAACTTATTAAAAAGGCAATCAGTACCAGTTGTTTATAATAATAATTCATAGAGAAAATTAATTTAATTATGTATAGTAGAACCATATGAATGTAAACCTTAACAATATAAATTGTATTGTAAAAAGTAATTGAAAAATATTAACAAAAAAAATTAAAATTAAAATAAAAAAACAAGAGAAATTCGATGGGTATTATTTGGTCAAAAGCAGTTTCTTTCGTTTGCATTTTTACAATTATTACAATTATTTTTATAATTATATAGATTATGTATAGATTTTTGTATATTTTTTTAATATTTTCTTTTCATTTATAAATAAAAAAAATTACAATTGTTTTATAAATAATATCTTGGATGTATACAATAAAAAATATTTGTTTTTGATTAAAGATTCTTGTGGTTTGCATTAAAATTGCTTTGTTGGTTTTAATAAAAAATCACAATTGTTTTCTGTTTGCTACGTTTTATAATGCCAGTTATTCTATAATACCTCTTATCGTATATGGATTCCCCCTAAATTTTTATATAAATTCAAGGATATATTGACGTTAAAGGTGTTTTTTTTTTGTTTTTAACAACACCAACCAGATGGCACTGCTTCACCCAATGCTATATGATTTATACTCCAAGAAGGCGTCTCTAAACGTCCCTCAGCAGTGGGCTTAATATCATCACCCTCCACGGGTATGCCCACGGGTACCGATGGCAAATGTATTATCGAACCATTTTCATAAATATTGCGATTACTTATAGCTCTGGCCGTATAAGTGAAAGCCGTATTATTATTGGTATACGCTGAGATCGAATCGCATGAATCAAATTGTCTTAATGAACGGCATTTGCCTTCATTGGCCAATCTTACCAGACCCAAAGCTGTGCTGACGAATACCTGTTCTAGACCCTCATCGGTTTCGGCAGATGTTTCGAAATATGTTGCTCCCATCGAGTTGGCAAAGAGACTGGCTTCTTCACGGGACACCGCACGCGTACTAAGTAAATCCAATTTATTACCCACTAGCGTTAATATGAGCGGATCTTGTACATTTCGATGCAGTTCCTGTACCCATGATTTGATTTCCTTAAATGTACGATATTGTGATAAATCAAAAACTAATATGGCAGCATTAGCATTACGATAGTACATGGGGGCCACGGCTTTAAAGCGTTCCTGGCCAGCTGTGTCCCAAATCTAGAAAATAAGTGAAAAGAAAATTAATCAACCTAAGGCAAACAGTCACTGGAGGCCTGTTCAAAGTGATTAACCAGAGTATGGTGACTATCTAACCAAAAATATTTGCTAATTAAGAATATTTTAAGATTTAAATTTGTTTGTAGAATGAAAAAATTTAAATTTCAAATAAATAAACTCACAGTAAAAGTGAAATAATTTTTAATGCCTTCATTTGAATTGTTATAAAATATGACCACAAAAGAAAAAATAAAATGCTTTTGTATGTATTCTTTTCTTTTCATTCTTAACATTTAAACGGCAGGCTGCTAAATTTCTAATTGTTAATAATAAAAAATAAATGTGTTTTGATAATCTAAATGGCTTTTTTATGTATTTTTCAAATTTTTTCAATCATTCTTTTCTGTTTTTTGAATTCGTCTCGTACTTACTTGCAATTTTACTTTAACATCCTCCAAGATGACCTTACAAGTAAAGAATGAAGCAGCTATTGTTGGTCCAATATCTTTGTGTAGAGTATTTTTTATGTATTTGGTTACAAGGCATGTCTTGCCAACACCTAAAAAAATGGAAAAAGAAAAAAAAAAGAAAATGAACCACAACGGAAGATGAAAATCAAAAAATATTGTTGAAAATGTTCTATTAAAGTGAAAATAAATGGCTTTTGTCTGCTTATTGCAATACAATGTGAATTTAAATTGAATTTTGAGAACATTAACTGAAAAGATTTCAAAGAAAAAAGAAATTTTGATAATCGTACCACAATTATTGTATATACGGCGCGTTACGGTAGTGGTCATAGCATAATATCTTAGCAACGATTGGGCAGAATAAGAGTATACCTGCAGAACTCACATACATATTGGTACATTACTAAATTTCCTGGAGGTCTGCAAAATACAATTCGAAGAGATTTACGCTTCGAAAAGTCAGAAATTCTATACTCAAGGAATAATGATTTTGTAAATCAAATCTATAATCAAGCTTTCTTGAGAACCCAACATTAAGTTCTTTTTAAAACTGTTTCCCCCAAATAACTGTAATTTTTGCGATAAGAAAAGCGCCTGCAGATATAAAGTAGGCAGATAGCAACGTCGCGTGAAGTCGCCGTAGTAGGTAGTGTGTTGGCTTATTAGACCATAAATAAGGCCACGGTTCAAACCCAAGGTCATACCTCTCGAACAAAATGAAATATAAAAAATATTTCTTCGTCAACTTCCTCTCCGTAGACTTCTGGCAAAAACTTTGAAAATAAAATTGCCATGAAAAGTTTCACAAAAATTTCGGAGTTAGGAGTGGACTTTAAACTGTAGGTCCCGCCACTCATTTATAAAATTAACACAAACAAAATGGGTGGTGTGGGAAGCTAGGCCATAATTCTGACTGAAGGGTTGTAATGACCAAAATTATGTATGTATGCAGATAGTAGCGATAGACACACTGAGACCATATTAGGCCCATTGTGATACCATAATCTTCAATTTTGCCTAGTCCTGGAACTATTTGCAGCTTATAATCAAGAAACTTAGAACCGTAATGCCCTATAACTGACAGGATCATCCAAATTAACTACACAGTAAGCAAAATCTATGGGTTGTATTGACAATTATAAGCTTGCAGGTATTTAAGGAAATTTCTAGGGACCAAACGGAGAGTTTGATGGCCAGTTCATTTGCTCTACATTTACCTGAAATATCATTATGCCACAGTAGCTATGCAATGCGAATATCGTGTATCACATGAGAGACAATCTCATTGATAGACTTGCAACAGTTATAAACCGTCTTGGAGTCCGTAGCTTTAGGTTTAGGTTAGAGGACGTGTACTTGTCAATTGAGACAAGTACAGTACCCGGAGGTCGAATTGACCCATTGTACGTAACGTCCTTAAAATGGTTGGATAATAGAGGCGAATTCATGGCGAAGTCCATGAATAATGAAATGAAATTTCATATTCAATAATAAGACAAAGTTCTGAAAGAATGTATGTAGTACAGAGTATTTTATAAGAAAATTAAAAAAAAAATAGGCAAGACTCCGCTGTGTTACAGAATTTAGCCAATAGCCTAATATCATCAGAGTTTATTCAGAAATTCTTCAATGCCCGGTACTTATATATACGAATATAAATAATACGATATAAATAAAGAAATAAATTCAAAATACTACAGCCGTATAAAATTCAATTTAAATTTAAAAATTATAAAACCATTAAAATATTGCACAATAAACAACAACAAGAACTTCATCTTAAATTTTAAAAACATTAAAAGTAAGGTATTACTGGAGGAGTACCTTTATTTGTGAACAATTAAAACAATAAAATAAAATCAAATAAAGCAAACAAAGTGATTGTTCAGCCTATTTACACTGGTGTTAAACAAAAAATATGAATAATGCCCTAGATATGTATGTATGCATGTACATATATAGTACACAATATAAGGTAAATACATATGTACATGTATACAAACAAAGAAATAAAAAATCAACAAAAAAGAAACTATTTTATCGTAAGCTGTGTAAATTCCCTTTTAAAAAACTGTTAACGTATGCATTTAAGTAAAAGAATTTATAGAACATTAGGAAATTTCTCAGAAAAAGGGTAATTTTTGTTTGCAGTTTTATTTGAAAGAATTATTCTTTATATGCACGTACAGTCAAAGAAAAAGTCCACATACGCCACTATATGCAGACTTTTTTCCCGCTAATTTTTATATTTTTTCCCCAATAATTTCAAAGTTTTTTATTTCAAATTTGCTTTTTCTTAATTGTAAATGCCTTTAACAATACTGTAACATCTTTTTCAATTTGGATAAAACCAGTGGATTGTGTAGGTGGACTTTTTTCTTTGACTGTATGTACTCAATAGTAAATTTCTTCACCTCACGGTCAGAGAAAATGCTGATAAATCTGGAATTTTATATGAAAGATGGGCTCATTGCAGCACTCCACGATCTTGGAAAAATGAGAAAATGCCCTACTTCTTGATACATGTCCCCTATTGTCCATAAAAGTTAACATCCAGTAGTAAAGTCCTAAATAAAGACCTTAGTAGGCACATTTTAGTGTAAGCTTTGGAATGTAATCCTGTCAACCAGCAGAAAATATGCTAGCATAGCCAAAACTTTTTAATAAAACGCAGTGAGAAGGCCTTAAAAGAGTCTAAAACAATGCACAATGGAGTACCGTATGTTTAAGAAAGGATAATCTCAATATAATCGAAAGGGTTTGTCACAACGACAATAACTTCAAAGTCTGTGTTATCAGATTTAAGTTCGAAATACTAACTTTTAATAGCAATGTTCTTCAGGCATGATTTTCAATTGACAATAATATCATCTGCACTGATACCTTTTAATAGGGACTATATTTCTTGCTAAAAATAAGGGCGCACTATCAAGCATAAGAAAACCTATTTTCGTTATCAGTTACATCAGTTCCATCATTATCTCTTTCATACAAGCAGAACAGCAGACAGTTTGTCTATACATGTCTTAAAGATTTTAAGCCACTGACCAAGTGGCAGTGTACTTGTCAATGTATTTTGAAACAAAACAACAACAACAATACAATAATTACTTCCTTACCGAAAGAGCGACAGGCAATCTCTTCCAATGCCCAAGTAACAAACAGCCGAAATGTGTTACAAAAATTAAATTGCTTTTAACATCTGTTCACTGCGCTCAGTAAAAGTAAGTTAAAATATTGAATTTTATTATTGAAACATTTTAAATCTTTTTTGTTTCTCTACAACGAACCGCCCATTGAAGTACATGTTAAAAACAGATTTTTAATATTAAAAATAAAAATAAAAAATAAAACAATCAACAAACATGTCTACGACAGGCAAGCGTTTAAAGACCTGTATAGTATGTAAAAGTAGATTAAAAATAACGTATAACAAGTGATTTCCTCAAGGTTACTTAGTCAGGCCAAACGACGAAAGCAGACTTAAAATCAAGAGACGCAGACACACACCACCAGCACTGCTTGAATGCTTAAACCAAACAAAAGTTTCTTATCGATTTCTGTCACAACAGAATACGTAGACGTTGTTTATGTTCCCAAGAACAACGAAATGAAAAAAATACCAGAAATAATTAAAAGAACATAAAAAATAAGCTAAAATTAAATCATATTCAAAATTAATGAATGAAATTGATTGTGTTGTATGTATAGATATAGTACGATGGAATTTCAAGAATTAAAATACAAAAGCCATGATTAATAAACATTTAATCTTACCTCTCGAGCCCAGTATAACGACTTTACCCTCTATACCGCGCATTTTTATTGTGAGGTGACTATTTCTTTATTATGATGAATAACTTGGACGCAAATAAACTAGAGGTGGACGTTCGCTGAAACTCTGTTGTGGCACAAGCAGTCTTTGTTTTGCTATTCAAAGTTGTTAGAGTCTGTCTATTTAGCTTCTTTATGTATCTAAAGCATGTTATTGTTTACTATGAATTTTGATTTTTATGTTCTTCTTTTCATTTGTGAATTTTTAACACTAAATCACTTTCAATTCAGACAATTTATGCTGTACAAGCAGATCTCACTTTCAGTCAGTAATTGCTTTGAAATTTTCTTCTTTTGCGTTGCATTTTTTCGAATTATTTAGTTTTTTTACAATATTTTAGTAAATAGAACTTTATTTTCTTTGTTTAATACACCATTTAAGAGAATATGCTGTACTTTACACTATATTTTTATTTATTTTAGCAAATAAAAGAATTATCGAATCACAATTGTTCATTTTCTGGGATTTTTTTGTTTTCTAGTTCACTTAAGTCTGTCAGCTGTGTTTTGTTATGGAGTTTTTTTAATAATGACAGGGTGTAGCAGATACACTTAAAGTAGGCATTAAGCGAAAGCAGCATTGCCAGATCAGTATTCATAACGATAGAAATTTTTGAAAATAAATTTTTTAAAAGACGTTTTATTTGAAAAATAGCGGATAAGCTTGCTGGGAAAGAGGCTTCCACGGCGCCGATGGAACCAGATATCTGGAAAGATAGAGAGAGAAGCAAAATCTCTTCTCAAAACAAATGGATCTAAGGTTATCAACATGTTTGGTGTAATATTGCAATAAGAGGAAGTAACCTGGGTCACTTAAGCCTCCTGTCGAACCCTACAAATAGATTCTGTATGGATTCGTATAGTTGCATGTCAGGTGTTGTTTTTGTTGTTTTCTTCGTTAATAAAATTTAACTAGAGCAATTTTATTCAAATTTTCTTTCCAACCGAACCTCTTTCATACTCCACATATACTCTATTTCATAGTATTCTTCTTCTGACTTCCTAACTAGAAATCAGTGACCTTTTAAGATAATCTATATATTTTCTATTTCTATAAAAAAGATTCACTATTTTATATTTATTTATGCAAAATATACACTATAGGCCATTAATTTTATCGATAACATTTTATCATAAGCTAACTATTGTCATCCCTATATGGACAGCAACAGCTGGAACTTTTCAAAACAAAAGATAAATAAAAACGGTAAAGTAAACAACATTTTTTCGTATATTAAATAATAAAACTTAAAATAACAAAATAATAATAATTAAACTGTTTCAAATATGAAAAATTCACTATTTTTAAATAAATTATTAATTTAAAATTGAAAGGTAATAAACATATTTTTTGTTTTGTTTATTGAAGTTTGAAACTAAAAGTCAAAAACAATTGATAAGATAAAGCAAAAATGAAAAATATTGCAAAAACAGATGAGTTTCTTTTTTAAACAAAAACAATATTTAAAACAAATAAGTTTTTTTATTCATGTTTTTATTCGTAAATATTTAGTTCAATACGTAATTCCCCTTGCTGAAAATAAAAAATATAAAGAAAACACTAACAAAACGTCTGCACACATGAAAAAAGAGGGAAGTAGAGAAAACGACACGAAAAGCAAATTAAAAACCTAAAAATGTGTAATAACAGGTCATATCTGATCACTTGTTACCCTGCATTTTTGGAATATGAATTTATGAGATATAGAATCTATCTGTAGTACTTATGTATATATAAAGGTAATCAACGTCAATAATTATTTGATGTTGAGGGTTTCCCTGTAGGAGTGGAAACAAGTCGACATAGACGTGTTTTGCGACCTTCAGGCCCCTGATAGCGTTCACTTTACATGTAATAAATTACAAGAACTTTTACTTGTAAAAGTCCAAAGATATCAAATTGCAGTGTCTCAGTGGCCAATTGAATTGATTTTGTATGATAAAGAGTTCTCCCAATGACCAAGTCCGATGGTGGCTTGCTCATTCATATTAAATACATATATTTACTGGGAAAGAGATTTTTAGTCTAAAAAATTAATTCTGATTCATTTAAGGTAAATTTTATTTTTGGAGACGTTACGAACTTAAGTAACAACCAACATACCGCTATCGTTTTGTGAAGAAAAACAAAAACAAAATTTATGTTGTTTTTTTTCGGCAAACGTCAACGTAGCCACTATCATCAGCAGAAGCAGCATTACCATTTCGTTGATAAACAACGCGCGTGACTCATTTGTGCCTATGAAATAAGTTGAGATATTCAATTGAAGGCGTTAAAAACATCAACCTTTTGTTGTGGCTCTTCGCAATATTTTAAAACATTCCATAACAGACGGTGGTCAATGAAAGTTATTTCAAAGCAAATCGCTCTCTCCGTATTTCGTGTCAGTTAAATAAGAAAATATAATTAAAAATGTCGAATTTCAATGAGGAATTTGCTCGTGGTGGTGCTAAATTCACTGTGGAATTATTCAAGAAATTGGCGGCCGGTAATGTTAAAGAAAATATTGTATTTTCTCCCTTTTCCATACAAACATGTTTGGCTTTGGCCTTTGCCGGTGCTGTAGGTGAGACGGCCGATGAAATTGCTACGGCCATGAAATTTGTTTCCAACTCCCCATCTGAAGTAGAGAGTACGTTTCAATATGTGTTGGAGAAATACAAGAACAGTGAACTTTTGAAAATAGCCAATAAAGTTTATGTGCAAGAAGGTAAATCGCTTAAGGCTGAATATGCCACCGCCACTAAAGAACATTATCATGCTGAGGCAGAAGAATTAAATTTTGCCGAAAATGAGGCTGCTGCCCAGGCTATCAACTCGTGGGTGGAAGATCAAACAGCTGGCAAAATAACCGATCTTGTATCAGCCGATTGTTTTGACAGTCTAACCCGTTTGGTTCTTTTGAATGCTCTTCACTTCAAAGGCGATTGGGAAAAGAAATTCGATGAAGCTGCTACCGAAGAAGATGATTTCTGGATTGCTGAAGAAGAATCTGTTCAAGTTAAATATATGAATCAAAAAGCGAAATTTGGTTTTGGCTACTTTGAGGAATTGGATTGCCAAGCTTTAGAAATGCCTTACAAAGATTCCGATCTCAGTATGTTTGTTTTGTTGCCTAATGAACGTACAGGCTTAAAGAGTTTGGCTGAAAAATTGGAAAACGTTAATTTAATTGAATTGGCGGATAAAATGAGTACCGAAGAGGTGGTCGTGAAATTCCCTAAATTTAAAGTGGACTACAGTGTAGAATTGAAGAGTGTATTGGAAGAGGTAAGTGTTGAACGTTTTTAAAAAGAAGAGAAAGTTTATTTAAAACAGAAACAAAAATGTAGAAATATGTCATATTATATAATTGTAAAGCATTGCACTTTAATATATTCACCTATAGATTGCATTATCTAATCTTACCGGTTAAAAGTTTATCAATTATTAAGTAATATAAATAGCTGTAGCTTTTAAAATATTATATTAACTTATCTAGTTGCGATTAGAATATCGATAAATTGTTTATATTTATTTAACCCCGATAATTAATATTATTTTGTAGATGACTTCATTACTTAAATATTTCTTTCCTTTCCTTTATAGATGGGTATCAAAAAGGCTTTTGGCGACGGAGCTGATTTTAGCAAAATGTTGGAATCTCCTGAAGGTCTTACGGTTTCGAAAGTCTTACACAAGGCCTGTATCGAGGTAAATGAAGAAGGTTGTGAGGCTGCTGCTGCCACCGGCATGATTATGATGATGAGAATGGCAATGATGCCTTTGCAATTCCAAGCTGATCGTCCATTCTTGTATATGATTTGGAATAAGAAGAATATTTTATTTGCCGGTGCCTTTGTTAATGCTCCTCAGTAAATTCACAAATCAGTACAAGCGATTAATGCGTAGCATTCTCTCCATGACACAATTATTATAACATAGTATTAAAAGAAATATGCAGGAATTTTCTTATAGTTTTTAGCTGCTTTAATTTATTGTTAAATTTTTATATGCATTTTGATTGTTAGTATATTTTTTTGTAATAAAACCTGTTTTGTAAAAATATGAACGCTTTTATACATATACATATGTAAGTCTTCTCAAGTAAATGATATACCAGCACTGGAAGTGAAGTAGTGGTTTTAACCTTTACTAGCCTATTGACCAATTGTCGGTACTACTTTGAACCTAAAACAATAAAACTTTGCTTGTAGTACTGTGTTCGGTTCCGGAGAACAGTTATGTGTGATGTAAGGAGGCGTGGAATATATGCATTAGTCTGTTAGACCTCTCCTGGTACACTTTACGGACTGAACGATCAGGTTATCAAACGGAAAGGGGAATCTATCAGCACCATCATAGATTGGAATCACTTCTTTCTGTAGGATTTGAGGTAGTGTGGGAAAGCCGGAGCCTGCTAAGTACATTCTGTATCGCGGCGTGTATCGGTGTATCAATTGCGTCAATGACCTCGGCCAATTAGCTTCTACTAGGATTTCTAGCATTGATAATTCGCTTCTCGTAATTTGTTGGCTTGTGAGATTAGTTGATTTGGCCCACATTTCTTGAGGTAACGACATTGGATTGTTTTTGTAACCCTGGTGAATTAGCCTATCTTCCTAACCCAATTTCAAAATAAAAAAATATAAAAATTCCTTAAAAAGTTGTACCAGAAACCCTGTAAGACACATATATGAAAGCTGTTTATTATGAAAGCTATATTCATACACTAAACAGCTGATTCATTTCATTTTTTCGCCGCATTTAAATGCATTACAATTAGGATAGGGTTTGTTAAATATTTTTATAAAATTGCACTTTAATTAAATAAATCGTAATAATTTATTCAGTTTGCCGTCTTAAATTGTTTTCAATTTAATCAAAATGCAAGGTTTATTTAAGTTTCTTAAAAGTCGTCCAGTATTTTGGTTAAGTGTTACCGGCACCGCAGTGGGTGTTGCATGTTTTGTTAAGTAAGTTTCCAAATCTATTGTTAATTTCAATCATGTTTTTTGTATTACACATTGATTTACCTTAGAGACTTAATGCAAGGTGGTAAATTTACCAAGAACACTAAAGCAGAGGGAAAAGTTGTTATAGTCACCGGCTCAAATACCGGCATTGGTAAAGAGACGGCTCGTGAATTAGCCAAAAGGGGTGCTAAAGTGTATATGGCCTGTAGGGATATGACAAAATGCGAAGAGGCTCGAGAAGAAATCATTTTGGAAAGTCGTAATAAGTATGTCTACTGCCGCGAATGTGATTTAGCTTCCATGGATTCCATAAGAAAATTTGCTGATAAGTAAGTGTCGTCTACACTGGCTTTTTTGTAATTGCTCCATTATTTCATATCTTTGAAATGTCTTTTAGTTTTAAAAGAGAACAAGATCGCTTAGATATCTTAATTAATAATGCTGGCGTTATGCGTTGTCCACGTTCTTTGACTAAAGATGGCTTTGAAATGCAATTGGGCGTTAATCATATGGGCCACTTTTTGCTTACCAATCTCTTATTAGATTTACTTAAGGTTTTATCCTCTTGTTTAATTGATTTTTTAAACTTTACATTAATATTTTATGTTCAATTTTAGAAATCTGCCCCTAGTCGCATAGTTGTAGTATCTAGTATAGCCCATACTCGTGGTGAAATTAATATTGGCGACTTAAATAGCGAGAAATCTTATGACGAAGGCAAAGCCTACAATCAAAGTAAATTGGCTAATGTGCTATTTACAAGAGAATTAGCCAAGAGATTGGAAGGTAAGTTGAAATTTACACAGTTTTTGAAGGGAAACACAACAGAATATCATACATTGATTTTTTTATTACAGGCTCCGGTGTAACTGTCAATGCTTTACATCCTGGTGTTGTCGATACAGAACTCTTCCGCCATATGGGATTCTTTAACTCATTCTTTGCTAGTATCTTATTTAAACCATTAGCATGGCCTTTCCTTAAATCACCAATAAATGGTGCCCAAACAACTTTATACGCTGCCTTGGATGAGGATTTGGCAAATGTTAGCGGCAAATATTTTAGTGATTGTGAAATAAAAGATGTGGCTCCACAAGCAAAAGACGAAGCATTAGGCAAATGGTTGTGGGCAGTAAGTGAAAAGTGGACAAGACTAGCTAGCTAGGCGTATATAATACAGACATTTCAATGATTTTCTTTTTAATTTTTTACTTAATAAAGCAATAAAATGACTGTTATTTTAACAAATACTTGTGTTGTGTTGTTGTGGTTGGTTTGCTTGTTGATTCCTTCGCTGCTGGTTTTGAGAAGATACGGAAAGGCAAATATTTAATTTCTTTTTAATTTTTTTTAAGAGACGGAAATGCAAAAAATTTAATTTCTTTTTAATTTTTAAGTGGTGAATTTTTTAGTTGTGGTGAGTTTCTAGTGTGGTGAGTTTTACAAAATGTGGTGAATTTACCCAGTATGGTGAATAAAATCGAAACTCACCAAAGTACCGTTCGGAATGGTACTATATTATCATTTATACATGTACTGTATACCATGATTTGGACAGTGGGTGTCTAGAATAAGTAATTTCAAATCTGTTAGTCTAGACATTCACCTATATGTCTGGTTATCATTATACACTGCACTACCTCGATTAGTGGAAGGAACTCAACAATGTTACCATTGTGTCACTATTTAAGATTCTAAAAAATTAAATTTAGAAAACTGAATACAAAAAATAATTAAATTTAAATTATTTTGTAAATGAAATTTTGTATAATTTCTTTCTTTTATGTTTTATCCCCAAAATGCTTGCAAATTGGAAATTCTTTGTCGAAAAATTTATAATTTTTTGTGCTTTGCTTGAAAGGTAAATCCGATCTAAACTTAACATCAAGAAAAATTATTAAAGAATTCATTCATTTTTCCCTCTTTTTCAGAAGTTGGTTACAGATTTTTAGTTTCCTGGCATCATTTCAATTTCAAAACTACACTTTCAGTACTTTTTTATTATTACAGATTTTATAGTTGGCGTCTTTCAACTATAAATGAGGTTAGGCTAATGCTAAAGGTCTTTAGGCCCGGTTAGATAGGGTCTAACGTATGTATGTTCGCTTTTAGATTACGAAAAGTAATGAAAGAACGGTTGCCGAATGCTAAATGAACCGTTTTTACGTCCCGTCGACATTTGACTAAACACTTTTACATTTCGAATCAACTGTTTTTGTTTTGTATATGAGAAACATGTAGATAAGTTCGTTTTTCTATTCCATTCCGTACAGTATTAATTAATTAAAAATAAATATATTTTTATAAAAGTACCATTTAATGCAAAAAGGTACTCTTTCAGTTATAGTTATAGTTCAGTACAACACTGGTGTTAATACAAAGTGCAAGAAATACCTGAACATAACGGAATTCGAAAAAATAATAAAATTATGACAGTGGTGCCAGTGTGAATGAATTCGCCGTAACATCAGTTGTTGCGCGACGTTTCCTACTAAAGGTTCGTTTCGTGGCTTTTTCTCTTCATTTGTAATTTTTTTTTGGGTTATTGCTAGAAAAAATATACAGAAATTGTAGTTTCTTTATTTTATATTAAACAAGAAAATAAATTGTTAATGAAATAACAGCAAGTGTATTAAGAAAATCATATATTTGCTTAAATAAATTGAAAAGTGCGAAAAAAACAAGCAACCACGTCTCAAATTTCTTTTAATTTTTTCTTTCTGTTTCTGTGTCTCCATTACGTTTTGTGTTAACAACACCTTTCTTTCTTCTATTAGTAAGCAACTAAGGTATAGCAACAACAATAAAGATAACAACAACAACAACAGTAATAATAACAACATCAAGAAAGAGCAGCTCGGCAGTAGCATATTAAATAAACCACGACGACGTAGTAGTATTTGTTGTAGTCATATTATTTCAAAGTCTTCGAATTTTGTATTTAATTTAATAAAAAAAGAAAAGAAAATTAAAAAATCAAATAAAAGTGGCCTTATGAATAATTAAAAAGAAAAAGAGAAGAGTTTTGTAAAGCGAAATACAAAAAAAAATTCGTATTAAAGTAAGCGAAAAAATTAACGAAAAGTGAAGCTGAAGTATACATATGTAACGAAACAAGTGCTTTTACTACTAAATGTTAAATAAACATCCTGTACACGAGGATCTGTATCGTGTTTTGTAAATTTTTGCTATTTTTTTTTAAATAAATAAAATATTAAAAAGAATAATTAAATTAAAGTTCCCTTAAAGTGCTATTATTAATAATTATTATATAAAATCTACAATCATTGTTTTGCCTTCTCCCAATGCGGTTCTGCATCATATCACAACGTGAATTTGTCACATTTTTTAATACACAAGGTAAATATAAATATTGTATGATTAAAGCAACAACAATACATATGTATATATGCATATGTTAATCTAAAAGAACAACAACAATAAAAGGTCTTTAAAAGAAAATGCGTTTTTAACTCTTAACTTCTTAAGCTTAAGAGGGAAAAAACGCCAATTTCCTTTTTTTCTTTCTTTTTGTTATTGTCTAATTATCATAACCTATTTTCTTTGTTATTGCTGTTCTTGTTTAAATTATTTTTTTATCACACTCTTTCCTCTTATCGAAAATAATGGTCTCAGGTTCGTTTTTGTCTATTGCTTGTGCTTATTGTTGGTGGCTACTCTATAATAGTTTTTGCAAAAATATTTTACAATTATTTTTTGTTTTTATTTTTTTTATTATTAATTTTTACTCTTTTTTTGTTTTTGCTTCTTCTCAATGCTTATTCATTCTTCATACTCATCGTTTTGTCTTTATATGGTTTAATATACATATGTTTGTAGTTATATGTGTGTTAATTGTTGTTATTGTTATCCAACACACGCACACATATATTAACTTAAGCCCTAGTTATCCTACCGGAACGTAATGTAACGCAATGTAACAGTAATGTGCACGGAACGTAAAAATGTAAGAGCAATTATAGAACGTAAAAACGTAATCATATGTTTTTAGGTAAACAAAACAATAAAAAAGTAAACAAAAACAAATAAAGAAATAAAAATTGCAAAAACTAAAAGACAAAAATTAAGATATGGATACAGAAGACATGTTTTTGGGTTTGAGTTTTTATTTTATTATATTTATTATTGTTTCTTTTTAACAAACTTAATATTAATTTCAGATTTTAAAAACTTCGCTTTCACTCTTTTTATCACTTTTAATATGGCGCCTTTTGTTTTACTTTAATTCAGCTGTTAACCAGTGTTATCACTACAGAGTTTTTAGGTTCATTTCAACGATTTTATATTTATTTAAAGGTACTTATTAAATGTTTTATGTACTGTTTCTGTAAACCAAACAATTTCACTTTCACTCAAACAGAAACACTCAATTTAGTTTATGTTGAGGAAAACAAGCACAAAATTGAGTGCTTTTGATTGTATTTTCCATATAAATAGAGCAAGTGAAATCGTTTATTTTACAGAAACAGGGCGGTTACTCCGTAACTCGATTCGAAAATGTTCATAGAAAACCAAAAATAAACTTAGCAGCACCTTAAAAAATAAAGAAATTTATAAAAAAAATATCGAGAAACAAAAGAAAACCGAATTCATTAAATATATACATATATGTATGTATATCTATATATGTATGTATGTATATCTGTAAGCTAATTATTTTTGTGTCCGGACTCTTATCCCTCCTAATTTTCTTCAACTAAATACTGAGTAATTACTGGTGAACTTGATTGTGGATTTGAATTAATGTGTTTAATTTGGCTACCATTCTTATAGTCTGCCCAAACCTAATAAAAGTTAAAATGTTTAATAACTCCGCGATAGATCGCACTCAAATATTTAGATCTATTTAAGCTTACTTTTTTCCAAACTTTAACATCTAGCTGCGGTGGACCAAGTGAAACCAAATCTGTTCTTAGTTTCTGCCACAGATTATTAGGTTTGTTTCTTGCATCCGGCACTTTTAGATGTCCCTTAGCCAAATCTAGATGCGTCATCATAAAGTCCACAACAGTTTTGTATTGTCTTTGGTCGGTATATACAATTCTTTTTGACTCACTCCATTGAGATTGTTTAAAATATATTATTTTATGTTTATTTTGCAATGTATTTGTATTAATTTACTTACATTTTAAAGTTATTATTAGTTGTCACCAACACAATTGCTAACGAAGAATTTTCGAATGTTTACTAAGCTTTTTATGCTCGTTTTCGTAATACAGAGTAACAGAATTTTTTGTTCGTACGAAAAAAAGGAAACATTGGTATCACTTTCGAAAAATTTCCGTGCTTTCGTACTACAGAGTACAATTTGTTCGAATACGTACATTTTAATTTTTGTATCGAGTTACAGAGTAACCCCCCAGGCCAGGTATTTCGGGAACCAAATTTGTACGAACGTTAAAACGTAGTTATCTTATCTAATAAAAGTAAAGTGAAATGCTTTTCGAAAGCTTTAATTAACTAAAAATCTATAACTATATTTTTCTAATTTAAAATAAAAATAAACACTACCTACATAGTGTAATAGTAAAATAGTGCTTATTTTTATTTTAAATAATAAAAGTTAATAATGAAATAAATTATAATTTGGGTTTTTAAAATGTGTGAAGTTTTATTTAAAGAGAATTCCACATACAGACAAATATAACATACGTACAAAATGTAAATTCTGTTTATAATTTCAATTTTCAGTTTTGGTGGTTTTTAATATTGACATGTTGTTAACACTGCTAAACAGATGTCACGTAAAAATGTAAGAAAATTCTATTTTTTACAGATTCTTACGTTCCGGTTACGTTACGTTACATTTCTATAACCATTCGTATTGCTTTATACATAACAAAAACGATCAGCTGTTTCTTACTGTTGCGGTTACATTCCGTTACGGTAGCATAACTAGGGCTTTATGCTTAGTATATGCATTTACCTAAATAAAGAGATTGAAGAGCATTGAATAATGAATGTGTACTTGTAAGAAATATTTATTCTCTCTCTCTCTCTTTTATTCTCCGCAAACTCATTACACTTTATTGTTGTTTGTTCTCAATAATAAAAAGAAGTAAAATGTAAAGAATTACATTGCGAGACAGGTTTTCGTTTTAATTTTGTTTGTTTGTTTACTTTCCATAATTTTAAATGTTCTGTCGTTTTTATAGCGCATATTGCTTTTTTGATTTATGATTTATCGATAATTGTTGATGCCAATGATAAGTTAAATTTCCTTTTCCGTTTTTTTAAATTTAAAAACGAATTAAAAGATTTCTAAAGATCGCTTTAAAAAAAATTGAAAATATTTGTTGTCATCTGTTTTATAGCGATGTGATAAAATGTGATACATTTTATTCAAATCAGGTATAAAAATAAACGATTATAATCCGAAAAAAAAAAACGTTTAAAAGAATGCATAATTTATTTATTGTTTATCAATACATTTTATTGTTGCTTTTTACGTTTTAATTTAATTTAAAGGTCTAATAATATACCTGAGCACTTTAAATGTTTGGAATTCTAAGTATGTATTTGACTTAAGGGCTTGTTTCGATGACACTTAGGCACCTAAAATTAAAACCTAACGGGTTAATCGGAATAATAAACAAACTACTGACTTGTTTAATACGTTTAATACGTTAAAGTTTACTTTTAATGCTCACCGACGTCAATATCTTCGTGTAGATCATTAACTGAATTTCATTTGACTAGTAAGTGAATGGAGAGAAGGATTTGTTATTTAATTTTGTAGAAAACCTTAAGATGTTTGCTCATTACATAGTTGAATCTTTATACCGACAGTATGGAGTACTTATTTAATGAACTCATACGTAAAACTTCTCTAATATCAGCGTAATAAACAGTGTAGCATATGAAATTCGTATTAGTAGACAGCTGTTTGGAACGTCAAGAAGTTACTGACGCCCCTGACATACCCATCCACTCTTTCGCCGGTTTCTTAATATGGTAACGATATTAAATCACACAACAATAACTTGTCCAATGACGTAATTAAATTATAAATTGTACTGCCTTTCGCAGTATAATATTTAGTCATGCATGAATTCACACGAAATATTGTTCAATATTAAAAAGGCTTTGTTCTCTCAAAAAATTTTTGTTAAATCAGCTGTCACACTGCGATTGTGTTACTGTTGCCACCATCGCTTAACCATACACAAGTAAATAAAAATTTTATTTTTAATTATTTGATTTTATTTTGAATTTTCAATTCTTTCAAGACTTAATTATTTTTTTTTTTTGGGCAAACTTGTTATTTTACAATACAATACAAATTTGTTAAACAAAATTCAGAAGATTATATAATCTTAAGTGCACAGTGTAATTTAATTTCGATCATATTCAAAATTTATCATTATATGTTCCCTTTACTCCTCTAGGGAGCATAGGCCCCCAAAAATTTATCATTAATATGGTTTAAATATTTCTTGAATAAATATTTATTCTTAAAATTAGAACAAAAATAATCGTACCGTTGTTTTACGCTAGACTGCGTCTTTATCTTGCTCTATTTTGTCGATTAAAATTTCTGTCATAATAATTCTTTGTTAACGTTTTATACTTTAAACGGGAAAAGTTTCAAAGGAAGTATTTTTTTAGTCAAAGATTTTATTTCAGACAAAATTCGGGTGTTATCCTTACTAGAGCGAAAAAAACGTTGAATGACAATTCTGAATGTCTGAAATTCTGTTTTGTTGACAGGTTACGACAGAGTAATTAAGCATAGACTTGAACCTTTTTCCGGAAAGGGTGTGTTTAATAGCGAATTACAGTGGCGGCCTTATAATTAGAACCGACTTAGCAACATGTATGTTTATTAATTTGTTTTACAGTTTTCACTGTGTACCTGGGATCAAAGGCTTTGTTTGGAGGACGTCTTACATACATACGTTTTTCCATCAGATTGGGACAAATTAAACTGAGATTCGTCACTCCAGAGCACTGTGTTCCAGAAACATCGTATCTAATTATAAGGCTACCACTGTATATCTATTTTCCCATGTTTTTTTTGAATAACGAGAGGATCATTAAATTTTGTCCAATTCGATTCGATACATCGTCATCTGTTGCTCCATACGTAGTGGATGCTATTAAGATATTAGAATTTTGTCACTTCAACAATTTGTCTACATAGCTGCATATGTAGTTGGAGTAGTGTTTGTCTCTGTAGTCTAGTAGATAGTATGTTGGCCTTTTAGACGAGTGTCCATGGTTCAAACCCTATGAATATGAACAAAATATTCCTTCCAGGGACTTTCTCTCAGCACTCTTCTGGCAAAAACTCTGAGAGTGAATACAATTGCCATTCATGAATAAAATTAACACCACACAACATTTGAGGTGTGAGAAACTAGGTTGTAATCCTGACTAAACGGTTGTAATGGCTAATTAAAATACTTCCGACATCATTTAGAATTCGTCTGGCACTTCCTATTTGTCTGAACCTTTACGTAATCCAGTACAAATAGAAAAAGTGTGAGCGAAAGTATACAACTATGTGTTGAACTATCATTACCCTAGAAGTTCTTTGATTAAATACATTATAAAAGCAGCTCATATACTCATATATTCCGTATTATATATTTTTTTATATTGAAATACTATAGGAAGTAAAGATTTTTCCATAAGGAATGAAGAAATAAAATTTCCATTTTTTCCAACCACTCGTCTAGAGCGTGCTATCTACAATCAAAATGGTAAGAATTTAAAACTATAGAGCCATATAGGACTCTAAAGTAATATTAGAATCCTATTGAAATTTATATCTCCGGAAGAGAATCAATCATTCATAAAAAAAAAAAAATTGAAATCTACTTCGGTGTTTTATAGGCATCCACTAATTTAAAACTAAAGAATCGAAAAAAATAAGCGACAAAACATGATCATATTAATGCGATACGTATTAAAAATAGAAAACATTTATCATTCCTTAGTGCTGACTAATTTAGATTTCATAGGTATTTTCTACTAGTCTACACAGTGTACACGTACATATATACGATATATACATACGTATGTATGTGTTTGTTGATTATAGTGAGTAGAAGAACATTTCCCGCTGACCATATTGGCTGGTTGGCATTTCTTGTAAAATTTTCATCACGATTGCTTTTCTTTCGACTTTTCCTGACCATATCTCTCGCAATAAGTGTGTCATTCACTCATTTTACCTGTCGGCATTACTGATTCATACGATTTTCCTCAATTCGCGCGCACTTTTATTTCTTGAGAGTCTTCGTTTTGTTCGGGATTTTGTTGGTAGCTAGTGCTTGTTGCCATTGCCAGCCAGCCAACCAGCCAGCCAGCCAGTCGATTTGGCCGCAATGTTCACACGCAAAACACTAAAAAAACGGATTTTGAAAAGAATCTCAATATAAACGTTTAAAAGAAAAATCGAAAAAAATCACTACCAAAGGCAAAAGCAGTTTACAGAAGACTCACTGACAGACGGACAGTTAGTATCGACATATTCGTAGTTTTCGTGTAAAACAAAATACAAAATAAAGATTCAGATAACGCTTAGCGTTTAACAAATCTCTTCTAGTCTCTAAAATCTATTTCGCTCTCGTTTTAGCCATTCTCTCAGATACATATGTTTGTGTTTTTCTTTCATTTCTTTTAGCCAATTTAACAAACATTTACAAACAAGAGATTTTATTGCAGAAGAAAGAAAAAGAAATAACAGAAGTAAAATAAAATTTTGCTTTGAATAAAAGAAACATTAAAAAAAACTTTCACATTTTTTTTCCTAAAAACTAAGAAGACGTATTAAAAAAGCGCTAAGAAATAAAAAAAAAGGAGGGGGGGGGGGGGTGTGAGCTAAACACAAAATATGATTGGCAAACATGTACACACGTTAGGTTAAAGGACGTGTACTTGTCAAATAAGACAAGTACAGTACCCGGAGGTCGAATTGACCCATTGTACTGTACACACGTTACTCGTATTAATTTCGATTTTGAAAAATTGTTTTTTTTTTTGTAATGATTATAGTGACAGATATCTGACATTGAATCATGAAAAGCTAGAGAGAAGCATGTATCGTCCATTATTTGTTTGTAATTGAAAATCCTTTTCTTACAGTTAACCTGCATTCCTTAGCATTTCCTTCGTGCCATGATCCTTCCAGTGCTCTCGTGGTAATGCTCTACCTTGTCATCCGCTGATTACCGCATGAAATACCTGCCTTTTTAGAACATTGTCTTCGATAGCTACTACATGGTTAAGGCCAGTTTAGCTGTTGCATGCTAGTACGCTGGGCAACTTCCATGCCCTTTAAAGAGCTCATACAATTCATTGTGGATTCGGTTCAGCAGATCTTGCATAAAAATTTTCTCTAGAATACTCTCAACATAGCTGCAATGGAGCTCAGCAGAGTCTATAAAAAAGCACAGTAAGAATGAGCTGCATGTAGGGCAATTTTTTTTACGCTGAGGAGGAGTAAATGTATCTAACCGCACCATAGGGGTAGTCGTCACTATCTCCCGTGTGTGGGGCCCTCACCCACTAAATCTCCTCCTCCTCTTTTGGACTCATTATGCCCAATACGGAACTACTGTGGTATTACTTCGAAGTGGAGTCCGTCTGGCCATTTGGCTCCTTCATATCCATATCCGCGTCCGGATTGCGTAATGAATTCCGAGAAGGTGTTTAAACGTCCATTCTACTTCTCTCATTCAAGTCAATTTTCTTAGATTTTAGTAAGTCTTCAGCGTATCTGACATGTAGGGCAATGAGATCTTACGAAAGGCCGCTACTACTTAATTACAAAGCCAGACGGGCATAATTTTTGCTGGTTAATGAATTCCTTGACGTCAGCCGTAACTAAGGATCCTTTGCGCCGAGAGCATTTATTCGTTTAGCACCCATTTACTGTTACATCCATTTTGGCAGACTCCCGTTCAATAGCTTTGTAGGCAGTAGGCATAGTTTAGGCATTGCCCACCACTGAAGTCGGTGTCGTCAGCGTACACAATGAACAGAACACATTTGCAAAAAATAGTACTACTTCGATGAACTATCGGCTTTCACAGAATCAAAGTTGAAGAGGTCTTATGCCAAGGGCTTGACTTGTGTAAAAACTCGCGTGAAGTCGCCGTGGTCTAGTAGGTAGTGTGTTGGCTTATTAGACGAAAAACCAGGGTTCGAGCCCCAGGCCAGACATAAAGGCGAAATACAAAAAGTATTTCTTCGGCGACTTCCTCTCAGCAGATTTCTGGCAAAAACCCCGAGTGTGAAATAAAATTGCCATTAAAAGTTTCTCAAAAATCTGTCGTTCGGAGTCGACCTTAAACTGTAGGTCCCGCCACTCATGTATAAAATTAACACACACAACATAAGTGGTGTGAGAAACTAGGACGTTGTGTGTGGGTGTGTGTACACTTGCTTTTCAGGGGCATTCCTTAGGTTTTGGGGGTATTTTGAACATCTGGTTGATAACCAGGATTGAGGTTTAAAACCTCACTGAGAAGGCCCAGTGTTGCAGAGTTAGCTTCAGTCGTTCAAAAAAATGCGCTTGCATGGACTTTTTTTGTATACGATGGCAACAAGTCTTTTACTCCTATAGTTGGCGTTTAGTATGGGCCTTAATTTTTCAGTGTAGGACAGAGGACACTGAGGTTCCAATTTTTTGGCATGCATTTTTCCAACTAAGCCTGAGTTCTGAAGTCTGTGAAAACTAAGTTGGAGTTTCAATGAGAGTTGCCAAGCGGTTTTCTAAATATGTTTTCCCTGATGTTCTAGAGTCAATATTTTCTTGATAATATTGGAGAATTGGTGAATACAAATGCCTTAATGTCATCTTGAGTTGTTATTAAGCCGAACAAGATAAATTTTAAATAAAAATAGATAAATAAGACGAAAGTGACTTAGCTTTGTAATGCAATTTATATTTTCACTTAAGAAACTTAACAAACTATCTACGTATCTAATACCTGATACCATCACCATTCAAGTAGGGTGCAAACAGCTGTTTGGTTCCCAGCAAAACATTCTGTCTTCATGCGCAGACTCATTAAATTACAGAGGATTTGTTTTGTTTCTTAAACTGAAGGAATTTTCTTGTTTCGAAACGCCAACTGAAATGTAAAAGAGAATTCAGTTTTCATTCAACTTCCGTTTTCTTAACACAAGGATAATAATACAGCCGTTATTCTAACCAGTAAGTGGCTAACGTGTAACGAATCCCCAAAAATTTTTGAAGTTTATTTCCATTGTTTTGCGTTGCTGTTGTAGTGTTTTGTTGCCCTTTTAAATAGAACACGTAACTAAGTTACTTGGAATAATTTGTGTTTTTTTTTTGGGTGAAGAAGAAATGTACTTCATTTGCTGACAATTACAATGAAAATTCGTTAGTTTAAGTGCCATGCTGTAGCAGTTGTAGCAGTAAGTGGTGGGGAATTACTTACCACATGAACGTGCTACCAAAAAGTTTTGTATTCAAAAATCTCTTTTGTTTTCGTTTCATTTCATTTTGAAATAATGAAAGGAAAATTAAGAAATGCATGCAACAATTAAAAGAAGAGAGAAAAAACCTTTTATTTCTTCTTTTGTATTCATTTATTATTTATGTGAGATACGTGTAGCAAGAAAATTGTCTTTATTTTGCTTTTTTATTTATTTTTTGTTGTTGTTGCATAATTTATGTATTTGTTGTTGTTGTTAATTAAATTTTAATTTCATTTTTATATTAAAACTGTTGTATTTTTTCCTTTTATTTTCTTTCTTTCTTTTCTAGATAACAACCTTAAAGCAAATTTAGATTTAAATAATCATTACTTATCAGTGTTTCCCAAACTGCCTTATCTATAATCAAACAAAACAAAATAAAACAAATCAAAGCAAAATAAAATAAAAGTTAATATACAACCAATCTATAAATTAAATAAACAAACACAAACAAACAAATTATATACAACGAGAGCTTCCTATTTAAAGAAAATTTTCATTAAAATATTAGAAAAAAAAAATTTATTACAAAACGAACTAAAAAATAAAATAAAAAAATTAAGAAACGAAATAAAATTTAACAACAAAAATATACCATAACGGTTGTGCTTAAAAAATATTAAAAAAATTAATTGAAATCACAATTCAAACATACTCGTACATTTAATTCCGCAACCATTGAAATACTACCCAGTAACAGAGATTTTTTAGAGTAGCCGACGCAGTAATACTAACAACTTAGCAACAAACATGGAGTCAATGGAATATGAAATGGCACGCAACATGACGTTGCTGTTCTTTTTGGAACGTCTACTAGACAAAGGCGAACCCCGTACAGTTCATGATTTATCATGTCAATTCGGTAATAAGGAATTTACCAAGGAAATGCGACAAATTGCTGGTGGATCTCAATCGGGTAAGTTTCTGATTTTTATTTTTTTTTCTTATCACATTCTTAATATTTTTATTTTTAATTAAAATAATTATTTTAAATGCCGTAAATTGTTTTTAAAAATAAGATAAGATTAACACGTTTTGCGTGAAAGAAGTTGAAATAAAAAATAATAATTACCAAGAAACTAAAAGGGAAAAAGTGCCAAAATTATTAAAAAAAAGAAAATTGTACATGAAAAGACAAAATTCTTGTTATTGAACATTCAGTATTTATTCTGAGAACAAGATTATTACTAGAGGCCTCTGGACACAACCCACCACTTCTTCAAGCCATGGATAAGCTGCATACAATTAGGCTTAGTCGCCGTACTCTCGTAGGTAGTGTGTTGGTTTATTAGACGAAAAGCCAAGGTTCGTGCCCCAGGCTAGACAAAATACAAAAAGTATTTTTTCGGCGACTTCCTCTCAGCAGATTTCTGGCAAAAACTCTGAGAGTGTAAATAAAATTGCCATGAAAAGTTTCTCAAAAATCTGTCGTTCGGAATCGACTTTAAACTGTAGGTCCCGCCACTCATGTATAGAAATTAACACACATAACATTTGTGGTGTGAGAAAATATGTAGTAATCCTGGCTGAAGGGTTACAATGATCAGTTATGTATGTATGTTATGTATGTAATTAGGCTATACCAGCTCATATTCCATCGTAAGTAGCAAAAGAATCTTACTTCCCTACAAGTACATCAGCAGGTGCTAAGATAGCGTTATCCTAAGAAAGTCTATTATCATGGGAAACATGGTCGTTCTTCATGCTCTAGAAATATAGACAACACAGATGCTTGATATTGAATGGCAAAATGGGTAGTGATGTGCATAGACTTTCGATTCTTAGCAGTATTTATCAAGCACAAGTTGCAGGCTATCCTAATGGCTACTGATAGCAAAATATCCCCTGATCCAGTCATATAGTCCGATGTCGACTTGGTGGTTGGTCCAATTTGCTACCTTTATAGACATATCGGAAGATGTCTCAGGAAGAAGGAGCAGAAGTCTTGGGAGAATATATTTCAATATTCTTGGTCTAGGTGTGTTAGGCTTTAGGATAAATACGGCGTGAAACTGGTTATTTGGTTTTTAGTAAGGCACTGCGTGCTTTGTCGCTGACAAGCATCTTTCCAAACTATGATGAAGTGCAGTTGAAAACTGTCGAATATTTCCTCTGTATCTATGCAGACCTTGGTAGAATAGGATTGAAAATCCTGGAGAGCGGACTCTTTTAACTCCCTGTGGGTTGCCGATGTTCCGGCTCTCTTGTGGTTAATAAGTAGATTAGGCTGTCTGTCCTTTTCTTTCCCAACTTTACACTCTTCTTCTTCTCTATCTTTTCTTCATCATCTCTAGGATGATAGCAATGGGTCAAATGACTTGCAAGTGGATTTTGTACTGGCATAACTCGTCCCCAAACCAACATACCTACTCAGACTGTCATAAAGCTCCTTGGGAACATTGTATCCATGTTCAACCATGTCCATGACTTTTGCCTATTACTTCAGAAAATGATGTATTTTTCATCACATTAATCTCAGGGCATAAGTACGTACGCCAGAAAAGGTATCAAACTCAATAACCTCTTATAGGAACTACTCACGCTTTAGAAATTAAAAATAAATTCTGCTTCATTGCCGTTATACTCATGAAGTGGTCTCATGTCTTACAGGAGACTTACTATTTGGGTGACATGCTCAGCTGGGAATGATCAAGTAAACGCAGAGAGTGCAACGGAACGTCAGTTGTGCTAAAGTATCAGAGTTCCCTAGACGAAATAGCGGCAATTAATTTGAAAAATATTGTTGGGTACAAAAGAGAGTTAAAATCGTTCAAACCAAGCGAAGTCGCGAAGATCAGTGAAAAGAGATTTTTAAAGTAAAAAACTGTCAAGGCCGCAAAATACAGTCTTCAGTTGATGAGTTGTATACCAGCAAATCAGAGCTTGTTACGTTTAAAAATTTTGCATATTATACTCTGTGACCTAAACACACTTATGTACGTAGATATTTGAAATTAATGTTAAATTCCTTTTGTTTTAACGGAGTTTAAGAACATTTAAATATATTTTATTGAAATGCTAATGAACTCTCTTCATAAACAAGCTTTTTATTAACTCTACCAAGCTTTCAAGTGGTCGCTCCTTAATTCAAATAAAACAAAAAAAAACCATCAAAACGAAATCATCGAATTAATAAATTGAAGTGGCGTTCAATGACATAAAAGGCCATAAATAATCATCGTGCCTTTAAACAAAAGTTTTAGTTGTAATTTTTTCAAATGGCCATCATGCAGGTGTAACATGTCGTTGCCTTCTCTGTTGCAACAACGAACTTTTTAAACAAAAACAAGAAACAAAAGCCATATTTATGATGTGTCTTCAATGCAACATTTCCCACTCAAAACACAAAAAGAGGAAAAAAGAAAAAAATAAAAATAAAACAAATACGGCGACATATCAAAGTCATTAACTCTAGATGAGGTATTTTATTTTCATCTTTTATTTCACTATTTCGAATAAAATTAAGTTCAACACAGATGCGAGGGTGGCTAAATAAGTACAGGATTTTTTGGTGCTGTCATAAGGCAGATTTCTGGCAAAAACTCGGAGAGTAAATAAAATTGTCATGAACAGTTACTCAAAAATCTATCGTTCGGAATCGACTGTAAGTTCCGCCATTCATGTGTAAAATTAACACACACAACATACGTGGTGCAAGAAACTGACTGAAGGGCTGTAATGACCAATTATGGATGTATGTATGCTATGAGGTATCTGTCAACTCATTCCTGTCAAAATGTAAACAATCTGGATTATTTAGTTTGTATTCCACAACCATTAACAGCATAGCACCCCGACTGATTTGAGTAGAATATGAAAAAATTGATTTTCATGCAAAAATAGCAAAAAATATATAAATTTGACTGTGAATTTCACTTTTTATTTCGTTTATTTCTTTGGATTTAGTCTCGAATGACTATTTCTTGTCTCCATACCTGACCTGACTTTAATGATGAAATTATGAACCCAAAGAGATCATATTGAAAGGAATGAAATTAAGAGAAAAGTTGTAATAAGAACGAATTTTTGTACAAAAATATGTGCTTGATTTATATAGTCAAATACTTACTGATACACCTTCGTTTATTACACAATAAACAGAGGCTAAAAATACCTTTTTACTATGAAACATTCGAAATATTTAGTGGCTTTAATAGGGGCACAACTAAATAAATTCACAACATTTTCAAATATTTAGCTGGAGAGGTATTTTTACACACATGTTTTGTTTACACGAGAAACGACGATCGTTCAGCCGTTGTTCGATTTTATTTTTTTCGATTTTTCTCTAAATCCCATTAAAACGGAAAAACGGATTTTCGTTTTTTTTTCACTTGTTGTTGTAGTACAAGTATTTCAAACAATTTTATTGTTTTTGTTTTTCTATTTTTATTTTTATTTTATCGTTTTACTTGGCTTTTTTACAATTTGATTTGCTCTTTGATTTTATTGTAACATGTTGCTGCACTAAAACGAACCGGGTGTGCACACACACATATAAGTGTGTGTTGTAATATCACAGTCAAGCAGCCAAGCAGCCAGCCAACTAGACATCCCTCCCATCCGTCCATTAGTCAACACATGCAATATTTGTTGCGGTGATAGAGTTTCCTGTTTTAAGGTTCATTCATTTACTCACTCACTCACTCACTCTGTTACTCCGCTTGCATTTTCATTTCATTCATCTATGCATTCATTCCATTGTGTGTGATTTTTACTAGTACTTCGGATGGCGGAATTGAATTGTTGACTTTTCAAGATGTTGACATTTGAGAGAGAAAAAAAGGTATTTTTTCGTTTTTATTTTTGAAATTTAAATACTATTCAATGAAATTTAAAACCAACATTGTTTTGCGAAGAGAGATTTAATATGTATAAATTACATTTAAATTATGTTGCATGCATCCGTAGGCATATGTACATATGTAGGTGTACATAGATAGTGTTTCATTTTCGGAAATTTCTATAGAAATTTTATTCTACAGTATAGGTAGAAGTAGTAAGGACGCGCCTAGCACTTGATATGTGCTCAGGTGTTTCCTTTTGGATTGCATTAATGCCTCATAGGTTTCCAAAATGTATTGGGATGATACATTTTCATTATCACAGAATCAATCGAGGCAATCTCCATTCGGAATAAGTGTACTTTGAGTCTAAAGTGGCATCTTAAAAGACCTGTTACCAACTTCAGGTTAATACTGGGATTGTCTGGTGCATGCCTCATATCTCCTGCCAACAAAACGATTGCCGGAGGAGTGCTTGATAATAATAATAGAAGGGAATAATAAAACGTTCAAAGAGTTTTGCAGATAGATAGCAAAGGATTAGATTAGATTGGGAGAGTGTGGTAGCTTTGATACCAAAAGCTCATTTGAGTACGCATAGCGGCCCGTTGTGACGCCACAGGTGAATGCTGTCTCTGTACTGACCAAGTTCCTCCGAACCAGGGAGTGAGAAATTGGTCAGCGCAAGGGCTGCACTAGCAAAGGATTACTACAAATATTGTACTTGAGTACCAAGAAACTCATAGTATTTTAAGGTTTTAATGTTCTGTGAACCCAAACTCACTAAGTGTGCTCTTGGAGAAAAAAAACGTATTAATGTTTGCAGTGGGACAGATTACTTTGTTAATTTATTGGGGACAGAAACAAGTCATAAGGCTTCTGTTTTGTTTGTTCTATATGTTTTTAAGTTTATTTATACAATATAATGCGATTACTTTGCAAAAAACAAATCCATTCGTTATCGATTAATATCCCAAAATATTACACAAATCATTGCACTGCAGAATTCATTCTTTAGTCACAACATTCGTGTATAAATTTAGCACGGAGGAGTTTTAAGGTTCTTCTAATTTGTTACGAAGTGAGCCTGATGTTTCTTCTTTCCTTTCCTGGATCCAATACAGTACAATAATCCCCTCTTGCTTCAATACACTGTTATCGATATTTTCCCTCTAGTTTAGTTACGATAAATTGCATGCGCCTTAAAATATTGGTGGATTAAATAAAGCAACAATTATGTGCCTATATTAGGCCCCCAGTTTCAATTTATGGTTAAACTAAGTGACGTCCAGTCATGCAATGCAATCCGCTACTCTACTGTGGCCATTCATAACTAGGTTATGTTATTATACGACTTCAGTCAATGTCTTTCAAACAAATTATTTGCAAATTTACCCTTCGTTTGTTAATTTATAAATATTTAATTCATTTTATTATTGTCACAATACCTTCAATATTCATGTGTATGTTGATGTCTTGCTTAACTTATGATTTCAAATTCAATTTAAATGTTCGAATAACATGACGGTGACACAACTTCTCTTGAACATTGGCAACCCCATATAAAGTAGTCATCAGTTATGAACTCATTATCGAAAAGTTTAATGCCATTTAGCACACATTGCCGCCTGAAAAGAAAAAAACAAATCGTAACTGGGGGAACAATAATAGAAGATGTCAACATAGTTTCCCTTTAAAATATTGTGTGCCACAAAAGGGACAGGAAAAACTGACTTTTTTCGTGAATATCGTATTTTGAAAAGGAGAAAAGAAAACTGGAAAAAATAGTACAAAAAAAAATATGCAAAAAAAAATAATGACATTAACATCAATTTCCATTTAAAATATGTATGCACTCGTGCAACACAAAAACACACACATACACAAAAAATACTCATTCAATATTGAAAGACTTATGAAAATGGTTTGGTATTGTTGCTGGCATTGTAGTCACATTTAAATACCATGGAAAACCATAACAAATCCAAGTGTCAGCAACAATTCTGTTTCTTGTTCATGGCAATACTATTGTGTGAGGAACACAAACACAAAAAATTGTTGAAAAAATTTACACAAACACACATACATATACATTGGCCAACCGACCGATAGATAGATAGACACACTTACTTATATAAGAGTAGTCGCCCCCCTAATAAAGCAACAACCCTCTTCAATATTATTATGCAAAAATATACGAAAATATTTAAATAGGAGACCAAATTATAGACATTTTACACTCATTTCCATACACACGTACACACCCACAAATTCAAATGCCATGTCGTCTCTTCTCAGCACATGGTTTACTAAATAGACCAGGAGGCTATAATAGTAAGTAGCAAAACGGCAAAATTGGTAACAATAACAGAAAAAAAAATAAAAAAAGTAGAAGCATAGTGTATTTAGTACATAGAAAAACAATTTGTATGGGTGTCGTCAATATCTCACATCATACAAAATACCGATTACACAAACATATACAAACATATTCCACACACTCGCACATTCGTGCCGTTCAATACATACGAATTGTCTGCCTGGCTCTCATTGTTTACTTGTTTAAGTTTTGTTTTTTTACATGGCCATAGTGAAGTCATACTTTGATTGCAGACTTTATAGACCGAACACTGAAACCTAATTTAACGATTTTTTTACAGGCCACAGTACATACTATATCTATCGCTTAGGGTGAAAAATATCTTATTATCTTATATCTTATTCGTTATTCGTTATATCTTATTCATTCTTTTAAGTAATATTGTGATATTTCTATTCATGGCATTATTTCAATTCAATTATCCAGCTTTCTCCAGCTAATATGGTTGTAGGTGTACTATAAGAGTTTCTAGAATAATAGAGTTACCCTTTGTAGTTGTTGCTTTGACCCTAGCGGCGAGGAATTTTGCTCAATAGGTTAGGTTAGGTTAGAGGACGTGTACTTGTCAATTAAGACAAGTACAGTACCCGGAGGTCGAATTGATCCATTGTACAACGTCCTAGTTTCTCACACCACTTATGTTGTTTGCGTTAATTTTTTATACATGAGTGGTGGGGCCTACAGTTTAAAGTCGACTCCAAACGACAGATTTTTGAGAAATTTTTTCATGGAAATTTGATTTACTCTCAGAGTTTTTGCCAGAAATCTGCTGGAAGGAAGTCGCCGAAGAAATATGAATTTTGTCTTGATGTCTAGCCTGGGGCTCGAACCGTGGCTTTACGTCTAATATGCCAACACACTACCTACTAGACTACGGCGACTTCAATTTTGCTCAATAAGTTATACATGTTGTAATGACAAGCATGATTTACTTAAAAGGATCACTGAAAACGAAATGTTTTCCAAGTAATTCGTCGCCTAACTATCCTCCTTCCAGAGGGTATAACAACATTAACAACAACAACAACAATAAATGTCTCAGGAAGTTCATTTAATACCACCTCTTGAGAAAGTAAAAGACTTAAAGACTACACCCAATGTAAGTTCCCCATGGTTCGTGGTTCGTAAATAATAATTAGCTGCTTAGATTGGAACTGAGATAAAGCAAAATAAATAATAAGACGATGAATGAAGAAGACACAAAACAATTTTTTATAGAGGCCTTTGGTTCGAGACAAAGACATACCGGCCACTCCATCATACTAAAACCTGTTTAGGTAAAGAAATTTGATGAATTAAACTGAAACAAACTAAAATAAGTAATAAGAAGATGGTGTAGTCTACTGTTCCTTAAAGGAGTGAAAATGAATAAAAAAAATAATTCTGGACTTTTTTAGAGCCCTCGGTAAGATCTAGAGTAGAGTGTAAATAGAGGTGATAGTCTCCTACATTTGTTATTGTACATATATATTTTATACTCTAGAATATATGCTTAAGGCTATAACAAATAGTCGCCGTGGTCTAGTAGGTAGTGTGATGGCTTATTAGATGAAAAGCCAGGGTTCGAGCCCCAGGCCAGACACCAAAATAAAATACAAAAAGTATTTCTTCGGCGAATTCCTCTCAGCAGATTTCTGGCAAAAACTCTGAGAGTAAACAAAATTGCCATGAAAAGTTTCTCAAAAATGTGTCGTTCGGAGTCGACTTTAAACTGTAGGTCCCGCCACTCATGTATAAAATTAACACACACAACATAAGTGGTGTGAGAAACTAGTCGACTTTAAACTGTAGGTCCCGCCACTCATGTATAAAATTAACACACACAACATAAGTGGTGTGAGAAACTAGGTCGTAATCCTGACTGAAGGGTTCTAATGACCAATTATGTATGTATGTATGTAAGTTAGCGATGCATGTTGAAGGTCCTGTGTTGTCATTGTTTCCTCATTTAGAGAAGATTGTTTAGCTATTCACCAAAGGCCATATTTTTCATAGACAGCGATTGGCGAATGATTGCAGTTTCGCTTTCATTCCAATTACAAACCAAGCTTCTTAGAATCATACAATTAAACCAATTTCACTGCCTGCTACAAAACACTTCTGAATTCGAAAATTCTAATTTTGTTTTCAATAAAACCTAAATGGTTTTGCAGGCATTCGGGAGTGTCTTCGTAAAACAAACAAACATTTATTATTGAAAACTCCCAACCTCGTTTATAAAGACATCGGTGTTAAACAAGTATTCAATGTTTTACCGAAAATAGGAAAATAAAAACCAAAAAAGAATCGAATACAGGTCTCCCTTGCATAACGCGGTACGTCTACAACGCGTTTTCGATATAACGCGATTTAAAAAAACAGTTTCATTACAACGCGAAATTTCGACTTGCATAACGCGAACAAACAAAGCAAACAAAAGTTGATAACTGATTTCACAATCGCACAATCACTGGAAGAACGTCCAACAAAATGTTTTTATATCAAATGACGTAAACTTTGCCGAGGAAATTTCTTCTGATGAAGTTATACGCCCAAAGCGCTTACTATTTCGACGTAACATGATGTTTGAAGTAAGTGACAGAGACTAGTGAAAGCACAAAAATTAAATTTATTTTGAGTTGTAAACGTACATAAATTTTTAATTTAGTACCTATTTTATTTTGGAAAAAGCTTACTGGAACATAACCCTCAAATTTATATGAAAGCTAAGTCTTCTATAACGCGAATTACATAACGCGGAATTTTCCTTAAACGTAACCACCGTGTTATACGAGGGACACCTGTACATTGTATTTGTATGTTAATGTACGAAGTATGTTCAAAGTTTAGGTGTTGTTGTAGTTGTAGTCGTTGATGTAGTAGTTAAAGATATGCCAGTAGTTGTAGTTGTTGTTGCTAGTTTGTTTGTTATAAAATAATTTCAGTTCAATTGTCTAGTTTTGTCACGTAAATGTCTACTCTTTACTTATTCGAATGTACATACATACATATGTATATGTAGTATATGTGGGTGTGTGTTTGCATGTATTACGGTTTTTTGTAGTTTTTGTAATGGTTTTCATTACAAATATTCATTTCGATATAATGTTTTTGTAATGAGAACATAAAATCATGTAAATACTCTCATTTTCTCTCTCTCTCCCTTTCACATGAAAGTCTAAAGTTGTTGACATTTTAGTCCTTGTGCTCTCCTCCTTGGTAATGTAGCGGAGTAAGTATTTATTTCTTGTTAATATTTTATACTTTTTATTTTTGTTTACTTCGATTCTGTTTCTGTTTTTTCTGTTTTTTTTTTTTGGGGGGGGGGTCTCAAAGTCTCCAGAGGCATTAGCATGGGATATTATAAACCCATCAAAATATATTAGAGTTATTGATGTTGTTGTAGTTTTTTTATTTTCGTTTAACTTGTTGTCGTTGTGGCATTTATAGCCGCAGTATATCTTGTTTATTAAAATGGGAGTTCATGCTTTGGAACCTTCAAGAGGAGGTATTAACTCTCTTATCTTCTGTTGCAATAAAATACAATATTTTATTGCTTTTTGCACCTTTTTTTTTGTTTTTGGTCACTATCCCTTACGCATTTGGAAGGGTTTCCAATGTAAAACTAAAATTATCATGAAAATTTATTTTTATCCCTTCATTCAGGTTGCATTATTGAACATATCCAAGGGCATGTTATTAAAGAAATTACTTTAAAACAAACGAAATGTATTTAAATGTTAAATTTGTAAAAACTTAAACATGTTTTTGTTCATAAAAACTACACAAAAAAAAGATTTTCAATTTGCATTTTATCATTTGAATGTTTTATTCCCACGTCAACTTTTATTTAAATTTGCCCCCAAAAAAAAATTTGCTAAAAAGCAATTTAAAACACAATTTCAAAACAGTTCCCATAGTTAACGTTTTTCTTATCATAATATTTGACGGTTTTTTTTTGTTTTCGATTGCCCTAATAACCACTTAGAGGTGGAATTCTCACCAGAGATTGTGGTGTATTTATTAATATGTATATGAGTAGAAGAGTAGCAACTCGAAAAGGTAAAGGGTGAACGATTTTAAATTGAGTGTCTTAAATGCGATATGAAGTCGCCGTAGTCTAGTAGGTAGTGTGTTGGCTTATTAGACGTAATTCAGGGTTCGAGCCCCAGGCTAGCCATCAAAACAAAATACAAAAAGTATTTCTTCGGCGTCTTCCTCTCAGCAGATTTCTTGAAAAAACTCTGAGAGTAAATAAAATTGCCATGAAAAGTTTCTCAAAAATCTGTGGTTCGGAATCGACTTTAAACTGTAGGTCCCACCACTCATGCATAAAATTAACACACACAACATAAGTGGTGTGAGAAACTAGGTCGTAATCCTGACTGAAGGGTTGTAATGACCAATTATGTATGTAAATATGATAATTTGTAAATCAGGCCATGCCATAAAGACATACGATCATTTGTCTGTCAGCCATAATATATTTAATATTTGAAGACTTAAACTTAAAATATTTAAAAAAATATTGCTGAACTCGCCGATGTCTAGTCGGTAGTTTGTTGGCCTACTAAATGAGATGTTTAAATTCAAAGCTGGGTT
The DNA here is from genome assembly GCA_958299815.1 of Sarcophaga carnaria. Taxonomy (NCBI): domain Eukaryota; kingdom Metazoa; phylum Arthropoda; class Insecta; order Diptera; family Sarcophagidae; genus Sarcophaga; species Sarcophaga carnaria. The sequence goes on from OY283153.1 coordinate 11,631,086, forward strand.
CTGACATCTTGGCACCCCCTTAGTGGTTGCTGGCAAAAGCTGTTGCAATAAAATACAATATTTTACTGCTTTTGCACCTTTTTTGTTTTGGTCACTATCCGTTCCCCATTTGGAAGGGTTTCTAATGTGATGAGAATGTGGTACAGAAAATAAAACTAAAATTATCAAGAAAATATCACAGTAACTGGTTGTCATGAAATAATTTGTCGCTTGTCAAATCTATCACGGCTTTTCTGCTAAAATTAAACGGAGGTAATAACCAATGAAGTCACCGTGTTCTAATAGGTAGTGTGTTGGCTTATTAGACGTGAGGGCTAGTTTCAAGCCCCAGGTCAAACATAAAACCGAAAGTATGGCAAAATATATCTTCGGCGACTTCCTCCCAACAGATTTTTTGCAAAAACTCTGCGAGTAAATAAAAAAATTGCCTGAAAAGTTTCTGAAAAATCTGTCGTTCGCAATCGACTTTGAACTGCAGATCTCGCCACTCATGTCTAAAATTAACACACACAGCATAAGTGGTGTGAAAAACTAGCTTGTAATCCTGACTAAAGGGTTGTAATGGCTATTTTTGTATATGTAAATACGATTATTTGTACATCAGGCTATGCCTTGAAGACTTATGACCATTTGTCAGCCATAAGATATTGCTGAACTCACTGTAGTCTAGTTGGTAGTTTGTTAGCCTATTAGAAAAGGGAATTGAATTTAAAGCTAAGTTTTGACATCTTGAGAGCCTCTTAGTAGTAGTGCTTGCAAAAGCACTGACAGTAATTATTTACCACGAAAAACTTTTTCGCTTGTCAAATCTATCATGCCTTTTCTACCAAAATTAAAGGATTGTAATGGCCAATGATGTGTAGAATAATGCATGTTACTAAAGTATTACGAAGAACGAAGTGCGAAGAATCAGGTATCAGAAGGCTGTGCCTTCTACATGGTATCCCCATGAAAAAATATTAGACAACTTATCAGGCAGAAATATTTCTGTGATACTCATGGTATTTCTAAGCAATTCCGTTGATCAGAAACCCTGATACCGTACTTTCAACCACATTTGCCTTAATTTTTGTTTGGTTGTTGTTATTGTTGTTCCATTTCACCCATATTTTAAGTGAGTTTATCACCTCTGCACAACCAGCCATTAACATCATTAAACATTAACAAAGTGGTTCATTTCGTTCGTTCACTCGCTCGTTCGTTCATTTTCTGTTAAACGTTAAATCGTTACTTTACAAAAAATAACATCAGAAAGTAGTAGCAAAAGCAACAACAAAACTAAAACAAAGTTTTCTAAAAGAAAAGTTTAAACTTTTTAAATGCAAACAACAAAAATAACAAGAACAATAACTACACTAGCGATAGTACGTGTAGCAACTTCGTTCAGATAATAAATGGGTTACGAACAGAGATTGAAAAGAGTGTAATCGTTGCGTGTCAATTTCTTCTTTTAACTTTAACAAGAGTCTCTTGAAAGGGGAGTTGTCTCCCCTTATTCAAAATGGTTCTGACATCATTAACTGCGATCCTTTCAACAAATGTCTCAGTCCCAATGCTAGGAAAGCAGATTTTTTGAACAGAAAAATCTTGAGAATACTTTCAGGGTCATTTGCGATACTAATACCCGCAGAATCTCTTGTCAATTAGAGGAGTACTAGAGCACTGAAAATACAAGGTATTATAGTCAAGCACGCTGACTATACAGAACTTGTTGACACTGCCATTGAACGTAGTGTGGTTTTGAAGAAAATGTTTCAATTCTTTCAAATTTCTGTTCACTGATTAATGTGTAGTAACATAGTTTCCGTATAAAAACAATAAAAATATTTGATCGCGTGTTGACTGACTTACTGACTGATTAACAGACATACTGTTTGCTTTGTTCGTGCGTTGCATTATTGTTTGGTTGTTTCTCTTTAAACATCTGCTTATCGGCTTGGGTGCGTATTTAAGCGTGAATGTGAAGGCATAAAAAAGAAGTGTCTTTATAATTAGGCATGTCTATACACTTAATGCCCTCTGTATTTTGTCAGCTGTAGAGTAGAGTGGGCGTTAATTTCAAATCGAAATTCTGCAACTGATGACTTGAAAGTTTTAATTTTTTCCTACACTTTTTTAGGTGTGTAGTATTATGATTGGTGGTGTATAATTTGTTAAAGATGTGTTATCGTTTTTGAATAGCGCTAAATTAAGTTTTGATAACTATTTATAATTGAACAAAATTATCGATTAAAAAATGTTTATAGGCTTAAGCAGTACCAGAGGAAACTTTAAAACATTTCAATATTTTTTTGAGTTTTCTCTAGAAATACTTTATAATCGATAGTCATCATTAATCGGTGGCTATTGTATTGGATGTAGCTCAATAGGCGCTACTCTTACTCTTTCTTAAGAGGTGGTTCGATCTGTACTTCGTTACGATATTCGCTTTTGATGTTATCCTCTCTAAGGGGTCTGATATCAGGGAAATTCCTGAATACATTTTTTGGAGAGGTATTCGAACTTGAATTTTTCAAATTTACCATTTAGAAAGAACTGCTTAGCTTCTTAAAATACAATATTTTGTATTTTTTTGCACTTCCAATTAAATAGAAAATTTAACCTATAAACGCTTTTAAATTGGCTTAAACGCACTCAGTCTGTCGACGTGTCTGTATGTTTAACTGAATTATGCCAAAAGCATTTAACACTGTAAACTGAAGGAAAACAAGTAAAAAAAAACTGCGAAACATTAAAAAAACAGCAAAAGTTAATTTAGCGCTTAATTGGCATTCATTTGTAAACGTAATTAAATTATTATTGAGTGTTGTTTTCTTTGTTTTTGTTTTACGAAATGAAATTTTAACTGCATCAGCGACAGTAAAATTAAGATGCAAAATAGTCAAGGCTTTGTAGCGACGTGTAAGAAAAATGTGTCAAATTAATTTGTTTTTAACAACTAAATAATTATGAAACGATTTAATAGAAATGCAGTTTTGATAGAGAGAATTGAACACAAAGTATAGTGTTTTCCATGATTAAATGCTAATAAAAATCGGATATCTTGAATGCCAATTTACAAGGTGTAGAGGCGCTGCCCATGTTTTGTGATTTTAGATAGTATTTCGACATAATTCTGGTCCTAACACATCAATTTCAAACCATGATTTGTTACTGGTTTATTTGAGATGTGGTTACTATAGCGTAGTAATTACTGCATTTATTTCGGCAATATCCTCTCAGCAGTCTTCACATTCTATTGCAAGTCATCAACCAAAAAATGCAATTCATCGACCAAAATAAATGCAAGTCATTGACCAAAAAATGTAAGTCATCTACTAAAAACATGCAAGTCATCTACAAAAAAGTGCAAGTCATCGACCAAAAAATGCAAGTCATCTACTAAAAACATGCAAGTCATCTACAAAAAAGTGCAAGTCATCGACCAAAATAAATGCAAGTCATCTACTAAAAACATGCAAGTCATCTACAAAAAAGTGCAAGTCATCGACCAAAATAAATGCAAGTCATTGACCAAAAAATGCAAGTCATCTACTAAAAACATGCAAGTCATCTACAAAAAAGTGCAAGTCATCGACCAAAATAAATGCAAGTCATTGACCAAAAAATGCAAGTCATCTACTAAAAACATGCAAGTCATCTACAAAAAAGTGCAAGTCATCGACCAAAATAAATGCAAGTCATTGACCAAAAAATGCAAGTCATCTACTAAAAACATGCAAGTCATCTACAAAAAAGTGCAAGTCATCGACCAAAATAAATGCAAGTCATTGACCAAAAAATGCAAGTCATCTACTAAAAACATGCAAGACATCTACAAAAAAGTGAAAGTCATCGACCCAAAACATGCAAGTCATCAACGAAAACCATGCAATTCAACAACCAAAAAATGCAAGTCATCTACCAAAGAAATGCAACTTGCGAAAAATTCTACATTTTGTTGGGTATATATATACATATATAAGCATATTAACTCAATGAGAATTATTAAAATTTTTAAAATTTCAATTCAACACTTTTTTTGCTCATATAAAAAGTTAACTTCGTCGGCTATATTTCCGGTTCCAATTAACGCCTAACAATAAGGAAACCTGTTTCGGAAACCTTGATATCATGGCTATCCAAACCACTAGGTCCACTTTTGCCCCACAAGTCCATTTTTTATCCAATTTTTACCGATTTCTATAGCTAGTTTGACAACAAGTTAACTTCGAGGGCTATATTTCCGGTTCAATTTAACATCTGACAATAAGTAAACCTGTTTTGGAATCCTTGATACCATGGCTATCCTGCCTACTAGGTCCATTTGCCTTATAAGTCCATTTTTTATCCAATTTTTACCGATTTCTATAGCTAATTTGACAACAAGTTAACTTCGAGGGCTATATTTCCGGTTCAATTTAACATCTGACAATAAGTAAACCTGCTTTGGAATCCTTGATACCATGGCTGTGCAGGCCACTAGGTCCATTTGCCCCATAAGTCCATTTTTATTAAATTTTTACTCATTTTATAGCTAATTTGACAAAAACTTAGCATCATAGCTTATATCTCTGGTCCTAAATAACGCCCGACCGAAAGGAAACCTGTTTTGGAAACTTTAATACCATCGCTATCTATCTACCATCTATACCCACTAGGTTCATTTGTCCCACAAGTCCATTTTTTAACCGATTTTGACCGATTTCTGTATAAATCACTAATTTTTGCTCATTTGAAGAAAACAATTACCTCCGTCGGCTATATCTCCGGTCCCAAGGGTTATCCGACCGAAGCGAAAACTGTTTTGAAATCCTTGGTCCAATAGCATAGAGTGTAGCTTCGGCTGTGTGGCACGTAGCGCCGTCCTGTTGAAACCAAATGTTGCCAATATCCTCCTCTTCAATTTATGTGAACAAAAATTCGTTCAACATGGCCCGATAACGATCGCCATTGACTGTAACGGCCACTCCTTGCTCATTTTCGAAGAAAATTGGCCCAATTATGCCTCTGGACCAAAATCCACACCAAACAGTGACTCGTTTTGGGTGCGTCGGCTTTTCAATGTATGCGTGCGTGTTTTCTGTGCCCCAAATGCGACAAATTTGCTTGTTTACATACCCGCCAAGATCAAAATGAGCTTCATCTGAAAAGATGATTTTTTTTGCCAAAATCGGCATCTTCTGGTGTAGGCTACTGCATGGCCAGCCGAGGTAGCCATTTGAATGCAATTATTTTCCATTATTAACCGGAAGGATTGTACTTTGAAATAAAAAAAGAAATTAGAGAAAATATTCAGTAGTTTTTCAAAAAAAAAAAGTTATTTGGCGGACCCTTTAGGTCCGAAAAGTGTACCTTTTTAAATTTTATCGAGTTTTGCACGAGATATGGAGGCAAATAAATAATAAAAAATAAAATAATTGATTTATTTTTTTATTTTCAATTTCCATGGGGTTCCTGCAATTAAACAAATTCTTATTCCATAATGAGCTGTTTATTATGCAAATCCTTATAATTCTTAACAATGTCCCAAAAAAAGAAATTCCATTTTCCAACAGGTGTTCCCAAGAAAATATGTTTTTCAATTACCATTGAAGATATCATTAATCATTAAGTATAAAACGAAGTAAAATAAAAAAACATACTGTAGGTATGTAAGTCATTAGTTAAACAATATACAATCATTTTAAAAGATTTATAATGATACAACAAAAAGAAAAAGGAATATATCTTATAAACTGAGATAATAATTCATAAGTACATGTACAGTAGTACAGTACCTTATGAATTTATTTATTTTTTTATTCTGAGCCACCTTAACTGTTGCAATCTAGCAACAGCACATGCATTTTAAGTTTATTTTTCTATTTGTTTTGTTTTGTTTTAAAACCCTTAAAGAAAACCAATAATTTACAGAAAATTATGGCCATATAGACCCATTTCCTTTTGGCCACATTTGTGTTGTGCTGTGGTTTCTTTTTATTTATTTGTTTGTCTTCTATTCACTTTTTCTTTTTGTTTCTTTTGTTCGGTTCACATAATTTCAAGGATTTTATTTCTTTATTTTACATGTTATGGTAACTATTTAAGGGAGGAGGCAGTGTAGTCTTCTAAAATATTAAGAGCTTCTCAAGGCTTTTGCAACAATTCCTTCAGAAGATTTCAAACAAACTAAACATATTTGAAATGGAATTGTATTTGTAAAAAAAAAACTAAATAATATTATAATACAGTACAGATTACATTATCAATATTCTTGTTATTCTTGTCAAGTTCTTTTAATAAAGACACCTGTTTTGTAATTTACATTCAAACCAAAAAGGAAAAAAAGCATCAGAGTTTTCGAATTTTAAATAAAATATATTTAATGTTTTGTTAAGCCTAAGGTCTACAAGGTGACTTCGACTCCGAACGACTCGTGGCAAATCTCATTTTTCACAGACTTTTTGCCAAAATACTGCTGAGAGGGATTCTCCGAAAGCAATATTTTCTTCGTATTTAGTTTGGTTCAAGATGTCTGAGCTGGGGTTTGCAACACGGGCTCTGGCTATTGCTTCAGTTTATTACTGTGAAAATATAATGTGTGTGAAGTTGCCGTAATCTGGCTTATTTGACATGAGGCCTCGGTTCAAATCCCAGGTCAGACAACTCCAACAAAACAAAACATGAAAAAATATATCTTCGGCGACTTCCTCTCAGCAGATTTCTGGCAAAAACTTGGGCAGTAAATAAAATCGTTTCTTAACCGTTTGAGTGCTATGGGTTTGGGGTAAATTAATTGAAAATTGCAATGGAAAATTAAGAAAAAATGTTTTTTTATTCATAACAGTCGCAGCAATCCTCAGTAACTGAACGCCAAACTCTGGCTGACGCAATCGTCGCTAAATCGACGAACCGCGATTTTGGCGCATTGCCTATTCGTCGCTATAGCGAAAAATCGATCGTTCGGAATCAATTTTAAGCTGTAGGTCCCGCCACCCATGAATAAAATTAACACAGACAACATCAGTGGTATGAAAATCTAGGTCGTAATCCAGATTAAAGGGTTTTAATGACTAAGTTAAAGAGAAAATGAAAAGAAAAACCATCACTCAAACCATGTCTCATTAGTTTTAAGAAAAACAGTGTTTTACAGAATTTTTGACTAAGGAAGCACTGAAGATCTGGATGTCTAGTTGATGCCCCTACACCTGAAACCGTCAAAAAAATTTTACGATATGATGTTGACCAATTAGAGACCTGTAGTGCTAAAAACGCAATTCTGTGAAAAGTTGACAGGAGTTTTTGGCATTTTTTTAATGAATATAGACATCGTTTCGTAAACGTGGATGACACATGCATCCATCTCAGGAAAGAATTTTTGTGCCCCTTCGTAAACCTGGACAATACATGGATCCATTGCAGCATACTAGAGATCAAATAGCAGTCAAAATAGAAAATTTCTATTAGTAGTGTAGTCGGTAGTGTGTTGACTTAGAAGACGAGAGCCCGTGGTTCAAACCCCAGCTTAGATATGTCAAAAAACTAAATATGGAAAAATATAGCGACTTCTTAACAGTCGTTTGGCAAAAAGTCTGGGAGTAAATAAAATTGCCATGAAAAGTTCATCAAACACACATAAAACGGGCGGTATGAGAAGCTAAGTTGAATCCTAACTAAAACGTTGTAATGAACAACTAAGTAAGTCAGTAAATCAACGACGAAACGGCATAAATAGGGTTTATCGGGATTGTTTTGTTTAATCAATATTGATTAGTTTGCGAAGCGATAAAATAATCGATAGGGAAAACATCAACTTACTGAGTTGATTACATGCCTAGTACAAAGTTCCTTTGCAGTAGGACAACGCAAAGATGCACTCATTTGCTGTTCCCATAGCAAAAATCCTTTAACTAACTATATTCAGATTTGGTCCTGAGTGAGTATTTCTTGCTTCCACGTCTGATGGAATGGCTCGGTGAAAAGCAATTTAACTCCACATTTAAAACTGTTCGGAAAGCATAAAAGAGTGGTTAGAAGTAGAGGAGAGAAAAGTCCTACGTAAGATAATCGGTCCGGTTCGAGTTGGCGATGATTTCCGCATCCTATCCAACAGTGAGCTGTATGAGCTCCTCAAGTATTAATACCCAGCGGCTGCGCTGGCTCGGCCATGTGGTTCGAATAGAGGAGGATGCTCCGGCGAGATGGGTATTTGATGCGGGGATTAGTGGAAGTCGACGAAGAGGACTACCTTGTTTGCGTTGAAAGGACCAAATTGAGAAAGCCCTGTCATCGATTTTTGTGACCAACCTGCGCAGGCGCGCAAGAAGCAGAGGCGCCTGGAATGATGTGTTAACCGGGTTGTTAATTACCAATTAAGTGAACAAGTAAAGTAGAGGAGACTTATGTAAAATGATTTTTATTCAAAAATCAGAGTCACGTACTTATTGATCGCCCTTTATTGGTGATAAAGGATTTCTGGCAAAAACTCTGAGAGTTAATAAAATTGCCATGAAAAAGTTTCTCAAAAATCTGTCGTTCGGAGTCGACTTTAAACTGTAGGTCCCACCACTCATGTATAAAATTAACACCCACAACATAAGGGGTGTGAGAAACTAGGACGTTGTACAATGGGTCAATTCGACCTCCGGGTACTGTACTTGTCTTAATTGACAAGTACACGTCCTCTAACCTAACCTAACCTAACGGTCTGATATCGTCTTAATAACCAAAGTAAGATTCTTTAGTGAAGAGCATTTGGTTGACCTTTTCAAAATAAAGATATGTTTCAAGCCTACAAAAGAAGTCTTTAAAATTGTTGCAGATGACAAATGAGTTGAAAATGTTCAAAACGAATGTCTGACCACTGCTGTTAACTTGAGGTCATTATCTTCTTAATAATCTGATTGCTTATTGCTTATTAAAATATTAAATTTCTTAAGGTATTTCCAAAGTCGACCATTACCATTTTTGTAACGTTAACAAACTTTCTACTGCCGAGCAAAGTTATGCAAAGTGGAAAACATAAAAAATGTTATTTTTTTCATAACCCCTACCTGCCAGAACCTTTACGTTTATACCACCACCACCACATTTCTTATTCCTGTAACAACTCAACGAAAGGGTTAATAAGACCAAGACTATGCGGTAAGACTAACGTTTTTCTTTTTTTTTCGTTACTATTGCCATAAATTTAAACAAATTTACGACCTGCTCTACACTTGAAAAACTGAAAATGAAAAATAAAAATACTTGGCTTACGGCTCTGAGCTTAATAATCGTAAGAATGAATGAATGAATGAATGAATTAAGGTTTTATAAAATTTTTATGTTCTCCTCATATGTTTTTATTGTAGGGGTTCACATCATAATTCGTAAACGTTTTATGGCTTACAAATGTTTGAATATTTACAAGTTCGTAGTAGAGTGGGGAGGGGGTATTTGTAAAACATCAATAATAATCGTAAAAATAAATGTTTACTGAAGTGATATGGACATCATTCAAATCGTACCCTCCACATAAATGTTTGAGCATTATTTTCAAAAGCAATATGGTAATTGTGTTCATACATCATTACATCTTTACGAGTACTATCCTCTCTGATAAACATATTGACTTCTGTATGTCATAAAACATTTAAAGAAATTGGGGTTGTAGATGTGCTCCTCTTTTTCTTTCATAAGTTACGACTTGAAATGTCTCATTTGTTTGCTTACGACTGACTATTCTAATTCATTCAAGAGATTTTCCAAGATTTACTTTGTAATTCGAAATATTGTCTTGTGTTTTTTTTTTGTTGGTATTTTATTTAGTAATACATCATGTCTCAATTGACTTCATTGGTTTCATTGTGTGTACTTTTCATTTAAAGGAAATTTTTGATTGACGTTTTTAGAAAATTAGCAAAGCTTTAGTATGTTATTGTGCTACTCTGTTATTATTTGAACTAACCTTGACTTCATTTTTTATGATAATGACCCATTTTAAGGTTTATTTATTTCGAAATTGTGTACATATATGTATTTGATGACTTACTGTTTGTACAAATGCCTGTCAGTTAAATATTGCTTCAATTCCATGTTGGTAAAGGAAATGGCCTTTGGCACGCACTTAAAAGTTAAATTCTTATTAAGTTTTTTGTAAAATATTTTTACAAGAATGAACAGTTCAAGATCGTTTTGCATTCTACGCATTAGTATATGAAACAAATCTAATTTTCAAAGGTGTATATAATTGCTATGACTTTTAAATGTTTATCTACCTAATAATGAATTTTATTTGTCATGGAAAATTCATATCAAACAACATATCAACATATTTACTTGGAAGCATGTTACTTAATTGGTCACTACAACCGTTTAGTTATGATTAAAACCTAGCTTCTCACAACACCCATGTTTTGTATGTTGATTTTTATCCATGGGTGGCGGGAGTATAACGTTTAATGTTGCATTCGAACAACAAATTTGCGCAATTTTATTTTACTTTCAGAGTTTTTATGATGAGTCTGCTGGGAAGAAGTCGACGACAGAAATATTCTGTTTATATATCGTTTTGATCTAGATGTCTGAGCTGGGTTTTGAACCATGGACTCTGGTTTAATAAGCCAACTCATTACCTACTAGACTACGGCGACTTTAAGCATATGATTTCCACAAAACAGTTCCATATTATACGGTAAACTGGTGATAATTTTGAGCCTTCAATATCAGGTCACTCTTCAAGTGTTCGTGCGTCTCAATATGTTTTTTGGTTAAGCCCGGTTTTTTTGAAATTTGAGTCTTGTTATAATTGGCGTCTACTTAAGATAGTTGATTTCGTTCTCTCTGGGATTTCTAGGGTATTCCGATTCAATAAACACATTCCTGGAATTTAGCCAACGTGACAACTGTAACAAATAAGGTATCGAAAATAGAAGCATAATTGTTCTTCTTGCATAATTGCATTCGAAACTAGACAAGTTTCATTTAATAGAGAGGCCTTTACACATCCCTTGAATATTGCTTTCGCTTTATTTAGCCGGGTATTGGCGTCAGCTTCTGCGTCGCCATTCTTTGTCGCTAATGGTATACTGATTAGATATTGAGTGGAGGCATATGCACATTTACTGATATTAAAACAGATAGCGAGATACATGACAGTCATTTAGGTTCGTTGACATGGGGACATTAATGATAATGTAAAAGCTGGCGAACTTATAAACGTTGGTTAAACAATTTGAATGAATTCATATGTGAAGCTTACATTCCACTGAAGAGGGGCAGATAAGTGACTTCATTCTTCACTCATTTGTAAAAGAAATATTGCATAATGAGCCCACTTGCAGATCAGACCAGATCTGGCCCTATAATGAATATATTCATGACAGAATTTGCCTTAAACCTAACCACAATCCATCTTAGGAGTCCCATAGCAATTACAATGGGAAACTGGCACCAGCCTGGAGGCGGGGAACACCTCGCAAATAGTTCTGCAGAAGCAGTAATAATGAGGAAGAAGAGAAAGCCACAAAGAACATCTTCTCTGTCATTGTTTAAAGTCGTAAATCGAGGGAATCTTGGGGCTTAAAATTTATTGACAGAATGTTCCAGTCAAAGGGAATTTGAATAAAATTCACACCATAATTAAACTATCAGGATGGTTGAAAAATGCCAGCCAGGTGTTAAATTTGAATGATGAAATATGTAGGTACTAGGCAGGCATTACAAATGTATCTTATAGAACCCATCCATTCAAGACGTAGCCTTGAAACATTGTCATCCGTTGAAATATGTTGAAGAAATTTTTCTCTTCTCTTATGAAGGATAATATTTTCAATAATATTTACCAGACATTACTTATATACGCTTTTGGTAGGCCTTAAATTGTTGCTGATTTATCTTACATCGTATTGACTTTCACCATTTCTTAGGCTGCTATTGTCCCATGTAATGTGAAAACAACATGAGGTCGTCGCTTACACACACTCCAAGTGTAATTTTCCTAATTGCTGTTTTAGTTGTTGCATTTATTTTCCCAAGTGAACACACTTGTTGACCAAAAACAACCCATAAACCAGCAGCAATTATAGTTGCCAAGAAGGCCCAACACCTCAGGTTTATTTAATCAATTACGGGCAATCAACGCAAATCACTCATAAAAATATTTAGTATTTCCACCACAAGGTTTCGTCTTCTCGTGTATGCATGTTATTCAAGAAGTTGAATTTATTTGTTTAATTTTTTTTTATTATTTTATTTGATTTGTGCTTGCTTCTCATTTATTTATTTTCAATATTAATTGTGTTGATTTGCAATCATTGTTATTTTTATATTTCGCAATAACAAAATTAAACAAGTTTTCTTCATACAATTGGAGAGGGAAAAATACCAAGAATAGCAATAACAAATATTGTGTGCGAATTTTTTTCGAACTTCGAATGCGAGTAATAATTACCCACATAAACTTAAATTGACTCTCTCTGTGACTTACGCTCTCAAACTCTTACGGACTTCTTAATTGTTTAATGGAATGTCGTTGTACAAGTTAATGAATCGAATGGATTCATTTGTTATTAAAAATCGTTCAGACTATTAATTGATCATCATACTGGTTTGTTCTATTTTTTGATTTGTTTTAATTTGTAACGACATCTCTCAGGGGCGGGAGGAATTATAAGGAGAGCGTTTAGAAGACATTGATTATAGTTTTAGTTTTAGATTTGATTGATTAATTGTAGACTCTGTGTACATAGTAAAGAGCATAGTTTGACGTTGCTTAAGAGTTGATGTTAAAGTTAATGGATGATTAATAGCCGTGATAAAATAATTATTTTATGAAATTAAAGTAAAACTCAACCATGCAAGAGTCTGTTCTGAGTAGTAAAAGCAATAAAATCTGTATAGAAATTATTTGATGTGATATAAAGAGTGTAGTAAACGTAGTCTAGTAGGTATTGTTATGGCTTATTAGACAAAAGTCCGTAGATTAACCACGGGCTTAGACATTTCGAAAATATAAGAAAAAATAATTCTTTCGACGACTTCTTCTCAGCAGTTTTCTGGAAAAAAATCTGAAAGTAAAATAAAATTGTCATAAAAAGTTTCACAAAAATCTGTCATTTGAAGTCGGGGTTAAACAGTACGTCCACAACTCATGAGTGGTGTGAGAAGCTACATATATAGGTTATATTGCTTCTATTCATTCTCATTAAAGAATCTCTACGTGTACTGTTAAGGTGGTAGCATATCTGGCTGGCAATTATCCATATCTGTTCATCTGCAGTTAACAAGTCCTACTTTAAATTTCTTAGAGAGCATGGGCACATTTACTCCATCCAAGTTCGCCAGAAACTGTAGGGTTTAGTGCGGATCTAGCAGGCTTATGTACCCTTTACCCCTGTATGGTCTCAATCAAGACTTCAATGCGGGGCGGCTAGCTGAAAAGATATTAACTGAGTTTTTAAAAACAATAGCTTGTTTTAGCCAATCTAGAGACTCTTTGATTGCAAGAATTTTTGCCTGATAAACCCCGAATTGATCTGGGAATCTGATTGATTATACAGTTTAAGCTTCCTTACAAATGTTCCAAATTCTACGCCCTCATGGATTTTGGAAATTCCATTTCTTCATTCCCCTTGACATGGAATCATCATATAAGACTCACTCACATAAGACAGCTGCGGTGGTATGATTCACTTACAGTTTTACGATGACCGCATAAATTTCCACGCCCTTGTAAAACATTCTTTAGGCAAATTTTAGTGTTCGCCTCAATTTTCTTAAGCACCGAAACCAAAATTAGTAAAAATTACTTTAAGGACATCAGTTGTTCTCTTTTTAATGCAGGACAGCAAACTATGATTGCAGGCTTGGATAAACTAATACTATGCTATACTATGTCATGCTATAATATGCTATACTATACCATGCTATAATATGCTATATTAAGCTATACTATACTATACTGTATTAGGTTTTAAATACTATACTATACTATTCTATACTATATATATGCATATCCTATACTATGTATATATACTATACTATACTATATGTATAATATATCTATACTATACTATACTATACTATACTATACTATACTATGCTATACTATACTATACTATACTATACTATACTATACTATACTATGCTATACTATGCTATGGTATGATATACTATACTATGCTATGGTATGATATAAAGGGTGTTTTTTATAGAGGTATAGAACTTTAAGTTGCAATAAAACAACGATGGATTATTCGATTGACATGAATTTTATTTATCCGAAAGATAATCTTGTTGCATTACATTTTAAATATGATTTCTGGCATATGACCGCCATGGCTGGCGCGGATGTAGTCAAATCTGGAGTCCAATTTTCGATGACTTTTTCCAACATTTGTGGCCGTATATCGGCAATAATACGGCAAATGTTGTCTTCCAAATGGTCAAGCGTTTGTGGCTTTACCGCATAGACCAATGACTTTACATAGCCCCACAGAAAGTAGTCTAGCGGTGTTAAATCACAAGATCTTGGAGGCCAATTCACAGGTCCAAAACGTGAAATTAGGCGGTCATCAAACGTGTCTTTCAATAAATCGAGCTGTGTGACATGTTGCGCCGTCTTGTTGAAACCACATCTCCTGGACATCATGGTTATTCAATGCAGGAATGAAAAAGTTAGTAATCATGGCTCTATACCGATCACCATTGACTGTAACGTTCTGGCCACCATCGTTTTTGAAAAAGTACGGACCAATGATTCCACCAGCCCATAAAGCGCACCAAACAGTCAGTTTTTCTGGATGTAACGGTGTTTCCACATACATTTGAGGATTACCTTCACTCCAAATGCGGCAGTTTTGTTTGTTGACGTAGCCATTCAACCAGAAGTGCGCTTCATCGCTAAACAAAATTCGCTTATGAAAATCGGGAACAACGGTAATCTCGTTTTGGGCCCATTCGACGAATCTACGCCTTACTTGATGATCGTTTGGCTTCAAATCTTGCACGAGCTGGATTTTGTAAGCACGCAAACCAAGATCCTTCCGCAAAATCTTCCATAAAGTGGATGGACTCAGATCCAATTCCTGTGCTCGATGGCGGATGGACTCATTCAGGTCTTCCTCAATGCTACGCTCTACAGCAGCACTAGCTTCTTCTGTACGCACCGTACAGCGTCTCTGGGGATGCGAGTTATCAATAAGAGTAAACGTGGTGCGAAAACATTCCATGGTTAATCGAATTAACTGCTCTGATGGACGATTTTGTCGACGATAAAATGGACGTAGTGCGCGATACGTTTTCCGCACAGAACCATTATTTTCGAAATAAAATTGCACTTGCAAGCGTTGTTCAGGCGTGAGTCTATTCATGATGAATTGCCAAACCAAACTGAGAATAAATCACTTGACAGCTGTTAAATCGGTCACCATCTTGAAAAGTAATGCCAACTTAAAGTTCTATACCTCTATAAAAACACCCTTTACTATACTATATTGTGCTATATTATACTATACTTTACTACAATATACTATGCTATACTATACAATACTATACTATACTATACTATACTATACTATACTATACTATACTATACTATACTATACTATACTATACTATACTATACTATACTATACTATACTATACTATACTATACTATACTATACTATACTATACTATACTATACTATACTATACTATACTATACTATACTATACTATACTATACTATACTATACTATAATATACTATACTATACTATACTATACTATACTATAATATACTATACTATACTATACTATACTATACTATACTATAATATACTATACTATACTATACTATACTATAATATACTATACTATACTATACTATAATATACTATACTATACTATACTATACTATACTATACTATACTATACTATACTATACTATACTATACTGTACTATACTATGCTATGGTATGATATGCTATACTATACTGAACTATACTATAATATACTATACTAATACTATACTGTAATATACTATACTATACTATACTATACTATACTATACTATACTATACTATACTATACTATACTATACTATACTATACTATACTATACTATACTGTACTATACTATTCTTTACTATACTATACTATTCAATAGATGTAATGTTTCCTTAAATGTACACGTATTTTTTCATAGATATTTTATATTATTTAGTTATAGACATATAGACATACGTACGTAATAACGTAAAATTCTAGGTTGAACTGTGAAATATTGTATTCTAGACTTTTTCAAAAAAGGTTTGAACAAAGACTATAAATATATATATATATATATATAAATATATATATATATATATTTATAGTCTTTGGTTTGAACTAAACACTTTATATTAATGCGTGTCGTGTCATGTTGTTTACTGCGTTGCGTGTTACCTAGTTTGACAAGAGATAGCCTTGGCTAACAATTATGTTTGTAGGCAGCCCAAAGGGAATTTTTTGTTTATATTCTTAACAAAACGTAAAGAAAATTATAACAAATGCAATAAACAATAATTTATTTATTATATTTCCCTTTGAGTTTGAGTGAATGAACAAACCTATGAATAAACTGATTAAATTCGGTTGTGAGCAATGACGGTATTTGTCTACGAAAATAATGTATCAGTACAATTCTATACAACAATAATAATATTTTTAAATGGTAACGCCATACATATATTCATTTTCCTAATGGTAGACCATAGTTTATTTGTCTTAATTAATGTTTAATAAATAATAAATTAAATGAAAATAATTATGAAAAATTAATAAAAAAAGAAACTTCGTTAAAGGCATTTGAAATTAAAGTCTTTAAAGTATAATCGGGATATTCTATGGATCTGCTATTATATGGCCAAGTATAAAACAGAAAATAATCTATGATCAGTATTTCAATTGCGGAAGTTGGAAAACTTTTAATTTAAAACACAATGTTGCACAATTTAAAATTGTTTCGTTTCTAAGGTATTTCTTAAAGCTTTTTAAATTCTAATTTTAAATACTTTGATAACAAAAATCTTTTTTTTATCCAAAACCCCTTTTTGTAATAATTATTGTTACAATTGAAATTCTGTTTTGATTTTATCGTTCTTTCTAATACTTTGGCTTTAAGGAAAACTATGATTCTCATATTGTACAAGAACAAACACATTTTCCTAAGCTTACTCTCCTCCCTCCTTTTTAATTTTCATTTTCTACCATTGTTTTCAATATTGTCTGCAGAATTTATTGTCAGATTAAAAAAGTATTTTTGTAGGGCTTTTCCATTTGGCAGCGAATTGTTGTAACACATTGATTTTCATTTTAATATTCATTGTTATTGCAGTTGCTGTTGTTGCTGTTGTTGTCGTTTTTCATTTTCTTATTTAAATACAATAATTTAAAACAATTTATTGTTGACTCCCATTTTTACTATGAGAAGAACAAAAAAAAAAAAGAAAAAAGTTTCAAAAGTTTTATTCACTTACTTACCGCCACTTGAATGAATTACCAAAAGTGGCGGCGGTTATAATACCATTGTATTTTGGGAAAGTTTTATTAACAAATTTTTCTTTCGTTTCTTTAAATTGGCTGATTGGCTGGCGTATGCCTTTTGGTTTCTTTGGCAATTGTAAGCTTTAGTTTTCCTTTGAATTTTATTTGTTCGCTTTTCAGTTTGTGGCATATGAATGTGATGAATAAATTAAATTTAATGAATAAATTTGATTTCATTTTTTTTGTTTTTCTCTTTTATTTTTTAATGATTAGTTAATAAACATTCAAATTAATTTTGTATTGTTTTTTAGCATTAGCATTTGAATGTAACACATGTTTTCTATTACAATTTGATGAAATGTGAACTGAACTGTAGTACTACCAAACAATTGTTACAACATCATCAACATTTTCAAAGTATTTTAAAATGTAATTGAAAATACGGTGATTATCGTGTGCTGAAACTATTTCTAAAATAACAGATTGCTAAAGTTCTTAGATTAATTGATTATATTTTGCTTGTGGAAAATCTAAAAACATTTTATTGAATAAGTTTTGGTTTGAAAACTGGAGGAATTTCAAAGAGTTTTATGTGCCACACTTCAAATGCCTATATGTGTAGGCTATTCTATACAAAAACGTTTAAGTCTCTCAAATAAAGTACAATTTGTCAACTGAATTGTTAGCAAAATGAAAATATATTTTGAATGAGGTTGAAAATACTCTTTAATTATGGTAGGGTATCCAAATCTATGAATTCATTGTAAAACCATTGCAAAATGGCTTACGTTTCGTCTTTCCATCTTAACTACAAAGGATTCTGCCGTATTGAAACAAAGAAACTACTTTCGAAAATCACATGGCGGTACTCTTTACTCATCTTTTTTATAGCAGAACCCTTCGTTACTAATTGACCAGCGAATCGTATAATGCATTACAGAGCATTCATTCTTCAGCCTCTCGTGTGTGGAACTCTTCTCTTGCAAAAGTTTTCCTTGTCACATACTTATTTACTTAATTGACTTACTTATCTACTTAATTTGCACGTTTACGCCAGTTAGTCATACCAAACGATGACAGGGCTTCCTCGATTTAGTCCTTACAACGTAAACAATAAAACGCAAATCCCCGCATCAAATATCCGTCCCGTCGGAGCATCCTCCTCCATTTGAACGACATGTTCGGGCGATCGCAGCCGCTGTATACGCTGAAGAACGTCCATGTCGTTGAAGAGCTCATACACTTCACTGTTGGATCGGATGTGGAAATGATCGCCAACTCCCACTAGAGCGAAAATCTTACGTAGGACTTTTCACTCGAATACCCTCAAGGCTGTTGTATCAGTGGTTAATAGTGTCCATGCTTCTGTGCAATAAAGAAGCGCGAGGAGGATGAGCGTCTTGTAGAGTATTAGTCACAATCGTATTTTAATTTAAATCTAACGTCCATCAACACTACTGCCTTTTTTCTCCCTTCGATAACCTATTTTTCCTATTTCCTACACAATGCACTGCCTAAGCAGCTGACATACTCCATAAAGGAAAAGACTGTGAGAAGTAAATCAAATCCTTTCCTTTTCATTGTATACATTTCAGTTAAAGAAACACAATATTTGTCCACGAAAATTAATGAGACTGCTTTGTTAGAATGACTTTATTCAGCTTAAATATGTTCCATTTTTTCCGTTCCATTCCAATAATTTGTTGGTATTTTTAGTTCATTTTCATTACGTCACTCTAACAGAAATGTTCGCGTCCATATTTTTGACTCCTACTCCTTGCAGTACATTGTGTTGGAATAACAGAGAGATAGTTACGGGAGAAAGGAAAGAAGAGCAGTTAGTTTAGGTTAGGTTACGGGTTAATCACACTTACATACATAATTGGTCATTACAACCTCTCCATCATGAATCTTCTAACACCACTTATGCTGTTAGTTTTATATATGACGAGTACATACATAATTGGTCATTACAACCCTTTAGTCAGGATTAAGATCTAGTTTCTCACACCACTTATGTTGTGTGTGTTAATTTTATACATGAGTGGCGGGACCTACAGTTTAAATTTAACTCCGAACGAAACATTTTTGAGGAACTTTTCATAGCAATTTTTTTCCCAGAAATCTGCTGAGAGAAAGTCGCCGAAAAAATATTATGTTTTGTTTTGAACTGTGGCCTCATGTCTAATAAGCCAATAGACTATCTACAAGACTACGGCAACCATGAGATAATCACTTAGCGTCAAGTTTCCAGACTATGAAGTGAATCAAACCATTTAGAAAAGCTACCTAATCGATGCGTGTCACGTATTCCCCTGCAATGTATGTATGCAGTGGTAGAGCGTAATTTTTCCGCTATTTACGAAATCCGGCTGATTATAGGCACATGCCTCAGTTGGTCGATCCGCATAATTGTTAAGGATAGGACATCAGCTCATAATAAACGATTCTCTCTCTTACATACATACATACATAATTGGTCATTATACCCCTTCAATCAGGATTACGACCTAGTTTCTCACTCCACTTATGTTGTGTGTGTTAATTTTATACATGAGTGGCGAGACGTACATACTTGCATATCTTTGTTAATTTTATACATGATTGGCGGCCTCTACAGTTTAAAATCGATTCCGAATGACAGATTTTTGAGAAACTTTTTCATGGCAATTTTATTTACTCTCAGAGTTTTTGGCAGAAATCTGCTGAGAGGAAGACGACAAAGAAATATTTTTTCATATTTCAATTTGTTGAAGATGTTTGACAAGAAGTTTGAACCGCTGCCTATCGTCTAATAAGACAACGCACTACCTCCTAGACAACGGCGATTCTCTTGCTTAATCCTGCAAAAACTTTAGTTTCACTAATTTCCTTCAAGTATATCAACCAGGAATCCCTCTGATCTCCTACAACGACCATTATAGGAAGGTAGGCAGTACCACCTCTTAAGAAAGAGAATCTTAAAAGATTCCATAAGCTATTTCATTTCAATTTTATCATCATCATCTCAACATTAAATCAAATTTAAAACAATAAATTATTTTCCATTTAACCCTTCAACCTCTTCAAATTGATATTGTTTTTAGCTTTCAAATTTTATTAATTTTCTAATCTTCTACTTCTTATGTGTACAAAAGAATTTTCAAGCATTTTTAACAACATAATTATGAATATTTATGTGATGTAATTGTATTATTAATTTTTTTTCTTGATTTTTCGGAAATTAATTGATTTTAACATCACATCACATCAAATCTCTTTAAAAACGAAAACAAAAGAACAATTACGACAGCAACTATAATTTATGCTGCTGATGATAATTATGTTGTATTATGAGTTTGGATTGAAACATTATGAGATTTATTTGTTGGAATTTAATAGAAGTGAACGAACCAACGAACCAACGAACGAACGAACGAACGTACGAACATGCAACGTTAATATTAAATATGAAATAATGTCAACGTCACTTGTTTATAATAACTTGAGGCAATGATAGTCTACAATAAATACACCACCACCACCATCAGTCACTTGCACTCACAACAGATACGATTGTGCTGCTTTAACTCACACACAATAGTGTAGATATGGTTGCAGGGTGAAACAGTGGAGAACAAAAATGGTTAAATTTTTTTCAAACATACTTATAAGAAAGGCACATGGGATTTATGGAATCTATCCAGGAAGCTTCACGATCTTTAGGCAGGATAACATTAACAACGAGAAAGACTAGGCAAAGTTATTCACCCACATTATAAGCAAATTAATTTTTCGTACTATCGTAGGATCAGCTACATCAGAACAGTTTGTAAACTTGATTAATGTAACCGGAAGGAAATGATACATACATACATGATTGGTCATTACAAGCCTTCAGTCAGGATTACGACCTAGCTTCTCACGCCACTTATGTTGTGTGCGTTAATTTTATACATGCGAGGCGGAACCTACACTTCAAATACGACTCCGAACGACAGACGTTTGAGAAACTTTTCATGGCAATTAAATTTACTCTCAGAGTTTTGCTAGAAATCTGCTGAGAGGAAGTCGCCGAAGAAATGTTTTTTTTTCATATTTTCGTTTTGATATCTGACCTGGGGTTTGAACCGTGGCCTTACGTCTAATAAGCCGACACACTGCCTACTACAATACAAAAAATTTATTTCGTTTCAAAGCTTACTTAATAGGTTATTATGTACAACCCTTTAGTTAGGATAGCAACCTAGCTTCTCACACACCCCCCTCCCCTCCTCTGTTGTTTGTGTTAATTCGTATCCATACGTGGGGGGACTAACTGTTTAACCTGAACTCCGAATGACAGATTTTTGAGAAACTTTTCATGACAATTTTTTTCTCTGTTCTCACAGTTGTTGCTAGGAGACTGCTAAAAGGAAGTTGCCGAAGAAATATTTCTTCGTATTTCATTTTGTTAGAGATGTCTGAGCTCGGATTTGAACATCTTATAAGCCAACACACTACCTAGTAGACGCCAACCTATCCTGGATCAATGAGGAGTCCTGCTCCACCGCTAGGCTCACTTGGCCCTCAATGGATAGAAGGCGCACCAACCAGTTACTTGAACTTGGTCGTAACATCATCTCAATCACAGTGGCCATGCTTACAGGTCACTGTGTTATGGATAGACCCGCGGAAAGAATGCGGCTCCCATTTAAAGACTTCTGTCGTGGGTGCAGATCCGCTGAGAAAGAGGAGACTGTCAATGCCCATCTCTTGCGAGGTGCAGATATAGGTTATTTGGCTCTCCAACCCTTGTCAGCTTGACGGAGCTATCGTCCATTGATGTCAAGGATATAGCCTCGTTTATGAAGCTTTCTGGCTGGTTTTACAGCGTGGGGTAGTCGTGTTTTAGAATGTGCAGCCCTTGCGCTGACCAACTTCTCCCTCCTTGGTTCAGAGGAACTTGGTCAGTACAAAGACTGCGTTCACCTGTGGCGTCACAACGGGCCGCTATACGTGCTCAAGTAAGCTTTTGGTATGGAAGCTACCACACTAACCTAACCTAACCTAACATAGTAGACACCGATAACTTCGTTGTCCATATCGTCAAACATCCTAGTATTGGATTGGATTGGATTTCTATAATCAAATTATAATTTACTTCATACCCGTCACTTTTACCCTCCACTTGTTTTTGTTTGATGCAAAAGATGATGACTAAGTTGTATTTTAAGTACGTATTTTCATGTCATATTTTCATCAAATGTCATATCAAATCATTTTATTGCAATATATGCCTACTACACCTACCTACATACATACATGTACACGAGATTTGTGTTATGCAGCAGCATCAGCATCAGCATTAACGTAAAATTAATGTTAATAATCGTGGTTGACTGATAATAATGACAAGAAAATGATTTTGCATCTTTAAGGATAACGTTTGGATAATATTTTCTGTAAACAGTTTACACTTAAACGCTTAAAAATGTTTACTTTAACTGAGATTCAAGCCTAAAAAGGGGTTTTAATTGTTGGCATTTTGTATTTTTAATTGTCAACAAATGAGTTGCTTTTAAGCTGACGTTTACTTTTCTTTCTACTGTTTTTCTGTTTCTCTTTGTAATTATTTTATATGACGATGTGAATGTGGTTATGGATATGGCTATGGATGTGACTGTTGATTGTTGTTTGTTTGTGTTTGTCATTTATGCCTATTTTGCAGTTTTTTTTCTTCTTTTTTATTTAAACAACTAAAATTGCAACAACAACAAAGTGTGCCTTCTTTGGCTGAAGTGATGTCATGTTTTTTTCTTATACGAGGCATTATATGGAGAATGTCTTTTATGGCACTTTTAAATGTAAAATTAAGTTTTTCAAATACATTTTATGCCGCACACAACTAACAATTTCATATGTAGCTTGGTCGTGGAACATTTAATTCAATTTATTTAAATTTTTAAAGTTTTTTAGACCAATAAGGAATTGAATACAAAAGCAAAAAAGACCATTGCAGATGGTTTAATTCGAATCTGAATTTAAATTTCTCTATAAAGTGTTATTTAGTAAAAGTGAGATGAAATTGATGAAGGTTCCTCATTCAAAAGATGGTTTTTTTTGAGAAATGATAAACCACTTTAAATCCTGGGAGTTAAACATGTGCTATACAATAATCCTTCGATTTACGTCGCCTCGATTTACGTCGTAAAATTTTTTGTTCCCTTTAACTTCAATTTGCGTCGTCATTTGATTTACGTCGCCTTTTTCTGGAACCAACCGCGACGTAAATCGAGTGATTACTGCAACTTTTTTATGTTCCTTGTTAAAAACATACTACTTTGTAGTATGAGCAATATGAAATTCGATTTACGTCGTTTCGATTTATGACAACTTTTTTTGGAACCAACTGCGACTTAAATCGAGGGATTACTGTATGCTTGATAAACGTGCAGTTCCTTGCGAAATAAGTCCTCTTAACGTTCTAGTCTAATAAGACTTTGAACGTAGAAAAATTCCTTTAGCAAATGGTAAACAAGAGGAAACATACTACGTTGTAATCTCTGCGTAAGAAAATGATCGATCAGAATATTCGATAACCAAGCAAAGCAACATTGTAATTGAAAACTGCAAGTCTGCTTCGGTGTAAAATTTCCAATAGTCAAGGCTAGGTTAAGTTAGGTTTAACACTTAGTCCTTAAGTCAGGAGAAGAAAAGTAAAGAGATAGAGATGGAGGTAAAGAGTACAGATAATGAATGATAAAGACTTAAGAGGTTTAGCTACGCAAAGAGGAACATGCATCCATTAGCCAGTAGAATCGGCACTCGTTAGAGAGTTGCAATGCAATCCCTTGCCCTAAATTATCATCCTCAGCCTACCAAGAGCTGGACAGTTTTATTACAACATACCCTGTAATAGTCCAGCTGGTATCCATACCAAATCCATGTCAGCGACATTACCCCGCAAAGCCTCGTGTAAGAACTCAGTCATCAATCTCGTGCTGAATTTTTCCAACCACAGCAGCAAAC
This sequence comes from Sarcophaga carnaria, assembly GCA_958299815.1. Classification (NCBI taxonomy): domain Eukaryota; kingdom Metazoa; phylum Arthropoda; class Insecta; order Diptera; family Sarcophagidae; genus Sarcophaga; species Sarcophaga carnaria. The sequence continues at coordinate 11,655,523 of OY283153.1, forward strand.
TGGTTCTACTATCATCGATAGAAGGAAGGCCAAAGACTTAGGGACACATGATATTCCGATATATCCTCAAAACATTTCTGTTTTTTCTCTCTGGGCCATCTCCCGATAATTAGAGGACATAGAGGTAACAGATAGACGAACTAGAGAAAAACATCGAGAAGCACTCAGAACAGTGTAGCAAGAGCATTCGCCATCTTCTTCCCAGGTATTGCTACTACTATGACCCGGCTATACTACTATAACCCAGCAGAGACAGTTCCGGTTGGATCCAAAGGCTCTTACAATAACAAATCAGTCGTGACTTACACCAGATGGACTAAGGATAGCCCAGTTGATAGTCCGATAGTCAACAAGGATCACATAAGATCCCACAAGAGTTAGTTAACTTGTAAACTATCTGAAAAAAATATGACTTGGCAAATATTAACGAATAGTCTGTCATTTCTAACAGAATTTTCGTAACTTTTTCAATATTCTCATGAGTTGCTAACGTCCAGGGACATTTAACACGTGATTCGTTATTGAAGTCTCCTTGTAAGTCTTGTACTTGTAATTTTGATGTTGTTTGTGAATTTAATAACAAATTATACACAAAATTCTATCAAATGCTAAAGAAACTAAACTCGAAGCCATAAGGGCATAGAGGAAACTGTAACAGAAACTCTTTGATTACGGTTGTGTATACCTGACCTGAGGTATCACAAAAGAAGTGCCCTTGGGATGTTTATTAAAGTCAGAACCGAGCATTGCATTATAGGTAGTTAACCAGAACCTATTAGTCGTGGACACTTGGCAAATGAGTTCTATTTTTCACCTATTGGTTACTTGCTGGAGGAGATAAAGGCACTTTAGTGTCCACAATATAGATGATCTGAACAAAATGTTAGTCATGAACATTGTAAGTCAGTTTATCAGAAACTTCGAATGGTTTTAAATTTAGGAGAAACTGTGGTATTACAACGGATTTTATATGGTGTAACTGCGTGCATCCTAACTTCTTAGGGTGGTCCTTATCCTCCTGTACCTAAATAACTGTCTATCGTTTTTAATTAATCTGACTTTCTTAATCAACCTCCTCTAGTTAGTGTTTAGAAATTAAATTTATTATCATTAGCTTGGTGTGCAGCCTAACCTCAACATATTTGTAGTGAAATAGAAAAACCTTTGCAATTTAAATTAAAAGTTTAATATTTCAAACACTGGCCTCTTCAGAAAATATTATTTTTTTTTTATTGATTCTTTGTTCTCAAACTATTGTTGTTGAAAGTACTCTACTATCGAGGTCTTTAAGACTTAAACAAAGAATTTTTTTTCTATTTGTTTTCAAACTGACGACGAATATTTCCGTTTTAGAATAAATTGAAAATGTTTTTTTCGTTATTTCGTTTTTGTTTTTGTTCTTTATTTATAATATTAATGTTCTCGTATTATGTACGTATAATAAATGCACTACTTTTGTGGCACTGCATTCAAGTTGCAACACCACATTATTTTTATACTTTGCGGCTGAACGAATATAATCAGAAATGTGGAGAAACAAAAAAAAAACAACCGACTGTGAATGGATTTTAATTAAAAATTGTGAATAAATCTTTGTTACGATTACGATTAAATACGAGGTTAGTTTGAATAAGTGTTTCATTATTTTTTCCCCATCACCATAACGTGAATAATAAAGGTTTAAAACTTTTGCAAACAACCCTCCTTTTTTATATTTCTTTAATCGCATTTGTGAAGAAACAAGAAGAAATGGTACTTATTTGTTACTCAAAGTAGAAACTGCGGCTTTTAGGAAAATTGAAAATAAATTTTTTATTACTCGTACTCGTACTCGTACTTGGTATTTCACTTGCAACATAACATGCTTTGACTGTATGCCTGCTTCACTCGCTCGCTCTCTATTAAATGTTGAGTTTGAGTGTGTTGCACATAAAAGAAGAGGAGCCTTCTTACTCTTCTACTGCCTGATTGCTATACAGTTTTTAGATTGTATTTCTTTCTTTATATTTTTATCATCCATCTCTAGAATATTATTATATGCTCTTATACATGTTTGTGAATGAATGTCTCGTTGCAGGTTTAAAGAAATTTTTGGCTCAATATCCTTCCATTTTTCTTGTGGACGGCGATTACGTGCAGGTGAATTGTTATCAACATTCCAGTTCGGATGATGGCAGCTATGGTGGCAGACGTGATTACATTAAAGAGGCTAAAGACTATTTCAAAAATAAATTATTGCAATATGGTGTCGGCGTTGAGGTACCAGTGCGCAGTCTATTGGGTCATAGATCTCAGGCATCGCCACAAGTACGACATATATCAGGTGAGTTGAGAAACAAGTTCGTTTTTCGTTTTTCGTTTTTAATTTTGAATTGACACAAACAAGAAATGGTTTCGTATTAAAAATCTATGGTGTCCGCACAAAACTCGTCATTGCTTAATTAAAGATTCTTTTAAAAGCTGAAGTTAACCCGGCTTTTTTAAATGTTAGCAATACGTTAAGGTAGCGCTAATTGCTTTCAATTGGTTCTCAAGCTTCTGATAAAGCAAACACAACACAAGTATTTGAAATAGGCAGGAACAGATGATAATCATTTGATACCAGGTTCGTATTATAACTTGGCAGCGTAGGAATCTTCTAATTAAACTCCCACGGACACCAATGAATTGCTACTTGTGTATATGTGTACCCGAAGTAGGAAGTCGCCGTCGTCTAGTGTGTGTTGGCATATTAGATGAGTGTCCGTGGTTCAACCACTGTCTCAGACATCGCAAACATAATGAAATATGAACAAAATTTCCTACGGTGACTTCCTCTCAGCATTTTTCTGGCAAAAACTCTGACAGTAAATAAAATTGCCAAGAAAAGATCGGAGTCGAACTTAAACTGTAAGTCCCGCCAATTATCGATTAAATTAGCACACTCGACATGGGTGCAGTGAGAAAACGTTTCGTAATCCGTAAACCGTAACGCGATTAAGCTCCTCTTCGATTTTGATTTGCAAATTCTTTCGTTCATTTCATTCTATTCGTTTCGTTTTAGGTCAACACATTAAAGAATTTACGGAATTCTTATCCAAACATGTCGACACTTTCAAAGTAATCGATGATCATGTCGTCTTGGTCGGTTGCGAAGATATGGCCGAACTGCCGGCACGTGATCGTCTCCATTTGCCTCAGACCAATATCGATACGCGTGGCACACAACAAATGTTGGATTTCTTTGCCCAGTGCATAGAGCTAAAGGGTCCTATGACCGTCGATCAATTATTTCATTTGGTTACCACAAAATTTCCCCCAGAACAATGGCATCGCATGTTCAAGACACCCAGCGATTTGATGACATTTCTTCGTTTATTCTCCGATTGCTTTCACATACAAGCCAATCTAGTCACACTCTTGCAAAAACCCAAACTAAGTGATTCTCATATACAACAGTCGCAAGCAAAATCCCGTGAGCAATACAATGCTATGAACAACAATCGTAATAATCAGCAACAACAACAGGCTGACAACAAACAGCAGCAACAGCAGCTACCCGTACCACAGCAAGTGAGTGCTGTCCAACAGCGTCTATTGTCGCCGGGAATGCGTTATGTTAACAGCAACAACAACAGTTCTCAGCAGAATATTAATGTGAATAATAATAATAACAACAACAACAATAATAACAATAGCATTGCATCGCCAAATTTTAAACTGAATGCTCCCGTCTCAACGCATATCTCTGGCAATGGTGAGTTGTCACAAAATCGTTCGGAACCCAATTCGGGTTTCGACAGCTACATGCCCATGTCCGAGTTGAAGCTGGAGAATCTATGTGAACGCAATTATCCCACACCCAATCAGTGTTCCTCGTATGGTGGTGCCAACAACACTAGCCAACAGATGTCACAGCAGCAGCAACAGGCAAATAATCACAATCAGACACAACAGCCGGCTATAACATTACCACCACAACCGCCAACGGAACGTTTAAATAGTGCCAATCAAACGCTTAAGCAACGTATTAATAACCTGGTTATACGCACTTTAGCCGAAAACTATGAAAAGGATAAACAATCGTTGGCCAATCAACAGGCTGGTTCTGTTGGTTACAATCCACAAAACACACCACCCCACAATAGTCCAAGTCACAATGCCAATTCGGTCGGCCATAATAATGCTGTAACCAACATAACATCATCATCGTCTCCATACTCAAATACTCCTAGTCATAACTATTTTGTGGGCGATACCTGGAAAATCAAAGTACTACAGAACACCAGTGTGATAGCCAATATCAAACAGTCGCTATTCGTTACAGAAGCCATGCTAAAGTTTGCCCAACAGAATCCCAATCAATCGATAGTCATTTCATTGGATTGTGAAGGCATCAACTTGGGCGTTAAGGGTGAGATTACACTCATTGAGATTGGCACTACACGGGGCGAGGCATTCATATTTGATGTGCGCACTTGCCCGGAAATGATTAACGATGGTGGTCTGAAAGCCTTGCTGGAACATGAGAATGTTATCAAGGTGGTACACGATTGTCGCAATGATGCTGTGAACTTGTATTTACAATTTGGTATACTCTTGCGTAATGTTTTCGATACACAGGTGAGAGAAGTGTATTTTGTTAGTTGTATTGTTTTGAAATTAAATTTGATTTTATTGTTGTTGCAATTTTATTTTAGGCTGCCCATGCTATTGTCCAATATCAAGAGAACGGCAAGCAAGTGTATAAAGCCAAATACATCTCATTGAATTCCCTATGCGAGCAGTATAATGCTCCCATCAATCCCATAAAGGAACAATTGAAACAAATCTACAGACGTGATCAAAAGTATTGGGCTAAAAGGCCCTTATCAAGAGATATGTTACTCTATGCTGCCGGAGATGTATTGGTACTAATCAATGATCAATTATATGGCAATTTAACCAGGTAATACTGGAAATTAAATTGTATTCCAATGACAATACGTTATTGATTTATTTTCTTTTATTAGACAAATCAAGCCAGAAAATCTTCAATTATTTTCTGAACTTTGTACGGAACAGATTTTAATGCATATCAAACCAAATGAAGTGAAAATACGCAAGAAGCAGCGTAAAATCAGCACTGAAGTAGCGGATCTCAAAAATAAACTGGCACAGACCAATAAGAGTATTGTATTGTCCAATAGGGAAATACGTTTATTAAGGTATGTTATCCGAGTATCGATACATAGAATTGTAATATTTCTTACATTTCCTTCGACATTAATTCACCTGCAGATACATGGACTTGACAGAAGATGAAAAAGAACGTTTAAAGGGCTACTACAAGGTAGCCAAGAAATTGGAAAAAATGGAATCCTCAGGCCAACAAAATAAGTAAGATTTTCATGTCGTATTTTCCTTTTTTTCATTTCATATTGAAATTTAACTTTGCTTTCCTTTCTAACACAGAGATCAAAGTGACTCCGAAGATGAACAGGAAGCCAATGAAAATGACAACTTCCCCAGTTTGGATTCAGTGCCATCGGACAACTCTTTGACTGGCACCTTTTCACCACGCTTCAGTTCAGAGCCGCCCAGCTTAACTGAATCGATGCAAATGATGGACGAGATCTTATCCAATCAATCAATGGATCGTGTAGCTAAAATTGATAAATTGGAAGCAATTTTATCGGCTGTGACTTTATTACCCAGTGATCAAGTAAGAATAATTAAATAGCAATTTAATTAAACATTCTTCTTTTAATATAATTTATAATGTTTTTACAGATTATTACTTCAAATTCCATACAAGACCAATTGGGTACAACAATTGCTACCACAGATAATTTACAAATTGTCAGAGAAAAGACGAAAAAGTAAGTTTCCATCTTTCGAATTTAAAAATTTTTGTCTCTTTTCTGAATGTAAAGTTAATAGCAAAACGTTTATTAGGAATTTTAAACACGGCGAAAGAGATAGGTAGGCTAGGTTAGGTTAGGTTATAGTAGGTTAGAGCACGTGTACTTGTCATTGATACAAGAGTTAAATTGATCCATTGTAAACGTCCTAATGAGAAGAAGCTAGAAAGAGAAAAGAAAGTTTTAAAGAAGGCGAAAGAGGTTAGGTGAGATTAGGTTAGTTTGGGTTAGTTTAGAGGACCTGTATTTGTCATTGAAACAAGTACAATACCCAGAGTTCGATTATAAAATTCCTAATAAGAAGAATAAAAAAGGAGAAAAGAAAGTTTTAAGGAAGGCGAAGCGATAAGTGAGGTTAGGTTAGGTTATGTTGGGTTAGGTTAAAGGACGTGTATTTGTCATTAAAACAAGTACAATACCCAGTTTTCTAATATTCCATTGTAAACTTCCTAAAAACAAGAAGGAAAAAGGAGAAAAGAAAGTTTTAAAGAAGGCGAAAGAGATAGTAGAGGTTGAGTTAGGTTAGGTTGGGTTAGGTTAGATAACGTGTATTTGTCATTGAAACAAGTACAATACCCAGAGTTCGATTAATCCATTGTAAACTTCCTAATAACAAGAAGGAAGAAGGAGAGAAGAAAGTTTTAAAGAAGGCGAAAGAGGTTAGGTGAGGTTATGTTACGTTAGAGAACGTGTACTTGTCGTTAAGACAAGTACAATACCCATTTATCCGTTGTAAACGTTCTAATCAGAAGCACGAAGAAAGTGAAAAGAAAAAAGGGAGACGGAATGGCGAAGAACAAATTGAAGAAAGTCCCAACCACAACTCACAAGAGAGCAACAAACAAACTGTCGCCATGATGTCCGGACAAGACTCAGCTCCCTCAATACCATTAAAAATTTCAGAAGATACCGAAAGTTGGCTGTCAATAGAGGATCTAAAACACCAAAGAAACCCCTACCCAAGGTCCTCAATTTCATCATTTTAAGGGTTGGACGTTTACACAGGAGTTGTTCAAACTTTTTATCGTCGCAATACACCTTGCAATAGTCCGGTAGAGATTAGTTTCATACCCTTGCCAGCTATTTAACCTCACAATGTCTCGTAAGGAACCCAGTAATCTGTCACACCCCGGATTTATTTCAATCCAGAAGCAAGAGTGTTCTAACACTGTCTATAGATAGACAGATAGGGCATAGATTTCTAAACACATAATAACCCCAGCATTTCTGCTCCTTCTTCCTGACGTATCTCCCGACAAGTCTATACAAGTAGCAAAATTTTAGGCTTAGGAAAAACTATTAAATTGCCCTCAGAAAGTGGATCGAATTCAGCAAGAGCATTCACATTGCCGGAAAGAGATCGATAAATTGAAAATTTTTTAAGTCATCATCACTCCTCATTGTTATAAAACTTTCACCTCGAATCGATTGAAAGGAAAATACAGTCCTTCTCCTTCCAGCCGTAGCTGTCACAACTCGATTACTAATTCTCTTTTTTTTTTTTGTTTGATGAACATTTCTTGCAGCATGAAAAATTGCAACTGCCATGGTGAGGCACGTAGTACTACACCCACCGCTAATACACGTTCGGTGAATTCGTTGGATAAGGGCCAAGTGAAAATGATTGATGCGGCTTCACAAACTCTAAGCACTGGAGACATTGTAATCACGAAAATTATATTCGAAGACGAGCATGAAAAGGCCAAAGAAAAAGTCTTGACTTCATCGCCAAAACGTAATAATTCATAAATATGTAACAACAACGATAATATGAAATTAAAAAAAAAAAACTTCGAAGCAAAATAAGAAATTGAAAAAAAAAATTGAAAAAACGAAGAAAAAATCAAATAAAAAAACAAAACAAATGAAAAACTTAAAAGATTCCTAAATATTTAAAAAAGAAGAACAAAGAACAATTATAATTTTTTTTTCCTATTCTCATTTACAAAAAAAAAACAATTTTTATTTGATGCAAGTTTTTGTAAATTTTTGAATTTGAATTTGTGAATGTCTTTTCCCTGGTGAATTTGAAAGCAAAAATTTTTATAAATCAATCAAGCAATAATACTAATAATAATATCATGTGCCTAAATGTTGAACATTTACTGCTAAAATATTAACGAAATTATAAAAGAAAGGGATTATTCTTATACATATGCATACATAATCATGATAATTCCGATTTGCATAAAAGATTAAAAAAAAACAAAAACATTAAAAACTTGATTTTTATTGCAAAATTCTATTTAAAATTTTATTTTTGAAAATTTAAATTGCTTAACATTTTATTTTCTATTAAAATTTGTTTTAATTTTTTCTCTTTGCTAAAGAAAGAAAAAAAGTATCATTTCAATTACTATGTAAAGAATTATTATTATTATAATTATTAAATATAAAAAGCGAACGTAACTAATTATTGTATTATTCATTTAATTATTATATGAAAAACTAATAACATTTAACAATAAAAAAAAAAAATACTTGAACTACATATTTAAACGAATTTTAACGAACTTGTAAAATTAATTCGATTTTAAAATCATTGGATTCTTTTTAATTAAAGACTTTGATTAAATATGATTTCAAATCTTATTTTTTTTGCTTTTACAGAACATAAGAAATGTCACAAACGAAAAAAAACAACCTGTATGTATTAAAATCACAAACAATTTTTTAATTTGTTTACAAAAACAAGTATATTTAATGCTAAGAAGGCAAGAATATTTATTTTTTAAATCTTAAACTGTAAACATTAATTAAAACTCATATATAAAATGGATTGTTTTCTTGGTCACGTAAAATGCTACACCAAAACAGTCCTAACAATTAATTGTTATTTGTTGCTTCAACAATTTGGTGTTAATATGCAAAAAACTCATACAAATTCAAAATATATCGAATGCTTTCATTAAACCACATAAAAAGCTTGATTTTTCTGTATGAATTAAAAAAACTTTCAATAAAAAAACACGATAAATGATGCCAATGCATAGTTATACTCGAAAAAATACTATGTTTTCCTGCTTCAAATTCTAATTTGAATTTTTTGTATTCCTAAAATCGATATGATATCCTATGAGATCTAAGGATGATATGTAGTGAAGCAAAAAAGACCAAGCAAGTGACAGTAATTTGTTAAAAGCTGATTAAAAGACATCAATTATTACAGGAGGTATACTTAAGCTTTATTTCGTATTACCTTGTTCTACATTTAAAAGCTGATATGCGTTACAGCATCAGTTTATTTTATTGAATTGAAAAAAAAAACAAAAAAACTGTTTTACAATTTATTTAAATTTTTTAAAAAACATTATAAGACAGCTCAGCTAAACATGAGTAAAGAATAAAAACAAAAAATTAAAATCTCTTCAGTGATATAAAAAGCTTTGACGCTATGCTTAATTATCCTGGGAATACGAAATCGATATGTTTATTCGATAAACAAAAATATCAACAACCGAAAAAAAACTAAATTTAATCATAAAAGATTATTTCTTTTCTCATATGCTGTATATCAACCATGTTTTAATAATCTTTTCTTAAATAATAAATTATTTTGAAAGAAAAAAAACATTATTCAGTTTTGTGTGATTTAATAATACTTACATATACAGTTTAAAAATTATGGGATTTTTGTTTTTAATTTTTAAGATCATTAACAATTTTATTTATAAACAAAAGTAAAAGTAAAAAAAAAACATTTAAAATAAAACATATTTTAAGAAAACTTAATAAAATTGTAAATAAAAAAATATTTTAATTAAATAAAACATATAAAAAGTTTAAAAATGTTTTAAAGCATATTTATTTTTATTTGCTAAAGAAGGGTCACTCACAAAAATCCATAAAAAATAATTTTTTTTTTCAAATTTCACAAAGGTTAAAGTAACAACCTTAAAAACGTACTTTTAAGCAAACAGCAACGATTACAATAATATTCGAAGGCGGTTAGCAGTAGTGGATTACCTTTAAAGGCCACATCATGCATGAACGAGCATTCATAAATTCAGCTGCATATCTGAAAGAGAAAAGTTTGTACACAAAAATAATAAAAAAATATGTGTGTAAATCAGTGCTTTCATCAGTTTTCCAACAATAAATTCAGTATATTAATCAATCAGTTTTCACCATACGACTGGAAAAAACATCAGCTTTCCAACAATAAATAAATTCGCCCCCAAAATATTAAATACCGCCTGAAATATAAGGCATTATATATAAGAATTCAGTATATTTCTTAGAAGGCGTGGCATTTGTGGGCGGAAATAAATTTTGCTAAATAGCTGATGTTTTTTTCTATCGTATAGCGAAAACTCAATGTCATTATCTCTAACAGTTTCCGAGTTATAAGCAAAATTGTAAAAGTGTTTAACAAAAAACACTTCCTGCTGAATTCTGTTGGCCTGGTATTTGGAGAAAATTTTTGGACGAAAAATTTGAAAATATTTTTCGACATACACACACACACACGCACATGTACAATCGTATAACAATTTTACATTTGTGCGAATATCTCGGAAACTATAAGAGATAATGACAATCGGTTTTCACCATACGACTGGAAATACATCAGCTTTCCAACTATAAATAAATTCGCCCCCAAATATTAAATACCGCCCGAAAAATAAGGCATTATATATAAGAATTCAGTATATTTCTTAGAAGGCGTGGCATTTGTGGGCGGAAATAAATTTTGCTAAATAGCTGATGTTTTTTTCTATCGTATAGCGAAAACTCAATGTCATTATCTCTAACAGTTTCCGAGTTATAAGCAAAATTGTAAAAGTGTTTAACAAAAAACACTTCCTGCTGAATTCTGTTGGCCTGGTATTGGCAGAAAATTTTTAAACGAAAAATTTGAAAATATTTTTCGACATACACACACACACACGCACATGTACAATCTTATAACAATTTTACATTTGTGCGAATATCTCGGAAACTATAAGAGATAATGACAATCGGTTTTCACCATACGACTGGAAAAAACATCAGCTTTCCAACAATAAATAAATTCGCCCCCAAATATTAAATACCGCCCGAAAAATAAGGCATTATATATAAGAATTCAGTATATTTCTTAGAAGGCGTAGCATTTGTGGGCGGAAATAAATTTTGCTAAATAGCTGATGTTTTTTTCTATCGTATAGCGAAAACTCAATGTCATTATCTCTTATAGTTTCCGAGTTATAAGCAAAATTGTAAAATTGTTTAACAAAAAACACTTCCTGCTGAATTCTGTTGGCCTGGTATTTCCAGAAAATTTTTGAACGAAAAATTTGAAAATATTTTTCGACATACACACACACACACGCACATGTACAATCTTATAACAATTTTACATTTATGCGAATATCTCGGAAACTATAAGAGATAATGACAATCGGTTTTCACCATACGACTGGAAAAAACATCAGCTTTCCAACAATGAATAAATTCGCCCCCAAATATTAAATACCGCCCGAAAAATAAGTCATTATATATAAGAATTCAGTATATTTCTTAGAAGGCGTGGCATTTGTGGGCGGAAATAAATTTTGCTAAATAGCTGATGTTTTTTTCTATCGTATAGCGAAAACTCAATGTCATTATCTCTTATAGTTTCCGAGTTATAAGCAAAATTGTAAAATTGTTTAACAAAAAACACTTCCTGCTGAATTCTGTTGGCCTGGTATTTCCAGAAAATTTTTGAACGAAAAATTTGAAAATATTTTTCGACATACACACACACACACGCACATGTACAATCTTATAACAATTTTACATTTGTGCGAATATCTCGGAAACTATAAGAGATAATGACAATCGGTTTTCACCATACGACTGGAAAAAACATCAGCTTTCCAACAATAAATAAATTCGCCCCCAAATATTAAATACCGCCCGAAAAATAAGGCATTATATATAAGAATTCAGTATATTTCTTAGAAGGCGTGGCATTTGTGGGCGGAAATAAATTTTGCTAAATAGCTGATGTTTTTTTCTATCGTATAGCGAAAACTCAATGTCATTATCTCTTATAGTTTCCGAGTTATAAGCAAAATTGTAAAATTGTTTAACAAAAAACACTTCCTGCTGAATTCTGTTGGCCTGGTATTGGCAGAAAATTTTTAAACGAAAAATTTGAAAATATTTTTCGACATACACACACACACACGCACATGTACACTCTTATAACAATTTTACATTTGTGCGAATATCTCGGAAACTATAAGAGATAATGACAATCGGTTTTCACCATACGACTGGAAAAAACATCAGCTTTCCAACAATAAATAAATTCGCCCCCAAATATTAAATACCGCCCGAAAAATAAGGCATTATATATAAGAATTCAGTATATTTCTTAGAAGGCGTGGCATTTGTGGGCGGAAATAAATTTTGCTAAATAGCTGATGTTTTTTTCTATCGTATAGCGAAAACTCAATGTCATTATCTCTTATAGTTTCCGAGTTATAAGCAAAATTGTAAAATTGTTTAACAAAAAACACTTCCTGCTGAATTCTGTTGGCCTGGTATTTCCAGAAAATTTTTGAACGAAAAATTTGAAAATATTTTTCGACATACACACACACACACGCACATGTACAATCTTATAACAATTTTACATTTGTGCGAATATCTCGGAAACTATAAGAGATAATGAGAATCGGTTTTCACCATACGACTGGAAAAAACATCAGCTATCCAACAATAAATAAATTCGCCCCCAAATATTAAATACCGCCCGAAAAATAAGGCATTATATATAAGAATTCAGTATATTTCTTAGAAGGCGTGGCATTTGTGGGCGGAAATAAATTTTGCTAAATAGCTGATGTTTTTTCTATCGTATAGCGAAAACTCAATGTCATTATCTCTAACAGTTTCCGAGTTATAAGCAAAATTGTAAAAGTGTTTAACAAAAAACACTTCCTGCTGAATTCTGTTGGCCTGGTATTGGCAGAAAATTTTTAAACGAAAAATTTGAAAATATTTTTCGACATACACACACACACACGCACATGTACAATCTTATAACAATTTTACATTTGTGCGAATATCTCGGAAACTATAAGAGATAATGACAATCGGTTTTCACCATACGACTGGAAAAAACATCAGCTTTCCAACAATAAATAAATTCGCCCCCAAATATTAAATACCGCCCGAAAAATAAGGCATTATATATAAGAATTCAGTATATTTCTTAGAAGGCGTGGCATTTGTGGGCGGAAATAAATTTTGCTAAATAGCTGATGTTTTTTTCTATCGTATAGCGAAAACTCAATGTCATTATCTCTAACAGTTTCCGAGTTATAAGCAAAATTGTAAAAGTGTTTAACAAAAAACACTTCCTGCTGAATTCTGTTGGCCTGGTATTGGCAGAAAATTTTTAAACGAAAAATTTGAAAATATTTTTCGACATACACACACACACACGCACATGTACAATCTTATAACAATTTTACATTTGTGCGAATATCTCGGAAACTATAAGAGATAATGACAATCGGTTTTCACCATACGACTGGAAAAAACATCAGCTTTCCAACAATAAATAAATTCGCCCCCAAATATTAAATACCGCCCGAAAAATAAGGCATTATATATAAGAATTCAGTATATTTCTTAGAAGGCGTGGCATTTGTGGGCGGAAATAAATTTTGCTAAATAGCTGATGTTTTTTTCTATCGTATAGCGAAAACTCAATGTCATTATCTCTTATAGTTTCCGAGTTATAAGCAAAATTGTAAAAGTGTTTAACAAAAAACACTTCCTGCTGAATTCTGTTGGCCTGGTATTTCCAGAAAATTTTTGAACGAAAAATTTGAAAATATTTTTCGACATACACACACACACACGCACATGTACAATCTTATAACAATTTTACATTTGTGCGAATATCTCGGAAACTATAAGAGATAATGACAATCGGTTTTCACCATACGACTGGAAAAAACATCAGCTTTCCAACAATAAATAAATTCGCCCCCAAATTTTAAATACCGCCCGAAAAATAAGGCATTATATATAAGAATTCAGTAGATTTCTTAGAAGGCGTGGCATTTGTGGGCGGAAATAAATTTTGCTAAATAGCTGATGTTTTTTTCTATCGTATAGCGAAAACTCAATGTCATTATCTCTTATAGTTTCCGAGTTATAAGCAAAATTGTAAAATTGTTTAACAAAAAACACTTCCTGCTGAATTCTGTTGGCCTGGTATTTGGAGAAAATTTTTGAACGAAAAATTTGAAAATATTTTTCGACATACACACACACACACGCACATGTACAATCTTATAACAATTTTACATTTGTGCGAATATCTCGGAAACTATAAGAGATAATGACAATCGGTTTTACCCATACGACTGGAAAAAACATCAGCTTTCCAACAATAAATAAATTCGCCCCCAAATATAAAATACCGCCCGAAAAATAAGGCATTATATATAAGAATTCAGTAGATTTCTTAGAAGGCGTGGCATTTGTGGGCGGAAATAAATTTTGCTAAATAGCTGATGTTTTTTTCTATCGTATAGCGAAAACTCAATGTCATTATCTCTTATAGTTTCCGAGTTATAAGCAAAATTGTAAAATTGTTTAACAAAAAACACTTCCTGCTGAATTCTGTTGGCCTGGTATTTGCAGAAAATTTTTGAACGAAAAATGTGAAAATATTTTTCGACATACACACACACACACACGCACATATACAATCGTATAACAATTTTACATTTGTGCGAATATCTCGGAAACTATAAGAGATAATGACATTGAGTTTTCACCATACGACTGGAAAAAACATCAGCTTTCCAACAATAAATAAATTCGCCCCCAAAATATTAAATGAAATCAAGCATTTCGTTATGTGCTGGATGAAATTAAGGACCACTTAAAGAAACCTGTGCATATGGCAGCTATACCACCGATATTAAAGCTGTGTGCTGTACTTTGATTTTTGGCTGACGGAAGCTATCAAAAGTGCAATGGAAATGACTTCTATGTTGGAGTAGCTCAATCTATAATGTCACTTATTTTAAAGGAAGTGTTACCAGCAATAGAAGATCGCATTTGTAGAAAATTGATGAAAACACAAATGATCGAAGACGAAATAAATGCTTCCAAAGTATGGTTTTTTTGAAAAATGGGGATTTCCCGGACTCTAATAAGATGTCTATTTACAATATTTTAGATGCTATATACTTACACGTTGCCATGCGGAGGGGGTTCTTGTAGGTGAACCCAAGCCTTTCAATTCTATAAAAAGTCCTTCTCATGCTTCCTTGCACTGATTTTTGGTCATCATAAATGATTGCTTTCCTTTAGAAATTTCTGGCCGCACAACCAAAAAGTCAAACGCATATTTAAGTTGAGAATGGCAATACCGATTTCTGAAAGACGACCAAACTACTAAAAAAAAGTTGTCGTACGCAAGAGGGGCATATATTCAATTGAATTTTTATTATCAGCCAAATCGAAAGCGGTTTTCAAAAGAAAACTGCATTTTTTCTGAATATTCATTTTAAGAAATTAAATTATACAAAAGGATCAAAAGTTCTCGCGTTCATAAACGTATTAAAATATCATCTCATTATTTAACAAAGCAGTGTTACAATAAAACATTGCTTTGCCTTGTAAATGAATTTCTTTGCAGTGTTGCATTGCAAACTGCGTTTATGAAGTCAGCTTATGTTTCTATTTAGGTAAGGCAATGTAGGCGTTAGTTATATGGAATGCCAACAGTTCAGATCAACAAAACAAATTATTTCTTATTTTATACATACGTGTTGTTTTAAAGATTTTCAAATTATTCTTCAATTTATTTACAAGCCTAATTTTAAACACATGATTGACTAGTTTAGCCGTTAAGCAGCAGCGTTGTCAGCAACCGAATAATAGGTTATCGTTGTTCGAAAACTTATACTAATTTCAAAAAGAATTCCTATATATTACTTCGCACATACCTTCGTTTGCTAGGCTTGCATTTTCGCCTTTATCAAAGAAAAGCTTTCAAACATACCATATTTTCACTTTCCTGGCGTTCATTTTGTTGATGGGTGTTAAAAAATAAGGAATTCAAGGATTTACAAAACTGTCATGATCCAATCGCCTTTATAAAATGGATTTCTTTTTACTACAACGATTACAATATTTTTTAAATATACATGCTATGTATTGTACAAAAATAATTCTTTAAAATTTTAATAAAAAAATACGATTCCATTAAATTTTTTTTTATTATTTTTATTATTTAATTATGTATGTATGTATGTATGTATGTATGTATTGTATGTGTATGTATGTGTGTTTGTAAAATTAAGCCAATGTTTAACATTGAATTGAGGAGAGGAAGCACAATTATTGAAAAAAAAAATTATTAAAAAAAGGATATAATATATAAAACGCTAATTAAATATAATAAAATAATAATTTAAAAGAAAAAATTCTAATAAAACAATATAAAAATGTAAAATAAAAACATTAATAAAATTTTTAAAATTGTTTCAAAGTTTCAAAATGTATTGTAAAGAGTTTGGATTAGGGCCACATGAAAACAATTAATAGTTAACAATTCCTTTTTTTATATAAAAGAGTTTCTTTAATAAATTTAAACACAATTTATTTATTTACTAAATAATCTATGTATGTATGTATTTGTGTGGACTTTAGTTTGCAGTTTTGTAAAGAAAAGTTTAAGGGAAACCATGAACTTTAATTAGTTTTTTTAGAACTAACAGCAACAATAGTTTGTTAAAGTGATTATAAATTATGATTGGCTTTAAATTAAAAACAACATATCAAAATATTTTAATTTATTTCAAAGCTACTTGTACCAGGTTTAGTCATCTTTTACTTTTATTTTCCAAATATACTCTGGTTTAATAACAAAAATGTTAAACCCTGCTGTTGCTTCATATCACTGACAACATTCAATCATTCCTTTAAAGACGTTATAAACATTATATTGTCTCTTGACTGCAAACATGTAAAATTCCTAAAAAAAATTCTTTTCAACTCTGTAAAGTTTTAATAATTTTTTGGGTGTATTTGTGTGGTTTTCTTTCTCTTTCTATAATTCTTATTTAGAATACAATGATAATTTTATAACAGATACGACGTATGTATGCATATATGTATGTATGTATGTATGTATATAATTTATATTTTTTTTTTATAAAAACAGTCTCTCTTTTTCTTTTCGTTTCTTTGTCTATAAAATATGAATAAAATTTTCTTTGTAAATATATGTATGTATGTATTATTATGATATAAAAGAGGACTTTCTTCTAACAATTTAAAATTAATTTCTCTTTTTTTTTTGTTTGTTTTGTATTGTATTGTTTTTGATTTTACAATTTGGTTTCTTCCTCATTATCTTTTTATTTATTTTTAACATTTGGTATAATATTTATATAATTTATATGTATGTATGTATGTAATGTTAAATATGTATGAATAAAATGTTCAACCTCCTGTTTATTGAAATTTTGAATTGAGATGTTTTTGTTTCATTTCTTTCTTTTAATTTTAATTATTTTTCCGATAAATTTCTTATAAAAATTTGTTGTTTTTCCTCATTTATAAAAGTTTTTGTTTAAAAATATATGTTTTATGCATATGTTTATATGTGTAAGTATGTATATTTTTTATTTTTTTAGTACACTTTATATATAAAAAAAATTTTATTTGTTTTTAAACTTTAAATATTAGTTAACAATATGGTAAATATGTTGTATGTATTGTATGTATGTATTATGTGTTGTAGTTTTTATATTTTTTATATATTTTTTTATTTAATTTTAATTTTAAAAGAATATTTTTTCATAAATTTTGTTTCTTTTATTTTTTTTTTTTTTTAAATAATGAGATCATGTCCTGTAACGCATTATTTCGCGTAAAGCATATAATAATTCAGCTTGATTTCGTGCTTCCATTACCATTAAATTAACGTGGACCTGAAAAGTTTTTAAATAAATATTCAGTTCAAAAAAAAAAAAAAAAACAAGGAAAATAGAGTGGTAAACATACCTTTTCACTGTCTTGCAATTCGACCAGTATGCTGTCATAATCTTTAGTGGTAATTCGTTCAGGGAAACAACAGGCAGTTTTTATGAACATTTTTAATGGACGATCCAAGAGCTGTAAAATAAAATTATTATTAACTTTTGATAACAAAATATTGATGATTAAATGCAACTCAGATTACAATAACAGCTGTTGATACTCTCTATCTACAATCAAAATGCTATAATACGACGCTACAGTCTTCTTCAGTTAGAAGAATTGGTATAAAAAATAGCGAACAACCATTTGTGAGGTTATGTTGCTCTGACATTACCAATTCGAAAATCTCAACAAAGTTTGGAGTTTCATAAGTGGTGTAGCGGTTAAAATACTGGACTACAAACCCACATAATCGAGATTTGAATACAGCAGTGGAGAAACAAATTTTCTTTACGGTTGCTTTAATTTTAAAAAAATTTAAGGAGCTTCATTCCGCTTCTCACAAACCGTTCAAAAGCAAGCTGATTCTTCAAAAAGGAAGCTGATGCATAACTAACTGTTGTGAAATTACCATACGTACATACATATGTACATATACAACTGGTCATTACAGCTGTTCAGTCTGGATTATGACGTAGTCTCTCACACCACTTACATTGTGTGTCTTAATTTCATACATGAGTGGCGGAAGCCACAGTTTAAAGTCAACTCCGAATGATAGATTTTTGAGAATGGCAATTTTATTTACTCTCAGAGTTTTTGCCAGAAATCTGCTGAGAGTTAGTCACCGAGATATATTTTTTTGTATTTCGTTTTGTTGGATATGTATGACCTGACGTGGCCACACGTCTAATAAGCCAACACACTACCTACTGGCCTACGGCGACTACAATGTATCTAATACCACTGTACCTAATACAACAACTTGTTACTTTGATACAGAGTGTTGTGTCCGTGCACGAATACATGGCAACTCTATCATCCTAGAAATTGCCACAGTAGACGAATTATTTGTTTAGCTGTACAAACTTGATTCATAGAACTTCTTTAACTCCATTCTCTCAAAACATATGAGGGCAATGAACGCCTAAAGGAATTATTTTCAAGACGGCAACAAGTTGGCTGCCTTTCAAAATGTTAGTTGCTTTGTATTTGAACTAAGTATCGTGTTTCATAATGCCGCTGTACAAAATGTTTACAATGTAATCTATTTCAAAATGTCGTCAACGTATATTTTTAACGCCGTCAAAAAGCAATCAGGCATCGGATTTATAGTTGATGCATTGTTTGGTTACTTTGCATATCTACATAGTTTATATACAGTAGTAGAAATGCATACAAACTTTGTATTGATACATTTTGGAAGGCAGCAGTTGTCAAACAAATCAACGAAAATTTATCCATTCTAACTTTAGTATTAAATTTCATGTAAATATCTTCTATTGATGTTCTTAAAAAGAATAATTTCTAAGCTTAACTTAATGCGTTTAAATGAAGGCTTTAATAAAAAAAAAGCGTTTGCGCTGAGTTTAAAAGATTCCTTTGAGTCTAGCGGACACATATTAATACTATGAAGGGCTGCACAACGCCTATCAAAGCATTGGAAATGTTTGAGCATATATTGCTATGCCTAAATTGCTTTGCTTTCTTAAATTAGATACAGATTTCAATACAATATTCGAATATCGATCTTGCAATGCCAAATAATAGTTGCACTTACTTGATTAACTTCACCATAATCGTAATCGTCATGACGTATACCATAAATACATTGAATATAATTCCATATGGCACGACGAAACTTCGATGTATCCACGTTTTTAACACCAGCCATGGTAAAATATGTTAAATTATAGGCACAACGGAATTTTTGATCCAATAAAGTGCCAACATCTTCATATAAACTACGAATAGAGAAAAAATATTAAGAAAATATAAAAAAAACTTATTTATTTAACATACCCATTAACTAAAGAATAACCATGATCATCCCAGGAATAGTCCTGTATACGAAAGGTATTTGGTATATTCTCAGCACCACGTCGAGCAAAGTCCTGATACGTAAAATTTGGATCCTCAATGTAATGGGAAATCACCGGTGGTATTTCAGCGGGTGCAATTGTCGCAGCAGCAGGTAATTCAGCGGTTTGCATTTCAACATTCTTAAAACGATTACTCAGTTCAGCTTCACTGCATTCATCTCGCTTTTGCGAAAGCACTTTCATGCGTTCCATTAACGCTTCCACCGTAACACTGGGTTGAGCTGTAATAAGAACTTAGTTTTTTTACAACGTTATGTGGATGTAAGGAAATTCAAAAAAGAGAAAATAAAACTATTTTTTACCATTTAATCTATTTACACCATTGACGGTTGGATTTGTAGAGGCTGCAGCAGCACCAGCACCAGCACCAGCACTAGCAGCATTAGCGGTAACACCTCCAGCAGTACTACTACTAGTACTAGTGCCAACTGCAGCAACACCGCCACCACTGGCTGTTGCATTATTATTGTAGTACACTTGATGGGATGTGGAATGATCCACAGTATTAATATTACTGTTACTGTTGCTGTTGTTGTTGTTATTATTATTATTATTTAATGTTATTTCACTTAAGACAGTCTTTTGTGGTTGCGTTTGTGTTTGTGTTTGTTGCTGCTGTGTAGCAGCATTTATAGATTGTGGCGGCAATTGATGCTGCTGGGCAAAGCCAACCAACGATACACCAGTAACAACAACATTATACGGCACGCCTGTCTCCATTGTGGGTGTTTGTGGTGTTGACAATGCTGCGGGTGGTGTTTTCAATTTGGGACTAGATAAACCATCAAGTTTCTGTGTCAAACCGCAGGAGAACACAAACGACGACAACGAATGAAAATGCGATAAAAGTACCATGGCATGCACAACTTCCGACAGAGACCAACTGTTCTTGCCTCTTGTAAGTTTCTAGAAAAATATTGTGTGATAAAAACAAAAACAAAAAAAGAGATTTTAATTTTTTTTGTATTTTGAAAAGAAAAGAAAAAATTTTTATTCCAGAATTTTCCAAAGAAAAAAGATAAGCAAATGAATCTTCGAAAGTTGTATTCAGAGAAAATTTTTTCGTCATGATTTATAAATTAAAAAAGAAAAACAAAGAGTCTCGTATACTACGCAAAGGAGATAACAGGGCAACGTCACCTCTTTTCAAAAGAATAGGATTTAAAGTTCCTCATCACTACACTCATTACAGCAACCCAATACATCTTAAAACCTGCTACAGTAGACCAGATTACCAGCTTAGTTGGGAAAACCTTTTTGGATTGCACTCCCTCATGCACTACATTGTATTGTTGTAGGAAAATTGGTTGACCGAGAGTGAAAGAAGAAGCAATATTTAAGGACGATAGATTTGAATCCAGCTCTGTTGCAAGCAACAGAAAAACTTATGAAGGAAGAGCGTTCCAATATGGTTAGGGCGGCTGAAAAGCGAATTTTTCTTTACTTTCTTTTCAACCACGAAAGATGAGTCTACATAAAAATATACGATTTCCGGGAATAAGTGTATTTATATTGCTGGGGCACAGTCCCCTAAATTAGTAATAAAACCTTAAAACATATGCCACATTGGAATGGTATTCCAGGTAATGTGGTAAGGTATTGAATGCCCTCTATCGTCATTAGTAAGCACATTTGCCCTTTGTTGCATGCAGTCTATAAGCCTCAAAATACATTACGAGTAAGAGCTGCAAATAGTGAGAATATCTGGTGGAAGAATTTCTTGCACTGACTTCTGTAACCAAGGGGTTTGAATGCTTTTTTCTGCACTTGAAAGATATCGGGTCCGCCATCTAACGTTTTTTCTTCAACTAGTGCTTATTTCGTGAATGGTAACACTTAGCTCATGTCTGATTTGACAGATAATTAGTTTTATCCTTCCGCTGAACGAATATCCAACCATCCAATGCGTTTTCGCTTCGCTAAGTGGGCCTGCGATCGACTTACAGAAGATGCGGATTTTGGAAAAAAAAATCATCTATTCAGATGAAGCTCATTTTGATCTTGGCGGGTATGTAAACTAGCAAAATTGTCGCATTTGGGGCACGGAAAACCCGCACGCATACATTGAAAAGCCGACGCACCCAAAACGAGTCACTGTTTGATGCGGATTTTGGTCCAGAGGCATGATTGAGCCATTTTTCTTCGAAAATGAGCAAGGAGTGGCCGTTACAGTCAATGGTGATCGTTATCGGGCTATGTTGAACGACTTTTTGTTCACAAAAATTGAAGAGGAGCATATTGGCAACATTTGGTTTCAACAGGACGGCGCTACGTGACACACAGCCGAAGCTACACTCGATGTTTTGCGCCCTGTTTTTGAAGATCGCATTATCAGCCGCAGAGCTGATGTCGTTTGGCCATCTCGGAGCTGCGATTTGACACCGTTGGACTATTATTTGTGGGGTGCCGTCAAATATAAGTGTTACGCCGACAAGCCAGAGACAATTGACGCTTTAAAGGACAATATTCGTGAATCCATTGGTGAAATACAGCTGCACACAATCGATAATGTGCTTAAAAATTGGACCGATCGTGTAGGCTACTGCATGGCCAGCCGAGGCAGCCATTTGAATGAAATTATTTTCTATTATTAACCGGAAGGATTGTACTTTCAAATAAAAAAAGAAATTTGAGAAAATATTCAGTAGTTTTTTTTAAAGCATTTTCAAAAAAGAAAAGTTATTTGGCGGACCCTTTATATTCATTCGAGAGAACATCATATTGAATTGAAGTTTCATGTTGAAAACAATAAGAACTTCTGACTGATCAATATTTACGCCACTCATAGTTGCTGTTGATGTAATCTGGCAGTCGCCCTTCTGAGTAATTAACAAACATTTGGGTCTTTAGTGCATTATTCACTCGATTTTATCCGCATTGACTGTACAACGGACAAGAGTGAATTTTATTCATATTAAGTTTTTACGTTAAAATCTCGAACAAGCTGGGCTTACGTTAAAAAGAATATGAATGAAAAATATTAATCTCATCTGAGAGAGGTCGTTAATAAAAATAACATAAAAAAACTTGGTTAATGAACCTAAAGCAAGCCCGAAGTCAGTAGTATATAAGTAGTTTCTTGGCTTATTATACAAGAGCCCGTGCTTCAAACCCTAACTCAGACATCTCGAACAAAACGAAATATGAAAAAAAATATTTCTCTCGGTAACGTCTGCTCAAGTCTTTTGGCAAAACTCCGAAAGTGAATAAAATTGTCATTAAAGTTCCTCACACTTGGCGTTCAAATTCGCCATTAAACTGGGACACTTCTCATGGATAAAAATTACAACACACAGCAACATACAGTGGACTGCAAAAGTCTTAGTACGGCAATATAGTTAAATATTGCTTACACTTTTGCGGTGCCAAAATGTAGAGTCACAAGAATGTTTTCCTTATTTTTTCTTTGTTTTGTGAAAAACATAAAAACATTTGTTTGTTTTATAATAAAACAGAATTAAATTAATGAAATAAATATAAAAACTAAAATTTGTTATACAAACTTTGGCTAAAATTCATGAAATTGCTAAAATATACTGACGTACTAAGACTTTTGCTGTCCACTGTATGTGGTGTGAGAAAATAGGTTGCTATTCTGACTAAAGGGTTGCAATGATCAATTTAGTAAATAAGTAAGGCCACGGATAGGATAAAAAGTGAAGTAAATTCAATACCGTAATGCCTCGGATGAAATTTCAATAACTACGGAGAGCTCGAAGGTATAACTGCACATCGACAAAGACGACTACAACTTCGGTATATACTGCTCATGTTGGTCAGTATAGAAAGCTAGGTCAGATTAAATGTGGAGCTGCTTTAAAACGCATGAGTCATTTCGTTATTATAACACAAAGCCTTAGGACACTTTACACAAATTGTATAAAAATTGTTTAAGAATACATTCTTCAATTCAAAAATAACGAAAGAAATCTATTAAATAGACAGTTTATCTATGTATGTACATACCTCTATATGTTCTTTTCGCAATAACCAGGGGCGATGTGCTAAAATTTTATTGATATCATATATGGCACGTAACTTAGGTGGTATATAATCGAGGCCGTTTAACCATTCCGGATTGCCGCCTTGATTTAAAAATTCTTTTTCGTACATCTTCACCAAATACGGACATTGATGACGGGCAGCAGCCTGCAATAAACAAAAAACAAACAAACAATTATAATTAAAAAAAAAACATTTAATATGCATGAAATTATTGTTGTTGTTTATAGACAATAAAAACAATAATAATAAACGAATAAAAACAATATTCGTACACATACTCGGTACTACTTGTCATAAATATTCTTATAAAATTAGTTTAATTGTAAAATTGAGCAGAAGAGTAAAAAAACAAAAAAACAAAAACAAACCTTCAACAATAAGAAAAAATCAACAGCAGTCGACAACGAACGAACATCATCATTTAGGAATGCAAATGACCTAAAGATGGCATGATCGGGTACCAACAACAGAAACAACAGTAACAGCTATGGCAACAACGACAAAACAAGAGACATTCAAAATCGTAAACACATAATGATGCCAAGTTTTAATTTGTTCTGTTCTTCTGTGGCTGTGGCTTTATTTTAATTTTTCTCTCATTTAATTTTATTTTATTGTAGAAAAACAAGAATATTTTGTATTTTTTTTTTGTTTCTTTCATTTTGCATGTGATGATAAAAACAATTTTTGTAAAGAAAGAAAGAAAGAAAAAAATTAGAATCTTTGAGTCATTTACGCAATTAAATAATGCGTAAATTACATGATAATTTATGATCACAATGATCACAAACACAAGAACAACAAGAACAACAATATCAACTACAAACAGAAGACCAGTATGCCAAACAACTGACCCAACCACAGCCACAGCTCGCTTGAGTAGCCATAACGTTGATGGTGATGATGGTGGTGGTGGTGTTGGTAATAAAGATTCTATTTTGCTGCTGCTACTGCTAAAGCTAAAGCTAATGTTGCTGTTGCTGCTTGAAAGAGTTTTCAAGTAGAAAAACATTTGTAAAGCAGTCTACTTTTTTTATTTTTTATTTTTTACGCTGAATAAAACATTACAATCAACAAAATTTATTAGTACAGTGCGTCATATAATTAATGTTACAGCAAGTGATTTTATAACTTTACAGCATTAATCTGACCCATGAACCTTGCCCTATCGAAAGAATAACATCAACAAGGAACATCATAGCCGGGCCGGATTATATCGTGGGAAAGAATAGCACTTCTCACCATTACATCTAATAGTGGCTTAGTGGAGCTTAGTTTCTAAGTAGCGATAGAAGGCAACTAGGATCTGCTACTGTTCTTTAATCACCTTCCTAGCTGGAAAAACTTGAGACAAAGCCAAGAAACGAACGGAAATGGAAGAAGAAGACAGATATGATCTGTGACATCTGGATGCTTCTTAAATAAATAACAATCAGAGTCTACCAACCAGCAATGCAAAGCTAGTGAAGCTACGAGACAAAAGGGGAGAGGAAGTCTCCGAATAATTGTTGTCTGGGTAATCGACATCGCCCAACCTATCATAAAGATCCCAGGAAATTTCATGCTGCACTGGTATTAAGTCGATCATCACTATGTCCAGTAGTATTGTAAGAGATAATACTGTCATGAAGAACTCTCTCTTTGATGTCAATAGATGTGTGGTTCTCATGAAGAATTGAGCAGTATAAGCAGTCCCTTGATTAGTCTTCTTTACAAGCAAGTGTTTCAGAGATCTCATTGTGTTCTAGTCGACCAACACTCAATCCAAGATGAGAGCTATTCAAATGGCAGTGTGACATTAACTACTGTCAAGCTGTCCGTAATGGGGAGCAGGTTTGTAACTACAAGGCAACGCCACTGATTGGTTTCAGCTTGGCGAAGCCCGGGGCTATCCTTGCAAGTACATGCCAAGCAGCTCACAGCCTCCGTACCTTAGATCAGGCGCTCCCCGGGTACTGGTACTCAGCATACGCTAGGTTGGCCTTGCAAGTACATGCCAAGCAGCTCACAGCCTCCGTATCTTAGATCAGGCGCTCCCGGGTACTGGTACTCAGCATCCGCTGGGTACTCGCTAATGTGGGAAGGCAAGATTGACGATTCGGCACTACCTTGACTATGTATTGGCAGTCGATTTTGAAGATGACACAAGTGGGCTGACGTTTGTTGCATTCTGTTACCTGAGTACACCGGGTGAAAACCGGTCGAAATGGCTTTTGGGTTAATGTTGCAGACGCCTCCGTTCCTTTAAATCCGTGGCAGGGCTTCAAGTGCGTTAGATTATCGTCGCCATTTAGTTGGTGAGATGACTCCTAATTATTGTCCGACCTGGCACTGAACGCAAACTCCAAACCCTCGCGAGGACCTCACTGATTACCATAGGCACCCCCAGTCCATAAACAGCTTCCAGTCGACAAGAGAAGATTAATAACGATTACATTGAATTCGATTTGATTTCTTATTTACTGCTGAAATTTTATTGCAAAAATGTAACATATTGTTGACATTATTTACATAATGTAAATAAAATGTATAAAATAAATAAATTAATGTAAATTTACATTATGTAAATAACATATTACAAGTTAATATCATTTACAATCTTATGTATAAGAATAAAGAAAAAAATTTCAAAAAAAAAGTAAATGAAAAATTTACATCATGTATGTATACATGTATATACATGATGTAAATAATTCATTTACACAATTAATTACAGATAATTTTGTTACGTAAACGGTTTGCTTGTAAACATAGAACACGTTTAAAGTATAATTTTACTCTTGTACATTAAATCGTTGTCCAGAAAATTATTCAAATTGTTTTTAAAACCCGAATTCACCGATTTGCATAAGGCTGATGTAAACGTTTGAGCAAAATTCATATTTTCCATGTCATTTCTCTTTACTTCGATTTTGACAGCGGGTGCTTCCGATGATGGTAAAGTGGACAGAAGTATACGTTGATAGTTTTCAATGATTTTAGCAGCCACATCTGCTGTACATGCCATGGTGGTGGTAGATTGTTGTTTAGTGTCGCTCTTAATTAAATGTTCGCTAAAGAATTCATTAATTTGATTGAGGCATAAAACTCGATTCTTGGGCAAACGTGATAACTTCCAAGCAACATAACTAACAACATCTGCCTGATCGGTATCGATTAGAAATATCGTATTCGGACTATACTTGACCAGATTCGGTATCAGGTTGTTCATTACATTGGTGTATTGTTCGACACTGTCCTTGAAAGATTTTGTCGTGTCCCTGCTGTCCTTTATATCCTTTGTCAGAATAATTAAATCCGAATTCTTGGTATCCTGAAAATGTTTTGTTGCCTTTATATGCAGATTATTGTTGATAAGGAATTTTGAATCGTTTTTTGTTGAATTTTCATTCGAATTTAAAGAGCTATTAGTACTTGAGTTTGCTTGATAATCCATTATACAAATTTGATTACACAGATCACGTGCTAAGCAGTTCAAGGCCATGTCAAGACTTGACTCCTTTTTGCCAACTATTGTGATTTTCTTGTCGACTGTCGTTCTCACTGGCGTTTCGTAACGTGTAAAGCTTTCCGCTATGCCGCCCTTAAATTGAATGCTGAATTTATTCTTAAGGCTTGCGTTATTCGTATTCTTTAACGTGGCCAATAATTGCAGATGCGTCGCCTGATAAAGAGCTGATGATAATTTTCGAAACATTTTTAATAATTTTCCTTCCTCCTCTACACAAATAAATACACAATTGCCGCTTTTTTATTTTATTGCCAACAAAAATAAATACAGTTATAATGGCTTTATAAAAAAAAAAAATATAAAAGAAAAATAAAATATTGTATTTCAATATCAATAAATCAAACTTTCTTTTTTATAGTTCTTTTCCTCCAGTTAGACGTACATATGAAGTATGAGTGTAGATGACATAAATATTATTTTCATTTTCTTTTTAAAAGGGAATTTTTTTTTCGAAAATCAATCCACACTTACAGAAATTTTATTGGCATATGAAAATAATAAATGCAACATTAAGGCATTTTAAATTTTTTAATTCTTTGCATACTTAACATACTTTATTGGTTATTACAACCCTTTAGTTAGGACGGGGAATTAGTTTTTTACACCCACCCATGCTCTGTGTGTTAATCCATGAGTGCCGGATTTCACGGTTTCAAGTTGAAAAAGAACTTCATATTTTTAGAGAAACTTTTCAAGGCAATTTCATTTACTCTCAGAGTTTTTGCCATAAGACTGGTGAGAAGAAGTCTCCGAATAAATATTGTGTTCATATTTAATTTGGTTCGAGATGTTTGAGCTGGGGTTTAAATCACAGGCTACAGATATTTTAGTCCAATTTAATGTCCGCCTAGGTATCAATCTCGTATGGAAAATTTTAAGAATTATTTGGCACTCTGATATATTTGGGCAATTCACACGACTTTGTATCGTGTATGTTGTATTGAATACATTTGTTTGTTTGTGAAAGCTCAATGCTATGTTGTATTGTGTATCTCGTGGCATTCAAACAATTTGATAGCCCGAAACCAACACAACTTTTTAAAAACATATGAGAACATACACACATTTTTTTTTTCATTCACAAAATTTGATAGCACAATATTAATACAACTTTTAAAAACATATGGAAAAAATGTGTATAAGTGTATCGGATTTTTATATGAAAAATATCAACAACAATCATACACTGTTGTATGTTCTTCCAACAATACAATGAATACAACGATACAACGGCTTGTGTGAATTGACCAATTGTGTCTAAAACCAAAAGCTAAACTAGTGTAGCGGCGTTGATATACCATAGAGTTCACCATTAACATGCAGTTACATTAAAATTTCATTCGTTCTTTTCTCCTGTTATTCTGTAAAAGCTTATAGCGTTAGAAATTGAATGGTAACGGGTCAATAAGTTTTTAATTTCTTTAATGAAACTCTAGTCCTTAAAGGAAAAATCGTCTTATTCTTCAACGCACATAGTCCCCTCTTTAAATTTTGTGCAATTTTTTTTTTTTCTTTCCAAAAATTGTTCGTCAGATCCTTTCACCGTTGGAGTTAAATGTCCTTCCGCCATTACAGTTCTTCAGGTTTCAGGTCTGGAAACAAGAAAAGGCAATTGCAGGTAAATTTAGAAAATAGAGTGGAATTGGTTAGCAATTCGTAGCCTAATCCATAGAATTTTAACATGGAAACTGCACAACAGTGCTCCCCTCTTTCATTGTTCACTGACAGAATTTTTTTTTTCGAACGAATAAGTTAAGTCCTGAACGTACTCAATGTGGATTATACAGCATGCACATGTGAAAATCACTATTTTTACTGCAATGTGGTGACCAGTTACTCGATCCCCACTTCGTGTACGGTTACGAAACCGAGCAAAAGCTCATCCATATTGTACTCAACCAACACCATACAGTAATACCCCGCTTAACGCGGGGGATACGTTCCAATAAGTTCCAGCGCTAAACGAAACAGCGTTCGTACTGTGATTGAGACTTCGGAAAATACAATTGGAATCATTATTCTGGACAGACTAACAAAAGAGCGTTGAGAAAGATACATAGTATACACCGTCGCTATATATAGTGCACCGCTGTTGGTTGGCGCATGACCGCCGTAGGTAGTGTGTTGGCTTATTAGACGTAAGGCCACGGTTCAAACCTCAGGTCAGACATCAAAACGAAAATATGAAAAATATTCCTTTGGCGACTTCCTCTCAGCAGATTTCTGACAAAAACTCTGAGTGTGAAATAAAATTGCCATGAAAAGTTCCTCAAAAAAAAAACTGTCGTTCGGAATCGACTTTAAACTGTAGGTCCCGTCCCGCCACTCATGTATAAAATTAACACACACAAATTGAGTGATGTGAGAAACTGGGTTTATAATCCTGATTGAAGGGTTGTAATGACCAACTATGTATGTATGGCCGATTCATTTGCCTACATACACAACAAGTTTCAATACAGTGTGCGATTTAGGGGAATCCCAATACTACCGCGTAATAAAACAGCGTTAAGCCAGGTGTTACTGTACATTTTTTGCAAGTTGTCACACGATTGTTTTTATAGTCGATTGTCCGCAAACGCAGCATCTCTTACGGAAAGATTTCCTAGTAATCAAAAAATTGATACCACTGAGCCAGCCATGTGAGATTCCTTTGGCTTCCGCAATCTCTTGAACTTTCAACTTCCGATTTATAACCGCCTTATCATGAATTATTTTCAATATTTTTAGATTTAGAGACTACAGCTGTTCGATAACCTCCTTGCTTGTTTGGTGCGTATAAATGATGGCTTGTTGCTGGTTAAAATTCTTGCTAATAAACTCCAGTAATTCAGGTTCGAATCCAGCAGAAACCAAAAATGATTTTTCATCATGATTATTTCGAATTTGAAGCAAAAGAATGGGAAGTATTCCAACTCCAAATAATCTAACCAGAAAGTTTTTTTTTGCAAGAAAAAATTCCATCTTAAAACCATCGGGCATTTCTCAATACTCATCATCTAGGCCATGAAAGAGTCAGGATTATTATACTATTTATTATTTTTTTATTTATTTATTATTTACTAACAATATGATTGCTTAAGTGTCACACTTTTGATAGGCACTGTATTAATTTTAATTTTTTGTGTTGAATTTGCTTTTTAAATGCATTTTTCATGGCCTACACTCTCTTTCCCTCTAACACTCACCCTGTATTTTGATTTCTTCTCTAATTATGAATTTTTATGCTCACCTTTTTATGTGTGTGTGTTTTATTTTTATTTTAATTTTATTTTTATTTTTACACTTGCCACTCACTAACCATGTTGAAATGCTCGATTTATGATTGTTTTTTTTCTGTTTTCATCAAATTTTCATAATTTGTTCGTTCGTAGATTGCGTGCATTTTAAATGCTTTTTTTTCTCTGACGATGCTGTTATTTTTTCCCCGTAGGTTGTTTCACTTCAAATTAACCCAAAATTTAAATTGGTTATGCTATAAATCAAATCTAATTAGTCATTTAGTTTGAGTGTTTTTTCTCTTTTTTTTTTGTATTTTATGCTCGTTTCAAATGTGTTTTTCTTGTTGAAAATGTGAAAAAAAAAATTTTTTCAATTTGATATGCAGTTTTCAAGAACATTTAGTCAACAAATAAGAAAAAAAATCAAGTCAAACGAAATGAAATGAAATGAAATTAAGCCTATAAAAAAAGCAGAAAATTTTTTACGAAATATAATCAACGTTTAAAAGAATATGATTCAGCTTCTGTTGTTTCACTTTGGTGACACGGTGCCAGCAGAATAAAAATATTTCGAAAACTTTAAAATGTTTTGGAGCCTTTTAAAGTCTAGAGACTGCACATAAAAGCATTTGTATGTTTAAAAAAAATTATTATTTTAATAACAGTACAGATTAAATTCTTTGAAAATTTTACTTGAAACCAACACGATTGATTTTTTCATTTGAAAAAAATTATTTTTTTTTTTGATGGATCTTTCGAAAAAATTAAATGCTCAGATAAGTCAGATGGCATTTCGAATTATAATTTTAATCTTTTCCACAAAAGAGAACAAGTCTAAATTAAGGACAGTAGGGTTGCCAAGTACCTCCAGAACGATCCTTGTCTTGCTGTATCCAAGTTGCCCTCTCCTGGATGACATACTACCACCCGCTAGATGTTAACTAATGCGTGCAGCGTAGTCCAATCCCCTGGACGTTAACTTCGGATTGTGCACCACGTAAAAAATAAAATCCAATTAAAAACCAATAAACGTGGCCAATTAAGTAAGGTTGCCAAGTATATAGATTCCTTAAACCGCAAAATCCAATAAGGTTTTTCTTTCTTTTTAATTTTGCTATCAATACTCAGGATGTTCCCCTAGTTGGATATTCTCATTGTGTTGGAATAGAAGAATATAAGTTATGGAAGGGAAAGCGGAAAAGGTATGACATTCTGCACATTTGGCGTCAACCGATGGAATATTGAAAATGCGTGAAAAGATAAAGTCGTGGCGTTAATTTTGAATGATAAAACAGTTTCCGTAAGCTAGGTTCCGCATTTGCTAACAATCTACCACAAAAAACATACATAATACATAATTGGCCATTACAACCCTTCAGTCAGGATTACGGCCTAGCTTCTCACACCACTCATGTTGTGTGCGTTAATTTTATACGTGAGTGGCGGGACCTACAGTTTAACGTCGACTCCGAACGACAGAATTTTTGAGAAACTTTTTTCATGGCAGTTTATTTTACTCTCAGAGTTTTTGCCAGAAATCTGCTGAGAAAAAACAAAAAAACGTGTGACAAATTCTTGGAATTCGTGGAAGATGGTTTTTTCCCGGCAATATTTTGTTTGCAGTTTTCGGGCAGTTTCGTATTCATGCTCGAAATACAAGTCCATCACCACATGCTTAAAACTAAATGGCATTGAAAACAGTTAATTTCTCGTAAGTAAATCGATACCAAAGAAGGCTAAGGTTGGTCTGTCAGGCAATAAAATCAGGACGACCGCATTTTGAAGGTTAAAGCTGTCTAGTCCACATTGACTATCTTCAAAATCAATTAACTAAGGAAATATGTGCCTACGTACATACAATTCCTTTTTATACAGACTACATACATATCAGAGATCAGCAATGAATCGCTTTTTCGCTACTCATACGTACTCATGAAATTATGAGTGAGTCAACAGTATTAAAATCCAACTACTCTGATTCATTCGTACTCAGTACAACATTGATTTATAAGTACAAGTCGCAATGGGTATGAGTACAACGTTGACATCAAACTCATAACATTCGAAATATGTTTGATTCATACGCCTACTCATTCAGACTCATATATTTAGAAAAATATTTATAATAATCATAAATGATTCGAGTGATTCGAATCATTCGTCAACATTTAAAATCTTAATTGTTGTTGCATTTACAAAGAAAGAAGAAAGGCACATAAACAAAAAAGACAAAGACAGCAAGCAGCGCAAACACACAACCTTCTTGTGTGTATTGTAGTGTTCGTACGCGAATCATACTTATTTTGTGATTCGTGTATACGACGAGTCATGGAGAGTCGAAATCAATAACATCGTGCGTATTGTTAAGTACGAGTAGTATGAGTATTTCAAACTTTGAGTATGAGTAGTACGAGTATGATATTAAAATAAGTATGAATGCGTATAAGTATCAGAAATTATAAGTATGATTCGAATCTACTCATCGTTTTGAATACTCATTGCTGACCTCTGATACATATGTACATAATTGGGAATTACAACCCTTTAGTCAGGATTACAACCTGGTTTTTCACTTTACTTATGTTGTGTGTGTTAATTTTATACATGAGTGGAGAACGACAGATTTTTGAAAAACTTTTTCATGGCAATTTTATTTTACTCTCAGAGTTTTTGCCAGAAATCTGCTGAGAGGAAATCGTCAAAGAAATATTTTTTCATATTTCATTTAGTTGGAGATGTCTGACCTGGGGTTTGAGCTAAGGCCTCACGCCAAATAAGCCAACTCACTACCTACCACACTACGGTGACTACATGTGCCTACTTACAAACTCGATTTAATGGAAATTGGGAAAAAATGTCCGCATTTTAAGAAATTTTTTTTTTTATCCCAAGACAATGTAAAGGTACACACTTGGGCAGTTTCCATGGTCAAGTCAAGTCATTGAATTAGACTACAATTTGTTCCCTAACTAGTCCTATTCTACGAATTTAACCGACAGTATCTACTTATTGTCAAAGTCGCCGTAGTCTAATAGGTAGTGTGTTGGCTTATTAGACGTAATGTTCAAGCCCCAGGTCAGACATCAAAACGAAAATATGAAAAATTTTTCTTCGGTGACTTTCTCTCACCAGATTTCTGGCAAAAATTCTGGGAGCAAATAGAATTCCCATGAAAAGTTTTTCAAAAATCTGTCGTTCGGAGTCGACTTTAAACAGTAGGTCGCCGCCATTCAGGTATAAAATTAACGCACACAACATAAGTGGTGTGAGAAACTAGATCCATAATCCTGACTGAAGGATTGTAATGACCAATTATGTAACTACTTTTTATTTCCTGACGTGAAAAATTAATTGTTGGACAGAAATAAGTTTGACTTCAATGACAAAAAAGGCCTTTTTTGATAGTCCCTTCAAATGTTATTTTTCTGGAAGAGAGAAAGAAGTTGAAGAAATGTTAGACAAAGCGTAGCCTCAAAGAAGACCTGAGTACTTTTTCAAAAACCAGTGTTTCATTCAAAAAATCATGTACATTCAGGCCAATCAATTAAGTCAAGTAAGACTTGAGTTTTAGCAGATTTTTTAAAAGTTTTCTAAACATTATTTACAATATATTAAACCGAAATATAAGTTTTTTTTTGTTTTTTCAAATACTATAATGCTTATATAATTACAAACGTAATGAGTAATTTTTGTTTTTCTAAATCATTTTTATTTTTTTCATTTGTTTTTAAGTGGCAGGAAATATTTCTTCAATTTGAAATGGTGCGAATCGGTTATTTTTCTTAGAATTCTCTGTAAATGAAAAGAAAGAAAAAAACAATTTGTAGCCAAACTGTCTCAGGTTTTTCATTCTGTGATAAAAACAAATTGTACAATTTACTACAATAACAACAACAACAACAACAACTGAAACTATTTGAAAATACCATGAAATTTAATGGCTAAAATCAACGCCAACTTATTTAAATTGAAACGAAAAAAAAAAATAGAAAATAAATTGCGAAAAAATAGAAAAAAATTTGTGACAGTTCAAAGTAAATTGCAGAATTTTTTGTTTTTTATTTCGTTTTTTTATTATATTTTTCTTTTTATTTTTACTCATTTAAATTCTATAAAAAAAAAACTACAACTAAAATTGCAAATAGAAAAAACCCAACAAACCAAACCAGATGCAGATGTTTGAGTTACAAAAAAAAAGAAAAAAAATATAAAGAAAAAATGTTTTTAGAAAAAAAGGTTTAAAATGCAATTTAAAAATAAAGTGTTAAAAATAAAATTTATTTTCAACTACTCACTCAACAATCAAACACTCGCTGCTGCTGCTGCTACTATTGCGCTGCTGCCTTCGATAGCCTCTGTAATTTGAAAATAAAATTACCTACGATATACTAAACCAACTACAAAATGTTGCATGCCCCACCACACACACACACACACAGTCAGACCTCAATATAGTTAGTCAGTCAGCCAGCTAGCCAAGCCAGCTAGATACTGGCCGGCCCCAACTACAATAAGAATTTGTGTTCATTTTCATATATTTGACAACAACATGTGAGTAGCCAGTAGTCAGTAGCCAGTCAGTCAGTCAGTCATGCCGTTTTATTATTGTGTTACCTGTGTAGTACGTGTGGAGTCGTCGCCTTCGTCATCGCCGTCATTGAGTCATTGAACCGCAACATTGTATATGATAAAAATTTATAAAATTTTTACGTTTTCTTTTGTATTTTTTTGTATTGTTTTTTTTTCTCTGTGCGTTAGTTAGTGTTGTTGTACAATTTATTTCTTTTGTTTTTTTTTTTCTTGTAATTTCAGTCAGTGTTTGGCCTGCCTAATTATACTCTACGCAGGAATTTCAATTTATAAGAGCGTTGGCAAAGCATTTAAGTTAAACAATAGCCAATGAGTTCAAGTCGAAAATAAAATGCTGTATGCATTGAAACATTTAATGTGAAACAAGAATGCCACCGCCTACAATTAATAAATGAGTTAAAAAGTATTTAAGGGCCAGAGAGATGGAGGCAAAGATCCTCCTCATCACTAATAACCATTACAATAAACCAATACATTTTCACAGAACGTATTGTATCTAGGCAATGAGAGATGGCAACCCTGTCATTCCAGAATTTGCCATACTAAACGAATTATCCGCTTAACTTAATTAATAAAACAGAAGTACAGCAGAAATATAATAAGAAAAGTGACGTACGTCATAGAATAACTGTCTTCATTGATATCACTAAGGCTTCCAATAAACTTCACCATCAGCCAAGTGATGACCTCATATTTAAATCTCTTCTGGAGTCGATTAAGCAGCCAGCAACATGCATTAGAGAAAGTGCCATAAGATATTTACTCTACAGTAAACCTTTACTGGAATATAGGAGAACGTTATAGAGTGGTGATAATGCTGAACTATAAGTCTGAGGAATTCAAGTTCAAATCCCAGAGAAGACAAAAAAACACTTGCTGTAAACATTAATATACGCCAGCGAAAGATTTTTTATACAATTTAACTTAAGGAAAGAATTACAGAGAATAGAATGTGGAAAGGCAAGCTAATCGGACTTTTAGATCCCATAAGACATACATACATTACGACCTAGCTTCTCACACCACTCATGTTGAGTGCGTTAACTTTATACATCAGTGGCGGGACCTACAGTTTAACGTCGACTCCGAATAACAGATTTGTTTGAGAAACTTTTCATGGCAATTTTATTTTCTCTCAAAGTTTTTGCCAGAAATATGTTGAGAGGCAGTCACCGAAGAAACATTTTTTTCATATTATCGTTTTGATGTCTGACCTGGGATTTGAACCCTGGCCTTAGGTCTAATAAGCTACCTACTAGACTACGGTGACTAGATCCCATAAGGTTGTCTTTAAATTACTATAAGTCTGTCTGAGTACGCTGAACCAGTCAGGAAGTTTAATACGGTCATGCACTGCTCGATCTCTGGTTATGTGGAATTTATGCAAACGCGTAAGCAGCTGAACTTTCCCATGCCTACGATAGCTTTAGAATCGTTTTGTGAATTGGAAAAAGGAATTACAACAGATTTGCTCTGGGAAAGAGAGGTAGAACAGAAATATCTGCATCAGACTAACCAGGAATAGCCTGAGGATAGAAACCGGTCTTCCGCCAAAGGTTGCAGAGCCAAGAAGCCCTTATACAAAATATGAAACGATTCAAGTCCAATATATCCCATCTATATGAGGGAAAACATGCCCAGAACACATACTGGGTACCTGGTTGGGGTGTAAATGCATTTTAGAAGCAGTCACCTCAGCTTATTAGGCAGCACTTATTCGATATTAGGCAGTGAGTTATCCATCGACAACAATCACTATTCTGAGGATTGCAACAGCAACGATATTCGCAGTCTTTTATTATCTCTACACATCGATAACAAAAACAAAACCTCTCCAACAAACCCGTTCAGAGCTGGCAAAACGTGTAAGATCTTCATACATACATACATACACACATAATTGGCCATTACAACCATTCAGTTAGGATTACGGCGTAGCTTCTCAGGTGGAAGGTCTTCCTTTATATTTATTCCAGCAATATTGGACCCAATACTGGTGCATGATTTGAGCCAAAATTTTTCTATTTGGGACAAATGGTCACCCACAACAACTCAATGCATTTAAATAGAGGGATTTTTTCCCCAGGCATTTAAAGTTGGCAACGCCATCATCCTAAGGCCAGTCATAGTATCGGGTCTGCCATCTAACTTTTTTTTCAACTGGAGCTTATTTCGTGAATGGTAACACTTAGCTCAGGTCTGATTTGACAGATAATTAGTTTTATCCTTCCGCTAAACGAATATGGTTGTGTATGCGCAACATGTATTGGCAACATTTGGTTTCAACAGGACGGCGCTACGTGTCACACAGACGAAGCTACACTCGATGTTTTGCGCCCTGTTTTTGAAGATCGCATTATCAGCCGCAGAGCTGATGTCGTTTGGCCACCTCGAAGCTGCGATTTGACACCGTTGGACTATTATTTGTGGGGTGCCGTCAAAGATAAGTGTTACGCCGACAAGCCAGAGACAATTGACGCTTTAAAGGACAATATTCGTGAAGCCATTGGTGAAATACAGCTGCACACAATCGATAATGAGCTTAAAAATTGGACCGATCGTGTAGGCTACTGCATGGCCAGCCGAGGCAGCCATTTGAATGAAAATAGCCGGAAGGATTGTACTTTCAAATAAAAAAAGAAATTTGAGAGTAGATCAGTAGTTTTTTTAAAGCATTTTCAAAAAAAAAGTTATTTGGCGGACCCTTTATATCAGTCGCCTTTTTAGTTGTAGAAAACTTGAGTAATGAATCTTAAATATGCTTTGTGACAGCAGCCTTAAGTTTTTTAAACGAACGAAAATTTGAAAAATAAAAAATTAAATAATAAACTTAGGCTTTAAAATTATGCCTCAACTATGGCTTAAAAGCCCTACTGCTAGACACAAAAAAACACGATCTAATGAAATAAGCAAAACAGAGTCAGTAATTAATGGTTACAGCTCTGATGATAGTGATACGTAAAACGCTTGTAGTTCTATTAGATTTTTCCATTTTTTTTCCACTGGCAACGAGATTTACTTAAATTATAGCTATTAGTGTTGTTGTTGCTGTTGTTGTTGTTATTATTGCGTTAAAATTGCTGCAGCAATTATTTATTAATTAATACGTGTGAGTTGTTAAATGCAACAACACTTGTTTAGCATTTTAATTTTAATTAATTATTGTAATGGTTGTTGCTGTTGCTGCTGTTGTTGTTGTTGCTGTTGTTGTTGTTGCATTTACAAGTAGATTTAATTTAATTTTTTTAAGTGCTAAAATTTTAATGACTTGAAATATGTATGTGCTGGTCTTTATTGATGGATTTTAAGTATATGTACATACATAAGTAATGTTAACTTATGTGTTAAAATTTTTTTATTTTATTGATATCGTTGCTGTTGTTGTTGTATTCATTACAATATTTTGTTTGCAATTTAACAAAAAAAAAAAAAAAAAAAATTAATTCAGAAAAAAAAAATTATTTTTAATTGAAACAATTAATTGTGTAATCGTTGCAATCGATTTGAATTGCTAATTTAACACATTTTTGTGTAAAGTAAGTAGGCTTTGAAAAAAACAAACAAATTACATTTGTTTTCTAAATTTAAAAATTGAATTTTTAATTTCATTTTATTAATCATACTGTGTGCTTAAGAGATGAGCCGTTCAGTGCACAAATCGATTAACTCCATAAAACAAAAAGTTGAGAAATGCGATGAAATAATGTAAATTGTATATATATATATATTGTAGAATACACAAATACATATATAGCTTTCATCTAATGGTATATAAAATTAATAAGAAAGAATAGCGAAAAGAAATAATGTCAGTAATGTTATAAATTTCATGTGACTGGTGGAGTTAATCGATTTGGCAACTGAAAAAATAATAAAGTTAAATTAAGTATTTACATTTTTTAAGTTTTAATATTTCTATTTTGCCCGGTACACGAATCAGAATATGTTATTATTTTTTCAAAGTTTGCAACATAAGTTTGTAGGATGTAAATATTGTCGTCTTGGATTATGAACCCTTTGATAACATTTATGTCATCTATTTTATTGCTTGCAACACGGTCTTTACGCTGATCAACCAAAAAAATAACTTGTTCTTTAGAACAACACTTGTGTATCCGCCCGTCACTCACCTGATCTTTAAAACATTTTTTGCAAACGGGAATATTAGTTTTGTCTTTTCGAAGATAATATGTGCAAGAACGTGATCTTTAGTCTTTAGTTCTATTCGTGAGAAGCCTTCTTTTTACTTCTTTAACTTTGATTCAGCCTCTTAAAGATATATGTTGGTCAAGTTGACTTTGTAAATTTTAAAATGCGTTGCGATTTACATAAGAGTATGGAGTTAATCAAAATGTCTTCTGAAATAAATTACTTATTATTCAATGGCCCAAAAAATTTTGTCGTTTAATGGTGTTAATCTTTACTATTCAGGAAAGTTATAATAAATATAAAAAGTTATGACTATCCCAAGTGCTTTGACACTTAAATTTAAGATTTTTCAAAAAGTGGAGTTAATCACTTTGTGCACTGAACGGCTCAAATGAAAATCAATAAACAGTGTAATAAATACTAGGTAGGTAGTACCTAAACTGAGATTTGCTTTTAGTATACATAACATGGATGGTGTCAGAAGCTAGGTGGTAGTTCTGACTAAAGGGTTTTAATGATTTAATTAAGTAAGTCACTAAATAAATATTTTGTTGTAACAGTAGATTCCAGAATGATAGGGTTGCCAACTTTCGTTCTAATAAAAAAAAACAAGGCGAGGAATTTTGTTTAAAAATTCTATTCTTTATCAAGAAGGGACATTGTCTGATTTGCCTATGATGTTTAATATACAGTCTGAAGGATCAAGCGGAGGATTGATTATTTTGATTGAGAAAAATTGTCCTTTAGTCAGGATTACAACTTAGTTTCTCACACCACTTTATGTTGTGTGTGTTAATTTTATACATGAGTGGTGGAACCTACAGTTTAAAGTCGATTCCGAACGACAGATTTGTTTGAGAAACTTTCCTCTGCTGAGAGGAAGTCGCCGAAGAAATATTTTCATATAATATTTCATTTTGTTAGAAATGTCTGACCAGAGGTTTGAAACGTGGCCTTACGTCTAATACGTCAACACACTATCTACTAGAAATGCATATTAATCTTTGCATAAGAGCAGCTATCCTGTGCAAATCATTTCTATTGTAATCTCAACGATAATTTCCTCTTAATGTTTTTGTGAATAATTTTAAATATTTTGTTTTGATTCAATTTATTTACTTTTTTCTTTTTTTGTTGTTTTTGTTTTATTGCAGCTGCTAAATTTTTATGAGTTTAGTTTAACAATTCACACGAATACTTATGGCAAAACAACAATCAAATTCTCAAATAAATAATAAATTTATGCGTTCATTTGAATTGCAAAAATTGTTTTTGGTTCGTCAAAAAAAACTTTGTAGATTTTCAAAATATTGATTGTTTTTATTAATACGTAATCGTGTATTAATTGAGATTAACAGAGATTATTAACAGCTAAAGAAAGAGTAATACAATATTCGGTTTATTGAGCACAATATTTTAAGAGTTCAGACATAATAATATAAGCAGTTCAGCTGCTTATTCAATATTCATTTGACAGTTAATAAACAAAACAGCTGGTTGTTTCAACAACATTGTTTTTTTGTTGTTTTTTATTCTGTTTTTTTTTGTTTTGTTTCTCGTTGTTGACATTTGAGTTGTGAAATATCAACAAAAAGTATTCGAATAATTGTAATATGCGCACTCAACATACTTATGACAGTGCTGCATTTTAAGTTTTACTCAATATTATAACAATTTGCATATTTATTGCGCAATAATTGATTGAAACTTTATACGAAATATTGCGTTCAATAATGGCGTTTATTGCGATTTACTCAATAAAGGCGCATATCTGAACACCGTATAAGACATCTTTAGGGTTAATTTTTTAAATTCAACATCATTTAATGTCAGTCTGAATGCAGTTTGAAACAGTTTGAAAAATTTTTAATGAAAACGATATGAAAAGTTTAACAAATTTTATTCTCTCAGATACCCAAAGCACATCCTCTTGTCTTAAACACATAGGACTTTGTTTATGAAACGCTTTAAATGAAATGTTTAACAAATTCTGAGCACTCAGATACGCAATTTCGAAAACTTTTTAAAGATTTCATTACCTATTGTACGAAAAAAAAAGCATCTAAGCATCATCATCCAATGATATTTCTCAAAAATATTTTCATTTCCAATTTAATTTTTATTTAAATTTTATTTTAAAATTTTCTATTACTAGAGACCATTTTCAAGTTCATCAAAATTGTCGACAGAATTATAAAAACAAATAAAAAATAGGGGGGATTAAATTAAGGCTTTTGTTATGGCACATGTTATAATGAGATGGACTTGATTATTGAAATAAATTTTATTTAAATTATAGAAATAAATAAACAAACAAATAAAAATAATTCAACTTAAAGCCAGAAAATGTATTCAAAGCACGTACAGTATTTTTGTTTTGGATTTTAATGCTCATTTAAAAATATTTTATTTACAATAAAATCTCAAATCATATTTATTTCAACAATAATTGATTAAAATATGGAGTTATTGTTGTATATGTATTTAAATAATGTTCATGGCTATTAAATTAAACAAAAATAATACGAAGATCACTTTCAAATTACTGTCATAACGTGCAATATTGGTATTTAATAGCAAGAAGGAAATTTAAAGAAAAGAAATATGTTCACAACAATAACTTAATGTTACTTTCTCTGAAGGAAGCAGAGCCTAGTTGGTTCTAGATGGATTAATTGGAGCAGTTCGAAAGCTTTCAATGTCATAAATTGAATACTAAGAACAAAATTTTTTTCGCCTTCGTGTGGGTAGGAATCTGTATTAGTTTGGTTTGTAGTTGAGCAGATTATGCCTAATCCTGGTGCAGCCTATAGTAGATTTCCTATCTATTTGGGTGCATTACACAGTCAAAGAAAAAAGTCTACATACAGTGGTGTATGCTAATATTTATCTTTTATTCCCAATAATTTCTAATTTATATTTTTTTATTCAAATTCGTTTCTTTTTCAAACATTCTTAATTGTAAACGCCTTTAATAACGCTATAAGAGCCATAAAACCAGCTGGGGGGGAAATGGTGTATGTATACTTTTTTCTTTGACTGTATATCTAACATTACTTTGAGATTTTAGTTTGATTTCACATAGAAGTTCTTGCCCTTCTGATTTTTGTATTGTATTCACATTTTCTATCATCTGCATTGCTTGGAAAATGATTTTTTTGAATCGTTCATATAGCCTTTCGGACATTCAAAATGGTTTCTTAAAAGTTTCAATGCCTTTTACGGCTTGAAAACATTTCGAAATTGTTACTTTAAAGGCTGTTAATCGTTTTCCCAAGTTCTCCTCGAGTTTGATAACAATTTCCATGGAGAAGTACCTCTAATACTGCGTTTAAAAACGTTTTAGATAAAGGGTCCGCCAAATAACTTCTTTTTAAATGCTTTAAAAGAAAACTACTGAATATTTTCTCAAATTTCTTTTTTTGTTTTGTTATTTGAAAATACAATCCTTCCGGTTAATAATGGAAAATAATTTCATTCAAATGGCTGCCTCGTCTGGCCATGCAGTAGCCTACACCAGAAG
This sequence comes from Sarcophaga carnaria, assembly GCA_958299815.1. Lineage (NCBI taxonomy): Eukaryota > Metazoa > Arthropoda > Insecta > Diptera > Sarcophagidae > Sarcophaga > Sarcophaga carnaria. The sequence goes on from OY283153.1 coordinate 11,698,437, forward strand.
ATGCCGATTTTGGCAAAAAAAATCTTCTTTTCAGATGAAGCTCATTTTGATCTTGGCAGGTATGTAAACAAGCAAAATTGTCGCATTTGGGGCACAGAGAACCCGTACGCATACATTGAAAAGCCGACGCACACAAAACGAGTCACTGTTTGGTGCGGATTTTGGTCCAGAGGCATAATTGGGCCATTTTTCTTCGAAAATGAGCAAGGAGGGGCCGTTACAGTCCATGGCGATCGTCATCGCGCCATGTTGAACGAATTTTTGTTTACAAAAATTGAAGAGGAGGATATTGGCAACATTTGGTTTCAACAGGACGACGCTACGTGCCACACAGCCGAAGTTACACTCGATGTTTTGCGCCCTGTTTTTGAAGATCGCATTATCAGCCGCAGAGCTGATGTCGTTTGGCCACCTCGGAGCTGCGATTTGACACCGTTGGACTATTATTTGTGGGGTGCCGTCAAAGATAAGTGTTACGCCGATAGGCCAGAGATAATTGACGCTTTAAAGGACAATATTGGTGAAGCCATTGGTAAAATACATCTGCACACAATCGATAATGTGCATAAAAATTGGACCGATCGTGTAGGCTATTGCATGGCCAGCCGAGGCAGCCATTTGAATGAAATTATTTTCCATTATTAACCGGAAGGATTGTACTTTCAAATAAAAAAAGAAATTTAAGAAAATATTCAGTAGTTTTTTTTAAAGCATTTTTAAAAAAGAAAAATTATTTGGCGGACCCCTTACATCACAGCTATTAAACCACGTAAGGCATTTCTTATTGCCAGTTTCGTATCTGCTTTAGCTAGTCTATTAATGACTAGGTTTACCTCATTGGCTACATAGAATATAGGAATAGTTTTGCATCTTATCGAAAGATATCCGACCTCTTTTTATCAAGACTTTTTTGGTGATACGATGCAAATATCTCTGCAGTATACTTGACATTACCTATACGGGCCTACGATGATGTACATACCTAGGTACAGTGGGCGTCAAAAGAAACTGTACATTAAAAAAAATACTTTAATAAATTACCGTTATTTTTATTTTCAAATTTTTTAAGATTTGAACAAAAAAATAAAAAAATAAAAAATTCAAAAAATTTCCAAATATTGTAAAATTTTTTTCGGGCTTTCTCCTTAATTGGTAAAAGTTGAGTTTGCGGATTGTTAGAGTTTTATCCATAGTGTACAGCTTCTGTTGACGCTCACTGACTTTGAAATGGACATTTTTTTTTTCAATTTTTATTTGTAAATATTACTTCGTGCACATACTGTCATTCATTTTTTAAAATTCTTTTTGAATTAAAAGTGTCATAAATTATACTGTTTACACTTAATTTTATTCTATTTTTTTACGTTTATTTTTTATCTTTTTTTCCTCACTATACGATAATTTTATATTTTAAAAAAATTTTTTTTTAATGAAAATTATTACATAAATATTTAACTAAAGTAAATATGATAATTAATTAATGCCTTATCGGTTTATTTGAGTTTGTAATAACGATCATATCGTTAATTATGGCGATCATCATCATCATCAACGGCATCATTATCGTGTTGATGACCTTAAACAACGCCTTCAATTAATAGAAGCGTGTGAGTATTTGAACAGAGAGAAAGAGAGAGGAAAAAAATGCAATAAAAACTTTAAGCAGCTTAAAATGTGCATATGCATTTAATATGCAAACAACAGATATTGAAAAAGAGAAAAAAAACAAAAAAAAATTAAATAAAAATAAAAATTTAATAAAAAAAAATAAAAAAATAAATTATAAATATTGTACGAGTATAATAAAAATGAATTGAATAAACAAATGAATTGTAAATAATTACAATCTGGTGGTATTTTTCTTTTTTTATTTGTTTTTAAACAAAGGCAACAATTCATTATTATCGTTATGATGGTAATACTTTATTTAGGAGGGGGTGGCGGAGGTGAAACAAGGGCATAAGAAACAAATAATGTTTACACTCCATACCATATGGAGAGTGCTAGTGAAAGATCACTTATGATGACTTAAATTTATGGGGCGTATGGCATCCTTTTGGAGTCTTAATTGATTGCAGTTAAGTTAAGTTGATGTAAACAAGGATGGTAAAATATGTTCTATGCAATCTATTCAGTGATATTCATTCATTGTTTTCGAATAGAAAAGTATTTGTAATTAAAAATGAATTTATGAACGAAGTTAGATGCATTAAATTACAGCGACTGCGGCGGGTAATAGTACTGCGTATTACGGTGTTCAGATATGCATCTTTATTGCATAAATCGCAATGAACGCCATTATTGAGCTCAATATTTCATAAAGAGTTTCAATTATGTAATTATTGCTCAATAAATACGAAAATTGTTATAATATTGAGTAAAACTTAAAATGTAGCACTGTCATAAGTATGTTCAGTGCGCATATTACAATTATCCGAACACTTTCTGTTGATATTTGACAACTCAAATGTCAACAACGACAAACAAAAAACAAAATAAAAACAATGTTGTTGAAACAACCAGCTGTATTGTTTACCAGCTGTCAAATGAATATTGAATAAGCAGCTAAACTGCGTATATTATTATGTCTGAACACTTAAAATATTGTACTCAATAAACCGAATATTGACTCAATAAAAGTGCATATCTGAACATAGTATATGAGTGATAATACTCTTGAGAAAAGACGTTTCGATAATGTAACTGAGAAGGGAAGAAAGGAAGTATCGATTTATGAATCCTAGATGGGGAAAGTAGTAGTCGCTGTAGTGTACTAGGTAGTGTATTGGCTTATTAGATGTGAGGCCACGGTTTAAACCTTAGGACATACGTCGCCAACAAAACGAAATATAAAAAAATATTTCCTCAGTGACTTCTTTTCAGATTTCTGGGAAAAAAAACTCTGAGAGTAAATAAAATAAGCATGAAAAGTTTCTCAAAAATCTGTCCTTCAGAATCGACTTTGAACTGTAGGTCCCCAGCACTTATGGAAAAAATTAGCACACACAACAAAAATGGTGTGAGAAACTAGGTTGCAATCCGAACTGAAGGGCTAGGTTGCAATCCGAATGAGCAATTTTGTATGTATGTACAGTCACACAGATAATTATACGTACCCCCCTAAAAATCATTTTTTTTAAATGATAATATATGGACAAGCCAACTGATTTTTGCGCCAAATTTTTTGTTTTCCGTGACAGCCGAACAAGTTATATTTGTTCTCATCACTAAATATTACATTCGCCCAAAAATCAGTTGACTTGTCCTTATATTATTGGGCGAATCCCAATCGTGGCTTTTTTCTCGGCACTCGGCTGCGGAAACCGTTCTTTCTCAAAACACTTCGAACTGTTTCGGAATGCACAATAACACTGTGATCACTTTCCGAGGTATTTCGTATTTCTACGGCTGTAGTCCTAGGATTTTTATCCGGGCTACCCTTAGAGAAATTTTATACGAAATATACGTCGTACGTATAATTTTCTGTGGTGTCATATTGGTTTTAAGCAAACTGTAGTCACAAATTCATAGATTTTGGGAATCTTTTTTCTTTATTTAAGTAAATGTGTCGTTACAGACGTAAAGATGTAAAGAAATTTTAGATTAGAAGTTCATTACTTTTTAAAAAAATGATTTTTAGGGGGGGGGGGCGTATAATTATCTGTGTGACTGTATGTATTATTCATTTGATAAGACACAATCTATTAATATAAAATTTTTTGTTCACTGGAGAAAATGTTTTTAATTTTTTTATACAAAAAAAAATTATAAAAAATTTCTGTATTTTTTAGCAATCCTGTATAAATATTTTTACTTAACACTGTATGTATATTAAATTATTAATTATTAAATTATACTTACAATTATAGGCAAATAGTAACGATAATCATATGGCAATGGTCCATCGCCATTCATGATAAAGTTTTGAGTTCTCAAAAAATGATCCAAAAACCGTGGGTGATAACCAATCACCTGAGTTACTTGATCTAATTCAAGATCTTCCACGTTGTATTCACGAACCGTACACTAAAAAAAAAATAATAAAAAAAATTAAAAAACAAATTATTATTGTTTATTTATAAATAAAAAAATCAAAAGTTTATTTCAATTCAAACTTGTTTGCGAGAAATATTGTCACAATACATGTTTGAAATACAAATGTGGGTGTATAATTTTTGTCAATTTCAATTCATAAAAATTTATTTGAAAATTGAAATTTTATTGAAAAATACAAATAAAATTAATACTTTTTAAACATGTAAACAAATTGTTTGTATGTATACAACAAAATAAAACAATGTTTTTAATTTTTTTTTGTATTTTTTTCCAAAACCACTAAAAAAGAAACCACAAAGATGTTGAACAATTTTTAAGGTCAAGTTGGGTTTAAAATTTCTTTTGATTTTGTATCGAATTACCCTATCACAGTTCAAATCAGTTGTTTACGAGTAGAAAAGAAAATTTTTACAACAAAATAACCACAAATTATAAAAAAATAAAAACAAAAAAATTGTTTTTCAATAATTTGTTTGTAATTTTAAACGTTTTTCATGCACATCAATGCCTTGCTTTGCTGGTTAATTGAATGCATGTTGAAGTGTAATAAATTAGCAGCTGTAGAGGGCATTTTTCTACTTCAAAATTTTAATACCGAACAGAATATTATCCCAATAAGGGGAAATATTAAACGAAAAGTGTCTGTACTCTAGTACGTAGTGTGTTGGCTTGTTAGACGTGAGGCCACGGTTCAATCTGATGGAAAAACGTATGTAAGACGTCCTCCAAACAATGCCTTTGATCCCAGGTACACAGTGAAAACTGTAAAACAAATTAACAAACATACATGTTGCTAAGTCGTTTCTAATTATAAGGCCACCACTGTATATGATTCCTTACAAGCTACAGTGAACGAAACTTAAAAGTAATTATCGAATGAAATACTATTACAAGCATTAAAATAGGGTGCCCTGGTAGTATAGTGGGTAGTGTGCTAGACTATTAGCGTGAGGTTCGTGGGTTCGATTCCCCCCCAGAGACTCTGGTTTGTAGCACTACACCGAGCATATGGTCAAAGTTACTCAGCATAAATAAATAAACAATAAAATACTGGAAAGATCTTATATTGATGGCTTATGAAGCAATTAAGTATTCTCCGCTAAAGGTGGCCTAAATAATAGTACATCTCCAGCTTGTCTTCCCCGTAAGGTTGAATTATTTGAAAAATAATTATAATCCCCTGTTAATAAAACGATTTTTCTACCACTTTTTTCTTTGTTGTTTTTTTTTGTAGAAAAAAAATGTCAATTTCGTTCTTACCAAATAATATACACAACATGACCATTTAAATTCCATTTTAAAAATGTAGCCGCTAAAACATACTACACGGTTTTAACAATATTTAAACAAAAATAGAAATTAAATTACAAAAAAAAAAAAAAAAAAGTGAATAAAAAAAATTGTTAAACAAATAAAAATTTTTAACCAAATATGAGGAAAACAACTCCGTTTATATGGAAGAACTTTGTACGGGTAACAATAAACCGCCTGTAAAACAACAAACAAAACAAACAAATGAGATTCGCTTTGACACGATGTGTGTTCATCATCATCATCATGATGTGTCTGTCCGTCCAAGTGTGTTCATGTGCTCATGTCTTCATACAAATTTGGTCTTATGGCACACGTACGTGTTTAATGTTTATGTTTCTTTGTTTCTTCTTTTAGTTGTTGTTTTTTTTTTTTGTTTTTGTAGTATTTTTTTTCCTACATTTTGTAATAACCTCCACCCATTCATTGTGTACGAACAGAATAATGTACTCGTACCGGTTTGTCATTGGGTGTGTAACACACATCAGGAAAAACTAATCGTTTTGGACACTAGAAATTAGCCACTAAATTAGAGGGAAAGTTGTTAACAGGGTCATTCATGCTTCGTGAAGTGAATGTACCAACATAAACTCTCTTTATAAAGTTACAACATTTTATTGTCAATGATCAATGATTGTTTTCAAGTCAATAACAACAGTTTTATGTGTATATACTGAGGGCCCTCCAAACATGCCTTTAGAAAGGCACAAAAGAGGTGTACTTATATACATCTTCAATACCAATCAAGAGATAGAAATTTTATTGTGAATACAAAATCATTTTCATCCAACCCTATATCGGAAAGTCGAATAGAAGTGACTGCCTGCTTAAGAGAATGAAATAGCCACCTTTGGACAATATATGGCCCATTGTGATACCACAATCGTTCATTTCTAGTCTTGGAACTATTCAGAGCTGCTTATAAAAGCTTCCATTGGACTCCTAATGACAGTGTTTGAAAGACTTCTAAGATCATCTATATAGTAGTCTCCTCCTTCTACAACATAGCGCTGGGTATGTACTCGTAACCTGCGACTACAAGAAGCAACAATTTCCTTCTCTTCCTTGTTTTTGCAGCAACAGCAGAAATCCAAGACATGAGTGCTATAATGTAAGGTAAGGTTAGGTTAGAGGATGTGTACTTGTCAATTAAGACAAGTACAGTACCCGGAGGTCGAATTGACCCATTGTACAACGTTCTAGTTTCTCACACCACTTATGTTGTGTGTGTGTTAAATTTATAGATGAGTGGTGGGACATACAGTTTTTAAAGTCGACTCCGAACGACAGATTTTTGAGAAACTTTTTAATGACAATTTTATTTACTCTCAAAGTTTTTGCCAGAAATCTGCTGAGAGGAAGTCGCCGAAAAATACTTTTTGTATTTTGTCTTTGATGCCTGGCCTGGGGCTCGAACCCTGGCTTTGCGCCTAATAAGCCAACACACTACCTACTAGACCACGGCGACTTCACACAACACGCCTAACAATGGACTTATTGAGACGCGAGTTCAGCGAACATTTTATTTCACCTTCGGGACCGGCCAATTGGCCGCCTAGGTCGTGCGATTTAACGCCTTTAAACTATTTTTTGTGGGGCTATGTTAAAGCTCATGTCTATACAGACAAGCCCGCTTCAATTGACGCATTGGAAGACAACATTGAAGCATTTATTCGTGAGATACCGGCCGAAATGTTGGAAAGAGTATGCCAAAATTGGACTAAGCGGATGGACCATTTGAGGGGCAGTCGCGGTCAACATTTGCATGAAATAATCTTCAAACATTAAATTATATGGACCGTACTATCGATTCAAATAATGATTTCATGCATTTTTCTGAATTTTATGTGTTTTTTTGAAACATTTTCCTATAGCTCTTAAAAAATCACCCTACTTTTACGACATAGTGCTGGGTATGTCATCGTAACCTGTAACTACAAGAGGCAACAATTTCCTCCTCTTCCTTCCAGCAGAAGTCCAAGACATGAGTGCCTATAATGTAAAGACCAATAATGATTCCAATAACCATTCTAAGAGTGCTCCTATATATAGGCAGAGTGTCGGTGTGCACTGCATTCAGCCGAGACCAGATTTGCTGGGATTCTTACCCTCATATGAAGTCGTCAATGCAGAGTTTACGGCATTCTTTACTTCATTGTTTATTTATTTATTTTATTCATTTATTAATTATAATACAATTACAAATTATATACTAGCGGAGTAACTTGATCATATGCTCGGTGTAGTGTCACAGACCAGAGTCTCTGGTGGAAATCAAAGCCACGACCCTCACGCTAACGTTCTAGCACAATATCTACTAGACTACCAGGGCACCCTTACTGCATTGTTAATAAGCTCATACATATATACATGCATATGTATATAATTGGTCATTACAACCCATTTGTCAGGATTACAACCTAGTTTCTCACACAACTTGTATATTATGTGTGTTAATTTTATACATGAGTGGTGGCGCCTATAGTTTAAAGTCGATTCCGAACTACAGATTTGTTTGAGAGACTTTTCATGACAATTTTGTTTTAATCTCAGAGTTTATGACAGAAATCTGCTGAGAAAAAGTCGCCGAAGAAATAATTTTTCATATTTCATTATGTTCGAGATGTTTGACCTGGTGTTTGAACCGTGGCCTTGCTTCTAATAAGCCAACACACTACCTACTAGACTACAACGACATAATTATAAGCTTGCAGATCCTACAGCCCTGCAAATTTTGACTTTTTTGTGCAAATAAGATGGCTCCAGGTGTTTCCGAAGGCATTTTGCGCTAAACACGAATCTGGGTTCAAAAACTTTCCATCACGTCAGGTTTTCGAGAAAAACGGGGTTGAAACCCCTAAAAATAGCGTTTTTGGCCATTTTTGAAAATTTGTAGAACTAAACACTGACGTGCTAGAACCATCGCTGTTGTCAGAAATTGACAATTGATCTTTGCTCTTTAAAATGAGCCCAAAGCCAAATTGTTTGCATGCAGCCTTAAAGAAGGTGGGGGGTGGGTAGGTTGGGTGGAGGTCCTTAAAAATTAATTAGATTTACTTGAAAATTGTTACTCAGGGGTTTTTGGGGTCGCTGATTACAGATCTTCATTCAGATTTAAAAAATTCAAAATGGCGGATCCAATATGGCGGTCGAGGTTTATAAAAATTAATCAAACCATATTGGATCCGCCATTTTGAATTTTTTAAATCTGAATAAAGACCTTATTTGCAAAACCCATGCAGGGCTGTGTCCTTAATAGGGTTTCCAACGGAAAGAACTCGCCACCAAATAGTTCGATGGTTGCACCAAGTTTGGTCAGCTTCCTGGATAAACGGCTAAAGAACGAATTCTCGCTGTAATTGCCATTCGGCCACGAACGCACATGCTCTCCGAGAAAGACGAGTACTAAGCCAGACATACAGATATCATCGTGGGCAACAAGTTCCTTTATTTCGTTAAAGAATTCTCGAATGCAAATTGCAAAATGTAGAGTGCAGTAAGTATGTAAGTCTGTAACTTTTCTTTTTTTTTCAAAACAAAATACAACATACCTGCTCGTTTTGTTAAATTTGTTTGTTTGAATTAATCGATACTTGTTTGTACTGTTTGTACTTCCAACAACAACATGTTAAATAAAGAAAATATTTGTCAATTTGTTACAACAAAATACACTTTAATTGTATATAGAAATGACAAAATCAAACAATAACAAAAAAACAAAAAAACAGCAAAAACTCAAATACTAAATTAAAAATAAAACATGTAATGGAATATTAACAAAAAAGCAAAAAAAGGAAGAGTAAAACAAAAACGAAATGAAATGAAACGACATCAATAAACAAACAAATTGTGCCCATAATAAAAATTTTATTGAGTAAGTAAGAAATTATTACAATGTGAACGATCATAATTCGTACAAAAATATTTTGAACAATTGAACAGGACTTTTAAGAGAATAAAATTTCTAGAAAATCTTTCTATGTATTCGCATACATACATACATAGTTGGTCATTACAATCCTTCAGTCAGGATTGTGGACCTAGTTTCTCACACCACTTACGCTGTGTGTGTTAATTTGATACATGAGTGGCGGGACCTGCAATTCAAAGTCGACCCCAAATTTTGAGCAAATTTTCATGGCATTTTATTTACTCTTAAAGTTTTTGCCAGTAATCTGCTGAGAGCATGTCACCAAAGAAATATTTTTCATATTTTCGTTTTAATGATTGACCTGGGATTTGAACCGTGGCCTTACGTCTATTAAGCCAACGCACTAGCATACATACATACGTACATAATTGGTCATTGCAACCCTTCAGTCAGGATTACGACCTAGCTTCTCACGAGATTTATGTTTGTGTGTGTAAATTTTATACATACGTGGCTGGACCTACAGATTAAAGTCGACTCCGAACGACAGATTTTTCAGAAACTTTTCATTTCATAGAAACCTGCTGAGAGGAAGCCACCGAAGAAATATTTTTTATATTTCATTTTGTTCCAGATGTATGACCTGGGATTTGAACGTAGGCCTCACGTGTGCGAACACACTTGCTATTTAAATTAATTTTAATTAAACGATTTGATTTGTTTTTCTCCGTGTATTAAAAGTTATTTACTTTTGCAAATTATTATTAATTTTTTTCTCTCAATTTTTTTTATTTTTTTTTTTTAATTCATTATCATTATTTGGCGCACCAGAGCACGTGTTATAAATTTTAATTTTTTTAGCCAAACACGATCCAAACCATGTATACAACCAATCATTCAATACCTACAGACATATGTATGTACGTATGAATGTAGACGAGTCTATATTTAATTTAATCTGATTGCTATCAAAGAATCAACTTGTCATACGAACTGACAATTAACATTAATCAAAATGTCATTAACAAAATTAGGAATTATTAAGCAGAATACAAACAAAAAAAAAAACAAACAAAAAATTGAAACTCATCACGATCATTGTGTGATGGCATCAGAGTCGGAGACGGTTTTAAACTTAAACTTTGTTTTGATCGATTGTGTTGGCCACAAATAACACACGCTTAAACAGTCTAAAATTAGACTTAAACTGTTGAAAAATTAACACATTATCTTTAATTATCGTTTAGTAGTCTGATTATTTGAAAATTTTATTTTATAATAAATGGTAATTTAGAAAAATTACTTTCACTTTTTTTTCACATTTAATAAAAATTATTTTTAAAAAATTTTTTGTAAACAATTTAATTATTAAATATGTATCATCGTACATACATACATAATTGGCAATTACAACCCTTTAGTCAGGATTACAACCTAGCTTCTCACACCACTTACGATGTGTATGATAATTTCAAACTTGAGTGGCAGGACCTACAGCTTAAAGTCGATTCCGAACTACGGAATATTTTTTTTACTTTCAGAGTTTTTGCCAGAAATCTGCTGAGAGGAAGTCGCTGGAGATGTCGTTTTATTGGAAATGTCTGACCTGGGGTTTGAACCGAGGCCCCACCTAAGCCAACACATTACCTACTAGACTACGGCGATCATAAATATCATTACTTATTGTTAATATCCTATATTTCTCATTTAATTTTCTAATTCCAAAGTTGGACGAAAAAACGTGGAGGGCTTGAATATCAGGAAGTCGTACAGGCAGGCTTCCAGATACGCAGTCATGTCTATTCACAATGCAATCAACTGATGGCTCAGCAGCGAAATACTCACTGGGAATATACTGATACATTCGGATAGCTAGCATGCCTTCCGACCTAGCTTCTCATATCACTTATATTGTGTGTTTTGTACATGACTGGCATAACCTACTCTTTAACACGTTAATCGCCACGATAATATCAGATAAATTTTCAAATGGGCCATGGTAATTTTGTTAGATAATTTAGTTAAAAATGTATGACGGAAAATTAATGTATCACAGAAATTTTTTTTGTCAAAATTCCCGGAAAAACACTGTTTTTTATGTAAGACATATATGACTGACATGACCCTATATTAAAACTTTTTTTCGACAAGCCGTGTCATTCTTATATGTCTAACGCATCCTGTTGTTTGGAACACAGCGTTGAACGCATTGTGTAGGAATCAGCAGCATTGTGTAGCATTTACCGAATAACACCTTGTTGCTGTGACTCTTTCTTTATAAATAAAATGTCAGACATATATGACTGACATGGCTCATGTAGAACTACTTAGCGTCAGACACATATGATTATCGTGTTAAAGTCCACACAGAATAACATTTTTTGAGAAACTTTTCCATGGAAATTTTTTTAATCTCTCTTTTAAAAAATACGTATATTTTGGTGAGTCCTTATTAATTATTCCACCACTGTATGTATTTGCATGTACATACATATACATATTTAAAACAAATATTTTTGCAAGATTATATACAGTCAAAGAAAAAAGTCTACATACACCACTCTATGTATTTACATGTATACTTAAAACAAATATTATTGCAAGAATATATACTAAAAGAAAAAAGTCTGCATACACCGGTGTATGTAGAATTTTTCCTGCTGTTTTTATTAAATAAAAATAGATGTTGTAGCGTTGTTTAAGGCATTTACAATCAAGAATAATTAAAGAGAAAATGAATATGAAAAAATATAACGGTGTATGTAGACTTTTTTCTCTCATTGTATAAGGATACTCAATATTTAAATGTTCGAATTAAAAGCATTCATTTATAGGATGCTGTAGGGTATAATCTCTGCGTTATTTTCTACAATTTTTTAGTTTTATTTACTTTTTCTTGCATATTTCTATTTTGAATCTTAATTGCTTGCACGTGTGTCAAAAATAAAAAAAAATAATTTTTAAAATATTAACACAAACAAAAACAAAATAGTTCAAATCACTTTATTTTTTGCCATTTTTTTCACACTTTTAAATTTTTTTTTATATTCTTCTCTTTGTTTTGTTATTTATTTATAGTCCGATTAATTAAGTTTTTTTATTTTATTTTTTTTTTATTTTTTTTTTTATTTTTTTTTAGTTTTTTTTTTTATAGTTTTGTTTATATAAACGAAGTAGCAAAAAAAAGTCATGTTGTAATTGATTAATGAGCATCTGGCTGAACTTGATGGTGATGCTTGCTTTAATTGATTTTAAATAATAAAATTAAGATTTGCAAATGAATGTAATAAATTGTTTTATATGCGGTATGCATATCAAAAGTGAAGTGTTAATTAAAAAAACAAATAAAAGGAAAACTACATACTAAAAAAGCAAATTAACAAATCCGTTTAATTGTCAAATATTGTATGCAAAAAATAAATTTTCTTTTTCAATTAATTTTAATATTAAATTCACTTTCTTATTTCCTAAAAGAGGACACAATCTAACAAGTGATTGTTTGATTTTTATTAAATAAAAAAAATTGCAATAAAATTAAAAAAAAAAAAAGAAACATTTTCATTTATTACAGAAGCCACTGGCAAGTTTTCAGTCGTTAATTGAAATTCTAAATTAAATTTCAAGTTCGAAATCTATTTTTAAAAATCATTACATATGTAAGCAAATCGAAATACAATTTAATGCCTCCAGAGACATTTCTTTGTATAAAGAATTAAAATTTAAATTAAATGATGTCATATTTAAAAGCCCTTTGAAATATAAAAAAAAAAATATAAAAATTCTACAAGTGTGATACGTATAAACAGACAAACATACATATGTATGTGCTTAACATACACTCAAAGCAAAATGTTAGTGTAATACTGCGAATAATTTTCTGACTATTAATCTCGTAATATTTGAAATTATTTAACTGACATCTACTGTTGAAGCAACAATTTCGAGAACTATGTCAACATGTCTTCAAAAGATCAAAGTGTGGACTAACGATCGATTCCCTTTGTACTTAATAACGTTAAGATGCACTCTGGCTACTCTACTATGTAAAGGCTTCCCTGAGAAACCTATAAAAGACCTTTACGGCGCAGTAAACTGCCATTTATTGAATTACATGAAGGTAAACTAAGTGACAGTATGACTGACTTCCAAAATGTTAGTTGCTTTGTGTTTGAACAAAGTATAGTGTTTCATAAAGTTGCTGTACAAAATATATACAATGTATACTATTTCAAAACGTCATCATAGTATATTTTTAACGCAGTCCAAAAGCAATCAGGCAACGGATTTATAGTTGATGCATTGTTTGGTTACTTTGCATATCTATAAAATTTATATACCGTAGTAGAACTGCATACAAACTTTGTATTGATACATTTTGGATGTCAGTCTATTAATGTAACACAATTTCTTATCTGATCTTGACTACGGTTATATCCGTCTGCTTGAATACAATTTTAAGGACATACCTTGCAAACCTGTAATGGCTGCTTAGGTTGCTTTTAGAACAAGGTTTCGCAAAACGAAAACTATCCAAATAAATGAAAATAACAACTCAATATCGTTTTGTGGAAGAGAAAGCATCCCACCTTTATTTAGTTTATGTAGCCTCAAGTAAAGGCGCAGGAATCTCGCAAGCTGTTGAGCTACTTAAGGACACAATAAAATCTTTTTACAATCATTCAACGAATGAAAATAGGAAGCTTTAACTCGAAAAACACATAAGTATCTCTATACGGGAGTGAAGTATGAAAAGAAGTTGCGAAAAAACTTGTACAACCCTTGGAAACATTACGGGCCATTATTTTAGACGTTGTTTGAAAAATCAGCGGTCAAATATAAACGCAAATTGGAACTGGATATGTCACAGACTTGCATGCTGCAAGGTAAGCCATTGACTGAATGTTATACAGTTCGTGCTACACTGTAAAGTAGTCGCCGTAGTCTAGCACGTAGTGTGTTGGCTTATTAGACGTAAAGCCACGGTTCAAACCCCAGGTTAGACATCAAAACGAAAATATGAAAAAAATATATATTTTCGGTGACTTCCTCTCAGCAGATTTCTGGCAAAAACTCTGAGTGTGAAATAAAATTGCCATGAAAAAGTTTCTCAAAAATCTGTCGTTCGGAGTCGACTTTAAACTGTAGGTCCTACCACTCATGTATAAAATTAACACACACAACATAAGTGGTGTGGGAAACTAGGACGTTGTACAATGGGTTAATTCGACCTCCGGGTACTGTAGTTGTCTTAATTGACAAGTACACGTCCTCTAACCTAACCTAACCCTCCTTCTTAAGGGAGAGCGGGAAATAAAATACTAAATTAAGCTTCATTAAAATATATTCCATAGTATCCACTGTGAGAGATGCGGCCTATGCTCCCTAGAGGAGAAAAAGGAACATATATATACTGTGAAAGAAAGAGTGTAAGAAAAAAAGAAAGTAAAAACTCCGGGGATGACTAATTGTATTTAAAGAAGGCTTAAGAAGATTTAAGCGATAATTTAAATTAAATTTTTTTATAACAGCCCTGACATGTTCCGTTTTAAAAACGGGCACATACATATTTACATTACAAAAAAAAAAAAGAGTTCAAAACCTGTTGCACATTGTATTTCAACACTTTTATTAAATGAATTGTTTTTTGTTTTATTTTTTTTTTTATTTTTAATATTCATTCATTGTATATTAATATATGTACATAAGGATTTAATTGTTTATTTTTTTTTTGCTTATTTTCTTATTTTTAATTAAAACAAAGCGCCATAATTAAAATGGAACAAATAATACGTATACTCAGTTTCTACAATCAAAGAAATAAGTTAATAATAAACAATGGCACACATGGAAAGACAAAAAGTATCTTTAAATTATAGGGAAACAAAATGTTTTATTGTTTTTTTTTTCTTTCTAGCAATTGCTTATACTATAAACAATTGTTTTTTTAATTTTTTTCATGATTTTTAATTGAACATTAAAAGCAAATCACGTTTTCATTTGTTTATATTTTTGTTTATAGTCATTTTATAAACCAAAAACAAAAACAAAATAAACAAAAAAAGAAATACTTTAACCTTAAAAGAATTATATTTTTTATTATTATTTTATTATAAACACATAAAATAAAACAAAAAAATAAATTGAAATTAAAATTTTTAATTACAAATTAAACAATATCTTCAGCAATTAAAAGATTTTATGTTTCGATTTTCTTAAGTAAATTTTGTATTTTGAATAGGAAACCTTAAAAGATTTTCCTCTTTTTTGTTAATAATAAGAGAAAAAAAGTCAGTGAAGGTTAAGCAATTATAAACTCTGTACAGTATACAAATAGAAGGTAGGGTGTGGTAGTAATAGAGTGCTTTACTATAACACCAAGCACTTTAAATTCGAGTACATACGAAGGCAAACAATTACTATTGTAATGAAAACGTTTTCCCTTCAAATAATCCATCCACAAGTTCCCTAGCCGCCCGCCCCTAGCCCACAAACAATGAACATTACACGAAGATAAGGCAGCGCCATTCCTTGGAAAATAGCAGGCGATGCCTAACCACTGCATTCAGTACACGTACTCAAGATATTTTTGAAGAACGTATTGCTCTATTGGCAGTCGCCGTAGTCTAGTAGGTAGTGTGTTGACTTATTAGACGTAAAGCCAGGGTTTGAGCCCCAGACCAGATATCAAAAAAAAAATATTTCTTCGGCGACTTCCTCTCAGCAGATTTCTGGCAAAAACTCTGTGAGTAAATAAAAATTGCCATGAAAAGTTTCTCAAAAATCTGTTGTTTGGAATCGACTTTAAACTGTAGGTCCCGCCACTCATGCATAAAATTATTAAATTAAATTATAAAATTATAAAATTAATGCACACTCCTTAAAGATACTAAAACGAACACAAACAAGGAACTCATAATTTGTGCATGAGGTCGCCGTGGTCTAGTAGGTAGTGTGTTGGCTTATTAGACGAAAAGGCAGCGTTCGAGCCCCAGGCCAGACATGAAAATAAAATACAAAAAAAGTATTTCTTCGGCGACTTCCTCTCAGCGGATTTCTGGCAAAAACTCTGAGAGTAAATAAAATTGCCATGAAAAGTTTCTCAAAAATCTGTCGTTCGGAGTCGACTTTAAGCTGTAGGTCCCGCCTGTCATGTATAAAATTAACACACACAACGTAAGTGGTTTGAGAAACCAAGTCGTAATCCTGACTGAAGGGTTATAATGTTTTGTTCTAGGCAACAATAAATAGCAACCGTTTCATCCTAAGCCTTAGTATTATTAAAACAACAACCTGCTTACATGGATAAACTTCGTAACCAAACTGAAACAATCTTCAAGAAATAATAATAAAATGTTTTTAGATTAAATAGATGGCGGTCTAGGCTCTTAGATCCTTAAAGGAACCAAAACGAACGCAAAACAAACCCGTAATTTGGGACCTCCTAGCTCCTTAAAGATCCTAAAACCAACTCAAAAAAAGAACGCATAATTTGTGCATGATATTGAGGACAGATGGTTTACAACGGCTAATTCGAACCGTTCTTGAATGAAAGGAGTCCCAAAACTGTTGAGGAGAGGTCTATTAGGAATTTAATAGGTTTTAAATTAATAGGACAGAGCATTATAACTTAGGGCAAGGATTAGTATGTAAGGCAAGAGCATCTCTTCTTTCTGCATTGTTTGAAATAGCTTGGAGAACCCAGAGTCCGTTGAGAATATAGTCTTTTTCTGTCCTGGTGAAGACTCAAGATTTTTGATCGGAGGTTTCTTTAATAAGCCTCTGATAGGATTTCTGATATTGATATTTTCATCTTGAAGTCGCGTTCACCTGTGGCATCACAACGGGCCGCTATGCGGGCTCAAGTGAGCTTTTGGTATTAAGCTACCACACTAACCTAACCTAACATAACCTTAGTCGCCGTAGTATAGTAAGTAGGTAGTATGTTGGCTTATTAGGCGTAAGGCCACGGTTCAAACCCCATGACAGAATAAATGAAAAATACAAAAAAAGTATTTCTTCGCTGGCTTCCTCTCAGCAGATTTCTGGCAAAAAAAAAACTCTCAGCGTAAATAAAATTGCCATGAAAAGTTTCTCAAAAATCTTTCGTTCGTAGTTGACTTTAAACTGTAGGTCCTGCCACTCAAGTATAAAATTAACACACACAACATAAGTGGTGTGAGAAACTAGGTCGTAATTCTGACTGAAGGGTTGTAATGACCAATTATGTATGTATGTATGTATCAGCAAGTGGGACAAGAACACCTCTTCTTTCTGCATGATTTGAAATACATGACTTTACGCAGCCAGAGTTTGTTGAGAATATTATTTTTCTCTGCCTTGGCCTGGAGAAGCAAATACTCAAGATTTTTTCGGAGTTTCTACAATGGACTTGGTGAATAAGCCTCAGCTCGTATTTCAGATATTGACAGACTGCCTTCCAAAATGTATCAATACAAAGTTTGTATGCAGTTCTACCACTGTGTATAAACTATGTATATATGCAAAGTAACCAAACAATGCATCAACTATAAATCCGATGCCTCTGATTGCTTTTTGACTGCGTTAAAAATACACATTGGCGACGTTTTGAAATAGAATATATTGTGTATATTTTGTACAGCGGCATTATGAAACAAGATACTTTGTTCAAACACAAAGCAACTAACATTTTGGAAGGCAGCCATAGTTTCATCTCTGTTAGTATCTCTCTCGCACTTTTTCTTTCTTCCTGTTTTCCCTTATTCTTATCCTTTGTTTCTCTCTCTTTTCTTTTCATTATAGAGTCTGTGTTTGGTTTGACCCACTTTTAAGTAGCCGCCGTAATCCAGTAGGTAGTGTGTTGGCTTATTAGACGTAAGGCCACGTTTCAAACCCCAGATCAGACATCCCGAACAAAATGAAATATGAAAAAATATTTCTTCGGCAACTGCCTCTCAGCAGATTGCTGGCAAAAAAATCCATGAAAAATTTTCTCAACAATCGTGGCGTCTAAAATCGAGGTTGTGTGAGAACATAGGTCGTAATTCTGACTGAAGGGTTGTAATGACCAATTATGTATTTATGTAATCGCAATGGATAGTTGTCTAGCCTCCAAGTGGACGTGTCTTAGCTATCTTTCAATCCTAACTCAATCTAGTAGTAATTTTTAGGAGTTGTAAGTTGCTGGCAAAATAATGCTGGACTAAGATTCTTTTTAATGTTTTAGCATCCATTTCGTGGAAAAGAAAACATATTTCCATTGCCTTCAGTCTCGTTAACATTACTTCTTAAGCTAAAGATTTAGAAGATTCAGTGTATGATGGTGAAGTAAAGGCAAACCATGATTTAACATTTTCGTTTCACAATGTTTGCGAACTTCTAAGTTCATGGTGAAGCGCAACTTGGTAAAGAAATGATGTCGACGTAGTTAAATAAATTTCAAATGTTTTTAATAATTTTCCTATAAATTCTTTTAAATAAAGTTCTATAAAATTTTGCATAATTATCTCAACACTGGCAATACAGACAGTAAAGTTACAAAACATCTGCCATTTGACTACAAAATTTACTTTTTTCAGTCGTATGTATGTTCTCTCAGCCCACATAATCGTCTCCCACAATCATTTAACACTACTTCACGAAATTTATTGTTGTTGTTGTTTTAATTATATAAGTGTTAATTATACAGACTTTTGTTTATTATTATTTTTAATTTATTTTTTTATTTTTATGTTGAATTTAATATGGGAATCTTAAAATTGTTTTAATTTGTTAAGCTCAGTTTACTCATTGAAATTATGCAAATTAAGTTTCAGCAAAAAAAACGAGAAACAAAAAAGCAAACAAATTGAGGTTTTTTTTTAAGTGACTGATCATAATTGACACAACTATGCTTTGTTATCATCTACACTGTTGATCGAGTGCTATTGATACTGGGCATCAATGTTGACATAAGCTAGGGGATGCCAACCTCTGGGTTGCTTTAGCATGCCACCTACTTATGCAGTGCAATGTATTGGATCTAGGAAAATAGCTTGTGGGGGTAGAGAAAAGAAGGAACAAGGTTTACGAACATTAGATTCGATTCTATCTATCTATCGTAAGTAACAGAAAAAACTTTTGTAGGAAGAGTGCTAATAGTGCAGCTGAAGAACGAAAAAATTTCTATGTAATGTATGTACCAGAGATCAGCAATGAATCGTTTTTTCGCTACTCATAGGTTAGGTTAGGTTAGAGGACGTGTACTTGTCAATTAAGACAAGTACAGTACCCGGAGGTCGAATTGACCCATTGTACAACGTCCTAGTTTCTCACACCACTTATGTTGTGTGTGTTAATTTTATACATGAGTGGTGGGACTTACAGTTTAAATTCGACTCCGAACGACAGATTTTTATTTATTGAGAAACTTTTCATGGCAATTTTTATTTACTCTCAAAGTTTTTGCCAGAAATCTGCTGAGAGGAAGTCGCCGAAAAATACTTTTTGTATTTTGTCTTTGATGCCTGGCCTGGGGCTCGAACCCAGGCTTTTGCGTCTAATAAGCCAACACACTACCTACTAGACTACGGCGACTTCTTAGCTACTCATAAGTACTCATGAAATTTTGAGTATGAGTGAGTCAACAGTATTGAAATTCAACTACTCTGATGCATTCGTATTCACTACAACATTGATTTATAAGTACAGGTTGCAATGAGTATGAGTACAAACTCATAACATTCGAAATATGTTTGATTCATATGCCTACTCATTCAGATTCATAAATTTAGAAAAATACTTATAATACTCATAAATGATTCGAGTGATTCGAATCATTCATTAAAATTTACAGTCTTAGTTGTTGTTGCATTTACAAAAAAAAGAAGACAGAAAAAGACAAAGACTGCAAGCAAAACCAACATACAACCTTGTAGTGAGTATTGTAGTGTTCGTTCTCGAATCATACTTATTATGTGATTCTTGTATACGATGAGTCATGGAGAGTCGAAATCAACAACATCATGCGTATTGTTAAGTATGAGTACAATGAGTACTTCAAACTTTGAATATGAGTAGTATGAATATGATATTAAAATAAGTATGAATGCGTATAAATATCCGAAATTATGAGTATGATTCGAATCTACTCATCTTTTTGAATACTCATTGCTAATCTCTGGTACGTACATGTCTTTGGACAATCGACCACAAGCGGATATGTTGTATGTAAGCAACGAGAACTACATACAAATATTTTCGGCAGTAGGTTAGGTCGAAGTGGTAGTTTTAATTACCAACGGCTCACTTGAGTACGGATAGGGGCTCGTTGTGACGCCATAAGTAAGCATAGTTCCTGTACTGACCAAACTGGGGAAAAAGTTGGTCAGCAAAAGGGCTACACATTAAACAAATTGTCAGCAGTAAGTTCCTTTATTTTGCCTCGAACAGAATGGGTAGCAGTAGCAATAGAACAGTGAAGCACATGCCACATTGCGGTAATGTTTCGGATGATCAAGAAAGTTGAATACCCTACCCATTATTAATAAGCACTTTCGCCCTTTTCTGCACGCAGTTGAGAATCCTCAAAGAAGACTTCGAGTCACTGTCTTACAATGAGAATATGAGAAGATCGTATGAAGTGAAATATTTATTCCATCAGCTTTAAAAATATGCCAGTCCCAGCGAACATAGCAATGAAGATTCATGCCCCAGAATTTTAAGAAACTCTGACTCCCCTATCGTTACACCGCCCATATATTCTTATTTTCGCTTTTTTATTCTTTTTTTTTATATTTTTAACAAAAAAAAAACGTTGTTGGGCTCATTAAAGACAAGACGAATTTGTTTTATTTGCATAAATAAATAAGAAGACTATTTTTAGAATGACGAAAATTAACATTTTACGTTGTAAAAATATTAAAGAAAAAAAGATAAAAAACAAATAAAAACAAACAATAATTGTAAATTAAAGAAGTTAATTTATTTGCATTTTTAATCAAGAAAACATAAAAACACACACGATGACACAGAACACAGAACAGGTACCAATTTGGAGCTGAAAAAAGGTACTTAGTTTCACGATATTTTATAACCTACAATAGTACTTTATTTAAATTAAAAAAGAAATCTATTAGAAACCGTTTAGGGGCCTTTAAAGGGCCTTTTTATATACATTGTATTATTCTCTAATATTTCAATCTAAAGTTCTCTACAAGTTATCGCACGGGCATAAGTAGTAAGACTGATTAAAACAATTTGGAGGCCAAATGCTCTTTTAAGAAAATGACTATTGCTTCGAATAAAAAGGATCAAGGACAAATTGTACAGCAGAAGAGAAAGTGTTCGGTCCAAGAGTGAAATATTCAGAATCATGCGGATATCTTCTAAGGAAAAGTCTACAGCCTTGAAAGATAAGGTCAATTCAACTTAGTTAGGAAACACAAAGGATGAACATAGCAACGCTATTTAACAGTCAGCTTTTCCACCACTCAACTGGACACTACTTCATGTAAGAGGAGACAAGCGTACAGGATAAGAAGAGGAAGACAAAGAATCTTTTCGGTCCAAATAAGTTTAAGAAAATCTAAACATTTGTTTGATAACACAGCCCTGCATGAGTTTTGCAAATAAGATGGCTCCAGGTGTCCGAAGGCATTTTGTGCGCCGTCGCCTGACGTGACGGAAAGTTTTTGCACCCAGATTCGTGTTCAGCGCGCAAAATGCCTTCGGAAACACCTGGAGCCATCTTATTTGCACAAAAAAAGTCCAAATTTGCAGGGCTGTGTAATTACAATGGAAAGGGATTTGCGACTATTCGGCAGTAAGCTGAGGATATTA
Source organism: Sarcophaga carnaria (assembly GCA_958299815.1). Classification (NCBI taxonomy): domain Eukaryota; kingdom Metazoa; phylum Arthropoda; class Insecta; order Diptera; family Sarcophagidae; genus Sarcophaga; species Sarcophaga carnaria. The sequence continues at coordinate 11,720,473 of OY283153.1, forward strand.
AACGACCTTTTGACCGGACAATGTAGAATTAATGCGCACTTGCTTAGTATAGTCATCATCACTTCAAGCCCAATATTTTGATTCTATGATGAGGATAATGTATCAGCAGAATGTAGTTTTATGACGTTAATGTCTCTCAAAAGAAAACACTAGGTTCCGGAGAGAACCTAACGCATGATCATAGTATTCTAGCACCGGTATACGACATTAAAAACATTCATACGATTAACAAAACCGATACGCCACTAAGCTGTATCTATACAAAGTTGTAACCCCAGGCATTCCTACTATTTATAGTGTACCTATACCGAGAAGCCGCCGTAGTCTAGTAGGCAGTGTGTTGGCTAATTAGACGTAAAGCCAGGGTTCAAACCCCAGTCCAGACTTCAAACAATATACAAAAAATATTTCTTCGGCGACTTCCTCTCAGCAGATTTCGGGCAAAAACTCTGAGAATAAATAAAATTGCCATGAAAAGTTTCTCAAAAATCTAACGTTCGGAGCCAAATTTAAACTGTAGGTCCCCCGACTCATGTATAAAATTAACAAACACAACATAAGTGGTGTAAAAAACTAGGTCGCAATCAGAGATCAGCAATGAATCGCTTTTTCGCTACTCATAAGTACTCATGAAATTTTGAGTATGAGTGAGTCAACAGTATTCAAATCCAACTACTCTGATTCATTCGTACTCACTACAACATTGATTTATAAGTACAAGTTGCAATGACTATCAGTACAACGTTGACATCAAACTCATAACATTCGAACTATGTTTGATTCATACGTCTACTCATTCGGATTCATAAATTTAGAAAAATACTTATAATACTCATAAATTATACGAGTGATTCGAATCATTCGTCAACATTTACAGTCATAGTTGTTGTTGCATTTACAAAGAAAGAAGAAAGGCACATAAACAAAAAAGACAAAGACAGCAAGCAGCGCAAACACACAACCTTCTTGTGAGTATTGTAGTGTTCGTACGCGAATCATACTTATTTTGTGATTCGTGTATATGATGAGTCATGGAGAGTCGAAATCAATAACATCGTGCGTATTGTTAAGTATGTGTACCATGAGTATTTCAAACTTTGAATATGCGTAGTATAAGTATGACATTAAAATAAGTATGAACGCGTATATGTTTCAGAAATTATAAGTATGATTCGAATCTACTCATTGTTTTGAATACTCATTGCTGACCTCTGGTCGTAAGCCTGACTGAAGGGCCAATGACCAATGAATGACCAATTATGTATACCGCGATCTCTCTCAACGAATTGTTCTGGCCGCAATTGAGGCCGCATTACTTCAAATCAGTTTAAGTTTAAAAGTAATACAAGCCTATGTACTGCTTCCAATTCTATTTTTTTAACTAAGTTACCACAAAAAAATGCAATTATTTGTGACTTGAAAAGGTGGCTGAAGGTTTTGAACTGAATAGCATTCCTTTGTACCCATACTTCCATAACCAGACTAAAGAAATCAATATTAAACTTTTTATGTTTATTTTAGATTTAATACATAAAGAATATCTTAAGTACCCAACAGCAATGGAAATAAAAGCCTTAAACGAAACATCATCCTTTCCTCCTTAGTTTCATTTTACTTTCCTATGATTTCTTTGCTTTGTTTCAATTTTATTTAACAAGTTTTCAAGTTCTAGAATAATAGGGTTGCCATCTATCATTGGCTGATAACTATGTTCTCTTTGAAATGCTATGCTACAGGATTGATTTCCTTCCAAATTCCCTTATTAAAGTACCACAAACAAAAGTACTTTTCATCAATAATAAGTATATAAATAATAAGTCCCACTCGTTTAAAAAGTTTTTATGGGTTTTATTACGAAATAATATTCATTCTTTTATTGCCGTGTCTAAAAAAAGGTGTGTTTTTGTTTATTATTTACAAGTTTTAAATATTTAAACAACTCTGAAGATTAAATATTATTTTGTTTTCTCCGGGTTTTTTTTTCTATCTGCTGTGTTCATTATTAATTTTCTTTTGTCAATTCGTTGGAAATAAATAAAATAAATATTTTTAATAACATAACACACAGCCAGCAAACTAACAGTGGGAGGGAGGTACTACTTAGTATAGATACTTATGTACTGTATTTATCCACTAGTATTATAGCTTAGTATTGATTAAAGCCATATGAACAATATTCAACACGGTTCATTAATAATACTCTACTCTCGCGTACTTTCCCATTCTATTATTTGAGTGTCAATTAAATATGAAAAAAAACCAACACAAAAAAAAAATAAAACAAAAAAACGACTGAAAATAAATAAAAAAAAAACAAATTATTATTGCTGATGTTAAACAAATTGTTTATTTATTTAACCATTTAGAAATTTATGTCTGCATCTGTCTGTATCCCCAGGGGAGCTTTTCATATGCGATAAATTGAAAACAGTTTTCGTCGATGAGAGCGAATTGGTTGGCAGCAATAGAAACCCATTTGGCAGGCACTAGAGCTCAATGGATTACACACACTGACACTGACAGTTGTCAATATTTTTTAGAGTGTTTCAAATGTAAATACATTTTTAGAGCACTTATCTTTAGCACTTTTTTCTTGTTTTGTTTTGTTTTGTTTACGATAGTGGCGAAAATAAGTTACAGTTCCAGGCGAAATAGAAAAATAGAAGGATTGACATGTTTGGGAAACATTTTATTAACCAGGAACGTTTGACTTCAACTGTTTTCTCTGCAACTGTATAAAGCTAAAGGGCTGCCTTAGATTTACTTAACTAACTTAACAACGGATGGTCACCTTAGCAATCATTCACATATTTATGTGCATAATATTCAATGCAATTTTAAAGCCCTTATTAAAAGGAAAACAACAATAAATAACGTGAAATGTAAACATTTATTAAATCATTAAAATTGCATGTTAATTTAATTTTAAATGTGTTGCTTAATTATTAATAATTTCTAATTGCTGTCATAATTATTTTGACCTCAACTGTTTAACATTAGAAATATTATATTATTTTTTCTTTGTTTTTGTTGTTGTTTCTAATTTATTATCTTGTATTTTTTATTGATTTGTTTACCAACGTTTTTTAATTTTTTTTTTGTTTTAAAATTTTTTTTAATTGTTTTTATTTTAATTTTTATTGAAAAAAAAATTCAGAAAAAAATCAATTGAAAAAATGCATTTGTATTGTTTTATTGTTATTGTCGTTGTTAGGTGTTGCCCTTGTTGTTGTTTTTGTTGTTATTTTATGTGTTTATAATTTTAATAGGGCTGCTGCTGTGTTATTATTTCTGTTGCTAGTATTGTTGCTAGTGTTGTTGTAAATAATAAATTCTAATCAGACCAATAGGTTTTGTTTTGTTTTTTTTAATTTGAAGTTTATCATGTCTAGACTATGATTTTCCATTTTTTACACGATTTTTTTTATATTCCATTTACAACAATAATAAGAAAAATCAACAACAACAACAACAATAGAAAAAAAAGGAAAACAATAGTACACACATTTAATATTCTTTACCTATTTGCATTTGTTTATTATTGTTATTGTTATTGTAATGTCATTAAAATTCTGTAAATAAAAAATAAGAATCACATTTACTACAGGGAGCAATAACACACACCAGAGACTGCTGTTAACCAATGTCAGTTTAAGCATAGTGTAGTAGTAGTTATTAAATTCCTTATAATACTTCCTGATGACTCAAATTAGATATTCTGCTGTCATAATATGTATATTGTGGTACCTGCCTGTATCCGGTGTAAAATTCAAATTTAGTTGGTTTAACCTAACAAAAATCGACGAAAAGACAATATCAGCTAAGACGGAAATCAACTATACTATGGGACATATTCGAAGCTACTTTGGTACTTTGTAAATATGACAGGAAGAACTAGGGAGCGTAAGGTATACAATACAAATATATGCATAACCTCACTTATCCGAGTTTTAAACCTCAACAGCCGCAGACAGGGCTACAATACAAATACAGTAATCCTTCGATTTACATACGTCGCCTCGATTAACGTTGTTTCGATTTACGTAGTCAAATTTTGTTGTTCCCTATAACTTCAATTTGCGTCGTCATTCGATTTACGTCGCCTTTTTTTTGGAACCAACTGCGACGTAAATCGAGGGATTAATGTAACTTTTTTAAGTTCCTTGTTGAAAACATACTACTTTGTAGTATGAGCAATATGAAATTCGATTTACGTCGCCTTTTTTTGGAACTAACTGCGACGTAAATCGAGGGATTACTGTTTACAACCTCACTTATCCAAATTTTAACCTCAACTGCAAGAGGAAAATGGCTGCAGGCGAGATAATGCTTACCGAATGAAAGCAGTATAATCCAGTATAAGCCTGATTAAATACTGCCAGCCTGATCCCATTGTCAGGATAAGAGCGACGGGCTAATAAATAATGCGTATAGTACTACAAGCTGTAAGGAATGTGGTGCCTTTAGCTACCAAACGAAACACTTTACATAAATTAAACAAGACAGTGGCTACTTCAGATGAAATTTTGTCACAATAGCAGTAAAATCCCAGTCAAACATCAGAGTAGGATCGATAGGCTAATAATTATTCATCGTATTTGAAATCAAAATTTACAAAGAAACTCTGTTAGTAGCTAATAAGTTGCAATGGCGGCTATTAACAGTATGCTTCTCTGAGGCTTTAATACCCTCGTAATAATCTATCTGTCCAGTCCCTACACAGAGACCAACCAGACAAGAAAATATCAACAACGCACACCATAGATAAGTCAGGCAGCGGGACTTCTAGGTAAGGCACAGAACTCATTGAGCAAAATTCATGATCACCTCACCAACATATTCATTTTCACAGAGGAGTTTTTACTAGGCAACAACTGATAGCGCGTCCATAGTAAATCTGTCAACTAATTCTTTCATTTATGAAAGAAGGCAATGAATATAATAAGAAGAAGAAACAGTCCTATTTTACTTTAAAATGTACGGTTTTCATTTAGAAACCCAACGCACACTACCCACTGTACTACGGCGACCATTTAGTGCCATTAGAACGTCGAAAGAGTTTGGATATGACTAGAATTGTTATACAGTGAATACAATCCTATTCTTTTATGGGGCCGAAAATTCATTAGGAACAGGATCAGGTTTTCCTGAAGCTAGCTCCCGGCGGTATGATGTAGTGCAAAAAATATCGGCATGTTTGCATAAACAGAACCAGTAAATTCACTCTTATCATTTTATAGAACCTAAATTTATTACGAACAGGATCAGGTTTTTTCTGAAACTAGCTCCCGGCATGTTGAAGTTCAAAGAATATCGGTTGACAACACTATGTACCTCCCTAGACTAATACGGTGTTCAGATATGCACCTTTATTGCGTAAATCACAATAAATGCCATTATTGAGCTCAATATTTCATATAAAGTTTCAATTAATTATTGCGCAATAAATACGCAAATTGTTATAATATTGAGTAAAACTTAAAATGCAGCACTGTCATAAGTATGTTCAGTGCGCAAATTACAATTATCCAAACACTTTTTATTGATATTTGACAACTCAAATGTCAACAACGACAAACAAAAAAAAACAAACAAAAAAAAAACAAAAAATAAAAACAATGTTGTTGAAACAACCAGCTGTTCTGTTTACCAGCTGTCAAGTGAATATTGAATAAGCAGCTGAACTGCGTATATTATTATGTCTGAACACTTAATATATTGTACTCAATAAACCGAATATTGACTCAATAAAAGTGCATATCTGAACATAGTATAAGCAGTGGCTATCGTATAAAATACCATTTTTTCTAAAACAAGTTTTCTTAATAAAGTTATGACCTTTGAACCTTCAAGGAGTCCTCAACATAGCTAAACCAAGATAGCATTTCTAATGAAAATAATTTAGTATATATTTTTTTGTTTTAGTTGTCACAACTATATTTAAATGCTTATCACATAAAACAAAAAACAACCAAAGACATTGTTTTTCTAACCTAAATTTATTTGTTTTGTGTTTTTTATTGTTTTTCTAAGAGTTTGGAATTTTATTTAATTTTTCAATTTTATTTTTTTTTTAAATTTTATCACAATTCCAGCTGCCAACAAACAGTGAAGGCAAAAAGCAGCAGCAGCAGCAGTCAGTGACTGGATATTTAATTTTTTTTTTGTGAAATAAAATAATAAAGAAAACATTATTTAAATAGTTAAAGAGCTATTGTTGTTTTTATTGTTGTTGAGTTTAATAGCATTTCATTATCTAAAATTTCATATACAATTACATTTTAAATAAATTTTTATTTTTAATTTATTCAATACAACACAACAAAAACAAAAAGAATGAATTTTTCATTCTATTTAAAAACCAACAACAGCAACAATAACAATTGTTTTATGCATGTTTGCATAAACAGAACCACTAATAATAATAAGAAGAAGAAGAAAAATTACACAAACAAAACAAACTAGAAAAAATAATTATAAAATTAAAATTTTATTGTAATGTTACACTCCTCTGGCTAAATAATTTATTGACCAGCCTCAATGTTACAAAAAAAAAAAACAAAAAACAAAACAAATAAAAAAACTACAACAACAATAAAAAAATAAAAAATAAAAATAAATTTAACATGGCGTGACTTTTGGTCTACAACTGAACTACTGAACACAGTCAGTCTGCTAAGCGGTATGTAACGTTTAAAGCTTAAACACAACAGTTGTTTTTAGCTGCCACGTCTCGCTGCGTCATTGTTTCCCAAGCGATAATGAGCGAGACCGATATTTACAGACGACGCCTGCAGTTTTTAAAATATTTTTTTTTTTTAAACAAATAAAACAATAAAAAATAAATAATTTTTTCTGTCTTACAGCAACCACATGCATTCATTTGTAGGACTTGCATTTTTTTTTGCAAGCTGATAAGGAATATTATTTACAAATGCATCAGAAGAAAAGAAAAATTCAGTCTTCGTAATCTTTGAACCTTTCGATATGAAGAAGCTTTACAATAATAAAACGAAACACTTGTTAACAGGCCTGGGGCTTGCTTGTAGGTTGTTAGGGGTAGGGATTGAATATTTTTTTAAATTGAAAATTGAAATCTATTTTGCAAATCTTTACATGAGTCATTCAACAGACAACAAAATATTTTATTTGTGATGAGGAGGGCGGAAGAATGACTAATCGAACATAGTATAGGATTTGAAGAGCTCAACTACAAAACCAAGCATTCCAAATTCGATTACAACAGAAGCCGGAACAATTTCTCTTCTTATTATGAATTTTAAAATTTTTAAAGGATTCTCCTGACCATCGGGAGAGAATGATACACCCAGTACAAGAACCCAGTACATTTTCACAGATTGGTAGCAACCCTGTCGTTATAGAACTTGTTCGATAATTGGAACGATAATTACTGTTAACCAAGCATACCAAATTCGATTACAGCAGAAGACGAACAATTTCTCTTTTTGTTACGAATTTGAGAGAGAATACAACAACCTCCAATACAACAACCCAGTACATTTTCACAGATTGATAGCAACCCTGTCATTATAGAACTTGTTACATTGGATCGATAATTACTGTTAACCAAGCATCCCAAATTCGATTAAAACAGAAGACGGAACAATTTCTCTTCTTGTTACGAATTTTAAAGGCTTCCCCTGACAATTCGGAGAGAATGATACACCCAATACAAGAACCCAGTACATTTTCACAGGTTGGTAGAAACCCTGTCATTATAGAACTTGTTACATTGGATCGATAATTACTGTTAACCAAGCATCCCAAATTCGATTAAAACAGAAGACGGAACAATTTCTCTTCTTGTTACGAATTTTAAAGGCTTCCCCTGACAATTCGGAGAGAATGATACACCCAATACAACAACCCAGTACATTTTCCCGGATAGATAGCAACCCTGTCATTATAGAACTTGTTCGGTAATTGGAACGATAATTACTGTTAACCAAGCATCCCAACAATTCCTCTTCTTATTATGAATTTTAAAAATTTTAAAGACTTTCCCTGACCATCCAGAGAGAATGATACGCACAATACAACAACCCCGTATATTTTCACAGATAACTAGCAACCCTGTCGTTATAGAACTTGAGGCATTTGACCAATACTTAGCTGTTAGCTTGGCATGCCTAATTCGATATCAATTAAGGCTTTCATTTTGTATCCCTTTGTCACTAGTATGTTTTTCTTAAGGAAATAACGTCGTAACTGAGTACTAAGTGTGAGCAGACTTGTAAAGCATAATGTAGTCGTAATTAGTTCTACTGTTCTAATGATAGGTTTACAATTATATCAATTGTCTCCAACCGAATTCATGTGATGTTAGCAAATGGAAGTTGAAAGTAAGAAAGATCATGGAAAGCAGAGGTATTTCAAATGGCTCACTGGAGAAAACTTTTGGCTCAACAAAAACAATCAATAGGCTCCAAGTGGATGATTTCGGTCTACAAAGCCATCACGGCTGTTTTATAAGCAGCACATTGACTACCTTTAAAACAATAAAGCAATCAGTGGCCTTAACTATAACTTATTGAGCTCATTTAATGAAAAGTTGTTAGAAAAAATTGTCAATTCACACAAGCCGTTGTATCGTTGTATTCATTGTATTGTTGGAAGAACATACAATAGTGTATGAGTGTATGATACACTTATACACATTTTTCCATATGTTTTCATATGTTTTTAAAAAGTTGTGTTGGTTTCGGGCAAATCATCAAATTGTTTGAATCCCACAAGATACACAATACAGCATAGCATTGAGCGTTCACAAACAAACAAATGTATTCAATACAACATACACGATACAAAGTCGTGTGAATTGCCCAGATGTTTTTTTGTACCGGGCCAATGTAAGGATGCATACAAGCTTTGTACCCTTGTAAAAAGCCACGAATGGCTTCTTTGTTTGCCTGAAAAATTATTTCAGCGGAAATAGATTTGACCCCAATGGTGATATCATTTTGCAGACAAAAATGATTTGAAGGATTTCAAGAAAATTTTATTTTTCAGAGTGGAACAATAGAAAAAAAACAAGAGAAATTGCTTGACAAAGTGTGTAGAATTTAGAGTAAATTGCGTTGAAAATAAATTAATTAAATAAACAGTTTAAAAAACCATTTATTTTGGCTTTCTTCGCCTATATTTTATAGTATTTTGGTGGAAAAAAAAATTTTGGTAAAATTTTCGTTAAAAGCTTTTCAAAATTGCTGTGTGTTGTGAATTGTCCGGGTGGTGAAAGGAAAGACCAGATTTTAACACACTCTCAGCAGAGTTTATTGTTCATTTCCACAATGATTTCAACACATGTTCCCATTAGATTTAAATTTGTGCTTTGTGTCTGTCTATAGCCAAGCAAATTTACTATAAAATCTAATAAAAATTAGCAACAACTGGATGAAAAACTATAAAAAAACAACGCTTTTAAAATTAATAATTTTTCATTTTTTGCTGGTGGTGGTTGGTGATGATGCTATTTAAGAATTAATGAAAAAACTTAATATTCGTCTTAATATGTCAAATTAATCATGTTTTTGTAAAATGTTTGTTTCAGTTTATTCATGGCGTTTGTCTTTTTAAAAAATTATTTTAAAATTTTTTAAATTCTTTTTAGTTTCATTTCCTTTTTTTTTCTTTTTCTAAACACTCAAATGAAATATTGACGGCTTTAGTTTAACAAGACAATAAATTTTACTTTAAGTTGCGCAAATATTGCTTATGACAGGCGAAAAATAAACGGAAAAAAGTGAGCAATTTTAGAAAAAAAAAGAAAAAATATATTTTCAAAATTAAAAACAAACAAAAACCATTTCAATCGATAATAGTAGTTCCGTTCCATTCCATTCGTATTAATTTTGAAAAGATTTGCGAGAAAAAAAATATTTTTTATTTACCTGTCTCTAGGTATTTCTAAAATAATATTGAATTTAAACAATTATTATGAAAATTACACACAGACAGACAGACAGTCAGGCAAATTGATTAAATTAAATGTTTTTAGAATAAACAAATCCCATTTATTTATAATCATTTGCTTGCTTTTCTTCTTGATATTTTTTATTTTATAAGAGTCTTAATTGTATTGAACAAAAGTTTTCTTATGAAATTTTTCATTGAAATGCGTCACATTATGTTTTTATAATTAAATTAATAATAAAATAAAATGAATAAAATAAAACATAAGCGATTAATCATTAAATAAAAAAAATAAAAAAATAACAAAAAACAGTGATAGAAAAAGAGATCAGATAAGGCCACTGAACTTTTCGAACTATAATCCAGAAAGACAGAGTTTCCCAAACACACAAAGAAATTATTTATTTTATATTAGATTACATAACGTACATACATACATAATTGCTTATTACAACCCTTTAGTCAGGAATACAACCTAGTTAGGTTAGGTTAGAGGACGTGTACTTGTCAATTAAGACAAGCACAGTACCCGGAGGTCGAATTGACCCATTGTATAGGGTGTTTTTATAGAGGTATAGAACTTTAAGTTGCAATAAAACAACGATGGATTATTCGATTGACATGAATCTTATTTATCCGAAAGATAATCTTGTGGCATTACATTTTAAATATGATTTCTGGCATATGACCGCCACGGCTGGCGCGGATGTAGTCCAATCTGGACGTCCAATTTTCGATGACTTTTTCCAACATTTGTGACCGTATATCGGCAATAATACGGCGAATGTTGTCTTCCAAATGGTCAAGCGTTTGTGGCTTTACCGCATAGACCAATGACTTTACATAGCCCCACAGAAAGTAGTCTAGTGGTGTTAAATCACAAGATCTTGGAGGCCAATTCACAGGTCCAAAACATGAAATTAGGCGGTCACCAAACGTGTCTTTCAATAAATCTATTGTGGCACGAGTTGTGTGCCATGTTTCGCCGTCTTGTTGAAACCACATCTCCTGGACATTATGGTTATTCAATTCAGGAATGAAAAAGTTAGTAATCATGGCTCTATACCGATCACCATTGACTGTCACGTTCTGGACACCATCGTTTTTGAAAAAGTACGGACCAATGATTCCACCAGCCCATAAAGCGCACCAAACAGTCAGTTTTTCTGGATGTAACGGTGCTTCCACATACACTTGAGGATTATCTTCACTCCAAATGCGGCAGTTTTGTTTGTTGACGTAGCCATTCAACCAGAAGTGCGCTTCATCGCTAAACAAAATTCGCTTATGAAAATCAGGAACAACGGTAATCTCGTTTTGGCCCCATTCGACGAATCTACGCTCTATCGTTTGGCTTCAAGTCAAATCGAATTAACTGCTCTGATGGACGATTTTGTCGACGATAAATGGACGTAGTGCGCGATACGTTTTCCGCACAGAACCATTATTTTCGAAATAAAATTGCACTATTTGTAAGCGTTGTTCAGGCGTGAGTCTATTAATGATGAATTGCCAAACCAAACTGAGAATAAATCACTGGACAGCTGTTAAATCGGTCGCCATCTTGAAAAGTAATGCCAACTTAAAGTTCTATACCTCTATAAAGAACACCCTTTACATACAACCTAGTTTCACACACCACTTATGTTGTGTGTGCTAATTTTATACATGATTCGTTGGATTTATGAGAAACTTTTCATTACAATTTTATTTTACTCTCAGAGTTTTTGCCAGAAATCTGCTGAGAGATAATCACCGAAGAAATATTTTTTGATATTTCATTTTTGTTGGAGATATCCGATCTGTGATTTGAACCATAACCTCTCGTCTAATAAGCCAACACACTACCTACTAGCGTACGACGACTACATGGTTCGAATAATCCTCGTCTTTACTCGGATTCGCCTTTCAGGTTGACCAGAATATTCCAACAGTTCCTCTTCTTTTATTGCAAATGCTAGACAGTGATCTGGGAGTAATTCCATACTCCTCCATGCAGTACAGCCTGGCTGCCTTCCAAAATGTTCGTTGCTTTGTGTTTGAACTAAGTATCGTATTTCATAATGCCGCTGTACAAAATATATACAATGTATACCATTTCAAAACATCGTCAATGTGTATTTTTAACGCCGTCAAAAAGCAATCAGGCATCGGATTTATAGCATTATAGCATTGTTCGTTTACTTTGCATATCTATAAAATTTATATACCGTAGTAGAACTGCATACAAACTTTGTATTGATACATTTTAGAAGGCAGCCCCTGTCAGAACGTCGGCATGAGACAAAAAAAACCCAGAGTCATGCACGAGTAACTACGCCAACTACTCTGCACAACAAGCGTATGTAAATTCTGGTTAAAGCAGCTGATATCTAGTGCGGTCAATCGTACAGTGTTATAGCAATAGAGGGTGACAGCTTAGTAGCTGCCCTAGCTAACCGGTAAGTGACTAGGTTAACCTCATGACTCTTCAAGTTATGTCGAATGCGTCCAAACGTACTGCATTATAGCACTAGAGGAGGATGATAGTTTAGCAGCTGCCTTAACTAACCTGTAAGTGACTGGATTACACTGATTGCTCGCATGACCCTTTCACGTGATGTCTAATGCGGCCAAACGTACCGTATTATAGCACTGGAGGATGACTGCTTATCATCTGCCTTAGCTAGCCTATGTATAAGTGACTAGATTAACCTCATTGCTCGCATGACCTTTCATGTGATGACTAATACGGCCAAACGTACTGCATTATAGCACTGGAGGATTGCAGGTTAGCAGCTGCCTTAGCTAACCTATAAGTGACTAGATTAACCTCATTGCTCACATGCCTTTTCACACAGGCAATGGTAACATTAGAGCATAGCCATCTCGTTAAGAAACTTTAAATTTTAAGTTTTTAGGTATGATTGGCTGAAAGTAAGAATTTAAATTTTTTTTCTCGTATATTTGGAAATATCTTAGCCAGTTGAGTGCCAGTGCGAGATGTAGAAACTTCTGCCTGTAGAACAATATATTCATCATTAGTCTTGATCTCTTTTTCATTCTTCTGCTACAGAAAACCAAGCACTTCTAATTTTCTCGAGTAATTCTTGATTTATACTCCTCTTATACGCATGTTTAAGAAGAAGTTATCTAAACTCGGATCAAGTATTGAGTACAGTGCTATCGTTACTGGGCATTAAGCAACTTTCTGTGGTTCGAAAGGGCAAAAAGATTAAAGGGGACATGATAAAGAAGTCGCCGTAGTCTAGTAGGTGGAGTGTTTGCTTATTAGGCGTAAAGCCATGGTTCAAATCCCTCTGAGACTTTAACTTTAAATTGTAGGCCCCGCCACTCATGTATAAAATTTACGCACGCAACGTAAGTGGTGTGAGAAGCTAGGTCGTAATAGTGACTGAAGGGTTGTAATGAATAATTATGTATGTATGCATGTATGTATTTGGTATTCCTTTCAAAAAGTTAAAGTTTTTAACCATCACTTCGCTTATAGATTAGACATGAAGTTAATTAATCAATTCGTGAAAGTCACTGTAGTCTAGTATGTAGTGTGTTGGCTTACTAGACGAGAGCCCGTGCTTCTATTCCTAACTCAGAAATCTCGATCAAAACGAAATATGAACAGAATATTTCTCTCGACGACCTCATCTGAACAGTCTATTGCAAAAAGGCTCTGAGAGCTAGACTTGAACACGTATAGCGGCCCGTTGCGAAGCCACGGATAAGCGCAGTTCCTGGAATGACCGTCTTCCACCATCGAAGAAATTGGTCAGTGCAGAGGCTGCACAACTCTGAGAATAAAAAATAAAATAAAATGGCCACGAAAAGTTACTCAAATATTTCGTTCAGAGTCATGCCACTCGTGGATAAAATTTGCATACGCAACATGAGAGGTGTGAGAAGTTAGGTTGTAATCCTGACTGAAGGGTTGTAATGACCAATTATGTACATATGTTATGTTATGTTATGTATGATAAAGACTACATAAAGATTATTACAGGCAAATATTAAACGATCTAATGCCACCAGGGTCTAGAGCATCATGATCGTTAGTCCAGCAGGATAGAGCAATCGCTTTCACAAACAATTCATATTGTGTTCATCAAATTTAATTGCCAAATCAAATTAACAACTCAAACTTTACAAGAAAAACGATTAAAAAATATCATAAATACCTCACCTCGTGAGTACGTTATTTGGTGAATAACATCCTTTCAATTTAATGCCATAAAATTTTTATCTTTCAATAAATTTTTCATTTAAACAAAGCTAAGTTTTATGCATTCATTATGGTTTATATCAACGTCGACTAACAGTAATTAATTAAGATTTTATGTTAAATTTTTTGTTTAAATTAATGTGCATTTATTATTTATTTTATCATAATCTTTTTTCATTATTCACTTTCGTTATTCATTTGCATTGCAAACGGCACGTGCAAGCTAAATTATTCAGATGTTTTGATGCAATCCTTCCACTGCATTACCCATTCATTCTAAGGCAGGACAGGGTAGCCAATATATGTAAATAATTTCAAAAAATTCAATGAGAATTTCTTCTTTTGTTTAATGAAACTGTGTTAATTGGTTTTATTTTATTTATTTAAACTTTGAAATTCTGAAATTCAGTTTGAAATTTATATTGATTGTTTGAAATGAAAACAAACAAGCAAAATAAAATTCATGAATTTACGGAATTTTTATGATAATTTTTCTTTTAATTTTTTTGTAGATTTTTTTTCGCTGATTTCGCTTAGAAAAGTAAACAACTTAATTATTTGTTGTTTCTTTTTTTCTGAATTCTATTATTTATTATTTATAAATATTATTGTTGTTTATTTGGCTATAATTCTTTAACTTTTTTTTGGTTTTTTTTTTTTTTGTTTTTTTTAACATATCAGCCAGCGTCTAAACAAGAAGGAAAAATAAACAAGAATATTCGTATTCAAATAGGCGGAGAGGCTTGTTTATAAACAGATTCAAAAAAAATGAAAAAAGTTTCACATGATATGAAATACATGAAATGTAGAGAACTAGTTATTGCAAGCTTGTGACCACCATTCAATCAATACACAATGGAGCTGTGATGATACAATGGAGCTGTAAGTAAAGCTATTCGAATCACAGTTTTTGTATTGCGTTCTAAAGACACTACGAAAGAAAAGTAGTGAGGTTTTTAAAGTAAAACTGTAAACGTAAATTAAAAACAATTGGAGCTCTTGTACATTATAGTCGACAATGCATTTGGGGCTAAATACTAGGTCACAGGCGGCTTAATACCAAATTCTTCAGAGGTATTCAAACAGAAATCTTTAGAAATTATATCTAAACTTTATCGAATATAAATCTTATAGAAACAAGTAATTTTCATAGGGAAAAAGGTATTACAAAGGCTTTGAGAGATGCTACAAGTGTGCCTAAACAGCTTCCTAAATCTCTAATATTTAAAAGAACCCCAATTACCATTTAACGTTTACGACCTATACTTTATAGGAAATATACAAAAGTATACTAGACAGTCGCCGTAGTCTAGTAGGTAGTGTGTTGGCTGATTAGACGTAAAGCCAGGGTTCGAGCCCCAGGCCAGACATCAAAACGAAATATAAAAAGTATTTCTTCGGCGACTTTCTCTCAGCAGATTTCTGGCAAAAACTCTGAGAGTAAATAAAACTGTCATGAAAAGTTTCTCAAAAATCTGTCGTTCAGAGTCGACTTTAAAACTGTAGGTCCCGCCACTCATGTATAAAATTAACGCACACAACATAAGTGGTGCGAGAAACTAGGTCGTAATTCTGACTGAAGGGTTGTAATGACCAATTATGTATGTATACTAGACAGTCATGCCACAATTACCAAAGAAAATGGTTAGAAGTCACCGTAGTCTAGTAGGTAGTGTGTTGGCTTATTAGACGTAAGGCCACGATTCAAACCCCAGGTCAGACATCAAAACGAAATACAAAAAAAGTATTTTTTCGGCAACTTCCTCTCAGCAGATTTCAGGCAAAATCTCTGAGTGTGAAATAAAATTGCCATGAAAAGTTTCTCAAAAATCTGTCGATCGAGTACCAAAATTTCTCCATCATATGTTAACCATCAACCGCTCAGTACTTGAAATGCATGTTATACGGCTTTTTCAAATATAACGAATGCTGATTCTACTCAAACATCAGTACAGCAGTGATTATCTAATGAAAAACCTTACAGTTGAAACAACCAATACAATAACTTAAAAACGCTAATGCTGTAGAAATTGTTAATCAATTTACATTACAAGTCATACTAAGGCATACTCTGGCATTCGAGCTTCCTTTAGAAACGAACTGGCCAAAGAAATATGGCCGGATTCTTATTGAAGTCCAAAAGAAAAGGACTTTCAATCACTTTAAAAGTTTTCTTTAGGTTACAACCAAGTCGGTTTCCGATCCAGATCTTATACACATCAGAGCAGCAAAATATTCATAAAAATTAAACAGATTTTTGTACAATGTGTCAATTCGACCTCCGGGTACTGTACTTGTCTTAATTGACAAGTACACGTCCTCTAACCTAGCAGATTTCACGATGAAATACCATTTAAAACTCCTTAGATTTCAGAAAATTTCCAACAAAATTTTTTAATCGACTCAAAACACACCATAACGGTGTTCTTTACAAGAATATGTTATCATAGGACATAGAACTGTTTTAAAACAAGATTATTTAAAGCCTGTGCTATTGTGCCAAAAAAGTGTCCAGTTGCTTGCGTACGCTGACGACATTGACATCATAGGGCGTACGAAGCGAGATGTTACTGCTGCCTTTAGTGCTATTGAACGCGAGTCTACCAAGATGGGTTTGGCAGTAAATGAGGGCAAAACAAAGTATATGTTATCGACGAGTAGAGACGCGCGGCGTACTGATTCTCAGATTACGGCCGATAACTATACTTTTGATGCGGTCAAGGAATTCATCTATCTTGGCTCCGCCGTTACCACCAGAAATGATGTCAGTCTGGAGATCAAGCGCAGGATCACTCTTGCCAACAGGTGCTACTATGGTCTCAATAGGCAATTGAGTAGCAGAGACCTCTCTCGTACGACAAAACTAACACTCTACAAGACACTCATTCCACCCGTGCTTCTTTATGGCGCAGAGGCATGGACCCTATTAAGTACAGATGCAGCGGCCTTGAGAGTGTTCGAGAGAAAAGTACTGCGCAAGATCTTCGGTCCAGTGCGAGTTGGCGATGATTTCCGTATCCGATACAACAGTGAGCTGTATGAGCTCCTCAACGACGTGGACGTTGTACAGCGTATTAATATCCAGCGGCTGCGCTGGCTCGGCCATGTCGTTCGAATGGAGGAGGATGCGCCGGCAAGACGGGTACTTGATGCGGGAATCTGCGGAAGTCGGCGAAGAGGACGACCTTGCATCCGTTGGAAGGACCAAATCGAGGAAGCCCTGTCATCGATTGGTGTGACCAACTGGCGTAGGCGCGCACGAAGCAGAGGAGCCTGGAAGGATGTGTTGCGGCAGGCCGAAATCCGATAAACGGGTTGTTATGGCCAATTAAGTAAGTAAGTAAGTAACAAATTAATGCCAAGGAAACAAAGTATCTCCTAACAACGCTAAATGCAGAATTTGTTCCAATTTCCATTCAATTTGATAAACCAAGGCGTATGAGTAACATCTAATAAGAAATTAATACAAATTTTCAAACAAGTTAGTTTCTTTAAAAGAAAAAACCCGATTAACCGAATCAAAACAAAGAAACGTATAAAAATTGTTTACGTATACAACAGCGTAAAATAAACGTTTCTTTTTTGAATACCCTATTTGTCCGTCACGCAGTTGAAATTTGTTTAAAATTTATAGTCTATTTGATAAACCAGGGCGTATGAGCAACATTTAATCATAAATCATATAAAACATACGCTCAAGTGATCTAATTTAAAAATATTTTGCATTTTGTTGTTGTGTTGTGTTGTATTGTGTTTTTAATCGCTTCGCTCAAATGTTTATTACTTAAAAACAAATTAAATCATTGTTTTCATTTAAATGCATTGCGTTTTTTCTTACATTCTTAATACAATTTCTGTATAATTTATTTGCCTTTTTTTTGTGTTGTTTTCTATTAACCATTATCATTAAAAGTGTTTCTGGGCTCTGTTTCTGTTTCTGTTTCTGTTTTTGCATTTCAGTTTTCTTTATTTTCTTCATTTTCATTCCTATAAATGGGGTTCAATAATCGTAAAATGAAATTAAATTAAAAGAAAAAGAAATAAAATGAAATGAAAACAACAACAATCAGATCTATTTATAAAAATGCATTCACAACAAATATTTCTTATAAGACAACGTACTGTATTATAATAAATAAATAAATAAATTTCAAAAAGAAAAAGAAAAATTATTTGCATTTTAAAAAACAGCAACAACAACAACAACAGCGTTAAAACTTGGCCAAATGCCGAAAAATTAACATTTGCTTAAGCGAAAAAAAAAAGAAAACAAAGAAAAATCAAATTAAATTATGAATTATAAATAATTATGGAAAATTTAAAAGCTTTGCTACTCAAAATATGCACTTGTTAAACAAAAATAATATACGCTACGCCACGGTATTGCAATTTTGGCAACATGGCACAAAAAAAGGCAGAAAGAAAAAAACAAACAAACAAAACAAATAAGCATACGAAACTTAAGCAAAAACACACAAATACACACAGAATACATAAACAAATGAACATAACCTGCGACAACATTAAAAACATTGAAACCCTATGCTTTAAATGCATGTTCCAACAAAACCAAACAAAACAAAAAAAAAAAACATGTCATGCCATACAATACCATACCATATTATAACAACAAAACCAAACAAAACAATACAATGCTTTAGTCTTCTCAAATTCTCTTCTTTTTTATCCCCCTCATACCATTTTGTACATTTTTTGCACATTTTTATGAGTCGTACACGAACAAAAACAGTAAACAGTAAAACATAAATACAGAGTACAAGTATTTTGCTTTCTACCTCTCGCTTGCTCTCTTCTTGATAGGGTTGCTCTTTTGCTTATGTTTTTTTTCATAAAAACAATAATAATAAACACAATAATGAAATGACTACTTTAATTTAATGTTATTGTTGTTGGTTTCATATATTATGTCTTGCTTGTAAAGAATCAACAACAAAGTCAAGCTAAAGTATCAATAACAACAATAAAAAATTAAAAATAATTTCTTTCATTCCTCTCTATACACAATAACAAGTCATAAATTTTGAGATGAGATGAGATGAGATGAAATGTGTTTTGGCTTGAAACAGTGTTACCATTAGGTAATTACAAATTAAAACGCTTGTTTAGCTTAATCTGTTAGATATTTCATTATTAAGTTTTTAATATTGAAAAATACAAGATATTTCATGGAAGAAGGACTTTATATTTTTATAAAATATAATAAACAGTAGCTTCTGTATTGAATTCAAATTATTTTATATAAAATAAAAAGCCAAAAATTAGTTTAAATATGCCTAAAAACTCAGTTGAGAAGCCATTTTAAATAACAAAAGAATTCTGAATAGGGTAGGATCTTAAACAAAGAATCTAAAGAATAACTACTGTAGTCCTCTTTTAACACACTTTTTCATTACTTATTTACCACAACGTAAAACTTACAATGGCTTATAAGAAATTGATGGCCAAAGCCTATTATCTAAACCAGTTCATTGCTTTTTATTAAATTTTTTTACACCGTTTTCCATTGTATTATTAATGGTTTGTTATATTAAACAAGATTAATAATTTGAAAAAGGCGTCTGTCTATGTCCAATTTAAATAATTTTATTTATGTCGTTAATATTATGTTTCATTTAAATAAGTCAGACGCTATACTTAGTCAGTCCATTACTAGTTCTCTTACGAGTAAGATGAATAATTTATTCCTTAAAAAAAAACGAGTGATAAAATATGTTAAGCTTATAAAGGGTGTTTTTTATAGAGATATAGAACTTTAAGTTGCAATAAAACAACGATGGATTATTCGATTGACATGAATTTTATTTATCCGAAAGATAATCTTGTGGCATTACATTTTAAATATGATTTCTGGCATATGACCGCCACGGCGCCAATTTCGATGACTTTTTCCAACATTTGTGGCCGTATATCGGCAATAATACGGCGAATGTTGTCTTCCAAATGGTCAAGCATTTGTGGCTTTACCGCATAGACCAATGACTTTACATAGCCCCACAGAAAGTAGTCTAGCGGTGTTAAATCACAAGATCTTGGAGGCCAATTCACAGGTCCAAAACGTGAAATTAGGCGGTTACCGAACGTGTCTTTCAATAAATCTATTGTGGCACGAGCTGTGTGACATGTTGCGTCGTCTTGTTGAAACCACATCTCCTGGACATCATGGTTATTCAATTCAGGAATGAAAAAGTTAGTAATCATGGCTGTATACCGATCACCATTGACTGTAACGTTCTGGCCACCATTGTTTTTGAAAAAGTACGGACCAATGATTCCACCAGCCCATAAAGCGCACCAAACAGTCAGTTTCCACATACACTTGAGGATTACCTTCACTCCAAATGCGGCAGTTTTGTTTGTTGACGTAGCCATTCAACCAGAAGTGCGCTTCATCGCTAAACAAAATTCGCTTATGAAAATCGGGAACAACGGCAATCTCGTTTTGGGCCCATTCGATGAATCTACGCCTTACTTGATGATCGTTTGGCTTCAAATCTTGCACGAGTTGGATTTTGTAAGCACGCAAACCAAGATCCTTCCGCAAAATCTTCCATAAAGTGGTTGGACACAGATCCAATTCCTGTGCTCGATGGCGGATGGACTCATTCGGGTCTTCCTCAATGCTACGCTCTACAGCAGCAATAGCTTCTTCTGTACGCACCGTACAGCGTCTCTGGGGATGCGAGTTATCAATAAGAGTAAACGTGGTGCGAAAACGTTCCATGGTTAATCGAATTAACTGCTCTGATGGACGATTTTGTCGACGATAAAATGGACGTAGTGCGCGATACGTTTTCCGCACAGAACATTATTTTCGAAATAAAATTGTACTATTTGCAAGCGTTGTTCAGGCGTGAGTCTATTCATGATGAATTGCCAAACCAAACTGAGAATAAATCACTGGACAGCTGTTAAATCGGTCGCCATCTTGAAAAGTAATGCCAACTTAAAGTTCTATACCTCTATAAAAAAAACACCCTTTACAATCTGAAATCGATTTGCATAGCCACTCTATTTATAAGCAGCAACTGCAACAACATATTTCAAACGTGGTTTAAGTGTTACATTCAGTGCAAGCTTTTGGAAGATAAAAGGCCACATAAATTTACTTCGAAACTCTAAATGATAGTTGCTATGTATAAATGTTTTACAAATAATTCAAAGCAGCTTATCTTGTAGTTGTTAAAGATGTCAGCTGTTATAGAGATGTCATATAATTTTTGGAGCATAAAACCTCACTTCAAAGTCTAAGCAATTTGCAGTTAAGTGGTACTATTTCGAATCAAGAGGGCGAATGTTTTAGCCAAAGTGCAGCATAAGCAAAGTGTAGCTCGACTTATGCTTGAAAAGCATTCTTTGATTGTTTATCCTTCGCCATAAAGACTGGCAGTGTTTAATTGATGATGTTATTTTGCTTTGGTGAAAAAACTGAATCCAAAATTGGTATAAGTTTTCGTAATTCAATGCTCCTAAATACTTGAATTGTTAACAGTTGGCTTAAAGGTGAGCCTAATGCATTTTACAATCACACAAAATGCTCACGAAGAAATCGATCTGCAGTAACTCATGAAAACGGATTAAATGAAGGAAATGATGGGGATGTAAAGCCTTATCACTGTTCGAGAAATTAATGATTAATCGATAGGTAGGTAGAGGTGGCTGCCCATCCAAGAAAATTGGATGGACACACTTAGGCCGCATTGGGGACCATTGTGTTACCACAGTTATCCGCTATCCCCTATAGTCACGAGAAATTAGTGACAATGATGATGCAAATATTTTAGCGAATTTCGTTTTAAATTTTCAGAACTTTGATGGCATGAACTGCAGTAAAACCATTGCCATGATGTCTTAAATCAGTTCCATTAGAATCCTTCAAAATACATCGCATGGAAGAGGTCAAAACCAAAACAAATGTATCTTTGCCTTTCGATAAAACTACACAGAACGAAAACTGCCTAATAATATCAAGAAGATTTTCTCTACGAAACGTTTTTGGAGAAAGGGTTTTACAGCAGAAAGAAACGAAGATTTTTTCGTAGAGATTTCTTATTATTTTTATGTGATAAATCTTTTTAATTTTTTCAAGAAGTAAAACACATACATTTAAGAAGAAAATTTGTTATTTACCATTTTTTTTACTCAAATTCCGTCATTTTTGCCACAAAAAATACAATCCATAGAGAAAAAGTTATTAATTCTATTGTGTTTTCTTCTAAATTGTATAAAACAAGAATTTCTTACCTAATCTACCTAATAAATTTTTTCAAAAAGGTTTTTCTTATAGATTTCATTAGGCTACTTAATAATTCTTTTTTTTTAAGGAGTATTCCTTATTGATTTCATTAGGTTTCTATTTGATCATGTGTAAATTATCTTATTAATGTTTTAATAAGAATATCTTCTTGATTATATTAGCTGGCTTGTTATGCAAGCAAGTACAGAAGTAGAAAAAAGTAATAAAAATATTCCTTCTTAAAAAAAAAACAAAGTAAACTTAAATAAAAAAATTGAATTGTTTTAATTTCAAAAAAAAAGTGTTATAAAAAACAAATAAAATTTTGAGTAATAACCGATCAAAGGATTTTAACAGAAAATGCACATATTGTCCCAATTTTTAAATCCTGGGAGCTCCGTGGTGAAACGTGCAACATTCTTTTAAGTTTTGGAATTACATCCACAAACATATTAAAAAAAATGGAAATCGAAGACGTTGAATATTTATTCAAGAAGGTGGACCAAAAATATACTGGGGAGTTGATTAAATTCAAAGCAGGCCTAAGGGAATGGAGAAGAAATATTGTTCGTGCAAAATCATGTTTATGAAAAAAAAGGTATCTTTTCAGAACCTACCATTCATATGTGAAACAAAAACTTTATTGGCAAATAGTCGGATACTGGAATGGAATGGAAAAAATTTTTGACAAACTCAGTAGTTCACAATTCCAGTACACAAACCTCAGCAGCTATGCGGTACCAGCCTTATAAATCTTCTTAAATGTAGTAAAAAAGTAAAAAGACAGCTAGGACTTACATTTAATAAAAAAAAAAAAAAAATATGTTGACTCAAAAAACCAGAAGACGTTAGTTCACTGTATTATTGAAAAGTTGGCAGTTCGCTATCTGCGAAGTATTCTCTAAAGAAAAACCGGTAAAAAAATCTAATCCAAATTTCATTTAATGTACATATCTTTTTATTAACAGTTTTTGTTATTCTAGGAAACATACTTTTTGAAACGGAAAGACGGGAAGTAAAATCCAAAAGGAATGTTATTTTCTCGTTGGACTAATTTTGAAAGAGAAAAATTCGATGATTATCCTGTCACTGCGGACGAATCTTTAGTTTCTAAGTAAATATATCAATCAATAAAAATCTATAATAATATCAATCAAAATCAAGAAGTATTATTTAAAAAAATAAAGGGATAGTCTTATAAAATTAAGAAGAAAATCTCTTTGAAAAAAACAAAAAGAAAGCCTAATAAAATTAAGGAGAAAACCTTTTTTTGAAAAAAACAAAAAGAAAGCCTAATAAAATTAAGGAGAAAACCTTTTCAAAAAAATCAAGAAGACTATCTAGTAAAATCCCTAAGTTTTCTTCTTGATTTTTTCAAAAAGGTTTTCCTTATAAAAATAATAAGAATCTCTTCTTGAAAAAAAAACCATAGAGAAATCTTATAAACTTTGTTCTAATTTACTACGTATTTATTAGGTTCAGTTTTCTCTGTGTATAGCTCTGATGCCTTAATGGAAAACTTGACAAGCAGCAAGAGAACAAGAAGGCATGATAGCGCTATGTCTGCTTAAGCTACAATGTATAGCTAGTATTTAAATCGATTACTTGAAAATAATTTAAGCCCTTTAATTGAAATTCCAAAAAAAAAAAAACTATTTATTGAAAATTCTTTTAGAATTGAAAACAAAAAAACGTAACCACTCCACAAGTGTATTATATTTAAAGGGGAATTCATTTCCGGGATAGAAAACAAAAAAAACAGAAACAAAAAAAAAATTAATAAAAAGTCATTTATATTCAACACTTTAAATATATTTGAATCGTTTCAAATTTACGATTTTGTTGACTTGCCATGTCTCTCTCTCGTTGTAGTAATAAAAATAAGAAACGGAAAATAATTTAAAATATACAATGGAGGGAGAGGTGTATGGCTTAAAGTATGTACTAAAAATTCCAACAAATGTTTTGTTTTATTTTTTGCTTTTACGATGTGTTTTAGCATTGCCAATTGCAATAAAACAAATTTTTAGTATCGCATTAAATTTTTCTCTGACGCCTTTCTCAACAACAATCATCACGAATTGAAATATTTTTCACAATTTTACTATTTTTTTTTTCAATGCATAAAAACTTATTTAAATTAGTTTCTGTTTCTGTTTTTGTATTGTTTTTAATGCATATTTCGTTAAAAATAAATAAATAAATATTTTTGTCTTAATGAGTATGGCTGGCATGCATTAACCTAGGACAACATATTCTTTCTTAAATTTTTATTGTCTTGGCAGTTTTTTCTTTTCGGCCGTCTGTCTTGCTTATTAAGTTATGGATTCCATTTCTATAT
Organism: Sarcophaga carnaria; assembly: GCA_958299815.1. Lineage (NCBI taxonomy): Eukaryota > Metazoa > Arthropoda > Insecta > Diptera > Sarcophagidae > Sarcophaga > Sarcophaga carnaria. The sequence goes on from OY283153.1 coordinate 11,745,217, forward strand.
TCAGTCTGTCTGTCAGTCTGTGTCTAACTGTGGTGCATGAAAAGGCCAGAAAAAATATTAAAAATATGCAATAAATTCGTAACGAAATGCAAATAATTTTTGCATTTTTATTGCAGCCACTACAGCCTTGGCTTCAAAAAAAAAAAAAAAAAAAAGCTAAAATAATTCAATATTTTATAACAAATATGCAATTAAAATGTTAAATTAATTAATTAATTATAATATGGAGAATGGAGCAATCAATAATCATTACAAATAAGATAAATTATGGGGAAATTTTAAGATTTACAGAATATGTAATTAAAACGATACGGTGTGGTACGATATACAATGTAAATAGAAAATATAAGTGGAGCGTATTTTTAAGTTTAACAACCTAAAGCAATTTTCATTCAAATTCATATTTTAAATAATCCCTGGAAAGCACTGATATTTTACAACGATAGTTGGCAACCCTATCAGCCTAAAAACAGCTACAGATCAGCAATCTACAAACCTGTTCGTAGTTAGAACCACTTGATAAGTGAAATGGTAACAAGAAACAAATAAAAATAAAGAAAAAAAACTCATGTTCGCTTATTTTTAATTAAAGTGCAAACTGTATCAGTCATCATCGTAAGAAAAGACAAGACTAGTAGCACATGAAAATATATAATGGTTGGGTACAAATCTCCTAGTTTGTAGAACCTAGCTAGAATTGTTTTAGGTAAAGTGCACACTCTCTAAAAATAATCAGGATGACTGGGAAATGTCATGCAATGATGACTGCAGAAGAGGAAGAATTTTTAGAAATTAAAGATGTAAAAACAAGCATAGCTCTAGACTTTATAGACTTTATTAACACAAGTGTCTAGTCAGAGGTGATATTCGATAAAATTGTTATGTTCATTAAATTGTTAGGATGGCGGAAAAATGTCAATCAAAAATTGTAAAGATATGGTATAGCTATGCCTATTTTGCCTAGCCGCACATAACTATGGGTGCCATTAATAGGAAAGAGGCCCCCTTCCAAGATACTTAAATGATACGTTTACACACTCATGTTGTGTGTGTGTTAATTTTATAAAGGGTGTTTTTTATAGAGGTATAGAACTTTAGGTTGGCATTACTTTTCAAGATGGCGACGGATTTAACAGCTGTGAAGTGATTTATTCTCAGTTTGGTTTGGCAATTCATCATGAATAGACTCATGCCTGAACAACGCTTGCAAATAGTGCAATTTTATTTCGAAAATAATGGTTCTGTGCGGAAAACGTATCGCGCACTACGTTCATTTTATCGTCGACAAAATCGTCCATCAGAGCAGTTAATTCGATTAACCATGGAACCTTTTCGCACCACGTTTACTCTTATTGATAACTCGCATCCCCAGAGACGCTGTACGGTGCGTACAGAAGAAGCTATTGCTGCTGTAGAGCGTAGCATTGAGGAAGACCCGAATGAGTCCATCCGCCATCGAGCACAGGAATTGGATCTGTGTCCATCCACTTTATTGAAGATTTTGCGGAAGGATCTTGGTTTGCGTGCTTACAAAATCCAACTCGTGCAAGATTTGAAGCCAAACGATCATCAAGTAAGGCGTAGATTCATCGAATGGGCCCAAAACGAGATTGCCGTTGTTCCCGATTTTCATAAGCGAATTTTGTTTAGCGATGAAGCGCACTTCTGGTTGAATGGCTACGTCAACAAACAAAACTGCCGCATTTGGAGTGAAGGTAATCCTCAAGTGTATGTGGAAACACCGTTACATCCAGAAAAACTGACTGTTTGGTGCGCTTTATGGGCTGGTGGAATCATTGGTCCGTACTTTTTCAAAAACGATGGTGGCCAGAACGTTACAGTCAATGGTGATCGGTATACAGCCATGATTACTAACTTTTTCATTCCTGAATTCAATAACCATTATGTCCAGGAGATGTGGTTTCAACAAGACGGCGCAACATGTCACACAGCTCGTGCCACAATAGATTTATTGAAAGACACGTTTGGTGACCGCCTAATTTCACGTTTTGGACCTGTGAATTGGCCTCCAAGATCTTGTGATTTAACACCGCTAGACTACTTTCTGTGGGGCTATGTAAAGTCATTGGTCTATGCGGTAAAGCCACAAATGCTTGAGCATTTGGAAGACAACATTCGCCGTATTATTGCCGATATACGGCCACAAATGTTGGGAAAAAGTCATCGAAAATTGGACGTCCAGATTGGACTACATCCGCGCCAGCCGTGGCGGTCATATGCCAGAAATCATATTTAAAATGTAATGCCACAAGATTATCTTTCGGATAAATAAAATTCATGTCAATCGGATAATCCATCGTTGTTTTATTGCAACTTAAAGTTCTATACCTCTATAAAAAAACACCCTTTACATGAGTAGTGGGACCTACAATTTAAAGTCGACTCCGAACGACAGATTTTTGAGAAATTCTCAGTTTTTGCCAGAAATCTGCAGAGAGGAAGTCGCCGAAGAAATATTTTTTTCATATTTCGTTTTGATGTCTGACCTGGGGTTTGAACCGTGGCCTAATAAGTCAATACACTACCTACTAGTCTACGGCGACTTGTAATGCTACGTTTATTATCGAAAAATATTCTGACTACAGTAAGCATCTCAAAAGGACAACATTAATGTCACGTTTATAAACAAAATATAGGGTCTTGAATGCATTAAAATCAACCCAATCTATGGTGAATTTGGCCTATGATTGAAGGAATATGAATGATAAATCTTGTATTTAAAAACTTAAAGAGTCAAATATGATCTCCTCGTGTAACCATTAATATAAAATAACAAAAAATAAATAATAATAATAATAATAACAATAATAATAATTAGTTTTAATACTCACTTCTTGACCGATTTGCCCCATATCTGCGTAGCAATCAACCATCGAGTACATTGAATAAAAAATCCAGTTTCTTTTCAAAAGAGATCTCTTCAAACAAAACAAAAAAAAACTTCCAAATCACAATTTGAAGAAAACGTTGCTTTAATTTGTGGTATTATTTACACTGGTGATGAGAGCGGTAATTAATATTTGTTGTTGGCGTTGTAACGGTTAAATCTAATACAGCAACACAGCAATATAAGATAATAAACAAGTTTTTGTTGTTATGCACTTTATTTATTTTGTTTTTCTTTTTTTTTTTTGGTCACTGGTTCATTTGAAGCACAAAAGAAACGTAAAACAAGATAGAAAATAAAAAGAGAGAAACACTCTGATTTAAGGTTTGTTTGTTATTGTTGGCAATGCATGAAAAACTGGGACATTTATGGAAATTTTTCTTGTTTTTGTTTGTTTCTTTCGATTACACTAGATGCAACGGTGGGGGTGTTGTTGTAATTTCACTTTATAAGAAAGAAAAAAAAAAACCAAAATTGTTGTTGGTTTTATTTCTACAGTTCTCTATTGTTTGTTTGTTGTTTTTTTTTTCTCCAACACAATTTCTATTAGTGTGTTGAGAGTCTAGTTTAAGCAACAATATGAGACGACTTTGTTTTGGTTGATGTGTTGATAAAAACCGGTTTGAAGTTTGGTTTTGGGAACTATTAATGTATACAACCAGTTCAGCTTAGTTTTTGTTTGTTTGTTTGCTTGCTTGTTTGGCAGACTTCTTGAAGAGTGTTTGTAGGTTTAAACTTTTCACTTTTTTTGTTTTGTTTTGTTTTTATATGTTTTTTTTTTTCTTCTATTTTCTTGTTATTGTTTTGGTTTGTTTGTTAACTGTCAACGTCACTCTTCTGGTTAATAGGTACCAGGCAAACATAAGCGCGTACACTTACACTCAACTACAACCTTGGCGTTAGTAAATCCCGTAAGCACACGTTCAATTACAAGAACGACGACAACAACAACAGCAATGTTAGGTTAAAGAGAAACTAAAATCAAAACAAACATAAACCAACCCTTGGGGTAATAAAATGTCAACGTTTAGTTTAGTTTGGTTTGTTATTATAATTGTATCTAAACTTGTTGCTGTTGTAATTGTTCTTCTTCTTCTTCTGCTGCTAAGGCTGCTGCTAACAAATGCTTATGTTCTCTGTTTTTTTTTTTTCTTTCACCTATTTTCTCTGTTTAACTGTCAGAATCTATTATGATGATGGTTTGCCTTCATTATCTATGCAACAGTGTTGTTAACCTTTGCGTTGGCTTATGATTTAAGCGTTTAAATTTAAAGTGTTCCCTCTTTATTTTTGAATTTCTATAATGATATTTCAATAGAAATTGTTTATTGGTCTTTATTAAATAATTGATATATTTTTTTAAGTCTCTGTTATTATATTGATTATTATTATTATTATTGTTGTTGTTGCTTATATGAAACTTTTTATACTCTTCAAACTTTTCACTTGTAATCATTGGTATTTTACAACAAAAAATATTGTTGTAAACAAAATCGCTGGTTTGTTTTTCAATCGAAAAAAAAAACTATTTTAATTTATTTTTTGTTGTTGTTTTTTTTTTTTTTTTAATTTGGTTTATAAAAACTCTTTTGTAAACTGTCGATCAAAAATACGATTTCTGTAAATGGAAAAAAAAGAGAAAAATTAAAATAAATACAATTAAAAATAAAATTTCTTAAAAGTAAACACACATACTATGTACGTACAGTTGTGTTCATAAAAATAGGAGTGAGCCCATTGAAAAACAAAGGCTTAAGTTTTAACAAATAAAAAAAATGGTTTAATTCAATTTTTTGGTGTAATGTAATGTTGATTCAATACTAAATTATTTAAGTTATTCATTAATTAAATAAAGCTTTCAACAAGTAAGTAACAGGAAGTTTAAAAAAAATATCTTAAAAAATGCTGATCAAAATAATAGGAGTATTTCAGGTTTCATAAAAATTTACTATTAAAAAAGTTAAAAATGCTTATGACTATAATCAGAAACTTTAAATACGATTAGTATTTGGTAGAATAGTCTTTACTTTTTATTACAGCAGCACATCTACGAGGCATGGAGTCAACTAAATCCTGACATTGTTTTAGTGGAATTTTATTCCACCCATCTTGCACTACAGACCACAACTCAGTTGCATTTGACGGTTTTCTCTCGGCAACATATTTTTTAACATCCCCGTAGATGTTCTATGCGATTAAGGTCAGGATACTGGACTGTCCACGCCATAACCTTTACCCCATTAAGCCGAAATCACCCATTTGCCAATTTACTGGTGTGTTTCGGGTCATTATCTTGTTGGAATATCCCTTTTAGAGGCGTGGAATCTGGTAACATCACTTCTCTCAAAATGCTGACATAGACGTTCCTATCCATTATGTCTCTAATTCGATGTATTGGGCCTAAACCATTATATGAAAAGCTTCCCCATACCATTAGTTTTGCACCACCATGTTTAACTGTCTTTTGTGTATACTGAGCGCTATATTTGGTGTTGGGCGGACATCTAACATGCTGTTTAGACCCAGTGCCACCAAATAAAACAATTTTGCTTTCGTCGGTCCACAATAAGTTCTCCATTTTTCTTTCGGATATTTGATATGTTCTTGGGCAAACTTTAAGCGTGCTGCTGCCTGTTTTGTATGTCAACAATGGCACCTTTTGTGAACGTCTTGCGAATAAATTGTTGTCCATCAGACGCCTACGAATAATAGGGACACTTACGGCAAGATTCAGATCTTTTTGAATTTTATTTGAAGACGCTGAAGGATTTATTTTGCTGTATCGCACAATTCGGCGGTCATCGACAGTATATGTTTTGGCCTTGCGCCCACGCGTTTCGGGCTTCATTTTATATTTTAATGTATTTGTGATCATTTAATCGGAGTAACCTAAGATTTCCTTAGTTTCTTTGTAAGTTTTGCCTTTATTTCGAAAATTTTTAATTAGTTTTCTCTTTTCTTCAGTACAGTGCTTTTCTCGTCCCACTATTACAAAAATTTATGTGAATCACTGTAGAAAAAGTTTTAACTACATTTTTTCGTACTTATTTTTCACTTTTTTCTTTAAATTATGTGCTGTGATATTTTTATTTTTAAAAGAACACTCACACTCCTATTTTTTTGATCAACTGAATTCAGGGGCAAACAGAGAAATGAATCAATTTCATCGTAAATATTAAAGTTATTACAAGATTCTTTTTTGTATTTTATTTCTTACATATCGTTGTAACTACCATTAAAATATATCATGTTTTGCAAATTGGTACAATAAAAAATTTTAACTTTAAAAATATTACATGGTAGCACTCCTATTATTTTGAACACAGCTGTACATATGTACATATATACTTATGTATGTATGTGAGTAGATAAAAATTAATGTAAAATCTATCAAATAAAATTATTTTTCTAAGTGCATAGAAAAGTGTGTTAAACATGACTATAAAATAACAATAGCTTTCGTTGTTATTAATTCTTATCACTCTATATTTATTTATATATGTACATACATATATATTCATAGATTATTATTAATGACATACAAACACAAATGATTAGCAAGTCCAAATGTCTAACAGTTTGTCTAACAGTCAGTCAGTCGTCAATCATTTGTACATATGTTCCATAGATGTGATAATTTATTCCACACTTAGCAACTCAACTCAACTCAACTCAACTCTTTTTTTGGTTTACAAACTGGCAGCACTTGGTCTAAGACTATTAATATTATTAATAATTTTTTTTATGTGTGTGTGTATGTACATGTATGTATGTAAGTATGTTTATTATTTAATTTGTTATAAAATGATTAAATTTATTTTTTATATCAATCCTACTCAACATTATTTCTTTAGTCAATTATTAAAAAATATATACATACATACATATTGATTTATTGTTTAAACAAATAATACAAAATATATTTTAAATAATTCAATTTATTTATTACATTAGACGGCAAGGCAAAAGAATATATAACACTCACTAAACACGCAAAAACAATGAGGGACAAAAAGGCACGAAAATACATTGTCATTGTTTACATTCCATCACTTTTATTTAAAGATCACAGATACACTGAGAGAAATTCTATCAAAACTCTTAGCAATCGATATCTGTCGCTAAATAAAAACGATTGGTTCGCATTAACTAGCGTTTTAAAAGCTAAAATTTAGATTGATAAGCACATCTTAATGGCATCAAAACCGCTTACATTGCCGCACACATGTCAAGAAAAATAATGCAGCATGTATTTAATATTTAAAGACTACGACACCTAAATTAGGCTGTTAAAGCTCTCTGCCGAAAAGCCAGCAGCGTGGAAGAACGATTGTGTACGATTCTCTCCTTTTATTCAAGATACTGCTTGTGCAACCAAAAATGGAGAGTTGAGCCAGAAATCTGCTGTGATGATTTTTATATGATACATACATACATAATTGGTCATTACAACCCTTCAGTCAGGATTACGACCTAGTTTCTCACACCACTTATGTTGTGTGTGTTAATTTTATACATGAGTGGTGGGACCTACAGTTTAAAGTCGACTCCGAACGACAGATTTTTGAGAAACTTTTCATGGCAATTTTATTTACTCTCAGAGTTTTTGCCAGAAATCTGCTGAGAGAAGTCGCCGAAGAAATACTTTTTGTATTTTGTTTTGATGTCTGGCCTGGGGTTTGAACCCTGGTTTTTCGTCTAATAAGCCAACACACTACCTACTAGACCACGGCGACCATGGCGAGTTAAGTCAAAAATCTGCTGTGATGATTTTTATACGACACTCAACTGAATTAGTTTAGGAGTGTAATCAAGGAAGATGTGTAATTGGGAGTCGCCGTAGTTTAGTAGGTAGTGTGTTGGCTTATTAGACGAAAAGCCAGTGTTTACACCCCAGGCCAGACATCAAAACAAAATACAAAAAGTGTATCTTCGGCGACTTCCTCTCAACAGATTTCTGGTAAAAACTCTGAGCGCAAAATAAAAAATGTCATGAAAAATTTCTCAAAATAAATCTGTCGTTCGGAGTCGACATTAAGCTGTAGGTCCCACCACTCAGTTATGGAATTAACGTACACAACATAAGTGGTGTGAGAAGCTAAGTCGTAATCCCTGACTGAAGGGTTGTAATAACCAATTGTGTATGTGTACTAGCGTCATAGCTGAGGAATTTTGTAGAATGGTCTCAGCGACCATTATTATTATAATTCTCGTTATGAAGTGCCCTAGTACTGCGATCATACAAGCTATTGTATTCCCTTATAAGGTATACCCATAATTTCTCCACCAAGCCTATTGCCCTGACAATCTGGTTCCTTTACCTAATACTTGATATGCACCCATGTGTTTCTTTCCTGGGTTGCAAGCATGTACCCTGATTACCCTAATCAGCTCATGGCCTACTTATCGGTCTCGAGACAATATTCATTCTGACCGGTTAATCACCTTAGGTTTTTCCTGGAGAGTGTTATGCATAGCTCCGATCTCCTCTTATTGTAATTTCCCAACGTATCTTTTGATTGCATCAAACCCACTGAGGTTTGAGTAGGTTGCTGGCCTTTCTGTACCTTCCTTTTCTATTAGAATACCCGACCAAACATCCGCTTCTACTCCAAAAAAAGGAATCTGGTCTCATCAATGAAAAATCTGGCCTCATTGCCGAAAATTCCCCCATGATTAGGGAACCAGGAGAGAATAATTTAATTTCGATAGAATTATGTCCTATTTTCGACTTGTTATGGCATTTTGTCGAAATCGCAGTGGTCTAGTAGGTAGTGTGTTGGCTTATTAGACGTAAGGCCACGGTTGAAACCCCAGGCCAGACATTAAAACACGAATACAAAAGGTATTTCTTCGGCGACTTTCTCTCAGTAGATTTCTGGCAAAACCTCTGAGAGTGTAAATAAAATTGCCATGAAAAAGTTTCTCAAAAATCTGTCGTTCGGAGTCGACTTTAAACTGTAGGTCCCGCCACTCATGTATAAAATTAGCACACACAACATATGTGGTGTGAGAAACTAGGTCGTAATCCTGACTGTAGGGCCAATTATGTATGTATGTATGCGTAATCAACGCAGAGTATATTGGAAAACACCAAAAATAGAGACTTTACAGAGCATCTTCACGTATATATTCTTTCCTATGTTTCAGGACTACCAGCTAAAGAGGTGATTGCTCTCCTATAGCAATTCCTAGGATGGTAGGGTTGCCAGCAACCGTTACTTATAAACAACTCTCTGTGTATTAATATTGTTCCTTTTGTTTCAGTTTCATTAAACCAGTCTCTTATATCTAAACAGGCAATTTGCGGGTTCCTGTAGCAAGTTCTAGAATGATAGGGTTGCCATCTTTGGTTATTTAGAAGCAATGCTCTGTGTGAAAGTGTATGATCAATGCCTTTTAATTATTTCTCATGAAAAGCAGGGAATAGGGCAAATGAAGCCCTTTATTTGAAACAATCATGACGAAGAAATGTTTGTCCTTTACTGTATTGAAAACCTGGTATATTTTAGTTTGTGGTCAGACACCTTAATTACCACAATACGCCAGTTTTTAACGCTCTATGAAAATGTTTTAATTACCACTGTGGTTAATAGTTACCACCACCATGGTCACCACCATTAACCACAGATTTTTTAAATTCCCTAAGTCAAGTAGGGAATTCCCTAAGCAAGAATTAGGATTTAAGGGTTACCAGATGTAGAAACCTAAAAATAATTTTATTTTAAATATTTCTCTTTTAAATTCATTTTACATTTCACTGTAACAGAATAAATTCTTTGTAATTTTAGAAAAAAAATAGAAAATTAAACTAAACAATGCCAAGCGCTTGTATTTATGTACATATGTAAACGAGATAATATGTATATGTAAACATAATAAATATAATAATAAAAATACAAATATTTGTAAAATTTCTGTTTATTTGTAAAAGATTTTAATTATCTGAACATCTGTTTTGTTATTTCCGATTAAAAAAAAAAACGGTTTTTCTAAACAATCAAGTGCTGACAGCCACAGCACAGCAAATGACCCAAAACCCAATAAATCTACTAAAAATGTGTCAATTTCGAACAGAACAAAGGAAAATACAAGGAAAATGCTTACATTGTACATATGTACGTTTGTATGTTTGTATGTCTTACGTCTTTTATATTAAATTTCAAACAAAGCTAATAATTCTTTTGTTTTTTATAACAAAAATTAAGAGATTAACTTTGTAAAGACGAGCTTAAGGCAATTTAAAGAAATGAAATCGTTTAGAGCCAAGTGTGCTTGTACTTCCGATAAATCAAAGCCAGTCAGCCAGCCAGCTACTGTAATGTTTAGGTTTTTTTCTATTTCTTTTTCTGCTTCTTCTTCTTCTTCTTTTATTTGTTTATTTTTAAATATTCTTCAGGGTAGAGTTTCTTTAAAAAAAAAATTGTATTTTTTTTTTGGAATTGTAAAACGAAAATAAAAAAAAAAACATTCAAGCACTTTAAGTCACGTTCGCCACAACACGCACGCCCTTTCGAAAATGTCTGCTGATGTCAGAAGTTTTTTCTACCGCCTCACCGTCCGCCCCCCTTATGCCTGCAATAATTCTATTCGTTTAGCATTTAACATTTACAAAACGAAAAATTTTAAATAAACAAACAAACAAATCACAACAATTCATAACATTTTAATAACAAATAAATTAGAAAATTTAAGAAAAAAAACGAAATAAAATAATAAACAAAAAAAAAATACAGAAAAAAGGGCTTAAATTACACTTTTAAGGCAGGGCTTTATTATCATTTGAACATGTTGAAAAACAAAATACAAAGAAACTCAAATCATTTACTCCATACATGCAAGAGAACACGAGTGTAGGTGTTAAAGTGTAAAATAATAGGCTCAGTCTGGGATAATATGGATCTTATGGCCAAGACAATAATATGATAAGAGAGATTGGGTTACCCAACACAAATCATTTAAGATTTAACGCCTTAGTCCATGAAATATGGCAAACTTTAGTTGTGCTTAACCATTGCAACGTATCTAAAGGAACTACACAACTCAGATTCGTCCACTGCCAGTCTTGTCAATCTATGCAGCAACATGGATCCCCAGAGAGGATCAAATTAACACTTGACTTGAAATCATAGGAACATCCTGCAGCGCCACTACATGAGAAAGAGTAGAAGAACACAACACGTTTTCACAGAAGGCACTGACAAGCCGCCCCTTCTAGGGTCTGCTACAAAACAGCAATCAACATTAACTTAATTAATGAATCTCATATTCAGATCATTATAAAGGGTGTTTTTTATAGAGATATAGAACTTTAAGTTGCAATAAAACAACGATGGATTATTCGATTGACATGAATTTTATTTATCCGAAAGATAATCTTGTGGCATTACATTTTAAATATGATTTCTGGCATATGACCGCCACGGCTGGCGCGGATGTAGTCCAATCTGGACGTCCAATTTTCGATGACTTTTTCCAACATTTGTGGCCGTATATCGGCAATAATACGGCGAATGTTGTCTTCCAAATGGTCAAGCGTTTGTGGCTTTACCGCATAGACCAATGACTTTACATAGCCCCACAGAAAGTAGTCTAGCGGTGTTAAACCACAAGATCTTGGAGGCCAATTCACAGGTCCAAAACGTGAAATTAGGCGGTCACCAAACGTGTCTTTCAATAAATCTATTGTGGCACGAGCTGTGTGACATGTTGCGCCGTCTTGTTGAAACCACATCTCCTGGACATAATGGTTATTGAATTCAGGAATGAAAAAGTTAGTAATCATGGCTGTATACCGATCACCATTGACTGTAACGTTCTGGCCACCATCGTTTTTGAAAAAGTACGGACTGTGAATGATTCCACCAGCCCATAAAGCGCACCAAACAGTCAGTTTTTCTGGATGTAACGGTGTTTCCACATACACTTGAGGATTACCTTCACTCCAAATGCGGCAGTTTTGTTTGTTGACGTTGCCATTCAACCAGAAGTGCGCTTCATCGCTAAACAAAATTCGCTTATGAAAATCGGGAACAACGGCAATCTCGTTTTGGGCCCATTCGATGAATCTACGCCTTACTTGATGATCGTTTGGCTTCAAATCTTGCACGAGTTGGATTTTGTAAGCACGCAAACCAAGATCCTTCCGCAAAATCTTCCATAAAGTGGATGGACACAGATCCAATTCCTGTGCTCGATGGCGGATGGACTCATTCGGGTCTTCCTCAATGCTACGCTCTACAGCAGCAATAGCTTCTTCTGTACGCACCGTACAGCGTCTCTGGGGATGCGAGTTATCAATAAGAGTAAACGTGGTGCGAAAACGTTCCATGGTTAATCGAATTAACTGCTCTGATGGACGATTTTGTCGACGATAAAATGGACGTAGTGCGCGATACGTTTTCCGCACAGAACCATTATTTTCGAAATAAAATTGCACTATTTGCAAGCGTTGTTCAGGCGTGAGTCTATTCATGATGAATTGCCAAACCAAACTGAGAATAAATCACTTGACAGCTGTTAAATCGGTCGCCATCTTGAAAAGTAATGCCAATTTAAAGTTCTATACCTCTATAAAAAACACCCTTTATTATAAGAATATAAGGAAGATATTTTTGATAGCCCTGTGTTCTTTAAATAATGGAAAGAGAAAATAATAGGAACCATTATGCTGATAATATTATCCTCTATTTTTCTGTCCTCATGTCTTATCTGTTTTACAATATTTTCATCATAAAAGTAATTTGCTTAATTTATTGTAATTTATCTAAGACCCTCGCATATTAAATACATTTTTTTTCTTATTTTAAAAGGTTTTTTTATTATCTCTATATCATATATCGTTTCTTTTTTTTTTTGTTGTTTCTAATTTTTTTAAAGAATATGTCCAAAAACACACTTCAAATTATATTATCAAGGTAAAGAAACCATCAAATGAATTTGGAGAGAAAATGAAATCATTTAAGAAAATTAAATAAAATTATTAATTAAGAAACAATATGAACGAATTAACAAAAAAGAAATACAAAATTAATCCCAATAATAATAATAATAATAATAATTTAATACAATGAACCCAAAACCAAAAATAAAAAATTAAAGAAAAGAAAAAAAACATATTTTACGAGCATTTTATTGGTTTTATTTGAATAACAAGAAAAGGAGGACAAAGAAATAAAAATCCAAAAGAAACGGAACATTTTTAAAACGAAAATTAACACAGCAGAAGAAAAAAGAAAGAAAAACATTTTACAAAAAAAAGAAAATAATTTATACACACACAACACCCAACAAATATTTTATTATCATTTACAATTTTTATCTTAGAGAGCTTTATTATGTACATACAGATTATACCTACGTACATACATACATACAAGCATAAACACATACCTGCACATGTATTTCATTAAAATGTACATAAAAACCAATATTTTTCAAACAAAAATTTAAAAGGAAATTTCCTTTCGCTACAACCCTTTTCAAAAGGAAATAAAAATGCTGCCAAGTTCATTCAAACTCTGTTTGTAGAGAAGAGACAGACGCTTTAACGCATAATCTACGCTTGTCCAATTTTCTTTTAGTATTTTTTATTCCAAACAATAAAAAAAAAACAAAGAAAATGGAATCAATTTGTAGAAAGGAAAACAAAAATCGCTTAGAATAATTTGATGAAAGAAATTCAAGTCGCCATTACTGAGATTTCGTAATGTTATCCTGCATTATTTTTCTTAATTTTGTTTTGTTCTTTTTTTTTTTTTGTACGATAATTTCTCTTTCTAATTGTTATTGTTGTTGTTGAACAATATGTAGATCATATTACTGCACAAATTTGACAATAACAACAAAGAGGTTTTTTTCTTTAACATTAATATGTACGTGTCATAACAGTTTATCTATGATGTCCATATGCAAGCAAACAAATGAGAGTTACAAGGAAAGAGAGAGATATCACAGGCCTAATACTAACACATATGCATGTACATATACATATATGTATACATACATTGTTAAATTACTTGGGTTTATGTAAATAAGTGCGTGCCTGCATATGTTTGTTCAAAGTAATCTTTCTCCGAATGCATTAAAGTTTGAACAACAATACCAACAATAATAATAAACAAAGTCAATAGAGGAAATAAAGAGAAAACCAATAAAAAAAATTAAGGTAAACAATGCTGTCAACATTGAATTCGTATTCAGTAAATAAACTGGAAGTAAGGAAAATAAACTGAAATTTGGTGATGAAAATTTAAAATTTCACATCCGAATTTCTTTGTTTTCTTTGTTGTTGGCATTTTATTTCAGCTGACAGATTCGTTCAAATTTTTTATTTTTTGTTAGATGTCAGTTAAAGAGTGTAAAAGTACTTTAAATCAATAATTTAAATTAAAATTTAATTTCAGATCATTGTTATCGACCAATTGATGAGACTGGAATTGGAAATGTTATCAAATATCTAAGTAGACTGTATTGTCCTGCTTTAGGGCAAAGCATGAAAAAAGATGATTGAAACTTTAGAATCCTAAAATCTAAATTAAATTGCTCAAATAAAGCAAAAAAAATATTACCAAGTTATGGAAATCTGTGGATATAAATGGGTTCCTAAATAGCGTACTTAATGCACGTGTATTTAAATCGCCTTTTAAGTATGAACTCGTAGTTGAAGGACACTGTTATATCCTTTTATTATTTAGAGCCTATTTTGGCATTGTTTTTAGTAGCAATAGCGACAAAAGATGTTACAAGAATATGTAACTTTTGTAATACGAAAGTTTCTGTTCTTGAATTCCAATTTAAAAGAAGAATTTTTTATTCGAGAAATCGCTATCGGAAAAGATCCTTTTCAAAAAACTCCCTCAAAAGATTTTTTAATAAATACATCCTTTTTAAGCTACATGCTATGTACGTATCATTAAAGTACTCCGAAATTTAAATTTAGAAAGAAATCTGCATATAAAACAAAAAGAAGAAGTAGAAAAAAACTAGCCATTCGGCTAAAATTTTAACTCGAATCTCAAAGACTAATTCCATAAAGTTATAAAAAATGATAATGTCTTACAAAATCTTATAAATTAAATGATTTGGGCAATTCACACGACTTTGTATCGTGTATGTTATATTGAATACATTTGTTTGTTTGTGAACGCTCAATGCTATGCTGTATTATGTATCTCGTGGCATTCAAAGAATTTGATAGCCCGAAACCAACACAACTTTTTAAGACCATATCAAAACATATACACATTTTTTTCATTCACACAATTTGATAGCACGAAACCAATACAACTTTTAAAAACATATGAAAAAAATGTGTATAAGTGTATCGGATTTTTATATGAAAAATATCAACAACAATCATACACTGTTGTATGTTCTTCCAACAATACAATGAATACAACGATACAACGGCTTGTGTGAATTGACCAATTATATTCTGATAATGTCTTATGCCGACAATTTTCAAAATTTTTTTATTTAAAATAATAATTCAAGTCAAAAAATTTAAATAAAAACTTGAGAAAAACTTGCTGAATCCTTACAATAAATCACAGAAATTCGTAATAAATTGCTAAGTTTTTAAAATTTTAAAAGAATTAAGCCTCAGTTTTGTAATCTTAATTTTTTTAGAAGAATTTTAGGAATCCCAAATTAGTGTCGCGTAATATTGCGTTCTTATTTAACTTCAAATTTTAAAAAATTCATTTTCAAATTTTCACTTGGCACAGAAGGCTGAACAATATTTTTTTATATAATTTTGAATGAACTTCTATTTTCTATGATTTTTAATATTTTTTAAAATCTTTATATTGAATATTAAAAAATAAAAATTCAAGAAAACTTAGTTTTAATAGATATCCTTTCTCTTTAAAGCGTATCCTTTTTCAAAAAATTTCCAAAAAAAATCCTTTTTCTATATTCTATTTTACTTTTCTAAAAATAGTTTTTTTTTATTATTTTCTTCAAAAAAAAAAAAAAAAAAAAACATTCAATTTGAAAAATTTATTTTTAAATTCCTTTTCATGTAAAAATTTTTGTATCACGTTGATGAACACAACTTTTACATCAGAAATCACTCAACTATAATCACTTCCTTGTTCATCAGATGCATTTAATTTTGAAAGATTTTTTGGGTAGGAGCACAAGAATTAAAAACAAAAAAAAAATCAACAACAAAAAGATAAATATACTCACACAGAATTTGTTTAAGAAATAAAATTAAATTTCGAAATTGAAAACGTTTTTCTTCTTCGTTTAAAAAAAACACACACACACACAGAGAGATACACTTCGTAGTACGTACACTAGCTTAGACAAATACGCGCCGCCAAAAAGGAAAATTTTCGTTTTAAAAACGATCAACAAAATTTGAGAAAACGCTGCCGTTGTCAGTGTGCACTACTGAACCGATCCGAACGATGTGAACGTTCAGAATGAATATGGGCCGTTTGACAAAAGTCTAAAAACATATTGTAATATAGCAGCAATAGAAAACAACAACAACAACAACAACAAAAACGAAAACGAAATAAAGAAAAACAACGAAAAGATGAAAAATAAAAGAAAAAAAGCACAACAACAAATATACACAACAAATTCCCACACTGATTAGGCCAGGCGGACGGTAGGTACGGCACGGTATGGTATGTTAACGTATGGCTGGCAGGCAATACGTACATATGTACGTATGATGTTTACTATTAAAATACAACAACAAATACAACAACAGCAACGAACAGAACACAAAAAATAACAACAATAACAACAATGAACATTTTTAACATGAACCATAATGACGACAACAAGTTGATATGAAAACAATAACAACAACAACAACAACAACAACAAACATCGCACTCTCAAAATGAAAAATCAAAACAATTTAGAAGAAAAAAAAACGAAAAGAACGAAAAAAAAAACAACAAAAAAACAGCCGGTATAAAATGCATTCAAAATGAATACAGAATAATAATAACAAATGCAACAACAACAACCACAATAAAGTTTTATTTTTGATAATGCATTCTACACACACACACACTCTTACTCTTACTCTCACTCTCTCTCGCTCTCTCTGTTCTTCACATACTATGTAGCTGATCTGCCGTTAGATGAAAATACCCGAAAATATATTCGGATGTTACCATATGGTTTAAGGAAAAACAAACAAAGAAAAATTAAAAACTGCATACACGTGCATAAACATTAGAGAATAAAGGATAAGTATACGGATTTAAAATGGACAGTGTTGTAAAATGCCATGAATTTTATCTATTTTGGGTTAGATTTTACCACAAAAATTTAAATATTAATACGAAACTCCAGAGCAATGTTAGTATATATACAAATCTGGTAAGTTCGAGAATATCTACTTAATTTTTAGCCCTATTTCCACAGTAAAAGAGGCGTAATAACGTTTTTCCAAATTGCTTTCGCCAAATTACTACTACTACTACTACTACTACGCAGAAAGGCTTATGTTCTGATACATGATACTGCTGTACTCTCTTTCAGATTTCAGAAATGTCCGGAATAAGCGTTCTGTTATAGTTATAATGGCTCTCAGTCTTTATAAATGTGCATTCTCTGGGCAAATAAGGGGAAATATCGAATAGCTAGACCCGGAATAATTGGAAATTGAGGTGGCTTTAAGTAATAACATCATTGTGGCGAAAAGACAAGGATACGTGCTTGATAACAAATACTATGACGGTCTGAAAAATTAGTTAAAAAACAATGTTCTCTCTAAGCAGACGAAAATCCCGCTGCAAAAAAGATGGTTTCCAAGTCTTAACGGCCCAGAAGAGATCATAAGAAAAGGTGAAGCGATGGTTAAGGAAGGACATATCAAAGGAAGGAGTTGTGTTAATGGAAGAGAAGAGCATTTGCAAATCGATGGGAAATGTAGAGGAAAACATTTTCTAATGCATTGCAAACGTGAGCCTACATGTGTAGCTTTATCAGCCATTTCATTAAAAATGGTTGATGTGGTAAATTACGACAATGGAAAGTAAAATTGATCTCTCTAACGGTAGCCATTAAACTAAAGGTCTTCGAGAGAGAACCTAAACTAATCCCAGTAATGTCATCATCTCTAATGCCATCAAAAAAATTTTCCTTAAAGGAAAACTGTACTTCAGTTTCATAATCCAGGTTTTAGCAGTTACAGGTCTATCATATTATCTTCTAGAGTGATAGGGTTGCCAACTACCACTGTCTTTAAACAATGCCTTACGCAAAAATGTATTGAAATGTTGATTGTATTGTGTTATAATGAAAGCGATTATCAGACTTATATTTCGTTTCGTTTTTTAATTGTTAATTATTCTATGCAGTTTATAAGCATTCGTTAAAACGATATTTGATTGTTGTGTTTTTACTTTAGAGTACTTTTTTTGCAACAATATAAACTGATGCAATTTTTAACATTTAATTACCACAACAACAACAACAACATGAAACAACGACAACAGATTTTTAAATCGTTTGTATTAAACGTAAATAATTCTTTTTGTTGAGATTAGAAGAAAAAAGTAACAAAAATTAAATAAGAATTATACGTACAGACCATATACAAAATCTAGTTTGTTGGCAGCAGATGCTAAATGTTGTCACTAAAAACAAAGAGAAAAAACAAAAAAAAAATAAACAATTTTATTATATTTGTTGTTTAGTTTGTAAAAGAATACAATTTACAAAAAAATAAGAAAAGAATTAAAAAAATCTTAAAATTAAACAAAATAAACAAAAATAGTTTTCTGCCTTCTGCATGCAATATCGCACATCTGTGTTTCAAATGTTGTTGACAAAATGATCAGATCGTTACAAATATTGTACAATACAATACAATACAATGCGATACGATACGACATTAATAAAATAAACAAAACAAGAACAAATAAATAATTATAATAAAAAATTTTAATATTGCTGTTATAATCTTCTTTTTCTGTTTTTATTTTTTTCCTAATGGCAGGCCTTTTTAAGAAGATGCTGTAACGAATTGCCTAGCACAACACAAATTGAGGCTAAACGAAACGAACGTCAATTAATAATTTTTTCTATTCTTAGGCTGATAGTTTTCTATTTTGAATAAATAATTAAATGATTATGCATTTAAATGGAAAATTAAGAGAGAAAAAACTGTTAAAATTATTAAACGATGGACTTAAAGGGTTACGTATTTTAAAATGCATCTTAATCTATCTATATTTAAGCCTTAGGAGAGGAATTATGCCTAAGTTATGCAAGAGTTATGTTAATATTTTATTCAATGCTGGCTCGGTTTAGAGTAAAAAAGAGCATCAAGTCTGCTCAAGAAACTTGCACGAATTTTCCCATACTTTTCTTCTCTACTACCCAAGAAGAATAATTTTTAAAGTGTTAACCATCTTCTGTAATTGCTACATGGGTCTAAAGAACTGAGCACATGGAAATAGGAAAGATTTAAAGCAAGCAAACGGCCTGTTGGAAACATTGCATCGGCGACAACAACTTATACAGTGCACAACATATTTTAAGAAACCAAATGAATTACGTTTCATGGACTTTCAGGCATGCGTCCTGAGTTTTTTTCTTTGTGGTTTTGTGGCCAATGCTTGCATGTTCCTGTAACCTGGCATTCGACCAACCTCCGTGAGTATGTTTCAAGAGCCCAGAATCCCAACATAAATGCTGTGGATGGATAGATGGATTTACGACAAAACTAATACTCTACAAGACGCTCATCCTAACCGTGCTTCTTTATGGCGCAGGGGCATGGACCCTATTCAGCACTGATGCAGCAGCCTTGGGAGTATACGAGAGAAAAGTCCTACGTAAGATCTTCGGTTCAGTGCGAGATCCAACAGCGAACTGTATGAGCTCCTCAACGACATAGACGTTGTGCAGCTTTGGCTCGGCCATGTCGTTCGAAAGGAGGAGGATGCTCCGGCGAGACGGGTATTTGATGCGGGGATCTGCAAAAGCCGGCGAAGAGGACGACCTTGTATCCGTTAGAAAAACCAAATCGAGAAGGCCCTGTCATCGATTGGTGTGACCAACTTGCGTAGGCGCGCAAGAAGCAGAGGAGCCTGGAAGGAAGTGTTGTGGCAGGCCGAAATCCGTTAATCGGGTTGTTAATGGCCAGTTAAGTAAGCAAGTAAGGATAGATGGATTCTTACTCTGCATACACATGCACAGCGGGCAAAATTGGACTGGATTAGATGGCATTTCCCAATCAAATTACCAAAATTACCTTTGAATACACACATTCTGTCAATGAATTCTGAGTGCCCAAGAATTCTTTGTTTCAGATTTTGAAGAGGCGCATAATGACAGAGAAGACGTTTTATAGTCTTCCTGATTGTCATTACAGCTTCCACAGAAGTACGCGTGATGTATTACCAAACTCCGGACATGTGTACCCAGGAACTAGCATCGCCTTGTAACTCCTATGATGTTTCTAATAATCCATAGCGGTCCAAATTCGCCTGGCCTCTATACAAGTGTGTTCGTTATCCCATTTTTCCCTTACAGTTTGGTTTTCTACTCCTCTGCAGAGCAATGTATGAATTCAATCAAATGTTTTGTTGTACCAGGCTTTGTAAATGCATGGATATTAACTTCAATGTCTGCTTATCTAGTAGCAATAGGCGTTTCACTATCTCTTCTCGTAACATTTGACATTATTGGACAATTTTAGATGTGATGTTCACACTCTCTCTATATTCGATGTACTCTGTATTCACACAACGACAGTCTTTATAGTCATTATTTCAAATCAAATAGTATTGGGTAGAGCCAGGCCAATCTAAGAATCAACTGATTCGAATAGGTTCCACAGTTGGCACGATCAAAACCCAGATAAGAGTTTACCTACGATTTTGGCATCAACATACCCTCTATATTTGAACAGAAAATATTTCCAAAGATTCTAACCTGCCTTGTCCTACTTTACAGCTACTGTCGACCGCAAACTTTGACTTCGATTCATTAAAATCATTCTGAAGGTGGAATACACAGTCAAGTCAAGCCATTTCTTGCTGTTTGAATCTGAAACCAAGTCGATTTATGGAAAAATCTGTTTTAATTTTTTTCTTTTTATTCTCAACTCTGAATGCAAATTAATTTGACACTCAACCGACTGACTGCCTTGGATACAAGGGGAACACAAACAAATAAATGAGAAAATAAATAAAAAATATTTTCTTTTTATCATTAATTTATGCAGAATTTTTTTTTTTGTCTTTTGTTGTTGTTATTATTTATTTTCGTTTATTTATTTAATTTATCTGCCGCTTATGACAAATTGCAAGAGTCATCAAACCAAATACATCGCCGCAAAGAAAATCACAACAATAACAACGACAACAACAACAACAAATTGACGGCAATCACAAAAAGGCTACACAAACAAGTGTTTATTTGACAGTTATTTTTTTTGTTTGACTGTTTGCTTGGTGTATTAATAGTGTTGCCAGATGAATTCTGATGTTGAAGATTTCTATCGATTTTAGTTGTCGTAAAGGACATACTGTGCAAGGAATTGTCAACTGAAAGCGTTACACATACAGTGGTGGCCTTATAATTAGAAACGATGTTTCTGGAACAGAGTTCTCTGGAGTGACGAATCTAAGTTTAATTTGTCCCAATCTGATGGAAAAACGTATGTAAGACGTCCTCCAAACAAAGCCTTTGATCCCAGGTACACTCTGAAAACTGTAAAACAAATTAACAAACATACATGTTGCTAAGTCGTTTCTAATTATAAGGCCACCACTGTACATATGGTCGGTCTGACCTGTGCATTATCACAATGTACCCACTGACAAAAACAGGTTTTTTTTAGTAAAATTGTGGCGACCAAACCAAATTTGTCGATTTCGCGATGGCAATTGAAACTAATTGGGGCATATTTTTCATCCATATAAAGTCCAACTCATGCTGACCATTCACAGTGCCATAATTATTATTAAAGGAGGTGCTAGAGTAATAGGCCTCCAATGCTGGTCTTTTTAAACAATATCGACTAAATTTTCGCATATGGTGCTTGGAGAACCCAAAAGTAACTAATGAATAGCCACTGCAGCTAAAAAACATGATTGTTTGTTGCACATTATGATCTGGAGATATTATTGGACTGTAGTTTTTCGAAAACGAACACTGAAAGGAACGTTAACGTCATTTCCGAGCACTTCTTTTTTTTTTTTTTTTTTTTTTTTTTTTTTTTTAATTGGCCATAACAACCCGTTTATCGGATTTCGGCCTGCCGCAACACATCCTTCCAGGCGCCTCTGCTTCGTGCGCGCCTACGCCAGTTGGTCACACCAATCGATGACAGGGCTTCCTCGATTTGGTCCTTCCAACGGATGCAAGGTCGTCCTCTTCGCCGACTTCCGCAGATTCCCGCATCAAATACCCGTCTCGCCGGCGCACCCTTCTCCATTCGAACGACATGGCCGAGCCAGCGCAGCCGCTGGATATTAATACGCTGTACAACGTCCATGGCGTTGAGGAGCTCATACAGCTCACTGTTGTATCGGATACGGAAATCATCGCCAACTCGCACTGGACCGAAGATCTTGTGCAGTACATTTCTCTCGAACACTCTCAAGGCCGCTGCATCTGTACTTAATAGGGTCCATGCCTCTGCGCCATAAAGAAGCACGGGTAGGATGAGTGTCTTGTAGAGTAGAGTAGAGTATTTCCGAGCATTATGACCGCATTATAACCTTGTTTTTAACCCTGCAGTTAAAGAATATCAACTGGACAGTATGTGGTTCCCATAAGTCGGCACTATGGGCCGCATGCCTGATTTGGCACCAAGTTTATGTGACTTTTTTGTGGGTCTGCTCTAAAGATCGTGTATATTCGCATAACCCCCCAGCGTTCATCATTTGTAAAGCAACATTCGTCATGCTATGCTGAATTTTACGGCCGAAATGTACAATAAAGTGGTCGAAACTGCTTCACAATCCAAAAGCGGTCATTTAAGTGAACATAATATCATCGAAATCATGGCTTTATGTGTGCTTTATTTAACTTTTATTTTGACACCGTGAAAATGGACAACCCTTTATGTTTTGTTATTGGTTTTAAAGATTCTGGCAACTCTTTTCATCTTTCTCTCTTGACAGGGTAAATAAATCCATTCCGAACACTTGTGCCACTTGTATTAATCATACACGCAATTTGTGTTATTTATATTGATGTTGTTATTGCTATTGTTGTTCTTATATGTTGTTGCTTGCGTTGTTGTTGTATTCAGTCTTAATTTTTAGAAGATCACACAAAAACTGCATGTTAAACTAGAGAAATTTGTGCGATATTTTGCCAGATTTTTTCTGTTTCTGTTTCTGTTACTGTATGTTTGTTAATATATGTATAGCTGTTGTTTTTATTGTTGTTTCGTACACATTTCAACAGACAATTTGTCGCTTTTTATGTAAAAAAAAGCAATAAAAAACAATTTTTTATAGCATAAGTAAATATGTGTATGTGTGTGTGTGTGTGTATGAATTGCCAGAGTGACAGTTTTTCTTTGTTTTTATCACAACAGAAAAATTAACGGCAAAAAATAAGAGGCCATTTAAGTAAAGTGAGTGAGTATATACTAAATGAGGTTTTATGCTCTCCTCTACTCACCCTCTCTCATCGTATGTATGATATTTAGTCTGGTAAATAATTTTATGAGCAATAAATTACTGATAAAGGTTGACAAAAGAAAAAGAAAAGAAGAAAAAAAATTTAATTTTTGGTAAACTTTTGCAGACAAATTGTTTATATATGATCGATTTTTTTTGGTTTTTGTTTTTTTTTTTCAGATTACTTTTGTTGTTAAAACATTATTAATTTCTTGTTTTTTTTTTTTTTTTGTTTTGGCATGCAATCATAACACATGTTTAACAATAAAAAATTAATTATCATTTTACAATTTCAAAAGTGTATTGAACCGATGAGATACATACGGTATGTTGTATGGGTATAGTACTATTAATGATTGGAAAACAAACATACATATGTATGCAATTCAATAACGAGGCATGTATTATAAATATGCAAACAAATTTTAAAAACGAAAAACTATGAAACCAAAAAAAAATTGTTCAAAATTAGAATTGATTTGGTGAACTTTAAGGTGAAGTATTTATGTATATAAAACAGAAAACCATTTCATAATCTGTAGCTTCATCGCCTATATCTCTGGTACCAAGTAACACCCGACCATAAAGAGACATGTTTTGGAATCCTTGCAGTCTGTCAACTTCAAATTCACTGTAAACAAATATATGTATATATAACTTTGTAACTTCCCATACATACAAACCTAACCACACCAGGAATACCATATCACCGCGAAATGTAATGCCAACGAATGAATTGGTTTCAGGCAGCAAGAGTGTTCCATTTCTAATAACATCAGAGATGTTAGCAAGATATCTGCTTCTTAAAATATAATATGTAATGGGCAACTTCCTCGTCAGCAGTCGTCTGGCAAAAAACAAAAAAGTTTACCGTTCGGAGTCGACGTTAAACTGTAGGTCTCACCACTCATGGATGAAAATATCACACATAACATGGGGGGTGATGTGAGAAGCTACATTGTAATACGGTGTTCAGATATTCACCTTTATTGCGTAAATCGCAATAAACGCCATTATTGAGCTCAATATTGCGTATAAAGTTTCAATCAATTATTGCGCAATAAATAGGCAAATTGTTATAATATTAAGTAAAACTTAAAATGCAGCACTGTCATAAGTAGGTTCAGTGCGCATATTACAATTATTCGAACACTTCCTCAAATATCAACAATGACAAACAAAAAAAAAAAAAACAAAAAAAGACAACAAAGCAAAATAAAAACAATGTTGTAGAAACAATCAGCTGTTTTGTTTACCAGCTGTCAAATGCATATTGAATAAGCAACTGAACTGCGTATATTATTATGTCTGAACACTTAAAATATTGTACTCAATAAACCGAATATTGACCCAAAGTGCATATCTGAACATAGTATAAACCTGGCTAAAGGTTTTCATGACCAAATAAGTAAAACAAAATATAAAAAAAATATATTTCTGCGGTGACTTCCGCCAAAAATTCGGAGAGTAAATAAAATTGCAATGAAAAGTATAAAATGTATAAAATTATCACGCACAACATGGGGTGTGCGAGAACCAAAATTTTAAACCTGATTAAAGGATTGCAATATCCAATTAAGCAAAGTAAGTAACTAAGAATGGATTCCACACGATATAATATGGCACTGGATATTATCATTCAACGTAATTCCAGATTAAATTATTAACAGATTCACTTTCAAACCCAAAAACATTACGTGGAGTATGCAGGTTGGCCCAAAGAAGGGGCAAATAACGACAGTTTCATCATCGTAATGAAAGAATTATGTAAGTACACAATTTAAGTTAAAATTTCTCAAAACAAAAAACGTTTTATGACAAACATGCTAAAAAAAAATATTAAGATGATCACAAAGCAGAGCAATGTTCCTTAATTTGTTCTATTAATGCCTTTTCTTTTTCTTGTTTTTGCTATTTTTTTTTTATATTTTTAATGTTTAAATATAAACTTTTACTCACGAGATGTGCATCTGTACGATTTTGTAATATTATTTTTTCATTTTCTTTATTTTCAACAGCGTACAGAAGAAAAACATTTTATTTTCATTTTACACAATTTTTGTGTGCCAAACACAAGTGAATAAGAAGAAAAAGAAAAACATTTTTGAAATATTTTATCAATGCGTTTTATTTTCGTCCGGTATATGTATGAAGAGTTTAATGTGAAAACTTGCATCATCTGCTTAAGTTTATTTTTTTCTTGCTTCAAATGCATTCAAATTAAAATTAGAAACAACGTGCAAATAGCAACAGATGTAAGAAATAATCACATGATTACGAATTTGGAATACCAAATGTACACAGTATTTCAAAAATGCACTGATTTTTATAGGTAAACCAATAAAAAAAAAGAAACAAACAAAAAATACAAAGAAAAACTATTAAGTAAGGGTAAAAGCTATTTCTAGAATATTAAAAATCTTACGAATTAAATTACTCATTAGAAGAGTAAAAAAAAGAAAAATTATGTCTGCTATTACCTAAACTTTGTGTAGATAAACAGATCATTTTAATAATACGTAGCAACTACGACAGTTTTCGATACACAAGAAGCAAAACCAGCCATTTAAAATTGTGATAACATCTCCCTAACTCTTACTGTTCTCCTTAGAAGAACTGCACCGGAAAATAAAAACATCGATCGATTTAACAGCCGGCTTGTATGTTTAACAATACAAATGAAAAGTAAAAACTATCTCATAGGCTTTGTAATATCCTAGATCATCTTACTTGAACTCACAATAAACTCCAGAAAAATTAAGAAGATACTCGTAAAGGCCAGTTCATGTATTCATTACAACTTCCAGTGTAATTCGTAAAAGTCTCGTATGATGGTTAGAATGACAAAAAAAATTTATTTCCGTAAAGGCCAAATTGAAAGCCAAATTGAGAAAGCACTTGATACATATGTATATGGGCACATAAGATACTCGACTTAACCATTGGTTGGTTACCATACACATGTACATGACATATACAAAAACACACGAAAGTCATTGAACCCATTGACCAACAAAATGGAAAGCGGAAAGAAGAGAAAGAAAGCCATGGGATAGAAAAAGTAAAAGAAAAGTGCGGAAAATAAAATAAAATACAATAAAGGCAACAGCTATTCAGTTTAACCCCTTTATGGACCTCAGGACCTTGAAGTCGCCGTAGTCTTATTAGACGTAAAGCCAGGCTTCGAGCCCCTGGCCAGACGCCAAAACAAAATACAAAAAAAATTTCTTCAGCGACTTCCTCTCAGCAGATTTCTGGCAAAATCTCTGAGTAAATAAAATTGCCATGAAAAGTTTCTCAAAAATCTGTCGTTCGGAGTCGACTTTAAAACTGTAGGTCCCACCACTCATGTATAAAAATTAACACACACAACATAAGTGGTGTGAGAAACTAGGTCGTAATTCTGACTGAAGGGTTGTAATGACCAATTATGGATGTTATGTATGTATGGACCTCAGGAGATCTTGAATATCGGTTCTCAACAGAGAGTTTAAACAGCCTTAAAAACCAAACCCTCTCCCAGAAAGTATTCAGCCTTCTCTTTCAAAATGCCATGTGGTTGAAGATGCCTCCAACTCGTCTACATTTCCACATACCCTGGGGATCTATGTTAGATATCCGATAGCGAAAGGCAAGCAGTCAGCGGTCTGAAGTCAGACTCGCTAAGCTCTAACAACGAGCCAGTGCTATCACAGTCAAGAGATGGCCAAAGCTATAAGGCACGCTGAAATATTCTCCCTATGACTCTCGTCTATCTCCCGGGTTATCTCCCGATGAGCCTAGAGGGGTATTAGATTGCAGGATTAGAACCAAAAATCGTATCAGCAATCGAGATATGATTCCAACCTAAACTAGGAAATGCGTCAATCCTCTCGCTCCCAGGAATGCCACTAAGCCACGAAACACACAAATACTAATCGGATCCAACCTAAGGGTCCTATAAAGTTCTTACAATCACTCACTCTGCCTACACAAGGGCAGTTTGATTTCCAATGATAATCACGTAATAATTCCGCATTGAGGTGAAGACAGACAAGGTTAGGTTAGGTTAGGTTAGAGGACGTGTACTTGTCAATTAAGACATGTACAGTACCCGGAGGTCGAATTGACCAATTGTACAACGTCCTAGTTTCTCACACCACTTATGTTGTGTGCGTTAAATTTATACATGAGTGGTGGGACCAACAGTTTTTAAAGTCGACTCCGAACGACAGATTTTTGAGAAACTATTTCATGGCAATTTTATTTACTCTCAGAGTTTTTGCCAGAAATCTGCTGAGAGGAAGTCGCCGAAGAAATATTTTTTTATATTTCGTTTTGATGTCTGACCGGGGATTTGAACCGTGGCTTCGCGCCTAATAAGCCAACACACTACCTACTAGACTACGGCTTCCAGCGAACCCCATGTAGTGTGTGATAATTTTGTACATGAGTGGCAAGACCTACAGTTTCAACGTCGACTCCGAACGGTAAACCTTTCATGGCAATTTTATTCACTCTCCGAATTTTCTGCAGAAATCTGTTGTACTTATTTGGTCATTAAACCCTTTAGTCTGGTTTACAATCTCCTCCATGTTATGTGTGAAAATTTCATCCATGAGTGGTGAGACCTACAGTTTAAAGTCGACTCCGAACGACAGATTTTTGAGAAACTTTTCATGGCAATTCTATTTTATTCTCAGAGTTTTTTGCCAGAAATCTGCTGAGAGGAAGTAGACGAGGAAATAGTTTTTATATTTCGTTTTGATGTCTGGCCTGGGGCTCGAACCCTGGCTTTACGTCCAATAAGCCAACACACTACCTACTAGACTACGGCGAATTCTGAAGACAGACAAAGAAATGTAGAGAAGGGGTGCCATACCAACACCAAATTCTATTCGTTTCTAATGTTATACTCTAGTATTCATATTGAATACAATATTACAACAACAGTAATATAATATTACAACAACAAATCATCAATAACGTTGATAAAAACTTGTGTTCTTTTGGTTATAAGTTTGAATACATCTGTCAAGAAACTGTCAAAATGTCAAAAACATTTAAAATAAAATATTCTGATGATGAGGATGAGGTGATGCTGATGATGATTAATTGTGGCCAGTTTCCGATTACAAAAAATTTTATTTACGATATTTTATTTCAATGAACCGAATGGATAATAAAAATGTTTGGTTATGATGTGTGGTTTATTGCTCATGTTAAGTTTGAAACTGAAGTGAAAATAACGAGTGATATTTTAGCCGTTTACAAAATATAGTCTAGGCGGCCAATGGACTGCTTCTGAACGTACGAGGGGACGCATATGGTAGGCGATTATAAATATTATTTCCATTTAAATTACAGAGTAAATCTTGTAGCATATGCTTTTTAAAATTATTTTCTTTATTCTTTCTTTGGTTTACCAATTAGAATACATTGCTGTTGTTGTTTTTTTTATATGTGCACGCTCTTTAAATATGCTTTCCAAATGATTTTATCACATACTGATTTTAATTAAATTAAATTCAATTAATTAATTGACTTCAATTAGTTGTTACTTGACAGCTGTTGGCTGCATCGATAATAGACAATGAAAGAAAAATTCGTTGAAACAATAAAGAAGAAATTAAAATGAAATATTCTACAACATATTGCGTTAAAATCCGTAAAAATTGTTTAAAAATCTTAAAAATATAAATAAATATTGTAATAATAAAACAATTTAATGTCAGAATGTCAACATTAATTATGCGTTCAATTTGATTTCGAATTTTTGAAAAAAAAAAACAAGTTATTTTCAAAAAAATTGAAATAGTCGGGGCATAAACCAAAAATAATATGCTCGTGTTGAATTTATTTGCAAATCTATTTGGAAAATCAATTATTTTTTGTTAAAAGTTTTGAAAAATATTGAATTTGATTGAAATAATTTTAAACGAAATAAACACAAACAATAAAAGAAAAGAGAGACAGATTTTTCTTAATCTTGGAAAATGTTTGGATTACATACATACATATGTACATACTTGGTCGCTACAATTTCATTTCAAGTTTTTTTTACTGTAACAGGTTCGGGAATAATAGGGTTGCCAACTTTTCTGGAATAAAAACAATATCTTCAGTGAAAATGCTTTGAACTAGTGTATTTAGCTATACTTGTGAAGCTGTTTTCTAATGGTATCAGTACATTTGGAGAGTATAGGACACTCTAGTATACATAATTGTGGTCCTTCACGTCAAATAGAAGGAAAAACTATAGTATACTTGCAGGCAACCAGAATACGCATACATACGTGCAGTTTTACAGTTATTTCGATTTCGTTTTTTTGTCAATTTCATCATAATGATTCATTTACATACATAATTGGTCATTACAACCCTTCAGTCAGGATTACGACTGGACACTCTAGTATACATAATTGTGGTCCTTCACGTCAATTATAAAGAAAAACCATAGTATACTTGCTGGCAACCAAAATACGCATATGGTTTCGTTTTTTTTTTTTTTGTCAATTTCATCATAATGATTCATTTACATACATAATGGTCATAACAACCCTTCAGTCAGGATTGCGGCCTAGCTTCTCACACCACTCATGTTGTGTGTGTTAATTTTTATACGTGAGTGGAGGGACCTACAGTTTAAAGAGATTTTTGAGAAACTTTTCATGGCAATTAAATTTACTCTCAGAGTTTTTGTCAGAAATCTGCTAAGAGGAAGTCGCCGAAGAAATACTTTTTGTATTTTATTTTGATGTCTGGCTTGGGCCTCGAACTCTGGCTTTTCGTCTAATAAGCCAACACACTACCTACTAGACCACGGCGACTTACACAAACAATAAAAGAAAAGAGAGACAGATTTTTCTTAATCTTGGAAAATGTTTGGAATACATAGATACATACTTCGTCACTACAATCCTTCAATTAGGATTACGACCTAGCTTCTCACACCACTTATATTGTGTGTGTTAATTTTATACATGAGTAGCAGGACCTATAGTTTAAAGTCGACTCCGAACAACAGATTTTTGAGAAATCCATGGCAATTTTATTCATTCTTAAAGTTTTTGTCGGCAATCAGCTGAGAAGAAGTCGTCGAAGAAATGCTTTTTGTATTTTGTTTTGATGTCTGGCCTGGGGTTTGAACCCTGGATTTACGTCTACTAAGCCAACACACTACCTAGACTACGGCGACTACAATGTTTTGAATAGGTTTCCGTAATTTTAGTGTAAAACTTCTTTAAGGGTTTCACTTTCTTTCATGAAAGCATTTTTTCCAATCAAAAATTTGAATATTCATACACAGCAGAGTCTGGCATCCTTGAAATGTTTTAAAGTTGTACGTTTTTTATTGCAGAACACATTGCCAACTACCGGCTACAAGACTTGTAATAAACTTGTTATAGAATTTTGTAATTCTTTCTTTTTACCCTTCCCAAATTCTAGGGCACTTTTTAAACTGATTATTATGTCACTATAGAGTCTACGTATGAGTCTTACTGTCGCTTGTCATAATATTATGTACCTTACATATGTGTCAGCAGAAAACCCATGAGTGAGTAGTTGAATTTTGTATGAGTCTGCTATATTTTTAGAAAACGTTACATAATTCTCAGAATAGGGCAGCAAACAAAGAAAATATACGTAAACAAAGATAAACAACAAGCCGACAGAAAAGTAAATAAATGATAAGCAAAAAAATAAATATTAAAGTGCCATCAAACAAAATAATAACAAAAAAAAAAAAAAAAAAAAAAAAAAAAAAAAAAAAATAAAAATAAATAATAATAAAAGAAATAAAAATTCGTTTTGGTATAAACAAATATACGTATGTATGTATACAATAAAAGAAAAAAAAAATAATGAATATAAGTTAAATTTGTTAAAATTAGCGCGTCTGCAATTTTATTTATTTCTTTTTCATTTTATTATTATTATTTAAGCAAAAGAATTAATAAAAAATATAACAAAAAGCGAAAGAAAGCAAACAAAATAATACAGTAAATAAATAAAAAATAGCCGAGTTATTATTATAGAAAAAAATAATTTTTTTTTTTGATGAGGATAAGTTCCATACGACCTAAGCCTATCCGTTTAATTTATAGCGGCAGTTCAAAACAATGTTATAATAAAATAACAACAAGACCTTTATGCGTATTTATAAGCGTATACGGTTAATCTGTTTTAAAAGTAGAACTGTGCCTAACCTCCATGCTCCAACGATGAGGCTAAAGACGTTTTCTACGACAAACTAAGAATAAGTGGGCAAAGAACAATATTTGCTGGGAAAAAAATAGGCAACTCAATGATACCATCAACAAAGTAACATTTGCAGATTCATACTAACCATGATCACCACGTAAAATCTCCAGACGGAGCTTTATGATTGTATGCTGTGCTACAGAAGGCATTTTTCCAATGTTTTGGACTTAAAATCAATAAAATGCAGTCGTGTTAATTACGTTCAGGATATATTGAGAGCGCCTATTCACTATAAGTTCATTTTTTGTTCAATGCCTTAGCAAAAATGCTACACAATTTCGCTCAAAACATTTGGAATTGCCAAACCCATGACAATAGAGAAGGTTAGGTTAGGTTAGAGGACGTGTACTTGTCAATTGAGACAAGTACAGTACCCGGAGGTCGAATTGACCCATTGTACAACGTCCTAGTTTCTCACACCACTTATGTTGTGTGACAATAGAGAAGCTCATTACAGTAATCGGTTTTGGTTTGTTTTACATACATACATACGTACATAATTGGCCATTACAACCCTTCAGTCAGGATTACGGCCTAGCTCCTCACACCACTCATGTTGTGTGTGTTAATTTTTATACATGAGTGGCGGGACCTACAGTTTAAAGTCGACTCCGAACGACAGATTTGTTTGAGAAACTTTTCATGGCAATTTTTATTTACTCTCAGAGTTTTTGCCAGAAATCTGCTGAGAGGAAGTCGCCGAAGAAATATTTTTTCATATTTCGTTTTGATGTCTGACCTGGGGTTTGAACCGTGGCCTTACGTCTAACAAGCCAGCACACTACCTACTAGACTATGGCGTCTGGTTTGTTTTATCTGAATCTAAATCCTGATTTTTCAAATCAACTGACGGGAAATATTTCTTTGCCCTTCAAAAGAAAAATACATACATACATACATAATTGGTGGGACCTACAGTTTAAAGTCGGCTCCGAACGGCAGAATTTTGAGAAACTTTTCATGGCAATTTTTATTTACTCTCAGAGTTTTCGCTAGAAATCTGCTGAGAGGAAGTCGCCGAAGAAATACGTTTTGTATTTTGTTTTGATGCCTGGCCTGGTGCCCGAACCCTGGCTTTACGTCTAATAAGCCAACACACTACCTACTAGACCACGGCGACTTCAAAAGATAATAATCCGTAAAATTCAGCGTCCAATTTTTATTTTCCAAGGGCAGATCATTTAGGAACTGAGCCCAATATGTCTATGGAATAAGTTATTTAGTTGGTGGTAGAAGCCATGGTCGCTGAAAGTCAGATGGATGGAAACGATATGAGAAAATTTATCTTTCAAGCAGAATCTATGTGAAGGTTCAGCTCTACAAAAAAAATATGAAGCCTCTTATGCTATCGTCTGTATAACTTAATGCGTCAAATACAGACAGAATTCTAATGAGCCGTATATATGTAAATTACGATGTCTTGGCAACCCTTTTGTAAGTTGAATACATTGTAACTATAATACCTACTGTAGTGAACTATAATGAGCTTTATTTTGATTTAATTTAAATAGACTATAAAAATAACAATGCAAAAATGTATAAAATATGTTGAAAATGAATAATAAAATACACACCTTTAAAGATTTTTATCAGGGACAATATTTTAAAGGTGTTAACGTTGAACAATTAATTGTTTTATGCCTTGTATGGGGTTTTAAAAACCTAAAAGAAAGAGATAATAAAAGTTAATAGAAATTAATGAAAAATAAAAATGTTTTTTTAAAGTTATCTCTTATCTATTTATAAACTCTAATGAAAAAAAAAAATAATTCGTTTTCAAAATTTTTGTTTTTGTTTTATTAACTTAACAAGTTTTCCAAATTAATTCAAGCATTTATATGGTGGCCTTTTCCCTTGTGGCTAACCAAATAATCTTATCGTTTTATAAGCAAGCACACACATAAAACAAACAAAAAGAAAAGAAAATATATATTTTTAAACAGTTGGCAACTCATAATCTGCCATTTTTAAATAGAGTCTAGTAGAATTGTTGTTTTTTTAAAAATTCTTTTTTGTAATTGCGATTTTGATTTCTTTTCTCGCTTTTTAGTACAAACGATAATTTCTTTAAATAATAGTCATACACCATAAGGCAAGGTCGATTTGTTTGTTGTTTATCGAAAAAATTAACGTTTTATTAGCTCTAATCATATAAAACCAAATAAAACTGAATAGAAAAACAGCAACAACAATAAAGTGTATTTAAATGGAAAATGGAAAAAAGCAAAAGCAAAAGCAAACACTTGATAAAAAACAAAATTTTACTCATTGACAACATTAATGATGGATTTATTGTGGTCATAAATTAAAAATATATTCTTACTTATTAATTATTTTGTATCATTAAACAACAATAATTCATACATTGTATGTGTAATAAAATTTATAATGTTTAGTGGTGATTAAATGAATCATTATGATGAAATTGGCAAAAAAACAAAACGAAACCGAAATAACGGTAAAACTGCACGTATGCATATTCTGGTTGCCTGCAAGTATACTATAGTTTTTCTTTATAATTGACGTGAAGGACCACAATTATACTAGAGTGTCCTACACTCTCCAAATGTACTGACGCCATTAGAAAACTGCTTCACAAGTATAGCTAAATACACCTGTTCAAAGCATTTTCACTGAAGATATTTTTTTTTATTCCAGAAAAGTTGGTCCAGAACCTTTTACAGTAAAAAACTTGAATTGAAATTTCAAGAAATAATGAGAATAATTGAGAGAAGAAAGAAGAAGAGATAAGGTAGGCAGATTTTCTGATTAAATGAGTTGAGCCCAACCAAAGAGTCCGTCATTAATCGTAAAGTAGGTTTGTTGTAGGCAACCATAATTTCTATACTTACTTACTTACTTAATTGGCCATAACAACCCGATTAACGGATTTCGGCCTGCCGCAACACATCCTTCCAGGCGCCTCTGCTTCTTGCGCGCCTACGCCAGTTGGCCACACCAATCGATGACAGGGCTTCCTCGATTTGGTCCTTCCAACGGATACAAGGTCGTCCTCTTCGCCGACTTCCGCAGATCCCCGCGTCAAATACCCGTCTCGCTGGAGCATCCTCCTCCATTCGAACGACATGGCCGAGCCAGCGCAGCCGCTGGATATTAATACGCTGCATAACGTCCATGTCGTTGAGTAGCTCATACAGCTCACTATTGTATCGGATGCGGAAATCATCGCCAACTCGTACTGGACCGAAAATCTTACGCAGTGCTTTTCTCTCGAACACTCTCAAGGCTGCTGCATCAGAACTTAATAGGGTCCATGCCTCTACGCCATAAAAAAGCACGGGTAGGATGAGTGTCTTGTAGAGTGTTAGTTTTGTCGTACGAGAGAGGTCTCTGCTACTCAATTGCCTATTGAGACCATAGTAGCACCTGTTGGCAAGAGTGATCCTGCGCTTGATCTCCAGACTGACATCATTTCTGGTGGTAACGGCGGAGCCAAGATAGATGAATTCCTTGACCGCATCAAAAGTATAGTTATCGGCCGTAATCTGAGAATCAGTACGCCGCGCGTCTCTACTCGTCGATAACATATACTTTGTTTTGCCCTCATTTACTGCCAAACCCATATTAGTAGACTCGCGTTCAATAGCACTAAAGGCAGCAGTAACATCTCGCTTCGTACGCCCTATGATGTCAATGTCGTCAGCGTACGCAAGCAACTGGACACTTTTTTGAAAAATAGTGCCACTGCGATGCACTCCTGCCTTTCGCAGAACACTCTCCATGACGAAGTTGAAGAGGTCGCATGTCTGAAACCTCGCACGGTATCAAAAGGCTCGGAGAGGTCCATTCCTATCTTGACGGAGCTGCAGGAATTGCTCAAAGTCATTCTGCATAGCCTTATCAGCTTCGCAGGTATACCGAGCTCAGACATTGCGGCAAAAACACGATCCCTTATGGGGCTATCAAAGGCAGCCTTATAATCGACAAAAAGACGGTGTGTGTCGACTTGTTTCTCGTGGGTCTTTTCCAGGATTTGGCGTAGTGTGAAGATAATTTCTATAGGAAATCTATTTTCTACAAAGAGCAGAACGAAATATACTTTAGGGACACTTTATCAAGCTGCAAAAAAATTAAAGATAATCGATCACATCATTTCATATGATATTTGCACCGTTTTTCCCGAAAAACTGTTCACGTTTTAAAGGAAATTACAGTATAATTTTCTTATAAAATTGGCCAAAAATAAAAAAACTGAGACAATAACGTTCTTTTGATAAAAGTTATTTGTCAATAAAACTCTTCGTCGTGCAATCAGATACAGGTTGTTATCACTTTTATACATGTTCGAACGATAAGAGGGTTAAAAGCTAACAACCAACTTTCATATTTTATTGGCCATTACAACCCTTTAGGCAGAATTATGACAGAACTACAGATTTAAGAAAAGTATTCAAGAAGACTGCTGAGAGAAGATCGCCTAAAGGAATTTTCTTTTATATTTCTTTACTGTATTGTTTTACGATGGCAGAATTGAGATTTCAACGAGTTCTTGTCTAATAAGCCATAGTACTGCCTACTATACCACGGCCACCACATTTCCCAGGCGAATCCTTATCGATTAATTTTTGTTGGAACTTCTAATTTAGAATTAATAGTATATCGTAGGATAACAAATCATAGATTTATAAACGATTTATGTCAAACTACAATCAAAATCAACGAAATGTAATTTGGCATCACTTTTTTAGGCTGTCATACTGCAATATTATTTTTAAAACAGGTTAATTTTGATTTATTTTTCGTTTTCCTTTCGTATTTATTAAACAATTTTGTGAATATATTTTAATTAATATTAATTATATGAAAAATCCAGTTGAAAATTTTTCAACTTCAACAATTAATTTGTTTTTTAACAATTAATTTGTTTCTCGAGTGTTGATAAAGCTAAAGAGAAGCATGAAAATAAAACCAGCGAAAGTGCAACACTGTTTATTTCGTTTGGTATTAAATTTTTGACTCTTTTTTTTTTTAAATAACAAAACTAGTTGCAAAGAATTAAATCATTAAAAAAACCACCTAAATTAGATAAATGGGCGCTGTTTTAGTACAGCTAACGAATACAATAATAAACAGTACTTTTCTCTACTTCATACTCCCAATAAACTCAATTCATTTAATTCGCTGCTTAAACAAATGATTGCAAATTTTCTCTGTGTCTCCCCCCCCCCCCTCTCTCTCTCTCTCCCCTCCCTCCCTCTTTTCAGTCTTACTCTTGCACTTTTTCTCATTTTCTATGCTGTTTTCCACAAAAAGAAAACCATAAAAGCAAAAAAAAAAGAAATAAAAGAAAACGCTGCTTAGTAACAGTATTTGTTGTGCGGTGTTGATTTTGTTCGCAATAATACCGTTTTTTTATTATTTCAGTTTCAACTACAAAAAGATGTATGAGTGCACATGCATGTGCATGCATGTATGCATGTGTACGATATTAATTTTTGTTACTTTTTTCTTTTTGTTGCTTTTTATTTATTATTGTATATACAGTTGGCAACAACAGGTTATATTGTGAAAATACATGCAGGCAGGCAGGCAGGCAGGCCTGTATGACTGTGTTTTTTTTTTTTTTGTAAGTGTAGTTGTTTCAATCCATGTAGAAAATCGTAACTGCTATATTAGGGTGGCCAGCTGTGTATGAACTGACTATTGATTTAAACAATAAAAATTATTAAATTTATGGCAGAATAAGTTCTTCCAATAAAAAGAAAAAGTAACAAAGCGGACCATATAAGTAACGAATTATGCTTCTCACAAGATTTTCTAAGGTTTTTCTTTATATAACTTCTGGTGAGTTGGACTGTTTCACTTCCCAAAGAATATTTGTGTCCCATAGAAGAAAACCCCATGGCTGGCAGTTAAATACATACATAATTGCCCACTACAACCCCTCGGTCAGGATTGCGGCCTAGCTTCTCACACCACTCATGTTGTGTGTGTTAATTTTAATACATGAGTGGCGGGATCTACAGTTTAAAGTCGACTCCGAACAACAGATTTTTGAGAAACATGAGAGAAAGTCGCCGGAGAAATATTTTTTCATATTTTCGTTTTGATGCCTGACCTGGGGTTTGAACCGTGGCTTTGCGTCTAATAAGCCAACAGACTATCTACTAGGCTACGGTGACTACAGCTGGCGGTTACAGAAGCCAATTAGAACAACAGCGATCTCCGCATTGCGGTCAATTTCTGTTAACCTATAAACGATAGAGTACGTGCTTTTGTATGGAAGGCATTACGAAGGCTATAAATGCACATAAAATAACAATGCCTTTAACCATGGCTTGGATGATTGACTAGACAGACTACATGATGACTTCAGGCAGTATCTTCACCATTTTCGACTCCCAGACCCAAGCAGGGAACTAATTAGGCTTAGTTTGGATACCAGGGCGAAGAACGTATTCGAAAATACAGCGAATAAGTTCTACGCCAATTTCAAAATAAGCCGACATGACGTGTAGATGGCGGTGATAGTTTAATACATAAAAGGACTGCTGGACCTGCTTGTCATAGCTTATCTGGGCAGTCAGGGCGACAGATTTCTAGAAGGGGAATAAAGCCTCTTAATTTTTTTAAAATTCTACGCACTTGTGGTGAAACTATGATGACAATTGTTTGTCTTTTGCTATAAGTGAACTTGGGATGTGAAGTCGCCGAATAGTTGCAAATCCCTTTCCATGCTAATTATCAAATAAAAGCTTAGATTTTCTTAAACCCATTTGGACTAAAAAGATTCTTTGTCTTCTTCTCCTCTTCGTGGAAACTTTCCTCCTCTCACATCAAGTAGTGTCCAGTTGAGTGGTGGAAAAGCTGACTGACTATTTATAGCGTTGCTATGTTTATCCTTTGTGTGTCGAGAAAGTCGCCGTAGTCTAGTAGGTAGTGTGTTGGCTTATTAGACGAAAAGCCAGGGTTCGAGCCCCAGGCCAGACATCAAAATAAAATAAAAAAAAAAATATTTCTTCGGCGACTTGCTCTCAGCAGATTTCTGGCAAAAACTCCGAGAAGAAATAAAATTGCCATGAAAAGTTTCTCAAAAATCTGTCGTTCGGAGTCGACTTTAAACTGTAGGTCCCGCCACTCATGTATAAAATTAACACACATAATATAAGTGGTGTGAGAAACTACTCCTAACTGAAGGGTTGTAATGACCAATTATGTTAGGTATGTGTATGAACTTGGGATGTCTAATTGGTAGTCAACCACCTTAACCATGAAGCATTTATGGAACTATCGGACTCCCACCAGTGATTAATGATTACTAATGAATTATTGACGGCTTTACAAGGTCGTCATGCACAAAATTTCACTGAATTTAACGTAGCACGGTGTAAACAGATGTTTTTTGTTCACTTTAATGGAGAATTCTTTATTAAACGATAGGTTTGTAATCGTTCTATGACATGTCTAAGAAGAAACTGTCAAACAGTGCTTAATTCTACAC
This sequence comes from Sarcophaga carnaria, assembly GCA_958299815.1. Lineage (NCBI taxonomy): Eukaryota > Metazoa > Arthropoda > Insecta > Diptera > Sarcophagidae > Sarcophaga > Sarcophaga carnaria. The sequence continues at coordinate 11,784,455 of OY283153.1, forward strand.
ATAAAATTCATTTCCATACTGTTACAAACCTCATGTCATACGCAATATCCCTACGAATAGCAATATACCAACCAACCCAGTGAGTTTTAATCTTTTTTATAATTTTTTTTAAGTGTTTTATTATTATTTTCTCTCTCTCACTTGTTATATTTTCCAAGTAAAATTAACAAATCGAGAGAACACGTCATCGTCAACATCATGGCTCCATTATAATCACAGCGCATACCAGGGGTAAGAAAGTATAGTATGGTTTTATAATGCACATGTGAAATTTGTATACAATTTTAAGCAGAAAGAAAACAACAAAAACCACAACAATTGTTGCCAGGAGTATGACTATCTGTCTGTCTGTCGGTGAAACTCCTAATTGAGATGAAGTGTGCCTGTATCTATAATTTCCAATTTTATAAACCGAGCGTTAATTTAAGTGGCAATTAATTAAAATACTCATCATGATTTTCATTTCATTCATTCTCTGCGCTTTTTGTTTCTATTTAATTGCCTATTCAGTTGGTTATTGGGATTAAGTGTTTAATTGTGTTATTTGTTTAAAAATATCAGACGAAATGGTGATAATGAAAGAATTATTACCCAAGTATTTTAAAGTTCTATCTAAACCAAATTAAAAACCGGAGTCCGTCAAGGTTGTGTGCTGTCACCACTCCTCTTTAACTGCGTCCTCGCTGTAGTGATGCAAAAGTCGACAAATCATAGGAGAGGGATTACATGGGGTCTACAAGACAGATTAGAAGACCTGGACTATACGGATGACATACAGTTTGTCAAAAAAATCTTTGCACATAGAAGAAAGTAAAAAAAATTTGAAAAATTCATTGATTTCTAATATAAATAACCAACTTTTTCATTTTTTTCAAACAGAATTTTATAAACATATGTTTTGTTAATATAATAATTAAAAAACTTTTATAACAATGAAAATATTCTAATGTAAAATATTAAAAAACAAAAACAATTCAATTCTACTACTGTCAAAAAAATGTTTGCACACTTGACAAAATATTAAGACTTATGCAGTTTTTTTAAAATTATAGTGCTAATAGTCATCAATCGTCGAGTGTAGACACCTTCTCGTGGATTGAATAAGCTTCGGAATGTCATATTCTAACGGTATTTTTTCCCATTCTTCTTTGATGAAATTTATCAATTCGATTTTAATTGTGGGCGATCTTTTTCCTACCTTTTTCTTTAGATGAACCCACAGATTTTCGATAGGTTTAATATCAGAACTTTGGGCAGGAGTATCAATAACTTTGGAGCAGTTGTAAAGTAACCTGGACTTACATAAATAAGATTTATATTTAGGATCATTATCTTGATAGTACTTGTAATTAATTTCATTCGGATTAACCGGGTCAATAAAACCAAATTTCTTAATGCTGGCGGTCAGTTCATTTTTTAAAATATCAAGATATACTTCCTTAGTCATTATTTTATTCAAAATCCTGATTACACCAACTCCCTTGCTGGATATACAGCCCCATACCATTACAGACAGTTTTCCAAACTTTACTGTAGGAATAAGATTTTAATTTTCTGGTACTGTCAGAGGCTTACGCCAAACTCTTTGAGGTCCGTCATGATAATAAAGCATTATTTTCGTCTCATCTGAGAAAATAACAGAGTCCCAGTACTCCGAAGGAAGTGATATGTATTCGGTGACAAATCTTAATATTTTTTCGACATTTTGTTCTGACAGCAGGGGTTTTTCCTAGCCACTCTTGAAGAATATTTGTGTTTTTGAAGAACATTTCTGATGGTTTCTTGGGAAACACGTAACCCAAAGTCTTTTTGCACTTGAAGAGCTAATCATCTCGTACTGGATTGTGGGCTACCATACACGATTCTAATAATTTTTCTTTCAACTCGCTGCGTCACATTTTTTGGCCTGCCTGTAAATCCTTTTAAGTCTAGTCCTCCTTCTTTTTCAGCATGGCATATAATATTATATACAGTCCTGATGTTCAAGGAGAACATATCGGCGATTTACTTGGCAGATTTGCCTTTGTAGTAGTTGAAATAGACCAATTGTATAATATTTTTTGAAACTCGTATTCCTGGCATTTTTTGTTTTCAAATATAAGGACACTTGTTACATAAAAAACGATCACTTCATTAATAAAACGTTGTTTACCCCTTTCACATTCCATCTCATTTGTAAAAAACCCAAAATGCACAACATTTTTGGGAAATAACGGCATTTTTTGTCATTTTTTTATTATCTTCATTCAATACGCAAAGATTTTTTGACACTCTTTATACTGTGTAAAGTTCTTTTGTTGTTGTTATTATTGTAATGTGTGTGACTATTAGAAAACTATTTTCGCCTTATGGTCGTGAACAAGTACAGTTATAGAATGTGTGCAAAAATAATAAAATATGTAAAGATTTTGTTGTTGGAACTCTTGAATGAAGATCACATTTTACATTTTTTTGTTCTGTGCAAAGATTTTTTTGACAAACTGTATGTTTATTAAGCCATTCTTTCTCCGACATGCCGTCGAAACTGGATCTAGTTAGCGAAACCGCAAAGTTAGCTGGATTAAAGATGAGTATCCACCAAACTAAATCACTCAGAATGAATGCTAACGCAACGGGGAAATTCCTAATATACGGCCAGGAAATTGATGAAGTGGAGTCCTTCTGCTATCTAGGCAGTATAATCGATAAATCCGGCGGTTCAAGAGCAGATATTGCCAGCCACATTAATAAGGCACGCAAAGCTTTTGCCCAACTTAACCCCGTTTGGAAATCATCTAATATATCGAGACGCACCAAAATTAAAATTTTCAACTCCAGCGTCAAATCCACATTACTTTACGGTTGCGAAACGTGGAATATGGCACCCCGAGATTCCCAGTCTATTCAAGTATTTGTGAACAAATGCCTGCGTAGAATCATGCGTGTTTACTGGCCCTCCATAATTTCCAATGCCCAACTCTGGTCAAATACAAAGCAACAATCAATAGAGATGGGCTGGCTTGGGCACACTCTTCGCAAGCCATTACATGCCGTCACAAGGAAAGCCATTGATTGGAACCCCCAGGGAAGCAGACGCATCGGACGACCATCACACACCTAGAAATGCCAAATCACAATTGTATTATCCAAACGAACGAAGTGAAACATCATCGGGTTCATTGGAACCAACTTGTTGCGGCCCTATGCTCCCTAGAGGAGTATGAGGAACATATATATATATCTAAACCACTTGAAAATTGATTAAATTTTCTTAAAGTCTGGGTTTTCAGGGTTTTGTTTTTCAAGGCTGTTGATCCGGCAAGGCTGTCAGCCTCTTTCGCCTGAAGTATTATATACTTAGCGGCGCACTATGTGGCATTTACCCCGAAAAGCTGGCCAAAAAGGCAAAAATGAATTTAAAGAAATTAAAGAAACTGAGTATACAATTCGATAGACAACAAAATTCTGCATTGTATAGTGAATTTTCACGACTTTAAGTTGAGATTTGTAGATTTGAGACGATGTCAAAGTCAGGAAAGTGAAGAAAATTAAATGCGTTTTTGGGGTTTTTTTTTGAAATTTTAATAGTAGGCTTATATGATATTTTTTTGTGGCTAAACAAATAGAGGTTTTATATTGATTTTTTCTTTATTTCAAAGGTATGAACAACTGCTACTTTCAGTTTTTATATATATACAGTTTGTCAAAAAAATCTTTGCACAGATCAAAAAAATGTAAAATGTGATCTTCATTCAAGAATTCTAACAACAAAATCTTTACATACTTTTTTATTTTTGCACACATTCTATAACTGTACTTGTTTACGACCATAAGGCGCCAATAGTTTTCTAATAGTCGCACACATTACAATAATAACAACAACAAAAGAACTTTACACAGTATAAAGGGTGTCAAAAAAATCTTTGCATATTGAATGAAGATAATAAAAAAAATGACAAAAAATGCCGTTATTTTCCAAGAATGTTGTGCATTTTGGATTTTTTAACAAATGAGATGGAATGTGAAAGGGGTAAACAACGTTTTATTAATGAAGTGATCGTTTTTTATGTAACAAGTGTCCTTTTGAATACAAAAAATGCCAGGAATACGAGTTTCAAAAAATATTATACAATTGGTCTATTTCAACTACTACAAAGGCAAATCTGCCAAGGGAATCGCCGATATGTTCTCCCTGAACATCAGGACTGTATATAATATTATATCCCGTGCTGAAAAAGAAGGAGGACTAGACTTAAAAGGATTTGCAGGCAGGCAAAAAATGTGACGCAGCGAGTTGAAAGAAAAATTATTAGAATCGTGTATGGTAGCCCACAATCCAGTACGAGATGATTAGCTCTTCAAGTGCAAAAAGACTTTGGGTTACGTGTTTCCCAAGAAACCATCAGAAATGTTCTTCAAAAACACAAATATTCTTCAAGAGTGGCTAGGAAAAAACCCCTGCTGTCAGCACAAAATGTCGAAAAGAGATTAAGATTTGCCACCGAATACATTTCACTTCCTCCGGAGTACTGGGACTCTGTTATTTTCTCAGATGAGACGAAAATAATGCTTTATTATCATGACGGACCATAAAGAGTTTGGCGTAAGCACTATAAAATAAAAATCGTATTCCTACAGTAAAGTTTGGAAAACTGTCTGTAATGGTATGGGGCTGTATATCCAGCAAGGGAGTTGGTGTAATCAGGATTTTGGATGAAATAATGACTAAGGAAGTATATCTTGATATTTTGAAAAATGAACTGACCGCCAGCATTAAGAAATTTGTTTTTATTGACCCGGTTAATCCGAATAAATTTAATTACAAGTACTATCAAGATAATGATTCTAAACATAAATCTTATTTATGTAAGTCCAGGTTACTTTACAACTGCTCCAAAGTTATTGATACTCCTGCCCAAAGTCCTGATATTAAACCTATCGAAAATCTGTGGGTTCATCTAAAGCAAAAGGTAGGAAAAAGATCGCCCACAATTAAAATCGAATTGATAAATTTCATCAAAGAAGAATGGGAAAAAATACCGTTAGAATATGACATTCCGAAGCTTATTCAATCCATGAGAAGGTGTCTGCAATCGGTGATTGATGCTCAAGGTGGACACACAAAATATTAGCACTATAATTTTAAAAAAACTGCATAAGTCAATATTTTGTCAAGTGTGCAAACATTTTTTTGACAGCAGTAAAATTGGATTGTTATTGTTTTTTAATATTTTACATTAGAATATTTTCATTGTTATAAATGTTTTTTTTATTTATTTTATTAACAAAACATATGTTTATAAAATCCTGTTTGAAAAAATTGAAAAAGTTGGTTATTTATATTAGAAATCAATGAATTTTTCGAAGTTTTTTTATTTTTCTCTATGTGCAAAGATTTCTTTGACAAACTGTATGTATATCTCATATATTAATGTTAAAATTATTCGTTCAAAATTTAAAAATAATAAAAATTTCACATTTTTTTATCCTCCCTAAAAAAAAAGATAAGGATTTTAAAGGTGAAAGTAGTTTTTAGTAGTTTAATGTTATATACCACAAGAAAGTATGAACTCTCTGTATTCCGGAACAAAAAAAGAAGTTTGCGCAAATTTGCGCAATTATTTTTGGCGATTTTTTGAAAACTTTACTTTTTTTTGAAAAATTTAAAATTTTAGACGCAGTATAATAAAGCCAATGGCAATAAAGCCATATGGCGTACGAATTATGCGAGGAAATTCAGTAGAAGCGATACCAATCGAGATGTCCTGAATAGGTTACTTTTATGCAGTGACCCTTTTATAAGCTGCAGTACACAAAAATCGCGAAGGAATAAAAAAGCATTTTCATCAGATACTCCTTCCTGACATTGATGATGAAAATGATAACGATTTTAACGATTGTAGTTAGTTTCACTTTTTAGGTATTTTTAAGTTAAGTATTAAATAATGTAAAATAAATAATATAAATAAATATTAATTATCATGGTATGTATATCGATTATTATAACAATATGAGATGTATGTTAGATTTTCTTAATGGGCCGTGTATGGTACCTAGGGGCACTTATGATCCGATCATAATAAAATGTGATCATAAATGATTCACATTCATATTAAGCATGTTCATGTCGAATTTCATCGAGATAATAACATTTTTAAGCCAATTATAATTACTAAACATATTTTCTTAAGGGGCCCTATTTTGGACCAAGGGGCAATTATTGACCGACCATAACAAAATTTGGTAATATGATTTAGATTTACAAAATACACGCTCATACCGAATTTCATCGCGATACCGATGTTTTTAAGCCATTTCTAAGCGCAAACGTGAATTTCTAAAGGAGACTTTATATGGGGACCAGGGTCAAATGTGATCCGATTTTCACTAAACTTTACATCATAATTTCTTGGTACACAGAACTGATCCATGCTAAATTTTATCATGATTGTTGCATGATTACCATAATTATGTGTAAATAAGTGCAATTTCGAGGGGAATTTGTATGGGGGCTAGGCGAAATCACGGACCGATTTGAACCAAAATCAGTTGGGTTCATCCTTGGGCCTAATTATCACTAACACGATCAAAAAATTCCAGCCATTAACTCATTCTATTAATTTTGGCGATTCAAAAATGGAATCAAACATTAGTAAAGTTATCGCCGTTATACCGACCGAAAGGTGCGAAAAAGTGGTCGAAAACTATCTCAAAAGCCTCAACCAATACGAAGACCGTCATTTAATGGTATTGTGTTGCGTACATACATAGATCCAAGTATTACATTGAAATAAAAGTTTTGTCGAAATCATAACCTCAATTAGGTTTTATTTAATTTTACTTTTGAAACAAAAAAATAGATACAGGGAATCGGTAAAGCTTTCCAAGGAGATCCTTTAGTTAAATCCCGGAAATATTGTAACTTTATTATCATGAAATTAAATATTTTATTTGCAATAAAATATACGATTCTCGTAACACTATTGGTGCATTTTATTACCAATATGGGCAACGAGACGTCAAAAGCGTTTACACACATAAAGGTGACTTTTCTTTTACCCTCTCTCTCTCTCTCTCTCTTTCTCTCTATCACTCATTGTTTCTTAACGGTTTTCTCTATTAAAAATTATAATTTTCTAAAAAATGTTCCATTCATAAGAAATAATGAAAAAATAAAAGAAACAACAACAACCGACCGACCATTGGTTGCTGTTTGTTTGCCACTTCGTGTACTATTTGTGCAACATATTGTTAAAGGTTCAACAAGTTCAGTCACCTCAATTTGTTGCTTGCTGCTCAGCTCACTCGTTGCGTGTGAGTCTTGCAAACACTATCAATTTGTTCGACAAACATTCCGTCAGTTAGTCGAACAATTACAGAGGCAGACAGACAGACAGACAGATAGTTGGGCCAGTTAAACAGACTTTCTACAAACATTTGATTGGGTTCGTTTGACCATTATTTTCGCGTGTTTGTTTCACTTAGAAAATTGTTAACAACAAATACAAACACACATGCATAGATACGTACGTTTTTATGTTTAATTTGCGGTTAAGGTGACGCTTTTTTATTTGCTGTTCACTTTGAAAATGAAAATTTAAAACAAAAGAAAAGAAGTTTTTTTATTTGTTTTACAAATTTGGTAAAGGGTGGCGTATACTGAATTTATTTGAAAGACAGTCACAGCACTATTATTAACAGGAATTTCTTAAAAACATCTTTTCCCAAAACGCCATGTATTTTACATATGACATGTCAGATGTAAAATACATGTCATTGAAAAATGTCAGTAGTGAAAAAAAATTCTAGGCGAGGACTATAGAAAAAAGGCGCCATTATTATAGGAATTTCATAAACAACGAATTTCCCCAAAACGACATGTATTTTACATATGACATGTCAGATGTAAAATACATGTCATCGAAAAATGTCTGTAGTGAATAAAATTCTAGGCGAGGACTATAGAAAAAAAGCGCCATTATTATAGGAATTTCATAAACAACGAATTTCCCCAAAACGACATGTATTTTACATATGACATGTCAGATGTAAAATACATGTCATCGAAAAATGTCTGTAGTGAATAAAATTCTAGGCGAGGACTATAGAAAAAAAGCGCCATTATTATAGGAATTTCATAAACAACGAATTTCCCCAAAACGACATGTATTTTACATATGACATGTCAGATGTAAAATACATGTCATCGAAAAATGTCTGTAGTGAATAAAATTCTAGGCGAGGACTATAGAAAAAAAACGCCATTACAGTGTGGTGGGACCTACAGTTTAAAGTCGACTCCGAACGACAGATTTTTGAGAAACTTTTCATGGCAATTTTATTTACTCTCAGAGTTTTTGCCAGAAATCTGCTGAGAGGAAGTCGCCGAAGAAATACTTTTTGTATTTTATTTTGATGTCTGGCCTGGGGCTCGAACCCTGGCTTTTCGTCTAATAAGCCAACACACTACCTACTAGACCACGGCGACTTCTAGGCGAGGACTATAGAACAAAAGCGCCATTATTAACAGGAATTTCTTAAATAACGAATTTCCCCAAAACTGCATGTATTTTACATATGACATGTCAGATGTAAAATACATGTTATCGAAAAATGTCTGTAGTGAAAAAAAAATTCTAGTCGAGGACCATAGAAAGAGTATTAACCACAGGTCGATTTTATTTTATTGTTTTTAATACAAATAGTTGCCTTTGTATTTACAATTTATTCATTGCACAACAAGTATTTATTTGTTTATCGTTCTATTCTATAATTTTTTCTTTTTTTTTTGCAATGAATGTTATTATTGTTGCTGTTGTTTTATTACAATTGTCAACATTATTCATTTATTTGTTTACTTAACAGCAGCAGTATAATATTTTTTTATAAACACACACACTCACAACGAAAAAAACAATTCAAAATGATTTTTTTAAGTATGTAATTTGCAATTCATGAGATGGATACCCAACAAGTGCATTTATGTAACCACAAGGGTTTAGAAGTGGTTATGAGAGTGTAGATAACATTATTAGAAGCAACGCTTTGTTGATAAAAAAAAATACATAGGTAAACCTCAGCGTGAGATTCATTTTTTTGTTTGTATTTGTGGTCTGCTTCGTGGCTAGTTTTCGATTAGTTGATCGATTTTATATGGGTTATGTTACCTCAATGGCCTTGTGAATCATCACTGATATTTGAAATTCCTCCTGGGAACAAAAGCGTCACCTCTATTACAGTCATAATCTAACCGATCTCACTGATTTCATTGCTATTTCCTATCCTTGAAGTCTCAGGCATTATAATACAAAGTGACGTTTCAATAACAAAGAGATTAACTTTCCTCTAACGAGCGTCAAACCAACGATCTCATCACTCACACTTCCCGCAAACACAACGGAACGTGAAACCACTTGTAGAGAGATGTAAAGAGATATTAAGAATATACAGTGGTGGCCTTATAATTAGAAACGATGTTTCTGGAACAGAGTTCTCTGGAGTGACGAATCTAAGTTTAATTTGTCCCAATCTGATGGCTAAACGTATGTAAGACGTCCTCCAAACAAAGCCTTTGATCCCAGGTACACAGTTAAAACTGTAAAACAAATTAACAAACTTACATGTTGCTAAGTCGTTTATAATTATAAGGCCACCACTGTATAAACGAAACGAATTTCTTTAAATCTATTGACCAGTTTTAGGCACCTTATAACGATCATACAAGCATATGACTGAGAAACACTGACGACGAACTGCAGACACATACGATAAACTACATATTATAGTATAATACAGTCCAAGTGGTTTAAAGTGACCTGCTATTTAACCAGTATTCTTTTCATTTTCGAGTTTACCTTCTCTATATGGATTTTCCTTCTCCAGCACTAGCTATTGCCAACAATATAGTGCAATAACCACTAGTTTTCACTACTACTCGATTAGCCAATAGCTTCTTCTCAAAATTGTATTTTTCAGAACTCCTTCCCACACTGGTGAAGCATATAACAACTAACTCTCGTTACTCATTAACTGGGTATTTGGTATGTGTGTGAAGATAAATTCAAATTTAACTAGCAAAGACAAAAACCAAAAATTTTAACAGAGGTAATGTTAAAGCTAACAGAGCAATGTTAAGTGGTTAACAGAAAATAGTCAAGGTAGGATTATCGATATTGTGGGCAAATGGGACTTGCTGCACATATCCCACTATATACAAATTGTAGCCTAAGGTGTCCCTAATAAAACCCAATAAGTCGTATATCCCAAATAATTTTGGAACTTGAGATATCGGGCTTCAAATATAGCCTATGTTAACAGTGTCTGGGTAGGATGAGGGATGATGGATATTGTGGAAAAATGGGACTTGCTGCACATATCCCACTATATACAAATTGTAGCCTAAGATGTCCCTAATAAAACCCAATAAGTCGTATATCCCAAATAATTTTGGAACTTGAGATATCGGGCTTCAAATATAGCCTATGTTAACAGTGTCTGGGTAGGATGAGGGATGATGGATATTGTGGAAAAATGGGACTTGCTGCACATATCCCACTATATACAAATTGTAGTCTAAGGTGTCCCTAATAAAACCCAATAACTCGTATATCCCAAATAATTTTGGAACTTGAGATATCGGGCGTCATATATACCCTATGTTAACAGTGGCTGGGTATGATGACGGCTGATCGATATTGTGGAAAAATGGGACTTGCTGCACATATCTCACTATATACAAATTGTAGCCTAAGGTGTCCCTAATAAAACCCAATAAGTCGTATATCCCAAATAATTTTGGAACTTGAGATATCGGGCTTCAAATATAGCCTATGTTAACAGTGGGTGGGTAGGATGACGGATGATGGATATTGTGGAAAAATGGGACTTGCTGCACATATCCCACTATATACAAATTGTAGCCTAAGGTGTCCCTAATAAAACCCAATAAGTCGTATATCCCAAATAATTTTGGAACTTGAGATATCGGGCTTCAAATATAGCCTATGTTAACAGTGTCTGGGTAGGATGAGGGATGATGGATATTGTGGAAAAATGGGACTTGCTGCACATATCCCACTATATACAAATTGTAGCCTAAAGTGTCCCTAATAAAACCCAATAAGTCGTATATCCCAAATAATTTTGGAACTTGAGATATCGGGCGTCATATATACCCTATGTTAACAGTGGCTGGGTAGGATGACGGATGATAGATATTGTGGAAAAATGGGACTTGCTGCACATATCCCACTATATACAAATTGTAGCCTAAAGTGTCCCTAATAAAACCCAATAAGTCGTATATCCCAAATAATTTTGGAACTTGAGATATCGGGCGTCATATATACCCTATGTTAACAGTGGCTGGGTAGGATGACGGATGATAGATATTGTGGAAAAATGGGACTTGCTGCACATATCCCACTATATACAAATTGTAGCCTAAGGTGTCCCTAATAAAACCCAATAAGTCGTATATCCCAAATAATTTTGGAACTTGAGATATCGGGCTTCAAATATAGCCTATGTTAACAGTGTCTGGGTAGGATGACGGATGATGGATATTGTGGAAAAATGGGACTTGCTGCACATATCCCACTATATACAAATTGTAGCCTAAGGTGTCCCTAATAAAACCCAATAAGTCGTATATCCCAAATAATTTTGGAACTTGAGATATCGGGCTTCAAATATAGCCTATGTTAACAGTGTCTGGGTAGGATGAGGGATGATGGATATTGTGGAAAAATGGGACTTGCTGCACATATCCCACTATATACAAATTGTAGCCTAAAGTGTCCCTAATAAAACCCAATAAGTCGTATATCCCAAATAATTTTGGAACTTGAGATATCGGGCGTCATATATACCCTATGTTAACAGTGGCTGGGTAGGATGACGGATGATAGATATTGTGGAAAAATGGGACTTGCTGCACATATCCCACTATATACAAATTGTAGCCTAGAGTGTCCCTAATAAAACCCAATAAGTCGTATATCCCAAATAATTTTGGAACTTGAGATATCGGGCTTCAAATATAGCCTATGTTAACAGTGGCTGGGTAGGATGACGGATGATGGATATTGTGGAAAAATGGGACTTGCTGCACATATCCCACTATATACAAATTGTAGCCTAAGATGTCCCTAATAAAACCCAATAAGTCGTATATCCCAAATAATTTTGGAACTTGAGATATCGGGCGTCATATATACCCTATGTTAACAGTGGCTGGGTAGGATGACGGATTATGGATATTGTGGAAAAATGGGACTTGCTGCACATATCCCACTATATACAAATTGTAGCCTAAAGTGTCCCTAATAAAACCCAATAAGTCGTATATCCCAAATAATTTTGGAACTTGAGATATCGGGCTTCAAATATAGCCTATGTTAACAGTGTCTGGGTAGGATGAGGGATGATGGATATTGTGGAAAAATGGGACTTGCTGCACATATCCCACTATATACAAATTGTAGCCTAAAGTGTCCCTAATAAAACCCAATAAGTCGTATATCCCAAATAATTTTGGAACTTGAGATATCGGGCGTCATATATACCCTATGTTAACAGTGGCTGGGTAGGATGACGGCTGATCGATATTGTGGAAAAATGGGACTTGCTGCACATATCCCACTATATACAAATTGTAGCCTAAGGTGTCCCTAATAAAACCCAATAAGTCGTATATCCCAAATAATTTTGGAACTTGAGATATCGGGCTTCAAATATAGCCTATGTTAACAGTGGGTGGGTAGGATGACGGATGATGGATATTGTGGAAAAATGGGACTTGCTGCACATATCCCACTATATACAAATTGTAGCCTAAGGTGTCCCTAATAAAATCCAATAAGTCGTATATCCCAAATAATTTTGGAACTGGAGATATCGGGCGTCATATATACCCTATGTTAACAGTGGCTGGGTAGGATGACGGATGATGGATATTGTGGAAAAATGGGACTTGCTGCACATATCCCACTGTATACAAATTGTAGCCTAAGATGTCCATAGTAAAACCCAATAAGTCGTATATCCCAAATAATTTTGGAACTTGAGATATCGGGCTTCAAATATGCTATATATATATAGATACAAATATGTATACAATATAATATGTAGCAAACGTAGCTAACTTTTTTTATTTCATAGTACCTTTTAAAATTTTCGGACATATTAGATTTTAACAGAACAGATTTCGGATTTTAGCAGAACAGATTTCAGATTTTAACAGAACTGATTTCTGATTTAACAGAAAAACAGGGTTGTTTATAATGGAGGGAACAGTAGAAGATTAGGTGTTTGTCAAACAGTTTATTATAGCAATACACTGCAGCTTCATTAGAAGGTGCTGTGGTCTAGTCGGTAGTGTGTTGGCTTATTAGACGAAAGGCCGTGGTTCAAATCCCAAGTCGGGTGTCAAAAAGATTTATTTTTTATTTTTTTAATACATATTAGAAATATAAAATTTATCAGTATATACTTATATCAATATTTCAATATTAAAATATATGTATTAGAAGAAAAAGTAAAATAAATCACGCAAAAACCCTAACTCGGGATTGAACTTGTACATGATTGCGAATAAGCAATTGAATTTCAAATTCATTCAGCTTTCAAAGATGTACGTATTTTATTTAATGTATTATAGTCTTTTTTATTATATATATTAATAAGCTTTAATTTAATTTAATAGTATATATTTTATATATTTAATATGTATTAGAAAAAATATATATTTTTTAAAAAAGGAAAAAACACCCTTTTCATACCCGATCTGCGATTCGAACCGTGACCTTTCGTTTAGTAATCCAACACACTACCTACTAGACCACAGCGAATCGTTATTTGGTTTTAGTTACCATGACGGAAAGTGAACTTTGCAATTTTTTTTGACTAACTGTTTAAAAGTAAAAACAAAACTGGGGCTTCCCCGATGTTTTCATTGTACTACATTCAAGTGACGCATTTTAATCTCGCATATTTTGTACTGAAATGATATTAACATAATAATTAATGATAATGAATAACAAAAAAGAAAACTACAATACATTAATATATATGCTTTATAAAAAAGAAAACACATCCTGGCCAGGGGCTAAACCAATCTGTTTGACATCATTGTTAAAAGTTGTAAGTACTAGACTCTTGAGGATATTTTTAAAATTATTCTCTATCATGCCTGAGTTCAATCCCTAACTGGGGTGGTTTTTGTCTGATTTTTTTTAAATTTATTATATAATATAATTATTTAATTGAACTATTTAATTTAATTATTATTATTTGATGTAATTATAAAAATTAATAAAATTATTATAATTAATTAAATAAATACAAAATTTTTGAGAATATTTTTGAAACATGAATTAATTTAAAATTCACGTTGACTGCCAACTACGAGATAACTCGTAGATTGCGTTCCCTTCTAGGGAAAGCCACTTGTCCTCATTAAAAAAACATCAGTTTTTCTTTTTGAAAAAATAGAGCTTTTAGTAATACATATAATGTGAAAAAATCAAATTGTCATTTGTGGCCAATTTCCTGAAAATTGCTGCGGCAGTCAAATTGTTAAATAAATTCAATTGCTTATTCTCAATCATGACCAAGTTCAAACGAACAAAAGGTCACGGTTCAAATCCCAAGTCGGGCGTCAAAAAGATTTTTTTATTTTATTATTTTTTTTCTAATACATATATTTTAAAATTGAAATATTGATATAAATATATACTGAAAAATTTTATATATCTGATATGTATTAGAAAAAATAAAAAAATAAAAAGAAATTTGTTGAAGCCCGACTTGGGATTTGAACCGCGGACTTTCGTCTAATAAGCCAACACACTACCGACTAGACCACAGCACCTTCAAATGAAGCCGCAGTGTATTGCTATAATAAACTGTTTGACAAACACCTAATCTTCTACTGTTCCCTCCATTATAAACAACCCTGTTTTTCTGTTAAATCAGAAATCAGTTCTGTTAAAATCTGAAATCTGTTCTGCTAAAATCCGAAATCTGTTCTGTTAAAATCTAATATGTCCGAAAATTTTAAAAGGTACTATGAAATAAAAAAAGTTAGCTACGTTTGCTACATATTATATTGTATACATATTTGTATCTATATATATATAGCATATTTGAAGCCCGATATCTCAAGTTCCAAAATTATTTGGGATATACGACTTATTGGGTTTTACTATGGACATCTTAGGCTACAATTTGTATACAGTGGGATATGTGCAGCAAGTCCCATTTTTTCACAATATCCATCATCCGTCATCCTACCCAGCCACTGTTAACATAGGGTATATATGAAGCCCGATATCGCAAGTTCCAAAATTATTTGGGATATACGACTTATTGGGTTTTATTAGGGACACGTTAGGCTACAATTTGTATATAGTGGGATATGTGCAGCAAGTCCCATTTTTCCACAATATCCATCATCCGTCATCCTACCCAGCCACTGTTAACATAGGCTATATTTGAAGCCCGATATCTCAAGTTCCAAAATTATTTGGGATATACGACTTATTGGGTTTTATTAGGGACACCTTAGACTACAATTTGTATATAGTGGGATATGTGCAGCAAGTCCCATTTTTCCACAATATCCATCATCCGTCATCCTACCCAGCCACTGTTAACATAGGGTATGTATGAAGCCCGATATCTCAAGTTCCAAAATTATTTGGGATATACGACTTATTGGGTTTTATTAGGGACACCTTAGGCTACAATTTGTATATAGTGGGATATGTGCAGCAAGTCCCATTTTTCCACAATATCCATCATCCGTCATCCTACCCAGCCACTGTTAACATAGGGTATATATGAAGCCCGATATCTCAAGTTCCAAAATTATTTGGGATATACGACTTATTGGGTTTTATTAGGGACACCTTAGGCTACAATTTGTATATAGTGGAATATGTGCAGCAAGTCCCATTTTTCCACAATATCCATCATCCGTCATCCTACCCAGCCACTGTTAACATAGGGTATATATGAAGCCCGATATCTCAAGTTCCAAAATTATTTGGGATATACGACTTATTGGGTTTTATTAGGGACACCTTAGGCTACAATTTGTATATAGTGGGATATGTGCAGCAAGTCCCATTTTTCCACAATATCCATCATCCGTCATCCTACCCAGCCACTGTTAACATAGGGTATATATGAAGCCCGATATCGCAAGTTCCAAAATTATTTGGGATATACGACTTATTGGGTTTTATTAGGGACACGTTAGGCTACAATTTGTATATAGTGGGATATGTGCAGCAAGTCCCATTTTTCCACAATATCCATCATCCCTCATCCTACCCAGCCACTGTTAACATAGGGTATATATGAAGCCCGATATCTCAAGTTCCAAAATTATTTGGGATATACGACTTATTGGGTTTTATTAGGGACACCTTAGGCTACAATTTGTATATAGTGGGATATGTGCAGCAAGTCCCATTTTTCCACAATATCCATCATCCGTCATCCTACCCAGCCACTGTTAACATAGGGTATATATGAAGCCCGATATCTCAAGTTCCAAAATTATTTGGGATATACGACTTATTGGGTTTTATTAGGGACACCTTAGGCTACAATTTGTATATAGTGGGATATGTGCAGCAAGTCCCATTTTTCCACAATATCCATCATCCCTCATCCTACCCAGCCACTGTTAACATAGGGTATGTATGAAGCCCGATATCTCAAGTTCCAAAATTATTTGGGATATACGACTTATTGGGTTTTATTAGGGACACCTTAGGCTACAATTTGTATATAGTGGGATATGTGCAGCAAGTCCCATTTTTCCACAATATCCATCATCCGTCATCCTACCCAGCCACTGTTAACATAGGGTATATATGAAGCCCGATATCTCAAGTTCCAAAATTATTTGGGATATACGACTTATTGGGTTTTATTAGGGACATCTTAGGCTACAATTTGTATATAGTGGGATATGTGCAGCAAGTCCCATTTTTCCACAATATCCATCATCCGTCATCCTACCCAGCCACTGTTAACATAGGGTATGTATGAAGCCCGATATCTCAAGTTCCAAAATTATTTGGGATATACGACTTATTGGGTTTTATTAGGGACACCTTAGGCTACAATTTGTATATAGTGGGATATGTGCAGCAAGTCCCATTTTTCCACAATATCCATCATCCGTCATCCTACCCAGCCACTGTTAACATAGGGTATATATGAAGCCCGATATCTCAAGTTCCAAAATTATTTGGGATATACGACTTATTGGGTTTTATTAGGGACACCTTAGGCTACAATTTGTATATAGTGGGATATGTGCAGCAAGTCCCATTTTTCCACAATATCCATCATCCGTCATCCTACCCAGCCACTGTTAACATAGGGTATATATGAAGCCCGATATCTCAAGTTCCAAAATTATTTGGGATATACGACTTATTGGGTTTTATTAGGGACACCTTAGGCTACAATTTGTATATAGTGGGATATGTGCAGCAAGTCCCATTTTTCCACAATATCCATCATCCGTCATCCTACCCAGCCACTGTTAACATAGGGTATATATGAAGCCCGATATCTCAAGTTCCAAAATTATTTGGGATATACGACTTATTGGGTTTTATTAGGGACACGTTAGGCTACAATTTGTATATAGTGGGATATGTGCAGCAAGTCCCATTTTTCCACAATATCCATCATCCGTCATCCTACCCAGCCACTGTTAACATAGGCTATATTTGAAGCCCGATATCTCAAGTTCCAAAATTATTTGGGATATACGACTTATTGGGTTTTATTAGGGACACCTTAGACTACAATTTGTATATAGTGGGATATGTGCAGCATGTCCCATTTGCCCACAATATCGATAATCCTACCTTGACTATTTTCTGTTAACCACTTAACATTGCTCTGTTAGCTTTAACATTACCTCTGTTAAAATTTTTGGTTTTTGTCTTTGCTAGTTAAATTTGAATTTATCTTCACACACATGTATTTGGTTTCCACCAGAGACTGAGTTAAAGATCTTAGCCACTCCGCTTATAACAATTAGAACAGAATGGCTTGTTGTATTCCTTTGAGCAAAAAATGCAAGTCATCTACCAAAGAAAATGCAAGTTATCGACCAAAAAATGCACGTCATCAGCCAAAAAATGCAAATCATTGACAAACAAATGCAAGTTATCGACCAAAAAAAGTGCAAGTCATCGACAAAAAAAAATGCAAGTCATCGACCAAAAAATCAAGTCATCTACCAAAGAAAATGCAAGTCATCTTACAAAAAAATGCAAGTCATCCACCAAAAAAATGCACGTCATCGACCAAAAAAATGCACGTCATCGACCAAAAAATTAAAATAATTGACAAAAAATGCAAGTTATCGACCAAAAAAATTCAAGTTATCGACCAAAAAAATGCAAGTCATCGACCAAAAAATCAAGTCATCTACCAAAGAAAATGCAAGTTATCGACCAAAAAATGCAAGTCATCGACCAAAAAATTCAAATAATTGACAAAAAAAAAATGCAAGTTATCGACCAAAAAATACAAGTCATCGATCAAAAAATTGTAATAAATAAATAAGTTAAAATAAAATAAATTTTTAAAACATGTTTCCCAACTATTTCTTTACTAATAACAACCTGGTGGTGTCCAATAGACAGCTAGTGGCTAATAAAGTGTGTAGTAAGCAGTGTAAATCATTAGCAAGTGAGAGACAATCCCCCAACACTTCAGAACTGGCGTGTACTCGGAAGCATAAAAGCAATACGATTTTAATACGATACAAATTAAAGTTAAACACACACCGTATACATATAAAAAAAGAAAACAGAAAAAATAAAAAATAAATCTAATCTGTTTAATGTTAACCAAGGTCAAGTAAAGAAATATTTTTTTTTGTTTTTCTTTTACTTAATTAAAATAAAATAAATACACACTATTTAAAAAATAAAAAAGAAATGCTAATATAATAACACATACGTACTACATACATACATACATATGTATGGATGTATATGTATACATAAACTTAGAAATGTAAATAATAATGAGAAAAAAACGGCAAAAGAATTTAAATACAAAATAAGTGGAATAAAAGTAGCAAATATCACCAAACAACAGTGGATAGCAAAGTAGTATTTAGGTATGGCATATGGGTATACAATTTCACAATACAATTTCAAGAATTCATTGTGCAAAAATTAATTTCAAAAAACAAAAAAAAAAATTATTAACGAAAATCATCAACAGTAAACAGTAAAATTAATCGAAATAAATCATAATCGAACTTGTTAGAAACACTTGCCGATAACGATTACCGGTGATGACAACATGATGATAATTTTTGATAACAAAAATTTTATGTTTTTTTTTATTCTTCATTCTTTCATTCACCAAAATCAATCAAATTAATTCCAGGAAAAGAAAAAAACAGAAACGATTTTTGATTTAAATATTGTTTTTTTTTTTATTCTTTCATTGGGTGTATGTGTGTTAAAATTTCAAAAAAGAGAGGAATTTTTTTAAAATACTTTTCAAAGTTCAAATCTACTTTGAGTACAATATATGATTGACATGTGTAAATATGATTGATAGACCATGATTGATAGCGCAATGATTTGACGAGAATCAATCATACCATATTGTCACAGGGTCCCACTCTTTTCCAAGGTCCATACCAGCTGTCCTGACCTTGCCGTGAAATTAGTAGAGAAATGTATATTCTATGTGGGATCAGTGGCCTTCTAGATCGATTATCTTGAGAGCAAATGAAGCCCGTTAATAACTCAAATCTCTTTCTATTGTAATTGACTAAGTAAAATTTAATTTTTCTCAAATCCATTTGGCTGGAAAAGAGTCTACGTCTACCCCTATCTTCCTTTTCACTGAGAATAACCTTCCAATATACATCTCTTTCCACTGCATAGAAAAAATCCGGGTTTTTCCCCTCCTAGCAAGCCTGCTCTGCCTGCTCATTGTCATGAACTGCTACCTAACCTGGTATTCAACAGAGCGTAACCCTGTTTTCCTTGCTCAGAAGATTTTCAGAATACTGTCATTAGTACTCACACATTGATGACCATGCGGAGGTGCCCTTTGGAGATTCAAAGTGCTGGAAAGTGCTGCGATATATATTAAGGATTGTGACATTAGATTTTCGTATAGGTTGTTTGACAATAGCAATGTTTTCCAGGTGGTGGTCATGACCATATTGAAAGCAGCACAATGCTTTACTCGGTCAACCAGCCATCAAGACCATCACGATAGCCACCTTCACCACAGACTGCATCCAGTAATGCTGAAAATTTCTCAGGGAAGTTTCCCATCATTTAAAAGGTAGCACTTCCAAGTCATAGGTATATCGCAGTAAATCGTTTTGCTAATGAACTGGCCAGATCTAGCAGAGAGCTTGCATTCTATGTTAATGGACCCATGCCTTGAAAATAGTAGGTAAGCACCGATCGTTCGTTATCGTTAGGGAGACTCAACTTTTTTGACA
The DNA here is from genome assembly GCA_958299815.1 of Sarcophaga carnaria. Taxonomy (NCBI): domain Eukaryota; kingdom Metazoa; phylum Arthropoda; class Insecta; order Diptera; family Sarcophagidae; genus Sarcophaga; species Sarcophaga carnaria. The sequence continues at coordinate 11,804,955 of OY283153.1, forward strand.
ATATGGGTGTACATGGGATAGGAATATGAAAAGTTCTGATTGTTTACATACATACATACATACATACATACATAAACGGTCATTACAACCCTTCAGTCAGGACCTAGTTTCTCACACCACTCATATCGTGCGTGTTAATTTTATACATGAGCGAAGGGGCCTACAGTTTAAAGTCAATTCTGAACGTCAGATTTTTAAAAACCTTCATGGCGATTTCATTTACTCCCAGAGTTATTGCCAGAAATCTGCTGAGAGGAAGTCGCGGAAGTAATATTTTTTCATATTTTCGTTTTGATGTCTGTGACTTGGGGTTTGAACCCGGGCCTTACGTCTAATAATCCAACATACTACCTACTAGACTACGGCGACTACAGAGAGCTTGCATTCTATGTCATGTTAATGGACCCATGCCTTAAAAATAGTTGGCAATCACCGATCGTTCTATAGGGAGACTCAACTTTTTTGACAACATGGGTGTACATGGAATATGAATAAGAGAGGCGCTGGTTGTTTTCTTTTCTCAAATCAAATGGCCATCCATAGCATTTCACGTCTCATGCTATGAAAAGGCTGAGATTCTTGACTTCTTGATAATTTTTGAACTTTTTTGCCTGAAGTCTTCAAAATAGGAATTAATGTCTGTGTGATTTCCAATGTTTGATTCCCGGGGTAAACAATAATTTGTGGTATCACAAAGGCTGGAGGATCCACATTTAAATCTAATCCAAACCTACCGCTCTTGCATTTAAATTTTATGCTGGGAATAACTACAAGATTTTAATCGGTGTCGGTGTCTAGCCTCACAAGACAATACAAGTATTGTGGTCGAGTTTAAATTTAAATTTCTTTTTTTTTTCTTTTCGAAGCAAATAATTCTTATCTCTTAAGGCTGTTATCTATAGGCTGAAATTATGTACAAATAAACATGTATACGCACATATGTACATAGTATATGATTTTATATTCGTATTACAATTGTGAAAACATTTACATACGTCTTTTTAGGTGTTAAAAGTAATAATAAAAATTGCTGTTTGATCTTTAATAAAATTTTGAATGTTTAATAAGATTAACAAATAAAAATAATTTTTATTTTTATATACATAAACTTACCGGCAGACAACAAGTTCTTTTAATCAGTTTTAATTTTATTGAAATTCTTTATTAAAGTTGTTGTTTTTGTTGTTGTTGATAAGAACACCAGTCGTGTATTTTTCTTCTTTTTTTAATATTATTTTTCCATTTTACAAAACAAAATTTATATAAAAATAAAATTTTTTTCACTGTTTATGAATACTACATAAACGACGTTAATGTTTTAATAAATCTTTCTCCCGAACTACTAGAATTTTTAGTTTTTTTTTAGTTTGTTTTTATTCTTTGTTTTAATAATTTAATTAATTTGTAACACAGCAACACGTCACTACATTATAATTGGGAAAAGAAAAGAGGAAAAAATAGATTATTTTCCTACATTAACTTGGCAGCAGCAGCACTTTTTTTGTGGATGTAAATAAACTATGTTGTAAGAAAGTTAACAGAAATTCAAACCAATAAAGCTGTTGCAAAGGTATTCCATTCTAATTTCATACACAACTCGTAACAAAGTTGCCAGACTAAGGCCAGCAAAGAAAACTGATTCATGCATAGGGAACTTGCAGAGAAGTATTTACCATCTGATCCAGTTCACTCGACAAAGTGTGACTACCCCATGACTGTACAGACAGTTTAGGCTGAAATAATGGTGTGGCACCCCATGACTGTACTATTCGGTCTGAAATAAAGGCTATAAAGACTGCTGCTATGTAATTCCACTATCAGACTACATCCAGTGCAGATATGCAGTTATTTATTCACTATCAAGCTGCCATTAGATACCTAGAGATTGTGAACATACCTACATAATTGGTCATTACAACCCTTCAGTCAGGATTACGACCTAGCTTCTCACACCACTTATGTTGTGTGTGTTAATTTTATACATGAGTGGCGGGACCTACAGTATAAAATCGACTCCGAAAGACAGATTTTTGAGAAACTTTTCATGGCAATTTTATTTACTCACAGAGTTTTTGCCAGAAATCTGCTGAGAAGAAGTCGCCGAAGAAATACTTTTTGTATTATATGAAAATTTTTATATTATGAAAAATTTTGTATATTATGAAAATTATAAATGAATCTATGGAAACGGGTATTTTCCCCGAGAATTGGAAGACATCAATGGTAACACCTATTGAGAAGGTATCGGGAACAAATAAATGTGAAGAATTTCGGCCAATAAACTCGTTGAAATTATGTGAAAAAATACTTGAAAAAGTAGTAAAGAAACAACTCGAACAATACGTGGAAAATAATATTTTATCTAAATATCAATCGGGGTTTAGAAAACGATATTCATGCGAAACCGCGGTGAACTATGTTATCAATACATGGAAGAACATTGGCAAAAATAAGAAGATAATGGCAATATTTCTGGATTTTCGAAGAGCCTTTGAAACGATAGATAGAGACATTCTGATACAAAAATTATACAACTATGGAGTACGAGATAATGAATTGAATTGGTTTAAGTCTTTTCTAACAAATAGGAAACAAATAACAAGAGTCAATAACGTAAAATCGAGTGAAATAACAAATGAATATGGGGTTCCACAAGGATCTATCCTAGGTGCTTTGCTATTCATAATATATATTAATGACATGCCTAATGTCTTGCAAAAATGTGAAATAGTGTTATACGCGGACGATACTCTTATATTTAATATATCGGAAACGGATGAAGAATGCCAAATAAACTTAAAGTATGATCTTGAAAATGTAAATAAGTGGCTGAAAATGAATAAATTAAAACTCAACGAAGATAAAACAAAAATTATGGAAATAAATATGAATAACAACTTAGATATGGAAATTAATAATAAAATTATAGAAAAAGTGAACAAAATTAAATATCTCGGTTTTATAATAGACAATGCGATGAATTTTAAAGACCATATAGACTATATTTGTAAAAAAATTGCTAAAAAAATTAACTTCTTTCGAAGAATAAGGAAAAAAATATCAACATTAACTGCGATAAATATATATAACTCAATCATTAAACCACATTTTGAATTCGGTTCAACAATATTATATACGTGCTGCACTAATGGTCAAATAGAAAGACTACAAAAACTACAAAATAAAGCTATGAGAACAATAATAAAATGTAATAGATATACACCAATACAGTTTATGCTGGATATGCTAAAATGGCTTAACATTAAACAGAGACTACAACTAAATACGTATCTATATATATACAAGATGAAAACAGGAAATGCACCGGAATATTTAACACAACAATTAACATTTGTAAACGAAATTCAGCCATACTACCTCAGGAATGCAAGCGATTTTAGATTAAACAAAGCGACAAACAACGCAATGAAGAGATGTCTGTTATACAAGGGTCTACAAGTGTTTAACGAGCTGCCAAGTGAAGTCAAAAATGAGAATAATATAAATGTATTTAAAAGAAAATGTATTTATTATATTAGGAATATTTCATAAGAGCTTTTGTTAATTCGGTTAAATTATTTTACAATGTTTTTAAACAAAGTATTACAAATACTACTAAATAAATAAATAAAAATAAATAAAAAATTTTATTTTGATGTCTGGCCTGGGGCTCGAACTAATAAGCCAACACACTACCTACTAGACCATGGCGACTACAAGAGATTGTGAACTCCCCATATAATATTGTCCAAGAAAGCTGGCCATTTCTGGAGAAGATAGTGAAACATCCAACGATTACTCACATATGGTCGCATAGGCATGAGGATATTGAAGGTAACAACAAAGCTAATGCCCGAATTCGAAAGAATTCACACGTGAGATAACCATTCCTCTGCAAAGAGACCAATAAATAATCACACACAATGTTTACTAATTTTCAACGGAAAGTTGAGAAATCTGGTCCGCTATGGATATGGCAGATCAGAGTCCATCTTAAGAACCTCATATCTGTTATAATGAGACTCTGGCCCAGTATACACACGCCTAAAGGTTGAGAATACCTCACGACATCTGTAGAAGCTATAATAACGAGGAGGAAGAAGAAAGCACATGACATCGTCTCTGTCACTGTCAGCCACTTCCAGAATTTATTGACAGAATGTAAGGAGGTTTGGATAGAATCTACAGAACTATCAAGATGGTTGAAAAATGTTAGCGAAACCAGGCCAATATTGTCCAATATTTGTATTTAATCTACATAAAGCCTAGCTAGGAACCTGAGAGTAGTTATAACAGGAGAACCTGTAAGCTGGAAATATTTTACAACGACTTTTTCAGAAGCTGTAGTGATGTGAAAGAAGAGGAAACCAAAAAAATATATTTTTCGACATCTTGGGGACTTGATATGAAGGATTCTTGGGAACCTAAAATTTAATGACAGAACGCGTTTAACCTAATATGGTTTGGAGAAAATTCATATCTTCATAAAACTATCAGGATAGTTGAGAAATTCCAAACAGAAATTACGTCGTAATTTGCAAAAACCTAAATTTTTATAAAATTCCAATTGAATTAATGCAGGTTCACTCAGGGAATGGCACCTACTCCTAGAACTCCGCAAACCGAACTAGGAAAATATGTTATGAGAGAAAGCCAAGTATTTATGTCAAAGGAAAAAGAAGAGAGTTCTCCATACATACATTGCGACTATAGAACGAATTGTTTTATTCTTTAAAAATATTCTCCGGCCATAGTTAGTTTTTCTTTTTCTTAAACCGCTTCAATCTGGCAACACACGTATTGTTTTGTGTTTTGATACGAAAACAGCATGATTGTATGATTGTATGTACAATTCAACAGGCTTAACAAGACTTATGGAGCAAAAGACTGACTGACTGGCTGGCTGTTTGACAGATACTGGAAAGGCATTTATAAACAGAAAAGCAAAGAAAAAAAAAACAGAACCAGACAGACATACACACACCTCTGCTCTATTTTGACAGAAGAATTTCTTACTATTTTTTTTTTATTATTATTGTATTGTTTTTATTTTTGTCTTAATTTTTTTTCTCTTTATTATAGCCAATGTTGTTGTTATTATTGTCGTTATAGTTGTTGATATTCTTTCAAATAGAAAATAACATTGAAAGCCGGCATATTTTAGCTGAAATAAATTATTTTATTTTTATGGACGTATGATGAGTTTCAAAAAGATGTTTTTTTTCTTTTCTTTGTATTTGTTTATTTTTTTCTTTTAATAGAAGATGTTTTGGTTTATTGTGAAATAAAAATATAAAAAAAAGAAATATTTTTAGAAAATTCTTTGCTTGTTATGTGGGATACAATTTTAAATAATTCGCTATTATTGGCATATTTAAAATGTTTTTTTCTTTTTATTTATTTATTTCTTAATCTTTTTGTAAAAAAAGGAAAAAAAAATTTAACTTGCAATAACAAAATAAATTTTCCACAGTCGTTGTTTTTTTTTTTTTTGGTGAAATATGCGCGAGTTGAGGAAGCATTGTTTACCAAAACAACTAGACAACGATACGGTGATGGTAAACGAAATAGTGACACTTATTCTTAAAGAAACTCTGCTACTTACTATCAATCTTTAATCTGACACTAGATTTTATACTAAAAAAGTGATGGTCTGGGTAAACACGCCCAAAGGCTGTGAGTATCACACAGTGAGTTTTGCAGCGGCTGTAATAACGAAGAAAAAGAGCAGACCACTCAGTATCTTCTCTGTCATTATACAGCACGTGAGAATCTGAAATGAAGGATTGTCGGACATCCAAAAGTTATTGACAGAACGAGTCTAGGTAATGTGGATAACATCCACACTTCATGAAGCTATCAAAATGGTTTGTTAATAACTACCATCATTGTTACAATGTGACTTTTTAGATCTAAGCAAACTATGCCTTTTTACGGCGAGTGCCAACTTAACCCTATCAAATCTACACCTTCTATTGTCAATGATGGAGGCAATAAAACAATCTGAGGAAAAAAATCGCCTTAAATTAGTTAACTTATACCAATACTAGAGGAATTATATTGCATCAGAACAACGGTAGACTCCACTACATGCATTATGACAAGACAGATAATTCAAAAGCTTGGTTAAGAGGTGTTTATGGTCACAATTATCACATTTTACTGTCTTTTAGGAATAATTCTATTAGAGAACTTGAGAAAATCGATTGACATTTATTGCCATTATACGATATATATTATATTATTAACGAAAGATGGCAACTCTATTATTCTAGAATCTGCTGAAGTAGATAAATCACTTGTTTAATGAAACTAAAATAAATCAAACCAAAACTAAGAGGGAAAAGATAATTTTAATATATGCTCCTAGGCCGTAATCCTGAGTTAAGGATTGTAATGGCCAATGAGTTAAAAAATAGAAAATGATTATGATAGCCATTTCTTTCTTCATGGAGTGAGAAACATTTTTTGAAAGCCAACTTTTTTATTAAACCTGAACCCAAATAAAAAAGAATAACGAATGGTAATTATTAAAATAAAAAACCTTTTTAAATAATATCCTTAATGTACATACGTATATGTAAAATAACTTTTAAAAATGAATTGAATATTTATTTATTTCCAAGTTATTAAAAAGCTCTGCAGAGACCAACTCGAAATTCACAAATATTTGTTGGAAATAAAATATTCTATAGATAATAAATACATATGTATGTATACATATGATATACATATTTATAGTGATAGTGATTTTAAATATTTTTGTTTGTCTTGTTTTTAATAATGTTTAATAGGCAAGTCACTATTTCAACGCCCAAGAGTGTATTCCAAAAAAAATGTAAAAAAGCGCCTAAAATACGAAAACAACAACAATAATAACGAAAACTGTTTTTCAGTTTAATTTTTTTCCTTTTCTTTTTTCATTGTAGGCCTCTTTCACGTTGTTTTCTTTTTAATATTTTGTTTAATTTGTTTTTGTTGTACGTTTTTTGTTTTTATTTATTTTTTTCACTTTGAATTAACTTCAATTTAATTTAATATATTTTTGGAAATCATTTTTAGACAATTTTAAAAACAACAAATACTTTTTTTATTTTTTATTTATTTTAGAATTTGTTCTTTTTATTATATTTTTAATATTTTTATTTTTTTCAATTTATAACGGATCTCAATTTAATTTTTGTTAAATATTTCATCAGCTTATTTCCAAAAAATTTAAATTAAATTATTAATTATAATCATATTTTTTTGTTTATTTCAACACAAACAATAAATAATATTTATTAAAGAACAACAACTATATCATACATTATTTTTTTTTTTATATGTTTATTAAAATAATAATAAAAATCATTTAGAAATTTAATAAAAAATAAACGAAAAACGTAACGCACATTCACAACACGTTCTATAACCGACCGTAATCAAACTTCAACTAAAATATTATTGTGTATAAAACTTTTTTTTTCTCATTGTATTTTGTTTTTATTTTTTTGGTTTCTTCATACAGGCCTCCTCTCAACAACACAGCACAGCACAGTATAGCACTGCGAACAGTACATATCACAACAACAATGATCAACAACAAAATAATAATAATATAAAAACAAAATAAAATACAAAAAAAACACAGAATGAAATAAAAAACAACAGTCAAGTCTGTTCAGTTTAGTTCAACTCAAGTCGACTCGACTCGGTTATTCGTACACTGAACGAACTGTGAATGTATGTGCTTGTCATCGTTGTCGTTGTTGCTGTTACTATTATTATTGGTGTTGGTGTGTTTCAATCATTGATTTTGCTACTAACTATTATGGCAGTAAGAGTGCTGTTATTAGTGTTGCCAGTGTGCTTCAGAGAAATAATAAAGATTTATTACCCTTTCTAAAAGAGATCATATCTACAGTAAATAACGAATGTAATCTGCATACCTCACTGTAGGTTGTAGGGAAAGCTTAAAATTGCTGCTGAAGAGTAACAAAGAAACCTATATCTGGAACAGATGATGACTGATAAAAAGGAGTACAATTTACTTAAGAGAAAAGCAAGTTAAAACGCTTCGTGATTAGGCGATTTGGTTGGCTTTTGTATACAGCCATAATATTATAGACCAGACACGGCAACATTTGGTGTCGAAGATTTCACCATATTAGTGACTTTGTCGAGCAAAAAACCCTGGATAGTGAAGGAATTCGCCCTCGTTTAAAACACACACAGCTTCATTGTTCCCCATTTGATTATTTTTAAACAGAAATAGAACCCCTTTTTTAAAATTCAGTATAAAATTGGAAAAAAAGCATCAAAATTAAAAAGTAGGCAATGGCAACACTTGTACTAATGTTTATATTCAGTGTATTAAGCTCACTGTAGTTATTTCTCTTATTTTTTTGTTTTTGTATTATTGTTGTTAATTTTAGTACAAGTAGAGTAGAGAATAGAGGTCTGGTGTTAAGAAAAAAATAACAAAAAAAAGAATAACAACAACATAAAGCATTTTATATGTGTAGTATTGTTATTGTATACATATTTAATTGTTGCTGTTGTTCGTTTAGTTGTTGTTTATATGCGAATGAGCTCTGCATCACTGACGACAAACCATGATAACGATACAACCACATCACAAGCATAGACCATGCCGAACTATGCCATGGAATTGTGGGATACAAAGAAATAATTTTACATGCAAACATATGCACCCACATTGTTTACTTAGCTTTAGATTAGACAAGATTGAAAAAGGTTAATAATAATAATATCGTACTTCTATAAACCGTTAGCCATTAAGAATTTGAAAACGAGTAACCCAGAAATTTTTACTCGTGTTAACTATCATAAAAATTGCTTATGAAGATAAGGAGCGTAAAAATTCCGTGGAAATCTCCAATCAAAATATGGGTGAGATATGATCGTAGAGCTTTGGCCTATAAAATGTGTGACATTAATTTATAACTAACTGACTAAGAAAAGAGAAATAAATCTGGTTTAATAATTAAAACTAACTATTGCTCTAAGTAATGTACTAAGCCAGTATTTGGGTATTCGGCTTTGTCAATAGAGATGGTTTTAGTGGTTAAAACATATCCATTAACATCAGAGACCAATGCAAGCAAGATCTTTTTTAACAAAACTTAGTTTGAACTCGGAAAAACTCTGCATCATTTAATATTTTAGTATGTTATTCCGCTATTTTAAAACTTTCTTCTTCCACACCAAGTAAATGTTTATAAAAATAAAGTCTTTGTTGTTTTCAGCAAATATTTGCTTAATGTGATTATGTATATGTCTTTTAAGTATGGCATAGTGTTAGCTTATCTAGGTACGGTTTAAGATCTGGGTACAAGCGATAAACAAAATGCATTTTATCTATTGAAGATTTTACCTAAATTAACATCTGTTTACTTTGTTATCTATGCTCACACTTTACACTGCCGCCAATAAAAATAAGTTCATGCTGTGAAGAAAGGAAATAAAATCCAGACAGTAAAGACGGCAACATAGGGCACCGTAAGTACCTATTATCAAAGGAGACGAAAACTGAAAACGAATCTCAGTTCACTTCAACTAAGAAGAAAAATAGAAAGAAATTAAGAGAAAAACAAACAATAAAACTAGTGAAACTAAGTAAAAAAAGAAACCAATATAATTTGAAATAAAAAATAAGTAATCATAAAACTAAAATAAAATAAACAGACCAGACCAGACCAAGCTCATGCCTGCAACATACGGCAGACAGATGTGGTCGTCATAGAGAATTCGTCTGTATTTATATTGTATTTACAAAGTCAAAGACAGCAACTAGAAGTGGTCGACAACGCTGGTAACGAAATAATAAAACTGAATGTAAAGTGTACATATATATGTACATAAATAGTATATACATACATACTTACATAAACATGTGAGTAAAATGATTATTTTTAAGTTGGCGTCTAATGGTAGAAACGATAATTTAACATTTGCTGCCATTACATGCTGCATAATTAGTCTAGACCTATGTCGAGTTACGTTTCTCTCATTTATGGTCTTCGATAAAACGTTCGTTTTACAATGTATCTGCCCCTCTGTTATCAGGAATAATACAGACGCGTCTTCATTTATGGTTTGCAGATGGATAGAGCAAGGGACACCAGAATCTTTTTAAGGCTACAGATTTCTAAAATAATTGATGTCTTCGAGACGGAGTTTCATAGTTAGAGGCCGATATCGAGTTATCAAAATACCTTTTATCTGAAGTGCTAGTTATTTAGGTAAATATTTAGCATTTGCGAATATGATTCATTTAACAAACGAAGGACGCGAACTTAAAGGTGCAATTTAAGCATGGCCACTTTTTAAGCATTACGTGATGATCATGGTTGTTATAATCCATCTACTGAGCAAAGAATTGACAAGATTTTAATTTTAAAGAAATTTAAAGAGATTATATGAGAAAAGTTTGGCATACAATTCGAATTTGCTGATTCCACTGCGTACTCAGTTATTGGGCCCATCTTACGGCTCATTATGAAGTGTCTTGCATTAGTATCTGCACATCTATCCATACAAAATATAACTAATGCAACAATTAAAAGCAATTGTACGTGGTATATAGATTAATTGGGTGCAAGAGCAACAGTATTTCAACGCCGATTTTGCGAATAAACATTTCTTCAGCTTGAAAGCTCATTCATTTATCACTCTGTATTTAAGCCAATAAGTAAAATTGTAGACATGAGGAGCTTAGGCTTATTATGTCGGAAAAACCTAGCTGTTTTAATCGAATTTAAGCGTTATTATTGTGAAAGGTACAAGTCTAGAAACAAACCCAAATTTTTCTTGTGTCCTTACATCAGCTGATACGTTAAATTAAAAGCTTGCAGTCAACATTTAGGCTTAAAGATGAACATTAATCATGAGTAATTGTCATAATATTAAATCCAGAATAATCTAAAGGTTGATACTCGTCCACACATCTGATCCAATTTATTACAAATAAAGACAGTGTGTCCAGAAGCTGGGTTATAAAAAAATTAAAACATTTACTACGCAAGACCTATAATGGTTTCAATACCGCAATAGAAAATTTACTAGAGAAAGTAAACTTTGAGGTTAGTGAACTCAAATCAGAAAACAGTGCTGCCAATTAAAAATTTTAACTCAAATGGAATTTAAAAACAATTTTATTTTAACAGACAGTCAGATAAAAATAGTTTATTTGAGTTCAATGTATCTTTTGTTTGTATTTTATCGTTAATAAAAGTTACTAAATACTTTTGTTTTTGTTGTTGTTGTTTTTTTTAATATTGAAAACATTTGTGGCTACTTATAGAATTTGTATATAAAAAAAACACCTTTTGTTTATAATTGTTTCGTTTTTATGGTTCAATAGATATTTTATTTTAAAACACAATGCATTTGCAAACATCAGTTTAGAAGTGTATTCCAATAAACAGTGTATGTGTGTTTATTCTGCTTAACGACTACAGACGTTTTCTAAACAGGCAGACAGACTCAACACCAATAATAATCATACAAAAAAACAGCAACAGCAACAATAACAATAAATTATTGACGTTGCATCTTATCAACAGTTCTAGAAATGAAAACATTATTGATTTAGAAACAAAAATTAAAAATACACACATGCACTCACTCACAAAAACCATGAGTGCATGCATTAAAGTCTAAACAATGAAAAACAACAATAGCCCCAGCAGCAGCAGCAACAGCAACAGTAACAATAACAACAACTACAAACAACTCAATGTACTAAAAACATTGATAACGATAACAAAGTGTTTAAATATTAGCGCTGGTGGTGTTAGTAATAGAAAAATGATAACAAATGACCGATATTATTTAAAACAACAAAAATCTCCCTCCTCCTCTCTTCTCACATCCACTCAATCGTTACTATACACACGTTGCTGAATAAACACAACAGGATTGGAAAAGTTTACACGATCGTAATTTTATTTTCACAATATATGGGGGGTTTTAGCAATTTCTACCATCTTTCGGTTCCAAAATAAAGTTAAATGAAAACCACATAAAGCTATGAAGGCTTTATTTCATTAGAATATTTGGAAATTGCCATTAAGTACGACATGCAATGTAATTTAAATGACCGTCTCTGGATAGATTGAGGCAGCCGATATTTTTGAGAAAGTTTTAGGGCCTTTTTTCGCATATTGCAGGCAACAACTTGACGAATATTGATCTTCAAATGTCCCAAGGTTGGAAAATTATACAGTATCCGACGTAGCCCCAATCAGGAAATACGATTGGGCATTATGAATGGTTTGCAGACTTTAATAGCTGCGTGAATTAGTATGAATGTATTTAGTAGAATACAGTCACCAATAGATACCGTATTCTCGAGAGTACATCACGATTATGCACGGGTCTGACCACAGTTTTATACCTTTCAGTCTCTTCAGATGTTTCTATATTCTCACACAGTAGTTCGATAATAACGACCAGTAACGCTTGAAAAGGGGCAACGTTTGAATCGCTACTTTTGTAATACGGGTTCCTCGTTTATTAAATAATCCGTATTCGTAAATCACAGGCCTTTCAGTAAATAAATGACACCTCAGATGAAAGATATTTAACACCATCGTTTTGAAATCTTTTAATGGACACAGAAAAAAGAATAAAAGCAATTGGATAACAATAAGTAAAGTTAGAAAAATACCAGAATAGGTTAATAAATAAGAAAATTTGTCAATGTCTACAAAACAGATTTGTTTGCGAGATGGTTGCATTGTTGAAATCAAATCTCTTTTCACAAAGTCATTTCTTCAGATTAGGAAACAAGAAATAGTTCCTCGGGGCTAAATCCGGAAAATAATTGATGAAAAATAGGTCACAGACGGTAATTGCCATCCTATGCAACTGCTTTGCTGGTGCAAACGGTGAACAAGTCTCTATTAAAGAAGGATATCGCAGAGTGTTTAACAAAACTAATGCGTTGAAACTCCATGGGCAAACAGTTAATTTCGTATCTACATATCCTACCAACAGTTGGATTGTCTGAAAAAAACAATCGCTACAGCCGTTATCGTTATATTCGTAAAAGAATTTAAATAGAAACAAAACATTTATGATCTGAGGGGGGCCATAGACAAACAACGTCATATCTCGATGTTGACAACATAAAACAAAAATTTCGTTTCCCATCCCTGAAGCACACAATAATTTCTTAAGAGAGAATGTTAAGAGAGAGAGATAAAGATACTTATATACACACAGTATAAATCATGGCATATTTATGAATATGCCATGGTATAAATATTATCTGCTTGAAACTTTGTTAGGCACACAATACCACTGTTCCAACACTATCAGTGTGTTCTTTTGTTGTTTTTTTTTTTCACCATTTTTATTGTTTAGTTTTGTTATCGCTCTCTGCATGCGGAGAACTATGGACAAAAACAAATCCAAAAGTCGTTACAGATTAATGCAAGGGTTGCCAAGTAATGTGGGGAATAGAGCTCAATTTTATATTTGATTACTTTTGAATACCAAGATCTGTCTGTTGGCTTTAAATTCAACAATATTCACTCGGATTCAAACCTCGATTGCATGAGATAGTAGTCAAGCACTTGAGCGACCTAATTGGAAGAATTCTGTTTATTCTGCAAAGAAATCTAAAATTTCTACAGAAGTCATTCAATTAAAACAGTTATTATTCGTAGGAGAGTGCAATAGTTCAGTGAACTCGAACGAATGTTGTTTTTTAATTAATTCCCCTTTTTAAACCTTTCAACAATTAAAATCGATTGCAGATAAAGCGATAAAATTGATTTGTTTATCAAGAGAGATAATTTAATTGCAAAAACAGTCATCGCAGCAATGCTCGTAAAATATAATTATTTTATATTGTAAAAATCCATTCAATAACAACGGAAACAAGACAACGACCAACACACCTTGAAATTAAAATTCAAAAATTCATTACGAATTGCAATTTCAATGGATCAAATGCAAAGGAAAAGTTATTCAACTGCTTACTATTACTACCGCCACTGATGATTGATGATCGTCTGATTGTATTAGTCAACGTAGAAATTTTTCCATTCGTGTATGCTTACACTTGAAATTAATTAATTGTGTACCTAAACTATTTTCTGGGTTGCCTCGTTATGTCAGATAGGGAACAATATCTAGTATAAGTAATCTATTGGAATATGCTAAACATTAAGTCCAGGATTTCGATAGCTTCGGATAAAGCGATTGACTGAAAAGATTTTATTTAATATAAGTGCAAGGCCTTAGAAGATATGTGGATAATTGTAAATAACACACAACAGGTTAGAGTATAATTATCTTTATGGTTATGAAATATGTGTTATGTTAAAGTGCCGCTACATTAGCCATTGTCAGTCTATAAGTATGGTCCAAAGAGAGAATTACATCAATGACAAATATTATCGGAAATCAGACAAAGTTATCTCTTGTAAAACCGAAGGATTCAATAAGGAAAACTCCTCACTACAACGCCCAATACAATCCCAGGCAATCACAACTGGAAACTCTATCATCTTAGGATCTTATATAGCAGAGCAATCACCCGCTTGCTGGAAAGCTTGCTGATGAAACTAAAACAAATCAAAGCAATAATAAGAAGGTTCACACTTCGTTATTTCTTAAGGGAACGAAAAGGAATAAAAAAGAGAAGGAATCCATACATTTTCAAGACCAGTACAATCTGTAATTCAAGTTCGATAGAGCAATGTCAACATTTTGACTTGATTATCAAGCTGCAAGCAGCTTTTAAGAAACAAAAATTGTAGACATTTCTGTAGAACTACTGTATTTTTCATTCTGGTTGGTTCCGTATAAGACACATATAGTAATGGATATAGGAGATAGGTCAACTGCGCAGATAGCATTACTGCTACCTTCAAGATAAAAAGACTTAAGTCTTGATAACGACAGTATATTATCGTAAAAATCAATAAGGTTTTATTAAGCGCCATATAATTATTGTATTATAGGGTTAAAAAACCCAAAAATACAAAGAAGGGTTCTTAGAACAAAATTCGATATTTTTATTTCCTGATTTATTTTCCTGATTCAACTTTCTTTGATCAGAAGCTATATTTAAGCAATAATCCCATATAATATAGTATACTAAATTACACTTGGTAACCCTTGCAACATGCATTGAACATACCCTATATTGACAATTATTTGCGCTGAAAACACTACAGCTGATTTTTAGCAACATTTTTTTTTGTTGTTCTTGTAATTCTTATTTATTAATGGCCACACCATTTTGTTAAACGCGATCCCGTTAGCCGGCTACTAGTTTGATTAATATTAGCAGACAACAACAAAAAAACCGTCACTTTCTGTAATGGCACCCCCTACTTCAAAGGCACCTGCGGCTGTAGCGCGTGCAGCCGCCAATAAGCGTTATAATAATGAGCATTTTATACAAAAATTCTACAGGAAATATTTTAACTTTGAATTTATTAAATACCTTGTCTTCGATCCAGCTGCATTGCCAATTGTTACCGTCTTCATTTTGTTTGCCGAATTCATTTTAAATATTGTGGTAATAAATCGAGTGCCGTACACTGAAATAGACTGGAAAGCGTATATGCAGGAATGTGAAGGTTTCCTTAATGGTACCACTAATTATGCACTATTAAAAGGTATTTATAATTGTTTCCACCACTTTTTTTAATTATTTTACTTATTTTTGTCCTATTTCGGTATCGAGGCTTTCTTTTAGCTTGTTCTATTTTTGATTTTACGCACACAACTAAACTGATTCATTGAATCAGAGAGAGATAGAGAAGAGAGAAATAAAATGTTGTGCAACATTTGTTTATCAACAGGAAATGTTTACCGGGTTCTTATTTCTCTTTGTTAGGATATTCATTAAAGTTGCTCAGTTTTAGACGTTTTTCTAGACTATAAAAGAATTCGAAACATTACAAATGTATTTCTTAAGGACGAAACATATATTATTACTTAATGTTTAGGAGAATTGTGTCCTTTTTAAAATGCCGGTGAAGGCTGAATATTCGGAATTACGTATTACTTAAGGAATCTCTAGGATTGCTCATTTATCGTATGGTACTTTTGATCGTTGTATCCTCTTTCTCAAGAGGTGACGGTGTTAGTGTTATCCTGTCTATTAATTTTAAATTCAGGAATCATCACCGTAGTGATGGATAGACCATTCATATCCCATGTGTTGCATCCATATCCATGTTTTGCTTTTCTAATTTAATCCAACTTATCGTTACTAGTAAAACAAACACGTTTGTTTTTAGTCATTTGTTTTATTAGTGTCTAGGTAGGTATTTCCTTTTAATGTTATTTTTGTTTTCAATGTAAAATAACTAACAATTATAACATAACAAATTCCTATGTTTATATTCTTTTCCTTTTTTATATAATTTACAAAATTTTATTTGGAAAAAAAAGAAAAACATCCTTAATTATGGCTATTTTGCTCTACAAACTATTTAGATAATTTCTTATGAGGGCTGGAAAAGTTTAAAAAGTACACGGAAAGAAATTAACTAAACACCAGTTAAAAGAAGACAGCCAATTAAAAATGCCAATAAAGCTACATACTTCTAATTAAACATGGATTTTATTTTCGAAAATATGCCGGAATCTTTTTTATCTTCCGTCTCTTCTGCTGCTGTCGACGATTGTGTCTGAGTTTGTGAGGACGTGGATGAGGTTTCAGTTTCACTTTTTGTTGTGGAATTTTTTGTAGCAGATGAACTGTAAATTTTCAAAAATAAAAATGAAATCATTAGTTTAAAGTTGTAGAGACTCTTAAAATAATTTGAGATTTTGATAATACATTACGTTGCTTTCTTGCTGCCATCCTGCCGGTTGGCTAAGCCATGTATCGAACCAGGCGTATTCGTTTCCAATTCAGCATATCGCAGCAGCAATTCTTTTTGTTCTTTGGTTAGTTTTTTAGGAATTTCTATTTTTATATTTACATAATGATCACCATGGCCATGAGCATTCACACGCTTTAAGCCTTTGCCTTTTAGGAAAATCGTTTGATGCGATGAAGTGCCGGGTTCAATATTTAGCCACTGATCTTCATAGACACCTTCAACACGTACGGTGCCTCCCAAAACTGCTTGCGAAAGCGATATTGTTATATTTGTATGAACATCGGCACCCTCACGTTTAAAATATTTACTCGGTTCCACACGGAAGGTAATGAATAATTCCTTTTTACCAACTTGCATGCGTACGGTCTGGCCATTTTCTATACCAGCCGGCACTGGTACTGTGACTTTTCTTCTTTGTATAGTTTGACCTTTGCCCTCACATTCAGCACAAGGATATTTGATGTACTGTCGTGTGCCCTGACAGTAACGACATGTAGAACGCATTACAAATGGCCCCGTTGAAATTGTCTCCATACCTGTACCATTACAATATTGACATTTGCCGGGCTTAGTTCCTGGCTCACATTTGGTGCCATTACACTTATTGCAGGTGTCCACCACATTAACATTGATGTCTTTGTTGACACCTCTGGCTGCTTGGGCAAATGATAAATCCATGATGATTTCTTGAGAACGGCCAAAACCAAATTGAGACTCGGCAAAATCATCAAAAGAATTTGAGCGGAAATTTCCTTCGCCGAATATTTTGCGGAATAATTCTTCTGGATCTATGGTCGATCTGAATTGCCAATTTTGTGAGAAGCCTTGTGGGCCATGGCCACCGAAACCACCTCCTTGCCGTCCCATATTTTCAGAAGTCTGCCCATATGTATCGTATTCCTTTCGCTTCGTATCATCACTTAGTACCTCGTAGGCTTCAGAAACTTCTTGAAATTTCCGGCCGGCATCGGGATCATCTTTATTCGTATCGGGATGATACTTCTTTGCCAATTGATAATAGGCTTTCTTGATATCCTTTGCCGACGCATTCTTGGCTACACCTAGCGTTTGATAGTAATCCTTGGCATTTAGTTTCGTTGAGGTATAAAAGTTACGTTGTATTTGACTTTTTTGTTGCTGTTGCGAACGCTGTTGTTGTTGTTGCTGCTGTCTTTGCAAATAGAAATTTCCATTTGTTAAAGTTAAGCTGGTCCAGGATTTTGTGAGATGTCTGCTGTTGCCCGCATTTTCAACTGCCAGCAGTGGCTGTTGTGTTACACTTTTAATTGATACTTTACGTAAAATATGCAAATTAAACCGATTACAAGTTATCATTTTTTACATAAAATATTTGAACACACACAATTCTTCCTCACAAAATTCTATCACACAACTCTACAGCTGATGAAATGCCGTAACCTCCATGCTGGTTGAACAGAAAAAATTTGCGACAAGTGTCAAATGAGAAAAATATTCATTCACAATAACCAATGACCGTTGCTACACTAAAAGTGTAAAGTGTTACAAATACGCAGAGAAAAACGTTATAGGACATGAAGTTTAAAAATAGATGTTATCTAAATTAAAGGAAAGTCTTGTTATTGTAATTCTCAAAGGATATAGATGTCCTAATATAATGTGAAGGTTAGCAGACTGTGTGTATGAGGGACATTTAGGCCTTGTTTGTAAGAGATATACGTGGTAAAGCCTTTAAAGGGTTTAAAATAATGCTCTGGACATTTGAGCTTTGAGCCCCTGTATAATAAAACTAGGATCCTACCTGTGTAGTTATATTACGTGTTAATTTCTAGGAATTTTTAAAGACTTTTTTGGGAATTATAAATTGCACATATAGAAACCTATACTCTAAACTGACTAAAATTCAGCAAAGAAGCGTAAGTGTGGATTATAACTAAGTATACTTATTATAATTTTTCCTTGCAGGTGATACTGGACCTTTGGTTTATCCAGCTGCCTTTGTGTACATCTACTCAGCTTTATATTTCCTGACATCTAGTGGACAAAATATACGTCTGGCGCAATATGTATTCGGTTTGATTTATTTGCTGCAAATGTGGTTAGTGTTGCGCCTATATTCCAAGAGCCGTAAAGTGCCTCCTTACGTTTTGGTAATCAGTGCCTTCACCTCTTACCGCATACATTCAATTTATATACTGCGCCTATTCAATGATCCAATAGCCATACTATTCCTATATGCAGCACTCAACCTGTTTATGGATCGCAACTGGACCTGGGGCAGCATATGCTTCAGTTTGGGTGTTGGCTGCAAAATGAATGTATTACTCTTTGCCCCGGCTCTATTTTTATTCTATCTGATAAATTTAGGAGTTACGAAAACTATTCTACAGTTGGCGGTATGTGGCCTGTTGCAATTGTTATTGGGTCTGCCATTTTTACTAACATATCCATGGCAATACATAAAGGGTAGTTTCGATTTGGGTCGTATATTCGAACACAAGTGGACGGTGAATTATAGATTTTTGCCTCGCGAATATTTTGAAAATAAATTCTTTCATTTGGCACTCTTAAGTGTACATCTATTACTGCTGCTGGCATTTGCAAAGCCCACTATATTGTATTTTAAAAATTATGCACGTTTAAGACAATTACAATGTCAACTACAGCCACAACTGGAACAACAAAATAAAAAATTAAAGGAGAATAAAAACAAGAAAACTAAAACGAAAAAGATAACCAAAACTGAGGGTAAACAAGATGATGAAGAGAAATTGACGCCAGAACAAGAGGCTTTCCTACAGAGTTTCGAAAAAGGTTTACAAAAGTCAACCGGTCTTAAGGCACCCGCACAACAACAACCAGTCGAAAAGCCTTATGAAAATCAAGAAGACGATAAAGTTTCCATACACTTTGATCAATGTACCCAACTGGCATTGTTGCCCTTTTTCCTGTGCAATTTTATTGGTGTTTTATGTGCACGTTCTTTACACTACCAATTCTACGTGTGGTACTTCCACTCTTTGCCATATTTAACTTGGTCTACTAACTACAGTTTGGGTTTGCGCTATCTGTTATTGGGTCTTATCGAATTCTGTTGGAACACTTATCCCAGTACCAATTTTTCCAGTTCTATTTTACATATATGCCATATAGTGTTGTTGGTCGGAGTGGGTCGTAATATGTTTAAAACCTTAAATCAAAGTGCTGCTATAAACAAACAGCAGGAGTTGAATACTAGCCAACAGCAATCATTCGCTAATGGATCTACATCACATGCCAGGACTAAAGCAAAGAGGCATTAGAAAGCTAAAAAAAATTAAGATATTTCATGTTCAAAGATTATTGTTTAAATGTTTTCATGAGACGAAAAGATTTTAATAAAAAAAATTAAAACAATATTTTCTGTTTAAAATGTTTGAAAGAAATTTTAAATTGTAGTCACAGATATAAATTTTTATTTATTACTATTCAACTTTATTTATATTTATTTGTTTATTGTTCCATAATGTTTTCAAAAACAAAATTATTAATTTAATTTTTTATTATACCTGACCTCAGTCCTAGGTAATCCCAATCTACCTGCACCTTCTAAAGATAGAATCGCTAACTCTAGAGTACTTAATCCTCTATTATTCTCGAAGTCCGTGTGTGGGTATACATTTTTACCTGAGAGTTCTTACTAATCATGGAAATTAAGGTTAAGTAATTAATTTTGGGTATTTATCATTTATTATATATAAGCTATAGTCTAAGCGTAAAAATTCTGGTATAAAAGCATGTACGATTTTGAATACTCTGTACAGAAGCAAAAAACGCTTAATGCAGTTGACAGTCCAGCCTTTGGAGCTCAAACAGTTAAAAATCTATTCTTTTGTGAAACGTTAAAAAAACTTTATTTTGTTTCGAAATGTATATTAAAAATAAATCCGAGTTTATCATTTTAAAGTTGGCATATGCAGCACCAGATGAGTAAGTACAGATAAATTTTTAAATTGAAAGACAAATTTTTGTTATAATGCTTTTAAGATCTTGTTTATTAAATAATTATCAAGAAAAAATCTTAAGCATGTAATAATTTTTTGTTCTTCTTAATATTTATTAAATTAAAACAATTATTATTTCAAAATTAATATATTGTCGATTAATATTTTCCTAAGTCAATATCGTAAACTTGAAATTGAAAAAAATTTCCCTTTGCAGACAACCGGAAGGTCCTTTAATTACTAACTATCGTTTAAGAGATATACCCACTTGTACATACGAATCAGTTCGTGATTGGGTAAGTTTTATAAATACTTGTCTTGTAATACATAAGAATACATTATAACTTGTATTTTTTTAATAATTTTAGTACTGTCGCATAATGCACCGCGAATCTCCGGGTATTCCATGGGATTATTCTACACGTTATTCAGTTTGGAAAGTCATAAGCAGCAATGCCGACTTGTTTACATTGAACGGCATATGCTACGATAGAGTCAATGTGTTTTTAGGCGAAGAAAAAATGTACTTTATTTATTATCGGAATGATGAACCTCATAAGACTGCCGAAGGAATGGCAGATTTCACTACAAAGTATGATTGTGATCATAGTTTCGTTAATCACTATACCGAAGTCATAGATCATTTAAAATCTTGTCAAGCTCATTTGGTTAACATATAACATCACATGATAATATTAAAAAATAATTTAGTTTTGTCTATTAACATAAAATATTACTAAGAATATTAAAAAACTATTTCTTTAACAATATTTTCTTTTAATAATTTCCTTAAATAATTAAAATATAATATAATAATTAATGAATTCCTTGGTAATTTATTCATTTTGTTTAAACATTTAACGTTTATAAATGGTTTGGAATAATATTCGCTTAAATCTGATGTATATATGGTTAGATCTTTTTTTCTGGCTTAGAAGCTGAACGATCAGTAGTAGTAGTAGAGAGATGGGGCAAACAGTTTGAAGTCAATTACAGGCGACAGGAGTCGCCGTAGTCTAGTAGTAGGTAGTGTGTTGGCTTAATAGACGCAAGGCCCCGGTTCAAACCCCAGGTCAGGCAACAAAACGGAATATGAAAAAATATTTCTTCGGCGACTTCCTTTCAGCAGATTTCTGGCAAAAACTCTGAGAGTTTCTCAAAAATCTGTCGTTCGGAGTCGACTTTAAACTCTAGGTCCCGCCATTCATGTATAAAATTAGCACACACAACATGTGTGGTGTAAGAAGCTAGGCCGTAATCCTGACTGAAGGGTTGTAATGGCCAATTATGTATGTATGTATGTACAGGCGACGAAGTTAAAAAGTTTTTACATTGTAATTGTGTATTCCTAGAATTTTTGCCACAAGGGGAAATATTTTGTATTTTAAAAATTTCAAACCTTACCTTTGGACTTGGAACTTTTAGTTAAGTAAACCAACTTACTACTGCCAAGTCTACGGCCACCACCTGGCGTATTCTGGATAGGTTATTGTGGTCGTTGTTGTAATAGCTCTGCTTTGTTTGTAAGTTCTTTCCTGTAGGTTAAAATAAAAAGAATCATTTAATGATTGTTATTTGAGGGAATTTTAACATATAGAACTTACCTTTGCATATTCTCCTCAAACGTACTTTTCGTACCACATTACGGCGATGATTCCTGTATACTGTAATCTTTTAAACGAAAATCATTTCAAATGCAGAAAGGGAAAAACTAGGAGAATTGCTATTCTGAGCAACAAAATTATGCAGCAGAAAATGAGGAAAAATTCTCAGCAACACGAGTAAATTGGGACAGAAATAAAGTATTGGCAATTATTGGATAAAATATTTTCGGGTCTTTTCAAAGTGTAGATCTAAAACCTGACAATAGAAGTGAATTACGCCAAGCTGCATTACTGTTTAAAATCATATTATTTAGAACATATTTTTTAAAACCATATTTAAATTAAAATTGCAATCGAGTTATTTTTAAATAAATTATTATAAATAATTTTTGAAGTCTTTATTGTGTTTGTTTGAACAACGAGTTTTTCCAATGCGAAATAGTATGTGTTTCCGATTTGTTTGATATTTAAAATCTACTTAAAGACAAACGCACTTAAAAAATTCTTTAAAAAATTAAGAATTTTAAAACTACTAATACTACGATCTATTTGTTTAAAATGTATGTAAAAAAATTCAATTAGTTTTTAAACTTAGATAGTAAATAATTTACAAGTAAAAGATAAATTTAAAGTAAAGTTAAAACTAAACAAAAACTAATAATAAATAATAAAAAAAGTAAATAGAAATGCATGTTAACAAAATCAGGAAATCAAAAAAATAAAAAAATTATAAGTTAACAACCGTCCAAATTTTAGATTAAAAAATCTGAATCACTCGGAACAGGTAGTTGCCGGCGTTGAATGTAAAGAGGGCGCATTTTGATTTGTAATGTTTGTGTTAGCGGTGGTACTAGAATTAATTGCTGAATTCGAGGTAATCGGTGATAATGGTCTCATCTCTCCTACATCTGCCGTAGATACTGCGGACGTTTGTTCTCGTGAAGAATGTTGCTGCGTTTGAACACTAAAGAAACGTAAAAGCGTAGTTTCACTATTTCTTCTGCTCGATGTGGGAGTACGTGGTGAGGAGGAAGGCGAAGACAAATTATTTTGAGATAAACGTCTGCGAGGACCTGAAGAACGTGGGCTGCCTTCTGACTGCCGTAAACTTTGTAAGCGTGGTGAAGATATTTGCATTACAGTACCCGCTACTGTTCCGCACGAACTTCCTTCGTTTGCATGGCTTGCATTTATTTGGTGATCTTGTATTTTCTCCATCAGCGATGTGCCTCGACAGGAGGACATTAATTTTTGTTTGCGTATCTTCGTTAGCCAATCAACTTTATCTTTGAGTTTGCGTTTCGGTGACATAATGCCCAAGTGCGGTGCTTCACCATCTAACACGTAGTTCGGTAGATTTGAGGTGGGTGAGAAAATCATTGAAGAGAAGGGTTGTTGGGTACTTGTTGTTTGGCAACTTGGTGTTGGCACATTTGTAGAAGGCGGTGAGGTAAATGATGCTTTCGAGGAATTCATATCTAGGTCTGTCAGCCTTTCGGCCAAAGCTAAGGGAGTGTTCATATTATTTGATATTTTCGAGGCATTTTCATTTGTTGAAGGTGGCGTCTGTAAGACAGCAACCTGTTCATTATTTTCCTGATTTGAATCATTACTTAATGTAGTTTCATGTCTGACAGGACTAGTGTGGAGAGGTGTAGGCGATTGAATACTAACGTTACTTTCTTCCGGAATACTGTTTAATTGTTTAAAAATACATCTGGGTGCAATAACTACAGCTGAGCTTGTAGATGGTGCATTTGAATTCGAAGAACAAGGACTAAATAGTCTTCTTCCTCGTGTTTCAAATGTTTTCGGACGCTTGGGTTCATGCAATTCCACATCGCCATTTTCTTCATTACTTTGATTGCTAGATGTGCAACCCAGCATTTCAAGAAAACTTCTTTTAGCCGATACTTTCTCCACTGAACTAGGAGTTCTTTCATTTTGTTCAACTAGACGTTTTAAAGATCTGGGTGTACTTTCCAAATCTCTTAGATTGTATTTGTGTGTAGAGGCAGTATGGTTTGTAGACTTTGAAAATTTTCTTATATATTCAGCATGACCACGATAATTCTCCGCTATGTCTGATGGTGACATTTCCTCTGGTCCAATACGCCATATTTTATGTCTGGCGTCATCACTGCAGGTAACAATAGGACGATCATGTGTAGAACCCCAGGCTACACAAGTTACCTCCACAGTGTGACCCGCTAATCCGACCAGTGGCTCATCCGGATACTTCAAATTCCAAATGTAGGCTTTCTCATCTGAACTGCCGCTTAGCAAATACTTTCCATCTGGACTAAGGCAAGACTTTATGTAAAAGGTACTATTTAAGAGGCCACGGTAACGAGCCAAAGGCTTTGGTGAATAAGAGTGTAAATTATAACAGTAAATTGTATTATCCATGCAATTGGCATATAAGCGACTACCGGAATCATCGACTATTAAATTGGTAAAGCCTTTAAAGGTTGACGATCCAGCATATGGCAAACTTTGCTTTGGATGTGGTTCTTTTTTGTAGGTACTATAGTTGCGTCGAAGATCCCATACTTTAATTATGCCATCACCAGCACCGCAAGATATTAAAGTATTTTCATCCTGGAAAATAAATTTAAAATGTTTACAATTTTCTTTTTTCATACATTTTATTAACTAGCAATAGATCACTATACAGTTTGTTTCCTATTTCCGATTGCATCCGAAAGTAAGGGAATACCATAAAAATAACACAGAAAATATGACTCACCTGAAAAGCTAAACCGGTAATACTACTAGATGTTGTATTCGGTGGCATTTTGGGTGTGCGCGATCGTTTTCTCTGAGACACTGGCGTTCCCGGACCACCAACATGACCACTGTATATGCAATTATCAGCTCTGGGAGTCATATCCAAATTTAAATTCGCTCTGGTATCCCATATAATAATAGCACCATCTCTGCCCCCGGTAGCAAAAACTGAAGAATCATTCTTACGAAATGCAGCAGTTTTCACAGATCGAGTATGTCCCACAAATGCTCGCACTGGTAGAATTTCACTATTGGTAACTTCCCAAAGACGGGCAGTGTGATCACCAGAAGCAGAAGCAAAACGCATTTGGCCAGGTGCCCATTCCAAATCAAATACAGCATTATAGTGGCACTGAGGAGCGTTTAGAGCTTTTTCCTCGTGTTCATAGTTACGTTGGGTGGTGTCTTGTAACGCAATTTTACCATCTTCATTGGCAATGGCCAACAGATGACGATAGCCTTCGCAATTGGCAAATTTAGCAGCAAATATGGGTGGCTCCGGATTAAAGTCTGAACTGTAACTTGAGGGTAATATGCCACGCCAACTATCCTCTTTGGCCACACATAAACGTTTCAAAGCAAAGTCATAACTCAAGTCATTTGCTGCAAACAAAACAAATGAAAACAATAAATAATTGTGCTCATATAAATAAACATTAAAAATTCTGAGAGATCAGCAATTTTTTTCTACAATCAGAATTCCTCTACTGGCATCCAGTTGAACTTTTTATTTTTTTTTTTCTGTTTATCATTAAAAACTTTGGCGCTTATATTTCCCGCCTATTGTTATAGAGTAGAGGGGGAGTTTTTGGAGCCAAAATTTCTTTATAAGCGCCAAATGTTGTTGTTTTTCACTTTTTGACAAGCCCCTCTTTGCCCTTTTGCACTTTTTTTTCTCTATAACTTACCCAAAACACAACCAAAGACACTGTTTACATTTTATTTTTAATACATTTCTTAACTTACATGCTCCCTGTTGTCGGCTCAAATATTTATGGGTATAATTCATAGTTCTTTTCATTTTATTGGTATATTTCACTTTAGTTTTTATATAAATTTGTTCATTTATTTTCTATAATTAATTGGTTGCACCATAAAATTCATATTCACTTCTGAAGCACTGCAAAAGAATTTTGAATGAGACAAAAACTTTTGAAGAAAATATATTTGACAGTTGATGGCGTAGTAAAAAATGCGCGCTACTAAGTGTTGCTAATCTACCTTTTCTGAGAAAACAGAGCAGTAATCGTAATGTCAAAATCAGCTGGAAAAACAAAACAATAGCAAAGTGAACAAATAAAAATCAGACATTTTTAATTATGGAATTAAATATAAATTGTTTAATAAAAAAATACTAACAAATACATATGTTATGTAGCATTAAAATTGCAAAATAAATGAAAACATTTTGAAATTACAATGAAAACATTTTTTATAAAAAAAAGAGTTGTAGTGACTTCAGTGACATCTGTTATATTGTAGAGTATTCAAAATAATTTATAACCATAGTTAGATATTTAGTTAGCGACATCTGTTATGTATAAATGAAATATTCCATTTTATTAACGACCAAAGTTACCAGCAAATAAAGTGCAGCCAATTATCTACCCATTATTGAACAAAAATATAACTAAAAGCGGCAACACTCAACAACTTTGTTTTTAATATATAATCTAAATGAACTTGACATCACTTTTCATTGTATTGGGCGGCCATGTTTCAAAAAAGTTTCAATTGGAATTTATTGTTTTGTAAATTAAACATAATTTGAACGCTATTTAAATTTTATTTAACAAATAATGACAATTGAGGAAGATATAGAAGCATTTCGCGTATGGGCCACGCGATTAGGCTGCCCTCCCGATGCAATGCCCAATGAGGACGCTATAAAATCGTAAGTACGCCGCTAAATGAATTCTGAATTTCTTAATTAATGATTAATGTTTTTAAATGACTTTCAGTGTTTTTAAATCTCGTCAAAGGGACTACTTTTGTAGTTTAATGCGTCGTGTGTGTCCTCGCCAGGAAGTGCAAGAAGTACGAGAGAATATATTGGTACAAAAAGTGGAAAAAATAAAAGGACGAGTTATACCGGTAGGATTTATTTTCAATTTCCTCATATGTATGTATGTTTGTTTGTTAGTTTGTTTATGTCTCTCCTAACGCCTACGAAATTAATTGAATTATAGTCCCTTAAGATTATGCAGATATTTTGTATGTATATTCAAATGTCAAATGCCAAATCCAAATATATAATGAATCCGACTATTCAATCAATAACAACTTTAAAACCAATATTTTATAGATCTGTGAACGAGTATTTTTGCCTCGCGATATGCAAACACATCTTAAAATGCAGGACCTTAGGAAGAAACAAACTGATGTGACACAACAGTTGAATGAGAGCAAAAAAGAATATGAAAGGTTGGCCGCGTCAATCAAAACTAAAAGTAAGTTTCATTAAAAGCAATTGCATTTATAAGCCTAAGCGAAAAATGATCACATTTTGAATATTTCAATAGATATACAGGAAATCAATTTAGAAAACAAATGTGACATCCTAGAAGCTAAGGTTCATATATTAACTTACAAATCAAAGTCTTTGGATAAGGAAATTCAGCGGGAAAAAGAAAACAATGATAAAATTTTGGCAACAACGCCTGTGCTATTAACAAATGAAAATAAAAGTGAAAGTAATGCCAGTGACGCAGTACAAAAGGCCTTAAATGTATTAGAAGAGTATTATACGTTTTCTGAAAATAACAACAACGGTAAGTTTAACTTCTACATCTTTCGTAAAACCAACAGTTTAAAATTTAAAACAATTTCTTTTATATTTACAATAGCCCAACTGTTGCAAGAAGCTAAAAACAGTTTATGGTGTAATATGCGTCAAATATTTTCAAATATACCCAACTTTCTTATTTTCAACACTATTATGCGTCTTAAAGAGGATCAATTGCAGCATGTTATGTCTTTAAATAAAACTAACATAACTAATGACTCACATATGACAACCTCCACCCATAGTCGTGAGCCCTTGACCAACTTTGAAATGAATTTAATGAAAACAAAGTCATATTTCCTAAGTTTGGTGGGCAAATACTTGTCAGCTTGCCAAGAACGCAAACGTTTGGAAGAACAATATGTACAAGCTTTCAATGAGTTCGAGGATAAACTTTTGGATAAAGTAAAAATATTTAATGGTGACACGGATACCGAACAAAATGAAGCCATTATGCGCAACTATGTAATGGAATATTATTCTTTACATTTTAATAAAGGTGAAAATGAGTTTATAGCCCAGCAAATAGAAATGATAAAAGCCGAAATAGAAAATACTACAAAACATTTGGAAAATCATGAGGTAGAAAGTTTATGTGAAATTCTATGTGAAATTCATTTAACTAAACATAAATTATTATAGGTACTGATTGGTTCTCTTAAGCAAGTTTACAATGAAATCAACACTTCGGTCAATCGTCTACAATATGAAATTAAACAGTTATCACAAATAAAAGATAAAATTATTTATTCGAAAGCCATTATGAAACGTCAACTGGATGATTTAGAGGCCAAAACCAATGTAAAGTCAAATTTCATGCCCACCAAGTTGAAACTCACCAATAATAATAATAATCTTTCATGTTTTGGGGCCGATAGCTTTGAAATGAGTAACGACAATGTCTTCTGTAGCACAAAATTAGATTTTGATTCTACCATATCTCCCTTAAACAATTCATTATTACATCGCAGTTATATTAGTGGAGATGTAACATTAATGCCTCAGGCACAAAATACAATATTAACACCCCATACCATGGAATTGAGTACATTTTGTGATATGCCATTGGAGCATTTGTCATGCATAAGCAAAGAAAGGTAAATATTTGACAAATTTTTTCTTTTTCCTTTTATGTATTATAAAATGGAATTCAAACGAAATATAAATTTAAATACCATTTTGTTTTTGTTTCTCTTTTCTTTCGCATTTTTGTTGACAACAGTGCATTTTATTTATTGCCAAATCCCTTGGTAATTGAATCACGTGAACTCTCCTCGACAATTCAGTTAGCCCCAGGCGTTTTATTAACACCCTTTGGAGCTTTACAGGAAGTCCGTAATCGTATTTTGTGGGCGGACTTAATTGCACAACATTCAAATGATTTGAAGTTAAATTTGGACACATTCTTAGGTATATTTTATACGATTTCTTTTTTTTTTCCAATAATTATTGCCATTTATGATACAACTAATTGCGCCACTTTATCATTTGATTTGATTTTGTTTTTATTGCTAATATTGGTTGTTTCATTATTACATTTCAGTTGATTCACAAGACCTTAAGCAACGCTCTAAACAACAACATGATCGCATTATCGAAATTTTAGATAAAATTGATGTTTGCTCTCTAAATACATTGCGTTGTTTGCAGAAATTGGCAAAAATATATGATTTCTTAATTGAAAATCCTTTGCGCCACTTTATACCCTCTACAAAACTGTTTAACAATCAATCATATGCTGATTATGAAGCTGAACTGACGATGTATGTTCGCATGGCCACAACTGGAAATTCTATTAAGTAATTTATTTTCAATTCAATGAAGTGCGGCAATTGACATGCTAATTTAAGGGAATGTATATTTGTATGCGTATGCGTTTGTTTTGAAAAAAAGAGAAAAAATATATGGAAAATAAACCCTTCGCATGGAGAGAATAAAAGACACTGGACTTAGTTTGTAATCGTGTTAGTTTAAATTTTGATTTTGCTTTTTACAATTGAAATAAATTTTCTATAAATGTATTACAGATACTCTTAAAACAATGACAAAGTTTATTGCAAATTGAATATTGATTGAATAAAGGTGGTAAACATAAATAAAAATAATCTTGCAGACAAAAATGAAGCAGTTAAGATTCAACTTTACCTGTAAGTAAATTTTTGAAAATTTTTTAAAGTCTTCGGTAGCTTCAAAAACTAGTTTAAATGACCCATCATCTTCCTTTGTATTCTATATTTGATTGGATATTGAATTCGGAGTCTGCATAAGGCTTAATATAACCTTGAATTGAATCTCATTTAAATCATTTTTCTACCTTCTGCTAGTATATCGTTTGAAGTTATTATCGTTCTTTAAGTGCGCTGGAGTTGTATATTTATTGAGGCATCCTCGACGTAAGAAAAATCAAAGAATCAATATCATGGAACATTTTTTATTTAAAACTTCCATTTGTTAAATTTAAAACAACTAAAATCTTGTGCGCAATTTTAAGGAACAACCCTTAAACAATACAATCAATTTAATTTTGTAATTTAGTCGTAGTGAAGTTGAACGAAAAGGCAAAAAGATCAAAAAGTAACTTATAAAGCTTTTGTAGATTATTTTTCTTGTCAAAATCTTTATTAAGTTGGCACTATTTTATTGAACACCACTGTAACGTCTTGGGAATTAACAAAGAACCCTGTCTATTCAGCAGAAACATCATTAAACATTTTAGTTTGTGAAGATAATCGCAATCAAAAGTAGGTTAAGCTATGCAGAGAAATATATCGGGAGACATTGGCTGCCTCGACAGGTCATGTAGACAAGGATCTGATACAGACATGTGGCCATTAAACAATATCGATAATATGTCTGCGAATGACCTAGAATAATAAAGAACAGAATTACTTTGCAATCTTTTGCTTTTGTGTAATATTTTGTGGTTAGTTTGGTTCAAGTAGAACCCCTAGTCCAATGATCTTGACATAGAAAAAATCAAAACAAAAAGTTGTATATTACCTACAGAATAAAGAGAAGAGAGAGCAAGAAAGAAAGATGTTATGTTTGTATAAAAATCCAACACTTGGTTTGACTGAAAGTTGAAACAAACATTTTATGTAGCCTAGTACCGTGTGGAAAAACATCAGTGTGTGCACTTTACAATTGTGTTCATTTCAAATTCTGTCTGGAGTCGGGATTAACCTAGAAATCCTTCCGTCAATCAGGAGTGCTGATGTATTCATTTCCAAAAGTTTTGATTCTTAAACTTAATTGATATCAACGCTTTTATTCTATTTTCTAAGGCTAAACAAACGTTTTCCAAACATTATCGAGTATCCTCGCCGATGATTAACCATTTATGGATTTTCAATATGAGAAAAAGTTTTTGAACTCTCTTTTCTGATTTTTAAATTTGTAATTACCCAGGTTAGTAACCAGATACAGAACCTCAGGCGACAAATTACGGAATTCAAATGATATCGAATTTCTCTAGATTAATTCAAAATAGTCAAAGAGTTCCCCAGTTTTCCTGTTGTCCAGGAAGGCATTTGTCTACCGCTCATATCTGCTTTCAACTTTGATCATCTTTGAATGGCTAACTTAGTCATAAAAATACAAATAAGAGACCTTTTGAGGATTTAAATACATTTCTTCGATTCTGTTCCAAATGATGTTTATACGTCATTTATCCTCCTCCACATTGTCCCCTAAAACTAGTACGAAAGGATTAAACAATTTGTGAGTTTTGTTTGTTTCATTTTATTTTATTTTTAGTTTTATTTAAAATAATTTTTGTATAAAATTGAGGCATACACATTTAATTTTATATAAAAAAAATTGCTTTTCTTTATTTTTGTTGTTTTCTTAGTTATTATTTACACCCAGTTCTCAATAAATTGCTATGGGTCTCGAAAAAAGTTTTATTTTGTTTTATTAACTTATACTAATAATTATTTTTTTTTATTTACGATTTTATTTTACTTTATTATATAATATTTTATATAAAAACTACACATACATATACATTTAGTTTTATTTAAAATATTTTATTTTGTTTGTTTTTTATTTTTAAACTTATACAAATTAATTTTAAAGAATATTTTATTTTAAATTTTTCAAGTTTTTCTGGATTTTATTTAAACTTAAAAACTACAAGATAGAGAGGGGAGAGGACTGATCGAAATATATCGGATACAATTAATTGACATTCAGTTTTATTAATTTATTTATTAAAAGAAATTAAATTTGATTAATTACTAGAGTCTTATGGTAAAAACAAAATACATATTTAAAGAAATTTAAATAATTTTGAAAATATTTTATAAATTATTTCATAAATACTGTATAAAACATTTTCGAATACTTAACTACTGCTACTAAAGGGACAATTTAATAGAAAATTATTATTATATAAAATGGTATGGTTTTTCATTTTGTGATAGTTTTTGTTGTAATGTAAAGTTTAAAAATGATGGAGCAAAAAAATAAAAAAGGACGAGATTTTTTTTAATGAAATCTTTCATTATGAAATATGTTTTGTTCCTTTTTGCTTTCTTTTTTTTTATAAAGAGATTTTATACAATGATGACGGACGGGTTAAGGGTCTTGTAATTCATTTGTTCTCAATAAAAAACATATTTTTCTTTAAAATGTTTCACTTAAAATGGACGTATAAAGCAAGAAAAAAAATACTCTAAGTTGTTTAAAAAAGAAAGTAATTTAGGATTTTATTCTGGAATGTTTTCGTTTTTTTTTTTAAATTACAAATTTTTTTTTTGTTAAATATTTATCGTTTTTATATTATAAACTAAATGTTACTTTTCGTTTATTGTTTTCCAATCACTTTAATTGCAGCGGAAAATATCGTTATCGGTTTTTGAATCTTTTCAAAACTTTATTTGCATGTTAAAGGAAATTTTAACGTTTTATTAATCACTGGATTATTTCAGGTGGGGGGGGGGGGCAAACTGTTTATCTAGCAAATAATGCTGTTAGCAGTATAGCTAATGTAGCCAAAGATGTAGCAGCCACACGTTCAGCATCACCGTAGTACGCCTGGCCACAAGCTGGTGGGCAGACAGGTATGACAGTCTCAAATAGATTTACACGTTCTTGAGCTTCACCCAATTTATTTACAGCCTTGCAGATATAATCACCATATTGACGTTTCTCAATCGTTATGACACGTAAAGTAGAATCAGCGTATTCATCGGCAGTGGCGAATTGTGAAATGCTATAATGTTGGTTGTTGGATAATTGTATGTCATCCTTGAGCCAGACAATAGCTGGTGGTGGATAGGCTTCAACGTGACACTCCAAATCCATATCGTATTGCAAAGCCTGACCCAAACGAGGACGAGGTATGGTAATGACGGGTGAGAATTCAACTTCCAAATTAATATTACGACGATCACCAACGCTGACACCATTATCGGCTACACAATAGTAAGTACCACGATCTTCTTTCTTAACCGATTTAATCTTTAAAATATTGCCCACGTAGGTGGCACTATCTGTAAACGATAAGAAAAAGAGAAACAATTATTAGTCATGCGGATTATTTCTTAAAAATATATTTTTAACTTTCAATGCTCAAGAAACTTTGGTATTTAATATTTAGAAAGGAATATGGTTTATTTTTTTTCTGTTTTTTGAAAAGTAGTTGAAGCCTAGAGAAAGAAATAGATATATTTATGGTGTGACTTTGTCTAACTAGGGGTCCTGGGGCTTAATAGTACATAGTAACTGGTAATGCAAACAAAAATCATTTGCTATTCACCATTGCCTTACAAAATTACTGGATTTATTTAAAATTAAATTTTAGTAAAATAAACCTTAATATTCACAAGTCATGAACTGTTCCTTTTCACATATTTTGAAGTGTTTTCCAACTTGTTACACATGAAATGACAAATTTAATATTTTGCACATAAATTTCACTTGGCGGTCAAGTGTGTGTGTTGGATGGTTTTGGATTTATTGAGTGGTTTCACGCTCAACATGGCATGTGGTTTTAGTTTTCAAATTTAACCCCCTATGATAATGATAAACAATAAAATATTAGAATTGTGAGCGATATCCTGTCATTGGAAATACATTTTTATGGCAGCATTTGAAGTCCTTTTTCATTTAATTTTTCATTTATTTCATTCGATTCAAGGGTAAATCGTTTATGGTGAAAATATAATTAATTTATTGCATTATGATCTGTTGTGCGGTTTTCTTCTTCGGTTTACGAGCAGAGTGGTTTTAATTGTTGCATAATTATAAAGGGAGAAATAGAGGAAGAGAGAGAGAGAGGGAGCAAAGGGAAACAGTTTTAAAACAATAACAACGTTAATGACCTTTTAGTTCATTGCATCTTTCAGGAAAATTTATGTTCGCACAAAAGTACTTGGTACTTGGTTTTTAAACTCTTATGCTTGTTGGCGGGTCGTTTTTGCAAAAACTGCAGAAAAAGCACAAAAAGGGAAACGCAAGAGATGAATGGGCCTGCTGTGAAAACAGCTGCATCATAGAAATGTGCAATTTAGCTAATGGTTGGGGAGTTACCTTCTATAATTTGCCTTTTTTTTTCTTCCTCTTTCATTTTCATATTGTTAAGCTTTTCAAATAGAAAAACCAAAAAAAAAATACTCCTCCTCAGGGTCTTATTAAGGAAATTTATGAGTTAAAATTTTTATATAGTAATTTTTCCAAGCCAACCGTTTTTTTTCCTTTCATTCTTTCGTTTTTTTTTTGTTTGGTTTATTTAATTCCAAACATTAGCAACTAACGGCGGCTTTATGGGGAAAAAGCCAATATTGCTTAAAGGTTTGGTTTAAAGTAAACAGCTAGAAGTTGAAAATGTTTCGATTTAGTAAAGAAATTAATAGTCGTTAAGCAAAATTATTTCTGATAGTCGATTATATTATTATGTAAGAGGAAATTGCTCTGGTAAGAGTAATGCTTCGCCTATGTTTGAAGTCGACACCAGGGCGATATATTCAAAATGGTGATTTACTGCCACCCTTGAGGAGGTCTTATAATGATGTGGTTGCCATCTCTTGCTGCTTTAAAGAATACCCTCTGTAAAAAGGTAGTGACAAAATTTGTCCATCGAATCCAAGTCTTTTTCCAGGGGTAGCACACACTTCCTTATTGAAAAGAAATGGCACAATTTGCTTGTCACCATTTTCAACGTGGATTCAAATAATACTGAGACAAATTATGCCCAATCAAATGAGATGAAATTTATTTCAGAATTTTTTTGGAAATGGAAGTTTACGCCACTTTAATTCGAAAAAGGAAAATCCTTTCCATTGTGATTTTCTTTCCAATTTTTGAGTTCACTTATAAATTTTCTTACTGCTTTTTCTAATTATCTTAACTCTATTAGTCCTCAGCTTCTTTTCACATATTTTGCAAAAATTGCGAAAGGATTTTTGAAAAAAAAACACCTTAAAACTGCGCAATAGTCGGTATTACGAAGCTCCGCAATTTACATACATACATACATTCATAAATGGTCATTACAACTCTTCAGTCAGGATTACGACCTAGCTTCTCATACCGCTTATGTTATGTGTATTAATTTTATACATGAATGGCGGAACCTACAGCTTAAAGTCGACTCCGAACGACAGTTTTTTGAGAAACTTTTCATGGCAATTTTATTTACTCTCAGAGTTTTTGACAGAAATCTGCTGAGAGGAAGTCGCCTAAGAAATACATATTTTTTCATATTTCGTTTTGATGTCTGACCAGGGGTTTGAACCGTGGTCTTACGTCTAATAAGCCAACACACTACCTACTAGACTACGGCGACTTTGCAATTTATATGCATTAATAGGTAGCTAATTTATCGACGGTTCGCGCTTAAAGAGTTAAAAACTTAAAATTTGTTATGTATAGTGAAAATTATTCAAATTGGCAGTACAGCTAATAACGCCAAATTGGCAATACTGCATATTCATAACTATTCATATAAAACGTGAGTTTGCATTCGTTGCAGTGTGTAAGAGTTTTAGCTGACTTTTAGCTGAAGAGTTTTAAATATTAATATGTTTGTACTTTCTATAGAAACTTTATTTCCTACGAAAAAAAGAAAACACAAAATATACACATGAGTTTACGAATTTACCGTTATTTTTATACTTACAAACATACGTACGAATGTTTAAGGATGTGTTCCTAGGAGTTTTAAGTATATAACGAGTTCTTGTTCATCAAATAATGATGATGATGATGATGATGAATGTACTTGAAATGAGGTTATATACACTATGAAAGAATAGGAAAAAACAACTACAACATTAAGAATATAAAAATGATGCAACCTGGCATTAAAAAAAAAGAGTTCAAAACCTATAGAATTTCTTATACGAGTTATATTTTCTCCATATTTTAATATACCCTAAAAACCGGAAGTGTATTAACTATGAACAAGCCATACATATACACGTTAGCAGAGAAAAAAAAAACAAATTTAATGAAATCGGTAATGCAGGGCTGCCTGTGCCAGTATTATAATAATTATCATTACGTTTATTGTATGCATTACACATATACAGAGACAGAAATCGAGAGAGTGTTTGCCTTAAGCGTGCTGTACGTGAAACGTGCAATACAAAATATGCACTCAAACCAGCAAAACAATAAAACCAAAACATACAAAAACAAAAAAACACAGAAAAAAGTAGAAGTAGTAGAGTATGTTGCGGTATGAGACAGGCTATGATATGATAAGTAAAATGTAAAAGTGCACTAAGTAAACAATTGAAGCGTATAGAGATGTTGTAAAACATATACAAAAAAAATAAACGCAACGTCTGTTTTTATGACGTCCATATGCCTTAAGCTAAGTAAGCATACAACATACTACATACGTATGTACATATACTTTAATTAATGTTAACTATTTAGAAAGGTTTGGATCTATGGCTCTATGAAATCTTGTTACCCTTAATTGTAAGCCGGGAAGAGAAGAGTGTTTATACCATGCCGTTTTCCCTAAATATTGAATTAAATTGCAGCGTTGTTTGAAATACTGTGTAATTGATCTTCCTCCTCCTCCTATGCAATTAATTTACTGTTATTGGTAAAATATGCACAGTTCAATAGCTTTTAAACAATTTTGTTTTGTTTTGTTTTGTTTTTTTTTCTCTCTGAGCAATTATTGTTTTGTAGTTCGTATGTTTGGAGTGCTGAGGGTGAAAACAGAAAAATCTATGAAACAAGTTTTGGAAGAATAATACAAAATATGCGGGTGCAATAAACATTTATTACTGCTGTTGGTTAATCGTATGCACTTTAAAGGAAAATGTGAAAATCTTTTCATTTAAAAATTTCTATGTCAAGAATGCTTTTCACTTTAAAGTACAATAAATTACGATTAAAAAAAATATTTAAAATTCATATAGCTACTGGATATTTCCTAAACATACAAAAAAAAAGGCATACAATTTTATGCTGGTTCTTAAAACCCTTCTTTCCTCATGCCTGTCATACCACACTGCTTTGCTTATTCCCATTGATTATATCTTAGAATAGAGACAAATTCTTTTGGGTATAAATGCAATTGTCTATAACGAGAAGTTCGGTTCGTTTTTAAGTGACATTTCATTAAGTAATTGAAGTTCTTATGCATACAGAAAATAATAAAAAAAAACGAAGTACGATGTTAAATCTTCAATACTGTATAGAGATACATATAGAGTTAGTTCCATGTACATAAGCAAGCTACTTCGTGTACATCATGGATTTTATTTTTTTTTTAAGAACGTGACTTATTTTGATGAGTGTGTAACTGGTAACTAATGTCGTTCATAAAATGTTTACTTAAGTCATAAATAGAGTTGATTTCAATTGCATTAAATGATTTCTGCTTTTTTTTTTGTATATTTTTTTATTCAATTATTTATATTTTTTTGTTTATATCTATTACAAAGTCTAGATTCAAGTGCATTTAATGCTGATGCATTATACGTTATTCATTAATAAAATATGATGCAGGGATTATGACAATTTCGTGACCCATTTGAACATAAATAAAGAAACCACGCTAATTAAAATCAATTAAAAATGGTTTTAAATTTCTTCATTAGAGTATTTCATCTTAAGAGAGAGAGAGAGAGAGAAAAATCATTAAAATAACAAATAAATGCAAAGAAATACAATTTTATTGTTAAAATTTTTTATTAAATGATTCATGCAATCATTCTGATTCATATATCTGTATATATGAATGTACATACAGATTTAATAATGTAATTTGAAGACCAAAAGAAAAAAGTTATTAATTATCTTTGACTTAAAACCGCACAATATAATACAAATAAAAGTCGGTCTGTATTTAAACTGCGGTTCTTACACGAGCAGCATCATATTTTGTTTAAATTTGTTTAATTTTTAGAAAAATGGAACACTAAAACATAATTCTAAATATGGTGCAAATAAAGCTAAATAACTTGGATAATGGGAGCGTTTCCTATCTAAAGACATGCTTACTTGGGCCCTTAAAATGCATTAAACAGTGAGTTCCTCTAAATATAATAGATTTTCATCATTGCCTAGTGCCTAAAGAATTTTGTTTGTTCCAACTCTCTTGTATATAGGCTTCATAACATTTTTTTTTTAATGAATTATAGGAATGTATATTTGTTCGATGCCAGGTTCCGCCTATCATATCAGGAGTGGTCATGGAAAATAGTGCTAGGTCTTCTGTATTTCTCAAATGTATATTAGAGAACACACTGCTTCGCAGTTTGAGTTTGTATTTGCTTGTTATTCAAAATTTGCCACAAGAAAAAAGAAGTTTTATTACTCTCTCTTAGAAGATATTGGTAGCCGATACTGAGTGTAAAATGTGAATGAAGCATGGAGATGGGTTTTGAGCACCTCATATATATAGAGATATTCAAATTATGTCTTATTTATTGTCACTTTGTGATGTTGCTGTCCACATGTTGCGAACTCATAGTGATAGTGATAATTGAACATTTGTTTGCATGGTGACTGTTATTTTATACCATCATCAGCATAAAATGGTCAATATGAGAAATATGGTGATGGTTTAAGTGCTCTAATACGGCTGCCTATATAAAAAAGGTGATATAAAACGTATCCGCTGCTTTTTATCACTTGATATTATTAATTTCAAATCGATTGTATCAATTGACATTAAAGACAGATTTATAACTCGCGACTAGCGTTAATGTTATATTGATTTGAAAACGAGTGGAAATCTAGCGGCAAGAGAATAATCCATATGGTGATTTGGTGAACGTAGTCCTTTCATTCGTGGTTCGTGTTTGTGCTGAACAGCAAAAAATTGACAACACTTTCCTGAGTAAGTAGAGTTCAAGGCTTACAACATCTGACAACTACTATTAAAAAGTAGCCAACCGAAGAACACATGAAAATCACCTGATTAATCGAACAGTAAATGAATGAAGGATATAAAAAATTCAACATATCACCACCACCACAGTTTAGTGGTCGGAAAACTAAAGGATTTCCGCTATAAAACTAATGGAAAAAATGTGTTGTGTTTCTATTCCCAGTCGTTATTGTATAAATTATTTAAATTTATGTCTGGAATTTTTGCAATTATGTGAACCTCAAACTCTTTCAAACACTGAAGACATGCATAGTCCTTTCGATGATTCATATCTAGCATAACATAAGAACTGTATAAATACAAAGTCTTAAAATACAATTTAACCCCTTTGCTGAAGCAAATTATAGTCATTATCAACAACATAAAATCATCGTTGACTATTTCCCTGCCAATAGCATTTAAATACGAATATTTCTTGTTGCTAAAACTCAAGTCAAATGAACAAAAAAGGAAAAAGAAACAAACAAATAAAGGAAAAAAGTGTAGGAAATATTTAAAAAGAAGTGACACCAAATAAACAGTTGAGGACAACAGTACAAGGAGTACAAGGATATATTGATTGCAAAAGAAAACACAAATAAAGGATATAGAGGAGCATAATAATGCACAGCAAACATTTTTTTTATTTTTTTGCATGACATGGCATGTACTCGTAAACGTTACAAGTGAAAAATATGACTGTTTGTGGAAACAAAACCAGGAGAACAACAAGAAAAAATGTGAAGCAAAGAAATTTAAAACAAAAATTAAGAAGTGCGTGCAAAATTACAGGAAATTAGTAAAGAACGGTAGACGTCAAGCACACAACTCGCTCCACATAGAGAGGACGTTTATCGTTTTATTTTATACTGTCATAGCTGTTGTCTGGCAAACAACACAAACAGGATATAGAAAGCAGAGAAAAAAACAAAGCCAAAGGGAACAAAATTCACATACACATATTTGCATACATACAGACATACATACAGCAGGAATAAATAAAAAAAAAACAAATTGTTGTAAGAGACAATTACATTAACGTTATAACGACGATGACGATGATGGCGACAACGGCGGACGGTATTGCGGTGAGGTATGTGTTTATCATGATGATTATGATTGGTTGCTACAGAGGGCTATAGACAAAATTTTTAGAAAAGTGTGGTGGTATTTTCTACACTCGACCATCCATATCAAGGCAAAAGTGTTAGGAAATAAGGGTTTCAAATTTAAATTTCTTTTTTTAGGCAAACAAAAATGGCGTTTTTGGTGGTTATTTACAACAGAAAAAAAGTTACCTGTTGTTTTTAGACACCATTTCTAATAAGTTCCAAAAAAACAAAACGAAACGAAACATTAGTTCCAATGATTAATCCCAACCACTTAAACAAATGTCAGTTTATCACCTATTTTTTGTATGTTTTTGTTTTTTGTTATTGTTGTCTATCAGTCCCACGAATACCGAGCATAGAAATGTGTAACAGGCCATAAAGTTTAAATTATTTTCCGCTTTTCTTTTTTTTGTTGGGAAAATTAAAAACAAAATATCATCATTTCATTTAGACTGGTTTAAGACATTTTATTGTTGAAAAAGCAAAACCAAAAAGTAATAAATTATTATCTGCTGTGTTTCTGTTACCAAGAAAACATTTGAGAATAATAAAAATGTCACGCTTGGTTTGACCGTATTTTCAAATAACCACTGCAAAGGGTTGCAGTGAAAGTGAAATGGTTCAAAGGCTGTTAAAAAGTGATCCTTTTTTATATTACTTTTTGGTAACTAAAGGTGGGGCCTTTATTATCATTCCCTTTTTAATTCATTTATAAAATTTAAAACAGCACTTGTCATTTCGTTGCTGTATAAGTATTTGGCAAGTAAAATGTTTTTGTATTATTTTTAGTATGAATATTCCATTTTTTGTATTTAAAGAAAGCTGAAATCTAGTGTATTGGCTTACTGGACGTGAGATCCGACCTTCGACGACCTCTTCACATCAAAGGAACTGGTAAAAAATCTGAGAGCAACTAATAGCAATAAAATGCATCTCAAAAAACCGTAGGTCTCGCCACAACTAAAACTCAATTTCGGCTAAACACGTTCTGCCAATAAATTCTGTGTACCAAAGAATCGCTTCTCAGGTTTCCAAGTGCCAAACAATAACGCAGAAGATATTCTTTCGGCCTCCTATACTTTCTCATCATTGTAGTTTCTGTAGGAGGCGTTGTGAGGCATTTCCACTCTTCGGCCCAATTTCCCGTCATAAGTGCAATGAACTTCCTCATATGGAACTTTGGTTAGATTTAACTCAAATTTTTTCCACATATCATCCATAGTGGTTCAGATTTGTGTGGTCTCTATGCAAGTGGGTTCATTATTCCATCTTTTTTTGAAATACCTAAAGTTTCCGTCATTTGTACGCAGATCTACAGGGGAATGTCAGTTTCTTTCGAATTTTCTGTTGTACCAGCCTTTGTAAGTGCCTCAGCTTTTGCGTTATCTCCTGTACAGGATGCCATATAGACACTTGAAATCTTTGGACAATCTTAGACCTGGTATACATACATACATAATTGGCCATTACAACCTTTCAGCTTCTCACATCACTCATGTTTTGTGTGTTAATTTTATACATCAGTGGCGGGACCTACAGTTTAAAGTCGACTCCGAACGACAGATTTTCATGGCAATTTTATTTACTCTCAGAGTTTTTGCCAGAAATCAGCTGAGAGGAAGACGCCGAAGAAATATTTTTTTCATATTTCGTTTTGATGTCTGACTTACGTCTAATAAGCCAACACACTACCTACTAGACTACGGCGACTATATATACACACTATATAAAGATCTAATGGCCGCTTTACTCTTAATAAAAATGCGTATATATCGACTCCAAGTACTCTGATAGAGAATTCGGATGGGGACAACCTAAATAGCCATTATTTTACCAAAGATAGGGCAGCAGTAATTGCATAGTGTATGGGATAATCTAAATCCAACGGTTCTGAGATGATTTCAAATCTAACTTATTCCCGTTATATGCATACAATTAATACACACAACATGGATAATGTAAAAATCTGTGAAATACGTAGCTAGCTTCTGCTTTATAGGCAGTATAATGATAACTATAGTGACAGCGGCATTGGGAAGACTACAATTAGTATGGAGAACATTGCTATAGATGAACCAAGTGTAGGGTATTACATTTATATGTAATGCCAAGTATCCAGTAGAGACTAGTATCGAGCACAATTGCTTAAACCCTAAGGGTATTCGTCAACAAGTGCCTTAGGTAGGCCAGTAACATGGGCCCAACACAGCCAGCAACAATTTATC
This sequence comes from Sarcophaga carnaria, assembly GCA_958299815.1. Lineage (NCBI taxonomy): Eukaryota > Metazoa > Arthropoda > Insecta > Diptera > Sarcophagidae > Sarcophaga > Sarcophaga carnaria. The sequence goes on from OY283153.1 coordinate 11,847,636, forward strand.
CAATGAAGAACCTTTACTGAAGTTTAAATAAAGGTAGCAAATGGAAATAAATAGATCGGTCATGCCATCAAGAACAAGTCACTGTATAGCAAGGAGAGAATCCTTAAAGCTTAAAAAGCCTTTGAAGCCAAAAGAATACCTAGAAGACCACCATACAATGAGAACTTACCCGGGAATTTTACTCTGTACGTGATATAAATTTGTAGAGTCAAGACAACATAAAGTGGTAGAGATCTTAAATTATGGATTTTGTTTTCTAAATTACACCAAATCTAGTTTTATAGAAACCGTTAATGTTTCATGGTTAATTAGCATTTCAGGAATATTAAACAAACTACAACTTTTAAAGAGTCATAAAAAAGTGTAACCATTAGAATTTATTTGACGTGAGAATATTTAAAAAGTCACGAAAAAAAGGCACATTATCATGCTGAATTTCATTTTTTTATGTTTAAAAATGAAACGAAGCGTAACTTGAGGTAAAAACGAAACACACTAAAGCCCAACTTTAAACTCTACTACAACATTATGCTTACCTGGTTGGAATAATGGTGTTGCTATTAGCGTTACACATTATAATAGGACCACTGGTTTAATGGAACCAGAATTTCAATTTTTTTTCCTTCAATTTTCATTTCAATACGCACAATTATGGAAACAAAAATGGAAATTTACATTATTTTAGCCAAACAATGAGTGGCTAAAAACAAAAAGTAAAGAAAGCTTCTGGAGCTAACTTAAGTAAATGTCTATATACATATATGTATACATACATATGTGTTTGTATGCTTGTCACATTTTGGTGATTAAAACCATAAATGTTTTCATGCGTTTTTTGTAAGCGAAAACAAAAGGTTTTTAAAATTATCCAAACGAAAAAAATATATAAAATGACTATAAAAATGGGGTGTTTTTTAGCAAATAACTAAAACGTGTTTAAAATTCTTAACAACAATAAACTTTTAAAATACTTTCTGTCTGTCTGCCTGTCTATGTACATTATCTGTACTGTCTGTACCTATTCGTATATGGGTAGTGCCTGAATGAAAACAACAGATGTTCTTAAAGACTTTCTAACCATAATTGGGTGTGGATTGTAAATACAAAGGAAAACAAAAGCTTAACAAAATAAAAATTATCTTTTAAAGTGAAATTAGCAGCTACAGTAGCTGCCATAGCATATTGAGGCCGTAGCATATTGTATTAATTAACTGTATGCCTGCTTTAAACTACAACATACTACCGAATCGTTTCAATGACCGTCAATTCTTTTCTGTACATCTCCACTCTCCTCTGTGTGTAAATAGGCCTTATGTACTGCTTTTTTTTATTTCAAAGAAATGATTAACAAATTATGTTTTATATGCTGAAAGATCCCATCACAACAGAGCGTCTGTCGTATTAGTCATAAATTAAAAGCGGGTTTTCATCAATATTCGTTTCATTTAAATTTTTTTTTTGGAACTATTGGGGAGCACTACTGGCAAACACACATTCATGTTTTTGTGTGCTTGACATTTTAGGTTAAATTTTTTAACATTTATAACAATTGTTGTTGCTAGACATAGAAAATCTTTAATTATTTCTAATGAAATAATTATTTGTACACATCATTTCCACGTTTATAGTTGTGAACGTAAAAATAGCAGTCTAATGAAAAATTTGAAAATTTATTCTACACAGTATAAACACGATATCTTCATATACATACATAATTGGTCATTACAACCCTTCAGTCAGGATTACGACCTAGTTTCTTACACCACTTATGTTGTGTGTGTTAATTTTATACATGACTGGCGGGACCTACAGTTTAAAGTCGACTCCGAAGGACAGATTTTTGAGAAACTTTTCATGGCAATTTTATTTACTCTCAGAGTTTTTGCCAGAATCTGCTGAGACGAAGTCGCCGAAGAAATACTTTTTGTATTTTATTTTGATGTCTGGCCTGGGGCTCAAACCCCGGGTTTTTGTCTAATAAGCCAACACACTACCTACTAGACGACGGCGACTTCATATATATCTTCATATGTCTGCTCCATATCTAGCATATCTATCTTCTCTAAATAGCCAAGAGGCAATCAGATCACTTTCGTGCAAAACCTTCAAATCTCATTGACTCCCACAGCCATTTTGTTTAACATAATTCGCGAGAAATTTTATGTAGCTAATGAACTTGCTAGCGCACTGTATCTTTCATTGGTCATTGCATAAGAGTCCGCAGATTTCTCTTATTTTGATCTCGATAGTTTAGTGGCGCTATCCTTGATTGATATCAGATAGATTACCCAATTCATTAAACTTTCAGTTTGGTTTTCAGCTTGAATCTAGGACAGTCATGTTGTAATGCAAATTCCTGGTGCTGATTGTCGAAATTGGTTAATCAGGACTGGTCAATGTCAATAAAGCTTTAATTTTAACAAAGTTATAAACCCTACCTTGCCTATCCTAATGTTCAGAATATTACAATTTTGCTTCAGGAAATAGAACTGTTGAGGGAAATGAAGTTGAACAATGGTTTACTGAGGACTCTACTGATACTACAGGTTTAAATGAAGTAGTTGTTGATGTATTTGTAGTCGCCGTAGTCTAGTAGGTAGTGCGTTGGCTTATTAGACATAAAGCCAGGATTCGAGCCCCAGGCCAGACATCAAAAATCAAATATGAAAAAATATTTCTTCGGCGACTTCCTCTTAGCAGATTTCTGGCAAAAACTGTGCGAGTAAAATAAAATTGCCATGAAAAGTTTCTCAAAAATCGGTCGTTCGGAGTCGACTTTAAACTGTAGGTCCCGCCACTCATGTATAAAATTAACACACACAACATAAGCGGTGTGAGAAACTAGGTCGTAATCTGTATGTATGTATTTGTTGTTGTGTTGCTTAATCTTAAAATCATTGAATTGGCGTCATGCCCTGGAAATTAAAAAAAAATACAGTATAATATCAAATCCAAACAGATTTCAGCAGCTTTTCCTTAAAAAGAAGGTAATCAAGGGAGCCTTTGCCACAAAATTGCTAACTCGGGCAGACGTGGAAAGAAATATTTTTTTCAGAGTTCTTTTATTCGAAAATGTTCGAACAGAAGTTTAAATTCAAAGAAATGCTACGGCAATCTTGGAAGCTTTATCATCATTTAGTATTTGCTTGGAATGAGAAGAGTACAAGCAAAAGTAATGTTTCCTTAGAAGATGCTATTACACTCCAGAGGCTTAGTTAAGTAAGACACTGTCCCACCAATAAAAATTCGATTCAGAAATTTCTTAAGAAATTTTAACACAGCATTTGCGACATTTGTATGTCATATTAGAGTTTTTGCTATTTCTATCATCTTAACTGTATATTGTATATCTGATTGGTATGATTTTTTTCTATTTGTTTTCCTGATCAATACATTTTAAATATTATTTGAAAAATGACAGAAAGAATAAGAAATCAATCATTAAAATTTCCTGTTTCTATTACTAAAAAGAGAACACCTGCTTTTTCCATTAAAATTGTTGATTACTTGTATTTATTTTTTATTTTTAAATGCATTCAATTCATTTATCATTTAATTTAGTGATGATCATTATTTAACAATTTGTAATGAAAACCATAATCTTTTGTAATAAATGATGCCATTTTTAAAAGCCTGGGAATAAAAGAAAAGTGGAAAAATCCACTTTACTTTACAGTCACATTTTAGAGAAATCGAAATGAAGTCTTTTTCATTCATCTGTGGAAGATTAATGTCTCAATAGATTCTATTGCCAGATAGTGGCGATTGTATTGAAATCCATATACGCTGACAATGTCCCGCAGTGGAAATGTGTGTCTTACGATAAATGATGAATTTAGTTTAGGAGATCACTTGAGAATTCTTTTGTATTTAAAATTTAATTTATATGCACACAATAAAGTTTCTAATCAAAAAGACCATTAAATTTCTGTTTTCTTTTTTTTTTCATTACAAATAGAAAGTATGGACCGCGACTTGTTAGTTTATAGTACACTCCTCTCTACACTCTTCATTAATTTGGGAGTAAAATTTAAATGTAGTACTAATGAATTTGTTATTTTCTAATCTATACCTCGCGTTAGACAAGTGCTATTGGATGCAATGCTATGCTGCGTTAGAGAAATACAATTGCATACCATAAAAACTTCTTTGACGGTTTAATGATTAGTTTCAGTCGTTATTATGTATTTGAGATCGCCTTTCAAATGTGAATAGTCTTTATGGGCTGTAACAAGAGACATTTTTGTAATTTCGATTCTTTTTTAGCTCTTTTTAATTGCTCTCACTGGTCACTGTCCTGAAAAGACAATTGTTGCGATAGTAATGCTCATGTTCAATGTTCTTCAATTAATGAGAAGATTTAAACTCAAAAACAAGCACTCTAACATACATAGTTGGTCATTACAACCCTTCAGTCAGGATTACTCTTCTCACAGCACTTACTTTGTGTCTGTTAATTTTATACATGAGTGGCGGGACCTATTGTTTAAAGTCGAACCACAGATTTTTGAGAAACTTTATTTTGTTTACTTTAAGAGTTTTTGTCAGAAATCTGCTGAAAGAAAGTCATCGAAGTAATATGTTTTCATATTTCATTTTGATCAAGACGTCTGATTTATACATACATAAATACATAATTGGTCATTAGAACCCTTCCGTCAAGAATACGACCTAGCTTCTCACAGCTTTGAACATAACAGGCACTCCCATTTTTCCTGATTGAGGCAGTGGAAATAATTAAGAAGGTTTTATGAATTTCTATTAGTCTTTTCTCCTTCTGGTCCTTATGCTAAGACTCTAATTCAATTTTGGATATTAGAATTGATTGAACAGAAATATGAAATATTGGATAAGGATGGCAAACAACTAAAGTCGGGCATTTTTTAACGATAACAGTTCTTTGGTGGTTTGGTTCTAAAATATTAACCGGTTGCCATTCATCATACATATTTGGACAAATGTTTATTGAAGATTAAGACCCAGGGTTTCATATCTCCCACGTTTTGTGCATTAACTTTACTTATGAGGAGGTTTCAGTTTGATGTGCTCGTCTAAGTAAGCCAACACACTGCCCCGTATAATAGTTAGGCTAGGTTAGAGGACGTGTACTTGGCCATTAAGACAAGTACAATACCCGGAGGAATTGACCCATTATATAACGTCCTAGTTTCTCACACCACTTATGTTGTGTGTGTTAATTTTATACATGAGTGGTGGGACCTACAGTTTAAAGTCGACTCCGAACGACAGATTTTTGAGAAACTTTTCATGGCAATTTTATTTACTCAGAGTTTTTGCCAGAAATCTGCTGAGAGGAAGTCGCCGAAGAAATACTTTTTATATTTTGTCTTGATGTCTGGGCGGGGGTCGAACCCTGGCTTTACGTCTAATAAGCCAACACACTACCTACTAAACTACGGCGACTTCTCCGTATAATGCTCACAATCAATATTTCTAATAACGTTTAAGTTGTTTTAAAGAAAGCATTGAAAGAAATATATTTTTTATGTTCATATTCCTCTTTTTTAAGACTTAGAGCTGAGGTTTGAAACTTCCTCTTCTGTTGTGAACACATATCGTTAAGTTAAATCTGATTAATAGTGCCGTCATCGTGATTTTTTCAGTAATCCCTGTGTGGAAAAAGGAAGAGTTTCTTTTACATCGTTAATTCGATATTGTGATAAGAGGTTGAGGAAATGGTCAATTAACATAATCAAAAAACTATTATTGACGAACCTCAGTAATTCCAACCAACAATAAGTGGTCGGTTGTCTACAATTTTTTAAATGTTGAAACCTGACTGCAAGTCTAAAACAAGTTTGAAATAGAACTCCTTTTTAAAAGATAGGGTTTGAGTAAGGTTTAGATTTAAATCTAACAAAGAGGTCTGAAAAGTTAATTTGCAAAAGCAAAAGGACTCTCACAGTTTTTAATTAAAGTTCTTAAGGCACAACAGTGTTGCTGAATTTGATATTTCAGTTTGAGTTTAACGCTTTTCTCTTATAACTCCAGACCATTTAAAGTTTTCTTAAGCAACGCGTGTGAAACTTGGCATAAATCTGAGGAAATCCTGTTCTTTATTTTCCTAAATTCACACTTAATGATTTCTTAACAAATGCAAACAAGCATATTTTTTGTGTGTGTTTTATTTTCTATTTTTCTCTTTCTTTGAAATGAGAAGATGAAAAAAAACAATGACGATGCTTTTAAATTAAGCAAGCCTTGTTAAATTTTGTCTGACTCTGTTGGTGTTTTATTAAAAATGAATATAAAAAACAAAAACAAACAAAAAAAGAAAAGAAAACCGACAGAGAAACAAAAAATAAATAATAATAATAATGTCACAGGATATATGTAAAGGATAATAAGAAAAACAACAGCAAACTCCTTTACATAAAACGTACATGCATATGTACATGCCTGGTTGATGTTTGTAAAACATTTTGTGCATTCAATGAGTATTCCCCTTGGAGGCGAGGTGTTTTGACAAACTGAACATAATTTTGACATCTGTATGTATGTATAGATGTACTCAAATGAAAACAAAAAACTCAAGGCATGTGTGTAGTATAGGAAGCTTTTTCGTGTAGATGATGAGCATATGAGAGGTGCATGCATACGTTGTGTTGAGTAAATTTTTAAGCATAAAAATCCAATTAAAAAAAGACTGACTTTTAATACTAAGGAATTTATTTTTTAATTTATATGACTTGACGTTAGATGCCAGTGTAAAGCAAAAAAAAAAAGTAAAACGTTGAAGCAATAAAATGTAAAGAAATTTTCACTTTTTTTGAACTTTGAAACCGTTTTTGTTCGTTTCTCACTTTTTTTCTTTCTTTGCATATATGTATGGGGCATAACCATGTAAGAATTTTGTTGTTATTGTTGTTGTTGGATTATCGTTATAGAAATTGATTTTTTTGTAGGAGAGTTTAAACGTAATGTTCTTTTATGTGTGAGAAATGAGGGGACCTTGGTCTTGGGACTATACTTGACTATGCACTGGCATTAAAAGTTATACTCCCGTATAATGTTTGTTTTTCTTTATTTTATATATTTTGTTGTTGTTGTTGTTGTTGTTGTCGTTGTTACTTTAGATGGATATTTTCTATATGTACTTATGTCGACTTTTTACTTCTGCTGCTATTCTTTCTTTATATTTTTTATTTGTGGTTATGCCATTGCCGATGTTTCTGTTGTTGTACTCATATTCTTTTTAACATTTTTTTCGTTGTTGTTGTTGTTGTATATTATAACATATCGAGCATATAACAAGCTCTTGAGACATGTGAATGCACCCACTTTGGGTGTTATAAAAAGTTGTTTTTTCCATCATAAATTTTCTTTATGATTATTATTTGCAATATATTCTATGTGATGTTGCATGTACATATGTATGCGTACATTTGTATGCATATAGAGTGAGTATGAGTTTTGCTTGTGTCAACTTTTTTAGAAGTTTTTTTTTTTAATACAACAAAAAAACACACAATTTGTTCTTTAATAGGCTTCCAGAGAAATTAATTCTGCCTCAAATCAAACCAAAGTGATGTTACTGTGTTGTGTGGCATCCTTTTAATTTATTCTTTGAATTGTTTTTTTAATTAAATCAGTGTGAGATTTTTGGTCACATATGTATAATACCGCACCGCACAAAAGTTTTTAATGCGAAAATGTTAAATATATTTTATAATCCGGGAAAAAATTAAATCCAGGAATCGGAAAAAGAATTTATATTCATCAAAAAAAAATTAGTATGTATTTAAAATATTTCAAAATAACTACATATTGTATGTGAAAAAGCATGTTAAGTCGCAGTGTTAAGAGCAGTGCACATTGAACTTTGTCCTTTACTGTATCTGATATAATCGATATCTGAGTTTTAAGCCACCAGCACATAAAAACCAGCATAAAACCTCTTCTATAGTCGCCGTAGTCTAGTAAGTAGAGTGTTTGCTTATTAGACGTGAGGCCTCGTTTCAAAACCCAGATCAGACATCTCCAACTAAACGAAATAAGAAGAAATATTTCTTCGGCGACTTCCTCTCAGCAGATTTCTGGCAAAAACTCTGAGAGTAAAATAAAATTGCCATGAAAAGTTTCTCTAAAATCTGTCGTTCGGAATCGACTTTAAACTGTAGGCATCCTGCCACTCATGTATAAAATTAACAACCACAACATAAGTGATGTGAGCAACTAGGTCGTAATCCTGTCTAAAGGATTGTAATGACCAATTATGTATGTATGTAATACCCTCTGGACAACAGCGTATTTAAGAGATGAAGGAGCCTAAGCGCTTTAAGTAACTACTGAGGATATTGAACAATACAAATAGAAATAGGATATGTTTTTGCACAGATCCTGACGGTAGACAATGCAATGGAGGTGATGCTATTGTTTGACAAAAACTAAGAATCGACAGACAAATATAGGTAAGAATGAAAACCACGATTAGCCTGGATCGGATGGTCGATAATGCAGCTGATAGACAAATTCAGTTATAAAGCCAACCAAGGACTACGCATAGAAGAGAAACTGTCGAAGGCTGAATGTGACTGATTTAAATAGGGATCACTTTCCCATTCAGAAGGATGAAAAAGCTGGTATTAAAGCCTCTCTGATTGAACTGAATAACGTAATGGAATGATGTCAGGAAACTGTAGATAAGCAAAACCACTTAATATAAGAGCTTAGAAACTGTGTGTCTAATTTACTTTCAAAATCTCGTAGCATCTTATCATTGCATGCAGATAATGCATTAAGTGAAGCTTAACTACACTGGAAAACGATTATCAGTTCCGGATATTCGTTGATTTTTCATGTATTCATTATAAACTCGCGTATTTACAAAGCATCATTTAAATAATACCAAATTAAGATTTTTTCTATTCTTTTCCAAGCAAACAATTTAAAAATTCTTTTAATTTAAGGGTAGCAGAAGTGACAAAATCTAATTTGTCCTTTCATTACGAAAAAGGGAAACATATGGACGCTTTTTGTGCGACAATTATAGCCTTACATGAGAGCAATTTTACTTTACAGGATTAACATAATTAAATAAAAATTCGTTACAATTTACATATAAATTTAAATCTTTTTAACAAATTAAAAACCTCAAACGGTAAAGCAAAGCTACGACGTACGAGTAAGGGTACGAGCATTGGGTTAAGGGTATGAGCAACCAATCATGTGAGTGGACTGACCAAACTCCATTCAAACTAAAATGTTTAAGTAGTAAACAGACCAACCCCCTGCCATAAATCTAGTAGATAATCCTGTCTAACAAAGGACCGTAATAAAAAGGACTTGTTTAAGGACTTTTAAGCAAAATTGAACAGCGAGAAAAATTAACCCCGAAAATTCTTTTCATTCTATAAGATAACAAGGGAAAAAAGAAAAAAGGAAACCTATTATACATAAATGCAATTAGGCTTAAAAAATGTAATGATATGTCATGATAGACGTGTAACAAATATTAATACCTTTCAAATGGTTCAATCGTTGATTTATTGTTTAGACTCGATCTATAAGACAGCGAAGTGTTTACCAAAAAATAAATTAAAAATACAAATCAGATGTTGTTCTCCTTTATTTTTTTTTTTTGGTTCAGCTTAGACCTAAACAAACATGAGTACTTAAACCTTTAAACAAATACAGAATAAATAAATAAATACTGCATGTATTTCAATAATCGTTCAACTATATTGGTCTGGCAAATAATAATAAAGTTTTCTAACACTATTGTGTAAAAAGTACACAGCCCAAGAAGAAAAAAGGAACAAATTTTATATTTGTTTAGTGCAAAATAATATTTAAAAACTAAACATAGCCTGCCTTGCCTTTTTTTCCTGAAGGATAAAACGTAAAAGGAAAAAATGAAAAACACTATTTCAAATAAATATTACAAAACATAACAAAATAGAAAGAAAAAACATTTGAAAACCTAAGGCTAAATAAATACGTATAACCAACCACAAAATGCATAAAGTAGAGATAGTAGAGCCTAAACATAGCCCGCTAGTACTAGCAGAGTCTTGCTTGTAATAATCAGTCAAGACGAGAAAAATCAACCGTGTTGAAATATTGAAATTATAAGAAAAAAACTGTACCAGCAGAGTTTAGTCAACTTTACGTTACGTACGTACGTACGTACATTCAAAGGTACAACAACTTTACAGGGTTCTTTTAATAGTTATTCTTTATATTATTGTTTTTGTTGTTAACAAACAAAACTAACAGCAAAAAAACAATATACCAGCTACAGCAACAACAACAACTGCTCAGTCTAAATAAAGTGTAATAATTCTGTAAAAAGATACAGGAGAGAGAGAGAGAGAGAGGTAAAGCATAAGATAGAACATCAAATAATATGTTGTTTTTGTTTCACTGGATTTTATTTCAATTTAGTTTTTCTTTATTTGTTTATTCCTTTTTCTTTTTGTTGTTTTATTTACAAGAAAATAAAAGAAGTGAACACTTTTTAATACCTGTTCTTAAGGTTTTTTCTTATACCCTTTGTTTATTTCAAGACGACGACTCCAGTCTTAAAACCTTCTTAACAACGACCGTTACTTGTTTTTTCTCTCTCTCTCTCTTTTTGTCTTAATTTTTACAAATATTACTGAGTCACTGTAACCCAGTCAGTACTAAACAAGTACGTTGGTTTCTTTTCTATTTTGCACTGTAGGTTCATGGGGGCTGCCAGACAAGTTTCATATGAAATTTTTAATTAACCGTTAGAAATAAGTGTTACAATTAAAAGTTTCTTAATAATAACTGGTGCCAAAAATGTTCTTTTGCTAACTTTAATTGCTTTTTAATGAGGTGTAGCAAGTTCAAGAAACTTTTAATTTCAAACATGTTGTATGAGTTTAAATGTGTTTTTTATGTTAAACATAGAAGTAAAATCTTTCACAAAGTTTTAAAAGATTATACTGTCGTAAAAATGGTTAAAAAAAAGCTATTTCCCGATCGTAAAAGATCATTTGCATTTGCCAGTATGTATAGTGAACAAAGTAGTAACTGTTCACGGTTTAAAAGTGTTTCCCATGATATTTGTATAGAAGCTTTTGTGTTATTGTTTTTCGTTGTCTAGAATAAGGCAGTGATCTCTAGTTTCATTAGAGCGATTTATCACGCGTCAGCCTTGCTATTATCCTATAATTTAATAACGACTACATAATGGTTTCGAAAATGAGCGCGTCGTCACCACGTAAGATACAGCCTTAATCACGGTAACCATTTTCATACGAATGGCAGAAAAATATTTCTGCGAAGAAGTTGAGAAATCTAATTATCCTACGAAATAGCATTGATTGAGTATCAATACGAATATCTAATAATATCTAATATATCTAACGATATATCTAACCGTTTAGTCAGAATTATGGTCTATCTTTCCACACCACCAACGTTGTGTAGGAAAAGTTTATCCATGATGAGTGGTATGGCTTAGAGTTTAACATCGAATTCGAACGAATAGTTTTTGTCAGAAGACTGCCAAGGGAAGGTTACCAAAGGAAACGTCTAGTAGACTATGACGAAGAAGATAAACTATTAAAAGTTGATTTCGTCTCACACGGGCACTAAAGCGTGACAGCATGGTTTGGCGGGTGTTCCATTGGGATTGTCGCTCTGTTTATCAGATTTGTAGTTAAGCACTTTAACCATTACACCACGTGGCCACAACTGTCTTGATTAAAATAATCTCTGCTACTAATTAGAATTATGAATTCAGAGTAAATTTTAAAGTAACTACAGCTACAGACCTTTACCATTAAATTCGGTTTGATAAACGCCAATCTTGCCTACTAGTAATGCAAATAAAATAATAAATTCATATTGTAATTCTGGGTAGAAGAAGTTCCTGTTATTGCATTTCTATTGCGAGATGTCATCTTTAAGTTGGACACAATTATCGCACGTTTACCCACGGAAAGTAACAACAGAAAGTCATGCTGTTCAATTGACTAGATTGGCTTATAATCCGTGATTATGAGCTTCTATATTTAGATTCGAAGACGATTCGTACTGCTGCACAACATACCACATTTTATAAATTAGGGTATAAGCTTACGATAGTTTTTGTGATAAGAATGATGAAAAATCCTAATTGATTTAAGAATATTCAAAGCCAAATATTTACCAGCTATCAAGGAAAATTAAATTTGAGAAAACAATGAATTTATTTGGACTTAAAATTTAGGCTTGCACTCTATAGCCTCAATGGATTAAGTCCTGATGCAAGAAAATATGATTTTAAATCACTTTTAAAAAGAGGGATTTTTGGTTGCAACTCGATTAGTTTGTTTTATTATTAACCCTACTCTTTTCAGTCTCTCATTACCATTTTTGTTGTTATGTTTTTAACAATTTAATATGTTTTTCAAATTTCTTATTTTCCACTTGACTTAATTTCAGTTTTTTTTTAGATTCCTTACAAATTCTATAATCAATATTGATAAAATATTGTTTAAAATTCCGTAAAATTTATTCAAATTTTATTAATATTGTGAAATTGATTCTGAAGAATTTTTCAAAAAATGATTGAAATAAACTCCCCTTGTAGCAGCCTTAATAATAAGCAACATACAGTAGCATAATGTTTAATTTGTTTACGCATTATTGAGTTTTTAAGTCTCTAAATTGCTTATTACTACTACGAAAATAGAAAAAAGTATGAAAATTTATTTAAATTTCTTTCAACAAAATAGCTAAAAAAAAAGTATTCTGAACGAACAAACTCCCTTGCTCATGTGAAATGCTCCTCTATTCAGTATTCAAAATTTACTTCAGTGCTATAAATTTAAATGGAATTAATATTTAGTCATGAAATTGCTGAAATAGCTTAAATAAAAATGTTATTCATAAACGTTTAATTAAATTACGTGAGAGCTTGTATGTTTTTAAACCGCGTTAAATGATGACTAATGCACACATTTTTAAACCAAACCCAGAACTCGACTGAGCCACAGATGTCAATTGTTATTGATTCATGCTGTAAATTTCTCACTTGACTTTAAAACAACAACAAAAATAAAAAATATTTTTTTTATTTTGCATTGTCTGCACAATTTTACAGCTCATGGAGCACGTGAATAAACGAACAGACCTTTACAAAAACAAAGAAATGAACAAAACAAGCGCTTTAAAAAACAGCTGCAATTTTAGAAGTTTAGTTACACTTGAGAAAGAAAACACAACGAAAAAAAAGGGGGTAAACAAACAACATAACGGTAGGGAAATTAAAATCGAGCGTCATAGGGGTATGGGAGGTCGAATTTGTATATTTCTGTTATTGTTGTATTTGTATGAATTACCTTGTTCATTAAGCACTTTTTGTTTTGTATGTTTTTATACAAACAAAAAATGAAAAAGAAGAGAAACAATAACAAATTGATTTTGTTTGTAGTTAATTACAGTTATTTGGTGTGTTGTATATTTTGTTGTGTATTGCACAAACGCATATGCATATCGGTGTTGGTTTTAATTTTTATTTATTTCTTCTTTTTTGGGAAATTGTAACCCTGAAACCTTGATACAGTTTTTGTTTTTTTTTTATAATTTTTTTATTCAAGTTACATATGCATGCAGTTTTTTTTTGATCGTTGTTAATATCGTCGCAGCAAAGACCCCTATATTTCTGTCATAATAAACCATGAAAGAGATTTGTTTTTATTTTGATTTCTTTTATTTATTGTTTATAGCGGCTTTAGCGGAAAGAGGCGGACATAGGTTGAACATATAAGAGGGGAGTTTGCAAACTTTACTGCTGCTGTTTGTTTATTTTTCACACACAATAGTAACAGTCTCTCATCACCGGTGTCGTCGTCGTCGTCAGGCGTTTTCTCAGTGTTTCTTTTTTCATTGTTACCTTGTTATTAGTACCTTGTAATTTATATACATATTTCTTACTGTTTTTTTGTTTTATTTTGTTATACTGTTTTATGCCGCCAAACTAAGCATTTTGTTTTTTGTTTTATATTTTCGTTAAGGCCATTGTTTACTTTAGCTTGGCTGACATTTAGAACTGAACATACATACATACGTATGTACGTATAACTCGTTTACTACTGGGCTTTATGTGTTTGGGCTTAAGTAGCGAATCCTTTTTGCTACGGATTCGTTATGGTTTTTTTTTCTTTTTTGTATTTTTGTTTGGATTTGTTTACATTAGTTGCAAACTGTTTGCATTAACATCACCCGTGTGTCTACAAAAAGAATTTACCTTTTTGTTATTGTTGTCGTTATCCCTTCTTTGTTTCGTGTCATTAAAAGCCTGAGAATAGGGGTTCTCAAACGGTTTTTAATGAACTAAATGACTGTATCCGAATTGGTTGCAACAATCAATCCCTTGGGGGTTTATCTGCAGAGCCACAGTCTTCGACAAACTCCGATAAAAAGTCTTATAGCGTTAGACTGACAGTAACAGTTTTTCACATTTTCAGTAACGGAAGAAATATTTAGTTCGATGATGCACTGAACTCATCTGTAATGCTTTCCGTCTCTTAAAATTTTTTTACAAGCAAGGACTTGTGTGTTCATTCTTGTGGTATATAAAATTTTGTATTTGATAACGTTGTGTGTAACTAAAAGTAAGTAAGTAAGTAAGTAACTAAAAGAGAAATCTATTACAATTACACTTTCTCTTCTGTGATTTGAGAATCTCTGTACTAATAATGTACTTCATATACGGTATGAGTGTATATGTTTCTATGCAGTTCCGTGTGTATGTGTGTTCTCTTTTTCTTTGTTACTGCTCTCTGTGTCTACTTCAATAATATTGCTGTTGTTGTTTTAGTCGTTGTCGTCAACTTTTTTTGTTTTCATTTGATGCATGTGAGCATAATATATTGACGACTAACAAACACTACCATACCACCACCCATTGATGTTTTTGAATTTCTTCTTTTGCTTGAGTACATTTTCAAGATGCGGAAGCAAATTGCGCGTGCTGAAGTTGTCAAAATCCTCAAACGTATCGACGTCATTTAGAGTTTGGTAGACCTATACTTCACTATATTGCACACACAAACAGAAAAACAGAAAAAAAAGAATCTTCATGTAAATGATGACAATAATTATGAAGAAACAGCATCAGCGAGAGAGGGAGAGCGAGTTTAATTTTTATGTTGTTTGTTTGTTCTTACACATCCTTCCTTCCTTATGGACACGTACATATACATTATTCACTTACAAACACATACTCTCTTCTTTTTATCAAACAACACATTTCAAAAGAAAACTTCTCATTTCTTGTTATTAAAACAACAACAACAACAACAACAAACATTGCCTGTAAAGTGTGAAACTTGCCATTAAAAAGATTCTCTCTCTCTCCGTTAGTGGGTTTATTTTTTGTTTTCTTTCTTGTAACTTTGCATGCATTTTATAATGTTCTTGGGAAAGCAGAAAAACACCATTTGTTTGTAAAGCTTTTTCACTCCTTTTCTTCGTAATTTTATTGTTATTTTTGTTGATTTTGAATGGTGTTGTTGCCAATGGTTACCAACTTAAAGAAGTCAACGTTTATGTTTGTGTTGGACCGTTACAATTGTAAACAGCGTGGCAGTGACACAGGCAGCATTTACTTCTTTAAGTGTTAATCCTGAATATTTTAACGATTGTACACGGCTTTTCATTTAAATTTTTGAATGTGAATTTGATTCTTTAATGTAGATAAGCTTTATAATAAATCTTAAATGAGAAAAAAGAAAAAATCTTTTGTTGTAATTGTTACTCTGGGGATTTCCAAAGAACGTGCGCAAATTAATACAATCTTCTAATAATCTAAAAAGAAATCAATCCCGCAGTATATCTGTAAAAAAGGCATTTGACATTTAAACTAGTTTTGTCAGCATTAAATGGGTTGAAATCACTTTCAAATTCTTATCTTGAAATGTTAAATCCAAGTTCATTTTATTTAATGTGCGCGCCCGTAAGAAACGTCTGAATATGCTTAAAGAAATAGAGGGGTTAGATGTTGCTAAATTGCCTAAGGAATAGCATAAAACGTACTTAAGGTGTACTTTTTAACACCAAGAAATCTTCATTTGCTAAAAACTTCAGGCGTATGAGTGATGCTGAAAAATGGCCACGGTATCGTAGTAGTAGTTAAGGCAGAGTTTTAAAAGTAGCAAAACATTTCAAATTTAAAAGAGAAAATGAATCAAAGCTGTACAGAATGGTATTTTAAAACTTAAAGAATTGATTTTTTTCAAAATTTTTTTAAGAAAAATTTGATTTCATCAGTATCTGTTTAATTTTATTATAATATAAAATTTCAATTGGTATTGAACCACTTACTACAATAATCTTTTTAAATGCCTGTATGTAACTGTGTTTATGTACGTTATGAAAAATGATTCATCAGTTAATTTGTTTATCTGAAAATTTCTTAAACCCTGAACATAAGGAATTTAAATGTTAATTTTGTTCTATGACTCTTTTTCTAAATCACATTCTAAATAGATACATACATATGTATGTATGTATTTTAAAACTACGACTGTATATCACTTATTTGAATAGTCTAGGGCCAAGCAGCATAACATACTGTTAACTAAATGACTTCTGTTAACAAAATATCCATTTATTGGATGAAAATAAATGTGTAGCTCCAATCCGGGACGAATTACTTAAAGCAATTATCCCTTTTCTTAAGATTTCTTAGAATTTTTATCAAATATTGGCCTATAAATCAATAACTATGAGATTTTTAAGGGGAAATAGTAATAATCAGATCTTCTGAGATGACACAACGACAGTAAAATACTCCTACCAATGGCGTTGAGACTTTTCTTTTTAATCCTAATAAACTGCACTTAATTGATCTATGAACAATTTCTCGTGTCTACAATAAAATCGTCTGAAATGGTTCTACTTCTCAGATTCTAATTAATCGATTGATTATTAACCGATTAGTTCAACATATAATTACAGTAAGAAATTTAGTTTAGTTTAATTTTAGATCTTAATTTTGATATGTTCTATACATTATAGAAAGAATCTTTATAGATTGTGCTAAAAAATTCTGTATAAATTATCATTTTAAAAGCCGTTTACCGTACTCTATTTTGTGCAAACCCCCAGATCTTCAGGTAAACGAAATATGAAAAAATATTTGTCCGGCGACTTCCTCTCAGCACATTTCCGGCAAAAACTCTGGGAATAAATAAAAATTGTCATGAAAAGTTTTCCAAAAATCCGTCGTTCGAAGTCGACTTTAAAGTGTAGGACCCGCCACTTATAAAAAAATTAACAGATACAACGCGAATGGCGTGAGAAGCTAGGTTGTAATCCTGACTAAAGGATTGTAATGACCAATGAAGTGTGTAAGACCGTATTTATAAGTTCTAAAGGACTACTTTTAAGTTAAAAATCTCCATTTAAAAAAATATAACTTTTAATTGAAAATTTCTGAAGAATATTTTATAATTTCTTACATTTTCTCACACTACCAATTAAGGAGACACCCTACAAATTGTTAAAATATTAAACAATTGCGACAATTGCATTCAAAATGAACAATACGGAT
Source organism: Sarcophaga carnaria (assembly GCA_958299815.1). Classification (NCBI taxonomy): domain Eukaryota; kingdom Metazoa; phylum Arthropoda; class Insecta; order Diptera; family Sarcophagidae; genus Sarcophaga; species Sarcophaga carnaria. The sequence continues at coordinate 11,865,172 of OY283153.1, forward strand.
GAAATTTTAAAGAGAGATCATTAATTCAAAATTCGAAAATGACTCAGAGAAAAATTGTTAATCCATAGCAAAAATGCAACAATAATGAATGACTGGACAAAAATTCGCTAATTAACTTCTGCCATAGAAGGTAACACCTTTTTTCTATATATATCTCGCCCTATATGAAAAGTATCAATTTTCTACCTGTTTTTCCCCTTTTCTTTGCTTTTCGAACAATGAGTTGTATAGACAAACAGAAGATACTATGAAAAGAATTGTTTTGTTATAATAAAAGAAAGACAGTCTAGAATAGAAAGATTAAATTGGAAATAAAAGAATTACACCTGTTGGCTAAATATGTACATATGTATAGAGGCTATTGATTGTTGTGTGTTAAATAACAATGCAATCAATAGGGGAAAATATAAATATAATTTAATTTAATAGATTTAAATAAAAATTTAAATTAAATAAAGGGGTTTCATATGTCCTATTATTTTCATTAAGCTTAGCTTATATGTTAGCTTTGTGGAATGCTTATAAATTCTATTAATTATTATTGTTTATTCACTTAATTATTGACTGAATAATTTAAAAACAATATGAATGCATTCCTGCGAATGCTTATAGCATTTTAACAAGTAAATAAAAATTACAGTGTTTTTGTTTTAAGCCAGGTTTGTGTTTAACAAAAAAAAAGAAGAAAAAATACTGGTTTTTAAGAAAGAGCAACAAAAAGGCAATCAAGAAAAATAAGACTATATTTCGCTCTTATACTTCTGTGTGTTTGTTGTTATCATTACTATTATAACTGATGCTTTTGTTTGTGAGGGTGAGTGACTCAAACGTTATAAAATAATAATGTTGATGTTGTTTTCTTCGACAGTGTTGTCAATAATGATTAAAAACGCATTGAAACTTCAGCAAGAAATTTTGAATATTGAAAATTTTCAATTGGTGGTCTTATGATCGACTTAATTTTCCCTATACGACACATAAAACTTTGTTTAATTTTCACTTTTAAAGAAAAAGCGGCTTTAAATTAAAAAAGTAGATTGTAGTTGCAAGTTTTAAATAGAAATTTTGTAAAATGAAAATGTTTAATGACTCGTTTATCGAATATCGTTCACGTAGGCAACAGTAAACTTGTAGTTTTATATTTACAAGTAAAATTTTAAATTGTTTATCATTAGTTGCCATCTTAATTACTAATTTATACCATTCTTGGCAACTAGCAACTGAACTGAAGTTGGATTGTTCTCTTTTTACACTTTAGGAATTAATAAAAATTAATTATTATCATAGCAATCCATGACTGATTAATAGTCATTTGAAAAATCGATTGACAATTCAAATTTTTGATCGAACATTTTTCATATTTTTTAGCTCGGAAGGGTGGTGAAATTTCTTAAAATTTTGAACAATAAAAAATTGTTTTCGAATTTGTATGTAGAATTTGCTGATAAAGCTAAAAACGCTTTTGTTTTCACTTAAAAAAGTGGATCGTTTCTTAAATATTTATGACGCATTGGTCCACCATTATACACCACATAGAAAACTTCTAGCATAACAATGAACTGGAGCCACCCCTTCAGTACACCAAAGGATTAAAGCTCATTTACATGAGCAGAAAAGGTAATGGCAAGAGTTTTCTAAAAGTTTTCTTTAACAATTATCTTTAGAAAGACAAAACAATTAATCCTGAAAATATTGTAGCCTTTTGGATTAACAAATTCAAGATAACATATCTGTTCACGACAATATCATGATAATAAGCGAAATACAGTAAGAATTGTTTGAATATCTACCGTACTCACTAGATTTGGGTTATACCGCTTACTATCTATATTCCCATGTTTAGAGTGTTTTTCATAAATGGACGAAGTTTCAGTTTAGGCGTGGATTAATATTTTGAAAACCCTCCGTAATCATTCTTTAAAAAGGGATAAGACTATTGGAAACTCTTTGTAAAAGTTGAATTGCAGTATTGCAGGGTTTCATAATCCCTTGATTATGAGAAATTAAATTGATAACGATTGTACGTTGCCATTTATGTTGATTGTCAGGCAGGTCAATTATTATTATTATTATTATTATTATTATTATTTGATCTAGTCTGGGGATAGTCGTTTAATAGATAATCTAGAAACTCTTTTATAATACTTTTGTATAGCTAATCGCCCAGCAAAAGAAAAAACTCGTTATAAATTACTTAAAAACGCGTAATGGGCCTTACTACTTATTAATTATTTATTACTGGTTTCTTTCCCACAAAATCGTTGCATTTTATTAATTTTCTTAAACTACAATAACTTTGAAATATGCATGAGAATATGGAAATGGAATAAAATTAAAAGAAAACTTACCAGTTGGTAAAATAGCATTGTTTTCCCGACGCCAAGTTATTGTTGGTGTTGGATAACCACTGGCATAGCATTCCATTTGAACTGCGCTACCTTCGCTAGCAACCACCGATTGTGTAGAGTTATCAGAAATGACAGGAGGACGACGAACTGATAACTTAACATCGGCGGTAACTTTGTGAACGACAGAGATCACCACTTGACAGGTATAAGTACCAGCATCGGTTTCCTGTATATCTTTTATTTGTAGTTTATAAGTCGATGAATTGGGATCGTGGCGCAGAGAGAAGCGAGAGTCCTTAATGACCAAAGTGGAGCCCGTCGATAGGAATACGGAATCACCATCGGTTTTGGTCCATATTACCGAATATTCTTTAGCATATTGAACTGAACAATCAAATTCAACGGTGCCGCCAATATCTTTGATCTGTTCCTGGGTTATGTATGAAATTGAGGGTGTTCTCTGAGCCAACGTCGTTGTGGCCATAAGCATTACAAACACGAATGTGAGCATTTGTGTGCCAATTTGAAATAAATTTCTTATACTTGTAGCCATTTTGGTTTAATATTTTTATTTGTATTTTTATAAATAATTGTTTAATTTGTTTTTCGTTATTTAATTAAATAATTTTATTTTAATTTAATAATTTTCTTATTTTCACAAATTAAATTCTATTCTTTACTATTTGTTTTTAAGCTCACCACACCCTAAGCTTGGAATTTTTTGGTGTTTGTTTTTTCTATTTTATTTCGATTAAGCAAAGAAACGTTTAATAATTTAATGCTTTGAAGAAAATCGTTCTTTTTTCTTCTCTTTAGTTGACTATTTGAGACTGAATTCGTAACTACTTCAACAGAAACTTTATTTGGCGTTTTCTTTCAAGTCTCTGTCTGTAAGATCACTGATAAATGAACGCGACAACACAATATAAAGCCAAAGAATAGAAATAAAAACGCTAACTTTATTTTCTCTCTCTCTCTCTCTCTCTCTTTGTGGCGTGCTTTAACAGAAGATTCAATTTACATACACACAGTATTACTTATTTTTATTAAACTTCAAAACAACAACTACAAACACTTGACTTGACTCACAAAACCTCTCTTTATATATTTTTTAGGCTTTACTTTATTTATTTTTACTGTACTCTTGTTTATTTTTCTATAATTTCAATGCAATGCTGTGCTTTAAGCCAAGTTTATTTATGCTCTCTTTGATTTGTTCACTCTTTCTCTCTTTTTTCACAAATGCTTTAAACGTAGCTCATATTACAATTCTCTCTCTTGATGAACACACACTTCAACACAAACACCTTTAAGCAATTACGCGCTCTCACTAAACCAACTGCAAGTTTTAAACGTCTTTACCCGTTGAATGTTGTCTTGCGAATGATTTGTTTTAATGTTGTGTTGGGCTAACGAAGCTGACGTTACAATTGCGTTTTGCTGTTTTGAATATCCAGCCATTAAATTAAAGATGGCGCTCAATTGTGTGTGTGCAATGGTATAAATAAGCGTATTCGACTGTGTATCCGTGCAACTACTCTTTGTAGTTGTATGCGTACATTACACTCTATTACAGGTAACACTGTACAGGCATTAAGGTGACCAACTGGGTTTTTTCTTTTTAGACGAATTTGTTCACAATTCATGATAATTTTATTTGTGTTTATTTTCTTCAACTAACATTAACAGGTACTTTTAGTTCCTGGAAACACATCCTTTCTTATAATGAAGTGCAATAAACACAAACCTTGTAAAATAAATATAGTTGGAGTTGTAGAAGCAAACTTATCATGTTGTTGTTGTAGCTTTACACTTGTTTCCTGTGTAGGTAAGAAAATTTCGTATATTTTTTGGGATTTTTCCAGGATTAACGTTATGTTTAATATTTTCAATAATAAACATTGTTATCGTGAAGGTGAACCGCTAAGGGTAATTAAATATATTAGAAATTTTAAAATATAAGAAAAAATTCATTAGTTTTAACAATAGCTGTACCAATTGGTAACATGATCCGTTGTCCTTTACCATCCTGTTCAGCTCGCTCTTTCCTATATCTCCTGAGGGAGAGAGACCCAGTGATTTTTTTTGCGACCAACACTCAGGAGCCGACGTAATTTTATGCAGTGCTTTGTGTTGGAATACAGGATTGACAACATCCTGCTATGTGTTTGCTTCATAACATAATAAGGAAAAACTCCATTTTAAAAAAATTCGCTTTAACCTAATTGATGTACGGATTGCACTTATCTCCGACTGGAAAACCATAATATGCTAATAGATAGGGTCGCTTCCAATGCCCGAGTTGGCATTGTGCTCATCCCGTCGCATATGCCCTGTCAGTATATATGTACTTTGAAAGTTAATTCAAATAGTTTTTAACACTAGATTTACCAAGAAATTTTTATATCAATACCAGTCAAAATGACTGGTGTTCAAAAATAACGTTTTGAGTGTATAAGTTAGGTTAGAGGACGTGTACTTGTCAATTAAGACAAGTACAGTAACCGGAGGTCGAATTGACCCATTGTAGAACGTCCTAGTTTCTCACACCACTTATGTTGTGTGTGTTAATTTTATACATGAGTGGTGGGACCTACAGTTTAAAGTTGACTACGAACTACAGATTTTTGAGAAACTTTTTCACGGCAATTTCATTTACTCTCAGAGTTTTGCCAGAAGTCTGCTGAGGAAGTCGCCGAAGAAATGCTTTTTGTATTTTGTTTTGATGTCTGATCTGGGGTTTGAACCCTGGCTTTTACGTCTAATAAGCCAACGCACTACCTACTAGACTACGGGTATAAATTTTTTATATGCTATAATGTTACTTTATCGGTAATAAGGGAGTTGCCAGATAAATTGTTAATATATATTATATCTAAACAAAGATCTACCGCTGCCATAGAAAAACATACCAGTCAAAATAACTGCCACCGGTATAAGTACCAAAAAGCGAAATTATTTTTTTTTTTATTGTGGACACAAGATCAAAAGTTATCAAATTAATTGTATTTAGTTGTCGTTATAAAAATCATATAATAGTTTCGGAAATAAATATTCACATAAAGTCAATATTTAAGGCTAATAAGGCAAAACCAGTCATTTTGACTGGCGCGGTAAATCTAGTGTTAATCTGCTCTACTAATACCCTTAGCTTTATGAGCACACAGAGGTTAAATTGTGTTATCAAATTACATGAGTCTCCCTGTAAATTGTAACAACTTATAAATGGAGAAATATAAACGTGACGACACTTTGACGTTTTCCCTCAGTTTATAGCAAATTTTGCTTTGTAGTGGCTGTGCTAAATTTATTTATAATTAGAAAAAATTGTATCATTTAACAATTAATAGACAACATTTAGTTTTAATTAGAAGATAACAGCTTTCAATTGTATACGGTGCATAAGAAAATATTAAAAATGGCTGCTGTAGAACGTTTTGATATTGAAAAGGTAGCACGAATTTTCCAAGACAGTTTACGTGACGATGATGACGTTTTAATGGATGAATACTTAAAAGCATATGAGGAAATAATGAAGTATAAACAATACTATAAGATACTTTTTTGTTTACTACAAAAGGATATATGCATGGTTTGCACTTTCTTTGTTACTTTTCTCATTCTATAGATTTTTTAGTTTATTGGGTTCCGTATTCGGCTTTGTCAGCAGTGATGTGCGTACAAAAATTGATATTTTAATGAAATTTCGAAATGAAGCGGATGTGGAAAAGGCTGAAAAGTTTGTAACGGTAAAAACTATGATGATCTATGAGAAGGAAGCGGATCTGCTGAAAGACACTAAATATGTATCTGGTAGTCGTACTCTATTACGTTTACATAGAGGTTTAGGTAAGTAGTTTTTAAGGGATATTTGCTTCGGAATGACCAGACTTCCAATCAATTCAGCGACAGCTGTACCACTTGGAAGTTTTTCTTTCTTCAGCAAAGATAACAACAAACATTTTATGTATTTCTATCTTCCGACATAGTTTTCTAATTTTCTTTTTTTAATTCCCGTTTATTTTCTAGAGTTTGTTTATGAATTCCTCAATAGTTTAGTCGATTTATGTGAAAACGATAAAACTCATGGCTGCTGTAAGACATCCTATGAATCAACTTTGGCTAAACATCATCCGTGGGTAGTACGCAAAGGTGCACTCGTGGCCATGTATGCTTTGCCAACTAAAGGTGAACTTTTAAAACGGGTCTGCTGTAATGCTGATCGCGTAACAGATTTCCTGCCAGAAATGTTAAAGAACACTAAAGTGGTATATGATCGTACACAGGATTTGTACACTTTATATGATCTTCATCAACTGCCATAAATCGGTGCACAACGAAAATAAAATATTTGTCTATTTGCAGATATAAGCAGATTCGTATTCTGCGCCTGAGATTCAGTATTGTATTGTTAACTGAGCAGCTTAACTGCTTTTTCTTGCATGTTTTTTTATCCTAAGTCAGTGCAATATTTTCCCCCATGTTTGTATATTGTACATTCCCTTAGCATTATTTGCCTATTAATTGCTTAAGATAAATACTCTAAATTAAGCTATATAACAGAATTATTAATTAAATATACTTGTTGATCAATAATTATCAGAGAAATAATAATGTAAATAAATAGTGCGTTTGATTGGCTTATTTTTGGATAAACACGTTCTAAAGTGTGACAGCGAATGACCGTTACGAATCTTAACGCTGAATTGTCAAAAGAAGGCAGGAAAGTATAGTTTAAGTAAATATTGTTATTTATTTATAATAGCTCCTCTTTTGCTATTATTTTCTTGGATATGCTACCCAACAGTATAACTAAATGTTAAAAATTGTAATACATTTATTAAAAATTTACTTAAAATTGTTTTTATTGGACTTCAACGCTTCATTTAGAATTCAATTATTGCTCTGTGGTCAAAATTATTTTTTTAACTTTCCAACACTGTTTCTTTTACAAACGTCAATTTAACGAGTCTCGTTGTTTACATTTATTATTCTTTCTTTGCAACACAAGTTAGAAAAATAAAAAGATACAGTAAAAAGCATTTGACAAAAACCGGAAAGGTGAGTTATAAAAACATACAAGCAGAAGTGAATAAAAACAAGTTTTTTAATTCTTATTTCTGCATAATATAATGAAAAAAATTTAAATATATTTTAATTTCATACAAACATATTCCAGAAGCAACGAACGGCAGCAATTGTAAACAAACTACTCGTGGAATATCAAGTAAAAACAAACAAGAAAAGAGAACCAGAGTTTAAACCAAAAGAAAAATATTAGAAATGAGCAAATACACAGCAGAATATTTAGAAGACAAACTAACCAAACAGCTTGAAGCAAATTATGTTAAAGCCATAGATGAATCAGATGGTTGTGGTGGCAAGTTTAGTGTGATAATCGTATCCGACCAGTTTAAAGGCAAAACTCTATTGCAGAAACATCGTTTGGTAAATACAGCGTTAGCGGAAGAACTTAAAGAAATACACGCCTTCTCACAAAAATCTTATACGCCAGAAGAGTGGGAGAAAGTGCAGCAACAATAAGAGAAATAATACAAAAAAAAACTTTAGTATTTTATTGTGTATGATTGAATATTAAAATTAAATCAGTTTTATATGGTGATTTTGTGTAACGTAAGAAAGACTTGAAATTGAAAGAAATAAAACCAATAAAAAAAGATGAATTGAATATAAAAAAATCAAACCAAAGAGAGAGGCTGACTGCATAATACATTGCACACTGGGCTGTGGGACAATAAAATTTGAATAAATATTAAAAAGAAGCGGATAGGTTTTAAATAGAAAAAATTTTCGAATGACAGCAAAGTAACAACACACCGAGTACTTTGAAATGCATTGAACTGGCAGTCTTACAACAAAAACATAGGCTATTTTAATACGTAGTAACACACGCTTAATTTTAAAAAAGAAATATTACTAGGAAGTTGTTTAAAAGTGGTCTAGGTTTTCTAGAAACTTACAAAATATTATGAAATTGGATTTTGCAAATGTTGTGGAACCCTTTATATAATTTTGTAAGTAAAATTTTATACTTGTATCCATAAGGTGCTGGGTTTAGGGATCATCTTAAATGTGTAGAAGTCTGAAACAGAATCTTAGTTGGCTAATGATCGCAGTACATTTTAGAAATTTAGCATGGCAGATATAAAATTAAAGCGAAAAACAACAGTTGTAGGGAAAAAGTCTTGCTTATAATACCTAAATATATAATATATTATAATCAAATTAAATGTAAAACGTAGAAATATTTTGATTATATACACTTTATGTTAAAAACAGCCCATTGTGCAATAGTTGGTATAACTTTTTTTAAGTGGAACAACAAATCAAACAATCAACATCACTGAGAAAGTGAAAGTGTTTGAAAATACAAAAATAAAACGGCATAAACAGAAAAACTTCCTCAGTATTAAGACAAGCGTTAAACCGCATAACACGATACAGTTTGAATTACTTCAATACGGCTAAACGAATAACTGAAAATAAATATTTTTTTCAAATACTATTTAGCAAACAATCATTTACATTTTTAAAAAGGGACTTAACCCAAGAGTGAACTATTAAACAAAAAGAAGAATATTTTATGTAAACTTCCTCTATCAGATTAAAAACAAAACAAACGCTTGACTACGTTTGAGTTTCGATTGTGTATTTTGTTGTATACACATCTCATTGTATTACATAATGTTGAATTTCCAAGTGAAATCACCAGGCAAGATCATTCTACATGGCGAACATGCTGTGGTGTATCACAAACCAGCCTTGGCAGCTGTTGTGGGCTTAGGCACAACTCTGAAGTTTACTTCGGCAGAAAATGGCAAAAAAGTTGTAACCGTACTATTGGAGGCTTTAAATACAAATTTCGTTATACAAGTTGATTCCTTTAACAAATTTCTGAAACATTGCCGCACTAAATTCCCCCAAGAAACATTTGAAAGCAATGCTCAATTGTTGGAAGAGGTGCGTACCGAGCTAAACAGACAACACGAAGAACTTTTGGAGTTGGGATCCCCGAAGAAACAACAAACCCAAAAGGCTTTTCTATCCATCTATTACTTATTAGCTGGAGCCATATTGTCTTCCCCTAAAAAAGAGTTGGAATTAACACAAGCCTTCACTATAACCATAGACACAGAACTTAATATAGGCGCTGGTTTAGGCAGTTCAGCTTCGTATGGCGCAGCTTTGGCAGCAGCATTCCTATTGTATGCACATCATTTCGATATTAACTCCTATAATCAGCCAGAAAATCAAGCTTTAATATCTCAGTGGGCTTTTGAATCAGAACGCATAATGCATGGTACACCTTCTGGCATTGATAACACGGTCTGTACCTATGGAGGCATGTTGCGTTTCGTGAAGGGACAAGGTTTTCAAACGTTAAAAATACAACGCCCCTTAAACATTTTACTGGTGGACAGTAAAGTAAAAAGATCCACTGCCGATATTGTGGCTAAAGTACGTCATCTTTGGGAACAATTCCCCGAGGTAATCAACTCCATTTGGAATGCCTGTGAAGCTTTGGTCAACGATGCCATACCGCTCTATGAGAACTTTGGTAATAGCCAGGATGATAGTGAGAAATTTGAGAAACTTGAACGTTTATTTCAAATTAATAACGATCTTATGAAGGCCATTGGTGTTACACATCCCAAATTGGAACAGATCTTTTCAATTGCCTTTAAGAGAGGATTTTTCAGTAAATTAACTGGAGCTGGTGCCGGGGGTTATGTAATAGTTTTATTGCCTGATAATTATACCAGCAACGAAGTGTATTGGAAGCTGAAAGAAGAATTGGAAGCAGCTGGTTTTGGAGTATTTACAACTACAGCTGGCGGCGATGGTTTACGCATGGAACAATTGTAGTTACGTTCTTTTTATTTTTTTGCTTCCCAAATTATAATAATAAATAACCATTATAAATATTTTTTTTACTTAATTTTGTATATTTTATTTCAAAAACTTATTTTCTGAACAAATTATATAAACTTATAAAATTAAATAAATTATTTTATATTTGTAAAAATAATTTTGAATACACTTGTCCATCCACTTGAATCATAAACGAACCATTTATATGTCATCAAATCTGAAAAAGATATTGTTAAGAAAATAATTAAGTTGAACGAATTATTTTAAACATTACCAATGGAGATTTAATTTTGATTAAAACTGATAATTGATAAACACTTATTACACAAAATATTATACAACATTTAGGGATTTTTAAATTTATTTCTCTGTTTAATTAAATTGTTTTGTCCATTCACTTTTGGATAACGTAATAATTTAAATTGATTTATTTTTAAATGGTTTATTGAGAAGGTAAAATTATTCCATTTCGTGCACATTAACTTTTTTACTTTTCAAGGTAAAACTAAAATTTCTAAATTAAACGGAAGTTAGTACCAATTTTTAGATTAAAAAAGGCGGCGCACCACTGTATTAGCAGTGTCTCGCGTTCACTCGAAAACATATTGGTCCATTGTAAAAGCCTCCAGAAAAGAAAACGAATAAAAGAGAACAGATAAAGTAAGAGATATGTAAAGCAAGGCAAGAAAAATGAAAGACAGATAAGAAACCAAACGTTTGAACTTCGATTACATATTTTAAAAAGTTTTGTTTACACTAATTAATATTTAATATTTACTTTTAGCTTTGCTTTAAACTTGTGGCCTTTACCAATCAAATTATAAGTTTAGTCGTATGGGAAATGTTATGCTATTGGGAAAATATTTTTTGGCAATCCCATGAAATTGAATTGTTGTTAATCGCCTTCTTACACCAGAACAGTTCTTGATCCTGTGTAGCTGGAAGTTATTGGCCTAATTGACAAGATTGCAATAAGCTATTCTGAGTAATGGTTTCAAAGCTTTTTGACTTCACATTTGCAGGTTCTTTAATTTCTTGTTTTTTAAACATTGTTTTAAACATTCTTAACAAAGTCATGATGCCTAGTTAGTTACTAGCGGCCCTTCCACTTGTATTATTATTATTTTAAATTGCAACAAGAAAACTTGCCTTCAAATGTTTGTTATTAACTAAAATCTAACTGTAGTGATATACTAGGCTCTTGAGCTTTTAAATTTTTTTATAGATGATTTGCAATAATTTCTTTAATTTTTACCATTTAATAAAGTTATTGAAGTCGAACTTACCATTACATTACTTGCACTTAACGTTGGCTAGTATCTCTGGGTCTGTAAGGAATGCCGCGACTTTTCATTTCTCTTAAAGTGGCCTGAGGTAAATTACCCGATACAGATATGGCATAAATGCCTCTAGTAAAGCGACCTGTAAACAATAACGGTATAATATTAAATTATTTTCTAGTTATATTAACATGTTCACACGGCGCTATCACCGGTAACCCGGATTTGACTGCCTCATTGGGTTGCGCGTACCACCGGTGACTAAGTCATCGGACGGCCCTTTGATTTTGCTATTAGACGTTGCGTTCCCTTAGAGGGAAAATCATTAGTCGAAGCCGTTAATGGGAGAAGAGCACGAATCACAGGCCGGCGCAACGTATGAAAAAAAAAACAAAACTAGAAAAACTTACCTATTCTTTGCCATTTGGCCACCCAAGAATCGTCAGGGCTCATTAAAGCAATAATGCCATCAAAGTTATTGCTAGTGTGGTCATAAACATTATCTTTGTTATTTTTCATACGCAAAAACTCATCGCAATTGTCGCAGCCATCATATTCGAATTGATCAAATGTCTAGGCAAAAAAAAAAAGATGCAATTAACAATAAACTGAAAGTAACAACTATAATTTACTTGGAAAAAAAACTTACCTTAACTAAGGAACACACTAGGCAAGCTCTTAAGCCACGTAAATCTTTAGGAATAGTATCAAGAGACATTTTTTTAACAATTTTATTGGCGGTATATTTCTATAATAGTTGTATTCGACGCGTCTGCTTTTTTGTGAGTGACACAAACAATTCAACAATAAAAAGTTCGTAATACACACAATCAAATACGGTTAACTATAATGTACTTTTCGTGAAGTTTCTTTAAATAACGTCCTTTACCTATGAAATCAGCTGTTTTTGTTTACAGTGGAATAATACAAATACAGGTTTTAATGGCTGCAGGTTTTGTATATAGAAATGGCTTAAGTGCGTAGCAAATTAAAGTGCTAGTGGACACAGAAAATATTATAATTTATTACAAAATTTTAGTAACCTTCTTATACAAATTTATGAAAGCAAATTATAGTTAAGCATAATTAACAGGTTTCATGCTGACATTCGAGACTCGTTGTTTAACATTTGGCAGCTGAGTTTTATATCTAACATCTCTGTTTTAGAATGTTTACATTTATTTACAGTGTAAATATTATACACAATTATTTATTTAAAATTTTATATACAAATATGGAATATTGAAAACGTAATTTATTAAATAATTTAAAACTTTTATTATAAGCAATACTATTAACGAACAGGTTCTATCACTTCATCTCTTGTGCTCTATCCAATTAAAATGGATCAAAAATTCTCCATTATGAAAAAACACAATTTCTTTAAAATAAATAAAAGTTATTTGATTTAACAAAGGGTTTGTTTTTATTGACGGCACAAATGCATATGATGAATACAGGGAATTTCCGAATATGTTAACATTCGAATACTAATTCAATTGGAAGATGTGTAATCTTAAAAAGTGATATGCAAAATAATTCTCTTATCTTACTGACTATAAAACTTAAATAAACGTTTTTATAAAAAATATTTTTATATATGTGTAAATGTTGGTTCAGTTAACTTTCACTTCTGATTGGATAGCCTTTATTTTCAATAATTTCGATGCAGCGACGTGTCATGGAGTCAATAAGGTTATTAATTATTTTCATGTTAAACTGTTTCCATTCGATTGTTACAGCATTTATAAGTTCCTGCCTATTGACGAATTTTTTTGGCAGTTGCTTCTCCATTATTTCCCACAAATGCTCAATGGGATTCAAATCCGCTGATTGTTCCGGCCAATCTAAAATACTATAACCATTATAATATAACCAATCACTAACAGATTTAGCAGTTTCCGCTGGATTGTTATCATGCTGTACTTCCCACCTAGAAGCTACAGCTTCGTCTACATAAGAATAACGCACATCATTGAGAATATTTTTGTAACTGAGTGGATAAGGCGTACTATTGTCTTCATTCGTCGAGGCAAAACAGCCCCATAGTATTAAACCACCTTCAGCAAATTTAGGTTTTGTGGACTTCACATTTTGTCGCGGTTCCGTAGGCCTTTTCAGACAGCTTTGTTTTTCTAGAGATTTTAAATTGAATGCCGTAAAAATAACCGTATGCCAGTTTTCTTTAGTCCAACTCAGATGGTCGTTGGCAAACTTTAGACGGGCTATACGTGTATGTTCAGAGAATGGAGGCTTCTTAAAAGACTGACGACTGCTGTGATGAGAAATGGCTGTTGCTTCGGCATGGTATTGCTTAATGATTTTCGAAATCGTTGATTTATTTTTAGAATATTTGGCACACAACTCTTCATGTTTAACACCCGCCTTATAGTCGTTTATGATATGGGCATTTATACCTGTGGCAGACATAATGTGGTATACTTTTCAATGTTAAATGAATTTGATTGGGAACATAATAATTGGGTTCTTAGTTAAGGATGATTTCCAAAAATTTTAATTTGGTGATCAACACAAATTTGACTTAATCATGATACCGTTATTTGTACAGTATTTTAGACAAACTTCTGTTTCGTTGAACACATCATAGTTAAAATAAACAAAATCACTGTATTTTTTATAATTTCATTAATTTGTTTCAGTTAATTCAACAATTTGTATTCAATGGTGTTTTTTTTATTTCTTATTCTGCAAAAATGTAAACAGAATAAAAAACAGTTCATTTTGACATTCGAGTCTCGAAAGGGGCCATTTGACAGCACTTTGCTAAAAGTGATGTTAACACAGTACTTTTAACCAATAAAAGTGTTTTTTCATTTATTCAAATACAAAACAATTTCATGTCATCGAGAATTTTTTGTATTTAATAATGGTTGTAGTAAACATCAGCATCTACGTACGATCTGTTATTGCATATCCAGCACCGGTAATTACTTTAATTTATTGAGTGTGCTGTCTAATGTCCAAGTTTTTATAGTCCTTTTTTAAGTTTTTAATTGTTAACACTGATTTCTGTCCTTTCTGTTGAATAACTCTGTTTTAATTTACTTTTTTCAAATGGTTGTTATCTCCGCTAATCAGCTGTTTAATGTTTTGATTTAAATATCAAATGGTGAAGCTCCGCTCCTCCAGCCTGATTGCAAAACAAAAATATATTTACAACCACAAATAAAGTACCTGTTGTTTTCCACAACATAAGATAACTCGAAAGTCATGCTTATTTTGCGTCGCTTGGCTCCATTCGTAGAAAGTGTCCATACGACGAAACGTTTTTATGCCCGCAAAACCGTTACCACTTCCAATGCCGATATGAAACAAGTTCATCAAGAAACGTTACGCTACGTTAGTCCGTACGCCAACATTAAAATAGATTCCGATATATATGTAAAGGTCAAATCGATCGATCCGCACAAATATCCGAATGGAGATGCGCTTATTGTGGAACTTCATGGTGGGCCGGTGAAAAATTGCACGGCCTCTATGGAAGTCAAAGTTAGTGGTGATAACGATGAAATCATAGAGGTTTTCTTAAAAAAATTGGCAGAAACGACAGATTTTCATTGTGAGTTGGCAATACCCATTAAGGCAGCTCTTAATGTAACGAGTCGTCATGCAGCCATAGTTCATAATACCTTTGGAAATGAACTGAAGGTCAAGGCAACGAAATTTATTAATACGAAAGATATTAGAGCGGAAAGTATTGAGCTACTAAGTTCAGAAGGTGATATTAATTGTCAAGGTATACTATTGGGAAAAGAGACTATTGTGAAGACTCAAAACAAGGGAGTAAGTTAATCTGTAGCATTTTTAAAGGCTTTTAACAGAAAGTTTAATTTAAAATATAAACTTTGTAATTTTAGCACATTGTATTGGACAAACTACAAGGTGATAGTATAACTTGCAAAACAATTGACGGCAATATAACAACAAACTGTAGCTATGTGGAGTTATCGAAATTTGAAACAAATACTGGCTGTTTAAATTTAAAAAATGTGCACAAAAAAACTTCAGTGTTTGTACATGAAAAAGGAGAACTCAATATGAGTAAGACAAAGCATAATTTAAAATTTAAGAAACTGATATAAAAATAAGAAAAAAATTTCTTTCCTTAGCTGGAGTTCATGGCAATATAAACGTTTTTGTCAATGAGGGTACAATGAATCTCCAGTTGTCCGAACTAGAAGGTGACAACACAATACAGGCGAACAACTTAACAACTTCTGTAATTAATATATCCGATGATATTGAAAATAATACTGCTGTAGAAATTAAATTAGCTGAAGATGCTGCAGAAACTTGTATAACTTTAGATAAAACGTTGGAGCATTTAACGCCGGCTTTGAATGCAAATAAACAGAATTTTAAATGGCCCTCAAAGGAAGAGTGTAAAAATAAACTAACAGTGTCCAGTAAGAGTTCATTAACACTGGGGAAATCATCATGGACGTATATGATGAGTTTGAAAATGGCTGAAAAACAAGCTGTTAAAGAATAGGCTTTCTTGTGTTAACTATAAAGTGTTTTATGTCGTGCATATTTTAAAAAGAAATTACGATATCTGTTTTGTTTGCTTTTTCTTTCACAGATTAGAAAACATTTTATGAATAGTAAATTTTATTGAAATAAAAACAAAATACTCTACAGAGCGAAGTAGTCAGAATCTTTTAAATATGGGTTGTTCCATTTTCTAGTATAAAAGCATACAAGGATTTTGGGAAAAGGACGCAAGTATAGAGGGAAAAACAACTTTTGATATAAAAATAAGCGTTTATTGCTATTCACCTAAAACATCTTTCAGTTTTTGATAACAATTTTTCAAATATTCCGTTTCAAGTGGCTCTTGAAACGATTCCAATAACTTTAAACTATAATTTCTTGGATTCGTTTCTAAGCATTGTTTAAGTTGCTTTTTGTCAGTTTTCAAAATTAAATAGTGTAGAGTATTTAAAATAAGCGAATAAGAAATTTGATGATCAATTTCAGTGTCCTCATCTTCATCATCAGATTCGAAATCGTGTGTGGTTTTGTTAAGTTGTTTTTCTTGTTCCTTGTCGACGTCATAGAGAAGCTTAAGTAAATATTTTAGAATGTCCAAATCAAATGGTTGCGGTAAGACCTACAAATTTCAATGAAATTAATTTTAAGTGTATAAAATACTCTTCGAAAATTACCCTTAATACATCGTTTAATGTTTCCAAAACATCTTGCTCGTATTGTTGCCAAAACGTTATACTATTATCTTCTGCCATAGGTTGTAAAATATCTTTAAAACATTTTAATATCTCTTTGTTGCTGGATGTATAGGCCTCTCTTGAGAGTAACTCATACTGTGTTAATATGCTGTGTATGTTGCAAAAGGTCTGTTTAGATTTGTATATACTCTCTGGAATTTCCTGTACTTCATAAGAATCTTGCTTGTTATTCTGATTCTTTACCAGAGACTTAAATGCCTCTATGGTGGCTTCCACAACTTGAGATTGCACAAATAAATCTTCAAAATTCGGCTTATTTTCTTCATTCTCCTCAGTTTTTCCATTTTCTGTGACTAGCGAAAGTTTAAGAATGAAAAATTTTGCCAGTACGGCATTTAGTGTTTCCAGTGTTTGCAAAATTAAAGAATTATTAGCTGCGTTATTTAGGATAAAACACAGATTTTCTACAAACTTATCAGACTTCAATATGAGATTGTACCATTTATCTATATGGTCTTGTGACATTTTAACAAAGTTCACTGTTATGAGACGCATTAATTGTTCAAGAGTGAGTGAATCCATGCAGGAGCTTAAATCTAAGAGAATTTCAATAACGTCTTCCTTTTCGGTTAATTGTTCTCTGGCCTCTTGTGTGCTGCACATATTGCCCAATATGCCTACTAATATTTCTGTCAGACGTTTATCTTCTGTTGTCTTTATAATACTGGCAAATAGTTCTAGAACATCGTGATCTAATAGATATTTGACGACATCTTCTTCGAGCGTCATGTCCCATAGAGAACACAAATCTCTTTCAACTTCTTCCTCTTCTTGCAAATCTTTGTTCAGTTGGCCCAGTTTGAGCAGAGTATTCAAAACAAATCGTTCACTATACAGAGTATCACCTATAGCATCACCTTTTAAAAGTTCCAATTCGTTGTCGGCACATTCATTGTCTGTCAGAGTGGGATTGTATGAAGCCGGTTCAGCTGCATTGGAAGCATCATTGTTGGACGAAGATGTCTGTTGTGTTGTATCTGAATTTATTTCAGTAGATTCTTGTGTGTCTCCAGACTGTGTTGACATTTTATTTTTCTTTTTTAACGTCTTACTCCTTACAGAATTAAAAATTTTATACTTTTAGGACAAATTATTTATCAAAACAAAAGTTTGCAGCAGACACGCCATTCACTGTAAATTGATAACACCAGAGGGAAGCTATACTATATATTGAGATGTTGACAATTGGTATTTTGTTAATCGATAACAAAGGCAAACGTAACTATTGTTTGTTGACCGTTAGAAATTATTAGTTTAAATTAAATGTAAAATGCCCAACCCGCGATTTGTTTTAAAACTAATCGATTCCTTTCTTTTAGACATGATGAGGATTTCCAAGCCTTTAAATTTAAAAGTATTCTAGAGCCTAAAATTTCTCAGTTGCCCAGACAACAGTTTTTCTTTGGATAGCAAAATTTGGAGTTCTTTTTGTAAAAGTTATGATTGACAGACTCTTATTGCATGACCCATCTTGGAGCAAATGTTAAAAAACAAAAATTACGTAAGATCTTTGCCTGTTTGGCAAAAAATTATGGATGATACTCAATATACAATTGCTTCATAAAAAACTTTATTTCGAAAATATTTTATTTGTTCAATCCTTCAGAGAAATTCGTAATTTACTGTATATCAATCTCCATATAAGCATCGGCGTGTGTTAAATGTTTCGCTTCTAAAATTGAGCCTTCTTCAACAACGAAATTCGCTCCAACTAAACAATTTTTCAATTTAGTACCCTTTTGCACCACTGCTCTGGGGCCAATTATGCAATTTTCGATGTTGCAACTAAAGATAGAAAAGAAGCAATTACAATTACAATGTGTGTAGCTTTTAACTATAATTATCACTTACCCTTCTTCAATTTCAGCGTAAGCCATTATTAGGGATTTGTTTACAATGTTCTTAGGATTAATAAAACAATTCGGACCGAATACACTGAAATTCAAAGAAGTTTTCTCTGATAATTTGGCATTATCAGCAACAGAAATTTCCTTCGTTTGCGTGGAGTTAACAACAGCATTTGATGATATTAGTGGAACATCTTGGCCACCACATAACAAAGGCCAAATAGCAGCTATCTAGAAGTATATGGTTTTGATTAGTTTATTATCCCTAAATATTCATTGAATCACTTAATAAAATACCTTTTGATTAATAGCAAAAAATGATAATGTAGTATTGACTCTAACGCCTATGGTCTCTTTAGGAGCTTCCAAAGCGTAACATCTTAACATATCACCATTATA
This sequence comes from Sarcophaga carnaria, assembly GCA_958299815.1. NCBI lineage: Eukaryota > Metazoa > Arthropoda > Insecta > Diptera > Sarcophagidae > Sarcophaga > Sarcophaga carnaria. The sequence goes on from OY283153.1 coordinate 11,884,209, forward strand.
CAAAGGCTTCGTTTTATTATCGTTGTAAAGGGTGGTTCGAAGGATTTGCTGGTCTAAACTTGTGTTTGGAATGAACTATAAATAAATCGTACAAGAGAAAATATTAATATAGTAAATGACTTGCATTTTCTAAAACTCACCCCAAAAATATCCACTTCCTGTTTAGTACATGTACCTAAGTCCGATTGAGTATCTGAAACGGGATTTGTATGAGTGCTTGTGTTGCCTAATGATTTAGACATTTGCTTTTTAACTAAATATGGTAAGAATTCTCCTTTTAAAGTGGAAAAATGTTCTTTCTGCAAGAGAATTACATTGATTAACAATAAAATATTAACAATTTAGAGAAAAGAAAATACCTTGACCAAGTAATCCAAAACCCATTTCTTAACGGCATATATATGGGAATCAATTAGCCTAGAGTAGATAGTCATTTTGCCATTTTTACGCAAAAGATGAGCATTCACATTCATGACTTCCTCAAAGTCACTGGCTGAGGCCAAAAATAGGAGACGTCTTGTTTCAGGATGTATGCCAATTAAATCTCTTTCGGGCTTATGTTTAGTTTTAGGCCCAGGCAATGTTACATCAGATTCAAAACCGCTTTTAAACAGGAGCGCCGTTAACGAAGCATTGTGTTGGCGGAATTTATTGATCAAGGGATACAAAGAGACATTTGTGACAATATCACAACTTAATACCAAGAAATCCGATTGTATTTTATCATGTATGTAACGCAAACTGTCGGCTGTGCCAAAATCGCTGTCTGTGGGTATGCTTACCAAATCCAATTTCATTTTTAGAGGTAAACGATCCAAAGCCACCTGGATTTCGGAACGTTCGCTTTCCAATACAATAATAATTGTTTCTGTTTGCAAATATATCGTAAAACTAAGTTAATATAAGAATATTTTATTTTATTGTTCAATTTACCTTGGAAATTATGCTGTTGCAATAGATTCAAAGGATACCATATTAATGGGTAGGGCCCAATGGGCAGCAAACATTTTGGTGTATTTCCCAAGACTTCTGGCAGACGTGTACCTCTACCAGCTGCCAGTATAACAGCTTGAAATTCTTGTGGTACCATTTTCTTAATAATTGTTTGGAAACGATTAAATTTTAATTCAATAAATTTGCAAAACTGAGAGTATTTTCACACGCACTACGTGTTTACGGGTTGAAATGTCAATGTCAGCTGTTTTCAATGCTTTAGCGGCTTAATAATATTGTTTATGAATCACGCTGTTGCTACATTGAAACGGTATGATTCATTTATAATAAAATAGCAACTGTTAAAATTGCAGTAATTTAAATGTATTATTTGAATTTGAATATTTGTAATGAAATTCATTATAAGACGGGATTCGATGGCAGTTAATAAATGTTAGTAAATGTAGAAATGATGTACGACATTGGAATAAGGTTCGAAATGATAGAGTAACAAGTAGTAGTCTAGTAGTTAGTGTGTTGGCTTATTAAACGTGAGACCACTGTTCAAACCCCAGGCCAGACATCTCGAAAAAACGATATATGAAAATATATTTCTTCGGCGACATCCTCTCAGCAGATTTCTGGCAAAAACACTGAGAGCAAATAAAATTGCCATGAAAAGGTTTCTTAAAAATCTATCGTTCGGAGTAGACTTTAAACTGTGCGTCCCGCTACTCATGTATAACATAACACACACACACAAATAAGTGGTGTGAGAAGCTAGATCGTAATCCTGACAGTGTAGATTGAGGGAGAGTTACATACATACATAATTGGTCATTACAACCCTTCAGTCAGGATTACGACCTAGTTTCTCACACCACTTATGTTGTGTGTGTTAAATTTATACATGAGTGGCGGGACCTACAGTTTAAAGTCGACTCCGAACGACAGATTTTTGAGAAACTTTTCATGGCAGTTTTATTTACTCTCAGAGTTTTTGCCAGAAATCTGCTGAGAGGAAGTCGCCGAAGAAATACTTTTTGTATTTTATTTTGATGTCTGGACTGGGGCTCGAACCCTGGCTTTTCGTCTAATAAGCCAACACACTAACTACTAGACCACGGCGACTTCAGGGAGAGTTATGTTCAATTAAAAATAAAAATATGCAATCTGTACTCGGCACTGGTAGGTGACGATATTGAACCGTATACATTTTTAAAGATGGTGCCATAAACAGTTGCTTTGTATCGTCTGTTTAAAAATGTTTTCCGATATCATACCTTTTTATTCAAGTCCACTTGCAGTAATGTAAACTATTGAATTCATTTTTTTAATGTTTAAAACATATATTGTTTATTTATTTTCTTTATATTGTTTTCTCTATATATATAACTGTATATAAAAAAATCAAATCTACTAGAATCGTAAACTTATATTTAAAAAAACAAAAATTTAGAAAAATTAAAAATCTCGTACAAGTACATATGCATTCACTTATGTATGTATGTATTCATTTATCATTATTATTATTTTTATTGTATGGGACTATTCGCGCAGTATTTTTTGTTTTTGTTTTAGTTTCTTTTTTTAATTTTTTGTTAATAGAAATTAATTTAAACTTAATAACACTAAACAAAAATTAGAATAATAATAATAGTTTAATATAAAGCATTTATAAAAAAACTGTGTGTTTATATGTAAAGAAAAAATAAAAAAAATAATAATAAAATAAAATTAAATTAAATAAAATTTTATGGAAATAAAAATAATAAAAATAATTTCAAATAAGAAACATTTCCTAATACATATATAGGAAAGCAATGCTAAATAAAGAAGATTTTCAAATATGTAGTAAAGGTAAGCCCAGGCCTATTTCTTGCTTTCGTTTGGCTCTATTTTCTTTCATACAAATACTCATCCTCATAGTAACGCGGTGTTGTGCTAGCGATGAAAATCTGTGGACGTCGTTGTTGTAGAGAAATATTTATCTCTTCGGGTGTTCTATACACTTGCTGGTGGTTGGGTTGCAAATGTTGCTGTACTTGTGGAGCAGCGGTAAAGAAACGATAGGGTGAGGGCGTTACTGTTGGAGCTGGTGCCTGTGTACGTATTTGTTGAGGCTGTATCTGTGGCGAGAGAGTGGTCACAGGCAATGGTTTACGATAAACAGTAGTTTGTTGTGGCTGAGCGATCTGTTGCTGTATGGGCTGGTGATGGCGCACTTGCTGCTGTTGTTGTTGGGCTACGGCTTGTGATCTTTGATATTGGGGCTGAGCCTGATGTTGCTGTTGTTGGGGTACATGTTGTTGCTGTTGCTGGAAGCCTACCTGCAACTAAAAGTTATAAAAAGCATAAATCTTTTAATATTATTTTCATATTAAAGAGAAACAAGTCAACTTACTGGTTGTCTAGCATGTTGTATACGTTGTCTGGGCTGTTCTTCTTCATCTTCATAACGATCGTTATCATAGTAACTCTCTGGATAATAACGTTCCGAATAACGTAGTGTAACATTAGGTTTCGATTGGTGTTCTTGCAAATTCACTGGCTTGTATAAGTACTCATTCACAATATGGTATTTGGATGATTGCTGGCATATGTTATCGTGGGATGGTGGCATACAAATCAAATGAATCTGATGGAATGTGAAACCTTCGGGACAAATCCATGAGTGGCGTTGATTTTCTTGGCAATAATGGAACACTTCGCAGTTGAGAGTATCATCGGCGTAGTAGCTAAATTGTTAGGCGTAAATGTTGAAAGCAGAGAATTTTAAAATTTAATTGGAACAAAAGACTTAAGACACATACTTTAAAGTGGATTAAACAAAAATTTTAAAACTGTAGGGCCTTTTAATTATCTAAGAGTTGAACAGAAAATCAAAGCTAGTTTTACATAAAGAGCAGTCTAATAAGGTAAGAAATAAAGTAAATTGTTTATGAGGCTGAGAACATCTCAGATATTAATTGATGGTTTGAAAAATATGAAAAAGTTCCAAAAAGGTTGATGCTAAGGGATCAAACGTATCTGACCAAGGGATCAGGAGCCTATTGCCAATCGGGATTCTAATTCAAACATTCTAGAGACACCCCAGTAAAATTAATGGACTTGAAAGTCCTAAACTATCGCAAGTACTTATTGTATAATATCTGTGGGAGTATGGGGGGTAAAGTATTTTAAGGGAACGGAGATTTAATGACCTCTAGAACTCATTATATGTTCAGATACAATTAAATTATAAGGAATTCTTTATAGTAGATGCTATCCCGTCAACATGCAATAACGTATCTTGCCTTTCCAACATACCCAGTTGTTTTGCCATTACAGGCGAATTTCGATTGAGCCAACAACAGTGACAGTTTATCGGGTTCTTCTTCCTCTTCTTCGGTTTCCTCTTCGCTCGATTGTTTCTGTTTCGAATTCGCTCGGTTAGCTTGATATGTTTGTTGTTGCTGTTGTTTACGCGTTGGATATTGTTGCCGTGGGGGCTCTTCTTGATCTTCCTCCGACTGACTGTAATCATAGAGTGGCTGTTGTTGCTGCTGCTGTTGGTGTTGTTGTTGTTGCAGATGATGATGCTGTTGTTGCTGTTGCTGCCTATAGCCTAAATGTGTTTGGGCTTGTGTTTCAAAATCATCATCCATATCATCTTCACTGGCGGCATCCAAGGAACGTGATTGGAAGCCTTGAGGCTTAGCAGTGGTCGCTGAGGCAGTAACACTTGTGGTGGTGGCCGATGTTTGACTATAGCCCACAATGTATGCCAAGGAGACTAGTAGAAAAATGTTAAAACTAAAAAGAGAAAAAAAAAGAAAAATAAATTTAACAAAAATATAAAAAAATGAATTAAAATGTTGCAACAGCATACAACGTGTTTGTGTAAATAAAGTATTGTTTTATTGTAATTAATTTTTGTATTTTGATTTTATGAAATATTTGGTGAAAGTTTGTTTTCGTTTCAAAGCTTTATCTAACATTTGTTGAACAATTGCCAATAATTTAAGGCATTGCATGTGTTTTATTACTAAATTATGCAAATTTTTTTTGCTTTTAGTTTTTCACATGAAAGAATCACCTTTGATGGGGAGTTGCAATGTTTCCTGATTTTCTTAAGGTTAAGATTCAAACGATTCGTCTATTAATAGTCTTCTCTTTGGAAATTTTTGTGGTAAAAGTGACAAGATTAAAAACCTTCATGTTTAAGACAACATGATCAATACAATCATTGTTTTGTTTGTAAAATTTTGTCGTCTTTTTCTTTAACATGAAACATGTACCATCAGTCACCTGTGGTTGTTGCAACTTTAATGTTGGTAATGTGGCTTAGGCCACACAGTAATTGCAATATGGTTGGCAGAATATTTTAAGTCGGAGTCAACTATTGGCTGGAAACTGAATTGTTAATAGATTAACCCCGTATTGACTTTAAACGTGTCACGTAGACAATTTTTTAAATTTCCTTTTTATTTCATTTCCGATTTTTTTCATGGCTTTATTAGCCTCTACCATGTAATTCAATACCTTGTTAATAAAAACAACAAAAAGATGCTTTAAAAGGGTAAATTTTACTCTTTAATGGAAGATGAGTGGTCAACTGCTGTGAATGAAGTCAGCTACTTAAATTATATATATACTTCCTATATTCCCTCGCAGGATGCACTAACATCGGGGCAGGCTTCTTATACTTCTGAGAGAATCCGAACTATTTAGGTAAAAGAGAGAAACACATTGTGTACTTGGGAAACGATTAGGCAAAGCAAAGGATCAGAATGTAGAGCGGGATAAGTATGAAATATGCTCATTTACAAGGAAACGTTGATTGCTTATTATGACAGTCCTAGTTTTCTTAACAAGGAGAACAGAACACCAAATCAGGTGAGACACTTGGGTGTTAACTTGGATAGGAAATTGAAATGAGGCAACTTCTGGAGGATAAGGCAATAAAAGCCAACCAAATGCTGGACCATGTGCAGATGAGCAGTAGAGCTGTGGATGCCAGAGAGAGGAAATGCTTTATAAGGATAATTAAAGGTTTTAAAGAAAGTATTATTTGGGAATAGGTGATGTGATGAGGAGGTAATGACCTTCAAGGGCACTGTAAGCTGTACTCTTCATTACCCTTTATATAACCGATTGGGTTAAGGGTTAGATATGAGGCGACACTTCTGGCTTATAGTTAAATCGTATCTCCCGAAAGTAAATGGGATACTTTACGGATACGGGCTACAAAAATTCGCAAAAACGTAATATCGAAGAAGAAGAATCGAGAAGCTACTCTGTGGCGATAGGATACATTAAGGTGACTTGAGCACACTGCCTTTACATGTACACTTAAATGAGAATAGTTTTGGAAGGATACCATATCAGACATAACACTTCTCTGAGAAGTGAAATGGAAGAAGATAGGGAAATTTGTACAAAATACAGATTTTCCATGGAAAGTATGGTTGGTACCCCTAATTGTGCACTTTAATGGACGTGAGACCTTTGACCTTCCCTTCCTACCCACCTAAATTTCTTACAAATTAATTCCAAATTCAGCCAAAAGTTCATTTAAAAGCCTTCAAGGCCCTATTATAACTTAATTACAATTTATTAATCAGCCTTATAGTACAACAATAGAAAATTTGGATAATTTTCCAAAAATTCCAATTTTACTTTATTTGGTTACCATTCTCTACCCACTGTGCCACATGTAGTTGGAGCTTCTTCATTTTTTTGAAGCGGTTTTTCTTTTGCTTATTTTTTGTTTCCCTTCTTGACAAAAAACTTAACATGCAATCAATGAAACATCTTTATGATATGGGAAAATTCCTGAACGAGAAATAAAAAACAACAAAAACAACAACAACAAAAACATTAAGACTTCAGCAACCACATTTACAAAATAGCCAAAAAATAATGGAAAAGTGCGCGGGAAAATTTATTTCGTAGTGAATTGTTGCTGATGTCATACATACATATGTAAGAGACTAAAGAAAGAAATCCTATGAACATACACTTCATATAAATTATATATACCTTAACTCCCTCCCCTTCCCTCCTCCCCTGGGATGTTAAAAAAAGTAGCTGGTGGATTTGGTTTAAGAAGAAAAACCGCTTCAATAAAAGAAGTCAAACTACATGGTTTATTATTGTAGTTGTAGGTTTTATGTGCTATTTTTGTTGTTTTCTTACTAAGACAAGTACTATGATTATAGATTGCTGTTGTGCATCGTTTTCTATGATGCAGAGGGGGTGTATTTGTGATGGGTTGTCTTTTAAGCATTTGTCAGCCTCAAAGTCATAGTCGTTGAGTGTTTTTATTGTTCATCTTCTACTTTTTGGTTTTTTTTTTGTTTTTTTTGTTTCTACTTCTATGAACACCATGTATTATGCAATGCACGAGTAGCACAGTTCGTCACTCTTTTATACGGTTAGTCAGTCAGTCAGTATGTTGTGCTTTTAATTTTTTATTTTTCTTTTATTGTTGTTTGTGGTTTAGTTTATTGTCGGCTTTTCATTTTCATGAAAATCTTAATAAATGAGCAAGAAGTCAACACCACCATTTTTTTTAATTTTATTTCCAAAAAATCTAAAATTTTGGGTGTTTTGGTCTACCATGGTGCTTAGTTTAGATTTCCTTAAAATTGCAGATGATACCTTTAGAAGATATTGAATTTAATGCCCTGCCACAAGTAATCTATATAAGTGGAGTATGTTAGCCAAATTAGAAGAAGAAAAATATCAAATGTTGTTGGTAATTGCAATGGGTTTAGTTTTTGAGGTTTGGTTTTGAAGAGTTCTAAAGTATCATAACCAAAAAAGGTGCTTGTTTCTTAAGTCTTTTGTTTTAATATTTGTGGCAAAAATTTAACGTAAATTTAATACGTTTAATAACACAAGTATTTGGTTGGAAATGGATGTTAAATTTTTAATTTGTTTTGTTTTAGTTCCATATTTCTAAATGCTTACAAAAATATGTTAATAAACCTCAAATAGAAGTCACCGAAACCAATAATTCTAAAATAAACTCGTATGTCTTAATACTATGGTTTGTTGGTATTGCTGGCTTAATACAAATATAAATGAAATCTGATATCTTATAGCGACCAACGCTAATGTTTCTTGTTTCTTAAGGTAAGTTGGACTATTTTTTTGTAAAATATTTGCTTGTAATACACGATGTTTTTTGTAATTTAAGTCTGAGTATAAGTTAAGGATAGGCTTGCGAATGTGGAAAGAAAGGGTTAATATCAGAGCAGTTGTTTTTTAAACCAGAATGAAATATTGCGAGCCAATGGATAAACTCCAAGCATCAGTCTATGTCATCAGGAGATGTACTCAATTAAACTCGAACTGAAGATACAAAGGACGTTACTTGGCAACTATGAGGTTAAATCGAAAACAGTATAGAACTGTCTGAGGAAACTGAATCAGCTGGAAATTAGGGTTACTCTCTGCTGGGTCTCAGGTCATGTAGCAATACGCGACAGTGAATAGACAGATAAACTTGTGAGAAGGTTTTTGGAAAGATATACTCAATGAAAGGGATATAAAGAGAGGCAAAATCTCTTCTGAAACCAAATAGCTTTGAGGCAACCAACCCTTTTCTTGGGAAATTACATTTAGAGTAGAGACTTTGCAAGAACAACCTAATAACCGATCTTTTGACAGAGCGAAGTAAACATACAGTAGAATTGTTGAATTCAACGGGGATTATCTCAAACAGTATCAGAAACTTCTTTAGTTTTCAAAACAACAACAACAATAATACTCAATGTAGCATTCAGTAATTTAAAGTTTCGTCTGGTTCTTACACCAATAAGAGGCATACTTACAGTACTTTGCAGTAACATTTTATATTTGACGAATACTTAAATGGCTGGCGAAATGGATTTGCATAACTTGATGACACATTTATTAAAATGTCTCAATTCAAATATGTAAGTACTTGAAAAATCGTTACACAAAGACGGATGTAGACTCATAGCAAGGTAGACTTGTATGAGATATATTATTCCTTAATTTAGTGGCATCATTAAAAGGTACATATGGTTGGCTACGATTGCTACTCTTTAGTGTATTCAGTACAGATAGCCTAGTAGGCTTTGATATCAAAGCTTTTTTGAGCACGCATAACGGCCCGTTGTGACACCACGGGTTGGTACAGCCTAGTAAGTTGATACTGTTTGAACTGTTTCTGCAGTTATTGAAATATCTTGATGTTGATTACAGCTCATTAACATAATTAAATAAATTAATTAAAATTTATTTAACTGCAGACTTTTAAGAGTCTTTTAATTTTTATTAACACACCATTATAAACATTGTTTTCTGACAAAATTATCTTTAATAGCAGTTTTTTTAATTTAAAGTAAATAAAAAAGCCATACATCACTTTCAACATGACTAACACATAATTTTAAATCCTTTTGAGTAATTAAATACAAAAAAGAAAAGTGAACGGTGTAAATAATTTTGTAAACACTTTAAACTGTACGACCCCACATCCGCTTAAGCCCAAAACCATACGAATAGTTTTGTAAATTAATTAATAAAAAGAAATTCAAAGTCGAATACATTTCTTTAAAGCCGTATTGGTTATATGCAAAACCAAAGCCTTAAAACACAAACTCGATTTTGTTTGTTTGATTGCCTAAGCCACCAAACCAACTACAATTACAACGTCATCATCATCTTATTGTATTGTATTGTATTGTATTATTTCTCACAGTTGTATTAAACAATAAAATTAAAAACGAAAAAAAAGTAAATAATAAAAGACTCTTCTTTTTTTTTTTGATTTAACGATCATCACTTTTACTTGGATTACCGCCATTAGCATCACCATCACCCGTACCGCACCACCAGTAGTTGTTTAACCATTTCAACTGACCTTTTAAATATTGACAAAACAAATGCGTTACAATGTGAAATATGTTTGTTTGTTTAACTACCTAATGTGGTAGTAAACTATGTACACTTATACATTTGCACGTAGATGTATATTCGTGCTTATTTATATATATGGGAAATACACATGTACATACAGATGTAATGTACGACTTTGCAGCACATCATGTGCATTTTTTTTGCAATTGAAAACGAAGAAGATTTAAAAGTTTTCAATTTTTTTTCCCCTTTAAGTGGTGGAGAGAACGACTTTGAAGAGCTTTATAGGGGAAATTAAATGGAAGAACATTGTTTTAGTATTGGCAGAAGAAATTTGATAAATTCTGAATTGAACTGATACCAGAAAGTTTTTGCTGAGTGTTTGGCGGCATTGGCAGAAAATGATTTTCTATGATCTTGTCAATAATCTATTAACTCGTACCAATGTTAACAATTGTTGAACTACCTGCATGATGGAATAGTTCACAAGCTGACATTTTTTCCCGATAAAAGCAAAAGGCTGATCAGATGCTTCAATAATTTGGTTACAATGTTAATGTTTATTCAGCTTAAGCTTCATCTGGAACTGGCGCCCAGTTGTTATCACCTTCATAAGCCCTAGTGAATGTCGATATGGGCACCGTAGTACAATAGATAGTGTGATATTAGACAATAGCTCCTAGTTCAATACTCAGCTCTAACATCTTAAAGAAAATATTCCTTCGACCACTGTCTCTCAGCACTCTTTTGGTAAGTTATGAGAATTATTAAAAAACTTCTCAAATCAATGGTTCGAGTACTGCCAACCATGGATCAAATTAACTTAATTTATGTGTGTAAATGCCCGGCCATAGACTTGTAATCAACAAGAATTTTTCTATTTATGAATGTAATTTTAATGGAATTAATATTTATCGTAGATGGCTAAAGTTGCTATACAAAACGTTGTATATTTCATTTGCATGGGCTTGTTCTTACAATGCTAAATAATTTCTTTACGTTAAACTTATTCGTATGTATATAAAGTTGGAAGGTTTATCATTTTTGTATAGATTTCGATCAATAAACCTCTAGCTTAAGCCTTATATACCTTATAAAACTATAGGGTGTACTTAAAACACATGCAATAGCATAAAAAAAAGGTACAACGAAGACGTCACAAAATAAAATTTATATTCCATAACCATTAGCTCGAAATCATCTGCAATATACGATCGCAATTGGTAAAAACAACAAAAACTATATGTATAATAAAAGATTACCTTAAAAAATTAATAAAATAAAGACACAAGAGAAAAAGTACTGAAGATGAAAAACTTTACATTTGAAAGTTGTAGCGACGATACGATTTAATATTTTTTTTTTATTGTGTGAACTTCTTTGCGACAAAAAAGGGAAAAATATTTTAAATATTAAATAAATACCTGCTTGCATAAAAGGGCATATAAAAACAATTTAGAAATCATAAATAAAGAGAAGCAATCAATTTATGTTTATGTTAACATAAGTATTTTGGTGATGGTTTTTGCTTCGAATGGAATGTTGTTGTGCTTCTGGCCAACTGTTTATTACTAAAAAGTGTAGGCTTTGTCGAAATTGTTTACGACACTATTCAATAGTATTAAATGGAAAAGTAAAACCATTTCCAAAAACATTAATTTTTATTACAACAAGTACGATACTTGTATACATATATTATATGTGTATATTTCATTGTATGAAAAAATCCTCTTATATGATCAACTGGAAACATATATTGTCAGTGAATAATATAAAAAATTTTAATTGCAAATAAAATTAAATTAATTTAGCAAAAATTAGGAAAAATTTGTAAACATTGCTTTAAAGACGTAATTGTATTGTATGCAAAACAAAAGACTTAGAACACAAACACGATTTTTATTGAATAATTTAATATTTTAAATAATCATAAGCAATAATTATAATTCACATAAAAAGGGAAATGCTTTTTGTTCTCTTAAGGAATAAAGTGTTTCTCCTCCTTTTCTCATTTTTTTTGCCTCGTTTCAGTTTTATTAATCAAGTTGCCACAGTTAAGGATTGACAGTTTAGGAAGGTTTTTATCTATTTTGTTGTATTGCTTCCTTAAGGCCAAGCTAAGATATGCTTAGCTCACCGCCATGTTGACAATTTCACGGCTAAACTCTTAATAAAAAAAATATCTCTCCACAAGGGGCCAGCGACAAACTGAGTTCATAAGAGCAATGTCAGAACACATAGATCGATACTGAAACGTTTGAAGCTTTAGCAACTTATTAAAACGATTTTACACACCTGATTAAAGCATGGCAGTTTCAAACTCTGGAGAAAACGAACAAATTTTTATCATGGTTTTGGAATATAAAATATTGTAAATAATTTGTACAGGCAGCCCACACCCCTCTGCCACCTAAAAAGATAATATTAACAACGAATCTTTTAAGAAGGGTTGTTCTTGAGAAAAGAGTAGAACTCCTAAGAGAAGTTCACCACCATTTAACACAATCTGTCTTCACAAAAGACGTCAGAAGAAAAACTTATAATCCTAGGACAGTAGACCAATTACCTTGCTTTGCTGCAGAAAGTTGATGAATGAAACAAAAGCAAAGCAAAGAAATTATAAGAAGGGAAGTACGCTAAGTAACAGCAGTAGTTTACTCTAGATAAAGAAACATTTTAATTTAAAAATTTACATTCTGAAACAGGAACCAAGTGATTGTCATCTGTCCAGCTGGTAAAAATAGGTTCTCTTAGTTTTTGCCAATTGCAACTTATCGAAGGCAATTTGATTGAATAAAATTCTTTATTTGATACAAATAAAAAGCAGTGATGCTTGGAACAAGGCAAACATAATGGAAATTGAATTTTAGTTCTTAAAGAGAAAATTGCCAAAAATTCCTCATACTTTGTATAATTTCTGTAGCCGTTTTCTATCCTCATTACGTTAATGTATATATATTTCATGCTGTTACATACATTGGTCCAAGCATAATTTTCAAAATTTCACTGCATACGATTAATGTCATTAAAATATATTCACAATTTAATGATTATAAATTTAAATTTAAATAAATTACAAACAAAAAACTATCCCCACTATAAGTAGCAAATATTTCATTTCTTATACAATTTACGTATCAGGAAGCTTTATAGGATAAATACGCTTAAAAATATAGACCCACCAAGAAAAATTTTTAAGCAAAACTAGGACACAACCTGCTGATCTACTTTTTATTATCCACACACCATACAAACCACTAAAAGGAAACCGGCTTAAAACGCAAAGCAGAAGAAAAATAAAAAAAAGGAAAAAGTCTGCAAATGAACGAAAACATTTCCTAGTGCAAAAAACTCAAAATGAAAATAAAAGAAAATTTAAAATCAATGGAATAGTAAAAGTAAGAAAAATCGAAACGAATTAAATCAATGTACATACGTACATATATACATATGTAAGTAAATAAACTAGTGTTGCGCTTTTATGCAATTTTGTAGTAAAAATTTTTTGGTAAAAATATGTCTGTACAGTGAAGCGATTTTTTTTGTTCAATATAAATGACGGCAAAACAAAAAATAGAGTAAGAGTGTCTTTCTCTGTATGTGCCAGTAGAGAGTGAAGTTTTACATAAAAAGTGAAAACAACATTGAAATGAATGTTGGAAAAATACGAAAAATTGCATCATATAAGGCAATAATCGATATGAGCGAGTAAGTCAATGAAACTGAATCACAATAATCACTTCTTATATTGTCTGTTATGGTTAAAAGCATTTGCAATTTGTGTTTTAAACGTGTAAGGCATTTATTACTACAAAAATATATCAAGAAATCATTTGGAAAATTGGTTTTAATTAAGGTAATCAATATGAGTATAATTTTGATTTTTGCAGCATTAAAATATAAATTATGTCGCGGGCTAATTGTTTTAATGTTTAAATTTAGTTCTGTAAAGCAAAGAAATTAAAATTAAAATGGCTTAATGCCTTAATATATTCGAAATTTTATATTTTAATTTGCCAAGCGAATACAGTAATGAACTAGAGATCATATTTATTTAATTATAATGAGCGATTTAGTATCGTTTATTTTAATATTCGTGAATAGACTGTTTATGTTGATGAACATGTTATTTAAACAAAACTTTTTAAGTAAATTTGATTAAGCCAACGTAGGTGATTCTGCTAGGAGCCCATTGTGATATAAGGGCTACAGCATCTAATACAGAAAAATAGCTCTTAGAGCATCACCCAGTACACCGAATAACACTAATGTGACCTAACAAAGCAACAACCGTAATACTATCAAGATCCTGTAGTGAATGTTATTATTTATTTATATATTCGGATTATTATTAATTATTTACTATGCATCCTAATAGAGATGCTCCATAGTACCATCTTTCATTTTGTCCAGACAAAAAGTAGTTCTAAGAATTCACTTGATATTGTGGTGTCAAAAATTACTCCACCAAGCAAAGCTACATCTCATTTCTCCAAGTACATCATAAGTAAAGGATTTAAGAAAGAAGAAAATAAACATTTTTTCAGGATTCTCATCTTGAAGTATTCTAATATATCTTCCGATAACAGAGTATACTCTTCTCTCATCGCCGACAGCCATGGTCATGTAAAAATTTGTACGAGTGTTGAAACCAATACGATCCAATTTTCACAAAATACTAAAACAATATTAGGTTAGGTTAGGTTAGCGTGGTAGCTTTAATTTACCAAAAAGCTCACTTGAGCACGCATAGCGGCCCGTTGTGATGCCATAGGTGAACGCAGCCTCTGCAGTGACCAAGTTCCTCCGATCCAAGGAGGGAGAAGTTGGTCAGCGCAAGGGCTGCACATTTTCCAAAAAGCACGACTACCCCTCGCTGAAAAACCAGCCAGAAAAACAATAGTAACCTACAGCACTTTTGTAGCGTGGAAGTTTTCGGTACTTTTTGCTTTTGTAATAAATTTTCTCCAAGCACTTCTGCTTTGAGCCGTTATTTTCTAGTTAGGCGTTCTTGTACCACGTTTACCTATTCAATACCTTTCACCAAAATATAATAGCAAGAGATCTAGAAATTTAAATCGGAACTAAAATGAGTCATACATTAAGGACTAAAGAAAATATGCTAAATTATGGAGAATTGCTTTCCTCAAATCGCTTGAGCTAATGTTTAGTTTTCCACATGATTAATTTGAGTACATCAGCCTCATTCTTCCATCATCGTAAAAATGCACTAGGATACGGATATCTTTAGCGTAATGGATATTAGATACACGTAATTCCTATGCTTCTTCGCATTGCCCATTGCATTAAGCAGTGCAGAGAGTGCACATTCCTTTCTAATGCCTGGCTATATATTCACTATTTCCCATTTTATGGTAAGCCTCCATATCGTATCTGATATGATACATCAGAGAGCAGACCTTGAATTAAACTACCCCACATAGTACCGTTTCTAACAATAAGCCATAAAAAGTCAATTTAACAAAAGTCAAGGATGTCAACTTTGAACAAATGATCAGTATGTGGACGGTCACACCTATGACTTTAAAAACGATACTATTTTAATCACAATAATTACAGATGGTTCATCATAAAAAACATATTAAACCACCATCACTTAAGGTGCTGCAAGATATGACAAATTGCATGCTAAGAAACAAAAGACTTAGACAACAAACTCAATTGTTTATATTTTACTTACAAGTGCCTGCCTCATAAAAAGAGCCAAAACACTTAAAGTTAATTAAAAATTTGAATAATTTCGTTTTTATTTTTCGTTAATTTTTCATTAGCATATAACCTTGTTTTATGTATATGTGTATAGACCATATAATGAATACCAGAAATATATTTATATAATTTCTTTAAGCCATAATATTGAAATGCACAAAAAAAATTACATATTTTGGCACATGCTCCATTTGATTGTCAATTACTTTGACGCACTTGATCATATTTTTGTGCGTTTTTTTTTTATTTTGAATTTTAAACATGATTCAATTGATTATTATTTAACAGTGTCAATAGCTAACCATGCCTAATGGCATAATAAGTCAGTGTAAAGAGCATATTATTGCAATTGGCCAGTGTTAATGGAAAAGTAAGAGTATGAATACAATACATAACTTTCAATCATTTGTTGAAGGAAAAGAGAAACAAAAAAGAAATACGTATTAATAATACTGATGACCTCAATTGAAAAGAAAAGTAAAATACAAGAAATGTTATAATACTTATAACATATGTATGTATGTATGTACATAAAAAATCATTTATGCTTATATTTTAATGATAGTAGCTGGTAATAGCTGGAAAAAAATCATTCACAAAATGAGCCTCCGGTTAAATGGTAAAAGTTTAATTTGTTTTTATTAAATCATAATTATTGCACCACTATGTCAATATAATGACAATGTTATTACATTTTAAATATTGTAATGGTTTTTAAACATTATTAAAAGCATATATGAATAAATAATAAGGAAATATGATGATTGTCGTAAATAATAGACAACGAAGTGTAATAAAAAATATTGAATTGCTTTATATTCATGATTTTTCTCCCGTTTGTATATGAATGAACAACAGAGAGGCTAGCAACCCCGACTTTTATTTTATTTATACTACTGTGATCAATTCTTACTTAATTGGCCTTCGCAACTCTTTAGTCAGAGCTACGTCCAAGGTTCTACTATCTATGAGAGGCAGACAGATATAAGAAGATTTTCAAAGCTATTCAGGATTTAAGAAGGGTTTCATCCATATTGTGTGTTAATCTTATCGATGAGAGGCAAACAGATTTAAGAAGCTTTTCATTGCAAATTCTGTTTACTTTCAGAGTAAAGAAACCTTTTTTCTGGTATCGCATTTTGTTTAAAACGAGCTTTACTCTTGCAAGCCAACACACTGCCTTCTCGACTATGAAGACTACGGCTGCAGTGGTGCAGTACTAAAAACACTATTTATCACACTCACAAATTAAAATCATTTGAAGTTTTGAAATAAAAATTGACAAACTGCCCTACAGTATTCCTAGACTTTTAGTTGCTTTATTTTTTCCCAGCTTTGAAGGTTCATAACACTGAATTGGTACTTTTCATATGAAGAAAGATGATTTTTTAAAACTAAACAAACCGTTTGCTGGGTTCCAGGTCATGTGGAAATTGATGGCATTAAGCTGGCAGATGAGCTTGCTTATGAGGACCATTTCTATCTCTCAAATGGGAACAGATATTTGGAAATGTGTGCTCGATAAAAATAATGGTAAAGAAAGGCAAAGATTTTTGTCAAACCAAATGGACTTGAGGGAAATTACACTAGGCGGAGGTGTGCCTAAAAGTACACTTGTCTAGAATAGGAGTCGTTTTGAACCCAACATGTAGATGGTGTAATAATGCAAATGAATGAGCCGAACACATTCTTTGAGTATATGTGGCATTAATCTGGATGCATATCAGGTGTTGGGCAAGTAATAACTCGAAACGTTAAAGGAACGGACTGTAGAAAGAGGCTACAGTAGAAAGAGGTTACAGTAGAAAGAAGCTACAGTAGTCAGTTCTAGTACACCCTTGACATCTTAAGTAAGCTTTAGTTTATAGCTACAATCCAGTAATGAAATCCATAATTGAATAAAGTTTATTTATTTCTTAATTATTTACATTTTTTTGTTTTTGTCGTTTAATAAATAGAATACTTTGATTGAATTTCATTTGCTGTGGTTAGATCTTGTGCTAAAAGTAAAGATCCAATTAATCAATTAAACGAATATAATCGTATTTCATTAAAGTATACAATTTATTAAACAATTTATTCTTAAAATCATAACCTTGAAAGTATCTGTGATCAAAATCAATTTAAGCGTAAGAGATTGTGACACCAACTATCAACTGAGATCAATTGCAAATCAATCAATAAGCAAATGAAAGAACTTTATTTTGTTTTTGCAAATATCTTTCATTATGTTTGTATGTATTTTATGTAACAAAAGCAAATAATTGTTGCTATGAGATGTCAATAGGTCGAGGATAAATGTTTAAAGTGATAATCAAAACCAAAGTACCAACGTAAAGGTATAAAGTAAACGTATAAGCAAAAATGTCACCAAAATAATGACAATTGTCTAGTGCGACCATCATGTTGGCTCTGTTTCGATTGTACAGATGTTAAACATTCCATTCGGAAACACATATGTACACAAGGTTGGATGCAAAAGGAAAGTCTATGTATTGATTTAATAGTAGTCAACACAGGAAAGAATTAATGCCCGAATATCTATCTGATGATGATTGGTAATGAAAAGTTTGTTTTTTACTGTAACCGGTGAGAATAACGAACCCTGTATAGACGGTCAGTAGTTTTAACTGTGTGTTTGCGAACTTTGAAAGTATAGGAGCTGGGAGTAGAACAAATTATTTGTAGTCCTAAAAAAACATTAAAAAAATGTATATCCATTCCACTCTAACAAAATGTATCCAATATTATACAACAAAAAAAATTATTTAAAGTTCACAAACACTATAAAATTATTACAACCAACAAAGCAAAAAAATTTTAAATAAAAATAAACCAAATCACCGTGAAAGGAGAAAAAAACAAATCGCATTTTTAATTTAAAACCAACGAGTGTTTACAAACAGTACAATAAGAAAACAAAACTTATTGCAATTACAGTGACCTTAAATTGTTAACGAATAATTTGCGGCCAAAAAAAAAAGAAGAAAAAAAAGCAAAACAAATTGCGAGACAAACGAAAACAATAACGGTTTGCCATGATGGCTAACAGTTCAATTATAACCATAACTGGATGATTACAAACAACAAACGAAATAAATGATGGTTAAAACCTAAAAAAAACAACTGTTAACGAAATGTTGCCAACAACTATAAGCCAAATAGATCTCTCATGTATAGTCATTCGCATTTGTTGTGGTTGGTTATGGTTGCGGCAATAATACTGTGACTGAATGATCGTCACTTATGGGGCTTTCACAAATGTAATTAGAAATAAAATAATAAAAAAAAATTGTCTGGCTAATGAAGGTGTATTACTTGGATTTCTTTTTGTTTTCAATTCAAAATGATAGGAAGTTTTATAGGTTTACCTATACATTGTACTGCAATAAATTCAAATTGCAAAGTAAAATTATTAATAACTATAATAAAAAAAATTATAAAAATTATTGATATTGTCTGTCAAGAATCACTGATGGAACATGAACAGTGTAATTTTCAAATTTCCATTTGATAGTTACAGTTTAAATGGAATGAAGTCACCATAGGCTAGTAGAGAGTGTGTTGGCTTATTAGACGTCAGCCCACGGTTCAAACTCCAGGTCTGATATCTCCAACAAAACGAAATATAAAAAATTATTTCTTCAGCGACTCTGAGAGTAAATAAAAAATTGCTAAGAAAAGTTTCTCGAAAAAAATCTGACGTTCGGGGTCGGCTTTAAACTGTAGGTCCCATCACTCATGTATAAAATTAAAAATAATAATTCGATTAATGAAACCGATACGCCGCTAAGCTGTATCTATACAAAGTTGTAACCCTAAGCATTCCTACTATTTATAGTGTACCTATACCGAGAAGCCGCCGTAGTCTAGTAGGTAGTGTGTTGGCTTATTAGACGTAAAACCCCAGTCCAGACATCAAAACAAAATACAGAAAGTAATTCTTCGGCGACTTCCTCTCAGCAGATTTCTGGCAAAAACTCTGAGAGAAAATAAAATTGCCATGAAAAGTTTCTCAAAAATCTGTCGTTCGGAGTCGACTTTAAACTGTAGGTCCCGCCATTGGTGTATAAAATTAACACACACAACATAAGTGGTGTGAGAAACTAGGTCGTAATCCTGGCTGCAGGGTAGTAATGACCAACTATGTATTTATAGTATGCATGCTATGTCTGTCATAACTTTTTATAAAAATATATGCCTGGCAACAATAGCTAAGACTCGTTTGTAATTTTCAGCATTCATTTGTCATCAAATGCTTTTTTACTCGCTCTCTGTGATGACGTTCTTTTTGATATTTAATACAAGCTACTTAACTGCCTGCTCTTCGCTTTAAGTTTAAGAATTTTATGCTGAATTCCTTACTAACATACTCAGTCTTCATATTGATTACAACTATATGCCTAGTATTGTGCTAAAGTTGATTTTGATCGATCGACTATTTTTCTTTTAGATGATGTTTAATTGAAATTTCCACACAGTTTCTAATCGAAATATTTTTCCAATAAATCAAATGTTTTAAATGTAACAGAAACGCCAAAGAAATGCTGTAATAAGAAAATATTTTATTTATTTTTTTTTGACGGCACTTGGCAGCGCAAATTAGTATGTGTTGCAGCATCACTGCATATAGCTGTTGATATTTTTTTTTCGTTTTTCATTAAAACCTGTAATCGTACATGCAACCAAATGCTTCTTATAATTGTATATGCAGCATATAGTATAACCATGTGTATACGGTTGGTTGGTTGGATATTTTATTCTGTTGCTGTAGCACATATAACCATAACAGGCGTTGGCTATGCTGTAATTGTTGTTGTTTTTTCTTTCACTTTTCATTAAAAGTGTTTGTGAATTTAGTTTGTTTGTACAATTGCTGTACTAGGTTGCAACGAAAATAAAAACCAGATGTCTACGCAATTTTTAGACAAATGCTGATATAGAAAAAAAAGAAAAAGAATTCATTCACTTGTTGGCAATCAGTCGTCATTCATTCATTCATTGAAGTACGAATGCACAAGATTCACATCTTTTAGATCAGAAGTGAATGGTTAGGCTCAGATTTCAAAGTTTTGTGGAAAAGTACAAACCACTATTGCTACTGAAATACTTGTTAATAACAAAAAAAGAGAAAAACAGATCTGAAATGCCGTTTATTTTTTCATTCACCACTAAATGGCCATATAAAACCCATTAAAATGTTTAACTGCTTCAGATTGTTTTTTTTTCTGTGTGTGGAGTTTGGCTTGAAGCTTATCGTTGCATACGAAAAAAATCTGTTAGATTTGTTTACGCACAATTGAAATATGATCATGCGTTTGTTAAAACTGTATTATTATTATTGTTTTTGCATTTATTATATATGCATGATATGCAAAATAACAATTTATAACACACTTTTCATATTATTTTGTTGTCATGATTTGTATGGTCTCTGTTGAGGTGCATGTTGCTTAAGTCTTTTGTTTGTTGTTTGGTTTGCTGCCTTTGTGTGAACTGCAATAGGGGCGTAGGCTGTATTTCAGTAATTCTGAAGTCTTAAAAGTATCAGAATTTTGTAACATTTCTTAAAGGTATTATACGCTGACTATGGTTAAGTAATATGACGTTTTATTCTATGGTTTTTAAGCCATTAAATTTATATGTATTTGTTTATTTTAGGTTTAAATTTATGCTTTTCTTTATGTTTTGAAAAGTAAGTTTCTTAAAAATTAATAGTTTTTTTTTCGATTTTTTAATCTTGATTGAAGTCAACAATGATTCAGCTGTGTGTTAAAGAAACCAATCGAGTATTAAGGTTGAAAATAATAGCCGGATCTATTATAAAATTTGAAGTGATTCAATATTGTTTATTTACAATCACTTATTTATTTCATTTCTGTAAAAAAAATATATAAATTATTGTAAAGAAAATCCTATTATTTGATACTCTACACCGCAATACAATTACTATATACCTTCATGCTTACAATCATTGACATGATACTTATAAATGTAATAGTTTGTATAGCAGTTAAGTGATTTCAGTCCCTTAATGGGACTTTATAAAATCTGTTACATATGTATACAGATGTATGACTGTAGTGCGAATGATGAATGTTTAGTACTATATCTAGAAAATTCTAACAAGAATGATTGAAACACACTTAAGATTGACCATTTGGTCAATCATCCATTGGTAAGGCAAATCTGTCAAGATTGAAGGGAATAATTGCTCGTGGCATTCCTTGACATCATAAGAGACTCAAAGAATAGGGATTTAACTTTACAAAGTCATAAGATTCATTGTTTCTTGGGTTAAAGGTTAATAATGTAGATCATGGAACTATGTCGAGATCAGAAAATCAGGAAATTCCACGATGTAGAATATTGCAATAATATTGCTCTCCTTATGAGATTTTACTGTGAATAATCTGCTTACGTAACTGGATGCTAAGTTCTACACTACTACTGCTGCTGCTCATATGAAGTTGCTTCTGCCTGTACATACGTGGCAAACATTTTGGGCTTATTATCTAATCAACCCGGGCCCCAGACGTCTCGAACAAAACGAAATATTATGATTTAAAATTCGCTTTTAGTAATAAATATTTCCAATAATAATGGAGATTGTTTTACTGCTTGGTTTCACTAATTAATTTAGTCATCTTAAAAGTGTTTAATGGCAAAGTTTAATATAAAATTACTTGTATATTTAATTTTCATTCATTTTATATTCCATTAAAATTTAAAATCTTTGCTGCAACAGTGACTTGTCTTGTCATGCTTGAAATTTGCCAGATTTTTCACACACTTAACAGCTTTGAAAGCCGACTGTTAAGAGGTCATTAGCCTTTCTAAATTGCAGATATTTTTTATATTTTTATTTTAAGCGGCGGCTCTCATAAATATTAAATATTTCACATGAGATAATAAATGTAATCATTATGAAACATTAAAGAGTTTATGTTTCTTTGTTTTTGTTGAATTTAATGAAATCAAAATAGTATTTCAATAACACAAATTACAAACAGATAAGCAACGCATTTTTACCATTAAATATATATCGTGTAATGAAAATGCTTTCATAGTAACTATTCACAATTTAACACTTCGATGATTCAATGAAATTTGAACACACAGACAGAATAATTGTTGAATGAAATGTTGGCTTTGATGATGGTTGCTTTTTACAAGACACTGTAGTAATTACATTGAAAGGAAGCAGGGAAAAAAACTTGTTTAATTTAATTTGATTTAATTTAATTTGTTTTGTTAAATGTTATTAACAAGATAGCGCAATTAGTTAAACTGCAAAACAATTGAAACAGTAGCAGTTAAATTATTTAATTTTTAATAATAAATTTTGGTTTTTTAACACACACTAGTCGGTGAATGAAATTGTTCACGCTTTATTTTTCAATTAATGTTCACTATTTGGTTCATTATTGTAAGCCTTATTATTGTTTTTGTCTGCGTTTATTTTTTTTTCGTGGTATTTCTTGTTAATAAAAATAAATTAAAAATTTAACCTTGACATATGCCAATGAAAATTATTTTCTTATTTCATTATTTTTGTGTTTTTTGTCTATTTTTCCATTCTGAAAATAATTACATAATAATCAGTAATGGGTGTGGCTGTTCCTATTGTACTGCAATAGAAGCAATACCGTGTGATTAATGGATGAAACATTGAATTGTGAAATGTAATGTAACAAAATAGTTTTTTTTTCTAAATTTTTATGAAATACTAGTAATAAAAAGCATACAACAAAGTCTTATTAAATTATAATCTGTGCAAATTAAATTCGTTCTCTTAAAATTTTTTCTCTTAACGTGCAATGTTTTTTAAATCCAGAAAGATGAACGTCTTGTTATTATTCAATCGGAAAGTAATGTCATGTTTTGACGGTCGACAATTTTTATGGAAACAACGCTCAATATCTATCTCAACAAATTGCCAAAAGAAAAATATTGATTTTGAATGAAAAGAGAACTCCAGTCGAGCTTATTTGTCACCTTAATTTGTAGGCAGTATAAGGTGTAGTCGCCGCAGTTTAGTAGGTAGTGCGTTGGCATATTAGACGTGAGCCCACAGTTCAAACCCAGGTTAGTTATCTTCAACAAATCAACGACTTTCTCTCAGCAGATTTCTAGCAAAAACTCTAAGAGTAAATAAAATTGCCATGAAAAAGTTACTTCAAAAATCTGTTGTTTTTCGGAGTTGACATTAAACTGTAGGTTCTGCCACTCATGTATAAAATTAACACACACAACATAAGTGGTGTGAGAAACTAGGTCTATAATCCTGGCTGAAGTGTTGTAATAACCAATTATGTATGTATGTATGAGATGTAATTATGTAGATCGAGATCAAATTTAATGCCTGGTAATATTGCATTACTACCCTAGCCATAAATATGCTCTGCGAATTTGTAGCCCATTTTAACATCGTCAAGAACTTAAAATGTGTCTGAGTCAGGGTCAACAGAAACTTTGTGAAAACGTGGGTGTGGTTGCGAGGAACTTTGCTAATTGAGTTATTAACTTTTTCCAAGATATGACTCTGTCTGACCTTCTTATGAAGCTTGTTAACGATTTTATCCTTTTCAAGACGTTAGATCTCCTAATTGTTTAAAATTCAAAAGACTGTGAAAAGAACAATTCTTTTTGTTCAGCTGTATTCATGCAAGAGGTGCGCCATACTGTTTGATTTGAACAATGGGTAACCATTTGTTATAAGGAATCCTAGATTAAAAATTCGACAATGAAAATGAGACGTCCATCATTGTGACAATAGCTTTTATCAGGTTCCTATTTAAGGACAATTCTATATATAACTAAACAATGCTAGTTGCCAACTAAAATAGCTGTATTGCTGTTCTCACAAAGGAGGAGAAAAAAACTCGGGCATATATTTCCATAACCATCAAGTATATGAACATAAAGATTGAAATTCGACAATGGAAATGAGGCTTACTTCATTACGACAATAGCTCACCCGGTTACTAGTCAAGGATATCACTATATATGAGTAGACAACGCTGGTCACCAACCAGAAGAGCTGTATTGTTGTCCTCACAAAGGAGGACTGAACACTCGGGCCTATATTAGCGATGTAGACTTTTCCATGACCGTCAAGTATATGAGCATAAAGATTGAGAATACTTATGTCGTATATGGATAGATGTGTAAATCGCAGTCATGCAGAACACCCACTCTTCTCGCATGGATCCCTATTAGATATGGAAATGCTGTATAGACTAGAACGAAAGCCTGTATGGCCTGTGTGTGACAATCAGCTAGAAGAAATATATTCGTACCATATATTTAATAAGATTTCAGCTGGCTCACATTATTGAAAATAACAAGTCCTTTAGTCCCAAAAACACCAGTCAATAGCCCGTTGAAAACTAATTTTTTTCTTTTTAAAATATTAAAAATTTTAGATAAAGAAGCATTTTAAATAAACAGAACTTCCAAAATGCATACCACTTGCATAAAGTAATGCCCTTGCTTTATTATAGAAAAGGAAGTTGCCATTTATTTATGTTCTTAAAAGAACGTTGACCTCAAATGCTTCATTTCATTTCCCGTATGAATTTAGATCTTAAAATTAAAATCCCATTATTAAGGTATTATGTATGCCTTCTAATGTTCTAGATAATAAATACATTTAAATCTACAACACCTCTACCAATTGTAATTCAATGTTTTATTCAATAATTCTTGGTTTTTTTTCTGTGTTATATCCGGAGTAAAAATTGTATGTGAAAAACAATTTTTTTTTTGCCAGACATCAATAACAACAATTAATATGATATTAATAACATAACAAAAGACTTAAGACACAAGCACCGTATGAGATAATACAAAATCAGCAAACCCACGCAGTTAATGAAATTATCACTAAAAAACAAGAAGAAGAAGAAACAAAAATAAGCAATACAATTGATTGACACAAACACCAACTCACACAAGTTTCAACAAAACAAAAAAGAAACAATGTCTGGCAAGAAAACAGAAAACTTTTAAAAGAAACACTAGAAAATTATCAAAATAAATACGATGGGAAGGCGAAGAAGAAGATCTCTGTCATAAGAGCAGACAACGACTCCCACAATTGAAAAACAAAAAAAGAAAAATTTAGCAGACACATAGAATGAGTACGACTATGATTTGTTTAGACGAAGTCTTAAGATAAATATTTTAATTCGTTTTTTTTTTTCTTTTTGTTTTCGGAAAAATAACAATTTCAGAATGTTATGGCAACAGATGTTAAATAAACTTAATTTGCATATACATTGTACAATTCTATTCGAATAAATGTTGCAGTTTTTACGTGCTTAGTAACTGAGTTTTATTATTTTTTCTTGTGGCATGCCAAAGTAATCCAAAAACAAAAATGATTTCTTTGGTTTTCTTTAATTTATAAAGATCACTTCAAGCCCTTAAGCCCGTTAAAGATTGTTGGCCACAAATGAGTCAGCCTGAGAATGAATTGCAACACTTTAATTGCACTTAAAAATAACATTTTCTACGTTATTTATTGTTTTAATCTTTAATTCAGTATTTTAAAGTTTATTTTCTTAAAAAACTTACTGCATTTTGTTGTATGATTTAAAGGCAAAATATTCCAAATTTGTATGTATTGTATAATCCTTTTTGTTTTTTTGGTTTTATAAACCAAAGTTTAATTTGGTTTTTCTTAAAACACTTTTCTCTTCTTGACTTGAAACCAACACTTTTTATTTCTGTTATTTTTTTTTAATTTTTTTGAAATAATTTTTTTCTTCTTAATTTCAATAAATTAAATATTTTTAAATTATTTATACAACCACTAAGTTCTTTTTTAGGTATTTTTCTTTACAGTTATTCCTTATGTTTTTGAAATAATAATCCTCTTTGATATTTAACAATTGAGCTCTACTCTGCAAATGATTCGTTTTTAATAAAAATTTTTGTTTTTTATACTGCAAAAACATTTTGAAAATACAAAATCTGCTAAATTCAAATTCAAATTCAAATTCAAAAAAATACAAACTCAAATTCACTCATATATACACAGGCTTAAAAGAAAAACAATTTTTTTTATGAAAAATCGCATTTTGTGAGCACAGAAATTAAAAGACTTAAGACACATGCGAGACCCATACACAGTGCAATATCAATTCAGCTTAGCTGTGAGTTGAATTCAATTCAATTCACCACAACATAACAACGATGGTGTTTTTGAAGCCATGACTAACAACCACAACATTAACAAATAACAAAACAATTGTTTTAGAAAATTATTATACGTAACGTTTCTCATAGTTTGCTGAATAAAAATGAGCGTATACGTATGTATATAAAGGCAAGAGCATAATTAAAATGTTGAGCGCCAATTTGTTTCTTTAAATGAGTTAAAGAGCATGAATGAATGAGACAAAGATAAAATTGAGTCAGATTAATAAAATAATATGAAAAAAGAACAATTAATAAAATATAAAAAAATAAATAATTAAAAAGATTTACATCACATACATAGCTGGGCTCAGTTCAGTCTTAAGCAAATAAGCTGTTCATTTTTTATTACTCTAAGGAAAGGATTTTAGAAAGAATATCAGTTGTGGGCACTGTAATATTATTAAAATAATAGAAAAATTTTTAATGTTAATTTTCTAATTAATGGCAAGCTTAACGCAAATATTTGAATTAAAAATGGTTTGGTTAAGTGCTGGTTTATGTTTTAGAATCCACCAAACAAAGGTCTTAAAGCTTTAGACAAATCATTCTTGAGTTGCCTATACACATCTTCTAAATGTAACAAAATTTCTCCCCTCAGCACCTCATAGTAGCTCCAATAGTAACAAACACCAAGCAAAACCTTCAGTAGCAGATGCAAGTGCTGTTCATTTTTTACGATAACTTCTGTTGGACTAAGTGGCCGATATTTTTAAATGTACGCTTTTTTTAGTAAAAAAAAATTTTCATTACATGTGACAAAGCAAGGTCTACCATATGAATAGATTCACAAATGAACACCACTTGCACGTCATTAGATCGTCATCATCGAAAAATTATCTTTAGCAAGGAAGATTATTTTTAAATCTTTAATTTTTGATACGTCAGCTAACAGACTTGCCGAATTTGGTGTGAAGAGTAACCAGAGATAGTTCTAGAGCTGTCAGTGAGCCCTAAAAGATGGATAGTTTGATACGGTTTGTGGAATGATGACAAGAACAAGGTATTGCGATATGGTTACAAGCTTTTTTTTTGCCCAAAATGAAGAAATTGGAGTTGATTTTAACACATGTTACAGTTAGAGTGACACCATGAAGCTTTTGGAAGACGATTTTGATCAGTTAAGAATACATGATTTGACTCCACTCTACCAATTTTTGTGGGGATGCATAAAGTACAGACGCAAGCTAGTCACGATACTTGCCCTGGAAGACAGCATTATAACTGCAATCGGTAAGAAATTGGCCGATATGAAGAAATTGGGGTTGATTTTAACAAGACGGTGCAAGGCATTGTCACATGTTACACTTAGAGTGACACCATGAAGCTATTGGAAGACGATTTTGACCAATTATCCGTTAAAAATACATGATTTGTCTCCACTATACTAATTTTTGTGGGGATGCATAAAGTACAGACGCAAACCAGTTACGATACTTGCCCTGGAAGACAACATTATTATTGCAATGGGTAAGAAATTGGCCGATATACTGAAAAAGTATGCCAAAACTGGACGTTTACTTGAAATAAACTTTAAAAATTTGTTGATGAATAACGAAGTTGGATGCGGGTCAAAAGTGTGGCTAAAAATCGTTGCAAGTTGAAGAAGTTTTATAAGCAGACTAGCAATAATTAAATGCCACATACATACATACATAATTGGTCATTACAACCCTTCAGTCAGGATTACGACCTAGTTTCTCACACCACTTATGTTGTGTGTGTTAATTTTGTACATGAGTGGGGGGACCTGCAGTTTAAAGTCGACTCCGAATGACAGATTTTTGAGAAACTTTTCATGGCAATTTTTATTTACTCTCAGAATTTTTGCTAGAAATCTGCTGAGAGGCAGTCACCGAAGAAATATTTTTTCATATTTGCGTTTTGATGTCTGACCTGGGATTTGAACCCTGGCCTTAGGTCTAATAAGCCGACACACTACCTACTAGACTACGGCGACATTTACTTGAAATAAACTTTAAACATTTGTTAATGAATAACGAAGTTGGATGCGGCAAAAATCGTTGCAAATTGAAGAAATTTTATAAGCAGACAAGCAATAATTAAATGCCACGCACTCTTTTATTATTTTTTTTTTAATTTTCAGTATTAAGCCATACTTATGTGTTTCTTAATGGTTTTTTTATTCAACGTTCATCTAGTTTTATACAACTCCAGAAAATAATTGTTTGAATGATGTTTTCTGCAATATAAACACCCCATACCCTACACTTTCATTGTTAATTGCATTTAATTGTAATTGCGAATAGCGTACGAACCATTGTACGTATTTTGAATAGAAGGTTATTGAGACTCCTTCTGTTAATAACATTTGAACTCGCCCCATTTAAGGATGGTAAACATACATACATGTCATGTATAACATTAAAACCTTTTCAATAACAATACATACTTTTGTTTTTGATTTATTTAATAAAACCATGCCACATTAATGTCATTACATTTGAAGTGTTTATTTCATAAAAAAGAAAAATTTTTGCAAAGTTTAACATAACAAAAGACAAAAATGCACTGTTTTTAAAAGTTTTCAAATGAATTTCATTAATATTGCCAGCACATGATTTGTAATCAATTATAAGCTTAAATGCAAATATGCTTTAAATTATTTATAATTATTTTTTTATTATTATTAATAAAAAAATCAGTAAAAGTGATCGTGGATTACATAGACGTCACCATTAGCCTCGTCTGCTCCTCCCACTGCTGTAGACACTGCATTAACAATCCTCTTCAATTTGAAGTGTAAAGCTGAAATAGAATAGAATATGACTTGAAATGTTTGCATGTGATTCTGTTTTTTTCTGCTTCTTATTAATTAAATTCATTGCAGATTTTATAGTTTTTACAATATTTCATCTTATTTTTTAATTTAACACTGGAAATAAACTTAAAAAAAACTAAAAAAAAAATCATAAAAAACTTGTTTGAAAATATTCCCAGCCTTCAGTTCAAAACAACAAGTTTTTTTTTTGTTTAATTTTTAAATTATTTTTATTATACGAGTACTTACAGTTGCTTTTGTTTGACGAAGACGTCGTTGCTATTCAGCTGCTCTCTAATAGACATCAATGATCTGTTGCTTGTGGCATTTACAGAGAGAAGTCAAGAGCGAGAAAGAGAGGGAGAGTGGTTTAATCTGTAATTCGTAATATACTATGTAAGTAAGTTTGTTGTAAAAAACATTATTTGCATGTTGACTAAAATAAATAACGTTATAGAAATTATGTATTCATTCTCCCACCATTAGGTTGATTTTAAAAGTTAAAACAAACAAAGAAAGAAAGTTACAATTGATGTAGCCCGACTATATAATGTCCTACGAAGTTAATGTGATTAAAGGGCTTCATTACTATATCCAATGCAACAGCCCAATGTATTTTCCTAAATGGTGTTGTTTCTAGAGAATGGTAGGCTACACCTCCATCATTCTAGAACATGCCAAAGCAGTACAATCCATTATTCTCCAGCATCTGAGTTGAAATATACTCTATGTTATCAGTCCTCTTTAGAATATAAAAATATTAATTGATTCCTGATTATATCTGTTTTCTATTAAGACCCAAGAGCCAAAAGCAATGAACAAACTGGATCTGTTGATAAAGAATTAATGGCCGAAGGAACACTCTTCATTACTGCCAGCTAAAATGCAAATGGTAGGGCGGCGTTCGCATATACTTTTCTATTAATATACTTATCTATTACAGAAATCCAAATTTCCACCAACAATAAAACGATAAAAATTTCTAAGATGCACTTCAAATGCAAACAGAGAAGAGAAAAAGAAAAAAAAACCCAACACATACACACACACACATAAAATTAAAACGTTTGATGAACTTTAAAAAACCATTTCAAGTGATTTGTATTTAAACACTTGATAAACTTCTTTCTTGTTGTTGCTTTTATTGATGTTGTTGTATTGTTGTTATTGTTTTTTAAATGCGAAAAATTGCACAAAAAAAGTATTTATTTGCTTAAGAAAAATTGAAAATAAAAATGAAAATCATAATCATTGAAGCGTTTTAGAAGAGTTACTTCAGCCAGTTGGCGTTGTTACAAAAACTATTAATATCATGCAGCAGCAACAGCACTGCCACAAGCTGTGGCTGTTGATGATAGTGTTGATGATGCTGTTGATTTTTTTCTGTCTGTTACCGCTTTTTTTATTTTCTATGAATGAAAAGCATTCACTTGAATGTTGTTTGCAGGGAGAGCAAAGAAAATGAGAGTCAGAGACAGTTGTTGCACTTGTTTTAATTTCAAATAATTTTTATTTTATTTTTCTTTTAAACAAAGCCTTTTAAAACTACAAGAAATTGCATGTGTTTGAGCTAAAATTTTTGAAAAAAAATGTTTGTTTTGAATTTAACATCTTTTAAAATGCATTTTACCAGTCGAACACTGACCGCTGTTTAATGTTTTTTTTTCTTATTTAAACTTTTCAATTCGGTTTTGGATGAATTGTTGAAAATCTTGCTTTTTATTCGAATTCGAAAAGTTTTTATTATGTTTCTAAAATATTACAAGAAAAACAAAAACAATGTAACAGCAATAAAAACAAAAAAGTTTAAATAGTTTTATTTTTTTTTGTATATGAATAAAAATTAAAATACCGTAACGATAGAAGAAGAAAGTGGTTAAACTTTATTATCGGTTTTTTTTTTCTTTCTTCTTTGTTTTAGCCTGTCCAGCAGCTGCTGTTGGCGGTGGTGGTCTTACTGGTGGTTGGTTGGTTTGCCATGACTTCTGGTGTTAGTGTTTCAATTATTGTGGTTTTATTTTGTAATTATTTTCTTCTTTTTTCTCTCTTTCTAGTAATGAAAGTGAATGTGTAAGTGTAACAAAATATTATGAAATTTATTAACATTTTTTTCTTTACAATTATGAAATAAATAATGATAAACTGCTTAAACTCTCATAGCAAATGTTTACTCATACTACATTCGAGTGGCGCATAAAAATAAATATGAAATGAATCATTAAATCAATCAATCAGCCAATGAATTAATATTTTACAACAAAGGAAAATAGCAAAAAGGAAATTGAAAATTATACTCAAATTTAGATTAGCACCCTTCATACACAAAAGACTTAAGAAACAAACTCGTTCACTCGTATACAAAAACTTAAAGCGAAAGACTTAAGAAACGAACTTGAAACATATAGTAATTGCCTTAATTTAACAATTTAATGTCTGTGTATTAAAAACAAAACAAAACCAAAATTATTAAAAAAATATTGCTACAATATGTGCAACCATTAAATCAAATAATATCACTTATTTGACGATTATGGCTTAAAATTTTTTCATTATGTGTTGCATTCAATATCATATGAGATAATGACTTACTCTCAGAAACTGGTTGTAAAATATCTGCTAATATCACTGAAAATAAATCGGCATGGAAGGCTCATATTAAGAGCATTTTAGAAAAGACCAGACATGCCGAAATAATATACAGAAGGCTTGCAGGGAAATCCTGGGAATGATGATCCAATACTGATTGATGAGACCATTGTCTGGGCTGGAAAAATAAATCTGAGAACATCTCAATAAGAGCTGAATAAGTAACAGAGTTGAATAAGCTTACACGCTGTTAATAACGAGAGAACCTATCTGTAGAGTGGGAACAGCTGGGTGGAAAAGCTGTACTTAACGTAAAGCTAGAAAAATAGAGTCAAGAACACTTCTCTAACCAAATGGCTTTGATACAATCAATTAGGAAATTACAATAAGAGGACTTATTTGAGTCATGCATCAGGGTATCTAAGCATTAGACACTATAGACACAAAGTATACTAGTTTAACATGGGGATTTTAGTCGCCGTAGTCTAGTAGGTAGTGTTTTGGCTTATTGGGTCTAACAAAACGAAAAAATATTTCTTCGGCGATTTCTTCTCAGCAGATTTCGGGCAAAAACTCTGATAGTAAAAAAAAAATTGCCATGAAAAGTTTGTCAAAAAATCTGTCGTTCACAGACGACTTTAAACTGTAGGTCCCACAACAATAAAAGTAGTGTGAGAAGCTAGGTCGTAAACCTGACAGAAGGGTTGTAGTGACTACTTATGCATGTTTGTATATGTATATGTAAAATGGGGATTTTCTAGAACCCAATATATAGATTCTGTGTTAAGGATTTGGGTCCTGTGAGGTATTAATTCATTCAAGGAGGAAATGTCTGGCTGCATATAAAGTTCAGGGCAGGAAATTACCCTGAAATTTTTTAAATCAATAGGCTTAGAAGAGATATTATAGGGGTACGCCATATAGATTAAGGGCGGTACACTACTTCGCATGGTCGCCGTACTATGGCATCTCTTTACGACTATAATAATATACATTTCTCTGGAGCGAAAAACGTTTTTCTGCATTATTGTTTTAACATGAGTAATGAAAGCAGTTTAGCTTTTACAATTTGGCGAAAAATAAAAAAGTTTGTTTCCTAAGTCTTTTGTTTTTATTCAAACAAAATTTAAGCATTCGACTGCCTCGTTTACAAACCATTTCTTTTCATAAGGTTGGCTTTATTAATGCTAAAGTTTTATACTCAATACGATTGCAAATATTATTAAATTTTTATTACTTTTTATGTGCCGATTATTAAATATAATAATAATTTTACAATTCACCTTTCTTTTATTATTTGCCACAATTTTTTTTTGGATGAGTTTTTTATTTTCTTTCTTCATAACAAGTGAATGTATTGCATAATGGAATACCTTTAAATTTTTTTGTTTGGTTACTATACTACAAAAATATACAGTATTGTTGATAAATAACAAATGAATTAATGTGTGAATGTATGTATATGAATGAATTCATAACTATATTAACCGTTTTCTATTTAGGCTAATAAACGTATTTTATTTAATAACTTATGGTATTTTTATAGTCCTAATTAATGAAAATCGAAATGTTTTTTCTCTTTTGTATTTAATATTCTTGGCAAATTTCATTAGTTTGGCTAAGTAAGTGACTGTGTGTGACTGACTATAGAAATTGTGTCATTTCCTATTCTATTTTCTGCCATATTGATTTAATCATGTATGTATGTATATTGTTGTTCATGCCACAAAAGTTAAGAAAGAAAAGTGCATTGTGGGCTAAAACACGACACCTGTATTTACGGGTTATTTTAATTAAAAGTTTGCAATTTTTTTTTGTGTTGTTGTATGACACTGGTATAGTATGACTATGTGGTTTTTTACTTTACTACACATACCTTGTATTGTATTAGTTAAGAATAGACACTTGCTTTGTTTTATTTTATTATTCTACACTTTTAAAGCATCTCATCATTTGGCAGGGCAACTCCCTATAAAGTTTACACTCAAGAAAAATAATTCGAAAACATTCATTCACTTAAATGATTAATAAGTGTGTTATGAGTTTTATTAAACTCACATGTTTATGATTTAAAAATCGGTTATAAAACAGGAACATTACCGCCATAATTTCCTTTCCTTTACAGAAAAGGCTAATTGAAAAATTTTGTGAAGTATACGATGCTCTAACTAGAGAGACAGCTGTAAAATGGTTTGCTTGGTTACGATAATTTTCATATTTTTTTGATCAATCACTTAGAAAGTAAATGAAATCGTGGACAAAATTCAGAAAGACTAAAACAGAAGCAAGGCAGACAGATATTCATCACCAAACTTTGTCAACCAAATAAGAAAGCCTGTTACTAATAAGATTTTGATGTGTGGGTGCCACATGAATTAACAGAGAAATTTTCGAATTTCCATTTGATACTCACCGCTAAAATGCAACAAAGAAGCCTTAGTCTAGAAGGCAGTATGTTGGCTTATTAGACGAGAGCCCACGGAGTCGACTCTAAACTGTAGGTCCCGTTTCTAATGGATCAAATTAACACACACAACATGGGTTGTATGAGACGCTAAGTCGTAATCCTGACTGAAGGGTTATATATAATGACCAATTAAGTCGTAAAACCTCAACCTCATACCACGATTGTTTCGGTTCCTAATCTAATCTGGTGAATAAGAATAAGGTAAAAAGAAGGATTGAGGGCGTCAAAATCATCCATAAGACTGTGTTATCTATAGCTGACATTAGTAAGTATTTCGAAGTCTTGGCGCATTACTGCGCGGTATTAACTTTATCATTTGTATTGTATTACTATTAAGACCTCACATGTTTATTCTACTATTTGATCTACTTATCATGTATTAGACAATATTCTAGACAAGATATTTATAATCTTCGTTGCCGTTTACCAAGTATATTCCTATATCATTAGGCTGTTGAAATTTACAAATCAAAATATTCCACAAAATTAGTTCCATCACTGCATGGTGATGATGACTCACTTTTAACAGTGGATCCTATTTAAGAAGTAGTTCTTGATTATTAGACTCATATTCTAAGGTTATTTTAATTTCTACAGCAATCTTAGTAGTCGACCTTTTTCGCTCTACCATATGTTTACATATATTCGAGTGTATTTATCGCTTTGAAAGAAAAAATATTAGTCATCGTGTCAGTTAATATGGTAGCCAAGAACTGTTAAAATTTTATGGATAACAATTATTTGAAGCTCTTTATTATTTTTACAACAAGAGTTGTTGGCCATCATATTTTTTTTAATATTCAAAAATAATTTTTTCACAGCAAAGTATAAGAAATTAAGTTAAAACAATTAAAGATGTTTTTTAATTTAATTTAAACTCGTGGTTAAATGTCAAGAATACAGTTTCTGTGTATTTCCTTTTATTTTAAACCATGACGAGAAGCTCTAAAAACTTTACAAATTGAATTAAGAGCATAAAAGCTAAGTAAGTGGTGCTTCCGTATATTTTCATGAAAATAAATTCTAAAATTATGTAAATTTTTTGTTTCTTATACTTGTGGGAAAACCAATTCTGGTTTCAGTTTTTTGTAAAAGAAACGGATATAGGAAGTAAAGATAAGATTATTAAACTAGGTTAAGTGGTTAACGAGAAATATATTAAAGTTAATGCGTTTTTAAAACAATTAGTAGTTCTAGTTGGTGATTATGATAATAAAACAAATTAAATTCAATTCTTGAGAGAAACGAAATAATATTTGAAACCATTTTTATTGTTAAAAACGTTATTGTTATTCAGGGTTACGCAAGTGAAATGTTACAGCCATATTGCTTTAATACAATATCATTAGAATTGTGGGTAAAAATGAAGAGAACAGCTAAAATGGACTACTGAGAAATGTCTATCGAGCCCAGAAAGCATTCTGAATGCGTGTAATTTCATTAGACATAGAAATTGTAGTATAAAACTTCGCAAATGTTAATGATGCTGATATTCTTTCATAATTTTAGGAAATAGAAATGCATTGGTTCGTAGGTATTATGGAAAATAAAGAGATAAAGAAGAGTTGGAACTATTTTTCAATATTAATGTTAGGATAGTACATGAGCTTTGTAGAATCCTTACTACCTGTTGGAGTTTGATGAGTTCCCCATTGGATAAAAAAATTATATTTCTTTCTACTCTGAACAAGATATATCAACTGGTTTGACTCCCCAGTAAGTTCACAGTTATTTTTCAATTAAACTTAACTTCACACCATTCGATTCTGTATCGAGAGATTGATAGCTTTAATATGGCAACCCGTTCTTCCCAGAATGTTATTAGTTTGCATAACGGCGGCTTCTAGCATATACATATGCATACATGATGTTACTAATCAGTGTATAAGCGCAGGTACTACCTTAAATGTCTTGGAAATGTGAAGGATACATACATACATAATTGGTCATTACAATCCTTCAGTCAGGATTACAACCTAGTTTCTCACACCACTTATGTTGTGTATGTTAATTTTAAACATGAGTGGCGGGACCTACAGTTTAAAGTCGACTCCGAACGACAGATTTTTGATAAACTTTTCATGGCAGTTTTATTTACTCTCAGAGATTTTGCCAGAAATCTACTGCGAGCAAGCCTCCGAAGAAATACTTTTTGTATTTTGTTTTGATGTCTGACCTGGCTTTGAACACTGGCTTTGCGTCTAATGAGCCAACACACTACCTACTAGACTACGGCGGCTTCAAGGGGGAAGGATATTAACATTAATATGGTTGACAGAGACTCTTAGAAAAGAAACAGGATTGGCGGTTCACAATAATAGGCCTTCTAAGATCAAGACCTTTATAATCGAGGTATAAGACTGTTAGTCAGACTCTTTGCTGTCCCTTTTTTAATTCAATTCTTTAAGTGAATTCTTCAGGAGCTATGGATCTGAAGAAGAGGTGGAGACTATCTATCACCACATGTGTCAGTAAAACAAGAGGTTTTTAAATTTTCATTTTCTGTTATCTTCCACACTAAATCCTGCAAAATAAAGAAGGAAGATTCCTGCAACAGCAAACAGCATCTACTATAGCAATACTATTTTTGGGAGTCGAGCTGGTTTCTTATAAGCAATATTTCATACCCGGATTGGATATTTATTGTAATATCCCAGTCCTCCTTCAAGGAGAGTCTGCTGCCTAATATAAAATAATCTTCCATTCCTTTAATCAAGTTTTTCCAGCCAAATTTAAAAAGTTGACTTATACTCATACATTTCTAAGCATTTCTTAATAGGGTGTATAAAAATTCGTTGATAACTTAAGTCCTCTATTTATGCATCCATTTTAATTCATACAAGTTATTAATTACCTATATTACTGTACTTTAATACCTATATTTGCTTGTCTAAATGTCAATCTGTCTTTTTTTAATTAAATTTAAAAAACTTTTTTATAACAAATCCTTTTTTTTTAATATTTTTATTTTCATATACATTCAACCTATTTAAACACGCCTTTTCATTAATGATCGAATTTGTTTAAAAATCATTCCAATGATGTGGAGAAGCATAACAAATGAAATGATTTGGCAAGTATTTGTGAAAACATTAAAAAACAAAACAACAACAACAACAAAAGAAAATAAAGGTATAAACAATTTAAAAAATGAAAGTAAAATATTCATTTTTAATGGCCGACGTTGTACTTTAAGAGCATATCGGACTAGGGATAGCTGGCACAGCATTCAATTGACTGTCTAATCAAAACGAGACACACAAAACAAAAAAAGAAACAAAAAAACGATAAACAATGATAGTGCATTCGATTTAATTTCGATTCGAATTAAAGTTCAAGGTTAAACTAAAAAAATGTTTTTTAAGGAATCTTTGTTGTTTTTAAGATTTAATTAAATTTCTGTAGCAGATCGTTAAAATTTGTTCATGCTTTTTAGTAAATAAAGTTTGTTGCCAATAAAATGTTTGTTTTTGTTGTTAATCAAATTTTAACAACTCAATAAATAATTATTTACAAACGTAGTTTAAAGAATTAAAAACAAAACGATTATTTTAATTGTACTTTGACTACAAGGAACTTTAAGTAAACAGCGTTTATTTTAGAAAGTTTTCCACAGTTTCAGTTTAACTGATCTTTAAAAATTTATTTAATTTCGTAGATATTGTGAATATTTTTTTTATTGTTTATTTCTGATTGTTAATTACTTTATACGAAAAAATTTAATTGAGAATTTGGTTTCTCAAGCTTTAGAAACGATGACATTCCGTGGATTTCTTTGAGGAACAACTGAATTGGTTGTCTGAAATACATATTTTCATATATGGAGTCTGTTTCTACTTCAATTGATCCAATTCTATCACAGGCTGTTTGTTTTTCTAACCTCTTTTCCAGCTGCCTTCATTATATTTAATTACTTACTTACTTAATTGGCCATTAAAATCCTTCAGTCAGGATTACAACGTAGCTTCTTACACTAACCATGTTGTTTGTGTTAATTTTATCCATGAGAGGCCTTCACTATGTGTCGTAGATATTTCAAGATGTCCGTCAAGTTCTTCTAATGCCCTTGGTGAGGTGCTTAGGGTCAAGTCCTACATATCTATCCATTACATAGCATTCAGAGTGCCTCATTGCTAATACAACAGTTCCCAATATTCATAGAGACTCTAATGTAAACATTTAAGTATTGTAACATGCCCCAGATCAGGCATTT
Source organism: Sarcophaga carnaria (assembly GCA_958299815.1). Lineage (NCBI taxonomy): Eukaryota > Metazoa > Arthropoda > Insecta > Diptera > Sarcophagidae > Sarcophaga > Sarcophaga carnaria. Next base: position 11,923,002 of record OY283153.1, read on the forward strand.
CCAACAAAATTAAATATGAATGATTTCTGGCAAAAACTCTGAGAGTAAATAAAAAATTTGCCATGAAAAATTGTTCAAAAAAATCTTTAAACTGTTGGTCCCGCCACTCATGCATCAACAAATAACCCACACAACATAAATGGTGTCAGAAAATAGGCCGTAATCCTGATTTAAGGGTTGTAATGACTAATTATATTATATAATCTGGCAATATTATTCTCTGAAATAGTTATTTAGCGGAAAGAAATTGAATCCTACTCTTTCATAAGAGGTCATGGCGCCTGCCTTTAAATGCAGTGTAAATGTAAACGTATGCCGAAAGGCACGAGATCTTTAATCCTATGGTTGGTCTCTTCCCATTCAACCCACCTCTTTATCTGTACCTAACGATCAATTTGACCTTAAAACATATGTATCAGAGCATAGAAATTTACAAAATCTGTTGCCATATTTAGAAAATTCAAACAATAAAATGTCATGCATTTCATCAACGGATAATCGATCAGCAGATAATTAATTACTTTTCTATAGGCTTGACCCTCAAATTGTATCTTACAAAACAGCAACAGTAACAGCAACAGCAATGTGTCAAATTGAATACAATGATTTATTCGATTAACGGTATTACACAAAATCCAGATAAAAAAGAAAAAAAAAAAAAGAAAAAAAAAATGGTCAGTAAAAAGAAAGTGACGCAAGAAATTGTTGCTTGACGTGTCTCATGGTAGGTTTATTCGTTGACTTGTTAGAAAAAAAAAAAACTTTTTTCTTTTTCATTTTGTGCGTGTTATTGTTAAATATTTATGTGAATTGCATTAAATAGAGCATTGAGAGTTGAGCTGGTAATAGATTCATATTCAAATTAAATTTTTTTTATATTTTATTGCCATTTATAATAATATTTTGTTGTTTTTTCTTCTTCAGAGCAGCACATATTCACTCATTATCTGGTTATAATTTATTGTTGTTGTATCTACGGTAGTTAAGGCGTTACTGTTACTGTTATTTTAAGTTATTGTACACATTTTTGATTACACGAACAAACCCACAAATGAATTACAAAAATATTATAAATTTGGCTTATTTCGTGCGATACCATCATATCTCTTTGAACATGACATGAATTGAAACTGAAGTTGTTTTTTTGCCGATGAGAAATCAAAAATACTCGCATTTTGCATTTAATCGCGTAAACAAATTGATTCATACCATACATACGAGCATGTACTCGTATAATTAGTGTTGGTTTAATTGAATTTAAATCAAATTGCGGAGTATGTTGGTTGCCAGCTACGAATTTTTGAATAAAATACATACACTTTCATTTTGTGTAAAATTCATTTGACATTGAAATCTAATGTTTCGCCACAATGGACCAGATTATTTGTTACATTTTATTTAAAGTATGTTTAATTTTATTTCTTCATCTTATAAGAAAATATGTTAGAAAATACATTAGACTTCAAGGTTTTATGTTCGCTTCTGTTTAAGGCAGTTTGAATAGATTTTTGATGTTAAATGCAGCACTAGCTTCACTATATTTTCGTTGGCTTTAACGGAGATGCGAAAGAGAATAAGGAATTTGAAGAGCTTTCTTATTATAACAACATATCTGATATTAGATACATACACCAGGCTGCAAAACTGTTTACAGTACTCTTTTCACTGTCAAAAACCATCCCTTAAAAATTCTTTTCCAAAAATGGCTTTCCAACCTATGAGAACCATAGATGCTATGGTAGCCTGCAGTCTGCATAGGTTCTAATCAGAGTCCTCTACTCGCAATAGCGAAAATAATATTTTAAGTCCTTTAAGCCCTATCCTACATTACCAAGGACTAGAGGCTTTTTGCAACCCCAAAACGAGTTTTAATAGCGTCTTTAATTAGCCCAATCGACTCATAATTCTGGACGATATGGATCTAACTTTGATCATTTCTCCTGAAAATATATGGTAAAAAATGCTTGATTACTTTACCCATGTTGTGGTTGTTAATTTTATTCATAGGAATCGGGATCTACTGTGTAAAGTGACTCGGAACACGCTACCTACTAGACTATGGAGTTTTCAAATGGATCTTATTTTTAACACAACCAACTAAGAGGATGGTTTCTATTCAAAAAGAGGAAAATATTGTGGAGTGTTAAGAAACTAAATTGCGCTTTTTAAAACCAGATTTCAATTGTTGGACAGGAATGACATCTACTGAAAGAGGTATAGTACTCTCTCTATCATGAATAATGCTTGAATAAAGCGGCCAAAAAAACGAATTATTTCCGTAAAAACTTATAAGTTTCATTATACACAGGCCTAGGTACTAATTTTCAGTCATTATTTTTTGTCCAACTAAGTTTGATGTCACTGTATTAAGTGTCATTCATATACAAACATTTTACATTTTCAGAACACAATACCAGACCAATGCAATAAAAAAAAACGGTAAAACGGTTTTAAATTTCAATAACCCAACGATGACAATTTGGCAATCGGACTAGGTTCACTGTTTGTAAACACTTCACTCACAATAATAACAACCAAGTGTGTGTGCATGTGTATGACAGTGTGCATCCAAATAATGAAAAGGTTGTGATGAAAATATAAAATTTAATATCATTTGAATGAGTGAATGGGGTCTGCTTTGAACAACAAGTGATGATGAACAGCTGAATAGCGGATCAGTGATCACAAGTGTAAACAAATAGTTTCAGTATAAAATTTAATAATGAAATCGTATTCATAATCATATATTGTACGTATGTATGAACAGACATATTGTGTCATAGAAAATAAAATAATGAATGACCACACAATTATTAACTAAACAATGGCAGAAAGAAAAAAATTATTGCAAATATCTAAGGCAATCTATGTAAGCAACATATGGATGGCATTGTTTTTGAAATCTGTAATCGTAGTTTTTTTTTTAAATCCTAAGATAAAATAGTTCCGCAAAGGTGGCTAAAACAGTTTAATTTATCATTAATTAGTTGTATAAATCATATTTATTTAACACCTGTTAACAGTTTTAAGATGCTTTAGGGTTTTTGAACTCAAAAGTGAAAAGATAGTTCCCCGTATTTTTCTTCTTTTTTTTTGCAAAATTCATGAAAATATAAATCATTTTAGTTGTTGTTGGAATTGTTATCAATTTGTTGTTTTTTTTAATTATTTTTTTATGTTTTTGTTAATGTTTTCTTAGTTTTTCGGTATGCCACACATTTTGTTAAAAATTAAATTTATTTCTCCTTCTTTTTTTCTTCTCTTCTAATAAAAAAAAACTCTTTGCTTTCATTCATCATATTTTTCAAGGTTATGATTTTTGCGGCGTATATTTTGTTTTACCTGTTGACCAAGTTATTTTTTGTAGTATTTAGAAATGTTTGTTAATAAATCGAAAAATAATTTTTCGCTTTCAGAAGTAATATAAAATAAAACAAATAAGATTTTGATTACGTTAAAACTTTTATTTCATAAAAATGGTTGGACTTTGCCGTTATGTGTCAAATGTAATGTCACTTAAATAATCGCCTTAGGATTGTGTGCGGTAGTTGTTCCTTTTGTTTGGTTTTCAATCACTTTTTTACACTTTTCGGTGGCTCGAACTTGATTAAACTGCAAGCTATTATCCGCGTAGTCGTTGACTCACAAACAAGTCTAATGGAGAGGAATCTCAAGATCTAATTGACGTTGCCAAAACATAAAAATGCTCTTTCTGAAAACTTCTTATGGAATAAAGCCAAACATGGTTGTATTGAGTGGCTAGTGGAACCATCTTGATGAAATGACATAACGTCCAATACTTTTAAAAAGAAAAACTGCACGAAGACGCCTCTAAACTCTGAAGAGCACCAAATAGTCACTTTTTCCAGTTGAAATAGCTTTTCCACAACACTTCTGTATTTTCTGAGCTCCATATGCTGAAATTGAGCCTGATTGCTGAATTGAGCCTGTTGGTTTATATACGTCGTTGTGAATGGTCAGCCGTCTTTAACTGTTATGTCGTCTCTATATGATGGAAGTTGAAATCTCAATGCAAAATACCCTGCGATAAGTCGTAGGGTCGTCCCAATTATGGAGAACGGAATCAAGAAATTCCGATATTGGGCTACACTATCACCACCAGAATCGAAATTTTCGTTAATGTGTACCTTGCGATGATGCAAAGGTCTGATCATGTTTTTAACGCTTCCAATTTCTTCATTATCTTTATAATTTTAACAGTTCCTTGCACAATATGTCGACTATTGTAGGCGGATTTAATTATTTTAAACCTTTTGCCGAATAAATGACACTTCAAATGAAAGAGATTTAAGAGAGTATAAGTTTTAACAAATAGCTAATCCGGTAAACTGTTTGGGTACAGTAGAGGTTAACTAATTAGAATTATAAATTAATTATTCATAATTTAAACACCAGATGTTAATAAATGGAAATCGTATAAAAAGTTTGAAATGCTTTGGGACAGCCCTTTGCTACTTAAAGGAACTGAAGAAATAATAAGAACCATGATTTCATTCTGGAAATCATTCTGGCAAAACAAATTTATTTAAAGAACATACAGAGTCCTAACAATTTCTTTCAATTGTTATCTTTTTAATTCAGAAAAAAATTAAAAACATTCTATAGGGTGTTCTAAAATCGCATTGAATCTTCAATTATTAAACGAATTTTTAATCATATTTTGCTACATACTTAAATACAACATTTTAATTTTAAATGTAAAACATTTTGCTTTTATATCCCGTGTAAAGCATTGTACACTTTTTATATTAAATGTTTAATGTTTTCTTTAATTTAAAATTTTTTTAACTCACTTGTTATACATTTTTTAAAATTTATTTTGTGTAATTTTTTGTATATTTTTTTTACTTCTCTTTTTAATAATAAATCACAGTGACCTTTCTTGAATCTATGGGGCATTTCCAAAAGGTTTGTTTATCACTTCTTTTTTTATTTTCTTGTTATTATTTTGGTTTTAAATTAATTTAAAACATTTTTTTTTTGGTTTGTTTGTTGTTTATGAGTACAAACAACAATTTGAAACAAATTACTGTGTTTATAAAAATTATATTTTTTTTCCCAAAAGATTTTTGTTGTACCTGTAATTATTATTTTCTTTTCATTTGTAAAACAATTTAAATTGGGTCATATTTACGTTTTTTTTGCGGCGTTTTTGTTTTCTAAGAAATTGTACGGAGGCTGAAATCAAAACTCATTTTTAACTACACACAATGAAAGAAAAAAATTAATAAAAAGCTACATATTCTTTATGTAAATTAAGATGAATATTATGCCATGGTAGCTATCGCTTGCCTGGTGAAAAAGTCATAACCTTGTCCTTTTTAGCGAGCAAATACAAGCTGAGTGATTAAACATAATCCAGCTGTGTATGCTGCCCTTACCCCACCAGAAGTTACAAGTGCCAAAACAATTCTCAATCATGCTAGTACAGTCTTCCGAAATAAACAACTTGCTTACTGGCTAAATTGACCTGAACAATCCGTTCAAATGATTTCGCCCTGCCTTCCAGGAGTCTCTGCTTCTTGAACGTTTACGGCAGTTGGTTACATCAACCAATGATACAACTTTGTCAATTCGGTCCTTTCAACACAACAAGGTCATGCTCTAGGCCGGCTTCCGCTAATGCCTGCAACAAATGCTTACAAATCCTCGAGCCAGCACAGCCACTGGATGTTATTGTGCTGCACAACGTATGCGTAAATCATCGCCTACTAGTAACGGTTGAGCCAAGGTATATAAATTCCCTGACAACATTGCAAGTATAGTTATCGGTCGTAATCTGGGATCCGCTACGTCGTATGTCCCTACTTATCGACAATATATAATTCGTTTTTCTTCATTTACTGCTAGACCAGTAGATGGATAGGGTTATTATAGTAATGTATGCATAGCATGTAGGTTTATTGCAATCAGCATGATCCATCCTTGTGATTAGACTCTGAAAATTCAATATAATGAGATATTATATTAGGGGATGGGATGGGATGCATACAAGCAAGGTAAAGTTTGTGATTGTGGTCAATGTGCCGACCTCCAAGAAGATCCTTGTCTTGCTGTATTCAAGTTGACTAGCAGCTCCATCTGGCCCCTCCTGGATGGATAGATATCCAATGGATTTTAAGTGGTGGATTCCAAGATCTACACACAACTCAAATTTAAAGTCCAGGGGATTGGACTACGCTGGACGTATTAGTTAACATCTAGCGGGTGCCAGTATACCATCCAAAAGCCGAGGACCGCTTAAAGGACTATGATTTATGATTAGGCACATTGAACGCGTTCGCACCCTTCATAGAGTAGGCGCTACAGCCCAGCTGGCGGATACAAGTTTATTTAAAAGACAACTGTTTTGAACGAAGAGATTATGTTTTATTTTTGAAATATTTTATAAAGCCTATGAACTATTTTACATGATAAAATTAAATACTTTTAAAAATTATGATATGACGTTATGAAAGAAGGTAACCGGTTACCTCTAGGTTTTCATGTATACTTTCAATAAATCTCAAATATTGTGTATCAAAACAACAATTGCAATAACTTATTGTTAAGGGTGTAACGCCTGTGGCACTTGTAAATTTGGGCTCTAAATTATAATAATTCCAATGTATACTCTCTTGTCCTACAAATAACAGCAGGTTGTCATAACGCACATTGTTGATTGTAAACAATTGGACATCGCTGGTTTTGATTCTCCACAAACAAAACTGAACAGTGTCACCCTTTGGTATATTTTCGTATTCCTTACACATCATATTCTGGTACTGAAATAATTAAATTCATTAGAATATATAGAATAACAGATAAAAAAATATTTAAAAAAAATTACCCAGTCACGAAGGGGTCGTGTTCGACAAGAAAGTACTTGCGGTATACGGTGGTTAACGACGACAGGATCTTTAATGACACTGGAAAGGATTTTAAAGTTTTGTAGTAGAATTTATTTGAAATAATTATAACATGCTTAATATTTTAAAGGATTTTAAAAAATATTTTTTTATTACACTTCAAATTTACTTACATATTCGGTGGTACATAAACTAATTTTAAAATGACTAATTCAGTTACACTTTTTGGACGCATTTTTAAAATTCTTTATATATTTACGTATTATATGTATATTTTTACGCTCCGCCAGAGGATCGACATTTGCCTTACAATTTGCTACTGAATAAATATTCGACATGTAACATTATTTATTTTATATTTATAACAAAAAACGTTCAACCAATCCTTCCCATCTAATTAAGGTCCTGTTAATATTTTGAAACTTAAAGGGAATTTCCATAACTAATAGAGAGTGCACAGGTAAAAAATGTTCGATTTATACATACTTCCGTATATGTAATCGTTTTCTCTAAGAATAGGCACTTAATTAATTATTTAATTATGATCTGCAGGTAAAAAGTTGACGCTCTGTAAGTGAATATATGCGGGTCGATTTGTTTTCTTGGAATAATAATAAAAAATATTTATTTTATATTCCAAGAGACAATCTGTGAATGTATACAACAGGGTGACCCTTATCTATTTGGGATTTTTTGTCGATTTTTAATCTCACCCACCATTTTGATTGCTAAAAAATAATTCTATCAATTGGTTGGGATTAAGACGGTTTAATATACTGCTACCTGGTACGGAAAAGCATAGTACCATTGCAATGCAAAATCATGAAATAATTTTTGGTAATCTTTTTTTGAAAAAATCAGTTTAAGTTTCGTTGCCACTTTAGTCTTTCTTGTATAAAAAATTCCTAAGAAAAATTCTAACAATCCAAACATCCCAGAAATGCCATCAGTGGCGGAAATCTCAACTCCTCACAAGCTCAACTGCCTGCTCATTGCTGAGAATTTCAATGCGGCCTGTGAACCAGCAGAGTATAACACTATTTTACCTATTTAGCTGATGCAAATTTCCCCATACAGTTTCATAATATCTTCGAATTAATTTCATAAGTGCCGAGTGCAAGTATGACGGTCAGATCGTGTTGCTATGTGCCGTCTTTTGTTCTTGGCATCCTAATTGAATTGAGTACATCATTCGATGGCATAGTCTGGTGGTTATGGTCGAAGACATAGTAAAAGATAGCCGCAATTCCCATGGACTTGCGACTTCATTCTAAAACCAAGAACTCCTACTCTTGGTCGAATATTAATCATGTTCCATCTGTATACCACAAAATAGTTTCACTTTTAAAAGAGTACGTCATTCATTTCTGTTACAAATATTCGTTGTGAAGCGTTTTCCAAAATCATAGAGTCCATTGGTTTAGTCTAGAGGACAGTAAGGAGAGAACTGTCAGCCACTTGATTCATTAGGTCCATTCCATCTTCCTTAATTCTATCCATAACTGTCAAAGCTTTAGTCATCACTACTACATATGTAGCGGGCAGTTTTCCTATTCCCTAGTTCTACCAGCACACGCTAGTCTCTTTGTCTTGTCCAACTTTATTTTATCTCCTTTCAGATTTGTTCTGTCTGCCCAGACAATGGCCTGATTGGTCGCTGTTGGCCTGCTTAGCGTGGTGTATATCGTAAGCATAAATGTTAAGTTGCATTCCCAGAATTTCTCTGCAGTCTTCCTTTTTGATTTTAGTACTCTTGACCTTTTCTAAGATGTTCTTTATAAAAGCCCTTCATATCAGTTTTTTATACGATGATCTTCCCAGATATTTTACTTCCATTTTCTGTGATATCTCACCCAGAAGTCGTATAGTCTTTCATTGAGGAAGTTATTGCCTTCTTGTAAACAGTACTATTGTGGTCTTGATCGGTTATATCCTAAGGCCACAGACATGCACCATCGATTTACATTCTCAAGGCGTCTTTGAGTGATGTCAAGACAATCTGAACTGGAAGTAGGAATTAACAAAGCATTGAGTGATTATAATTTGGTTCGTGAACAGTCTGTCAATGAGAGCAAGACAGATAACGACAGTAAACTGTTTATTAAAACCTAGGAAGCAACACTGCAATGACAAAAATACAATGGAGCAACCTAGATAACGATAAAACGGAACTCTATTGAGACGAATTGCATTATTAGTCTTCGACCAGCCAGAAAATACTTTTACATCGAATATTGACTCCACTATTAAGCATATAGAGAGCTTTCCTGTTCTGTAGACATCTGTATGAGTACTGGGAATATCTGTAATGATACTGCCATCTTAGAAATATTAATTGCAGAGCACTGTAACATAATAATCGAGTTTCTATAATAATGAGGGCTGGTCTTTTGTTAAATTCGATAATGGCGCAGTACATCAATATTTTCATCAAATTATTTTGCTAAACTAAGCTAACCTTGCTTGTCCTCATAGCGACAAAATGGGTGGCGTGTGTTATCGAAAACATAAGATATTCGAAGAATTAGATTAAGGGCTTGGAGTAGATATCAATTACTTATTTACGTATTAAAAATAATCAAATTGCTTATATTGTTTTAATACGTTTTTTTAAGAGAGTATCAGCAGAAATTAATTCTCTCAATTAATTGATAGTGATTGTATTAATTTCTCAGTCTGTCTGTATATATTACCACCACCAAGTCAGTAGTTATCTGTCTAGGAACTGAAATGTTCTTAACAAAAGTGAATAATTGGAAGTAAATAAGCGAATTATTCATTATTGGCCAGTAAGTGATAAGATTAGCTGTAAAGAATTTTGTTTTAAAATAAAAATATCGATTACTTTTATTGTTATTGTTGACTAAAATAATTTTTTTCAAATGTACGCAATTGTTGTATCTTTAGAAAGTTTGGTGTGAAAGGAACTTCAAAACAATTGTAATAATAACAAATAAATAAATAAATAAAAAATACAAAAATATATTCGTTTAATAAACAAAATTTCAATGTAAACAAATTTCCATTTATTTTATTTAATTTTTCTAATAAAAATAAAAAGAACAAAAATGGTTGTCTTCTCATTAATGTATTACATATTCTTGATTGGAGCCGTGGCTTTGGTCTTAAGGGTGAGTTGTGAATATTAAAGATCAGCACTGGATAATTGTAATGAATTGCTTTTAAAATAGGTCTTCTTAAGTATTTTATGTGCTAAACCAGGTGACGATGGCAATGACACCGACTTTCTAAGGGGTAAGTACAGTTTTTTTGTTTTAAATACTTCCGTACAACAGTTTTATTGATTTGGAAGATAATGTGGAAAGAAAAACAAAGAAAATTCCATACATGTGCATAAAAAGTTTTTAACGCTGATAACCTAATAATCCGGGGATTTATTTAAGAATTTAGTAAAAATTGTTACTTAGTTCCATAGAATATATTTCAATTAAGAGCTGAGCTTGAGTATTAAACAATAAGTTTTCTGTCTGCAAATAAAACAAGAATATCGGTTGCATACTCCCATTCACCGTGATGTATCCTTTATACCATTATAAAAGAGGTGCAATGTACTTAATAGTGCTTTGTACGTTGACAGTCATATGCACATTATTATATTGCTGACATACAAATTAAGGCAATGGATCGTGAAAAGACCTTCCTGCAAAGGGCTTCTGTAGGGTCCAATTTAATTGCCCGTATCCGTCCCTGGCTTGAAGCAGACTTCTTTGATTTGACTCATACTTCTTCAATAGTCTAACGGACCTGTCGACATTAAATATCACATCGATCACTAACTTCGTTAAACTTTCTGGCTGGTTTTGAGCTCCATGTCAGAGACAACGCAATGTTGAGAAATTTCCATGTCCTTGGTATTGGTCCCAATTAAAAACATAATCATAATATGCCCTTTGTAGCCAGATTTGTGGCGGTATATTACGTGACAGTATATTACATGACAGTGTATTACGTGACATTGTGTTACGTGACAGTGTATTACGTGACAGTGTATTACGGATATCAATTGAAATAATATTTCTCGGAACACATATAAGATGTAATTTTTTATAAATCAATCAAGGTCAAAGGTTATTTCATACGACAGATTATGAGAACAGTTCAATTAACAACCCATAGCTATGAAGATTAGAAAATAGCGATTCACTCTCAGAAGAGTTCATTATGATAATTAGAAATGTCATATACAGAGCAATCAAAGAATGGATGGCCAGCACGTAAGTGCTACTACTACTCATAGAAAGTAGTGATTGAGGACAGGATATCCTTTGCATGTTTTGTTGAGGCCCTATGCTCTTGAGAAATGTATTGAATCATTGTACTGGGCATACTAGATCAGTAAGTTTTACTCTCTCTGAGTTATATCGTAATATTATTCCCTCTGAGGGATAAATCCAGTCCTACATAAGTTATTTGGATTTACGTATGTTTGAAAATAATGATGAGCAATTGACCCTGCACTTTAGTTTCTTAAACATGTCATCGACTACTTATTTATAATTGGTCATATCAACCCTTCAGTCAGGATTACGTCCTAGTTTCTCACTCCACTTATGTTGTGTGTGTTAATTTTATACATGAGTGGCGGGACCTACAGTTTAAAGTCGACTCCGAACGACAGATTTTTGAGAAACTTTTCATGACAATTTTATTTTCTCTCAGAGTTTTTGCCAGAAATCCGTTGAGAGAAAGTCGCCGAAGAAATACTTTTTGTATTTTATTTTGATGTCTGGTCTGGGGCTCGAACCCTGGCTTTTCGTCTAATAAGCCAACACACTACCTACTAGACCACGACGACTTCATCGCCTACTATATCGCTATAATATTCACCAAATGACTTGTGTTAGCCAGTATAATATTGTACGTAACGTTACCGTTTAACGTTAACGTTTTTGCCCTTATCTAAGTAAGCTTTTGCATTATACTGGTGAGTGTATAGGAGTAGGTGAAAAGCTTTCATTTCATATATGAATATGAGCTAAAATTTTGAAAGCGATAAGATAAAAATGTATTATTGTTATTGTTATTGTTGTTGCTATTGTATTAAGAATTAAATTAATTAAATTTATAAGAGAATGTATTGTTGTTATTAAGATAATATTCAATCAGTTTAATTTAAAAAAACAGTCCAAAGATTTTTGTCTCTTATTTCTGAAATCAAATTAAATCCAGAGTGTTGTGATTAAATCTTCGTTTCATTTAAATTCTATTTATTCAGCAAATACAAGTGTTTTGTAACAGTAGCCAGTGATTAATACCCGAAGAATTTTTCAAAACAAACAGGAAGAGTGTGTGGAGAAATAAGAAAACTTACAATAAAAAAAACTTAATTTACAAAAAAAAAAAAAAAAACAGAATAACAATGCTTATCAGTGATATAGTTTATTTAATATTTTTAATGATTTTACTATTCATCGTAAGTTTTTTTTGTAAATTTTCTTAGTTGAGAGCACTTTGCCAATCAATAATTGGTTTTATTTTGCATTCAGATCATCTATAAGGGATTCTCATTTACATCTCGTCCAAATGATTCAGACGATAATTTTAATAACACAAGAGATGCTTTATATTATAATCGTCATGGCCTATTACGAACAGGTATGTTGGGAGCAAAAATATTTTTGCTAGTTCTAGAAATATGATAAAGATTTTGACAAAAACAAAAAATAGTTTTAAAAGGGGAAAACCTTGCTTAGCACTTTTTAAATATTTGAAAAAGGAAATTAGAAAATTTAAGCAAGAAATTTTTAAATTGTGGAATCAATATTAAAAGTAAATATTTTATTTACTTTTTTTTTAAATTTTCTGTTATTGTTTATATTTCTGTATTGTTTATTAACCAAATTTGCGATAAAAATTTGGGCGACGTGAGCTCATATCACTGCAGGCATTTTTGTTGCTGCAATTCGTTTCAAAACAAAACATGAAACGAAACCAGAAAAATCCGCCAAAAAATTTAGCTACATTGCATTCGATGTTTAGGTGTCTTTGTCCAGACCAATTCGATGTTGAATTCCTTAGCAGGACAAGATGATAGCCAATTAATCGAGTCACTCCACCATAAACATACATACATACATAATTGGTTATTACAACCCTTCAGTTTGTATTACGACTTAGCTTTTCACACTACTTATGTTGTGTGTGTTAATTTTATACATGAATGGCGTGACTTACTGTAGGCTCTGAACAACAGATTTTTGTGAAACTTTTTACTTTCACAGTTTTTGCCAGAAATCTGCTGAGAGGAAGTCGCCGAAAAAATAATTTTCATATTTTGTTTTGTTGGAGATGTTTGAATCGTGGCCTCATATCTAATAAGCTAACACACTACCTAGTAGATTACATCCACAAAACAGTCATATTTTTATTATTACTGGTGCATTATGTACCACACCTACATATACTAGCACTGAAGGGTTCTGTAAGGGCACAATAGCAAATACTAGTCAGCATCTATGAGCTAATGGACAAATTCTCTCATCGAATACCAAGGATATTAACAGATTTATCAGATTTCCGGAAATACATTCAGAATGTCCATTACGCATAGAGGGAAATGAGAAACGGTCTACCATACTTTCTGGAGGCCAGGAGGGTTTAAGTGAAAAAGCTACTGAGACGGTCTATGGTTACCGTGAGGTTATTTTATCATAACATAGCTATTGAATTAGCCAGCGGAAGTATGACTGTCGGATGTGTTCTCTATCTAAGCCCCCCCAATAAGAACCTGTATGCTTAGAATTAATAGCGCAGTTATTTATAGTTTCCGTAAATGGCGCGTAGTTGATTTCAGGAAAAGATAACGCGTAAACCTGCACAAGGATATATGCAGGCTCACGGAAAGTCTGCTTGAACACCAAATAAGCATGTATAGCGAAGTTATTGTGGCCATTACTGGACATTGTATTCATGGCATGCTGCAGAAGCTGGAGGTAGATGTTCAATGTTATAACGTGGCAAAAGTATCGTTTGGGTTTTTTTTACTATGAAAATAATTTCACTGACCTATCAAAGAAAAATACATTGGCTTCATCAGAAGCTTTGGATGGTTCCAATGTTAGAAAAAACGGAAAACTGTATTGCAATGTGACATACGTCGCCTAAGTGTGTCTCTTCGTTTGGATTAAAAAGCACTTCTGCCTACATATGTACCTATCTGTCAACTAATTTATTAAACGTCATATTTTCTGTAGAAAAGTGATGATAGAATCAATTTTATATGGTAAAGTGGTAGACCTAGCTGAGTTGTGAGATTTAGGACAACTTTTTTAAGGTACCACACGTTCACGGGAGAGAACTTCGGCACCTGTTTAATGATTACAGCCGAAAATGTAAAAACAGAAGTATTTTTGTGTGACTAGAAAACCACGAGATCAGAGCAGATTTTTGAGATTTAATCCTGTAGTTTAAATGCTTTTTTGGCACACCTACGGTCTTCGGCTTTTAAATGAATTCTTTTTCTTGTTTGTTGGGTAATGTATTCAAGTCGTCTGATATAATTTTGAATTTTTTTTCAATTAAAAAAAAACGAATTATATCGGGTTTTTCATATCTTTTACACAAAGAGCTCTAACAGCGGTTGATTTACTACAAAGGCGGATTGTTAAGGGGCAACTTGTCAAACATGCCTTTTCCATTTCTCAAAAGAACAACTTGTACTAGCTTTATAATTAATTAATTTCGTTTATAGTGTAATGGCCTTACTTTATGAAAATTTTATGTAGATTGGACAAGCATATCGTAGGAGAATCCAAAATTGATGTATTTTTTCGGATTGATGAACAGCAATTACAATTACAAACATGAAAACACCCACCCACCGCACAACTTCATTAAATGGTTTGTTTTAATTTTAAATTCAAAAATTTTTCAATATTTAATGAACATATCTTGTAATACGGGTATGTTTACAAGATGATTGTAACAGTTGGTTCGTTTTAAATTCGTTACAATTTTAAAAGTTTTTAATTATATTGAGTAGTTTTTGATGATCCGCTTTGTATTAATTATAGTCGTCTATGTAGGTATATCGCTAGCTAGTGAAAAACGTAAGATGCCTGTTTAAATTTATTAAATCATGATAAAAACAGGAAAATTTCAATTTAATTTTGATCCACTCAACCTGAACATGTGTTCTTAATTGAAACTACAGGAATATAGAGTTAGTTCGGTGGCTATTCTCCATAACTGTTTTTAAACTGAAAAAAAACAAAGAAACAATGGAGATTAAAAATGCACAAGCATCTAAGGAGTAAGGATGGCATCGAGTGTCGAGATTTCAGTAGTGAATAGGCAACATATCTGGCGTCTAATTAAAGACAAGCGTGGCTTACTATTCTTATATTTTGTTAAGAATTTTAAGTTAGGATATGTGAATTAAATGTTTTGATCAGTAAGGTCATTTGTTTTAAAAAAATATTCATAAAGTAATCCACTTGAAGTCGCCGCGGTCTAGTAGGTAGTGTGTTGGCTTATTAGACGAAAAGCCAGGTTCGAGCCCCAGGCCAGACATCAAAATAAAATACAAAAAATATTTCTTCGGCGACTTCCTCTCAGCAGATTTCTGGCAAAAACTCTGAGTAAATAAAATTGCCTTGAAAAGTTTCTCAAAAATCTGTCGTTCGGAGCCGACTTTAAACTGTAGGTCCCACCATTCGTGTATAAAATTAACACACACAACATCAGTGGTGTGAGAAACTAGGTCGTAATCCTGACTGAAGGGTTGTAATGACCAATTATGTATGTATGTGTAATCCACTTAGCAACTTCAGAACTTAATTGTTGTTTTGTGAAAATGAATAAAATAAATTTAACTTATCAATCCATCCTCTTTTTGTTTATCACCCAAAACTGTTTTTATATCTAATTCAACATGATTTCACAATTTTTATTGTGTTCTTAGAGGGAGGTGTGTTAAAGTTCTATTAATCTCTAGAAGTCTACAAGAAAATATCAGCAAAATTATATTTACACGTCATAGGGTGTGGGGTTTTCTTCAAAAATAAAATTTTATACGCAATGAATGACTTGCAGTACGAATAAAAGTTTTGCAAAAAAAAAGAAACAAAAAGAAAAAAATTCCTACAACATGTGAAAATTAAATAGAAAAGAATTATTATTATTCGAACGAAACTAGAGGTAGGGATATATGTATTTATGGTACAGTACAAAGTAAATTTTTTTTTACCAGACTTAATTCCACTTAAATTTTTTAATTGGACACATCAAGTACTTTTAGCCCTAGTGATTGCATAGAAGTAAAAGAAGAACAAGCCAAGCAAACTTAGCAAAACGAAATAAAAATAAATTCTTAAATAAATTATTTTTAAACGCACCTCGTATGATACTGAATAATATCTGTAGGGTCTTTTTTAAACGCTTGCCATTTTTAAATTTAAACAAAACAAAGTGTGTGTACAATACCATTGAAAGACCTACTGACGGCATTATGTGTGGAATATAACATCGTTCAAATGTCCGCCACGGCTGCTCTGGGTGAAACTCCTGCGTAATGTCCAATTTTCCTTGACTCTGATATATAAATCAGACTCAATTTGAACGATGGCATGGGTTATTTTTTCCTTGACGACTGCTGTGGTTTGCGGTTTGTTAGCATACATGTGCTACTTAAGATAACATCATAAGAATAATTCTAGCTGGGTCAAATCGCACGATCTCGGTGGCCAGTCCATGCAAGATGACCGTGCGTTCTGTTGAAACCGCATGTCGTTGATGTCCAGCTTATTTTATTCAAGTCATCATCCTATAATGCTCGCCGTTGACAGTGATGGCCTAGCCAACGTCGTCCGCACAGAAATATGAACTGAACCCAAAATCTACACCAAACAGCGCTTTTTTCGAGATTGATTGGACGCTCTTGGATCTCATGTCGATTGGTATCGTTCTAAATTCTGTTTTTGTTTTTTCACGTACCCATTCATCTAGAAAAGGGGCTCTTTGCTGAAGATAATTTTTCAATAAAACGGCTACAGAGCCCATTCAGCGAACACAAAGACTAAATAAATGACAACTAGTTTGACAGATGTAGCTGCATCATGATTGCTGTCACAGCTCGAAATTCTCTATTGTAATACCACATATTTATTGAGTAGAAATTCAAATATTCTGCTTGTTTCAATTACAATTTCAACATCAACTTTGTTGAGTTTAAAATTTGCAGAAGTTTGCATTATTTTGTGTTTCAGCGCAAATCTTTTTTTGAAATTTTGCTGGGAGAGTTTTACAAGCACAAAAGCTGCTACCTCATCAATAAGTGTCTTTCACGTTCGAGTTTCTTTTTTTAGATGTCAACTCAATACGAATTGTATTTTATAATCTTTTTCAATATCTGTGTCAGAGAATCTACAATTTTTGAATGATAAACTATGTGTTGCAAAATCTTATCGTCGATGTAAGACCTGAGGTTTCACTATTGTAAGTCTTTTAAAGCTTAGTTGCCTGATGTTTATTTGAATAAATCTTATCGTCTATATAAGACCTGAGATTTCGCTATGTTATTTTTTAGAATATTAAAACGAACTTTGCTCTTGAAAGACTCTGTTTATAACAAATGTTTTTAAATTCTTAACAAATCGTAAAAAATATAAAAAATAAAATAAAAAATAAATAAAATAAAATAAATTAAACAGTAATAAGCATAATAAATAAATATTGTAACACTAATATCGGTAATAAATAATTTTTATTTATTTTTATGTCAACGTAATTTCTATTTTTTTATATTTTTTTGTTTTTTTTTAATTTTTTTGTTAATCTTCGGTAACTGATAATTTGTTGTTATTTCTTTTATATTTGCTTTCTTTCTTTCTTGTGAAATTCGAATAGTTGGTTATAAGCGGTGTGAAAAAGTAAAACGTAAAGCCCCATTCATTATTTATGTCGTAGGTGCATATCGTATTCTAAAAAGGGGTTCTAAACAATTCAATTTTGCTTGTTTTACTTGTTAACAAATTTTTATCAGACAAAATAGAAGTACAATTTTTTTTTTAGAAAATATTTTAATTTTATTTTAAAAATGTTTTGTGAAACGAACGGGGTGGTTAACTCTACGGTTTAAAATAAAATGTTTCATTGAAGAAAAATTATTTAAAATTTCTTAAAATAAATCGATTAGAATTAGAAAATTCACTTCAAAAATTTTATATAAAAAATGAGTTTTGCAACGTTTATTATTATTTTTGTAGTTATTGCCATTATTTGTGTTATAGTGAGAGTAAGTTGTTCTGAGTGCTTTAAAAGATATAAGAAAAAAATATTTATTTTCTAATAAAAATAACAAAAAATTTTCAAAGGTTTTATGCGTACTAGTGAGTCGAAAGTTACCACCGGAAGAACCACGACAATGCAATCAAAGACGGGTTATACGTCGTATACGTATTGATCCGGTTACGAATACAGCAACCGATGTTCCAAGTAAGTTATTTGAAAAACAAACAAAAATGTTGATGTAAAATTAAGGTATTGTTATAATATTGATAGTAGCTATTCTGTTATTAAATTATAATAACTGGCTGGCATTTTTTAATCGTCCTGATAGTTTTATCAACGTATGGCTTTAATCCTCTTTCCTTTTCCTTGTAATCATAAGTTCCTCAGATGTCGCGTTTGAATACCCAGAAGCCAGTGTTGCGTTATTACTTTTATGATATCCCTAAGATGCTTTCTGATTAGGTTTGAGAAAAATTTTGTTCCGCATATTCCCATTATGGATCACATATGTATATACAAGTGGGTTCCTTATCCAATCTTCGTTCCAAATTAGTAAATTTAGTGTGTTTGCTTTTCGGCAAAGGAACTCCAATCTCAAGTGTGAATTTCTTCGAATGGTCTATTGTACCAGCCTTATGAAAAGCATCTTACTTACTTTACTTAATTGGCCATAACAACCCGTTTAACGGATTTCGGCCTGCCGCAACACATCCTTCCAGGCGCCTCTACTTCTTGCGCGTCTACGCCAGTTGGTTACACCAATCGATGACAGGGCTTCCTCGATTTGTTCCTTCCAACGGATACAAGGTCGTCCTCTTCGCCGACTTCCGCAGATTCCCGCATCAAATGCCCGTCTCGCCGGAGCATCCTTATCCATTCGAACGACATGGCCGAGCTAGCGCAGACGCTGGATATTAATACGCTGTACAACGTCAATGTCGTTGAGGAGCACATACTGCTCACTGTTGGATACGGAAATCATCGCCAACTCGCACTGGACCGAAGATCTTACGTAGGACTTTTCTCTCGAACACTCTCAAGGCCGCTGCATCAGTTCTTAATAGGGTCCATGCCTCTGCGCCATAAAGAAGCACGGGTAGGATGAGTGTCTTGTAGAGTGTTAGTTTTGTCGTACGAGAGAGGTCTCTGCTACTCAATTGCCTGTTGAGACCATAGTAGCAACTGTTGGCAAGTGTGATCTTACGCTTGATCTCCAGACTGACATCATTTTTGGTGGTAACGGCGGAGCCAAGATAAATAAATTCCTTGACTGTTTCAAAAGTATAGTTATCGGCCGTAATCTGAGCATCAGCTTTGTTATTAACTTCTATATCACCGTGTCCAAGATTCGTCTAGGATAACCATCGAGTGACCATGTAGTGGTAAATGTGCTGTATGCTCTCTGTAGGGATTGAAAGGCAGCATATATATATTGTTAACGCATTCGTACAGCGTCAGTCTTTCAAACTCAACTGTTTCGAAAAGATCTGTTCTGATGCTTCTGTAAGAAGTGTAAATTATTATTTTAACAGGATCTCCAGAGTTTTCAAAGATATTCAGATCAATTATATCCAAGATTTTCGCTCTATTTCTTCCATTCTTCCTTTAATAAACGAACTCTCTCTGCAGAAGTCTTTTCTGTCACAGCATGAATGGATACAAATCTAATGTATATAAACAGTACACTCTCTTTCATCGCCTGAATGATCATGCATGGCATGAGTAGGGCCCATCCCCTGAAATCATAAAACATTTGCTTGTCAAATTAAACAATATGGCCAACTCAAAAATGAGAGCAGCAAAGAGGAGCACTTTTCTTTGTTTTTTGTTTATAGCTGATACTTTTAAATCCATTAATTATTTTTAGATTTTATTTATAACTTTAACTAAAGCAATAAAATAAATGAATCATGCTTTTATTTTCAAAATTTTAATGATTAAATAAATTGTAAAGTTTGTTTTAAATTGATATTGATTTCAAAGAATTTCGGATGTTTTTATTAGAATGACCTTAAATTTGATTCGAATCAAAACAGTGGTCTAATTAAATTAAATTAATTAAATTTAACTTTTACTTTAACAAATTATACCCACAATCTACATCTATATATGTATGTATGTATGTACAAATAAACAGAAGCATATAAAATTAGAAACGATTTTTTAATTAAATTGTTATTAAATTTAAAACAAATGTATGTTTTTGTTTTAGATTCATTAATAACATACATACATATATTAGAGGTATATAACGAGATAATTTGTTCTTGTTTTATTACAAATTTATTTCCGCATTCTATAATTAAAATTGATACTCAATTGATAGTTAATAATGCTCTACTATTTTGACAGTGTAGGGTATTACAATAAAAGAAATATTGCTTCCTTTCATATACAAAAGATTATGGTTAATTTTCTATTGTATGTGTGTGTTTATGTGTTGAAATATTGTATATTTCAATGATATTTTCTAATCTATTATACGAATATTTATTTCTCTTGTTCATGTCCGATAGCAATCACAACATTTTGAAAAATTTTTCATACTCATATTGACTCATTTAGAGTGGTTGCCATTGGGACAGTTTCTTTGCTAATGTGGCTCAGTTGGATGGATTCAATTAATGAACGGATTGTATAAATAGTTTTCAAATTTAAATTTAAAATCATTAAAATGTCTCACATGCAGTATTCGAATTGTATTTTGGAACCCTTATGTTTCTTGTTTTGTTCATGCTTATGCGATTGCATGACAAAAAACAACGGGTCTTCCCAACGTCATCAAGAAATGGAAGAAGAATTAACGGAGAATGGTATGTGACTATAAAGAAAAATTATTGAATTGAAACGATTTAAGAAAAATACCAATTATCGATAATAATTAAAAACAAAGTTAATTAAAAATTGCTCATAACAGCCACACTCTAAAAGATAAAGGGTGCCTCAAAAACAGTGCGATATTTCATTTAAAAACCAAATAAAACTTTTCAAACGAGTTGTATTACATTTAAGGCATTATATGTAGTAGACATTGTATGGCCCAGTGTTTGGAATGACACACCTATGTTAAATTTCATCAAATATAAGCTGATAAACAGAGAAAGAAGTGTTCAAAAGATAAGATTTTGTGGCAAAATAAAACCTCTTTGTGAACACTTGTATAACCATTGTAGGCACCAGCAAATAGAAAATTAGATACAGTTTTGAATACTATAAGTTTGTAATACTTTAACTGCAAGACGCATATAAATGCTCCACACTCTAAAAAACCAAGAAACGATAACTTTTTCGCATTAAAATATACGCATCCCAAAATCTGTTTGTTCGATAAGATGATTTTATTACTAGCACGCGCCGTTTAATCGTTAAATTAAAGTGGAAAGTAATCCAGTGAATAATAAATCGAGTGAATAATAAATTACAGATTCTGGCCCTTAAATCAAACTTCGTGTTGAGTTTGCTATATGGAAACTTTTCGGCAAATATTGTTAAAAAGGCTGTTCAATTTAAATAATAAATTTCTCTCTTTCTCACTTTGTCTCTCAGTTGCATCGCATTAAATTATAGTTCGATTCTATAAACAATTTTTTTTAGCCAGTTACTAGTACAGAAACTCTCTAAATAAGAGAGTGCGATTACAGTTTATTATCGCAATTGAATGCCATTATCGTATATATTGGCGACTATCGATTTATAAATATTCGTTTAATAAACTCAATTTGTCAACAATAAACAGTGGTGGATACGTACGGAAAAGAAACAAATTAAAAAACAAATTTATTTAAAAGTTTTGGAGAAAATAAAATGCTTAGCGTACTTCTAATGGTATTTGTTATAATAGCGGGAGTTCTTTTTCTATTAGGAATGTTAATAAACGCTCCCAGAGGCTCGAACACTCAAAGGACAGCAGGTAATATTTAATTTCTTCCACGTCATGTGGTCTAGAACTACTCGGCATTATTTCTTAAAAAATTTATCAATTCATTAGTTGTAAAATGTTGGTGTCTATTTCAAATGATTTTATTACTAGAACGCGAAGTTTAATCGCATTAAAGTGGAAAGTAATCCAGTGAATAATAAATCGAGTGAATAATTCATTTAGCCAGTTACTAGTACATAAACTCTCTAAATGAGAGAATGCAATTACAATTTATTATCACAATTGAATGCTATTATCGTACGTATTGGCGACGGTCGATTTATAAATATTCGTTCAATATACTCGATTTGTCAACAATAAACAGTGGTGGATACGTACGGAAGAGAAACAAATTAAAAAACAAATTTATTTAGAATTTTTGGAGAAAATAAAATGTTTAGCGTACTTCTAATGATATTTGTTATAATAGCGGGAGTTCTTTCAATATTTCGAATATGTTTAAAAGCTCCCAGAGGCTCGAACACTCAAAGGACAGCAGGTAATATTTAATTTCTTCCACGTTATGTGGTCTAGAACTACTCGGCATTATTTCTTAAATAATTTATTGATTCATTAGTTGTAAAATGTTGTTGTCTCCTTCAAATGATTTTATTACTAGAACGCGAATTTTAATCGCATTAAAAGTGGAAAGTAATCCTGTGAATAATAAATCGAGTGAATAATTTATTTAGCCAGTTACTAGTACATAAACTCTCTAATCGAGAGATTGCAATTACAATTTATTATCGCAATTGAATGCTATTATCGTATGTATTGGCAACGATCGATTTATAAATATATTTCTGTAATATACTCGATTTGTCAACAGTAAACAGTGGTGGATCCGTACGGAAGAGAAATAAAATAAAAAACAATTTATTTTGTATAAGTTTTGAAAAAAAAATAAAATGCTTACCACATTTCTAACCATATTTCATCTAATATTGGGAGTTCTTTTTATATTTGGAATATGTTTAAAAGTTCCCAAAGACTCGAACACTCAAAGGACAGCAGGTAATATTTAATTTCTTCCACATCATGTGGTCTAGAACTACTCGGCATTATTTCTTAAAAAATTTATCAATTCATTAGTTGTAAAATGTTGGTGTCTATTTCAAATGATTTTCTTACTAGAACGCGAATTTTAATCGCATTAAGAGTGGAAAGTAATCCAGTGAATAATAAATCGAGTGAATAATTCATTTAGCCAGTTACTAGTACATAAACTCTCTAATCGAGAGATTGCGATTACAGTTTATTATCGCAATTGAATGCTATTATCGGATGTATTGACGACGATCGATTTATAAATATTCGTTTAATAAACTCAATTTGTCAGCAATAAACAGTGGTGGATACGTACGGAAGAGAAACAAATTGAAAATAATTTATTTTGTTTAAGTTTTGGAGAAAATAAAATGTTTGCCATACTTCTAACGATATTTCTGTTAATATCGTTAGTTCTTTTTTTCTTTGGGATATGTTTGAAGACACCCAGACGCTCGAACACCCAAAGATCATCAGGTAATATTTAATTTCTTTCACGTCATGTGGACTAGAAGCACTTGGCATTATTTCTTAAATAATTTAACGATTCATTAGTTGTAAAATGTTGTTGTCTATTTCAAATAATTGTTTACAAAACTTTACTATGCCAATATTTACGACTCTTTTAATATGTGTTTGCCGGTAATAGCGATATAAACAATTGAAGACTAGAACGTTGAGCATGGAGTTAATAAGAATATAAAAAATATAAAGAGACTGGAGGTGTTACAGAAGACGTTGTACGTCTTATCGTTTGAAGATATCATCGTTCGCATTTTTTCGTAAATTGCATTAAAAATACCGTTACCGTTTACTCAGACCGATATGGCCATACAATAACCGACTTTATTCACTCTACAATTGAAGGCAATGAGTTGGTCGGTATGTGCTTTTAACAACACTTAGCAATACCAGTTATGGCTTCATAGAGAGTAGATTCCGGAGAGAGTAATTTCACATTTTGGCCAAGTCCATTGCCTGCCAAGATCAACCAAAGACCTTACCTACGCTTATAATGTCTATATACCACCTGAAAAAGTGGTCACAATAGCCTCAAAAGTTTACTTATTTAATGCTATAAAATGCCTCTTTCACTCTCTCTCTTTAAGATTGAATTCTTTTAAATTTCTTTTATTGTTTGTGTTCATCCATATCGCTTGCAAATCGAATTATTGCTGCTGATTTAATGATTTTATGATTTTACTGTTTAAAAACAAAGATAAAAACAAACAAAAAATGTCAATAAGAAAAAAAAATTTTTTTTTTAATAAAGCGAATTTATATTTAATACGAGTACGCATATGAGTACAAGTACGAGTACGAGTATGAGAATTAATAAGTTTAGTATTTATTAAAATTGTGTTTTACCACACGTAGTTCAAGTTCGGTCTTCTGTTTTGTTTTTAATTTTTAATTTAAAAAAAATTTAAGGACAATGATTGAAATATTCTTATTTATGGTATTATTTCTGTTGCTGCCACTGATAGTATTGATCTATATTGGCATACGTATATACTTTTGGACTCAACAAAATTCCAGAAACACCTGTCAGCAGCATTATTCAAATTCACTTGTACTGAGGCAATTAAGTCGAGGTATGTTTATGGATTTTTAATAAAAAAAAAGAAACTAAACTACATAGTCTAATAAGAAAGTATTACACAAAAAGTAGAATTTTGTTTAAATTAGCATTAAATTATACGCATGGGAGGTAGGGGAAAATTATATGTTGAGGGGAGAATCCTGGTTTAGGTATCACAATTGCATAGATTCCAGTCTGTTTCTTTTAATGACAGGATAAGGAAATCCGTCTCATCCTGGCAAGTGCAGAGGACTGACACATGAGGTGAAAGATTGTTTATTCCTTTCCTCAGACCTGCAACTAAATTAGAAGTTATTCGATGAAATGCCAAGCCTATGGGCATGCCACACAATAACCTAATTCACTCTCCTTATTATCAATACAAGTCCAATATTACACGGAAACTCCTGCTGCCAACGAAATTGAGCATTCCAGTAAAAGTAGCAGTGAATACCTATCCACCATAACATGTTGTAAATTGTGAGCTCCGTACAGATTCTAGTCAGTTCATCATTAATACAATTTCTGATTACATCTCTATGTATTGGAACCCATATAGGGACTATCTTTGAATAATCCGAAATTTCTCTGAGAAATCTTCGGCTTTCATTGACGCAGAAGAACCTCGGAGAGATATTCGCTAGGGTTTTAATCGCATCCTCAGTTACTTAGTAAATTAATAGATTATCAGGGAATATATCGTTACCCAACAAGCAATGCGGATTGTAAAGCACTGAAGGCAATCTGTATGAAATCTTAGTATTGGCAACCATAAGAAATATACCGCAGTCTACTCTGTTTAGCATTTTGGAGCCATTGAAATAAACTTCTTAAAATTTTTAGGTGCATTATACAATTCCCTTGCAAATTCGGTCATTGTTTTGTAGACTAAGAAAACTACACTGCAGTATACTCCTGGAGTGGTATTACTCTATACTACGTATTTACATTACGCTGACAAAGTGAATTAACAAACGAGATAAACAATATTGTTGGTTATGATTCATATTTTTTATGCATTATGTATCTCAATCAATGAACAAAATTGTCACAAGACATGACGAAAAAGATTGTTAATTAAAAATAACATTTTTTTAATCATACACACGAGCCTATTTTCAATTCCACTCGTTACATTAAAAAAACTCGAATTCGAAATTCTTGGCAATTAATTAATTTAACAATATTGGCCAGTCATTATGGTTAAATTTTTATGAGCAAATGCGATTACATTGTTATCGACTAGCTAATAAAACAGTTCCCTTATCGTTAGCATGACGAATAGCTTGTATCGTTGACAAATATTTTTGCAGACGTTTTGAATGGCCAATAATGCATAGTACTTTCGGTAGGACTGTCGAAAGGTTAATATCAGTGTATTGTTGGCAAAAAATTTTTTTGATAATTTCCGCCATCCAATATACGTTTACAACAAAACATAAAAAGGGGAAATGTTTACACCAATTCTTGCGTTGATTTTTTTAATTTGTGGACTTTTTCTGGTTTGGGCCATATGTATATGCGGTTTGGGAAGGTCAAGGTCAAGGCCTCCACAGACTACAGGTAATTTTTTATCATAGTTTCATATAAACAATAGCATTGTGTAGGTGAAATTCTTTTATACAATAACAAAAAGCAAACAACAAGACTTAAAAAAGTTCCCCTGTTATGTTGTTATCAAGCATTACAATGTTATCGTTTGAAAATAAAAAATTGAAATAAATTATTTTCGATAAGCCATTAACTCTTTTGCTTGGTTAGTTCTCTTAGAGAGATTACTTTGAAAAGTTTAGCAAAATGATTG
Organism: Sarcophaga carnaria; assembly: GCA_958299815.1. Lineage (NCBI taxonomy): Eukaryota > Metazoa > Arthropoda > Insecta > Diptera > Sarcophagidae > Sarcophaga > Sarcophaga carnaria. The sequence continues at coordinate 11,949,473 of OY283153.1, forward strand.
CTGTGTTTTTGTTCTTTTTGTTGTTATTAACGTTCTTTCCCATTTGTGTGCTTCTGGTTTGCAAGGCGAAATCAAGAAGAGCTCGACCCTCGCGGCTAACATCCACACGAGCTACAGGTAAAGGAATTTATATGAATATAAATTTTAAATTATGCGAAGTATATTCGAAAAGTTATTTAGTGAAACCATTCAAAATAAAACACATGAGTGTACCCTTTTGTCAAATCTCACAGCATCTTTGAGAAATATCATCGCAAAAGGGAAGCTCTCTCGAGTTTAATTTCCCGGTTTTTAATGGAGTCAGGCATACATACGTCATATTTTATATAAAGTGGGATTTTAAAGGCAGGTGTTGGCAAATCATTTCAGTTTTCATTCATTTCATAGGAAAATACTCCTTTAAATCGTAATAGTCTCTGGCAATATTACCAGAACATTGAAAAAATCAATCCTAGTTTATGATCACACATCGTACATTATTAGATTAAAAATAAAGTTTCAAAGTAAATTTTTACCAACATCGCCTTTTCTAAGCGTACCGCCTGAACTAGACTTCGGTTTATTACTCGAAATTCATTTTCCTTAAATAAATGCTGGGTACTTCACCACTCCAGGTAGTCACACTGTGCTTTAGTATTTAAAATTGATTAGAAATTCTTTCATTTTGGATGATAATTCTTATCAACTATTAATCTCACTGATATCACAAACATTCCCAATAAAATAGAAAGCGGAAAAGAGAGCAAAATTTAATAATATATAGAGGAAGTGGTCTCTTGAGTGTGTGTGTTGTATTATAACAGTTTCAAAAGTAGCTGCTATAAAAATGGTTCTCGGCTTTGAAGTGATTTTGCTTATAATTTCTCTGAGTGCTATGATACCATTTTGCATGGTGTTAGCATGTAAGACAAGGGGTCGATTGACTCAAAGATCAACAGAGAATTCACAACGTCATTGGATAACAGACAATCAGAATACCCACCGGCAGCCAAATTGTCGATGTGGTCACATATCGACAGGTAAATATTGTACATTTTATTCCTAAACCTTAGAGTATATATAGAGTATGTATGAAGGTATATTTTGTTCGTGTTGATGTTTGTAACCCATAAGTCTATTTGCCTAAACGTTTCAATCAAAGTTTAGCACAGAGCTTTGGTGTTAATTGTGGTCCAATTTTCAAATCATTGAATCAGCTATGCACCAGTATGTAACAGTGCTCCACTGTCTCTGATTAGCTCTATTGGTTCAAAAGTTTGCCCGCTCATTACTAACATAAGATAGGAGCTGATCATATGATAAATCTGTTGAAGGTTTCAATTTCATTCAAAATGACATGATGCTCAAAGGGTAACCACTTTGTGGGCACTTGTTATAGAGATGGTGGGGATATGTGATGCAATCCAAAATTGAAGCTAGGGGAAGACAATAAAAGTCGGAGCCATAATTTTTAAAATTTTAAAATAATCCGTACTCCCCAGAAAAGAACATCAATAAAGTTAAATTAAACACCTTCAATTCCCAACCCAATAACTTATCCAGAAAGCTTCCAAACGGCACTCAGAAGATAACATTAAGAAAGAAGTCTTAGGAAGGTCAGGCAGTATTATTTCTTTAAGAATATGACTTAATGAGAGAAATTCCTCACCAATATATTATTTCTAAATAAAGACAGATGGCAAACCTATCATTCTAGGATCGTCTGCAGTAAATATTCAGCTGGTTAATTGAGAAACTTAAGCAAATGTTTTATAACTTCCTCCTCAGGAAACTTATTACTTTTACGTGAAATACTATGTGGTATTTCCTCTCAGCCAAACTTGATTCATTAATGTCACTTAGTTTATGACGTTACGTTCAAACAAAGCTGTGACTGTCATAGTGATCTAACTATAGAACCATTCATTACCTGTTGTAATGAGAAGGACATAAACTTTCACCTGAAAGGTAGTTGAACGTAAATCGGACCGCATTGGACTATATGTTAATGACAGATGTAGTCAGTTTCTTGCTAATTAAGAAAGGAATCTTATACTGCAACTTATGTGTGAGTGTCCAGTTTTGAAGGTCTCGATTATATCTCAGTGTGCATAATACAGCAATAGCTAAGGATTACGAACCGAGGAAGGGAGTTTGCAATCAACTTATTACTTAAGCTAACGATAAAGATAATGATTTAAAGTTATAACTTTATTAACCCTTTCATGCCCGAATTTTTTGAGCCAGAGCTAAAATTTTTTTAAGGACATGTGTTTGTTAGTCATTGACCTAAATATGAAGTGATATTAAATTCAGAGTCGTACGTATTCTGGTTTCACATGTTTTTAACCAAGCTTGTATGCAAAAAAAAACCTTTTAAAAAAATTAAAAATTATGGAATTTATGAACAAAAATGTGCAATGTTGCCTATAGGCAATCCGTCTACTCAGGGGAGAGTTATTAGAAAAAATAGGCAATGTGGTGTTGATACAAAGAAATAGTACTTCCTCTTGAGACAACACCTCAAAGTATGATTCGTAACAATTTATTGGCGATGAAATCATTTGTTTTAAGGCTAGTTTTTTTCAATTTTTGGAAATTAATTTTTCTGTTGTCAAAATTCTTACATAATCATAGAAGATGACATTTTGTTTCCATAAGTTTTTGTTGCCAATTAACAACCAGTGAAAAATAAGTTCTTGGGAAACCAAGCAGGGGTAGTTTAATGGAATTAAATTAGAATTTCAATTTTTTATAACAACATAAAGCTTGTAAAATAATAGATAAATATATAGGCTTTAGTATAGAAAACATAGATTTGTTTTCTATTTATTTTCTTAATAATCACCTCTATTTGTATTTGCGCACACACATACATAAATAAATAATTATGAAATTATCAATTTTTATTAAAAAAAAAACAAACAAAATAAAACCAAATAAAAAATAAATAAAAGATAATCGAAAAAATCGCAAAGTAAGGGAATTAAATGTCATTGAATTTGATTTAATTGTCTAAAATATACACTTTTTTAAACCAACGAATTCTTTCAGCGGAAAAGTGAGAAGAAAAAAACAAGAATTTAAAGAAAAACCAAAGAAAACAGTGTATATTAAAAGAAAAAAATATTAAAAAACAAAATGAGTGAAACAATGTTATATTGTATATTGTTCGGTATAGTTTTATTACTTCCCATCTGCATTATCTGTTGTGCGTTTTGTAATTTTATTTTTAAAAAACTCCGGGAATGCAAAAGGGGACCACAATTAGGTAAAGTTTATATGAATAAATGGAATCTATTTTATATATAAATTATTGTTTATGATTGTTTTTGAGACCAGTGTATGCTTATACATATACGAAATAAAAAAAGTGTTTTAAAATCAAAAGAAAATTATATAACATGAAATAAAGTTCAAAGTTCTTGGGCAATAAGTGTTTCTATTGTAGTAAAACAAACAAAGAATGTTCATATACTAACAAAAGAAAATAAAGTTATTAATAAAATCGGTCATTATATGGACATAGATATTCTTAATATTATTATTGCGTATGAGTAATGGTGCCTTTTTATTTTTCGAATTAATTCAAGTGATGTTAAGGATACAAGGAAAAATTTTCCTATGCACACACCAGTGAAGTTTTTTTTTTGGAAATATTAGAGGCTATCATGAAAGAATCAAGTTGAACCTATTTTCTGCAAACGTAAAGTACATCAATCAGAATTATGAACTAGCTTCTCCCACCACTTATGTTGCGTGTGTTAATTTTATACATGAGCGGCGGGACCTACAGTTTAAAGTCGATTCCGAACGACAGATTTTTTAGAAAATTTTCAAGGCAATTTTCTATTCGCTCTCAAAGTTTTTGCCAGTAATCTGCTGAGAGGAAGTCGCCGAAGAAATATTCAAATTTCGTTTTGTTGGAGATGTCTGACCTGGGTTTTGAACCGAGGCCTCATGTCTAATAAGCCAACTCACTACCTATTAGACTGCGGTGACTTCTGGATTAAGTTCACTAAACTTCTCTACCTAATAAAGGCTTTAGTAATTTTTATTTATTTATTAATTACAATAGTAGTGTCACAGACCAGATTCTGTGGTGGGAATCGAACCCACAAACCTCACCTTAACAGTCTAGCACACTGGAGTACCAGGGCACTCTTAGTAATCTTTAAAATTGTTTAAGGTTTAATTTATACATATCAGGGAATAGTATTACCTTAATTTTTTTTTTTTTTTGCTAGCTTATCACTTTGCTAGATTGCGGGGACTGCTACGCAATGGGTTAATGTTATTATACGAAGTTCCTTAGCCAAATAAAATATTTTAATTAAAAATATTTTAAAGTAAATCAATATCAATCTTCTATATTGCTTAAGCTTTATGTTAAATGAACATTTTCAAAGGGAACGCTATAGGTTTTCAAACCATTCTGATAAGAGTTTTGCTAGTTAGGCATAGGGTATCATGCAATCGCATTTACTTAATTTGATTTTTGGTTTTATTTTTCTTTTATTTTTGTTAAAATTTAAACAAAAACACATTAATAAATAACATACAAATAAAAGCCGTTCTTTTTATCAAATTATTACCCGTTTTTATACTCCAACATTTCATTTCATTTCATTTCATTTCGAGTATTATATCTATCCATGATAATGAAAACTAAAAACAAAAATAAAAACAAACAAACAAAAAAAACAAAATATTTATAATAAATGTTCGCAAATTTGGCTGTTATTTTTGTGGATTTTTCCACAAATGTTCAACTTTTGAAGGTGTTCTTGTAGTTTCCGAAAAAATTAATTAAAAAATGAGTGATTTTTTGTGGTTTGTGATCCTGTTTTTTTCCTATACGCTTTTTGTGATTTTGTGTGGTTGTTTTCGCGTCAGACAAAGAAGTCCTGAATTAGTTGAAATTTTAAATCAAAACGCTTCCGATTATAATCATAATAACAGTGGTATGTTAACAGATCAAAATTTACGAAACTTAAGTGAAACTCTTAATATAATTTGTGGCTTAAATGTTTGAGTTCAAGCTGAAGGAATAATGCATGTACATTAGGGTGGCCCCGTTTGTATGGAGAAAAAATTAGGTATAAATGTTCCCAACTAAAATGAAAGTTTGATTCATTCTAAGACTACGTTTCTCAATTTTTTCGTCCTGGGGTCAATATTTGGTGAGCTGAATCAAAGGATAAAAAGGTCCTTTTTTGAGGTTTTTTGGATTTTTTCATATTTCTTCCAAAGGAACTATGTATAAATTTGGTATCATATGAAAGGTCTTTAAGAGGCGCTTTCAATAGGTTATCAGAAATTTTAAAAAAAAATTTTAAATATTCAAAAATTTTGAAAATTTCGGACAAAATTTTAGTTTTTTAATTTTTTCATAGAATTTACTTAAATAAATATTTGAAATTTTTTGACTATAAAGACAATGTAATTTAACCAAAATGGTTTTTTCCGTTTTTCAAAATTCAATCTAGTTCAATTTTTATTAAAATTTTTTTTAGACCTAATTTCTTCTCTATCTGACAACCTCTGTTAACTCAATTCATATATTTAATGGGCATCGAAATAACGCAAATTCTATAAGCTTTCCATTGATGTATAATTTCTTATACTTTTATTTTGTTATACAACGAATATTTCAATTTAAACCAAAACATGTAATTTTCTTGTTATTCCGTAATAATAATAATTTGTTTAATGTTGTTGTTTTTTGTTGTTTATTTTTAAAGTTATGAAGAAATTGTATTAAACCAATGATAACTAGTAAAATTTAAAGCCAAAAAATCTCTTTTTTATTTTTGACAAAAAATCTTATTATTTTGATGCCCATATATGAATTGAGTTAACAGAGGTTGTCAGATAGAGAAGAAATTAGGTTAAAAAAAATCTTAATAAAAATTTAACTAGATCGAATTTTGAAAAACGGAAAAAACCATTTTGGTTGAATTACATGGTCTTTATAATCAAGAAATTTCAACAAATTAGTTAAGTAAATTCTATGAAAAAATTAAAAAAAACAAAAATTTTGTCCGAAATTTTCAAAATTTTTGAATTTTCAAAATTTTTTTTAAAATTTCTGATAAGCTATTGAAAGCGCCTCTTAAAGACCTTTCATATGATACCAAATTTATATATAGTTCCATTGCAAGAAATATGAAAAAAATCCAAAAAACCTCAAAAAAGGACCTTTTTATCCTTTGATCCAGCTCACCAAATATTGACCCCAGGACAAAAATTTTGAGAAACGTAGTCTTAGAATGAATCAAATTTTCATTTGAGTCGGGAACATTCGCAACTTTTATTTTGGGGCCACCCTAATGTACATATGTGTCTTAAAATAAAGTTTTGCACACTAAGGATACCATAAATTTAATATGCCAGACAAAATATTTCTAGGCCGAATACAAAACAAAACAAAACGAAAATATTATGAATTTAGAAACATATTCAGATCAAATCAATTTTACCAAAAAGTAAACGCATTTCGAAGAGTCTTTTCAAAAAGAATATAAACATACTAAAAGAAAGGATTGATATAGATTTTCAATGACCAAAATATAACAAATTTATTTCCTTACGTACCCATATGATGGAAAACAACCTGTATTTAAGCAAATATAAAAAACCCATGAAAATTTTGTGGATAAAATAAATTCATTATTAAATAAAATCTCAAACTTGAAATACTTTCAATAAATATGCTATAAATTTATGAGTTATTAAATTTCCTTCTTAATTAACTTCCATCTTCAAGTTCAAATCTAAGGAATTTTTGTTATTTTGTGGATAAAATAAATTCATTATTAAATAAAATCTCAAACTTGAAATACTTTCAATAAATATGCTATAAATTTATGAGTTATTAAATTTCCTTCTTAATTAACTTCCATCTTCAAGTTCAAATCTAAGGAATTTTTGTTATTTTGTGGATAAAATAAATTCATTATTAAATAAAATCTCAAACTTGAAATACTTTCAATAAATATGCTATAAATTTATGAGTTATTAAATTTCCTTCTTAATTAACTTCCATCTTCAAGTTCAAATCTAAGGAATTTTTGTTATTTTGTGAATAAAATAAATTCATTATTAAATAAAATCTCAAACTTGAAATACTTTCAATAAATATGCTATAAATTTATGAGTTATTAAATTTCCTTCTTAATTAACTTCCATCTTCAAGTTCAAATCTAAGGAATTTTTGTTATTCATATCCCTCTGGCCGCTGTAGCCTAGTGAGTAGTCTATTGGCTTGCTGGACGAGGGCTTGAGAGTTTAAAACTCTGTTCAATCGTCTAAAAAGTAAAATTTTATTTTTCTTTCGGCCAATTTCTTTTAACAATCTTCATGGAAAAAAGTCTGTTATTCGAATTAGACGTTTAGTGCACTTAATATGGGCAAGGTCAGAAGTCAAACAGTTATCCTGACTAAAGTTTTGTAATGGCCAAAATTCTTATTCCCCTGATCATAAGACAAGTCATTTAGAAATTTAAGTAAAAAAGCTTCATGTAACTGGCATGATGCGATTTTAACATCCAATGTTGCTTGTTGGCTCATTAACGTGATCATGAAAATTGTAAATTTTAAAAAATTGTTTTGTTTGTCCTAGGCTTGAAAAATTAATGCAAAGTTCGCTGAAATGCGCTTAATTTTTCAAGTAACGAAGCAAACATTCAAGAGCTTTGAACTATACTATCACCTACATACGTCATATCACCTATAATCGACCGAGAATAGTATAAATTAGTAACACTTAAGTATGTATGCACCAGATCTTCAAAATCTATTTCTAAATCGTGTACCTTTTAATAACAGAAGAGTATCCAACTCAATTGATTTATTAAAGCAAATTCTACTTGCGTTTTAACTTTTTATCGCTTCTACAATCAAATATGCTCTGGCGAAATAAAGAGACTCGTTAACTAAAATCGTATATTTTGATGTAGTATTCACATTCATTCGTGGTTGATTGGCCAGTGGATTACAAAATACATTCAGAGAGAATTGGTTCTTTAGTACCATTATCCAAGTAGTATAACAATAGTGATCTTTCCTGAGGCTAGCAATGTAAACAGATTCAAGTCTAATACCCATACATATTACTCCCTCTTTCAGCCCTTTCACAATCTACATTCCAACCAATGGTCCAATACAATGCACAGCATGAATTATGGCTATCCACTGTTTGTTGTTAGTATTTCTAAAAAAGTCTCTCAAAAGACTACAAATTTTTCCAATGTATAATTAAATTATCACACAATGAAATTTTTATTACTCTTTAATTGAATAATTTCTATACGAAATTATTTTGGAAAAATGTAATTTAAATTATCAGTTAGTTATTCATGTGATATTTTATTTACATTTCCAATGTCGTGGTTTTTTAATTTTTTTTTTTCGTTTTTAATTTTAATCTAAATTTAATTGTATTTGTCTTTGTATATCGTATTTCTGAAATTCCCAATCTATGCTCAATTATTATTTTTTTTTTCTTTTCTAAATTGCCTTGTGATTGTATTCGATTAAATAAAGTTTTTTCTATTTGTTTCTATGAATATGAGTATATGGCCTATTATCAGTGATTTTTATCAATACAATTTGAGATAATTTCTTACTCTGCTACGCACTCTACTAACAAACCAGACAAGTTAAACTCTAATAATCGCAATATTTAATATCAGTTGACTTTAAATTATGTTTGCGTAAACGTTGTTAATTTAGCGTTATAATTTAGTAAATAATTCATTTTTAATTGTTGATTTTTATTAATTATTTATTGAAAAAAAAGAGAAATTATGTACATATTCTTAACGTGTTGCTTTGTTGTAATATTTCTCATCTGGATGTTCAAAGAACTGAAAAGAGCATCTCAAGTTAGCCAAGGTATTTTTAAATTTATAATTATTTTTATTTATTTATTTTACAATTATTATTATTAGTACTATTAAATGCCTTGTTACCTTTACATTCACATACATTTTTACATAGCCCCGCTTTATCTGATCCGCGCTTTAACAAAAATTTTTCAGTTTTAGACAGTAGGTCATACACGGTGAAGAATGTAACTGAGCCATGACTGCAGTGTTGCCTTTGGTTTGTAAATTAACCGCCAGAAAAGAAAATTAATCGACAAAAGAGATGAATGAGGACCTTGTTCATTAAAAATTTAAGTCAGCAGAAATATGTGCATTGACGTTTCTAAGTTCTTTCACTGTGACAACTGTGCTCTGATTTCGAGTCATGTTTTGCTTTCTCCAACCTCCTACACCTACTTCCGAAATAATAACACAATGATTTGCATAAAAAAGAGTCATTCTCTGAGTATTGGTCTTAGTGAGCAAAAGACAAGACTTTTTCTGAAAAATTTTAAATTTTCTTTCTCGAAACAAACAAAAATATTGCATTTCATGAACCAATGGACACGCAGACACTATTAGCAGCCTTTATAGTGATGATTTAAAGGTTTCCCATTTTCATTTTGTTTACTTTTTCAATGTTCTTATAATTTCTGCTTTACAGCGTCTTCCAGAGTGATTTCTATTATTTTCTATTAGCTAGACCTATAAGACGTGAGGCCACGGTTCAGGCCTCAGGTCAGGCATCTCGACTTAAATAAAATATAAACAAATATTTCTTCAGCAGATTTCTAGCAAAAATTCTGTAAGAAAATAAAAATTGCCATGAAAACTTTCTCAAAAATCAGTCGTTCGGAGACGTCTTTAAACTTTAGGTCCGGCTTCTCATGTATAAAATTAACAAACACAACATAAGGGTTGTGAGAAACTAGGTCGTGTTCCTGACTGAAGAGTTGTAATGACGAATTCTGTATGTATTATGCGTAATACATGCGGAAGAATAAACAAAAAAGAGAAGGAGTTTATTTAGTTCCAAAATATGTTTTCAGCATTGTTTTTAAGCGCAAATTTCATTTGTTTTATCTGCATGCTTGTTTGTGGTTATCTGCATAGAATCATAGGATATAAATTAACGTTAATTCTTTCTCTATCTATTAATGATTTGTAATCGCTATGTTTTATTAAGATAATTTCATTTTATTACCATTAGCATTACCAGTATTGTCCACAATACAAAAAAGAAATTCCTCCGTTCGTTTTAATCATTTCGAAACGAAAGTTGTTGCGCATTTTCCATTGTGAATTTGTTTTTAATTCCATTGTTTTATTTTCCAATAATAAAAATTAAAATATTCAATTAAATTTTGATACATACAAACAACATTATGTTCTTTGTATTGATTTTTATAATATTTCTATTATTACTTATTATTTTCAATAGGCACATGAAGAAAAAATATGCAGGTAATTAATCTGTTCATTTCATTTTTTTAATCTAAATATGTTTGATATTATATATATGGAAGAAAAGGATTTTAAATTACGCTTCAGATTTTAAAATTTCCTTAATTTTTATTAAGTGAACTTTGTTTTGAATTCAAATCCTGTAGAAAAAACCTTCTTTGTCGATGGTATATATATCAGGCCCATGTATCCGCCCACCCAAAAACATGCTGTTATTGTTATTGCTTACATTCGCTATTTATGGTCGTTTCCTAAGTCTCGTCGTACCTATAAATAAAAAGAGTTGAGCACTCGAGCGAGTACATCGCTGCCAATAGCTTGAAAAAATTCAGAAAAAAAATTAACGAGACCTCGAAGCATTTAGGCATTTAGACTTAAAGATACTTTCATACAAATTGCAAACCGTTTATCAAATGCTGCCCAATGGCAATCAAACGAGAACAAAGTGACTATCCAACACAGTTACTTATCCCACATTTAATGTCTTATTCAAAATCATAATGTTTGCCGCTCATACTTTGTTTTTTTCTGTGACATTATTTCTGGTGCACAAATAATCATAAATACGATGTTCGGATAAGTATTAATGAATGTATCACACATAAATAACACAATCCAGCATCTTTACAAATAGCATTGTTTCTAGAAAATGACAGTTGGCAGCCATATAATTCTAGGAGCTGCTATAGACTGTGAATAATTTTTACACAGCAGTCTCTGAATTTTGCCTTAAGCATAGTATTGTTTGGTCGGATTAAATCAATTTTGTTTAACATTTTACTATCGTCAGTTATTTGATTTCTACCTTACTTTCCTAAGTTATAATATGTTTTTTTTAATTTTTCATTAAAATTGTGAAATTCTTATCAGGTTGTCAGATAAAACTACGTCCGCTGACAGAAATCTATATAACTCGAGTCAATCCATTACACACTTCTTTGCTTTTCTTTAACCGTTTAGATTGTAAAATTCGTCAAAGTTTGTGTAATTTTGTTTATACCTCTCTCTCTCGCTCGCGGTCCATCTCTCTCCCTAAGGTTCTCTTTTCATGATTACGCTTATCGTTTGTATTTTTATTTTTTGGGCGCGATAATATAGATTTATTATTATTTGAACAGAAATGTGACGTCTGTCATAACGGTAATACAATTAGTGTATACCGTTATTATTAAATGTTTGTTTCGTTACCAATTTGAACAAGCGTTTAAATGTAGGAAATTTTTCTTACAAATAATGACAGAATAAAAGAAATGAAATGTTTTAAATATTGGAAAAATAATGTGAATAATGAAAACAAATAAAAAATTAATTAAAACGGAGAATATAAAAATGCAATATCGTTGAAATACTAAAAAATTATTTGTTAATATTGTTATAATTGTTGTTATTAGTGTTATTGAAACAGTGCAGTGTGTGTGTGTATTGCGAGGCGAACAAAAATGGATATGTTTGGTGCCTATATTTTATTATTTTTTGTTTTATTCCTGGTGATGCCCATAGTGTTTTTCATTTTAAGGGTAAAAGTTTTTGGAATAATTTTAATGTAAGACTGTCTTTAATCAATTTCAATGTTTAGGTTATATTGTGGTTATTTTTAGACTATTGCGGGGTGGAGACATCTACAGGAGCAATACACGTGACAATAATCGGCGTCGTCCAAATACGGGTAATAGCGTTAAAATATTTTTAATATTTATTATGTATTTATAAATTTTTCTTAATAATATTAACATTAATATTTAGTTAAACGAACATATCAGAGTAGGGCGTAATGCTTTCAAAAATGAAACATTTTCTTCAGCATATTTCAGTTGGTGTTTAGAATCAAAATTGAATATTATTTGGCAATGAAACCGATAGAATTATTATCGAGATTCGTATCAAAAATAGGGTGTTTAATTAATGGAATATTTTATCGAATTACTCGTGCTGTTTTCATAAATACAATCTTATCTTCTCAAAAAAAAAGAACTACTTCTAGTTCCCTTTATCTCTAATACTGCCTCTCAGCTCCCCCAATCAACGTATTTTCTTGGTTGTACGCAAAAGATTATAAAAATATAAAACAAAACAGAAAAAAATTAAAATTCTGTTGAGCCTGACAGTGGTAACCAAATCAATAAATATTTCAGTATTAAAACAGCCATATTTAGCAAAAAGCGTCCGAATGATAAAAAGAAAATCAAAATAATCAATAATTTGTTTATAAATCGAACATGAAACGAATAATTATAAAAGAAATTGGAAATTTTTACTCGTATCGTGCTATAACGCTTGCCTAGAAAACGAGCGAGTGGCTGGACAAGCTGGCTGGCTGTGTAGTAATTCGTTAAAGCAATGATTGGTTTTTTCTGTTTACTAGTGGGAATTTTAATCCTAATTTTAATATTGTGTTCAATGTGTTTGTATGTGTGTTTTTGTGTTGGCATAAAAAGCAAAAGATTAGAACGCCTCTGTCGTCCATCACCGTATCTAAATCCAATAAACAGCAATTGGTTTAGAAACCTTCAGTGCGCAAGCTCCACGAGGGACTCATTTCATGGCAGTGAAAATGGTATTTTATTATTAAATTTTTATCTTATCACATTGCATTATTTTTTTCTTATTTATTTATGTTTTGTTATTTGTAAGTTTTGTAAAATATTAAGGAAAATAGTAGTTGTTGTCCTGTTTTCCTTTTTTTAGAATTTTAATCCCTTTGAAGTTAAGTTCATTTATTGAATAACAAAAATTGTTTCTAATGAATAGGAAATTTTATGTTTAAATGATGAAAGGAAAAAGTCATGCATTTAATGGAATTGCAATTCTCTGAATGTGATTAGATTTACTTGTAAAATGAATGTTAATTACATCACTCCCCCAAACACTGTTCGTTTACACATTCTACCACAAATATAAGGTGAAGAATTTATAAGCTGTAGCAAGTTCTAGGACAGTACAATCGCCTCCTATCGTTGCCCGGAAATAACGCCTTCTATAAAAAGGAAGTCGCCGTAGTCTAGTAGGTAGTGTGTTGGCTTATTAGACGTAAAGCCTGGGTTCAAACCCCAGGCCAGACATCAAACAAAATACAAAAAGTATTTCTTCGCCGTCTTCCTTTCATCAGATTTCTGGCAAAAAATCTGAGAATCGTTCGAAATCGACTTTAAACTATAGGTACCGTCACTCATGTATAAAAATTAACACACACAACATAAGAGGTGTGAGAAACTAGTTCGTAATCCTGACTGAAGGATTGTAATGATAAATTATGTATGTATGTATGTATGTGTATAAATATTAACAACATCCCTCCCCCAAATACTGTTCGTTTAGACATTCACAAATGCAAGGTGTAGCAAGTTTTAGAATATTATGGTCGCCTCTTTGCATTGTCTAGAAATAACGCCTTCTATAAGAAGGAATTGGATGTAGAGGTTAAATGTTGTGCTCTTTCAACCCTAGTCTTTCGCAAGTAATAGCACTGTTTGGACTTCCTATGAAGTTCTTTTTTGATAACATGAAGGCGAGTCGTTCATTCGTCTCAATAAATCAATTATTAACTGAAAACTAAAAACTAAAGCAGAAAAATCTTAATTCCAGAGGCCTTTTTTATTCAGTTTTTTTCATATATTGGCATACGTGACGTATAAGCAATATTTGTAAATTATTTCCGCCGTTTACAAGTGTCAATGTCCTTGAATAGCATTTCAACTTTCTGCTGTGGTACACATTTTCTAACTCTCTTACACTCATGCTCTACTAACACAATTTTTTTCTAACAATTTCTGTCTTTTTATAATTTTTTTTTCAATTATTTCTACACTAAATAACGGTAATCTTATCAGAAATTGGGGAATAGTGATATTTGGTTGAAAACAATAACAAAAAATAACAAAAAATAACAAAAAGAAATACCTTTAAAGTATATCTATCACCTTCACAATCCCTTATCAGGGCCTTCTAAACAATTTTTATAATTATAATGACTTTGAAAAAAAAAATTATTTACAAAACCACCGGTAAAAGAGATTATAATTTCTCACTGGGAGGGAGCATAAATTAAACGAAAGAGAGAAGCTAGAATTAGAGAAAAACAAAACGAAAACCTGACAGTTTGAAAACGGAATTTATTTTTATAAACAAGTTGTGGCTGAATAAAGAAATACAGAAAAAGAAAAAATATTAAATAAATTCGATATCAATTGTGTTTCTAAATTAAAAAAAAAAATAATAATAATAATATTAATAATAAGCTACTCCAAGATGCAGGATATAGTATTGTATTTGTCAGTGTTCTTTGTGGTATTCTTTTCGTGTGCCATCATGTGTTTTTGTTTTCGTTTAACTTTCTGGCTCTACATGGAGTACTGGCCTCGCCAGGAGGCCCAGCATCGTCGACGTATTAGACAGATTAATAACGAAAGAACCGGAAACCGTGGTACGTGAGAGAGAGGGAGTGTAATAAAATGATAACGCATTTTCCAAGTGACAATCTAAAAAACGTAAACGGATCCACTAATCTAATACGAATCTACTTAAACTATCTGTTTGAGTTATTAGTGGTTCTTAAACTTAATTAGAACATAAAAACATTTAAAACCGGCATAATAAAATAAATTTTTAGTGGGTTTTATATACAATTTATCTAAAAAATAAATGAATTAGAAATAATTTTATACTTTCAGCCGGCACTGACTACAAATATTTTGTTAAACAATTTAACCAATTATTTATATTCATTCGGTTGAACAACATTTTGGCATATTTTTAGGAGACATATCAAGAGATTTATTAAGTTTTAAATTTATTTTAAGTTTATATTTAAAAATCTAAACAAACGCGGCCATAGAAGCTTCTCGTCACTCTCATGCATAAAATAATAGAGAGCAATTTTATTTACTCTCATAGTTTTTGTCAGAAATCTGCTGAGAGGAAGTAGCCGAAGAAATATGTTTTTCATATTTCGTTTTGATGTCTAACCTAGGATTTGAACTCTGACTTTACGTCTAATAAGACAACACACTATCTACTAGACTACGGCGACTTCAAAGATATTGACATTCCTAATAACCATCACCATAACTTCCCGCCTGAAAGGCACTGCAATGATATGGAGTCATACTGAATGAGATATACCCTGCGACTCTGAAAAGATCCCTGAACCCACAGCTCTACTGTTTTCATAATTTGCATATCATTTTTATATTCATCTCTATTCGAAATAGACTTTCTGAACTTTCTGGTGGAGTCATAATGTGGTATCATCAAAACTATATTTTAAAGGTTCCCAATTCAGTATTCATTGTTTGGTTTTCCATAAAGTAGGACTATTACTAGTCGTCGATACTGTTGTCAAACGGTGTTAAATATATATGAGAACATCTAGAAAGAGTACCCTATACATTGCGCAGTAGTTTGACTATGATTATTTTCTCTTCTTTTATTACTTGTTTATAAAGAAATTTCAAAGTCCAATTACATAGAATATTAGAAGATTAAATACAATATAGATTAATTAAAATAAAATAATTAAAACAATTAAAATATAAATAAACAAAAATGATCACGTGCTTTTGATTACTAGGGGTTTTTATTTTCATTTTTGTTTTATCAAACTGATCGTTTAAGAATAACTTTCGGTACTAATTTCTTTGAGTGTACACATGTAAGTACTTGAATATTTTGCTAATCTTATCAGACAATAGCGACAGGCAAATAAATATCGATATAAATTTATAAACATACAAGAGAAGAATAAAAGATTTTCTACTTTTAACTGTTCTCATCTAAAATTTGTTTAAAGATTTAGTATTGAATCCGTCAGTTAGAAAAAATACGGCTTAAAAAAAAGACAGCGTTCCGTAATGCGTCCGTTAAATATTTTGGTTTATTTACTTGAATTTTGTTTAATACTTGCAGTGGTAATTAAAAAGAAATTCAAAGAAAGAAATTTTAAATAAAAAATTAAACATGTTTGAAACTAAATAAACAAATCCAATATAATCTTATCATTGTGATAAAAAATAAAAAAAATATTTAATTTTACTGCATTTCGCCGTAGAAAATTTATGAATATTCCAATGAATCCGTTTATTTTGCAATTTAATTCAAGTGCTTTAGTACATGGTGATTAAATTCTTGCACAAATTAAAATTAAAAAAAAAATATTTTTTTTTGTAACATTAACAAAATGGATGAGGAAGAGGAGTATTTTGATAATCCTTTGGCTTACATTGTCGCATTTGCGTCGCTCTTCGTAGTGTATCTTTTGATAATTGTATGGATTACGTGTGAATTTTTAAAAATTGTGTAAATAATTGAAATAAAAATTTTGTTTTTCTTTTTTCTAAACAAAAAAGGTGGTGATTTATATTTGGCGCCGTTTAAAACCGCTATCTGTTACAGAAGGTATGTCGATACAGAAAGAAAGTTTTTTAAAGAAGGTTTACGATTATGGAACCAACAATCAGGAGAGGCCCTATTTATGTAGAGCATTGTATTGAAATTAGAAAAATAGTTTATGCGCAGAGGTAGTAGCGTTTATAGACAATGTGGCACATTGGCGTTGGTAATTTGATGTTTTAAAATCTCTCAATCTGCAAATTAAGTGCAACAGACCGGAATATTCGGTGGGAAACCAACCCACAATTACCACATTTCCCATCAAATTGGCCAAATTAAAGACCAACTTAATTGCACTTCATATAATAAACGCCTATTCATTAAAGCATCATGTGGGATTACATGGATATAATCAAGCCGCATAGTCGCTGTAGTCTAGTAGGCAGAGCTTATTAGATGTGAGGCCACGGTTCAGTCCCCAGTTCAGACATTTTCACCAAAACCAAATATGAAAAAAAAAAATTTTTTTTCAACGGCTTCCTCCCAGCAGATTTCTGGCCAAAACTCTGAGACCGAATAGAAAATTACCATGAAAATTTTCTCAAAAATCTGTCGTTCGGATTCGACTTTAAACTTTAAGTCCCGCCACTCGTTTATAAAATTAACACACAACATAAGTGGTGTGAGATGCTAGGTCGCATTCTTGGCTGAAGTGTTGTAATGAGCAATTATTTATGTATGCAATGAAGTATAAGTATGTGAATTCTATTAATTCCTAGAGATTAGAAGACCTAAGCTTGAGTTGGATTGGTCAAAATGCTTGATTATATAGCAATCCTGATACAAATTCGAAAACAGCGAAAAAATTTTCATCTTGGTTTTCAAATTTTAAAAATTAAGGGTTAGGATAGATCTTCTTCAAATATTTCAAGTCCCCGGAGAAGATAACATGCTTAGACAGCACTGTCTCTGAAGAAAAAGAACTTCATTTGTTAAAAGTTTCTAATTACAACATTCAATACATATTCACAGATGTCGTTAGAACTTGTTAGAGTACAACTTAAGTAATGAAACTGAAAGAAAGTAAAGAAATAATGAGATGATTGCAGAGGATCTTTTTGAAGTTCTTATGTTCCTGAAAGGAAAGAGAAGAGAAGAGAATAAAAAAAAATCGAATTAAACTTGATAACATCAGGCGTGATAAACTAACATTCATTAAAGCGTTTAGATAGGGTGGATGGATGGAAATTTCAGTGACCTTAAGGTGAGGTAAAGAGAAATATTTCTTTCTATTTCTGATCTTTATAGAGACCACTCTGAGTTTTATCGAAAAATCTATTTAGAGCTACAAATTGCTGATAAGATGAACGATTTATCTACGCGGATTGTAATTATAGTATTAAAAAGAGAAAAATTTTATAATTATTTTTTTATTAATTTTTATCACAACAAATAAAATTTCAAGAATGAATTGCATTCTATATTATCACTTCCTTCAAAGGGTTTTTTTTCACAATAATATGAATCGTCTAGAAGTCTTCATAAGATCTTATCATATGATCAAGTTTTTCTATTTGAATTAAATTGTTTTTGCTTTTATTTTTATTTCACTATTTGCATTTATAAATTAAATGGAAAAAAATGTTGAAATATCTCGTTTTATTTATAGCAATTCTGTTTGCAATACGCAGTGATTTATTTCCACAGCCGTATTATCAGTGATTATCTGACATTTTAGCCGTTTTATCATTTGTAGTTAAAAAATAGGTTTTTTTTTCGTTCGTCACTTTAATTCAATACGTTTCGCCCCAAAAAAAGTGTATAAAATCCGAAAACAACCGTTAAAACATTTCTATTAGCGTTTTAAAAAGGCCACAATTAAAAACGGCGCTAAAAAGTGTGTTTTAAAAAGTTTAATTCTTTTTTATTTTGTTTTTTAATTAATTAATGGATTCTTTAGTGATTTTTATAGTCGGTTATGTGCTCTTAATTATAATCATCTTCATTTTATTGCAAATAATTGTACCTCACCTATGTACGTATGCAACTGCAAAGTCAAAAAAAGAATTAAAAAATGCGAAACTTTAAATTTTAAAAATTATTGTAAATTTATAATCGTAAAAAATGTTTCTGAAATGAAACAATTAATGTTTTTAAGCACTACAGTGTTCAACAAAAGTGTTCCATAGTTTAGACAGTTTGTGTTCATTTTTACAAAGCAATAGAGTTTTATCAATTATTGATAAAGAAAAGAAATAATTTTAGAAGTAATGCCAAAAGTAAACAAAAATTGAATAAATTTTTGAATTAGAATTATTCTCCAGAGTCTTAAAACTGTGCCTTAATTTGCTTCGCGAGTTTGGAGAAGAACGGTCACAAAAGATAGGCTTGTAAAAGCGATTGGAGTTGTAATCATATACTCATCATAATGATTTCTAACTTTGATGGTTATGCTCCGACGTTATCCTCTAAACATCTCCCCATTTCGTCCATTTATTCATTTTTCGTGTTTAAGTTCGCATCTAATTTCTTTGGTTTGGAACACTTAATTCCTATCCAACACAAATGCAGTAATGATCCTATAAATAATGTTCTGACTTGTTACTTCTGCCTTAATTTGGCAGCAACGTCTACGCGATGGTCTACATCTTATATGGCCACTTTGGAGATTTCAATCAATGATAGTTCTGGTTGCGTAGTCCTTCGTAAGACATGAGTAATCCACCAACACGTAGTGGTTCTGTAGTGGTTACATCCTCACATCTATAGATGTCTTATTATTCTTCTTGAGCCGTCGTTCGTAGACTTTCGTAAGACATAACTAATGCAGCACGACTTATTGGTTGTGCAGTGGTTATATTCGATGCGAGTATTTTTATTCACAGAGCAATAAGGATTTAATTTTTATTTTTCTCGCCATGCATTGAGGTTCAGTATACAAAAATACAGTTTGCCGGAGTTCATACAACTTTGTACGTCGTTGCTAGAACCGACAGTTGTTTTCAATATACTACCGGCGTAATTGAATTTAAAGACACTTCTAATTCTTGGCCACTTACGACGAAGTTTATTACCATAAAAATTACCATAAACTCTGCTCGTATTTTTCTTTTGGCATCTCAACAAGTTTTAAACATTTAGGGAAGGTGCTTATGGTTGCGGCAGTACTCAATTAAATCTATTTAAAGTTCAAATCAACTGACATAGCGTCTATAAAAATACCAATACTTGATCAGTCAATTAAAGTTCATTGAAAAATCGAAATTTCTAAAAATAATTTAAAAACTTACACAAAACCAAGTGTAATCTTATCGTCTACTTCAATTATAACAAGTTTCCTTTAAATACAAAAAAACGATTATTATTCCGTCTAAATTATAAATTATTCCGTCTAAAGGCTTGTCAGAAAAAGTGCAAAGAAAATGTCTGACGGTTTTCAAACGTTTGCGTTATCGTTTATAATTCTAATATTTTCAATTTTCGTTCTATTATTTTTTCTAATGCCATGTCTTAATTATTATTACAATAAATATCAACGACGGGGAGTAACAAGTCAACAAAATGGTAATAAAACATGTTTTATTGTAATACATTTTTATTAAAGACTTATGAAGTGTTATGTTATTAATTTTTTTTAATTTATTGAGATTGACAACTGCTGATTGTGTGCTTCAAATCAATACCTTTCGTGGTTAATTTTTCTAATTGTTTATTAAAAAGTAATTCACTCTTAGCTGGCATTACCTTTAACTAACATATCTTTCGAACTTTCATTTTTTCACCATCATAGCTTTTGCATAGAAGTTCCCAGATAGTTACATGCATTCGGTTATACTTATCAAAAGATAGCACTACGTGGTGTCAGTAAGTTCATAGTAGTGTAGACTATAATGATGTGTAGGCTGCAAAAGTAATGAAGTAGTTCTTCTCATTATCTCAGAGTATACTTATGCAGTACAGTATAAAATTTTCATCATGGTAATACAACTGCCACTCCATATTCATACCAGGTCCAAGGCCTTTATAGGTACTACATATATTCTGTGAATTTCGAACCAGATCTGAAGCAGCAAATTAGATTTGGGAGCCGAATTTGCTGAATAGTAAAGGTGTTCAAAGCGTTAAATGCTGTAAAAAAGCTACATCCAGGCTAAGATCGTTAATTATATCCACAGCTATATCCATAAAGATTGATAATAGTATTCTTCTGCCAGTTATGATCACAAAACGGTTCATGAAAGAACGGAAGTATATTATAAAACACTGCATATGACTAACTTGTCGGGCCCGCTTCAAGAAGCGTCAAATATGTGTCTATGGAAGATCTTACCGCTTGCGTTATCGTCTTTGTCCACAGACATCCACCAAACTAACGAATATATAGAGAATCTGTACTCAGTAAATACGCACTTCTTTATTAAAATGTTATGGTATTCTGTTTCCATTATTTTGAGCTTTGAAGCCTTGCAGAAATCTGGATAATTCCAAAGTCTAGAAGTTTATATTTCCATACAAAGGTAATCTTCGATGTTCAGTTCGTGTCAACTACTTTTTTTCGGCAAGAAGTATTGGTTCTCTAATCGTCTTCACTTGATGCAAGGATTTTAATTTTGTTTTTTATTTTTTTGGCGTCCTTTTCCTATACCTCTTTTCTAGTTCCAACATATAGTGCCACAGATAATATTAATTGGTAACCTTAGCAATGCTTGATCAATCCATTGCAATTTTCTCTCCTAAGTTCCGATCTCTGTTTGGCACTGATGAATGCGGCTCAAATTGTGTATTCGGCAAGGAGAACGCGCAAGTTTTTAACATCTTTGACAGCCGCATTCCACATTTTACGTCCTGTATTAAATATATGTATTCCTATGCGAGTGGATATTTCCATACAGACCTTGTCAGAAGATCTCCAAGCAGTCGTTATGCTACACTAGTAGTCAAAGTGATTCGAATACTTGATTTGATTGCTTGACAATGCACTTGGAGTTCAGTTTGCACCCGCTCCTTAATTAAATATTTGAAATTTTATAAAACATTGTGCGTATCTTGAAGAGCGAAACATTAAGAAATTTTAAGAATAATTCTATAGAGAAAGAGAGAGAAATGTTAACTTTTTCTTTTTAATTTCTTTCACTCATAAGAGAGGTATGAGTTTAATAAATAAAAACAAAGTGGCTGTAAAATTTCTTGCAAACGCTACACAATACTAAAGCATGTTATCTTATCGTTGAGACATAAGATAATACCAACAACACAAAGAGAACAGATTAAAGTATTGTGTGGTAAAATTTTCGAAATACAAAAGGAAGCCTTAGAAAAAACATGTTTAACTACTTGCCATACATTTTAGGCGCATTAGCTATTACAATAGTATTTGCATGTCTAGGCTATCATACATATATGGCTATCAAATATAACAATGGCTTAAATATTACAAGTAATAAATACTTTATTTTATCGGCAAATATTAACTGTTAAAAAACTCTTGGTTTTTCTTTACAGATCGCCAGGCTAATACGCTTGCAGAGGAAACAGCTAGAGACAATCGATTCAATGACATTTTCTTCATAGAACCCAATAGCGCAGAAGCAGCACGTATACGTGCTCAGTTGGAAAAAGATGACAAGGACTTGCCATCATACGATGAAGTTATGCGTATGACCGATTTGGCCACGCCCACAGCAGCAACAGCTACAAACAGCGCTTTCGTGCCGGCTATTAGTGCCAGCTCACATTCAATTGCCGCCTCTAGTACGAGTGTTAATACAACCGATACAACGCTAACAGTGCCGCCATACACAGAGACCGGTGCTATTGTTTCTTCCACTTCTTCTATTCCACGACCCTTGACACCACCACCCTACAGTCCAGAACCGCCAGCTGCTAATTGTGTTGTTTTGCCTATAACCACCCCCTTACATGCAACTACAACACAAAGCTCATGAACTAGGAGAGTAAAAAAGACATCACTGGGGGTATAAAATGGGAATGGGTGTGAAAGTGGGCGTGGCTTGTGTTTTTCCTTGTTAGTCATTAGTTATGAAACGATATTTTTTATGTATGCAATGTTTTAAGTCGCAACAAAATTATTATTCAGCTTTAAACAGTGTGTGTTCCAATCCACCGATTCGTATTTATAGCTGATCCTGTTTAAACTATACTTTATCTTATACATTATATATACATACATATATATACTTGTTTATATAGATGTATATTTGTATATAAATAGTTGTTATTGTAATATTTAGGTTATTATTATTAATTGTGTATTTTATTGTATTTTAGGATGTACAATTTTAAATTATACAAAAACATTTTTAAATTAAATAAAGTAAAAACAATTAGTTTAAGTTTTATAAAAACCAAACAAACAAACATACAAATATGAATAGCAAGTCTCGATTTTACTCAGTCAGATTGAAAGAATGTCCGGTCAATTTGCTATCTGTAAAGCGTTATTAAAACGAACGGCGGCTCTAAAGAGGATGTTGACATCAGCATCAATAGAAACCAGATTGGAAATACGGCAAACTCCTGTCAAAAGTGAAATTCGCAACACATTAAGTGGCCCAGTTAACTGGGTGATGTCCGTTGCCTTCGAATGAATTCAAACGTTAGACTGCCTCTCCTCTTTAGTGGGGAAAAACAAACTCATTTGCAAAATATAGGCGATAAGGAGCCAACTTGTATAGAATTAATACAGAGCAAAATTTACATTAAATCTAACCAGAATCCATCTTAAGTACCTTATAGAAGTTAAAAATAAATACTGACGTCTAGATGCTGGCGATACCTTACCAAGACTTCTACAGAAGCTGTAATGATGAGAAAGAAGATAAGATCACAGAATATCATTTCTGTGGTTGTCGCGCACTTGGCAACTTTAGACGACAGATTCTTGAGCACTCAGAATTTATTAACAGAACGTATCTAGCGAATGGTGATTAGAATAGATTCCACATACATACATACATAATTAGTCATTACAACCCTCCAGTCAGGATTACGACCTAGGTTCTCAAACCACTTATGCTGTGTATGTGTACTACACAGTTTAAAGTCGATTCCAAACGACAGGTTTTTTTGAGAAACTTTTCATGGTAATATTACCAGAAATCTTCTGAGTGCAAGTCGCTGAAGAAATATTTTTTCATATTTCGTTTTGTAGAAGACGTCTGACATGGGGTTAGAACCGAGGCCTCACGTCTCATAAGCCAACACACAACCTACTAGAATTCACACCTTCATTAAACTATAGGGATGGCTGACAAATGCCAAGATTTATATTTGAATAATGAATAGGTACTCCATTGCAGTGAAGAGACTCCCAATTTTATCTAATGTAACCTAATCTAACCTTCACAAAAATCTAAAATAATTTCGATTTGTTAGTTTCCATTCCTGGTTAGTGAACAGACAATAGACTCTTGAAGCTACCAAGCTTAGTTCTAGGATTTAAACATATTAAACAAGTTCTTTGGTTTCTTCGATGCTGTCTATGATAAATGCAACCAAGCTTCTTTTATTACAAACAACAAAATTATGTGATTTCACTGAGTGAGTTCGCTGTAGCCGTATTATACTGTAACCAATATTTTCATATTGTTTGTAATATTCTGATTTATTCAATAGACATGCAATTGTTTTTAAAAATCGGTAATTAAACTAAAAAGTGTATTTAACGTTTTGATATTTAACGATTAAATAAATAGAATAAAAAAATGTTAATATTAAAACAGACAATAACGAATAAATTATCGAAAAAAATTGATTAAGAGCTTGAAAATTTAACGTAAAATAATTAACAAAATTTCTATCTTCGCTATAACAGTCCTAACTATGAAATGTTTTTGATAAATCCAATTTCATTTGATTGCTTTGTCCATCATACTTTAAAAAAAATTAATTTTTTAAGCTTTATAAAGTGTTGCAAACACTTCTATGCATACGAAAAAGTTTCCATCATTTGGTTTACCAGCTTCAAAATGGATTTTGTATTCTCCATCACGATTACGATCGGGTACATCCACATACGTTGGCTCAGTAATGTCAAAATCTAATCGTTGCTAAAACAAAATTGTAAAAAAGAAAATTAAGAGAAATTAAAATAATTTCTGTGTGTATAGACGGTTACTGGACTTATAGAAGGATTGGAACTATAGAAGGATCAATTTTTAAGGGCCATTATTCAACTTGCCTTTAAAGTTGGGTTTAGTTAATGGTAACTTTAGCTAAAGGAAACTTAAAAGTCACCTTTAACTTCTTTTCGTTATTGGAACCTAATGATAAAATAAAGTTAACTTTTTCAAAGTTGTCAATAACATTGCTCAATTAACCTAGGCTTTTTTAAACGCAGTAGACAACGACAAGCTTCCTTTTTTTGTTGCATTTCCTTATTTGGTTGATATTTGAAGTTGCCATATTGAAAATATTATATAATATGGCAAGTTCAGACATAAAAGTTACGTAGGATGACCTTCCCTTTAGCTTAACGCTCTCTTCTACCTTATTGTCCACTTATAATAATGAAAAACAATTTATCTGCCCGTTAAAATCCTCCCTTTAGTTAACGACAAGTTGTAATAATGGCCCTAAGAGTGCTTAAAATCATATCAATTCCATATATTTAACGTAGTGTTCCCAAGTCTACTTGCTATTCAAATAAATTTATATATGTAAATTTACTTACGCCTTCCTGAAATGGGCACGTTTGCTGTTCCTTAGGAGTACTTCGTAAATATGTATTCCATACTTCTCCTTTATTAAAACACGCTATGCATGCGTCAGGCCTTTTTTGTGGAAAATGAGTAGGCTGCCAACCGCCCCTTTCTCTTTTAGAGATGTCAATTGAAAACTAAATGCAAAAGAAACAAAAACAGTACAGCCACACAATAATTGAATATTGTATACTGAATAAATTCTATTACATACATACATAATTGGCCATTACAACCCTTCAGTCAGGATTACGGCCTAGCTTCTCACACCACTCATGTTGTGTGCGTTAATTTTATACGTGAGTGGCGGGACCTACAGTTTAACGTCGACTCCGAACGACAGAATTTTGAGAAACTTTTTCATGGCAGTTTATTTTACTCTCAGAGTTTTTGCCAGAAATCTGCTGAGAGGAAGTCGCCGAATAAATTCTATTGAATACTACAATTACCGGCTCTGATGAGTTGACGGATTTTTTTAAAATACTATAACCTTTTATCTGAATGCTACCCTCCACTGACATTTCAATACTCAGATTGCTCTGGTCAAATAGTGAGTGAATATCGTTATCGGGATAGTCCTCACAGGGTGAAAAAATATCCGTGTCCCTAAACTCCAATTCATATTGTTCAGCATAAGTGAACTTAAAAGAAAGTTTAAGATTATTTACTTCCTTCGTCCTTTTATAATTTTTAAAAATCAATTTTTTTCACTTACACAAATCCAACCGCTTGTAAACAATGTTAAAGTAAATTTTGAATGGAATACAACGGCATTTTAAATCTAATATTTATAGGAAAAATTCTAATTAATTAAGGAACATAGAATTTGCATGCAAAAATTTGTTAATCTTAAAAGTATAAACAATAAACAATTGTATTTGATGTAAACATACATATTTACATATTCACAATCGTGATTTAATAAATTAAATTTATTTGAGAGGAAAGATAGTACAGTGTACCAGTGTTATGTGGAAACTATTAGACAATTGAAATTTAGTGCTTGTGACGTCATTTGTCCCACATATGTATACATACATAATTGGTCATTACAACCCTTTAGTCAGGATTACGACCTAGCTTCTCATACCACTGATGTTGTGTGTGTTAATTTTATAAATGAGTGGCGGGCCCTACCGTTTAAGATCGATTCCGAACGACAGATTTTTGAGAAACTTTTCATGGCAATTTTATTTACTCTCAGAGTTTTTGCCAGAAATCTGCTGAGAGGAAGTCGACGAAGAAATATTTTTTCATATTTTCATTTTGATGTCTGACCTGGGATTTGAACCAAGGCCTCACGTCTAATAAGCCAACACACTACCTACTAGACTACGGCGACTTCAACACATCACACATATGTACGTAAGTATATAGTTCAGAATGTGTACTTGAAGATATCTTTTATGCTCGCCCTAGAAAAACTGAAAAGGAAGAAAATAAGTAAATAGAAATAGAGAAAAATGAACAGCTAAGCAAAGCACAAATCCAAATCCCGACAGAAAATTCAGATTCTTAAAGAATCCTCTAGCCAAAGCAATTATTCTTCTCCCATCAATTTCTAAATATTTACAGAGAAGGTGCGCTATAGTATCCACCACATCCTTCCTCATCATCACATATTCTGCAACTGTCCAGCTGGGATCTATTGTAGATTTTTGACGGCAACCTAACATCATAATGCGTCCCGTAAGAAACCCTGCCACCAATTCATGCTGAACTTATTAATTTCCAGCAACCAATTGTATAGGTACCATTGTTGATTGACAGCTAAAGACCTAGCCACGCCGAATTCGGATTAATTCTAAACCATCTTTCGATAAATCTATGTAGGTAACAGTTTAGAGTATTGGGACCAGCCATCACATCTCAAGCCTAGGTACACCACTATGAACCAAAAAACTCAGCAAAGGCAGAGACCAAAATAGTTGAAATATAAAATAATTAAACAGACCTATAACTCTTTAAGAGAGAGACACATAAAAAACATAAGTTCGTTTTCAACAACCTCAAGTTCCAAGGTTCAGTCTCTTTGCTACCTGGGAAACAACAATTCCGCAAACAGTGGTTCGCACAGTTATCCGGATATATGGAAATCCCCCTCAAAAACGATATACGATAGTTACTGTAGATACTTGTAAAGCGCACTTTGCCATAACCTTAGCAAAGAACACGCAAAACACTAATACACAACAAAAATTTGCATGCAATTCATTGTTAATTTGTAAATTTCATCACAATTAAAGCAAATTAATTTGAAATTAATTAATTAATTAATTTACGACATCCCTCTCCCAAATCTCGCTCTACAAACAGCCGGATTCCCTTCAGCGATCTGATATCACAATGTTCGTAAGTTGCCACCATCGATAGATTATTAAAGATTCCTAGCTACGTAACATCTCTATCTATCTTTCCAGCTTTTAACCGTTCTTTCTTTCTCTTGGATCCATCTTCCAATGAGTCCTTAGGGGTGCCAGATTATAGGATTATAGCCAACAACCAAATTATCAATCCAAAGAAAACAAAATTTAATAATTTTAACAAATATGATCTCCATAAATCGGATAAAATTCGATCAAATTTAAAAAGGAGGTTTTTGGACCTAGTAGGCTTGTTAGCTATTGGACCGAGGATTCCAAAACAGTATTCGTTACGGTCGGGTAACCTTTGGAACCGAAGATATAGCCGATGTTTTCTTCAAATGAGCAAAAAAAGAGATCTTTATAAAAATGGGTCAAATCAGATAAAAAATGGACCGGGAAAAATGGACCGAGTGAGCTGGATAGCCATGGTATCAAGGATTCCAAAACAGGCTTTATTACTGTCAGGCCTGAATTGGGATCGGATATATAGGCGACGAAGCTAACTTTTTGTCAAATTAGCTATATAAATCGGTCAAAATCGGACAAAAATGGATTTGTGGGGAAAACGAACATAGTGGGCTGGATAGCCAGTGTATCAAGGATTCCAAACCCTTTTCCTTACGAACGAGATTTACTAGGGACCGGAAATATGAGCAAAGAAGCTAACTTTTTACCAAATTAACTACATAAATCGGTCAAAATCGAACAAAAATGGACTTGTGGGGGAATTGCACCTAGTGGGCTGGATAGACATGGTATCAAGGATTCCAAAATAGTTTCCCTTAGGGTCGAGCTTTACTTGAGACCGGAAATATAGGCGACGAAGCTAACTTTTTTTATGTGCTAAAGAGTGTTGAAATAAACTTTTCATAATTTTAATAATTCTCACTGAGTTAATATGCTTTTATATAAATATATCCAACAAAATGTGGTATTTCTCACCAGTTGCATTTCTTTGGTAGATGACTTGCATGTTTTAGGTTGGTGACTTGAGTTTTTTTTTTGTCGATGACGTGCATTTTTTGGTTGATGGCCTGGATATTTTTTGGATGACTTGCATTCTTTTGGTTGATGACTTGCATTTTTTTTTTTTTGTCGATGACTGGTATGTTTTGGTGGATGACTTACATGATTTTGGTTGGTGACTTGCATTTTTTAGTTGATACTTTAATTTGTTTTAAAATCCACAGAACGACATTAACAAACAAGAGCCAAAGGAAAGGGAAACAACTACCCCCCGGCGTAACGCCTAATCAAGGAGGCACCAGGCAGGTATCTTCTAATATTTCTAGAAGCCCAAGCTTTTATTCAAATTCAACAATGCCGGTTAGATTACTAAATTCTGCTTCCGATTACAGTTGGAAAATCATAAGCAGTCATGCATCGAGTGGTCATAATAATGATTTGAATTTTAACGGTCAATCAATGTTTGCTCGCTAAACACATCTCCTGTTCTGAAGTGAATGTGAACAGTAATCAAATGACCACAGCTGTTTGCAGCAACAAAACAAATTTTGTTTTGATCTTTGATTTTCGGCACATTCTAAACAAAACGCTTTATCAGAACTGTTCCAGATTTTTTTTTATTTTTTTGCCTTTTCATTCTGTAATCAAGATGAGTGAAATAAAAGTGAGTGCATGATTAAACAATTTTTTTTTTAATTATTATTCAATGTAAATTTACTTTATAGATCGAATTTGCGGTACAAATGGGAGGAGAAAAATGTGCCGACAAAGTACGTGAAGCTCTTAAAGGAATGGGAGAATTGGAAATTGATAGCAAACAGGGTAGAGTTATTATTCATACACAGGAGCCATGGTTTATTATTAAGGAAAAAATTGAGGAAACCGGTCGCACAGCTGTACTTAATGGATTTGGTGGCCAATCAGCGGTTTCTATAATTAATACGACGGGCAGTGATGTTGATCGATGTCCTATACAAGGTGTTATACGTTTTACATCGATACGTAAGGACAAACCGGGTCTAGTGGTGGATGGGGTAGTTGATGGCCTATCTCCAGGCTTACATGGTTTGCATATACACGAAACAGGAGATGTATCAGCCGGTTGTGCCTCTGTAGGCAATCATTATAATCCCAGAAGATCACCACACGGCGGCCGTGATGACGATATTGACAATAGACATGCTGGAGATCTGGGTAATATACGTGCAGACGATAGTGGACGTGCCACATTTCGTTTTATGGACAATGTTTTAGAAGTTTGGGAAATAATAGGACGTTCAGTGGTGGTAACACAAAACCCTGATGATTTGGGTCGTGGACGAAATGAACAAAGTCGAATAGATGGCAATTCAGGGGAAAGGTATTTCATTTTGTTTTCTCTCTGTTTTGAGATTAATTAAACAGTTTCGTTTTCTGTTTATTTGACACTTTTTGTAGAATTGCCTGTGGCATTATAGCACGCTCGGCTGGTATTTTACAAAACTTTAAAAAGATATGTGCATGTGATGGCGTTACACTATGGGATGAACGCTATAAACCTTCAGCTGGTGGTACTAGAGTGCAAAAATTGTAGTTTAAAGAATCCTTATACTGGTTTAAGTAAATAACTCAACAAACTAATTTTTATTGCCAAAAACTAATTACTGTCTTCTATTAAAATAGATTCGTTAACTTCATAGGCTTGTAAGTTACCCTTTTTGATTTGTTGTAATCTTTGTTTACACTTGCTTTTATAAGTCTGCACTAATTTGCCACAGAGGACAGGTGGTGATATAGCAATCATTGAGTGGATCTGAAATGATGGTTTATATGTTTACAATATAGAATTTAAATATTTTGTTTAGTAACTAATACCTCTAAGTAGTCAATTTCCATTTCATAATTAATACTTTGCTCCAAGAGGCCCAGAATATTTTGGAACTCTTCAGCTTTTAAGAAGAATTTCATTTCAGCTATATTGATTTTATACCAATCAGCATAATTATTTAAATTTTTCGCTACATCTAAGGTGGTGGCTGTGGCCGCTCTAGCAGTCAGCAACAAATGCATAATATTACGTTTATTAGGCATAGTGGCGCATTGTTTAAGTCTTAATTTAAGATATTCTAAAGATGGTTATTGTAAATAAAAATATAAATGCGATAAGAACAAATAAAATGTAATTGATTTTTAACATAATACTTCTCATATAGGGGCCCGAGATTTCAGTGTTATTATGCGCTATGGTCTGCAGCATTATTAAATAAAACTTCCATTCCTTGAAGTTTTCACTGGTGGACCATTTCAGCAAATAACTTAAGGTTTCTTCAGAGAATGCACATAAAAGCTGTTGAAATATATTATTTATCACAACATGAAACACTTTTCGTTTTAAAGGTTTTTTTTCACCTGTTTGTATAAATCTTGTGGAAATTTTAATTCATCTACACCCTCATTAATCCAGGAAGAGAAATGAGAAAAGGCTTCTCTAACATTCGATTGATTAAGTGCCAATATTGAAGATAAAACTTTATAAATAATTTTTAGTACAATATCGGCTAAAAATAAACTCAAGAATTGTTATGACATTTTAATAGGCTTCATAAAAGTTTAACGTACGTGGTATATTATTTCGAATATAATTTAGAAACTGCAAATCACTCAAGTCAGGTTTTAATAATAAATCTTTGAATAAATTTTCCAAACATTCATCCAATATGGCATTGAGCCGCACATAATTTGTGGATTCTAAAAACAAGAAATTAAATTTAAAAATATTCAAAAACAAATCCCAAAAATTCATTACCGAATGTATAACTGATGAAAATATTTGATATTAGATCGTATTCAGTTTCCAAAAAATCATTTAATATTAATTGTACTTCCTCTGTGTTCTGACTGCTTAAAATAATTGGAGTAAAAATATTGTTATTCATTGTTTTCAATGTACATTACCTTAGTATGTATTCAGTAGCAGTTAATATTCTTAACTCTTGTAAAATGCCCAAAACCCGTAAACTACCAATGTTCCAGGGTAATTTGCAATAATATTTTGCCACTAAAGACTATTAATTTAAATAATTGATTTATTATTAAAAGATTTAAGTTAAATTTAAGAAAAAGAGTGGACATATTTACCCTTTCCATAGCGTTTAAGGTTTTTAGAATTTCTCTTAATTGAAATCTTTCAGCATCATGTAAATCGGCATACCCAGTTTGGGTTTTTAAGGACTAAGAACGAAAAAATTGATGAAAATAAATAGTCATTTCGTTAATATAATAATAAATAGACAAAAAAAACTAAAAAATTTTTCTTGCAAATCTTATTTTTGAACCCTCTGTCATGCTGTTTAAACGTCTCTAACAATACTCTATATAACTATACTATATACTATAACTAGATTCATTTTTGGCTTCTTATGAAAGTATCAATTCCTTTACAAATCTTCTTCATTTCCATATTACCTCAAATAAATTTGATGATGGCATTTGGACAGAAACTTTCTCCATATTTATACTTTTAATTTTATTTTCTCTGTGTTTTCTTTGTCGTTCCCTATCCCTTTTCCGTTTCTCCACCAAAGCCTTTTCATCCATTGTGGCCTTCTTTAGATTTCTGCGTTTTCTGTCTCTTTCTCTCTCTCTTTCTAGATGTTCTTTCAATTTTTCAGGATTTTCTTTTAATTTACTTCTATATTTTTGCATTCTATTATTGAATTCCATGTCTGCTGCAACTAAATGAGTACAAAATGTTTACAATTCATTGATGAATTAATTTTCTTAATGTCACGGGTGTGACAAGAAAGCATTAAATATACTTTGTTATACATACAGTATGTACTTAACAAATAGTCAAATATTCTCCAAATAATTAGGAGTGTATGTAGTATGTATTTTTGGCTGATAACAATTTTTCTTTATTTAACTACATTAACGGGTGTGACATATTAGATTCTCACTTAGTAAATTAAAAAAATACAAATTTACTGTAATTATAAGTCAGCTGTGAAAAGTCGTAAATGCATTCAAAATATGACAGTGAACAGTGTTGCCGATTAATGTTTTTCACCGTTATAGTCTTAGTAAAGACTTGTTTCTACGTTCACAGAAGAAAAGAAGCCTCAACCATAAAAAAACTTGAATAGGTTTCGATCGTTTTAAGCCATGCTTTCCATCCACCATTGCATTGTAGTATGAACTACAATATAAAAACTCTAAAATTATTAATACTTACATTGCAAATTAATTTAAAGCTGGGTGAGATAATGTAAGCCATTGGAAAGTATATTTTATAATGAATAAGAAACAAGAAAATAATGTATGGCTTCTGCCCGCCAGATACAATTATTTAATTTTCACTGTCATTTAAATTTTATAAACAAATCTTTTCATATCAGCCAGCTGTTTTTGTTTACAAACAAAACAAAGATTGCCAAGTTATCATAATTGTTGTTCAAATCAGCGCTTTTAAAAAGCTGTATTGAAAATTAGTGTTTCCAATACTTACAAGCGAGTCAATATTGACTTAAGTGTCCTGGGTGTGATATTTCTGTAAAGGAACAGAGTTATTCCTTTATTAATAAAAATTGACTGCTTGTAAGATCCTGTCTGCTTCAGATGGATGAATTGTTATAGTACAGATTGTGAATTAAACGTTCGGTTGAACAGTAGCAGCGCATAGCGGATGATACTTTACCTTTCCAAGTAAACATACTACAAAGCATCCTTAATCAATCGTCAATCCTGGTCTCTCCAAAGACTCATCACCAATAATTTGTGTTTGATGTTTAGGTACCATTTAGGAAACCATTTTTCTTTACCAGTCACCGTTTATTTCTGGAGTGGAATACAGTTATTGGAATTCAATAAAAATTCGGTAATAAAATTGGTATTTAATATTTTTTGAAAAATTGAACTGTTTTTGTTATTGCAGTTGTTCCAAATGCCGTTTTATCCAATGGTTAACTTCAAAGAATCGAAACAGAGTCTACAGGACTGACTGATATTGGTCTTCCAGAATGTGATGTAGTCTTTACAAAAAAATTACTGGAATGGAATTTATTTAAAGCACAAATCTGCTAAAATTCATAACCTATATTTGTCTAAGTCTGGTAATAGAGCTGTCCGAAGAAGTTCAGATTTAATGAAAATTCAACAAATGCTCCACTGTTCTAAAACAATGCAAAACAATATACATTTTCATTTTATAAGGTCTTATTGAAATATTTAATAAAATTTTGTAACAAATGAATTTGATATGATTATGTAGTACATAGATATAAGTATGTACGTATATAAATACAAAAGTTAAATGCTTGCTCCCATAGGTGTACAACCTAATCTTCATAGTATAATATTGTATTTGTTTAACTTGTGATAATAAAATAATTGTATACGGTACAAATGAACGAACCCATATTAAACAAAAAAATAAAAACAATAAAAAAAATTATCGTTAACACTTATAAAAAAAATATATATATCAAACGAACTGATAAATAAGAAAGAAATCTAAAGCGTTTCATGTGCCTCTTCTGTTGCAAAACAAAATGTGAAACAGTATTAAAAAAACTAAGAAATCAAAACATACCCGTAAACAGTATTAATATAAACATACGTACAATAAATTAACCTATTGTATGAATAATTAAAAATATATAAATATATTTGTGAAATACAATAGCTTATGGAAAATTAAATTTTAAATCACTCATTCATTCATAATTTGAAAATAACGAACAAAAAAGTGATCGAAAAATGCCTTAAAGAAACATTATTTATACACAATGAAATTAAAATATTTCTGAAAAAATCATTATTAAAAATTTTATAATAAAATCTGTAATAAACTAACGAAAATAATGAATACTTTTAGTATAGTAATAATAGGTTTAATAATTGTACCTTTTTTATTATTTTTCATAAGGGTAAGTATAAATTTTATATCTAAGAAACTAGTCAATGCTAGCTGTTGACATATAAAACTAATCAACATACTTTAATACAGAGTGGTAGAGATTTCCATCATAAAATTTGATACACAAATAGAGATAAAGTCCATGAAACAGATTCAGAGATTATTGACATAAGTTACGATGTTGTTATATGACTTTCTTAATTTTTTAAGAAGATGGGAGATATTACAAAGCATTAAGCTTTATCTTCTTACTGTTTTTGCTGTGTTTTACCAAGCTGGTGTTTGGCAGCAATTGATTTTCACAGGCTATTGTTGAGGTGAATTCTATGATTCAAAATTTAGACCACATAGGCAGAGGATAATCATGCAAGAACTGCTAAAATAACCACACAATTACTCTTCTATTGGCCAAAGTAGGTCACTTATATAGATGCTTGATTTCCAAACAACTTTTTACATATTGTCGTTGGTTTTCCAAAGCTCACATACAGGAATATGTTGTTTAACGATGGCATCTATTGTTGGCTAGAAACGTTAACAATAGGAGAAGCAAATAGATTAAATTAAAATGATTTAAAAAATATTATTTGAAATCTTACCTTATTAGCAGACCGATACTTTTACTTTATATCGTATTAATTTCGATTTTAGATATCAATATAAACATTTTAAATCGAATTTCATTAATATTTATAAATAATTTCCCTGTATTCTTACAATATTTTTCAGATATTTATTATATGTTGGCAAAATTATGCTTTAGCACGACAATTAAAAATATTGGAACAACAACAAGCTGGTGAGTTGGATATTTTAAGCAAATCTTACAACATAGTCTTTAAAATTATAAAAAATTTTAAAATATGTTCTTTTTAATTCTGTTAAATAAAATTAACCGAATCTACAGGTGATTTCTAAAGTTTAAAAACATGCACGTGAGATAACAATAATTTATTTCCAAATATTTATTTAAAACAATAAAAAGCTTTTGCTTTTAAAGTAAAAACATAAACAAATAAAATAAACACTTTTACTAATTCCAATACATTTTCAATGCATATATTTTCTTTCCCTTTTTCATTTTGTAACATAACGATGAAAATTTAGTTTTTATATTATCTTATCTTTTGCGCTCATTAAATAGATCATAATTTGAAAAAAAAAAATTATCAAAGGAAAATTATCAATTTTTTTACAATAATAATTGGCATAGATAAATTCGATAATTATTTTGCACACACAGTAGCAAATACTGAGTTTTTATTTTATTTTTCTAGATAACATTAAATCGAAGCATTAACTTTAAATGTACTTTACCATTGTCTGTTTTTATCGAGAAATATAACAAACGTCCCTACCCATTATGGAGTTTTAAGAATTAGTTGCAATAATAATTTCATAACAATCGCGTGTAATTTTGAAAAAGTTTTTAAAACAATTCTAACGAAAATATGTCGCATATAAATTTTGCCAATAGTGCACTTAATACAACAGTTGCAACTCTTTTAAATAGCACACAATCGATTTCTTCGAGTAATGTACTAAATACGACAGTAGCAGGATATTTAAATGCTACAGAACCAATTTCTGCGAGTGGTGCTCTTAATACAACTGTTGCACCTCTTTTAAATGGCACTCAACCGATTTTGCATATACAAAATAGCACTCTACATAAACCATTTGGCAATTCCTCTTGGATACCATTTAATAATACTATTGCCAATAATTCTTCAATTTATGGCGGTGATCCGTGGTATTACAACAACTCCGGTTACTGGAATTATACAATTTATTGTCCTACTTGCTATCCGAATGTTGTAACCATAGATCCACCTATTGTTACGTATTCTTATGCGTATAGTTACGTTTATTACGTTTTATTACTAGTACTATTGATTGTGGCTATTATAAGTATTAAGGTATGCTACATATTTTGTTTTACTTAAATTGGTTAAACATTAACGTTTTCGCAGACATTTGAAAAATTCAAATTTCTTTGGCAACGTTTGTGTTTGCCATTGTGTTCTATAAGGCAGTGAATATTTAAATTTGAAAATACTTTTCTTTTTAAATAAACTTTCACTTTAAGATTGGCATATCACGCCGCAAGGAATTGGAACGACGTGCAGCTGCCCAACGTAGAAGAGGTAATATGTTAAGAAATAATATTTTGTATACTTTTCAGTAGCTTAAAGCTGCTGAGTGTAAATTTACATAGAAATTGTATTCGATAGAAGTCGATTTAGAGGCTATAATAGCATTTACTTAGCGATCTTAAATATTAAACATCTGTTTCAGTAAGATAAGTGATTCCGAAAATATTCCAGAAATTGTGTGTAAACGTATGAAATCACTTGCCTTACAGAAACAGTGTGTAAGATATTTACTTAATTTATAACTGCATTTTTTTATAAATAATTTTTATATACATATGTATGTATGTATGTATTTGACTTTAGGTAAAAAATAAATAGTATAAATAGTACCATATTAACTTAGTGTATACATTTTTATACAACCAAAATTTTTCTATCTAACTATATAAAAAAGAATAACTGCTTGAAGCCATTAACTATCAAAGAAGTTCTCGTACAGCGGCTATAAGGCCGAAATTAATTAAACCCAAATATAAATAATAAATATTCAATTTGAAAATTTCCCATTTTTCTCGCAAGAAAATGCCCAAACGTTGAGTTTTGGCTGTGGCCATAGATTTTTCTTCGCTAAACGATGACTGCAAACAGCACCTAGACATGACCCAAAATGCAGTCATACGATTTTGGGTGCGCAACGTGGATTCTATGCCACGTATTAAGTCATTTGTTTTCAAAATCAACAACATTTGACGATCAACTTGTTCCAGAACATCAGAGATGTGAGGTAGTACTAATGAGGTATTGTTTTGTAAAGTATCTTTCTGAAAAAAGAAAAAAGGCAACGAAAATAATAATTAAAAGCAAATATTAAACAATACTTTATAACTTACCTCTTCTTTGGTATATTTCACTTTATTAACACCTTGTACCAGTGTCTCCCAGGGTCTACCCGTAACCATGCAGGCGAAAAGTCCATATAAATCGCCTTTAATACCCAAATTGCTTGAATATTTTCTCATGCCAACTCTATCCACATTCAAAATACTTAACCATAGCTTGGAATAATCGTAACGGAACTTATCCGTTAAATTGGCATATAAACCATGATCAAGTAATACAATTTCAACGTTTTTGTTTTCATTTTTTCTTACTAAGATATTGCCCGGATGTGGATCGCTGTGTACAAACCCAGTGTTGAATATCATTTCTGAGTATAATTGACCAATTTTATTTGTTACCGTTATAGGATCTATGTTATTACGTTTTATATACTCTAGATCCGTAACTTGGCCACCTTCTAAAAATTCCATGACTAGTACACGAGGTGTAGAATAATCCCAATAGATTCTTGGCACTTTTAGCCAAGCGTATTTGGAAAATTGTTTTTGTACCTTTTCAGCATTTTTTCCTTCATTTATGAAATCCAGTTCAATAGGTAAATTCTTTTTCGATTCATCCACCAGCCATTGTATTTTAAAATCGGGAAATATTAAAGCTAAAGCCTTCACAGCCAACTCCATTGTTTTCATGTCCACTCTGGAATTACCCTTGACATAGGGATGTTGAACCTTAACCGCCACCGCTTCTCCCGTTTTTAAAGTGGCTTTATGCACTTGTGCCAAAGAGGCTGTGCCCAAGGGTTCACGTTCAAAATTATCAAATATATCTTCGGGATTTCTTTTTAAATCTTGTTTAATAACCTTATATAAGTCTTCAATGGGATTTTGTGGAGCATTCGAATGCAAAACTTTCATCGTTTGTACAAACTCTTTGGGCAGTAAATAATCCAAAGCACCTATATGTTGGCCTACTTTTATGTAGACACCTTTATTTGTGCATATCAATTCCAGTAGTCTTTTGGCAGCAATTCTGTGCACTCGACTCTTTTCCTCTTTATACTCTGGGCTATTTTTATCCCACTCTCTGTAGTATAGCTCACGTTTATACGTTAATGCTACATCTACTACGGCAACAGCAGAACGTCCTAGTCGTACAATGCCCAATGAATTGACATCGTAATCATTGGTATGTAAGCTTAGACCCGTTCCAATGGCACTGGCGCCTAAAACGCTGTACGTAACGACACGTCTCATCATCTTTGAGCTAAAAGAAGTCTAGTGTGTATGGCACCCAAGATGTTTCAAGGTAAACTGAAAGGAAATATTTATTATTATGATGCAATAGGTTATGGTAAATAAAGAGATTATATTGGGGTGGTTTTTTGCAAACTTAAAGTTAATGTGACATGACAGTTCTTGTAGTAGGCGTTAATTGATTCAAGTAAAAAGGTTTTAATATTCAAAGAAATTATTATTAAATAAACATTTTAACTAAAAATAACTCACAATGTTAAAAGTGTTCAACGTTTAAAAGTCTATTCTGTCTGGCTGGACAGCTTTGTTATTTCAAATTGCTATCACAATTCTAAATTGTTTCGCCCTTTTTGAACTGTTTTGTCAAAATGAATCAAGACTTTGCTTTTAGTAGCATGCATAGCAAAACTTATCAAAGATTAACTTTCTATAGTTTGCAAAAACAAAAAACAAATACTGCTGTTTATTAAACATAAAAGTCTTTTAACAAAAATGAAATTTTTGATTAATGATGTCTGACTAATACAACAACTGACTATTTTTGCACTTTAATTTCACAAAAAAAGAAGTTCAAAACACAATCTTTTGAAAGGGATTTGAAATTTAATATGAATTTCTCAGTTAAAATTAATTGGAAAATATTTATTATTTATTCATTAATACCCATTTCATTCAAGTATGGTTCCATATAATAGTCGATAACATGACTAGTTGTTAATTAGTTTGTAGGCTTTCTGAAAGAAGATATGAAGGAAATCTTGCCGATCGACAAGCCTACAAATAAGGTTGCTAAGAAAATTTAGCCTTTAACATAAATAATTTTTCCCTGATGATAATTAAGATCATGCCATGTTTCAGCCAAACAGAGGTTTTCAAAATCTGGATGCAGAAACTGTTAGACACCGTACGGTTGGTTGTCCGGCTTTATTAAAAAATTAAGTCAGTATCCATTTGTGTGGCCCAGCAATGCAATGACGGAACACCATTCTACACTGTTGACTCAACTGAAGACTGTTCAGCTATTAACAGCATAAATCCAAATTTATAATTGAGCCGTAGAAGAGCTGCGTTAAGTAGATGTGTTCCAGGCAATAACAGCATACTTGGCAATAAAATTTTGGCGGGTCAATACTGGTCTGACACTTTTCACTTGACATTGTTCGAATTGTAGAACTTTATATCAATTGTCGTTAAATGAAGCAATACATGATGCAATACTTCAAACACTATCCACATTTTCACAATGGATTGCTTTTTAATACACCTTTTGTTTTATTATTTAAAATACTTTTTAAAGGGATATTTTAATTCCCATTTACATTTCAATATCATTGAGTAAAAGTTCCATTATTTGCCAACAAGAAATATTTTATTTTATCGGTTGCCAAGTTAACAATATTACTCCAATACATGTTTAATTTTCTTTTTTCTTGTGCAAATAACTGTCAATTTTATACCCTAATCATACGCAATCTTGTTGTTGCAGGGCATATACTCATTACTAAAATCCCATCACATGTTAAGCAATGAGAGATTTTGTTTTTGTTTCACCGAAATATACTCAAATAATGCTTTCAATACAATGTAACCACAATAACAACAAGTTGTTTCTCTTTCTCTGTCTTTTAGCATATGCTCATTAAAACGTTTATTACTCATTTTAAGAGAAACACTTTGATGTTGTTATTGGTTTATTGTTTACAAAATATTTTTTTTTATTGCATTAACGTCTGTTGTTGTTATTTACTAACTTTCACTCGAGTTAAGACTACACATTACTAAACGTACTGCTTGAATATCAATTTATGAAGATTTTTATCAACAAATAAGATTGAATTAATGAATGAATGGTTTAGAGGCCAAAGTACGTACATACGTATGGACATTGTATAAAGTATGTGTATGCGGGGAATGTGTGTGTCACAAAAAGAGAGCATTTAATGCTTTTAACTATGACGTGTGTTCATCTTTGTTTCGTTTGTTTTATTATTATTAAATCATTATTACATAAAACATTTTAACATTGAAATTGTGCAAAACTTTTAATTACACTGCAGTTGTTTACCTTGATTATGTTTTTCTTTTAAGAGATTTTATAATTTTGTTTCTTTTTTAATAATTTTTATGTATAAATTTTGTATAATAATTTTGTTTTGTACTATATTTATGGAACATTCTTGGCTTATTTTCTTTAGTTGTGCTTTATGAAATATTCTTTCTATTCAAAATAAACAAAATTACGACAGAAAGTATGCGAAATGCAAATAAAAAAATTAATACCGTACGCCCAACAGCGCGATTTATAAAACGTGTATCGTTTTTAACGGATGAAGATAAGAGACTGAAGAAACGAACTTGCGCAGTGCGCACAAAAAGTATTTCGTTTCTCTTTATATTATTTTCAGTGTTGACAAAACTTTTTAACTAAAATCATTAAATACACAAAATAATTATTTGTTAAGATGCGATTTAGATATTAAATAAAGTTCTGAAATAAATCGTGTGAGAGAGTTACTATCGGTCAAGCTGGACCATTCAGGCCGCATATGTACAGGTTTTGTTCTCTTCTATCTTCAAATATCTCCATTTCTCTCTTATGAAAATTGTAGAATCAATTAGACAGGCTTAAGAACCTCTTGCTGAAGCGATGTATGTATCATGACTCAGCGAAAAGGCTTAAGTCAAAGCGTTGTCTGGTGGCATAGCTTACAGCTAATCAGAATCTTGCTAGCAATTTGAAATATACTATCATTAATTTTCCTTTTTGTCCAGCTTTTTTTTAAATCCATTTTATCTTTTTCTTCTATTCTTAAAGCCTGTCAACAAACCGCAGCTCCATATACATCAACTAATAATGACAGCAATACAAATAACAACAACGATGATATGACACCAAAAGATTTTGATCTACCACCAGCCTATGATGATGTTGTTCAATCTTATATGATGGCCAAGCAGACACAAGAGCAACAACACACCCAAGACAGTAACATTAATGAAGGTGCTACTGGAGCTATAATAGCAAATCAATCCTCCAATAACATATCGACAGCTGTTTCAACATTAACCATTGAAAGCGAAATTTCAAATAGCAACCATGTCAGTATCGTGGATTTAGATCAAGCTACAACATCTTCGATTCCAAAACCAACATCTTCGCAACAGCCGCCATCATATGATCACAGTAGTGAAATGTCTACAGCAAACGCTAACGATCATATAGTGTAGTTTTCAAATTTAATCGTTCATAAATTAAAGAAACTTTTAAGCAATATTTTTACAAAGACCAACTAACTGTATACGGCAACGATAACCTATTTCGATAAAAAAAAAAACAAAACTAAAATTCAAAAAAGCATTAAAATTAGGCGATTATTTGTTTTTAATTGTTTTTCAATTACAGTTTTAATCTTGCCTGACGGCTTATACTTATATACTACAATATAAACATATAATTTAAATAAAATAATAAATAAAGAAGGTATTTAAATTTCAAGTTTGTTTTTTAATAATTTATTTTATTTTACATTCTCCAAAAATGTGAATATTTTTGCTTGCTATAAAAGTCCAGCAGAGTCTGGATTAAGAAAGTTAATAAAATAATTGCATTAACTGCCTAATCACCTTAAATTGCATATGATGAAATGGATTTTAATAACTAATTTTATTAAAATATAATCTTAATAATAATACTAAAAAGAATTAACAATTTTTTGGTAGCATTTTACAGTTCAATATGTGCACTTGTGGCCATAAAAGGTTTTCAAATTTCACAAGTTTTAATAATTTATAGCATATTAAAAGTATCATGAGTATATTCGTGCAGGCAATGCATAAAACCCCGCCAAACACGAATATATTCGTGGCTATACAAACAAGTTATTATTGAACAAATATAATAAACCAGTTTGTTACTGTATAAAAAATGCAATTTACATGTATTTATATATGTATTTAGATACATTATATATTTCATTGTAGAAATTCTTAAAAAAAAAACAACAACAAAATATATAATACATGAATATAAATGAAATCGACAACACGACAATCATTATATATTATTTATATTAAAATTATATGTATTTACAGTATTTGAATAAATATAACAAAAAAAAAATCAATTAACGATTAAGAATTTTATGCAATGCAGGACCCCATTTCCCGTAAGGATCTTTGGGTAGAATAAAGATATCATTACACCAAGTATAACCAATGACACGATTCTCAATAATCTTTTTAAATGCCGGATTTTCATGAAGTAAATCTCGATAATTATCATTTGATACGATGGCAGCATCTAATTCAAAAGCTAATTGTAAAATGAAACTGAAAGAAAAAATACTCGATAAGAAAAGTTAGCATAGATGTAATATAAATTATTTTAAAATGTTTTTTATACTATAATTACCGATCATCGTAACTTGAACTTGTGAGACCAGGTAAATTTTTACAAGGTGTTGGCACAATTTTACCAGCTTTATGTAATTTGCCCAGTGCATCGGAATCAGTAGATTTACTTCTATTCATACGAAATTGTGGTATTACAGCTTTGACCTCATGGCCCATTTTCTCAAAGTAATCAATGGCGATTTTCAAACCTTTAA
This sequence comes from Sarcophaga carnaria, assembly GCA_958299815.1. Lineage (NCBI taxonomy): Eukaryota > Metazoa > Arthropoda > Insecta > Diptera > Sarcophagidae > Sarcophaga > Sarcophaga carnaria. Next base: position 11,992,854 of record OY283153.1, read on the forward strand.
CGGAAAATGCCTGATCTAAACCATGTCTGTAATATACAAACGTTACAAAAATATTTTAGTTTTAAAAGTAATAAAATATGGAAACAATATAATTAAGACCAAGACTTACTTAAAGGCCACATTACTACCGTCTATTAAAACCATACGCTTGCCGCTAGTCAATTTTTTATTCTCACTGGGATTATAGGCGTTTTTATTATATTCATTTAATTTTTTCGTTTCGCTTAGTGTAAACAAACTACTATTCATACATTGGCGATTTATAGGCGTAGAAGGTGTTTCACTAATTTTATACATCTAAAATGTAATAGAAATGAAATTAGTTTTTCATTATCAAACTAAAATTGCAAAACTTACTTTATGAGGTGGCAATAGATGGCAATCGTTTATAGAAATAAAATCATTTTTATTCGTTTCACTTACGAATATAATGGAATCGTTATCATCATCATTACAAGGACTCTTTCGTTTTAAAGTTGAACTCTGTTCAATACTCTTAGACATATCTAATTCTATAATTTCATAGCAACTCTTTTCTTTTAAAGATACTTTTCGTTGCCTAGAGGCTGCCTTATCACCTAATACAGTACTAAGTTTTGTGCACTCACTAAATGAATCTGCAGAATCAATAGTCTCCATGCCAGATTTACGGCCAAAAACATCAATAAAGTAGGGTAGCACTACATCAGAACATTCTGCACCGGTTTTCTGGGTATTAGGTGTTGATGAAACTCGTTCTTTAAACGAATGGACTAATGACTGATAATTACTGGAGATATCACTACATGAAGGAGGATCATCATTTTCATGTTCGTTATCATCTTCAATAGTAATTTTGGTGACATGTGGTTCAATAAGAACACAATCGTCATCATCATCATCATCATCATCTCCATTACCATAATTAGCGTTACTTTTAATTGCTGGTGTATTAAGACATAAGGTTTCATCATCTGTACGTATCTCGCCATCTTCTAAACTGATAACGTCATGTGTATTATTACTATTACGTTTAAGTTTTGCTCTTCTAATAGCAACTTTATTTGTATTGATTAAACGTTTTGTGTCTTTCTTGTGCGGCGTAACTTTTCTTGGACTCTTATTATCTTTCATTATAAGAACGCTTCGTTTTATTAGTTTTCTCTGAAATTTAAAATTAAAATAAAAAAAAAAAACCAAGAAAAAAATTGTGTTGATTTTCTTTAACTGCTGAAGATACTTACTGCCTGGTCATCAAATATTTTTTTAAATCTATTCACTTTACCACCTGCACGCCTCCATGGACTTTGATTTTTGTTATTATTCCTCATTGGAGATATTTGCTTTTTACCTTCGCGGCTAGTTGAGGGTCTTTGATCAGTTCGAAACTTTATATAATTTAAAAAATTTGAACATAAATTAAAAATCAAAATTCTTTTATAAAATATTCATCTCGTCTAAATCATATCAAAATTAAAACAAAATTTTATACTTACCTTTAGAAAACAAATTGAAATTTTTGTGATAAATTTAAACTGAAAATTTGACAAACTGTGGAACTTCAAAAGGGTGTACTTTTATCTTTTATTCTTAATACATTAGTAACTGGAACTGGAAAATTGCTTTTATAAATTAAATAGTCTTCGCAGGCGTTTATCTGCTTTAGGCCGTTTTGATAGGCAAAATTTCCACATGAAAATGTTTGGAAGAGTTCAGGGGATATTACAAAGACAGTCCTACTTTGAAACTTCATAGACGGAAGACCCATCTACGTAAACAGAATGGTGCTAGAGAAGGAAATTTGATCGACTGGATATATCTGGGTTGAAATTAAAACAATGACTGGTGAATTCGATTTTCTTAGAATAATTTTAGAATTGCACATGTTGTTCATTTATCATCGAAAATAATTACTTATGAGCCTATTTAGTAGTTCCATTACTAGGTTTTCATTACAATGTGTTCAAAAATATACATATGCTACGAAAATTTCAATTTGCTTTCTACATACTTACCTGTTTGTATATATTTTCAGGATACTATCCTTTTTACTTTATTTTTATTCAATTTTAGGTACAATAAAGATAAAAGAAAACTACAATGTTCACATCGGTATTTAATGTCAATATATATGTATGTATATATATTTGACTAGTTGTTACATTTATTTGATTTATTTGGCATTTACAATTAGATAAACAATATACAATAAACATACAATCAAATTTGCAAAATGAAAAAGCAATATCGTAAGAATGTTGACTTTTATGCTGCTAGTAAAACGTAGAACGGATTTTATTGTCGTTTTTACTGGAATTAAAAAATGTTAAATTTTTAAGTTGTACACTTTCTTTCGTAAAATATAAGCAATAAGCAATTCAGGAATAACCTTTAATAGTTTAAATTCAATGAGTTCTTCTTTAAAAATATTTGTTTAAAAGTTTTGCCGTTTTTTCTATGAATTTCAGAAGAATGCTGGCAATTTATTATTAACATAAAATCAATTTAACAATTTTCTAATTCCTTAAGTTCTTGCTCAATATTTGCACGAGCTGCTTTGGCATATTTTTTACTAAATTCTGGAGTTTGATAAATATCTAAGGCCAGCAATGTAGTTAATGTCTGAAGTTAAAATTTTAATATTAAAAACATGTAGAAGATATTTATTTCATCTTACCTTTCGGCGTAGAATATTGAAATTAGTTTTACCGTATGTTGACCACTCCTGTCGTGATAATTCAGCATAATTTTTATAAACATCTTTATCAGAGCTAGAAACCCAAAAAAAAAAAGATTCTAAATAAATTCTCCAGTTTATATTTTTTAAATATAAGCGTAGAATACTGGAATGTATCAAATTTGTTACACTTACGCCAATATTAATAAATCAAGATCCTGTAGAAATGCCACATCATTATCAATATCGCAATCTATTGGCTCTGTTGTATTTTCGCCCAATAAATAGCATACGGTCTGCTTCATTTTCTCCTTTATCAAATACAATTAATAGCAACATTTTATTATTGATTTAAAAATAATATCATATGTGTACTTACATCTTCAATCATGCCATCTTCACAAAATTGTTTAAATATTTTACAATTCTCTTGTACACAACTTTTATCTAAATCAAATTCATAGTATTGGAAAAAGGCAGCCAGCACAAGATACGGCTTTGCCGTTTCCAATTCTATGCGTTTGGGTGCCAACATACAATTCCAATTGTGATAGACACGTTTATTAGTATCTCCACTAAGTTTATTACGCATACGCTCATACCAGGAACGTATTGTATCTTCTGGTATGTCATAATGATTACAGGCCTTGGACCAAATATCATATAAATCACAATTCGTCATGATAATAATACTTTAAAAGGTTGTTGTTGTTGTTATTTGGATGATTTTCAATTTGATTTTCTTTGTTTAGTTTTAAGTTACTTGGAGGTAGTAATAGGAATAATTTTAATCTAATTTTTTGACTTTGTCGTTTAATATTTTCTATAAAATAAATATTTTCGTTTTCTGTTGCTTATTATTGTTATTAACAAAAATCTATGAGTCAAAAAATTTTCTTTAATACAACGTTGTTAGAAAAAGGGGTGGTACGAATTGACTGACTTTTTTCTTCATTGGGGGTGAAAAACTTGTAGCTTAAAAGCTAAATAAGAATTTTCAAAGTTGCCATATTATAAAACAGAACAATGGAATCGATAAGATACGAGCTATAATGGAGAAATGCAATGTATACTTTCTCAATTGTTCACATAATTCTATTGCAAACATAGTTTTTGACCAAAACAGCTTGACGAGAACAAACTTTCACATTCAAAACATGATATTTTTTCAATATACTTTTCTTATACCGATTGTGATATCTTATCCAAGATTTCTGTTGAAATATCGAAATGAATTGAATTTGTAATTGCTATAGCTTCCATCTGTTATTTATATTCCATCTTGGAAACTCAACAATATCTATTTAGATCTGTATTCATTCGAACTAAAGAATTAATCCTTGGTGGTTAATTTTCTAGTGTTTTGGCGTCGACCTCAGGGCCATCAACAGCCAGTTTTATATACAAGAAAGAACCCAAAAAAGAACATAAAAATGAGAGACTGTAGAAACAACGTCGCCTTTAAATATACGTATGCTCTTGGCGAAGACATACCTAATTCCAACCCTCTTGTATGGATGTGAGCTCTTTGCGGGTTTGGACCCGATACTGGACTACAATTTTCTAGATCTAAAAGAGGCTATAGGATAAACGCCGTAAAGTACGTAAAAACAGGTGCCTGAAAGGCACTTTTATATTAATGCTATTCGTTCGTGGAACCAACTTCCGCCGGAAATTCAATTGAAAAGCAATGTAATGCAATTTAAGACAGCAATTTCAACTTTTTTTTAGAATTCTCCATTTAATTTAATCCAATTTAAGGCTAACTTAAATCTAATTAATATAATTTTTGCATTCTTTGTGAAACTTACATATATATAATTATTAACTTAATCATTATAACATTGCATAAATAAGATTAAATGCTTATTGTACTGGAGTTAATCAATAAATAAATAAAATAAAAACCCGGTCTTTCTAGCCACATCATACCTAAAAAAATACCAATGCAAGATACGTCTGCTATGACATCTTGCTAGACGAAACGGTTGGAAAAAATTGGTTGAATTGAACGACATGTAATAAATTGCATTGAAATTAAGCCTAAAAACAACTAACCCAATCAACCAACCCATTTCTCAATAAATGCCCAACACTACATCCCACCAGTATCAAATATTTTTACACTATTCCATCTCTCTGACTTTTATAACATTCCAGTAACACACCTGGCAGATTTTGTTGCAGAATCGACAGGTATTTTGTACTATTGAACTCACGTTATTTTTCGAAATGCAACCTTTTATTGGTCCATACCACAGTCTTCAAAGTTCCAATATTCGTGCATTGCAACATCTGATTACTAAACTCCAATTTTGAGAGGATTAATCTAGATGCCGTCAATATTTAAATGTATAAGATCTGTTGAGGATGTTATTCCATAGCTAAATTGTTCTAACGAGGCCATCACAGTCGATAGAAGATAAAGTAGCAAATCATATGTATTAAAATTTTGCATTTCAGTGTACAATACCTAGGTGCGGATACGGCCGAATTAGCTCAGACCTAGAGACAATTTGTAAAGATATATTGAAACAACCAAAACTACATGCCGATATCCTTAGCAGCTCATACAAAAATTATTAATAAAAATTTAGAAACTTAAAATAACTTTTTGGTAAAAATAATTTAACAAATAAACAACCAAAATACACAATTAAAAGGCTTAAGACAGAAAATGAAAGTAACATACACTTGTATCCGAATTTGTTTCTTTTACCCCATCTTGTTGCTGCTGGTGCTGATTATAGTCCCCAGAAAGCACATTGTTTATGTCACTGGTGGTCTTTTTAGGTTTACCGAAGTGTGCCATTATTTTCCTCTGTTTCTGATTTTTGCGTTTTACAATACGTTTTTGTTTTTTAACTGAACGCCTTAAAGTTTTCCTGGACATTGCCAAAAGAAAGTTAAAAATCTTGCAGTTTATTTGAGCAATTATTGTTTTTTGATGTTTTTATAAATAATGAGAACAATTGACAGTCTTAAACGTCAATGTTCAACAGCGACTCTGACTTTTTAGTATTGACGCCGTTCAGTGCTGTCGGTTTTGGTTATATTTCTCACCATGGTTAACTGCAGTTAATTATTTTTTTGTTCAATGCGTTCATTCCTCGCAACACAGGTGGTGGTGGTTAGACAAATTCGTTCGTTCGTACCTAAAAAAAAATTTAAACAAAAAATAAACGTTTTTAATTAATTCTCCCATTCTTTTTTGTATAAATTATTTTTATATATGAAAATTAAGCTCCTTATTATTTGTGAAGAATTTATGGCATGTGGTGAGTTCCTTCTATGTGTTGAAAAAGAATGAAGTTCGCAACTATACCGTTACTTAAAAATGTACCACATTAATGACACGCAAGCATTGCCATTTTGCACTGCATGACCACATGTGGGGTTTGTATATGGAATAAGCATACATAATCTCGATTAGTGGAGTCACAAACACTGAATAAGTAAAGTAATTTATTACGCATCTAAAAAATTAAAATTAACAAAATATTGTGTAATGCATAAAAAACTAGTTTAAATTATTTGTAAATAAATTTTTGAGTAATTTTCCTACTCTTAAACTTATCCAAAAATGAAGTATGTGAATATAAATTAATATAACATGAAAACAGAAAACTATCTTTTCTACTTAAGAATTAAACAAACTTGGTTATTTTTCTCCTTTTTGGTGATTAAAGATAAATATGAATTCACATCAAAATAATTCACAATATTGTGAAAAATGTTGCCAGACATAAAATCAAGAATTGTTCTGCCTAATGTTTATATTAACATTTATAACAACTCTGTCTTAAGAGCTTTTTTAACCAAAGAACAAATTTGTTGCTAAAACAAAATATTCTTTATTTAAATTTTGCAAATTATTACGCACAAATATAACCTATAGCAGCGGATAACTATCGCATAAATATCCTTGAAAAAAGTACGTAGTAAATAATTAAAGTTTAAAAAATATTTAGAAGGGCAACAAGTGGAATTTCTTTTTCTGAGAATATTAACATTCCATCCATAATATTTCAATTGTGAAATAGCGTAAAGTTCTATCGTTTTTAGCTTCCAAGTATGTAACAATTAGTTTGTAGATAAAGTATTTGCACTTTATATTGTTATTAACGTTTACAAATTCTGTTTAAGTATATAGTGAGTTTTCCAGACGGCATTGACGATTTTGACGACGCCATGGACTTTTGGGGAATTTTCATGTTCTTCCTTTTGGCATTTATCATAATGAGCTGTTGTGGTTTTTGCTGTTCCCGCAACCAACGCGGTGCTGTCTTATCGGGTAAGTTCTCTTCAATTGATAAAGTAAATACTTGTTAAAATAGACGATAATTTTTTTTGACAACCACTTTATTGTTGTTGCTAATGTTTGTATAACAGATCAGATTAAACAATTTGTATCAACATACAGTCAACAAAGCAGTCACAGAAATCTGCTGAATAGACGTAAATTAGCTTTGTTAAACGAATTGTTATTGTTGTTAAGAAGGGGCGACGAGGGCTTTAGCGTTTCCTTTTTCATTTGTACAATTTAATTTAGATTTTCGCTCACGCTTTTGATATGAATCATACTTATACATGTACATGTATTTGAATATACAATTCCCATTTCAGTCAGTGTCCGGTTGAAATATTTAATTTTTCAGGTTATAACGTTATTAGACGCTAATATAACAAACGAAAAAAAAAGAATAATAATAAAGAAGACTACTTTATTCCTATTTAGGTCTCTAGAGTATTATCAAAAAAATAAGTAATAATTTTTTGTAGTCCATTGTTTCATGCATTTATGATATGCTCACAATTAAAATTTTCTCAAATTTCTGTATTATGTTATCAAAGTTATAATATACATATATGTAAATATGTATAGAGAAGGGGGTAATATTATTCTTGCAAGCTGTAGATTAGGCGCTACACAGATTGGAATATGAAAAGAAAACAACAAACAAAGAAGAAAAAAAGTATAAAAACTTCAAGCCCAAAAATGCTATTGGATATTTCCAAGTGGAAAATATAATATAAGTATTTCAGATTAGAATCTAACAACGGCAATTGGGTTCTTATGTTTTATTGGATATCCTATATTATATTACTGTATTGTTTTTATTTCGATTGTATATTTTGATACTTTTCTATACAGTGCACGCGCGCTAATGTGAACACCGCTTAATGTGAACATTTTTTTTTGCTTCATTGACTACTCTAAAATATGAAAAATTGTAAAAAGCCATATAATTTGAACAGAATTTTTTTTAATTTGAAACGTTGAAATTTTGTGTTTATTAGTTGTGGGAATCCCAGTTTTAGGTGTACATATATATATGTATGTGTTAGTACATATGCTAGCATATTTATTCTTCAATTGCTATTTAGATACTGTGAAGAAAGTTTATGAAGATTAGATTATAAAATGTGTTCTAAAAAAATAAAAAATTCATAAATAATGATTTTGGTTTAAAAGATGGTATAATTCTGTTTCAAAATTTTTGGGTATTCGAAAATGTGAATAATTCGCAAAAGTGAACAACGCCAGTTTTAATTAGTTCACATTAGCCAGCGTGCACTGTATTCTCTTATAATTATACGAAAGGGAACATTTTTCTTAAGTAATTACCAATTTTTGTTAAACGATATAAAGTTTACCAGCTTGTCCATTTCAAAACACTCACCACTCTGGAGATGTGTTTTGGATCATTATCATTTTATTTTGTTTGTTTCATGGAAATTAAATTTAGACACGAATCAGTTATAAAATACGATATAAATAATTTAAAATTCTCTATTTAAAGGCGTAATTTAGAAGATAATTTAAGCATTAAAATATTTACGTTTTGTCATATTCAAGGGTTAAATTTTTTATTCATGCCATATCTTACAGACTTTTAGTTGCCTATGTATTATGGACATTCAGTAGATTTAATGCAATTCTAACTTTGAAAGCTCGGGACAGTATTTATTTTTTTTTATTTCATTTAAAATCAGTTCAAATTGTCAACTTTATTATTATACAAAGACACGTATGCGAATACGTATATCGTAAATTAATTACATAATATTAATTCCGTTGTTATACAGGACAAACTGTTTGAAGAAATTAAACGGTTCATCTTCAAAATATAAAAAATTTAAATATTTTATAAAGACTGGCTATAACAGGCCATGAAGCGCTAATGAATATTGCGGTTTAAGATACATAAAATGGGTTTAAGTTAAAAAATTCACAGCTTTTGTTGACTAGTGATTTACTAGCGAATGATATATATTTTTAACTTTGATTTAGAACGATATGGCCTGTATGCTTGTAAATAATAAAATAGATTTTCAAAAAAAAAAAAAAAAATGCTATTATTAGCCGTTAGTTTGCTATAAGTACAACAATTTGACAGCTTTTTCAGCGTTGGAACTGTTGCCAATTTAAAAATGTTCAATGGTTCGATAAATGAAAGCTAAAGCAATCCAAACTCTTCGATTAAAATATACTTTCTAGTGTTTCTAACAGAGTACTTTATGGTAAAATATTTTTCGGTATTGAGCCTTTAAGCTTTTAACAAGTGTTAGCAAGAATATGTATACGAAGAATATTTATACGAAATTAATTTTGTCCATATCCGATCTTTTTGGATGAATTTTTTTGAAGGTTTTAACAATTCTCATATTAGTACTCAATGGGATTTAACCCTGTGCAGCTTAATGTCTCGATAATATTTGTTTCAGACAAATTTCTTTTCCTATTCGATGTATTTTGAAATCACCCATCAAGCGATATTTCTCACGCCTTTATTGTGTAATACACAGCATCCATTCCATCCACTATTAAGGATAAAAATTCAATTGCAAAGTATGAAAAAATAACACCCACTATTTATAGTAGAAATAGTTCAGTGTTGGTTAGGATTTTTTGGTCAGAAGAAGCCTATTCTTACGACAACATACAGAAATTATTGCAGCATGGAGTTGTTACTCGAATACGCGAATTACGTCTTTTTGAAGATGTAATGTACCCTGTTTATAATATAAATGTATTATAATAGTACAATTCTGGAAGAGAACTATTTTTATACGAATTACACTCCAATTTTGAAATTTAAAAAGAGTTAAATTAAATAAATTTATCTAATTTTATATATATGTATTTGTCTATTAACGGCAATATATGTATGTAATACCAAAGAATATGGATATAAAGAATACGCATTATGTAGAAGTAAAATTTCTTATGGCGGGTTGTAACATTACGACTCGCTCTTACCAAAATCTTTTTTAATAATCATTTCATGATGAGGGGGAGGAAGACAGAAGGAAAATAAACACAAACAAAGAGCGTAACAATGTCTTGCTCTCATCGTACGTATGGACATATGTATGTATTCTTGTGTTTTTTGATTTAGTTGTCGATCAGACTGCGACAAGAACACATGTGTGGCGGATGCTTTATCATTTTATTTCAGAATAACACTCGAAGAATATTTTGTGTTAAAAATGTTCTATGTCATTAGCTGGGCGTATTTAATTTTTTTATTTTGTCTCATAGTATAATTTTTTTAAATGCTTTGGAATGCTCGTTTTTTTTTCTTTTAATAAAAAATGGTTTTTTTATTTATCTAAAAACATGGCCTAATTTTTAAGCCAAAGATGGATAGCTTTATGTTCTTTTAATAATAAAATGGATTTTTTATTTTATTTTTATTTATCTAAAATTATTAAGCCAAAGATAGATAGCTTTACATATGTTTGTTGATGAAATGAAAATAAAAATAGCGTATATTACTAACACTTTTATATGGCTGTAATTAAATAAATTGTCTCAACTTATTTTCTCTCTCTTACTAATTTTTGGTAAACCCTGATCTAAAAGTATTCACAAATATACAAAAGTACGAACGATGAGAGCCACGCATTGTTACGCTCTTGGTTTCTGTATCCTTCTCTTCTATCTTTCCCCCCGCGTCATGAAATATTTTTGAAAAATATTCCAAAATATGTTGAAATGCACATTCTTTATACTTTATTTTCTTTGGTAATACATATGTATTCAATTTTTATCAAATTAATAGATAAATTATATTTTTTTCCGTTCTGTTATTTGTTCATCAAACGTACCCTTTAGTTTTCTATTCAATTTCAACGACTTCACATAAAACAACTAATTCTATTCAAATAAGAAAATGTTTTATTTTTACTTCGAAATTTGGTTTCCAATATTTATGATATTGTTTTTTATTATGTTAATGTTAATATTAATTCGTATAAGATATAGACTACTTGCAGCAGCTCGCACAACGTGTATTATAACAACCGCACCTGGTATGATTTTTTTCTATATTAACTAAAAAGGAATTATTCTTATATTTAATTTCGTACAACTAATATGATTGAACATGTATCTATGTATACATGTTGAGTCATAATCATTTCCAATATTCCAAACCATTTTAATTTTCCAATATATTTTTGTAATACCATTTATATGGGTTCTTCCTGTCTAGAATACTTAATGGTATTAATATTTTTGATTCATTAGGCTTTACGTTTTTACTTTGTTTGTTTGTTTACTATATTATTCTTTTCGAAGCAAATTGTTCTAAAAAAATTTAGTTCATTTTTATAACTTGAGCGCATTAAATCTTTTGAAGAAAAATATTGTTTTTAATGAAATTATATTTAAATATAATTATTGCATTCATATGCATTGTGTTGTTGGCAGCAACTTTTATTTTGATTGCATTATATTTGCGATGCCGAACATTAATATTGAGCAGAAAGGACCAGAATTCGGATAATGGTTTGTTTATTTCCATAAATTTATACAAAGCAAAAGAACGAACTATTTTTAACGATAACGATTTTATTGGAAATTATTTTATGTTGACAGAGACTGTTAAGTGGGGCATAATTGAAAAGTATAAAAAGAAAATCGATTAAAAATTTCAAAAATAAGAAAAAATTGGAGAAAATATAAAGAAAGACGAAGGAAAACCTATAAATTTTAAACAAATGTACCCCCAATAATCGTATAAAATCGAATGTAAAATAGAATTGTGAGGAAAATGGACCTAGTAGACTGGATAGCCACTGTATCGAGGATTCCAAAACAGTTGTCGTTACGATTGGGCATTAGTTGGGACGGGAGAATAGGCAACGAAGCTAATTGTTTTCTTGAAATGAGCAACAAAAAGTTTTCTATATAAGTAGGGCAGAATTGTCGCATTTCAATCTTTTTGTCGATGAGTTGCTTTTTTTTTTTGTGGATTGTTTTTATTTCTTATATCAGTGACTTGCATTTTTTGTGTAGATCCCTTGCATGTTTTGGACAATGACTTGCACTTTTTGGGTCGATGACTTGCAGTTTTTTGTCAATGGCTTGCATTTTAGCCGGAATTTATTGAAGCGGGTCAATACGTCACTACTTCATTGTCTTAACGACTTTTCGATATTGCTCAAGTTGCAAAATAAGTTATTTTTCATTTGAATTTTGGCATGCTCTGAGCAGGTTATAACGAGTTAAAACCAAAACGTTAGGGTCTTGTATTTAATATTATGAATTCATAAGAACTGTTATTGTGTATGTACAAAACATATAAAAAAAAATGTTACTTTATTAATCGATAACTTTAATCATTTTTTATAAAAAAAAAATACAATTAAAAAAATTTAAAATCATTGCAGTAATTTGTATTAAAAATTTATGACACAACATCGACGTAAGCCGGCTATCTTATCGTTTGAATTAATCAGGTTTATAACTGTTTACGGAATATTTATAATCGATATGCATTTTTTCAAAATTACAAAAATTTAAATATAAAGTTTCTAATCTAGTTTGCGTACAAGTATTTTCCATTAAACGTAAAACGATAATTGCAAGGAAAGATTTGTAACCAATAGAGTTAATTGGGATAATAAATAATAATTGCACGGATATTTTATATACGCATAGGAGAATTTTAATTCTTATACTTCATCTCTGAGTAGAGGAATTGAGGTGTAATTGTCATAAAAACGTCGTCTATATTGCTTTAATTGGATCATAGCATCCTAATCAAACGTTATTAGTTATTTCAATAATGTCTAATATTCTATTTAAGACTAATGACAAAGAAATTGTAGAAGTTTACGAATATTAAAATTTCTAAAAATTATGGGCTGAGGATTTAATGAATATTTTTCAGATTTAAGAGCTTAATTTCTAAAAACAATACAAGAAGAGTGTGTCGAAGTCTATTTTGCATATTCTCACAGCTGACTGGAGACAATGAAAGTAATAATTAGTAACAGTAGCGTAGCTATTGAGTCGTTAAAGTTGCCCTCTGTATGGCGCAGTAGATTTTACTGTTATATTAATTAGTAACAGCAGTGTGTCCAAATCTATTAATTCGTTAAAGTAACCTTACAGTATAACCTGTACTACACTAATGTACTCCAGTGAACAAGGAGTACAAGGTGTTACAGAAAAGATTCGCCCTGTAGCTGTACTACATATTTGGACATGAAACATTTTTCATGCTGAAGTCCATTAACATTCTTTAACATTCCATTAACACTCTTTCGTCTTTCTCCCTCCCAGAATAAAAGTGTTTAGGTCCAACACATTGTTTTACATGAATATGGGTTAACCTTGCAGCGTATACAAACATTTACAAGAAACAATATAATTCTTTGGGTTCAACGTTCCAAAAGAATACAATTTTTCGGAGAAAAAAAAAATAATATAAAAATTAATTACAATTTGTGTACGGGTATCATAAACCTTAATACGTATCATAAAAATTGTCCTTGCGTAGAGTAACAAAAAGTCTGAATAGAATGTTATTTTTGTTCAATATGACGTTATCTTATCGAAAAAGCAATTTAAATCCAATTTTATTACTCACTTCAAAAGCACCTAATCAAATGGGTAGTCCGTACGAGTACGATTTTCATCACAACTGTTTCTAGTCAACATGTGTATAAACGTAGTTCAACAAAAGCATCCATCGATACAATTCAAGTTAAGACTGCAACGTTTAAACATTCCCAAATTGATTGTTTAATTAAAATAGTGAAATATTATAATTTTTTTTAAGAATTCTCATTAATTTTAAATTACAAAGTTTTAGTATTGAAAGAATAAAAAAAAATTATCATGAGTAGTGAAATGAAATACATCGATCCCAATACTTCTACAATTATTGTCTGTGTAATTTTCTCTGTTGTCTTTATCATATTTATAATTGTAATGTGTAAATCATACATTAAGAAGAGAAAACGTAATGTGGATATGCTGTTTCCAAAAAGTAAGATAATGCTAGTATACACTCACGCTCACATAAAAGTAGAAAAACAAAACATACTAACAAAATCTGTAATTGCAAATTAAATTTGAGTTTTACTAAAAAGTATTAAACAATTTAAATAGTTTGAACAACAACATCTAGTATATGAAGTGATTTAAACATCAATTTTACACATTTGTTAGTAAAAGTTGAAAGTCATGTTGTGCAATAGGATAAACAAAATTTGCTGTATTAGTTGAAATTTGTAGGCATTAGAGAAATTAGAAGATGTGCATCTAAACAAAAAAAAAACTAAGATAAAGTTTAAAATTAAAATTCACTTTGCAAAGGGATGTGATATTTTTCTTTTTATTATCCCTTAAGGGTTAACATATCAAGCATAATGTATTGTATCTGTTCTTCAATAATTGAAGTGTAGTATAATTAAAAAGAAGAAATTTATAACAACAATAAGGTTAAAGACATGAACTCTATGGATTATTAAACAATGTGATACCAGAATGTGTATATGTTGGCAATAAGTATACAATTTTTGAAAAAAAAAAATCGTTCATATGTTAAAAGTGTTCAAATCACCTTAAATTCCTCATTTTTGAAGCAGTACGAAAACATACCTTGAGCATCAATTTTTGTGAATTATTCGAAAAATTAAAACAAACAAAATTTTTCACACTTTTGCAAAACTACAGGAACTAAATAAGAACGATCCTAGGTGTACTGAAGTCTCAGTTAGGTGTTTATTGTTTTCTGTGAAATTTCAAGCATATTTAAACTTGCTGGGTATTATCCCAAAACATTATTAATAAGAACTTCTTCAAAATATTGGTTTTCCACCCAGAATTTAATTGTTGAGATTATGTTAACATTATTTACTAATTCGGATTTTTATAAAAGAATGTAAGCCTAGCGAGTCAGACAGATTTTAATTTCTTCTAAACAATTTTGACAGATGTCACGCGCAAATCTGTTACTTATTGTATAATTTATTATGGGCCTTTACTAAAATGTTATAAAATTTAAATAAATTCTACTATAGAGAAATAGTTTTGCTTTTACCACTTATGTTCTCACAGGAATCAAAGGAGTTCAATAGTTTCCGTGTATTTTCCAATAAGAATTTGTTATACTCTTAATATTCGTTTTATTTGTAAAAATTTTTAATATAAATTATTATTTTCAGCGAAAGTTTAGCAAATGTGTAAATGTTTTATTATATGTAAACATACAACATTTTCTGTCACGTAATTTATCACTAAATTTCATTTGGTACAGTAGGACCTTGATTATCCGTGATGGTCGGGACCGTAAGCATTCCGGATAATCGAATTTCCCGGTCAATTGAGTACCAAAGTTGGCTAGTTTTTTAATAGATATTTTTATTAGTTAATAAATGAAAAAAAAAACTAAATAATTCAAGGATTTTATATACATACATGTTTCAAAACCGCACTTCTCAAATTTCTAAAATAATAGAAAAAAATTTTTGCTTATAATCACGGATAATAGAGGTAATCACGGTTAAACAATGCAGAAAAATTTAAGTCGATCCAAAATAATCCATCTCGGATAATTGATGTTGCCGGATAATAGAATCACGGATAATCAAGGTCCTACTGTACTTTGATCGATATATTATAAAATTCTTTTTGTACTTAACACACCTCTTTTGACGTCAAATAATTTTCGTATCTCTTGATTTATAAGCGTTAATAATTAAAACGTGTAGACCTATCACCCACAACTTTTTTTCAAATATTTTTAGTCCAGACAATTCTGACATCATAACAGAACGCTATAAATGAATTGAAATCT
This sequence comes from Sarcophaga carnaria, assembly GCA_958299815.1. Taxonomy (NCBI): domain Eukaryota; kingdom Metazoa; phylum Arthropoda; class Insecta; order Diptera; family Sarcophagidae; genus Sarcophaga; species Sarcophaga carnaria. The sequence continues at coordinate 12,008,610 of OY283153.1, forward strand.
TTAAAACTCCTAAAAGTATGTATATTAAACACTTTCTTGTATTTAATTTTTATAAAAATAATAACAATAATAATTGTTATTTCTTATCACAATTACGTCAAACCACCAGATTCTATTTTTAGAAAAAAAAATAGTTAATTTATAACGCCGACTGAAAGCGTGTTAATGGTCACGGCATTATTTGTGATGAAATATTTTTATTCAATATTGCAATGAAACAAATGATAGTAAAATAGCATTCGTAGTACATATATTGTAGTTGATAAAGGCGGCAAGCGTAAAGCAATAATTCATTGTGATAAACTTGGAATCCGGCTTACAAAAACTATTGTTTTTAAAGTTTTTACTGTTCGTAAATAACGTTTAATTAGGTTAGGTTAGGTTAGGTTAGAGGGTAGCTTGCCGTTCACATGCAACTTCACTCGGAGTTCCATAAAATACGTTAATAAATTATGATTTATCAAAGATTTATTCAAATTTAATTAAAAAAAATCCTTCTTTGATTAAATCATAATTAAAATATATGGAACCCGAATCTGGAAAGCTAAACCATAAAGTTGGCAAATTCAAATGACAAAAGAATAAAGCTCAATGACCAAGTAGTATACACATGTACCAGCGTTGATGTTAATTCCAGAATTGCAATAATATTAAGATTTATTCAATGATCTAAAAACTGACCTCATCCAAGATGAATTTTTGTAGTAATCCATATCTCCTGCCAACATTTTCAGCATCAAATAACCTTAATCACATCCTTTTATTTAGTCGTTCGGTTTTATTTTATTTATTTTTTTTTTGTATTTACAATCATTTAATTAATGTTTTTTCCCTCTCTTTTTGCCGCTATTGTTGCTATATAGTTTAGCTTAATAGAACTCTAATCTTTTTTTGTATTTACATATATTTGAGATACAAGTGTCGACTACTTAATTAACTCAACGTTAATGGATAGGTTTCTAACGACATATCTTATCATTTAGATATTGCACAGTATGTAACTAAAAATCACTGCAAATTAATTTTGTTCTTAAATCGTATGTCTATTAAACAATTACTTTAATGTCAATAGTTTCTAGTGAGACGTTGCTATTGCAAGCAGTTACTAAATCGTAAATTAAATATCGTAAAAGTTGCTAAATGCTCGATCCTGATGTAGTCATGATTTCGGTATTCGGTTTTGTTATCGTCAGTGTAATTCTTATATTTTTATTCTATTTTTTTCGGCGCAAATATCGTTGCAAACATTCTGAAATATTTCCGAAAAGTAAAGTTTTCAATTTTTATAAGTATCAAACGTTCTTAAATATTGTCTTACAGTGGTTACGAATTAGCTTAACATTATCGCTTAAGTGAAATTCGGTCTTTTTCAATAAATTTTATATGTAAATGGAAACTTAATGGTACTTACGGCAACAGTTTTTTGGAAGCAATACGTGTAACCTTAAGCTCTTTCTATATTGCAGCCTTTAGTTGCAATATGTACAATATTTGGTTTTTGAAAGGCGTTTCCATAGCTTAGGGAACAGAAAAAATTTGTAAGAGACCAAATCTATAGAATAGGGTAGCTTATTATGGCCAAAACAGAATCACAAACTGCCATGATAAGGCAATCAGTCTTAATCCAAAATTCTTGGCTCGGTAGGTTTTTTTTTAAATTTCGCAAACGAAGCGTATGCAAAAAATAAAGTGAGTCTAAACGTAATCTTCACGTTCTTGGCCACATATATGGACGTTTAATTTTTTATAATTATAATTATTTAAAGTAATAATAAAAAGAACTAAAATTTGATAATAACTTATTGACTACCAAATCCTCCAACAAGAGAAGTAAACATTTTACCGTTTGTCTGCACTGATGATATTATTTCCGATGCATAGTTAGATACATAAAAAAGTAAAATAATTCTTCGGTACTCTGTTTTATTGGATTATATCAAGAAATCGTTAATATTTGAAAAAAATAATATCAGATATATTTAATATAATAAGTTTTACCATCACCATCAAAAAAATCTAAAAGCTGGACTAAAATTAATTCTGAAATTAGACTGGACGATATAGGTCATTATCCTAAATACAAGGAACTGAAAAATCCCTTCAGATGTTACGACAAAAATTGTGTAAGACGAACTCGCTGCATTTGTGAGAAATGTGAAGAATATATATGCCTGATATGCCCGAAATGTACTAAATCATTTCACACATAAATTACCATTAACGGTCAGTGGCCACAAATGTGAAAGTTATTCCTTTTTGTGAGTTTACATTGTTTTAAATTTTTTTTGCTTTCTGAATTCCTATTAAAATAAAATTAATTAATTTAAAAAGAAAAAATAATCGTCCCTGAAGAGGTTAAAAAAAAAACACAAATTGTTTTCACATTTTTCTTAATTTTAAATCTTCTCATAACTTAATGCAATACTGCATAATAAGAATTCAGTTCCTTAAAAACAAAGTCTTTAAAACAATTTACTGTAAAGAAACATTGAAACACTCAATAGTTCTTATTATGTATATTCACATATTAAATACCAATATTTATATGTACCTACCTACTACCTATTATCGATAAGATAAACAGAATTTTAAGAAATGTCAATGTTATTTCACAGCATGAAAGAGAAAAAGCTTTTGTAAGTTCTATAAATTAATTCCAACAACTTTTTCCTAACACTTATTAATCGTATAAACAATACGATAATTCTTATTAAAGAATTTTATTGAACAAGAAAGTAAAATAAAAAAATTCTCCAATAGAAGCTTTTGTATTTTCCGGCCAAAGACAATTTGTAGTTTTATAATAATAATAATAATAATAATAATAATAATGAATCATACAATACGTTAATAATAAATAATTTCAAGCACTGCAAAATACGTACATTGTTATACAGTCTTCAGTTATTCAAGTCAAGTTTCAATTGACAGTGTTATTACATTATCTTTATACTAGATTGTGCTGTATTTAAATATATAGAAAAAATCAAAAATATAAAATGGGCTCCCACTTACCCACAGTTGCATTAGTTTCAATTATAATTGGGGCTTTAATTGGTATTGCAATATTAGTTTTTTGGATTGTTATGATTGCAGTATATTGTTATAAACGCACAAATGTTCACAGCCAAACAACAGTTTTACATCCAAGTATGTAATATTTTTATTTTATTTGTTTTCATGAATGAATTGTTCCTTATTGAATTGTAAGCTTATTTAGCACAAGAAATAATTTTTTTAACAAATTCTTTAAAAGGCTTGTGTTGTACATAACATTACGATTTATCCCAGATCGTAAAAGGATAGTGAAAATCCTTTTTTGCTTAAATGATAATTAAAATATATGGAACCCGAATCTAGAAAGCTAAGATCAGACGATGGCTAAAGCTCAATGACGTCGCCATTAACATGTAGCAAACCAAATTGTGTATGTATCAGCGTTGATGTTAATTCTAAAACTCATGCCTTCTGCTCGGTGCAATAATGTTAGATTTTCGGCAATGAGCCAATAACTGACCTTATCCATGATTATTTTTTATTTTCAGAAATCCATATCTCCTTTCAACATTTTCATCATCAAATTACCTTAATCACATCCTTATATTTAGTCGTTCGGTTTTATTTTCTTTTTTTCGTATTTACAATCATTTAATTAATGTGTTTTCCTTCTTCTCTTTTTGCCGCTATTGTTGCTATATAGTTTAGCTTAATAGAACTCTAATCTTTTTTTGTATTTACATATATTTGAGATACAAGTGTCGACTACTTAATTAACTCAACGTTAATGGATAGGTTTCTATCGACATATCTTATCATTTAGATATTGCACAGTATGTAACTAAAAATCACTGCAAATTAATTTTGTTCTTAAATCGTATGCCTATTAAACAATTACTTTAATGTCAATAGTTTCTAGTGAGACGTTGCTATTGCAAGCAGTTACTAAATCGTAAAAAAATATCGTAAAAATTGCAAAATGCTCGATCCTGAGGTAGTCATGATTTCGGTATTCGGTTTTGTTATCGTCAGTGTAATTCTTATATTTTTATTCTGTTTTATTCGCCGCAAATATCGTTGTAAACAATCTGAAATATTTCCGAAAAGTAAAGTTTTCAATTCTTATAAGTATCAAACGTTCTTAAATATTGTCTTAAAGTGGTTACGAATTAGCTTAACATTGTCGCTTAAGTGAAATTCGGTCTTTTTTCATAAATTTTATATGTAAATGGAAACTTAGTGTTTTTGCGGACTTTTTTTGTTCATTCATACATCAATATACTTACGGAAACAGTTCTTTGCAGTCTTTATTTCCAATATGTACAATTTTTGTTTTTTGTAAAGCGTTTCCATAGATTAGCGAACTGAAAAAATTTGTAAGAGATCAAATCTATAGAATAGGGTAGCTTATCGTAGCCAAAAAATAATAACAAACTGGTTCGGTAGGGTTTTTTTTACATTTCGCAAATGGTAAATAATTCCAAAGAAAATAAAGTGTTTTTTGTCTAGTCGTATCTTAAAAAAAAAAACAAATTGTTTTCACATTTTTCTTAATTTTAAATCTTGTCGTAACTTAAGTGTAATACTGCATAATAAGAATTCAATTCCACAAAAACAATGTCTTTAAAACGATTTACTGTAAAGAAACATTAAAACACCCAATAGTTCATATGTTTATTCACATATTAAATACTAATATTTATATGTATGTGCCTACATATTTAACACTAAATTGTTATTATCGATAAGATAAACAGAAGTATGAGAAATGTCAATGTTATTTCACAGCATGAAAGAGAAAAAGCTTTTATAATTTAAAAGTTTGATAAATAAATTCAAACAACAAACAATACGTACAACATATCTTATTGCAGAATTTTATTAAACAAGAAAAATAAAGAATCCCCCAATAAAGACAATTTGTACTTTTATAATAACAATAATGAATCATACAATACTATGATATTGAAAGTATAATCTTATCATTATTTATATACCATACAGTACGTTAATAATAAATAATTTCAACAATGTACTACACAAAACATACATTGATATACAGTCTTCAGTTATTCAAGTCAAGTTTTAATTGACAGTGTTATTATATTATAATTATACTATATTAATATATAGAAAAAAAATTAAAAATATATAAAAATATAAAATGGACTCCGGCTTACCTACAGGTGCAATAGTTTCAATTGTATTTGGGGCTTTAATTGGTACTGCAATGTTAGTTTTTTGGATTGTTATGATTGCAGTATGTTGCTATAAACGCACAAATGTTCACAGCCAAACAACAGTTTTACATCCAAGTATGTAATTTTTTTTTTTCATTTTATTTGTTTTCATGAATGAATTGTTTCTTAAGTTAATAAATTGTGAGTTTATTTTGAACAAGAAATAATTTCTTTTTTAATAAATTCCTTAAAAGGCCAGTGTTGTACATATACGGTTAACCAAATCATTAAACGATAGTGAAATTGTTCATATTCAATACGGAAACATTTTTTTTTTTCGAAGCAATGTTTATAACCTTAAGATCTTTGCATTTTGCAGTCTTTATTTTCTTTATTTTCAATATTTAAAATGTTCTGTCCTTTAAAGAGTTACTATAGTTTGGGAAACTAATCATGGATATTCGCAAATGATGTTTATTTAAATTGTTCGTGTACATATTAAATTTTAATATGTAAATGTACGTCTTTATCACTAAATTGTTATTTTTGATAAGATAAGCATAATTTTGAGAAATTTCAATGGTTTTCCGAACAATGAAAGAGAAAAAGCTTTTATAGTTTAAACAATCCTTTTTTAACATGCATACATTGATCGTATAATCAATAGGGATAAGAAAACAATTTGTATCAGATGGCAATTTGGAATTTTATAACAAAAATAATAATAATGAATCATAAAATACCATGATATTGAAAGTATAATCTTATCAATAGTGTACGTCAACAATAAATAATTTCATCAAACCACTGCGTACACCACACATTGTTATACAGTCTTCATTTGTCTTCAGAGTGTAGTTTTAATTGACAGTGTTATTATATTATAATTATAATAGTGTGTGCTATATTCAAAGTAGTTTTCAATTAAACATTTCAAAAAAAAAAATTAAAAATAAAAAAACATAAAATGGATTCCAGCTTACCCGCAGGTGCAATAGTTGGAATTGTAATTGGTGCTCTAATAGTAGTTTTTTGGATTGTTATGATTGCAGTATGTTGTTATAAACGCACAAACGTTCACAATCAAACAAGAGTTTTAGATCCAAGTATGTAATTGTTTTCATTTTATTTAATTTCATGTGAGAACTGTTCCTTAAGTTTACGGTATCTGAGCTCATTTTAGTACAACCATAAATGTTTTTTAAATATGTTCGCTATTGTTTAAAGCCATGGTATGGTTCTGGTAAATGATGAAAAAAGTGGTGGTTAACCAAATCTTTATGGTCTAAACATCACTAGGGGCAATTAACTTGCCTTAAGCCGAAATTTTTGACTTGTTCTTGGTTTTGGATCTTCTAGATTGCGTTTCCATAAGGAGTTCGGGTGTATAATTCAATATCCTTATACAATTTTCAAGTTAAGCAATGGAATTTCCAACATAACAATTTAGTCAGCAGTTTACTCCAGCTATTTAGCTGGAATATAATATACTTATCAAAAGAAAAATAGTAATTCATCATTAAAAATAGATTGAAATTGCACTAAAGAAGTTCTGAACCAGCAGCACATGATTTTTATAATCAATGTTAGTTTGTGAGAAATAGTCCAGTGACAATAGTTTTTTTTTTTTTTTGTATAAATTATAATATTCAAATAGAAATTGAACTGACAATCAATTTTTCTAAACATAAGCCCTTACCTTAAAAAATATTGAATGGAACGAATAAATTCGTAATCGTGTTACAATCATTTCCCCTCTTATATTTTATTCATAATCAAAGTAAAATAAAATGTATTTGACATCAAAGCATACGCCAAAGTAAATACGAGTGCGAAAACTATATATTGTACAGAATATAGAGTACATATGTATATTTGTTTTGCTATAACTTTAAAAACATTTTCGTCACCTATTACTTTATCTAATAACAACAATTACTGTATATATGTATTTCAGTATTTGTTTATTTTCGTTTATTATCAAAACTTCAGATTGTTTATGGCTCATGAAATAAAAACAATGAATATCAAGTCTGTAGAATTTTTTTTTTAAATGTTTTAGTACTTTTAGTATTTAAGCACACTATGGACTTAGCGTTAATAATCGCTCTCACATTTACTATACTTATATTTTTTCTAACATCCATAGCTGCGTTTGTGACACGAAAACGAAATTATCGTCGAAATGGTATATTTTGTTGCAAGGAAATTGTATTATTAAAAAAAATTGTTGTTGAACTAAATAGGATTTTGTGGATATATTGCAATAAATTAAGTGAAATGTGGCGTAGTTCTGTTTTAGAATTGAAATAAAACAAAAAACTATATTTTAATCAGTTAGAAAAATATATATTATGTACGATGTTTAATAAATTTAAAACCATATTTATTAAAAGAAACACTCGTAAAGGACTACGAATATTTTAAAATTAAGTTTTAATCACGCAATTGCGCAAATTTATTAATATTACTAGTAATTTATAGATTTCCGTTTGAATATGAATATTATTTAGAATATGATATAATACGTTGCACATGCTTGTTAATTATATTGCAAACAGAAAAAGTTAAAAGAAATTAAATTAATTAATGAAAATAAAAAAAATCGTCTTATTAAGAATGATTGTACGTGCGTGAATTATTTATTGTTTAATATCATACTAAATTAAAACAACAGATCAAGAGAATTCAATATTTCAAAAGATTACGAAGATGTCGCTACACTTTTTAAAATTGCGCAGTCCACTATACGACTTAAACCTATGTTGAGACTATGTGACTCTGTAATCTGAATTAAAAAAATTTGTACATGGCTTAAATCACTTTCGCTAAAAATACTCTTTTGGATTATAACAATTGAGAGTGACATAAATCTATGTATGGTGATTCCACACCATCGCTTATACAACAGACAAGTTTCGTATGTACTAAAGGTGTATATCTCTTGATCAAAATCAGTGACTAATATTTTGTCTTAAACCATTACAGCAATGGCAATGCTAAATATGACTAACACTTCAAATTGCAAAAGAACATTTTCATAAATACAAAGCAAATATCAAATAATGGTGCAAAATTCGATTTTAATTGATTTTTCTTTATCAAATTTCTCACTGTGTATAAATGTTAACGTTCCTGTTTGTGATTTCTGTTGTATCCACATTTTGGTGAATTGAAAATAAAATATTATTGGTTATCATAACCTTATCAATTGCGATAATGCCCAACAATTTATGGAACATGTATTTATAACCTATGTGTATATATATGTGTATATAAACTTTTCAAATTCACAGTATTTAATCATTGTTACTAACAATAAGAACGATTCTTCGTTAATAACTAAATGGATAATGGAAGTTTTTATAATTGGTATCAGCGTAGGTCTTTGCATTTTTGCCGTTACAACGTCAGTAGTTTTAATATGTCGTAGAAGGAAAAATAATCGTTTTCCGGGTCAAGTAGTTGCAGGTTGTTTAAGTTATTTGATGAAATAATAAATTAAGTTTTACATTTTGGATAAATTTATTAATGTTTTATAATTTTTGTATTTTTTAGCACCTGTTGTAGTGACTTCAGCCACGCACACAGCTCCTGGTGGTTATCCCGTAACACAAATGCCTGTGGGGGCTACAACTACTGCTTATCAAACACAAGTCTACGCTACTCCATATCCACCACAAGGGTAAGTTTTGTTTTGATACTTAAACGATATTATTTAATTAAAAAAAACACGTTTTAATCTTAATCACTTTCTCTTGGTTAGACCAAATGTTATTTATGTCGTTAACTCTGATTATAACCCAAATCCAATGATGTCTACCAATACCAGTACTACAGCAGTCGTAGCTACCTAATTATTGTTTAAAAAATAAATTTTATAAAAATATATTGCAAAATATATTTGTATTTAGTTTGGCTAAGGGTTTTTTTTTATTATAAAAAAGAAATATAAAGTATTGTAAATATAAAAACGTACTTATTTTAAATGGCTTCAGTAATCTGCATATGATTAGATCAGCTACCTAGCTTTATAGAGATAAGATTTGGTGTCAAACAGAAAAAAATACTGCTTGTAAAAGAGAAGTTGCTAGCAATTACGCCATATGTTATAGATGTTATCTTTTAACACAATCAATTTAGTTTATTTTTGGTTTTCGTGATTCATTTCGATAATTTTGATATCTAAGGGTCGAAAGATTGCTAAAATAATCAAAATCATTGATCCGACTGTCATCTACATAGACATTGTTTCGAACAAATTGATGCAGCTATTCGAAATAAAAACTTCAATTCCGTTGTAAAATAACAAATTTCCTTAAAATGTTTAATTTTGTTTATTATTTAAGATACCTTTAGTTTAATACCATAAACAAAACAAATAAAATATATTCAAATTCGAAAAGTGATACAGCTTTGTTTTCAGTGTCCTAAAGATAAAGGCTTGTGTCAATTTAAATTTCATTGTCCCAGTTTGTTTGGATCTGTAAAAAATTTTAATCTTATCTCTTCGAAATGCTGCTATAATAATAAAGAAATTATTCTACGAATATTTATCACATTGAGTGATTATGGCCATCATTAACCCATAATATACAATTGTTATCTATTTAAATACTTTATGTATTACGAATTTACATTTTATGATGGAGAATTTGAAGAGATTTAATTAAATCTTATGAATTGCTTGCTTTATTACCCCAACTAGCTATAAATATTAAGACTTTATAGCTTGAATTTAAGCAATGCAAGGTATATTTTTCTTCTTTCTTTTTATATCGAGTTTGAAAGATTTTCTTGTATGTATTTCTTTTAGCTTTAAAGCGTCCATTTCAAATGTATATTAAGTTTACAAAAGCAATTATTTTATCATGTCTTATCAAAATTAATTAAATTTTTTATTTGTAGATTTCAACAACATATGCCAATGCCTATGCCTACAGGTCAACCCCCAGTTGCTGGGTAAGTAAAATTATATTTTTTAAAGGATATTAATAAAATATTAATTTATTTTCTTTTATAATTTATTCTAGTGTTCAACCCCACATAGCTCCATATCCACCTATGCCTGCAGCTAATATGAATCCTCCTTCTTATGACGTTGCTGTAAGTGGTGCTGGTGCGGGACAGCCCAATAACACTCCTTATGGAAAGCAGGCACCATACAATCCTAATTTCCAAATGTAAAAATACCAATTATACATTAACTAGAACTCAGCCAACGACTTATAAAAAGGGAACTTTATTTCAAGACTTGTTAGTAAATAATTGAAGAAAGATGCCATAGCAATTAAAACGTTTGTTACAACCATCAAGTAATATAACTATACTAGACAATATTATAGTGTACTATACAAGAATATTGTTTCACATTTGTTAACTTTTTTCGCTACACTTTTTTACAATCGTTTACAGTTTTGAAATATATGTATGTATATTACAAAGTATTCCAAATACATTTAATCACTAATTAAAATATTAAAGTTAATTTAAATAAACTAAACTATACCAAAATCTTTTTTATACGTTATAAAACTGTTTAAAATAAATATTAGAAATCAAAATATGTACATTGTATTAACGGTAAATATATAAATGTATGTAAAAGGCTTTCCTTATTGTGATAACTTTTAAGTATTTGCCTATGCAAAAATTTTTTTACTTAATTTTTGTAGATAAATACAAATATGTAAAGTATTTTGCTAAATACCAACTAAGTAATATATTCGTTACTTCCTTTTTTAAATATTAATGTAATACATGGATAATGTATATAATACAATTTATATCTTTTTAAGTTTGAAATTTAGTTGTTTTGTTTTTTAATTCGCACCAAAAAAAGATACATGAAAAATCGAATAAAATGATCGAAAAATAAAATTTATGTTTTCATAATTAAATGTATAGAACTTTGTCAATATTTCGCATATTTGATCATTTCGACAGCGCAGTAATATGGACGCTTGTGTGTCTTCCCTTATAGACTAAATTTAAACATATATCTTGTATGTATGCATATATCGACAGTGGCCAAAAATGCGAACAAGCTATGGGAACAAATCGTTCTGTTTTCAAATAATGGATGGGAATTCGAGTAAAACTATTCTGTATACAGATTCAAAAATGTCGAGAGGTACACATGAACATCTTCTTGACTATTGGAAAGTATAGCTTCTTACATCAGCCATATTGTGTGTGTTTGTTTTATTACGAGTGGTGGGTCCTATAGTTTGAATTCGAGTCCGAAACACAGACTTAGGGAAACTTTTTAGTGATAATTAGTTACTCTCAAAAAGCGGACGGTTGTAGAGTGAAGACCGTCGAACGAAATTTTTTTTTTAATCTTTTCATTTCAAGATATAAGAGCTGAGGTTTGAACTACCAACCATCATCTACAGCGCCAATATAACATCGCTAACATTCAGATTTCGGCTAAGCAAATAAAGAAGAAGAGTTATACTACTATATAAAGAATAAAATTGATAAATATGCTGTATATTATATAATCAAGTAAAAAAATATATACTTATTTGTTTTACAAATTTTCATATTTATTTGTTTTCAGTAGTTAGTACAATTAATGTAATACATATGTATAAATAATGTTTATATAAAAACGTAGCAATCACTCAATAATGAAGAAATTTACATTTAATACACATGAAATGTATACAAATATTTTCATGATTATGCTCCTCGGTAGACGTTTTATTTTCAATTTTTTTTTTTTTTTTTTATAAAATAAAGAGTAGATATTCGTTATAAAAATCAGTTTATTTGTTACTTTTATGTATTCGAAACAATTGACTTGTGCTACGCAGCATATCTTTCATTTGATTTATAAATTTTTACTTTGACTGAGGGTCTGCACATCCAGGACTAAAATGAAAAAGGATTAGAAGGCATAAGTATATGTTGTAAAAAAATATAATTATAGGATGAAAAATGACCGTAATCATTATTATTATTATTTTTTACTTAATTTATTCTATTTTATTTATTTATACAATTTTAAACGATATTCTAATTATCAAATCGGTATATATTATTTCATAGAATTCGTTTTAATTGAATCCTATTGAACAAAATAAGGATTGCGAGATGCGATCTTAGGTATGATAAGGCCAGCCCGGCTGACCATCGAAAACCAGTAACATTGAGAAAACTAATAAGGCTATTTAAAATCACGTTTACAGTATATTCGGTATTCGGGAAGAAATGTTTACTAACTATTTCTGTCCGCTTTCTCCGAGAACTAGGCAAATGATGTTTTCAGCATTTCTCTTTCAACTTTGTGTTACAACCAGATACTTTGCCTCCTGAAAAAATGCAATGCTGAAGCCATCAAACCTCGCTTGTCTAAATATGATAATTTTGGTTTTCTGTGTAAAGAGTACCAGTTTTCCCTATATTTACAGCCTGACGTCACACTTAAGGAGTTAACGTGAAGCCAACTACACAAAAACTCCTATAGTAGATAGGTATTACAGCCCTTATAAGAAACACTCTAACAACTTTAGACTCTTATTCTTATAAGATTTCCACAACATTGGCGGTCAGAGCCTATTACAAAGGGATTTATGGTCCATTCAGTTCTATAAATTCATGGTACTCCTTATAGTCGGTTTGCAAAAAAGAATATGTTAGATATACATATATCCAGAAAAGGCGTCATGAAACAATGCTTTTGTTCAAAAGCTTTCAAAGAAAGATTTATAAAAAATTTTAGCTTAAATGCATGCAAATTTTACATAAATATAGGAATAAATTCTAGTTTTTTCCATTCCGTGAAATAATTATTTAATTTATTTGTTGTCAGTTGATTTTTTCGGAAATTAATGATCACAAACATAATCAAGAGAATTTATTCGCAGGCAATGCAAACCTCATAGGACTAATATTTAATTAAAACAGATGGCTGTTTTATTGGAACATTATTTAAACGTTATTATTAAGGAAGACTCTTTAAATTGTTCATCAAGTTCACCTGTAATGGCTAGATTAAGTTAGGTTAGAGTAGTAGATTAGAAACTAAAGCTCACTTGAGCATAGCAGCCCTTTGTGACGCCACGGGTAATCGCAGTCCCCGTACGTATATGAATATTTTTCGTAGCTGTAGTAGTGTTATTCGTATTTTCTTTTTTAATGTTTAATTAATTATTTAATGTTTTATTTACAAAAAAAAAGATGCAACTTACTTCGGCGCTGATGCCGCATACAATTGTTGTTGATTGTATGCAGTGTGGTCTTTAGGAACATGAGTTACGGGAGCTCCTGCATACTCTGTTACCCTACCTAAACAATAAAGAGTATAATAAAGGCAATTATTACAATATATTTTAATAAATTTCTTATTAAATTCAGTATTTACCCTGTTCGATTATAACCAGACTGTTTTCGGATCCTTTTCTTTTACGCCGCTCAAAAATGTAATAGACCAACCAAAATACAATGAAAATTTTTATGGCCACCAATACCCAAAGAGTAGGATTCATTTTAAAACTATGTTTTGTTTTTTATGTTCGTTAATATAAGACTTCTCCAAAACAATTTTATTATAAAATTCCAAGAGAATATAAAAATTCAGTGTATAATTGATTAAATGCGCCACACACTCTCGTTCAATGCAATATTTTTCACTTTGTGTTGTTGTTTTTACTGTGTTATTTGTTGTGAAATTTAATAAGAACAAGAATAAAATGATGCTGGGAACTGTGCAGTGACAGTGTTGTCAATAGTTTAAACTATTACATTCGTTTAAAGTCTGTACATTTGAATTAAATTTAATTTTATTTAATATTGCTTTCTTTTTTAATAAAAATAAATAATTTTACACATAAAAACAATAATTTTAATAAATTCCTTTTGAAATTACTATTTGGCAATACTGCTAGGCATGTTATAACAAGATGCTGTTGATCCGTTAACAGCTGTTTCGTTGTTTGATTTAATTGAACAAAGTGCATGATGACGTATACACATTACGTCACATTGCTTTTGAAGCATATAATTCATACGCTGTGTACAACCTTTTAAATCCAACTATTTAAACATATACATTTACAATACACCCATACACCCATTCCTTTGCACAAAATCATACAATAGTTGGCGGCATAATATACATATTTTACAGTGATTGCGTTAAAAATAAATTACCTTAAACGAAAACGGTATTTATATTCAAAATAATTTTTATTAAACTATACTCTACATAACGATAAGTAGTTTGAGATATTGTTTAGAAAATCTTAAAAGTATTTGTCGATCAACAAATTTGGCTTACCGGATAACATACATACATACATACAGATGCATATTTATTTGGCCATGTAAACTTTGTAAAAAAATTGTTTATTGGCCAATTATCAAGAATTCGAGTTGGGAGATTGTAAAGCAGACAGCCGTAGCAAAATTTCTTTCAACACGATCTACATTCATACATTAGAAGGAAGTTGATCAAGTTCGCCAGTCTCGAATTCTATTATTATCCTGGTATGTGCAGTTTTTTCGCCTTGAGAGTTCCAATTAATCATCATTTTTGATATATCATCCTGAAGTTATCTCAAAATATTGCCAATCCGGCTTCATTTCTTCATGGTGATTTCGTTGGGAATAGGTATTCCGCAAATTTCATACTCAACTTATAGATGATCGTATGGATCAAAGATTACACAAATCGTTTATAAGCTCACAACAACATTCTGAATACTGTCCCGTACGTGGGAGTTGTATTTTGGCTTAGTATAAATATTAAGAAGAGCAAATCAACAATTTCAGATACTTATGCTTGGAGTGCCAACAGTTTCACCCAATATTTACACACATTATTAATTCTCTGCTTGGAGCTTGTCAAACAATATCGGATCATCTTATATACATTGAATCAAATCTCTTCCCACGAGAGTCCCACAATCACTTTAATTGTCGTAAAAGCCTGGTTCAATGGAATAAGGCAGAGAACGAAACAACAGTATCTATTTATTAGATCATGATATTGAGAAAATATTTGATGGTTTTAAACATATCTGCCTATATTTTACTAGTTTTTGGAAAAGGGTATTTAAAAGTCGATGCGAATATTTTTCATACTATTATGGCAAACGTAAAAATATTAATTCAATTGGATGTACAATAGCCCAGTATATTTAAAATGGCATTGTACAAGATGATGGATTTGATTTTTTAAATTGATTTAAACATCTTAAACAGAAGAAATATTTAATGCAGTATCTATGTATATAATAAATATATATATGTACATATAAAAAATTATATGCATATATGTACACATGTGTATACAAGCATCAATACGTATGTATATCATACAAATACAAAATAAAAGGAAGGAAAATTATTGAATAAATTAATGAAGATATCATCATATAACCTTTAAGCTTTTTAAAAATTCTCATATACTTCAAACAGTATTCAACAAGAATTTGTAGAAAAACTTTATACAATAATAAAATGTTTAAATAATTTAAGAATTATTAGTGTGCTCTGATCAAATGATCCAAAATGTCTCATCGTACAAAAAGAAGGACAAGCACAGACCTCTAAAAGTGGACAATCGTCATAAGGTAAGCGCAAACAAAAGATTTAATTTAGCACCGCCAAACTATATACAAAAGAAACTTTGTCTATTTGTAGATACTTTCATTATCGTAGGCAATTGATAGAGAACAATTTATTTTCTAGATTCCTATTTTCATGCACGCAACTGTAGATATTCTGTTATACTTCATTTCGTCATTGCATCTAACCACGTTTAATTACGTATTACGTTAATTTGCGTATCAAGCAAATGATAGCATTTTTTGTAATTCTAAATTTAAATTTTTTAATTAAAAATTCTGCGGCAATATTTGTTTATATTGAATTTGAAAGTGATTCATTCAATGTTTGGTCAATTATTATCTAATTTTGAAAATCACAGTAATTAAAGCAAAAACGTTTTGTACTATTGAACAAGCACCACACGATGGTAGACTACATAAATAATTTGCACAATCATTTTAAAATGATTCATGTTTTAACTGCTTTTTAAAATAAATTGAAACTGATTATTTATATCTGAACGAATAACTGCTTAAATTCCAATCGAAATTAATAACTACAATAAAGTACCAACAACATTTGCTATAGAAATATCGTGAGACTAGAAGACGTTAAAGAATATGCCTTCAATTTATATTGAAATTGAATACATTGTAAACATGTTTTATTCACAAAAACACCATAAACAGTTCATTACATAATTTTTTTTTTTTTTTTTTGAAAATTGTTTTTTATTATTTAATATTTTAAATGTGTATAAGTTTAGGCTCACTATCTTTAGTTTAGTTTAATTAAATAATTTTATATATAAAACACACACAATATAGTTTATTTGTATTTTCTGTTTTGATTTTGTTTAAATTAAAACTAAGGAAAACAATAAAAAATCATCCTTAACCGCTTTTAAATTTTATAATAAGAAAGAATATTGAAATGATTAAATAATTTCAAAATGATATATTATATCGAGATTTACTTTATAAAAAAGCCAATTTTTACTTTAAAGAATGTTTTTTCTTTTTATTTATAAATAAGTTTATTATAAAGTTATTTTTTTTTCTTGCACAATATTTTTATATTAATAATTATTTTTTATATTTTAATTTTATTTTAATAATTGTGATTCTGTTGTTTAGCTTCAAGTGAAAGATATAGTATGCTATTGTTGTTATAAATTTCACTTTTACAACTTTTCATGGTAATCAATAGATAGAATTATAAGTTTTGTTTATTTTCAAATTTTAATTTCTTTTTTCTCTTTGTGTGTTGTCTAATTATTAAAAAGGAGAAGAGTTTTTATTTCTGAAGAATTTCGTTTTTCTGCATTTTCTTTTTTCTAGTTTTATCATACGATGATGAAAAAATAAAATACAAGTGGTTTTCACTGCTAGTTTGATGTCGATTTTAATTATAAAGTTTTCACTTTGTTTGGTTGTTACCATTGTAGCCGCTTACAGAAAATGTCTAGCAACTTTTAACAACAACCGCTACTTGCTGACCCAGCTTGATTACCAGAACCGGGCAGTGATGGATTTGTGGGGGAATGCTGTTGACCAATTTTAATGCCGTTGGCCTAAAAATAAATAATAATAAAGTATAAGTTTAGGTAATATAAAATTATTAAATAAAAAAAAAATACTTTGAGCTAGATTGCAAAATAAGACAGAAGCGAAAGAAAGACAAGAAAATTGTTGGCATTCTTCAGACTTTAACTTTATAATAAATAATCGGTTGTATTATATAAATCATTGTAAAAATATCCATTATTTTTTCAATATATGTTATAACTTTACTAATCTTTATCTCGTTTTGAAGGAATACGATTGGACCACGTTATATGACATTTGAAAGGTGTAATTTAAATACTATTTAAATAACAAGAAATAAGCCGTTATATACATATGTGATCTGAATAGTATAATTCTTATTAGACTAGATAAAGTAATATTGACATATAATTTATTTTCACTTTCAACACTTTTTAACAAGTATTTAATTTTATTTCACCACTCACAATCGATAAGTAAACTTACCTCATTATTGATGTCAAAGACACCTTCTTGTATTTTTTCATAAATTTCTTTGGCTGTATTAATAAAAGCTTCTTCTACATTAGCGGCTGTACGGGCTGATGTTTCCATAAAAACTAAACCATGTTCTCGGGCAAATGCTTCGCCCTCCTCCTTTTTAACTTCACGGCGTGATTCTAAATCACTGGAATCATAAAAAAGTTTTAAATAAACAAGTCACAACTGATGATAATAAAGTGTATTACCTTTTATTTCCTATCAACATAATAACCATATTTGAATTTGAATGTTGTCTAGCGTCCTCTAGCCATGTTGTCAAATGATTAAAGGTTTCACGCCGAGTAATATCATATACAAGTAACGCACCAGCAGCTCCACGGTAGTAAGATCGCGTTATTGATCTGAAGGCTTCCTGGCCAGCTGTATCCCAAATTTGTAATTTAATTTGTTTACCATCGATAGTTATCATGCGTGCACCGAATTCAACGCCAATTGTCAAATCATGCACAGGTTGGAAACGTTTGTCAGTAAATTGTAGTAAAAGACATGATTTACCAACACCTGTGGAAAGAGAGTAAAAAATAAAATTATTAATATAATAACGAAATAAATATCAGTTTGATATTCGTTCAACTGAATATAGTACAACCGATTTGAGTAAAATTGTAAAGCAATTAACCAGATTCTAGTCTACGCATATTTAATTTTATACCTCGTGGTCTATCAGTATTCAATTTTATTCACCGCCTAATGGATTCTATTCCCTTTTTAAGAATTAGAAATCTTTATAAAAATGTTTCACAAAATTAAACTTATTAATATGTACAACAGCAGTTTAGAATCCCAAAATAGAAAACAAAAACAATATCTGACAACACCCACCAATATCTTGTCAGCAAAGTTAAAATAACATAAATGTCGGATTTTTACAGTCGAATAGGCAATTCATAACAAAGAAAACAAAATTACCCCTAAACTAAATAAAACTCCCCTGAATACCCCTTAAAAACTCAGATACTGACAATTTGCAATATTTACGTGTATCGTTGTTGTTCAACCACTTGCTATTACTCAGCCTATGAGGCATAAATTTTGTACTTTAAATACATACATATACAATGTATAGGGGTTGTTGGTTAATTGAAGTACTGACTTAATTCGACCCCAGTATTTAAAGTAAAATATGAAGCAAGAGCTAAAACAACAAAGTCAATGTTTGCATGAAACGGCAGACAAAGGAAAATAACAAAAACAATACACACACAGCTATATGTATATTAACTATTCTAGACACAAATACATTCACTTCCAAAGGCCCATCATCCGCTCTATGATAGCTAAAACAACAACGTCAACAACAACCACAACAACACCAACATCAACTGATATAATGAAAACACGAAAAAACAACATATACGAAACGACCAGCAACAATCACTAACTTTACATAGAGTACAAAAATTATTGATTTTTCAACCATGACAAATGCATAGAAGAGAAACTGCCTAGTATTTATGAATAATTTACTTCAAACTTTAAAAATGCACAAAATTTTTACACATCAATATTACTGAATTAATTACACTTGTCAACTGCAACTAGCATATGCTTGGCTACTATAATAATTATAAAATTTCATAATTCTTTTATTTGTGTGTGCCTATTTTTTGCAAGAAAATAGACAAAAATTCTATCAATTTCGGTTTTCAACTTACCTGTATCGCCAATTATAATGTATTTGAATAAATAGGCGTAAGACATGTTTTTAAATTAATTTCTTTTACTTTAAATTATTAAATATTTATCACAAGTTTTACAAAAAAATGTTTTCTATGAACTTTCTTGAGATTTCTGCAATATTTTTCACTACGCAATTCGTGTGTTTTCATACAACAACAACTTTCAATTCTCTCTTTGTCTTTCCTTTCAATTGTTTTTAGGAAGTGTTCCAAATAAAAAATGTTGTCAACTATTCAGTTTCTGCAAGACCTGTGCAAAAAATAATAAAAGCTGAAACAAAAATTTTAAATCAATACAGGTTAATCCCTTTGCAACTGATTCCGAATGGTATTTATGTAATGTTAATAAATTTAGGGTTTGGAAACGATTTTTATTATATTAATGTTTCAGTTGGTAAAGCCATTGAATAATAACAGTTTAATTCTTACAGTCTTATGTTTTGCACATCCTTTGATAAAACTAGTGATGGCCACAATTAAAGTTCAAAGCCTTCCCAAAAGTTATGTAAATAGCTTTATTCTGTCTATTTAAACTGTATCAATAAATATAATCACCATACTGTTGATTTATATATCTAGATTAAGAATGATTTCCAAAAATCGCTGTAATAAAATCTTTATTTGTGTTGCCTGATTTTTATCTAGTATAAATGATTAACATTACTTTTTTTCTACATCTGGTAACTCCAAATACAAATACATATAATTGTCAGTTTTTTTTTTCATTTATACGAAAGAAAAGTGAAAAAGAGAAAACGAGAAAAACTGCATATAAAAGGTTTTTCTTCGTTGTTAATAAAATATTTTAAAGTATCTTTAAAATCCAGTGCTTTAAACATAAAATCCAAAGTTTTTCCTTTTTACATTCATTTGTATAAATTTGTTGCGTTAAAACTGAAGGGTAGAAAAAGAGAATTGAAATTTTATAAAAGGCTACTCGCATTACTTTTCAGTGGGGCAGAGTAGTAGAAAAGAAGTTGAAAGAAAACATGAAGATGGCTGACGGCACAACTATTGTACGTAGAAATAGACCAGGAACTAAGGCAAAGGTAAGAAGGAAAAAAAGGGAAAACTAAAAAGGCAACACAAGGCCTATTTCTGTCAAATCATAATTGACGCGACAAATGAAAAATTTTGATGTCTAACAGCTTTTTGTTAATTCCTGGTGCATATTATTCTTATAGGACTTTTGTCGTTGGCCCGATGAACCCTTAGAGGAAATGGACAGCACCTTGGCTGTACAACAGTACATACAACAATTGATTAAAAGAGATCCATCAAATGTGGAACTTATATTAACTATGCCAGAGGCTCAAGATGAGGGTGTTTGGAAGTATGAACATTTAAGGTGGGTGTGCACTATAAACGTTCTTTATTAGTTATCATTTGTGGTTAAAATGTAATCATTGTTTGTTTTTATTAGACAATTTTGCATGGAATTAAATGGTCTAGCGGTGCGTTTGCAAAAGCAATGTTCACCCTCAACTTGCACTCAAATGACTGCCACCGATCAATGGATATTTTTATGTGCTGCTCATAAAACACCAAAAGAATGTCCTGCCATTGATTATACACGTCACACATTGGACGGCGCTGCTTGTCTACTGAATAGCAATAAATATTTTCCAAGCCGGTAAGTACACAAATTAAAATAAAAATTTTCTAAACATGCGAAAGTAGCAGGAATATTGAATTAAAACCGTTATTTTAATAATTTGAATTCATAATTTGTGTTTTTAAAAAGCATATGCTAAACCTTTATTTTGATATGTTAACCCTTAAATTTCATAAACAATTCTGATATGTTTCAGAAAGTCGTTAATTAGGAACTGATTTTGTGCATCCTATTCACATCTTTACAATTAATTCTATTTATACTTACCGTTGCATTAGTAAACTCGTTTCTGAATGTAACAAAGCTAGAAAAAATCCACCAAATTTTAATTTTATTGGTAAAAAAAAGGTTCTGAGACAGACTTTAGTGTTGCAAACGTTTCTGATGTAAATTTATAATAATAATTTGATACAAAGCCTTTGCTAATGATTATTATTTTGAGTTATTAAAATGTTGTCATATATCTGAATTCCTAGTAGAGGTTATATAAATAGAAAGGAAGAATTGTTTGTGAGATGTGCACCCAGTAGCAATTTTTAGCTATAGTCAATAAAAATGAAATTAGTAAGAGATCATTAAAGATCGACAGTGTTCTACTTTCATTCATATATAATGTTCAAAAGTATAGCAAAACAAAATCTAACATCAGTTTACATATTTGTCACCTTGTCCATAGACTCTGCTTCCTTTTTCGGTTTATCTAAAATACACTTTCTAATACAAATATAATGCATAATAAATAGGACAGAAAAGCAATAAATAAATAAACAATAATAATGCTATTAAAAGTAATTTAAATCAATTTTTTTATTTGCAGAGTTTCAATAAAGGAATCATCTGTAACGAAATTAAGTTCAGTGTGTCGTCGTGTTTATAGAATTTTTTCGCATGCTTATTTTCATCATCGGCGTATATTTGATGACTTTGAAGCCGAAACTTATCTTTGCCATCGGTTTACACATTTTGTGACAAAATATAATCTCATGTCAAAGGAAAATCTTATTGTACCAATTAATGAAGAGGCTGAAAATGCAGCGCCCGGCGAAAGTGAAGCTTAAATATCGAATATGAGGAAACTTTACACTTTACGGTAAGATAATTTAACAATTGTTAAAAAAAAAATAATGTCAGCGCTGGAGTGCTAAATAACGGCAAATGAAAATAAACATTAATGAAACACTGCAAATAAAATATAAAAGTATTTATTGAAAGAAAAAGAAATAAAATAAAATAAAAATCTACAAAATAAAATCATTGTAAGAGATTCATAAGGCAAACAAATAAATTGAATAGTAAACACCAACAACAAACAAAAATAAATAAATAAAACTCCTCCCCTATTATTAAATTATATATAATAAAAGTAAAAGAGATCATCGTGTATTCAAACAAAAATGAAAACACATCATGTAGAGCGCTAAAATAAAACTCTATTTAACTTTAAATAATTTAAAAAGTAATAAGAAACCAATAATAATTCCTTTAAAATAAAAATCTACAAATAAAAAATCATTAAGTAACGACAACTAAATTGTATAAGAAGTTATAAAATAAAACATAATATTTATTTCATCTCAGTCATTAAATTAGCTAAGATAGTGGAACACTTAAAAATTAACGTTTTTTTACAGATTGTTTGTTTACAATACAATTTCTATATGAATCATTTGGAAATACATTTCTTTACAATTGGACTACAAATTTTTTTTTTAGCAATTTAGTGTATTCTGTTTCATACAAATATAATAAAATCTATAATTTTTATTATATTTAAAATTCATTACCACATCATACAATATTGTAAAATCTCATTACATCTTAGTAAAAGAAAATAATAATTGAAAAACCTAAAAAACAAAGTTGACTAAATTAAAAAATAAAACAAATAAACCAACCAACCAACCAACAACAAATTAAATTGTATGCTAAAACAAGAACAAAACTCATTTATTTAATAGTACCAATATTTGTGAAAAGAAAAAATTAAAAACATTAAAATAAACAAACAAGAAAAAAAATTATATATAAAAATAAAACGAAATAAAATAAAACATATTTAAATAGAATATTTATTTTAACATTGGAAACCGGAGAAATGGTTTGAATAAAAATAAAGTAAAGATTACTTCGAATAAGTACACAGCTAACGAAATGCAGAAGTTCAATATAACGGCATTCATAAGACCGAAGTCTGGGTGATAAATAATTAAAGTGTTTCCTTTTGATTTAATTATAAAGTTATAAAGTATTTTGATTTCTTGTTGGTAAAACCCACTGTCATATTATTTTGTAAACAATAGGATTTCATAATCATTTTTTATTTTATTTTTTTTTTACTCTAAATTAATTTCTTTTTACAGTAAAGTCCTACAAAGTTATATTAAAATTAAATATAAACAAAATTATTATGAAAAATATATAAAAGCGCATAAATATGAAAAAATCGGTAACATTTTTATTAATCATTTTGTTAACAATACTGCCTTGTGTTTATATTACTGCTGCTGCAAATTACAAAAGCAATAGGATTCCTTAGAAACAAATTGCTGAGAGCCATTGAACTACTACGAACAAAGAAAACAATGACTACAGCTTTTAAAAACTTTTTAGACCCTCAAAGTACTTTTTCGATTCAGTAAATGACTGTGTTGAACTAGGAACAAAGAAAACAATGTCTGAACCTTTTAAAAACTTTTTAGACCCTAAAAAGTACCTTTTCGATTCAGCAAATGACTGTGTAGAAAGCTTTACTAATTAAAGAGAGTCCAAGGAAACTAGATTTTAAGCAAGGGGAACAAAATATAGCCTAACATAACAAATTGAATCTGTGCGGAGGTAATGAAGTCTTTTGTGGTCCAAAGGAAAGAAGTTCATGTGTTGTCCGGGCAATAGAGAGAATGTCAAAGACGTTAGTAAGGCTTTGAATATAGACCATAATGGCTAATTTTGATAGTTTTAAATCTTTCAAGCATATAAATAAAGTGGAAATTTTCTTACGCTCATATCTAAATGTTATTTGACATGTCGGAACTTATCTTGTACAACATACATACAGCATAACGACCTAGTTTCCCACACCACTTATGTTGTGTGCGTTAATTTTTATACATGAGTGGCGGTTGGAGATGCCTGATTTGGAGTTTGAACCGAGGCCTCATTTCTAATAAGCCAATACACTACCTACTAGACCACGGCGACTTCTATCTTGTACAAAGTCCTTTAAAAAATCATTAAGAAAGCTGTGGGTTTTTCATGTACCCATTTCCATAAATTTTTTAGCTTTAAATATTTTACAATGGATTTTATGCTCGATTATAAATGTAATTGAAAACGGTGTAAAATAAATTGAATTATTGCTTGTTAAGTGTTGATTGCTTGATTAAGTTGATGGCAGTGATGATGATGATGATGACAATGGCGGTGTAGAAATTGACATGATGATAATTGAGAAAAATATGATAGAAATTCTTCCCAAGAATTCCTAAAAGAAAGTCGTACTATAATACTGGTTTTATTTCTATTTTCCTCTTTAAATCAAAAGAGGGTTGAATGTTTGTCGTTTGGATATTGATCACTTTAAGAGTTTAATTGTACATGGATGTATGTGTGTGTGTTTGTGCGTATGTACGTATAAATGTAAGTGGATAAGAATGGCTTTGACACGTCCTTGTCGATTGACACGTGGATATGGAATAATTTTAATAAATGGGTGTATATCAATATATAAACAGTTGTTGTAATACTCGTACATAAGCAGTTTTCATTCGTATATGTGTGTGTGCGCATAAACTATGAATGTGGTTGTAAACTTAATGAATTGGAAAATACTGGAATGTTTTATGACCAATTAAAACACAATAAAATGAAATATTCACTACCATTGCTCCAGCCTTAGCGATGCTCTTTTGAGCATTTGTTGATGTATATTTAAAAAAACATGAATCTGAACCTTGTAAGGCTTGTTACGTCTTTTTTTTTTTAAAGGAGAAAGACGATCAATTAGGGAAGGCGAACATTGCTAGGGTAGTAGGTTTTCAATTGGGACATTACTACCTAAATTACCATCTAAGTGGGTTACGTCTTCTGGATTAGGACACTGCAATTTCAGCACGCCTGGGGCAGAATGATACAATTGGAGAAACATTTGAGCGAAATGGCACAGATGGACGATGTAATTTATTGAGTAATCGTATAGGATTGCTCATGTGGGGTCAAGTTGTCTGCGATTGAACAGTGGAACTAATGAATTTGTGGACTCCTCTCACCAGATTTAAACGCTGGTAATATTGTATATTTTTTTAAAGTCGCCGTAATCTAGTAGGTAGTGTGTTGGCTTATTAGACGTAAAGCCCGGGTTCGGATCCCAGGTCAGCCATCCAAACAAAATATGAAAAAAAAAAAATATTTCTTTAGCGACTTCCTCTCAGCAGATTTCTGGCAAAAACTCTGAGGGTAAATAAACCTTTCGGAGTCGACGTTAAACTGTAGGTCCCGCCACTCACGTATAAACGCACACAACATGAGTGGTGTGAGAAGCTAGGCCGTAATCCTGACAGAAGGGTTGTAATGGCCAATTATGTATGTATGTATGTAATATTGTATATTTATGTGTGATTACAAAATCATTTCGTCATTTCGTTAAGAAATCTGTAGTCTCTAGAGACCAAGAATTTTTTGAAAATCTTTCAGTGTAAAATTGGTTTTTAGGGTTGTTGAAAGACAGATATTCGGAGAGGCACAAACTGGGCTTATTTATACACAATTTTAAATAACTATGCACCGATAAAGGGAGCGTCTATGTTAACTTGAAACAAATCTTTTTTAAATGCTTATAATTCCTGCAGTTCGGCTTTATTGGAATCTATTGAATCACATTTGGTACGTGCTTTAATAAGAAGAACGTTTTAACAACAATATTTGTTAGCAGAACATGTTTTATTAGTGATTTTATCATTTTAAAATTCTGTACTAGTCTAGTTGATTATTTTTTACCGTCATGTACTTTTTGTTCTCTAACACTTGTTGAGCATTGAATTATTTATTCTCGCTGCCGAAGTGTTTTACCTGCTTGAAAACTGTGCTGCACGAGCAAAATATAATTCATTGGCTTTATATCATTGCAAATCGTGGCATTGATCGCTTTAGATGTACCTAAAGAAGTAGTAAGCATTGGATATTTAAGGAGCTTTAAAATGATGGGTCTTAGTCACACACGTACTTAGAGTATGTTAGAAGCCAAACCTGCAAACTTAATTACGAAAATCTACAACAATTGACCACCAAGAAAGGTGCACAAAATTAACAGCTTAATTAATTATGATTCTCCTACAATTGTTTTAAGTATGTATGTTTGTGTAGTATGTTTTCTCTATCAACTGTAGGGTAAATATACCATTATACAGCATCTTATGCTGCTGTTACTTTATCTTAGTCGAAGGAAAGTAAAAAGCAGAATGCAAATAAAATCAAAACAAGACAAGATTGTTTCCTAGTTGGACATTGTTTATTTGTATTTATTTTTCTTGTCTACCACATTGAAATAATGCAATTTCATGGTGACCCATTTAAGCTATTAGCTTTATGGAATTGCTTCTGGACTCAAGAGCTAAGTATTCAATTTTAAATAAAAATCATTTAATATTCGGTACTTAAAAAAATAAACAGAATTAGATATGATAATTTGAATTAAAAAATCCCTTAATAGTATTGTGAATTTTTCAAAAACAGAATTAAGAAATATAAAAATTAAAAGAAAAGCTAATTTTAATATATTTTGTTAAACATTTATTGTTAATAATTCGAAATTACATGCTAATGTAATCAATCAGGTACGATAACCTTCTTGTTGGCGAACTTACCGTTTAAGGAGGTGTATATTCATTCATACGTACATACATATATGCACATATAAAGATTCTCCTTCGTCTTTGATTCTTTCTCATCTTCACATATCATTCATAAATCCGGCTGGGTTAGCACCACATCCTCGTCAACGACCTGTCATCACAGTGTTCAAAATTTTATGAGAAATATTTGAAAAATTTGAATAAAAAAATTAAGCATGAGGCAGGACCCAGAGCCGCAAAAGCACTTTCACAAATGACAATTAAGACCGCCGCTATAAAAGCTCGATGAACAGCTAGACGTCACCCAAATATCGTAAATGAACTACTAAAAAAATGGTGGAAGTAAACTATGACCTGATGCAGATACTTTTTGGCATTTTGAGGTTAGGTTAGATACTTTTTAGTCATATAGAGGATAGGTTAGAGTACAAAGGTAGGTTTAGTAATCTATAAACAGGTTATTTGAATATGGCCATTATGTTTATATGAAGACCATGATATTGTTGACTACGCAGAGTATGATCGCTTCAAATATTATCCTTTATCTGAATATCACAGAGGAAGCAAAGCAAAAGCCCACCCAGTTTCCGGAATAGTTGACTTCCGCCCATACTTCTGAAAAAATAATAATAATGCCTACTACACTTGGATAATTTAAATTAAATTTATTTTAGTTTAATTCAAATTTAATTAAAATAAATTTAAATCAAAATAATTTTATAATAATTTAAATTTATTTTAACTTAATTTATTTTAATGGAATTAATTTTATTTTAATTTAATTTAAATTGCGTTGCCTTGGTTCTTATTTTATTTTTTTTGTTGAAAGCCTTTTAAGGACTTTAATGAAGTACTCGTTTATTTTTAATTTTTATTTTCATTAAATTATGTATGAAGAGATGCAAAGAAAATATTTAACAAATAATTTCTTAAGTAAATAATTCCGAGCATTTTAATTGTTAATTTAAATTCTATTTTTAGAATAAAAAAAAATCGGATAAAATAAATATAATAAGCATTTGGTAACTTATTCATAATTTAATCAAACATGTGTGCATGTATATAAAAATAGCAGTGTGGTACACATATGTATGTACATATGTATAAAACATAACAAGTATATAACACGTCCATATTATTGAAGTATGAGTTATGCATAATAATATGTACGTATTTCATTTGTGGTGTCATCATCCTTTTTATTATCCTGTTTATCCCATTTGTCATACTTTACTGTTAAATACATGTGAAATATTTAAAAGAACTGGGCTTAAATGCTCATAAAAACGTTTAAAACAAATTCAATTGCGTTCACAATTAAATGGCGTATTTAAACTAATTATAAATAACATTCTCTAAATAGATAATGAAATTATACCCACATAAACACATTCTTAAATTTATATAAAAAAACCAATTCTGGAAGTCAAAAATTATTCAAATTTATTTATCAAGTGTGAAGATGAACAAAAAAAGGTTTCCTTTTACACCAAATGCTTTTAAAGCAAAGTAAAGCCATCCATTTAAATTGCCAAAAAAATATGACACTCTCTTAACAATGTAAGAAGAAATTCATACCAGAATGTTAGGCGGCGTTTAAATGCTGGATTGCGTGGATTGAATTCTATTTATTGAGTTTCAATTGTAGGCCCCAAGTTCTAAACTAAATTTCTAAGCAATTGTTGTTGTTGATTTGTTATCTTTTTTTATTCCATTTCAACATATTTTCACGGATTCCTTAATGGGTAACGAAGATTATGGGTGTCGATGCTGAAGATGATTATGATGTTGATTGCGAAGATGATGCTGTGATGACGACTACGACGATGTTAGCTAGTGAAAATTGTTTTTGCCTTCTATTTGCTATAAAAAAAAATATTTCATAATAAACTTCTTTTACTTGGTCGGTAAAGAATAGAAAAAACTGAAATGAATTTTTCAACATTTCTGTGGGAAAGAGCACCCTTTCTAAAATATTTGATTATAAATAAATTGTAAAACTTAAGTCGACATTTTAACATCCGCTACTATTCACCAATAAAAGTTTTAGAATAAGGAATCCATTATTTTTTACAAGTAGTTGTATATCCGGTTGTATATCGACAACAAATGGATGACACTAGGTGCGTTGGAAGGATTAGATTTTCTACTTTGATTTGCAAATGGAAAGAGATTATGCGGCATATTTTAAAACTTATTTTCGGCAGGAATAAATACCCAAGGCAACTAAAGCAGTTCCTTGGTTATAAGCAACCACACGAGTTGCAGATTATGAATAGTGATTGGAATACATACATAATTGGTCATTACAACCCTCCAGTCAGGATTACGACCTAGTTTCTCACACCACTTATGTTGTGTGTGTTAATTTTATACATTAGTGGCGGGACCTACAGTTTAAAGTCGACTCCGAACGACAGATTTTGAGAAACTTTTCATGGCAATTTTATTTACTCTCAGAGTTTTTGCCAGAAATCTGCTGAGAGGAAGTCGCCGAAGAAATACTTTTTGTATTTTATTTTGATGTCTGGCCTGGGGCTCGAATCCTGGCTTTTCGTCTAATAAGCCAACACACTACCTACTAGACCACGGCGACTTCAGATTCAGTGATTGGAATGTTACGCACAATTGATCTCACAAATAGGTACTTTCGAACAATCAACAGCTGTTCGCCTAGTAAGTTCGACAAGTACACACAGCCGTTCGATTTATATATCCCGAAATTACAGCCGAAAAATTCCTAGCATTTGCCTATTTCGTGCAATTGTAAGTACGTTTTTGTATTTACATTAAGTGCTTTTATAAAGCGTGGCTAAAGGATACAAATATGAATAGTTATGTTAATGGTAATGTTAATCTCAGGTAGGTAGTTAGGTTGGAGTGGTACCTTTGATTACCAATCCAACTTGAACAAGCTTAGCGGCCCTTGCAATCGCAGTCTCTGTACTGACCGAATTTCATCAATTTCATCATTAGCTGTACACTAAATGTAAATCTCAGGGATGTAGCAAAAGCAAATCATTCCAGAAATGGATTGAAGTGACCAACTATGTCGCCTACTTAGTGTAAACAAGTGTAGACCCTGGCGCCAACACTTAAAACGTCCAGAGAGTTTGTCGTGTGTTTGTTGGAAATCATCTGCTATGAAGTAACTCTAAAGTTAACAATTGGACCTCCTAAATGAGGAAATCCCCCTCAAGGACCCAATTTTGTCCGATAACAAAGAAATTCTGTTCCTTCTGGATTCTGACTCGTCTGAACCTTCTTGAACTTGATTCCGATGTTTTCATCCTTTCACCTCATAATTTGGAATATGGCAAGTAGTTTTGTTATTGAAGAATTCGCCTGAATAAAAGTTTGTCGAATTTGTTTTTCGTCAGTTTTTGCTAACTGGCACTAAGGTTTCTATTAAGGACATCCTATATTTCAATGTTACTTATAGCATAAGAAACACAGAATACCACTACATCCTTGGATGTAGGTGAATGACATAAAAAGCAAACTGTTGAATTTGTATGTTTGAATACCTCATGCTCTCAATTGGTTAGCTGTGGTTGAATGAGTGACTAAATGAATGAATGGGTGCAAGATTCTTCTTTCTTGAAAAGCCAGAATGAGACAAGACGAACTGTAATAGAGAAAGTGGAAAAAGGATGAACAAAAAAAGAAAAAAAAAGAAGTAAATTGGAATTGAAAGTACAACACCACAAATATTTCACTTATTTACTGATTGTTGTTGCTGCCATTTTTGCTTTTTGCTGTTGTCTTTATTGTTTTAATTGTTGTCGTTGTTGTTGTTGCATCTAACATTATATACATATACAATATTTACCGTTAAATGACATTCTTTTTCCTTCCGTTTTCTTTCATACAGTATCTTATAAATACTCATGTATAGCAAGGATACCGAGGTTATTTTATAAGACGTTGTCACACTAATGATCAGTTGAGTTTCGTCTTCAGCTTTCAACGTTTAACGGAAATTACAAACGGATACGGAAATTACAATAACAGGATTAATAAAATTTATTTTTAAATATTTATAATAAAAATTATAAAAAAAAAATTTTAATAATTGAGTTGAATCTTAAGTGTAAGTGTTAAATTATAAAAAAAGTGAAAAATAGAGTTTTAAAAAATAAATAAATTTTTCTGAACAAAAAAAATTAAAAATAATAAATAATCATGTAAAATTCTGTTTAAATAAAAAACAATTTTACGTATTAAAACTTTTCAAAAAAAAAAAAATTGATTGAAAAATTATCTTCAAAAATATCAAGCTGCGACAATAAATCAACATTAATTTAAATTTTTTGTTGACGTACAACTTAAAAATATTTCTAAGAATATTTTGTTTTAAAATATTAATTTAGATAAGATTTTAAAATTTTTTTTCAGAAAAATTTTATTGAAATTCTATCAAAAAGATTTGTATTAGAAAAATAGTTTTTCTCTTGAATATTTCTAGTCTTTTGGAATTTTTTTCGAACTAGAATTTTTTTAATTTAAATACAATTCTGATAGAGCATCACACTGTTATCTTTATTTATCATCTTTGAAAAATTTAAATTTCATATTTATTTAGAATGTTTTTTAATTCCTTTCTCAAGAATAATTGTAGCTGGGCCGAAAAGTAACAAAATTCTTCGAATTCTTCATCTATCTATTACAGACATGATTTTATCAGTTTTTACAAATCATTTAAAAAGTGTATTGTGTTCTCCAGACTGATTATAAGCCCCAAAATAAAATTGAAAAAATATTCCATAAAATATTTTATTCGGAACATTATTATATCAAATATTTGCTTAATGTGAACGCAAATGGCAAACATAATTGTTTAGATATGAAATCCATTTTTATTAAAGTATTTATTTAGTACAGTTGAATGACTCCTTTTAGATTAAATATAATCTAGTTTGTTGGTTATCTTATTACTATTTTGAGAATAATTCCATTGTTCTCACTCTTGCTGCCAAAAAACTAACAAAAATCGATTTCCAAAAGCTTTTATTGAATCGCATATTTTAACAATAAAAATATGCGCCATAGATTGGAAGGGGATTGCCATTATTATCATGATAATAAATTAATTATAAGTTAAGAATTAAACCGGATGAATAAGACCCAACCTTAACAAAGCCAAGGACCTTTGGGTAAGTCAAAATCTATCTTATCATGATGGAACACACTTTTCCTTCCCTGGTCTAAAACTAGCAGCTAAAAACAGGGTATTTCTACAAGTGGTACAATCAGTTTGGCCATAGGGAAACAGGCAATAACAGATAATTTACCGTCAATCCCATTAAACACACATCAAAACCATTATGAACGTCATTTCTGCCTTTATCGCCCATTGTTAACACTGGATCACGGCTGTTCAGCCATTAGGCTTGAATTAGCTAAACATTTACGGAATGTTTTTAGCATACGAAAAGCAATATAAATGCTTAACGAAATTGTATTACTGTTCGGTAATCGCTCTCATTGCTTTTCATATTCTAAAAACGAACATACGTTCCGTGAACGTTTGGCTAATTCCATCACCATCGTTTCAGTCTACAGAGTTGGATACCTTACTATTGTTAATATGCACTTTCGCCCTCTGTTGTATGCGGGTGAGTAGCCTTAAAATAGATTTCATAGACGAACCAATACATGACTGGTTTATTTAATTCCATGTCGGCTACAGTCGCCGTAGTCTAGTAGGTAGTGTGTTGGCTTATTAGACGTAAGGCCACGGTTCAAACCCCAGGTCAGACATCAAAAATTTCTTCGGCGACTTCCTCTCAGCAGTAAATAAAATTGCCATGAAAAGTTTCTCAAAAATCCGTCGTTCGGAACCGACTTTAAACTGTAGATCCTGCCACTCACATGAAAGAAATTAGCACCCACAACATGAGTGGTGTGAGAAGCTAGGCCGTAATCCTGACTGAAGGGTTATAATGGCCAATTTTGTGTATGTCGAATACAGGTGGTTAAAATAATTCTTTTTAAACATGCGATTCTGTTGCAATTCAGAAGCGATAGTCAGGTGGGAATTCGTACATTTATTTAATTTATTTGCGGGGGATTGATTTCGACCTATTTTTGTTTAATGTTTAGGTGCTGGCCAATCGAATAGTGCTTACAAAACGGTTGTATTTGAAAATTATCATTTCGGTTCATCTTTCAAATCGAAATTACCAGTACAACCTAGTTTAGAAAATTAACTTTAAATAACCAAAAATTGGTGCAGAGTTGGTACCTAACCGACTTAAGTAAAAATCTATGCATCTGTGCTTTAAACGCTCTCCCGTACGGAATGATGTGCTTTTCATTGAAACCAAATTTAAACTCTATTCTAATAATTCGTACAAATATATTTTATTTCTTAATTAAGCTTGTAGAAACTCAATATGGACAGCAATGAATTTCGTAAACGTGGTGCTGAGATGGTAGAGTACATATGCCAATATCTCGATACACTGCAAGAACGACGCGTTACACCTAGTGTGGAGCCAGGCTATTTAAGACATTTATTACCAGGTAAACGCATTTTACACGGAAAATTGAAAAAAAAAACGATTTAAATATTTAAACAAAAAAATAACAGCCGAAGCTCCTCAAGATCCAGAAGACTGGGATAAGATAATGGCCGATGTGGAGGATAAAATAATGCCCGGTGTAACTCATTGGCAACATCCAAGATTTCATGCCTATTTTCCCGCTGGAAATTCATTTCCTTCTATACTGGGCGATATGTTAGGTGATGGTATTGGCTGTATAGGATTTTCATGGGCCGCTAGTCCTGCCTGTACGGAATTAGAAACTATTGTTTTGGATTGGCTAGGAAAAGCCATAGGTTTGCCCGATCACTTTTTGGCGCTGAAAAAAGGTAGCACTGGTGGCGGTGTTATACAGGTTTTATTGAAAATGAATTTTGTTAGAAATCCGGTCAATATTATAAATTTAATCAATTTTAGACTTCCGCATCAGAATGCATTTTAGTTACAATGTTAGCGGCTCGTGCCCAAGCATTAAAACGTCTTAAATCGCAACATCCATTTGTAGAAGAATGTCAACTGTTATCGAAACTGATGGCATATTGCTCTAAAGAGGCCCATAGCTGTGTGGAAAAGGCAGCCATGATATCGTTTGTGAAATTGAGAATTTTAGAACCCGATGAAAATGCCAGCTTAAGAGGTGAAACCTTGGCGGAGGTAAATGCATTAAGAAATGTTTAATTTTATAGGGTTCTTCTTAATTGTGAATGGATATTTCCGTTTTAGGCTATGGAAGAAGATGAATTACAAGGTTTTGTGCCATTTTTTGTCTCAACTACTTTGGGTACCACAGGTTCTTGTGCTTTCGATAATTTACCAGAAATTGGTCAACAGTTACAGAAATTCCCCGGAGTTTGGTTACATGTTGATGCAGCCTATGCTGGTAATTCTTTTATATGTCCCGAATTAAAGCCTCTACTAAAGGTAAGTCCAGTGTTCATTCTTTAATTGAAATTTTTTTATAAAATACGTGGACGATTAAGGGGTTTGGGAGTATTTTTACTGTGAATTTATATTAATTTGGTTAATATTTCTTTGCCGTCCACGGTAACTTGGCTACCCCATGTTAATATATAGCTTTTACCGTTTGTGTATGAACAGATTTAATAAAATTGTGTTTTCTTATTTGTCAGGGTATTGAATATGCCGATTCATTTAATACGAATCCCAATAAGTGGTTATTAACCAATTTCGATTGTTCCACTTTATGGGTACGTGATCGTATACGTTTAACTTCAGCTTTAGTTGTGGATCCCTTGTATTTGAAACATGGCTACTCAGATGCTGCAATCGATTATCGTCATTGGGGAGTTCCATTGAGTCGACGTTTTCGTTCATTGAAATTGTGGTACGTATGGAACGTTTACTTATTTATTTACTTTTTTGGTTTTTTTTTTTTGATTAAAATAAATAAAATAATTTCACACCTTTGCTATTTCTTTCTAATTTGTTTAAAATTTTGCTAAAACCAAACAAAATTTGGGGAAGAAAAAAAGATTGATTGTGTTTTTAAGAAATGTTTTTGTTTATTTAACTCATGCATATCATAATACTATCAAAATACTTGAACGTTTTCCTTTTTTTTTCTGTGCTTGAATATGAAATTGCAGGTTTGTTTTACGTTCATATGGAATTTCTGGTTTACAGCAGTACATAAGACACCATATCGAATTGGCCAAACGCTTTGAGCAGCATGTTCTCAAAGACAAACGCTTTGAAATCTGTAATCAAGTTAAGGTAAGTTTTAGAGTTCATATCCACCAAAATAAAAATAACATTTTGCGAAAAGGCTTTTAAGTTTCGTTAAAGCATAACGTCTAGAGATGATACGCAATTGTCTTTAATTATTTAAAATATCGTTTCTTTGTTTGTTTTGCATAAAGAAATCTCTATTGACGAATATTATAAGCAATTGATTTTGAATTGCATTTGTATTTTCAAATGGCATCAGAGCGTAATTTAAAAACAAAAACATTTTATATGTTTACAATGAAATATTGAGGTCCAATGCTCCCCTCTTAATTGACTCATTGACGGAGAATTGCAAACTTCTTTTGATTTTTAAAGAATTTTAAAGCTTAAATCAAATACTTTAAAGATGATAAATTCAGATGGATTTTTATTTTGATGGAAACTTTTCAAACATCCAAGTCAAGCAATTATTCTACAAAGTGCTTAATGTATGCAATATTAGTACAATATGAGGAAATATTGGTAATAATGCATTTGGCTTACGTTAAGTATGATGTATAGGAAAAATACACCATATTTAGCTTGTACATTTAGGCCTAAGTATTGATTCCTCTGTAATAAACAACGAAAACTAAAGACAAATAAATGAAGTTACTAGGCCCTTGAAGAATAAAGTTCAATTGCATCACATTTTTCATGGAGACATTGTGCATTTAGGCCTAAGTATTGATTACTCCGTAATAAACAACGAAAACTAACAGTCAGTAAATTAAGTTACTAGGCCGCGGAAGAATAAAGTTCTAATCTAATAAAGTCTTCTATCAAATATAAAAAGTCAGCACTGCTCAAACGAGTAACACGTTATCACTCACCGGTGACAATGAAAAACAACGAAGAAGCGTAAAAATTTGTGGAAAAGGGCGATGCTTTTCTGCCTTATCTTTGGTACAGGCAACCTGACCACTGCAAAAATTTCAAGGCGAAGATCATGATCATTCTGAAAGAGAAGTAATACTTGTAGGTGGCGAAATTTTCCCTAAAAATCTCTTTTTACCAGACCGTGTCTAAGTCTCTAACAAAAGAGGACATCCCTGCAAAAATTCAAATCATTTGTAGGTAACAGTTATGTGGATTCTAGTACAGGCTTATCGTCGTCGGTAATTGCTTTGCTAGACCAGGTACAGAACATGTTACAGGGAATATGTACTCTGTATTCATAGCTGTGGGTCTTATTACAGGGCATAGCATTTTTATATTAATAGCAGTGAGACTGAAGTGATAGCATATAATTTTTTAACACCTTTGACCGATCTTTTTAATATAAAGATTGCTACAATTGCAAGATTTATTCGTACTATCATATTAGGACCTGTTGTAGTAGACTGTTTACCTGCTTAGCTGGAAAAACTTAAGAAATGAAATGAAACAAGCAAAGAATTTATAAGAAGATGTGAGAGATGCTCCTTAACAGTTGTATGTTCCTTAAAGAAACGAATAAAGTGGTTAAATTTTTCAGTAAAATACAAATCAACAACACTGATGAGTTAGATAAGATAAGATGTTTTATTTCCGAAGTAAGAATAGTGTATGTACTCTTATTGGCTTACAATATAGCATAAATAACATACGCATGTATGTATACATTTTTTAATTCAAGCTTAATTGAACCACTTTTGTGACGTTTGGGAAACCCCATAACAAAACATAAAGATTTGATAATTTAACAAAATATTTAATAGAATTCTCGTATGAAATTATTAATAACTATTTCGTGCTAATAATCACGTGTTACATTTATTAAAAAAACATTAAATAAAAAATAAAAAAAGAATTTTCTTTTGCATTGAATTCAAACCTGTACTCGTTGTCACAGGAATAGTATCTAAAAAAATACATCCGGTTTGCGAATACATTGTTTTTATAACAAATAAAAGTGCTTCAGGAAAAAATTTATATCAGCGGCTAATTAATGAGCACACCAAAGTAAATTTCAACAGTTTTGAAGCGTAGAAAATGATTTTTTTTTGTATAGTCATTACGATTTTATAACTCTTAGCAAAAAAAAACAGTCACTTATTATTCCAAAGTCTGTTAGAAAATATCTCAAGGCTTGTTTTTTTTTTATTAATTTTTGAATAATGATCGCTGCTTAATTATATTGTTAACATATAGATTTTTTTAATATTTTTTACGCACAATACAATAATTGAGTAAATATTTTTAATTTTTTTTTTATCGAATTGTAGCATATTAACACTGAGCTACCTACATAAGCCATTTTTAAGGTTTCACTGTTTAACACCGTTTGTGAGATTTTGTTTCCAAATATACGAAAAAAAAGGAAATAAATACAAGAAGTTGAAATCGTGAGGAATACATCAAATAATCATGAATTGCACGTGTAATGTGTTCCACTGATATCAAACCGCTTGAGCTCATATAAACAGAATCCCATGACGTAAAAACAAAATCAAACGCTATTTAGTCAGGTTTAAAGAGTTGTCCTACAGCAGCTTTTGCTTTAACTCCAGCAGAAATCTTAAGGTTTTCTCACTTGCATGACTTCTTACATATGAAAGTGATTTAAATCACATCATCACCACTGACAATAGCTTCAATAATTAGAAAAATTGCTTTATTGGTTTACATATGTTTTCTGTAGTCGTCATTGTGTTTTACCAGCACTAGATAACTATGTAAAGTTTATTCGATTTACATTTAATAGCAGATTCAAACCACTTCTTCCTCTTCTTAGTGTTCGTGTAGAAAAGTAATAAAAAATTAATTGAAATCAATTATGAGAACGTAAAACACAATCAGTGTAAATGCTTAAGCATTTCAATTGATTTATTTCTATACAACGTTTGATTTGCTTTGATTTGATTTTTTTCATCTCTATTGTGGTAGACAAGTTGGCATTTTTATGTTGATGACATTTCGATTTCGATTTCTATTTCGTACAATACATTGGTTTGCAATGATGATATTTTTTCTGAAAGCACTTAATATTACTTAATGTTTACGTAAATATTAACGGCAAATTAAAATATAATTTCTCTCTAGCAAATATGTATGTACGTATGTGTTGTATGTAGTGCTATACTCATGTGTATTGAAGTTAATGCCAACAGAAATTATGTGGGTGTCATTAAGTTAAAAAAATTCAAGCAGAGTTAGTAATGAATCCTACATGAAGGTTAAGGTCCCATCTAGACCAATGGTTAGGCTCAAATTAATATCCATCCCAAGGATTTAACAATTTTTTTAGGAAACCATCACGACTATTGTCTGTGGCATATCCTATATTTTTGGCGTTTCTCATAATTCTTCTTTTCTTTAATTTAAAAATACTAACCAAAAAACAAAAATTATTTCCCTCCATAGCTTGGTCTCGTTTGCTTCCGTTTACAAGGTACCGATAAACTAAACGAGAAATTATTGAGTGCCATCAACGAGTCGGGTAAAATACATATGGTGCCTGCCTGTGTAAATGAACGTTACATCATACGTTTTTGTGCTGTTGCTCAAAATGCTACTGAGGAAGATATCGACTTTGCCTGGGAAACAATTGTAGATTTCGCCAATGAACTTTTGGAGAAGGAACAACATGATGAACTAACCGAGATTATTAACAAAAAGAAAGAGGATACTTTGGCTAAGAAACGTTCATTCTTTGTACGCATGGTTAGCGATCCAAAAATTTACAATCCCGCTATTAATAAGGCGGGTACACCCAAAGTATCCTTGGATATATCATCGCCAGTGGTTAATCCAAGAACAACAAATCCTGTTATACGCACTCAAAGTTCTATAGATCATAATTCCTGGATATCATGGCCATTAGCATTTCTATTCAATAGTAATAATGAGGACAGTGGCCAAAAGAGTAACGTATCGTTGCGGTAAGTAGCAGCTTTAAGGCTCTCAATTACAAAAAATTCTGTTTATTTTAAAATTTTTTTGCAGTTTTCGCCACTTAGATACGAATGTTAGACCCTCATCATCAAGACGTAATTCGGGTACAGGTTCTACACCCTCACCCGAAAATGATATGGGCGTTGTCAATGTCTTAAAGTCACCCAAGAAATCACCAAATTTGCCACGTAAAGGCAGTAATGCCAATACTGTTAACCATAATTAAAGAAAAAAAAAAACAAGCTGAGTAAAATGAAAAGAAATTAAAAAATGAATTTATTTCCCCACAACAAGAATCCAATTTAGCAAATATTTTTCTGTCTCTTAAAAGAATTTCGAATCTAAAAATTTTGCTTGTAATCTAAATCTAAATTAAATAAAATGTTACAAATAAATCTGTGCAAGCTATACAAAGTTTTTTTGTCTTATAATGGGTCGTTAACACATCGATCTTATAGCCCTATGTATAGAGTTTGAAAACTAATTCTCAAAATAGTACTTTATGTAGGACATGTTAATCGTTTTAATTGCAAAATAAAAGTAAGTGGAACATACCCTAACCTTTTTACGCAGATTAAGTGTACCTATGGTCTGAAACAAATAGTTATGAACTACATTTAAAATACTATGGTATAAATCACGCGTCTTTAAGGCAAGAGTTTCGCAGGGCTCAGTTCCAGCCCTGTATGTGTATGATAGTTTGGTCGAAATAAGAAATTATTGTCGGATTTCTTTATCATATTGTAACACTTGCTACGTATAAGTCATTAGAAAATCTTTTTAAACTACGTCTGGCAAAGGAAAAGTAAAGCTGAAAAGTAAGGCTGACGATACTACTGACGATGTAAAAGAATTCATAAATCGAAAAAGATATCGGCCTCGCGAAGATATACTAGGAGAGCGATTTATTGCATTACAAGTGCTTTCAATTAGTAGGAGTTCAACATATGGAAGAACAAAGGATCTTCAATTGTAATCTGATGATCCTTTCCTATGGTAAAGTTGATGATGATGACAATGGAAGTTATGTTAGGTGTGTAACAGAGACTGTGTTAGGAATTATAAGACCACCACAAAACACACACTTAAAATCTTAAGGCGAATATAGAAGACTTCAATATATGAAAGAAGAAAGGCAGTTGCTCTATCTAACAGACTTATGTAAGAAGGTGAAGATGAATACCGGAATTGATGCTTTCAATTAACCCATTAGAAGTTCTTGTGGGACAAAATTATGTCTGATTAAATTCTAGAAGGTAGTGTTTACCATTATTGCATTCAGTATTTCTACATCCTTGTTGATCCTTTGCAAAAATAGCACTGCTTTGTGGTTATTACAGTCATTAGTTATAAAGTCATTAAGATCCTCAAGTAAAACTTCTGTAGAAGTACTCTAAATAAAGTGAGGTTTGTTTCATGCAATAATCCAATTAGAAAAGACAAGGTTCTTGCTAAAAATTTCCTGGACAATTTTGTGATTAAAGAGTACAGTATTGTTTGTGTAGGGACCAACTACTCGTTGACAGCAATTGGAAAATACTTAGGCATTAACCCTATAAGTAGAAGATAAGCTGTGAGATTGTTATAAGAATCAATTATCCTAGATTTTAGATAACAGTTGCTATTACTTTCTTAAAAGAGGGATCATACTGTTCGACAGTACTAAGTATATCCTACATCTGATCTAAATGTGATCATTGTAAATAAAACAAATATGTGTGTATAAATATGTATACATAGATTTCTTTTTACTACTCCCATAATATAATTATTTCATTTCCTGATCTATTGAAGCATGCATGTACGTGGCAAAAAAATGTTCTAGACCATGTGATGCCATGCCACTGACTTATTGGTTCTAACGTTTCTATTGTATTTTTTGAGAGAAAACAAAACGAAAAGAAAAGAAAATTGTTAATACTTTAGCTAAATATTTCAAAGATAAATACTAAAATTTTTAGTTCGATGCTCATGAACAATATGTCGTCATTGTTTTCATCGAAAGGCCAACCAATGTGTATGTGGGAGCATTTTGGCGTTACCAAAACCGCCAGTAATATAACAACGTCAAAAGGTAAATAATAAACAGTGGAACAATTGAACAATAACAAAAACAAAAATATCAAATAAAAATTTAATTTAAACAAACACTAAAATATAAATTAACGCACAAGTAAATATTAAGGAAAAAACCATACAAAAACCATAACATATGTATGTACATATGTATGTACATACTCGTACTAAATCGTATACGAAAATCCTAATGATGAATGGCCAAAGAAGGCAAATGGTGGAATATACATACTTATGTACATATATACACAGACGTATGTACGTACGTATGAAATAATTTAGATAAAAACCATTTATTGTTTTTAATCTTGTTTTGTTTTTTAAATTTTATTCTTAAAAACAACACCAACATCAAACTGCTTTTAAAAATAGATTTCGAAGTGAGTAAATTATTTAAATAATTTTCTAAAAATATCCTTAAGGTAATTACAAAAAAAAAAAGATTTACAAAACATAGCATTTATTTAATCTCATTGACTCATGCTCACACGATTGAAATCACATACGATTTAATTAATTTAATGGAGTCTAAAGGTAATGTTCTTCGACTTCCTGTGTGAAAAAATCATTAATAAAGTATTTTGCGTGTGGGTACTTCTATCTATCTTTCTTAATGCTTTCCGTATGATAACCTGACCGTTGCAAATGAAATCTCCATTATAGTGCTGTGTTGTAAGGATGGATCACTCCTTAGATTGAAATTCTAATTGAAATGGGTTACATATCTGTTATCGCATTGATTATCCTCCAAGTATGCAGTGACAGTTCGACAGGCCACAACAAAGTGGCATGTGGAATCTTTTAAAATCAGATGAATCCAAAGAATTTAATTTCAATGTATATGGAATATATCTATTGATAGCAAAGCTTTTAAAGGTTAATATAGATTGTGTATACAGCAAGACCCCTCTTAACGTTTGTTCTGTGAATACGACTCCGGAAAATACAGTTGGAATCTTTATTCTGGACAGACAAACTAAAGAGCGTTAAAAAAGATACCTAGTATTATACACCGTCGTTATATAGTGCACCGCTTTTGGTTGGTGCATGGCCGCATCATTTGCACATACAACAAGTATCAATACAGTGTGCGATTTAGGCGAATCCCAATATTACCGCGTAGTACTGAAACAGCGTTAAGCGGGGTCTTACTGTACTACATTGATTACTTTACGTACATTACTCCTCATGTACGGATTAATACACAAAAGGCAACAATACAGCTAACGCACTTACTAAAGCTAAAACAATTACTAATTGAAACGAATTCAGACATAAGATAACCGCTCTTCAATTTAAGCAGGGTTTCCATATGTATGATCATACAGTGATATCACTCATACGTTCAGAAAAGATGTGAAAATAAACCACTGCAGAGCGAAAAAACACAAATATGGCTAAAAGTAGATATACAGTAAAAACAATTTGTGACAAATCAATTTCAAAATCTCATAGCGGTTATAACGGAATACTAATATTAGGTACTATACCCAAAGGATGAGATTACCCCCCTTACTGTCATTATGCAGTAGCTGTAATGACAAGAAATGGTAAGTAGAACTTTTCTAATCCTGTCACAAAACAACAGGATGGTTAAGAAATAATAAAGGACAGGAACTATAAACTTAATTTACGATATGCGCTGCTACAGGCTAACAACCTGAGTGTAATTGTATGACACTTAACAGCACAGGATGATCAATCAAAGTCAATAAGGGGATCGGTATCGATGTAAATATAGGATAAATATAAATTTTTTAAATATTTTGTGTAATTATAGAACAAAGCACATAAGCTATTATAACTTACAAAGTCTTTAATAGTTTTTTTTTATTGATTTTTCTTTTAGGAATTCGCATTCCTGTCCAATTATGTGTCATCCGGACTATATCAAAACAATATCAATGTATTAGCGTCTATTTAAGGCGAGTAATATTGGATCACAAAGATATTCTGGTACCTTTTTAATCGCTTTATATTCCCTATATAAACAAATTTATAGGTTCCTGCATTCTTATATATAAAATATTTGAAAAATGTTTGTTACATATTTTAAATTTAGTAGGTAAACATTTCTGTCCTTCCTTAGGCAGTTTTGTTTAAAAATTTCATTTTTATAAACTTTTCTAGAAGCAAAAGTATCATTATTTAAAGGAATACTAAATCTATGAAAAATTTCTTCAATTTTTTACGTGCCTCAAGGGGGTATAAAAGTACCTTAAATCAAAATTGTGGTACCTTTTTCGAGGATAGTGTTTTAACAAATATAAAGAAATTTTAAAAATTTTCACGTATGAAACCAATTTTTAAAAAGATGAAAATTTGTGTTTGATTACATTCTGGAAAGTTGAAAACATTTGACTAAAATTGTACTTTTTTAAGACTGCAAAGTTATAAAACAATTTGTAAAAGAGAGTAGGTTAGGTTAGCGTGGTAGCTTTAATTTACCAAAAAGCTCACTTGTGCACGCATAGCGGCCCGTTGTGATGCC
Organism: Sarcophaga carnaria; assembly: GCA_958299815.1. Taxonomy (NCBI): domain Eukaryota; kingdom Metazoa; phylum Arthropoda; class Insecta; order Diptera; family Sarcophagidae; genus Sarcophaga; species Sarcophaga carnaria. The sequence continues at coordinate 12,052,296 of OY283153.1, forward strand.
ACAGGTGAAAAGAGAGGATAAATTTAAAAGATTGTGAGATAACGCAGTGTAAAGAATTACATGCTGGCTTGTTATTATCAATTTACAATGTATTTTTTTTAACCGGAAAAGCAAGCAAAACTCTGCTGACCATGTCTACCATACTTCCAAAATTATATCGTATTTTTTTTTTTAATGTACTGCTTTACCTAATGATGATGACTTTTGTCATAGGCGTCATTGATTATATCTTATATAATCTATTAATAGGACATTAAGATTATATTTCATAATAACATAATTAATTACATTCGTTATGGTCAATCTCAATATAATTGATGGCCATTAACCTTTATAATTAACACAATGAAATTAATTTCATTTCTTTTTTTTTATTAATTTGAAAGAAATTTCCTAATGTATAAATGTAAGACATAAAATGCTCACAGCATTAACTATTTTTAAAGTATGATGCTAGTGATTCACAAAAATCCCCCAAATAAATACTTCACGAAATGATTTTGTGCTTGTGCTTGTTAAAAAGGTCGTTTAAAAAAGACGCACGCGTAAATTATACGAAGAAGAAGGCATACAACAATTTTTATGCGAATTTTATTGTTTGGCGTACTAATAACGATGAGCTGCGGATCAAAGAATGTGTATTCTCTGTTCACACTAAATTTCGTTGTCAAGTGTGAAAAAAGATTGGATATGAAGTATTGAATATTTTTTGGCGATTCCTAGAATGTCTAAACAAAACCAATGATTATGCATAATAAATAAATAATTTTTTGTTTTTTTTTTTGTTTGTTTTGCGTACGTATATTTAGTGCCAGTCTTAAGACTTGTACGAATCTAACAACGATTGACGAAGTCCGTGTTAAAGTTTCAAAGATTTTTTCAAATTAATTCAAAGATGTGATTTTAATCGGAAACAATAACCAACACCTTCTAAAATTCCATGTACCAGACAATCCAATCGCTCTTTTTTTAATTATTCATAATGACAGCAGCAACAACAACAATAATTATAAAACTAACTCATTCAATATGAATTTATGAGACTGGGTTAAATTTTTGATTGAATAATTTTGAAATTTCGTATCTATTTTTAGATTTAATACGTCACTTGGAAAGAGGCAAAGAAAACGGAAAGGCAAGTTGTGTTAAGCTTATAAAGGTATTGTCTGAGGGACGGCCTTTAATCATAAAAAATATTATTTAGGTAACGTCTTTTTGAATTTTGATTGTCATATTAAATGCGGGCATAGGTAGGTTGTGTCGTTATTTTGGTAAAGACTTAGAAACGAAAAGAAATAAAATTGACATGAATAGGCAGATGAGTTTGCGAGAACTGGAGTTTCGAAGACTGTTATGAGGCCAGAAATTTTTTGTAGAGTGTTGAAATATGTTTGGAGATGTAAAATCAAAGAGAAGATAAAGCGGGATAAAGTGTTTTTTCAAACTAAATGGGCTAATAAAAATTTCTGCTGAATCGCAATGAAATCAAATGATTCTCTTCTGAAGCAGCTGGTAGCAGTTAATGAAACATTACCCGATGTACAGCAAAGGCTATCTAATCGGGTGATTTAGTGACTCTACTGATCTTCAAAAGTTTAGTTGAATGGTGCATGTATATCTATCTTATATTACAAAGCTGAAACAAAGGGATTGCTGCCTATTTCTGTTTATAAAGAAAAAGAAATATCACATTGAGAGAAGCACACTGTTTTCTAAGAAAGTAACATAAAAATGAGTGCTTTTGAACTGAATAGAAACACTTTACAACATAAAACCTTTAATTTCAATTTATTGCATCTTAAATTTCGTACACAGTTACAGTTTTCTTCAATTCGGAAATACTTGTAATGAAAATACTTTTTCTACCAACCAATATAATGCCAATGCCGGGTGGAAATGTTTTGAATGAATGAATTTTGTATACAAATATATCGAGTAAAAACAACAACACAAATACAAAAATACGACAACATCCAACAACTTAAATTTTATTTTTTGCAAATCATTGTTAATAAACATAAACTTACTTACACACACACACTTAAAAAACAAAGTGGGATCAAGTGCTGAACAGCATTGACTACTGAATTAAAAAAAAAAACATCATCAACAACTACAACAATACACACGATTTTAAACGTTAAACGAAGTGACTCACACTATTCGCAAAAGACAAACTGGCGAACTTCAATCAAACCGTTAGAAATGTATGTGCTCTCTTTCACTAGCGCTTTAATTTTTTATTAAGCATACCAGCTGGCAACTAATCATACAAGGGATCATACGGTCAGTCTGACGCTATTGATCTTTTAAAATGGGAACACCTTCACTTTGGGTTTTTTTTTTGACGGTGACCTGCTACTCTATTTAGTACTACATACCACAAGTATTTTAAAACGAATGATTTCATAAAAAGTGTATTATTAATGCAGATCATATAAAATACAAGTAGCGTGACATTTTCTTAATCCAATTGGAAGAAATGTGCACAAATTTTCCGTGTTAAGTTGGGTTAATACAAAATATGAATCTTATATTCCGGGTAGTACAAGTGATCTACATTTGCTTTCTATATTCGTTAAATAATTCATAGAATATGCTTTATATTAATACATAACGAGTGTTGGAAAATGTAAAACATTGTTTTATTTAATACACATGAAATTGGCATGAATTAATTTGGGAAAGTACACTTAATAGTGTTATAAATCAAACAACATGATTTAGATGGCTAAAACGCTAAATTTCTCATATAATCAAAAAACTTAAAACGTTGTGATACAATTTGTTTAAGGGCATGGACCCTATGCATATAGTTAAGCAAGTTAGAATTAGGAAAATGGGTTGTGGACAGAAGGAAATTGGATGGAGTGGAAGGCTTATGGTATTGTTATTGCATAAGGAAAATCGTGTAACCTTCATCGATTGATAAAAAGTGAAGAACTTTATATACATTTTAGTCATGCTAGCTTCCCACTCCACCCATGCTGTGTGGCAAAACTAGAGTTTAACATCGACTCCGAACGGCAGGTTTAAAAAGCTTTTTCATGACAATTGCATAAGACTGTTGAGAAGGTCTCCCTGTTCAAGATATTAAAACTGAAATTTGATTTCAAAGTCCTCTTATAGTAAGCAAGGATTTCACAAAACTAGAGCACATAGTAAACATTAGTAACTAAAACTTAAAATTTTGCCATCTGTGAGAATATTACAAACGCTGCATCATTGTGAAATTCTTTAAATATCATATTCCTTTGCAATAGTTGCTAAACAAGTGTTAAAATAATACTAAAAAATATTCATGTTGTTGTGAAGAATCATGCCCGGAATTTTAATTATTTTCTAATTTGGCTTAATTTTTTGTTTGTTTAATATAAAGTGTGATAAATAAAACCAATTAGTTTTACATGAAATTAAAAACTATATTTATTTTAACATTTTTAAGGCAATTCCATTGCAAAATATAAACGCCAACTCTTTCGGCGAAAAACGGAGTTTTTCAAAGGCAAATTTTTTACCAACAATTTTATTCGCCAAAGACAGGAATATACGAGTATATTAGGAGATCTTGAACGGGCTATAATTTGAATGCATGAGAATCTCCTACCTCCCTATCTTCTCAAACTGGATATGTGTCAGCTGGCGCTGTACTGGAAGAACATAATTGCTGTCCTTCCTTCGAAAGACTATGGGCGATTATTTCCTTTACATCAATTGTTGACAGAAAAGGCTCGAATAAAAATTTTAGACAGACAAGAGTAGCTTATAGATGAGGATTTGCATTTTAACTTATGCTTAAACAATACTGAGTCAAACAATATAGTTAAGCTGCACAATCTCTTATCGTTTTATCACTTATACAACCCGAAAAACCGATTACTAAGGCCATTTATTGGAAAATTGGACAATTTTTTTTTAATAAAAATAAACATTTATCTCCTTTTCTTTATTTTTTTTTTATAAATTTTTCATCTCTATTTTATTATCATATTTTAATTCCGTCTATGAAATCGTTATTTTTTTAATCTGATAATAAAATTGGAGATTCCACACTGTAAGATGTAAAAATTCTAAATCATGATACACTAGGCAGTATCCATTTATTGCATATTCAATAACTGACAACAACACTAAAAAGTTGCATGTTTAATCTGACTGAATCATAAACAAATTATTTTCCATAAATTATTAAAAATATGCCATTAAATGACGTCAAAATAAAGTTAAGGTAATTTAATGGTGGGATAAAAACGTGTGGCAATCATAAATATTATATGATTAGAAATATAATAATCAAAGAAAACTATATATCGCATGTATATATTATATATGTATGTGTATACATATGTATATATGTAAGTATATTATAAACTATGTAGTATAAATTACTGTGGGAGCAAATTGAAAAAAGTACCGCTGATTTCTTTCTTTTTTGTTTGTAGATGTGCGATGATTTGTAAATAATTATTTCTAATAATCAAATATGCGTTGTAATCATTCAATTGTCTTTTGCATTTTACATAAAATTAAAATTATTTTTCTGAAATAATATCGTTCAAAGGAAATTTCCGAATGCCCTATAATGGAAGTACTATTTATACAAATATGATAAGTAGTCTAGTAGGTAGTGTGTTGAATTATTAAACGTAAAGTCATGGTTCGAGCCCCATCAAAACAAAATACAAAAAGTATTTCTTCGGCGACTTCCTCTCAGCAGATTTCTGGCAAAAACTCTGAGAGTAAAGAAAATTGCCATGAAAAGTTTCTCAAAAATCTGTCGTTCGGAGTCGACTTTAAACTGTAGGTCCCACCATGCATGTATAAAATTAACACAGACAACATAAGTAGTATGAGAAACTAGGTTGTAATGACCAATTATGTATGAATGTATGTATGATACTCGTAATCCTTTTACAGTCTAGTTTACCTCAGCACCCATACTGTTTGTATTAATATTGTCACAGAAGGAGGATACGGCAACACCCCTGTATTAAAAGACCAAGATTTTATTTCCATTAACCCCTTGCATTCGATTAATTTTCAAGATCGTTATCTGTCAACTTGCTTTACAATATCTGTTCGTGTTGTCACCTCCAGTGTGACATACGAGTTATAGAGTAAATTAACATTGTCACCTCCAGTGTGACAAACGAGTGCAAAGGGTTAATATAGATTATTGACCTCTTTTTGTATTGGTTAGTATTTATAAAAGCCCGAAGTCGCCGTGGTCTAGTAGGTAGTGTGTTGGCTTATTAGACGCAAAAGCCTGGGTTCGAGCTCCAGGCCAGGCATCAAAGACAAAATACAAAAAGTATTTTTTCGGCGACTTCCTCTCAGTAGACTTCTGGCAAAAACTCTGAGAGTAAATAAAAATTGCCATGAAAAGTTTCTCAATAAATAAAAATCTGTCGTTCGGAGTCGACTTTAAACTGTAGGTCCCACCACTCATGTATAAAATTAACACACACAACATAAGTGGTGTGAGAAACTAGGACGTTGTACAATGGGTCAATTCGACCTCCGGGTACTGTACTTGTCTTAATTGACAAGTACACGTCCTCTAACCTAACCTAACCTAACCTATAAAAGCTCTCTAATCAAAGAATACTAATCACTTTTTAATAGCAGCTCTTACGAGAAGAATACGTCATTTATATAACACTTATAACGATGCCTAAACATCCTTCGTCTCTGGTGACCAAATGGCGGTCAATGTTCTGTGGACTCTTGTTCTTCATAGTCAGTACTGTTTCTATAGAAGACAGTGTAGGGTATTCCCAGTCCTTCCGATGTGTGCCCCATTCCAAATTTCTGTTGTATCAAACTTTGCAAGTATGTCAGCTTTGTTATTGTCTTTAATGTGCCCGTGTCCAGTAACACATATGAGGATAACCATCGAATATCTCGCTATCACTTCCAGAGTTACCTCGGATTTATGAAAAATCTTAAACGTGGCGTATGCACTCTATAGAGTTTTACTGTCAGTAAATATATCTTCACTCGATAAACTTTAATATCGGAAACACAAAGCGGATGTCTTTATATACAGTATTTCAGCATGAATAGTACTACAGTAATGGGACAGTCCAATATTGAGAATGGCTTGGATGATTTTCTGTGGGAGGTGTAAGTCGGTAACATAAAGGGTTCTATCCCATATTAGTGAAAAACAGTGAAAAACAAGGATCGTAAATAGGTTCAGGTATGGTGTAGTCAGATATCAGATCAATTATACGCAAAATTTTGGCAAGAGCTTAGATTTTACATTTCCATGCTCTGAATGATTGAGTCAAAACAGAAATAAAAAATACCTTAAATTTTATAATTGTAAGAGCACTAGTTATCATGAAGACTACAATACGGGTTTGATGATCTCTTTACTCCACTGTCAGCTCAAATGACAGAAATTTTTTGGAACTGCAAAGGCCAACTAAATTGTCTAATCAAAGTTGCCGAAAATGTAGTTTCCAGATTAATAAATGAACAATACACATACATGCTTCAACTTAATAGAAATTCTATGAAAACTTATACAATACATACATATTTATGTACATTCACACCCCTCCAATGAGCGTATTTTCAATTGGTAATCATCGCTCAGGTAATATTTTAATTTTATACATCCAATGGGAAGATGGTGTAAATCCCCACACACAAAAAAAAACTGGAAGAAAAAATAAACAAAACAATGGATACAGATTGTTTACACATCTGGTATACCAAAAAAATGTTCGTTCATACAATATTTTTTTTTATTTTTTATATTCTATTTACTCTTATAAAGAATATTATTATGTGAAATGATGATAAAGTCAAAATATTGTTGAAAAAGTGTTAATAAAATCTAATTATAATGAAAATCTCTACAATTCCTTTAAATAACTTAGTCATGGTAGAAAGTGTGCAAAAGTGTACACTATACAGGTACAAAAAAAAAATTAAATTTCAATTAAATTAGCAAATGGAAATCCCTTTTCGGAATATTTTGAAAATCAAAAAGAAGAATGTGATGATGATGTTTTTGTTGCTTCACATACCCTACAGACAGCCATGTCATACTTTGATTGATCACTGATATTTGGTTAAACAATAAAAATTTCTTAAATACCAAGTCTGTCTGTTTATTTTTCTTTTATTTACGAATAATAGTGGGAGGGCTTGTGTTTAATAAAAATTTACTCAAATTATAAGAATAATTTAATAATTAATATATTGCTAGCGTCATAAAATAAATTGAACAAATTTATTTTTGAATCATTAGGGCATAGACAATTTACATCAAACTACACCATTTCAATATGTTGTTGAAAAATTTGAGATTTAAGAAAAAGAAATTAATTGAAATAATTTCGTATGATAGCAAATGGTCATAAGCATTATAAATTGTTGTTAACTATCTTAATATCGTTAAGAATCGAACTCTGGTCGCCTGTAAATAAAATCATTCTAAGTAAACAATGCGTTAGCCATGTCTACTATAACAATCTTTAAAAACATCATGTGTAGGGTGTTTTTATTTAAATTTCTTAGTGGAACTTTAAGTAAACTTTTAACCTTTCTCTGTTTCATATTTAGATATGTACATACATACATCCATAATTGATCATTACAACCCTTCAGTCAGGATTACGACCTGTGGCGGGACCTACAGTTTTAAGTCGTCTCTGAACGACATATTTTTGAGAAATTCTTCATGGCAGTTTTATTTTCTTTTAGATACCGTGCTGAAAACCACATTATTTAAAGAAATTTTGAAGAAAAGTACAAAAAATGGTTGGTATTTTTAAAGTATTATCGCCATCTGTATGTCAGCCTATCTAATTTGGCGAACGCACCTAGTATTCCATTTTTAATAGTCAGAGAATTAATAAAATTAATCTTAGCATATGACTGTTAATTATTTTAATACTTAAATTTTTCTTTTTTTTATAAAATAAAGTTTTTAATGAAGTTTTTTTTTCTCTAAAAATAAAATTAAATGAATCCTAAAATATCTGGATGTATTGGGTTTTAATAAAAAACTTTAAAACAACATTGTCATTCACGTGCTATAATTTTATTATATTGTTTTTTTATTACTGAAATCATTTGTTATTTAGTCAAATAAAAAAAAAACAAACACCGGCTATTATTTTAAGTTTAAAATACATGCGAGAACAAAGTACGAATAGTGATAGACCGGTGGTACCCCCCATAAATCAGACATATTTTTTTGTATACGAATTTAAATAAATTGTTAGCGTAACAAATTTCACACGTCGTAAAGACGACAGTAGCAATACAATAATTATTATTTATTAAGAAGATTTAATTTTTTATTTTGGGACAAACCAAATTTGGCTAATAATCATATTTTATTGTTATTGTTTTAAATTTAGTTTCTGAACGCAATATGGAAAGTTACGAAAATAAAATGGAATAAAACTGTCTTTGGTTTTATTTAAGTATTTCAAAGATAATCCGATATTGATTTCAATAATCAAAGCCACAGAAAATTCAAGCTCAATCGCGTCAAAATCAGTTGAAATTTCTACTAAAACAATGACAAAAAACATCAATGAACGGTAGATAGGTCAGTCTATCAAGAAAGGTTTTACTCAGAAATCTGCCTTTAGTCCTGGACTACTTACAACATTTACGATAAAGTTTTATCGCAAGAACCCATTTAACACATTCTGACTGCAGAACTCAGTGTTTTCTTTGGATGAGTGTGTACAGAAGAATCTGTTATATAATAGACCAAGATGGATCTCAATACCTTGTAACCTAAACTGGCGATCTAATTTTCACTTTTAGCGAAGTAAGCGGAACACTGATCACCACATAAGTACACGAAACAGGCAATAAGGGACTTGTTTCTGGTCCTAAATACCTTGTAACCTAAACTGGCGATCTAATTTTCACTGTTAGCGAATTAAGTGGAATACTGATCACCAGATAAGCATTCGAAACAGGCAATAAGGGACTTGTTTCTGGTCCTAAATACCTTGTAACCTAAGCTGACGATCTAATTTTCACTGTTAGCGAATTAAGTGGAATACTGATCACCAGATAAGCATTCGAAACAGGCAATAAGGGACTTGTTTCTGGTTCTAAATACCTTGTAACCTAAGCTGACGATCTAATTATCACTTTTAGCGAAGTAAGGGGAATACTGACAAGATAAGCATTCGAAACAGGCAATAAGGGGCTTGTCACTGTATGAATAGTCTTTGTTGAAGTATGTAGATTCGTTTCAATGCCTTTAATATCTTCTATCCAGGCAAGAGACATGGTAGACTTTTCTTATTTAAAGATATAATCAAAACGATTATATAAAACGACAATCTTTCAAATTGTCCGTACTACCTCAGCCAGTTAACAGTCCCATGAAAAAAGGAAATTCCATTTAGATAACTCTACAACTATTCTACCAAGAATATTTCCCTATTGTAAAAACTCTTCCCCGCTTCAATATTCAATTTTGAAGCATGATGAATCGCACGGTGTTTCCGGTGTCAGTAAGGATAACTCTCTGCCTAATGTTTGATAAACCCCCAATGCGTTGCCAGTTGAAATGCATAACGCCGAAGTGTGTTCTTAACCCTTGGAAATTAATCATTTCTAAACTTATTTATTTAATTCAAAAGAAATTCGTAATACTCCTTCGTAATATTTTTCCATTATTTTAGTTCTTTTTTTTTCCTTTGAAAATGTACTTTCTAAACCGACATTAATTTAAAAGTCGCATGCATTCGTATTAAGTCATCATACATTGTATTGTAATTCACATTTTGTCGTTACCTTCTTTTTTTTGGACTATTTTAGTAATTTTTCCATTTGGAAAAAAATTTCTTAATTAAAAATATTCCATAAAATTTTTGAAATATTATACCTTTTCAAATACAATATTTCCCTAAAACAATAAGTCAAATCTACGGAAATAATATACGAAGAGAGTAATCTATACGTACAGTAATAAGTAAGTAATAACCATTGTAAAATGTGATTTTTTCTTCTTTTTTATCTTAGTACAGTGAAACGTAAAAATGGTGAAGCTTGAATTGATTTATTACAAAAAGACACTGTTGGAAAATATAGAAATTAAAGACGGATATTTACTAACCTCAGGTTATTCTGAATACAAAACCCAAAGCTCTCTTTACTGTAATTTTCCAATTGTCTCAAATCCGTTTGGGTTGAGAAGAGTCGTTGCTTCTCTTTATCTTTCCTTACATTGTGTATAACTTTCCAAATATACAGAAAGGTTCTGGACCTATCAGCTTCCCTCTTCGCTAGCTAGTTGATTCAGCTTTCCTAGACGGTTCCATATTATCCCTGATTTAAAGACTTAAGGGCCGACAGCTCCTAACCTTACATTTAAAATACCCAAGCGTTTCCAAATTGATTCGACATATTCCAAAACGTAGAACAAATAATTGTAGAACACTAGAAAACAAAATGGAGATTTTAAGCTAAATTGTTTATTTGTATTTGTAAGCCACAATCAACTTTCCAAAGGCTTAATTTTCAAATTAAAAGAAAGAAAACTTTCCTACAAAAATATGTATACACATCATTAGTAAAATTCCCAATTTTATTTGTAATATGAGTATACATATGTATGTATGTATGTACATTGTAAATGGTTTTAAAACCAAAGTCTAACTCAGAATTAAAGCCTTTCAAACAGCCAAAATCACAAGATCTACCAACATTGCTAAACACAAATAGATAATTGTGGAAACTTTTGGCCGCCATTGTAATTATTAAGAGAATAACTGAGAGAGCATTTGAGCGTATGATCGGTGAGCTTTTTTTTTTGAAATAAATTGAATTTAATATAAAGCTCTGCATTCGCTAAAAATCATCATTCAGTTAAGAAACATCGAATGTGGTAAAAGGAACAAAAAATAAAAATTAAAATTAATTAACACAACTACCACAATTTAATTTAAAGAAAAAATTAAAAAAAAGCAATTTAATTACAAAAAATCAAAGAAATCTCAACAAATCAATAATAAAAATAAGGAATAAGTGAATTTACTGAAGCGTTTAAAATATAAAATAAAAAAAAAGTTTAAACAAATATAAATTAAAAACAAAAAGAAAAAAAAACAAGAGGCTATTTTACAAGAATTTACAAATAATTTAATTAATTTAATAAACTTATTGATATTAAAAAATAAATAAAAACAAACAACATGAATGTCGAAGATTTTAGAAAACATGGCAAAGAAATGATCGATTACATTTGCAATTATGCTGAGAATATTGCCGAACGCGATGTGGCGCCAACTTTAGATCCTGGATATTTAAAAGAATTATTGCCAAGTAAGTTACTATGGCCGAAAATAAAAATAGAAAATAATTCATTGAGAAAAAAACAATTTTCTTTTTGGCATTGTATACGATTTACGGTTTTCTGTTTTTTTTTTCTTAAATTAAAAGCGACAATTTCAAAATTCACGTGCTTATTTCGTACATTGTGTTTTCCTTTAGCTTTTATTTATACAAACAAAACAAAAAATTCTATTAAAGAAATCTTTGAATATCACATCTCTTAACGAACACTTGATAATTTTATTGTTTTTTAAATGTTCATAAGAAAGAAATTAATAAAATTTATATCATATGCAGTCATAAATTAATTTGTTGACATTTCAAATAGTTTTTTTAATGGTTTCGTTAATTAATATTGTCAATAATAATAAAAAAAATAAATAATCAAATACACAATCTGTTGTTAAACAATATGCAAATTTAATAATTTTTATATGTAAATTTATAAAATAATCATCATTTGAAAAGTATTTGTTAACATAGGTTCAAGATAATTAAAGGAAATTATTATTGACATAATTTTGATCAGTTAATGGATTTTTAAATACTTAATTAGTTTTAAAATTATAGAAAAATTTCAATTTTAAAATTACTAAGTATTAGAGGAGATCAGCAAATATTTAAATTCATGATCTATAAATCCAAAAAATAAAAAGTTTTTCCGTACGTAGAAATTTTTATGGATTGAATTGAATGAAGACGACTGTCTTAAAGTTTCAAACTCACATTTTCATTTCATTGATTGATTTGTGAGACCCCAAATATAATTACAAACAGGGGAAACTAGTTAATTATTCAATAATATTGTAATAAATCGTGATTTAAAAACAAAGCCCACAATCACATTAGCAATAATAGAAAAGGAATAATTTTAACTCAACCAATTTAATAAAACAGTATTAATAGGAAACAAACTGGCATTATAGTCCCAGTTTATTAAATTATATCGGCATGAGAAAAACAAAATTCCCGGTCATGTTAGGTATAATATGAAAAAGGGTGTTCAAAAAAGAAAAAAGAGTTACAAACTTAATGTTTTGCATTCCTTCTTATTATTTTTTTGCAAATAAACTTAAAATTTTATTAAATTTTATAAAAAAGGAAGAGACCAATTCGAAAGTATTATAAACCGAATCAATAATTACAGAGGATCTACAATTCTTTATTTTAATATTTTGCTGACTTATGCCCCTATAGATTAATAATTAAAATTCTTGAAAACAAAAGTTTTTCGAATTTACAAAATTAAGGCCCCTCCAAAAGATACATTCAGAAAAAGAACTGCAAAAACTTAATTAATGAAACTGAAACAATGCAAAGAAATAATAATAGGAATAAATAGCTACTTAGTAGAGCCTGTAGATTAAATAGTTAATTAATTATTCTAATCCCTTTTTAAAATAATAACATTTGCATAAATGCTTTGAATTTAAGTTCTATAGGTGTAAAACACGGAGAATAATAAGTTATTATTACAACTTTCTTGAATTTTTCAACCGATAAAGAAACATTACTTAAACAAAATAACTCTTTTTTTACTTTTTAAACTCAAGATTTCCAAAAATAATGCTGCATTATATAACTGTTTATGGCTAATGTAATAACATTAGATAGTAAAGGTATTCGCTTTAATACTCCCATACACATTATCAATCAGGTCATCCTACTAAATTTTCGTACACTTTCATTATAAACAAATTACAAATGAAAAAATTATATCAAAAAAAAAAAAATAAATAAATTATTTTATAAACAATTTTAATGATAGACGTAGGTTGGCCTTATAGTTTATTAAGATTTTTATGTGAAATTTCTTCTCTGACTGATAATTAAATTTACTATTAACAAACGAAGCGCAAAGAAAAAAAAAACATAAAAACAATAATGAAATGAAATAACAATAATTAGTTGCGAAAATTTTTGAAAACGCAAAACTCTTGCTAGGAATTCCGAAAAAAAATTTTTTTTTGGGAAGGCATACGATATATATTTTATTTAATGTGCTTCTTAAAATAAAAGATTAATTTTATTTTTCCAAAAAAGTAAAATAAAACTCGTGTCTATAGCAATAATATTTATTTATCTAGTTTGTTTCTGTATTTCATGTTAATCTTAAAATTTTAAAATAATAAATAGAAAAACAAAAACAAAAAAAATTAATTTCTAATTAAATGTTTGCCATGTGGTAATTTTTTAAAAACTGTTTTAATTGTTTATAAGAAGATTTAGATTTTTATCCGTAATTAATTACAAAGATCAGTATAATTAAATACGATAATTTATTTAATTTCGGAAACATTATAAAATATATACAATATGAGGGCATAATTTCAAACAAAACTGTTAAACGGTATTACAATATTTTCAAAAGTAAAGTTGTATTTAAATTAAATTTAAAAAAAATATATTGAATGCTATTTCAAGGCAAATAATCGATGTCAATACAAGATGTTGCACGATGAAAAAAAAAATTGGTCCTTCCCAAACCAAAGATAATTTTTTTCATCCATTAAATAAACTAATTTCAATACTAATAAAAGAATTATGGATTTAAAGAGTAAATAAACTTAAACTCATACACTTTGACAGTTTATTTAATGGCCTCCTGGAACATAAAATCCAAAATAGCCATTAAAGCGAAACGTGGTCAATTTATTACAACCAAATTGTGTATACCGTAGGCTTCAAAAGTCTATTTAGTTGTCTAAAACTCAATTGCGTTCAAAAACAAACATAAAATAAATAAAAAAACAAAGAAACCGAACTTTTTTGTATAAACAAATCAAAAGCAAAAAATAAAAAGAAATAGTAAGTGAAGGAACTGAATAAAAAATTCTTCAAAAACATAGAATTTGAAAATCTCAATAACACCTGTACATCACATTCAATTAGAATAAACATTTTGCATTTAACTTTAGCAGCAGTTTGTTGAAAATAAAAGAAAAACAATTCGAAACATAATGAATGCCTAGTGATCTAAATGTATGACTATGAAATTAATCACACCCCCGAAATTGTTTAATACAAGAAATCATGTTGATCTTGATCATGAAACGTGTGATGATTTATAAAGTAAAACAAAAAGAAACAAATTGATAAACGTGTTAATTGATTCAGGGTAATTAATTAAACTTTAGAACAAATTGTATACAACAACTACAATATATGTACATAAATGCTGTAGTTGGCAACATAAATATGTATAGTATATGGTCAGTTCTTTATTTTAATAGGTCGCTTAAAGCTTCTTCTTTGATTAAATTAAATTGTTTCGATATTAACTCTTCATTTTTTTTATTTTTTCTATTCGTTATCAGGTGAAGCCCCCTTAAAACCAGAAAATTTTGATGATGTTTTGGAGGATTTCGAAAAAAAGGTTATGCCCGGTGTAGTACACTGGAATCATCCGAAATTCTTTGCTTATTTTCCCTCCGGCAATTCATTTCCCTCTATACTGGGTGATATGTTAAGCAGTGCTATAGGGTCTATTGGTTTTTCATGGGTAAGTTATTTTAAATTTCATCATTTACTCTATCATGGAAAACTGAAATGTTTTGTTTTTCTCATAGGCCTCTTGTCCAGCCTCAACAGAATTAGAAACAATAGTACTGGATTGGTATGCCAAAGCATTGGGTCTGCCAAAGGCATTTATAAGCGATGTACACGGTAGCAAAGGTGGTGGAGCCTTACAAGGCTCTGCTTCGGAATGCACTTTAGTGTGCATGATTACAGCTCGTTCCAGAGCCATACAGAAGCTAAAAGGTTTAACTTCCGAAATACATGAAAGTGTATTTTTACCACAACTTATAGCCTATGCCAGCAAAGAGGCTCATTCTTCGGTGGAGAAGGCAGCAAAAATGGCTTTAGTTAAGTTGCGTATTATAGAGGCAGATGAAAGAGGCCGTATGCGTGTTGATCTACTAAAGCAAGCCATACAAAACGATGCCAATGCCGGTTTAACACCATTTTTTGTTGTGGCCACAGTAGGCACTACCGGAGCCTGTGCATTTGATAATCTCGTTGAAATCGGCAAAGTGTGTAAGGAGGTGCCAAGTATATGGTTTCATGTGGATGGCGCTTATGCTGGCAATTCATTTATATTGCCGGAAATGAGAAAATTCTCCGAAGGCCTTGATTATGCCGACTCTTTTAATACAAATCCCAATAAATTGTTACTAACCAACTTTGATGCTTCGGCCATGTGGGTCAAGGATGCCATGAGCTTAAAGACTGCCTTAAATGTAAACCCTTTGTATCTGCAACATGAACACGATATGGCCATAGATTATAGACACTATGGCATACCATTAAGTCGTCGTTTTAGAGCTTTAAAATTATGGTTTGTATTCCGTTCGTATGGTATTATCGGACTACAAGCATACATTAGAAATCATATGGCTTTAGCTAAAAAATTTGAAATGCTGGTGCGCAAAGATGAACGTTTTGAAGTGAGAAATGATGTATATTTGGGTCTGGTCTGCTTCCGTATGAGGTAAATATAATTCTTAACTCTTGTGTTTTCTTATATCACAATTGTCAATATTTTAGAGCTGCTGATACATATAACCAAGAACTGTTGGCACAAATCAATCATTCTGGCCGCATGCATATGATACCCTCAATGGTAAATGGCAAATATGTCATAAGATTTTGTGTAACTTATGAACATGCAACGGAAAAGGATATTGGTAAGGAATTATTTAATTTGATATCATTACGTTTTTAATTACTTAATTCAAAATTTTTAATAATTAGTTGATGCCTGGACCGAGATAAAAACCTTCGCTGAAGATATTTTACGCGATGCTACAATGGAAATTGCATCATTGCCACCTACACCCGAAAAAGAGAAACTACCTGTGGAGCCTCAAGCAGTTACGGGAAAACCACCAATCAAGAAGAAGCTTACTCGCACAAAATCTTTACGTTTCTCCTTTACACGCAGTATTTCACGTGAAATTTATGAGTCACAAAGTGAACATCTAAAAGATGGCTGTACGCCTATATTAGTGGTGGACTCAAATGCCATGCTGCAAAGTTTCTTGAAAGCAACTGCCGATAATCAACAGAATAAATTAAAAGGCATACAGGATGTTGATACAGATGAGGCAAGCAATTAAACTTTAAATCTTTTATTCACCTCAAATTCTTGTGTGTGTGTTTCCATTTGAATAGTATTATTTTGTATACATATGTACATTTAAAACGATAAAAACAAAATTCATTGCATATTGTTTATGTACTTAAGAGATTTTATTGTTTATTTATATTAGTTAATAAGTTGTTTGTACGCCTCCTCTCTATACCCCCTACCCTTTTCTGTTTCTTTCATTTTATTTATTTATTTCAAATCATATATAAAATATTTTGCATTTAAATGAACAAATATTTTTAAATATTAATATTTATTTATATTAGATTATCCCATGTTTACTAATATATACCAATAACAACCATATTTGTTATTGTATTAGTTTTACTATTTTTATTTAAAATATTTAAAAACGTAAAATGTTGATGTTCCTATAACACAAAAAAGCGTTACGTATTCGATTAATGTTTGCTGTACCGCATTTAGAATAAAATCTGTCCATCACTCTCTTTCTCTTTTAAATTGTATCATTTTTATTTATTTTAAGTATTTTACGGATATTTTTTTGAAAGTATTCATTTATAATCTTGCACATGCATACATATTTTCGAAATGATACATATTAATTGAAATAAAATCATTTTATTGTATTTTTTTTTTTCAATACAACTTACTCTTAACAGATGTCATTCTATTAATTGCGCTATAAAAAAGGGGGCCAATACTAGTGACGAATTAGAATATTTACATTTACATATGTGAGCATGTGTACACTTGAAATTCAAATCGAATGATTACTAAAATTATTGGCAATTGTAACGATTTTTTTAGAAATAGGGGCCTGTGTTGTGACGAAAATTAAATGAACAGTTTTCTTATTAATTGACGTTTTTATATGCGATAAAAAACGCTGCTTATTGAAACGATACATATCAAAAACAATTTTAGTTACTAAAATTGTGGGTATGACTAAGACCGTCTGTTTAAAATGTTACCCTTTCATATACAAATTCATTAAATTCTTGTTTACAATTCTTGAAATAATATTATTAACTGAATGCAATTGAAATATTTAAAATTTCATCAAGCAATAAAGTTTATAAAATCAATCAACCAATATTGAAGATAGAAAGTCATTAAAATGATTAAAATCCGCTTAAGTTTATGACCACAATGGTCGAAACCAGTTCAATTCTTTCAAAGAAATTTACAACTGAATAAATTTCTAAAAAGATTTCACCAAAATTGCAATAAATAGTATTTCGTTTAATCAATTTTTTATAATTAATTAAACTATACATTATAAAAATAAAGCAAATTAGCTTAATAAACTTCAAGGGAGAAATGTATGATTATATTGTTTATTTCCAATAAACTCGATATTTAAATAAAAATCGATAATTAATCGATTCTTACTATCATGCAAATTACTACCAAAATATACATTTAAAATATACTAACTACATCAAAAGTGGTAATAAGATTAAAAAAGATATTTCTTTGATACCTTTAATATTTTCTTGAAACATATTCTTAATCCATACGTTCTTGATTTGAATTGTCCTCTTTACTAGATTGATTTAAATTATTACGATCTTGATTAGGTTTTCTTCGCTTTTGTTTGTTAAAAGGTCTTCTTGGCTGATTACTTCCAGAACTACTGGGTTCATTAGATTGGTGGTCTTGATTACTTGAAGAATTTACTTGTTGTTGTTGTTGGTGTGGATTTTTATTTTGATTGTGATTTTGTCGCCTTGGGTTTTGTTGCGTGTTACGTTGTCTATTACTATTACTATTATTATTTCTATTATGTGATGTAGACTCTCGTTTATTATCGTAAACCCAAAAGTCACTAGTAGTATTTGGCTTTTGAAGTCTAAAAAGAGTATTTTTAGTTGTAGAACAAACTTAAATTTTAACCAAACAAATTTAAACTTACCCCTGAACGTTATCAACGATAGGTTCTAAACTCATAAATATATGTATGGATGGTATCTGTCGATTGGCTACAATTTCTTCTAAGCCCTCCATTTGAGGTTTCCAGTGTTCCTCAACTCTATGGGACAGAAAAAAAATGTTAAAGAATATTTTATTAGTTTATAAATATGAATTTAACCTACGTAGTATAGCACATTCTGGTCACTTGATATAAGGGATGAGTTCTTTTTAGAATTTCCGCACAAGAAATTGTTTTTACTACCCCACCGCCATTACCGCTCCAAACAATGTGTTTGTGCTCTCCTTTGTCCAAAGCTTTTTTGGCATATGTTAAAACGTTATTAACTTTCGTACCACCATTAACCTTTTTGTAAAAAAAAACACGAATAAAAACATATTACATTATAATCCAATTTTTTTCATTTCCATTCAATTTAATGTTGCTAATAGAAAAACTTACATGCATCCACAGAAAGTCAGTACCTTTGGGTAAAAAATCTTCAAATGGCAATTCATCTTTAGTTAGTTGTTTTTCAATATTTTCACCTTTTCGATAGTGCATCATTTTCTAAATTACAAATCAATTTCAGAATATTAAATTAAAATGCAATTCTTTTATTATTTTTTAGGATTCTTCTGAAGAAGACATCGCCCAGAAAATTTCAAATAAACCTATTAAAATATCTTCAATTTGCTGCATCCAATAGCAAGTTTTACGGATAATTAATAAAATAAAAGACTTACCTCGGAAATATTATATCTTAAATATATTTACACTATGTTTTTATACTAATAAATAATACAATTTTATAAATTGTAAACAAGAAATGAATGTTTATGTTTATCCACACGTGCCGCCAAAAGAGTTTTTCAGCTGACTGTCCAAACAATAACAGAGACGTTAAACGTAAATAAAAAGGTAAGCAAATTAGCCGCTGCACATTTAATTAAAGGCATTTGTATAGAAAACGTTTACAAAAAGTAAAGAAGGAATAAAGCACCGGCATTTATTAGTTTCGTTTAAGTGTAAATTATAAATATAACTTAAATATTAACTTTATTATCTAAATATAATGCCTACTTGGAATCAAATACAATCTCAACTGCGTAATCCTAATAATCCCGTGGTGTTTTTCGATGTTTCGGTGGGAACAACGGTAAGTTCAATTTGTTATTAGAAAACATTCCATATAACCCAGCTAACAATTTCATTAAATTTAATCCTTTTAATAGGAAATCGGACGCATGATTTTTGAATTATTTGCAGATACGGTACCAAAAACAGCAGAAAACTTTCGTCAATTTTGTACCGGTGAATATCAACCTGATGGTGTGCCCTTAGGCTATAAGGGCGCAAGTTTTCATCGAGTTATAAAAGATTTTATGATACAAGGAGGCGATTTTGTGCATGTGAGCTTTTCCATATGAAATAAAATTTATCATATGTATTTTTGATTTATGTATTTTATTTAGGGTGATGGCACTGGTGTCATGAGCATTTATGGCAATACTTTTGCAGATGAGAACTTCACATTGAAACATGATTCACCAGGACTTTTATCGATGGCCAATAGTGGCAAAGACACAAATGGTTGTCAGTTTTTCATAACATGTGCAAAGTGTAATTTTTTGGATGGTAAACATGTTGTATTCGGTCGCGTTTTAGATGGTCTTTTAATTATGCGTAAAATTGAAAATGTTCCCACTGGACCAAATAATAAACCCAAGTTACCTGTTTTAATATCACAATGTGGGCAAATGTAGAGTTTTTAAAGAACAATTTTTTTATTGTAAATTTTAAATAAAAGTTTTTATCGTTTGTAAAAAAATAATAAACACCAGAAAACTTCAGAAGTAATTATTCTTTAACTCTTCTAGATTATTTTAGATAAAATAAAGGTAAAATGCTTCCCATTTTATTGTAAGCTATTGTTAATCTAAATGATCACAATGTATAATAAAATAAACACAAGGTTTTTATAGTTAAAAGACATTTAATAATAAGAAAAAATACTTTTATTTTCACAATTTACTGATTTATTGCACATATTAGATTGCTTAAATCTCCTTATTGAACGCGCCTAATTCGTAATATTTTTCTTTGCGCAACATTTGACAGTCGTCAATTGCAAAACTATACAATAATGAAGTAATGAATGTTGTTGCTAAGTGCCATAAGGCATGAGCATCTAAAATCCACATGATCGGTGGGAAATCTAAAAGTTCTAGACTCATACTGAAACCCAGCAGTAAGTAAAAGCCCAGTATTTTACGATAATAGGGACGTTGCTTGCGTACTCTAAATGACCAAAGGAACCAACCTAAAGCGCTAAGGGCACCTGAAAAAAAAATAAGTTGTATGAAATCCTAGGCAATTGAAAAATTGTGTAATAAAATATGAAACTTACCGGTTATAATATTTGTGGTCATGTTAAGGGAATAACTAAACTGGCCTACACTTATATACGCAAAATAATTTATATAATAAGCCAGAAAGATTAATGATACCAACGCTCTTAAAATCCAAGAATATTTAAGAAGCATTCTGAAATAAAAACCCTTAAGAACTTTGAAATGGATTGCATATTTGCTTAAAAATTACCTCATAACCATACAGTAAAGTGTAGTTAATACCATGGAGTAGGCAAAAGCATAATCCAACAATTCCGTCAAAGGGAAATCGCGAGCATGAAAAACCACTGACCAAATCCATGCATTAAGGGATACCTAGATCGATAAAACTTAAAATTAATAACGAAGAACTTCGAAATCCTATTTCACTGAAACAGGCAGTCGGTTTGGTTAGGGTATGTGGGCGTGTACTTGTCGTTGAGAAAAGTACATTACCCTTAGGTCATATTCGTCCTGAGAGGTAGCTAAAACTAAGAAGTAATGAAAAGCAGTAGGAAATACAGAAAGGGGTGCAGAAGTCGTAGATCGTCAACTGCATAAACTTGAATTGATATTTTCGATAATAAAAACTAAAATTCTTAATACTTACTACCGTAAAAATATGCCACAGTTTGTAACAAGGACTATCCGGCCGCACTTCTTTCCGAAATTTGCGTAAATTTTTTAAATGGGCGACAATGTTAAATATGGAAAATATTACCGATGCTGGCTCTTGCATACCAAAGAATCGAACAAAAGGCCACTGTAAATAATAATAATAGAATTTTGTGTTATAGTTTATAGAAGAAATAATTCCAATAATAGAGTAACCTTGCCATAAAACTGGGGTATTGGCCAGCCGCGATCCAAAAATGCATCCACTGTACGCCACATACAGCCATACTGGCATTCATCAGCACAAGACCATTGGAGTAATTTGTCAAATACTGTTTGACGATAATACTTTATGGCTTGTTCTTGTATTTCTAGACCGTCTAAATATTTAACGAAATAATAAAACTATTAATGATAACGATTATTCACGTTTTACAAGCTATTGTAATTTATTACCAGCCGAACAATTTTGTCTTTCACAATTCTGACGACAATGATTAAAGAAACCCGTACGATCACCATTTGAACTTAATACTAATGCAAAATATAAACTTAAAATAATACTAAAAAATAAACATTTTACTAAATTTAACATTTCTTTCCTAAAGTAACTACTTAACTCTACATCTGTATATTTATTGATTATTGATAATGACAGCGGCTGTTCGTATACTGGCTATCAAACTATTGCGGTTGATATCGCAAATATGTTTTGTTTAGAAAAATAATTCAAAGCAAAGTAAAAGAAAATGTCAAGTAAATAAACATATAACTGTCAAAATCATATGCGATTTTTTCAGATCAAGAGCACAGAATTTTTTGGTCAAATCAAATAAATATATACATAACAAGGAAAATTTGCTAAAATAATAACAACAATTCAATGCAGTATTATAAGAATATAAATAATATAATTAAAAAAAAAAAAAATTAATAGATGACTTGGTGTGGTGTGGTGTGTCTTACAAATAAAAATATAACAATTTATTAAATACGTAATGTTAGTGTCCCCAATAATACAAAAATATGTATAATAAAAAAACAACAAACAAATATTGGTTTAAATGTTCGTGTGTTTAATACAGCCATATTGTTAATAAGAATCTGTTCTCGCCACTATTCTATCTGCAACGAATGTCGGAAAATTATATTTTTTTTGATTATCATGCTCAAGATGTCAATAGTGATCAAACCCCCTTGGTAGCTGCATCATTAATGAATCACCCTTTCACAACTAGCCTCTCTACAAGAAATACTACCAATTGTAGTAGTAGTTCTTCTACTACAACAACAACGCATTCCATTAAGAATAGCAGACACAACAACGACAACGTTGACTATAACAATAGTAACATTGAAACGGCAGCATACAAGAGGAGCTTAATTAACCCTGCTCTAGTTAAACGTAAGCAGTATTCAAAGGTAAGTTCAGTTCTATGGAATTGTATTGTATTTATCACATCTTTTTTATGTGTGTTTGGGTTTTAATCCTCTT
Organism: Sarcophaga carnaria; assembly: GCA_958299815.1. Taxonomy (NCBI): domain Eukaryota; kingdom Metazoa; phylum Arthropoda; class Insecta; order Diptera; family Sarcophagidae; genus Sarcophaga; species Sarcophaga carnaria. The sequence goes on from OY283153.1 coordinate 12,075,152, forward strand.
ATTTAATTCATTGATGTTGATATGGGTTTTGCATTGCTTTTCTTATTTACGTGCCTGCCTGCCTACCTGCTTACCTGCTCTCATCATTTAATTCTCTTATGAGATTTTACTGTTGTCTTTGTTTTTAATTTTCCATTAATAGGAATTTCCCAAATACGTTTTAAACAGTTGTACATTTGTTTTAAACGAGGGGCAGATGAAAATTATTTGGTTAATCTCTTGACCTTACACATTTATGCGATTGGCATTGGCATATTAGTATAATGTCCACCTTGAATTACACCTATCAATTCAGGATATGAGTGCATTGTTTAGAATAAATAAATAAATTTGTCAATTCAGAATATATTTGTCGCCAGCTGATATTATTTCCATGGAAATTCATTTCGACTCATTCCAATATATCACCTGCTTGGACTTAATTAACAATTTTCAATCCTAATCTTGGGATTCTAAGAATGCTAGTTATCAAAAGATTTTTTCGATCGTAGAGCTTATAGATATGACAATCCTGTTGGAGATGCCATATGTCAAATTAGCAAATCAAGGACTTAATTTACCCTCGTTTAGAGATCCTCAGTATTCCTACATTAGCAGCTACAACGCATTAACACTCTTTAAGATCCTTATAGGCACCTGGTAGTGGGCAGACACTTGTAAACATTCCTGCAGCTTATGTAGCTATCTTTCCAAAATCGTGGTCTTTGCTGCATTAACAAAATCTTGATACCTTCTTGGCCTTTCTAATGTTAATAGCGCTTAAAATAAGTGTATGAGCCTAACCGTACGTTATGGCGTAGCGTGGCATAGACGCTAACAAACTTTAGATATACGCCATTTGAATACAAATAGATATTCTCTAGTCATTTACATCATGACCTATACTATTAAGTCTGTGCCAATTTTGAGTCTAGATTCAATTGAGCTTGAAATATGGAAAGCTAAGTTTATCTACTTTTAGTTCCACTAATCTTATTGCTATATTTTAGTAAATATTGTTCCCACAATTCTTATTGTAAAACCGTTAGTGGAAAGAAAATTGAACATTTTTGTATATCTTTTTCATATTTCCTAAACACATGCTCGTATATGAAATGTTTTGTTCTAATTTTGAAAATATTGTTTACATACGGAATTTATTTATTACGCATATGGCAATGAATTTCATTTGTATTTACATTACTTTTTTATTTACATGATTCTCTTTGGAATATGTATTTGGTTTAGTTTCATATTATTTTGGTTTTTTGTACAACATAGTCAGTAGTCCAATATACGAGTTACGAGGCAATGAAATATTGTGATAGAGCATCACTTGGTTTAGCTATTGCTAGCCTTAGTGTGGTGTTTTATTTTATCGGTGCCATTTTTTACATCGCCCAAATTGTTCAATTGAAAGCAGATTCTCATGGCACAATTATTTTACAAACAATATTTTTTATAATATGTTTGGTAATGTCCACAGTGTCTGCCTTGCTGATTTTTGGCATTGTTGAGGTAATAAAATTTTATTTGCAAACATTTTTTCCTTTTGATGGTGTGATTTGTTTTTATTTATTTTATTCTATTGTAGCAAAGGCACTTCTTCATGATGCCATGGATTATTTTAACGTTTATAGCAATTGTTTGTGATATTATATTTTTAACAATAGTCCTATACACTGGAAGTGAAAAACAGAGATCAATAGAATCCATTATTTATTTACTTGGCATTGGTAATATTACTTAAAAGATTTTTTATAATAATAAAAAAAGAAATAATTATTAACAATAAACCACCTACATACATATATAGGTCTTCAAAGCTTCATCCTGATTAAAATATACCGTTTGTATAAATATATGAAGTGGAAATTTAATATTCAACACGAGCGTATAATTGTGTGGAGAGCTCAACAAGAATTAACAGAGAATTGTTAATAGAATACCATCTACAAGTACATGTACCCCAAAAAAAAATTATACATGTATCACGTCATTATATTTAGTAAACAATTTTCAAATTTATACATATTAGGCCTCATAAAACTATACATAAATGTATCTATGTACTTATACTTTGCATACATATTGGTATTTAATTATTCTATGGAAATAATAATAATTTTATTTCAACATCTGTTTTGTGTACTACAAAGTCGCCTCTTTAAATAATTCCATAAATAGTTAAAGTAGTTTTAATTATCTTTAAAGAATGTATTAACTGTTAATATATTATACTGTGATTAAAATAATATTAAAATAAAATCGAAGTTCTAATTTTGTATGTGTTCTTTTAAAAAAGCAGCAAAAATTAATTTCTGAACATTTTTCTATTGCTGTTCGAAAGTGTGATTTAAAATCTTTTTTGGTAATAAATACACAATAGCCGTGTAATATATGTCGTTAGTTCTATTATTGTATGTTTTCCAATGAAAATAAACTTCTGTTTAATGTCAATTTTAAATTGATTTGTAAAAAATAAAATAATTATTATGACGTCATACAGATAAATGGTTTTAGATCCAAAAAGTGTGGGATTTTTATTTATATTACTTTAGTGCCTGAAAATTAAATGAAGTTTATACAAATTCACGAATATATCTAACAAAGTTTCAACAGCCGATTAATTTAAGTCTCCAATGAAATTATTTTTAATAATTTTATTGCTCGACATTTTGTTTTCGAACATATATTTGTTCCACTTCGATCTTCTTATAAGTTTCATATGATACTGTTTTACAAAAATGTGTTTAAAACATGCCAGAAACTTCAGTCATGTTTACTAAACAAACCCAATTTGCTTTTTACCAACATAATAAACATTTTCTCAGTTACCCTCGTACATGCTAAGATCAGCTTATTGAGATTTGAATTTTTAGTTGCCGCTGCTGTAATTATTTTATAACACTTAAACAAACAAATCTTTTTTGTTTTCAATACTATGACCCTTTTCCTATGCAAGCATATGAATAATGATTGTTTTGACTACCTGTAAGAAAAATTCCATGATTTGATCATCCTCTATATATGCACATACATAGATACACAAATTGGAAAGTAAACACAAGCAAAATAGAGATTAAAATAGGTAGGGATTCAAAATAGAATACCTATATACTACTATTTATACACATAATAATCAAACAATAGTATATAATAATGAATATATACATATATACAATAATGAATAAATAGTATTTTAAACCACTTTGAAAATCATAAATATGTTTGGAAGTTTATCAACAGTATTTCAACTGAAACGTTATTTGTGATACATTGGAGTGTAACGAACTTTCTTAAACTTTTTCTATATGTTTTTCAATTGGAAAACTAGTTTACATTTTAGTAAAAAAAAAGAGAAAAATTTGATTAATAAAAAAGAAATGATTTTAATTTCGTTGAAAAACAAGTTTGTATTGAATCTGAACACCTTTTCCCTATACCGTTGTTTAAACCACAAACGTTATATTTTTTTATTTTCAATAAATAGCGATAATAAAACTGATAACATTAACAAACAATATGTAACGTGTTCGAATTGATATTCCATTGAACTTATTTTTCATTTCTATATGTGTCTACATACAGCGTGAACCGATTTTCTTTTTTATCATGCGTTTAAATTTAAAAGCTGTACTTTTACTACTTACCGTTGCTGTGGTAATTATAACTTGTGCAGTGTATATGCGTTGTGCTGAATTCACATTTCCCCACGATTTGGTTAAAAGATGGGATCGCAAATTATATGCAGTGGGTGGCAATACAGATTTGCTTAATAACAATTTGGGTGATGGTGGAGGTGGTGGTGATGGCGATGGTAGTGATTTAACACCTCTGCAAGATATAGAATGTCTGATTAATCAAGAATATACAATACGTTGCAAACGTGATGAAGAAGATCATGAAGTTTATGTGCCGTTTTCGTTTATACGAAATTATTTCGATATATCCGGTTCAATGAGCAATCCTGCTTCACCGCAAGCTATTGAAGGAAATAATGATGTACTACCATTACCGGCTTCAAAGTTCTTATGGATGCACAGCACGGCAAAAATCAATTTACCAAAAGGCAAATATGATCCTCGTGGTTTGTTCATGTACTTTGAAAACTATAACGTAGAGGTAAGTAGGAAAATAACTTTAAATTTTATTTGTTTGCTGTTCCATAATAATTATTTATTTTAAGGTACGTGATCGTGTTAAGTGCATTAGTGCTGCAGATGGTGTGCCCATTAGTACGCAATGGGAAAAACGTGGTTATTTTTATCCAACGCAAATAGCTCAATTTGCCCTTTCACACTATAGTAAAAATCTTACAGAACCAGAACCAAGAATAAGAGTAAGTAATCGTATATTTTTTATGTGTAAAATTTATTGTTTAATGTTTGCTTTCTACTTGGTAGATACTCGAAAATGCAGATAATGTACAAAGTTCTTGGTCCGTGCCAAAGAGCAGTAATCTTACACGCATTTGGCATCCAAAATTTTACACAAATGTTATACGTTACGAAACTGCCATTGATTTTGATAGTGCTATAACACTTGAAAATGTAGATCAAACTCTAGATTTAGTATTAAATATTGATTTGTTGCTCATAACAAATAGTAGCAGCCTAATGGTGACTGTTGAAAATCATGAAAGTAAACGCACGTATCGATTACACTATATACCAGCCGATTTGCTGTTAAGTGTACAAGATGAAAATATTTACTATGGCCTAGGTGTACAGTCTCTCAATAAATGGCGTCATTTAACACGGGATCTTCATATTGATGTTCAAAAAGGCTTGACAATGGAGAGTCCAAAAAAATCGAGTATTAAAATAAAACGTTCAGAGTTACGTATTGTTTCCATATCATTAATGGGTATAGGATTCTTTGATAATATAACTCTATCAACTTACAATCATTTGGCACATTTCTACGATGCGGCTGAATGGTTTGTAAATAATCAAGACTTACGTACTGGTGGCTGGTCCAATCCAGTTAAACGTAGTTTAAATGGTTTCGCAGAGTTACGTTCCGGTTGGCTCTCAGCTATGGGTCAGGGTCATGCTATATCCGTTTTAGCTAGAGCATATTGGCATTCTGGCGGTGATAAAAGATATTTAAAAGCGGCAGCTTTAGGTTTAAAACCTTATCGAGTGTTTTCGAAAGATGGTGGTGTACTAGCACAGTTTATGGACAAATATAATTGGTAAGTGGATAAATTTAACAACATTTTAACACTTACACGAGTTTTTAAAATAATTAAAATAAACATAACTACAAAGTTTTCTCTAAAATCTATTTTCGATCTTGGCAGGTATGAAGAATATCCAACAACTCCAGCTTCTTTTGTATTAAACGGTTTTATTTATTCCCTACTTGGTCTTTATGATCTTAATTCTACGGCTCCTGCAAATATTGCAAGTGAAGCTGGGCAGCTTTTCGATCAGGGTATGATTTCGCTTAAGAAAATGTTACTTCTGTACGACACCGGTTCGGGTACAAGCTATGATTTAAGACACTTAAGCTTGGGAGTGGCACCCAATTTAGCGCGTTGGGATTATCATGCTACGCATGTCAATCAATTATTATTACTGGCAACCATTGACTCGGATCCAATTATTTCACAGACGGCCGAACGTTGGAAGGGTTACATGTTTGGTAAACGTGCAAAGCACAATTGAGTATGTCTGAGACCAGGGAGTAATACAGTACGCCGTTGCCATAAATATAAGCGTTTAAAAGAAACTCCCTTGGTTTCACAAAAATATTCCACGGACAGCTATTACAACCGGTTTACCAAAACTACTAGTACTTCTCTTCCTTAAACAAACAAAAAAAAAAATGAAAACAAAAGAAAATTATAGAAAACTAAGTGATATTTGCACATTTGAACTTAAGTATTGTTATTTATTTTTGTACTTGGAAATCGAATGAAAAACAAAAAGTTAATTATCTTTTCTGATTCAGCTATTTTAGAATTTATGATGAAATCTATGTTCTTGTCCTTAGTGTATAACAAAATACTGTTCTAAACAGTATAATTAGTATTAAAAAAATTTCGTTGTATTTTAATATTACATTTTTTTATGTATGTATGTGTATTTACATTTATTTTTAAAGTAATATTATTTTCTTATGTATTTACTAATGTATTTGGTGCTGTTTTTTTTATTATAATTTTATTTAAGTTTAATATTATTTTCAACTTATTGATATAAAATATGTACCTTTTTATCAACTTACTTATACAAACATAGTAACAAGATTTTTATTTTGCCATTAATATAAAAACATCAAGAAACTGTAACAACTTTTCAATACTTTAGCTTTACAATTTATTAAAAAGTCTAAAACATTGAAAATTTCCTTTTTTTATTAAAAATGTATACCTACAGGTTTTTGAAAAACCTACAAAACATATTTATTAATATTTAACAAAACGAAAAAAAAACTGTATTTTCACAGTATCAATAATAAAATAATTAAACTAGAAAAGAAAACGAAATAAAAGACAAATTGTTTTTGGAAAAAATTGTTATTTCTTAAAAAAATAAATGACTACACCATTTTAATGCAGGAGAAGAATTTTTGAAAAATCATTAATTATTTGAAAAACCCTTAAATAAGAGTTTTATTAAGATAAAACAAATTTTATATGTTTAATCTGCAAATAAAGTTTTTAAAAATTGAAAATATTTAGTTAGTAATTGTAAATATTCTATTAGAAACTTTTAAAAGTTTTATTTAATACTAAATAACTCAAAATTATTTCAGAAAAACATTTTAAAGTAGTTCGGAAATCCGAAAATATAATTTTAAACTTTAAAAGATTTTTATGTGCATAATAATTTAAAATTATTAATGCATATTGCATAAATGGTGTGGTTTCAATTTGATAATTATAAATTATATGAATTACGATTTATTTATTTGTCTTCTCGACAACCTTTATAAAAGATTTTTATTTATTTCTTATATAGCGAGCTTAGTACTTCATTTTCTATGATTTCAAATAAAGCACATTTATTATATATACATATGTATATGGTATATATATATATATATATCGGTAAACAAAAGAATAAACTTAAATTAATTGTTAAAAGCTGTGTAGTTTTTATTGTAGTTACATAAAGAAACGTTTCAGTAGTTAACGTTAAAAATAATCTTAATATTAAAAAAGAAAAAAAAAAAGAAAATAAATTATAGTAATAATAAATGAAATATTAAGGAATTTTAGAACAATAAAACAAATTTTGTAGAAATTAAAAAAAGAAGAAAAACTGAAATAAAAACTATATATAACGAATTTTCTAATCTCTTAAGTAATTGTACTTTTATTTTGAAAAATTAGTGGAAAAGAAGTTCTAATTCTAAGGCAACTTTTACAGGTAAAGAGCATCTTTAGAGTTTAATAAAATTGAAAATTTTATTACTTATTTTTAAAAATGTTTTAAATGTCTTGATCTTATTCACTGACGAAAAAGCTCGTAGATCTGAAATTTGCTTAAAAATTTCTCGTAAACAAATTTAAATTTTAATCAAAACTATTAAAGTCGACAATTTAATACTATAAATAAAATAAAACTGTCCCAAAAGAAGAATCAGCGAAGAAAAATGACAAATGCTTTCACACCAAATGTCGACGTTTTGCTCACTATCACTAGTTCCTAAGAGCAATAGGATATCTATCCTTAAACCAAACAATTAAAGCTGAGTTTAAATAATTTATTATGCTTACTTATCTACAATTAAATATTATTTACAACTTTATTAAAATATATAATTTTACAATGGTTTACAAAAGAGTTCATATACATTGAAGCTTTAGCAATATTCAATTATAATATCCACAAAATTTAGAAAAGCTTAAGATTAATAGTAAAAAAAAAAAGTAAACTTTAAATATAATTACATTGACTGAAACTTGACTTAAGATTATTTACTTTCTTCAACTTTAATGTGACTACTACTGCTATTCACTTAAAACAAACCTTTTTAAGGTCAGGATCGTTTTGAAGTTAAAATATGTGATTTAATTGAAGCATCTCCAAATCTCTTTTTAGCTTCTGTTATAAAAGCATTCTCCATTTGATCACATATTAAATCGAAAAACAAATTGGCTATATTACTATGTAGCAGCGATTTAAATTCAAAAGCCACTTTAAAATCCAATACACATGAATGTGGTATATCTTTGAGGCCAGGACTAAAACGCCATTCGTTTAAGAGATAATTAAAAAGTCTACCGTCTTTGCATTCAGATGTTACTAAATTTGGACTTTTTAATGTTACATTTGAGGTATAGACCTCGTTAATTGGCGGAAAGCCAACAATAAGATCGGCTTTAAAACCATTGGGATTTTTGCTATGTACGTGAGATTTTTTAACATATGGCACGAATTTATAATAGTTTTTAACGTCTGAGACCACAGAATACATTTCTTCCATCGAATAACTGCAATTAAAAAGAAAATACGAATTTAGCGATACAAAGACTCCATTCCAGCAAATCTTCAGACTATACATACATATATTCCCATTAAAAATATTTTATACACTTACCCTATCAGTTCCTTTTTATAGTATCCCCGATTTTTGTTTGTTATATTGCCAATAGTAAATAAACTGTGCCTCGAGTTAAAGTCTCTAGTAATTCTGGAATGGGAAATAATTTATATAACAATTGTTGATGATATTTTCATTTAAGATTTTACTTCCTTCTAACCTTGACCATGGATGGTACCATTGCCACTTTAAGGTTATGTAATGTAAATATTTATGTACATATTCATATAAAATTTACATTCCGTTAACAATAATAACAACTTACGTTATGATGCATGTTTGACAAAAATTTTGCTGATTGGAACGTAACAGGGGTAGTGTCTTCAACATTGTAATTTAATTTAAATTGGATTTATTATTGTTTGTAATTTAAATGTAATAGATAAATTTAACAAATTTTCAGCACCTATATTGTTTATTAATTTTCAATGCACAACTTTTCGCGTCACTATTATAAATACGAATAATCGTCTGGTCGTTGGACTCAAGTCAGCTGTGATTTGTTTACATTTTTTTTAATCTTTGGCAAACTAAACTGTTATACAACAGCTGTTGCATGTCTTTTGTTGTTGGTATGTTAAATGTAATTATACCAAAAACAAATGTTTTATAAATTGTAATTGGAATATTTGTTATTGTTGTTCTGTTATGAGAAATTATTAAGTTTTAATATTTTAATATGATTTTAAGTAAAGTAAGTTTATTTTGACTTTATGTAACGCTTTAGTTGTTGTTTTAACAATTATTTTAATTTACACTTACAGTTAAATATAGGAAACTGTAGTAAAATATATTCAGTTGGTCGTGTTTCCCGTATTCCGGCCAGAACATTTAAACAATCACCTGGAAAATACCAGAGCCATGATGTGCCTCCTAAACGCTATCCCTTTGTATCCATTGCTTTTGCTGCAACGTTTAGTGGATTTATATTTTACGACGGTCTACTAAATGAATTTACTTACTCGGGTGCTTCCATACGTTTTTTACGGTCTGTTAAAACAGCTTCATTGATAGCTTTAGATTATTTATTATTAGATGAAAATGATCCAATTTATGATGACGTCATCAAAGCAATACACCAAAGAAGTGCTGATCGTTTATTAGAAACATGTCTTTTAAACGGTGGACTTTACATTAAAGTTGGACAAGGATTTGCTGCTATAAATCATATACTGCCCAAGGAATATACCAGCACTTTAATCAAGCTACAGGACAAATGTTTGCCAACAAGCAAAGAAGATGTATTAAAAGTTTTTAAAGAAGATTTTGGCCAGGAGCCAGAACATTTATATTCAGAATTTGATTATAAACCCATAGCGGCAGCAAGTATTGCTCAGGTTTTTAAAGCCAAACTTAAAGACGGTCAGGATGTAGCAGTAAAGGTAACTTTTCTTGCAACATAATATGCTTGTATAGTTTGAAATCGATTTGAAGTTTGTGTAGGATAATGGAGACAAGTTTGCTTATAATGGAAATATATATTTTTTAATTTATATACAGGTACAATACAACGACTTACGAAAACGATTTGTTAGTGATTTGGGAACCATTATTCTATTGCATGATATTGTAGAATTCTTTTTCAAAAATTACAATTTTGGCTGGATATTGAAAGATGTACGTAAGAACTTAGTACAAGAGTTAAATTTCATAAATGAGGGTAAAAATTTGGAAAGATGTGCCAATGATTTAAAAGCATTTAGCTTTGTCTATATACCCAAGGTCTACTGGTCATTAACAGCAACGGTAAGTAAAAACATATTAAATTTATGACTACCTAAATGTGCTTTTACACTTTTAGAGAGTGCTAACTTTAGAATGGATAGATGGCATAAAAATTGGTGATGTAGACAAACTTAAATGCAGTGATTTGGATTTGAAAGATGTAGACAAGAAACTATTTCAAATGTTTGCAGAACAAATCTTTAGCTCTGGCTTCGTACATGCTGATCCTCATGCCAGTAATAGTAAGTAAAGTTGTCCAATAATTACAATAAATGTAAATTTAAAAACCATTGTTTTAAGTATTTGTAAGAAAAAGCCCAAATACTGGTAAGGCTGAAATTGTCCTTCTTGATCATGGCTTATACGAAAAATTGCCAGCCACTATTAGAGGGCCTTTGTGCGAATTCTGGGAGGCAACTGTTTTAAGAGATGAAACTGCAATGTCTAAGGCTGCCAATAAATTAGGCATTAAAGATCATATGAAGTTTGCCGAAGTCTTATTTCAACAACCCATACGTATACATGGAGGCAAAATTAAAACTAAACTAAACGAAGATGATATAAAGTACATGCAAAAAATTGCTCAAAAAAATTTCGATTTAATAATGTCAACATTAAAAGAAATGCCACGCAATATGTTATTCGTTGTCAGGTATGAAACCAAGCAATATTAGCCTTTAAAATTATTATTTATTTTTTTTCTTTATAGAAATCTGAATACTGTTAGAGCTATAGGACGCATGCATGGCGATGTTGTAGATAGACCACGTGTTATGGCTCACCACGCTCAAAAATGTATATACAAAAACTATAATACTTTCAAAGGTTACTTTGTATGGCTGTTTCGCAGAGTATACTTTGAATATTCCTTATGGTGAGTTAAATTCTTTCCGTTCGTTACGAAAATATTGCATTCGATAATGCTAATAAACATTTTAGGTCCTTTTCGTTTAGACGTTCTTGCTTAAGCTTGTATTTAAATATTTTATACAAACTTGGTCGAGCTCCAGCCTCAGCTAGTACAATTTTACAAAATATGAATCCGCAGCAAACTGTATAATATTTTTGCAATTAAGTTAAGATGACAGTTATAAGAGGCTTATGTAATTTAAACAAACTTGGTCGGGATTCCCAGCTAACGGTGTAATAGTTTCTTTTATCCTTTAATAACTAAGTTAAAATAAAAAGTTGTGAGGCTAATTTTATTTCTTAAAAAATAAACTTTCATTGTGAATTTGTATTTTTATACAATAACTAAGTAAACATTTTGAATTTGTTTTTCGCTTTACTACATAATTGAACAGTAAGATTTTTCATCTTGAACTGGTGCTTTTCCCTCCATTTCGAGTTGTTTAAGTTGTAAATATGAATTTTCATTTCTCTTCTCCATCCATTCGGGCAAAGGTTTCGCCCAGTCTTCGGGTGGTGCAGTTCGCTTTTTCCACACAGTGTTCGCATAGTGACCACGAAAACGTTTCAAACGTCTTTCTTCTTCACTTTTTATAACAGCAACACCAGCATTCACATCGTTCCCATTTGAATCACGGTAACGTACACAATTTTTGTAATCTGTTTCCCATTGCGTGCAATCAGTACTTTCGCCATTGATAAAATATTGATGAAATCTAGCCTTAAAACTGGTGCAATCATCATATTCGTCTTTGTATACATCACACGGTCTTATCTGTAGTGATTGTAATAACGTGCGAATAAGTTCTACCGCTGACCTGTTTAGAGGAATTATATTTAAACTTACCGCCCATTCATCTTTTATTATGTCCTTAACATCGTTGGCGTTATTATCCTTTTCTGTCATAATTCCTGAGTTTTGAGGCAGTTATTCAATACAATTCATGCAATAAAAAAAAGTAATGAAATGCAATGTTTACATTCGAATTTGTACAGCTGATAGAGATGCCTGACATTTAGAACCTGTTACATGCAACATAATACTGTAAAGGTATCATGGAATCATAAAATAAAAAATTGTTATAATTTTGTCGTTCGGAATCGACTTTAAACTCTTAATCGCTACTTAATTATTGGATACACATTTGCTAGATATGAATTTCTTTGAAGATTTAATATGGTTTACAACAAAAATCTGGCATCATTATTGAAATGTTATGACTTTTCTATAAGTCACAGCTGTTAAAAGAACTCGCAGGAAGAAGCAGCATTTAGAAAATTTTTATTGGGACTTTTTCTGGGTAAACCAAAAAGAAACAAGTAATTTGTTATGAATATCTCCTGAAATTTTATGTTTTTATTTATAGTATTGAAAAGAGCAATTTAAGCTAAGCCCAACCATGGTGGTCACCAATGATATTCAGCTGCCAACTGAGGAAGAATTGACAGTACCAGAAATTAATTTGTCTACTGCTGCTTTACGTGCCGGAGCGTTTCATTTGGGCAAATCTTGCGAGTCCGAGAATAATGTAAGTATTTTTCTACAGACATACATTGTTAGCAGCATTGTCTTTATGGAACTCTGATGGATATTTAAATATTTATGCAGAGTTTTTGTTAAAAACGTTATATAATTTTTTCAGTGTTTTAAAATACCTAACCTCAATTTTCGTGACAATTTTTAATAACACAAGTTTGTTTATGTTTTTTGTTGTATAGGAGTTTATGTTATGTCGTCAAGAATTAGATGATCCCAGAGCATGTATAAGTGAGGGAAAAGCAGTTACCAACTGCGCTTTGAACTTTTTCCGTAAAGTAAAGAAAAGCTGCCATGAAGAATTCATGCAATATGCTACCTGCTTGGACAAGTCAAGTGGTACCATGTCATTTAACCAGTAAGTTCAAATGTGGTTATAAAATGTTGGTTTTCCTTAACGATATATTGTTAATCTTTAAGCTGCCGCAAGACCCAAGGTGTATTTGATAAATGTATGAAGGATAATTTGGATATTGATCGCCCTGAATATGGTTACTTCACTAGAGCCAAGGTAAGTTTTTTTGCTCATAGTTTTGTTATAATGACAGTGGATCATAGTTAAGGAATTGCTTCGTCCATGTGAGATAGCCGATAACGGCTTTCCGTTAATTAAAAACAGAAAACAATACAAATGTTACCTACAGAAATATTTATTTCCTAGAGCTGAACGTTTAGATACCACACTATCTTTTGCGATAATTCTGTGCAGAAACAATAATAATAACATAGAGTAAGTTTTTGTCTCTTACAATTACTCGCGGGATCTGATTTTCTGTGGTTTATAACATTACGAAACGTAAATGCATGATTGAGATAAAATCGAGTTTTTTATACCCCACTTATACCCTTTTTTCCTGTGATTTTTAGGAGAAATAATTTTCTAAAGCGTGGACTAGCTTTAGAATGATTAGACAAAAACTAAGATAGAACGTCAAATGCTTTAACTTTTATAAATTTTTTTCAAAACGTCTATAAATCTTCTTAATTCGTTGCAGATTCATTCTACTGAACGTCCTGCTCCACCGAAGCCAGAAAAGAAAGTCTATCCAGATGCTACACCAGGTTTACCCGAAGATTATCCCAAACCACCTGCAAAGTATGGTTCACGTTTCCATTGGCTAGAATAAATTCTAAATATTTTAGAACAATTTTCGCTATGTCTTAAATTTAAATAAAAATCTGTGAGAGAAATGTTAATTGAAAAATTACATGGAAAAAACAAAGAATAGCATATTTGATAATTCAATACAAATATTACACTACAATACGAAAGGTATTTAGTAAATGAATTAAAAGTAATACATTTAAAAGAAATAATTGTTTTATTCTGCTTACATTATTATAAAGATCTTTAACATGTATAATTAAATTCTAAGCATTTTATATGACCCACAACTTTTAGGACATCCTACTCTAAACACGATGGCATGACTCAAGTATTAATACCATAAATAGTCGATATATTTATGTATGTACTCTTTAGACAATATGCTGATCGAACACGCCACAGTAAAGGTGGATTATTTGGAACTACGATGGTCACTCTGTTTATAACCGCAGGTTTATAACCTTAGTGATCGACCAAGCTGTTTTCTGGCACTCTTTTACATGTTGGGCAGTTCTTGTGAAGGTGTTAAATACCAGAATGTTAGAGAAAGTGTTAAGGAATCGTTTAGAATATCACTTGTGATGATATGAAGTTCAATATTTTATTACCAACAGTGTATATTACTTCTTTTCCTCCCTTCGTTCGATAATTAATTCCCCTCTCAGATTCCTAATGAACGTTTACTGTGAACCAACCTGTTGAAACTTCAATTTATTCTGCTCTTGTATTAGAATACACACAATTCGTTATGAAAAGTGATATTTTTATTTTTAAAATATTTTACATTGATGCTCCATATTGCATTTTAAAGGATAACATATAAAGTTTTTACTTTATGATGTGATATTATGATAGAAGGTAGCAATTTGGATCTTGATTGTCGTTATGTATACTTTCAACAAATTTCATATACTGTTCATTAAAACAGCAACGGCAATAACTCAACGTCAAGTCTGTGACTCCGTTAAAACTTGCGTATACCGGGTTGTGGATATAGAATATCCAATGTATTTTCTCTTCACCTATAAATGCGAGGAGTTTACGGAAGCGAATATTGTATACTGTAAACAATTCCGAATCATGGGTTAAGAACTGCCACATACAATAATTAATTCTGTTGCCATTTGGTACACCTTCTCTTTCCTTAGCCTTTACGTTTTCATACTGAAATAATTAAACGCATTACCATATATTGCTAACAAATAAAATATTATTTAAAAAAGCTTACCCAGTCACGGAGGTGGAACCGTTGGGTAGGTGGTACTCGTATCTTATCATAGCTTTCAACAGCAGGAGAAAAAATTTCACTGGAAATAAGAAATTTTATATATTTTTTTGTGATACAATTCCATTTAAATAATTATATCATGCTTAAGATTAGCATTCTTAAGGAAATACATACTTAATAAAAGTTTATCCTAAGTTTGAATTAATTTTTGTAAATTTATTTATAAAAATATGTTTTTAAGTCTAATTTCATTTTAAATTTATTTATTCAAACGATATTTGTTGTACGATTTTAGAATTTATCTGTACATACCCATGCCGAGGTAGAAACATCAATTTTAAAACAACAAATTCAGTTTCCTTTTTTGGGCGCATTTTTAAAATTATTTGTATTGACGTTTCAGCAACGAACAGATTATTTCACTGTGTCACAATTTAATACTGAACACAATTCGCTACTGAACAAATACTCAACATGCAACATCCTTTTATTCCATAAGTTAAGCATATACATACTTACTCTACCTGGAATTAACTTATTACGGTCCTTTCGGGAATTCCTATAATATTTTGAGATATACAGGTAAAATTTCATATATCCTTAGGCACTTAAATAATTTATGACTATCAGGTAAAAAAGATCTAGGCGGCTTTGAATGCACATATGGTAGAAAAGTATTGAATAGCTTTCTAGGAGTAATAATGAAAAAATATTTGTTCTAAAAGACATTCTTTTAATCATTAGTTTTTTTTTTAATTAAAAATTGCGATAAAAGTGCATCGTTTTAGCCACCGAGAAGAAGATTAAATAGATGTTACGTCGTTTGGAACTTTTCAAATCACTTCGGGATTGAAAGCTCCACAAAAAAGGCTGCTCAATTGTAACCTTATTTAAGGTGTTTAGCAAATTTTTAATCATATCTTCATTAACACATTGTCTCTTAAAATACATAATAAATTTTTTTCATTTACTACTCCAAATAAGCTATTCAATTCTAACATACATATGTACACTTAAAGCCGTGTTATCCTCATTTATGTGTAAATCATAAAGTTTTTAAAGTATCTAAGGATTATAAATGTGTAGGTATGTATGTAAAAATCATAATTTTACCTGAATATCTCAAATTATTAGGGAAATTCCAGTACCATTTAAAATATTAAGACCTTAATTAGATGATTATAGACAGAGTGGGTGATAAGTTTTTGAAATAAAAGGATGTTGTATTCTGAGTATTTGTTCAGTAGCAAATTGTGAGTGAAATAATCTATTCCTTGGTGGAACGAACTATATACTATAATACGTCATTATAAAAAATTTTAAAAATGTCTGCAAAAAATGTAACTGAATTTGTTCTTTTAAAATTGATTTTAGTACCTTTGCATATGTAAGCACGGATAAATTGTTAAATTATACAATAAATAATTAGAATTGTTTTTTTTTTGTTAATTAAATTAAATTATTTCAAGCTTAAAAATGGAATTTTCAAAAAAGAACTTAAGCTTGAATTAATTATAACAGTTCATTTTGAACCAATTTAATATCAAGCTTAAGCTAAATTTATATTCTATAAAAAATTTTAAGCACGATATAATTATTTAAAATACATTATTGTACTACAAAAAATTCTTATAAAATTTATTCTTTCCAGTGATGTTTCAGATCCTATTATTAGTAACTATCGGTCAGCACAAATTCTACCGTTTCTAGCAGAACCCCTTCGTGACTGGGTAAGGTTTTTTAAATAATTTTTATATCTGCCAATAATATATATGCTAATGAGTTTAATTATTTCAGTTTTATCATATGATGTATAAGGAACACGTAGAAATACCAAAGGATAACAAGGTTCAGTATCGTGTGTGGAAGATCAAAACCCATGATATTAGAATGTTTACAATAAACAACATTATCTTCGATAACCTTCTTTTATTTGTTGGATTAACGAAAATACATTGGATATATTATAATACTAAACCGATATTCACAAGTGCCGAAGGCATTACACCTTTAACGTTGAATTATTGCAATTGCTGTTTTTATGACCAGTATCCGAAATTTATTAAAAGTATACAAGAAAACCTATAGGCAACCGGTTACCTTCTGTTATAAATATCACATCCATAATATTAAAATTATTTTATTTTACTTTTTTAATATATTTCATAGCACTTTAAGTTAAATACATATATGTATATACAAATTTAAGATAGTATTTCAAAAATAAAACATAATTTCTCCTTTTAAAAATGTGGTCCTTCCTTGTATTCCAATATAATAGCACATCAAATTGAATTATTAGACGCCCTATTTATTTGGCTGATCCTTAATGATTGTTCAATATGTATCCAAGTGGAGAATTGGTTATCAAACAAGGGAGTATTGGGAGCTGGAATTTGTACTGAGGAAGCTAACTAGCTAATGTGGTACATATGTTAAGATAACAGGTGCGCTTAGGACAATGCTTCTGAAAGCACTTCTGACAATTTTTATTTAACTACTAGCTGTACCCTGCGCGTGTTACTGCGCCACCAACAAAAATAAATTTGAGGGAAAGACATTACACAAATATCCAATTAACTTTAAATCATTTTATGGATTTTTGTTCCCGTTGATTCAGACGAACGGTCCTGAGTAGTACGCATTCGATCAGGTCTCAGCGGCTTGTACTCGAAGATTTTCCAGTATCAATGCTTCTTGAGGTGTAGGTCGACCAATTGCTTGTCGCTTTGGGGGCATGATTGCACGGGAACGACATGAAAAATGCGTTTATATTTATTATAATCTCACAATGTACCCAATCCAATTGAACACAAAAGCATTTTTAAAAAATTTCCAAAATTAAAATGTTTAAAACTTGTAATTGGCATTTTACGGGAATGAGTTATACTAAATGTTATTAAAATCATAAATGAGCAATCCTAAAATGTCTGGTATTTGTGCGATCAACACATGATCAAATGCATAGTTTATTGGAAATTAATCGCACTAACTTAAAAACCTCCGTCGACTTCTGCGCAACAACTTTGCTAAAGTTCATATCATGATCAAATGCACAGTTTACGATTTAATTAATTTTGAGTAATTTTCAGTGGCGCCACCTGTCCTAAATTGGTCACGCCAACTTATAAAACTTCGTCGGCTCATGCGCAACTACTTTGCTAAAGATCATAATATGATTAAATACTCAGTTTACGATTTAATTAATTTTTAGTAATTTTCAGTGACGCCACCTGTCGGAAATTGGTCATACCAACTTAGCAACCTTCCCCAGCTCATACGCAACAACTTTGCTAAAGATCATAACATGATCAAATGCATAGTTTACGTTTCTATTAATTACATACAAACAAACATTCATTTTTATATATATAGATCTACTGATCTATTGGTAAACGTGTTCACACATTCACAGCCTTCTTTGACATAGAGAGAGCCTTTCACGGTCTTAAGAGCAATAGAGACAATGGAATTTATATAAGAACTTTTATCGAAGAGTAACTTATGACCTATGTCGAGGGTTGAGTCAGTAATAACACTGTGCATTGGCAGAGTGACGAATTGCAAAATTCCACAATCGCTGTGGAAAATTTAAATTTCTACTCTCAACATTTAATAAAGTGGAGGGTGTCCTATTCACCCATTTCAAGTGCTTAGACCGTATTCTGGGCTTGAAAGACCTCTAGTAATATGTATCTTCGAAGAAGTACAATATTGTGTACCAGAACCAGAGGCGTTCTGTGGTCCTCTCTACTTGAAAATTACTGCCAGTTACTGATTGAGTCTTTGAAGCAGAGGTAGGGCGATGATAGGTCGATTTCAAATAATGTTTTTTTTACTACTTTTCACATAGATCCTTAGTTAAGCACCCCCAGAAACCAACCTAAGAATAAAAATTCAACATAGTTTTCTGTTGTTTTCGCATACAAGCAGTACTTAATTATAGAAACCATTTTTAAATTGCGAAATTATGTTTTATTTTGTAATTATTTTACTACGCAATATTATATAGGATAGCATATAAACATGTTAATGTTATGATATGATGCTACTTGAGAACGTAACCGTTTGCTTTTAGGTTTCTTTTTATGGAATCAATAAATAGCAGATATTGTTTATCAAAACAGCAACTGCAATAATTAATTGTTAAGGGTGTAGTTCCTTGGGCAGTAGTGTTCTTAAAATCATGCTTTAAGAATATCCAATATATTGTCTCTTCGCCTACAAAAAAGAAGAGTTTATCATAGCGAATACTTTTTAGCATAAACAAATCAAAATCATTGGATTTTATTTTCCACAAAGAAAACCGAATAGTGTTACCCCTTGGTATACCTAAGTATTCCTTAGACATTGCATTAGAATACTGAAAAAATAAAACCTATTACAATATATTATTGGCAGACAAAAATCATTTGCAAAACTTACCCAGTCTCGAAAGGGTTCCAACCGTGAAGGTGGTTCCTGCGCTGTGAAATAGTTTTCAACAATAGGAGGTTCCATTTCACTGAAAAAAATACAGTTTATTAGACAATTTTGTCTTACAACTTGGTATTAAAGATTTTTTAATACATATTTCGCTATTCTGTTAATGATATTCCTAATATAGATTTATCTCAAGCTTAATAGCTTGAACGATATATTTAAATGATATTTTATTAATTATTTTACAATTATAATTATTTATTGTAAAACTTTACAATTTATTTGTTGTCCTTACTCTTTTGGATGTACAAAAATCAATTTAAAAATGACAAATTCAGTTATATTTTCCGTAAACATTATAAAATTATGTGTATTATATATGTACGTACAGGAGTAGTTTGTTTCATGTACAATTTGCTCCTGAGCAAATGTTTATCTTGCAACATCCTTTTATTACAAAAAATTTTAACATACCCTACCTTAGAATATCTATTAAGGTCTTAATTTTTTAAACTACGAAATGCTCAGGTAAAATTAATTTAATTTATCCTTATGCACCTAACTCATTTATGATTTACCGGTAAATAAGGTTTACATGGCTTTCAGTGTACATAAAGTAGAACAGCTTTCATGGAATAATAATAGTAAATATTTATTATACGTTCTAAGAGATAATTTGTTAATATCTAGTGTTCTGCGATAAAAATTGTATTAAAAATGAATCATTTCAGTCACCGATGAGGGGATCAAATGGATGTCGTTCGTTTTGAACTTGTCCAATTCACCGGGACTAACATCACCAAAGAAAAGTTGAGACCACATTACATTATAAAAGTACAGGAAGTACAAACTCGTTGCCTCGTTTGAGTTCTGGAAACCTTTAAAGTCCTTACATTATTTACCATAGGAATGACCATGACGACCTTCTTCCTATTTTATTATAATAGATAAAAGGTGCGTTGATTTTTATTTGACTATCAGTTAATAAAAACCTTTTACCTTTTACCTTTGGCCCCACTGTCGGACAGTTCAGCCTCCATTCGAACACTACCTCCGATGGTATGAGGCTGATCGATTTCGCCGCGGCGCGTAACATGGTAGTATGTAGCACTAAGTTTCAACATCTCGACATTCACAAGGCCACATGGATGTCCCCTGATCGATCAACATCCAACCAGATCGATCATATTGTGATAGACGGAAGGCACGTATCCAGTGTACTAGATGTGCGCACATTCAGAGGTCCAAACATCGACTCGGACCACTACCTTGTCGCAGCCAAGTTTCGATTGCGCATTAGCGCTTCGAGGTCTGCGCACTCTAGTGCATTGCGAAAGCTGGACGTTAAGAAGCTGCGATCACAAAGGACAGCTGAGGCGTTCTCCGCTCAACTCTCGGATAAGCTCCGTCGTTCCCCATCTAATCTCAACGACATTGGCGGACTGTGGGCCAACATCTCCCACTCCTTGCGCACTGTTGCGGAAACAGTCCTTGGTTTCGAACGCCCACCCAAACGAAATCAATGGTACGATGAGGAGTGTCGCGAGGCAACTGCAGCGAAAAACGCCGCATACAAGAAAACGTTGCAGTCAGCCGCTACGCGAGCCATTGTCGATAACTATAAAGAGAAGAGAAGGGATGAGAGACGCCTTTTCAGACGCAAGAAGAGGGAGCAGGAAAGGCGTGAGCGTGAGGAAGTCGAGTTGTATAGATGTAGGAATGACGCTCGAAAATTCTATCAAAAGGTTAAGCGTCTAACCGAGGGTTATAAACCCGGAGCGTCTTCCTGCAAGGACGAAAATGGAAACTTAGTAACAGATTCGCAGGGAGTACTGAGGTTATGGAGGAAACACTTCTCTACTCTGCTACAAGGCGATGACGACACCAATACCGCCTTTAGAGATGATGTTCCGAACCCGATCGATGATGACGGCGTGGAGATTCCGCCGCCTAGCTATGAAGAGGTCAAAGTCGCGATTACGCGCCTTAAAAACAATAAAGCGGCAAGTCCTGATGGCCTCCCCGCTGAATTGTTTAAGACCGGATGTAATGAGTTGGTAGGGCGCATGCACCAGCTTATTTACAAAATATGGCTAGAGGAAAGTATGCCCAACGATTGGAACCTCAGTGTCCTCTGTCCTGTCCTGAAAAAGGGAGACCCTACTATATGCGCCAACTATAGGGGTATAAGCCTTCTCCCTATCGCATATAAGGTTCTTACAGGCGTATTGTGTGAACGACTGAAGCCACTCGTCAAAACACTGATTGGACCTTATCAGTGCGGCTTCAGACCTGGTAAGTCCACCATCGACCAGATCTTCACACTACGCCAAATCCTGGAAAAGACCCACGAGAAACAAGTCGACACACACCATCTTTTTGTCGACTATAAGGCTGCCTTTGATAGCCCCATAAGGGATCGTGTTTTTGCCGCAATGTCTGAGCTCGGTATACCTGCGAAGCTGATAAGGCTATGCAGAATGACGTTGTGCAATTTCTGTAGCTCCGTCAAGGTAGGAATGGACCTCTCCGAGCCTTTTGATACCGTGCGAGGTTTCAGACAAGGCGACCCCTTATCATGCGACCTCTTCAACTTCGTCATGGAGAGTGTCCTGCGAAAGGCAGGAGTGCATCGCAGTGGCACTATATTTCAAAAAAGTGTCCAGTTGCTTGCGTACGCTGACGATATTGACATAATAGGGCGTACGAAGCGAGATGTTACTGCTGCTTTTAGTGCTATTGAACGCGAGTCTACTAAGATGGGTTTGGCAGTAAATGAGGGCAAAACAAAGTATATGTTATCGACAAGTAGAGACGTGCGGCGTATTGATTCTCAGATTACGGCCGATAACTATACTTTTGAAACAGTCAAGGAATTTATTTATCTTGGCTCCGCCGTTACCACCACAAGTGATGTCAGTCTGGAGATCAAGCGCAGGATCACTCTTGCCTACAGGTGCTACTATGGTCTCAATAGGCAATTGAGTAGTAGAGACCTCTCTCGTACGACGAAGCTAACACTATACAAGACGCTCATCCTACCCGTGCTTCTTTATGGCGCAGAGGCATGGACCCTATTAAGTACTGATGCAGCAGCCTTGAGAGTGTTCGAGAGAAAAGTACTGCGTAAGATCTTCGGTCCAGTACGTGTTGGCGATGATTTCCGCATTCGATACAATAGTGAGCTGTATGAGCTCCTCAACGACATGGACGTTGTACAGCGTATTAATATCCAGCGGCTGCGCTGGCTCGGCCATGTCGTTCGAATGGAGGAGGATGCTCCAGCGATACGGGTATTTGATGCGGAAGTCGGCGAAGAGGACGACCTTGTATCCGTTGGAAGGACCAAATCGAGGGAGCCCTGTAATCGATTGGTGTGACCAACTGGCGTAGGCGCGCAAGAAGCAGAGGCGCCTGGAAGGATGTGTTGCGGCAGGCCGAAATCCGTTAATCGGGTTGTTATGGCCAATTAAGTAAGTAAGTAAGTACCAGTGCATAAGCCAATAAAGCGAGAGATTTTATTTTCAGTAACTTTGATTATTGCCTTCCAGTTCACTTGTTTGATAACATACACACATGATTGGTCATTACAACCCTTTAGTCGGGATTACGACCTAGTTCGTCACACTCTTATGTTGCGTGCGTTAATTTTTTTACATGAGTGGCGGGACCTACAGTTTAAAGTCGACTCCGAACGACAGATTTTTGAAAAACTTTTCATGGCAATTTTATTTACTTTCAGAGTTTTTGCCAGAAATCTGCTGAAAGGAAGTCGCCGAAGAAATATTTGTTTATATTTCGTTGAGTTGAAGATGTCTGACCTGGGGTTTGAACCGAGGCCACATGTCTAAAAAGCCAACACACTACCTACTAGACCACGGCGACTTCATGTTTGATAACAAATATCTTTATTTAATCAAGATTAGAGCAGGGGTTAGCTTTTGCATAGAGGCATAGGCAAGAGAATAAGCTTTAGGTTATTGTCTGATCATTGTCTTAAAGCTTTTTTCTGTAACCGCTCAGCTGTGTAAGGAAAACATTATTTGATCATCAATTGGGCTTTATGACTTCATGTTCCTATACTAATTGATATGATATTAATCCATAATAACGTTTATTGCAAAATTTCAACGATACCATCTATATCAAATAAATTTATTACACACATACATATTTATTTTTTATGTTTCTTTTATTTTGTTTTTACAAAACAAATTCTATTAAAATAATTAAAAATTAATATTTATAACCTAAGAACATTAATCTTTATACCATTTTGTGCGTTTGGGCTTTTTATCTGTTGTAACTGGACCGGTGCCACCCTCATTTGCACGTTTGTCCAACATACGTTTGTATTTATTAACCAATGGCATCAAATCGTCTTTCTCCATTTTACGGCCTTGTTTGGGTCTAATTTCGGCTTTACGTTCGGCCAAATGAATTTGTTTGATTTTTTGTTGTTTCTTCTTCTTCTTTTCGTTTTGCACTCGTTTCATATGATCCTGAGACTGTTCTTTAATCTTCTTAAACGAACGCATACGCAGCGCAGTACCAGGTTTTGCTTCGGTACCTACATAATCTTCTTCACTATGGGGAGTAGATTTATTTTTTGGCTTCTGTTTGGCGGCTCTTGATTCCTCTAATTTCTTTATGTGTTTCTTAAGTTTCTCCTTATCGTCTGTTTGGGGTCCTTTGGGAAACTTTTTGAAAGCTAAATTGCCTGATTGTTTTTGTTGTCTTAAGGCTTTACGTTTTTCTAACTTTTCCTTAAAGGTGGGGTTGTTTATTTTAGATTTTTCAGCACGTTTTTCCTTAACCTTGTGCACGGCACGATCTTCTATGCTGAATGCAACAATAGGACGCTAAAAGTATAAAATAAAAATGGATTTACAATTTGGAAATGATTTCTCTGATGTTAATTTCTTACATTTTGGGCTCCAAATATTTTTGGATTGTTATTTAGTTTTCTTAATGCCGTTAAGGCTTCCTGGTGTGTATTAAATGACATAAAACCAAAACCTTTCGATATGCCTTTCGGATGTTCAGGGGTTACTTTATTTTCACGCATTACCCGACACTCATGCGGTTTGAATCCAGTATAGGCAATAACCATATCTCTAAGATTCTCATTGTCATAATTTAAGGGCAAATTGTGTACAGATAAACGATTACGTGATACAAATCGATTTAAGTTCTTCAATACTTGGGTTTTTATTTGTTCCAATTTGTGTCTCTTGTTCATATCAGAGGCAGATACACCTTCAGCGGCTTTTGAATTTGCCATAATAAGACCTTCACGTGCCAAATACAAGTTACGTGAATCTTTACCGTCTTTCTGCTTTTCCTTTTCATTTGCTTGCTGGCGAATTTCCTCTTTACTGAGAGCCGGGAAGGGTTCTAGTACTTGGTCATTTAAAACAAATTCAGTACCAGCTTGTAAACACAAATCAGCCGATTCTTTAGTTTTAAATTTAACAAATGCAGTTCCCTTTGAATGCCCTGATATATGATCACGATTTATAATAGCATAGTAGACGGGACCATATTTACGACAAACTTTGCGTACATCTAAGTCTTCAGCATCGAAGGGAACATTTTTTATGAAAATAGTACAGCCTTCTTGTACATCATTTGAAATGTGTTTTTCTTTTTTCACTTTTTCCAGATCTAGTTTTGATTTAACGTCCTTTTTATCTTCATCTTCATCCTCTTCTGCATCGGATTCGTCGTCACTATCGACTTCATCATCCTGGTCGTCATCATTTTCAGAATTATCGTCTTCGTTCTGGAAATAAAGGTTTACATTGAAGTATTCATAGTCAAATAAAGTTATTTTTATTTAAATAAATTACTTCACTATCATCATCATTGTCACTTCCATTGTCATCTTTTTCATCTTCATTCTCGCTGTCATATTCTTCAGAATCGTCCTCTTCTTTTAAACTGTCTGCCTTTTCATTTTCTTCTTCTTCCTTCACCTCTAATTTAGGTTTCTTCTCTTCAGGTTCCTCTTTTACCTCCTTTTTAGCTACAAAGTCATTTTTTCCTAAAGCCCAATCGATAAAGATTTTTCGACCGAGCATTTCTTGTCCATTGCCTTTTAGAATAGCCTTTGTGGCCTGATTAATTGTTTCATACTGGACAAAAGCACAGCCAACAAGCTTGCCATCAGGACGTTTTAAAACATTAACATCCTCCAGTTTACCCCATTGTTCAAAATGTTTGCGAACGCTCTCATCGGTGGATTTGTAGCTGATGTTACGGACAATAAGTCTAGCACGCTTTTTTTGACGACGTTCTCTCTCCTCTTTTTGCTGTTGTACTCGAAAAGGATTACGTCGCTTTGAAGCTTTTTCATTAATTTCTTCTTGGCTATTAGACCCTCCTGTTTGGTCTTCTTTTAATTCCATTCTGGAATTTTTCTTAAAATAATTGTAAACACGATTTTACCAATGGGCACAAGTATTTTATCTGTTTAACATGAAAAAAAAAACGAAACGAATAAAAACAATCATTTGTTTGACAGCTGTGACAGCACGTGGAGTTTATTATTCACAGCTAACAGCGCCATCCTTTGCTTATTATAATTATAAATCTACAGAGGGTTTCATGGATAGAAATTCAAATTGCTGTTAAACTAGTTCCAGTGTTGCAAAATTGAAATTTTGAAATAGTACAGAACTATAATCGAGAGAGTACCTTTCTGCATCAAATGAAATTTTTATAAAAAAAATGTATTTATACTTAATACTGTACGGAATGGAACAGAAAAACTAACTAACATGTTTCTCATATACAAAACAATAACAGTTGATTCGAAACGTGAAAGTCCCGTCAACGGTACGTAACAACGGTTCATTTAGCATTCGGCAACTTGTTTTCCGTAATCTAAAAGCAAACATACATACGTTAGCCCCTGGCTAACCGGGGCTAAAGACCTTTAGCATTAACCTAAAGCGTAAACCATAAAATCTGTAATCATTAAAAGTGCTGAAAGTGAAATGAAAAGTACTTATTCTAGACACGCATCATCCAAATCACGATATACAGTACATGTATCTATGATAATACAGTGCCATTTCGAATAACCATTATTTGGTGAGTTTCACCACACCGGATAAATTCACCACATTATGTGAAAACTCACCACACTAGAAACTCACCACAATCACAAATTTCAAGAACGTGCGAATTATTAATATTATAAAGAACGTTTATTTTTTGAACGAACAAAAATCAATTTGATGAAAAAAGTACTAAAATGAAAAAGTACTGAAAAAAACAAGTACTGAATTTTCCAACACTGACTAACTAGTTCTTATTGCAGATTACTTATTTCTTCTCATCATTCTCGCACATTTCAAAAAACTCTGAGGGAGTTTTGAAATAGTCTTCTAGCACCAAAGATGATTTATTGCCAAGTTTATAGGTGGCATTATTCCATGGAGAGAATATATAGTACACAGGCTGTACTTCACCCCGGTTGAATCGATGATGTGATACATCTAAAGGCAATTGTGAATGATAAACTGCTAAATACCTAAAAGGATAAGTATTTTACAGTGAGTGTTAATGCCATGAATGGTCATTTAAGAGCATGTATCAATCAACATACCTTCTTTCCTGGTCCTTATATATTCTCAAAGGAAACATTGATACTACGAAACGCATTATAGCATTTATCGCTAAAAATCCAGCTGTGAAGTAATAAATATCTTTACTATGCATAATAAGGGTGGTGTCCTGTGGTTCCAGCAGGGGTTGGCCACTGGCATATTGATAAATGGCAGCACTAGTTATAACAAAAGCAGTCGCAGTGGATACATGCATTGCCCAAGCTATATATGATTCCATCGGTGCTTTGTAAATCAACTCGTAATTTTGTGGCACATGATCCTTTTCTAAATAACGTTTCTCTCTCTCCTTAGAAGATGTCGCCCGGGTTAATCGCTGATTAAACCATTGTAAAGTTGGTGTTGTGCTGTAAATTTTAGAATTATTTTTATTTCATGAATTAGTTCAACAATACTTACCTTATATTTCTCGTGCTGCATCTTATAGATGTACTCCGTAGCACATTACCTAGAGAATTTCCTAAATTTAATAACAAAGCCATCGTTTGTTATATGCTATAGCCACTTGAAGGTGTTTTGAGGTTGGATTAGTTTGTTTACAATTTTTTCTTAACAGCTGTTAACAGTGTTGTCAACTAGTAGGTTAGAAACACTAGAAAAAATTAAAAAAGCAAAAATTTCTTAACAAACTTGGCGTATCTCTTCTAAAATCATTATTTTTAAGATAATTTACGCAATTAGTAACGAATTTCGTAATATTCACAATCAACAACTAAAAAATAACCAAATTTATTTAATTCATAGTTTTTTATACATTTTTTAAAAGTGGTTTATTTCATATTGTTTCCATCATACACATTTTTCCGTTACTTAACTTATTTACATAACAACTCTGTTTTTATCATTTGTTGTAGTCAGCTGTACCCAAACAACCAGCTGTGTTTGTAACCTTACCAATACAACAAAGAAGTAGAAAATTAAGTTTATGGCTGAGAACTACGAATTTTGTCTTAAAGTAGAAAAAAAGAAAATAATAAACATTTGCACAAATATGCATTATAAAAAATAATAATTTATCTTACTGGTGAAGTGAAAAGACGAAAATGAAAAAATACAATAATAATATGTTTACAAACGCCAACTCTTCCATGGGGGATGCTACAATGCGTTTTAATAAAAGGCCGCGATTTGGCGGTGGACCCAATAATAATAGTGGAGCAACGCGATATCCTCATCAGAATCAAACTTCATATCAACAATACACACAGAATAGAAATAATGTGACTGAAACATACCAATCTAGTCCGAACCAGTTTGAAAGCAGTTCTAGACATTTTTACGGTCATGGTCTGCCGAATAGACCACCAGCACCTCCAGCCCATAGTCATGCTATGCAAAATCAAGCATCGTACACTCATAAATCAGGATCTGCAGCTAGTTTATCGCCGTCGTCATCCCTCTTTTCCCCAACGACGTCGAACACTTTAAAACCACCACCGAAAATACAAAACCCTACATCTAACGCATCTTCAACATCATCACTAACAAAAAATAATCATCCACAGCAGCTGCAGCAGCAACAACAACCGATGGATAATTCTAATTATTATGCTTACGGTTACAATAGTTTTTATTCACCGTATAGCACGGAAATGATGGCTTCAGCATCAGCATCAACATTTGGCATGCCGGATGGCTTGAGCTCATACATGTGGCAAACAATAACATCAACACCACCACCTCAACTGCCGTCTCAACAGATGCAATTGTCACAGCCACCGCCACCATTACCTAAGCAGCAGCCGCCAGTGTTGCCTCCTTTACCTAGTGCTGAAAAGCCAACTGCATTGCAGCCGCCACCTCCATTACCCACTCTGCCTGGGGATACTTCGCCAACCCCCACGGATAATGTTCAAAATAAACCTAACGATGAGGACATGGGTAATAATTTAATTTATTAACAATTTAAATTAATTGAAGGTAAAATGAATTTACAACACCAACTTGTTTTCCATTGTTTGTCAACAGATCTTGGCTATCTAATTTTTATTAGAGCATTTATCTATTCGCTAAAAATGTACGTTTTTATTGAAAAGTACAGATGCATGCAGATTTTTTTTTATTAAATAGATAACAATGGATAGCATACAACGGCTATAATGACGAGCTATTATCGGATATATTTACGAAACGTTTTAAATCAAAAGAAGCCTTATTTGTAGGCTTTACAATGGAACAAGGATTTTGCATCCAACTAAAGTTAATCAATTCTTTGTTAGAATAATTTATTCCATATTAAATAATCTACGATTAACAATTGTATTTGTACTCCTTATGCTACAGTTTTAAATTGTTAAAATTGACACGTCCCTTATGAGAAAACCCTTTAGAACTAGCTGAGACTTTTTAACAGCAATTTGCCTAGATTTATTCTGCCTTTTTATATTCCAATCACAATTATAATATTTAGTGCTACCAAGTTATCAAAACAAAATTTCTCCAATGTTCTTGACAGTTAAAATCGGCATGGAAGCATATTTGTTTGAAAATTTCAAATCAACAAAAAATGATTTTCATAAATAAAGTGTTAAATATACCCACGTACATTAAAAATTCTTTTTTTAATTTGTTTTTAATTTATTTTTTTTTTTACTTAAAAATGTAATAACAGTAAAATTATACGATACTATATTCCTGGACTTATGTAATGTCATTCATTAGATTCCAAATTTCTGTCGTTCTTATTTGTAGTAGGTTGTGGAAAACGAAAACAGAATATTTTTGTTAATATTTTTAATATTAATATTTTTATGTTTATTTCAGCCTCAAAAACAATTGTTAAAATGAAGACAAAACGTAAGGCAATGTCGACACGCTATAAGTTAAGTAAAAACTGGTCAGAGGTGGATGCTGCCATGGCCATTAAGGCTGAAGAAGCGAATGTTAGAAAACTTCAAAAGGATATTATCTTAATTTTACGTTTTCCTGATCCAGAAATAAGTCGCGAAATTGTTAAATGCTATAGTCCTGACATTGAATCGGTACATTTTCAATTAAATTTTGCACCGCGTTATTGTCTAGTGCATTTAAAGCCTGGCACCGATGTTGAGAAAACAATTGAAAATTTATCGAAAATACCATTTGGCAATGGCTATCTATCGGTGGAAATAAAACAAATACCGCATAAAGCGCACAGTACGAAACTAAGTGAAGTTGATCCTTTTACTTTATATGTTGGCAATTTGCCAACTACTATAGCTTGTAAGACTTTAAAGGATCATTTCCCGGGAGCTGAACGCATTGATATTGGTTTCGCTCAACGGATGAAATATACCCGCTATGCATTTATCCGTTATAAGACTGTACAACAAGCCATTGAAGCCTACAAACGTATGTTGGATGCTGAAATAGGTGGCCGTACTTTAACAATACGTTTTCGGCGTCTTACCTCTGCCAATGAGCTTAATAAGGGTGGCGATGCTGAAACTGATGATGTGCAAGCTGATGTACCTAGTCAGTCCGCAGTGGTTTCTGAAGATAATACAGGAACCTTAAATGCTGGAACAGAATCTTCAGAAAATTTAGAGCACACAAACTCTTTTGAAGATTTGGAGAGTAATAAGGAAAAGAACACAAATGATCCGCCTAATAAAACTGGTGATTTAGAAAATAATAATGGTAATTATAGAAAGTAAATGTGCATGTATATTTATTTACTAAGACTATTATTTACTAAGGCTACTTTAACAATATTTTAATCTCTTGTATAAAATAATTGAAATATTTTCTATAAACTTTTTTCTAGATGCTGATGTATCATTTGAATCAAACACATTACTAACTAATCCTCGGGACTCCACACTTGAAACAGGTATGTCCTCTAATACACTTATTTTACTTTGTTTTACCTTACTTTACATACCATTACTGACCGATGGTCTATGCTTAGCTTTTATTAATAACTTATTTATTACATTTTACAATGGCAATGTTTATAAAAATGTTTGCGTGTGATATACCAGTCTTAAGGTCCATTTCGATATTATAATTAATATGCAACCCAGGGAGAAAAATATTCCCTATAGGAAAACAACCATACTTCAGAATAAATCTCGTTCGGAGTTCAGTCAAGGATAATATAAATGAGAAGAGAAGGACACTTTTATATAAGGTTAGAGATAATTTCTTAATTCTCCTCAGACGCACAGCTCCAGCATGGGAGGAAATTCCAAGTTTATCCATATACATACCATCCAATAAGCCAATGGACCGTGAGATTACGATGAATGGCAATTCGTATATAAATATTACTTTTAAATGATTCAAAGTTTAACTAAAAAAGGGCGGACATCGAGGTGACAGTCGTTAGGGATTTAATTGCAACCCGGCTCTTCAAGTAAATTGAGTGAATACATCTTCCAATAAGCATTGCAATACTTTCAAAATCGCCATGATCTCCGCCTGATGACATGTCAGTACTTGACATCGCTTTTTAATGTAATTTCTTGTACAAATACTTTCCCTGGCAGGCAATTTATAAACGAGATGCATTGGGCATTTCCTAACTAACAAGATCTTTATCTTCTGTTGTTGTACGGACACATAAATATTTGTTTATTTATTGTTTATTTAATCTTTAACGTACGTAATTATTTAATTTGCTGTTCATGTTCTTTTGATAGCTAATAATGTAATTGAAACAAATCCTATTGAAGCTACAGAATCAGCGGCAACCTCGGAATCAACAACCACAGGTATGTTAAGGAAAAACTGTTAACCGTTCAAAATATTAAATATTTATGGATATTATGGATTTGTTCTTCATTTTAATACAGTCACACAGAACACAACTCTACGTAATATTAAACCGGATCCTGATATTGATCCTGATGATATTGCCGTTCGTAGTGATAATGTGACAACACGATTTGATATTAACGAAGACAGTATCAAACAGGAAAAGGAGTTGGCTCCAGATTTTGAATTCTTTGCTCCTGTTAATAATAATCAGAGCTGTGCAAGTCAGGACAAATCGGCAACAGCTAACGATACAGTTTCTATACATTCAACAACCGATGAAGCCGATACAATGTCCACCATGTCTGCAAGTAGCTTAGGTGAATTTCTACAAACATGCCAAAGGCCACGTGTAGTATCGAATGATATTGACGACATTATAGGACCGCCACCCCCAAAAAGAAATAAACATTACAGTCATGACTTGAGTACTGTAGTCAAGACAGAACCCTTTGATCCACAGAGTACTTCAGTAAAAGATAATTTGCCAGTTCAAGAAAATGTTGTTATTAAAAGAGAAACTGCAGAGAATTATAAGGAGAGCGTAAGTAATGAAAATGCTGCGCAAAGTGATGATGTAAATCGAAGAGTTACAAGAAGAAGGGAAGCGCGTAAAAATCAAAAAATATCCTCTAATGATACAGATGATTTGGTACCCCCAAATGCTTTATTCTTAAGAGCAGAAACACAAACTCCATTAACAACTGATCCTGAAATGTGTGATAATGATGAATTTTTCGAAACAAGAACTAAACCAACCGCACAGGTTAAGCCAGCGATTAAAACGGAACCCATAGACGCCACCAATAGGAGTAAGGAAAGAGATAAAAATATAAATTCTACAAACTACCAGCATTTAGAAACACTGTCAAATAGCCAGTCTAATAATGACAGAAATGAAAACAGCTTGCAATCACAACAGACAAATGAAACAACAGTGGCTACTAGCGATGAAGAAGATTTGGTGCCCGAACGTAATATATTGTGTACTCGTCTGAATACACATACAGATTCTAACCAACAGCCATTTGATGTTAAACTGGAAAGAGAAAATGAAGATATTTTCTCCACACCTTCTGTTTCAACTGTAAGAAATGAGGTTACAAATAATCAAAACGAGGATAGCAACTTAAGTGATCTGTGGAACACAAATTTATTAACGCAAGGTTCGTCATTGGAATTGAGTAACAGCAAGAACACCACCTTGGAGGTTGCAAAAAGACACACGCCCGTAGATGATAATGATGATGATGGTACGTAAGGGTTTTAAAAATTTGTAAATTTAAAAATGCTTAGCTTTCTTTCTCTATTTCAGATATTATATTAGTTTCCGAAAACATATCACAACAACAGCCAAAATACTCAAATACGAAGTCTCCATTAGTAATAAAAGACTCCTCGTTATCATACAAAAAAACTGATTTATTAACATTTACACCGAAAACTACTGCAGCAGTAACTACATTAGAAAGCTGTAAACTTATACCACATCATCATCATGATAATCTTGATAAATTGTTTGATGAATTGGATGCCGATTCGGATAGTGAATTATGATATTTCATTGCAACCAACAGCAAAGCCAATGTATATAGCATAGCAGCTCTAAATAATAATGAATTTTAATTACTTTTTTTTTGTGTTAAAGGGTTGTGAAAGAAATTATTATTATTGTTTTGTATACCTGAATGGTGGTATAAAGAAACGATTAGAAGTTACAATGTTTCTAAAAATGATTTTTTTGCTTTACATTTCTACGTATACATACATATGTACGTAACGGATGTAAAAACAATGCATATTTTATTTTCAATATTTTTTTATTCAACATTTTAAAGTCATAAAAGATAAAATATTTTTGCACGAAATCTTTATTAAGGAATTAGAAGAAAAAATTAAGAATTCTTTTTTATTTCAATTTTTATTTTAATTTCCATGTACATAAATAATATCGTGTACTTCAATTTATTTATTTTTTGCTTCAACAATATAATTGTAAATTAATAACAAAACTATTTATTTATATTTGGACAAGCTTTCTTTTTTACATTTACTTCATAATTTCGAATAAAAATTAACTTTATTTATTTTAAATATTTGACGTTTTCAATTTTAGAATGGAATTTTCACTGATATCTTCTGATTTACTGGGACAGCCAAGGTGCTGTTAAGTTCCTCACCTCGACCTCCACCTTCATTTATGTCTGTCGAATATTTCTCGGAATTTGTTTTGCTGGTGGCCACACAAAATAATTACATTCTCCAATATACATTAGAAAGCATAGATGTTTCGATAGCCTCTGCTAAACTAAGTATTTTCGTTGCTTTATAGGGGGACAAAACTCGCAGGCCACTGCCATGTTGGAAAGCACG
Source organism: Sarcophaga carnaria (assembly GCA_958299815.1). Taxonomy (NCBI): domain Eukaryota; kingdom Metazoa; phylum Arthropoda; class Insecta; order Diptera; family Sarcophagidae; genus Sarcophaga; species Sarcophaga carnaria. The sequence goes on from OY283153.1 coordinate 12,109,366, forward strand.
CCCATAGACCTGGCATTACCTCGAATGACTTCTGCATGAGCTGATGAACTGGCCACACAAAACATCACATTCTTCGACATACTACGAGGTATAGGAGTGCCAATAGCTTCGGTTAAAATGGGTATTTTGCGGTCGTTTTACAGGGAGTCTGAACTAACAGACCATTGCCTATAGAATTGGTATTCACTTGAATTATGTCATAAGTAGAATACTGATTATGCCCCTAGCTAGTCGATTCCATTTATGAACCCTATTAGATCTTTAAAATAATAGTTCTTCAGATCCAGTACTACCTGCAGACAAGGACTGTGGCATACAATATGATGCACGATTTCTTTTGATTCCTTACGTAACCTACAGAAGAGAGTTGTGCCATGTGAGGACTCATATAATAATTTTCATATTCCTTCTAGATATATGTGCTCAGGATTAGTTTCGTATCAGTAGGATTGAGCTTTGGCCATAACATACACATACATACATAATTGGCCATTACAACCCTTCAGTCAGGATTACGGCCTAGCTTCTCACATCACTCATGTTGTGCTCGTTAATTTTATACATGAGTGGCGGCACCTACAGTTTAATGTCGACACCGAACGACAGATTTTTGAAAAACTTTTTCATGGCAGGTTTATTTACTCTCAGAGTTTTTGCCAGAAATCTGCTGAGAGGAAGTCGCCGAAGATATATTTTTTCTTTTCGTATTTCGTTTTGATAGCTGACCTGGGATACGAACCTGGGCTTTACGTCTAATAAGCCAACACACTACCTACTAGACTACGGCGACTGTTCACAGTTCGCACAAATTAGTGCGAAAACATTTTGCTCAGCAGTCTTTTACACTTCAATACTAGTATGACCTGTAAACAAGTCCGTTTAAAGCCTACAGTGTTGACTGATTACCTACATAAATAGTTATCCACGAGATGGTTTTCCCACTAGTTCTGTGGTTTCAGCAACTTCTAGAATCTCTGCCTGAAAAACACTACATCCACTGAAAGACTATATGATTCCCGGACAATGGTTTTATATATAAGAAAACCTGCGTCTAAGCTCGTCTCTATTTTGGATCCGAATTTCAGAATTTCAGTCTTTCACAACCACTTATTAGGGAAGTAAAAGTAAACTTTCCTCCGTTATTTCGACAGTATTAAGTGGTCCATCTTTCAGCAACTAACTAGACCTATCTCATTCGGCTTAAAGAGTTTTCTAGTTGCTATCTTATGAAATATTTTCAATAATAAAAAAATACCAGAATTGTTTTTGTTTTATAATTTTTAAATATTTTTTTTATTTGTTCATTTTGTTGTTTTATACGATATATGTATACATACTTTGTTTTAGAATATATAATACACAGTTTTTTAATAATTAAATTTTATTAAAATAACTAGAAAAATATTAAAAAATAAAAAAATTAAAAAATAATAACTTTTTTTACACAATAATAATATTCGGAGTTAAATATTAATTCCGACAAGAATATCGTTTTATTATTTTGTAATTCGTTATGTTTTCAGACAAAAAAAAAAAATTTAAAATTAAAAAGAAAGGAAAAAAAAGTATGTAAAAAAATTATAAATTTAAAAATTAATTACGAAATAATTTTATTATATTTAATTACAAGCTATTTAACAAAGATTTTTAAGTGTTTTATTTAAGATTATTTAGAGTTATAAACTTTGAAAAATACTCTTTAGTAATTAAATTTTATTAAAAAATATTTTTTTATTTTTAAATTTTTGTTTATTTATAAATATTTTTAAAAATAAAACTTAAACGTAAACTGGTGTGAAATGAGAAACAACAATTAAAATGTATGATTTATTTTTTTCACAATTCTTTTAAAAACTTATAATTAAACAAAATTTACACACTAAATTACGTTCAAGTCTAAAGCTAGGTTTTTAAGAGTTTTTCCTTTTTTTGTTTGTATTTAAAGTGATAAAAAAGAATTTTTTTTTATAAATAAATTGATAGTTGAAGTTATTATAAGAAGGAATGTTTTATATTTATTTTATTTTCAAATAATTTGAATTATTGTTTACAGATATGGTTGTTCAATTGTGTTTTCAATTTTCGTTATAAATTTGAAACATAAATTTTCGTTACATTGTTTTCCATTTATTTATATAAAATAATTTAAGAAAAAACTTGCTTTTTTTTATTAAATATTTACAAAAGAAAATGTATATCAGGGCGTATCAAATCGAATTAAAAATTTCAAATTTTTTTTACTCGGTGTAATAATAATAACTTATATGTATGTATGTATGTACTATGTCTGTATATATATTGTACATATGTATGTTACTATTTAAAAAGGCAGCAAGTGTAATAAGACATATGTATATATGTAAACTTTTATTTAATTTTTCTGTTTTGATAACAATTATGGCTACTGTTTTATGATTCACATATGAATGTTTCTTTTGAAATTATTTCATTTGATTTGTTTTAATATTACAAACACAGGCTATATAAACTTTTAAACAAACTATGTTAATTAATATATCACATTTATTAAAATCAAATCAAATAAAATAATAAAAAAAAATAATTATATTCTGCCAGATTTGGTTTTCATTTTTGTCTCTCTTAATTTTTATGATAATTTCGTAAAAGTTTGCTGGTTTGAAGATGTATATACGTATGTATTATAAAAAAAGAAGGCACTTTATATAAACTAATGACTAACTGGCTTCTTATTTTATACAATTTAAACATATTTTTAATTAATTTTTTTTAAATATTTTCCCATAAAAAAATCTTTTCTTTAAGCGACTTTTTTTTTATTTCTGCAAAACTCAAACTTCTCTTGTGTTTGTTCTCCTTTTTTTTCAATAATAATTTAAAATAAAATTTTGAATTTTATTTTAATTATTTATTTACCGTTTTGTTCATATTTATTTTATTAGATTTATTAGATCTACAGTTTATCTACGTTTGTTTTTACTGCATGGGTCCTAAATTTATTGTCCTTTTTAAAGTTTATGGTTGCCGGTGTTAGTTTGCTCAATTGCTTTTAGCTAACAATGAATTTTGCCACAAACATCATAACAATTGTTGCCAATATAAGATTTTTAAAATTGTTGCTAGTATTTGCGGTGGCATTTGACATACTCGAACGATCCGCTGTGGATTCATCATTTGGCTGGTGATCATCAAAACCTAAAGAAAATAAGCAAAAAACAATAGAAAACACAAAACATTATATTACAATTTAATATGAATTATTTACAAGAATTTTATTTACATACTAATAATGCCTAAATCAAGTGCTTAAAACAAAATTGAACAGAATATTAAAAAAAAATTTTTAAGTTGAAAAGGATTGTTTATCATATGCCTGGGCTAAGAAATCCTAAATAAATAAAACATAATTCCAGTAACAAAGCAATAATTATTTCTTTCTGAATAATTTGTCTAATTTAACATGTTGTTTTCATCATTTCATTCCTTTAAGGTTCATGGGGCTGTCGCAAACAAAGCGTCTTCTCCTTCTTCTTATTACTTTTTGCTTTATTCGAAATTCGTTAAACAATTTTTTCTAGTTTACCAGGTGCTTAGTTCGTGATAACAGGTTCTAGAACGATAGGGTTGCCATCTGACGTTAAATAGAAGACTTGTCAATCAAAAACAAACAAAAATTCTATGATCGCTAGTAGAATGACAAGGTCTCCATCTGTCCTTAGATAGAAATAATGCCCTCTGTGGAAATCTATTGGACTGTAGTATTGAGTGAAGTGGTAAGGATCTGTAAAGTTATTAAGTCCTATTTTTCCCATGAGGTAGAGCTGCATTATATTCTTTCTTCTTCTATATGCTACTGATGTATTCTTTTCTATTAAAGTGGCAAGGAGGTTATCCTGTGTTTGCATTATACAGAAACTAACAAACAGCGTTTGAAACGTTTTGAATAAATCTCAGAAACCAAAGTTTCATGGGTTATTTACTGCTGAATGGCAACAAAGTCGACTTGTGCTTAAAGTGAATGATAACTGGTGATGAAAAGGTTGTCAGTTTAAATAAAATGAAATAAATATCAAAATAACCATAGGATTCATTGGTTTTTAAAGCAGGTAGCCAGGAGAGAATGCTGTCTAGAAAAGAAAGGTGTCCGTACCAAAGTTCGACGTTTCAATTTGGCATGAGAATATTTACTGCCAAGTTCTTATTTCGAGCTCATTCTGTCAAACAAATTCCTTCCAACTTCTTTTGTTTAATACCGTGTTTTGTTAAAGGCTGCATCCTACAATTTAATATCAACTGACAAGCTTTATGTGACAAAAAACGATAGACCTAGAGGTCAATGGAATCTAAGAATTAGTAAGAATTTGGGCATAAATTGGCCATACTTTGGGAGGACCTGTCGGCGATTTCACCAAAGCCGCCCTACAGTGGAATAGACGGGAACACGTCAGAAGTTTAATGCAATACATTTGTTTTTGAATGAAATTAGGATTTATTTATTGGGAAGAGAGGGTTTATTTACGAATCTTCCGATGATTCTACCCAGGGGTCAACTATTCATATTGTCAAGTACACACAGTTACTAAATTATACGTACGGTTAATAAATTTCCGAAATTTTTTAACTAATCCGTTTTCGTTGAAAATCTTTATAGTTTCCTTGATGTTAAGCCGGTCTTTTACATTGGTTAAAAAATTTCTGAAATTGATCTCAATTGTGGCCCTGCACAGGCCCACAAAGGTATGCATCCGATTTACAAATTTCACAAATTTCTGAACCAATGCACAAGACCGTCTTAAAATCAAAGAAAGATGTCAGACAATTATAGATATTTTCAAAGAAACGGATTGGTTAAAAAATTTCTGAAATTTGTTAACTTTTGTGGGCCTGATGTACACTTTTGTGGGCCTGCAAAGTTTAAGACGGTCTTGGTTAAACAATTTCTGAAATTTGTTAACTTTTGTGGGCCTGATGTACACATTTGTGGGCCTGCAAAGTTAACAAACTTCAGAAATTTTTTAACCAAGACCGTCTTATAATCGAGGAAAGTTGTCAGACAATTACAAAGATTTTCAACGAATAAGGATTAGTTAAAAAAATTTCTAAAATTTGTTATCCGCATAAAGTTTATAACCATCAATCTTATTTTCTTACAATATTTAATGTAATGATTATGGCGTATAAGTAATATTATTTCTTAAAGCAAAAATTAATATTATTAATCATACGCTCTGTGTTGCATTCGTTTTCCAGATAGATTTTATACAATTGCTTCATTAAAACAGATCCTATATACATAAAAACATATTTTACATAATCCATCATAAATATTACAACTCCCATGCAAATGGAACCCAATGTTTATAGCATAAGAATATGATTTAGCATATGATAAAAATTTACAAAAATTTTTATATGATAAACAATCCAAATGTTCTTGGGTTTGTTAAAATAAAATTAAATTCTTTTTACAAAAAAACATAAATAATTTAAAATAAAATTAAATAGTTTTACACTAAACCAAACGTTTATTTGTTTTTTGCTGCATTTGCTTAAATAATAAATTTAATAAAAAGGAAAATAATTTTAAATTATAATAAGAACAAAGAAGAATACAAAATAAAACGTACTTTTTTTTTAAAGCGTTGCTGTAGTTAGACATTCTTTTGCTGGGCAAAAAAAATTATGGCAAAATTTTTTTGATAGCAGCAGCTTTATTTTCTTTAATGAGTTAAAATTTTATTCACTTTATAGCTCTGGCAGCTAGCTGTACAATGTTGTCGATATTGGCATTTATTTTATGCAGTATTGGGGGAGACACAAAACAATGAACACTTTCGTTTCGTTTCGTTTCTTTATTTTCTTTCCACAAATTAAAGGACAGTTGTAGTTGAGTAGTATTCAATGTGTTTTTTGTACACACAATGAGTTGTATGAGATGAATGTTTGTATGTGTAAGCAAGATTAAGAGAGATTGAGAGAAGAGGAGTTTTTAAATGCTTTGCAAACAATGGTTAAAAACAGTTAAACCAATTTTTAATTGTTTTTGTTGTTGTTTTGCTTTGTTTTTCAGTTTCTTTTGTTTACATTATACAAACATTAGTGTAACAGAGTTAGTTGTTATTAGTTTTGTTGTAGTTGTTGTTTTTACAAAAAATATCACGTTTCCTTTGCTTAAAATTTAAATTTTATGTTGTTTTTTTACATAAAAATAAATTTTTTTGTTTTTGTTTTTATTAAAACCATGAACGTGCTATATTCCACATCCAGCCAGGCGGTACAAATCGTCGTTCATTATTTACATCCTTATTAACATCTGTGTGCGTGTGGTTTTTTTTTGTTTTTTTTAAGGTTATGTTTTGGTTTCGTTTTGTTTGTTGTAATCATTTCACAAGAGATTTATGTTTTGTGTTGTTTTTCGTTTAAAAGTCGTATTTTTTTTCAAATAAATAAATAAAATTAGAAAAATTAAAATTCAAATTAAAAAATTCAATTTTCAATTTAAAATTCTTATTGAAATTTGCAAAGTACTTAGAGGAGGAGGGGAAAACAAAAGAAAGAAAACACACACTAATAAACTAAAGAATAGTAAAAGCAAGCGTGCAGCAGTGTTTCAAAATTTATTTTTGTTTTCTTTTCCTTTGCATCATAACAACAACATACACTCATTTGCTCAAAAAGGAAATTAATTTAAAGAGAAAAACAGAAGAAACAAGTATGTAGTAAAAGAGTAGAGGAAGAGAGCAAAAGTAAATTGTTTTTTTTTTCACTCTAAACTACCAATACAGTTAAGCATTGTTTTCTTGTTCACAGGAACACAAACATAAACAAATAAATAAATTAAAAGAGAGAGCAAGAGCAAGAGAGACTAAGAGAGAGAGAGAGAATAAAAGTACTACTATTACAACTACAAGTACAAGTACTACAAAGTACAATCAATGTAAAGCTTACAGTTAAAAAAAAATAAATTCTAGTGTTCATATTTATTTTGTTTTGTTGCGTAGCATTTTAGTATTTCATGGTTATGCATGTCATGTCTTGTTTTGTTTTTTGTGTTTGGCTTATTTATTAGTGTAGTTTGTTTTAATTTAATTTTCTACGAGTTGTTTTTATTGTTTTTTTTTAATGTGTTTTTGTGTGTGAAGATAATTTATCCACGTTTTCGTACGCCTGTAAATATGCAGTTTTTAAAATAGAAAAAAAAAACAAATTGAATTATTTATTATTTATTATTAAATTCTAACCATTTTGTTAACTAATTACACACACATATACACACACAAAATACAACATAATCATGCATATGTTTTTTGTTTCTTTTTTAATTCCAATTTAATGTATGATTTTTTAGTATTTTTTTTTAAACAGAAAGAAAGGTTCACTTATTTTTATTATATTTTAATGATAACATTTCAAACAATTTTATCGAATGGAAAATTTTTGTTTTTTAATTGTTTGGGTTTTGGTTTGTGGTGTGGTACTATGGTGATTCGTAGTTTCTAAATATTTGGATGTGAATTCCTTAAGAAATCTTTGTATTTGATGAATATATTTGAATGCGAAGACATCAGATTTTCTATTTCGTAAGGATTGTTAAGTATACATGTATGTGGAGTATATTCGCGGTTTTTGGCCAATTTTGCAAGCTATAGAGCGATGGTTTTTATTCTTTAGCATGTTCCATTATTAGACGTGAGGCCAGGGCTCCAACCCCAGGTCAGAAAACTCCAAAAAGGGAAATATGGAAAAAATATATCTTCAGCGACTTCGTCTCAGCAGATTTCTGGCAAAAAATTGCCAGAAAAGGTTTCTCAAAAATCTGTCGTTCGAGGTGGACTTAACTTTGTAGATCCCGCCACTCAGTTGCAATGAATTTTTATTTATCGAATGTTTACAATATTTTAGTTTGATGGCTGTTCTCTGGGTGATTTTTATGGACTGATATATTCAGTTCATATCCTACTGTCATTAACAAGTATCTTCATTCGTGCACTGTTCCGGACCAAATATGTGCTCTGGATTCCATTTGAGGTCTCATTTACATATGTTTTGTATGTAGTAAGGAGATTAAATAGAGGAAGAAAGCATTGCACCTTATGTAACTGAATCACTTAAAAATATATATTCTGATTCCAGCGAACATCGATAACATGAGGAACTTCTGACTATGAATGCATCACCACATTCTGTACATCATCACAAACATCGGAACTGTTGTCAGATATGAGATGAAGGCACCGCAATAAGTAATTTTGATGAAATATATGGAACTACCAGCACCATATTTTGAAAACACTTGAAAATAATACCAATACAAATATGTATGGATGTTGGTGTGTGTATTCGTATGAATTATTGAATTATTTTGTATGTGAAGTAATTGTTTATATTTTCTTTTTTATTGTATTATAAAATACTATTAATTTTGGTGTTTTTATTGTGTTTTTTGTTAGTAACAATCGTTTTCTTTTTTTTGTTAAGAAATTTTTATATTTTTATTAATTTATTGTATGAACCTTTCTTCTTTGCAATTATTTTCTCTTCTTTTTTTGTTTTCTTATACGTGCATTAGAAAATTTGCCAAATTAAACATGCAAATTTTGAATGTTTTGTTAGAAGGAAGAATTGCCAATTGTTTGGTTTCAATTTCTGTGTTCATTACATGCATATTTTTCAAAGTGTACTTATTTTTGTTTATTTTACTGTTTAAAGAGAGTATAACAGTTTTTTTTAACCACAACTAAACAAAAATAATAAACAAACAGTAAATAGGTGTTGGTGTGTAAGTGTAAGTGAGAGGGAAATTGCATTTGAATTTCATAAACAACAACGTAAAAATAGGGTGGCCAACTGTCAACATTTAACAAATATTTGATAAGGATAGGTTTTGGTGAACTAAATACTTGGAAAAACAACATTTAATTAAAGGTTGTACGCATTTAAAGGCAATAATCAAAATAACAAACAAAAAAAAAACTACGTTTAGGTTTAGTGTAAAATAATACTGAATACATAGTAAATAAATAGTATTTCTAATAATAAATTAAAACAATAAATTATAATAATTTAAAGGAAATACTAGAAAATTAGGTTAATTAAATAGTTTAAATAAAATAAAGATTTTTAATAATCAAAAGGAGTGCTACGAAAGAAAAATTTTCTTTTTTGCAATTAAAATATGATTTTTTTTTCATTTAAAATGAAGAAAATTAAGTTAATATTGTATTATTTACAGAACAACTACCATTTCATTGCTAGGTTTTTTTTTTAGTAAAAATGCCTTTCTCATATTGCCAGTTAGTCAAAGATTTTTTTTGTTTTAGTTTTTAACTATTTTACTTATATTTAGTTTTAGTTACCAACAGGTTAGTTAACATTATTAAATATTGTATTATAAAGGGGAAAAAAGTTTTATTTTTTTTAATAAAAATATCCAATTCAGATTAGTGAAACCGACCAGAGTTAACCAAAAAATTATGTTTTTTTTAAACCTTTTTTGGTTGATTTTTTTTGTCTATTTTTGTTTAGATTTGATTATAATTTATGGATTTTTCTATAAGTGTAGATTTTCTTAACTTATAATACTAATTAGTAAAAAGGATTTGTTTTTTTTTAGCAAAAATTATTAAATTATTTTAAGTGGGTTTGCTTTTCTTTGCTTATTAAATATTTATAAAGTTTTTGGTATGCTAGATTATGTTATATATAATTAATAATTAATTATTATTTAGCTTTGTTGTTGTTGGTGGTGGACATCATTAGATTAGTATAATAATTGAAACATTGAGCGAAACATTTAAATGGTATAACATTTATAACAATTTTAATATTTTTTTTGGTTTAAATTCACAAACAAATTTAACAACAGTGTTGTTTACTTTAGGGACTGGTTCTTAGGGGCGTTTTTAAACAACAATTCATTAAAAAAAATTTAAGCCAATGTCCTTAGTTACATATATTAACTGTAAATCGTCTGTATCAAAACTATATAGGAAATCTTTTTTGGCGCTTCAAATAAACAAAATGGAAGAACAATAATTAAAAACTCTATTTTGAAGCCTTTTAATTCTTTCAAAACTATCATCAAATTATATCATAACAGAAGGTATTTCTTTACAGCGACAGATTGGCAACTCTATTATTCTAGAATCTGTTTTAGAAGGCCAATTACCAACTGAAAATTGAACATTAGACAAGTCGTTTGTATCGAGCATGTCAAGTTTTTGGCCGTAAAAGAACTAAGTCCATATGAATGGCCTGTAGAGTATTAAAATAATAACGTAGGGATTTAACAATGATTATTAAAATTGCCAAGCAAAATGCTAAATATTTTATTTTTAAAATAAATTTGGGGTATTATTGTGTATGACAATCCATACTTTATTAAACATTTTGTCAAATCAGGTTGTGTTAGAGTTATAGTTTTGAAATATAAATTAATGTATGTTTAACAAGCCGCTGTTAAACCAAAGTCTTCAAAAATGACTTTTGCAACAAGCAGTAGTAAGCTTTCTATTCGGATCGTTTATAAAATGTCCTTTGTTTTTAAAGACAGATATTATTTCAGTTATTTGTATGATTTAACACTTAATAAAATGATATTTACAAAGATTTAATCAATAAACAACATTTAAATAATTAAAAAAACTTTTCTTAATATAAAAACTGACACAAAAAATATTAATTATTTTTTTTATATTTAAAAAACGTTGATAAGCTTAAATTTAAACGTATTTTAATATAATTATTAGTATTTAAGGCTTTTTTTATTATTATTTTACATGCGGTTAATAGGACTTGAGTTTTCTTTTGTTATTTAGAAAAACTTTACTTACCTCACGTAACTTAGTACACTTTTAGAAATAATAAAAATATTTAAAAAATATTTCAAAATTAAATTAAATCCCCTTCCTTAAAATGAATGAATATGTTCAAAAAATCGAGCCACCAATCAATGATAAAATAATTAAAAGAATTTGGGCAGAAAAAATATTGGAAAAAAAAATTGAAGAACACCTAAACCACATGATAAAATATGAAAATTTATTAGGACTTTAAGAAAAATTAGTTTTTTATAAAAAAATCTTAAATAACCCCCTTAAGCTTGTGTCAGAAATCTCTATTTTTAAAATAAATCCTACAAAAATGTTTAGAAAATCTAGAACTAACGTTCAACAAGATTTTATGTAAGGTATAGATGGCAGTAAAATGTCCTGGAATATTCGGTATATTGTTATTAAAACAAATTTTTTCATATAACGGACGGACATAGGCAACCTAATTTTTGCTTTAAAATTTAAAGTGTCGAGTATTTTTTTCTTTTCTTATTCGTAATTTATTTAATCAATATTTTAAAATACTTTTCATTTAATATTTGCCTAATCTGACCGTGTTTTTGCAAGACTTTTCTGATTTGCATTGTTTAATTTAAGGCATACCAAAATAACAATACTGGGCTTTATACCGTACATGTATACATAAACTGCCAAATGTATCGAACAGTTGAACTTTCTTTTCCCTTAAAGTATATGTTAATAAGTTCGCTTGTTACAGTTCTGTATGATCTTGCACTGTGTGTTCGTGTGTTTTTGTAATTTACATGAGAGCTGTACGTGTATTTATTTTGTGAGAGCAGTGCTTTGTATTTGTGTTTTTTGTTTTTGGAATTGGTGTTCTTATTATGTTTTTGTATTTCTTGCTATTTGTGTAGTATACTCTCCTTAGCAAAGTATAAGTGTTTTGCTTTTTCTTGCTGTTGTGTCAGTGTGCGTGCTTTGTTGTTCTTATTCTTTATCCTTCGTTCAACCATTCGAAAAAGCCGAATATTTTCTGTGTATGCCTTAAATGGAAACAATAGAGTTTCGATTTTGTTTATATATGATTTGAGAAAGAGAGAGAGAGAGAGAGTGGTAGATAGACAAACAGAGAGAGAACAGAATACAGTTACGTAGTAATTTATGAAATGATTGTTGTTTGTATGTACATAACAATGAGAGAAATTAAAGAGAAAAACAGAAGTAGTGGTAGTAGTTATGTTTTCATTTTGTTTTAAAAAAAACAACACAGCAGTTATTAGCTAAATAGTATTAATATTGTATATATATAAAAAACGTTGATGTATTTTCTTTCATAAACACTTTCTTTTCGAAATGTAAATAAATAATGTAATATTAGTACATATATATTATGTATGTATACAACTGGTAATAATAATTAATTATAATTTTTATATTAAAAACTAACAGTTATAATATTAATACATATAATTTGTTTTGGTTTTTAATTTATAAAACTTAATTTAACATACCACTTTTGTTTTAGTTTTTATTTTGATTTCATAATTTTTTTTTAAAATATTAACTTTTCTTCTTATGAATTTTCTGTGTATTTTTAATTTAAATTTAAATTAAAATTTTTAATAATTAGAGATCAATTGTTTGTCTAACAAATCTTTATATCCATAGTTTTATTAGTTTAATAATCTATTTCTGTGTTTTTTTGTTTGTTTTGTATTTAAATTTTGGTCCTGGGTCGGTCCCACTCACCTGCATCGAATATTGTATCATCGTTATCATAACCATTATAGGATGATTCATGCAATTCAGTTTCCTGTGAATTATCCACAATATTACCTGTTGTTGAGGGTGTATTCTTGCAGCCAAACCACCAGTGGGCTGAGGGGCGGGGGAATGGAGGATCAGCGGAATCAACCTATTAAATAAAAACCGTTTTTATTGTTAAAAATCTCATTAAGAATTTGAATATATTTTCGTTTATATTACCGAAAATGTTCTATCGTTAAACCGATAGTATTTATCACCCTTAAAGAAGTACGTATAGCCATTGGTGTATTGCAAGGCAGCATCTAAACTATTAGGCAAGCCTTCCCAATTTGATATGGGCTTGGGATAGCTGGATTTGACTGGTGGTCTCTTCAAGGGATCAAATCTCCAGAATTTGCTGCCCTTAAAGAAGTAGATTTTACCATTGCCGCCCCAAACCATGGCAGCATCCAAGTGATCTGGTACGCCTGTAAAACCTTCACTAATTTCTTTGGGATAATCACCATCCATTTGGCGGCCATTGTAGCGCCAATATTTGGTACCCTTGAAGAAGTACGTTTTGCCATTTTTATAAGTAAAAGCAGCATCAATATCGCCTAAAAAAGAAATTTACCTTATTTTAAAATTCTGTTCTAAAAATTAGATTTTAATCTCCTATAAGTACCTGGCAAACCTGGCCAGCCTTCGGAAATAAGTTTAGGATAACCATCAGCCACTGAGTTTTCGGTGAGTTTGTAGTATTTGCTGCCCTTAAAGGCATATGTTTGGCCATCAGCTGAATTGAAGAGAGCATCGACTTTGGGATCTTTACACAAAATATCATCGCGTGGTGTACGTGGTGGAGCAAAGGCTGGCCGTTGTGTGGTTCTGGGAAAGGCACCGCCACTTGTGGGCACAAGACCATTTCCACTTTGAGATGATTTTTTGCCATATAAAGCCTGTATGGCTAAGACATCATCAGAATCCAATTTGAAAACGGGTTCAAAGCCACGATAGAAGGGAGCCATCAAAGCTGAACGTACATCGGAGTGAGACAAACCCAAAGAATGACCAAATTCATGGGCAGCCACTTGGAATAAATTCGTGCCACGAGGGCTACCAATTGTCCAGACCTCGGCATCATCGAAATGAGCATCACCACCAAACACAGGGAAGAAGGCATGAGCCAAAGTGCCACCCACACCATCGAAGGCATCACCGTCACCATGTTCGCTTTCCACAAACCTGAAATATATGAACAAACCTTAATAAAAGCCATAAAGTGAGAGAGAGAGAAAAGTATACATACTTGATTTCAATATGCACTGGTCCCGAAGTCTTAGGGGTAAAAGTCAAATCCGTGTATTCACCCCATACGGCAAAAGCTCTGGAAATTTCAGCATCTACATCGGCCTTCTTCAAACGTTTGGGATATTTGGAGATTTTATAGGTTAAAGCCTTTACACGCCAACGGCTGCCTTGTAAAGCATAACGCTTGGAACGATTATCATTGCCAAAGCCTACCTTATCGCGTACACCGCAACGCGGCAAAGACATGAGTTGCATAGTTTCATCATCCAATTCGCCGGTAATGTTTAAGCCGGCAAAACTTTGGAATTCTTGTACGGCTTTGTTCCAGGTATTGGCATCCAGGAGGCCACCATTGGCGGTATTGCGGGCAGAGGCGGGTAAATAACCAAATTGTGATAAATATATCTACAAATGAGACAAAGAAAACAAAACAAAAAGGAAATAACTTAGTAATGTATTGCATATGAGAAATATTTAAACAATTTCTGCTTGATGTCATTGGCTTTAAAAAAAGTTTTCATTAATAAAACACGGTCATCATGATCATGACTTTGAATTGCAAATTAATCATCAGAGTAGACAACGTTTAAGAAAAAATCACGTTTTACATGTGACACACGAATATTTACAAATCAATTGGGTAGAGTAACTTCGGAATAACTTGTATGGGGAACTCCACTATATTTTTTATAATCAATGTTATTTACATACATACGCATACATACACTGTATGCTAATGATGCTTGCAGAAAAATATTAACATTACGCTGTTGCCAGTTGAATTGGATGGATGCACCGCTAGTTTTCAGTTGAGCTTTAAAGAAAAGAGCGTGCAGTCAACATATTTTATGGGCAGTTATTTTGCTGAAGACATTTTAAGGAATTTTGTTCGTGATTTTTTGAAAGTTTTGCAATTATTGATCGAACTAAATAAACAAAATTAATAGATCACGGCTCTTTTGTTTTAAATGATGGTTCTACGTCATACGATTGACATTCTTTACAGTCTTATCAAGCCTTTTATTTATAAAAATTTCCAATTTATTTCCATGTTTCCAGGTAGATACTAATATATAGCGGCTTATTATCTTCGAAGCCTAATAACGTGTTAAAAAGAGTTTTTTTCTAATTAACCCAAGTACTGGGGCCGCCAAATAACTTTTTTTTTTTTAAAATGCTTAAAAGAACTACTGAATTTCTTTTTTATTTGAAAGTACAATCCTTCCGGTTAATAATTGAAAATAATTTCATTCAAATAGCTGCGTCGGCTGGCCATGCAGTAGCCTACACCAGAAGATGCCGATTTTGGCAAAAAAATCAATTTTGCAGATGAAGCTCATTTTGATCTTGGCGGGTATGTAAACAAGCAAAATTGTCGCATTTGGGGCACAGAAAACCCGCACGCATACATTGAAAAGCCGACGCACCCAAAACGAGTCACTGTTTGGTGCGGATTTTGGTCCAGAGGCATAATTGGGCCATTTTTCTTCGAAAATGAGCACGGATTGGCCGTTACAGTCAATGGCGATCATTATCGGGCCATGTTGAACGAATTTTTGTTCACAAAAATTGAAGAGGAGGATATTGGCAACAATTGGTTTCAACAGGACGGCGCTACGTGCCACACAGCCGAAGCTACACTTGATGTTTTGCGCCCTGTTTTTGAAGATCGCATTATCAGCCGCAGAGCTGATGTCGTTTGGCCACATCGGAGCTGCGATTTGTCACCGCTGGACTATTATTTGTGGGCTGCCGTCAAAGATAAGTGTTACGCCGACAAGCCAGAGACAATTGACACTTTAAAGGACAATATTCGTGAAGCCATTGGTGAAATACAGCTGCACACAATCGGTTATATTGTAAGTAGTAGCCGTAGTCTAGTAGATAGTGTGTGGGCTTATTAGACGGGAGGCCCAGGTCATACATCTCGCACAAAAAATATTTCTTCGGCTACTTCTCAACAGATTTTTGGAAAAAACTCTGAGAGTAAAACAGAAGTGCCATGAAAAAGTTTCTCAAAATTCAATAGTTCGGAGTCAATTTTAAACTGTAGATCCCGCCACTTATACCTTAAATTAACACACACAACATAAGGTCATAATCCTGACTGAAGATATGTATGTATGTATGTAGATAGTAAGTAGAGGTGCCTTCAAGTTTATTTTCCTTTGATCCTTACAGGAGATTGATGGTTTGTAGTAGTGGTTAAAGTGCTTAAGGCTTGCAGAAGGCTAAAAAACGATTTGTTGTGGACTTAGACATTTAATTTGCTTTCCAAGTAATCGGGCAGAACACCTCGATTTGCCAGAGATAGGAACGTCAACAAAAGCTCCTGCATCTTGATTTAGAATAGGATTCACTGAGCAAGATTCTTCAGCATTACTCCTTAAGAAACAAACCAATACATTTCTTAGAAAGTGTTATTTCTAGGTAGACAATCTCCCCAACAATCTGGGGACGTGCCACAGGTCGAATTAACCTTGTTAATGACATGTAATGAAGCAACAAGAACCCTGAGAATATTTTTACACAGCCATAGTTTTTTTTTTTATTAAAAATTTCCTCCAATCTATATGAACTTTTATTAACAGTTCCCATAAAAACAGCGAAATTTTTCAAACAACATAAATCACTTTTTTTATAAAAAACAATTGCAAAATAAAAAAAGGATTTTCTTTTTAAAACATTTAATTCCCTAGGCCATGGCATTCTAAAGCCAGGTTGCAATAAGAATATGTATGCCATATCAAATAATTTATGGCGATCAGATAATATGGAACGGTTACTATAGTTTGAAAATGAAATTCTTTTGTTTCGTTTGGTTTTGTTTTTTCTCTTTATGATATGAGTGGTAATACCAAGTGTATTCGCGGTATATGACATTGAAACACAAATAAGGATTTACATTGTATACGTATAATTGTAATTTATGAACAAAAGGCGGCTTTGCTACAAGTATTGGCCACAAAACAAAAAACAGGGAAAATATCTAAAAATGTAGTGATAGAAATGCGTTGGAAACAAAAAAGTAACTTGTCATAGTACGAGTATAATTTATTGGCTTTGAAAAATGGATTTTTTTTGTAGTAATTCTTGGTATATTTAATTTAAAAATTGTTGTTAAGAGTGGTAGGTTTATGCTTAGTTACTTGATGAATTTTCTATGCAAATATAAAATTTATATTTAAGTGTACTTCAGCAACATTTTGCAGATAGTAAGTTAAGCAAACTCCTAAACAAAATATGTAAAATTATAATTTTAGTATTAAAATATAAGTGTAGAGCGTTTTTTTTACAAGATTTTTACAAAAAGAATTTCCATTTGTTAGCAACATGTTGCTAGAAACAAAAAATATCCTCATTTTAATAAAAAATAAAGTTTTTATGGCCATATTATGTTACAAAATTACAAAAACGAATTTCCATTTGCAAACACCTAAACAAAATATGTAAAATTATAATTTTAGTATTAAAATTTAAGTGTAGAGCGTTTTTTTACATGATTTTTACAAAAAAGAGTTTCCATTTGTTAGCAACATGTTGCTAGAAACAAAAAATATCCACGCTTTATTAAAAAATTAATTTTTTATGGCCATAGTATATTACAAAAATACAAAAAAGAATTTCCATTTGCAAACTCCTAAACAAAATATTTAAAATTAAATTTTTAGTTTTATAATTTAAGTGTAGAGGGTTTTTTTTACAAGATTTTTACAAAAAAGAGTTTCCATTTGTGAGCAACATGTTGCTAGAAACAAAAAATATGACCGTTTTAATAAAAAATAAAATTTTTATGGCCATAGTATATTACAAAAATACAAAAAAGAATTTCCATTTGCAAACTCCTAAACAAAACATGTAAAATTATAATTATAGTATTCAAATTTAAGTGTAGATCGTTTTTTTACAAGATTTTTACAAAATCGAATTTCCATTTGTTAGCAACATGTTGCTAGAAACAAAAAATATCCTCGTTTTAATAAAAAATAAAGTTTTTATGGCCACAGTAATACTGGGGAATGTAATACAAAAATACAAAAAATAATTTCCATTTGTTAGCAACATGTTGCTAGAAACAAATAAAAATTCTTAGCTTTAACCCAGAAATAAATTTTTTGTGGCCATAATGTTAAGGAATATTTTTAAATAATTACAAAAAAAATAGTTTTTATAACTTCTATAAAAAATAATTTCCATTCGCTAGCAGCATGTTGCTTGCCAGCAGTTGTATGTATTAAATTATAATTATTTTTTGTTTTAATTCTTCTGTTTTTTTTTCTTTTGTATAAAATCCCAAAAAAAGTCATCCCGTAATTAATTATGCAGTGCGTGTAAATAAAATGTGCTGGCAGATGAAAATTGTTTAAACAATTAAAAAACTATAAAGCATTATAAAAAAAAAATAAGCAACAATTTAGTTTTAACAAAAAAAAAATGTGATTTATTTGAAATGAAAATAAATAAATTGATGCTACTAGGAAGTCTATTTAAAAATAATTTTTTTTACAAGTTCTACGTGTTTCCAATTTTACAGCCATAAAATAAAATAAAATAAATTCATTTAATAGAATTAAATTAAAGTGTAACTAACAAGGGTAGCATCTTTATTATGCCAGCAATTATTTTGTTGTTGTTGTCTACTTGTTGTTGAATTTTTTTTGTAATGAAAGTAAGGAAATATTTTAATGAAAAAAAAAACGAAAATCTTTTTTCAGTAATTAACTGTTACACAAGGTTATTGAACACTGTTGCTTGGCACCTCCCTAGTGAAACGTTTATGTTTTGCTAACATTACGGCAGTCAAATGAATAATGAAGTGTCAGTTCAATAACTTATTAACGGGAATACTAATGCTAATTAGAATTCAAAATTTTTTTTCAACTTTTTTTTTGCTTGTACAACGTAAATTACACGCAATTAAATTAAATATGCCGTGCACAAAAATAGCCTCTTCCAATAGATGTACATAGTAATTTGTGTGTGTGTGTTGTTTAAGGAAATTAAATGAAAATTATTTAATTTAATTAAACCGTTATTTTTGTATATTTTAATTCCTTACAATGTTACTGCGGTAGTGCCTTTAAGAGGTACAAAGCAGTTCCAGTTTCTTATTGTTTCAGTTGGATTTAGCTGGTCTTAGTTTCTGGGATGTTAGGGTTGCCAACTGCCTTATCTGAATACAAGACCTTTCATAAAATGTTTTAAATTGTTGTTTTTAATTGAGGGTCAGTTTTCTGAATCATATTTTTTAACCAAAAGAAGAGCAGCCTGACCTTTCTGCGATATTCCTTATTGATGTTATTCCTTTAGGCATTTGATAACGGCACATGGCAACCCTTTCATCCCAGAAACTACGACAGTAAAGCATATAATATTATCGTACTCCTTAAAAGAACAAAAAGAAATAAAAAAGGATAAACAGTTCTTCCTTTTGACATGAGAGTTTTAGCTAGAAGAAGATTATGTTAATAAATAAAGAAAATTTTGGTAAATAGGCTAATTTTAAAACCACCCTCGTATTACATGCTGTTGCTATTACCTGAACTCTTTTATTCCTAGTTTTTTTTGTTTTAAATTATTCTTAACAATTATTTTGAAGCCACCGTGCCATTCAGGCAATTTAAAACAGAGTTCAACAAACTTTATGTAAATTTTTTTGTTAAAACTTTAACACATGAAATCATTAAAAATTAAGCCTGCACATACAAAATTATTAAACAAAATCACATACACGCTTCAATAAATCGCTTCAAAAACCCTTAATTCACCCATATCAACGCACAATATCGAAACGCTAAAACGTTTGCGGTTTCATTTCATTTGTTTTGGGCTAAAAACTTAAATAAATAATAAAAAAAACGACACTCTTCAACTTGTGCTCGTGCTCATATTATGTCGTATAAAAAAAATACTTCCTCACTAGAATTAATAAAACAATTCCTCTATTCAAACCGCCCAAAAAAAAGTTTCTTAAAATTGTACGTCAAATTCAAAAGAAAAATGAGACGAAAAAAAACCGCTTCGTTTTTAAGTCTTTTGTTTTAAAATATTTTTTTTTTGTATATTTTAATGAAGCCCAGTCTGACCATAATATTGGTCAGAAATAATTCCGATTGTTTGCTTGACTTACAGTTCCACTGTTTGTCGCTACGTTTCAACTGTCATTTTAATTTATATTTTTTTCTCATTTTTATTATGGCAAATGGAACAGCTTTCAGCAGCAAAAACTGCCCATTAGTATGGGCATCACATAATTTTATAATAACAGCTTAATAATTTTCAAAGCAATTGGGATGACATAAATAAATTAAATTAAACAAAAAAAAAAGAAGAAAGAAAGAAAAAAAACACAACAAAAATTTATTTTACTTCGCATAAGAATAAAAAAGTTTAAAGAATTACGTTTAAAATGTGCCAAAATTTAGATTCTTAACATATATTTACACGTTTATACATACATTTTGATTATATAATATATTCTAAATAAAAAAGTTTTAAAATGGAAATGTCAACATGTATTTGTAAAAAAAAATATTTATTGTATATATGTTGCTAAACATTTTTAAGAAAAGGAAAAATAAAACCAACCTATACACAAGAAATATGAGTTTTTGATTAATATAAGAATACAAATGTTGTTAGCAACATGTTGCAAAGAAATGTTTATAAGAATGGATTTGGAGAAATGAATTTAGAAACTTAAAAATTTTGAATTAAAAGAAATACACTTTCAACAGTCTCAGATGGCCAAATATCTTGAAGTCACATGAGGAGAATTTCTGTATCCTAAAATATTTGATCCAAAGCTTCATATCAATCTTTAATAATAAATAAAATAAGATTCGATTTTATCTAGAAATCCAAGTAGTATGGAACACCTACACGAAAAGCAGATGGAGGAGAAGCTCATTTCAAATATTGATAAGTGGATTTACGAGAACGTAGGGGAAGTGAGTTATTACCTGATGCAGGTTCAGGTCATAAGTACTATCACAAGTGCATATTCAGCATGCGAAGACTGGGATGTTATTGACAATATCGTTCGCACTTCTTTTTCGTTGGTCTGAATACCATGTAGAAGTAGAGATTCTAGTAACACTACTGGCAGTCGAGAGTGCAAGAAAAATGAACTAAATTTTGTCAAAATATTATGATAGGATCCTTAGAATGAAAAAATCCTTATCTAGACTTATTAGCTCAGTTATAGTAACGGAAGAAAGCTAAGGCACTGAACACACTAAAGATCAAAGGCTATTACATAGAAAACCACCATGCAGTTATGCGTTAAAGGTCATGGAAAACAATTAGAAAATATGTATATGCAGGTATAGCAACATGTTGCAAAAGAATTTATGACAACAAAAATGAGCCAAAATTAAATTTATGGAATTAATTAAGACTCATGTTATCCAAATTAAACAAAGAACTAGAAATCTTTTCAATAATTAGCAATTCATTTGAAGAATCCATAACAGAAACATGTTGCTGAAACATTTTATAATTGAGGCAAAATATATATAAAGTGCGGTTAGCAAAGTTAGGGCACATCTACCATGTCAGGGTTTAGAATAGTTTGAAAATGTATATGAACGTATTTTGATCAGTGAAAGGTTTCTAAAACGTAGGAACATCAAATAATTTTTGAAAATTATAAGCAAATGTCGTATCCGAAACCTGAATTAAAGACGAATAAACTTATATTGAAAATTAAAAAGGGGATTTAGAAGGGTTTAATCCGTCATATGATATGCTGCAATTTATTACGACTTAGAATTATAATCTCTACTGCTTACTGCTCGACTATAGTAAGGTAATGCTTCAATTGGTAAGGAAAAAAGTGTGCTGTTTCATCATGAATATGCTATGAGTCATACAAACTTAGTGAATAATTTTTAATTTTTAATAGTAAACACTTGTTATATATGTAGAAATATGTTTTAATCTTTATTGCAAACAAATTATATTGATTGCAACATGTTGCCATATGGAATACATTTATTAAAGATATTGCTATTGGAAACAAATTATGTTGCTTGCAACATGTTGCCATATTGAATACATGTATTAAAGGTCTTGCTGTAATAATTATTAAATAAATTCTGTTTGCTATTAAACATGATTACATTGTTTATGCTTCCAGCAACATGTTGCTTATTAGAAAATTACTTAAAACAATTTCTGTTAATTTACAATGACAAGCCATAGTTCAAACGCTTTTAGCTCTATTAATCAATCAAATTAAAAAGATCCACATGGGGTTTACATGATAAGGGAAAGAACAACATTTAAAGAAATACACATGCCATGAACAAATGCAATACAACAGACAAGCCATTTTATTCATAAAGAAAAATGAAAAAGAAAAAACAAGTGAAACATGCAAAGATTTCCGACAAAAGTTTAATGCAGTTCAAATTAAAAGGGGTGTGTACAGTGTGGCTTTAAAGTAAATGTACTCGCATGTAAAGTAAGACGGCTGTTATATCTTCTAAAGATACGACAAGTAGTAGATGTGTAACATGTAATGTGGAAATAAATGCAATAAACTGACAAAATATTCAACAAACATATGCTCTCATATATGTATGTACATATGCTGCAGGGTATGATATCATTTTTTGTGAAGCATTACTCTCTAAGCTATCTGATGAATAATTAAAACTGGGTCATAGAAAACAGAAAAAGAAAAAAAAAAATTATGTATGAGTTTGAGTACGTACATATGTATGTACATATTTATTCATTCATTCATCATTCATTCTTGCTTTCATGTTTTCAATTTTTTTCCTTCCATTCAATTTCAATCTTTAAAATTTTTTCTTTTTTTTTTGATAGCGAAACGGCGTTTAAAACGATACAAACGGTTCTTGTGCAAATAAGTACCAGCTAGAGAGAAAAAAGGTCATGGTTATTTTAGCTCAGCGCATATAAACAGCGAGCATGTGTAAGAAAACATAAAACCTTTGACCCTTCAGGTGGTATTTTAAATTTCTATTCATATATACAGACATTCAAGCATTCATTTATTCATTCGTTCTTTCTATGCCAAAAGCCTTTTAGTTTTCTTTAACCACATCCTTTTCTAGAACATTGCCATAGCCCGCTTGCCTTGCTTGTTCAGGTTAATCCAGCCAGCCAGCGAGCTAGCCATCTCATTTGTTTCTGCAGCCTTTACTTTTCAACTGGATAATGTATGCATGTAATGCTGATTTTCTTTTTTTTTTTTCTCATGTCTTGACTTAAATTTGTTTTTATAGCTATGAGGCAAGCTAAGCAACATAAAAAACGTGTTCATTTCTTTCCTTTTGTGGCAACAATTTCCTGAGATACTTTTTCTTTTAGTTGTTGTTGTTTTTTTTTAGGGCCAAAGTAATTTGTATGGGGTGTTGCTAGATATAAAGATACTTTGCTGTTTTACATAAAAGCAAGAAAAAAAGGAGAAAATTTATTGCTACACTTATAGAATGGAATAGCAAAGGGATAAATAGTTAAGCAACATTGTTGTAAAATATTCAAGCGTAAACGTAAATTAGGGATCTCATTACAGTAAATGGAAATTCAAGTACAACGTGGGTTTAAGAGAATAAATATTTGTAAGCAACACTGAAATAAATATTAAAGTAACGCATGTGGAAGCTTCAACTGAATTTATGGTTTAAATTATTAAACCAAATTAATTACTATCAACATGTGTCTTCAAATCATATCATATGTTGGATATTCTGGCCTAATAACTCTCCACATAGATATCCGGCACTAAAGCAACAAGGATTCCATTCAGAGGCAAATTAAACATAGAAAATGAATTTGAAGTAGGCTTCAGAGAATCACAAGGATGGCGCTATCACAATCACTTGAGGTTAAAGATGTTAGGCAGGCACATTGCAACATTGTTTAGAAACATTTGTTGCAATCTTAAAAAGTACTACATTTCCCTTTGAAATGATATTCTGTATTTATTTTACTAGAATTATTTACTAAAAATTAATTTTGTAAACGCTTTGGCAACATTGTTTGCCAACATTTGATAGTCAGATAGATTTGGGTAGCAACAGATTCACACGAGGTTAAAGATGTTAGGCAGGCACATTGCAACATTGTTTAGAAACATTTGTTGCAATCCTAAAAAGTACTACATTTACCTTTGAAATGATATTCTGTATTTATTTTACTAGAATAACTTACTAAAAATTAATTTTGTAAATGCTTTGGCAACATTGTTTCCCAACATTTGATAGTCATGCAATATGTTGTTTAAACGATTCTATTTTTGGGTAGCAACGTTGCTGTGTGACGATTGTATGTTGTTCAAACCATTTTTATATCATATCTCACAGAATATTTTTGACAAATTTTTAGAAAATTCATAACAACATTGTTTCATAAAATTTATTATTTTTTTTTAAAACATTTAAACGAATTGTTACAATTTATCGACAACATTGCTAAGCGATATTTGCTGTGTAAATTAAAATATAATAAATGATATCCATTGCTTGTATTAATTGGAAACATGGTTTAGCAACATGTTTGAATGTCTGCACTTTTTAGTTTTGTTTATAAACTAAATAATATTTCAACTTTCTTTAGCAACAAATGTTGTTGTTTCCATACATTTCTTTCAGTGTTATCAATTAATATTTATTTACATTACGACGTTTTTTCTTATACCAATTTAAATGAATGACAAAAACAAACAGCCGAATAGCAAACAGTTGACCCTATTTTTTTTTCTTTCTATTTGCGAAATTGTTAGCAACAAGGTATGTATACGTATAACTGTATGTACATACAGTTATATAAAGGAACACATAAAAGGGCGCAAAAATGTCAAAAAGGATGGCAAAAGTAATAGCAAATGTCATTGTTCTCATTGCATAAGATAGTTTGTATGTGTAGCTTAGCTTTTCATATGTATTTGTTGTCAACAATATCTACAACATCTACAACAGCAAACAGCAAAAACAAACGTTGACATTTTTTGTGTAAATATTTGCATGTAAAACATGGCCAAAAGGTATGCACTTTTAACGTTTTTAAACTACAATTTCTATTCCTTTTTTTTCTTATTTTTTTTGTAGAAAAGAATTTTAAAAGACATAAAAGACAAGACAACCAAATGATGGCCATGGTCATTAAGTCAGTTGTATAAAATGGCATCCAAAGTATGGCTAAACTTTAAAGGGCCACAATAATTTAAATTTTATTTTTAAAGTTAAAAAAAAAAAAAAACAAAGAAATTGTGTCAGTGTTGCCTGTGAATTTATAAAACTTTTATGTCCTTTAATTTACCTGCCATTTAGCTGTTAATCTGATACCAATTTATCTATTATATCCCCCTATACGTACGTACATACGTACACATGTTGTCATTATTTGCCACTTTATTTAATTTTTGCGTAAAATCAGGTAAAAAGTGTGACATCGCTGATCGCTTGATTAAAGTTAAATGTTAAATGCTTTTAAATAAATTGTTATAAATTATAGGGAGCCAGAACAAAGAAAAAAATTAAAACAAAACATTGCTAATAAATGTTGCTAAACTGCGAAATGCTTAGGTAAATAACATTAGCATTGATTAATAGAAATGCATTAAGAAATATGGAGCAAAAGGTAATAAATTATGCAATATTTTAATGTGACATACATAAATTAATATGCGAACAAAAAAAGCTTAAAAGCTGATATAAATCACATCTTTTGTTAGGTTAGAAATAATAGCTGTTAAGTAATATGTTTACAAATGTTTAGATTGAATAATAAGGAACATATGCATTTAAAGCTTTTTAAAAGCCGCCAAGTAATGCCATTTTAAATACTTTTTAATTGCTTTTTTAATAATATTTGAAATTTGAAATTTTGTTAATATAGGTATTTGTTTAGCAACATTTGTTTAGCACAATTTGATTAGCAACATTTGTTTAGCAGAATTTGTTTAGCAACATTTGATTAGCAACATTTTCCGAGGTTCAAATTCCAACAAAACGAATTATGAAAAAAATATTTTTTGATACATCGCCTCAGCAGTCTTCTGGCAAACAATTTGATCGTCAAATAAATTTCCTATCAGAAGTTCCTCAAAAATCTATTGTTCGGGGTAGAAATTAAACTGTAGGTTCCGCCATTCATGGATAAATATAACACACACAACATGGGTGGTGTAAGAAGCTAGGTTGTAGTCCTGACTAAAAGGTTGTACTGAAAACTGAAGTAAGTAGTAAGTAACACTGTACGGCTTAGTAATGTAATCAATTATATTCTAAGATACATAACTTAGTGGTAGACATTGTGAAAGGATTACAATCCTTAGCTGAATGCCCCAAAATATTTATGCTGGCGAAGCAAATAACTACAAATACAATAATGAGAGTAAATGCCCTGAAAGCAAAAAATTGTAGCATCATGGTAACTAACTTGAGTCTACTTATTGATGATTCAATACCTGAACCCTGTTTCAAACCTGGTTTAATATCAAAACTACCCTCAAGCAGCCCTATTTTAGTAATGATTTAATCCTTCCACCATCTAAATTTTCACTGATGGATCCAGATCGCATTAAAACAAGATGCAGATTAAATACCGTAGCAACATTCGTTTCCGAAACCATTTTCATTTTTTGATAAAATGTTTAGCAACATTGTTGACACTTAGCAACATTAAAAATTTAAAACACACTAAGTGTGTTCTTTTACGGCAATTAGTAGAATATATTAAAAAATGTTATGTTTTTAAGATGTTTTTATATAATGTTTGGTAACATTGTTTAGCAACATTCAGCAACATACTTAGTTCATTATCCAAATCCATTTTATTACTAAATTATGGAATTATATTTTGAACTAAACTTTAAAAAATCTTTGGCAACATTGCTTAGCAACATAGCTCATTACTCAATTAATGTGTAATGGAATTTTAAAATATACTTTAAGAAATCATTGGCAACATTGTTTAGCAACATTTAGCAACATACTTAGTTTATTACTCAGGTTCATTTTATTACTTAATTAATGTGTAATGGAATTTTAAAATAAACTTTAAGAAATCATTGGCAACATTGTTTAGCAACATTTAGCAACATACATAGTTCACTACTCAAGTTCATTTTATTACTAAATTAATGTGTAATATAATTTTAAAATAAACTTTGAGAAATCATTGGCAACATTGTTTAGCAACATTTGTTGCAGCAAATTCGCGCTTGGAATTTACGCTGGTTTTAAGTTTAATAACCCTTTTTCTTTTCATACACACAACATTTTGTTATTGTTATTGTTTTTGTTTAACTTTAAACGGATATTAAAACAAATAAATCATTTTGATTGAAGGAAAACTAAAAATCTTTCTATTTTTCTTGTTGTATTTCATGTGTATTTTCTTGTCATATGTGTCAATTTTATATCACAATCACAATCACCATCACCATCACAGTCACAATATCAATTTGCTTTTCAATTATTTTTTTTTTCTATGGGATTTGCATAATAATTTTTATTATTAACATTGTTGTTGTTGTTGTTTTGTATTAATATTTTATCTTTACTACTTGACTATTGTGTATTTGAAACATGGCATAAATTGTGTATGAGAAATCACTTAAACAGCAGTAGTAGGAGTAGTGTTGGGGGATGTACATATGCATGTATTCATATGATGGATATGGATGGGCTCAAGTGTGAATAATTTTGAATGGCATTCGCATAGAAATCAAATGACGACTTGTATTGTAGCGCGTAGATACCTGTCAATTATAACTTCTCTATGGCCAGTGATAGTGACAAGATATACAGGCATGCTCTGGCATTATAAATGATTTTTTTTCCATAATATTTTAGAAATTGACATCCTGAAACTATTGTTATGTAAGAAGGAATTTATAGTTCAAACTCAAGAATACATAGGGAAAAATAAAAGAAAATCTTCTTATCTGTACGATGGTGAATCATTATTTTTATCGATAAATTATTGCTTTTTTTTAATTTAATTTCAGCTTAAAATGCTTCCCTTAAAGAGTCAGCTTTTTTTTAAACCCCAGTTCAATAAAATATAGGTTAAGTATTGTATTTGCTTTTCTTTTTCTTTCGCTGTTTCCTATCTTTGTACATTTTTAAACAATTTACTGTAAATGAAAAACAAATAAAAAGAAATCCTCCCCCCAATACAAAATGAAAAAGTTAATAGAGATCTTGTGTACCTTTTAAAAGTCATTCAACATCAAACAGATTCCATTAAACAACGATATGGGCACAGTGGTAACGAACGTGCATTAAGTGAATTAATTAATAAACAAATTACCGTTACAAATACATTTTGAGTAGGGACGCTTAGCCGTTAGAATGCTAAATTAGTTATGGACTTGCAACGACACTCAATCAAGTGTTAATGAACCCTTTTAGTGTCCACATACTGCACCATCGTAAGTGATGTAAAAGTAATGTGATGACTTGTTCACAGGATCTCAAGTTCGAATCCTAGAGAATGTGAAATTGTTTTCGAAAAGTGTGTTTCCAGTCCAGGAAATCCCTGACTTGTTAATGAGTAGTAGTCGCCGTAGTCTAGTAGGTAGTGTGTTGGCTTATTAGACGTAAAGCCAGGGTTCGAGCCCCAGGCCAGACATCAAGATAAAATACAAAAAGTATTTCTTCGGCGACTTCCTCTCAGCAGATTTCTGGCAAAAACTCTGAGGGTAAATAAAACTGCCATGAAAAATTTCTCAAAAATCTGTCGCTCGGAGTCGACTTTAAACTGTAGGTCCCGCCACTCATGTATGAAATTAACACACACAACATAAGTGTGTGAGAAACTAGAACGTTTGTACAATGGTTCAATTCGACCTCCGGGTACTGTTCTTGTTTTAATTGACAAGTACACGTCCTCTAACCTAACCTAACCTAACGAGTATAACATCAAGCATTTATTAGTGAGATATTGGAGTGGTTAAGTGTTTGACTGCAGACCTGAGGAATACGGGCTTGAAACCAGAAATTGGTTTTAAAATTTAAAAATATTAAGAGACTTCATTTCGTCTTCGAAATAATCCATTCTGGGAGAATTTGCAACCTCTCCAAAAGGAGACAGAGCAGAAGCTTAGGCAGCGCCAACTGTGTGAAAATATTGAGCAAAGGTCTTCCACCCAATGCTAGTTGCAATTTAAATACATTTTCACTCAATTAGTTGATTGCAGACAACAACAGATGGCAACCCTATCATCCTAGAAACTATTTAATGGGAAAAACTTGATTAAAGGAACAGAAAGGATTTGCATTGAATATACTACAGTTCATCTTAGGAACTGTGAAGTGGTATAACGGCATACTGGTGCTTAAGCATATACGTCTAAAGGTGGAAAAAATAGCTTGAAACGTCTTATGGACAAACTATAATAACAAGGGAGAGGAATATAGCATTGGAATATGAACGATAAGTTTTTGATACTCTGAACTTATGGATGGAATTTGATTAGATGTGATTGGAAATCTTAGATAAGCGCTAGGCAATGGAATCTTTGTTAGGACCTAAGTGGGATATAGATAAAGCGGCAGTCAATTTAGTCTAAACTAAACAAGCTAAGCAGTTTACAAAGCATACGAAGTAAACTTATTTTTAAAGCCTTAAATTCAACTGAATTAGCAATTTTGTAAGGCGATTGTAAAATCTAGACTTTTGCACGTTTGCACGCAACATGCAACATTGTGGTACGTGATCAGGAAAAATTGTTAGCAGGACTCTGGGCATTTTCTGGCCTTCATCTTTGAGTAGTCATATCGTTTGACAAAATACAGAGCAAGACTTCATATGGCTAAATATACACAGGCGTAGAAGTGGATTGACCACACGTTTAGAGCGCAAAATGGTCATTGATTGAAATTCTTAAGCAAACAGAAGAAGGAGGCTTTCAAAAGAAAAAAGAAAAAGAAAAAGAAAGATATTAGCGGAGATAAACAGATGCTAAATGATGAAGTCGCCGTGGTCTAGCAGGTAGTGTGTTGGCTTATTAGACGAAAAGCCAGGGTTCGAGCCCCAGGCCAGACATTAAAATAAAATACAAAAAGTATTTCTTTGGAGACTTCCTCTCAGCAGATTTCTGGCAAAAGCTCTGAGAGCAAATAAAATTACCATGAAAAACTTTCTCAAAAATCTGTCGTTCAGAGTCGACTTTAAACTGTAGGTCCCACCACTCATGTATAAAATTAACACACACAACATAAGTGCTGTGAGAAACTAGGTCGTAATCCTGACTGAAGGGTTGTAATGACCAATTACGTACGTTAATGAGAAAGGTGAAGGCCTTCTTACCAAATAGAAATGAGCTTAGGAAAGCTGTGGAGTCTTTACACTACTTTCAGGAACAACATGAATTTATTATAGTTAAATTAGCTGCGAATTGAACTCTTTTTCTCAAACACTTTCATACTCCCATCTCTGTTAGTTTTGGCGCAAAAATTCAAAAGAAAACAGCAGCCACTATAAACCAATTTAAACAATTTGAAAAACATATTGTATGATCCAATAACATAAGTGAAGCTGTGTGTATTAAGCTGAGACTGCCTTAAATCATGACGTAATCAAAATAAAAGAAAAATGTTGCATTTTATCTAAACATGTTTTATAATATGATTGCTGCTACATGCCACATAAATGTGGCACAGACAAATGGGGAGAAATAAAAAAAAAGAAAAACAAATTAAAGAAACAGGTTAAAGAAAGGCACTCTCACACACACATTTTAATGTTATTTTCTGGCCCACCATCTTTCTCTTTTATGAATTTAAGAGAATTGAAAATGATGGATGATGGGGCCCCCCCCCCCATTAAAGTGTGTTAAAATGTGTAGAAATTCTCTTTAATTATTTAATTTAATAATTAATGAAATTGTTGAAATTGTTTCTTATTTAATTAAACCACACTATACAATTCAGTTTAACCTTATTCTTGATACATATTATTTTCAGCTGCTACTCTTAACCTCACTTTTTTTCTCTTTCTCTCTGTCTTGCTTGTTGGGCTTGCTTGTTGTATGGAATATTTCTTTATTTGAGTCATTGACCCACACTAAACGACCTAAATTTTTACGTTTGAATTTTTCTCATGTTGTTTTCAATGTAATTTATTTTCTTTAACCACCAGTGGCATTATAAAAAATATATTTTCTTTGCTACCCGTCTTTTTTTCCTACGCTTTTTCTTGTAACTTCTACGTTCTACTCCCTCCACCAACTGCTATTTCTATAGGGGATTCGTGTTATTTTACAATATAATTTATATCCTTATGCGTTTATTTAACCGGAAATTTCAAAATACTCACTTACGTTCACTTACACACACACTCTATTACAGTTAAAGTTGTAGTTGTTATAAAGGACTTTTAAGCTACAAATGCTAGTGTAGTACGTCAATCATTCGGCTTAAGGCTACAGCGTAACTTAAAGCAACAGTCAATTTAAATATTTTTAAAAAAGAAAAGAAAAAAAAACTTACTTTCCTTTGAAAGTTAAGGTTCTACCCTAAAACCGTTCATGTATTTGTGTGTGTGTGTGTGTTTGCCCGTATAAAAGGAAATCGAACGCATGAATGGCCTGGCTTGGCCTGAATGCTTTGAACATGGCCAAATGAGTTGCAAGGAAAATATTTCAAATATTCTTTTACGCTTTAAATCTTTAAAATATTTAAATGCCTTACACATGAATTTTCTCACTGTTGCTCTGTGTAAACATATTTAAAAAGTTCATTCGCCTTTTACTTTGGCCAGGGGTTTGGCAAATCTATTAATTTTGCAAGTCAATCATTACGGTGAGTTTTATTTGACTTTGCCCTGCTGTTTTAAGGGCTGTATTTGGTAAAGAGCTTGAAATAAATATAATCAGGATAACAAGTTGTTTCTCTCTTCCCCCTTTGCTTTCCTTTTTTACTTGCATTTGATGGCAATCGTTAGCCAGCAATTTGCATAAATTATTAACAGGATATTCCATGTTTTAAAGCGGATTAGTTTAGGGGCATGTAATGAGGCATGATTGGAAATTTGTGTTAATTATACATCACTACAGTAGGACAAGTGATAGTATATGCCATTTAAGCTAAGGTTTGTTATCCTTAAGGGAAATAATTTGTTTAGTTTGGAGCACATCTGTGCAACTATGTTTGTTTTTGGCAAAGAGGAACCACAAATCTTATTAATTTTTAACTAAGATGGCCTTTAAAATGCATAGAAACTCTGTTAGAATGAATTAAAGTTTGTATTATTAAATCCAGGCTTAATATTGATATTGAAATTGTTAAGCTGGCTTCCTGTTCAAGACCATATGTTCAAGACCACTGGACTTTGTTAATCCATGATCTCATAGCCAAAGAATCTCAAAACACCGAGAACCTCATTAATTTGGTGGATGTTTTATTAGTAGTTTTTTGAAGTTGCCGTAGTCTAGTAGGTAGTGTGTTGGCTTATTAGACGTAAGGCCAGGGTTCGAGCCCCAGACCAGACATCAAGACAAAATACAAAAAGTATTTCTTCGCTGACTTCCTCTTAGCAGATTTCTGGCAAACACTCTGCGAGTAAATAAAATTGCCATGAAAAAGTTTCTAAAAAATCTGTCGTTCGGAGTCGACTTTAAACTGTAGGTCCCACCACTCATGTATAAAAAAATTAACACACACAACATAAGTGGTGTGACAAACTAGGACGTTGTACAATGGGTCAATTCGACCTCCGGGTACTGTACTTGTCTTAATTAACAAGTACACGTCCTCTAACCTAACCTAACCTAAGTAAGGTGGTTGTAGCGTCTTTTGAAATACATCAAGCTCTGGAAGTGTTTGTTAATAGGTATGGAAGTAAGAACTGAGATGGAGATTAAAGCCATGACAAGGGTTTACGATGCACCATAGAACTTTCAGTTGGCTTCTTTACACCGGGAAACGTATTGAGAATCTGTTCTGTATTCCGTATATAAAGCAGTACTGGATTCCGTTAATGCTAAGTAAGTGGTTTTGAATACTGTCAAGTAAGTGCATTAAATCTGGCCAAAGCTACATTAAAGGCTCATGCTTAGCTTAGTTGCCGTAGTCTGTATTCTGGGTACTTATGCTAGACACATTGGTCTTGGCCATTGCCTCTAGTCGGAGTTGCTAGACATATTCCTCTTTGGCGTTGACTTGAGTCGTATCTTACGAGACGTATAAGAATAGTAAACTGTTCTTTACCTCTTGGGGACATGCCTAGCTTTACGTCAAAGCAGGAAAAGGTACATGGACTTATATTACGCGGATAATTTTCAATATCATCAGAACTCCATATGGAGTTTATTTTTAACGTTGTTATTACAAAAAACACTCGCATACGTCCTAGGCAGCCTTTGGCTATCCGAAACTAAACTTTAGTAAGTAAATTCCAAGAATGGTCTGAAGTTCTTTAATGATTGTTTAGCATGATTATGCATTTGAATGATGATTTCCTCCTTCCAACGTATTTTGTATCATTTCTGTACTAAGTTCTAGAATGATGGGGTTGCCAACTGTCGTTATACCAATCATGAACAGAATCTATAGTTTTTAAGGTCTTTATATAGGGAAGACAGTTACAATACAAATACAACAACAAAGAAAAATAAGAAAATATAAAGTTAAATAATCGATAACCTAACTTGTATCATTTCTGTACTAAGTTCTAGAATGATAGGGTTGCCAACTGTTTTTTTTATATCATTCAAGAACAAAATCTATAATTTTTAAGGGCTTTTTATAGGGAAGACAGTTACAATACCAATGCAACAATAATAAGCAAAATAAGAAAATAAAAAGTTAAATAATCGTTGATCGATATGTATTACGAAAGTTTTATTCAAATGCTTAGAAAAAAAGTGATTTCTTTTTTTTATTAATTTTCGATAAATCACTCAACAGTTTCGATTTTTATTTTTAAATGCAAGCGTTTAGTGTAGTGTGTGGTGTGTGTGTATAGTTTATAAAACGTTTACAGAATATTTGATGAAACTGTAGAACTTTGTAGCTTGGCAGGAACAGCATACAGTGAGTTATTATTCGGATTATTTAATTTGTGTTTTTTTTATTAACTTGGCTAGAAACTGGTTTATTTCAATTGTACAATTTGTTTAACGAAAAAATATACATTTTTGAGTTTAGTTTTGTTTGTTTGTTTTTGTTTTTGTTGCGCTAAAATTTCCATCAAGGTTTATTTCCGCTTTATGAACGTGTTAATCGATTTTTCAGTAGAAGAACAACAAAAAAAAAAAAAATATTTTTGAAACTTTTTTCCTCGCGGCGATTTATTTTTTGTGTTCTCCTGCGTTTATTAATTTACAAAAAAAGAAGAGAAACAACATTTGTACGTTGTAAAGTAATAAATAACTGTCATTTTGTTAAATTATTAAATTAAAAAAAAACATTATATTTTTAGCACCCTTGTTTCGTATTTAAAAAAATACGAAAATAAAAATACAATGCGAGTTATTATTACACCCTACACCTGTATTATCAGGTAATTGCCCTCAACGAGTAATGAAAAACTAAATCCAGATAATCGTGGAAGCAATATTTCACTCAACGGAAATTAATTCTTTGTCATAATGTATTGGAGTTCACTTCAGTAACATTGCAGAGCTCAAAGATATAGTTTCACAGCGGTGGAGAATTTGAATAGGAAGTTTCCCCCAATAGCAACTTGTAATATTAGAGTGAAGAAGAAGGTATTACATCGTCTTATCTACTTAGTGCTTTTTAAGCCGCCGATCTGGCAAAGCTAAAGTACCATTTATTTAGTAAAGGGTTAGCCATTTACAAATATGGAACGTTTAAGGGTCTAAGGAAGCATAAAAGTAAGTAAAACTGATTACAAAAGTGGGGTTCGAACATTATTGGGGTGATAATGAAGCTTCTATTTAAGGAATTTAAATAGAAGTGTTTATAAAAAATTTTAAAAATACTGCATGTGCTACTGATGCTATCGCAACTGCGCAATGTTCTAACATAATTCGGTATTACAACGCTTTAGTTAGGATTACAACCTAGCTTCTCACATCACCCATGTTGTGTTTGTTAATTTTATACATGAGTGGCAGGACCTACAGTTTAACATCGACTGAGAATGACAGATTTTGAGAAAATTTTCATGGCAATTTTATTAACACTCAGAATTTCTGCCAGAAGATTGCTGAGAAAAAGTCGCCAAAAGAAATATTTTTTTTTTGGATTTTGTTTTGCACAAGACATCTGAGCTGGGATTTAAACCACGGGCCCTCTACTAATAAGGCAACACACTTCCTACTAGACTACGGCAATTTTATCACACACTGACAAAAATAGTAAAAATGTGCGCAAAATTCGAATTTATTAATTCCGTTCTTAGCAAATGGGCCTATCCTACGGTCCATTATTGGATGTTTTGCATATGGAGTTTTCAGCTTACAGTTCACAATGCCCTAGATAGGCTAATTGGCTTTGGATGCTGATTTTTCGATCAAAATTTGCATTAGCAATGAAGCTAAATTGTAGCAAATGGGGCTCAGAGAACCCTGAAGTAATTGTGGTATAGCATCGGGATAAATTGACTCCTCGGTGTACGTTAAGGTTTTTAGAAAACAAATTTTGAGGAATCCTTTTCGTCAATTCCGAGCTTTATGGCCATATGACAATTGACTTTTTTTGGCCTGTAATTAAAGATTGTGAGTAGGACGGTTTCAACAAAACAGTGTCAACGGCCATGAGACGTTTTTTTTTCTTTATTTGTCCTGGAAACCTTTGTAATATACTGCTTAAAATTTTATCCGTAAGTCTGAGATCTTGCAGAACTAGTTTGCCCTTGCTTGTGGTGTAGGGTTTCTTAATTTTTTTTATTAAAAGTTCTCCTTATGTTCTCATTGTATTTCAAATAACTCGTGTTATTTAAGTACAAAGAAACCTAACCTCTTTATTATGAATAATTGCCAACTGTTTAATACATGTTTTTCTTTGTTTGTTTCGAAGACCACCCGAAAACTTGGTGACATTTAAAAAGGCAAAGCACGACAGCAGTTTACAAAAAAAAAAAATTAAATCAAGGAAATAAAATTTTTCTCTTCGTTCCATTGTTCGCATCTCTCTTCTTTTATATCCGAATCAACTGTTGACCATGTACATACATATGTATTGTGTTGGATAATGACGTCTGTGTGTGTGCCTGTGTGTGTTATTATTTATTTGAGGATTCATTATTAATTTCCATATTGAATTACGTACGTTAAGGAAGTTTTGTGTTTTGGTTTTTCGTGAATGTCGTGACTCACGCACTTTTTTTTGGTTAAAATCTTAAGAATAAATTTCAATATTTAAAAAAGAAAGTGTTATTCGTAAGCGTTTTTCAAAATAAAAAAAAAAATGTGAAGAAATCGATTTTTGTTTTATTTAAAGAAAGAAAAGAAGGCAACAACGCACTGGCAATTATGATTTGCACGAGTAAAAAAACCCTAACCTTCATTATTAGTCACATGAAAAGAAAAGAAAAAAAATGAATTTAAATTTAAAATACTCGTAATACCGCAATGACACAACGGATGTTACTTTGAAACATTGATTTATTTCCGGCTGAGTATTATTAATCTAAATCCATATGGGATTTACCTCATCATTAGACTTTCTAAATTTTTTTTCAACACCCTTCAACATTTTGTAGTGGCCACCAAGGAGGATATCCATGTCGTGAGATATTGTCTACAAAAGTAGACAACATTCCTCTCAGTTTCCATACTAATTCGGCCATAATCCGTAGTCATAATTATATGAACGAGTAAACGAAAACGGTGGATCGCAAGAAGAAAACCCGGAGCATATCGGAGCATCTAGAATGGGTAAAACGAACGCCAAAAGCTTTTTGTATTAACCCTTTGACGGACACTGACGTCTATAGACGTCATAACAAGGGTTTCTGGGGGGGACATGACATGTATACACGTCATAAATTGTTTCCTTGCCAAATAATGGAGATACAGCAAGTGTCCCACGGGAAGCCCTCCAAAAATTTTGGTGTCCGTCAAAGGGTTAAGGAACTGATAGAACTTTTGAGTGTAAAACATTATTGCAATGGCCCCAGAGAGTTTGAGCACAGATTAGGTTTACAATTCCCAAACTTTAATTTCATCGTCTTGAAATGGTTGGAGTTCATTCAACAAAAGCCGTCGCTACTTGGTAGAGTTGCTAGTTGTGGTCACGATATGATCAAGCTATGAATGCCTGGTAGTTTTTAATAAGCAAAGCATACAGTATAGAAGCTTTTGTCGATCTGTCCAACGACGCTGAAGCACTTTAGATGGGGTACTGGTCATATAATTCTAAACCACAACAGAGCCTCCCCAATGCTTAACAGTGGACATTGTATTGTGATGGGCAAAGGTTTTGTTAGTGCTGACACTGGATATGTAGCTCTAAACCACAATATAATCTTCGCCAAAGCTTTAATTTGAACTCAAATAACCTTATGATGCGGGCTTCTTGGGGACGATTGCTGTAGACTGTCTAATGGTGAAGGTAT
This sequence comes from Sarcophaga carnaria, assembly GCA_958299815.1. Taxonomy (NCBI): domain Eukaryota; kingdom Metazoa; phylum Arthropoda; class Insecta; order Diptera; family Sarcophagidae; genus Sarcophaga; species Sarcophaga carnaria. The sequence goes on from OY283153.1 coordinate 12,146,706, forward strand.
AGCACTGGCCATTATATAGTCACCTTGCAGCAACTCGTTTCCTTGCCGTTTGCATCTTGAGTTTAAATCAAATGTCCACAAACACTACTCCCCCTTTCCACCTTCCTATAATCTATTTTCCTAAACCTGCACAATGCACTGCATGAGTAGGGGCCATCCCCTGAGTGCTGGTTTTACCAAAAAAAAAAGTGGGTTTTGTGTTGTGATGAGCAAAGATTTTGCCAGTGCCGACACTGGATATTCAACCGTAAACCGCAACAGAGTTTCTCCCAAAGGTTAACAGTGGGTTTTGTGTTGTGGCATTTGATATACGACATGTATACATACAGTAAAGCTTACGAGCAGACCAAAGTAAACTCCTCATGAGAATATCGTGGTACACCAATGTCAATATCATGTTGCGTTTTTCTCCAGCTCGATAAGTAAGTCTCACTAAGTAACTTCCAACGAACTCTATAGAAAACTGTTCTTATTGTTTTGAGCCATGACAACCCAACAACAAAAAGTTCAGTAGGGTTGTGGCAGTGTGCCAGGATGTTTTTAAGCGTCCACGAATGTGATAGCTTTGAGGGCTGCCTTTGCAAATAATGTAAGTATGTCCTGATCGTGACAACTTTCTTATCTGGATGTTGAGAACCTAATATTGCTAGAGTGGGTGTCAAAATATGTGCTCGAAGATAGCAAAGCTATTCGTTAAACCTAACCCACAATCTGTAACCACGAAAAGAGGGGTGATTGATTTCTTACTCAACTGTTTGAAAAACACTTTTTGTGGATGCAGAAAGAGCCTTATCATGATTATGAAAAGAAAAAGAAATGAATTCTTTAACGATTTTTCCTCTTTACTGTACACACCTTTGCAGGCCACTATTATTTTCGCGTCTAGACGATTTTCCAGACAAATTTGCTTACTTAGATGCACAGACAGACGAGCAGTCATAGTGATTGTGTATATAAGCCTTAACCAATTGTCAATTTGCCAAAGACCCCCAAAGATTTCATATGTTATTCAAATACAACAACAACAAAAACAACAAATCAATGTTATTATAATTCTAACTCCTTCTAACAAATCTCGATAAATTAAGTTATTGACAGCATTGGCTTCTCCTCAGTATGATACAATAACAATAACAATTATCAGTTAGTTAAACGCTTTAAATTAGCATACGTTTGAAATTGTAATTTATTGCACAAATACAAGAGAATGAAAATAAATTGAAAGTACCAGTAGCAGCTAGTAGTACCCAGCTCTGGCTTTGAAATATAAACAAATAAATTGCCATCTATCTCCTACACAGGGTAGTTAATAAAATAAAAAAAGCCTTTTAAACCCTGGGTTTGATTAAGCCCAGCAAGAAGATGAAAGAAGAGAGAGAGAGAGAGAGAAGAAGGAAGAACTGCTTTATATTTCTTCGTTTGACATTGAAATACAATAAATCATGATCTTGTTGGGATGACTCATGTATGAGCTTTTCTTTTCATCTCAAAGGACATTCCTTTATAGACAGACATCTTGTTTGCTGTCCAAACCTTATAAAATTGAGTTTAGCAATCAATTTAAGAAATAATTCATATTTTAAACAATTTATTAATAAAAGCAACGTTTTTATTTACATTTTTTTTATTGTCATATCATATCACATTCACGTTCTATCTTCGTTAGGTTTTATGCCAAATGATTCATTCAAGGAAGAGAATAAAATTCTTATACATTTCACGAATCAAAAATGAATCACAAGTGCGATTAGAATATGAGCATTTAAATGCTGTCATTAAAGAGATATTTTCAAAGATTATGACAACTAAAGTTTTAATAGCCATGACAATAAATATCGTTGATGATATCGTTGATCTTAAACTAAACATAGTAAATGATTAACGACGCTATTTAATTGGATTCCAAACTCGAAATACTTTGTAATAAAATGCACAATGGGTCGAGCAAATATAAAAATACCTGGAGGTCTTGGGAACCTCTGTGTTCGTCTTGGAAAGGTGAGAGAATGACATGAAAGAAGTGTGATAAAAAGTGAAGTCACCGTAGTCTGGTATGTAGTATGTTATGTTGTTAGATGCGAGCCCCTGGTTCAAATCTCAGCTCAAGAAAATATTGCGGAAGGATTTAGGTGTGAAGCCTTTTAAGATACAGCTGGTGCAAGAATTGAAGCCGATCGACCTATCGCAACGCAGAATTTTTGGTGAATGGGCTCTTGGAAAGTTGGCCGAAGCTGCGAAGCTCATTTTAGGCTCAATGGATACGTAAATAAGCAGAATTGTCGATTTTGGAGTGAAGATCAGCCAGAAGCATTGCAAAAGCTACCAATGTATTCAGAAAGAGTCACAGTTTGGTGCGGTTTATGGGCTGGTGGCATCATTCGACCGTACTTCTTCAAAGATGCTGCGAATCGTAACGTAACTGTGAATGGTGAGCGCTACCGTGAGATGATATCCAACTTTTTTTTGCCCAAAATGCAAGAGCTTGACTTGCATGACATGTGGACTTATTGAGAGGCGAGTTCGGTGAACATTTTATTTCACGTTCGTTACCGGTCAATTGGCCGCCTAGATCGTGCGATTTAACGCCTTTAGACCATTTTTTGTGGGGTTATGTTAAAGGTCATGTCTATACAGACAAGCCCGCTTCACGTGACGCATTGGAAGACAACATTGAAGCATTTATTCGTGAGATACCGGCCGAAATGTTGAAAAGAGTATGCCAAAATTGTACTAAGCGGATGGACGATTTGAGGCGCAGTCGCGCTCAACATTTGCATGAAATAATTTTCAAACATTAAATTATATGGACCGTCGATTCAAATAAAGATTTCATGCATTTTTCTGAATTTTAACAACACAACGTGGGTGGTGTGAAAAGCTAGCTTGTAGTCCTGACTAAAGCTGTTGTAATGACCACCTAAGTGAGTAAGATGCTAACATACACAACACGGGTGGTGTGAAAAACTAGGTTTTAATCCTGACTAAGGTTGTTATAATCATCAATTAATTGAGTAAGATGTAGAGGGTGGAAGAAAAGGTGCAGGAATCTAAATAAAAGTATAAAGGCACGTTCATTACAATGTCTAACATTACAATAAACATTAGGAGAGCCTGCATAAAAGCTCCTAGCAGAGAAAGGAAGCTAAGTATTCTATGTTAATCAGACAGTATAGTCAACTGGCTATACGTAACTACATATCATAAAGCCTTTTGGGGTCTTAAGGCTGCCTTACAAACAAATAACCGGCTGCCTTCCAAAATGTATCAATACAAAGTTTGTATGCAGTTCTACTACTGTACTGTTCTACTACTGTGTAGATATGCAAAATAACCAAACAATGCATCAACTATAAATCCCATGCCTGATTGCTTTTTGACTGCGTTAAAAATACACATTGACGACGTTTTGAAATAGTATACATTGGAATATATTTTGTACAGCGGCATTATGAAACACGATACTTTGTGCAAACACAAAGCAACTAACATTTTGGAAGGCAGTTAAAGTCTGAAGGTTTATTAAGCCCTCTAAACCTTCAAAGGGTTAATAGCACAAATAGTATTTAAATTCTTTTTTCAACAATTTTTTCATAGAACTCTAAACATACATATGTAAACAAAAAAAATTTTCTTTTTTGTTGCAGCTTTTAAACGAAGTAATTTGTTTGGATGGCCACAATATTTGAAACAATTGTAATTTGTTTGTTTATTAAAGCTATTGTTGTTGTTGCTACTATTGTTTTAACCATTTATTATAGGCGGCATGTGCGTGAAATATTAATTGGATTCCTTTCATTGCTATTATTTAAGCAAAACTCAATTCAATGGAAAAACAATGAAAATTAGAAAAAAATTTAAAAAAAAAATTACAATTTAGAATAGAACGAACATAAAGGCTAAACGTTTAAATTTTAAATAAAAATAAAACAAAAAATTTTTTGTTGTTTATGTTGGGGAGTATAGGCAAAATGGAAAGGCTTTTTTTTCTAATTGTCATTAACTGACCTAAAACTTGTCACAAAATGCATTCAAAATGCTTGTATTTAATGAATAAACGGAATTGCAAGCACAATAGATAAAAAAAATTATGATTTACAAGAATAAAAATAATTAAATTTTTTATTATTATTATTTATTATTATTGTTGTTATGGTATTTGATTAGCGGTTTACATTCAATGACGCTTTTGTTTTTTTTATAATTTGTTTACTTTTTTCTAATTTTATTTTTTTTTTCTACTCCGTGCTTTATATTTTTAATTCTTGTGATACATTTGTCAATAAAACAATATACATTTTGTTTATTTACTTTATTTTTAAATTCTATTATTCATGTCCCTTAGATATGATAGAAATCTTAATATACAATAATTTATAACATTAGATTAAAAAATTAAAAATAAAATAAATAAACCTGACTCAATGCATAACAAGAGAATAAGAAAAAGTTTTGTCACGATTTTTATGTTATCTTTTATAGCAAATCTTCACTTTAAGCATATTAATGTATCACACTTTAACAGCATATTCCATAAATTTTGTATTGTTTTCTAATACCAAGCTTCTGTATCTTTAGCATATGTACTTGTTTTTAATGCACTTTTCATGATTTCATTTTAATTATACATATATTTCTACATTTTGCATATTTGCTTATAAATGCATATTTATTAAAAATATTTTATTATTATTTTACTAGCTTGTCTGAGCATATATATAATAGGTTAGGTTAGGTTAGAGGACGTGTACTTGTCAATTAAGACAAGTACAGTACCCGGAGGTCGTATTGACCCATTGTACAACGTCCTAGTTTCTCACACCACTTATATATTGTGTGTGTTAATTTTATACATGAGTGGTGGGACCTACAGTTTAAAGTCGACTCCGAACGACGGATTTTTGAGAAACAATGGCAATTTTATTTACTTTCAGAGTTTTTGCCAGAAATCCGCTGTGAGGAAGTCACCGAAGAAATACTTTTTGTATTTTGCCTTGATGTCTGGCCTGGGGCTCGAACTCTGGCTTTACGTCTAATAAGCCAATACACTACCGACTAGACTACGGTGACTTCATATTTATAATATGTTTTGGTAGTATTTTTAAGTGCATATTTAGGCATATTTTAATATATTATTCTTATACTTGCAATTGCCTGTCTAAGCATATTTATGGTATTTTTTTGTTTGTATTTCTTATATGGTCTTTATTTTGTACTGTTTTAAGTGCATATTTTGGCATATTTTAATTTTTAATTAATTTATTTGTACTTTCTAAAACAAGCATTACTCTCTAATTCGCTTATTATTATTTTTATCGATTTTATAATGCATATTTTGGCATATTTTACTGTAAAAGGCATAATTTCATTATTTGCTTTATAATTTGTTCATTATTTACCAAGCATACGTTTTTTTAATCGATTTTATAATGCATATTTTAGCATATTTTACTGTAAAAGGCATAATTTCATTATTTGCCTTATAAATTGTTCATTATTTACCAAGCATATGTATTTATATGTAGTCCTTATGCGCCCTTTAATATTATTTTTTGTTTTTGAAAAGCATATTTTAGCATACTTTCTTGTATTATGTTTGTTATATTTTAATATAATTTTTTTTTGTATTGACATAATTTCTAACTCTCTTATTATTATTTTTTACCAATTTTAAATGCATATTTTGGCATGCTTTACTATAAAAGTAACAATCGCATTATTTTATTAATTGTCATTGGGTTTCCGAGCATATTTATGTATTTTTTTGCTAGTATTCCTTAAATGCTTTTTATGTTGCATTGTGTTTAAAGGGCATATTTTTCTTGTATTTTCTAAGCTTATTTATGGAAAATTACTTAAATTAGCTTAACTCCTGACATGCTTATTATTTTTGAATGCTTTTTAAGTGCTTATTTATGTATTTTATTAAAAATTATTGTTTTTGTAATCATATTTTTAAGTATTTTTTTATTAATATGTATTTGTATTATGAATAGGTTTTTAATTGCATATTTTAGCATATTGCTGTATTAAAGCTTTGCTTTATAATTTTTTATCTATCCACTGATGAAAGTTGTTAAATTGGTAAATTTTCTGATTTGCTCTTCAGGTTTTTAATTGCATATTTTAGCATATTGCTGCATTAAAGCTTTGCTTTGTAATCTTTTATCTATCTACTGATGAAAGGTGTTAAATTGCCAGATTTTCTTAAATGTTTTTTATTTTTAAAGCTTATTTAGGCATATTGTGATGTAAAAAGTGTATTTTTTTTTTTTATAAAATTTTTGTGTTTTCTAAGCATATTTATGTAAATAACTCAAATTAGCATGTTTTTTTATTTATTCATCACTTTTTTTAGAATATTTCAATGCTTATTATGGTACATTATACTGTCAATGTCATTAGCAATTTTTTTTATTTGTTCATCACTTTTTTTTTATAATTTTTCAATGCTTATTTTGGTACATTATACTGTGAATGGCATATTTTTCTATAAAATTTTGTTTTTCAGCATATTCTTAATTGTTTTTTGCATATTTTGTTAAGGAAGCATATCTTGTAACATATTTTGTTTTATTATGTCCAGCTTGGCATTGAAACTTCTTTTAATCGTTTGTTTATTGTTGCATCCTCCAAATCAAAAGTAGATTTTGAAAAGGATTTGAATTTGTTTAAGAAAATTTTATAAAATGAGTTTTATATGCTTATTTAATATTTTAATAACAAAAATAAAATGAATTTAATTTCATTTTTTTTTATCTAAACATGTATTATAATTGCTTATCTCACAACCAATAAAGAAGGAAAAAGTGAAAAAAAAACAATTGAAATCTTTGTTACATTGACTCTGGGTAATTTGTTAATTAAACAAATGACTGTTAAATTAAAAAAACAACAACAGCAGCAACAACAACAAATAAACGAATCTGTTAATAAATAATAAACATTAGTTTATAAAATCTAACACTCGCCAGCTAACATTGGAGACAAAATGAGACATTTTGTAAGCTAGTCATAGTGAATAGCAAACAAATTGAGCAGCGAATATACCGGCATATATCTTGTCCGAATGTAATTGTAAATTGTAAAAATAAATTGAAACTGAAATTGAAACTGAAACTGAGCATTGCGACTAATTTAATAGAGATTGTAAGTAATGGTAATGGCAGTAGAATAAAAAAAATCTCAATTGACACTTGAATTGATGATCTTTTTTTCATTTGAATTTATTTTTGAAATTTTATGAATCATCGCATATGCATACGTGGAGACAATTTGTGAAAATTAATGATTTGTTTTCTTTAGAATGACTGGTAACATTATTATTTAGTCAATTACAGGCATACAAAGAAACATACACTGGGTGGCAAAAGTGGTTACATAAACAGAATATTTTTATTAAAAGCCTATAGGCTCAATCAAGTGATGATTAGGACTTTGTCTTAACATTACGTAAACATTAAAAAATTTATGACATTTAAAACATTCACTCTTTTTTGCTTGCCAGTGTATACTTTTGTTTGAAATATAAATGCAAGTCTCTATTTTGAAAATAAAAATTTACCAGTTATACTGGCACTTCCGATTGCTGGTGAATATCAAAATAAGCAATAAAATAATAATAAAAAGAAAAATTATTCTCTAATGATTGCATGTTAAATGCAATTTATTATTTTACAAGTTGCAGTGTATGTTTGTAATGGGAATTTGAAATTTCTGTTCAATGTTTTCGATTTGAAGATAAAACATATAAGAATGCTTGGGCTTAAGTAATAACCTTAGCTTCAATCAGCTTTCAAAATCAATTCACATATATTTAGTATTTCTATTCAAGCTAAATGACTGATCCAGAGAAATCCTAAAACAAATTTTTATCCTGTCACAGATTTGCAATTAAATGAAGTTAGAAACAAAGCATGAAAGCATTAACAGTGTCGTCTAGTTATTCAAGAAAAAAATGTGCTGTAAAAAAATACATGAGGAAAATATGCTTTGTAGAATATATTACACAATAAAGACAAAATATGCTTTAAAAATATGCAATCAAAAATAAAATTTTAAAAATAAGCAAATAAAAAATATCAAAAGCCGAAATATGCAATAAAAAACCATAAAAGAATAATAAGCAAATAAGAATAAAAAATAAGCAATAAAAAAAATAAAATAATAATAAGAAAATTAAAATATTAAAAATCTGCAATAAAAAACAATAAAAGAATAATAAGCAAATAAGAATAAAAAATAAGCAATAAAAAAAATAAAAGAATAATAAGAAAATAAAAATAAAAAATATGCAATAAAAAAACAATGAAAGGATAATAAGCAAATGAAAAATATGCTGTATTCTACTAAGGAATATGGAAAAAATGCAATTAAAAATAAAATTTTGAAAATAAGCAAATAAAAAAATATCTAAATAGTATATTAAATCAAAATATGCAGTAATAAATATGAAATACAATGAAAGAATAATAAGAAAATAAGAAATATACTCTATACTCCTATAAAATATGTAATTAAAAGTAAAAGTTTGAAAATAAGCAATTAAAAACCAAAATATGCAATAAAAAGCAATGAAAGTATAATAAGCACATAAGAAATATATTCTATGCTACTAGGGAATATGGAAAATATGCAATTTAGAATAAAATTTTGAAAATAAACAAAAAAAATCTATTAATATAATATATTAAGACAAAATATGCAAAAAAAGCAATGAAAAATATTGAGCAAATTGGAAATATGCTGCATTATATTATGAAAAATACATTTATGAAAGATGAAAAGAATAGAAAGAAATAAGAATTTATTTTTAAAGAAATATTTCGCAATTAATAATTTTAAAATACCATATTAAGACGAAATATGCAATAAAGCATTTCATTTAAAGAATAATAACTTAAAGCAAAAAGCAAATAATAACCAAATAAGCTGTATGCTATTAGTAGTAATATGTTTATGAATGTAAATATAAATTGGTGAAAAATATAACAATTTTGAAAAAGAATTTTTGTAAATATGCTAAAATATGCTGCTAAATTAATCACAAATTATTGATATTTTAACAAAGATATACCAAATATAATTCATTTTTAAAATTTAGCAACGATTTAAAGGTAATATTTTTTAAAAATATAATATATATATTATATGCAAATATGCTTTTTTGGCTTTTTTGGCTAATTATGAAAGAAATTCTAATTAAATGAAAAATTATGCCAATTATAGAAGAAAATTAGAAGAAGAAAAGAAAATATGCTTAATGCAGTATATTATTGCATATGCTATAAATATAATAAGAAAAAAACTGTGAAAAATTGTCAAATAACTTGTCAAACGTACGATATGCAGTACAAAATCTTATAATCTTATGCCAATTTTAGAAGAAAATTAAAAGAAGAAAAGGAAATGCAGCATATTATTGCATATGCTATAAATATAATAAGAAAAAACTGTGAAAAATTGTCAAATAAGCTGTCAAACGTACGATATGCAGTACAAAATCTTATAATTTTATGCCAATTTTAAAAGAAAATTAGAAGAAGAAAAGAAAATATGCTCTATGCAGAATATTATTGCATATGCTATAAATATAATAAGAAAAAACTGTGAAAAATTGTCAAATAACTTGTCAAACGTACGATATGCTGTAAATATCTTGGGAGACAATACTGTGTTACTAAAAAACAACACAAAATATATGAAATATGCTTTTTTAAGACAAAAATATGCTTTAATTTTTGCTTTTTTGAAAGACATCTTTGAAAATATTAATAAATAAAGCATGTTGTATTTGTTCCCAGAATTAATATAAAAAAATTTAACCACTGGGTGGCATTTAAGTAGCGACCATTAATACACTTTAAATGTCTTCAAAGAAAATTAATGGGTTTTTCAAAGTCTAAAATACCTGTAGTTAAACACGTACAAGTTTTTTCTAAAAATTGGTTTTTACAATTTCAATTACATTTGCTTGCAGTTAAAGGCAACTGCTTACAGTTGACCATAATTTTTTTTTTGCAAAGGCCAGAATTGCATGAATTGCATGAATTCAAACGAAGTAGTAAGGAGTGTTCACAACAAAATTGATAAGAAATTAACAAAAAAAAAAAAAACGAAATATTATTAAACAAACACGTGACAATAGAGAATATGAGAAAAAAATTACAATGTAAAGAAAAATAATAAAAAAAATCACACCTTTTTATGGAGAAGGCAAAAGAATGAAATTACAAAGACAATTAATGGAGGAGCCTTAAGGCTTTGGCAGTCATATTTTTAATCTTTTTTTGTTGTGATTTTTCCATTTCGTTTAGAATTTTTAATTTTATGCACAAAGTCTGTTGATAGAGGATGGTGTAGAGTTTTTTTTTTCTTTACAAAATAGTTATTAAAATAAAAAAATTGAAAAAAATAATCATAAGAACGTGACAACCTTGCATCAATTGAATTAAAGTTGAATTGAAATTGAATACCAATAAAACTTTATTAGAAAATAAAATAAAATAAAAAACGAAGAGAAGAACAAATTATTTATTATGATAATAAATACTTAAGAATCAACAATTGAACATTATGGGCACGATTTTGGAAAATCTATAGAGATTCTCCATAAAAAAACAAAACAAGAATGCAAATTAAAGTTATGGCTGGAGACATCTAGGCGGTTCATTTCATATACATACATACAACTAATGAATATATGTATGTATGTAAACAGTTGTGGTAAAAATTTATAGAATTTCATTGTCATTAACATTTTAAACTCATTTTAATAACACAGAACAGAACAATTAATTCAAAGCCTTCATTGTTATCAACAAAACATCATCCTCATCATTGCTAGTGGCGTAGCCATATTATCTACATCATTAACTTCATAATTTTGTTAGCATTCGTATGGAATAAATGTTAAGGCTAAGGTTAGCCTCTAACAGTCATTCGTTCGCTCAGTAGCTCACTCACTATACAGTTAAAAATTGTTGTTCACATACCCTGTAGTGGTTTGGAGGGGTACTCATATCTCATATAGATTTCGTTGTTCGTCTCTTTTCGTGTCAAAAATTAAAACTCATGATACATGCAATTTTTATGTAAATTACTGACAATTAAGTGTTTTTTTTTCATTTTTATTTTGCTACTGCTATTGCCTCTAATTGCTACACTCCCCCTCCCCCCTTGTACTCATCCATAAGTAATGGTTCTCTCTGTTTTTTTTCATTTTTTTTTTTTAAATTTCAATTTATTCCCTTTGGCCATTAAATTAATACGTACTTTAAACAAGGGAATGTTTCCTCTCGAGCAATAGTCAAGCATTTACATTGTTAATACATTAACCCCTTGGGATTTGATTTAATTACGTACAATAATTACACAATAAGGCATTATTTAACCCCTTAAAAGTTAGTTTCAAGCTTTGGAGCTTCAAATATCGTTTTGATCGAGAACTTTTTGCCATATTTGGGGTAAAGCCTTCACTATACCATCAGTGTAGATGTTTTGGAATTTTTTTGGGTGAAAAACTAATTCAAATTCGATATGCAAGACTCTATAGAACTTTCATTAACACAATTTAATGAATCTTTTCAGAGATAAAAACAAACGATAACCTGAAGATGTAAAGCCCATTGAAGTCGCCGTGGTCTAGTAGGTAGTGTGTTGGCTTATTAAACGAAAAGCCAGGGTTCGCGCCCCAGGCCAGACGTCAAAATAAAATAAAAAAGTATTTCTTCGGCGACTTCCTCTCAGCAGATTTCTGGCAAAAACTCTGAGAGTAAATAAAATTTCCAATGAAAAGTTTCTCAAAAATCTGTCGTTCGGAGTCGACTTTAAACTGTAGGTCCCGCCACTCATTTATAAAATTAACACACACAACATAAGTGGTGTGAGAAACTAGGTCGTAATCCTGACTGAAGGGTTGTAATGACCAATTACGTACGTACGTAAAGCCCATGTCCTCTACGGTGCATGCATCAGCACTAAGTTCTCTCAGTTTTTGTCTTTTTTTAACAAAGAAGTGTTTGATTTCACCTTGTCATCATGGAACCCAAAACATTTTCTTTTGATCAATAATAGCCCTTCATCCTTCCCTTGCTTCTCTATGGTAAGAAAGCATGTATGCTGATACATACTGATACAGCTGCCTTGAAAGTATTCAAAAGTAAAGCTCTACACAAAATCTTCGTACCAACGCAATTTGGTTATGAATTTCACATTCGAACCAACGAACCCAAAACATTTTCTGTTGATCAATACTAGCCCTTCATTCTTCTCTTGCTTCTCTGTGGCAAGAAAGCATGTATGTATGCTGTTACATACTGATACACCCGCCTTGAAAGTATTCAAACGCAAATCTCTACACAAAATCTCCGAACCAACGCAGTTTGGCTATGAATTTCACATCCGAACCAAAGAAATGAATATTGTCCAGCTTATAAGCTAGAAAAAGGATGTTCTAGCAGGATGTGAACTTGATGCGGGCATCTGCGGTCGTAGGCATAAAGAACTAAGAACTAAATTGAGCAAGCCCCCTATCACGAATGGGGATGACCTAATGTTCACTTTTGTTTATTTTTGTAATACAAAATGTAAAAATATTGACATTTTTATATATTCAACATGTTGCTAGCAACATGTTGCAGACATAAATATTTATTATTTACAAATTGTAGGTAAATGATTTTAAAATGCCATATCTCAGGTTATATTAATCATGCATAGCTCAATATATAGCTTATTTGAAAGGTTATATTCTAAGCTTTACCTTCTTAGAAGACATTATTTAAATCACATTACTCCGTGAGAAGTAATCTGTGTTTAAAAATGATTAAAAATTTGGAACATTTTATTTTGCTTTTCTATTGTGATAAAACATTGTAGGAATGCGTGGCAGGTTTCGTTTTAGATCTGAGAATTTTAATGTTAAAGATGCACTTCGCCCTGGTCTAATGTTATAAACACAATAAACGCAACACAGCAAACACAGTCATTTTCCAACAACAATTTGCCTGTTGTCGCATTGCCTTTAAAACAAACATTTCCATATACTCCCCTGTACTCCATTTTTGAGAGATTGCTGTGTTTGCTGCTTGCTGCATTGCGTTTATTGGGTTTATAGCATAACAACGACTTAAATTTCAGTGAAACTCTTACCAAAGCTAGGTATATAATTCGGCATTCAACACCAAATAGTTATCAAACATTTAAAGAAGACAGAGGCCTGGGCAGGCCGAAACACAACAAACGGCTTGTTAAGGCCAATTTAGCAGGCAAGCAGTTCTAGATTGCATTGCTTTCTTGGGTTACATTAACCGTTGACAGCAGAGATCAGAACTAAAAGTTTGACCAGGCTCTGGAAACTCATAATAAACAATTTCCTACCAATTTCACCACACAAGGTTGGCAGACGCTTTGTCACTGTCTGCAAAACTTCGTGTTGATCTTTCGGACATTATAGATCGTGCTAGATCCACTTTTCATCGCTCGGAATCATTTCTTTTTATTCTAACGTTCTGTGTATTAAGCCTTTCACTATTAACATCAATTATCGAGCTTATGTGCTGGGATTTCCTAACTTTCTTGTTAATGTTATCAAGTTTTATAAAGACCGCAGTGAAATGCGATCTCTAACAACGAAATTATCAGATGGAAAAGGATTTCGCCTGAAGTTTTATAAGCTTTACGAAAATCATAACAGTAAAAAAGCTCTTTGAGGACTTGCGCAAAGTTTCTCTAAGTATATCGCTGGCTTATTAACCCCCAGGACAGGCATCTCCAACTAAACGAAATATGAAAAAATATTTCTTCGGCGACTTCCTCTCAGCAGATTTCTGGCAAAAACTCTGGGAGTAAATAAAAAATTGCCAGGAAAAGTTTCTCAAAAATCTGGCGTTCGGAATCGACGTTAAACTGTAGGTCCCGCCACCCATGTATAAAATTAACACACACAACATGAGTGGTGTGACAAGCTAGGCCGTAATCCGGACTGAAGAGTCAGTCCCTGAGCTTTTAAATTTCGAAAGCTTAAAAGTTTATTTCAAAAATTTTAATGCAGAACTTTAAAGCTTCCTTATGCAGAATTTCTATTAAAAATTTTTTTTTAATTCTTTTTAAATATTTTCTGTTCTCACTTACCTCAGCTTGTGTGGTCGTTGATACTGGCCCTGATTGGACTGTGGCAATAATTGTTAACAGTACGGTTAAACCTAAGAACACATAACTTTGGCGGGTAGACATTTTTAAACTATTTGAGCTTTTACAGGTGACAGTAGTAGATGATTGAGATGATTGAGCTGGTACTGCTGCTAATAGGTTTCGTCGCTTAGTGGTTGGAGGTGGTAATTGCTTTCTATTGAACATATTTTACTTTAAAAAACACAATTTAAATTTGATTTGATTTTTTAAAATATTTGATTATTTTTTTTTTAAATTCTTTTTTGATATGAAATTTATTGCTTTTTTTTTCTTCAATTACAAATAAATTATTTTTTAATGTATTAAGGCACTGTTTATTATATTTTTTAAAATCACTTGTTTTACTTGTGGTGGAGGTAATGGAAAATAAATCTGTAAAGAGAAAAAGAATTTTTATTTTTAGTTTTCTTTTTTAAGGAAATAATTACATTCTAATAAATTATCCGGTGTTTAGCTATTTTTGAAATGTTACCAAGAATAAAGGCAAACGTTTTAAAATAGAAAATTTATATCCTTATATGGCCAGGCATAAATGCCAACAGGTTGAATTTAATAAATTCTTGGTCTTTAGCGAAACGAAAACAACCTTAAGGTAACGGAAACAGAAACCTAAATAACTTGGCAAAATGGTTTAAATGTTAAACTCTGGCCACAACCTAGCCACAGACTACATACGTAAATACCAATTCCAAGTATTTTCTAACTCAACTCAACTATAATAGGGGTAAACCGTAATACCTAACCCATCATAGTTTTTAATTTAGAAAGAAAAGCAATTCAAACACTCATATTTGACTCACTTTTTATTTCACCACTTAGCAAAAACATTTGCTGGGTAATCCCTCTCTTCATGTATGATTTCGTAGCCGTATTCGTATTCGAATCGTAATTTTTTCCCCTTAGTTACACGGTTTTAGCTTAAAAATGCCATGGCAAATAATAAATAAACAAAGATTTTTATATGTAAAGTTAAACAACAATTATAAAAAGAAAACAACAACAATAATATTGTTATAATACAACTACAATAATAAAATGATTAAAATTTAATTAAAACTTTTGAACATGATGCCCTAGTTAAGGCATGTAAATTGAAATTGAACTTTCAATTGTTTTTTGTTCTTTTTTTGAGGTGAAAATCAAGTTCACAATGCTTGTAAAATGTTTTAAAGGAATTTTACATGTTTTTATACATGATTACCTAGTTTACTGCAGCAATAACTAAGGTTATGAGTAAGTGCTAATATTCATACAAACAAATAAAGTTCAAAGGGTATCCTTAGTATTGAATTAGTTCCTTTAAGGAGCTTAGGGCTGTAACAAAGAATCCTCTCTATTTTCTTATTCGGTTTACATTTCATTTATTTACCAATTAATGTACAGCAATCGTTCTGTATATAATTTCCCTTAACTCTCTCTCTCTCCTTCTCTCTCGATGTCGGAGCAGGTAACATCGTTGCCCTGACAAACCTCAGGAGATGAACTCCTGCTCATGCAGATCATTGCGACAAATTTGTAAGAATCCTTTCTATTTTCTTATTCGATTTCCATTTCATTTATTTTCCCTGTAATGTACAGCAATCGTTCTGTATATAATTTCCCTTAACTCTCTCTCTCTCTCCTTCTCTCTCCATGTCGGAGCAGCCAACATCGTTGCCCTGACAAACCTCAGGAGATGAACTCCTACTCATGCAGTTCATTGCAACAAATTTTATTTTGAAACGTTGTGATGGTCAGTGTCAGCAAGGATAACTCCATACTTAATACTTGATGTAGCCGTAGTCTAGTAGGTAGTGTGTTGGCTTATTATATGTAAAGCCAGGGTTCGAGCCCCAAGCCAGACATCAAGACAAAATATAAAAAGTATTCTCAGCAGATTTCTGGCAAAAAATCTGAGATTAAATAAAATCGCCATGAAAAAGTTTCTCAAAAATCTGTCGTTCGGAGTCGACTTTAAGCTGTAGGTCCCATCACTCATGTATAAAATTAACACGCACAACATAAGTGGTGTGAGAAACTAGGACGTTGTACAATGGGTCAATTCGACCTCCGGGTACTGTACTTGTCTTAATTGACGTGTACTTGTCCTCTAACCTAACCTAACCTAGCCTGTTATGGTCAGTGTCAGCAAGGATAACTCCGTATTTAATATTTGATAGGCGTTTATGTATATCCTTTAAAAACGCATTAATATTGCACCTATCATTTGGTTTTTCCCTCACACGCATACTCGATTTTTACAATGCCATGTCAAAAATGCCGATTACTCTGTTCAGGCCATTTCCAGACATACTAACGGCAGATTAAAATCTTTTTCTATCACTGATGGCTAACAAAAGACTTAATACCGTTTGAGGAAGGTCTTTGCCTCTCTTTATCTCCCTACTTGCTTACTATATCCTCCTAAAGCGGTCTTCATTTGTTGAGCATGAGCAGGAGTTCTTCGTGTGGCATGTTCATCCATCTGTTTATTTCCCAGTGGCCAGAGACTGCAAATAGCCTGTCCTTGTAGTCTTATATAGCTGTTGTAGATACTTATTTAATTGGGCATTATATATCTTTAATCAGGCTTATGACGTCACTTCTCCCACCTCTTTAGTTGTGTGTGTTAATTTAATTTATGAGTATCAAGACCTACAGTTTATAACGACAGATTTTTTGAGAAGCACTGCATGACAAATTTATTTACTCTCAGAGTGTTTTTGCCAGTAGATATCTGGTAGGAGTCACCAGAAAAATTTCATTTTGTTCCAGATTTCTGATCTGGGGTTAGTATTACGGGCTCTCGTCTAATAAGCCTCGATTAACGTTATTTCGATTTACGTCGTCAAATTTTTTGTTCCCTCTATCTTCAATTTGCGTCGTTTCGATTTACGTCG
This sequence comes from Sarcophaga carnaria, assembly GCA_958299815.1. Lineage (NCBI taxonomy): Eukaryota > Metazoa > Arthropoda > Insecta > Diptera > Sarcophagidae > Sarcophaga > Sarcophaga carnaria. The sequence goes on from OY283153.1 coordinate 12,163,775, forward strand.
CTTTCTTTGGAACCAACTGCGACGTAAATCGACACTGCTTACTAGACTACGGCGGCTGATACAAATAATTGCCTGCAATCAAGCCTAGATACGGCACAGATTTTTCATAAAAACTGTTCAGTTTAACTAACAACCGTTCTACTTCTAAATAACGTTATAAAATGTGTGGTGAATCAAAAGTACTATTTAATATTGCACTGATGGAAAGACTTAAGGCGGCTGGAGGGACAAACAGAAAATATTACTGACTAGAGAAGCTTAGGCTTTGTAAATTGAAAATCATTTAATGCGGTAGTATGCTATTATATTGGCTGCCTTCCAAAATGTATCAATACAAAGTTTGTATGCAGTTCTACTACTGTATATAAACTATGTAGATATGCAAAGTAACCAAACAATGTATCAACTATAAATCCGATGCCTGATTGCTTTTTGACTGCGTTAAAAATACACATTGACGACATTTTGAAATAGAATACATTGTAAACATTTTGTACAGGGGCTTTATGAAACACGATACTTTATTCAAACAAAAAGCAACTAAGATTTTGGAAGGCAGCCATTATGTCTGATAGTAGCACATAAACTATATGCTCGGTGTAGGGTAGCAGACCAGATTCTGTGGTGGGAATCGGACCTACAATCTTCACATTAATCAGACTAGACTACCAGGACACCTTAGTTGTAAGACTTGTTATTTTTTAAATGTAATAAAATTGAATAAATTTGTTGTTTCGTTATCATTGTCATATTTGTTAAATACAGTGTGATATTTTAAAGTTTTTTTTTTAATTTAATTCAATTTGTTTACTAGATATGATAGTTAAAGGCAGCTGTCAATTTGAAAAGATAAGTAAAGACACACTTAGGCCACGTATGACCCATTGTGATAACATAGTCTTTAATTCCTTTTGGTTTTTAGATAAAAATGTTATAAATTTACTTCATTTCATTTATTTTCTTTCTTTTCATTGTCATTTCTTTACTTTAATTATTTTTAGCCTAAATTTGTTTAATTTAGGATCACAAATCATTTGCCAAATGAACTATGAGTGCATTTTTCTATTGCTTAAAATTCTTTATTTTTTTTATCAAATTTTTATTGTCCTGTGTCAATAGGGAGAAACTGCTTAAGTTGATTTTGTTAGAAATTAAAAAAAAATAATGACACAGAAAAATGTTGGTTTAAAGGAAACAAGTAGTAAAATGGGCTACATAAGGTTTGAGAACTGTAAATTCATTGGATATTTTAGTTACATTTTTAAATCTTTAACTGTTTAGTTTTGTTTGTAGAATATTTGTCTGTCTGCTTAAATATTTGTGAGCTATGACAGCTATATTCGACGATAACTGTTTACATCTGAAAATCAGGGATAGAATATTCTAAAAAGACTATTTTTAAACAATTTCTTAGCCTTCTTCAGGAAAATTGATTGACCATTCGAAAATATGAGGAAAAAATTCCATTTCCTTTGGACGAGTATACCCGTCATACATAGTTAAAGCGTTAACTGCTAATATGATATGATAATGAACTCTAATTTTTTGTTTTGTTTAATTAACCTTTAAGTTTCAGAATGCTTGTAAATAATTTAACATATTTTGTTTATTTTTTTTATATTTTTCACAGACCAAAAATCTTTGTTTGCAATTGCTTCTAATAAAAATCCAAGAATATGATACTTGAAGAAAAAATATTTCATTTTGTTATCTTATCAGGTATAACAAATAAAAATATTTTGCTATTGATAAATAACAAACAGAATAGAAAAAGAATTAAAAAAAAAAAATAAAAATAAATTCTTTAAAAATTTTGTGGAAAAAAAAATTTTTTGTTCTAATTTTTGCACAAAAATACAAAAAAATTTTTTTAAACAAAAAAATTAAATTCTTAAGCTTCAAAACAAAGCGAAATTGATCTAATCGATTGAAGCTAAAATTAAAATTTTTATTGTTTTTAAATAAAACTGTGATGAATTTTAATATTTTTTTGTTTATAAATAGAAAAAAGAATTGTTTTTAAAACTTTTTACACGTCTGCCAGTTGAAATAGCAATCAAAGAACACAATGGCTTAATGAAACAAGAATAAAACGAAAATTATTTAAAAAAAAACAAAAAAAAAATGTTAATAATATACACCAGCTATCGCCCAACCATATACGACTAATCATATAAATTATCATTCATCGAAAGTACCCTACTCAAGGCATTTAAAGCTTAATAAGTAAAGCTCTAACTTACTTTCATTATTTTAACACTGTATTGTATATGAGTAGAGGGGCTTATAGTGAGTATGACTGGTTATTTTGTGTGGTTTTTTTTAATTTCAGCTCTCTTTGCTCTCTTATTTAATTTTAAATGTTTTGTTTTTAGTTTTGTTTTTGTTTTAGCTATAAAATAATTTGTACTTGTTTGTTGTTGTTTAATAAAAAAAAAATTTTTTTAAATATTTTGTTTACACTCATCCAAGGGAGACAAATTTTTTTAAGAAGAAATGAAAACATTGAGTCAATGTGAGTCATTTGAATAAATTTTATGTTAATTTTACAATACTCAGAAAGTATATGTTTAAACTAAAAAGAAATATACGTAAATGTTTTGCTTAATTTGTTTTATTTATATAAATAAAAACAATAACAACAACAACAAAAAGAAAGAAAGAAAGAAAACAAATTTAAATTTTGGCCTGTTTTCTCTTAAATTTGTATGACGTTTATCATCAAACTTTTAAAGCAGAAAGAAGAAGACCAGAAATATAGGTTTTAAACGTCAAATTACTATGGTTACATTGCCATTAAATTATTGATTAAACAATTGAAATATTTGTTTATTTTTATTTAAAAGAAATTAAACGTTTTTATTTTTTTTATTCAGTTTTTAAGGTTAATTAAAGCAAACTGGGTCTCAAAGGAAACTTTTCAAACTTACAAGAGTAGTGTTCTAAAATTTAATAAGGACAAGCTTAATATTTAATTATATTGCATTAAATAGTTTAAAAAATCAATTCAAATAAAGAGAAAGTTGTTTGAGTTGTTTTCTTATGCATAGAAAGGTAGAAATAGGTTTCAAGACACACTGTTATTGACAACTTTTTCTCTTCTATTAATTTCTCCTATTAATTATGTCTGTAAAGCTACAGAATGGCAAAATTAAATTGTTTTTTTATTATAAACCTGGCCTAGACAGTTCAAAACAAATGGTTGCATAACATTTTTAAGCTATAATAAAATATAAAACTGCCTTCAATTATTAGACGATAGGCGTTATACATTAGGCCTAGGCTTTCCTTGTAATCACGACAATCTATTACGACCTACATTTAGAATTCCAATACATACATACATACCTAATTGATCATTACAACCCTTAAATCAGGATTACGACCTAGCTTGTCATACCACTTACATTGTGAGTGTTACTTCTATACATGAGTGGTGGGACCTACAGTTTTAAAGTCGTTAGGTTAGAGGACGTTTACTTGTCAATTAAGACAAGTACAGTACCCGGAGGTCGAATTGACCCATTGTACAACGTCCTACTTTCTCACACCACTTATGTTGTGTGTGTTAATTTTATACATGCTTGGTGGGACCTACAGTTTAAAGTCCACTCCGAACAACAGGTTTTTGGAGAAACTTTTTCATGGCAATTTTATTTACTCTCCGAGTTTTTGCCAGAAATCTGCTGAGAGGAAGTCGCCGAAGAAATACTTTTTGTATTTTGTCTTGATGTCTGACTTGGGGCTCGAACCCTGGCTTTTACATCTAATAAGCCAACACACTACCTACTAGACTACGGCGACTTCAAAAAAGTCGTTTCTGAACGACACATTTTTTAAGAAACTTGACGAAGTAATTTCATTTGACTCTCAGAGTTTTTGCCAAAAACCTGCTGAGAGGAAGTCGCCGCCAAAATATTCGTTTTCATATTTCGTTTTGTTGGACATGTCTGACTTGGGGTTTGAACCTAGGCCTCATGTCTAAAAAGCCAATACACTACCTACTAGACCACACGGCGACATCAACCGCCATATTTTCTTTTAATTTTTGGTACTTTTTCTGGTACTTTTTATAAATTTAAGCAATTTTTTCTTTAAAATCTAACAGATTTATTTATAATCACAGGTCATTAGATCAATGCTAAGAAAGGGAACTTTTTTTAAAAAACATTATTCTACAGCATAAAGAGTAGAGGATTTTTTTTTAAAAGAAAGTACTTTAATAATATTCTTAAAATATCTTATGTTTAGTATTTATGAATACGATTTTATTTAAATAATTAAATAAAAATTAAAATGATATAAGTGCTCCAAAAATAAAATGTTGTGGCTGTCACAGCTAGTGGTAAGAGGCCTAATAGATGGGGGGGAAAATATGGAAAAAAATTTTTCTTTCAGTAGACTTTTGGTTTTGATACTAACTAATTGCCATGAAATAGCTTCTTAACACGACTTTAATTTGTAGGATAACATTGTACTGTAAGGATTAAGGATTTTTTAAACCCACAAAGTAATTCAGGAAACAGAAGTTGTGCGTAATAAAATGTAACAGTTAAAGGGTTAAAGTGTACAGCTTTACGTTTGTAGTATCACTGACCAATTCATTTACGTTTATTTCAAATTGTCTTGCTTTTTTTGTTTATAGTTCAGCTAGGAACTTGACCTTAGAGATAACATAAATTTTGTACTTCATTTCAAGCTATTCGATGCCTTATCTCATTGATAAAAATAAACCGAAAGCTATATTTGATGACAGAAATATTATTTTTGTGTTCTTTTCAAATTTCCAACAAAAAATTTTTCTGACAACGTGGCGTGGCGACTTGATGGCATTAATTTTATTTCCATTTTTTAGTTTAATAATGTCAAGTTCATTACATTATTTATTGAGCCGTTCTAAATACCTTTAAATAAATTTTCTTCTTATTGTTGTTGTTGTTTTCTTTAGACAAAGGAAAAGAATTCTTAGCAAATATTTGTTAACAACACTCATTGTCGTCGTATGCATAGAATGAATGTTCATCGTTTGGCATACGCTTGTACAACAAAAAAAAAAAAAAGAATAAAAAAAGCAAAAACAATAACAAAAACAAATATTTATTAAATATTTACACTGGAATTGTTAATAATTTAGTTTTTTTTTTCTTTAACAAAATGATTCACAAAAATGTTTTACGATAATTATCGAGGCGGTCAGAAAAGAACAATTTTTTTTTTTGGCTTTAAAAGGCCAACACATATCAAATAAAGTGAAAAGTGTGTGTTGAGAAAGGGTTTTTCAAAGACCTGTATCACCTTATAGTTGCTATAGCAGAATAGGCTATTAGTGATGAACAGAATATGGCGGCAACTTCACAAGAAAACGCTTTCAATTGATGAACAATCAAAGCGACACAACATAATCGTTTTGATTGTTCTTTCTGGTGCTGAAAATGCATGGGATGCACTTCTCCGCGATAATCAAAGAAAGTAGAGAGTAAATCTGTGACAATTGATAGAATTTTGTGTGTTTTTCAGATTCATACGATGCACTATCTGTAGATGGAACGATGCTCCTGTAAATTTATTTCCTTTCGTTTACAACATAAACAATGTAGACAGCTTCAAATCTACTTTCTTCCTACTAATCCACATTTTTCTAGATTCTATTCAATGTACTGCATGAGTAGGAGTCATCCTCTAAGTGTCGGTTGTAATAAAAACAAAACAATCGATGAAGGCGTGTCTGGTAGTCGATAGGGGATAAAACTCATTCTTCCTGTCCCTTTATACCTCCTTCATACACCCAATTTTCTTCGTTCTTCAACTCAGTGACCTGCAGGAGAGGGACTTATCCCCTGAATATTGGTCGTAAGAAAAAATAATTGTTGAAAGTAGATCTGGCAGTAAGTGGGCATAAAGGTTTAAAGTTCTTAAGCTTTATAACGACATAGAGGACACACATTGAAGAGCAAAGTATGTAGGAGCTGGGCTACGAAGGCCGGAATAGGGATTTCATGATCGATTTTTCTAGGGTTGAAGAGCTTCTCATTCGATTGTAATAGGTTGTGTTAAAACTCACTTTAGTTGAGTGAGTAATATACGCACAAAGAGCACTTGAAACTTGCATTTCATAGACTTTTTATTTTATTAACACTCCCCTTAAAAAATATTTTTAAAATTATTTTTTTGGCAGTATTTAATCATGTTTAATTTTAAAAATAAAATCATAATTTTTTTTAATACTTTTGGACCCCCTTTTGCACCCCTTAATTAGTTTAAAATAATTTCTTAAAAAATGTATTTCTTTGTGATTAAAAAGGAAAGTTTTTATACGAAATTATTACTCAATTTTTTTTTAAATTGAAATACAAACTTTATACGAAATTTTATGTTTTAAAAATATATTTCAAATATTAAAACAATACATATCATAATGAATGAATGAATTTATTAAAGGGAAATACCCTCTTAAAATATTAAAATTTGTTTAAACAAAATGACTCATGAAGTATGTGCTTTTAATTTAAAAAAAATGTTGCTGTTGTTGCTTTTTGTTACTACAAACTTTTGTTTTGTTTTTGACACTCCCTACGACTATTTTACTATTATTTTTTAATTGTAATTTATTTTATTTAATTTCTTCTTTTTTTTCTTTATTTTTGTTTTAAATATTTTTCGATGATGTCACAATATGAAACGTATTAGCAAACAAGGTGTCTGCTTATCTTTTAAAATTGAAAAAAAGATATTTTTTAATAACTGATAATGGAAGTTAAAGAAATTATTACGAATAATGGTTTATTATTATCAGAAATAATCTCTGAAGTGTTGAAAATCATAAAAAAAAGGAAATAAAATTTCATTTTTTTCTATTTTTTATTGGCGTTTTTTTTTCTCAAACAAACAAGAAAAATGCAATGTTTGGCATTAAAAAGTGTAAAAAACGGAACAGCAAGTGTGTTTTAATAATTTTTTCATTTTTATCCACAACCTATTGGACTAGTTCTAGACAAATATTCTGTTAAGTATTGATCGCGTATAAAAAAAGGAGGAAAAGTAAGATTTTTTAATAAAATTTCATGTTTAACAAACAAATTCAAAGGCGTGGCTTTACATTATTAAAAATTAAACAAAAAACTGTAGAAAAAAACTGAACAATTTAACCCATGCCAACAAACACTCTTTAATAAATGAAAAGATTTTTATGACAGACAAACATTTCCTAAACTGACTGCCCTTTGTTATGAGATATGCTTGCCCACAGTTATACTTGGTTTTCAATTAAAAAATATTCCAACAAAAACAAGAAAAGCGTAGAATACATTACATTTCTATCATTAACACTAGACTCACACACACTTATGTACATATACATGACTTATAAGGACTGGCAGATGCATTAAGGCATCTTTAACTCTTATTGTCCCAATACCGGTCTTGCCGTTGCATGGCTATACATGGTTTATTGACAAAAAACGAGAAGAAAAAAAAAATTGAAAGAAAATACAAAGAAAAGCGCAAAAAACAAATCTTAATAAAACAGGATTGTAGGTTCGAACAACAACAACAATAACATTCTTTTGTTTTAAATGCATTTTATTTGTTTATTTTCTCCTTTTTTCTCATTAAATTACCAACAACCCGGCTTGGACAAAAATGGACAACAACAAAACGAAAGAAAAAAAAAATTGTTTTAGTTGAACGAACTGTAGGCAATAAATAAAACAAAAAAATTCTTATTTGATTTAAACTTCATTATTAGCATTTTGATCATGATTATTATTACAAATTATGGAAAAAAAAGCAAAAAAATATTAAATTTTCTTTATAAATTAATATTATTGTTGTTTTATTACAACATCACTTTGTTTTTGTTTCGTTTGTAGCATTTCATGCAATCACTGACTCTGCCTCTGCCTTTGCCTCTTTATTTTATTTCATTTCGTTTTTGTTGCGTTTTTATTTGAGTGCAAGTAACGGTTTATAAAAAGAAATTACTTTGAATAAAGGCTCGCTTTTTGTGTTTATATGCACACGCATACATGGATGCACTCATATTTATATTCCCTATTACAGTAATAAGTTTTAATGATCCCCCATTCATTATGGCATGCGAGAGACTGCGTTGCCAACGTTTTATTTGAAAAAAAACGAGCTATAATATCACTGAAAAAAGATGGGGATATTTATTATAGAATTGAAATTAAAGTTTTAATTGAGTTTTTCTTAAAAAAAAAAAAAAAAAAAAAACACGAAAATAAAACCGAAAACACATGTTTATGATTAACTCATTAAATGTGCAAATAATTAGCTTTACTAAGAAAAAATAAACAAAGCTTGTCTCTACTTTTAATTTAGCTGTTCAAAATAAAAAAAAACTTAAAATAATCTAGAATTTGTTATAAGATAATTACAGAACAGAGATTTACGATCATTCTTAAGTGTTACTCGGTTTTAATTATAAACATCAATTGCGTAAAAATTTTAGATTCTAAACATTCCTTAGTAAGAGAGAGTGTAAGAAGTTTTTAGTTTAACAGGGTAAAACATCATTATAAAAATGGAAAACCTATAAATTTTGAAAGCTAATAGAAATATAACATAGCAGGCTAGTCTACAAACTGCGGTGCGTACATGCTTGCCTATTTTTTTATTTATTTGAACGGTCACTTGATGAAATATACTGAAAATAATTTGGGCTGACAGTAAAAAATTTTTTTTAATAAATTTTCTTACAGTGGCCTGTATACATGTTAAGTCCAGTCGTTTAAAACTTTTTGGATTAATTTTTTCAATCTAGCCTCAGATGGATCATCCTAATGCAGTGGATTATACAGATCCAGTTGAAGTCGCCGTAGTCTAGTAGGTAGTGTGTTGGCTTATTAGATGTAAAGCCAGGGTTCGAGCTTAAGGCCAGACATCAAAACAAAATACAAAAAGTATTTCTTCGGCGACTCCCTCTCAGCAGATTTCTGGCAAAGACTCTGAGAGTAAATAAAATTGCCATGAAAAGTTTCTTAAAAATCTGTCGTTTGGAGTCGACTTTAAACTGTAGGTCCCGCCACTCATGTATAAAATTATCACACCCAACATGAGTGATGTGAGAAGCTAGGCCGTAATCCTGACTGAAGTGTTGTAATGGCCAATTATGTATGTATGTATGTAGTTGTTTGCTAAATGATTTTCATTATTTAGCAAGAAAAAAAGTTCTGTCGTTATTCAAAAAAAAAAAAAAAAAAAAAAAACTTGAACCTAAAACTCCCTATAAAATAAGGGCAGTAAGTTGATTATAGAACTTGCACAAATACTTTTTCTTTTTTGGGTAGTTTTTATGGTATTTTCGATTAATGGAGAAATAAATTAAAAACAAAATTTTTTTTCCATTAATTTGTATTACTTAATGGGGAAAGAAAAAGTACCTGTGTAAAGAAAATGGGGAAATTAGTATTTCAATCAAAATTCATTAACTTTAAAAATTAGAAATCTTTAAAGGTACTTTTTAAAAATACTTTTCGACAAATATTTTCATTCCCCATTAGTTTGAGTAGCTCAAAAGCGTAGAAAAAGTACTTGTAAAAAGTACTAATAAAAAAGTACCTATAAAAAGTACCTATAAACGTTTTAATTTAAATAATAAATAAAACTTTTAATATCACTAATGGTTCACTAATATTGATACAATATTTTATAAAAAAAAATATTTTTTATTCCGCGATAATATTTAAAACAATTTTTTTGTCTTTAAAAACCAATCACTTTGCTGTCAATATTATTTAATAAAATGGCAAAAATTTATAAAAAATTATTTTTAAAATTTTCATTATTTATACAGTCAGACGACGTTGTCTCAAAATAAAGTTCACAAACTTTAATAAAAAAAACTTTAATTCACTTAGAGGTCATTTAAGAAACGTGATAAAACTTTAAAGATACCCGGTAAAGAAACTTATTAATTTATTGTTTAAATAATACTTTACCCCTTTAAACAGAATTTATAAGAAGAGAACAAAAAGTTTGGGAAACTGTTCTTTGTTCCATAAATAAAATACACACACACGCACTCACTCACACACTAGTAAGACAGTCAAATAATAATAACAATAGTGGCGGTGGTGTTAATTTTTTCTTTTAATTTTTAAATTGGTTTTAATGCACTTCTTTTTTTTTCTTTGATAATGAATCTTAATTGAAGACAATTAAGGGTTTGTGGTTGTTCTACTCTGGTGGTAATTTTATTTTTTTTAATTTATTTTTTAAAAAATTTATAACGAATAATTGCTTACTTTGGATTTTAAATTTTCTTTTCCATAAAATTTTTAAAATTTTTCTTAATTTGTAGATTTCGTTGCAACTGTTTTTCTGTTTTGTTTTAATAATTTTATTTATTTTCTTGTTGTAAATGTTTTTAAATAAAACTTTTTAATGGAAAACACTTTGCTAATAAACTTCTATTAAATGTTGTTGAATAATTTATTTTTTTAATTTTTAAAAAAAGTTCGTTCGTTTCAGAAAAAATATGTTTAAACGTTTTCGCGTTTTTCTTTAATTAAATTTAATTGTTTTTATTATATTTAACTTTAAGTCTTTTTAATTTAATTAATTATACAAATTGTTTTTTAAAATACAAAACAAGAGGAGCTACTTAACAACCTCCTGCTAAGGCGAGCAAATTTCAACTGATTTTAAAAATTGTCATTTTGTTAAAACAACAACCTCATCTGGCTTCTGGTTTGTCTCTACGCTGTTGTTATTTCTTTATTTTATCATTTATTATACCCCCCTTCACCCCCCACGCGCTTAATACCACCCTTTATTATTAATAATAAATAAATCTCTTAGTATTGTTAGTGATCGTGTGCTGTGGTTGTTGTGGTATTGGTGATCACTGCCAGGCTGTTATAGGAAAGCTTTGCCAAAATTGTTATGATTGTAGCAAGCTTTCGTTTGCTAATGAAAGAGTAGCAAAACGTACGTGAAGAGAGAGAAAGAGAGAAAGATTTTTTTATTTTTCTACAAATTAATCATAACAAGAGCGGGAGGGAGAGCCATAGAGAGCTGTTGAGCAACTGTAAAAACGCCTATAAGATGGTATTTGTTTTGTTTTTCACTGTAGTAAACAATGTTTGAAATTCTTTGTTTACTAAGCGTGTTTAATTGTTGCCAACACTTTTCTGTATATGAAATTCCTGGAAAAGCAATAATTTTTTATTAAAAATTTCCTCTTAAAATTACAAAGACGTGTTAACAACGGCTTAATTAATTTTTTTTGTAATAAAACGTGGTTTAGAAAGAAAATTAATTTTTCTTAGGAAATATACAAATTGCATGGTATTTGGAAATGTACATTAATTAAGAATGAATGATCAAAGTATAGCTTAATACGATTCAAAATTTCCATTTGAGGGAAAAACTTTGCACCATCAAAAGACGCCGTCCTCAATTCACTATTCAAAGTTAATCAGAGTTTTGGTTTTCTGAATAGACGAGTCATTGGCGTCATAAAATGTTCTATGAATCATAACATAAAACTCCCCATCTGAAACTTTTTTTAAACAAAATCAATTATAAAACAGCTCGCTATCCCTAAATAATTTCGCAATCCTGTATTTTACGGCATCACCATACAGAATAATGGATTGTTATCAAGATTTTTAAAGATCTTTGAAATTTTTATTTTAAAAAATGGGTCGTTAGCAAGCTTTTTAAATATGTTGGACCTTTTTTACCCTCAGAGAAGAATTTTTACTTGGCCTCGGTGTTAAACTATTTAAAATATTCCGTTCTCAAGCTCTTTGCAGCCTGATCTTAGACCTCGCGATCACAATTAAGGTGGTGATTTTTTAAATATTTGGGTTAAATCTTGCCGCCGACTATACCGTAGGGGGTCCACCTGCATGTTATAATTTGAGCCTACTTATTCGGGCCAGTTTTTCTCACCAACAGCAGCTGTAAAGTTGTTTTCCAGAACTGAACCCTGTACATCAGAGACTTCGCGTGTCACCATAAAAAATAAACTAGTGTGGTCAAATTGCATGATCTAGGCGTTGAATTTTTTACTAGAAAGTCTGAATTTAATTCCCCATCGTTCTTGCCTGTCATTAGGTATCCCGTGGGATACAGTAATCCTTCGATTTACGTCGCCTCGATTAACATTGTTTCGATTTACGTTGTCAAATTGTTTGTTCCCTCTAACTTCAATTTGCGTCGTCATTCGGTTTACGTCGCCTTTTTTTGGAACCAACTGCGACGTAAATCGAGGGATTACTGTAACTTTTTTAAGTTCCTTGTTAAAAACATACTACTCTGTAGTATGAGCAATATGAAATTTGATTTACGTCGTTTTCATTTACGTCGCCATTTTTTGGAACCAACTGCGACGTAAATCGAGGGATTACTGATATGACACCGTCTGATTAAGTCACATGTCAACCATTTAAATTTCCTTTCCTCCATTTTGGGCACAATAAGTTACAAATCACGGTAATGTACCTTTGTTTAATGTACTATTGACTGTAAACTTGAGTTTGAACTGCATTACCAAGTCTTGATCTGAATTTGGCCACCCATAACAACAACGTTGAAGTACCCATTGGGGGTAGATTTATATATTTATGTGCATAGTTGTTCTTTAAACCTTTCCTATTTCCCAATTGGATGTACAAATAATCCCATTTCTAGAAATTTCTTATGGCAACCCTGATTCTCCAGTTTTATTTATTTGATCTTTGACTTGCGTCTGCCTGCGATTAATGAAACGAACACTCACTTATTCATTCATTCATTTATTGTCTCGATCTGTCCGTGCATGCATCATGTCACACGGTTTACAGAAGCTTTTATTTGCATGAATATAACAGGGAAACTGTTAAAATGTTGGCTAAAATCGTAATGGAAGCAGCAGAAAAAAAATAAAACAAAAATAAACACAATCGTGCTGATGTCTGTATGGATATCTTAAAGATACATATTAACAGTAAAAGAGCAACAACAATAACAACATATAATTTAAATAAATAAAAACAACATGATCTTGTTAAATAGTTAATAACACAATAACAACAATAAGAACAGCAATAAGCAGTACTTAAAGCAGCCATAAATTGTTGGCACTGATGTGTTGCTGTGTGCTGGTATAGATCGATGAATAATCAAAGTTTTCTTGGAATCCAAAAACTTCGTCATGACAACAACAGCAACAACTTGAAACAGTTGAAAGAAACAACAACAATAAGATACACAATCATTTAGTAAAAGTTAATAAAAAATACGTTAAAAAGAGTATAGTAATGTGGCGGCAGAGAGGCTGCTCCCTCCTAGCCTACGACTGTATATCAGGTGTCTCTGGCTGTGCATTTGTATCGTTTTTTTTTTGTTTCAATTTCTTTGTGATTCTTTCGTGGTAACAATGAATTGTTTTAACAGCTTTTTCCTCTGAAAAATACTAAAATTAATTGGAAATCATTTAAAGAGTTGAACACGAATTGAAAAAAAAATTAAAAAATTTTTTTTTTCTTTCTCTGCTAGTCATGCCGGGTATGACTAGCCCCGGCTTTTTAATTTTTTTTGTATCTGAGGCTGCTATAGGCCGGTTCGGAGTCTGATGCTGATGTTTTATTTGTTGTTGTTGTTAATATTATGACAAGTGGTTTTCGTTTGTAAAAAGTGTTTCTCTGATTACTGCCGCATACAATGTGTGTGTCAACAGAATTTTTATGAATGAATTTTTGATTGAGTTTCGTTCTTTTATTTCATTTTTTTCGGGAATTTCCTATTATTTCCGGTATTTCGGTGTTTTTTTCTTTCTTTGGTTTTTATCTTTATTTTCTTTATTTATTTATTCGTGTTTTTGTTATTGTTTTTATGCGTTTGTTTCAGTTGTTTTTGCCATGATTAATAATGGTAAGACGTACATATGTACATACATATGTCTGTCTGCTCATTTTATTATGTAGCTCCAGCACACAGGGTGTTGCAACAGTAGATGTGATAAGGAATTGGGTAAGTATTGCTCTGGGCTCTAAAGTATGAAGTATTGTATAGTGTGGTATGTCTAGAATCCAGTTTTGATTGAATAAAAGGAGGTCAATCAGGTTGAGTTCTACTTTCAGATCTATTTTTCCGTCCTTAACCTAATATTCAGATGACAGCAACATTAGTATGTATGTATGTATGTATGCAGGACTGAACCCGAGAGAAGATGGTGAGTGTTTAAAACTATGAGAGTTCATCAATCAACGTTCAATAATCCAACCATGAAGTATCCCAACGTCCTGCACAGCATGCCATCAACAACAAACATCATAGGATGTTACGAAAGCATACAATTCTTACGAAACAATGCAACAAAGCAATACCTATTCACAGAGCGTGCTACTGTTCTGAAAATAGATGGCAACACTATTATTTCAGATCAATCGCCAGCTTAAGGGGAAAACTTAATAAATTTTTCCTTGGTTGAGTTTTAATGACGATTGGGCCTGAATATGGATTTAGGTTTGTAAAGTTTGCCCTGCCATACGTGCCTTAAATGCTAGGTCAGGATTACGACCTAGTTTCTTACACCATTTATGTTGTGTATGTTAATCGATTGCAATGTGTTTCGACTCCGAACGACAGATTTTTGAGAAATTTTTCATTACAATTTTATTTTCTCGCAGAGTTTTTGCCAGGATTTGCTGAGAGCTTGTGGCCGAAGAAATATTTGTTTCATATTTCGTTTAGTTGGAGATGTCTGACCGGGGGTTAGAATCGCGGCCTCATGTCTAATAAGCCAACACGTTGTCTACTGAAGTTGCCGTAGTCTAGTAGGTAGTGTGCTGGCCTATTTAACATAAAGCCTCCGTGCAAACCCCATGTTAGACATCAAAAAACGAAAATATGAAAAAATATTTCTTCGGCGACTTCCTCTCAGCAGATTTCTGGCAAAAACTCTGAGAGTAAGTAAAATTGCCATGAAGAAGTTTCTCAAAAATCTGTCGTTCGGAGTCGACTTTAAACTGTAGGTCCCCGCCACTCATGTATTAAATTAACACACACATCATAAGTGGTGTGAGAAACTAGGTCGTAATCCTGACTGAAGAGTTGTAATGACCAATTATGTTATGTATGTTACCTACTATACTACGGAGACTACAATCAATTTCTTCTTGAATCCTCCCGTGCTATTCTTTTATTTGATCGTAAACCTTTCCTCTCTTCATATAGAAACTAATTTTGATTTTTACTTTATCACTGACACTCTGTCTTTTGACGGTCAGTACCTTGTGTATGGTATTAAACAAAGCGTTACTTTCTAGTTCTGGCAATCGCAAATTTTCGATAACTTTACTGTGATAAATATTTTTTCAATTTTTGAAAATGAATTTTTTCCTTGTCCTAGAAATTTAACAGCTGTTCCACAGTCGCCCACTGTACGAAAAGCTTCACTTCAGTTAAAGTGGCGATTTTGCATGACCTATTGCAGTCATTATCCACACACATCCTTTTAAATCATCCTGTGTAATAGTCACACATTTTACTTTATTTCAGAAATTTTTTTTATTTTTGTTTTTATTATTGTTTTATTTCGTTTTCTTTTAACAACAATGAAATGGCACACGTTCATTCTTCGTTGTTCATATTGGGGGGCCCCATTAAAATAGTCTTTGTATCAATGCTGATACATTTTCTTACAATAATTCATTTCATTTCATTTTTTATTGTTTTTGTATTTATTTAATAATTTGTTTTTATTTATTTTTTTATTGTTTCTTTTCATATACCATTTATTTGTTTAATTTTTTACGCTTTTTTTTTGCTATTTTATTGCAGGCCACCGATATGCGTTTCCAAGTATTTTTTTTTGTTAATAAATTTTGTGTAAGAAACGTCAATTATTGTAAGTATGTATAAGTGTATGTATATGTATATGTATATGTATATGTATATGTATATGTGCGTATATATGCATGTGACAATGTAATTTGTTAATTGCAATCAATCAAGTAACTAATCAAGTAACAACCCAACCCAATTCTTTACACATAATGAGCCAATATTCCAAGTAAATGTAAATACGTGTGTATGACTGTAAAACAGAAGGTGTACGTTCACTATCCATTCATTCATTATCTTCTAAAACGGAAATATTTCTTATGAAGGTGCACAATGAGGAAGTTTTGAATGCAATTGTTTTCTTAGGAAAGATTTTCGAATTTCTGAACTGAATAGGAATTTAATATAGACAGACTGCCTAACTGAGCTATTGATCAATACATAGATCAAACCTGTGTGGATAGTCAGGGCTAGACCGAAGCAAAATGGAAAACTTCAGGCAACTCCATAGGGAGGCATAAAATAACCTTCCGTTCATAAATAGAAGAAAACTGCAACCAAAGTATCCTCTTTGTGATGAGGACACTAACAGTTTTTCAAGGGGACCTCAGCGAGTACTGGGATAATTTAAGAACATTCGAATTGATGACAATAAAACTTGATATTCAGATGGAATTTCCATCAAATTTTTGGAGTGGGTATTGAGGACAATACAGGATATATTTTATAACAAACAAAAGAAACAGAATCTCGGAAAGTCAGTTAAAGCATAAGGCGACCCTAGTCATTGTCCATCCCCACGATGAAGTTATTCAGTGTATGAATGCAGTCAAAAGGCAAATTGAGGTAATATCTTCTAATTGTAGTCCGAGGGATTAAGAATAGTTTTAACACTGAAAAACAAGCAGATAGCACCGTAATATTAATCAATCACACAGTTTGAAAACGGAAAAGCTATTAAGCTCAGTCTAACAAGCTATGTCTGATTGATGAGCATACAGAAGCTGGTGTCACTAGCCGTAAACAGAAGAGAGAACCCACAGTATAACCTTTTCGAAGCCTATTTAGTTTCCTGGAGTTATAAATGTTGATTCTTCGTCTTCTTAATTGGTTTTTAAAACCTTTTAGTCAGGCCTACAATCTAGTTTCCCACACCACCCCAGGTTGTTGTGTTAATTTTATATTTGAGTGGCAGGATCTATGGTTTAAAATCGACTTCGAAAGACAGATTTGAGAATCTTTTCATGGCAATTTTACTTTACTCTCAAAGTTTTTATCAGAAGACTGCTGAGAGAAGTCGTTGAAGAAATATTTTTTCATATTTTGTTTCGTCCGAGATGTCTGAGCTGAACCACGATGGCCTCACGTCTAATATGGCAACACTGTAACTAGACAATGACGTCTTTCTCAAGCGTACTACTATAGGACAAGCATTGTTAATGGAAAGGAGTCTTCCAGGAAGTTTGAATTAACAGCTCTATGTACGGGGAAGTCTTCAAAACTGTCAGCGCCTTTTCGCATCCTTTGAAATAGCGCAAGTGGAGTTGAAACTTCACCTCTTAAGTGCCTTTCCTAGAAAATATATGCAGATTTTCTCTTTGAGCATAGTTATATCGGAGTAGGAAGTGGCGGATTCCACATCCCTTTAAGCATACAGATATGCATACATAATTGGCCATTATAACTCTTTAGATAGGATTACAACCGAGGCTTCTCACACCACTTATGTTGTGTGTGTTAATTTCATACAAGAGTAGCGGGACCTACAGTTTAAAGTCGATTCCGAACAATTGATTTTTGAGAAACTTTTCATGGCAATTTTATTCACTTCCAGAGTTTCTGCCAGAAATATGCTGAGAGGAAGTCTTTTTTCAAAATTTGTTTTGTTCGAGATGTCTGATCTGACTTTCATGTAAGCACTCCTTGCAAATTCATGCGCTCTTTCATTTTCATTATTCTTTTCTTATCCCGGCGAAAAGATCAAGGAAATGTTGCATACTACATACATCACTAATGTTATCTCCTTCTGGCATCATTTTGCCACAGGTCAGCAGATGCCTTGAATAATTTAAATCGTTTTGTTAAATCTAATCCCATAATTATTCACTAACTAGCCACATATTAATTAATTTTGTAATCTATTTAATCAAAACAAATCGCTGCCAATAATAATGACTAATTACTAGGGGGGCACTCCCAAAAATTTTACAATTTCAGTGCCAAGCAAGCAAATTGCAAATCTTACAAAATACTGACATCTTTTTAAACAAAATGCTTCATTATTAAATAGAATAAATAAAATTAATAATAAATACAATAAAAAAATTAAAAAATACTAACAAGAAACAATTAATTTGAACGCATTGTAAGCATTTTACCAGTGAATGTTGCCATAAAATTGATTTCAATAGTTGGCCCATTACAAGCATATTATAATACAATATCTGTACATATGTATGTACATACACAGACATACAGTTCAAAGAATAATGCGATGAATCATATAACTTTGCCATAAATTTGAATTTCAAATTGAATTTATTTTTATTTTATATTCCAGGCTAGACCAGACAGCCATCACCACCACCATCAACGCCATCATCAGCTCTATTACACATGATGATGATGAACTCGTAGGGTATAATTAGTTCAACTTGTAGTTGGTAACGCATTAGAAAATCTGTGGCAGTTCGAAACTATAAAAAGCACGTTTAATTATTGAAATACGTTTCTGAGTTACCCATGCCAGAAGCTGATCAGTTTTTCTTTCAATGCTTAGAGTACCCGGTTGTTTGTATTGCCCTACAAAAAAAGTGTTCTTGTTGCTGTGTACTATGCCCGTCAAAGTTTATTTTTCAAATCACTTGAGGTTTATTTGAGATACAAAGCATTTAATGACGAAGATTATTTTTCTTTTTTAATAAATTTCTTGGAATCAAATCTGTTTTCTAAACTGCATCTACAAAAACACAAAAAAGGGGGAGAAAGTGTTGAAATGCAGATGCTAAAGATGACTAAATATACTCCATCCATCCATCCATTCATGTGTTTATCCATTAAAAAATCTGATATTTTCATTAAAAAAAAAACAAAATTTATGATGCTCTTCATGAGCGTATTATATTTCAGTAGTTTTCTTGTGTTTATTTTAAGAGAGTGTTTAAAAATATTTTCAGCGTTTTTTAAAGTGTAAATTTATTTAACAGGCTCCATCCATCCACACTCAATCATAGTTTTTTTTTTGCCACTGAAACAGTAAATTGAACTTTATGGTCGACTAGGTTCTTTTTCATGAACAACTAAAATTCAAATGAAATGAAACGCAAAAGAAAAAAAATTATTGAAATAAACTGGTTTCTTATTAAGCGTTGTTGGCTGGTGGCTGGATATTAAAAAAAGTGCAACCAACACCACAGCGCAAGTTCTCTATTGTTTATTGCACAAAGAATTCCACTACCGCGCTCAACAAGTTATCATAAAAAAAGTTTCCCAAATATCCTTGTGCTAATTGAGTCCTTCTTCGTACGCATAATTTCGGATAGAGTTCGTAAACATCGACCAAATAACAAAACTTACTCCACTCAGTGAACGGTATAGTAGGGTTTAGCTATAAACGGCTTAAAACGGCGAACTCATATACATTTTTCAATAAAAAAATTAGGCGGCTTTAATTCCACTCAATTTAAGACATCCAAAACCTAAGGCTAGTCTACTAAGATGGGTATGGCAGTAAATGAGGGCAAAACAAAGTATATGTTATCGACAAGTAGAGAGGTGTGGCGTATTGATTCACAGATTCGGCCAATAACTATACTTTTGAAACAGTCAAGGAATTTATTTATCTTGGCTCCGCCGTTACCACCAAAAATGATGTCAGTCTGGAGATCAAGCGCAGGATCACTCTTGCCAACAGGTGCTACTATGGTCTCAATAGGCAATTGAGTAGCAGACACCTCTCTCGTGCGAAAACACTCTACAAGACACTCATCCTACTCGAGGATGGCATGGCGAGAGAAAAGTCATATGTAAGATCTTCGGTCCTGTGCGAGTTGACGATGATTTCCGTATCCGATCCGAGCTGTATTAGCTCCTCAACGACATGGACGTTGTACAGCCTATTAATATCCAGCGGCTGCGCTGGCTCGGCCAGGTCGTTAGAATGGAGGAGGATGCTCCCGCGATACGGATATTTGATGCGGGAATCTGCGGAAGTCGGCGAAGAGGACAACATTGTATCCGTTAGAAGGACCAAATCGAGGAAGCCCTGTCATCGATTGGTGTGGCCAACTGGCGTAGGCGCGGAACAAGCAGATGCGCCTGGAAGGATGTGTTGCGGCAGGCCGAAATCCGTTAAACGGGTTGTTATGGCCAATTAAGTAAGTAAGTAAGTAAAACCTAAGGCTGCCTAGTACTTTATTAAAGCCACGCTAATAATATGACATGTGTTACCATTAATAGTGTAAATATTGGGGAATGCCGGAGCTCTTGGCGTTCTGAATTTGAAACTCCAAAGCGTCTAAAGCAGAATTTAGATACCTTGTTTTTTCATTAAAAATTTCCTTAAAAATCTATCGTTCGTTAGCGACTTTAAATTGTAGGTTCCGCCGCTTATGGATGAACTTAACATACACAGCATTGGTGATGTAAGAAGTTAGGTTGTAATCCCGACTAAAGGGTTGTAATGACTAATTACGACTGAGAACATCTCTCATGTGTGGGTGAATGCTACGAATTCTATTTTTCAGCTTATCGACCATATCTATTGATTCATTAAAGCACCACCACAGTGTGGCATATCATTTTGCTATCAAGAAAGCATGTTCATCACGTGCCGCGGACTCACAGCTGATACTCATAACAGAATAAACAGAAATGTTTATAAGCGTTTGCGCGCCTGCATCACATATCGGTGAGGACATAAATCTGAAAATATTCAATTCCTGCGTGAAGTCTACGATTTGGAATCGTAGAATATAGTAATCAAGAATGCCAACGTGTTGCAGACAAACATTAACCACTGTCCTCGGTAGATTTTCAAAATATTTAGACCAGCGACCAGAACACAAACACTCCTTCTGCTTGAGGACATGCCACATCTCAATTGAAATGGAATTTCAGCTCCATAAATGGAACTGTGATCATTTTACGAAGACTTAGTGGTACAATTGCTGAAAGTGCTACTGAGCAGAGTTCTCAGGTTAGCCCAGGAAAGGGAAGGTTAGCTCAGACTTGAAAAAGGCAGATAGAGATACAAGCTGTTTTCCACTGTACGGACTAGAGTTACATATGGGGAATGTTTTCCCTTGGATCCTATAAGGCGCACAGGACCTCGGTCAGGTCTCATTAATCAATTTGTAACAAGTTCTCACATTTAATTGCTCTACTGATCCTAGTCTGATAATGGCCTGCCGTCTTAGACATCAGATTGACCTTTGAATTTATAACGATATATAGCGACATATTTAATTTAAGTACAAGGAACCGCTTCCTGCAGTCGCATCTAGGAAAACAGATGCTGCAGTCGCCTCACGGAACTTTCCAAAAACTTGACGGATGTCAAAAACTTCACCCAGAGGTTTGTGAGTCAATTTGGCGTGTGACAGATTGGGATAACCTTGGGTTTATTGCATTAAATCAAAACTTTTACCGCATCCTTACACTCTCTCTGACCCCAAATGGCTTTGGACAGAAATAATTCCAGATAGTAGAAGTCTCCATAGTGTAATAGATAGTGCGTTGGTATGAAATGTTTCTCAAGTGGTGAGAGAGGCTAGGTTGTAGTCTTGACTAAAGGGTTTTAATGCGCAATTAGGTAATTAGGTTAGTTCTGAGATGCCCAGTGAATGATAAGGATGCAGGAATATTTGCTACACTCTAATTAAGTGTAACTTTTGTAGTAAATTGTTCTGGTACCTTATTTAATGTTGTGACTGGATGGTAGATGACAGAAAAGTGAGCATAATATCCAATAACTGTAATCGACTGTTAATAGCATTTGTTACCACACTTCTAAGTCGACTTATCTGATCATTTCATGGATCCGTTAATTCGCAAATAATTGTTCGGTTGACCGCGACAATGAACTTAAACTTGTGTGTTTAAATTTAACTTCACACCCCCTAACAACACTGTCTGTCTATAAAAGTAATTCGTGAATGCAAAACATTGAAAATTTATCAGAGATTTATTGTTTTTGTTTTTTTTGATTTTCAAAAATATTTTCAAAACAATTAAAATTGATTTGTATTGTTTTTGTTTTTGTTGTTGTTGTTTGATTGATTTTGTTGGGACGTGATTATTGGTTTTTGTCCCCAATTTAAATTGCGTTTAGAAATGATTGCAATTAAATAAAATTATTGTTATTAAAATTTAATAAAAATTATTAAAATTGTTTCGCATTTAACCTTTTTATTTGAAAATACTGAATCAATATTTTTACTGTAAAGCTTACAATTATTGTTGTTGTAAGTTGACTCTGCTGTTGTTGTTTTTTCTTCTCTCAATTAAAAAGCAATGCACGTCAGTAATTTCAGTGTCAAAAAGTGTTTGACAATTAAAATAGAAAAAAAAAATACAAAAAAATTGTTAGAAGATATGTTTGTAAATTGTCTGGCGGCTTTCATTTGTTAGTATTTTTGTTTGTTTCTCTTTTTGTAATACTTGTGTTATGCCAGTTGTTTTTTTAATTTGAAATTCCAAAAAAATTATTTAATTGATGAAAATCAATTACAATCAATGCAATGTAATGCACAATAAATTATGGAAAATTTTTTCCAAGAATATTTTAAAATTAAAAAAAAACACTAATTTTTTAAATAATTCATACGATGGAGATTACAAAAAATTTGAAAAAGGAATCACTATGCCTCTCATACTAGTTACCAAATATGACTCATTGCCTTCTAGTGAATCCATTAATATCTAGGTTACCTAAACTAACCAATCCAATTCCATTAATATCTCTTTTTTTGAATGTCAACAAGAGACCACACAAAAAAAAAGACAGTCTGGTGGTATCAAATCCCATGATCTTTTAGGCCAGTCGTCTGCATCAAAAATTTGAAATGAATTGCTTAACAAATTAGCTTCTAATTATGCTCCTACTATCGTGTGTTGTATTGAAGTCGCCGTGGTTTGGTAGGTAGTGTGTTGGCCTCGGTTCAAACCCCAGGTCAGGCATCTCTAACTGAACAAAATATGAAAAAATATTTCTTAGGCGACTTCCTCTCAGCAGAGTTCTGGCAAAAATTCTGAGAGTAAGAGAAAATTGCTATGAAAAGTTTCTTAAAAATCTGTCGTTTGGAGACGACTTTAAACTGTATGTTCCGCCACTCATGTATAAAAAAAATTTAACGCACACAACATAAGTGGTGTGAGAAACTAGGTCGACTAAAGGGTTGTAATGATAACGATAATGTATGTATGTATCGTGCGTTGTGCGGTATGTAGCACCCTGTTAAAATTACATGTCAACCTAGTTTAATTCTTCATTTGGAAATCTGAGGCAAACAATTTTTAAGAAGCAAGAATTTATCGACAGAACTTGTCCATTTCTTTATGAAGTTCTCCAAATAATTCCGAAAAACCTGCCAGAAATTAAATACAGACACTAAAATAGGCTCAATACTGTTACATTGGACGTTTGACAGCTCCCAAGTGATGCTTAAAACGGATTTTCTTTGGCTTAGTAAAACCCTAAGAAATATGCAGAAAAACTTTAAAAGAATTTCATGTTTAACAGGACTGGAACAGAGTGCCCATACTAGACTAAGAAGTTTTCTTGAAGTTTTGGTTTAAATTCCTGTATAGAAATATCTGTTATAAACGTTGTGCCAAGTAAGGGTTCTTTCAGTTACCATTACATCCAGCTTGATACACTCGGAGGGGAATGTAAACGAAAGCTTTCAGAAGCCATGGAATCAAACGAGATATTTCTAGAAAGATCTGTTTTTAATTTTCTTTGTTCGAATTGCAAGTCTACGGTAAAGTTTCTTCTTAGAAGTGTTTAATACAGGCTTACTTAAGTTCTATAAACTATTTGTCCTCTTCCTTATTCCTTTTCCTTTATGGAGTATTTTCCTTGCTTTGTTTTCATTCATTTAATAAAGTTTTTTCAGCTAAACAAGGCTGCCTTCCAAAATGTTAGTTGCTTTGTGTTTGAACAAAGTATCGTGTGTCATAATGCCGCTGTACAAAATATATACAATGTATTCTATTTCAAAAGGTCGTCAATGTGTATTTTTAACGCAATCAAAAAGCAATCAGGCATCGGATTTACAGTTGATGCATTATTTGGTTACTTTGCATATCTACGTAGTTTATATACAGTAGTAGAACTGCATACAAACTTTGTATTGATACATTTTGGAAGGCAGCCCATGTGTTTAACATACTGAAGCAGGCTCGATGACAATAGGGACCCCTATCTTACGTTGTCTAGACGTTTAAATGTATTGAGTTGTTGTATTAAAAACGATGCTTCACAAATCATTCCTTCCCTCAGTGCATTACGCTGCTTGACCCACCCACTATGATGATTATCTATGTTATGATCTCTGAGAGGTTCTGGATGATTTAGTTGGAGGAGATATGAAGCGTTTTTTATTATTCAAAATCAATAAAAAGATTTCGAAATTTTCTTTTTCTCTTCCTTCTGTATTTAAACTTGGAAGGGTTGTAGTGAAGCACTTTTTCTTGTTAGCTATTAAGCCAAACGTAATGGTTTCTAATCATGTACATACATACACATACATAATTGGTCATTACAACCCTTCAGTTAGGATTACGACCTAGTGTCTCACACCACTTATGTATAAAAGTGGCGGGATCAACAGTTTAAAGTCGACTCCGAACGACAGATTTTTTGAGAAACTTTTCGTGGCAATTTTATTTACTCTCAGAGTTTTTGCCAGAAATCTGCTGAGAGTAAGTCTCCGAAGAAATACTTTTTGTATTTTATTTTGATGTCTGGCCTGGGGCTCGAACCCTGGCTTTACGTCTAATAAGCCAACACACTACCTACTAGACTACGGCGACTTCAATTAATTCTAATCATGTAGTTCAACGTATTGGAATTCGGAAAGCGGTTTGCTTCGAGTTGATTGAAGTTAAAAAGAATCGAAGGAACTGAAGTATTCCTTTCTGGTTTAATTAATTAATTAAATTTAATTTTAATTTTCATTTAAAGACTTCATGATAGTATATAGGTAGGAATAGCGTAGCTAATAGCTTAAAAATGTATGAGAGTCTCCTGGCCTCACAGTCATCGTGAGTGGAACACTTATATTCCTGACAAAAAGAGCCTGTGTTAAGGAGAAAATATGCAGACACATAAAGGACTGCAATCATGTCATGGGTTCAACCATTAAAAAAGCTAAGATTGATCATAGTTTAGAGAGTGTATAACTGACTGACCCAAATGAAGTCTGTACTTTCATTTTCAATCTTAATTGTTGAAGATATTGTGTCGCCCTGGTCTAGTAGGTAGTGTGTTGGCTTATAAGACGAGAGGCCACGGTTGAAACCCCATCAACAGATTTCTAGCGAAAACTCTGAGAATAAATAAAAGTGTCATGAAAAATTACTCAAAAATCTATTGCCCGGAACAAAAATGATGTGTGATGTTAGGTTGTAATCCTGACTAAAGGGTTGTAATTACCAATGACTGCGTTTACAACAATTCATTTTAAAAATTAAATTTTATTTTTATTTTTAAACTTACCTTAAATATTTTTTTTGCTTAAAGAGTCGTATAATTTTTTATTAAATTCTAGTTTTCATTTGATTTTTTAAATTATTTTTTTTAATTGAAAAACTATTTTCAATATTTTCTTTTTTTTAATGTTAAAACACTTTTTAATTTAATGTATTTCACTTTTGCTTGTTCTTTTTTTTTAGATATATTTGTGCGAATATTTTCTGTACAAAAAAAAATGAGTAAAAAATTATAAAAGAAATCATTAAGACTAGCGAAGTTATAAAAAGTAAACAAAAAGATCAAACAACGTAAGCGTCTTTTTTATCTCAAAAATTGTTAAGACAGATAAGAATGTGACAGATACCTTAAGAGGGGGGGTTCTTTCTCGCACGTTTATTCAAGTTGTGGTAACACACTCATGATTAGATCAGAAATGCATGGAAATAAAGGCCAAACTGATAAGATTATGAAAAGTCGAAGAGTGAGAGAGAGAGTGAGAGAGAGTGAGAGGGAAGTGTAAAATACGCTGTTAAAAAGGAAAATAAATAAATACCAAATCGAACAGAATATGAAAAATATTGTAAATTACGAAAAAAATTAATTAAAAAATATTTTTCATATCCAATGTTATCATCTATATGGGCAGAAGGCCTTCCTACTTTTGATATTTCATTAATTATGTGTGTGTTACAAAAGGTTTTCTATCACGCTGTCAGACATTTCAATCAAATTTCAAGAAGTTTTATTTTAATTTCCGAGTTTAATAAGGCCCTGTTATAATTTGAATATAAAAATATTTGAAATTATATTAAAACTATGAAAGTTAAGCCGCTGTCCATAATTGTAGATCGAGAGACATATACAGTGGACAGTAAAAGTCTTAGTACGGCAATATATTTTTGTGGTGGCACCATGAGTAAGTTTTTCGGTTGACTTTTGTTTGAGGTTTAGCGGCTACGTATCCATTCTTGCAAATGATCGCCTAAATACTCTCTTGAGGTCATATCGAGATTTTGTGCAAGAGTATTATACCTGTGGGGCTTTTTTTTGGTAAAAATATATTGCCGTACTAAGACTTTTGCTGTCCACTGTAAGTCTAAGTATCAATTTATTGATCATTCGGCATAGCACTTAATTTATGACAAGTTTGGTACTCGAACACCTTTAGCTGATCTTGTACTAGCGTAGTTGAGGAAGCTCGACAAGTTTTCTTATTTCCTGTATTCCGTAAAGAAGGACCAGATGTAGAAGTGGTAGTGGAGAGGACTTTGGCGGCCTTTAAATAACTGATACTGTCTATGTGTAGAAGAAATTCATGGTAGAATTAAATTAGGATAGTGTACTACCACTGAGAAACTTTTCATGGCAATTTTTTGTTTACTCTCAGAGTTTTTGCCAGTAATCTGCTGAGAGAAAGTTGCCGAAGAAATATTTTTCCGTATTTCGTTTTATTGGAGATATCTGACCTGGGGTTGAACCGTGGCCTTACGTCTAATAAGCCAACATACTACCTACTAGACTATGGCCATTAATTTAAACGAAACTACGGCCTAGCTTCTCACACCACATAAGATGCAGGTGTTAATTTAATTTATGAATGGGAGGACCTAAAGATTAACATCGACTTTGAATGGCAGGTTTATAAAGCTGTTCACAGTAATTAGGTATTCATAAAGAGTTTGCCAGAAGTCTATTGCGAGGGGATTGCCAAAAGAATTTTGTTTTAAATTTTGTCTCCAGGTATCAGAGCTGTCTCAGCGATTTCGTCGTTTGAACCATGGCCTTACGTCTAATAAGCCAATACAAAGACAAAACGCGATTGTGAGAAACTAGGTCGTAATCCTGACTGAAGGGTTGTAATGACCAATTATGTACGAGTATATGTGCAATGTACTACCACTTAGTGAGGAAATAACCCACAGCATTTACACAAGATAATGGAAATGGATTTAAAGGATTTTAGAGTGTTAATGGCTGGTGGCAACTTTGACTGATTACACGATGCTACAGTGAAAATACACCCGAGTAACTACATACATACATACATAATTGGTCATTACAACCCTTCAGTCAGGATTACGACCTAGTTTCTCACACCACTTATGTTGAGTGTGTTAATTTTATACATGAGTGGCGGGATCTACAGCTTAAAGTCGACTCCGAACGACAGATTTTTGAGAAACTTTTCATGGCAATTTTATTAGCTTTCAGAGTTATTGCCAGAAATCTGCTGAGAGGAAGTCGCCGAAGAAATACTTTTTTTATTTTGTCTTGATCTCTGGCGCGGGGCTCGAACCCTGGCTTTACGTTTAATAAGCCCACACACTACCTACTAGACTAAGGCGACTAACTTCATAGTCTAAGTTATTTGCCAGGTTGAGTAGAACTCAAAGATACTTTTTTTATATTTCTCGAAGCCTCCAAACTTGTTTTATTTGACAAAAACGGTTTTTTTGATCTTTTCACACAAAATTATTGATTACCCAAATATATTTGAACCTATTTTAAAAATTTAAAGTTTTTTAGAAAGGGGAGAGATTGGCCTTTCAAACGGTATACATAAATATTTTATTCAAACTTATATGTTATGAGTTTTGATGGGGTAAACTTGGAAAATATTATTTTTTTCTTGTGTTTTCAAGTTTGGCCATTCTTAATTGCAAAATTTGATTAAAAAAATATGAAATAAGTGGCAACATTCTGAAAGTGCATTATATTGTGAAGAGATTGACACTTCGTTTGATAAGATTGGACAAAAATTACTGTAGTTATGATTTAAAGTGTGTAACAGTTGAGTCATATTTTTTTATGAACTTAGACTAGATAGAGTTACTTGGGTGTATTTAATTTTTTGTAAAGGGTCCGCCAAATAACTTTCTTTTTTGAAAATGCTTTTTGATGAAGCTCATTTTGATTTTGGCGGGTATGTAAACAAGCAAAATTGTCGCATTTGGGGCACAGAAAACCCGCACGCATACATTGAAAAGCCGACGCACCCAAAACGAGTCACTGTTTGGTGCGGATTTTGGGTCCAGAGGCATAATTGGCCCATTTTCTTCGAAAATGAGCACGGATTGGCCGTTACAGTCAATGGCGATCGTTATCGGGCCTTGTTGAACGAATTTTTGTTCACAAAAATTGAAGAGGAAGATATTGGCAACATTTGGTTTCAACAGGACGGCGCTACGTGCCACACAGCCGAAGCTACACTCGATGTTTTCGGCCTGTTTTTGAAGATCGCATTATCAGCCGCAGAGCTGATATCGTTTGGCCACCTCGGAGCTGCGATTTGACACCGTTGGACTATTATTTGTGGTGTGCCGTCAAAGATTAGTGTTACGCCGACAAGCCAGAGACAATTGACGCTTTAAAGGACACTATTCGTGAAGCCATTGGTGAAATACAGCTGCACACAATCGATAATGTGCTTAAAAATTGGACCGATCATGTAGGCTACTGCATGGCCAGCCGAGGCAGCCATCTGAATGAAATTACTTTCCATTATTAACCGGAAGGATTGTACTTTCAAATAAAAAAAGAAATTTGAGAAAATATTCAGTAGTTTTTTTTTTAAAGCATTTAAAAAAAAAGTTATTTGGCGGACCCTTTATTTTGTCTCATAAGGTTATGACTGAGCCTAAGGCTTTTTATGATTTTTTTTATCTTTCCACACTCGCAGATTAAAACATTGTAAATTAGATTACTAACGGGCCCTGTGCAGCTTCTTGTTTGGTTTATTTGCGGAAGGTTTAAAGCTCAATTTTACAATTTGAAATCCATGATAAAAACTCTTGCGTCTTCACTGGCATTTGAATCTAGGTTTTACAGTCAAGTTGTTTAATCACTACACCGGGCACACCATTAAGAATTGGCGTTTGATGTTTTTTCTAAACAGTTTGAAATGATTTTAATTTGTTTCCGTATATTTTTGATTTTGGACTTGTTGGAGTAAAATATTAAAATATTAAACGCCGTTTAGTTGCTTAAAGGACCTTTATAAATGTTGTTTAAGTGTTTCTCAATTTAATTTTTGATGCGTTAAAAATTATTTGTTAGTGTTTGAAATTTTTACATGTTATTTTGTAGGTTTTTTTTTTAATTTTTAAATAATTTTTTGAATTATTTTTTTAAAATATTTTTTCGTTGGTACATTTATTTACACTTTGTTTTTATTTTTTTCTTAAATTTTTTTTATAAGTTTTTTTTAAAAACTATTTTGTAAAAACTATTTATTTTTGTGTTTTTTTTTTTTTAATTAATATAAAATTTTATATAATTTTTTGAAATTGATTTTATTTTATATTTTATGTTCTTTAATTTTGTTCTTCATTTATTTATTTATTTTTTTATTTTGTTTTCTTTTATTTTTTTCCAAGTTATTATCATAGACAACGACACGGTTTCGAACCTTTTCTGTTCACGTTTTGTATTCGACTCGTTGTCGTTGTTAATGTGAATTTTACTCTTAACTTGGCTCGTTTATTGTTTTCACAATAAATATTGTTGTTATTATACATGCCAGCTAGTATTGTTATTGCACGGTTGCTGTTGTTGCTTTTAGCCCTGTTGTTATAGCATATACTCTCTATCATATAGTCATAGTATAACTTTAAGCATTGTTGTTATTGTATTTGTTAAAACGTAAACGACAAATACAAAAAAACCTTTACAAAACTAACAAAAACCATACCACATTCATATACAGACATACATACATATTCATACAATTTAATAATTTTGTTTAGCATTTTTCTTTGAGTGTATGATTTGCTATTTTTATTGGTGGTTGAAAATTTCTGCCTTTATTTTTATACTTTTCCACTACAAGCAAGCAACCCAACTACGGTTACTAATAGACTAGAATAGTTTAGTTTCTGTTTTAGTACGGAACATTAATATTTCCTATTAAACTTTCAACTTACTACTACTACTGCTGCTACAGCAACAGCAATACTATAATTACGGAATACAACACTATACGGCTACTATACGACTACTAGCCAGCCATTATTGCTTGCTACACTTGTAGTAAAAATAGCAAACAAAAAAAATGTTCTAAAATTTGTCTCTCAGAAACCCCCACTACCACCACCACTAGGCTAGACTAGACTTTGCGCTATTCTTTATGCGTTTGAACTCTAGTCACGCGAAATACTACAATCGTAATATGGCAACAACAATACTAATAAACGAATATAAAAATAAAGGAAGTGGAATGTTGCCGAAGCTATTGATAACTATTGGGTGATTGTTTTATACCCTACAATGGTATTAAATGTAGTCGCCATAGTCTAGTAGGTAGTGTGTTGGCTTATTATACTTAAGGCCACGGTTCAAACGACAGGTCAAACATTTCCAACAAAACGAAATACGAAAACATATTTCTATGGCGACTTCCTCTCAGCAGCAGGTTTCTGACAAAAACTTTTGAGAGTAAACAAAAAAAGCCATGAAACTGTACTGCATTGGCTTATTAGACTTGAGGCTTTGGTTCAGACCCCCAGTTCAGACATCAAAATGAAAAATATGAAAACGAATATTTCTTCGGCGACTTCCCCTCAACAGATTTCTGGCAAAAACTATGGCAGTAAATAGAAATCGCCATGAAAAGCTTCTCAAAAAAAGCTGTCGTTTGGAGGCGACTTTAAACTGTAGGTCCCGCCACTCATGTATAAAATTAACACACGCAACATAAGTGGTGTCAGAAGCTGGGACGTAATCTTGACTGAAGGTTTGTAATGACCAATTATGTAAGGGTATTAAATGCATAAGACATCAGAGATGCATTTTTCCGAGAAATTTTCAGAGTTTAGAGCTGATTGGTTTTGTTATTAAGGAATATACGAAGTACACTCCAAATTGTAGCGTTTCTGACAATACGGCCGACAATATAAAAATCGGTACCCCAGAACTTTCACTCTACGTTACATACCACTACCAATGTATCACCCGATTTGAAAGCTTTTGAAACCTTCAGATATTCTGAGGGCCTTAAATCACGTTTAAAAAATTTAGGAGTTCTGAAGTAAAGTATACAAGCTGAGTTTACCGTGTAGTGACGCTAGGGCCTCTCCTAATTCCCTTAAACTGCCCTGGCCGCTGCTAAATCTTGAAATAAATTTCTTGTTTACGATCTGAGTCCGTTACTGACTGATGCTACTTCAAACTGTCTATGCAGTTTAAGTAGTATTTAAAACATACTTGGCAGTTACTGATAAGAACCCATGAATAGGCGTAAAACAGGTACGAATGTCTCGCTTAAGAGAAAATAAATTGCCCAATTGGCATGCCTGGTTCTTATTGGGAAAACTATAGAGATAGTTTTCCACTTAGCGACTCCTGTTCTGAAGTAACCACAGGCGTTATGTCACCGCCGCAGCATATTGAAGCGATTGAAGATGGTATCGTCAGTTTCTGCTGTCGTATAGAAGACAACAAAGCCCCAGGAGTGGATGGGTTCCGAATTCTTCTTCTATAGTATATACAAGATTAAATATTATCCTTAAGCTTTTTATTGTCTATCAACCGTCTGAAAGAAAATGCATTTTATGACCAATAGAGGGAGCAAAAACTTCTACGGATTCTAGGCAACGTAAAGCGTGAAGAGGTTTACAGTGGTACGGGGCAATTCTTCTTCTGGATACTGTAGGTTAACCTCTTGAGAAAACTTATATATTCGGCTGCTTACTTTCAAGGTAATTAATATAGCGCCCCGAAAGTAAGTTTGATGATTGAAACAATTTAGTCCGTTACAGTTATTGCCAGAAAGACAATCGGGGTCGAAGGTATTGAAATATCGTGCCATTACTACGCCGTATATTAAAAAGGGACTATCTGCGCTGCCTACATTTAACGTAATTAAGTACCTGATTTATACTTGGGGAACCTTGCCTTATTTTCAATATGAGTGTTGAAAACTGATTCAATTAACACTTCCTAAGTGTGATCACCTAATGAGTTTGACATTCATGCTGGCGTAGCGTATCATATAGTCGTACTTAGTAGCCGTAATTCCTTGATTGTTTTTTATTCTATTTTTTTATGTTTTTTTAGTACTAAACTTTGTTTTTCAGAAACATTTTTTTTGCTATTTTTTGTTCGTGTAAAGCGAATAATTCTCATTTGATTGGAGTTCGTCTATAATGACATTTGGTCGGCGTGTTTAGTAGGTGCGTTTGATGTTCGTTTTTCATGAACACTTCTAACGTTTGTAATTTTAAAGGAATACAAATGACTCTATTTGCTCAACTAACCCTTGGTATACTATAGTAAAAAAGACCATTTACAGTAATTTATAAAAGTAAGGCACGTTTTAATTTGTAAAAGAAAAAAAGTACAAATTGTAGAATTTAAAACTTAAATTCATTAAAATTTTTTACAAGATTGAAATGTAATTGAAGGTTTGGTTTTTAATCACTTTTTGCACCCACTGTATTTTATTTAGTTGAACTCTAATTTGACTTGAATTAAAAACTCAAACATTTGAGTTGATTTTCATTAGAAAAAGGGGGTGATTTTTTCTACTTTCAAAGAAACTGCCCATAAGGAGAGATTGACACGAAACTATTTATTGTAGTAAATTTAAATCGATATTGGAATAAGGAAACTTGTTGCTTTTAAACTTTAATGGATCTAATCTATTCGAATGGAAAATTGTTTTTGAATCGATTGGAATCTGTTGGTATTTTAAGTAATTTGTACAAAAGAAACTTTATTGATTGACATGGGAAGGAATATTTTCGCCAAAAAGCTTAAAGGAGGTATTCCATCCCCTATTCATCGCATATCCACCTTTTTTTTTCAAGGAGGTGTGGTCGTTTTTATTCATATTTTGATTCTTCGAACACTTAATATAGCAACCATTGTAAGCTTCTTTGAATGTTCAACAAAGTTATCCCAAATAAGTTTCAAGACTGTATATATTTTTCTTGCTGCAATCTATACTTCTTTCGTGGTGTTGGGAATTAATTGTGTACGAATAGTAAGTAGCCAGTCGGCTCAAAAGGTGATCAGTCAGATATCGTAAACGCAAATTTAAAGCTGAGCGTTTGGTGCAACAGTTTGATCAACATTTTATTATATCCAATAGAACCAATAATTTAATCATAAACATGCAACTTTTAAGAATGTGATCCCCTATGCATTGAATACCTACTAAAAACTTTGGCTTAAACCCACATATTCTGGGCCAAATAATTAATTGTGTTCCAAAGATTCAGAACTAAATTCAGTTTTCTAAAGATAAGAGTATAAGTCGAATTCCTCTTTGGATTAACAGAATAGCCTCTATTAACTGTCCATAGTGTAGTATAGTGGGTATTAGACGCAAGGCCACGGTTCAAACTACAGGTCAGACATCTCCAAGCAAACGAAATATGAAAGAATATTTCTTAGGCCACAGCCTCTCAGCAGATTTCTGGCAAAAACTCTGTGGGTAAAAAAAATTGCCATGAAAAACTTGATCAAAAATCTGTCGTTTCTGTCGACTCTGAGACTTTAAACTGTAGGTCCCGCCACTTTGGGATAAAATTATACACACATAACATAAGTGGTGCGACAAGCTACATCATATTCCCGACTAAAGGGTTGTAATGACCAATTAAGTATGTATGTATGTATTGGTGCCGACAATAACTGCTTTGTAGGAACAGAATCCAGTTTGTTCATTATGAAGGTGTATCCCCATCACTCGTTCATTTATTATCGCAATCACCTTGTTGACCAAGCTAAGGAGGGTAATATCTTTCCAGATGTTGCACTCAATAAGGTCTCCTTTCTTAGGAAAATCGTTTATTAATCAAACTCTTGGCTTAATTCCTGTTCAACAGGATGAACATTTAAATTTTATGATTCACTTTAAATCCAGTTTATGCTTAATAGGCTACAGTGTACTACAGTGGGGGGGAAAACCAGTGCAGAGAAAAATGTTGCTTTTCTTTATAAAATTTCTGAAAAACTGTTTTTAATTATTTCTTATTAAATTTTAATTTTTCGTACGAAGCAATTAAATTTGTTCAAAGGGTACAAATGCGCACTGCTTTGCTATCGAACTGCTTTAGGTGCCTTTAAACAAATGTTTCTCACTGTGCGATAACTACTATTAACTAACTTTGTTATTGTGATTCTAGTATTTTTTCTTGTTTCAATTTCAAACTCATGTAATAAATTATCGTAAAAGTTATTTCGAAATACTCATTCCGTTTATTTTATTTGATTTGATTAAATAATTCATAGACAATTACGAGATACAGATTTAATTATTTTAGATTTTTATTTTTTTTCCCTTCCATTGTTTGTTTCTTCATAATTATTTAAGAAATAACAACAATTCACTTGGGGGTACAATAGAATACTATGCCGTATGCCGTCAATTGCAGTGATGGAATGATTTGCAATGAATTGATGTTTAACTGATGGTTGTTGTTGAAGTGACATGTTTTCAGCTACAATTTCTAATGAGCCCTGATTAATATTTATTTATTGGCAAGAATTTTATTTTTTTTTCTTATGAAAAAAATTCCTTTTCAGAAAAATATTTTCAATTTAAAACGTTAGAATTAGAAATTAAAAGAAAATTAATTTTTTTTATTCTTTTTTTTCTAATAAAGCCATTTAAAAAAATAAATGCCAATTAGTTTTAAGCTTTCATTAAAAAAACAATTTAATTGGAATTTTTAATCTGTTTTCTGGAATTGCCCAGAATTTAAAATAAAATCTTTCGAAGGAAAAAATAAATACTATGGAAGCAATAGGTTTCTAGTAATATTTGTTTGTTATACCCAATGAAAACTATCGAAGACACGTAGAAATTATAGTATTAATTAAGGGAAATATGTACAGGGGTGGCCTTATAATTAGAAACGCCTTAGCAACATGTATGTTTGTTAATTTGTTTTACAGTTTTCACTGTATACCTGGGATCAAAGGCTTTGTTTGGAGGACGTCTTACATACGTTTTTCCATCAGATTGGGACAAATTAAACTTAGATTCGTCACTCCAGAGAACTCTGTTCCAGAAACATCGTTTCTTATTATAAGGACACCACTGTATGTGTTAAATGTTTACGCAGAAAAATCACTAGGCGTCATCCTTACGAAATAGAATTATTTTTTTTACCAACCTTTCAGTCAGCATTATGACCTAGCTTCTCACACCACATATGTGGCCGAACCTAGAGTTTATAGTCGATTCCGAACGATAGATTCTATGCCAGAAATCTGCTGAGAGGAAATCGCCGAAGAAATATTTTTTCATATTTCGTTTTGTTGGAGATTTCTGACCTGGGGTTGCAACCGTGGAAGCACGTCTAATAAGTCAAGACACTACCTACTAGGTTACGACGGCTACAATACGGCTAATATGAATGAAGTAATACGAATGTGAGCCTCTACAGCAATAATTAATTCAAAATGTACAATTATTTTGCAACATCAGATATCTAAGCAGAGTTGCGTCAACGTATCGTTCAATAGATAGCATTGAGAACTTCTTCACTAGAAATTCATCATGGATAATGTAACCAAGTGTGGAATAATTACTACCGGATTGGGTATTGGTTTGTGGTATCAGAATAAGCATAAACTCTGTTTAATTTAACCTAAGTAGGGCACTCTTTGCATATTTAGTGAAGAATCAAACTTAAGTTATCGATAACTGCGTGAAATTATTGTGGAACAAGGCTTACTATATTCTTAAAGCAATCCAAGTTCTTAAGAATCGTAGCCTTTGTCGAATACATAATATTTCCTGGTCAATAATCATGCGTAACGTTATGCTCTGGGCAGAAACCAGTCAAACGTTAATCGAAACAGAAATTCGTGAAACTTTGGGCAATCACACACGAGAACAATTATGCTGGCACAAAATGGCAGCTTGTACGCAAGAAAGGTGAGGAGAGTGGTTTTTTGCTGGCATAATTTTTCAACCAGCTTCTACCAGCACAAAACTAATACATTCACATTTTTAAAAATTATCCAAACGTCAAATGAATGCAAAAATACTAATCCATACAAAGCTGTGTATACGTATACAATTTTATGCCGGATGAAATGGTCTCGTGTGTGACTGAAAGAACAAAAATTGTGCGGCTTAAAAAATAGTCTCGTGTGTGATAGCACATTTTTGGAGTAATATAAGGAAACCTACTGTATCCGCTTCTTTTTCTGATAGAGATGAGACCAAACCATTGAATTGAATCCATTTTGCATTAAAGAAAAAAAAACTTATAATCTCTTGAGTATGCTAAGGAAAATTGTGACAATAGGCAGGAGTTTGACTGGAGCCTAGGAATAAATACTTAGCGAGACAAATTGTACACACGACAGTGTGGTATGGGTTAACATTGTGTTTACTATTATTGTATACCGTTAATTAAATTAAAATGCATTTTTTTAATTATTTTGTTTACAATTTTCAAAGCATATATTTATAATTGGAAAAAATCTCTAAGGGGATATTATTTGCAATTTGTGAAGGCTTATCTCACGAATATAAATCACAAAAAATTTTTTTTATTAAAGCAGAAAATTTACAAAAATGCTTTTTTTATTGTATTCCTTACTTTATTGATAATTTTATTAAAAAAAAATATTTTTTTTTATTATTTTAACGTATCCTTTGACTTACCTTAAAATGGTTCTGAATGTAACAATTGTTTAATCCTTGATAAACAAATTGAATTGATCTGTTGCAATTGTTGTTTATAAAACTTGCTATAAAACAACTGTTAAATGCACTGTTATTTTAGTTTTTTTTTTTGTTACAATAACTCTCTCAATAACAGCACAAAGCTTTTCGCTTTTTTTTATTTAAAAAACTTCGTTAATAAGTCTCACGCTTAGCTTTGTCTCTTACTTGGCAATATCTTTATGCTTTTAATTCAAACACTTTCGCTCTTTTTTAACGGTAACACTTGACTTTCCAACTTAAAGCTTCGTTTTAAATTCAATATCCCTGCAATTGCGGAAATATTGCTACAAAATATTCACTTTTTTTTTTGAAAATTTTTTTGTTTAAAAACCAAAAATTTTAATTTCAAGTTGCTTGCGATTTGAAAATAACGATCTGCACCACTGAGAACGTTTTCCTTTTTGTTTTTGTTCTAATCGTTTATGAAATTGAAAGTGTGTTCCTGGTGAAAGATCGCGTCTAGACTGAACTTGAATGCTGATTGTTTAGATACTTTTATACCCCCATTACACAATGCTCTGCTCTGATCTGGTCATCATTGTTTTAGCCTGTTATACGGTGAGAGCATCAACGTGTTTTTTTGTTTTCTTCTCACTCTCTTTTGGCGCATTGAAATAAAAAAAAGACTGTCAATTTTGTTTTAACAACAACTCTATTATAATTGGGGATAGAATTTTTTCAATGTTCATCGTTATTATTTTTGTTATTGTTGTTGTTGTTGTTGTTAATGACATTGCCGTTTCGGATACAGTTCCTCCTAATGTGTCATTTTAAACTCGTACTCGTTTTATGTCCGTTTTCAAGCGTCATCATCTTCATCAAACTAATCATCAGCTTTGATTATGTACGTAAATATTGAGCAGCACATCGATGATACGCTACTGTCAGTTTGTTTGACAATTGAAGTCATTGTTTTATATCGGTTCTTAGGATCTTTTACAATAATATGAGCTTTTCAGAACTTAGAATCTTGATGATGTTGAGCAAATATAAGTGAAGGTTTTTGGTTCCAAACTATACCGCACTACAATGGTCTTAACTGTTCTAAAACCATCACTAGAAAATTGTCGTTATCGCTATAAATCTGTATATATTTCTAGACACCTTAGATCTTTTGAATGTTCTTTGAATTTTTTGCTTTCAAGGGAACTAAGCTACTATAACTATAAAACTATAAAAAGGGTGGACGTATTCCGAGTTTATACGATCCCGTTTTGAAAAACAAAAATGTTTGAAATTAATGCTAAAGATAGGTTAGGTTAGGTTAGCGCGTAGCTTGCTTTTCACAGGTTAGTTCACTCGGTGTCCATATGGCTCATTGTGTCAAGAGTGGTGGGTTTGAATCACCCCGAGCTTCGAATGAAACCGGCCAGTTTCCTTGGCCGCACAATCGACAACATGCCCAGATCTTCAAACGTTCTGTCACCCAAAAACCGATGACGTGAGTTCTGAAGTGCAGGGCACTCGCATAAAAAGTGTTGCGCCTATTCTGTTTCCTTTCCTTCTTCTGCAATAATCCTATTGTGGCAGACCGAGCCGTCAGCGAAATTATCAATAGCATAGTGCCACGTTAGAATTTATGTTTGAATGCGAACCGTTCTCTTGTAGCACTCATGTAGATCCCCGATTGTCCTTCTGTCCACTGGAAAAAACAGTTTTGAAATTGGACCACCCGTGGCCGCACAATCGACACCATGCCCAGATCTTCAAACGTTCTGTCACCCAAAAACCGATGACGTGTGTTCTGAAGTGCAGGGCACTCGCATAAAAAGTGTTGCGCCTATTCTGTTTTCTTTGCTTCTTCTGCAGTAATCCTATTGCGGCAGACCGAGCCAATAGCATAGTGCCCTGCTAGGATTTGTGTTTAAATACGAACCGTTCTCTTGTAGCACTCATGTAGATCCCCGATTGTCCTTCTGTCCACTGGGAAAAACAGTTTTACAATTGGACCATCCACGGTTTGTTGAATTCCATGCTGCTTTTCCACTTTGGAAAAGTATTCCTGTACAGGCACATATGTATATCCCCTTTGCCGTGTCCCCCTCAGATATCTCCGATCCTTTCCATGTCACACTATGCCACAGTGGACCGGAACGCAGTAGAGGCGGGTGTTGTATCGACGTATACGGTATAGAGAGCCCACGCTACTCCTGGTGCCTTTTGATTTGGTGCGATAGAATCCCAATACTAAAGATATCTGTTTTAAATTTACATAAGTCCCTTAGCTCTTCTAAGTGTCATGGGATGCCACAACATACATACATAATTGGTCATTACACACCCCTCAGTTAGGCTTACCACCTAGTTTCTCACACCACTTATGTTGTGTGTGTTAATTTTAAACATGAGTGGTGGGACCTACCGTTTAAAGTCGATTCCAAACGACAGTTTTTTTGAGAAACTTTTCATGGCAATTTTATTTACTCTCAGAGTTTTTGCCAGAAATCTGCTGAGAGGAAGTCGCCGAAGAAATACTTTTTGTATTTTGTTTTGATGTCTGTTAGGAAAAAGTTTCAATTGGTCTTCGATAGTTCAATACTTTAATGTGATACGATACGGTATGATACCCTCATGTACTCTTCAGACTGCATGCCGCTGATCAGGTTGTATTGACTTAAAGTCGATTAAGTAAACGATTCTCTCATAACATGGAATATTTCTAATACTTCGCAGAGGAATGCAGTGATAGCATGTTGTTTGAAAAGTTTTACCAATTGTAGGGTATTCTACACACAATCGTTCCTAATTATTGTTTTTTTGTTTTAAGCGAATATGTGTGTGTTTTTTTGTTTGTTTCCTTAGCTTCACAATATCCATATTAATTAATTTGTTGGATTTCATTTATTGTTTTTGTTATTATTCATGCTGTCGTTGTTGTTGTTATTGTTGTTGTCATATTGTGGGGTTTTAGTTTCATCTTCCTTTTGTTTTTGTAACGAGATTGATTTCAATACTGAAAACATGTTGTCACTGATTTCGTTTAAAACAAAACACACACGCACACTTATACAATATTATTCATGATTATTTATTTTGTTTTTTTTTTTTATTAAAAAAATTAAACATTTTTTTTGTTTAAAATTATTTTCTTTATTTTAAATTGATTTTTTACATGAAATTTTTTATTTTTTTTTCATTTTGGGGTTGAAGGTGTTGATTAGTTTGCATTTCGTTTTCATTTTGTTTGTTTTTTTAAAAATTTTTCAAAATACGGTTGCTGTTGTTGTGTTTTATAACAGAAAATCCAGAAAACGTGACATGCAATACAACACTATAAGTGTCATGCGTCAAAGATCATTGACAAACTGGACAATTTCATTAACAGATAATTTGACATAAACAGTGACATTTTTACAGAGAATTTCTCTCTCTTCGTTATCATCAAATGACAACAAATGTTCTCTTAAATTGAAAATGTTACACAAAGGAATGCGTGGGTGTATTTGTATTCTTTTTTTTTTGATTTTATATTCAGTAATGATAGCCATTTTTGGATGAATCCAACGGAATTGTTGTATTTTGTGACGACAGCAATCCTTATGAGATCTAAAAGTGTCCATTGCATCTCGAAAAAGTCACTTTTTGGTGGGGATTTTGAGCTAGCGGTGTAATGGGTCCATATTTCTTCCCGAACGTCGATGATTATCTACCTCTTTATTTTTTAATTGGTTGATCTAGGCACCAACGATATGTGGTTTCAAAAGGATGGTGCTACATGCCACACAGTTCATGCCACCTTGAATATTCTGCACGAGTGAGTTGAGGGCATGATTATCTAACGTGGAAACAATATGAACTGACCATCGTAATTGTAGGATTTGGCTTCATTAGGCTTTTCTTGTGATGTTTTCTTAAGAATTAAGTGAATGCGAACAAGACACAAGCCACAGCGGCCCTTCGATCATATTCAGCCTGATTTTTAAGAAATCAGGAAATTAAGGAATTGGACACCCATTCTCATTATTCGAAGGAATAAAAAGTTTCGATGATATTTCACACACACACTTTGTTTTTAAATATTAAACTAGAAGCTCTTAATGAAAGACCCTATAAATACGAGATCGTCAAATGACTAACTACATATTTACATACATACATACATAATTGGTCATATATAACCCTTCAGTCAGGATTGCGACCTAGCTTCTCACACCACATATGTTGTGTATTTTAATTTTATACATGAGTGGTGGGACCTGCAGTTAAAAGTTGTCTCCGAACGACAGATTTTTTTGAGAAAATTTCCACGACAATTTTTTTTCGCTCAGAGTTTTTGCTAGAAATCTGCGGAGAGGAAGTCGCTGAAGCAGACATTTTTTCATAATTTCGTTTTGTTTGAGATATAAGAGCTGGGGTTTTTGAACCGTGGCCTCACGTCTAATAAGCCAACACACTTCCTAGTAAACTACGTAATCTTCAAATCACGAAGTATTTCTGAGAATATTTGAATGAAAAATTCTTGGCAAAATTTGCTGTGCTAGTGAGGGATTTTGATGGTGAGTAGGTTGTAAGAGGAAGCAATGAAGTGCTAGAACTGTAAGAAAGAGTGAATAGAGTCCAATAAATATAATCGCTGGCATTGTTAGTAGTTAACTGCAGAAGATGAGGTTAAACTGTAGAACAATGTGACTTAAGTGCTGAGGAGAAGACCTCTCCACTGTAGGTACACAAAACTGTTAACAAAAAAACTTAAAACGGGGAAGAATGCTACAGAACAGCAGGACAGGCTAATAAATGTCTTGAGCTGTAATTACAATTGCTTTACATTGTCTGTAGTTTACAACGCCTGTGTAAACTATATTTTGAAGGCATTTTTAATTTAAATTCGTTTCATAGTATTGCGTTTAAGGAACAGTTAAACGTTTTGAAAATGATGCCAATTTAATATGTTCAGCCTTTTATGAACACTCTCATCGTTATATTGTTCTGATTGAGAATAAAATTTCTTTGAAATTGGGAATCCCAAAAAAAGTGGTCTTTAATGTCCACAGTGAGCCTCATTTGCATTTTTTTAAATTACTTTTCTAGGGAATTCTTTCATTATATCACTAACAAGAAATTGGGCATGTTTTTAATTGTTTTGTCGTAAATAATTAAACAATAATTTTTCTAAAAACAATAATAATTAAAATTATTATTCGAATACAAAAACCCTTTCAAAAATAATTTTTTTTATTTTTTTTAATTTTAAAATTTAATTATTCCTGCAAGATTTGTAAGCCAATCAGTCAATCGATCAACCTTTGGCACTGCAAGCAGTTACTCATAAATAATGACAGCAATTTTATGTACGTTCGTTTATCGATAACTGTGAGTGAGTGAATGCAAGTAACTGAGCTGATGCAGCATTTCTTGTTTTTTTTTGCTATTGTTGGCGCCTGGTATTCTCTGGCAGGGAGCAGAATAGTGACTCATCAGGCATTGTCTTAAGTCGTTATGAGACGTTGTAAATATATTCGTAATAATGGTCTTTAGTTTAATACGTAGTCCTTAATGGTTTAATGCCTACACACAGTGTCATTCATTGTTTTGCATTTGCATTGAATTTCATTAAGTTTTTGTTACGTTTTGTTTCGTTTTGTTTATCCACCACAACCACCATTTGATACAATTCCATTAAAGTTTGTATTACAATGCTCTTTGAAGGTTCATTGGTCTTCAATAAGTACGTCAAACAGTGTTTTTTTCTTCTCTTTCATTTGAACTTGTAGATAAAAACTTTAAGTTTATGGTCAGTCCCACATTTGCATACTAATGCACCACCATCACCATCACCAACACCGCCACTACCACCACCACTCACTCCAGTCATATTCGTAATTTGAAAAAAAGTTTTTCTTTTTATTTTCAATTTCTTTTTATCTCGTCCTTCGGCAGACTCACTTATAAGCATCGTACAAAAAATATGTAACAATTGTCATCATTGCTACAACAACAATAAACGTTGCGATGATATAAACGATATTTTATTTGATTCAGGTTTTCATTGAAGATGAGTAATCCCATGAACCGTATTGAAAATCAAAATTCTTGTGGAGTTTACTTTATGAGACTGATCAACCACTAACTTCACGCGTGTTTGAATATATTTGTTGCACTGCCATACAACCATTTATAAATAAAGGTTCAAAGATACCTTATGCCTGAGAATTGAGAACAATAATATCGGGTCTTTTATTAAGCACTTTCTATTTAAATTGAAATAAAACAGAGTGTGTGTTGGATGTCCTTCTGTGTGGAATATGACATCCTTCGGATGATTGCTAAGGCTTCT
Organism: Sarcophaga carnaria; assembly: GCA_958299815.1. Lineage (NCBI taxonomy): Eukaryota > Metazoa > Arthropoda > Insecta > Diptera > Sarcophagidae > Sarcophaga > Sarcophaga carnaria. Next base: position 12,207,230 of record OY283153.1, read on the forward strand.
GTGGTTGATGTGCATGCGTAATATCCCATTTTCCACGACTCTGGCTTATAAATCAAGCTGAATTTGATCAAAGTGCCGCTTTGGCTTGTGGCTTATTCGCTTTCGCATGGGACTTAAGAAAACACCACAAGAAAAAGCCTAACGGAGTCAAATCTTACATCCTCGGTGGCCAGTTCACACCATTTCCATGTTAGATAACCATGCCCTCAACTCGCTTGTGCAGAATATTCAATGTGACATGAACTGTGTGGCATGCAGCATCATCCGATTGAAACCCCATATCCTTGGTAGCCAGATCATCCAATTGAGGCATAAAGTGGTAGGTAATCAGCGGCCTTAACTGCTTGCCGATGGCTGTAGTAGCCTATCTAACATCATTCTCGAAGAAATACGAAATGGTGATGTCGCCAGCTCGAAATTCACGCTGTGTGCCATGTAACACCATCCTGTTAAAACCCCATATCGTTAGTGTCCAGATCATCCAATTGAGGCATAAAGTGGTAAGTAATCAGCGACCTTAACTGCTTGCCGATGACTGTAGTAGCCTATCCACCATCATTATCGAAGAAATACGGAACGGTGATGTCGCCAGCTCGAAATTAACACCAAATTGTGCCTTTTTCGGAATGCATTTGAGGATTTGGACTTTTATGTGGATTGGTATTGTCCCAAAGTCGACATTTTGTTCGTTGATGTACCTATTCATCGAGAAATGGTCCTCAGCGTTGAAGATGATTTTGCGATGAAAATTATCGTCAGTTGCCAACTGCTTCATATCATATCACTTGAGCGCGCATAGCGGCCCGTTGTCAGTTTCTAGGTTAGTAGAATTTTGTAGGAGAGAAAGCTTAAGTCACGACGTAAAATTCCTTAAGTTCTGCTCTGGGAAAGGTTAAGTTCTTCTCATTGACACGAAATCGACTGCCTTAAATTCTCTGGCACATTTGCAGAGTCCGAAGCTATATTTTAGTCAAATGTTGTGTTGCATCGATGTATTGCCGCTGGTCGATTGTTTACTTAACCAGTGCGGCTGGATTTTATGTGAAATGTGAAGCTGCCGCAGTCTAGTAGGTAGCGTGTAGGCTTATTAGACGCAAGTCCACGGTTCTAACTACAGACATCTCGAACAAAACGAAATTTTTCTTTGGCGACTTCCTCTCTGCAGATGTCTGTCAAAAACTCTGAGAGTTAAACAAAATTGCCATGAAAAGTTTCTTAAAAATCTGTCGTTAGGAGTCGACTTAAAACTGTAAGTCCAGGCACTCATGTATAAAATTAATACACACAACATAAGTAGTGTAAGAAACTATGTCGTAATCCTGATTGAAGGGATGTAATGACCAATTATATAAAGGGTACGCCAAATAACTTTTTTTTTTGAAAATGCTTTAAAAAAACTACTGAACATTTTCTCAAATTTCTTTTTTTATTTGAAAGTACAATCCTTCCGGTTAATAATGGAAAATAATTTTATTCTGCCTCGGCTGGCCATGCAGTAGCCTACACGATCGGCCCAATTTACAACTCAAAATTCGCCAAGTCTGTGAGAGTTCGAGTTCTTGTGTGTGACTGCTTAAATTCTCCGGCACATTTACAAGCTATGTTTTCGGCAGGTCTTAGGCTTTGTCGACGTACAGGTGTGGACCGATTGTTTACTTAACCATTGCGGCCGAATTTCATGTGAAAAATGTTTGAAGCCGCCGTGTTCTAGTAGGTAGTATGTTGGCTTATTAGACGTGAGGCCACGGTTCAAACCCCTGGTCAGACATCTCTAACAAAACGAAATATTTCTTCGGCGACTTCTTCTCAGCAGAATTCTTTGAGAGTAAAATAAAATTGCCATGAAAAAGCTTCTCAAAAATCTGTCATTCGGAATCGACTTAAGACTGTAGGTACAGCCACCCATGTATAAAAACTAACGCACACAACATAAGTAGTGTGTGAAACTAGGTCGTAATCCTGACTGAAGGGATGTAATGACCAATTATGTATGTTTGTATGTGCCCAAGTCACGACTCAAAATTCATCAAGTTATGGTCTGGTCGAGTTCTTGTGTGCGATTGCTTTAAATTCATCGGCACATTTACTAAGACAGAAGCTATGTTTTCGGCAGGTCTTAGGCTTCGTCGACGTATAGGTGTGGACCGATTGTTTACTTAACCAGTGCGACCGGATTTTATGTAAAAAATCATTGAAGCCGATGTGGTCTATCAGGTAGTGTGTTGGCTTATTAGACGCAAGGCCACGGTTCAAACCCCAGGTCAGACATCTCCAACAAAACGAAATATGAAAAAATTTCCTATAAAATTTAATTACCACGAAAAGTTTCTCAAAAACTCTGTCGTTCGGAGTCGACTGCAAACTGTAGGTCTCGCGACTCATGTATAAAATTAACACACACAACATATGTAAGTGGCGTGAGAAGCTAGGTTTTAATCCTGACTGAAGGGTTGTAATGACCAATTATGTGTATTATGTATTATGTATGGCTGCCTTCCAAAATGTTAGTTGCTTTGTGTTTGAACAAAGTATCGTATTTCATAATGCCGCTGTACAAAATATATTCCAATGTGTTCTATTTCAAAACGTCGTCAATGAGTATTTTTAACGCAGTGAAAAAGCAATCAGGCATCGGATTTATGGTTGATGGATGCATTGTTTGGTTAGTTTGCATATCTACATAGTTTATATACAGTAGTAGAACTGCATACAAACTTTGTATTGATACATTTTGGAAGGCAGCTTATGTTTCGTCATTGTCAACTCATAAGGCCAAAGCAATCAATTGCGTTTGTCCTTGCTTGTGTAGGAAGTACAAATATTGAGACATTATTTAACGCTTTGTGTTAGCTATGCTATTAATAAGTGAATATCCTTAATAAATCTTTTATAAAATAGTATGTTATTGTTGTTGTTGCATTGCATCCTTAAAATAATTTGAAATTTCGTATTTTTTTTTTATTTTTTTATTTAAATTCTATTCATCCAATATTTTTTAATTTGTTATTGGATGTCTTTTGTATTGTTATTGTTATTGTTGTTGGCATTTTGCAAATTTATTGTCTTATCATTACAATTATTTTATTGTTCAAATGAATTAAAATTTTTTTTTATTTTTATTTTTAAAATTTTATTCTGCTGCAAACAAAACAAATTCAATTGTGTTGTCTGTCTTTGCACTCCTTTACAAAAACGGTTTCGTTTCGTTTTGATTTATTTGAAGTGCAGTTTTCAAAACGTGATGGAATTTTCCTTAAAATAAATAAAAAAAAACAAAAAAAACCGAAAAAACAAGAAAACGCTGTTAAAAGTATTTGTTTATCCGTGTTTTATCGTTTAGAGAAGAAATAAATTTTATTTGTTTGTATTTTTTTAACGGTTTTCCTTAGGAAAAGTTACGTTAATTAATGTAACTCCTGACACGTTAATCGGTTCGTTAATAAGTCTAAAGGTCCACTTTACATTTCTGGGATAGTGGAGAGGGTCTTTGCAATGAATTTTTTGTTTTTTTCATACGAAAATTAAATGCAAATAAGGAAACTGTGCTGCACGGAAATGTTAATGCACATTTTGTTATTCTTGTTGTTGTTGTTGTTGTTTTCTATATATAAAAAAATGATACATTTCACTTTGATTGGATTTGATTTTGATGGATACGTTCGTTGAATTACAATAAATTCATTTTGAATCCACATTATTTGTAAACGCAACGCTACGCAGCGTTCAGTTACAATTTTAACACAAAAGCAACAACAGAAAAAAATTCTCAATTTAAAATCCAATTAAATTTGCGACAAATATGATGCAACACACATAATATTTCATTTGATTTTATTTTTTTTTTCAGAATAATTTTTTGTTTGCTTATATGTTTGTTGGCCAGGTTTTAAATGGTCATTTACAACATTCCTCTAATTCGCTAATTGAACAGTTTAATTAAGGTAAACTAGAAAGTTAATAAGCCAGGATGCTTTTTCTAGTCCAAAAATCGTTAGCAATTAAATGTTTAAACCCATACAAATACAGTCATACCTCCTTAGAATCACTTCAAAGATTCTTTCTCATCCATACAATTTTCTTAAAAGCACCTTTTCCTTTTACCTTTTCGAAATTATTGAGCTGTAGTGAGAGAATCTTATTTCTCTAACAGAGCTTTCTTAAGTCCAGCTATTACTGCTTTGACGTTGGAGAAAATAGATCCATACTTGGATAGGCAATTACTTTTAAAACAACATTCCAAGTAAAGCATGATAAAGTGTGCCAAATAAAGCCGCACAAATCTTAATTCAGTTCAATGGTGAGTTGGTAACATTGGTTATTAATTGACTTTCAAATACAGAGGTTTTCTAGTTCAAAATTCTGTTTTAAATACAAAGTAAACATACATTTGGAATCTTCATTAATATACTCGCATGTGCCGCAGTGTCTCTATGTTCCAAGAACAGCAAAATACGCCCAGAAAAATAGTAAACGATATAATTTATGCGAGTAGTACTGCGACCATACGATCGATTGTACTCCCCTCATACTTTATAGGGTATCCCTATAATGTCCTCCAAGCCTGTTGCTCTGACAAACCTCAGAATGCTAGTCAGTGTCAGCAATGGAAATTCCCTGGCCAGTACCAGGTGTTTCCTTCTGGGATGCATTAGTACGCCACGGGTTCCAAGAATGTATTCCAATGTTTCAGTCTCAACTTCACGGAACATACCTTGAGTCGATAGTTCCCCGTAAAAAGATCGGTTACCAAGCTCAGATTATTCCTGGAAAGTCTAAGGCATGACTCAGATCTTTTGTTATTGTAATTTCCGAACAAAAGTTTTGATTGTTTCAAGCCCACTTGGGGGTTTGATTCTTTACATGTATACCCTTTCGTTGAGCATACCTTTCCGAATATCCGCCCATTTTCCACAGAAGGGTTTTGGCTCCATCGACGGTATAGAAGCTCCCCTCTTCGCAAGCTCGTATGCTTGTTCACTCCCACATAACTTGAGGCCCAGCAGAAGGTAACCATACTTTGCCTACCCAGATGATTAAGGGTTCACAGACAGTCCCATACAACCTTCGATTTAACCTCATAAGAGCCGATTGCTTGAATAGCGCTCTGTCTGCCCGATAGTATTGTTATTCCCTGTCATTTGAGTTGCCTATTCAAATTAAATTGAGCACATCTTTAGAAGGTATATACTTTCGCTTAAAGATATCCTCGAGTTTCCCAGGGGATCGAAAGTCCCTCTTCCAGATTACTCCATTCATTTTTGTTACTAAGTATCGTTGCGAAGCACTTTCCAAAATTATAGCCAGTACACGTTCTGTCTAAGAGACAGTTAAGGAAGGAACTCTCAGCCAAGGTTCACGAAAACCCGTAATAAATTTCATGCTAGGCATGTCCTCTATCAACCTAACCATTGTCTCTAAAGAGTAGGCTTAAGTCCAACAGAGGTTCCAGCTAAACTACAAGAAAAGCCAGCATACGCTAATCTCTGTATATTGTCCAACTCTAATACGGCATATTTGGGCTTTCCTGAGATGCTCATTGTTAATCGAAAACAAGTTTCCACTTAAATGCGCAAGTAGTTGTGGGATAACATATGTGGTTATGTCGTCAATATACTATGACCCAGGTTCGATCGTTAGAGGAGGAAATATGCCCTAAATTAGTGAGGGAACCTGTTAAGATCTTGATAGGGTCTTTGACTTGTTATTGTGAATTGAGGGCAAGGACTAGTGTGTGAGACAAGTCTGCCAGATTTGTGGTTATGAGGAGGAAGGGGAGGAGTCTGTTGACTCACATGGGATGTCTAGTAATACTCTACTTTGATGGTTTCTAAAATGGTCTGAGAGAGTTAGCCTTTCTTAGAATTTTTTACTTGGGAATCTTCAATTCTGATATCATCTGCCTTTAGAGATGATTCTGTTCCTCTCTCTATCTATGTGTTTCTCACTCTCTGTTCCTCTCTCTCTCTCTCTCTCTGTTCTTCTCTTTATCTGTTTCTCACTCTCTGTTCCTCTCTCTGTTCCTCTCCCTCTGTTCCTCTCTCTCTGTTCCTCTCTCTCTCTCTGTTCCTCTATCTCTCTCTCTGTGTCAGCTGTCAAATTGTTAAAAGAAACTCAAACTTAACTGGCCCTGTAGTAATATTGAATAGTTTTCATTTGAAACGAAAAATGCTCAAAAATGAGATGATTAAGTGCATACATTAGACGCACATGTCTTAAAAAACAATTCCCATGAAATGCTCATCGTTATTGTAGTTAAACTTACGCAGATTTTTTTCGCGATTTTTGTTTTCAAGTATACGAATACAAAATTGTACAGTACAAGCTGTTGGTTGTTAAAATGTCGCACAAATGATTTACATCGTATTCAAACGAAAACAAAAATGGAAAAAACACAGAAAAAAAAGGGAGAAAAAATATTAAAATTTTATAAAAATAACAAAATAATTATTTTTCTTGCTGAAATAAACAAGACATTTAGACAGACGTATAGCCACAATGGCTGGCTGGCTGGCAGACGCTGGCTTACGCTTAAAAAAAATTCCGTTTCAATAATAAAAGCCTGGCTTTAAGCAATGCATGATGATGATGATGATGATGCACTTGATGGTTGACAATAATTTTTGAATGCAAAACCGAAAAAAATAAAAAAATATTTGCACACTGGGGTCATTAATACGTGCAGCGGTGTATAGAATGTGCCTTGAATATTAAAGTGGCGAAACGAAATAAAATATACAAAAAAAAAATTTGGTTTTCAACAAAAATTTTCAAAAAATGTTTGTAAATTAATTGAAATTTTTGTTTAATTTTACAAAAATTTATTAAATAAAAATGCAGCCAACCCAGCCAGGCAAAACAAACGAAACCATTTGCCCAAAACTGAAATTCCTTTCTGGTTCGAAAACAATGTCTGCAAAATCAATTCCTCCCCCTGACAAAAAAGAGGGAAATTTTTCATTCTTAAGACCATAAATTTTGTAACAAGAAGTGAAAAGAAATGAATTTTTGTAAGAATTGTAAAGATTCCCTCATAAAAAAGAACAGAACAGAACAGAAGTAATATTTTAAACTCGTGTTTGGACTCCCTGCAAGATTTTGTTGAAGAATTTTAATGAGTTTAGATCGTTGGCCAGATATGCTTTAAAAGGTAAAAAATATTTTCAAATAAGACAAGTAGTTTTCCGCCTTTGGAATAATAAAACCCACCCAGTAAGAAAGCAGGCAGGCACGCAGGCAGTCACATAAAGTTTGTTTTCATTTGTTATTAATCTTTAAGTTCAACCACCCCTTTAACCAAAAACAAAAAAAAAATCAAAAAAATTTGGAATTTTATGAAAAATAAAATCCAAACAATCAATATTGATTTTTCAAAAGTACTTTAATTTTTTTTTGTACTTTTTTGTCTCAATAGGTAGGTACCTGCCTTAGCTCGATCAATTCATTTTCATTGCATGACATTTTTTTCGATTTAATTTTTTAAATAAACATTTTTGATGAATTTTATGTCGGTCTCATGTCATTTATTGTCAGTTATTGTTTTTGTTTTCGTTTCTTTTTTTAATAAATTTTAATAATAATTTTCATATTTTATGGCATTTGAATCTGATAAAATTTCATTTTTAAATTAAATATTTCAAATTTCATCATCATCTGGTCAATAACTTGCGTTCCATATTGAAATACATACTTCGTTGGAGTTCTTTGTATTTTTGTCTAAGTAAACATGCTTGACATACAGTAGAGTTAGGTTATGTTGTGTGAGCTGACGTTAGCACACATTCGGCCAATATATTAGGGCCAGTGTGCTCCATGTCTTATTTAATTAAAAGACCACAATATATACCAATCAAGAGTTTCTTATAGTGTACCAGGCAATGTTCTTTATTATAAATTCCGACAAGGATGTTAAGGATTTGTTTTTCAAGCAGTTATTATAGAGGTCTTATATTTCCTATTGAATAATATGAACCGTACCTTCTGCAGAGTAACTCTCAGATTGTTTTCTCTACTCCTCATAAAGAGGCATTCGAAAGCAACACCGAGAGTATGTCGAACCCTGAATTTGCTACGAATAGATTTCTAACGCTTTGCAGCCGTTTTCTACAGACTGCCTAAGTCGTTTGCCCATTACCAGATTGCCTAGCAAGAGGTATACTTTTCTACTAATCTGGTCATTCCCCATGTGGAAGATGATATAATCGTCATATTGAGAATCCAACAAATCCAGCAAGGTTGCAGCAAATGGTCGTTATACAGAGCTGCTTAAGGTAGAGGCCCTTTTCAATGAAGCTTGCCAGAATGCTAAGAGTGAACTCGATGGATATGCCTTTTCTGTAAGTATGTCAGCTATTTCATACATACATAATTGGTCATTATAACCCTTCAGTGTCTATTAAGATCTATGTACCTCCTTACGCCACTTATGTTGCATGTGTTAATTGTATACATGAGTGGCGGAACCTACAGTTTATGGTCGATTTCGAACGACAGATTTTTGAGAAATTTTTCATGCTAATTTTATTTACTCTCACCGAAGAAATATTTTTCATATTTAATCTGGGGTTTGAACCGTGGCCGCACATCTAATAAGACAATACACTACCTACTAGACTACGGAGATCGCAAAATAAATGCTAAGCCGGAAGAGAAAAACCAGCTGTTTCGTCCTCCCTGGGTTGAGAGCGGGCTAGTTCAAAATAAGCGTTGAAGAATAGGTCCTCCACTGCTATCAAAGAAAAATATGTATGTAGAAATCAGTATAAGTTCCTGATATCGATGTCTTCTATACACAGACCACTTTCTTCCCATTTAACTTCTAGAAATCAAATATGTTTAAGAAAGTAAATTTGTAGACCGTCTTTTTCTTTTTCCAGACATCTCAGAAGCAATTCGATGGACAAGTCTCTTCAGTTAGCATGTTTGTTTATTCCTAAAAAATTAAAACAGTTTCGATTATCAATTAACTGTTTTAAACTCCTAAGTAGAAAGTAAGATAAAAATACTTATTTCAAGTCGTTAGTGGCTGTGTGCGAAATTTTCCTTGCCCTGCGGATAACATTACTTTTAATACTTACCTTCGACGCAGAATGAAAGCAAGTGCTAAACAGGCTTTGTAAACACACAGAAGACAGGGTATAACCTCTCTTTGTGTCTCCAGTAAATCATTAGGATTTATACCATCAGAGTCTTAACATCTCGAAGGAGTTAAATGCCGAGATCAGACTGCCGTCTTGTTCTACATAGGTACTCGGAGTTGCTTTGAAAAATATTCTTTTCCTCTTGGAATCCTTTCAGACCTTTCTGAGGGGTCAAAATGATGCTTTACATACGATATTAATTAGATGACTGATATCTCTGAAACTTCCAAGATGTACGTTCTGACTTTTCCTTTAAACTCTGGGAGTTTAGCTTACTTCTTTCGATTGCATTGAAACTCTTTAAAACAGAAATACGTAAAGAACTCTTGTCTACCCAATGAAATCTATGAGGAGGTTTAATTCTACAAAAGTAAGTATGAAAACAATTCTACAGACTTCAATATGAGGCAGGATAAACATAGTTTTTCCGAATATATGAATACAGCTCCTCAGCAGACTTTTGGCTAAGACTCTGAGAGTAAAATAAAATTGCCAATAAAAAAGTTACTCAAGAAGCTTGCCATTCGAAATCGACTTTAAACTGTAGGTCCCGCCACTCATGTATAAAAATTAACGCACACAACATAAGTGGTGTAAGAAGCTAGGTCGTAATCCTGACCTGAAGGTTGGTAAATACCAATTGTTATGTATGATCAGTTTATTTACGGTAAAATTCTTAACTCAGGCTTATATTGTTAACAAAAATGAACCAAAAGAAATAGCCAATTGCCTTTGAGCATTCTATTTGCTAATTTCTTGCCTATTGGAATAGAGGTCAAGCTTTATCTATATGCTGCTGCCCAGTATACAATTTGAAATATTGTACCCGCAAAACAATAACTAACAAGATAATGATTATAATCATAATGATATTGGCAATACAATAAGTGTTATAAGCATTTAAAAAATATAAGGAAATTAATTTCAGCTCATCATTTAAGCAATATTTGTACATACAAATAAGCGTTGATACATTCGTACGCATTTGATGCGATTGCATTGAAGTGTTAAAATGTCCAGTAAATGATGGCAACAATTGTGAGTATAAGCGTACATACATAATATGACAACATTTGTATTTAAATTCAAATTTAAATTATAAAAAACAACAACAAAAAACACTCACAATCACAATAGTTATCGATGATAATCATCTTTGGAAGCAAAAAAAAAACAGAAAAAAATAACCACAAATAAAGAGAGTGTCTTAAGGAATATTAATGACGTTTGACTCGGTTAAATGACATTGAGAATCGAAATGAAAAATTAATAATTAACGGTTAATCATATAATATATAATAACAACAACAAAGATAATGGTTTAATTGAAAATTATTTATAAAAATTAAAATCGCCTTAAAAACTACGTTTAGCCAGCCAGCGCAATTAAATTCAATTTCTTACTTGTACTCGTATGCATCTTTAAGCCTCAATTAATTGTTATTAATTACGTTAATAAATTTATAGGGAATTAGTTTTTTTTTATCAAATCAATCAAATAAATGAATGAATCAATGTTTTTATTGTTGTTTACAATTTAAATCAATTTATTGTTGTTTTTGTTCTGCACCATTTCAGCAAGACAATGTAGGCCATTAAGTCGGTAATAATTTCCCTGGAAATTATTCGAAATATTCCCCCCCCCCCCTCGGTGTTTGCCTTTCTACGTATGTGCCGAGATTTATTTGTAATGATATACAGATCATATGCTTTATAAGCAATATAAAAATCTATTATTTTTCTTAAATTTATTACAAATTGTCGGTGTAACACATGGGTTATAGAAAATTATATAAGAAAAGTACTTGAAATTAAATTGTAAACGACGTAATTAAATGACATTGTATTACAACACGAGTTTTGGAAATTTTCAATGTAGAATAATTGGCTATGATATGCGGTCCTCTTAGAAACTTACTTAGAAAACCAGACTGCATAAACAGTCTGTAAACTTAGCCAACTTTATCACATGGGGAGCAGTCTGTCCCCGTAACAAAAGGGCTAAGAAATTCTGATTCTGTGGCTAATAAAGAACATCTTAATTATGACAATAATCTCACAATTACAACAAAAAGTATCAAGACTGGATTCATATATTCGAAGACTATGCTTGTCCTCATATTGTGGTTCGTAAGACTGTTTTCATGTAGTCGACGTAGTATAGTAGGTAGTGTGTTGGCTTATTAGACGTAAGGCCACCGTTCAAATCCCAGGTCAGACATCAAAACGAAAATATGAAAAAATATTTCTTCGGCGACTTCCTCTCTGCAGATTTCTGTTAAAAACTCTGAGAGGAAAAAAATTGCCATGCCATTCGGAGTTGACTTTAAAACTGTAGGTCTCTCCACTGATGTGTTAAAATTAACACACACAACATAAGTGGTGTGAAGTCGCCGTAGTCTAGTAGGTAATGTGTTGGCTTATTAGACGTAAAGCCAGGGTTCGTGCCCAAGGCCAGACATCAAGGCAAAATACAAACAGTATTTCTTCGGCGACTTCCTCTCAGCAGATTTCTTGCAAAAACTCTGAGAGTAAATAAAATTGCCATGAAAAGTTTTTCAAAAATCTGTAGTTCGGAGTCGACTTTAAACTGTAGGTCCCATCACTCATGCATAAAAATTAACACACACAACATAAGTGGTGTGAGGAACTAGGACGTTGTACAATGGGTCAATTCGACCTTCGGGTACTGTACTTGTCTTAATTGACAAGTACACGTCCGCTAATCTAACCTAACCTAAGTGGGGGGAGAAGCTAGGTCCACAATCCTGACTGAAGGGTTGTAATGACCAATTATGTATGTTATGTAAGACTGTTTTCATACCTACTTTTAAAGAACTGAGCCTTTTGGTTGATTTCTGGACAGTAATCCTTCGATTTACGTCGCCTCGATTAACGTTGTTTCGATTTACGTCGTCATATTTTTTGTTCCCTCTAACTTCAATTTGCGTCGTCATTCGAATTTTTTTGGAACCAACTACGACGTAAATCGAGGGATTACTGGAACTTTTTTAAATTCCTTGTTAAAAACATACTATTTTGTCGTACGAGCAATATGAAATTCGATTTACGTCGTTTCGATTTACGTCGCCTTTTTTTAGCGCCAACTGCACGTAAATCGAGGGATTACTGTATGTATTTCTGTTTTAAAGAGTTTCAATGCAACCGAAAGAAGTCAGCTAATCTCGCAGAGTTTGAAGGAAAAGTCGAACATACATCTTGGAAGTTTCCAATGATACCAGTCATATGGTTAATATCGTATGTAAAGCATCACTAATACTTTACAAGACCTTCATCCCCCGTGCTTCTTTATGGCGCAGAGGCATGGACCCTATTAAGTACTGATGCAGCAGCCTTGAGAGCGTTCGAGAGAAAAGTACTGCGTAAGATGATAATGAGCTGTGTGAGCTCCTCAACGACGGCAACAACGGCTGCGCTGGCTCGGCCATGTCCTTCGAATGGAGGAGGATGCTCCATCGAGACGGGTATTTGATGCGGGGATCGGCGGAAGTTGGCGAAGTGGACGACCTTGTATCCGTTGGAAGGACCAAATCGAGAAAGCCCTGTCATCGATTGGTGTGACCAACTGGCATAGGCACGCAGGAAGAGAGGCGCCTGGAAGGATGTGTTGCGCAGGCCGAAATCCGTTAATCGGGTTGTTATGGCCAATTAAGCAAGTAAGTAAAGCATCATTTTGATCTTTCAAAAAGGTTTGAATAGATTCCAAAAAGGAAAGGATTAGGGCGGCTTATTGAAACATATTTTACTAGCAATTTCGAGTACGAATGTATACCAAATTATAGGTGATGGCAATTTTGTTTTTGTTAAATGGCTATTCGAATAAAATTGTGTGTGAAAATAATAATAAATTAATGTTAATTAATTATAATAATAACAACAACAACAACAAGGTGTAACATTAATTTTATTTGCAAACAGTGCCAAAGCAACCCAACAAGCTTATGACAGAGGCAGTGACATTAAAACAGAGCAACAGCAGCAGGCAGAAATCGAGTAAGCGTTAGAGAAACACTGACAATGACTTGAACAGGCATACAGAGAGACAGACAGACACCCGTATATTCTAGGTTTATTTGTTTAAAAACAATTTGTTTTTGGCTGTAAGTATTCTTAAAAAATAAAAATCAGAAAAAAAATTCTAAAATTTACTACGATTTGCAATTTGATTGACAAGTCTGGTCATTGGAGAGGGTTAAACTATTAATGAGACACCATAAAATTTGTCAATTAAAAACAGCAAAAAAAAAAACTAATAAAATTGACATGATTTCTGGCAAATATTCAATACTTTTTCATTTTAATTTATGTAAACAATGTGATTCCTTTAGTTTTAAATGATTTTTATAGGCTTCAACAGATGTTTAGCCACAATGGAGAAACAAGCCCAGACATCAACCAGACCAGCAGACATTCGTAAGTATCTCCACCCAATTTTAATGTCAAATTAATTTTGATTTTATTTTTAATTTATTTTTAATTTAATTTAAATTTATTTTTATGTTTTTGTTTTTGTAAAATAAATTTCATTGAAATTGTTTAAAATATATGCGCGTGTGTTTGTATAGTGGTTCTGCGATAAAATTTGGCCACACGTTTTGCGGTTTTCTTGCGAACGTTGGAGCGCACGAACGCTGTACTTTTTTTTGTAGTAAATTTTGATTTCAAACACAATATTTTTGTTATAAAAATGTATCGTTTTCATTGGTCTCATTGCTTTTCAAAGACACACGCTCAATTACCATTATTTATGAAGATTTATGACTCCAGTCTTTAAACATTTTTTTTTTTATTTAGAATTTGTTTCTGTTTCGATGATGATTTTATGCCCAAAAATATTGAAACGCAAGTACGTACACTTGATGATCATTTTTTAATATTCCCAGAATATTTTATTACAAATTAATCGATGTATTAGGGTGGCTCTGAATCTATGTAATTTTCAGATTGAATTTTTTAGCTTTGTACAGTACATAGGGGCTTCCAGTCACGGCAACACTTTGGGCAATTGCATAGCTGATGACACACTTTAGAAAGCGGACACTTCTACAGAATAGCAGTCAACTTATGTAAATAGGTGTTACAACTTACATACATATGTACATATATCATTCGTCATTACAACCCTTTAGTTAGGATTACAACCTAGCTTCTTATACTACATATGTTGTGTGTGTTAATTTTATACCCGAGTGGCTGACCCACGGTTTAAAATCGGTTGCGAACGACAGATGTTTTTGAGAAACTTTTCATGGCATTTCATTTACTCTCAGAGTTTTTGCCAGAAATCTGCTGAGAGGAAGTCGACGAAGAAATATTTCTTTTCATATTTCGTTTTGTTGGAGATATTTGACCTGGGGTTTGAACCGCGGCCTTACGTCTAATAAGCCAACACACTACTTACTAAACTACGGTAACTTCGACAAGGTGTTACGTCTTACTTTCGTTTGGTTGTGTACTCTGGAGGAATCTGGCTTAATTACATGCTAGCCTAGGTAGCAAGCATAACAGTCATTTCTTTCAATCGAACCATATGAACATATCTGTCGCTTAGGCCCATTGTGGCATCACAAACAATTTTCAACTCGGGGATCAAACATTTCCAAGAAGACATTAAGCCGAGTCCACAAAGAATCTTGGAATTGCAACAATCTTAAAATTTGATGGCTCGGTCACGGATGTCAGAAACTTTAGCAAGGCAATGACACAGGAGGTTAAAGTCAGTCTCTTCCTTCTCCGTTCACCCACAGATCTTGGAGAAATAATTTGCTGGAATGCCAACTCTTTCAGAATGAATATACCAAAAGGACAGTGGCTCTTACGAATAGGTATTGTGCTGTGAACGGCCCTGCGATTTAAGGACAGAAGTGTTTCGGTTGTCCTCTTCACAGCTGGACTCAGTTTGGCAATATTTTTATCGAAGGGATTGAGACTTTCTGTAAAATGAAAGTGAATAATCCAAATTACTGAGGCACTAGAAATATCCTATTGGGTTAGTTAGTTTCCTTAGTTTTCTGTAGCAGATTCTAGGATGATAGGGTTGCCATGTGTCATTGTATGGAATCAATTCCCTCTATGAGGTGTGTTATTGTTGGCGTATAAATCGCTGGCGGAGTTTCTAATCGATACAATACTTTCTAGGGGTTAAAAGACTTCTGGGCGAATAATGCGGAGCGGTGATGAAGCCACTTAATTTCTTCAAAATTCGAAAAAGCCTGGACAGGTTGGATTTAAAATATTTAAGCCATTATATCAGGGATGACAGTAAAATTTACTGTAAGTTGTGTAACACTGTTCATAATCAATGTTTGACTAAGAATTGTGTGTTTTCCATTTTGACTTTGCGTAAGCATTAGACTACCGTAGCAGATCCAAATCTCCTGTTGTTTTCCATGGATCTCTACCGAAATAGAGATGCGTTAAGTATAATAAATAGATAATCAAAGTTCCAATGAATACATATGCGTTCGTGCCAAGTATACTTAAATGTGTGCCACCCTAATATATGATTTTTTTATTATTATAAAATAAACGTACATCTGTACACTTGTATGGATTTGTGGATTTTAATCGTAACGGCATATCAAAACAGAAACTTAATAAATTTCCCATGAGTCAATAGAGAGAAAAGATCCCTTTTGAAATGGAAATAATGAACACTCGATTAATAATCATCGTTAAACGCTAAATATGTTACCAGTATGGGCATAATCGGTATGCCTTTATGATCTACTACAACATGACAGCATATTATTGGATGACACCATATTTGTGCGTAAAACAAACAACAATTTCGTGGAATGGTTTTGAACGTTTTGAATTTTGCATAAATTTGTGGTTTTTGGGACTTTAAATTTTCCATTTCATTTCACAAATCATGGAAAGTATCAATGAATGAATGCGTTCGATTTGAATACAATTCTAGGATTGGATTGATGAATAATTAATAGTTATTGGAAATGTTTATTTGTGGTGGCACTTTACTTACAATACAAAATTCCGTTTAAACAAATACAAATTTTTTTGTGGAAAAATAAACACATCATCTTTATTGAAAATGTCATCGACTAGGGGAAGAAATTATTTTCTGAGGGTTAAATAAGTTAAATTTATGAATGCAAACCCCAAATATTTTTAAAGGTTTCCTTAAAAGTCGTCTTCAAATATTTGACAACACAATCTAGAGTACAAGCTTAGTTGTCTCCTCAATCTTTTCGCACAATCAGACCCCCTTCAGGTCGTATAAAACATATCCTTAAAGGCCAGCATCAAATATTTGCATTCATAATGCATTCATAAAGTATACGAATGTATGTTTAATTGTCTCCTCCTTCTTTCCTTGGCTGGTGCCAATCTGAGGTAAAATTGTGATATTTTTTGTACAGGGGATTATGCCCAATTGTACATAAAAGATTCCATCAGTCATTTTGCCTGCTTCTCACCAGCTTACTGTGCTAATACATCGAAGACCATTCCTATGCGCATTCATAAATCTCATCCTTATACTATGTTCAGATATGCACTTTTATTGAGTCAATATTCGGCTAATTGAGTACAATATTTTAAGTGTTCAGGCATAATAATATAGCAGTTCAGCTGCTTATTCAATATTCATTTGACAGCTGGTAAACAAAACAGCTGGTTGTTTCAACAAAATTGTTTTTTTTTGTTTGTCGTTGTTGACATTTGAGTTGTCAAATATCAACAGAAAGTGTTCGGTTAATTGTAATATGCTCACTAAACACACTCATGACAGTGCTGCATTTTAAGTTTTACTCAATATTATAACAATTTGCGTATTTATTGCGTAATTAATAATTTAAACTTTTTTTGAAATATTGAGCTCAATAATGGCGTTTATTGCGATTCACGCATTAAAGTTGCATATCTGAATATCGTATTAGGCTTGGAGTACTTAATATCACAGTAGAAGCGATTCCTGACCTTAGTGGCCTCATTTTCCACAGCATCTTTCAAAAGGTTTACATAAAAGTGCCATTCTTTTCCTCAATCATGGGATGCGGATATTTGTAAAGGATTCTTATATGAATTTCTAGTTAATACAATCCGAAGAGATTAGCGTCTTTAATTCCGCTACTTGTCCTTATGTAAATTTAGATGAAAATTGAAAAGGCTAGGCCACATAACCATTGGTTTCTTCCCCACCTAAATCACGTAGACCGAATGTCTAAAGGCCACTCTTTCGCATTTCTGCAGTTGTAATGCTGTGTACCATAAACCAAACCATACATTACAACCCTTTAGTCAGGATTACATCCTAGTTTCTCACACCACTTGTTGCTGTGTGCGTTAATTTTGTACATGAGTTTGAAGTCGGCTCCGAACCACAGATTTTTTGGAGAAACTTTTCATTGACAATTTCTTTGACTTGCAGAGATTTTGCTAGAAATCTTTTGAGAGGAAGTCACCGAAGAAATATTTCTTGGTATTTTGTATTATTGTTGTAGATGTCTGACCTGGGGTTTCAACTCGGGACTCACGTTTAATAACACAATGCACTGCCTACTAGACAAAGGCGTCTTAAACTTTCGTTTTAGGTTCACTAATTCCCGCCGCTACATAACATAGAACGAACGTCTAAAGGCTACACTTTCGAATTTCTGTGGTTGTAATGCCATCTCCTATATACCCATCAGCTCTGACTAATCTGTCAGTATAAGTCTCGGACCGATAAATGCGAGTATTGGTTCAACTTTCCTCATGGTAGTAACTTTAATGCCTGATTTCTATTGCTTTTGTACTGAGGTCCTGCATTAATATGAGTATAAATGCGTTCGTAACGTATGTAATTGGTCATTACAACCCTTCAGTCAGAATTACAAACTAGTTTCTCACACCACTTATGTTGCGTGCGTTAATTTTATACATGAGTGGTGGGGCCTACAGTTTAAAGTCTATTCCGAACGACGGATTTTTGAGAAACTTTTCATGGCAGTTTTATTTACTGTCAGAGTTTTTGCCAGAAATCTGCTGAGAGGAAGTCGCCGAAGAAATACTTTTTGTATTTTGTTTTGATGTCTGGCCTGTGGCTCGAACCCTGGCTTTACGTCTAATAAGCCAACACACTATCTACTAGACTACGGCGACATAAATGCGTTCTCTTCTACTAAAACATCTAAAGAAATTGGTTCTGAAGAGATCAGAATTTCAAGGAATTTTTCAGGTTCTACGATCATAAGGACAGGCAAGGAAACTCAAATCGTTTTAGCTTCATAGAGTTCCTTACAAGTCTAGCTCACCAAAAACAAAATCGTAAACAATTTCGTTTTCTTTTCACTGAAAAAAAAGAAACCCAACCGTTACTTGCCTTATTCTTAACCCTTTATGGGTGTTTCCCCACTTAATCGATTCAAGGTCAAGATATGTTGTCTTAATGCTTTCGCTTTGTTTACGAGGCAAGTACAGGCAGGTCGGTGTGAAATAAAGGTTGGCAAAAAAAAAGGCATAAAAAAAGTGAAATCGAATCAAAAAGAATTTATTTTTATGGTCTCTTCCTGCTTTTGAGTGTGATGTTTACGATGGTGATGATGACGATTGCTGTGCTGGAGATTGTTGGAGTTCCTTTGTTCCTAAAATTAGTCGAACAAACAAATATTCTGTGTCAGGTTGGCTGGCTAAATGGATGAATGGTTGGATGCACGCATCACAATGACGATGATGATGTGAAAGATTATTGTTTTTGCATTATTTTTACCAGTCATGTACTATGTGTAGATCAGCAAAATTGAATTGAAGTTGAGTTGTTGATACAAGTACTTGAGTTAAATGCATCGTTACTTACAAATTGCCAAACAATACAACAACAATACAGTCTGTTTAACAAGAAATGAAAACAATCTGTTTTTTTTCCTTCCTTCTTTTTTTATGCCGCGAATTTTTTATGACAATTTTACAAAGAATTGTTGTTAAAAGGGCTCTTCTCGAGAACACAATAACAACATCATTGACTTGAAAAGGCTCTTAAGTAGCATTCAATGGCTTGAGTTGAGTTGAGTTATTGTAGCTGCTGTTGAGAGATGTTAAATTGCGTCTGAAGCAAAAAAAAGAAAAAAGTTTACAAACCGGTAGTAAATCAGGCAAAACGGTGTTAAAGCGTAAAACGTTTAAGGCAGTTATTGTGGGTGATTCAAAACAAATTTCATTGTCAACTTATTTTAGATACGTTTTATGTTTTTTTTTTATTATTAAAGCGATACATTCTTCTCATCACAAAACCAACATAATGGGCCTAAGGAATCCCTTTACTGAACAAGAGTTTACAGTTGCCGTTTAAAAGGCGTGCTATTAACCTTCGGCTGCTGCTGATGCATGACTGATAGTCTGATACATGACACAAATATCTTCTGATTGCCTTACAGCCAACAGAAGTTTACATTGCTTCGTATTACTTTGGGTTGAGCAAAGACCCTACCTCTTCTCATATTTTCTTTTGCCAAGTATGCTCTCGCCGTTGTCTAGTAGGTAATGTGTTGGCTTATTAGACGTAAAGCCAGGGTTCGAGCCCCAGGCCAGACATCAAAATAAAATACAAAAAGTATTTCTTCGACGACTTCCTCTCAGCAGATTTGTGGCAAAAACTCTGAGTGTAAAATAAAATTGCCATGAAAAAGTTTCTCAAAAATCTGTCGTTCGGAGTCGTCTTTAAACTGTAGGTCCCACCACTCATGTATAAAATTAACACACACAACATAAGTGGTCTGAGAAACTAGGTGGTAATTCTGACTGAAGGGTTGTAATAACCAATTAGGAATGTAAGTATTCCCTTTGGAACATTTATTCCTACTCCGCGTAAAGCTTCTGATCATATCAGCAGCGCGGAAGGCCACTTCTCGTAAGCTCATCTGCCTGTTTATTGCTGTGAACTTCAATACGACCTGGGATCCAGATTCTTTGATTCTACAGAGCCAGGTCAAAATGCCGGCTACTAAGCCAGGCTCTTGGATAGTATAATGCAGGACTCAGAACTCTTCTTATTGCAATTGCCCAACAAACGTTTACATTGAATCAAATTCTCTTGGCTTCAGAATAGGCTCTAATTCTCCCCATTCTTCCTTTTGCCAAGTATACCTACAGTGGTGGCCTTATAATTAGAAACGACTTTGCAGCATGAATGTTTGTTAATTTGTTTTACAGTTTATGGGATCAAAGGCTTTGTTTGGAGAACATCTTACATACGTTTTTCCATCAGATTAAGACAAATTAAACTTAGATTCGTCACTCCAGAGAACTCTTTTCCAGAAACATCGTTTCTAATTATAAGGCTACCACTATATAAATCCCTACTACACAGAAAGGTTCTGGCTGTATCACCGGCGAGGACGCTCCCCTCCCCGTAAGCCTCCCGTGCTCGTAAGCTCTCCTCCTCGTAAGCTCCCCTCCTCATAAGCTCTTCTCTTCGTAAGCTCGTAAGCTCATGACCTGGGATCCAGCAGTGCTTGTAACCTGTCTAGCTGATTCAGTTTTCGTGTTAATCCAGTTCACCTCATACGAGCAAAGTGTCCTTAGATTCTGTACTGGAGAATTTTCCTTTCGAAAGTTAACAAATGTTTCTCGTTTTTGATATGAATTCTTGGATGGATGACATGGTGTCATGTTGCGAATACTAATAACCCGAAAGTTGTTCTATTTTTTGCTCTCACATCTTTTGTGGATCAGACAAATTCTGCTGACATTTCATTTTTATGGTAAGGGTTCTGCGTTCCAAATTCTACCAGCATTTAATGGAGAGTGATGAAACTCATGTCTGTTACTATGGAAAATTCTGCTAGGCTGCCATCCCTACTATCACTTTAGTTGTTTGAACTTGTCTTAAAGAAGATTTGGGAATCTGTTTTGTGTTATTGTACTCTGTTTAGTTGTAGAAATTTGTTTGGGTTATGAGAGACTGCCATTAAGCTGTTCTCAGACGAAGTCTCTCCCATCAAACACCCATCAAATCTCAGAGGACATTGTTTCTAGAACATGATTTTACACATAATTTCGATGCAATTGTTATCCTGCATAGGAATTTAATTGATTCAGTGAAAAATATTCCCAATTTTAAGGAAACCCCCATAAACATTTTTCTATGTATTGCAAGATATTATTGCTCTATGTGAGCAATAATAGTCATATCAATTGATTGTTCAAATAAGATTTAAAATTTCCTTAAAATAATTAATAATTTCTGATAAATAATAAACATTTGAATAATTAATGCCATCAGCCAATAAATAATTTCTAGAAAATCATAAAAAATCACTTTTTTGGTTTGTCAAACAATTTGATAAACATTGCTTATACTGATCTGATGCAAAGTCATAAAAAAAGATATGTTTTCTATGCATTGTCTGTCACTGTGATAAAAAAGATTTAAAATTATTTTCAAGTAATTAATAATTTCTCACCTGCAACCAATAAATAAATTCCAGAAAAACATTTACATTTTTTATCTCTTTTTCGATTTTTTTTCTTTTGTTTTTCAAATAATTTCTTAATCCCGTCTCGTCCTTTCCAGTTTTTTTTTTTGAAATCATCAGTAGAAATATATTTGTTTTGATTTTTCTGTTTTTGGTTTGAATTATTCTTAGATTTTTATTGTGATTCATTTTCATAATAAATCGCGTGATGAAATGTCAAATTGTTAAACAAAAACAAAATATTTTCAAAATATTACCTCACATACCCTACACTGCCTTGAATGGTAGTTTAGATAAGATTATATGGGACCTCCTTTCAGTTTTGTTCACGTACTGTCTAGATTTGTTGTGTATTTCCATTCAAAGTCTTTTCTAGGTAGTGTCTTATGGTTTTATCCTCCTCTAATGGAAAGTGTAAGATGCACAATGAATTGGTTTCGCCACAGCTTCACCCAATACAACAACCCAACAGAAAAATAGCAATCCTATCATGCTACAGTAGACCTACCGAAGTCGCCGTAGTCTAGTAGGTACTGTGTTGGCTTATTAGATGTAAAGCCAGGGTTCGAGCCCCAGGCCAGACATCAAGACAAAATACAAGTATTTTTTTCGGCGACTTTCTCTCAGCGGATTTGTGGCAAAAAATCTGAGAGTAAATAAAATTGCCATGAAAAAGTTTCTCAAAAATCTGTCGTTCCGAGTTGACTTTAAACTGTAGGTCCCGCCACTCATGTATAAAATTAACACACACAAGATAAGTGGTGTGAGAAACTAGGACGTTGTACAATGGGTCAATTCGACCTTCGGGTACTGTACTTGTCTTAGTTGACAAGTACACGTCCTCTAACCTAACCTAACCTAACCTAACCTACCGACACAATTGGTGGAAAAACTTAACTAAAGGCACAGAAACAACTCAACGAGTCATTTACTTACTTAATTGAACATTACAACCCTTCAATTATGATTACGACATTCTTAGTTTATCACACCACCCATGTTGTGCCACGTTAGTCGACTCCGAACAACAGATTTTTAAGAGGGATTTCATGACAATTTTTTATTTATTCTTCGAGTTTTTGCAAGAAGACTGCTGGGAGAAAGTCGCCAAAAGAAATAATTTTTTTATATTTCATAGTGTTTGTGATTTCTGAGTAGGGGTTTGAACCACAGGCTCGCATTTAACACACTTCTTTCTAGACTATGGCGATTTCAGTCCAATTCTATAAAAATACTCATAGGTGGGGCCGCCCCCCCAAGGAATCTGATGGACGCACTTAGGACCCATGGGGCCCATTGTAATTCCACAGTTCATGTTAACTATCCCCTAGTCTTGGAACTACTTAGACCTTACAATGAAGCGACTCAAACTGCCGTCGTCAATATTAGACAAACCACTTACACTCAGCCACAAAAGTATACATACGGTTACCAAATTTCAGAAATTTTTTAACCAATCCGTTTTCGTTGAAAATCTTTATAATTGTCTGACATCTTTCTTCGATTTTAAGAAATTTCAGAAATTTGTGAAATTTGTTAATCGGATGTATACTTTTGTGGGCCCGTGCAGGGCCACAATTCAGTTCAATTTCAGAAATTTTTTAACCAATGCACCACAAAACACCGTCTTAAAATCGAGGAAACTATAAAGATTTTCAACGAAAACGGATACTTTAGTAACTGTGTGTTGATCATCGATGTAGTAAGCACCAAGACGTCTCTTTCTTCTAGTGCCGGGCATAGTTCCCAGTAGATGAGGAACAGTCTCTTCTTAATCCTCGCTCCTGCAGCTTCTACAGAAATCATTTGCGTGGTGTCCCAGACTAATGCGCCTCGCGTGGAAACCCGTAATGTAGTGCCACGTCACGACTCTAATGGCCTTGCAGTGCGCCCTCCATCCAGCCTTGGCCAGATTGTGCGCGCCACTCTGCCCTTATTCGAAGCTGCCCACATGCGGTTTAAAGAGTCCGTGATATTGTTGTTAATCATGAGCTTGCAGTTCCCCGAAGGTACCACAATATTCAAGAATTAGTCGGAGAGTTCTATGGTTGTGCCGTGTCTGGCCAGTTCATCCGCCCGGCAGGTGCCCGGGATATCATTGTGTCCCGAAATAAAAATACTGATACTGATACTGTTACTGACATACCGTAATATCGTTTATGAATACAGTAATCCTTCGATTTACGTCGCCTCGACTAACATTGTTTCGATTTACGTCGTCAAATTTTTTGTTCCCTCTAACTTCAACTTGCATCGTCATTCGATTTACGTCGCCTTTTTTTTGGAACCAACTGCGACGTAAATCGGGGGATTACTGTAACTTTTTCAAGTTCCTTGTTAAAAACATACTACTTTGTGGTATGAGCAATATGAAATTCGATTTACGTCGTTTTGATTTATCGAGGGATTACTGTACAATAGCGTTATGGAATATCAGTAGTATGTTTATGGCGTTTCGGGGGCACTTATTTCATACAAAATTTGGCTCATGCCTACGCTACAGTCGGTAGTGTCGGTTAGTCGATAGGTTTGTAACATGTAATGTGAAAATGTATATACGTATGTACGAATGTTTGGACGGACAGAATGAGTGTGTGCGTAACATGTAATGTGGATCTACACCTATATAGTTGTTGTGTGTTTTTTATTTTTTTTTGTATATTTAATTAGAAGGATCTTTAATTTTAAATGTGATAAGAAAGAGTAGGTTGGTTGTGCGGTTGTTTTTATTTTTTGTGTGATTTAATTTGAAGGATCTGTAATTTTAAGATGATAACAAATTCTTGGCACGTATTGTTCATGATCACAGGTAGAAGAAATAGAAATATAAACTATTAAGAAAGGGTAGGTTGGTTGTGCGGTTGTTTTTAATTTGATGAGAAAGAAATGTATAGTTGTGCCTGTGGGTTTTTTTTTCACGCATAAGTATAAGTAATATCTGTTTTCACATAATTGAATTTACTGATTGATCTACAACACCCCAGAGTATAAAGAGACTTGTTTTAAGGATTTAGAATTTTTTAGTTTTACTGTTTTAAATAAATGAAATTATAGAATAAAGGGATTAATTAAAACAAATTAGTTTTTTTTTTTTTTTTTAGGTATACATATTTTATTTTTAGATTTTGTTATTTTGTACAATACAATACATATATCTACTTAATATAATAATAGTTAAACATTCGTTTATACAGATTAAATAACTTAAATGTTAACAAATATTGTGTATAGAATGTTTGACATCGACAAATGTTGAAAGATTGTGAATAAGTATTTTCACAATAATACAAACGTATGACATATTAATACATAAAAATGGATAATTTACATAATTACAAGTTCTTAATTCATTTATAAGTTTCATAAATAAATCTATATGCTCTTTATCAATCTGATTACTATGTTTTGTTAATAAATAGTTCTTCCAATTCAGCTGATGTTACCATTTTTGTTCCCCTTCTTTAAAAATTTAATAGTAGGTTGTGTTAGTGCGGGACGATGTACTCTGAATTATTTCATTTTAATTTATATTTATTGAATAAAAATTTTAAACACAAGTGCCCACAATTAAATGTATTAAATTTTTGGTTTCGTTCATAATTATATTCAATAGGAAATTTTAAGTAGTTGACAATCTCAAGTGGTGGTTGTAAGTTTCCAAAGCTATCAAAGTATTCCTTATAGTTGTGGTTTTTATAATATGCTACCCAATGTGTTCCCATACCATTTGAATCATCTAAATTAACAATGCCGCATTCTTGTTTGAATGGTTTTTCAGGTAAAGAATCACGCATGAAAACACCCCTAAAATGTTTGAGATGTCTTCCATATTTATTCAAATCCAAATCTGTTAATGGGCGATTGGGAAGGGTATCTAATAGTTTTTTGGAGCTGGACTATAGTAGAGACCATATCCAGTTTTATATGGTTTGAGGTACAATCCTTTACCCATTGCAATTGATTCCATATATCTATTATGACGGTTAGCTTCAGCCAATTGTTCTTTTCCATTTTTGATAGCATTTACTGCTTTGACAATAGCGGATCCTCCACTTGCCAAACCACCAAGCGCTGACAATGCTGTTAGTACGGGAATAAGTGGAAGAAATCCTCCAATTTTCGGTACAGGTATAACTCTCGGTATTATAATGTCTGCTCGCTTTTTCCCTTTAAAATTTGAATGAATAGCCTTTTGAGCTATTTTAACAGCATCATTTATATCAAGGGGTTTCTGTTCTTTCAATTGTTTTAAAGTTTTTCTCACAGTAGCTGTGAATAATTTCTTATTACACTTATTCATTTTTCCTTTTCTTTTCTTATGTCTCTGCTCCTTCAAACCTAATCCAAATTTCACTTTAGCTTTCATAGCGTTTGTCACAAACCACGCGTTAGCACGTTCTTTAATATCACTATCTTTAGATTTAACTCGTTGCCAGGCTTTTTCAGCTAATATTTGATCTGCTTGATGTCTTATGTCTATATCTTTTGATTGTGAATATGCAATATCGTGCTCTCTACAAGCTGCGTCTAATAAATTTATACCCTTATCTCCTCTTGCTAAACGTTTTTCAAGTTTTGTACCAGGTCCACAAAACTGATAACCAGGTAGATGTAATTCAACAGGTACTTTATTTATTAAGTTGTTTACAAATCCTCTTCTCATCTTACACTGGCTGAGGTTTTGTTTTGACTGTAGATTATAACAAATTTTTTTTCGTTACTTTTATACCTCTTCGCAAAAATAACTGAAATCAAAACGATCTCCTATATATACAGCAATTTATATGATTTCAGTATGTTAATTTTTTGATATTGATTTTGATCTGCTTTGTATCTGATCACGATCTACTTTACATCTGATCACGATCTGCTTTGTATCTGCTCACGATCTACTTTATATCTGATAACGATCTACTTTTTTGGTTTTGTCTATTTTATTTTAATTTTTTTTATTTTTTTTTTTTTTTTTTTTTGACATTACCATGTTTTAGGTATACATGTTCTACCTCAATGTTTAAATTGTTTATTTGATCAGCTAGATCATCATGTATTTGTGTTATATGTTTTTCGATTACGATATTTTTGTTTTTATGGTTATATTTATTAAAACCTTCTCCAAATTTATTAATATAAGACATTTCTTTCACTCTTCTAATAAATTATGTTAGCTTCTTTAAGTTCTTCGATAATAGAGATTATTTCGTTTTGATGATTGTTGTGACCAGAACCTTCCGATGAAAGAAGTAAACGTAGTCTGTCAACTAGTTCATTAGGATCATCCCAATGTATGTAATTTGATCTCAGATTATTTTGTAATTTTAGCATTAAACCACTGCCTTTTGTTAAAATGTTTGTTGTTGTTTCGAATAAACGTTTAATTATTCGTATATATTTGAAGGCTCGTGTTCCTTTCACTTGTTCATTAGGTTCATAGCGACGTTTATGTGCATTGGTATTAATTAAAATCTCTTTATATTTTTTCAAATCATTTTTAGAATAATGGAGAGGTTTTTTATGAAATACTAGTTCAAATAATCCACGCGTCATTTTCAATTTCATATTCCCTATCTGCATAGTATTATCTCTATTAAATATTAATTTTTCCTTGCCATATCTCCAACTACCGTCTACATCTTGATTAAAACCATAAATTTTATCCAATTGCTTATTATTAATAAGTGTTTGTATATTTTCAAATAATGGAGAGCTTTTCGTCAGCTTTAAACATTGTTTTCTTTCCAAGTTCTTGATACATGTACTTGATACAGGTCTATTATGGTCATAGTTTTTTTCACCATCATTATCATCAGTTGAAATATTTTCATACTGAAAATCGTTATTATCACCGTTTACATCATCATAATCATCGCCATCATCAATAGTGTTGTCTATATCTTTATGCTTATCTTCAAGTTTTCCGATGATTTCATTAACACCATTTACGTCATAATAATCATCATCATCATCAATAGTGTTGTCTGTATCCGTATACTTATCTTCGAGTTTTCCAATGATTTCATTATCACCGTTTACATCATAATAATCATCGTCATCATTAATAGTGTTGTCTATATCCTTATGCTTATGTTCAAGTTTTCCGATGATTTTATTATCATCATTTACATCATCATAATCATCCTCGCCATCAAAAGTGTTGTCTATATCCTTGTATTTATCTTTAAGTTTTCCAATGATTTTTTTAAGTGGTTTTGTTATTGGTTGAAAGGTATCTTCTAATAAATTAACTCTATCTATTTGATTCAGTTTAATATTTTTTAACTTTTTCTTTAGAACAGCCCTTGTTTTTACAAGATCTTCCAACACTTTATTATGATAATTTTTAGACATTATAATAATTTTTTTATTGAATTTGATCTGGTTATGATCTGCTCGCTATCTGATTATGATCTGCTTTGTATCTGATTACGATCTACTTTATATCTGATCACGAACTGCTTGCTATCTGGTCACGATCTGATTTATACCTGATCACGATCTGCTTGATGGCTTGTGTCTATATCCATTGATTTTGAGTACGCTATATCGTGCTTTCTACAATCTACATCCAATAAATTATTCCTTTATTTCCTTTATTCTTGCTATTCGTTTTGAAGTTTTGTATCAAGGTCCACAAAACTGATAAACAGGTGGATGTAATTCAACATATAATTTGTTTATTAAGTTGTCTACAAATCTTCTTCCAATCTTACACTGATTAGGTGTTTTTCTTTTGACTATAGTTTATAACCATTTTTTTCATTACTTTCATACCTCTTCGCATGAAACACTACACCAGCTATACTAGCAAGCTGTACTAGCTATACTAGCAAGCTGTACAATCTGTACTAGCTATACTAGCAAGCTGTACTAGCTATACTAGCAAGCTGTACAATCTGTACTAGCTATACTAGCAAGCTGTACTAGCTATACTAGCAAGCTGTACAATCTGTACTAGCTATACTAGCAAGCTGTACTAGCTATACTAGCAAGCTATACAATCTGTACTAGCTATACTAGCAAGCTGTACTAGCTATACTAGCAAGCTATACAATCTGTACTAGCTATACTAGCAAGCTGTACAATCTGTACTAGCTATACTAGCAAGCTGTACTAGCTATACTAGCAAGCTATACAATCTGTACTAGCTATACTAGCAAGCTGTACAATCTGTACTAGCTATACTAGCAAGCTGTACTAGCTATACTAGCAAGCTGTACAATCTGTACTAGCTATACTAGCAAGCTGTACTAGCTATACTAGCAAGCTATACAATCTGTACTAGCTATACTAGCAAGCTGTAGTAGCTATATCAGCTATACCTGCTATACCAGCTATATCAGCTATACCAGCTATACCTGCTATACCAGCTATACCTGCTATATCAGCTATACCAGCTATACCAGCTATACCTGCTATACCAGCTATACCAGCTATACCAGCTATACCTGCTATACCAGCTATACCAGCTATACCTGCTATACCAGCTATATCAGCTATACCAGCTATACCTGCTATACCAGCTATACCAGCTATACCTGCTATACCAGCTATATCAGCTATACCAGCTATACCTGCTATACCTGCTATACCTGCTATATCAGCTATACCTGCTATACCTGCTATACCTGCTATACCTGCTATACCTGCTATATCAGCTATACCAGCTATACCAGGTATATATTGTATATATTGCTATATATACCTGGTATAGCTGGTATAGCTGGTATAGCTGGTATAGCTGGTATAGCTGGTATAGCAGGTATAGCAGGTATAGCTGATATAGCAGGTATAGCTGGTATAGCAGGTATAGCTGATATAGCAGGTATAGCAGGTATAGCAGGTATAGCAGGTATAGCTGATATAGCAGGTATAGCAGGTATAGCTGATATAGCAGGTATAGCAGGTATAGCAGGTATAGCTGGTATAGCTGATATAGCTGGTATAGCAGGTATAGCTGGTATAGCTGGTATAGCAGGTATAGCTGGTATAGCTGATATAGCTGGTATAGCAGGTATAGCTGGTATAGCTGGTATAGCAGGTATAGCTGGTATAGCTGGTATAGCTGGTATAGCAGGTATAGCTGGTATAGCTGGTATAGCTGATATAGCAGGTATAGCTGGTATAGCAGGTATAGCTGGTATAGCTGATATAGCTGGTATAGCAGGTATAGCAGGTATAGCTGATATAGCTACTACAGCTTGCTAGTATAGCTAGTACAGATTGTATAGCTTGCTAGTATAGCTAGTACAGCTTGCTAGTATAGCTAGTACAGATTGTACAGCTTGCTAGTATAGCTAGTACAGCTTGCTAGTATAGCTAGTACAGATTGTACAGCTTGCTAGTATAGCTAGTACAGATTGTATAGCTTGCTAGTATAGCTAGTACAGCTTGCTAGTATAGCTAGTACAGATTGTACAGCTTGCTAGTATAGCTAGTACAGATTGTATAGCTTGCTAGTATAGCTAGTACAGCTTGCTAGTATAGCTAGTACAGATTGTATAGCTTGCTAGTATAGCTAGTACAGCTTGCTAGTATAGCTAGTACAGATTGTACAGCTTGCTAGTATAGCTAGTACAGCTTGCTAGTATAGCTAGTACAGATTGTACAGCTTGCTAGTATAGCTAGTACAGCTTGCTAGTATAGCTAGTACAGATTGTACAGCTTGCTAGTATAGCTAGTACAGCTTGCTAGTATAGCTGGTGTAGTGTTTCATGCGAAGAGGTATGAAAGTAATGAAAAAAATGGTTATAAACTATAGTCAAAAGAAAAACACCTAATCAGTGTAAGATTGGAAGAAGATTTGTAGACAACTTAATAAACAAATTATATGTTGAATTACATCCACCTGTTTATCAGTTTTGTGGACCTTGATACAAAACTTCAAAACGAATAGCAAGAATAAAGGAAATAAAGGAATAATTTATTGGATGTAGATTGTAGAAAGCACGATATAGCGTACTCAAA
This sequence comes from Sarcophaga carnaria, assembly GCA_958299815.1. Lineage (NCBI taxonomy): Eukaryota > Metazoa > Arthropoda > Insecta > Diptera > Sarcophagidae > Sarcophaga > Sarcophaga carnaria. The sequence continues at coordinate 12,237,768 of OY283153.1, forward strand.
ATCAATGGATATAGACACAAGCCATCAAGCAGATCGTGATCAGGTATAAATCAGATCGTGACCAGATAGCAAGCAGTTCGTGATCAGATATAAAGTAGATCGTAATCAGATACAAAGCAGATCATAATCAGATAGCGAGCAGATCATAACCAGATCAAATTCAATAAAAAAATTATTATAATGTCTAAAAATTATCATAATAAAGTGTTGGAAGATCTTGTAAAAACAAGGGCTGTTCTAAAGAAAAAGTTAAAAAATATTAAACTGAATCAAATAGATAGAGTTAATTTATTAGAAGATACCTTTCAACCAATAACAAAACCACTTAAAAAAATCATTGGAAAACTTAAAGATAAATACAAGGATATAGACAACACTTTTGATGGCGAGGATGATTATGATGATGTAAATGATGATAATAAAATCATCGGAAAACTTGAACATAAGCATAAGGATATAGACAACACTATTAATGATGACGATGATTATTATGATGTAAACGGTGATAATGAAATCATTGGAAAACTCGAAGATAAGTATACGGATACAGACAACACTATTGATGATGATGATGATTATTATGACGTAAATGGTGTTAATGAAATCATCGGAAAACTTGAAGATAAGCATAAAGATATAGACAACACTATTGATGATGGCGATGATTATGATGATGTAAACGGTGATAATAACGATTTTCAGTATGAAAATATTTCAACTGATGATAATGATGGTGAAAAAAACTATGACCATAATAGACCTGTATCAAGTACATGTATCAAGAACTTGGAAAGAAAACAATGTTTAAAGCTGACGAAAAGCTCTCCATTATTTGAAAATATACAAACACTTATTAATAATAAGCAATTGGATAAAATTTATGGTTTTAATCAAGATGTAGACGGTAGTTGGAGATATGGCAAGGAAAAATTAATATTTAATAGAGATAATACTATGCAGATAGGGAATATGAAATTGAAAATGACGCGTGGATTATTTGAACTAGTATTTCATAAAAAACCTCTCCATTATTCTAAAAATGATTTGAAAAAATATAAAGAGATTTTAATTAATACCAATGCACATAAACGTCGCTATGAACCTAATGAACAAGTGAAAGGAACACGAGCCTTCAAATATATACGAATAATTAAACGTTTATTCGAAACAACAACAAACATTTTAACAAAAGGCAGTGGTTTAATGCTAAAATTACAAAATAATCTGAGATCAAATTACATACATTGGGATGATCCTAATGAACTAGTTGACAGACTACGTTTACTTCTTTCATCGGAAGGTTCTGGTCACAACAATCATCAAAACGAAATAATCTCTATTATCGAAGAACTTAAAGAAGCTAACATAATTTATTAGAAGAGTGAAAGAAATGTCTTATATTAATAAATTTGGAGAAGGTTTTAATAAATATAACCATAAAAACAAAAATATCGTAATCGAAAAACATATAACACAAATACATGATGATCTAGCTGATCAAATAAACAATTTAAACATTGAGGTAGAACATGTATACCTAAAACATGGTAATGTCAAAAAAAAAAAAAAAAAAAAATAAAAAAAATTAAAATAAAATAGACAAAACCAAAAAAGTAGATCGTTATCAGATATAAAGTAGATCGTGAGCAGATACAAAGCAGATCGTGATCAGATGTAAAGTAGATCGTGATCAGATACAAAGCAGATCAAAATCAATATCAAAAAATTAACATACTGAAATCATATAAATTGCTGTATATATAGGAGATCGTTTTGATTTCAGTTATTTTTGCGAAGAGGTATAAAAGTAACGAAAAAAAATTTGTTATAATCTACAGTCAAAACAAAACCTCAGCCAGTGTAAGATGAGAAGAGGATTTGTAAACAACTTAATAAATAAAGTACCTGTTGAATTACATCTACCTGGTTATCAGTTTTGTGGACCTGGTACAAAACTTGAAAAACGTTTAGCAAGAGGAGATAAGGGTATAAATTTATTAGACGCAGCTTGTAGAGAGCACGATATTGCATATTCACAATCAAAAGATATAGACATAAGACATCAAGCAGATCAAATATTAGCTGAAAAAGCCTGGCAACGAGTTAAATCTAAAGATAGTGATATTAAAGAACGTGCTAACGCGTGGTTTGTGACAAACGCTATGAAAGCTAAAGTGAAATTTGGATTAGGTTTGAAGGAGCAGAGACATAAGAAAAGAAAAGGAAAAATGAATAAGTGTAATAAGAAATTATTCACAGCTACTGTGAGAAAAACTTTAAAACAATTGAAAGAACAGAAACCCCTTGATATAAATGATGCTGTTAAAATAGCTCAAAAGGCTATTCATTCAAATTTTAAAGGGAAAAAGCGAGCAGACATTATAATACCGAGAGTTATACCTGTACCGAAAATTGGAGGATTTCTTCCACTTATTCCCGTACTAACAGCATTGTCAGCGCTTGGTGGTTTGGCAAGTGGAGGATCCGCTATTGTCAAAGCAGTAAATGCTATCAAAAATGGAAAAGAACAATTGGCTGAAGCTAACCGTCATAATAGATATATGGAATCAATTGCAATGGGTAAAGGATTGTACCTCAAACCATATAAAACTGGATATGGTCTCTACTATAGTCCAGCTCCAAAAAACTATTAGATACCCTTCCCAATCGCCCATTAACAGATTTGGATTTGAATAAATATGGAAGACATCTCAAACATTTTAGGGGTGTTTTCATGCGTGATTCTTTACCTGAAAAACCATTCAAACAAGAATGCGGCATTGTTAATTTAGATGATTCAAATGGTATGGGAACACATTGGGTAGCATATTATAAAAACCACAACTATAAGGAATACTTTGATAGCTTTGGAAACTTACAACCACCACTTGAGATTGTCAACTACTTAAAATTTCCTATTGAATATAATTATGAACGAAACCAAAAATTTAATACATTTAATTGTGGGCACTTGTGTTTAAAATTTTTATTCAATAAATATAAATTAAAATGAAATAATTCAGAGTACATCGTCCCGCACTAACACAACCTACTATTAAATTTTTAAAGAAGGGGAACAAAAATGGTAACATCAGCTGAATTGGAAGAACTATTTATTAACAAAACATAGTAATCAGATTGATAAAGAGCATATAGATTTATTTATGAAACTTATAAATGAATTAAGAACTTGTAATTATGTAAATTATCCATTTTTATGTATTAATATGTCATACGTTTGTATTATTGTGAAAATACTTATTCACAATCTTTCAACATTTGTCGATGTCAAACATTCTATACACAATATTTGTTAACATTTAAGTTATTTAATCTGTATAAACGAATGTTTAACTATTATTATATTAAGTAGATATATGTATTGTATTGTACAAAATAACAAAATCTAAAAATAAAATATGTATACCTAAAAAAAAAAAAAAAACTAATTTGTTTTAATTAATCCCTTTATTCTATAATTTCATTTATTTAAAACAGTAAAACTAAAAAATTCTAAATCCTTAAAACAAGTCTCTTTATACTCTGGGGTGTTGTAGATCAATCAGTAAATTCAATTATGTGAAAACAGATATTACTTATACTTATGCGTGAAAAAAAAACCCACAGGCACAACTATACATTTCTTTCTCATCAAATTAAAAACAACCGCACAACCAACCTACCCTTTCTTAATAGTTTATATTTCTATTTCTTCTACCTGTGATCATGAACAATACGTGCCAAGAATTTGTTATCATCTTAAAATTACAGATCCTTCAAATTAAATCACACAAAAAATAAAAACAACCGCACAACCAACCTACTCTTTCTTATCACATTTAAAATTAAAGATCCTTCTAATTAAATATACAAAAAAAAAATAAAAAACACACAACAACTATATAGGTGTAGATCCACATTACATGTTACGCACACACTCATTCTGTCCGTCCAAACATTCGTACATACGTATATACATTTTCACATTACATGTTACAAACCTATCGACTAACCGACACTACCGACTGTAGCGTAGGCATGAGCCAAATTTTGTATGAAATAAGTGCCCCCGAAACGCCATAAACATACTACTAATATCACATCGGAAGCTTTCTCAAAATCTACGAAAAACTGACATTTTTCAGATTGTTCAGTGATATTGCGTTGGCACTAGGTACACCACACAACACATGGAGCTAGTAACAGCAAATTGAGAAGTATAGAAAGCTCCTTGCAAATGTACCATTACCTTGGTACACTGCATCAGAAAAGTATTCGAATCATTTGTACAACTTGAGGTCAAATAAAGGTGACAAAAAAAGCGTTGATGCTTTCTGTTGTTGTTCATGAACTTGTTTCTAAAATGTTTGGGTATATTTTAATGCCAGAATATGCTTGAATAGTTGAAGAACCTCGGATCAAACTGTAATATTTGCCAACAAATTTTTCTAAACAACCAACTTTATTTTTCACTATGTCTTGATGGAAGGTAGCATAGCATGTAATCGGCCTTGTCTAATTATAAATTTTTCTACATATCTTTCTTACTCTTGTTGTTGTTGTTGTAGCTGAAATCATATTTTTTAAATTTCAATCACGTTTTGTGGTCATTGGACGCATGAACAAAATAAACGAAATCGAAAAAGACGAAAAAAAAACAGAAATATAAAGAGAAATATTTGCCAAAAATAACAACAACAACAACAATCATACGAGATAAATATTTTTATTATTTTTTGTTTTCTTTAAAAAAAACCAAAAAACCAAAAAAAACCGTTTAAAAAAATAAATAAATAATCAGTTAAATAAATAAATAACAGTAAACAAAACAATACAATGTTTATTTAAAGTAATTAATTAATTGCACACACTGTACGGTACATACTTGTCATTGAGTAAGACTGCAGGTTAGTAAGATGCAGGACTTTTTTTCTGATAAGAATCGTTTGAAAAGTGTCATTTGTAAGCCTTATCTGGGTTAACATGTTATACTATATGTACGTACAGTGGTGGAATTATAATTAGACACGACTTAGCAACATGTGTGTTTGTTAATTTGTTTTACAGTTTTCACTGTGTACCTGTGATCAAAGGCTAGGTTTGGAAGACGTCTTACATACGTTTTTCTATCAGGTTGGGACAAATTAAACTTAAATTCGTCACTCCAGAGAACTCTGTTCCAAAAACATCGTTTCTAATTATAAGGCCACCACTGTATGTGCGTCGTTTGAATATAATGCCTTGACCTTAGGCAGACCTTCTATTTTCGTACTAATTTTGCTATAAAATATAACGCGATACAATCCACCAACCCACGACATAGATCGGTAGCTTTGTCTAGTCCAATTGGTGAAATTGCGGCCAATATTCCATCAAATATTAACAACAATCGATTCAGAACGTTTTCTTTTAAATTCAAAGCATATTGCATATCTTCTTAATCAACTAAACAAGATATCTATCTACTGTAGCAAGTTCTAGAACGATAGGGTTGCAAATGTTAGTGCCTAGAAACAATTTCCTCTATGAAAATATCTCGCGGTATTGTATTGGGTGTAATGGTGAAGAATACTGTCCATTCAGTTCCACTGTTTTCCAAGTCAAAGAGTGCTCAGCATTTTTATGAGTAACGCTACTGCTGGTACTTTCCCTTAGGGGTTCGGAGTTTCTGGTTGAATTATTTTTTATTTTTTTAGATGGATGCTTGGGTTTGTAGTCCAGCAGTTTAGGCAATACACCACGCGCACTTCTTTGGATTGCTTATAATATGTTCAGATATGCACCTTTATTGAGTCAATATTCGGTTTATTGAGTACAATATTTTAAGTGTTCAGACATTATAATATACGCAAAATAATACTTTTTCAATATTCATTTGACAGTCGGTAAACAAAACAGCTGGTTGTTTCAACAAAATTGTTTTTTTTTTGCCGTTGTTGACATTTGAGTTGTCAAATATCAACAGAAAGTGTTCGGATAATTGTAATATGCGCACTGAACATGCTTATGATAGCGCTGTATTTTAACAATTTGCGTATTTATTGCGCAATAATTAATTGAAACTTTATATGAAATATTGAGCTCATTAATGGCGTTTATTGCGATTTACGCAATAAAGGTGCATATCTGAACACCGTATTAGACGTCAAATATTACCCACAAAATAATTGGGAACCGCTTGATTCCGACTGGGTAAAAAGGAGTATGAATCCCACAGGCTACAGACTGAAACTGGAATAGAGGGTGACCCCATATATTCGCCTTTGGCCCCATTTGCTAAGCTATCTTGTATTTAATCGAAATCACATTATCAGTCCTAAGATTGCGTACTCAAATTCGAATTCTGGTTATAGAAAATGAAGTTTCCCAGAATGCCGCTTCTCTCAGATACTCACGCGTTGTGGTTTTGCTTCACCACCCAGTCATCTCGTTAAGGACAACGAGAGGCCTTATAATCTCTTTTAATATATTGAATATATCTTGAGACATGGAAAGTATTTGACATGATAGTCACAAAAGTTGGCAGGGCATCCGTATTATACGCCACAATGTCATTTGCTGTTCTTTGACGTCCGTACTTCCCCGATTAACAGTTGAAAGGGAAACTCACAAAAACACCATAAAAAAATCACCTTTTATTAGAAGTACTGCTGACTAATGTGTTTTGAAAGACCCATTCAAACATAGAGTAGGCTGGCGAGTTTGACTGTATTTAGTTGAAGAGAAACAACCAAATGGCTGTCGATAGGATTGATACCCAGTAATGTTGCTCTTAAGAATTTTGTGTACAGTATATAGAGCAGTAGGCCTTGCTACATGCACTCCCTACAAATTCCAACAAACTTCTCTGGGTACGTGTACAATCCTGCCAACCTTTTTTCAAATACTTCCACCATCCGCTTCCCGAAAAGGAGTCGATTATGCTACGTATAAATCGATGGAAGTGAGGTTTATGGGATTGACAAACAACAAAGTGAATTTCGTCGTATTAAAGCTCTAGTTGAAGGCATCGGGGTTAGGTTTTGCATGTAGAAACGGTCGTGGATATATAAATTAGAATTAAAGGCTTGGGACTAGAAGATGCCGTAGTCTAGTAGGTAGTGTGTTGGCTTATTAGACGTAAAGCCAGGGTTCGAGACCCAGGTCAGACATCAAGACAAAATACAAAAAGTATTTCTTCGGCGACTTTCTCTCAGCAGATTTCTGGCAAAATTTCTGAGTGTAAAATACAAATGCCATGAAAAAGTTTCTAAAAAAATCTGTCGTTCGGAGTCGACTTTAAACTGTAGGTCCCACCACTCATGTATTAAATTAACACACACAACATAAGTTTGTGAGAAACTAGGTCGTTGTACAATGGGTCAATTCAACCTTCGGGTACTGTACCTGTCTTAATTGACAAGTACACGTACTCTAACCTAACCTAACCTAAAGGCTTGGGACAGATGTATTGATAAGATTTTTAGAGAAATAGAGCATGAGATTGATCGATTGAAGATGATTGATGGGATTGGATTGAATATTACTGAGCTGCAGATGGTTACTCTAACCTAAAGTCGTATTTCCAGCTCCTAGGAGGGGTAAATGCCCTAAAATACTTACAAGTAGTCATTTTAAAGTGAATTTTCAATATCAATTGATCTCCCTTTTAGAACATATCCTTGCTACAAATGACTTTCATTTGATATTTTCCTGTTTACACAATACGTATATGAATTAAGGAAAATTGAACTTGAACTTCACGTAACCATTGTAAAATACAAAAACAATGAAACAATAACAGAAAAAAACGAATAAAATTCAAAGGAATTTTAATTAAATCATAATCATCATTCAAGTATATCAGAGGCAGGCGGCAATGCATGAATAATTTTGCAAATTTTGATTTCTCATCACTCGTCAATCGTCGTTTGTTCGTCGTCGTCAATTGTTTCAGATTGAAAGATTGAAGCCACTGCAAACAACAATTCATCAAGACAATTGCAGTGCCTGCCTGCCTGCCTTGCACCCGATAATGATACGGCAAGTTGTCAATTGGACAAGCGTTCATTATTTAAGTATTCAATTAGTTTGACGGGCTGCTTGGCTGGTTGTGGTTGAAAGCCTCTTTAAGGCTTTATAGGCTATGGAAGCATAACAAAAGCAAGACTCACGTCTTGTTTTTCTTTCTTTCTTTCATGCTTTTTTTTTGTAATTCTTTTGAATGCTTTATACTCCGCTCCTGTCTGCTAATAATCATAAAAATAAAAAGAATTTTTCTTTTTATTATTATTATTTTGTTTTTTATTGTTGTTGTGTAATTATTTAAATTTTTTTGTTTTTGTTTTGTTTTATTGTTCGAAAAAATGTTTCCGTAATATTTCAACGTACAAATCTGTTTTTTTTGTGTCCTGTTCTGCAAATTTGATTTCATTTGATTCGTTTTGTAATGTTGTTTTTATTTGTTTGTTGTTGTTGTTGTTGGCTTTTATTATTTAAATAAAAAATATTAATAATTAATAAACAATAATTGATTGTATTATAATGATATTGATTATTGCAGATTCACAGGAAATTAATTTAAACGAACGGCTGGCATTTTTTAATTAATTTTTGTTTATGCCGGGAACCCCTTTCCATGATCCATCATCATTCCGCCTTTCATACGTTGTATGGCGTTACGTTGCCTTTAGTAACCAAAAAAATTAAAGCCACACAATAATTTATCAGGTCGTTTTATACGCAGAATACCAAATTGAAAAACGGACATGTCATCGGCCACATTCATATCCAAAGCCATTAATTTTTCAGCTGCCAACGGATGCCAAGAGCCAAAGGTACAGGCGGAATTTATCTGCAAAAAGAGAAAATAAGAAAACCGAAAACAAAATCGTTACTGAGAATGTAAAACATCCTTTAAAATTCCTTAAAAAAAAAGAAGAAACGAAATCTTAATTCATCTCTCTTCCTTTTCTTAAGCAAAAGAAAGAAGTAAATTTTCTCTCGTTTTCTTTCAAACACTTTGATTTTAATTGCCTTTCGTTACGATTTACAGTGTGTTATTTACCAGGAGGCAATTGAAATTCATGTCATTGAGAGGCGAAAATAATTGTCAGGCTGTCAGCTAGCCCAGCCTGTCCACAAACTCACCTCTTTACTGTAATAATGACAACGTCCATTGAGGCGTGTCGATGGTATGTATTCAATGAAATCAACGACAGGACAATGAGGTAGTAGTAGAGCAAGACCTGTAAGAAAAAAATGTAAAGAAGATGCAGATAAATTAAAGAAAAATTAAAGAGACATACAATGAATAACGAATTTTAAACAATAATTAGCAGGAACAAGGAAACAGTTCTTTAAGGACAATGTGCTCCAAAGAAAATATTTTTATATACTAGAGTACCCATCCCTGCAAGCTCAACTGATTACTCATGGCCGACAATCCAGCAGTTACATAACATAACATAATTGGTCATTCCAACCCTTCAGTCAGGATTACGACCTAGTTTCTCACACCACTTATGCTGTGTGTGTTAATTTTATACATAAGTGGCGGGACCTACAGTTTAAAGCCAACTCCGAACGACAGATTTTTGAGAAACTTTTTCATGGCAATTTTATTTTTCTATTTACTCTCAGTGTTTTTGCCAGAAATCTGCTGAGAGGAAGTCGCGTGAAAGGTTGAATTCTCGACAAAAATGACTAGTTGTTGTTGGATGGATTGTTTATCACGAACACTCTCGGCCGCAGCTTCAATATTTTCGAATGTACGCGTGCTCGTATAGCTCACGTTTTGAAGCATCAGCAATGAAACCAGTTTCATGAACTTAAGCAATAAACTTGCGTATACCGGGCCCTGTTGGTTCTTCTTTGCGACCAAATTTTGTACGACATTTTCGTGCAATTTCCGATCAAATATCTTTGTTTGGAAAATAAATGTTCCATAAATCCCAACGTTGCTCAAGCGTAAAACGATTCAATATGTTCAGGGGAGATAATATACTGAATTTTGTAATAGAATAGAATGACATAAGTATTCCGAGATTCGATATAATGGATGCTTCAAATTTAAACCGATAGACGGCCCATCCGATATTACCATTATCGCTACCTTCCGCTATCCTGGGAATCTAAAGTGATCCTGATCCTTTGGGACGGCCTACACATAACAATAGGAATCCGATTGAGGTCTTCAAGGTCTTTGCTATTCTAAAAGGAGTATCGCTCCTATCTAAACTTAGTTTTTATATTGTCTTCATAACCTATATTAGAATTCATTACAGAAACTTACCAATAAATCCCGAACTGGGTGGATTCTTACGTATCGGCTTATTGCCGGCAAACATTTGTAAACTTTGCCACAAGCGCCAAATCGAATGCGGATCAATTAGAAAGGCACGTGACTTTGGATTACGCCGCCGATAAATTTCATAATTCGTAAACAAATCATAATCGGATGTTGTCAGCCAATCCTCCAGCGAGCCATTATATTTACCAGGATCCCAAGCGGCAATGGTGACATTTTGAAAAATGGGTGCATGCGTGAAATCGAATTCAGGCTTTGTGACAACCTAAAAGGAAGTGAAACATTAATCTCTTGCGGTTTAAGACATTAAAATAAAAATTAATCATCGAGTAAAACCCCATTACAGTGATGAATTAAATTAAAAACTGATGATGATAAAAACAAAAAGCAATAAAAATAAAAACAAACGGGGAGGGGGAAACTAAAGAGTCATAAAATTAATAAAAATTAAAAGCTTGAAAAGAAGCGTAAGTAAGAAAAGAAGCGGCGTAAAATATTGATTTGCGTCTTTAAGACTTAAGCCATAGAAGACACCATTAACAGATTAAGCCCAACTCTGTGTGAGTAGAGCGTACACAACTTACTTGTGAATTCACCACACGTATGGTAGTTTTACTGCCCACATCCACTTCGTATCCTCGGGTTGGCGCATGATTAAATCTCATTACGATGTCGTGTGTATCTGCAAAAAACCAAATTACGATCATTAAGCCATAATCATATCAAAGAAGATGATGATCGTGATCATGATGATGTTCAAAAGTAGAGTAAATGAAATTAATTTTTATGACAATTATTCTGTTTTTGGTCTTCTTTTCTTTTCCTCATAAAAAATATTTATTACAGCCACTAAAAAATTACGCTGAGAATAAATTCTGTTTCAATTCATTCCGCAAAAAAATTCCATAAGAAAACCTCTACCAAAAATGCGTCAGTCCTTCATTTTGTGGGCTGTAGGTGGTAAGAACATGCTACGTTTTTATGTTGTTTTTTTAATCGCCAAGTAATTGGCCTCTGGCTTGTTGGTAGCCTCCTTAATTTGGTTTTGTATTAAATATCACAGATTAAACAGAAATAATTTTATGGGGTATTAAACGTATAAAGTTTTCTTCGCCGAATTTTTCTGACGTTTCTTGAAAGTTATTAAAAATCAGAAGACATCAAAAGAATATCATAAGTGGACTCCAATTGAATACGTAATGTAATGAGTACCTTGTGTAATTTGCAGTAACATTTTTGTAGTTTACCATGACTAATATCCTTATGGTTTAAAAAAAATTTAGAAATGTTATCCTGAAGAGGAAGCTGAAATCTAGAAAACATTTCTAAAAAGAGGACTGTTAGCCCCTTTGTACAGGTGCCGTGGGTTCTGAACATGAACTGTGTGTCAATATGTCAATGGAAACATGAAATAAAACAAAGTCGCCGTAGTCTAGTAGGTAGCGTGTTGGCTTATTAGACGTAAAGCCAGGGTTCGAGCACCAGGCCAAAAACAAAATACAACACAAAACAAAATACAAAAAGTATTTCTTCGGCGACTTCCTCTCAGCAGTTTTCTGGCAAAAACTCTCCGAGTAAAATAAAAATTGCCATGAAAAGTTTCGCAAAAATCTGTCGTTCGAAGTCGACTTTAAACTGTAGTTCACATGCCACTCATGTATAAAATTAACACAAACAACATAAGTGGTGTGAGAAACTAGGTCGTAATCCTGACTGAAGGGTTGTAATGACCAATTATGTATGTATGTATGTATATTGCTACAACAAAACCATATAAAAATACCACAACAGATAGAATGTCAACAACACATCAACTTTAAGTTCTCGAAGTTGACAAGATTAAAATGAAATAAGTTTTCAGAGCAGAGGCACCGGCTATTACAGTAATTACAGTGCAAACTGGGCCATAGCAAACTTTTTGGGAATAAATATTTATATTTTAATTGGCAACCAAATGGCAATTAGACTAGTGACGTTTGCATGATGTGAACTTGGAAAATGGCTTACGAAGAGACAAAGAAAACATAATGGGTTAAAATATTGATATTAGCTGGCATAGAACAGAGACACATTGGGGTTTTACGTGAGTTTCGACATGACGGCATACACCACGGTGCTCAAAGCACGGGTGGAAACAATGCGTCTACCAGCGCCCCGACGTACAGTGATGCAACCACATGATATGCATGAGCATACCACTGGTCACATCACCATACGTGAGTATCAATTCGAAGCCTTGCATTTGGACAAGACTTCCCTTTTGGTTAGGGGTGCTGCTTTTTGGTTGAGAGTGCAACGCCACACCGAGCTTGCGCCCTTCCAGCGATTTGAGTTTAAACCACAGCCACCACGTTGCTCCCACAAGGGGGCTTCACCATTGTCGGGCAGATACGAATATCTGGGGCTCCCGACACTTGTGGTACGAGAATTAAGCCTCCGGTCGTGCTCCGCAGTCCAGTCTGCTACCGGTTGAACCCCAAACAGTTCGGGTCTGGTGACCCTTTGAACACAAGAACAGGGACACAACGACGATGGGTTTTACATGGGTACCTGCCCGCGTGGACCTAATCCTATGGTGCTCTTCGCAAAGGGTGAAATACAATGTGTCTACCAACGCCCCCAAATGTAGCAGACTGCTGCACCTGAGTACCAATTCGAAACCATGTATTTGGACATGATTTTCCCCTTGGTTAGGAGCGGAGCCTATCTAAAACTCCTTCCGATCTTTGCTTCACGGCACCCGGTTGAAAATGCAACTCCACAATGCAAAGCCTACTGGCTAGACTCTTCCCGCGATTTGGGTCGTGGTGGCGATTTTCCCAAAAAGGGGCCACACCAACAGCCAGGCTGGAACCGAGGTTCCAGTGGCTCCTGGCTCCCGTGGTACCAGAATTAAGTCTCCGGTGGGACCTCGTAATCAAATCGACAGGGACACAGTAAGAAAAATTCCCACCGCTTGGGCGGCACAGTTATAAGAAGACCATGAACTTGTTAAGATACTTGTTGCATAAAAGTTGGAGCGCGATTATAGTTGCTGTTGCGGATCACACGACAGATGTATTTGAGCAACATGGGTGCGACCTATACCAGCGAATGTAAAGCATATGAAGAGCTCATCGAAATTTTGGAAAACTTTCCAAGTCTTTGGTCATCTTTTGGATTCATTACATACCACAACTTCATGGATGACACTATGCCAGGCATTATTCATCTCAGACAAGTAGAAAAAAATAAATTCCGAAAATTCGTACGCCTTACAAATTTGTTATGAATGTTACATGGAGAGCACTTAGCAGGCCAACGCTATGGTTTAGGCGTCTGCCTATAAGTCATGGCATAGTGCCTATGGAATTATGACTGTAGTTGTACTCCCAGCTTATTTTAAATATGAAATACTGGTCAGTACCAAAGGCATAGCAATGGTAGTGATCACAGTCTTGTTGAATCTCTGGACTTGATATTTTATAAAATGTCCATTGCGTTACCTTTGCTTTTGTGACATACTATACAATCTTAAATTCTATTCACTCACCTATAAATCTGCCCAACTTCGAACCAGCCATCGAGCCTGCACTCGAAACTATGGCACACGTTTTAATATTCTTGTTCTGACGAAACATTTTCTGTTTCGGAAATAGTTTGCCAAACTGCAACTTATTAAACGGCGGATCTTTACGTTTCAACACACGTACGCCTGCCTCCATAACCAAACACGTTGATGGGTAATATTGTTCTTCAAAGCTATCGCCGAATACTGGCTTAAAGTCCACATTATAAAAATTTGATTCATTCAGTGATTCCATCATTGCCTTTTCGAATGTCCGTAAAATGCGTTCCTTGAAGACCAACGTCTTGTTCTCACACATCTGTGAGTATTTGTCGTGACACAAATAGAGTTTGGGATTCATGGTTAATTTGGTGGTTTTGGATACCTTAAGACGAGGATGTGGTGCAAGTTTGGAAGAATTAATGGCCGGATTCTCAAGAGATTCAACAATGAATCGTTCATTTGGATTCCAACGCACATGGAATACACTGCGTTTTTTACGACGTTTTGCGGACATGATGATGGTGGTGGCGGTAGTGTTGGTTGCGCTGCTGCTATTGGCTGGAACATCTGTGGATTATAAGAGAAATATTGAGTATTAAAGTGGTGTTGTTGCTGAGTTAGAATTATTTTTTAAAGTGTTTTGAGGGGTTATTGTTTGCCCTTTAAATCCTTCATTGGCACTTTTTTAAATTTCCATCTTTATAATTAAATTTTTTTTTGATACATACTTTGAAAAGTACTTTTTAGAATACAGAATATCTACCTGCTTTTTTTCACAGATGAACAGTTACTCAGAGGACGCTATACAGTGTTGTCTTCCTATACAGTTTCTCTTCCTTTTAATTTATTATTTCGTATGCTCGACTATCTGCTTTGAAAAGTACTAAAGTATGGTAATTATTCCCTTGTTTTTTTTTTCTCGAAAAAAGTACTTTTTTCAAATTTTAATGTTCATGTTTGAAAGAGTACCAAATACTATTACTTTTCCCGTTTTTCCTTGCAAGAGGCATCTAATTTCAGTAACCCAAGTGGCCTTAAGTAGACAGAAGCGTTTGTCAATTCAAAAAGACGGCACAGACGCACTTAGGCTACATACGGACCATTATGATAATTCAGCCGTACATTTCTCCTAATGCTGCAACCATTCAGGCTGAATGATGAAGCCATTTAGACTTCTAATGCTTAGCTTGACAGACTGGCCACAAAATGCTGAGCATGTATCGAAAAGGTGAAGAACAGTTTCCTCCTCTTCCTTGTCTCTGCAGCTTCGGCAGAAGTCATTCGCCATATTTCGAAGACCAATGTGGTGGGAATGTCCAGTAATGACTCCAATCACCATGGTGAGCGTGCTCCTTTGAAGTTTGAGTAGAATTCCCATGCGCCCATCCCGCCTTTTGTGCGTTATCTTGCCTATATTCGTAGTTGCCCATGCGGAGTTTACCGCATTTGTTATGAGATTTCCACGGAGTTCGATGGTCGTCTCATATTCAGTTTTCTTGCGACTGTACCCAAATGATGTGAATATCGTATTGCTTTGCCGTCTCACTGAGAGATACAGCACAGACTTAAACCGTCTTAGAGGCTAGTGCCCTGAAAGCCGCCTAACTACGAGAAGGTAGGCTAATATGCTACCGAAAGATATTTTCATCTTGGGAAGGCACTGCAATGGTACGTTAGCCTTATCTGACAACTCTGAAAAGCTACATCGACCTCCATCGAATCTTTCGAAATGAATTTTTGAACTTCAGTCTTACCTACTAGTTTCCTCTACCGGCAGCTTTACCTTTATTTGGAACGAAGAGAAGTTTTGAAATTCATCGAGAAGTCATAGAGTCGTATCATGTAATCGATATTTTTGAAAACTTCAAATTTCAATAGGATCTTGGAGAGATTAAGATTTAAACCGTGCCATTACCCAGTCGTTCAAGACGTAGTTTTAGCTGCAAAACCTTTACAATAGAAATTCTGTGATAAGAGGCATAAGGTCGTCCTCAACGCCGACATAGGTCTAGTAGCAAGGCTCCGCTAATAATAATGCAGGCAACCCTGCCGTATCAAATTAGGGTTAGTTGTTCTGCCAAGGGATTCCAGGCATCTCTAGGTTAAGGTAGGTCTGACCACTGTTGTATAGTTTCTAGTTCCAAGAGCCCTCTTTACCCCTAACATTAAGTGGTACCCCTAAGTGGTATTAGGTTTGTGAGTATTAGAGGAGTAAAAAAACTGTCTTATTTTTAAACCTCCCCCTGTAGTTTTACGTTCCTCTCTTAAACAAACTTTAGTACTTTGCCCTCCTTTTCATTTCCACTGTTAATATCCACAAGAAATGATTAAAAACCTGTTGCTTTACAAACTTGTTCTGTTAAATTACATTCTCTGTTAAAATGTTAAAAAAAACATGTTAAATGTTTACCTGTTTTGTTTGATGCAGAATTCACCACAGTGCTGTTAATTGGCAGATATTCTGTTATTGTTGTTGAATTTCTGTTATGTTTGGGTTCGCTACTTGGCTGAGCTTTTCTGAAGTCACCATTAAAACGTTTCGTGTTTGTTATTGGTGCTGTTGTTGCTATTGTACTTAACTGTAGGAAGGGTATTTGTTGTTGATTATTATTATGGTAGTGGTTCGTAATAACACTGCTGCTGCTGCTGCTGCTGCTGTCACTGCTAATTCTGTTATGGTATTTGTTGTCGCTGTTGCTGCATCTATGGCTGTTAACGTTGTCGATGGTTTTGGCGCAATTTCTTTGAATCTGTATAATGAGCACAATTAACAATGTTAAGCATTTCAACGTCGTTTTAATTGAAGTTTTTAACATTTTTTAAGCATTTAGTAGTAGTTTTGTTGTTGTTATTGTTTGTTTTTATTTTGGTTTTATTTTCTATTTTATTTTTTTATTTTGTTGTTGTTGTTGTTGTTTTCTTGTATAATTTGTTCTATTTATAATTATTATGTTAAAATTGTTGTTGTTGTTGTTGGTTATTTTGCTTTTTATTTGTATTTTTTTTATTTCACTTTTAAGCACTTTTAATGGCAGTTTTTAAAATATTTTTTTTTCTCCTTTACGTGATTGTCTTTTGGAGCTGTTGCTGCTGCTGTTGTTAGTATTGTTGTTGTTGCTGCTGCACTTGCTGGTTTTGAAGGTCAAGAAAATGTATTTCAAAAATTTTTATAATTATTCTGCAGATAAAAAAAAGAGAAAAAAACGCCTAAAAAGGAAACAAATTATAAAAAAAAAACGAAAATATACTCTTATTTAAACACTTCAACCGAATTAATTACCCGTGTTTATTGTTTATTCGGTCAAAAGTTTGCAATTTTTTCTTTTTCTATGGTTGCATTAGGAAATTGTATGTCAAGATTTCATTTAGAAACAGAGATTTCGTTTAATTAAGGCCAAAAAAAAAAAGATTTTGTTTTCTGTAATTAAAAGGTCGAATAGCTGCAATGATAACATTTTTATTGAGGCTCACGTTTTTTAAGTTTTAGCTTTTAGTTTTTGCAATTACAGTGTGATGCATAATTGAGCATGCTAAGCAGCCAATGCTAGAGGGAATACAATGCTTTACTGATGTTGTCCGTTTAGAGATTTTAAAACATAGTCTCCGGGAGTCAAATACTATGCCATCAATTATTAATTTATGGTCGGGCATGAGAACATTACTTTAATCAACGTCATGACATGGTCAATAATATGGGAACGTGTTAATCCTATCAAATTGTAGCAGGAATAAACTGACTATTCCACAACTGTATTTCCACTGAAGCTTGTTGAGCCTATTGATAGGCAAAGACAGCAAGTCAATGCCAATTCAAGTTGTCATGAATGTTCCTGTACCGATAAGGTAAGTATCTTGTATAGTTATGACCATAAAATCCTACCTAAAGTTAGGATTGGGTTACAAAAAGGAATATAATAAATTGATGCGGAACACCACTTTGGTCCAAATGTGTTGCCTCACAGTATTATCTGTACGACATAGTATTGTACACTCGGGCTTTTTACGGTGTTACGTACATAATATCAGTCGAAACTGTCTGAATGCCCAGGTTGATAGCTCTTATGGAGTGTCATGTGAAAGGAATTGAACCTTAATTCAGGCTCAAGTTAAAACATAATGAGAAGAAACTAACCAAACAATAAAACCTTGTTCAAACTAATTTGAGGTTCTAATAGCCTTCCAACAATCATATGTTATATAAGCTGTCTGAAATGAATGGTAGTCTTACTCTCTTTCACATCGTCGGAGTCCTTGCAAAAGTCTTGGTGGTAAAGCAAACTCAGTCTTATCACATGAGCACTGACGAGTCATTAGTAAACACTTAAACCACTACGAGCAGACGGCGTGAATTCCTTAAAGTTTGACGGAAGGAATTGAAAATCATTAAACGGCCAGATCTGCTTCATATTAGGTTAGATAGGTTCCCTATCCCCACTTGTTTGCATCAAAGTCTGTACTACGGCTTGTGAAAGTTTTGTGCCTGCTTTATATTGTCTCGTCGTAGCATTAAGAAATGTCGGGCTACTGAGAATGAATGGATCCAAGGCTAACTCACTGCCTATATAAATTCGAATACCTTTACCGAGTGCTTGGTGTGAGCCTATACTTCTCATGGGTTAACTTATCCAGTTCACAGTTTAGTGTATATAGGAAATTATGGCATAGAGATCTCAGAAGATATTCACTAGCCTGATGCGGATTTTGTGTATTCATTTGATTTAGAAACAGCCGCTAACACGCGTTGTCAATTTCAATCACTTTGTGAATAATACTCGGCATATTCAAATCAAGATGAATGGATTCAAAGCTTTTAGAGCCGCTTGGCTGTTTTTAAAGATCCGTATACTTCTATCGAACACGCGATGGAGCCCTAAAATGCTCGTTGGATACTCTTACTGTATACGATACCTTAACCAGTTAACAGTCCTTTATAGTGAAAAGACTTTGGCTTGGAGAACAGTCATCTGATAGTTTAAAGATTGTCATATTGCCCATTCTCCTTATATAAACACTACCATCAAACCTCCGTCATTGATTTACATCCATTTGTGAAGATCAAGTCGATCCCAGTTGGTTTGGGTATCTAAGAGGAATTACACTAATTTTCCCCTGACAAGAATTTACCGGTAAGGTGAATCACAAGACATGCAGGTGTATGTACCACTATTAAGGACGAACAAAATTTCTTTTGGTCTTAAATTATCTACGACTTTTGCTGTATTATGGTGCTATAGAGTACTGAAATGCATTGCAAAATCTTGAAGTTATTTTGAAGTTATTTTGTTAAGACAGACTAAAGCGATGTTTATTTGTCAAGAATCCTGAATAAAAATAAAACAATTTTCCTTTTTAAATTTCATACATTTGCTTGGCTTCATAGTTTTGTATGCAGGACGTATTTTATTCTTTCTCTCAACCTCATAAAATGAATGCAGGATTCTTTTCTTTGGCATTAATAAAGTGTGCCAGCAATTCAATTTTATTTGTTTTGTCTTGTTTATTGTTATTGTTGTTGTATTAAATAATTTATTTAAAATTTTTTTATTTTCCGTTTCTATTATACGAAATAAAGTTAAAGTCAGATCACACAAAAATTTCCAAAAAAGAGGAAAAACTCTCCTTTTTCTGACCATTTACTTCAGATAAGAGAAGAAATCCCTTCTTAAAATGCTTTGTTTAAAAATGTTTCGTTTAAAGAAATGTTTGTTACGTAGAAATTCACCGCATTTGTTATGTTTTTATTTCGTTTTTTTCTTTGCTGAGGATTATATTATTCTAACACGTCTTATTTATTGTTGTTATTGCAATTTAAAAACAGATACGTATGGTAATATAAACAATGCCGAGGACTAAATCATAATCAAAAAAAAAAAAAAAAAAAGAAAACAAGTTGTACGTGCTTCCACTTTTTGTAGTCCTTGGCTAACACCGCTTTATACCTGATAACATCTAACATCTCTATATGAGAAGAGAAAAATCGTTCGTATTATTTTCGATCAAATATGCTAAGGGTGGTGATTGGAGAATATTAAAAAAAGAAATGAAACAGCTGTACCAATGTACAGATGGTATTGGTAAAGAAAACCGATAAAGAAAAGTAGATTATTGACAGTGAATTGAGATAAATGGTCCTTCGGTCGATAATTTATCGAAACCTAAAATCGGTTTATGTCTTAGGTTAGGTTAGGTAAGGTGGCGGACCACCCTGAAAGGAAGAGGTCCCTCTAAGGCCAGCATTTAGGCCCATATTTATATCACAATCTATTCTACCTGGAAATCAGATATTCTTTAAAGGAAACTATTTCCTATTCAAAATGAATCTTGCCATTGCAGCAACTAGGAGAACTCGTTCAAGGGTCTCAGTAAGTGAGAGGTCAAAAATCTCCCTCTTTTTATGGCATGAGTAGTGTGCCGATACATGAGGTAAAATACAGTTTCTTCCTTCTCCTACGATCCGCAACTCTGCAGGAGCATGTTTTTCACAGTCATGTTTCACGTTTCCCATTCAAATGTAAATTTTTACACAAAGTTTGACGAGTTCTCATAAAGCTATTGGGGACAGTAGCAGAGAAAGCAGTATATGTTGTCATGAGAAAAAAATCTTAAAAATAACGAATGTCTATAGAGGTGATAACATACATACATACATAATTGGTCATGACAAACCTTCAGCCAGGATTACGACCTAGTTTCTCACACCAATTATGTTGTATGTGTTAATTTTATATATGAGTGGTGGGACCTACAGTTTCAAGTCGACTCCGAACGACAGATTTTTGAGAAACTTTTTCATGGCAATTTTTATTTACTGTCAGAGTTTATGCCAGAGATCTGCTGAGAGGAAGTTGCCGAGGAAATACTTTTTGTATTTTGTTTTGATATCTGGCCTGGGGCTCGAACCCTCGCTGTATGTTTAATAAGCCAACACACTACCTACTACACCACGGCGACTTCATAGATGTGATAACAAAACATTTAAATGCTTACCCACGTCTGGGTTGCTAGGAGCCACCACATAGAAGGAAGCAATAATACTGTGTCACTTGCAAAGGCCGGTAAATAATATAATTCGAATGAAGGCATTTTCAAAGGAAAGAAAATTAATCCACTTGTACAGAGACCAAGCAATTTTTGCTTGCTATGGATATAAGGAGGACACGATATCCAATTAAGATGTCAAGAGATTCAGAAGCCCAATAATCGTTATAAAGAGACACTGAACAGCATGCAGATGTGCTCAGAGGTTAAAAATGCTCTACAATAACTGAAGAATCTATTATGACGAGAATAAATTAGGAACAGAGCACTAAACCAGCTTTTTTCTGTCATTGTCTAGCAGTTGAACCTGAAACAAAAGATTTTTGGATTACAAAAATTATCGTAACTTGGCTCGAATACTTTGATCTTTCCCAAATTTTTTTGGCGTCCTTCCTATGAAGTTGGTTATTAATAATATTCTCTATGGGGAATTAAGGGCCTTCCTGGATGCATGATTTATTTGGACACCATGTAGTTGAACAAGTATTACCGTTTTTAGGACACTGAAAGCCTTTTTCATAGACTTGTCCAGATTTAATAATGAAACGTAGCTTTAGTTAGAATGATCAGTTGATGGTAAATAAAGCTCTTCTTCATTAAACCACAGCAGTTCTAAAACGATGAAATTCTAAATTTACCGGAAAAATTGCAAAGCACAGACGTACACACAGTTACTAAAGTATACATACGGTTAACAAATTTCAGAAATTTTTTAACCAATCCGTTTTCGTTGAAAATCTTTATAGTCAAGACGGTCTGTCAAGACGGTCTTTTGCATTGGTTAAAAATTTTCTGAAATTGAACTAAATTGTGGTCCTGCACAGGCCCACAAAAGTATACATCCGATCAACAAATTTCACAAATTTCTGAACCAATGCAAAAGACCGCCTTAAAATCGAAGAAAGATGTCAGACAATTATAAAGATTTTCAACGAAAACGGATTGGTTAAAAAATTTCTGAAATTTGTTAACCGTATGTATACTTCTGTGACTGAGTGTATATATACACACAATATTTGCATACATACATAATTTGTCATATACAACCCTTCAGCCAGGATTAAGACCTAGTTTCTCACACCATTTATGTCGTGTGTGTTAATTTTATACGTCACTTGGAGGTCTAATGCTTAAAGTTGACTCTGAACGACAGATTTGTGAGAAACTTTTCATGGGAATTTTATTTAGAAGAAAATACCGAAGAAATACTTTTTTGTATTTCGTTTAGATGTCTGACCTGGGGTTTGAACTCTGGCTTTACGTCTAATAAGCCAACACACTACTAGACTATGGCGACTAATTTAAACGAAACTATGGCCCAGCTTCTCACACCACAGAAGCTGCAGGTGTTAATCTGATTTATGAATGACTTTGAATGGCAGGCTTGTGAAGCTGTTCACAGTAATTAGTTATTCTTAAAGAGTTTGCCAGAAGTCTGTCTATTGCGAGGGGATTGCCAAAAGAATTTTTTTTAAATTTTGTCTCCAGATATCAAGGCTGTCTTAGCAATGTCGTTGTGTAAGTCAACTTTCTATGGAAAATGGCTACTTTTTTATGATATTTTATAATTGTTTCAAATTCGTGGCAGGGAAACAGTGCCAGAACATGTTCCAAAAATTATCAGAAATTATTATTTAAACGAAGTAAAAATCCCTCTTTGATTTCAACTGTTTTAAATTAAATTTGTTGTATTGAATTGTGTTTAACTAATGCCGTATCACAATTTGCTTTGTTACATGAGTTTAAAATATTCCATTTAATTTTATTTATGTTTAAGCATTAATGCTTAACGATTTTCACATTCTTGTTTTTGATTTAAAAAAATTTTAATAAAAAAAATCAAATCAAAATCCTTATATTTTTCCATTTCAAATGCATTTCCTTTTCCACTTCTGTTTACAATATTTTTATTGCCACCATCTCTATCATCAACATCATCATCATCCACAGTGGCATTGTCATAAGCATTAGACGTTATTTTTTATTTTTATTATTATTGTTGTTGTTTTTTTTTGGTTTCTTTCTTAATTCCCTTTTTATTTTACAACATTTTGTTTTTCATTCCTTTTTTATTTGTAATTCCATTTTATTTTTTGTTTTTAATTTGACATTTAAAAAGACCTCAAAACAGGAGATCCTTTTTTGTATTCTTTTTATTTTTTATTGTTGTTGTTGTTGTTACTTTAATAATTAATTTGATACACGTTTGACCGTTTGTTTGCTTTTGTTTTTATTTGTTATTCTTTTAAACTTAAATTTCTTCTTATTGTTGTTGTTACTTTTGTTGTTGTTGTTGTTTTAAATAAAATACACTTCAATTGACGTAGTGTAACACACACACTGTGGTTGTATTGGGCCCTAAACAAACGGCACCATAGGGATACAAAAACATTATGGAAACAATCACTTGTTCACATTCATTTCATATAATCTGTAGCACACAGGCACTCATTCATTCACTCATTTATTCTTCCATTCATTCATTCAAATGGTACAGCAGCAGTTAGTCAGTTATGCTGTTAGCCCCTGTCCAAACAAATAAGCCGTTGAGTGCGATACAAAAATGGCAAAAAAAAGGCAACAAAATTGAATTGAATTTGGAAAACAAAAAACAAGTGGAGAGCCAAACGAAAAATAAAAAAAAATTACAATTTCATGCCAAAAAACACTAATTTTATGTAAATTGTATTAAAGCAATAACAACAACAACAACAAGCATAAGGAAAAAAAAGCAATTTAGTTTGTTGGTCCTTTAACGGTTTTATTTAAATTTTTTTTGGCACAACAATTTCCAACACAATTTTCTTTTCATTTTCCATACAAAATCACAGCACGCGATACACGCGGACAGTCGAAATTCACATACCGTAGCACTTACACTTACACACACACACACGCGCGAGTCAACAAGCAGTACTAGAAGCAACTGAAGAGGAAACTACTTGACCAAGTCCTTTGAATTCCTTAAGGCGTTTTTCATTTTTTAAAAACCGTGAATAAAAATAAACGAAAGAAAATATTTTTTCCGCACTGCGTTGCTTTGGCCACAACAACTTTCCCTTTCGCCAGACAAAACGTTTCTGAGTGTTGTGCTTTGCGTTTTTGGCAGTCGTCGTTGTGTTTAAACCTGCCGAAAATGGTTTTTCAAATCCAAAAAAAAAACGAAAAACAATTTCAACAACAGTGCGTGCCAGTGCTGCCACAAGCTCGCTGCCAGGCACACTGACTAAACGACTGGTTGACTTGGCACACAGGCACACTGGCATGCAGGCAGGTAAGCCATCGTACAACACTTACACTACCACTGCTTTAGAACAACAAAAACTACTCGTTGCTCACCCAACACACAACCAGCCCACGATACGTATGAACAACAACGTCATTAAATGGGGTATTGGGTACGTCCTCTTTTCTATTTTACCATCACTGTTTGAGTGTATGTTTATATTTGTGTTGCATTGGTGTGCGTGCCTTGTCAGAGAAACAAATAATAACTGTTAACATTGCCATACATTCAAGCAAATCATTGATACGCGTATTCATGTTGTTGTCAAATTCAGTTTGATTATGTTATGTCTTCTTCTGCTTCTGCTTCTTTCTCCTCTCAACATCACAGTTGTTTTTTGTTGTTGAAAAATACATGTTCAACAACATTATTTATTGCAGCAACAGCAACAACAACTACACCACCACTTGTACTGAATTATTTCAATATGTTGTTGAGGTAAAAAGCTCTTGATTGAACACATTTTTTTTGTACTTTTTTAATGTCTCTCTCTACTACCACAACTGTAGCAGATATGATAGATTGAGTGTGTATTTGTGATAGTAGGACTGAGAATATGGAACCGGCCGATTAACACCCAGGTGATTTTCTATTTAAGGCATCTGATGTCTTTCCATATGCAGCCTTAGTTATCATTCGTCTGACGTGTATGGCTCACAGCAGCCGGTGTATTTTGATGCACTTAACCGCCAAGACGTTGTGTAGTCTCCTTTTCTTCCTCGTCGTTATAGATTCTGCGGAAGTATTCGCGAGGTTTTTCTATTGCTCCGTCTGTTGCCTTTTTGCAGCAAGATTCCAAGATGTTGGGCGTTATCAAAATGGGTGAGAGCTACTCCTTTGATACTAGCTGAAGAAAATTGAAAGATTTTGTACCTCCTTGTGAAGAATACTAAGTCTGTCTTGGTTAGATTAACTCCCTGCTCACTCTCATTGCACATTTGAAAGGGTAGTAGCCACAGTCACATCGTCTAGTTAGGTTAGGTTAGTGTGGTAGCTTTCATACCAAAAGTTCACTTAAGCACTCTTAGCGGCCCGTTGTGACGCCACAAGTCTCTGTACTGACCAAGTTCCTCCGTACAAAGGAGGGAGAAGTTAGTCAGCGCAAGGGCTGCACATTTCAAAGCACGACTACCCCAGGCTGGTTTACCAGCCAGAAAGGTCACATCGTCTGACTAAGAGAACATCATGCAGGATATTCTCTCCATTGCTTTTTGGAATGTATTAAGGATGAGGTTTCATAGCAAAAGTGAGAGTATAACTCCTCGGTGCGCTCCTAAAACCGAAGTAATGGTGCGGTTTCCAAAGTAGATTCAATACGTCTGTATCTTAGAAGTTATCAAATAAATAACATGGTCGAGGAACCAACATCCAGTTGTCTCACGACTTTAACTACCGAGTGCTGTTTAACATAATTGAACAAACTCTCCATATCAAGGAACACAGTCAGAGGGTAATTGGTTGTTAATAAAGGGATTTCCCTTGTCAATGTACTTAGTGTAGCACAATTTTGGTGGGTTGAATTGTGAACTGAAGTGTATCTGGTCGAAGCGATGATTAATAACACCATCAAGCGACTTAAGCAGAAAATATAGTCTGCTGGGCCTAACCTGCAAGCTATTGAGTTTGAAGTAACATGAGATAAACGTAAGCATAGTCTGATGATAAAAAAAATTCAGCATAAGAGTTGGCTTATTAGACGTGAAGCACCGGTTCAAACCCCAAGTCAAACATTTAAAATAAAACGAAATATGAAAAAATATTTCTTCGGCGATGGGTGCCCTGGTAGTCTAGTGGGTAGTGTGCTAGACTATTAGCGTGAGGGTCGTGGGTTCGATTCCCACCAGAGACTCTGGTCTGTGACACTACACCGAGCACATAGTCAAGTTACTTCGCTCGTATATAATTAGGATATAATTTGTAATTGTATTGTAATTAATAAACAAATAAATTTCTTCGGCGATTTCGTCTCAGCAGATTTCTGGCTTTCTCAGAAAACAAAAAAAATCACTCATGGATAAAATTAACACACACAATATGGTTGGCGTGAGAAACTCGGTCTTAGTCCTGACTAAAGGGTCGTAATGACCCTTAGTAAGTAAGTAAAGTAAGTAAGTGTTTCTGTATTTCCATGTAAATCTGTTCAGGAACTCATCTACTATTTTGAGACAGAAACATTCGATATGTTTTTGTTGCGTGCCAAGGAACAAAGAAACTATTTCTCTAGGGCGTCTTTACTATTGATATTCTAGGATCCATCAGATATCCTTAAGCAAGCTGGTATTGTTAAACATACCGATAAAAATCTATCGGAACTATCCTGGCTCGGATAATCTTTCTACGATTTCATTGGGCAAATATCTCCAGTCAAGCATGTGAGTGACCTTTTTTCCATTATTGCCCTTGAAAGCACACGGCTTCCACAAAGAATTTCCGTCTTATCGGGATGATGCTGTTATTTTTGCATCCTCTCATGTAAGATTGTACTGTCCTAGATTTTGGAGTATCGAACGTCTCCAGGCCAGGGCTTCTTGACATGTTATATTCTTGTTATACTATTTATACTATATTATGTGACTAGTCTACTGCAGGATAATAAGGATAGCCATGAGGAACTTTAAGCCTTTTTTCTCTTTACAAATAGTTGTACTAAAGACCTGAAAGAAATTCATGAGTAGGGTATCACGCAGTCGATTTTAATTAATTTGAATGCTTTTACTTGTTATCTACCACAATATTTTCACAAGTATGGTATGCAATCAACACAAATGCAATATAAATATGGCAGCTGACATATTAATGAACAAATAATTGAAAAGAAAAAATTAAAAAGTTTTCTTAAATGACGTTTAACAATAATAAGATCGAAAAGTCATTTAAAAAAAAATTATTAAACGAGGATATGAACAACATTTGTATTTAAAAAAAATATTACATTTACTCGCAGTAAAGTGTTGTTAATATTTCCTTCTTTACCAAAATGGCAAGACTCATATGCCTTTTACCACCTTTTTCCGAAAATCATGATTAAAAACTTTTTCTTTTATTTCCGCTTTTAAACAGTAAAGTTAAACTGTTTTTCTCTTTTTCCCCTTTCAGTTTTTTTTCGTTTTATTTTTGATCAGGTTGATAATTGTTGCATTAATTAATCATGAGTAAATCCATTTCATTTCCGCTTGCATAACTTTTCTTTTTTTTTCTTCTTCTTTTTTGTTGCTTTTCACAAAAATCCTTTAACGATCAAAGGCAGCCACAATGAATTTTTAAATGGAAAAACCTGCGTAAACCCCTCAAACGATATTAAAAATTGAAAGTGAAAGTCGATTGCCAACAAACATATGCGTACTCTTTTCATTTTACATTGCGTTTAGAGCGTAAAAATAGTCAGGGTAGGGGGGAAGATTATTTCATTTCATATCCTTTAAACTCTAAAGTGATGGTTGTGTTGCTGGGCTTGTGTTTGTGTTGGCAAGCAAACTCAATTGGTTAATTTCAATTAAAACAGAAATGAAACGTTATTGTTGCTTAACATGTGCTTCACACTGAAAACGTATTTAAAAATTTTTTTTGTTTAAAGCCAGTGTTTCAAAAGAATAATTTCTTAAGGCACATTTTAAATTTTAAATTCTAAAAGCGAAATTTCACAGTTGATAACGACCGTCTTATTGAAGCTACATCTGTCAAATTAATTGTCATTTATTCAGTCTCTCTTGCCAAACCACTATGGACTAACCATAGATAGCGAAGTGTGTTTGCCGAATACATAGACTCTGTAGCAGTAGGCAATTGACCTTAATTTGCATTGAAAAATCATATTCAGCGATGAGACCCATTTCTGGATAAATGGGTACATAGGCAATCAAAATTTTCGAATTTGCAACGAAGCCAATCCCCATCAGACGCAAGACAGTCAAATGCATCCCGACAAAGTTACTGTTTGGTGTGGATTTTGAGCTGGCGGCGTCATCTCTTCATATTTCTTGGTAAATCAGCCCTTGCGCTGACCAACTTCTCCCTCCTTGGGTCGGAGGAACTTGGTCAGTGCAGAGCCTGCGTTCACCTGTGGCATCACAACGGGCCACTATGCGTGCTCAAGTGAGTTTTTTGGTAAATTAAAGCTACCACGCTAACCTAACCTAACCTAAACCTTAGCCAGGCCATTAATGTCTATGGTAAGCATTAAAGGTCGATGGTTTTCAACTTATTTTGGCTTGAATTCAATGAGCTACACACCACGAAATGTAATTTCAATAGGACGGCTGTTTGTGCCACACAGTTCATGTCATTTTGGATATCGTGTACGAGCGATTTGAGCAAATAAGCATCTTAAGTAAAGGTCGTGTGGACTGGTCACCGCGATCATGCGATTTGACCCCGTTTAAACTTTTCTTGTCAGGTTCAAGTCGCAGGTGTATGTGAATAAGCAACAAAGCACAGCGGCCTTTAAAGCCAGCATAACCCAAGTCAACGATGAATTTTTTTTTGAATTTAACGATGTAAGCATCTCAATCACCTCAAATCTATATTGATAGCCTCAATAACACTTCCATCGTATATTTTGGAAGTGAAAATTGGAAAAACATTCAAAAAACAAGAACCTCTGGATCCACTATCATTAGGTGTGTCACTATTCATACATAACATAACATAACATACATGCAACCCTTAAGCCAGGATCCCGACCTAGCTTCTCACACCACTGATGTTGTGTGTAATATTTTTATACATGAGTGGAGGGCCCAACAGTTTTTTGAGAAACTCTTTCATGGCAATTTTTTATTTATTCTCGAAGTTTTTGTTAGAAATCTGCTGAGAGGAAGTTGCCGAAGAAATATTTTCTGATATTTTCGGTTTTTCGATGTCTGACCTGGGGTTTGAACCGAGGCCTCACGTCTAACAAGATAACCATAATCGACCACGGCGACTTCACTGTGTCACTATTAACACAGGATAATCATGAGAGCAATTAAGGAAGTTCAAAATTAATTGTTTCCCTCAATATAATCGCCTTAAATTCTTGCAATTTAAAATATTTTTTAACCCCTTTTATACAACATTTTATAGGTTACACGAGTACATTCATTCCATTCATTTGTTCGAGTTACAAAGCTTTTCAAATCACCCAGGTATTGTGTCGTCCATATCCCAAGCGTGTGTGATGCCATGCCATGATTAAATTCATTCTGCACTTTCTAATGAATTCGCTGTAGATTTTTAAATGTTCGGTTTGCATGTTAAACAATTAAAAAATGTTGTTGTTACTCGCACTCTCATACTCACATTTATTTGCTCTCTTTCTCTTTGTAACACACGCACATACACACATATACACTTTCATGTATTAATAGTGTTAAGTAGCTGTTGTTAACCATTCTTTTGCATTGTTGTTGCTTTTGTCGTTCGCTATATATTTTTTTGTTGTTATTGTTGTTGCTCTCATTTTTATTCCCTTATAAAAATACTCTCATCACACAAATACACACACACACATACATACACAAATCTACAATGTTTCTCTATCACATACGCGGTTATTTAGTTGAGGAGGCAATTTTCTACAACGACTTTTACTTGCTGCTACTGCTGCTGCTGTTGCCTTTTTGTTGTTTTTGTTGTTAAGGACCTTCTGATATGAACTTCATAACATGAACTAAAATTGTTGTGGTTGTTGTTGTTATAGTTGTTATTTAGTTGTGTGTTGTTGTACTCGTGTTGAGTTTAATAGTTTTTTTCTTCTTGATTTTAAGCCCCTACATCAATATGTTGATGTTTGCAATACTGTATGGCAATGGTATCCATTATAGGGACAGTTTTTCAAAAAACTTTTCTTATAATTTCGTTTATAAATTCGTTTATTTAAACGAAGTAATTAAAGGTATTTGGTTTAAAAAATAAAATTAAATGCTCCAAGATTCTTGTGCTAGTTTTTTAAGGACAGCCCGCTAACATCTTAGCATATCAGCAACTAAAGAAAAAGTTCGATAACAAATAACATCGTGGCAATAAGATTTCGAAACTACGCTGTAAATGTCTTAACTGACCAGAAAAGACTGCTACTGTAAGCTGGATGAAGTTATGTAGGTGTGCCCCTATAAGGAAGCAATAAGTCTAATCCGTTTCAGATGCCAGATTGAAAACAATTTGAATCAATGTTGATGTCAAATTAGAGATTGAAAAGCATAGAGGGAGGTCGTGGAAGCCATAATCATTTCACAGGACTCAGTACTTTCAATTTTAAATGATACCGTGTTGGCTGACAATGGACCAAAAGCGTAATCATGTCAGAAAAATGGCACGAGGTTTCCGTAATCATGTCAAAACAGAAAGTATCCTACTGAGGAGTGTTGGCCTAGATGCCCAAGGTGACAACTATTCATTAGAGCGTTGCATTATACTCATCATTGACTGCCTTTAAGAAGTATTAGAAATACAAAATGCTCCTATTTGGCCAGGAAAAAGTCTTTTTGTAGCAAAGGATCTTTACACGAATTTCTCCCCCATCCTCTCTATTCTTTTGATTCAGTCCCCAAATGATTATTTCTTATGACTAAACCTGAAGATATGATACCGCAGGGGATATTGGATAATCTGGACAAATTTAAGTTTTTGCAAGGAATAAGAAAATTTGGAGAATAAAACATATTGATCTGTATTTAAATAACATTTTAGTGTAGCGCTGCTCGCATACCACAAACTGAGCTGGTATACCATTTGATTTAGTGATCGGTTTACCTTTTTTGAAAATGTCACTTTTTCCCTGTCAGTCTCCTGTCATGCACATACATACATAATTGGCCATTATAACCCTTCAGTCAGGATTACAACCTAGCTTCTCACACCACATATGTTGTGTGTGTTAATTTTTATACATGAGTGGCGGAACCTACAGTTTAAAGTCGCCTCCGAACGACAGATTTTTGAGAAACTTTTCATGGCAATTTTTATTTACTCTCAGAGCTTTTGCCAGAAATCTACTGAGTGGAAGTCGTCGAAGAAATACTTTTTGTATTTTGTTTTGATGTCTGGCCTGGGGCTCGAACCCTGGCTTTACGTCTAATAAGCCAACACACTACCTACTAGACTACGGCGACGACTGCTTGTAATGTTCTCTTTGCCGCTATTTTTAGTCGTAGAGTACCTAATAGAAGGTGGCAGCCACATCTTCCATATGCACATCGCTTTTTTCTAAGATCGTTACCTCTTGATCTGTCTTCTAATAGTCACAATTAGGAGAG
Organism: Sarcophaga carnaria; assembly: GCA_958299815.1. Taxonomy (NCBI): domain Eukaryota; kingdom Metazoa; phylum Arthropoda; class Insecta; order Diptera; family Sarcophagidae; genus Sarcophaga; species Sarcophaga carnaria. The sequence goes on from OY283153.1 coordinate 12,269,162, forward strand.
AGTCACGAGACTTTCTCTATCACCAATCATGAGCGCAATGTCATTATCATTGTCTCTTTCTAGTTGATGTTTTCCATTACAGTTTCAAAGTTTAATTCCTGTTTAGAGCATTAACGTCTCCATTTAATACTTTTATTTCTAACCCGTGAATTGAATTCAGAACCTGAATCAACTGATTGCAAAAGTTACACCAGGCGCTTTCTTCATCATTCTTTGATGGAGCATGTAATTTAAATTGAACTTCTTTAACACTATGAGATGATGTCAGTCGATGGCTGCTCACTGCCTGGCTATAAGGGCTTTCATGTATACATGCATACATAATTGGTCGTTACAACCCTTTAGTCAGGATTACGACCTAGCTTCTCACACCACTTATGTTGTGTGCGTTAATTTTTATACATGAGTGGCGGGACCTACAGTTTAAAGTCGACTCCGAACGACAGAGTTATGAGAAACTTTCTATGCAATTTTTATTTACTCTCAGAGTTTTTGCCAGAAATCTGCCGAGAGGAAGTCGCCGAAGAAAACTTTTTTGTATTTTCTTTTGGTGTCTGGCCTGGGGCTCGAACCCTGGCTTTACGTCTAATAAGCCCACACACTACCTACTAGACCAGCGACTTCATGTATAGTTTGAGTATTTTACGTTGTGAACTATGACCTGGATTTGGTTTTAAAAGTATTCATAGACGAGGAATTATAATTTTTATTCATATTTCTTGTGGTTTTATAAGTAATGCGTGAGAAACTAGTCTGATGTGTTCGAATCTGGTTTTAGGCTGCACCACCAGCCAGACATCATTAATTTCTTAAATAACAGACAAAGATTTTCTTTAAACAATTTTATATACGATATAAAATACATTTCTTTGTAGGATATTATAGGGTCGGTTGTCATTGCCAGTTACTTTCTTACTGGTTTTTTATTTCTTATTTCAGTTTCATTCTCTATTTTTGTGTTTAGTATTGTTTGTATAATATTTAGAATTAATGACTTAAATATGAGTAAGAGAGCGTATAAGTAAGATTATAAGCAAAAGTGTCTGCATGTGTGTGTATGTATCAATGTTCCGTTTTTTTTTTGGTAGAATAAATATGTCTTGTGTATGCGTATGCATGCGGTTGTTTTTGTATATTTATGTTGTTAAAAAACGAGACCTATTGGCTTTCATAAAAAGTTTGTACGACAAAAGAGGAACATTGCAAAGTATTTACTATATTTTCCTTTTATTTGCTTTGTGTTAGTTCCATTGATCAGGATTATTTCAGTTGTAGAAGATTCTAGAATAATAGAGTTGCCATCTATGGAGGATCAGAAAAACACGTCAAATATAATGATGATATAAGTCATGTTATTCCGAAATAATACGTTAAAGTTTACTTTTCTATCATAAAGGGTGCTTTTATAGAGGTATAGAACTTTAAGTTGGCATTACTTTTCAAGATGGCGACCGATTTAACAGCTGTCAAGTGATTTATTCTCAGTTTGGTTTGGCAATTCATCATGAATAGACTCACGCCTGAACAACGCTTGCAAGCAGTGCAATTTTATTTCGAAAATAATGGTTCTGTGCGGAAAACGTATCGCGTACTACATCAATTTTATCGTCGACAAAATCGTCCATCAGAGCAGTTAATTTGATTAACCACGGAACGTTTTCGCACCACGTTTACTCTTATTGATAACTCGCATCCCCAGAGACTTTGTACGGTGCGTACAGAAGAAGCTATTGCTGCTGTAGAGCGTAGCATTGAAGAAGACCCGAATGAGTCCATCCGCCATCGAGCACAGGAATTGGATCTGTGTCCATCCACTTTATGGAAGATTTTGCGGAAGGATCTTGGTTTGCGTGCTTACAAAATCCAACTCGTGCAAGATTTGAAGCCAAACGATCATCAAGTAAGGCGTAGATTCGTCGAATGGGCCCAAAACGAGATTACCGTTGTTCCCGATTTTCATAAGCGAATTTTGTTTAGCGATGAAGCGAACTTCTGGTTGAATGGCTACGTCAACAAACAAAACTGCCACATTTGGGGTGAAGGTAACCCTCAAGTGTATGGGGAAACACCGTTACATCCAGAAAAACTGACTGTTTGGTGCGCTTTATGGGCTGGTGGAATCATTGGTCCGTACTTTTTCAAAAACGATGGTGGCCAGAACGTTACAGTCAATGGTGATCGGTATAAAGCCATGATTACTAACTTTTTCATTCCTGAATTAAATAACCATGATGTCCAGGAGATGTGGTTTCAACAAGACGGCGCAACATGTCACACAGCTCGTGCCACAATAGATTTATTGAAAGACATGTTTGGTGACCGCCTAATTTCACGTTTTGGACCTGTGAATTGGCCTCCAAGATCTTGTGATTTAACACCGCTAGACTACTTTCTGTGGGGCTATGTAAAGTCATTGGTCTATGCGGTAAAGCCACAAACGCTTGACCATTTGGAAGACAACATTCGCCGTATTATTGCCGATATACGGCCACAAATGTTGGAAAAAGTCATCGAAAATTGGACGTCCAGATTGGACTACATCCGTGCCAGCCGTGGCGGTCATATGCCAGAAATCATATTTAAGATGTAATGCCACAAGATTATCTTTCGGATAAATAAAATTCATGTCAATCGAATAATCAATCGTTGTTTTATTGCACCTTAAAGTTCTATACCTCTATAAAAAACACCCTTTACATAGGCTTGAAGTTTCATTACATTATTCCAAAATGATTTTTTCCCCTACCCAATAATTAGTTGAGGTATTTATTTAGTTGTTCCTAAAGTATATCAGCTTGAAACATTCATGCAGACACGTTCATACATTTTATAAATAATTTTTGCAACTTTTTTCTTTCTTGTTTTTTCCTCTTGTTTTTCGGTTTTTTTTTTGACGACTAGGCAACATTTAATATTTAATTATTATTTGTGCTCGTTTATGAATTTCTTGTTTTTTTTTGTTTTGCTGGAATTTTCTTGTGCCTGTTTTTCTCGCTTCATGTCAGATTTCGTATTCATTTGGGTTTTATCAACAGTTTTCATGAAAAAACACGAAAATAATGTAACGTTCAGTTACTATTAGTGGCATAATATGGCTGTTAATGTGTAAATATATATGTATGTGTAGGTGTGTGTGTGTGTATACAATACTGTGTCATGTCATAATTTCTTTAATATCCTGCAACTTGTAGTTCGAGTGCCACTGTGAGTGTTTGTCGCAAGTTGTCAAATTTTGTTCACTTGCTTGTATAGGATACGAGTATGTGTACGTATGTGTGTATACCATACATACATAGGTACTTATTAATACATAGTAATGAAAAAATATGTGCATGCATGTGTGTGAAAATGTATGATGGCATTACGGTAATTTCAGTCAAGTTTTTTTTTCCATTTTTTGTTTTTGTTTTCGTAAAATAAATTTAATAAGAGTGTGACACATTTTATATGTATGTATGTTGCTCGTGCTACTGCTACTGCTGCATGGAACGTATATTCGCATTAAAAAAGTTTTTATTTCAACTTTTCTTTCCATACTTTTTGTTTTGTTGTTATTGTTGTTATGTCTGCTAAATGTCAGATAAAATATTGACTTAATTTACGCGATTAATCTTTTGTGTGATTAAAAACTTTAACGAAAATTTAAAAGAGAAAAGTTTTCCTTTTTTTCGTTTGGAGATTATCTTATGAAAACTTATTGCTTTTGATTGCAAATAAAGTTTTTCGGAAAAAATTTCTTTTCAATGCAATATTTTACGTAGACAACAAATTAATTAAAAGTCAAGTCAATTAAGAATATTTATCATAAAAAATTAAAGTTTAAGTTTCAGAAAGAATTTATATCGGGTTTTCCATTAAGCTCTTCCTATTTTTAAATTTAAATAAAACAAACTGTGTGTGAGATATCATCGAAATTCATTCAAATTTTAAGCGTTTGAAAGACCTTTTGCTGACATTGTGTGTGACATACAATAACGCTCAAATGACCACTACGGCTTCTAAGGATGAAGATCATTCAAAATGTCCAATTTTCCATGACTCTCACGCTTTAAATAAATTTGAAATATGGCAAGGGTTATGTTGGGTTTGAGAACAGCAATGGTTTGTGGATTATTTGAATATACCTGCGTCCTATGGAGATCAAATCGCATGATCTCGGTGGCCAATTCACATCACATCCACGTGATATAATTATGCCCTCAATTCACTCGAGCAGAATATTTAAAGTGGCATAAGATGTATTGCACGTAGTGCCTTTTTACTGAAACCACATGTCGTTTGTGTTTAGATCTTTTAATTCAGACCAAAAGAAATTGTTCATTATTGACCTATTGCGCCAGACATTGACACTGGTGGCCTAAAGATAGTCGCTCTCGAAGAATTATGGACCGATGATGTCGCTGACCCATAATCCACACAAAACATTGATTTTTTATGCATTGGACACTCTTGGATGTCATGAGAATTGGTATCGTACCATAGTGGCCCTTATCGTTGAAGTTGTTTTTTGATAAAAATTGTGGCCAATTGTCAACTGCTCCAGAGTCTATTAAGCAAATATGTACATGTCGTTGCTCATGGTAGTTTAACTTCAGTTGCTAGTTGTGGTCTGCGAAGAACAGAGTTCTTGACGTAACATCTACTATCTTGGATTATTATGCGCACTGTTGCGGACAGTGGAGATCTTGTATTTCGTCTTCCTACAGGTGTTGGCCGATCGTCTACTGGGTTTGAATTTATCAGCCACTTTGCAATTAGTTCTCTGGGTGGGACAATTATGGTGACCGAACAGAATACCCATGTTTATGAAATAATTTTATTATTCACACGTGTTGTTGAATGTTATATACGTTCTTTGATTGTCAAAACAGATTTGGCAAAAGAGACTGAATAAATGTCAACTAATTCAACAAGATGGCCGTTATTAATTGCCGATACATAACGAGGGTCCTAGAATTTGACCTTCGGGCGACCTTTGTTTCTTGGTCCATGATCTTTTTCGCTCGTTATTGTGGTACGTGATATACATACATACGTATCATTTGCTTCACAAATCGTTCAAATATCATTGCGTTTGAGCAATATAGCAAGCTGTCTTCAAACTACGAGTAATAGTGTGATGATTAAACCATAGTCGTTTAGTAAAGTGTGCCTCAAATTTTACTCTGATCTCATCGACTCTTTTACTGAATAGTGGCCCAGTGTATGGTGTACCTTTAACATCGAAATTATCGAACCGACAAAAAATGAAAATCAACTTGCTGATATTAGTCTAGTATGCTCACAGATTTTTTAACAGCCTGTAATGCATTATTACCTTCTCTCTATATTAGAAAAGCAAGCTATTATGATGAAGTTGCGTCTTTTCATTCAGTTTTAAGAATTTTTCCCCATTAGAATGTAATTGTAATAATGTGTTCTAACAAACTGAAGACCCAAAATTCTACTTCAAACAAGGTATAGTGTTGCCGGATGCAATTATTAGAATATTATTAGAGCCCATTTGCCAATAAAATCCTCTTCAATTGAATTGGGTATGCCACTTGCCTCGGTCAAGTTGGACATATCCTGGGTCAATGAGGAGTCCTGCTCCACCGCTGGACTCACCTGGCCCTTGACGGATAGAAGGCATCTCAACCACAGTGGCTATACTTACAGGTCATTGTGTTATGGCTAGAGACGCGGAAAGAATGAGGCTCCCATTTAACGACTTCTGCCGTGGATGCAGATCCGCTGAGGAAGAGGAGACTGTTATCCACTTTCTTTGTCAGTGCCCGTCTCTTGCTAGGTGTAGATATAGGTTTTTTGGCTCCCCATTTCTTGTCAGCTTGACGGAGCTATCATCTGTTGATATCAAGGATATAATTTCGTTCATCAAATTTTCGGGCTGGTTTTTCAGTGTAGGGTAGTCGTACTTTCGATGTGCAGCCCTTGCGCTGACCAACTTCTTCCTCTTCCCTGATTTTGGTGGAACTTGGTCAGTGCAGGGACTGCGTTCACCAGTGTAATCACAACGGGCCGCTATGCGTGCTCAAGTGTGCTTTGTGATATCAGAGCTACCACTCCGACCTGCACCTGAACCTGCCAATAACATATATTTGAGCTTTTCTAACAAATTCATTATCCTTAACTCTTAAATATGTTCGAAAAAATGTTAGCAATAAGTCTAATGATATTAAGCCACTATATATGTATATACTCGTATACCAATCATTTGTGTTCTTACCATCATTTAAACTCTTTTAACATTCTCTTACTGGATTAAAACATTTTGGAATATTTTTTTTTGTAATTTTTTTATTTATTTATTTCTTCATCTTTTTCTTTTTTTTGAACAATAATTATTTTTTTGTTTGTTTTTGTTTTTCATTTCATTTCATTTTTTTATTATTTAAATTATTTTTTATTTTATTATTTATTATTATAATTTTCAGTTTTTAATTTTTGTTTGTTTTATTCAATTATTAATTTAATTATTATTTATTTATTTTTATTTTTTATTTATTTATTAGTTTTTTTTTGTATCATAATCATAATAATTTTCTATACAAATACATTCAATAACAACAATTTTTTTTTAATTTTTATGCCTTTTTTGTTTTTTGGTTTTACTTTATAATTTAATTTCTTTTTTTTTGGTTTTTTCTTTTTTGTTTTTATTTTTACTTATATTACAAATACAATATTTATTTATTATTTATTTTTATAATTTAATTTAATTTTAATTTATTAAATTAGTTTTTTGTTTTTTTATTTTATTTTTTATTTATTTTTTAATTTAAGTTTAGCTTAAAATTAAATTAAGATTAATGGATTTCTGTAGTAAATTTTTCTTTATTTTTTCTTTCTTCTTCTTTTTTGCTTTCTTTGAAGTGTAGTTTCAAGTTTTCTTTTTTAATTCTTTTGAAATTTAATATTTGAATTTTTTTTTAAATTTTTTTAGGATTTGGTTGTGGTGTTAGAATGCGCGTATGAAAGTATTGAATATTGTTTTTAAATTTATTTTCCATTTTCTTTTTTTATTGTTTTTTTTTTTGTGTTAACAATTACAGGATTTTCTTAAAAGTTTTTTATTTTTCTTTCTTTTATTTTAGATTTTTGGTTTGGCATGTATTTTTTTATAATTTTTTTGGTTTAAAAATTGTATTTCATTTTGCTTGATGGGAAAAAGTTGTCAGTATTTTATGCTGTTTTTTTTTTGGTGGAAATAATTTTTTTTTAAAAAAGGAAACTAAGTTTGGTTTTTGTAATACTTTCTCTAAGTTATTAAAAAAAAACTTTTTTTCTTTTTATATATATTAGTTCTTAAATAAATTATTTTGTTTTGTTTTAATGAAAATTATTTTTCTTTTTCATTTAATTTTTACTTAATTTTGGCAAATTTTTAATTTATTTTTTTTTGGTAATAAATTTTCTTTTTTCATTTCTTTTAATATAAAACATTGATTTTGGTATGTGTCTGTTTGTGTATATTTTAATGCCTGTTATTTTTTTGTATATAAAAACGATATTCTTAAATTGTATTTTTTTTTCTGTTAAAGAAACAAAAATCGAAAGAAAATTTTTTAAAAATTTTATATTTTTTGTACAACTTTTTTTTGAAAGAAAATATTTTTCTCGACTGGAGGTTAAATAGCAAATGGTAAGAGGCTTTCTCCAGAAGCGGAATCGGTTAGCTAGGGAAATAGATCCCAGATACTTTGCGAATTTCAGCAATAAGCAAGAAGATGACCTTCCGAGGAAAGAAGTCGTCACAACATTGCTGAATCCGCAACCATTCTGTGCAGTGGAAGCGAATGTTTGAAAAAATACGGTCAACGAAATAGAAGATAAAGAAATCTTCTCAAAGTTTGTAGTGTAAACTCCAGTTATATGTAGATTCCTCAGAAATGAAATAAATCATCGAAACTCATTCTTGGAACCTACATTGCATTATTAAGTGCATATCATGTTAGGTTAGGTTAGGTCGGAGTGGTAGCTCTGTTATCACAAAGCTCACTTGAGCACGCATAGCGGCCCTTTGTGATGCCACGGGTGAACGCAGTCCCTGTACTAACCAAGTTCCACCAAAATCAGGGAAAAGGAAGAAGTTGATCAGCGCGAGGGCTGCACAACAAAAGCACGACTACCCCGCACTGGAAAACCAGCCAGAAAGTTTGATGAACGAAGCTATATCCTTGATGTCAATAGATGATAGCTCCGTTAAGCTAATAAGGAATGGGGAGCCAAATAACCTATATCTACACCTAGCAAGAGACGGGCACTGGCAAAAAAAGTGAACAACAGTCTCCTCTTCCTCAGTGGACCTGCATCCATGGCAGAAGTCGTTGAAAGGAAGCCTCATTCTTTTCGCGTGTCTACCCATGACGCAATGACCTGTAAGCACGGCCACTGTAGTCGAGATGACATCACGACCAAGACCAAGTAATCGGTTGGTACGCCTTCTATCCATCTTGGGCCAGGTGATTCTAGCGATGGAGCAGGACTCCTCATTGACCCAGGATAGGTTGCCTTCTCGAAAGAACCTCCGCGCAATGGTCAACTTGACCGAGGCAAGTGGCATTCCCAATTCAACAGAAGAGGATTCCGGAAAGAGCGCACCAGCTCTGGCGAGCTCGTCGGCCCTACAGTTTCCCGGAATTTCACCAGGGAGACACTGGTGAAGCGCCCCGAGAGAAGATCGAGACAGCGGCGACATTCCCTAACGATCCTAGAGTTAATCACGAAACCCGATAGAGATCTTATCCCGGCCTGACTATCAGAAAAGATCGAGACGCGAGTGAAAGAAGCATCGTTGCCAAGGATCCATTGAGCGGCCCGGTAAATTGCCATCACCTTCGCCTGAAACACACTGCAGTAGTCCGGTAGACGGAGAGAAATATTTGTGTTAAGCAGAAAATTGTCATTGCTGACACGGAGCAGCATCATGAGCTTTTTCAGAGCAATATTCTTGGTGAAGATATTATGCGGGTACCCAATCAAGTTGTAACGCGAAGTACTAAGGCAACTCGTATCTCATACATGTTAGAAACACAAACTGAATGCTGTAAAGTAGCTTGGAAGCACAATATCTAAAAACTGTAGTTTTAAAACTGACATTAAAGCCCGTATAAATAAGTCAAGAGTTGTGTTTCGGGCTATATCTAAGATATGGATCCACTCTAGGGTTCCGTATGACGGATCACAACGTATGTCGACATCAATAGGATCCAAGCCTTTGAAGACAAGTGTCTGAATTGTATCATACATATCTATTCGCCCAACATAAGAACAAGAAATAAAGAAATAAAGAAATGAAATCAAGTTGCAAACATTACGTTGATTGAACATATTCTGAGAAGACCATACTGTGACATCGCCAAAGCCGATATCACCAAAGTCATGAACAAAAAATGGAATGAAGGTTCTAGTGCGGAACCCTTGGACTAAGGTTAATTAAAAAACGCCTGAAGATACACCATGCATCTACCGTCTTAGACCGTCTTATGAATTTTAAAACTTTAAAGTATTTTATTTTTATTTTTTAAAATTCTTCAATGTTGTACTCATGATAAATATGTTAGAATATTATAAAAAAATTAACAATTTAATTAATAATTTTAGGCATTTTCATGTTAACTATATTATATATAAATAAAAATTAAAAAATAAAATTAAAAATAAAAATTGAAAAAAAAAATTTGAAAATAAAAACTAATTAATAATTATTTGTTATAATTATAAAAATAAAGAAAATTACTTATATAGAGTACAATTAATTAATTAATTAATTTATTAATAATAAGATAATATTTTTGTTTTTAATTTGATATTTTTTATACTAAAAGTTTAATTGTAATTTTTTTTTATTATTTTCTCGAATTTATCTACATTTACATGGAATTTATAAGTATGTTTTTTTGTTTGTTTTTTGTTTGTATTTTTTTTGTGTTTTTTTCAATATTTTTTATATAAAGTTTTCTTAATTTTCATTATAATTTTCGTTTATTTTTTATTTTTTGTTTTTATAATTTTAAGACTAAATACATTTTATTTTTTTCAGATTTTTTTCTTTTCTAAATTTTTTTCTTTTATTTTATTTTGTTTTTTTTTTTGTTTCTTTCTTTCTATACAAATGTTCTAATAAAAAATGTTTTTTTGTTTTGTTTTTGGTTTTATTTTAAATTTATTTCGAATGTTTAATTTCTTTTTTTAACCATTTTTAAATAATTTTTTTTTTGTGTGTGTTGTTTTATTTTTTGTTTTGTTTACTCGTCATATATCCATCGTCATATTTTGTTTTTAATTTTTAACAATCAATTTAATTTTTATAATTTTTTAAATGATTTTTTGTTTTGTTTGTTTTTCATTCGTATGTCGTTTTATTTTTTAATTTTTATAATTTAAAACGGTTAAATAGGCATGATTTTGTTTGTTTGTTTGTTCATCTTTTTTCGAATTTTATTTTATTTTTAATAAATTTTATAAATTTTTTAATTTAATTTTCATTTAATTCTCATTTAATTTTTAATAATAAGATGTGGTGGTTGTTCTTATACAATACTAAACTCTTTTATGTACTTTTTCCGTTAAAGTAATTCGTCAGTTATTTTGTTATTATTTTTTCTTGTTTTTTAATAATTTTTTTCTATTTGATTTTTATTTTTATTTTTTTTTAATGTTCATACCTTTATTTAATTTATTTTATTTTTTTCTTTAACCAAAAACAAATGAATGCCTTAATTTATAGAAAATTATTTGAAAAATAGTAAAAAATATAAAAGAAATTAGTTTTAAAATTTATTTTTAACTGCCTGCAGTTAAAAATTTTAAATAAATTTTTATGTTTAACAAATGACTTGTAAAGTATTAAAGAAAATATGAAAATTAAAAAACAACATAATGAAACAATAAAAATTATTTCAAAATTTTTGTTAATGTTAACTGTTTAGAATGAAGGCATTTTAAATATTGCTATTGATTATATTTTTTTTTTATTTATTTTTCTTTTTATTTAATGTTTTTATATTTCTCCATTAAACTGATTTAAAAGAAAAAATGATTTAAATTAATTGAAAAATAAAATAAAATTTGCTTTTATTTTTTGGGCAGTTTGTTATTTGGCTAATGGGTCAAAACGTCGGCGTTTCTTTGTAATGTCTTCCTGTTTTAGGTAGAGCTAGAAAATATGTTAACACTTTTTCGATTAGGCAATTACTATTTATACTTTGAACAACGATTTGTTGGAATCCTTAAAGTCATATAAAGTGAATAAAAACTGCCTACACTTTGCTGAAAAAAATAGAAAATACGACAAACAAACCAATTTTAGATACATTTGCTTAATGGCTAATGGCATTCGTGAAAAAAGGAAATTTGAATCTGAACTAATAAGCCCGTAAACAGCAATCTACAGATTCTTAAAGCAACAAAGCAACAGTGCTTCTGTCAGCACATTCTGTCAACGGTTTGCCGTGAAAATTTGTCTGTTTGAAAATTTTAACAAGTTGCTGCGTTTGGTTTTGTGTTTGGCAGCCATTAATGACAAACTAACGCTTGATTTCAATTGAAAATATAAAAAAATAATGAATTTAATGTGTTTATTAGGCGTTAATATTGCGACAAAATCGTCACTCAAATCAAAACTAAACTTGATAAATACTATGAAATTTCTGTACCTTGAGTCACTATAATAAGAAAAGTTATGATCGTACAAGCATGGAAGATTCGATTCGTTATGGACATCTAGTTAAGATTACTTCATCCGATGCAATTGAAAAAAATTCGCAATATCGTGTTGGTTTCTTCATCCGATGCAATTGAAAAAAATTCACAATATCGTTTGGTCGATTTCAGCTGTCCGGTAAAAGGAATAACGTTTGCTCACGTAATCGGAGTTTACAGAAGAAGTGTTTTTCATCGCTCAACCGCAAAATAGAGAGATTTTTGAGCCGAATTGTAACCGCTGACGAGACGAACCAACCTTGCAGAGCCTGTGACGCTGAGAATGTATCATCGGAATATATCTTTAAAATCCGAGAAAGAAACACCTGGGTGCATATCATGTGTTAAACAGGGAATTGCCATTGTTGACGCCGAGCAAAACCCTGAAGTCTGTCAGGCAATACGGAGGAAAGTACAATAAATCACAAAATATCATATTATATCGCGTATAAGTCCGTCAATTACTTCTTTATTATATTCGAATATAAGAGTGATATCATAGGTGTTTTTTTAGTGTCCCATAGAGGGTATACTCCAGTACAAAATTGCTGAACGCTGCTGAGGATCAAACAATTGATTATGAGAATGAGCCACGTAGCTAAAGCAATTAAAAAGGTTTCTAAAATCTAAAACCTGGACTCTAATAAACCAATAGATCAGCAAATTTGTTCCTTTATAGATATACAGAGAATATGAAATCTATCCAGAATCTGTTTTAGGAATTCCATAGCAAGAGCTGCCTGACTTCTGCAGTCTTCTGTTGAAGACATCATTTTCCAGCTTTCAGGGATTTGAGGCGCAGGTTTTTTGGCAAGTTTTGACTTATATGTACTTATTTTTATAAAATTTGTAGAATGGCTGAGAAATGCCAACCAAAAACTATATAGACATGTGGTAAAAAATAATGGCCATAGTGAGTAGAGACGTCACATGAAGCATTTGTATACATTGCACAGGAATCGAGGCTTACAGTTAAGAGAGGAAAAAGAAATGAATAAAGAAAGAAATTTTTACTTGAACCAAATCAGCCATATTGTTAAAGGGCACAGTGCTCTCTTCAGTTTATATGATCTGATTAGAAATATTGTGAGGCCAATATTAAGGTTAAAATTTAGAAAAACAAAGTATTGAAAGAGGATGAAATTAAACTAGCATGAGACCCATTTTGACCAACTCTACCTGTTTATTTCCTTTAAAATTTGACCCATTTTTTTTTGTTTTTGTCAAATGAACTGAAAAAAATTTTGTGTAAAATTATTTTTTTTTTGTTGAGCATGAATCGGTATACAAATCGAGCAGAGTTTAATTTCTTGTGGTTTTTATATTTTTGATTGGAATAATCATATAATAACTAAATTGTTGGAATAATTGAAGTAATTGAGTAAGTAAACTAACCATTTTGTTTTATAATTTTATTATGTTTTTTTCTTATAAATTTTTTTAATTATTTAGCAATTTTGTTTTAATTTATTTTATTTGTTTTATTTGTTTTATTTGTTTTTTTTTTTTAATAATAATTTGATAACAGTTCAATAAATATTTTTTTTTGTTTATTTGTTTTCATTTTGTGTAATTTATTTATTTCTTTAGTTGTTGTATTTTTTTTTGTTTTTTGTTTAATAATTTATTTTATGCAAATGACAATTTGAGAAAATGTACAAGAATCTAATTTTTTTTATTAAATTTTTTCTTTTTTTCGTAACTGTTCTTGTTTTCTTTAATTTAATAATAAATTAATAATTTTGTTTTTAATTTTATTACTCGTATTATTACAATATAAAGTTTAGTTTTTTGTTTTTGTTTTTTTTAATGGTATTAACAAGAATTTGAGAATTTTATTTTCTAGGAAAATTGGAATTGGAGTTTAGGATGAGGGTTTTTGGGGACTAGGATTTCATTCGTATATAATTAATTTATAATTTTATATCAAAAATGTATGCTATTATTTATTATTTTATTTTCTTTCTTTTTATCCATCCTTCTGCTTAACGGCTTGTTTTCTTTCTTTAAATTCTATTTTAATTTTGTTTTTATTTTTATAAAGAATCTTAAATTAATTATTTTTTTTTGTTTTTTTAATATATTATTTTAAGATTACTGTGCGCTTTTTGTTTTTTTTTTCTTTATATTCTTTTAAATTTTTATTTTATTTTCAGTTAAAATAAAATGGAAATGAAAAATTTAAAGAAAATTTTTTGTTAAAAGAAAAATATAAAGTTTTAATAGGTTTTTTAAATTTTATTTTATAAACTTTTCTTTTTTTTAATTAAAAATTTTTTAATTTATTATTTAAGTTTGAAAACTCTATTCTTTGTTTTTCTCTGTTTTTTTAAATATAAAGATTTATTATTTATTATTTATTATTTGTTTTTGTTTTTATTTTTTTTAATAAGTTTATTAAAAAGGTGGCTGATACGAGATTTCTTTGTGTATTTTTTCTTTTGCCTTCTGCTCTTCAATTATTTTTAAAATTTTCTTCTTTTCCTCAAAAACATTCTTTTCTTTTCTGCTCTTGTTAATTTAAATTGTGATCTTAAATTTGAAATCTTTTTTTTTAATATTTATTTTAATGTCTTGTTTTACAAGCTAAACCTATAAGATATTATAGGTACGTTTTATTATTTTTCAATTTTTTATTTTTATTATTTTTTATTTTTATTATTATTAATTAATTAATTTATTTTTTCTCTATTAATATTTAATTATTTTTTGGCAGTTTTTTGGTTTTATATAAATGAACTTAATTTCTCTTGTCTTCATTTATTTATTTATTTATTTGTTATTATTTGTTTTAATTTAAATAATTTTAATAATTTTGTTTTAATAGAGTTTTTCTTTTTGTTCCTTTGTAATAAAATATGTTTTAATTTTTATTTTATTTTTTTTGTTTATAATTTTATTATATTTTACAATGAATGTTTTATTAAACGGAATTCTATTTGAAGTTTTTTTTTAAATTTATTTTATAACTTTTTGTTTAAATACCTTTTTGTTTTGAGTTATTAAATATTTCTTTGAAAGGGGGGAGGGGTGTAATTAACAAAATAAAAAAAAAAATTATTTTTTCTAATTAAATAATATTTTTTTAAAATAAATAATAAAATAAAGCGATAAGTTATCATAGCGAAATGATTCAAGATTCTGATAAGGTATTCGAAGGAAAATTGCTAGAGCGACTCCAAAAGCCACATCCGAACACAACCACATATGCTGGCAGAAAATTTTCAAAAATATAATATGAATTTAGACTAGGCAATTATATTTCTTCAACTGTTAAGAATGTATAAAAGTAGAGGAATTAGAAAAATAACGAAATCATTTCTTCATGTCATTACTTCTCCTCATTACATTAGAACGTCTGGCCAGGTGGTCTTAACACAACTAGAGACAGATTCTACATCTTTCAATATTTATCACAAATCTTTGCGGTCTTAAAGCAATGATAGTAATACAGCATAGCTGAGATTAAAAAAAATGCAAGTGATAGTTGGGTATTGCACAGGAATGTATTCTAACTCAGATCTGTGGAATATCAACTATGATGGCATATTGATTGTGAAATTGAATATGGGCGTGCTATTTCATATCGGGTAATACATATACATGAAAATAGAGGACCCCTTTAAAGTAAAAAGTCTCAACTTAGGCTAGTATTTAAGTCCATTGTGATACCTCAGTCAATATTCAACCTGGGGATTCAAAATTCCCTTGAGGAAATCACTGCCTGTTCATTCAAGACACCTCCACCTCATACTTACACCTCCTGCACTAGTCATTTGTCTGTCATTCGGTATAACTAGCAAAAGGATAGTGACCCGTCAGCATTGCTATTGTGTAATGGATGGCCATAAGATTAAGGATATGAGTGAATCGATCTCGTTCTTCTCCATACGCGTCCAGCAGATTATCGGAAAACTTATGTCTTTAATATTCTCTAAAACGACAATTAATTATCGGCGAATAATACTGGAATTACTTGTGACGACTATTATTCGTGTATGCCATAATGTGCGACATAAATAAGGCAGGCAGAATGTTATAAACACATTAGACGTGTCTCTTGTTGCAGCCATTTCACAATTGTGATATGCAGCGTGCGTATCAAGTATTTTAAAGACGCCAGCCTTCACGATTCAAGTGCTGCGTAGCAATCTTTCAATTGTGGCCGTAGTAAAGCAGCGTTAACGCTTGTTAGCGTGCTGCTTGTTCAATAATAATTTCCTTATACACACACGTATTTTCTTTTTAACAAGTTCATTTATTACTTGTGGCGCTTTGAATGTGTTCATAGCAGGACTACTACAAAATAAAACCGCTGAGTGTTGAGCATAAGAGTTCCTTTAAACAGTACTCTTTTCTACAATTGTAATTTCTGGGGAAAATGTACCCATATGTCAGCATACGGTGAATAAATCCTTCCAGTGAAATGGTCTAATCTGATGTATCAAATATGAGTTGCGAAAAGCGGGCTCGGGATTGCAGATCAATGCGAAGGTAAATGTCAATTACAACTGAAGTCATATAGCGAAAATGGCTTCAGGGTCGACTATATTCCTGGATATTTGTAACAGACGCTTTTTAATCACTCTGTCTCTATTGAGATACTGATATATCACTCTGAATAGCGGCTCATTGTGTATATGTGTAAACTACCGGAGGAACACTACTGACAAATCTGGGATTTAAATCCTCAGAGAAGCAAAGGAGCCAGCCAAAGACTACATGGAAAACAAGTTTCAAGACAGATGTAGAGAGATGTGGAATGAACTAAAATGCTAACGAATAGCAGTGAACCTCGGAAAACTTTAAATAGGTACTTCTATCAGAAGGTTACATTCAATTAAAATCAATAATATTTGAAAAGTTTTCCTTAGGAAACGGGCAATTAAAACTCAAAGAAGAGATGAAATATTTTTAAAATTCTTTTCGGCTTGGCAAATTATTAATAAAACGAAACAACAAATCATATAAATTTTAAATCAGAAACAACATAAGGAAAGGAAAGAATATGAAATGAATTACTATAATAAATAATTCTGTTTAACATATGCATGGGGACTGCTGAAGTCTGTTAAAGTGGAGTGATAGAGACGTAACAGTAAGTAAAGGGAATAATGATATTCACGATAACATAGACGTGATAACGTTAGAGATGGCAATGATAGTGGCATTGTAGGCATTAATGATGGTGGTGACAGTGAACGCAACGATGAACCACACCACCAGCGTCGTTGCCACCAATCGTTAATATTATAATTATAATAATAAAAATAACGATAATTTCTTCTTCTTCTCTTACATATATAACTAGTGTATGATGATGATGGACTTAAACTAGAATTTAATTTAAATTTATTGTGTTTTGGTTTTATTTTTATTTTTTGTTTTATAATAAAATGATCATGTTTAATATGGTTGTTGGAATCATAATTATTATTATTATGATTGTTATTGTAATGATGATGGAGGTTTGATTGAAATAATAACGTTTTGAGTAACGTTAAAACCACCACCATTATGGTGGTGATGGTGGTGGGCATGGTATTGGTATTTAATAACAGTGATAATATGGTTAATAAAAATACCTTCTGGAGAAATGTTTTAATGCCGATCATTTGTGGTTGCCAGATGTTAAGATAGTTGTTGTTCTTGTTATTGTTGTTGGTATAACTAACTCCCTTAATGGAGTTTCTTTGCTGTTTTGAACCAATTTTTGCCATGATCTTTGGCATCATCATCGTCATCATCGTTATATGTGTTGTTAATATTATTATGATTATTATGATTATAATAATTATTATAATTATAGTTATAATATTGGGGCTTTTGTTGTTGTTGTTATTGTTATTATAATAAATTTTATATATATGAGTTGTTGTTTTTGTTGTTGTTTTAATAGTATTAAATTTAATTATAGAAATTATTTTATAATTCAATTTCATAATAATCATATTGTTGTTGTTGTTGTTGTTGTTGTCTTTAGTATTTTTAAAATTACATGTACTAAAATTATATTTAAATTTCTTTATAATAATATAGTATATCATATCATTATCATTATTATTATTATTATTATTATAATTATTATTATAATTTAAACTATCATTATCATTATTATAATTATTAATAATCATATTATATTTATTACAACTACAATTAAATATTTTCTGTCTACAACTACGGTAATAATAATAATAATTATTCGAATAATAATTATAATTATAATGCGAATGTTTTTTTGTTTTAAAATTAATTTTATTGGTTTTCGATTTCGATTTTATATGCTCTCTCCGTTCTACACTCAAAACTCTCGTTGAGTTTGAGCGCCTATTCCCCCTATTGCAAGGAATTTTCATTTTTCGTTTTCTTAGTTTCTGACGTTTCTTAAATAATAACAAGAGTATCTCTTTATAGTTGAGTAAGAAAATCAAGGAAGAGCAATGTTCACTGCTCATTTGTAATATTCTCCTCGAGTAACAATAGGCCAAGCAACGTTTTAAACGTTTACACATCACTTTTAAAGGTTTCCTGCTGCTTATTACATTGAAACCTTTCTCTCTAAACGTTTCTCTTAAGCCAAACCAAACAACAATGCGTTGCTCTTGCTCATCATACGAAATCTTAATGATTTTCTCTTTTTTAACCTGTATCTGCATAATGTCACGGGTCTGGCAACTCTGACACTTATACATCACCTGATTTGTTCTTGTCATCATCATTTGATTTATTACATGTAACGTTTGCCTTTTGTGCTCCGTATAACGCCTCAATCTCAGTAAGCGTACACTATAGCAGGACCACAAACACAATAGGGTACTTAGCCATATCAATAGTTTCTGGGCCTCACTGTTTTTACGTGATGATCCCAACATATCGGCCGATGATATATAATTGGTAGCAAAGTATGGTATTGTACAGCGACTCTGTACCATTGGCAATGCTGGACAATTTTCCGATGTAGGATAGTCCGGCATATCTTCGGGCTCATCATCATAGTAGAATACACTGTCACAATACGCATAGTATTGTAAACGTTCCGCTAAACGTGTAGCATTTTCAAAGGCAGTATCATTTAGCACCGCTATGGCAACGGTGGACATTTTAAGGCCATTCTTTTCCTCTTTCAGTTTCTGTTGTATTTTCGTTTCGACTCTTATGCTAGTAGAGGCTGGGTTTTCTTCCCTACCCCTTGTTTTCATTGTGATATTAAAAACTTTCGTTTCTCTATCTTCATTTAAGATTTCCGCTTCACGTTCAATGTCACTTTTATCCCACATCTCGTCACAATACGTACAAATGCCATCGTTTGTACTTGTGCAGTAGGTGTAGCAGCAATCGTTGGGCCCATGGCTGGCCTTTTTCAATTGTTCCTCGGTTTCCGCAATATTATAATCTGAAATCAAATTTATTTTAAATTGTTTTTTTTAGAAATTAACACCCTTAAGATGTGTAGGCTGTTGGGGCTACTTACCTAAACATAAGAATGTTGGTTCACCGGCATATTGTGTTGGCAGCGCTGGTGCTCGATCGGCTGGTAGTAGATATGGACATTTTTGTTCTACTGTTTGGCACACACTTAGGCAGGGTCGTATTCTTCGTCTTTTACGAAATTCAAATTCTTTGCGTTTTGTTCTAAAAAAGAAAAACAGACAAAGTTTTGATTTAATTGAAGCATTTACAACACTGGACAAGTGTAGCAGTTTGAACTTTAGTTCGTTCACGTCCTAGACAAGCTTATGGAATTTTGTATTAAAAATGTGAACGAATTTTTCATTGCAGTTGTTGTGAATTTTAAGAATTAATGAATATTTCCTCTAAATAGAGGCGAAGCCACCTGTACCCAACATTACAAAGGATATATCGGGTCCGTCATCTAACGCTTTTTTTCAACTGGTGCTTATTTCGTGAATGGTAACACTTAGCTTATGTCTGATTTGACTGATAATTAGCTTTATCCTTCCGCTGAACGAATATGGTTGTGTATACGCTTGAACAACGCTGGGAAATATTGCGACATTACTTTGAAAATCATGGTAATGTTGCAGAATGTGTGAGAAAATTGCGTACGGATTTTGGAAGAAGAGAAGCACCGTCAGCTCCGTATGTTCGTTATCTTGTGAAAAAAGTGAAAGAAACTGGCATCCTGATCGATAAACCAAAGCGTGAAAAGCCAAAAACAGTGCGTACACCTGAGAATATTGCTGCTGTGGCAGAAAGTGTGCGTGAAGCGCCATCAACCGTCGTCCTCAACAATTGAACATTTCGGGGACATCATTGAGACAAATTTTGCAAAAAGGCCTTGGTATGACGCCATACAAAATCCAATTGGTTCAGGAGTTGAAGCCAATGTGTTTTCGCTTCGCTAAGTGGGCCTGTGATCGACTTACAGAAGATGCCGATTTTGGCAAAAAAAAAATCATCTTTTCAGATGAAGCTCATTTTGATCTTGCCGGATATGTAAACAAGCAAAATTGTCGCATTTGGGGCACAGAAAACATTGAACCATACATACGTTGAAAAGCCGACGCACCCAAAACGAGTCACTGTTTGGTGCGGATTTTGGTCCAGATGCATAATTGGGCCATTTTTATTCGAAAATGAGCAAGGAGCGGCAGTTACAGTCAATGGCGATCGTTATTGGGCCATGTTGAACGAATTTTTGTTCACAAAAATTGAGGAGGAGGATATTGGCTACATTTGTTTTCAACAGGACGGCGCTACGTGCTACACAGCCTTAGCTACACTAGATGTTTTGCGCCCTGTTTTTGAAGATCTCATTATCAGCCGCAGAGCTGATGTCGTTTGGTCACCTCGGAGCTGCGCTTTGACACCGTTGGACTATTATTTGTGGGGTGCCGTCAAAGATAAGTATTACGCCAACAAGCCAGAGGCAATTGACGCTTTAAAGGACAATATTCGTGAAGCCATTGGTGAAATACAGCTGAACACAATCGATAATGTGCTTAAAAATTGGACCGATCGTGTAGGCTACTGCATGGCCAGCCGAGGCAGCCATTTGAATGAAATTATTTTCCATTATTAACCGGAAGGATTGTACTTTCAAATAATAAAATAAATTTGAGAAAATATTCAGTAGTTTTTTTTAAACATTTTCAAAAAAAGTTATTTGGCGGACCGTTTACTTTCAAATATACTTGTTTCAAGACAATAGGGAGATGGGAACTCTATCATGCCAGGATGGGTTTCATTAATTAAGTTCTACCAGTCGCCGTAGTCTAGTAGGTAGTGAATTGGCTTATTAGAAATGAGCCCTCGGTCCAAACCACAGGTCAGACATCTCTGGCAAAACGAAAATACAAAAAAAAACATTTCTTCGGCGACTTCCTGGCAGCAGATTTCTGGCAAAAACTCTGAGAGTAAAATAAAATTGCCATGAAAAACCTTCTCAAAAATCTGTCATTCGGAGTCGACTTTAAACTGTAGGTACCGCCACTCATGTATAAAATTAACACACACAACATAAGTGGTGTCGGAAAATAGGTCGTAATCTTGACTGAAGGTTTGTAATGATTAATTATGTATATATGTGTGTATAGCAAGTTCTAGAATGACAGAGTTGCCATCTATCAATTAATGGGAGCAACGATATTTTCGGGGTTTTTGAATAGAGATTTGATTTCGTAACAACTATAATGGAAAAATGTTTGGCCATGTCACACAAAACTCTCTATAAAACACTGAATAATGCAATTAGGCTCTAACGTTTGCCTCAAAGTATTTAAGCTTCAATTAAGGTTTTAAATTAGCAGGATTTGTTGTGATAAATGCAGTAGCAAATGGGAATTGTTCAGCTGTGACTCAATTTATACGACTGTTTATTTGAGACCTCGAGAATGCTCTTTGATTTGCGACCTTAGTGGTGCAAGCTATGCATGTGGGAGAAGTGACGTAATAGTACACAGTAACGTTGGAGTTTTTTTCTAATAACGTGAGTACTTTTCAAAATTTCCATTAAAAGACCCCTGAAACAGAACAAGAACCTAGAGCAGGATGCATAGCCTAGCCTGTAACAAAATCATACGGGCAAATGTAATGAAATTACTGTTCCTACCACAAGTACTACGAAAATAGTTTGAACCGTTAGTTCTGCCTTCTTGGAAATCAACTGCTATTGAGTTATTAGGATTTACACGGGACAAGACAATCCAGAGGCATTGATTACAGTGACCCTAACTATTATTTTACATGAAAGCTTGTCTCCTGCAATTGCTGTTATGATCAGTTAATGACCAGTGCAGGCTATCCAATGCTAGCTTTTAACCTGTTGTTTTACCAAAGCAGTATGCGCGGTACTTTACCTTTTGAATACTTTGGTTATCACTGGATTCCTGGCATATAAAGAATCCTCTGTATTGGCAGTCGATATGAATTTAAAAGATTGTTGATGTTGTTTTTGTTGTTGTTGTTGCTGCTGCTGTTGCAACACTGCTGAGGACATGTTAACGTCATCATCATCATCGTCATCATTATCGTCTGTGGCAGCAACAAATGCAGCATAATTATTGGAATTATCACTACGTTTTTGCCTTTTATTCGTTGATTGCTGATGGACACTGTGACCATAGGCCGTCGTCGAGTCAATGTTGGTGGTGGTGGTGGTGTTGGCATGGTGATGTAATGAAGATTTTAAAGGTTGCCTTGAAGACGCATGATGATGCATGTTGTTGTGATGCTGTGCTGTGATGGTGACAACCAAGTCATTGAATGTTAAGGCCCGTGTAACGAGCGCTGATGACGATGACGAAGGCGGTAATTGTTGTTGATTTGTGGATTTTTTACTGTGGTGGCCTGCAGAGCTTTTAATATAATGAATGTCATTATTTTTTAAATGCTTATTGTTATTATTGTTGTAGTTGCTGCTGCTTTTATTGTGATTATTAATCAATTTCCGTGTGACATCATATTCATGCTGATGCTGCAGTTGTATATGTCTTCTTTTCACATGATGCTCATGTTGATGTTGATGTTGATGTTGCAGCTGTTGCATCAAGTACTGTTGCATGTCAAAATGGTTGTCAATATTCGATGTTATTTTCGGGTGTTGTTGCTGCTGTTGTATTGTGGCTGCTGCATTTTGGCTTGCATTTCTGTTGTCCAGGCTGTTGTTGCTGATGTTGTTGTTAATATCGTGTGATGTCTTTGCGTAATGAGAGGTAGTCATGTTTGAGGCCATGTTGGTGGTGTTGTTGTTGTTGCTGTTGCTGTTGCCAGCGTTATACGATTGATTTGTTAAATTCAACTGATTACCATCGTCTGCACTTGTCAACTCAACTGTGGGATTTTTTATGGTGGTGGTGGTGGTGGTGCTAAAGATTTCCGGTGGTTTTATAACATCGCTGGTCTCTGCAAAATACGGCACCAGTGTACTGCATACCCAACGACGATAGGCCTCCTGTAATGAAACGAAAAAAAAGGGAAAAGAATTGTTTTTTCAATAAAGAAATATTGGAGAATAATAAAGCGTGCATTGCAACTGAATAAAAGCACTTAATGTGTCTGCGTCTGTCTGGGCTCCTCTAGTCTAATGCAATTCAGTTTTGGCCATAAGTTTTACTGTGTATGCCTGCTGGCCAATTTAGCAATTTGTTTTATATAGGAAAACCTACAAAAATAAAAACCAATAATAAGTAATACAGAGAATGAAATGCATTCCCTAGAGGCTAACTATGCTGCTACTCAGCTGTATAGTTTCCACAACAATTGATATCAACGCCATCGTTATCATCTTCATCAGCATGATAGCCATGAACACCCATTTTATCCACTTCCCTTGTAAGCTTACAAATACTTGATCAAAATTTCCTAGAGTTCCACTTCATTTGTAACCAAAAAAAGTGAAAAAAAAATATGAAAAATGGAAATGTCTCTGGGCATTCGTTGAATGCGAATACGTGTTGTGATCAACTGAATTGAAAAACTACAAAAACAACAACTTTTTTCTCAAGTACCAGAAAAAAAAAAGAAGAAGAAAAACCCCCAGTATTTCGAATATTTTGTTGCGGTCAGTCATGTATGATTTTTATGTTCGATTCCCCACAGGCAAAAAAAGTTGTTGAAAATTCTTGGTAATAAAAACAAACGAAAAGGATTTAAAGGACAATTGCGAAGGAAATCTTAAGTGAAGTGTTATTGCACTGATAAGAAACAACTGTAAAGCTGAAAATGAATCCTTTGTTTCACTTTTTTTGTGGAAGATTTGGTTGCATAAACAAAATCTACGTAATCGAATTTTACACACACGCTTGTGGCTTTGGACAAAAAACCTACCTTTTATACTCACTCCTTTAATTTTGGGATACAAATTTTGAATGAATATATTTCGTAAAATGTTATCACTGTGAAAAAAATCGCAATCTGTTCTGTTATTGGCTAAGACGTGGTATTTCATCTCTGTACCACGGCATTACAGAAATTATGAGCAACACTGGTGTACCACAAGACTGATCAACGTCACCCATTCTCTTCAATTACCACAATGGATGCCTAAAATCTGTTGATCGGAATTGTCTACAAACTGTAGTTGCCGCCACCCATGTATAAAATTAGTGCCCTCAACATAAGTGGTGTGAAAAGCTAGGCCGTAGTCCTGATTAAAGAGTTGTAATGACCAATTATGTGTGTAAGGAGGTACCAATAGTGTTCCCGATATGCTAACAAAACTAAGGCAACTACATGCGGTTTGATGCATTTAAACACGGCATGACTAAACACTGAGTAGTCGACGCAGTCTAGTAGGTAATGTGTTGGCTTATTGGACGAGTGCCTAGGGGTCAAATATCAGCTAAGACTTCCCGAAGTCAAACAAAATATGAAGAAATTATAATAAAGAGCGAGATAAAGGGTGTTTTTATAGAGGTATAGAACTTTAAGTTGGCATTACTTTTCAAGATGGCAACCGATTTAACAGCTGTCAAGTGATTTATTCTCAGTTTGATTTGGAACTGAATAGACTCACGCCTTAACAACGCTTGCAAATAGTGCAATTTTATTTCGAAAATAATGTTTCTGTGCGGAAAACGTATCGCGCACTACGTCCATTTTATCGTCGACAAAATCGTCCATCAGAGCAGTTAATTCGATTAACTATGGAACGTTTTCGCACCACGTTTACTCTTATTGATAACTCGCATCCCCAGAGACGCTGTACGGTGCGTACAGAAGAAGCTATTGCTGCTGTAGAGCGTAGCATTGAGGAAGACCCGAATGAGTCCATCCGCCATCGAGCACAGGAATTGGATCTGTGTCCATCCACTTTATGGAAGATTTTGCGGAAGGATCTTGGTTTGCGTGCTTACAAAATCCAACTCGTGCAAGATTTGAAGCCAAACGATCATCAAGTAAGGCGTAGATTCGTCGAATGGGCCCAAAACGAGATTACCGTTGTTCCCGATTTTCATAAGCGAATTTTGTTTAGCGATGAAGCGCACTTCTGGTTGAATGGCTACGTCAACAAACAAAACTGCCGCATTTGGAGTGAAGGTAATCCTCAAGTGTATGGGGAAACACCGTTACATCCAGAAAAACTGACTGTTTGGTGCGCTTTATGGGCTGGTGGAATCAAAAACGATGGTGGCCAGAACGTTACAGTCAATGGTGATCGGTATAGAGCCATGATTACTAACTTTTTCATTCCTGAATTGAATAACCATGATGTCCAGGAGATGTGGTTTCAACAAGACGACACAACATGTCACACAGCTCGTGCCGCAATAAATTTATTGAAAGACACGTTTGGTGACCGCCTAATTTCACGTTTTGGACCTATGAATTGGCCTCCAAGATCTTGTGATTTAACACCGCTAGACTACTTTCTGTGGGGCTATGTAAAGTCATTGGTCTATGCGGTAAAGCCACAAACGCTTGACCATTTGGAAGACAACATTCGCCGTATTATTGCCGATATACGGCCACAAATGTTGGAAAAAGTCATCGAAAATTGGACGTCCAGATTGGACTACATCCACGCCAGCCGTGGCGGTCATATGCCAGAAATCATATTAAAAATGTAATGTCACAAGATTATCTTTCGGATAAATAAAATTCATGTCAATCGAATAATCCATCGTTGTTTTATTGCAACTTAAAGTTCTATACCTCTATAAAAAACACCCTTTATTTACATAAATTTTTCTGCTTGTTTCATAGAGTTTCGCGTCGTTTTAATTTTTGTGGAGAATTTTTATATTGACCAAGAACCCCTTCTGAACTAAGCCCTTTTTATTCCTTCAATGGAATTGAGGCTTTCAGAAAACATTTGCTTTTAATTCTTCCATTGTTTCTATGCGTTGTCGCGGTTGAAGTCGCCGTAGTCTAGTAGGTAGTGTGTTGGCTTATTAGACGTAAAGCCAGGGTTCGAGCCCCACGCCAGACTTCAAAACAAAATACAAAAACAATTTCTTCGGCGTCTTCCTCTCAGCAGATTTCTGGCAAAAAATCGGAGAGTAAATCAAATTGCCATGAAAAAATTTGGGATTCTTACTTACTTGAGCGCCATCTCACTACACCACACCAAATTAAGTGTTTCATGAACCTTTTTTTTAATTACTCTGAATATGATTCATCCATACCACTCGTAATGTATTTAATTTCATACGGTTTTCATTACTTCACTTTCACTATGGGGAATATTGAATTCGTTTTAAAAGAAACCTCATGGTAAACTTGCCACACAGTGTTAAACAAATGGTAATGCACCCCCCTTTGGCTTTCTCGATAATAAAATTTAAAATGTTATTGCCTTCAATACATAGACTGTCTCACTAAGGCACATACACACTGCACAATACAAATGCAATTAAGAGAAGGAATAAAGACAGAAAAAAAAAATATGAAAGAAAAGCAATAAAAAATTCCATTTTAGTTTATCGAACGAATGGAGCAACAAACGAACGCAAGGACCTAAGTAAACATTAATAAAATAACGAACGAACAACAACAACAATATTCATATAAAATATAAATTATTGGTTATAATTTATTAGTCAATGAACTCTTAAGAGAGTATAAAATCCATATACAAACACCACCACGCTCTTTGTGTACATATACACAAGCACAAATACATTTAAACATTATCTCTGAAGCTTACAAGTAAGCCTTATGCTCTGTATACTCAGGACGTAACTGGGCAAGAGACAGAGAGACACAGGGAGAGAGAGAATCAGAGAGTCCTTGCCTTGTATAAACAATTGTGTATGTGTGTGTGCCTTAGTGTTTGAGTGTTAAATTGAGTAGGAAAAGTAATTAAACAATTATCAAACCGAAAACTGTCTAAGGACAATAACATTATATGACTCCTAATAAATAAATATACAAATAAAAAACAACAAAAACAACAAAGAAAAATAAATAAAAACTGAAAAAGAAATACAAAGAGAGATAGAGAGAGAGAGAGAGTGAAAGAACACCACAATAATATGCGTCCTTTCAAAAGACTGTGTGTTTGTTTGTTTGTTTGTTTTGAAATATTTATGAGTCTCATTTGAGTATGTATGTGGCAGGCAGACAGAGACAGAGCGTCTAAATGTAATGTCCTGGGTGTTAATAATTAATTACGAAATAAATCATAATGAAACTACAGGGAATCATTTCCGTTTTTTTTGTTTTTATTTTCTTTTCCTCCAGTCTTCTTGATAAGTGAGTAATAATAACAGCGGGTTCCATACGGCTTAAGAGGTTCCAGTTCATTTCAATAAAACAAATCAATCAAACCGTTTGGAGTTTGAAATGAAATATATACGTAAATATATATATATTATATATAATATATAAATATATATATATATATATCAAAAAATCCATACATTTTTTGAACTTTCCACCAAGTAACTGAACAGACTTTAATACTTTCTATTATTTTTGGACGCGATTTATAGAAGACAACCACGTAATTTAAGGAGGAAATGGAAATACATACATAGGCATACGAGGGTCGGTCAAAAAACCATTAATTTTTGACCTTTCCACCTCGTAACTCAACAGACTGTGTGCTTTAGTTCGTATTTGATCGCGTTTGAAAGAAGAGAGAGAGAGAACCAAGTAATTTGAGCAGGAAAACAGTGAATTTCATGTGTTATGAAGCATTTGAATGTATATATGCATATGCATACGAGAGTGGATCAAGAAATCCATAAATTTTTGAACTTTCCATCTCGTAACTCAATAGACTGTGTCCTTTAGTTCGTATTTGATCGCGATTTGTAGAAGACAACCACGTAATTTGAGGAGGAAATGAGAAAACAGGGAATGTATATATCATACATGGGCATACGAGAGTAGATCAAAAATCCATCAACTTTTGAACTTTCCACCTCGTAACTCAACATACTGTGTATTTTAGTTCGTATTTGATCGCGTTTGATAGAAGAGAACCAAGTAATTTGAGTATGAAAACAATGAATTGTTTGTGTTATGAAGCATTTGAATACGAGAATGTGTATACAAGAATGGATCAAAAAATCCATAAATTTTTGAACTTTCCACCTCATAACTAAATAGATAGTGTCCTTTCGTTTATATTTTTATCGCATTTGATAGAAGAGAACCAAGTAATTTGAGTAGGAAATGAGAAAACAAAGAATTTCATGAGTAATGAAGCATTTGATGGTATTTTGCGCAAAAACCATCACTAACAGCAAGGCTGAGTTTGATAAATATTCTAGGAACTCTAGACTTTCTATTACTTTGGAAAATAAATAGGTTTACTACGGAACTTCTTTATGACAGCAGTAGAACTTCCAGTTCAAATGTCCACACCTGAAAAATTTTTCGAAATTATGATGGAATGTTGGAGATTGAAAGTCCGTGTAGTTGTGGCATGTCATAGGCATTTCACAAGGTTAAGTGGTTTCAATTTCAAATGTTCACTTGAATATAAGAACACCAAACACAAGTTATATGTAGTCGCCATAGTCTAGTAGGTAATGTGCTGGCTTATTAGACGTGAGGCTTCGGTTCAAATCCTAGGGCAGACACGTCCGACAAAACGAAATTTGAACAAATATTTCTTCGGCAATTTCCTTTCAACAGATTTCTGGCAAAAACTCTGAGTGTAAAATAAAATTGCCACGGCTCATGCCACATTAGATGTTCTACAAGAGCAATATGAGATTATCTAACATAAAGTAGACTGGCCATACAGATTGTGGGGTTTTCTGAAGTCGCGGGCATATATCAATAACCCACGAATCCCTAAGGCCATCAAAGCCAACACAAATAATTTTATCGACCAAATTCAGACTGACTGTCAAGGCCCTGAGAGTAAATCGAAATTGCCATGGAAGTTTCTTACAAATCTGTTGTTCGGAATCGACTTTAAACTGTAGGTCTTGCCACTTATGGATAAAATTAACACCCACAACATGTGAGTGGTGTGAGAAACTAGGTTACAATCCTGTCTAAAGGGTTATAATGACCAAATTTGTCGCTTTTGCTAACAATCGCTCACAAACTCTATCAAGTGGCAAGCTCTTCGAAGTGTTTGATATCATTCAACCGCCATCATGAACGTAACTGTGAGGGAAACATTGTTCCACACACAATACACTTGAGACCAGACAGTAGTTCTTGACTTTATTAGCTAAAAAAATCATACGAGGCACCCATTATAGCCCACCTTGATTATCTTCAATTGAGATTAGGATTGGAAAACAAA
This sequence comes from Sarcophaga carnaria, assembly GCA_958299815.1. NCBI lineage: Eukaryota > Metazoa > Arthropoda > Insecta > Diptera > Sarcophagidae > Sarcophaga > Sarcophaga carnaria. The sequence goes on from OY283153.1 coordinate 12,298,539, forward strand.
AGCAGGGTGTGGAAATATGTGAGTGATAGTTTATATTGATGACATTCAAGGATAGACTACCTGCCTGATTTAAAGAGAAAATTAAAAAAATTTAATGGGAACTTAAGGCCATCAATTCCAATGGTGGACACGTTTTTTACGGGACAGCGAATGGACATCCAGTTGTGGTCTCAATCATGCTGCTGATCGATCGGAATTCAAAAATGCTACAGACTGTGGAGCCTACAAAACCACTTGGGAAGAGAAAGCTTTCCACAAGCTGTTTGAAATGTTTGTTTACAACTGGGCCAATCGTAAGGCCACTTGGCAGAAGTTTCTGACGTTGTTCTACTGAAATATGGATGAGTTTTTGAAGCGTTTCGTAGTCGCAGAGGAAATGTGCAACCATCGCCATTTTCCAGGCCCCAAAGAGTAGTTAGAACAATCGTTGTTTCGAAGTGAATTGAGGTACCAAAGTTGGCCTACTTTGCTGGGTTTTTTGAGTTGATAAGGTCATGTCAACACCTTAGTCAGGATTACTACCTAGTTTTTCACTTCAATCATGTTGTATGTGTTCATTTTCCTGGTCAGACAGTTTGACAATGGCTTCGAACATTGGATTTGAGAATGTTTGAAGCCTTTCCCAATCGCGGAGGAAGTATGAATCCAGCGCCATACACCAGACCTCAAAGAGTAGTAAAAACATTTGGTGTTTCGAAGCGATTTGGGGTACCAAAGTTGGCCTATTTTGGTGGGCTTGTGAGTCTATAGGGTCATGTCGACACTTTAGTCAGGATTACAACCTAGTTTTTCACTTCAATCATGTTTTGTCTGTTAATTTTGCTGGTCATACAGTTTGACAACGACTCCAAACATTGGATTTGGGAAAGTTTTCATGGCAATTTTAATTTACTCTCTGACTTTTTGATGCAGCCATTTCGCTGACCAACTTCTTCTTCTTCCCTGGTTTGGAGGAACTTGGTCGGTGCAGGGACTGCGTTCACTTGTGGTGTCACAACGGGAAGTTATGCGTGCTCAAGTAAACTTTTGATATCAAAGCTACCACTACAACCTCACCTAAACTAACCTGAGTTTTTGCCCAAAAGCTGTTCATATTTCGCCTTGTTCGAGATGATTGATTTGGTGCTTGATCATCTAATAAGCCAACCCACTAGATTACGGCGATATTATTTAGAAAGTATTCGTTAGAAAGCAATCAAAGTACTTGAAGTGTCAGGTTGTCAATAAAACTAAACTACCGCCTGAAGCAATATATTTTCATTTCACTTGGAGTCATTTCAACGCCTCCTATACTGTCTGCTGGTATTTAAAATGCCAAAAAACTCATAAAAAATATTTTAAGCCTTAAAAGAGTACAGAAAGCGAAAGAAAACGTCATAAAATTTCATTTCATTGAACTCTTACAAGAACACCAAAAAAATTATAAGTTCATTGACTTCATTTCTTAAATGTTTTAAAACGTTTGTCTTACTCAAACGAGTTGCAAAGCCAAAAGCACCAGTATAAGCAGAAAATGAAGAAAATTTTTTCACATTTTCTTTTGATTGTGATTAAAATTAAGAAGAAGAAGAAATAAATTCCTTTTCAAAGGTTATTGAACGGATGTTTGATAGAAAGAAAGAACGAACAGAGAAAACCTGATGCTTTTGAGTTTAACAAATTATATCCTCGTTAAAACACAATTACTTGGTATATCGAACAGGCATAAGGACACCTGAAATGCCAAGCAGCACGTATTTTGCCTTCGAAATCATTTATCAGTTTATTTGGAGAGAGGTTTTCTTATATACTTTTCCGTTTTAATTGTTATTTTTTCGTTTCTAAATTGAAAATGAAACCTTTGTAGAATGATTGTTATAAGGAAACACAGACTTTTCCGTGAAAAACACCTTGAAATTCAGGGTAAATCTTGAATTAAGTTTTGAAATTCGGAAGTCATTCACCTTTTTTGGTATAAAATGATGAAGGCAAGGATGGAGATCATCAGAATTCAGACTCCTTGTAAGGATGAAGCGTTCAACAACACATACATACACATATAATTGGTCATTACAACCCTTCGGTCATGATTACGACGTAGTTTCTCATACCACTTATGTTGTGTGCGTTAATTTTTATACATGAGTGGTGGGACCAAACAGTTTAATGCCGACTCCGTACGACAGATTTTTTTTAAAACTTTTCATGGCAATTTTTTATTTATTCTCAGAGTTTTTGCCAGAAATCTCCTGAGAGGAAGTCGCCGAACAAATATTTGTTTCATATTTCGTTTAGTTGGAGATGTCTGGACCTGGGGTTTGAACCGAGGCCTCACATCTAGTAAGCCAACATACTACCTACAACACTACTACTACCCTAGACCAGGAAAGATTAGAGATCATAAAAATTCGGATTGTTTAGCCAAATCACTATGGACGGATAAAGCGTTCAGTGACACATACAAACAATAAAATTTTCTTAATAAAATCGGTGTTGTGTTCCTCGTACTTTGTCCATTTTACAATCGCCATAATCGTTTCTAGAGTATACTCTTCGCATTCTGGTGGATAAATTCAAATCCACTGGTTCAGTAAATGATTGACCAGTACGCGTACGTCGACGGAATGTAAGATTTGTCGAAAATGTCGCTGCTGTCCGTTTGCAGTAGAATCGCAGGCAGTCGAGTTAACGTCCTTTACAAGAACTCGTTCTTTCGACGACCAAAACTTCTTGAATTTTGTGTCGTTACTGTACAAAATTCAATTGACTTAGGAACTGAAGCTAAACGACCATAGTCAGCGACGTATGCTAGCTGAATGGACTCTAGAACAGTGAGCTCGTGATCCTAATTTTCATAGGAAAATCATCTTCAGCGATAAGGCCTATTTCTGGATGAATGGAACATATGCATATAAAACTGACGGATTGTAACGATACTAATGGACATGAGAGCACAAGAGCTTCCCATAAATCCCAAAAGGTCTCTGTTTCGTACGCATTTTGGTCGAGAACGTGTTTGGTCAGACCACCACTACTGTCAACAGCGAGATCAATGATTACCAACTGCTTTGGGAAGGAATTGGATGATCTGTTCCCCAACAACATATGGTTTCAAAAAAGGACGGCGCTACATGCCACACCGCTCATGCCACATTGGATATTCTGCCCGAGCGCTTATGGTTTGAAAGCGTGGTGATATGAACTGACAATTTCGATCGTGCTGCTATTTGGCCCCGTTAGGCTTTTTCTTGTAAGGTTTTCTTAACTATCAGACGTATGCGAATAAGTCGCAAAAGGCAAAAGTTCTCAAACTCAACATAACCTGTACCATCGATTAAATTAAGCCTGATTTATGCGCTGTTCACAGGCGAAAAATCACCATACTTTCCGATAGCCAAGCGGCCATCAAAGAATTAGATTCTAGTGAAATAAACTCCAAGACGGTGTACGACTGTCGCAGATGTCTCAATGAGATGCCGATATGATGTTTGTATCACATGGGTACCGGGACATAGAGATATTCCCGGCAACTGCAGAGCGGATGATTTGGCCAGAAGGGGCACTACCAGCGAACTCTCTGATTAATTCTCTACATTGGGGATCCCTTTTGATAGCTGCAGGCTTACAATTGACAATGCAATCGTGGACCTTGTCAGCAGTATGTGGGCGGCTTCGGATAAGAGCAGAACGGCGCAAAAAATCTGGCCACGGCTGGATAGGAGGTGCACAGCGACTCTGCTTAAACTACAAAGAAGCAGACTCAGCGCTGTTATCGAGGTTATTACGGGGCATTGTATTATAGGAATGCATGCGAGGCGTATTGGTCTTTGACACCTCGCGAATGATTTCTGCAGAAGCTGTGGAGATGAGGAAGAGGATGAAATTATTCTTCACCTACTGTGCACATGACCGGCACTTGGTCAGGGGAGAAAGAGACACCTGGGTGCCTACTACATGGATGACCTAGATGAACTGTCATGCTTGGATATTGACAGTCTGTGTCGCTTCATCGGAAGCTCCGAGTGGTTCCTGGAATAGCGAAGAATGTGAAACTGTGGTATCACAAAGGGCCCTGTGTGCGGCCTAAGTGTGTCCGCTCATGACTCCATCGAGGGGACAGCCACTTCTACCTACCTATGCGCAGCTATGGCCATTTCTCCAATTGCTGTACATGCACCTACAATCGTAGGTCATTCATTATAATTTTGTTGATTTTCTAATGCATTTCTAAGGTGGCAGATCGTACAGCCAATATTTTGTAGTCTTCTCGTAACTAGTATGTTGGCTTATTAAACGAGAGCCCGTGGTTCAAATCCCTGTTTAGACATCACGAACGGAAACAAAATATGATAAAAAAAAATCCTTTCGGCAACCAACTCTCAGCAGTCTTCTGCCAAAAGCTCTGAATGTAGAATAAAATTACCACGAAAAGTTTCTCAAATCTGTAGTTCAGAGTCGACGTTAACTTGAGGGTCCCCCACTCATGTATAAAATTTAGACACACAACATGGGTGGTGTGAGAAGTTAGGTTGTAATCCTAAGTATTTGTAATGACTAAGGATTTTTAGTGAGCAATTAAACAAGTAAGTAAGTGTAGTCAAGTCCCCCGGAGAGTGTAATTTTATTTACTTTTAAAGTTTATTATCGGCTTAAAAACATTCCTCTTCAAACCTAACAAATTATGATGAATAAATACGTGAAATTCTTTGCAATGAAATATATTTTTATGTGTTTATAAGCCTACATACATATGTACATGAGTGTGTGTAAGTGTTTTGGGGTGAATAATATCTTTTGAGGTTTTTTATGATTATTAGCTATGGCGCCATATTCATTATTTCAATTTAATTTTAATGCTTAACCTCCTGTCTCTCCCTCTCTCTCTGTCTCTCCTACCCTTATTATTACTCTCCTGTTGAAGCTTAACTTCCATGTTTTTTTTAGATGTCAAGCATGTGAAGGGAAAAGAATCGTAAAAGGCCACAGTAATGGAAAGAAACTAAAATTTTTGGGAAAACCGTTAAGTTTTTACTTCGGCTTTTGTTTTTATGTTAATTAAATAATACCGTTATTAATATAAAGGCCATTAAACTAAAAGAGAAAAACAAGATTTTTTTTATTGCAAATTCTTCCTTAAATGCCCACCCAGCAGGTTTCATATGCTGAATAGGACACAATTTCGTTAAAGTCTCCGGTTCTGGTTAAACACTTGACGATTGCACCCACCTTCGACTAGAATATGGGAACCTAATCTTACAATAAATTTAATACGAATACAAATACACGATTATTAATTTAATAAAACGTTTAATTTTTAAAATTTAATTCTCTTTACAATGAAAAATTTTGTCTTATTCTAGCACCTGAAATCTTTAGAATTTTTTTTTTTTAATAATTAATGCACACACCCGAGAAGTTTATGTCTTAATAAAGTACTATTATAAGACTGTCGCTCTCTCTTACTCTCTCTTTTTCTCCACACACAGACACACATAATTGTAATCCCTTTTGGGGAAAAATTCAAAATATTAAACAAGATTTTCTAAAGACATCGTCTATAAACGTCGTCTTTAAAACGTTTGAATGTAATTCTCTTTTAAATATTTTATTACCTTCGCATGTCAACACAAAAACTTCTTTAGTTTTGGCCCTAAATTGCGGAGGCAAGGCGAAGGGAAAGGCAGACAATGGAATTGTATTGTAAGCAGAGATACCCTTAAACTATTTGAATACTTAAATATGTATTGTAAACAACAATTGCATAAAGCAGCACATATTAAAGGGTTATCCATTTGAAGGTTTCAAATGAAAAATTAAATAAAATATGCCTCAGGTCTGAGTAGTTTAGCAGTTAGTGTATTGGCTTATTAGATAGGAGTCTGTGGTTCAAATCTTAGCTCAGGCATCTCGAAAAATTGCAATTTTACAGTTTTCTGAAAAAATTTCGTAGAATAAATAAAATTGAACTGAAGAGTTTCTTAAAAATCTGCTATGCGGAGCCGAAGTTAAACGGTAGGTACCGCCATTCATAGGTAAGAGTAACACACACAACATGGGTAGCGTAAGAAGATAGGTTGTGAACCTGGCTGCAGAATTCTAATGACTAATTTGGTAAGTAAGTGAAGTATTGATTGTGATGAAACTTTTATTTCCTTTATGTATGAAATACAAAGTCATGTAAATGAACTCCTCTGGATTTGTTGCAGCAGCCGTGAAAACATTGACAAACGTGGAACATATTGTGTGGAACATCCTGTGTGGAACATATTGTGTGGAACGTATTGTTTACGGCTTGTTTAAACCACATTCCGTTCAGCTCATACTGTGATTTACAGAGCAAAAGCTGTTAATTGTCATACAGTCAGCCCGAAAAAATTCAGGCCAATGACACCTCCAGGCCATAATGCGCACCAAGCAGCCGCTTTTTCCGAATGCAGTTGCCTTTAAGCAGTTATTTCTAGGATAATGTAACTACCCCAAGCGGGACAGGAGTTTCATTGCTGAAGAACATTTTGTTCAAAAAGTTAGCATTGAAAACGTTTTACTCTTGCATCCCATCAGCATATCAACGGCGTTGTGAATGGCTAGACGGACTTTATATGAATGGACGCGTAAATTAGAATACAGAATACATCCCCCCAATAAGATTTCAAATTGCTTTAATTCATGTGAACTCTTTGGAATACAAAAAATTCAGATTTTTTGCCACACTTTTTCCAACGGAAGACATACTTTTGGCTGAGGGTGTATTACAGTGAAACACAGGCTTGAATACATCTTTAAAATTTCAAGTCTCTTGAAATTTTTTGCAAACTTCTGTAATCACTTGCCATGTAGGTCGATTATGTTGTCCATTGTCATCTGCCCTAATGCTCGAAAAGTGGCCACGTATCAATCACCACATTTGTAGTCAATTTTTTAAACGTTCTTCGGTTATTAAACGATTCATATTCGTACACAGCAAACCCTTCATTACATGAATGACGCTTCAATTGAAAGAGACTTAACAGCTGATAGTGTTGCCAGATTGAAAAGTCGTCGTAGTCTAGTAGGTACTGTGTTGGTTTTTAGACCTAAAGCCAAGGTTCGAGCCCCAGGCCAGACATCAACACAAACTCCAAAAAATATTTCTTCGGCGAATTCCTCTCAGCAGATTTCTGGTAAAAACTCTGAGTGTAAATAAAATTGCCATGAAGAGCTTCTAAAAAATCTGTCGTTCGGAGTCGACTTTAAACTGTAGGTCCCACCATTCATGTATAAAATTAACATACACCGCATAAGTGTTGTGAGCAACTAGGTCGTAATCCTGACTGAAGGGTTGTATTGACCAATTATGTATCTAGTGTTGCCAGACAAACAGATTTGAGACCGTTGAATGGATAACCCGATAGAATAAATTTGTTGTTGTTGTTGTTTTTGTCATTTTCTAGTTTTTTAAATATTCAAAAATTTCCAAGTGTCAATTAAATATAAAATTTAAATGACTTAATGACAGCGAATGTCATTTTAAATGCAAACACATGTTAAAAAGAAAGAAAATGAAAATAATACACACATACACTCATAAAATACAGATTATTACACATATTATATGTCACATATACATGTATGTATAATACATATAAATTCATAGTGAATGTAGAAGTGACAATACATACTCATTTGTAAAAGACTTCGGGTAAGGCAATGAGAACATTTAGGAAATTATACACACGGGTAATCCTTGTGTCGCATCACACAAGCTTACCAGTATAATGCAAGTAGGTACCCTGTATTAGCCTGTGATAGCCCATAAACACAAGCTTTATCAATCCGCCATAGCAAAATCGTTGTAACTGAAGTAAAAATTATTTCTTTTGCGCCTCAATGCCAATGAAGATTATACTGAAGACAAGTCTTCATACCATACCATTCATACCACAGCATACATTCTCAATCTTTCCATCCAAACGGTCTGAAAAGAACAGCATTTTATAATGAATGTAAGAAACAGAAGCCTTTTCCGCTTCCAAAACCGGACAAAATGTTAGAAGAGCCACAGTGGAGTTAAGCTGGGAATGGATTGCCCCAGGGAATATGGTGATTATGTGTTAAAAGCTCTGGCCACACAGTCTGTTTGCTCAAAATTGGTTGCGGTTTGCAGAAATCACTTCACTATGCCTCTGGACAGGAACTAGAGGTTACTTTATGGGGTTACAGGTCTGTGTAATGTGTGTAGCAATGATGAGCTAACTAGACAAGGAGCTGTAAAGAACACAAACCTTATTAATCGGTCGTTTGAAACTCCCATGGAACATTTTTTAGGCTGATCAAATAGATAATAAGATGGTGAGTGGATTCTTTATAGCAGAATAGGCGAGAGAAAAATAATATCAATTCTTTTGGATAATGATTCTTTGCTTCCTGTTTCTTTTATGTTTTCCTATTTTATTTTTTCATTTTAGGTTAGGTTTGACAGTCTGGTCTGCGAATGGAGACATGCCAGGGTACGTTGGGCAGGTTAGCTGAACTTAAGCTAACCTACTACAACAACAAAAAGTGAAAAAACGGCAATTCCAGTATAGCATTGCTTGTCACACACTGCGCATGAGTTAGCATTTTAAATACAGAGCTATAAAGGATTTTTATGGTGTCCTTGAAGAAATTTTCTTTATAATCGAAGTAATCCAGTAAACAAACTGAAGACTAAAGATTCTCCTTAGGCTCTTCATTTGTAACAAAATCATTGAAGTATACTTTTATGACAAGGACATACACTTACTACATACATGCCTATATAATTGGTCATTACAACCCTTCGGTCAGGATTACGACCTAGTTTCTCACACCACTTATGTTGTGTGTGTTAATTTTATACATGAGTGGTGGTACCTACAGTTTAAAGTCGACTCCGAACGACAGATTTTTTTGGAGAAACTTTTCATGGCAATTTTATTTACTCTCAGAGTTTTTGCCAGAGATCTGCTGAAAGGAAATCGCCGAAGAAATACTTTTTGTATTTTGTTTTGATGTCTGGCCTGGGGCTCGGACCCTGGCTTTTCGTCTAATAAGCCAACACACTACCTACTAGACCACGGCGACATACACTTACTAGAGAAGAGAAATCAAATACTTTTGAGATGAAGAATCTTTTTGGTTGAGGTGAACTAGAGGTTGTGCCTAAATTTGTTGAATTACTCATTTAAATAAAAAAATAATTTGGTGGCACATAAAAAATATGTGAATATGATACACTCACAGACATTTATTGCACAACTTGCGTCATACAACGTGTAACCCTAACACCACAGTAACGGCCAATAAGTATTCAATAAAAAATGCTGCTAGAATTTGCTTTGGATTCGACTCTAAAATCCTTATCTTAATTGCTCTCACATGCTGTAAATCTTTATAACCACACAGCGATTTAATCTCATTTGAATCATTTTGTCATTTATTGTACAATATTTTTAAGCGTTAAATTATTTTTATCACACAATCTCCATAGATTACCGCACAGTACAGCACAGCACATCAACGACAACGTTCTGGCAAAGAATCACACAAAATTTCTGTGTATTTTTTTCGTCCAGACATTTTTTCATTTCATTTACTCGAATATGCACGTTTTTATCGTCCACAGTAGCAATAGCAACAAAAACGATCCCCAGAGTATAAGAGAGACAAGTCACCAGTGCAGTATCGCAACTTAAGATGCCTGCTAAAATACAGTGGAGTAGGAAATGGAAATGAAAAAATAAAACAAGGAATAAAAGCATGAAAAGGAAACATGAGAACTTGTTAGCTGGACGCTAAGAAAGGACTACAAAGAGTGTTAAAGACCTTCTAGACTTTATCCTTGTAGGTCCTGTTTGCGATCATTTTTAAATTCGAATTTTTGTAGCTAAGAAAGGACTACAAAGAGTGTTAAGGACCTTCTAGATTTGATCATAATGTGTCCTGTTTCCCATCACTTTTTTAAATTCAAATTTTTGTCGCTAAGAAAGGCCTACGAAGAGTGTTAAGGACCTTCTAGACTCCTCCTGTTCTCCATATTTTTTTTAAATTCAAATGCTCTTCGAGATCATGACCTGAAACAAATCGCAGAAGAGGAGATGCTTCCTGTCTACAAAATTGAGTCGAGATCAAAGAAGACTATTAAACTGCTTCTGAATATAAGCTCAGAAGAAAATATTCAAACGTATACCGCATTGTTGTGACCCTGATCATCATCAAATTATGTTTGAAATTTAAGGTGAAACATTTTTTGATTCTTTTGATCCGTTTGTAGTATAACCCAGTAATACACACCGTCATATATACAAAATACAATAAAAACAACAACAATAACAAATCCGACACTCTGTTAATATACGCAACAAAACAAAAGAGCAACAAAATGCGGCAACAGTAGACAGACAGACATACAACCAACAAAATTGCTTCATTTGCTCGAGGGAACATTTTAAACGGCGCACTTAAAACCGGTGTGAGTGTCAGTGAACAACAAATGATGGATGACATGGACGTGAAAGAGAGTGTGAAATGACTGAAAACAAACAGAAAAATCATGAGAAAGGAAATAAAAATTATGAAGCAATGGTAACCAGTGTAGTAAGTCTATGTGTTATACGTGACCAGCCTTACATAGAATTAAGCACTGGTATAGTAATGATTTGTCTCTGTAAATATTATAGCATAGGGGATGTACTCCATTGGAAAATAAAGCTATTTATGAAGAGCTACTGCATACATTCATAATTTGGACATTACAACCCTTTAGCCAGGATTACGATCTAGTTTCTCACACCACCTATGTTGTGTTGTGTGTTCATTTTATACATGAGTGGCGGGACCTACAGTTTAAAGTCGACTTAGAATGACAGATTTTTTTCGAGTGGCAATATTTATTTAAGGATGGAGGGATGGAATGCATGCAATCAAGGTAAAGTTTCTGACCGTGGTCAACGTGGTGACCACCAAGACGATCCTTGTCTTGCCGTATTCAAGTGGACACGCAGCCTCCTCGTGGCCCCTCCTGGATGGCATTCTCGCACCCGCTGGATGTTAACTAATGCGTGCAGCGAAATCCAAGCGCCTGGACGTCAAATTTGGGTTGTGCGTAGGGCTTGGAACCCACCACATAGAATCAAAAATCCAAAGAAAACCAATGGACTATTGCGACGTTATAATCATTGCTTTCTCAGTCTCTTACAGAACCAAAGAGAGGTTGGAGTGATGATACTTTCCATTAGAAGGTACAAGCCAGCGTCTTTTCGTCCGTTCTTTGAGATTATATATGGCGAATCATGAGCTTAAAGATGTGAATCACTTCTTGAGGCTTATACAGGATTCAGGAAGCTATTCTGGAAACTAAATACGATTAACTGGCCGAGGATGACTCAGTGGATCTATACAGCAATGGCTAGACTAACATTAACTTATGTATACCTGGTTGAAGTCGCCGTCTAGTAGGTAGTGTGTCGGCTTATTAGACGTAAGCCCACGGTTCAAACCCCAGGTCAGACAACAAAACGAAATTTGAAAAATTTTCTTCGGCGACTTCCTCTCAGCAGATTTCTGGCAAAAACTTTGAGAATAAAATAAAATTGTCATGAAAAGGTTCTCGAAAATCTGCCGTTCAGAATCGACTTTAAGCTGTTGGTACCGCCACTCACGCATAAAATAAACGCACACAACATAGGTGGTGTGAGAAGCTGGATTGGAATCCTGACTGAAGTGATGTAATGACCAATTATGTGGATGAAAAAGACTTTCTCCTTGGGCAAAAGATGACTTACTGGATTTATACAGCAGTGGTTAGACTTATATTAACATATGTATGTATGTCTGGCATGGTGAAATCGCTTGACAGGACAACTAAACGCAATTTTTTTTACACGTATACATCTACGTTGATTCTGGAAATAATTTTACATCTCTTTCCAATGCCCAGTGTAAGGGCTTAGCAGTTAAAACTGTCTCTGGGCGACAGGACATTGTATAAGCATTGGGTTCCAAAAATTCTAGTCACCGTAGTCGAGTTGCTGTAGTGTTGGCTTATTAGACAAGAGCCACAGGTTCAAAGCATAGCGTAGATAGCTCGAACGAAACGAAATACGGAAAAAATATTTGTTTCGGCGTTGTCCTCTCAAGAGTCTCCTGGCAAAAACTCTGAAAGTAAAATGAATTTGCCATGAAAAGTTTCTTAAACTGTTGGTCCTGACACTCATGTATAAAATTAATACACACAACATGGTGTGAGAAGCTAGGTCGTAATCTCAGCAGTCTTTGGGCAAAAACTTGAAATTGCCATGAAAGGTTCCTTAAAAATCTATTGTTTGGAGTCAACGTGAAACTCTTGGTATTGCCACTCATGGATAAAATTTACACAAACATAAAACATGGGTTTGTGAATCTGGGTTGTAAACCTAACTAAAGGGTTATTAAGTTAAGTAAGTATGGAAGTGCTAGAAGGAGTTGTGACTTCCAGTGTAAACTGAACGAAAATCGTATTGTTTTCCTTTCCAAACTATTTGCAATCCCTTCAGCTGTAATTAACGTATACGATAGAATAGAAACCATTGAACATATCAGTTTCCTTATTAAATGGAATACACGTGTATTATATTATTTTTATATTGACATTCATATCAAATTGAATTTATTACCTTACAGTATGAAACTTACTTCCTGGCAACTATTTGGTTCCATCCAGGATTAAAATAACCCGGTTTTCCTCTAATAAATTATATTTTTTTATGGGTAAAGTGTATGGGCATACTGTTTATAATTCAATTGACCATAATTACCACAATTTATTGCAAATTGTTTAATTGTACGGAAGCAAACAAAAACTTTAGCCAATGGCCGTTAATGTAAAAACGAAAAAAGAATTAAAAATTTACAAAATTTTTGTAAACATTGATGCTCATATCATAAAATATTTAAAAGTATCGTATTAAAAACTAAAACTAATACTAAAAATCCTATTTAAACGGAAATAATTTCATTATTTTAATTAAAACGTTGGTGGCCAAACAGCATTTGGCTAAAAGCGACAGCAGTAAACATTTTTTGTTTTGTTGCTCCATAAAGAGCAATTAATAATAGAATAACAAATACAATGTATTTGTATTTGTATTTGTATTTATACTTATTTAGTTATTTATTTATTTATTTATGTGTGTATTAGTAGCTATACGTGTGTGTGTATGCATGCCCGAAAAAAAAGAGACAGAGGAAGAAAATAAATGCCGTTTAGAAATGTTTAATTGAAAATAATACCATTTGACATAATGAATAATTTAAACAGTATCTCTCTCTTGCTCACTCTCTCTTGCTCGCTCTCTCCTCCTCTCTCTTTTTGTTTGCCTGGGTTTCAGTTACAAAATTTTTTTGTTTTATTTTCTTTCACACACACAAAAAGTGTATGTGAACTCAAATGGCAATATTTATTTAAAAGTCTCTCTGGGGTCGTATGAGCAATTTTAATAAAGTGTCATCATAGCATTTGCCAACTGTACTTACTGTACGAGTGCGTATGAGTGATGTTTAATTCATAATTTCTCATTTGCTCATCAACACTGTATCTCTTGCTTTCTCTCTCTCTCTCTCCGTTATTTTGTCTACATATTGTATATATTGCTGTTGTTGTTGTTGTTGTTAAGTATATTACAATGTTTATTAAATATTACAAAAATAATATGATAATTAAACATACATCCTTACGCCCATTACTGATGAAATACAAAAATTATAAAGAATAATCATTTAAAATTATCTAAAGCATACTTTAGGGGGTATGGCTAAGGTTATTCGATTATTTTGATAAAAAATTCTTAAATTTTTAAAAGAATTTTCCATTATATTGTATAAATGTATATGTATGTATGTGTTAAATGCTGAATTTATTGTGTGTTGTTGTTGTTGTTGTTTCTGTTTTATTATCAGTTTTGATTTTGTTGCCAGCAATTCTAGCTTAATGTCTAAAAATTGTGCCAAGAAATCTTGACCATTTAGTCGAATGTTATAATTTTAACGAGCACTTCTTTACTGTTCTGCTCAAAGTGGACATGCATAATAAAGATACAAGTTCTGGTTGTTGCTTTCCTAAGCTAACTTACATTTTATAACACTTGTGGTAGCGTTTAGTACACAATAATTTTTTTTTAAATCACTAAATAGTTGGCGTTTGGTAAAGAAAAACTTAGTGAAAGTAGAGAATGCAAATTAAACTGTTTAATTGGTAAACCCTGGCGAATTTCAGTAAACCACTGCTAAGCATTAGCAAGGGAGAAGGAGAGTTCAAATTGTATTTTTGAATTTTTGCCTTAATTTGAGAAAAATTAACATTTTTCCACTGCCTAATCAAGTAATATCGTATTTGAGCCCTAGATTAACCTTGAAATTTATGAAATTCTCATTAAAATTGCTTCATTCATACATTTTTTCATTTATTAAAAAAAAGGATATATGGCGAGGTCCTTCAATTTTTTATGGAATTAAAAAATCATTACATATTTCTAAAGGCAATAGATTCCTACGTTCTTTTTGAAAATTTCACAGGAATATTTCAAATATTTGAAATTCTATGGCATTTGAAACATATTCATTAAGATTTCAAAAATGAAACTAAAAATTGTTTAGCAACAAATTCGGCAAATGGAATGAAATCTTATTGCCCATTTGCTTTTTATCTCAAAACTGAGTGTAAATAATCATTAAACAGGCTTGTGAAATCGATCAGCATTCCTTTAAAAATCCTTTTCAGCTGATAAAACGTGTCTAAGCCGTAAAATAATGCGAAGAGAAAGCCTACTGCTTTCATAAAAGGAAGTACAACTAGAAAAAGATTTACGAGCTTCATACAGCCTTCAATATGTATTGTGTTGTTTGGTGTATATAAGCTGAGTGGGCTTGTATATGCAAATTTATTTCACAATTTTTCTTCCTTGCGATGAATGAATCACAAAAAAAAAAAACCGAAAATATCTGCTTCGAAGTGTTGGCATACGAATAATTTATTATAAATGATTTCGGACATGTGTTAATAGTGGGACATATTAAATTTGATTTGCAAACGTTTCCAGAAAAAAAAAAAAGGAAGGAAATCCATATTTAAAGCAAATCTAGATGGAGAATCCCCCAACCAGTATACTTCAGCCAACACTTTGTCAACTTTTGCTATATGCAGGCCTATAGTGTATACGTGAGTGCTTGCCTGCCTGCCTGCCTTGTTTTTCTGTTTTTTTTTTGCTGTCTTTTATTGCATGTCTTAAGGGGTGTTCATATTTTCGGTTGACATTTGTCTTGTCTAGAAAAAATGTTTTCCTCCTCATGTCCTCCTTTTTTTTTATTATTTTGTAGCAGTTTTGTAGTATAGTTTTTGGGGCGAGCATGTGTAGTAGTAGGCATGGAAGTGTGTGTAGCACCCACACACGTGTCTCTGCCTCTCCCTTTCGCTCTCTCTCTCTCTCTCTCTCTGTGTTACTATTTTTTATTTTATTTTTCACACTTCAGAGAAAGAAGAAAAACTACGCTTACATGCCTCTACACATGAAATAGGAATGTGGAAGAGAGAGAAAGACAGAGAGAGAGCCTGAGTAAAAGGTTGTGACAGAGTAAAGTATAGTGAGTGTGCTAGGAAACGAGGGTTAAACTCAGCTGCTATATGCAATGAAAATGATTGATGGGAAATATTTTTAACTTGACAAACACAAACACTTACTTTTGTTAGTCCCTCAGCGTTAGGAAGGAAAGACGAGATTTTTTACGCCTTTTTTTTAATTCAAATTAAAAGCTCGAGAATTTCGAAGTACACACTGTCTATTGTTCTCTAGAACGTTCAAAGAATCAAGTTACACTGGCTTATATTAATTAGAGAAGGATGTGAACAGATTCAAAGGATAATTTTGATTTTGAAATCTTGATAGAAGAAACTAGCTCTGGCTAGTAGTAGTTACCAACGGCAAACACCTTTTGTGTCCTAAATTGAATTCAAGGAATCTTTATCAAGCAGAGCATACAACTGAAGCTGTCAGGATGCAAATGCTGATAACATCTTGAAGATGATATGATTGATGATCCTCTTAATCTCATTTGGGCTATGCCTGCAGAAGCATAACGAAAGTTTCGATTACATTATTCGGAAAGATGCTTAAGGCTAGAGGACTTGCGCCCAGTTAGGGACTATAACTGCAGATGAAAAACAAACTTTGTAGCAAGAAATTCTAACGAGAAATTCTGAGAAATTTTATATCCCACGATGAAGAAAGCTCTAATACCATACGGAGAAAAATATGCACACTTTAAGGAAGATATTTGCGAAAATGTAGTCGCCGTAGTCTAGTAGGTAGTCTGTTGGCTTATTAGACGTAATGCCAGGGTTCGAGCCCCAGGTCAGACATCAAAACAAAATACAAAAAGTATTTCTTCGGCGACTTCCTCTCAGCAGATTTCTGTCGTTCGGAGTCGACTTTAAACTGTAGGTCCCACCACTCATGCATAAAATTAACACACACAACATGGGTGGTGTGAGAAACTGGGTCGTAATCCTGACTGAAGGGTTGTAATGACCAATGATGTATGTATGTATGTATTTGCGAAAATGGTAATCAGGGTGGGAAAACAGTCCGGTTAACTACAAACGAATCTAAACTTTGGAAAGATGCTTTATAAGAAGTTGTGGGGAGAACTTGCATGATCCCTTCTTGAGTAACAAGAGCAAAGTCTCAGCATGTAAGAACAGAGTTAAAGAAGGGGCTATTGACATTAATTTGTTCAACATTAATAGAGGCCTAGAGGGTACATATGCTCCCCCTATTACCATTTTGGCATTATTGACCACTACAAGCCTTTTGTCAGCATTATGGCCATCAATCATGTCTTGTATGTTAATTTTATACATGATGGGCGGCATTTACTGGTTAACGCTGATTCCAAATAACCGTGTAGATAAGCTTACAATGACAATATGTTATCCTTAAAGAGGATTAGAGGGTAGTTGTGGATTATTGCTGTTCAGATTATGGTTTGATCTGCTTTAGCCTACACTTTGACAGGCCGAAGACGGCACAATCCATAGGAAGAATAGTAAAAACAAACAGACTGAGTGATTTTTGGGGATATAGAGGCTAGTGGTCTGGGGCTTTTGCCTACACTTTCATTCGAATTTTCTGTTGTACTAGCCTTTGCAAGGGCATTAGATTTATAAACTTCAAAGGCATTGTGTCCAAGAACCCATCGGTATTGTTGGCCAATCTTAGTTTGAAGAATTGAATATTAGTCCGTGAATTATAAGCTTTTTTTGCCCTCTACTCTGTGCTATCGAACGACTTTAAAATAAAGTTCAAAACACCGGCTTACACATGAGTATTTTGTTTCCTTATAGATTCA
Source organism: Sarcophaga carnaria (assembly GCA_958299815.1). Lineage (NCBI taxonomy): Eukaryota > Metazoa > Arthropoda > Insecta > Diptera > Sarcophagidae > Sarcophaga > Sarcophaga carnaria. The sequence continues at coordinate 12,315,894 of OY283153.1, forward strand.
ATAGAGGTTGACTATCGATTTCCTATCAGACAACATTTATTTGCTCAAAGATTTAATCAAACCTAACACTGTGTAAGTGTTGGCTATCCATTCAGGAAGAACAATTAAGAAATTCTCTAAGGACATAAGAAAATATAAGGATTTCTTGAGATTTCTTTCAAAAGAAAGAAAGAGAGGGGAGAGAGAGAGCCACATACGCAATTTATGGAGACATTTTAACACAACTTTTTCCTTTCCTTCGGGATATTTTTATTATTTGAAATCGTTTTTCAAAAATAAATACAAACAGCACAGTGTATATAAATAAATAGAAGAGAATCCTGTGTGTGTGACCAAATATAGAGAAAAGTGTGTTGAATAAAACAAGGAGAGAAAAATCTCTCGAGTTTGTGTTACAAAGAAAATAAATCTCCTTATGAATGACGTCTATTGTATGTATGAGTTTTACTCATTTAAACAACAATAAATTTCTTACACATGCACACACATAAACATACTTTGTTTCTCCTACACATGCACACATTTACACACAAATACACACCCACCTACGCTGTTGTCTTTAGTATTTCTTATACAGAAAATTCATTCATTCATAGATAAAAACCAAAAACTTCTCTCTCCTGCTTCTTCCACAGAAGGTTATTTATAAACTGTTGTTGTTGATTGCGTTGCGTTGCGTTGGTGTTAGTGTCGCTATTGTTGGCTGTTCTAAACACAAAACACCCATAAATTTTAAGAATAAAAAAGAAAACGGAAACCGAAAGGAGATAAATAATAAAGAAGTGAGTGAGCTGGCGTTGTAGGTAGAAGGCAAGGCGAGGTAATAAGAAAAATAAATTCATGGATAAGAGAAGATAAAATCAAATAAAGAAGAAACAGAAACAACAAAGGAAAATATACGAAATGAAACAACAAAACAAAAGCCATATAAATAGAATACAAATACAAAAAACTTTTACATTCATCTACAAACAAAAGCAGAGAAGCTAAAGGTTGCGCCCACATTATAAAGAAAAAAAAATTCCGAAGACAATCCAAGAAAACATACCAAAAACAGGAGTAAAAAGGAAAAAGAAAATTACAAAAGAAACATGAAATAAAAGACGTCAATAGATTCAATACAAGTTAAAAAAGATCGAAAAATCGTTCGAAAGTAGACATGAAATTGATAAAATTGTATAGAGAGCACAGCAAAAGCAAAAACAAAGCACGAAAAAGTGAAAAAGCAAATGGAAACACGATGAAAAGGAAAAAAGGAAAGGAATTTACAAGGTATTGTATGAACTTAAGGAATTTAGAAATGGAAAATTGTCAGAAGAAGAAAGATAAGGAACTGAAAGTATACAAAGCGAATACATTACAGTGACAATCAAATAACCCTTTATTTGGTTATTATAACCTTTCTCACATCACCCATGTTGTGTGTGTTAGTTTTATCCATGAGCGACCGGACCTGCATCTTAATGTCGACTGCGAACGACAGATTTGAGAACGTTAAAGGACGTGTACTTACCAATTGAGATAAGTACAGTACCCGGAGGTCCAGTTGACCCTTTGTACAGATTTGAGATACTTTTCATGAAAATTTCTTTTTTGCTCTTAGAGTTTTTGCCCGAGAAAATTTTGTAATTTCGTTTTGTTTGAGTTGTTTGAGCCACAGAAATATTGTCTAAGCATTCAACACACTGTCGAAAGTCGCCGAAGTCTAGTAGGTAGTGTGTCGGCTTATTAGACGTAAAAAAAGGGTTCAGGCCCCAGGTCAGACATTTCTTAGACGTCTTTCCCTTAACAAATTTCTGGCAAAAGCTCTCAGGATAAATAAAAAATTGCCTTGAGGGAAGTTTCTGAAAAATCTGTCGTTCGGAGTCGACTTTAAACTGTAGGTCCCACCACTCATGTATAAAATTAACATACAAAACGTAAGTGGTGTGAGAAACTAGGTCGTAATCCTAACTGAAGGGTTGTAATGATCAATTATGTATGTATGCATGTCTTGCTAAATCCCATTGGACAACCATAGACAACGATATGAATGAACTCTGGAGCAGTTGGTAAGGGTAAGGGACTGTAATTTTCAGCAAAAAATAATCTTCACCCGTGGGAACCATTTCTGGATGAATGGATGTATGAGAACAAACGAAAATTGTATAATTTAGGACGATACCAACTCACATCCTATCTAAAAGCGTCCAATAAATCTCAAAAAAGTTACTGTTTAGTATGGATTTTTAGGCTGACAGCGTCATCGCTTCATATTTCTTTGGGAATGATTGATAATTACCAACTTTGTTTTTGGCCTGAAGTGGATGATGTGGACACCAATAATATGTGGTTTCAGTGAGACGTCGCGATATGACGCACAGCTAATGGCTCATCTCACGTGGAGGTAATATAAACGTGACACCAACATTGGGCGATTTGACTCCAATAGACAGGATTTTCAGGAGTGCAGGCTTTTCTTCAGTTGCAAGTGTATAGGAAGAAGCCTTAAACCACAGCAGTCTTTAAAGACAACATAACCCGTGTTATCGGTTAAATTCAAACTGATTTATGCACCAAAGTCATGGAGAATTGGCATTTGAGCGATGTTTCATTCCACACACTTGGCATCAATGGGCTTTCAAAGAAATAAAAAATTTCGATGATGTCCCACAAACATTTTGTTTGATTAAAATTTAGAAGAAAGGAAGTGCTTAGAATAGACTCTATAGAATCTTCAAGAGCAGACAAAACCAAGAGGGAAATTAAGCACTTGGCATCAATTAGAAATGCTCAACCTTCCTTGAACTAAAGGATCTGGTGTATCCAATTTATGTATTGGTTGGTAAGAGTTGTCCTCCGCCCAGGAGTATACAGACACACTTAGGCAATGCATGGCCCATTGTGATAACATTGGCTTGCATTTAGCCTCGAACTGAAATTATCCGGAGCTTCTGATGACGCCATTTAGACTCTCAATGTTCATAAAAGCCTGATGAGTGGCGCCATCTGCATAGTAGGAGTCCAGTTGCTTCATTATCCTTATACATAAAGCTGAAGATGCAACCAAAAGGTGACGAAGGGTTTCCTTTTATTCCTTGTCTTGGCAAGTCCAGTAGAAATCATTGCCAAGATCCATACGTCTCTTTTAAGTATCTGGAATGCACATGACCAGTAATGACTACGACAACGACACTAAGAATTTCCGTATAAAGTTTAACCAAACTTTCCGTGCACTGTTCATCTAGCCTTGCCCAGATTTGATGGCCTATCTGGCCTATATCAATGGCTTCTAAATGAATTCTAAGCTTAATGGTTCTCAATGAGGGTTGCGATGTAGAGGCCGTACAAGAGTATTTGATTGTTACACTAACGATATCGAAATGAAGAGAAAATTGACGCTCAAATTAGAAATTAATCTTCTTCCTGGTATTGTGAGGAATCATATTATAGAAATGTTTCCTTCTTATTGAAATATTCAATGTTTTAATTAAATCAAATACAATTTAAATAATTGTAAGAAACTTATTTAAAAATTTAATAAATTTATTCACTTTTAAATTTAATCAACTTTGTTCTGAAAAAAAAAACGAAAGAAAAATAAAAATGCCGTGGAATAAAAGCTACATACTAGTGTAGCTGGTATAACTTCATGCAAAAATGCCAATAAACTCGTCCCCACGTAAATGAACTGATTTTGTTTTTCATTTTCTTTCATTCTTCTTTGCTTTACTTTACTTTAAGTAAAGTTTGATTCAAAAAAAAAAAAAAATTTAAAAAAAGAAGAAAAAACCTGACAAAGAAAAATGTGCAAATAAAACTGCATTCATTGGATAAACATCAGCAACAGTAACAACAACAACAACAATAATTTACTTTTGCAAACAATGAGGTCTTTAGCCTCCAACCAATAGATTTGACCTGCTCCTGTTCAAGACATTTTTCACAATTATACCCTACGTTACCTTAGATGGTAAAAGATACATAGAGTTGCTTAGGTGCTATCGAAATAAAAACACATTATATTGGCAAGGATCAGGTGGTCAAAGGTGTAGTTGGAATAATAAAACCAATAGGTAATCTATGCCCAGCTATTAAGTGGAAGATATAATCGATATTTATGTATTCTTGGTGTAAATAGGCCCTTCAGAAGTATATTCACAAGGACATTTAAGGCAATTTTTTTTTCTATTCTATTTGAATCAAATCTTCCAACAGGGACTTTCCGAAAATTGACAGTTTCTAACGGCCATTTTGTGGAAGTTACTTCCGCCAAATTAGCTGCCATTAATTTATGCTGGTTTACCAAATCACCATAGGCGACCAAAGACAACAACATGTGTTTGCTGAATGGACTCTAGAGCAGCTGGCAATTGGCCTTAGTTTTCATTGAAAAATTATCTTTAGTGGTGAGATGGACGGCGAGACTTATTCCAGACATAAGGCCATGGGTTGGTCGGAAATTTGGAGAGATAAATTACTACGTTACACAGATGCTATCGGGTCACGGATTTTTTAGGAAATATCTGCACAGAATTGGTAAGAGCGCCTCCCCTTACTGTCTTTACGAGGAAGGGGAGATAATTGATGACGCAGAGCACACTGTTTTTGAGTGTGCACGCTGTCAGAGTTATCGCTCTGCACTGATGTCGATAGTTGGGACGATCACGGCCGGTAACATTGTCGAGATTATGATCGCGTGTAGAGAAAATTGGACCTCAGTGACGAATTACGTGGAGAGCATTCTAAGACTGAAGAAGAGGGATCTTGAGGCTTCGGAACATGTGGGCACGCCGGCATAGATGAAACTGGCACACGTGTCAAACGAATTTCGAAACAGGGACCTGGGCGAAAGGAATAGTGGAGACACTTAGATGTCTCTTCAACTTTCGATACGCAATCAGGACGCGGATACGAACACGCAGGGGCCAAAGAGCCCAAGGGACTCCACTCTAAAGTAATACCACCGTAATTCCGGATTGGGCACAACGAGTCCACGAGACGAGGGGGGGATTTAGTGGGTGAGGGCCCCACACACGGACGATGTGACGACTTCCTCTATGGTGCGGTTAGGTACATTTACCCTCCTCGGCGTAAAAAAACACCATTTATGTTGAGTGTGTTAATTTTATTCACAAATAGGGGGACCTAAGGTTAATGTCCGAATGACAGGTTTTTTGAGAATCTTAGCATGGAAATTTTATTGATTGTCGGAGTTTTTGCCAGCAGACTTGCTGAGAGAAAGTTGGCGAAATAAAAATTTTTTGTATTTCGAACCACAGCTTATGTTTCAAACCACAGCTCAAGCATCTCGAACGAAATACGCAATATTCTGCCAACAGCCTTTTGACAAAAACTCAAATAAAATTTCCATGAAAAGATTCTAAAAAAAACCCAAAACACTACGTACGAGACTATAGCTTCTGCAGTCTCTGGGAGTGTATTCGCTTTTGTCTCCTTAATTTATATTCTCGCGAATTATAGGTCATGTTAGAGACTGCTTTGACCGCCTTCGATTTGCTTAAATTTCTTTTTTCTTTAGTAATCACGTTAAATGTCCCTGTGGTGCCTGCACCCTCTTGTTTATTTAATGTTTTTTTTTGTTGCCGTTTTTGTTGTTGCTCTTTAAAGTTTTAAAGTTCGATAGCTTTTGTAATTGTAAACTCAGGAGAAAAACAGTGTTTAGTTTCACAAACACAGGGACATTACTCTGTTAACCAATGTTAACTGCGTAAACCTTTGACAAGTAATTGCAAACGTCAAAGTAGCTGTCCCTTGCAGGGGGAAAAACTGTAGAGATTATAAGGACATTTGGTAAATGGTAGTTTTTGTTAAACAAAATGTTTTACTTTAAAGGGTCTTTGTACTGCTTACTTTAAAGCATAGAAGGGAGAGTTTATTTTACAAGGATACAGAGTAATATAGATGAGAATATGAAGCACAGGCACTATTTAAATTGTTATTAAGATAATATTTGAATATTTAAACGTTTTATTATTTAAATTTTGTTTAAATAAACTTAGAAATTTAAGCACCCCTTCCCCACTCCATGCATTTACTAAAGCCACTGTCACTCTCTGAGAGAATAACACAATTAAAGAAGGAAAGAAATAAAAAATACACTACGAGACAGTGATACGAAGGCTGGTAATTATGTTTGTGATTTCTGTGTCACTTATAAGCCAAATATAAACACACACACTCTCAGGCATACAACAACAACAATAGCAACAACAACTTACTAAAGAACATACAAGGAAATCTTTTCAAGTGGTCATATACACACCACATATGCACACATACTTTACAGTACCGTACCGTAACGTAAACATTTTGTAACGTACGTTAATAAAATAAACAGCAACAAAATACTTACTTCTGTTACAAGTACACTTCCATATACATGCTTACTTTTGTTATCAACCTACAGTCAACCATGCCCACTACTTGTCACTTTGCTCTCTCTCTCTCTATCTCTACCACTCTCCTTGTTTATAAGTGAAAACCTAATGAGTGTTAGGGTATGTATGTGTGTGTACAAAACAAACACTTGACATTAAGATGAAGAGCAGAGAATTGGAAAGAAACAAAAAGATTCTGAAATAAGAACAAATTGTGAAAATAAAACACGACACGACACGAAAACAAAACACAAATACACGCTCACTCACTGTGAGAAACAATGTAAATAAACTAATGACACAGTGAATGTGTATTAGTGTAAGTGAGTGTTGTAGGGAGAGTGTAGTGTATTTAATGCAGACTTCCTTTCCTGTGTATTTAAAAAGGTAATAAGAAAAGTCTTCAAGCATATACTACGTTTATGGTAGTGGGTGAGTATGTGTGTATAAGCGCTTGTGTGGAATGATAACATATGCGTGTGTGATTAGATTTTAATGTACAGTGTGGTCTATAAATATAGCAACACTTGCGAAAAAATACCGAAAAAAATGTTTTTACTCTCTCCGAGGATATTCTTAATCAAATGGCGCTTGTTGTAGGCTTTTGCCTGGTCGAGTGGACATAAAGGTGTATTTACTAAAAGTAAAGCTGTAGTCTAGTAAGTAGTGTGTTGGCTTATTAGACGTGAGGCTTCGGTTCAAACTCCAGGTCAGACATTTCGGACACACAAAATATGAAAAAATATTTCTCCTGCGCCTTTCTCTCAACAGACTTCTGCCAAAACCCCGGCAAATAAAATAAAATTGTCATGAAAAGTTCCTCAAAAATATGTCGTTCGGAGTCGGCTTTAAACACTCATGTATGAAATTAACACACACAATATAAGTGGTGTGATAAGCTAGGTCGTAATCTTTACTAAAGGGTTGTAATTATTTATGTATGTATGTGAGCTGCTATTATTCGTTGTGGAAGTGTACACCCCATCTAAAATTAATCAGAATGCCGAATGTCGAACGTTTCATTGTGGTGAAGAGATGCTTTCATATTGTGACCATACGATGTATTGTACTCCTCTCAAATTTTATGCGGTATCCCTATTCCGTGGTCTAGTAGGTTTGTTGGCTTTTTAGACGTGAGGCCTTGGTTCAAACTCCAGGTCAGACAACTCCAACTACTTTTCAAAAACCTGAGTCGGACTCTATTTTAGACTGTAGGTCCCAATACTCATGTACGAAATTAGCACACACTATATAAGTGGTGTGAGAAGATAGGTCGTAACCTCCTGACTGAAGGTTTGTAATGACCAATTACGTATGTATCGCCATTGGCCTGACAAACCTTAGAATGCTGCTCGGTGTCAACAATGGGAATTCCTTGCCTTGTATTTGATATACATCCTGGTGTTTCCCTTTGCGATGCATTAATGCATCACCGGTTCAAAGAATGTGTTCCGACGTCTCGTTTTCATTGCCGTAGAATATGGTTAAGTTTACTGTGAGCCTACAGGGCTCTGTCATAAGTCCGGTTAACAACCACATGTTATTTCTTGATAGTCTGCGGCATGACTTAGAGATCCTGTTATTGTAAATTTCCCACAAAAGTTTTGATTGTCTTAAAGCCAATTGATTTGGGCAGAGCTTTAGACTCTCCCTGTATGCCTTTTTCTCTGTATTCCCTTTCCAAACATCCTGCCTCACTCTACAGAAGATTTCTGTTCTCACCAACGACTTGGAAGCCGCCTACCCTCTTGCCAAGCTCGTCTGTTTCTCCAATGCCGAGAATTTCCACATGATCTGACACCCAGCAAGGAGGAAACCCTACTTATTGTGGCCTACCTAACCTGCTGCAGATAGTCCCATACTATCTCTGATTTAACCTCTTAAGAGAGGAATGCTCTAATGGCGGTGGGTGTAGGGTTAAACGGGCACCTACATTACTGTTTGGTTTTTAAGCAAAAATTAAATTTTTATTCGAAAGGAAACATTTCTTTTAAATTCAATGCAAAGAAACTTTAAATATGAAAACATAAATGAAATTCAAATAAAATTCTTAAAGAGCACATTATGAATTCGGCAAAGAATAGAAAATTTTCATTGAAAACTTCCAATGAAACACAAAAAACCTGGCGACTGCATTTGTAATGACCGTAAAAACCTCAAACATTTGACCACAATCCTGCTAATTAGTCACATTTGAAGAAGGTATTGTGGTCAGCATTAGCATGACTTACTACTACCCCTTCCCACCAGCAGAGATATCTTTTAAATTTTTTTTTTAATTTTTGAAGACAAATTATTCAAACGAAATGAGTTTTACGAATAAAAATTTATTTCAAACAGTCGTTATAAATGCTTTGACCACAACAAACGTAAGAGGAGAAAAAAGAAGAAGACGAAAAGAATTTATACAAAGAAAAAAAAAATGTAAATGCTTTACGAAACTAATGACCACTCATGGTTATTTAGCACACACACATACTTACAGTAACACCCTCTCATTTAATAAACTTTGCACCACACAGCTGGCAACATTGAATTTAAGTTTTTGCTTTTATTTTCTTTTTTTTTCTCAGTTTTTTTTTAGTGAAGAGAAATTTTAATGAAAACATTGTCAGAGTAAAGATAAGATTCCGTTTTGTTAATGTATGCGCACACATACATACATACATATACACATATGCACACCACATTAAATACACACATTAATTTCATTTAGAGAGTTATTAGACAAATAAATGAAAATTAAATTAACTTGACTACAACAACAACAAAAACAACAACAATGGCAACAATGATAGCAGCAACACCACCAGCAACATCAACAGGAAGAAAGCATTAAAGAAGGAAAAAGAGAAAGAAATTGAAAGACAACGAACGCATACCGTAATTGAAACCAGCCGAGGGTTTTTGCTTTTGCTTAAAGAAAATCATATTTAAACTTATTTAATGTCTCTCTCGCTCTCTCTCTGTCTCTCTCTCTCTCTCTCTCTCTTTCGTAAACACATATAAACCAGTGCGTGTGTGTGTATAAGGACTCCTATCCTAAAGGCTTTCTATCTTTAAATGCAAATAAAACAAAGGAGATGTCTTTGAAATTATTTTTTCTTTTTTTCAAGATCGTTCAAATGGCTGTCAAGGCCGCTCTGGGTAGATTGCATCCAAAATGTCGAGTATTCCCTGACCCTGGTGCATAACTAAGATTGAATTTTACCGAGGGCAGGAATTACGTTTTGAGGACCACTGTGGGTTGTGCTTCATTCGCAAACACCTGCAACTTAAGAAAATTGCACCAAGAACAGTATTACGTGGTCAAGTCTCACGATGTTGGTGGCCACTTACCATCATCCTTATATGTGAGATGACAATGCCTTTAACTGGCTCATACAGAGTATCCAATGTGACATAAATTGTATGACATGTAGTACTGTCCTGTTGATACAACATATCGTTGGTATCCAGATCATCCTATTCATGTCAAAAGAATATGGTAATCATCACCCTCTAGTGCTCGTCATTAAAAGTAATAGCCTGGCTTGCCAACATTAGTTTGAAAGAAATATAAATAAAAAGTCTCCACCCAAAATACACGCGAAATAGTAAGTTTTTCGTGTTGCATTGAATGTATTTGAATCCCATCGTCCCAGTTTCAAAATTGTTGTTTCTTTGGGTTGCCATTTATCCAAAAAAATGGGGTGCATCGATGAAGATGATGTTTTGATGAAAATCAAGGTCAGTTGCCTACTTCTTTCGAATTCACTCAGCGAACACACGTCGTTGTCTACGGCCATTTACCTTCAGTCCCTGGATCAATAGAATTTTGTACGAGAGAAGGCTCAAGCCAAATTGTGGCCTGCGAAGTATCGAGTTCTTGTGAGTAAATCCAGTTACACCGAAAGTGAACGTAAAATCTGCTCCATATCCAAAGGAGAACAGCCGACATAGTAGGTAAAGCCATCACTGGACATTGCATTTTAGGTGCTCTTATGTGACGCTTTGGTCTAAGTCATCTGGCTTTTGCAAAAGTTACAGAGACGCTCTAGACAAGAGTACATGCTTGGCGTTATGCATCATCATATCTTACTGATGTGTCGAGGAATATTAGCAGTCTAAGTGAGTTAATCAGAACAACCCGACCGTCTGTTTTTAAAATAAATGGCTGCAATAAGGCCATACTTGGCTTAAGTATGTGTATACTCTACTAGTATGAATGGCCATTTGAAGCTACTTGGTTCTGGTCTCGCCCGAAAATCCTACGAGCAGTGATGATTATATAGTCTTGAGTTTTATTTCTGGGAATGTATATCAGTGTGAGAGACTTTCGCCGATTAGGAAACCTAGTTCAGCCAAAGCGAAATTATCCTATAGATCATATATGAGTCTCTGGGACTAAGCCAACCGTACTTATGCATTATGAAACCTCTATTGAACCCCTTTTACGTGCATACATACATATGTACATAATTGGGCATTACAACCCTTCAGTCAGGATTACAACCTAGCTTCGCACACCACTTATGTTGTGTGTGTTAATTTTATACATGCGTGGCCTTTACGTCTAGTAAACCAACACACTACCTCTTAGTCTACGGCGACTTGAGCTCATTTTATGCCTAACTTAATCAGAAATTTTTCAGAACTACAGAGAAGATATCAGTATCTGTTGCTATACAGAGCTAACGCTGATGGCAAAGTTTCCGGAGATCAGTTACACATCACAGGCCATAAAAGACTATATCTCAATAGCCATCCCACATTGTTTTTCAAATATGTTGTTGTATCTGAAACTAATATCAGCCAGCCCTAGTATCTGGATAACCATCCTCTTGTGTTCTGATTACAGATATAAGTGAGATTGCTCGATTTAAAAATGTTTAAGTCTTCTAAATTGAAAGAGATTTAGCTTCTTATCCAAATATTATACAGGACGGAAAACAGACTGAATGTCGAAGCACTCGCGTGCAATAAAACGTGGAACAAGTCGAGGATATTTGTATGGAGTGGCAGCTTCGTAGAGACATCATGTTCACATCGATGGCAAAAGTGGAGATAATTTAGATGATTCTTGGATAAAGGGGTATTATAGGGACAGTATAGGAGTAACTCAAAGGTTGAGCATTCCGCTTAAGAGTACAATGAAAAGATTTCCACTTCTTTTGTTACGTACTTTTCTCTTGAGACCCTGATAAACAATTGAATTCCTTTCCTTTAATTGTAAATCACAAATTAAAACCATTTATTTAATTACAATAAATTAAAAATTTTTCGTATTTAAAAAGCAAACAAACCATCATTTATTTTATAAAAAAAATATCACACAACAACAAAAAACATTTAAAAAATTTGTTTTTTTTATTGTCATTAAAACATCCTGGACTTTTATTAAATTATTGTTATTCATTTCAAGAAAATTTGTTTTTCCCCCCATTATGCTTTCCTCACCCACACTCTCTCTATCTCTGTGTGTGTGTGTGTTTTTTAACACATATGTCTCTCATATCATAATAAACATAAATTAATCATTTTCTTTTGACACGTGCTATAATATTTACACAGACACACACCAATGTACACATTAAAGGAGACACAGGCACAGAGAGAGAGAGAGAGAGAGAGAGAGAGAGAGTGGGAGAGAGTGAGAGAGGAAAAAAATCTAAAAAAATAATATTTATACACACACTTATTAACATTCAAACATATTGTAGGTGTACTCATCAAGGCGAAGAGAAAGCAGTAAGAAAAAAACAAAATGAATGATAAGAGGAAATGAAAGGTGAGATGTGTGAGTGTACATAACTTTATATGAGTATGTACTCATAGAAAATTATTGTGCAAATGTTAATAGGTTTATGACATTTACATTTCATACTATACACCCATACATACATACACATATAAACATAAACATGTACACCGACATACATAACAATCAACTCAACTTTATTATTTTTTTCACTTTTTTTACATTTTTTACGTTCGTTGTTGTAATTTGTTCCTGTGTCAGGCCAAGTCATTGGTGTATCATCTGAATGAATTGCATGAATGTATTGTAATTTCCGTTTTAAATCATCGAATGAACTTCGTTTGTCGTTTGTCGTCGTTAATTTTTTTTTGATTTTTTTTTGTAAGGCAAACACATACAAATACTCATACATTCATAGTCATCATATAAACTCATGTATGTACATATGTGTACACGTACATACTGTGTGTGTCATATTCATAAAAAATACTCATCGACAATTTATATGGAATTAATAACAACAACAATCAGAAGAAGAAGAAGCAGAGAAGCAGTAGAAGAGATAGAGAGAGAGAGAGAGAGAGAGAAAATCTGTTGAAAAAAATATAAGAAGAAGAAGAAAATCAGTGGGTGTATGTGTTTAATGTGTGGCATAGTTATTATGAGTGAATATTTGAGAGCCAGAACATGTTTGCATGTGCGTTTGAATAAGTATCAGGGATGGAAAAATCGAATTATCTAGTATTAGGAGGAATATAATATGATTCCCATTGAAGTTATACACTCTCGAGTAAGGATTTGTCTTTGCTTTAATACGAGTTAGTTAGTCCGTTGACTACTAGAAAGTGGGGAGCTCCGGTTTCAAACTGTCTCTTAGGCTAAAACCATGTCTGGTATCATTGAGTGTGACCCTACACCTCTTATGGCTGCCTGGCTTTGCAAAAGTACCTTAACTTGATGATACGATTGATAGAATCCAATTAAAAATAAATTCAATGGTACTTTCTTTACATCTAATTGGTCATTACAATCCTTCAGTCAGGATTACGATCTAGCTTCTTGTGATGTAAAAAACTTCGATGTTTAACGTGTACTCTTCCGTCAATTCTCTCACATGCATAGCTCAAACAGCATTCTCGTAGTCTCAAATAAACAAACGTATAAATTGAGTCACTGCTAAGTAATTTGCTACTTTATTTATCACAACAACTCTTGCTAATTTAAAAGCTTAATTGCAGTCTAAATAAATTCAGGCAATCGTTAGAGCCTAATTGCATCATTCAATGTTTTATACAGAGTTTTCTGTGTCATTGCCAAACATTTTTTCCATTATAGTTGTTACGAATTCAAATCTCTATTCAAAAACCCCGAAAATCTCGTTGCTTCCGGTCAATAATAGTTTATGTTATGTGTGTTAATTTTATCTACGAGTGGCGGGACCTATTGTTTAAAGACGACACATTACGACAGATTTTTTAAGGAACTTTTCATAGCAGAAATCTGCTGAGAAGAAGTCATCGAAGAAATATTTTTTTTGTATTTTCGTTTTGTTGCAGATGTCTGATCTGGGATTTGAACCGTGGCCTTTACGTCCAATCAACCAACACATTTTGGTCATTACAACCCTTTATTCGGGATTACAACCTAGTTTCTCACACCACTTATGTTGTGTGCGTTAATTTTATACATGGGTGGCTGTACGTACAGTTTAAAGTCGTCTCCGAACCATAAATTTTTGAGTAACTTTTCATGGCAATTTTATTTTACACTCATAGTTTTTGCCAGAAATCTGCTGAGAGGAAGTCGCCGAAGAAATATTTTCATATTTTCGATTTGATGTCTGACCTGGGCGACTATACTAGACTATGGCGACACAGCCAACGCACCACATACTAAACTGCGCCGATTTTATTCATTTTCTTTTATTTTAAACGTGCTTAACAAATTACCCAAAACATTAGGCATTCCATCCCTGATGTATGTATAGACAGCATACGATGAGTATACGTACATATTAAATGTCGCATGAAGGAAACAGAGTGAGAGGAGTTATTAAGAAAACGGAAAGTGGCAACAAATAATTTTTCACAATATAGCCCCCCCTATGCAACAACAACAACAATAACAGTGACATAATATAACAATAACAACTTAAGCCAAATGATAAGAGAAATAATCACAGAATTGATGGCAAGGTGACAGAATGGTAGGATATTAGGGGGAGCTTATGGATGTGGGCCTTACGACAGAAGGCAGATTACTTCTTTTATTGTAAAATATTAATGACAACAACAACAACAGCGACAGACAAAGTAACACAAAAGCAATAACAACTATTAGAAACAGCTTTTAAAAGACTCATAAAATTAAGCGACAAAAAAAAAGAAAACCTAGACGTACAAAATATACACGAAAAATAAAGAGAAGAAGAGAAAATCGTTTTTTTTTTTTTGGTTTTCAGTTTTCTTGAATGTTCGTTTATTAAGACCCAACTGTTAGACAAACTTTTCTTTAAAGAAAATACTTTAAAATTCATTGTGATAGTTTTTCAACAATTAAAGCCAATTTATGGTAATATGTGGCGTATGATAAATATTTTTGTTTTGCTTCATATAAAAAACAACTCATACGCTGTGTTGTCCACAATAATAATAAATTAGTTGGCATTTAATGAAATTAGTTGCGCATTAATGGTGTGGCATTAATTAGTTAAACGGCTCTTGGCCATAAAATATATTGTATAAACGGTTTAACCACGCATTTATTTCCATTTATTATAAGCTTTCAAAGGAATAAAATTAAATTAAATAAAAAAGAGGGAAAAAGACAGGAAATCTTCACAGAGAAAAAGACTTTAAAGGTTTTTGAAAGTTTTCAAACTGAAGGTTCTTGTCTAGGAATTGTCGTGCCCCCTTTTGAAACAATATTTTGAAACAATTCAAAGGAACATACGTTGACGAAACGTAAAGACTACCGCAAATAACGTCGTTGGCCTTGAGAGAAAACATGATAATCCGGGCATGTTGATTTCTCGTCTCTCATAAGAACTTGGATTTTCGTAGACCACAAATGGTGGAACATTCACTCGGGAGTTGGAGTTGCAACAGTATTTAATTCAACTGACCAGGTACTGCATTGAACGGGCTCTGGAGCAGTTGGCAACTGGGTACAAATAGGCAACTTGGGTCTGCAACAGTACTTAATTTAATTGACCAGGTAGCAGGCATTGAACGGGCTCTGGAGCAGTTGGCGCCTGACACAAATGGGTGACTTCGGTTCTGCTTTGGTACAAAATTCAGCTGGCCAGCTACTGCATTGAATGGACTCTGGAGCAACTGCAATTTTCATCGAAAACCATGTTTATCCATGAGATTGGATGAATAAGTACGTTAACAAACGAAATTACCGAAATTTGGAACGTTACGAGTCTATATGAGATCCAAGAGCGTCCATAATGCATACCTATAGAGTTCTGCAGTGTCATCGGGCCATATTTCTTCAAGCACAACGCTGGTAAGTTCATCACTGTTAACGATAAGCACTATGGTTCGATGATTTTCAATTTTTTTGGTCTGAAATGGATGATGTGGACACCCACGAACGATATTTTGCTTTAAAAGTATGGCGTTATGATGGGACACATGCCACATCAGATATTCTACATGAGCAATATGAGATTATCTCACGTATTATGGACTGGCCATTCAGATCCTGTGATTTGACCTTGTTAGAGTTTTTCTTGAGGGTTTTTCTAAGTTGCCAGTGTATGCGAATAAGCCGCTAACCCCTAGAGTCCTCAAAGCCAACATAACTAATGCTATCGCTGAAATTCAGTATGACTGCCAAGGCTCTGACAATCATAAAATTTCCATGAGAAGTTTCTCAAAAATCCGTCGTCCCGAGTCGACTTTAAACTGCAGGTCCCACCACTTTTGTATAAAATTAACACACACAACATAAGTGGTGCAGAAGCTGGGACGTAATACTGTCCAAAAGGGTTATAATGACCAAGTATGAATTTATGTCGAGGCTTTTAAAGTTTTCTGATTATAGACTAGAATTTAGCGTAGTATAGTAGGTAGTGAGTTGGTTACTAGGCGCGAGCTTGTGATTCAAAATCAAACTCAAATATCTTTCCTTCGCCAACTACTTCTCAGCAAAAATTCTGGCAAAAACTCTGAGATAAAATAACATTGCTGTGAAAAATTTTTTTCTCTTACAGTTGCCGAAAATCTCTTCACCGCTTAAGCTGAAAAAATTTCACCCTTCAGTTCGTGTCTTTGCTTGACACTTTGCTGTACACACACTTTGCATCACACTGTGTATATCTTTTGAATTTAATTTTAAAATTCATTTCATTATCAATAAATTCTCTTTCTCTCTGTTGTGACTGCTTAAAGGCCTTCCAAAAAACTATAAACCGCCACTCTATTTAAATATCGTTTATATTATTCCTTTCATTTGCTGCGCGTTTAATGAGTTTCTTTAATAACTTTCGTAGTCTTTTTTTTTATCAGTTTTTATGTTCTTTCCTGTCTTCCTTCTCTTTTTTTGGCTGCTTCATTGCTTTGATGAATTTTTTGTGGCATGTGGCATAATCATTTAAATGCGTTTTATTGGCTGCATTTTTATTATTATTTTTTATTTAATATTTGATGTATCGCTTGCAAAAGCAGCATAAAGAAATGGAAAACAAGGAAAACACAAGGAAACTGAGAAATATAAAAAAATCCGAATTAAAATTGCATTTTAAGGATCATTATTTAAATATTTATAAGCAATTAATTTTTGTTTCCCTTCACCCGCCACCCCGCTTCCCCGCTCTATCTTATCTTAACGACTTTGCGGCTATAAAAACAGAGAAACAAGAGAAAAAGAAACGCCACAAGGAACATTGTTAAATAGTCACAGTCAGAGATAAGACAAAGAGAGAAAGAGCAAGAGAGAGAGAGAAAGTAAGTCAAACCAAACCAAACGTAACCAAATACATACGATATTATCATCTCTGAGTATAAATAGCGGTTATGTTTTTATTGCTTTTGTTTTAATTATGAGTTCATAAGTTCTCGGGAATGCAAGTAAGTTAACGAACCACACACACACTCCCACACCCAAATAGACACACGTATACTACACACTAAAACTATCCTATACAGGTCAGTCAATATGCATTGGCTCCTTGTTAAACCAGTATTATGGTGGCATATCATTGACAGAGCGAGAAAGAGAGAGAGAGGGAGAGAGTAAGTGTCACTGAGTATTTATTTATGAAAGCAATACAAACATATTTCTTTATGCCAATGAGCCAGTGAGAGAGAGAGTGTGTGAGAGTGAGTGTAGACATATGAATTCCATGTATATTGCTGTTGTGAGTATTTGCTGTTGAATTTTAAGTGACTGTAATTTAACTATTCCTTGTTGTTGTATGCGTATATGTAGTTGAGTTAGTGTACAGTGTGTACAGCTTTTAAAAGGAATAAGAAAATTAAATACAACAACAACCACCACAACGACATTATTAAGAAGCCATAAAAATATCAGAGAAAATATACTCAAAACAAAACCCGCATATGAAAAGTTATTTTATTATAGCAACAACAACAATAAAAAAAGGAAAAACAGTGGCTACAACAATAATGACAACGATGACTACTACTGCCACTACCACGACCACGAGCACTACGACTACTCACTATTACTGCCAACGAAGACAACATGTTGTTTTAGTGTGTTAGTTGTATAAGCAAGAGTCCATGTTTTCTTTTATTTTTTTATGCAAGAAAACGTATACGCTTGTGTGTGTGAGAGACAGGCACACACAGAAAGGGACTGTGTATGATTATAAACGTGTGTCTGGTTTAAAAGCATCATCAACTTAGGGCTGAAATAAAATTGGGTTTTTTTTCTCAAAAACACTACCTGCTAGACTATGGCGACTCTCCATCATATCCTATTATTTCTTGTTAAGTTAAGGAGAAAAGCGTTATTACAAAGCATCCCCAGAGTTTTTTTGTTTTTTGAGTTGTTGAATTAGGTATGATACTTAGGAGCTTTGCTCATGGAAAAAGACGGACGTTGAAATTACATTCGGTTGGGACTAACCGCTGCCTGACTGCCCAAACAAACCAAGAGACTGAGAAGAAAAACCCTGCCACCCAATAAGCATTTCGCCGCTTTCAAAATAGACTTGACCTCCGCCTGGAACATACTGCATTGGTCGTATTTTAGGTACGTTTAGAATAAAAAATGTTCAACAAAGCTTTCGATTTAAAAAAAAGGACTCCAGCCCCTCTGCAAAAGATCTTCCCAAAGAAAATGTTTCGACTCTCCAGAAACGAATATCTTAGAGAAATAAGGCAGCACTACAGCTTGCAAAAGAATGAGAAACAATGGGTAAATCAGTATAAGGAAAAGACGAATGGCTACGAAAGACACAATCACGTAGCCTGAAGGCAAGTAAGATCAGCAAAGTCAGCTGACGATTCTAGGAGTTTTGGAGGACTGACGTATTGACGATGTTGATGTGAATCCCATATATCGCGGGGCAATAAGATTTAATCTTGAATAACAATACCGTGGTCTAGTAGGTAGTGTGTTGGCTTATTAGACATGAGGCCACGGTTCAAACCCCCGGTCGGACATCAAAACGAAAATATGAAAAAATATTTCTTCGGCGACTTCCTCTCAGTAGAATGCTGGCAAAAACTCTGAGAGTAAATAATATTGCCATGAAAAGTTTCTCAAAAATCTGTCGTTCGGATTCGACTTTAAATTCTAGGTCCCTCCATAAAAATTAACGCACACAACATAAGTGGTGTGAGAAACTAGGTCGTAATACTGACTAAAGGGTTGTAATGACCAATAATGTAATGTATGTAACAACACCAGCACAAAAAGAAAGATGGTAACCCTATTATATTAGAACTTCCTCGAGTAGGGGAAACGGCAGTTTATCTGAAAATTTTAAAAACCTAAGTTTTGGAGAACTGCCGTATTGATGGTGGTGTAAATGTTACATTTCACATGGCAACAAGACTTATTCAAGATTTGCAACACCACCACAAAAAGAAAATTGGCAACCCTGTCATCTTAGAACTTGCTGAAGTAGATAAAACAGCTGTTTTGCTTGAAAACTTTTAAAAACATGAAACGAAACAGGTTTAAAGCAGGAATAAAAAAGGAGTCCATAATTTTAGCTCCTCTCACCAACCAGGTTAGCTGTTTTAATATCATTTATGACTTCTGTTTTACAGTTTTGATATTGCTTTTCATGCAGTTAAGGACATATTAAGAAAAAAAGAAATTTTTCAAGGACTTTCCAATAATTTCCCTACTGGAACCACTGTAATCCATCAAATTATGTTTTGTAGTGGCATTATTTGATGTCTGTTAGTTTTTGTTTTTGTTCGTGTTATTGTCATTGCAGTCGTAGTTGTAGTGGCAGTAGCTAACATCCGACGCATTTAAGTTGTGATGACAGTATACAGTTCCAGTAATAGCAGACTGTAAATAGTGTCACAGTGCTATTATCCAACCAAAAAACGTACCACAATAAATATTACAAACATAAATAAAAAAATAATAAAAACAAAATGAAAAACAAGGAGAAAGAAAAACGAAAAAAAGTTATTGAAACTAAAACTGAAACAACAAAAACAAAAATAAAAAATAAGAAACTGAAAACGTGAAAGATTTAATAACAGTCAAGTGTTTATATGGAAGCGATGCTACATATTCAATGTTCTTATGCTAACACTCAAAGAAAATGCATAGTAAAGATGATCCTTCTTCAAGTAATACAAACTCTTTTATTCAAAATATGCTCTTCGTGAACGAATCAAATAATTATGTGCAGTTCCCTGCAAGTTTCATTTCAAAACTGCAATAATTCCAGTATATTTTGTTTTACTAACATTTCATTTTGAGTGGTATTTGCCGTATTCATATGATATTCCTACGCTCTTCAATATTTTGTTTCAAGTTACTGTTTCGTGTTATTCCTTTACCATGCCATCTTGTTGTTATGATGGTTCTTACAAGTAATTTTGTTTCTCTCTCCCTCTCGCTCTCTCTCTCTCTCTCTCTTTGGCTTTTTAAATTCTTACAAACTCACGCAAAGTTATGCATACACAGCGAAAAATAGAAAAACAACTCCTCAGCATGGCATTACACATGTGTCAGCTGTATGACTAGAATTCTTGTTATAGAAAACAAACACACAGACACATGCACACATGCACACACAGTTATTGTTTTCATTTTGTAATGCTCACTTATACATATGCACAGCCAGCCACCATAAATACATTTGAACTCATCTCTCCTATACTTGACAACGGTTCTGCTCTGAAAAAGACTGGCTATTTAGGTGTTGCTGTTGTCGTTGTGCTCTCTAACTGTTTAGTGGAAGCTAAAACTATTGTCATGGTTGTTGTTGTTGTTAAATTTATGTTACGATTTGTAACAGTCACTATTACAAGTGACTTTGAAGAGAAA
Organism: Sarcophaga carnaria; assembly: GCA_958299815.1. Lineage (NCBI taxonomy): Eukaryota > Metazoa > Arthropoda > Insecta > Diptera > Sarcophagidae > Sarcophaga > Sarcophaga carnaria. The sequence continues at coordinate 12,336,510 of OY283153.1, forward strand.
TTGAAAAAAGCAGCATAAACCGCAGTTGTCTTCCTTCTCTCTCTCGCTCTTCGCTTTCCAAATGCCTCATCTTTACAGTGGGTCGTGTCAGGGTTTAACATTCGTTTAAGTGTGCTCTCTCTCTTGCACTCTTGCCAATCACTTATTAATAGATCACGTGTCACATCTTTTCTTATTTTCTAATGCAATACGAGCATTAGAAGAAAACGAGTTTTTTTTTGGTTTTCTTTGTCATTGAAATGCCATCATGCAGGTATTTTAAACAATCGGACAGACAGACAGACAGAAAAATGGTTTTAAATTTGAAACTCTGAAATACTAAAACGTGGATATCAGTTCAGTAATCTTCAATTATTTGATAACGTTTTACGCAGAAAGAATAAAAGTGTGGTTAAAAATGTCATGGAAATATTTGGTTTAGTCAAACTGTAAGCATTTATTACTGCATATACGCCCGCATTACGTTTTTTTTACATGCAAGGCATTATTGATTATGACCTTTCGGCTAGTTTCCCGGTAATTTCATGGCTTTAGAGCTAGTGAGGCTTATTGGCGAAGCCTTTTTCAATAGCCACGAGTTTACCCATTAAAAAATATCTGCCAGTAACGAAACAAATGGCATTTAAACGATGTAAGGTTTGGACTCCACTCTAAAAACATGACAACTTTTGAAATAAGTACAGACAGAATAGCAAACCTGTGTGCAGTCTAGCATTGTAGTGATGTAACACAATATTTTCGCTGTTGGACAACTATTTTCACTCTGTTCTTCGTTTTAAATTGCAATTCTCGAATTCACAATGCTTTCCACACGTAACAATCGATGATCTTCAATTTACAACAACCAGAGACCTACCTCCCTGGAATTACTATGGGGAGAGAGCTGATCCTAATCATAAATATTTATAATAGCGGTTCTAATAAAACTTGTAACATGCCATTGTGTAGGGTGGGGAGGTCATCTAAGTTACTTCAGAGCATAGATACACAAGAACTTTACTCTCCAAAAAGGCATTGTTGAGCAAAGCCTGGGGAAGTGGGTGATGTTTTCATCTCTCTCTACTGAATTGTAGCCAAAATCATTCTGCGACATACATTGCTTTCTGGCACAAGAATGAATTAAACAGTGGCAAGCAATTATCTGGACCACCATACGCAACTGGCATATGACGCACACAATAGTAGCTTCGAAATCTCATTAAGATTTGATCGGCATTGTCTAATTAGAATCCACAAAGTATTTTCCATCTTCTGTCGTATTATCGGTGTTACCTAAACCAGTTGACAGCTCTATGTAGATTGCAGAAATTACGTTGTGGAGAACACTTATTGTGTTAATGAAGTTAATACCCTTGTCCACTCATAGGATATAACATTCCCTAACAACTCGAGATATGTATTGAAATCCAATGGTGAGGATCTCCATCCTGCTATTTAGGTGGCCATTAGTTCTATGATCTCGAAGATCTCTCTGCCAAAAAGTTTGATTTTTGCATTGTTTTGTCCTTTACTGTATGAAAACCAGGGATGTTTAGGTTTGTAAACATCACACAGGAAAAAAAACATTCTGTTAGGTTGGGAATAAGAGTCGCCGTAGCCACGATTCAAACTTAAGGTCTGACATCTCCAGCAAAACGAAATACGAAGAAATATTTCTTCGCCAACTTCCTCTCAGCAGAATTCTGGCAAAAACTCTGAGAGTAAAATAAAATTGCCATGAAAAAGTTTCTCAAAAATCTGTCGACTTTAAACTGTACGTCCCTATACATACATACATACATACATAATTGGTCATTACAACCCTTCAGTCAGGATTACGACCTAGTTTCTCACACCACTTCTGTTGTGTGTATTAATTTTATACATGAATAGTGGGACCTACAGTTTAAAGTCGTCTCCGAACGACAGATTTTGAGAAACTTTTCATGGCAATTTTATTTACTCCCAGAGATTTTGCCAGAAATCTGCTGAGAGAAAGTCGCCGAAGAAATACTTTTTGTATTTTGTTTTGATGTCTGGCCTGGGGCTCGAACCCTGGCTTTACGTCTAATAAGCCAACACACTACCTACTATACTACGGCGACCCTCTACTCATGTATAAAATTAACACACACACTTATAAGTGGCGTGAGAAGCTAGATTGTAATCCTGGCTGAAGTATTGTAATGACCAATTACATATGTATATATGTATGTATGTGTAGCAAGTTCTAGAATGACAGGGTTGCCATCTGTCGGCTACTGGAAGCAACAGTTTTGTACATGATATGATTTTCCTGGAGTTTGAGGCAAGTTATCCTTTATGGGGTACATGCTCCGGTGATGAAATTACATTTTCGTACCTCAATAAATCTTAGGAAATGCCATGAATTCCGAATTCATACCCTAACCTATTTATTGATTTGAAGCAAACGTATGAGTCTTCACAGCGGAATATGCCAGTCAAAGCACACAATCGCTTTGACAACTATTTTGAGCGTATTAATCTTAACCAGAGCATTTTAAATAATACTTCAAGTTGCCTAAAAGTCTGTTGGGAAAATCTACTGTTCGGATAATTTGAAAAGAATTGAATGAAAGCTTTCATTTTCGAAAATTCGAAAAATTTAACGACTAAATTTTCGAGATTCTAGGCTTATGGGCTTGTATTTGTTATTCTTTTGGACAGATGAGGTTTGTTTAAATAAGTTAGACACCATAAATTGCTAAAAGTCAAGATCTGACATGATGTTAGAGATATAAGTCCACAATTAGTCATTAATGTGGTTAAAAATTCGTATTGAAAGCATCGACAACGAACGTCAGAAGGACATTTTCAGACACCAGTTAAGATTCTCAAATTATATATCCTGTAGCGCATACAAGTATTAATACAGATGATAATTCTTCTCTCCAAATATAAATTTAATTTACAATTGAAACTGAAACACGAATTTGAAAGACCTTGAATTCATGCTAATAAAAAATAGGCTCGATATGCTGAGACCCTATAACAGGCTCTTATATATTATAACGCTTTTAGAAAATTATGTTGTTTTACTATTTACACAGCAAGCTGTTCAATTTTAGTTGTTCTCTTGTAGTTGTAAGAAAAGTTTAGGTCGCACACACACACACGCACTTATAGAGATTTACTGCTTACGAAAATCAGTTAGGAAAAGTTTTGCCTTTCGTTCACATAAATTTTTGTTATATAAACCGACAAAAATTATCAGCTGGAATGAAAGGTTTTTCTTTTTTTGTTTCTTTGGAGAAAGAGAGACTCGATTATCATCTGTCTGTCATTGGCATTGTGGCTATTATTTTCCTATTTTCCTATTTTTTTTTAAATTTTTTTTCTAATTTTTAGTTCCTTATGCCGCCCTTATGTAAAAGCCAGTAAACGTTGGCAAAATTTTCTTGACCAATTCCACTGACTCTGATGTTTGCTTTCATGGAAATTCTGTGCAAATTTTTTGTATAACTTGTGTTGTATTGTTTCGTTTTGTTTTAATTTATATTCCGTTTTTCTTTTTTCTTTTTTTTCTATTTTCCTTTCGTTTTTCTGTTTAAATTCGAAATTGAAAAAAAAAACGAAAACGAATTCGAAATTCCAATACAATTTGAAATTTATTTCGTTATTCAAGTGAAAAAAAGCTTTTTCTATGCTGCTGTTACATTAACTTGATAACAAATAGAAACACACATATACACACATACATACTTATACTCTCTATCGCTCTCTCGCTATCACTCTCTCTCTCTCACTCTCTCTGTCTCTATGCGTGTTTTCAAAGCTTTTTCTTGTTTGCATTACTGCGCCTGTTAAGCAACAAAAGTGAGAGTATTTCGTTGTATTTACACTCTTGTGTGCTTTCACTTACTCTCTCTCTTTCTTTCTTTCTTTCTCTCTCTTAGTTTGTCTTTAACACCTGATTTACTCTAATTTCAGATGATTTTTGTTTTTAAAAGAAAAAAATTTTTTCTTCTATTTTATAAGCCTGTGTAGCCAATATGTGGGAGTAATAAATAGGCCACATACACATACTCACATAGCAGTTATACGTAGTAGTAGTTGTTGTTTTTACGCTCTTTTTTAAAACTGGTTTTTTGTGTTACCAATTCTAGTAACATACAGCTGCTGATGGCTGCTGTATTACTTGTTTTTTTCATACACAGGAATATGATTTAAAACGTATTAAACCAAGAGAGCAAGCAAAATAAGAAAAAGTTAGAGAGAGAGAGAGAGAGAGAGAGCAAGAGAAAACAAAACAAAAAAAAACACCAAAATATGTGTGTTAAGAGAGCACTAGGATTTCAGTGTGTTTATCCTATATTTTCTGTGTGTTTTTTTTTCGCTTTCAAACACTGGGTTAATGTTATTGTATGTATAGAATTTCAATTATATATACGTTTAAATGTATATATGTATGTGTGTGTGTGTGCGTGACAATATTTTTTAAGTATACTATTCCCCATTAACAAAATAATACAAAAACAACAATATCGACATCGCTATACAATAACAAACAAAAGACGAAAAAAGAATACCGATTTGTCATGTATTTTGTTGTTGTTGGCTTGAAAAATTGAGCCACAAAAAGGAAAAAGCAATGAAAGAGAAAAAACGGAAAAAAACTTTTTGTTCTTCACTATTCTCCTCTTGTTGTTGTTGTTGTAGTTGTTTAGTTTTAAAGTTTTATCATAAAAATATTAGAAAAAATACATCAAAAACGCTTAGCATTGTTCAACATTAAGTTTCCGTTTTGAAGAAAAATGATGCCTTTAAGCCGCAGTTAAATGGTTATTCGTTAAACAAAGGCAAAGAAAAAATTATTGAAAAAACTCAGTGACAGGTGGCAACACTCTTGATTAATTAGATAGAAAAGATCCAACCATACTACCGTGGTTCTAACCAACCTGCCATGGTTTTTATTGAAAATCCTAGAATAGATGGGAATTTATAAGTCCTAAACAATTCAGTCCATTCAGCCAGAATTTTTTGTATTGCCCGGCAGGCTTACACTGAAGGCAAAGAGGCAATTGGTTCAACAATTTCTTCGGAAATCTTTTGTATACATTAGATTCTCTTCTTTGGCTGAAACAATATTCTTTCAGTAGAGAAAACACTGATTAATGACGATTTCGATGAAACCTTTATATCTGGTCCTTGCCATTATGCACGAAATATATATACATACATGCATACATAATTTGTCTTTACAACTCTTCAGTCAGGACTACAACCTAGATTCTCACACCTCTTATGTTGTGTCTGTTAATGCACCAAATATGTTGTCATTTAAGTGACTTCCGCTGGATGTATTTGGTTGCAGAAGTCAATCGTTTTGAGGTAGGTTAGGTTGGATTAGGTTAGAGGACGTGTACTTGTCAATTAAGACAAGTACAATACCCGGAGGTCGAATTGACCCATTGTACAACGTCCTAGTTTCTCCCACTACTTATGTTGTGTGTGTTAATTTTATATATATGAATGGTGGGACCTACAGTTTAAAGTCGACTCCGAACGACAGATTTTTGAGAAACTTTTTCATGGCAATTTTATTTACTCTCAAAGTTTTTTTTGGCAGAAATCTGCTGAGAGGAAGTCGCCGAAGAAATACTGGCTTTACGTCTAATAAGCCAACACACTACCTACTAGACTACGGCGACTTCTTGAGGTAGCTTACGATCAATTTTTTGCATGTTTTGGGCGGTATCTTGACGTTAAGTCGATTATAGTTGACTTTAATATGCTCTAACGTAAGGGAATTGAAGTATTCTTATTACCATTGTGAAAATGTGTCTTAGTACTGCATCCATCCGATCTTTTCCTTTCATTCTTTATACCGTAACCCTATATTGTCACCTCCAAACATATTGCCTTAACAAAATTCACGATACTAATGGCAATTCTCTGTCCTGAAACTAGCATGCACGCCAGATGTTTCCTTGTGGAATGCATTAATGCCTTGGCGTTTCCAAAAATGATTCATTCTTATCGTTACAGAATCTCACCGTTCAGGTCCATGACTGAGACCTTCTTTTATTGTGATTTCCCAATAAAAGTTTTGATTGCCTCAAGGGCAAGGGGGAAAAATTTGGATCGTAATCGTTTGAACATAATGCTGTGCTTGAGCCTTTGATAGGACCACTGCGCTTTATATGAAGCTTTGCGGTTGTAATTGATAGCGACTAAAAAGTCTGGCTTACTTAATTTAAAGGTATGCTACAACTTCTATGATTCTTGGGCATTCTTGGATATTAAAGTGAAAGTTATCTTATCTTAGTCACGAGATTAGGAGACAAGTGAGAGACAAGCTATATTACACTTCTAGACATGCTACCATATCATGGAACACATTCTTTAATCTGTAGCAAAACGATCAATAAACATAGTTAACAACAAAAAAACTCAGTCATACTGTATAATTCAGTCCTTATAACATGAAACGTAAAAAAAAATAATCAAAAAAATTCGCAATGAATGTTTATTCGAATGATTTTACACTTGAATTTGCCTTTCTAAGCGACAAAAGCTATGAATTGTTATTCATTTCAAAAACTAAACTAAAAGAGAGAGTGAGAGAGAGTAAGAGAAATATGTTTCTCTCTAATGCAGACGCACTTTAAAATCACTTTTTTTCGCTTTTGAATTCATTTGCCAAATGGTTCGCTTAATAATTTATGAAAAAATGCTTTATAAAGCAATAAAAACATCAAAAACAACAACAACAACAACACGAAAATGGCAAACAAAACAACATTAAGCATCATAAAGAAATTTGAGAGCGAAAAATATGACTCGTATTGGCAGAAGATATGATGAGAAATAGACAAATTTACACACAAACACACACAGACACATACATGCATACGCGCAAATACAACAACACCCATACACCCATATAGCCATACACCCATACACAATTATCAATCATTGAATTTACAGTGAGTATCCATCCATCCATTAACGGATAAAATTTGTTTTTGCTTTTTTATGGGTACTTCGGCTTTTGATAAAATATTTCTGCATATTTTAAGGCGACTTTCTTTTTTTTATTGTTTTTCTAAAGTTACACCCACACTTTCTCTTACGGTAGTTGAATGAAATCTGTCGAATTCTTTGTGAACGTGAATTTAATACCGTAGTTTAGACGAAAGAAAAGAAAGAAGCCACCCTTTTGAATATACAGTGCAGTTTAAGGAGGAGTTTAATTCTATTTTTTGAAGTGTATTGTTTCGGTGCTTATTTAGCATTAGGATTTGGATTTTTTGATTTAAAAGGCTCAATTGGTGCAGTAATTAACTATCAGGAATGCTAGTTAAGTTGAGTATTTCGTGGGATTAGAAGGGAATTGTCCACCTTAAATGCTTAAAAATTTGAGAGACGATAAATTGAGATCTGATGGGAGCTTATAAATACATTGCCGCTCAGACTTTTATATCATGGTTCTAACGGCCTTGACATCATAGGGTGTATCACACCGAGTTGGGTCTGGTGGAGAATAAGGATAAAACGAAGTCTATGTTGTCAAGAAGTAGCAGAGTGCAGGTTGTTGAATTCCAGATTCGGGTGGAAAATAATATCTTTGACAGAAAACCAAGACATTTCGGTAATCAAGTATTTAATTCCAATAAGTGCTCATCCACACTGCGCTTCTGTATAGAGCGGGACTATACACACTGTTACACACTGATGCAGCTGTCTTGAGCGCATTTAAGATCTTGGTTCCTGCGAGAATTGGCGATCATTTTAACACCCGAACCACTGGTGAGCAGTATTAGGTAGTTGACGACATGAACGTGGTTCAACTTATTAGCAACTACCGGCTGTGCTGGTTTGCCATGTCCACCGAATGGGGGATGATATTCCTGCAAGACGGTTATTTGATGACGACATCTAGAGAATGACCTCATATGTAGGTTAGGTTAGAGGATGTGTACTTGTCAATTTAGACAAGTACACTACCCGGAGATCGATTTGACCCATTGTGCGACTTCATATGTAAATAAGTAAGGAAAGTAACTAGAATTGTTATACCATGACAGTGTTTGATTGGGAAGTTGTGAAGTATTAGCTCGAAAGCACAAATTATAGACCATCTGTCTCTGGCAATTGTAAGACTTACTTGAAGGAAGAGGCAGTTGGATCAACCACTGAAGTTCTTCAGTGATGTACAAATTAAGATAACCTTGGAATGGTATTGAAAGCTCCGAATGCGAATAAAATTGTTTTCAAGACTTATGCCGAACATCTTTTCATGGTTTACTGTTGGGAAACTGCTTACAATTCTTTTATGTGCTCTTAAATACTCCCGTTTTAAGGGCCATTATTACAACATGCCGTTAAAGTTGAGTTTAGTTAAAGTTAACTTTAGCTAAAGTGAACTTTAAAGTCAACTTCAACTTATTTTCGTTATTAGAACCTATAGATCAAGAATAAAGTTACATTTTTCAATAATATGACAGTGCTGGAGCAATGTCGATAACATTGCTTAATTAAACAAGTTTTTTTAAATTCAGTGGCAACGACGGGCTTCTTTTGTTGTTGTAATTGCTCATTTTGTTTAAAAGGATCCGCCAAATAACTTTTTTTTGAAAATGCTTGAAAAAAAAACTATTGATTATTTGCCGATGCCGATTTTTCAGATGAAGCTCATTTTGATCTTGGCGGGTATGTAAACAAGCAAAATTATCGCATTTGGGGCACTGAAAACCCGCACGCATACATTGAAAAGCCAACGCACCCAAAACGAGTCACTGTTTGGTGCGGATTTTGGTCCAGAGGCATTATTGGACCATTTTTCTTCGAATATGAGCAAGGAGTGGCCGTCACAGTCAATGGCGATCGTTATCGGGCCTTGTTGAACGAATTTTTGTTCACAAAAATTGAAGAGGAGGATGTTGGCAGCATTTGGTTACAACAGGACGGCGCCACGTGCCACACAGCCGAAGCTACACTCAATGTTTTGCGCCCTGTTTTTGAAGATCACATTATCAGCCGCAGAGCTGATGTCGTTTGGCCATCTCGGAGCTGCGCTTTGACACCGTTGGACTATTATTTGTGGGGTGCCGTCATAGATAAGTGTTACGCCGACAAGCCAGAGACAATTGACGCTTTAAAGGACAATATTCGTGAAGCCATTGGTGAAATACAGCTGCACACAATCGATAATGTGCTTAAAAATTGCACCGATCGTGTAGGCTACTGCATCGCCAGCCAAGGCAGCCATTCGAATGAAATTATTTTCCATTATTAACCGGAAGGATTGTACTTTCAAATAAAAAAAAGAAATTTGAGAAAGTATTCAGTAGTTTTTCTTTTAAAGCATTTTCAAAAAAAAGTTATTTGGCGGACCCTTTATTTGTTAAGTTAACTTTAAAAGTTGAAGGTCGGATGATCCTCCCTTTAGCTTAAAGCTCACTTCTACCTTATAGTCCACTTATAATAATGAAAAACAATTTATCTGGCCGTTAAAATCCTCCCTTTAGTTAACGGCAAGTTGTAATAATGGCCCTAAGTCTTCTTAGCAAAACTACATATGAATTTGAATTAAAATTTGATCAAAAAGAAGGAAGAATTCTTCAAAAAAGTGGCACAGCGGCACAAACAAAAAGAAATTTTGCGGAAAATATTTGCTTTCAAGGCATCCATTAGTTTCAGTTTCAGTTTCACCTCAAAATTAAAAACGTGTGCCTAGTAAAGGAAGCTATTCTTGTGACAAAATAAATTAAATATTTCAAGTTCTTGTTTCTAATTTCCATTTCATTAGTTTTCTTGGATGCAACAATCGTTTTTGCAACAATTGCTGCTCATTTTCTCGAAATGCTATTGACAAACACATTCAGCACTCGGCACTCAGCAATTTGATCTTTTACTGTCTCTTTGGCTGTTGAGTGGCAATTAAACGGCTTTTGTGTTGTGCATGCCAAACGAACGAGTAAACGAGAGTGAAAAGGAAAATGGAAAGGAAAATTTGAAATCATTTCTCGTTATTTAAAAAGAGATAAGGAGCAGAAAGGGGGAGGTGAAAATAATATTAAATATTATGAAATTCTATTACGAATTCAAATTCAAAATGAAAAGAGGAAAAGAAAAGCAAAGCAAAAAATTGTGTCAGGGTTTAGAATAAAAAAAAAAAATTTGTTGCTGTTTTGTTGCCACTGGCTCTTGTTGCATGTCATGCGGCTCAGATGACAAGACGGGAAATGTAAAAAACGTGCTTTAAACACTTAACAACAGCACTAACAACAATACGAATTCTATGAAGTACTAATGAGTGCAATTAAAATCGGAAGAAAAAAGAAAGAAAAAACAACGATTAGAAGTTTTATTACAAAAAAACAATAACAAAAAAAGTATTTAAGAATTAATGGCTGAAGAACCATTTTCATGGCAAGAAAATATTTCTATTTCGAATATTTTTTTTCTAATTAAGGTGGCCACAATATAAATTTCAGCCGTTGGCAGCACTATCACTACAAACAAAAGGACATTCTGTCGGCTTAGTAAAAGGTATTTGCCAACTTTAGACTCCAAAGGAAAGTAAATCGCAGTCATCTATTTACATATTCAATGTGGAAAGGCAAAATATATCCATCCCTGTCCTAGCCGCCTACATACTACCCCGTGATCATGTAATTATTTATTGGGCCATCAAATGCTGCTTGAAAAATTGCGTTTTTTGACTTGGTTTTCATGGATGGCGTAATGAGAATATCTGATCGATAATGGACTCAGCAGGTTTGCAGTGGTCTAGTAGGTAGTGTGTTGGCTTATTAGACGAAAAGCCAGGGTTCGCGCCCCAGGCCAGAGATCAAAATAAAATACAAAAAGTATTTCTTCGGCGACTTCCTCTCAGCAGATTTCTGGCAAAAACTCTGAGAGTAAATAAAATTGCCATGAAAAGTTTCTCAAAAATCTGTCGTTCGGAGTCGACTTTAAACTGTAGGTCCCGCCACTCATGTATAAAATTAACACACACAACATGAGTGGTGAGAGAAACTAGGTCGTAATCCTGACTGAAGGGTTGTAATGACCAATTATGTATGTATGTAGGTTTGCAGTGGCACTGATAACCTCTTGTACACACAACACGCCCATGAAACCCTTGTATGAAATAGGAAGAAGACTTATGTGCTTGTTTTTGGTGCTTATCATGAGACTCCCCTTTTTCAGAACAGGACAGAGGACACACTGAGGTTACAATCGTTGGGCGGTCGCTGCTTAATAAGCTATCACATAGGTCGTCTAGGCTAAAAATTTTGCTGTTTTTATGTGTCTTTGAATCACGACTTTGATCACGTCATGACTGAGAGGTGGAATTTCCACGCCATCATCGTTGATTGGATTCCGTAAAATATCATCTTTAATGAGGGAATTGTTGTCGTTATGGCGGCGAGATGGGTATTAGATATAGGGATTTACGGAATTCGGCGAAGATGACGACTTTGTTTGGACAAATCGAGATAGTCCTGTCATCGATTGGTATGACCAACTGGCGAAGGCGCGCAAGAGGCAGGGCACCTGGACGGATATGTAAATGCAGGCCGAAATCCATTAATCGGGTTGTTAATGGCCAATTAAATAAGAAAGTAAGTAAGTTGTCGTCATCGCTCCATGGAGATGTTATTAATATTGTTGTGATGCGATGACTTAGTACTGCGCCTACACAATCTATTGGAATGCCTTCACACTTTTTAGGGTATCCCTATAATTTTTGGATCCCTACCAAGTCTATTGAGCTGACAAATTTCAATAATCTGACATGGTGTTAGCAATGACGATTGCCTGCCCAGCAGTTTAAATATATGCTTTCTTTATTTTACCTTTCATTGACCATACCCTGCCAAACATTCGCCCCCACTCCACAGAAGGGCTCTGGTGCCATTCGCGTAGTGGAAGTTCCCCTCCTTGCATGCTGGTATGCTTGCTTATCGCCGTGAATTCCTTCAGTGAAATGCTTCCTAATAATACCTTAATGAAGACATGAGAATTCCATGTCATATAACCGCCAATTAACTCCAGTTTTGGTAGAAGTAAAGTATCCAGAAGTCCAATATTTTTGAACTCAAAAGGTTTTTCTGGAGTTTATCTTCAACCTTACTGTATGTAGATAAGCCCCCTTTTATATATATTAGGATTGTTATCTCTAAAAACCATTTCATGTAAGAGCCACCTAAGAGCCTAAGCTTCGATCCCCTCCAGTGGGGAGTAACAAATACGCGCATTCCCTTGGCGGATTTTTTTTTTTTTTTTTTTTTAATAAAAAATAGTCGCGTGAATTCTTCAATTAAATTCAAAAATTTTCTTCCATAACCACACTTACCTTGCAGTCATCGCACTGATGTATTATCGAATACACCTGACGGCAATCGAAACGAAAGAGTATTTCCGTTAGGCCGCACGTAATGCGTGATGCCAGCGCATCCAACTCCATAAGATCACTGAGGATGCGCAAACAGCCGGCACCACCGCTGAGAGTGACATTTAAGGCCATCGTATGCAAAGCACTGTAAACGTTACGTTCGCAACAGTTGCGTAAACGTAAGCGACGTAATTGGGCCAGACGTTCGCTGGGCGTTAGTATGTGGCACAAGTGCGTTGGCAGCGTTTCATTACTGTCGCCCAAATAATCAAGGCACTGTTGTTGTGGCTGTTGTTGTTGTTGTTGCTGTTGTTGAACCATTTTCGTTGATGATGACTTATAGTGATTGTACTGATCACTGTTACGATTATTAGTGGCCGCAGCTGATAATGCTGCTGCTGCTGCTGATAATGAAGTGTCTGCCGGTGCAGAGCTAACGATGACACGTTGTGAATAACGTATGTTGTTGTTATTTTTGTTGTTGTTGTAATCATCTTTCATTTGATTATGTTGCAATTCATAGTTATTGTTGTTGTTGTTGTTGTTGTTGGCAGCTGTTGCCATTGCTGTTGAGATTTTAACAACATTGTTGGCCTGGCTATTGGCAGCAGCTGTTATTGCAGCAGCATCATTATGCAGGGCATCATAATGATTTGAATTTGATGTGGCAGCTTCATCTTGTTGCATCGCTAACATGTCATGCAACAATTCATAATCTTCACTGGAATGATGGCCAGCCGTCATGGCCATGGGTTGTGAGTCATTTTTCATCATCATCATCATGGTCATCATTAAATTGGAGGAAGAGGAGGAGGAGGAGGAGGCATTTAAGGAACTTGTTGCTGTTGTTGTTGTTGATGTTCCTTTTGCTGTCCCTTTTGCTGTCCCTATTCCTGTTGCAGCAGCATTAGTTTGTGTTGCTAATTGTTGATTTTCTTTTAGATTTCGTCGTGTTGTTTTAGTCATTTTCTGGCTGTTGCTGTTATTGTTGCTCTTGTTGTTGTTGTTGTTATTTTGATAATAATTAAAAAGATTTAAAAGTTTTTGTTTTAAATTATTATCAGTATTTTTGTTGTTGTTTTTGTTGTTATTATTATTATTTGTATTATAATTTATACTCATACTATGACTAATAGTAGTAGTTGGCTGACTATTTCTTAACTTAATATTAAAGGTGTTTGTTGTTGTTGTTGTTGTTGTATAACCTACTAATTTATGAATTAATTTGTTATTATTGTTGTTTTTATTATTATTAGAATTAATTTTAATATGTTGTTTATTATTATGATTACTGTTATCCTTATTACTGTTATTATTTAACTTATTTGTAAATGGCGTTTCTTCTTTATCTTTATGTTGTTGTTGTTGTTCTGCTTGACACGATTCTAAACATATTGGCGGACCAGGGCCCTCATCGACCCTTGGAACAGGCAGTGGACCAGCTGAGCATTCACCCTATAATTGAAAAACGAAATAAGAAAACATATGTCATTTGATTTTTAAACTTTAAAAATTATTTTAAAACAATTAAGTAAAGTAGAAGAGTAACCAATAAAACAATTAAAAAGTCCTTGAATTAAAGCAACATAAGACCTGGTAAATAAATAATAAAACAACAGAGCGTGTAAATACATATACACACGGTCTCACATAAAGAGTTGTGGCAATATAATTAAGACCTTCAGGAATACACTTTTATGCGTATCATTTTATCTATAAAAACAAAGATTGGGAATATGGGCTTTGGAAAAGTGACTTTCTGGGGAACATTACTGTGTGGAGTAGACATTGTATTTTTTCCCATGTGAATCTGGAAGAATTTTGACTCTTAACTCAGAGTACAGTGGCGGTATGGTACATACAAACCTTATTAAACGAAAACTACTAAAATAGACAAACTCGTACAAGGAACAGGAAGTATATGAGGACCTGAGCGAGTTAAGCCAGACAATGATTTAGAAGTGAACTGCTGCTGTCCCTATTGTACATCAATCCACAACTTTTTCCTGCATCTCTGTTCATTGTTTGAAGTGAATACAACTACATTCTCATCATCTACTAAGTTCTAAGTTTGATTAATTTTTTACGACATTTTTTGTTACTTGACAACCACAGATTTGAAACACAAGTCAGTAGCTGTTCTTAGGAGGAAATACAACAATTACCCTGGTATGTTAGCGTTTCGGCACAAATGATGGACGTTCGTCATTAACATTTTCTTGGCCATCCTTGAAGAGCTTAGAATGCTTATGTACATACATTTCTTACGAAAATGTTTTAAGTCGAGTTAAGACGAGTTAAGGAGTAAATCTGGGAGACTTACATACATACATAATTGGTCATTAAAACCCTTTACTCAGGATTATGAACTAATTCCTTACACCACTTATGTCGAGTGTGTTAAATTTTATACATGAGTGGCGGGGCCTACTCTTTAAAGTCTTCTCTGAAGGACAGAATTTTTCATGGCAATTTTTCATTTTCTCTCAGAGTCAGAGTCAGAAATCTGCTGAGAGGAAGTCGCTGATGAAATACATTTTCATATTTCGTTCGACATAGAAGTCGCCGTGGTCTAGTAGATAGTGCCTTGGCTTATTAGACGTAAAGCCAGGATTCGAACCCCAGGCCAGACATAAAAACAAAATACAAAAAGTATTTCCTCGGCGAAATCCGCTCAGATTTCTGGCAAAAACTCTGAGAGTAAATAAAGTAGCTATGAAAAGTTTCTCAAAAATCAGTCGTTCGGAGTCGACTTTAAACTGTAGGTCCCGCCACTCATGTATAAAATTTAACATATATAGTGGTGTGCGAATCTAGATCGTAATCCTGACTGGAGGGATGTACCTTCGTCATACCTGGTTTAGGATTTGAACCGTGGCCTAAAGTCTAACGTAAGCCAACATACTACCTACTCAACTGTCCCCAAACACGGTTAGAGGATCTGACATTGCCTAGAAACAAACAATTTTCTTTTTTTGCAGATGTACTGGATTGATGTGGTATGCATAGGCATTAGAAACTTTCCAACTCTTCTTCAAGAAATGTCCCTGACTGGCTTTATGCTTAAAACAGTTGAATTAAAAAAAACAGTGCAAGCACTGGGTTATTAAACTTGATCATGAAATCACTAGTTTAAGTTGTCATTAAATTTTTATATTTCCGGCAGCTATTCGAACTTTTTTTTTAATGTTCTTTATGCTTGAATTAAACTACATAATCAAGTGAATTATGTCGCATGCGGTTCTTTTGAGAAAGTAATAAACTGTGATGATGTTTTACCCGTGTATGTCAAACAGTTAATAAAGTTATAAAAATCTGTAGAAAAATTTAACATAAAACAATTATTTCTTGTGTTAAATTATCGTGTAGAGTTATAAAAGAAAGGCAAAACAATAAAAATTTGCTTGAATATGCCAGGAGTGCTTTAATTATATGGCCAGCAGTGTATTTGCTTTTGAGCTCTCAAGACGTTTAAATAACAATTAAAATAACGCTACTCGTACATGTTGTTGTCTTTGCTGTTGCTGTTGTTGTTCTTGTTGTTCTCTTATGCCTAAGCATTACGATAAACTCACACGACAACAACAATAGTCCTGCAATACATTCTTCACACCAAAATAAAAACAAACATTAGACAGCAAAAACAAAAATGTCACACACATTTGCTCTCGCTCTCCCTTCTCTGTCTCCTATACAGCAGCACTTGTACAATCAGATGTACTCAGCACATCATACGTACATGTAGTGCTATCCACCACCATCTTTTTTCTATGCATTTACGGTAAATTCTAAAAAGTCAGTTGTCTCTGTAGTTGTGTGTTGTGTTGTTGATGTTGTTGGTGGCCTATGGTTAAGTGTTTAGAGTGCTATTCAGAGAGACCTCCGTTTGGTTTAAGGTAAAATCTTTAACCTGTCTTAACAACAACTACGAGCAACAAAAAAAGAGAATAAAACAAAACAAAAACAAGTAAAAAACATGAGTTTTAAAAACAATGACAAGGACAGTAGGCGAGAGAGAGAAAGTGAGAAGAACAAAATGTAGAGGAAAAATACGTACTCATCATGGTTGAGTACTACAGGCTATTAATATTGTTGTTGGCTGTTGTTGTTGTTGTTGTTATGAATTTTTTTGTTTGTTTATGAACACAACATGCACAAATATTTATGCAACCAAAAGCATTGTGTGTGTGTTTTTGTATTGCTGTAGTTGTTGTTGTTAACAAGTGTAGGAAAAAAAACCAGAAAATTATAGAAATGAACTGTAACGTGGAATACAAATGGAACAGGAGTATGAAAAAGAAGTTGGGCCATGCTAAAATGGTGTAAAGAATGCTGTTTTACTCTCCAACTGTAACTCCTGAATGTATGCACAAATATTGTATAAAAAATGGAAACAATTAGGCTCCAAATGGTAATTTATTAGCAAATGAAGAGTAATTTTGTTTTAATTTTCTGCCATTACTTTTAATAATTTATTTTAATGTTAATTTAAAAGCGAATGTAAATTTCGTTTTTGTAATTTAAATTCACTTTCAGTCTTTACGCAAAAGAAAATGTGCTTTTTTCCCTTGCAAATGTTAAAGCTAAGTACTCAGCTATGATGTTGTTGTTATTGTCAAAACATTGCATGTTAAGTGATGACATTTGTGGCTCATGAAAACATGAATTTATAAAAAACAGCTAAGGAAAGTCAACCAAGGCAACTGCATAAGATTTGAAAAGTAACATTTGTATAAAAAAGATAAAAAAATATATTTTAAGATAGTCTGACATTTGTTGTTGTACCTTGTAGTTACTCTGATTTTTCATTGGCGTGGAATTGTTAACGAAATTCTGACATTATTTAAAGCAAACACAAATTTCTCTATTGAAGCAAAAACATATTTTGAGTTGGCGTGGTAAAAAGACAAATTTTTTATGGTTTTCTAATGCCCTTCAAATATACCACCTAAGAAACCCTTTGCGATCTGACCAGCACGGAGGAAAACATCAACAGTGAACACCATAGGAAGGTTAGAAAGGAATATGACTCAGTTGGCAAAGATCCCTGACACGACATCCAACAGAATCAGAGAATAAAATATATAACCACCAATACATGGCAACCCTATCATTCTAGAAACTGCTATATTAGCATAAACCACTTGTTTACTGGGAAAAACTCAATATTGAAACGAAAACAAAGAGAATAAGTATTAAGAAGAGGATTAAGTTCCTTTTTTTTAGAAGAAGAAGAAGAAGAAGAAGAAGAAGCATATTCGCTAGGGCATTTATTTATTAATTTTAATTAATTTTTATATTCTAATTATATAGGAGCTGAGTAAGAGTCTCTGGTGGGAATCGGACCCACGAATCTAGCGCACTACCCACTAGACTACCGGGGCACCCTGATTATTGTATTAACAAAGGCCGTTTTGATTTGGTTTCAATAATAAAAGCTTGTTTATCCTTATGTTGACGGTTTTTGTTATCCATTTTTAATCATAATTATCAGAATATGTGCCAATAAATTGAAATTTTTAACACTCGACTTGTGATGGATGGATTAGTTATATAAGATAAGAGTCAACTAACGAATAATCTAATCTATTTGGGACAAGCATTCCAATTTCTAAATCTAATTATCGAAAAAGCAAAGTAAAATACGATTAGTATGCCTGCCTATTAATTTTATTTGCTAGTCTTTGCTTGTTTTAGTGCGTATGATGTGCAGCAATTCAACATTACTTATGCGCTGTGGTGGGATGTTAAAGGCCAGCATATCGAACTATATATAGAGGTGTTTATATTTTCTAATGATTATTTATTTAACATAGCTTATCTGAGATATTTTTTTTAAAAATTTAAATAAAATTTTTGAATTTTATTTTTCGCTAAAAACAGCGAACATGAGCGTAAATCAATAATTCATCAAAAAATTGTGTTTGGCTACATTTAAATTCTGTGTTCTAATGTTGTATGTATACATATGTATATACATATATACATAGGCATTGTACATCATATTATTTTTAATAATTAATAAATATTTTCATAAAAACAAAATAATGAAATGAAAATTTTCGTAATTAAATCACGGGGCATTATCGAAATATTTTAAATGCAGCACGTTTGCATAACAATTACCAGCACTAATCTAATAATTATTGATGATTGGGGAAACCAGCAACAACAACCAATAAACTAAATAAATATGAAAGAAATCAAAACTAATAATCGCAACAACAACCAGAACAACACCAACAATGTAGCAACAAAGAATTTTAATTACAATTTAATAAACCCACGAACTTCCGAGTATGTTTGTAAAATAATCGCAGCTGTAGGCTTAAATTCCTATTTTACACAACAAAAACACCCTCAAATGGCCCATATGGCATATAAATTTCAATTCCCAATTGGGTTTGGTTCACAGCAAAGCAAGGCAAAAAAAAATTTAAAAAAGTTTGCGAAAAATTCCAAACTGGCGGCCATTGAAAAAAAAAAAACATGCTGGTTGCTGGTGGCCAGCATAATTTCCATAACAAATTATGGTTCTGGAAGTCTCCATTAAAATTAAATGCTTATCTGTGTACGTGTTAATTATAATATAATATGCTACGCAGGGGAGAGCAGGGAAGGTGGAGGAAAATTTATAACAAAATAAAATATGCCTCCAGATTAAATATAAAAAATTGAAATGAATGCATTAAACATCATCCGGGTATAGTATTGCTATGTGTTTGTATAACAAAGTAGAGATAAAAGATTGCAATCAATGCAGGGTTTAAAAGAATGGTTTGTTTAGTAGAAAGAATACTTTAAAAAAATGACATGAAATGAAATGTTTGATTCCATAAGACAACTGCCTATGGGTTAATTACACATGGGGCCTCTACGGTTCTGACATTAGAAATTTATATCGTATGGTTATGTCAGAAGTCGTCGTAGTCTAGTAGGTAGTGTGTTGGCTTATTGGACGTGTGGCCACGGTTCAAACCCCAAGTCAGACATCTCCAACAAAACGAAATACGACAAAATATTTCTTCGGCTACTACTTCTTAGCAGATTTCTGCCAAAAACTCTGAGAGTAACTGAAAACTGTAAGGAAAAGAACAGGATTTAAGTGTAGTTTGCTTCCATCGCTGGGAGCTTCTGTTCCTGCCATTATTTGTGCCTGGTAGTATTTCTTTGTTAACGTCTTTCATTGCCATTCTCTTTGTAGTTGAACTGGTGTTCTTTAAGGGTCAGATTTGACGATTTATCGTCATTTTGACGATTTTGAGCACCAAAAATATCATATTGACAATTTGACGATTTATTCCCTTATTTTGACGATTTTTTGAAATTAAAAATTTGCATCATATTCTTTATTTTAATACATTAAAAGCCACTTTAAGCTTTGTATTTACTTTGCAATTGTTACTATTGCAAATTTTCCATCAACACATTCAGCAGGTATTTGAACCCTTCGTTGTTCACCCTGTAATATTCCTGGAATCTAGAATATAGCCTATAATTGCATAGAATCGAAAAATCAATATCCAGCTGTGTTTAAAATAATAGGAGTGCTACCATGTAATATTTTCAAAGTTAAAATTTTTTATTCTACCAATTTGCAAAACATGATATATTTTAATGGTAGTTACAACGATATGTATGAAATAAAATACAAAAAAGAATCTCGTAATAACTAATATTTACGATGAAATTGATTCATTTCTGTGTTTGCCCTTGAATTCAGTTGATCAAAAAAATAGGATTGTGAGTGTTCTTTTAAAAATAAAAATATAACAGCACATAATTTAAAGAAAAAGTGAAAAATAAGTACGGAAAAATTTAGTTAAAGCTTTTTCTACAGTGATTCACATACATTTTTGTAATAGTGGGACGAGGAAAGCACTGTACTGAAGAAAAGAGAAAACTAATTAAAAATTTTCGAAAAAAAGGCAAAACTTCTAAAGAAATTGAGGAAACCTTAAGTTGCTCCAATCAAATTATCGCAAATACATTAAAATATAAAAAAAAGCTTGAAACGCGTGGGCGCAAGCGCAAAACATCAACTGTCGATGACTGCAGAATTGTGCGATACAGCAAAATTAATCCTTCGGCGTATGCAAACAAAATTCAAAAGGATCTGAATCTTGCCGTAAGTGGCCCTACTATTCGTAGGCGTCTGATAGACAACAATTTATTCGCAAGAAGTCTACGAAAGGTACCATTGCTGACAAAAAAAAACAGGTAGCAGCACGTTTAAAGTGTACCCAAGAACATATCAATTGGCCGAAAGAAAAATGGAGAAACATACTGTGGACTGACGAAGGCAAAATTGTTTTATTTGGTGGCATTGGGTTTAGACAGTATGTCCAACACCAAATATAAAGCTCTGTATACACAAAAGACAGTTAAACATGGTGGTGCAAAACTAATGATATGGGGAAGGTTTTCATATAATGGTGTAGGCCCAATACATCCAATTAGAGACATAATGGATAGGAACGTCTTGGTTGGCATTTTGAGAGAAGTGATGTTATCATACTCCACGCCTCTAAAATGGATATTCCAACAAGATAATGACCCGAAACACACCAGTAAATTGGCAAATGAGTGGTTTCGGGTTAATGAGGTAAAAGTTATGGCGTGGCAAGTTCAGTCTCCTGACCTTAATCCCATAGAACATCTATGGGGAGATGTTAAAAAGTATGTTGCATAGAAAAAAACTTTCAAATGCAGAAGAACTATGGATCACAGTGCGCGATGCGTGCCATCAAATTCCTTTAAAGAGATGCCAAGATCTCTTTGACTCAATGCCTCGTAGAAGTGCTGAATTCATTAAGAACAAAGGTTATTCAACCAAATACTAAAATAACTTTACTATTTTAAGATAATATCAAACTTTTGCGCCTTTTGTTAAAAAACTATTATGTTGTTTGCTAACACTCCTATTATTTTGAACAATTAATTATAAAAAATAGCTTTATTTCCATAAAATATTTTTTGTTTTCGTAGTTTTAATTAAACAATTAAGTGTTAAAAAATTAGAAAATGAATTAGAAATAAATTTTAAGTCAAAAAATTTGATATTTTATTTTTTATTTCTCTTAATTTTAAACTTTGCTTTTAAATGAAGGGCTCTCCTATTATTTTGAACACAACTGTATGTAGCTTAATTCCAAATTTATGGGGTGTACTTTCTTTTTAATTGTATTTGCACTATATTACTCATACGCATCATATTACATATTACATGGACTGGAATAGTTACCCTGAAAAGTATGCAATAAAAAACTTCGATTTTGTAATGTATGAAACTAAGGGAATTAAATATAACTCATACGTCACATATGTTCACTGCATTATGAATTTTACATTGTATTAGATATGAGGATAATGTCAGTAAATATGTATAATGGGTTGGCTATCTAAAAGTTTAAATTTAAAAATGTAATAAAACAATAATAGTTTGAAATTTTGATAAATATTATTGTTTTGCTGTGAACTACAACTGGTCCGGTTGGAAATGGATCT
Organism: Sarcophaga carnaria; assembly: GCA_958299815.1. Taxonomy (NCBI): domain Eukaryota; kingdom Metazoa; phylum Arthropoda; class Insecta; order Diptera; family Sarcophagidae; genus Sarcophaga; species Sarcophaga carnaria. Next base: position 12,358,366 of record OY283153.1, read on the forward strand.
TTATTTCATCTATATGGCTGCCGGCGGTTGGCCTCACAATCATAGCTCCCAGATTTATGCCCGTATTTTGACGATTTTTAAAAATTAAAAATTTACTTCATATTCTTTACTTAAATACATTAAAAGCAACTTTTAAGGTTTGTATTTACTTTGCAAATGTTTTCTATTGGAAATTTATGTTAGTAAAAACAACTGAGTAAAGTATTGTATTTTTAAGTTACTTTCGGCTACCTGTGATGATTTTTCTGTATTTTATGCCTTTCAAACCCCTTAAAAGCTGAAAAATTACAACTCCTGAATAACCTAATAAAATAATCATAAATTATGGACACTAGGCTTGTAGTATTTTTATACCATAAGTGACAGGACAGACCTCTGCAGGAATTGAATTCCACATACGAATAATCCGACTAAAAAACGTACTTTTTCTGTAATGCAGTGCGCGATCCACTGGCCAATCAACCACATACGGATTTTCTGGCCAAAAAAGACGAGCGTTATGTAGGCATATATGATTTTCGGGAAAAGTCCCCTTATCCAACGATGTTCCAATGATTCAATGGAGTTGGATACACTACCGTCATTAACGAAATACTATGGTCTCTCCGGTACACGGTCGAGAAACCGCAAAATAGACGTTGAAGCACCAACCCATACATGAGAGTTGTGTTCCATTCTCTGTCAGTTATAAACTGACTGAACTGAAAAATGTGTCAGCATTACACTGATTTTTCAGGCTCAGAACATCAATGATGATGTAATATTAAAGCTGCGCTTATGTGTCAATAAACAACGTAAATAGATTGTTTAAACCTGGAACAATTTTTTCCTGAAAATGATCCCAATTTCTCCATTTTTGGAAAAAAAAAATATTAAATTAAGATGAGCGACGCTAGCTTTTAAATTTTTTATTAAATATTTTATTTTTTAACTCAGATATGTAGATACATTGACTTCATATGTTTTACTACAATAGAAATAATTTTGGTTTTTAAAAACTTTTAATTTATTTATTTATTTTTTCTGACGATTTTTTTGACGATTTTGACGATTTTTTCGCAAATATTTGACGATTTGGTGCCTCATTTATCTGGCAGCTATGGTCACCAGTCCCGAACCATTTCCGGTTCAACTGGTAGCAGATTGGACTGCCAAGTCGGACCAGAAACTTATTTATGGCACCACAAGTGTCGAGAGAACGGCTACGGCGAAGCCTATTGGAACCAATGTGGTGATTGTTGCCTGAATCACAGGAAAAGCTCAAGCTTAGTGTGGCGTTATACTCCTAATCGGTGTCTTAAACGAATTTAGAGAGTCTCTGAGCCCTACCAAAAGGGAATTTATGTCTAAATGCCTGGCTTTGAATTGGTATGCAATCCACGATACAAGATGCTAATGTAGTTTATGATAAGCTTATCATGCTTAAGTGCAATTTCTGAATTCATTGAACTCTGCTTTCTTGGCCAGTTTAATCATGACAGTGTCTCTCAGTTTATAGAACGAGATGCTTTCGTAAGACCTGAGTTATCCTTGGTATACAGTAATGTAGGCCAATACTTTTCTTTAATTTTAATTGCTTTTAATTTTTCCTTTTTTTCCAAAAAAATTTAAACGCTTGAGTACATTGTAAAAGTCTACGAAAAAAATTGCATCTGTTCGCCCACATAATCAAAAAATGTATCAACTGTTTTGTTACGTTGCAATACGTACTCACGTAGCCATACACACCCCCTTTTAATACGTTTACCTTCACTGTATGTTTATCTCGTAGCTCTCTTAAATCTCTTTAATGCTCTCTCTCGCCCTCTAGTTGGTGCACGTAGAGCGTATATGTATGTGTGTCACAATTATGGCAAATTGATTTGTAACCTTAAGGGAATGTTTGTTCACAGCTTTAAGCTGTTAAAATGTGCATACAACAAAATATTTGTTGTTGTTGTTGTTGCTGCTGCTACTGTTGCTATTGCTGTTTGCTATTTATTTTTGTTTTTCTGTGCTGTGTTGTATTGTGTTGTACTTGTACTTGTATTGTAAGTGTTCCGTTACGGAAACTGCTAACAATGGAAACATTTAAATATTGTTTAAGCGATTATAAACGTGTATGTGTATAAGTTATGCGTGCGTGTGTATGAAAGTCTTTAAATAAAAGAGAGGGAGAGAAAGAGAGAGGGTGTGCTAGTGCGTGAGTGAAAGATTTCACTGGTTTATGTACAAAAAACTTTGATTTTTCTTCATACCTTAGCTTAGCTTTACATAACAGCAGTTATATTATGGTGTAAATAACGGTATTTACCTAAATAGCACACCTTACGTTGATTAGCATTTAGTAACCCATTGTTTTTAATAACTTTGTTTATATAAAAAATTTTCTATAACTCATGTCTTAAGGCATTCAATTTTATTTTATCTTGTTCGAACATAGTGTCTTTGGTCAGCCGTTATAAACACCAGGAGTACTTATTTGTTGGCCTCTATTGGGAGTCTCAATTCTCGCAGAAACTCTTAACCACAGTTTTCATCCTCCATTGGTGCTCTATATTGTTCAAATCCTTCTCATCTTCATATATATTCTGAAATAGTACGACTGGATCGTTGTGATCCTTTTCAGTGACCTAATGTCAGAACGGTTGTTAGAGAATTCTAACAGACAGTATCGCCGGTTCTAGACAACCAAAGTCTCTTTGAATACGCAGCATCCCAATATAACAACAAAGCCTCCGATCTCTCTTTTTTAACCCTTCTTCCGATGAATAGACATCGTATATTGGAGGATTATAACTAACCACTATGTTAGCATCAGCAGAATGTAATCTCAGTCTGCAAGAAAATCCACTCCCTCAGTACTGCTCCTACTTATAGGCTCTTATGGAGTTCTTAAAATCACTAAATAGTTGTGATTTATGCCAGACCAACCCTATCGCCCTTACGGCATTGCGACTATCAGCGAATATCTCGTAAGAAGGCAAAGAGGAAAGCTTCCGTCCTCAAGAATCTCAAAAATGGAAAAGATCTTATCCCAGGCATTCCATCAAGCACACACATACATAATTAGTCATTACAATAATTTAGTCAGGATTACAACCTAGTTTCTCACACCACTTAAGTTGTGTGTATTAATTTTATACATGAGTGGCGGGACCTACAGTTTAAAGTCGACTCCGAACGACAGATTTTTTTGAGAAACTTTTTCATGGCAATTTTGTTTACTCTCAGAGTTTTTGCCAGAAATCTGCTGAGAGGAAATCGCCGAAGAAATACTTTTTTTTGTATTTTATTTTTATGTCTGGCCTGGGGCTCGAACCCTGGCTTTTTGTCTAATAAGCCAACACACTACCTACTAGACCACGGCGACTTCAAGCACACATCCGTGAGTAATATATGAACTGACAATCGCAGTGTAGATCCAAGGAATGAGAGAATTTCCAAACTAACAATGAAGTGGCGTCACTAGATCAAAACATTCATGCTCTAGCATGGAGTCTTTAAGTAAAAATTCTCCCGTAAAATATATGACCCCGTAGGACACCTAGGGCTATGTCTTTCAAGTTTGCGGCCAAGGCATGGCATAGAAGAGGACTATAGAAACTCTAATTGAAAGGACTAGATTGAAGGCGATCTTGGAGGAAGAGCACAATCGATGGAGGCTCTTAATACTCTATTGTTGAAGATCGCAGGATCTTGAGGTTAAGAAATGAATACCAGGTAGATTGCATAACATAATTGACCATTACAACCCTTCAGTCAGGATTACGGCCTAGCTTCTCACACCACTCATGCTGTGTGTGTTAATTTCATGCATGAGTGGCGGGACCTACAGTTTAAAGTCGACTCCGAACGACATATTTTTGAGAAACATTTTCATGGCAGGTTTATTTACTCTCAGAATTTTTGCTGAGAGGAAGTCGCCGAAGAAATACTTTTTGTATTTTGTTTTGATGACTGGTGTGGGGCTCGAACCCTGGCTTTACGTCTAATAAGCCAACACACTACAACTAGATAGACTACGGTGACTTCAGTGAAATTCTAACCATCATCAAAATCAACTTTTACTAGTTAAGGAGTGTGCCCGAAAAAATTTGAAATATTTTCAAAATTTTTTGTAATTTTTTTTGTTTCAATTTTAAAAACTGGCATTGATATATATTTTTTAATGTACATTTTCTTTTGACGCTCACTGTATAGGCGGTTAATGTTTTCTCCTGTTGAAAGGATGTCTCAAGGCGAATATTAATTAATGTTAGTAGCGAAGCAATTATTCTAGTCTTTCCTAGTGTCTAAAACTATATTTGTTATGAACTTTAAATCGTTTTTAAATTGAAATTAAAAAAATTAAATTAAATTAAGAAATAAAATAAAAGCCAGATGAAAGCTGTAAAACGAATGCATTAATAAAAATATACGAGGGTGCAATATGAAATTAATTTTCTTTATTTTTTATGAATTTTTAAATCAAATAATTTATGGGAATGAACACAACACATGCTCTACTAAAGGTATGGAAATCATTTTGCAAAGAGCGTGTCATGATGTTTCGTTTATATTTTCACTTTTCCATTGGCTGCTCTATCCTTTTCTCTCTATTCTTCCTACCCTGTTTAACTATAGCAGATGGTTATGGCTTTTATTATACGATATGATATTAAAAAACAAAAAAACAAATTGAAAACACAATAAAAAATTCATTAAAAAATAAAATTAGAGTCGGCACTCTAAACTTCAGTAGGATACCCTAAAAAGCAACGATGTAAGCAAGGATGGAAGCTGATGGCCCTTGTGAAAAATATCATAGATTTTGTTTTCATTTCCTAAATAGCGAATGATTAAGTCAACAGCTAAGGTTTACAAATCTGAAACGTCTTTTATGAATTCATTGTTTATCTAGGAATGCTGCTGACTCTATAAGTACCATGGACTGCCTTTATAAAAATCCGAAGAGTAGAAATAAATTCACAATAACCCACCACTAGGATTAGCTTATCTTCTTCCCGCAGTTCTTATATTAAGTTGTACTGAATACACCTTATGTTCATGTTCCATGCTGCTGCTTTTGCTGCTGTAGGAAATTATAAAATCATGCATGCATGAGTAGCCTGCTTCTCATGCATTGCATTCCATTCAATCAAAATAAAATTCCATTTATAGTAGCAACAACAACAACACAATCAAAATATCAAAAGCATATGCATTTTAAAAAATGCAATAACAACGAAGAGTTAAAAAAAAAACAAACGAAGCACAGGAAATAAAAAATAAAAAAAACCATAAAAGCAGCAACAGCAACAACAACAACAAGAAGAAGAAGAAAAAAACATGCTTATGTTCAGCGGGAGTTATTTTATTAAACATGCACGATAATAAAAAACACAGATGGAGAGAGAGAGAGAAAGAGGCAAAGTAATCACAAAAAAATAGAAAAAATCGTACAAAAACTGTCAAATATCTGTGCATGAATGTTGAAAATAAAAAAAAAAACATATATTTGTCGCATATGCATGGCATGCATACATATGTACGAATGTTTATTCGCGTGTGAGAGTGGCAGTGACAGTGCCAGTGACTTAAATCATAAAAGAGTTGCCAAGGGATTGGTACAGTGCTGCAATCATAACTAAGCGACACAAGGGCCAATGGAGTATTATGCTTCACATAAATTTTAACATCCTTTAACTTTTTTAGTCTCTTACTGGCTGGGGTGCTAATTACCACTGCCTTGTCTTTTATTTGAAAATAAAATTTCAGATCCACTGACCCTTCGGTTAGTTTTGGGGATTCTGTGCAAGTGTACATAGATAGTTCTAAACTAGTTTATATGGTGGACTGTAAACTTTTCTCCAAATCAATCAATTTTAAAATATATCTTCGTCTTCCTGCCAACTGCAGTGTGTTTCAGGCCGAGTGGGGCTAAACCTGAGTATAGAATTTCGAACTATCAACTTATCTGTCCTCTCTGATAGACAAACGACAATCAAATCTGTTTCAGGTGCAACTTTGGTTGGCAGATGCAGAAAATCCCTTGAATGTTGCAGTTTTGCTTCAATCTTCTAATGGGCACATCCCGGGCCCAGGTAATTGTATAGCAGGAGAGCAGGCCCAATCCTATAACATCCATGGCCTGTTAAGAACTGTGTCAGGTGAAAGTTCACCTGACCGTGTCTCCTTTTGGTCCGTTCGCCTATACTCGGTATGAGTCTGTATGTCCACCTTCCATTGTTGGAATTGGACCAGTCTTGCTGCCATCTATCCATGGCATCGTCAACCAATTGAACGGGGTTCGAAAGATCTGCTCCCCTCCTTGCATCATGTTTCCTCTTCTCTACGTCTACTATTAGTTTCAGAGATACCATTCCCGCAATCACCAAAGCTGCATCAGTAGACACCGTGCGGAAAGCAGAAATTACCCTTTGAGCAGACCTCCTGTAGGCGGCTTCTATTCCTGCTCTATAGGTCCTCCTATCCATAGCCTCGGCCTATATAGGGGCTGCATATATGGCGATCGATGTCACTACCTTCATCAGTAATCGTCTTCTCTCCTGGATACGGTACGCCCTTTTCATCCAGGGCAGCTAACGTGGCATCAAAATCCGCAGAGTTGAATGCATTTTTGACGTCCAAGGTGATGATAGTGCAATACTCCTTATCGCCCTCCAGCTAACGCTCACCGCTGATGGCGTCCTTTGCTATTGTCATTACTGCCTCCATGCATCCAAGGTGGAACGTGCTTTCCAGAAACCAAATTGGCGATCCGACAAGCCTTCTTCCCCTAGAAATGCTTCTAGTCTCCTACAAAAGTTTCCCGGCTGTGTCGATCATACAGAGCGGGCGGTATCCCGAAGCATACTTGCCTAAACAGCTCAGTATTACTCTCAATGGCCGCTTTAAGAGCGATGTTTGGGATCCCGTCAATCCCCCGTGCTTTATTAAGTTTCATCTCCTTACAGGCTGCCTCAAATTTCTGCATGCTGACTTCGGTGATTTCCTCCTGTATGTATGTATGTATGTATGTATGTTTGTTTGTATGTATGTCTGACCAGTTGGTTCTGAAGCTTCCCCTTACGTCTTATTACAACCGCCAACTAAAAGTTCTACAGACAGCCTCAACGTAACAATTCCTCTATTGCCTACTACCCTAACCTATGCTTCAACCACAGTCTTGTCTACCAAAAGAAAATAGAGTGTCAATAGACGCCTCCAGTATTACCGAGAGACAAAGTATATACCTAAAGTATACCGTTTAAGGCTAGTAAAGTAGCAGCTCTGATCGTAGACGGTGGTCACGATTAGGCAACATTCACCCTTTGAGTGCCCGTGGATTTTTAATGAAACACTTTTAATTGTATCAATACACGTGTGCTATAGGTGGTCTTCTACTTGAATTACATTCACGGTGACAGTACCTGTGTGTGTATGTATGTCTCTGCCTGTGTGTGTATGTTAATATTTCAATGTTTAAAAATAAAAACAAACAAAAAAATCCTTTCAAAAAATATTTCAAATGAAATTTTATTAGGTAAGATGCTTAAAAAATTTTTTAATGGCAAATAATTTCTTTGTAATTGAAAATATTAATGATGACGAGTTGTTAATCGATAAATGGCATGGTATTATCGATTGAACTTTTTGTATATTTTTTTATACGTTTTTTTTCAATTTTTGGAATCCAAGGAATGTATTCACCACCGAAAATATCACTTTTGTTTGACATACTATATGTATCCGCTTCATACGAATTGGTCTTTTCTAAGGCGGTATCAGTTTACCAATTTAAATTATAAAAAATAAAAAATCCAACTCACACAACAATTAAAGGCGACTGTACGTTTATAATGCCATAGATATGCTCATAAGGCTTTTATTTCTGACGTTTTGTACAAAATTTTCCTTGAAATTCTATTAAAACTGACTGCTGAGATGTATTATGGTCTGGACGCATAATTGAATCGTATTTCTCCAAAATGTATCATCCATTGAGAATGCAAAGACCGCATGCAAATGTAGATCACGTACCGATCGGCAAGGGACTTTAACAATTCGGCTCTACGTGCTATATATATACACAACATAATTGGTCATTACAACCCTTCAGTCAGGATTACGACCTAGTTTCTCACACTACTTATGTTGTGTGTGTTAATTTTATACATGAGTGGTGGGACCTACAATTTAAAGTCGAGTCCGAACGACTGATTTTTGAGAAACTTTTCATGGCGACTTTTATTTACTCTCAGAGTTTCTGCCAGAAATCTGCTGAGAGGAAGTCGCCGAAGAAATACTTTTTGTATTTTATTTTGAAGTCTGGCCTGCGGCTCGAACCCTGGCTTTTACGCCTAATAAGCCAACACTCTACCTACTAGATTACGGCGACTTCCTACGTGCTATATAATACTAACAATTTTGGCTTTATTGTTTCCAGAAGTTTCCAGAAAGTTTAATTTCATGTTTCGACATGTAGATTGGCTGCCAAAATCATGCGATTCAATGTCCCAAAGAACGTGTACATGTCGAACGACAGAATTTTTTCAAGAAGACTGCTAAGAAGCTAGGTCGTAAGCCTAACTAAAGTATTCTAACGGTCAATTAATTAAAGAAGTAGGCCTTTCTTATCATTCTCTTGTATTTACCGTACTTTTGCGCACATTCTTTCCAATCAAATGCAAATATTACCACCTTTGCGAATGTATTGGGGAAGAGAATCCAAATTGTTTGTGTCATAATGAATTCAAAAAGACGTAGAGAAGCCAAGTGACAAACGTAAAACAGTACTCAAGTATTTTGGTGAAGAGTACAAACATTTTTCTCTCCTCTACTGTAGTAGTTGTTTTATTTTGAAAATTATTATTTTCCATACAAAGTGTATTAGTGTGTATGTGTGTATGTATATGTGTAGGCTATTCAAGAAAAACAGCAACAACCAACAACAGAACAGCAACAAATTATATAAAACGGCTTGCGTAATCGCATGCAAATATTAATGATTATTTACCAACACAACCAACACTACCAACACACTACTACTACTGCTACTGCTACCACCACCACCCTAGGCAAACAATGTATACAAAAAAAGGAGACCCTACAGTAGTACAGAGAGAGAGGGAGAGCGAGAGCGAGCATATAAAGATAAACAAAAAGACAGAGGGTAAGACAAATGGACAAATACAGACAAATTTACAAATACAACGAACAGAACAACAGTAGCAGTAGCAGTAGCAGAGCAGAGATAATAACAACACACACAACCCATACAGAGACACAACGTGTGCTCGTATGGTTCTGGGCTTAATATTATAATTTTTTTATTCTTCTTCTATACACAGGCATAGTGACTAGGCCATGTGGAGGAGACTCATAATACGAGCCTTGTAAAGGAAATGAAAGCTGAGGGAGAAAGAGAGAGAGAGGAAGGGAGAGTAACCAGTAGAAGGTAGTATAAAGGTTGCATAACTTGTGTATGATGATTTTTAATTTTAATTCCCCTACGTTTTCTTTTTTTTTCTTTCACTGCCATTAAATGTAAAGCAGAATTCATTCATTTGTTTATTGGCGTATTACACAACTACTAAATATACATACTCTGACATAAATATATAACATACATACATATTTATGAAATATGTGTACATAACGGGTGACTTTTTTTTTCGTTAATGCCATGAACTGCTGGATTTGAAGTCAGTTAATACGGTGTTCTCATCATGAAAATATCCACTGTAGAACTTAATAATTTTGCTAGAACAGATACACTTCTATTGAATGCCAATTTACTTGTGAATATTTACCCCTAATCCCGATTAGATGCAGTCGCTGCGGTCTAGTAGGTAGAGAGTAGACTTATCAGACTAGAGCACGGTGTACAACCTCTAGCTCAGACATCTCCAACAAAACAAAATATGAAAACCAAATATTTCTTTAGGCGAGTTCCTCTCAACAGTCTTCTAACAACAACTGTGAGACTTTTCTCAAATCTTTCGTTCGAAGTCTACATTAAACAGTGCAGCTTGAGAAGCTAGAGAGGTTGTAATCCTGGCTAAAGGGTTTTAATGACCAGTTACGTAAGTAAGAATAATATTTTGGCCGCTGAAAAATGCCAGGCTGAGGAAGAATCTTGCCATGCTCACTTGCTGTAAATTGATGGAAAGCATACCAATCCCATACTCAAATCAGATCGTATTTATATATCGGTTTCTATTATTTTCACGGATCGATGCGCCATGCTTAGGCATTCTGGAAGGCTTTGCTTATCTTTACATGATCACATGATTAAGTCAACCGTTTTTCGACAATCTAACGAACCATCCATTAAATAAAATTGCCTCAAAAGATATCTCAAAAATCTGTCAATCTGTCAAATTAACACACACAACATGGATGGTTGTAATCCTGACTAAAGTGCTGTAGTGATCAATTAAGTTAAGTAAGTGTACTTTTACAAATTTTCTGAATTTCTTCACGATTTTTAAAATCCAAACGGTCGAAAGAAATCACCCGTTGTATGTATATATATATGTATATATACATGTACACGTTCATATTAATATGTTTATGCCCATGTGTGTGTAAATTCTTATACTTGTTTATCCTTTTGTAGTTGGCAGTAATACATAAATGGTTGCTAGTAAAACCCTTGTTTACAGGGGTGTATTGTATTCCAGAGTTAGGAATTTACGTGAGGTTAAATTAACAAGTCGCCGTAGTCTAGTAGGTAGTTTGTGGGCTTATTAGACATAAAGCCAGGGTTCGGGGCCCAGGCCAGACATCAAAGATAAAATACAAAAAGTATTTCTTCGGCGGCTTTCTCTCAGCAGGTTTCTGGCAAAAACTCTGCGGGTAAATAAAGTAGCCATGAAAAGTTTCTCAAAAATCTGTCGTTCGGAGTCGACTTTAAACTGTAGGTCCCACCACTCATGTATAAAATTAACACACACAATATAAGTGGTGTGAGAAACTAGGTCGTACTCCTGACTGAAGCGTTTTAATGTATGTCTACTGGCAGCCTATCGGTTCTGTACGAGTTATTGGTGCTGCCTGGCATTTTTCAATCATTCCGATCATTTTCTAAAGGATGTGTATTCTATCTACATCAGCTTTAAACATTTTTTTCCAATGAATTCTGTATGCCTTTGAATACCTCATCTTATGTTCCTAAGTGGAGAAAAGGTTCTATAATTTCCTTCCTTTCTTCGTCATTAAAGCTCCTTCAGAAGTTGTTGTAAGCTATTCCCGACTTTCTGCGTAAGTGCCTAGAAACTAGTGTCCTGTTATAACTGTTATGAGTTTTGTAAGATGGATTCTTACGTACTTAACTCACTTGGTCATTACAACTCCTTAGTCAGGATTAGAAACCAGCTTATCGCACTACTATTTAGACTCTATTTAGGTTAGGTTAATAGAAACCATTAGTCAGATTTAGAACCTAGCTTCTTACACTGCCCTCTAGGCTCTGGTTATGTTAGGTTAGGTTATTACAAACCATTAGTCAGGTTTAGTACCTAGCTTCTCTCACTACACTCTAGGCTCTGGTTATGTTAAGTTAGGTTAGGTTATTACAAACCATTAGTCAGGTTTAGAACATAGATTTTCACACTACCCTCTAGGCTCTGGGTAGGTTAGGTTAAGTTAGGTTATTGCTAACCATTAGCCAGGCTTAGAACCTAGGTTCTCAGACTACCCTCAATTCTCTGAGTAAGTTTAATACTTGGTCTGAGTACATAGTACATTGCTGAGGCAGATTTATCTGGCCTCTACAGCAATGGCTTCAATTTCCTATTTTTTGTTTGTATATATGTAAAATTTTGTTGAAATACTATGGTTTGCCCACCCTGTAGGGCACAGACATTCTCTTATGTGCACCTCCAGAGCAAATACATAAACACACCCATGTTTATAGTTCACAATGAAGAAGAAAAGAAAATAAAGAAGAAAATAAATTCCATATCCCCATGAAATTTCGGTTACATTTTGAGGAGCTCCAAAAATGTGACTGCATAACGATGAATATTTGCAGCCTGAAGCAACTATGATTTCTACTGACACACCCTGTATGTAACAGAAAATATGAATTACTTCGCCCCCTGGTTTGGTCTCTTATCTGGTCAAGTTCACTGGGTAGTTTTTCTTTCGCTTGTCAATTTTTAATTTTTTTTGTTTTTTTTTGTTTTTGGTCCGGCCATTGACGAATGTTGACTCAAATAAATGTAATGAACTGCTGGGTTATGCATTGTTGCTGTTACTGTAACTGCTACTGTTGTTGTTGTGGTTGTTGTTGGTGTTTTACTATCCATCTATCCATCAAAGAATGTAGACATTAAACTGAAGTGACAGTTATTTGGCGGGTTGGTTGGTTGGTGGGTTGGTTTGTTATTTATTAAACAAACATTTGTATGCAAAGCTTATAATATGGACACAACAACACGCTGATAGAGACGGGAATGGGTATGACGGGTATGGAGGGTACCTCAACCGTAACTAAAATATTATGAACTCAACAAAAAACAGAAAAAAGGGGGAATTATTATAGTATATCACATCATATGATATGATATGATAACTAAGAGTAGATGTGTGTGTGTGTGACAATATTTATTTAATATTTTACGTATTTGGTTATATTTATTTAGTAATTTAACAGTTACTCATACAAAATACATATTTAAACGTAAATAAACCCCTCAACCATAGCTATCTAACACTAAATATAGAGTTATTATGTAAATACCCGTACCCGTGACACACTCACATACACTTACATACACTCATATGGTAGATGAATAACGAGGCCTATATTTGAAAAGGCCTCTTTGGGTGTGTTCAAGATTATTTTTTATTATTTTTTGTTTTTATTTTATTAATTAGGAAAAGATAAACATTTTTGGGAAGAATATAAGGAATACAGTTTGTAGCCCAAACTAGTCGCCGTAGTTTAGTAGGTAGTGTGATGGCTTATCAGACGTAAAGCCTGGGTTCGTATCCCAGATCAGACAACAAAAAAAGGAAATATGAAAAAAAAAACATTTTTTCGGCGACTTCCTCTCAGCAGATTTCTGGCAAAAACTCTGAGAGTAAAATAAACCTGCCATGAAAAAGTTTCTCAGAAATCTGTCGTTCGGAGTCGACGTTAAACTGTATAAAATTAACATACACAACATTAGTGGTGTGAGGAGCTAGGCCGTAACCCTGACTGAAGGGTTGTAATGGCCAATTATGTATGTATGTGTTTGTAGCACGGGAGGTTTTTGTCTTGAATTTGTGAAACAACTTAAAAATGATTTTCAAAAATATATTCACAGTTAAAGCAGGTAATAAATCGTTACAGTAATTGATATATTCTGTCAGCAGATAGACAGAAATTTTTTTAGACTATTTGAGGGCACCATAGTCTAGTAGGTAGGGTGTTGGCTTATTAGACAATAATCCAAGGTTCAAAACTCAGCTCAGATATCTGGAACAAAACTAAATATTTAGAAAATATTTCTTTCGATGACTTGTCAGCAGTGTTTTGGAAAGTGAATGAAACTGCAATGGAAAGTTTTTCAAAAATCTATTGTGCGGAGTCGTCTTTAAACTGTAGGCCTAGCCACTCTTGGATAAAATTAATATACACAACATGGGTGGTGGGAGAAACTAGGCCGTAATTTTGGCTGTAATAAGCAATTAAGTTAAGTAAGTACGAAAAATGGCCATGTAAAGTTTCCTAAAAATGTGTAGTTCGGAGCCGTCTTTAAACTGTAGGCCTAGCCACTCATGTATAAAATTAACACACGCAACATAAGTGGTGTAGGAAGCTAGGTTTTAATCTTGACTAATGTTTTAATTGGCAATTAAGTTACGTAGGTAAGAAAGCATTTATGTTTGGAGGTTTTTTAATGTATCTTTGAAATGAGCAAAGATGGAGAAAAGGGAAAAATTCATGACGAAAAATTGTTGAATGCATTTATCCTGATGTAAGGTACACCCCTCATTGGTCGACCAGTGAATGAAATTGTAAATAAAAATTCGCTAGTGGTGAAGCCCAACTGGTGTTTAGTGTAGTGAATAACCGACAAATACTTGTCTTTTATTATTAAATCGGAACTGCAACTATTGGTGTTACTTAGATAGGGAGGTAGAAGTACCTGTCCACCCAAAAAATAGTTGTATGAACAAACTTAGGTGACATGAGACCCATTGTGATACTACAGTTTTCCATTTTTCCTTAGCTCCGGATCCATTTAAAGCTTCTGATCAATCGATGCAAACTACCAATGTCCACGCCTGACAGTTAATTTAGATTTTCTATGGGATAGACACCCAGACACCTAGACTATGTGTAAACTATTCCGGAGAAGAAGATCTTCTATGTATCTTCTTCAGCTAGCGTCTTCCATATCCGACAGTTCGTTTATATCTTCTATGTGACAGACGCCAAGGCACCAAGTCTCTCTTCTTCTATACCTGACAGCAGTTCGTTTAGATCTTCTATGGTGCTAGACACCAAGACATTCAGACTTGGAGTAGATTCGTTTAGATCTTCTAGGTTGCACCTAGACTATGTGTAGACTATTCGGGGAAGAAGATCTTCTATGTATCTGCCTTCTTCCATACCTGATAGTTCGTTTACATCTTTTATGGGGTAGACACCAACACACCTAGTCTATCTGCTTTCATGTCTGATAGTTCGTTTAGATCTTCTATGGAGTAGACACCAAGGAAACTAGACTTGGTAATAAGCATGTACCTCTCTTCTTCACGTGTCCAAGCCTAATGCGTCTCGAATGGGTGCCTATAACGTAATGCCCAGTAATAAATCCAACAACCGTGCTAAGTGTGCTTGTTGGGAGTTCAAACAAACTATTTATTCGCCTTATTTCCGCCTTTGGCGAGATTTTCAGAGCCGTTCCTGCCTCGATACAAAGCCATCCGTATGGCACTGATGGAATCCATGACTACTTTGTCGATTTTAAGCTCACTGGTTCTGAAATCGATTCCCAAAGTAGAGAACTCAGTAGAAAGTTCGATAGCTATAACGAACCTGAACGGTTTATTCGCTCTATAGCTACTTCGAATGTTACTGTGTTGTGCTACCCATATGATACGTCCACTATAACATTCCATTACCTCATTAAGATATCTGCCACTATCTTGGCGTTTATTATGTTAGAATTTTATGTTTTGATAAGCACTAGGCTACCAGGAAGTTTGAAAATATCTTGTGTAAGGATATTTGTATCTTCAATAATACTCGCAGTCTATGCTCCGCCTGAAAGACGCTACAATGATTCGGGCGGCACTTAGATGAGCAACAATTTGATTTTTTTAAATTAAATTTTAACTACAAAGTTTGAATATTTCGTCATAAAAGTCTTATTATGTTGTGTATTGGATGATGACATCTCTAGTGTTTAAATTTAAAATCAAAAAAAGTCATCTTTTATGATTTTTTCTTTCTTTCTTTGTCTTTAAAAAAAAAAACGTTTGAAATTTCAAGGCGAAATTTGAAAAAAAATATTCAAATATGTATTGTTTATGCAATTTTAACGATTTTAAAAACGATTTTATTGCTCGATTTTTTTATAACCAAACGATACTAAAAAAATAAATAAAAAACAGAATAAAAAATAAACGCGATTTCATTTGTGAATTTATTGACTCGTATACAATGTTTGAAGCACTTCTACTAATTCAATCCAGTAAAATTCAATAGAATTCTTAAATTTGAAACGAAAATTCATATGGAAATTTTGACACACAAAAATTTCCACACGATGACAAATGGCAAATGAAATGAAATGTTATTTTTAGTTTAGTATTGTACGAGTAGTTGATTGTGTTATTACAACCAGTGGGGGATATTTAGTTTTAATTAATTATTACATTTCGTAAGAAGGACTAACAAACAAACAAACAACACAAGCATAAGCTTTTATACACTTAAACACATACATACACATATTGATACATACACTCAAAGACATTCATTCAATTGCTATTAATTGACAGTGAGACACATGCAAACAAAACTAAATCCAGCTAAGTAAACCACAGAAACACAGAAGAAAAAAAACGGAAGCTTATGAGTGTTTGTTATGGAATAGTGAGAGAGAGAGAGAGAGAGAGAGAAAAACAGAGTGTAGGAGATCGTAATTTAATTTATGGAACAATATTTATAAGTGTAAATAACAACAATAACAACTACAACAACTATTACTAACAAAAGCAAACAAATAAACAAAAATATTCTCAGTTATCCACCAAGTCTCATAATCAAATTATTTCACATTAATTTTGGGGGAAACACAGCTATTTTATTTAAAGAAAAGATAGAACCTCCACTCAATCTAATCAGAATACGTAAGCTATCTGGAATAGTAATGAAAGGTACTATGCTGCTAATGTTTGCCTCATTATAATTACTATTATTATCGCCGTAGTCTAATAGGTGGAGTGTTGGCTTATAAGACGTAAGCCCACGGTTCTAACCCCAGGTCAGACATCTCCGACGAAAACGAAATATGAAAAAATATTTCTTCGGCGACTTCCTCTCAGCAGATTTCTGTCAAAAATTCTGTGAATAAATAAAAAATTGCCAAAAAAAAAACCTTCCTCAATCTGTCGTTCGGAATGGACTTTAGACTGTAGGTCCCGCCTACACACACACAAAATGAGTGGTGTGAGTAGCTAGTTTGTAATTATGACCAATTATTTATGTATGTATGTGTGGATGTATGTAAAGTTTGCCTTATCGTAAAGAGCTGTTTTATTACAGCAATCATACGATTTATTGTCCTCCCCTTAATCTTTGTAGGGTATTCCTATAACGCTTATTATGAGCCTATTGTCCTGCCAAACCTCAGAATGCTTCTTGGTGTCAACAATGCCAATTCTCTGTCCAGCACCTGAAACCCATCCATATGTCTCCTTTCGGGACACATTAATGCCTTATATTTTTCATGTTTCATGTTTTCCGATGATTCATTCTCATCTTCAAAAAATTAACAAGTTAGGCTCAAAACAATTGCCATTCTGAATAAGTATACCACGATTCACTCCAGTTCAGTGATTCATTTTCTTCTACAAGGTGGACTCAAGACAATCAAGACACCTTGAGTTTATAGTGCCCTATCAAAATACTGTTGAGAACTTCAGTTTATTTCTGGATAATCAAGTGCATGGCGCAGATTTCGTATTTTTGTAATTTCTTATAAAAGTTTTGACTGCCTCAAATCCATGAGGTTTGGATCTTACCTTTCCTTTCATTGAGCATATCTTTCCGCACATCCACCCCCACTCCACAAAAAAATGCGGACCCCATCAACGGCATGGAAACTCTCTTCCTCGAAAGCTGGTCTGCTTGCTTAGTATAGCTATTTGATGTCCTTTGTACCTCCTGTCCATGTTGAATTGAGCACATCTTTTGATGGCATAAACTTAAGCTTGGAAGATACGAAATATATTATTACTACTACTGCTCCTGCTCCATGTTCCGGAGATTACCAATGTAAACTAAGTTGACATACACACCAATTCGTTGGCCACAATAAGGCAGCATTCGGCAGCTTGTTAAAGGATATCGGTTTTACGCCTAAGCACCCAAAATGACTAGGTTCGCTAAGCATAAGCTGTATGAGGTCCTCAATGACATGAGCGGATATGTGATTTGGGGATCAGTGGATATTGGTATAGAGGACGATTATGTCTAAGTTAGAGGTATCAATTTGAGCGAACCCAAATCAATTGCTGGGATCAACTGGCACATGTTCTTGGAAGGTATACCCGTGTGAAAGAGTAGCCAATATCTGGCAACGGCCAATTATTTAAAAATTTAAATATTGTTACGAAAATGAAAAATCTAGATACTGGTGTTTTGCTTTACATCGCTTAACATTAAAATTATAAATAAAAGCTACAAAAAGAAAACAATTAACTTGTTTACATATTATCGCACTGCTTAATATAACAACAAAGACCAGCATAAAAAATAGTAAACAAGTAAACAAAAATACACAAACAACACTACAAGAATAAATGTAAACAAAATACACAAACAATACTACAATAATAAACGTAAACAATGATTTTTACATATATAGAGACTTCGAGAAGGCGAAATCATGAACATTCACCTTCAGGAACACTCATCAGACTGTTTACTCTGCCATATAAAAGGCAAGGCAAAGTAGAAGGCTGAGCGAGTAATGTTCAGTCAGTCTTGTGTGAAGACGCGGTGTGTTTGAAGAGAGTAATTGTGGTTTGAAGGTATCCGTTACAAAGATTTGTCATATAATTGCCTAGTAATTGTTATTGTTTATGCAAAGGTTGTAAACAGAGGAATAACAAAGAAAAGCAATTGTTGTTGTTTACATCAAGTTGTGAACAGTGGCACACAGAATTGTAAGAATAATAAGGAGTTTTAATTAAAACTAAACACAAATATATTTTTATTTTATTTGCAATCTACGAGGTCATATTTTAAACGTTTTTAAAAGGTGAAAATGTAACAATATTTATAACCTTCTTCTCTTGCAGTACGCAACAGATCTTTATGTAAGTCGTCTGAAGGAAAAATCATCTTTCATTTCCTAATTGAACTAATGTCCGGTGGACTAAAATCCAGATTTAAATGTCAACGATTTTGAGAAGTATTTCAAGTTGAATTATGACTGCCTTTTCGTTGTTCGTTTCTTGTTTGGTTTTTTTTATGGCGTAGTAAGCCAGTATTTGTTACTGGCTTCGAAATATTTGTGTTTCTGGTCGTAGAATTTTATGGCCACTTTAGCAATTCCATCATCCATCCAGCAGCAAAATAATACGATGAAAATCGTTGTTTTATTGAATATCATAAATCATAAAGACATTAAAAAACTTTATGATCTCACAAAGTGTTTTTTCATTTTCCATTTCCATTTCCATTTGCTTCTTTCTTGTGCTTCTACTTCTGCTTCTGCTTCTTGTATCCTGGTTTCCTTGTTTCCTTTGCGTGTGTTTTTTTGTTTTTTTTTCGTTTTGGATTGCATTTGAGTCATTGTCAGATTATATTCATTACGAAATAAAATGCGAAAATAAAATGTCGATATAAACAAAAAACGCATTAAAATAGAAGAGCTAACCAACCGCCAGCCCCTGTCTTATCCTTTACTTATTTGCATTTGGCCCCCTAACGCCTGTAGGGGCCACTGACTACGGCTACAATTAATATTTATGGGGGTTTGAAGTGTATAAGAACCCATAAAAACTCAAGTTTATACAAAGTGATGATTACGTATAGCATTTCTAATGCTCTCTCACTCTCTCTCTTTCTCTCTCTCTCTCTGTCTCCTGCTGTAGCACTGACTTTAACAAAAAAACTGAGAATTTAAATTGAAAAGTGCACAAATTTAATCATAAATTATCTTGGGGTTCACTTTTTATTTCTTGCGTTTAAACTTCAGTTCAGGGAAAGAAAAGAAAATTGATTCCGTTTTTCTTCTACACAACTTGAATAAACACCACGGCTGACCCAATAATTCAAATTTTCGTTACGTTTCGTTTCAATTTTTTCAATTGTTGGTTGGAGAAGCAAGAAAGAAAGAAAGAAAGAAAAAAAATTAAATTTCCATTGCTTTTCTCCTCCACACTTGAAAGGAAAAACCAACAAACATCAGTTAAAAGAAATGGCAGTGGCAGTAGGAGCCATGGCAGGATATAAAAATGCTCGACTGCCGTTAGAAAACAGGAAAATAAACTATAAATGTATACGTTTTTTTTTTTTTTTTTTTTGTCTTGAGCCGGAGGTGGGAATCTTCGAAAGACACTTTTGTTCCAACAAAAGAGTGCACGATTCACCATCGCTGGTGCCTACGTACTAAACCCACCCCCTACACACTTCAACCACTCTCCCCCCGCGGGACTGCCGTAAGGTATTACTTCGCGGAGGGCTGGTTAGCTTGAAAGCTTTATCACATCAATTTAAATTTCGCCTCCTTTCCTCCAGTCTTCGGAGTACTATCAAAACTTCAGCCATTCTCTGGCTATATTGACTCCATAAAATCCTACAGTTCAACAGCTCTTCCATTAGCCGGTTTGGTTCCAAATTCGTTTCTCCCGGCCATCTAAATCTGGGACAGCATGTAAGAATATGCTCCGCATCTTCCTCCTCATCTACACAGTTTGGGCATATAGGAGAAGTGTCATGACCAAATCTGTGCAGGTACTTCCTGAAGCACCCATGACCAGTTAGGAACTGGGTCACGTAGTAGTTCAACTCGCAATGTTCGTTCTTCATCCAAGGGGTTACATGAGGGACAAGACGAAATGTCCATCTTCCCTTTAGACTGCTCTCCCATCGTGACTGCCATTTGTGCATGGAAGTCCTTCGTTCCTCCGCTTTTATAGCCGCTATTTGTCCCGGGTGCTCGAGACGGCGAAGGTATATCCTTCTCATTTCATCCGCCAGTATATCTATTGGTATTGTCTTTGCCAACACCAATACCGCTTCATCAGACACTGTCCTGAAGCCACTTATCCGTCTAATCGCGCTTAGACGATACACCGAGGACAGTATCCTCCTTGTCGTCCCCACGGAGAGTGCCTCCGACCATATTGGGCAAGCATACAGCATTATCGACGTTATTACCGCCGAAATTATCCTCCTTTTGAATGGACCTGGTCCTCCAATATTTGGCATCATCCTCGCCAGTGCTCCCTGTGTTACAGATGCTTTTTCACCGATGTATTTCACGTGCTCCTTGAAGTTCAATCTGTCGTCGATAATCACTCCCAGGTATTTTATCGCCCTCTTCGATTCGATCCTTGTGCCTCCAACGGTCAATTCCATCTTCTCCACTATCTTCCGGCCGCTTATCAAGACGGCCTCCGTTTTATGCGCAGCAAGTTTCAAACCTGCTTCATGCAGCCATGTTCCAACCTTTCGAATCGCTGTGTTCGTTTTCTCCTCTATTTCTCCTACCGTTTTAGCTACCGAGACTATGGCAATATCATCTGCAAAGCCCACAATTGTAGTCCCGCTTGGCAATCGCAGTCGAAGTACTCCATCGTACATAATGTTCCATAGTAGTGGTCCAAGTACGGAGCCCTGTGGGACTCCCGACGTCACTACGTATTCCTGCTCTCCTCCATCCGTTAGGTATATTAGCTTCCTGTCCTGAAAGTAACTATTCAGAATCTCCATTAAGTATGGCGGCGTAGCCATGTTAAAGAGGGCTCTCATAATCCGCCCCCAATTCGCTGAGTTGAACGCGTTTCTAACGTCAAGTGTGACAACCGCGCAGTATTCCTTGGTGCCAAATCTCCACCTTTCGCCCTCTATTGCATCTCTTGCAATGTCGACCACTCTTCTTATCGCGTCAATAGTGGATCGTCCTTTCCTAAATCCGTATTGCAGGTCCGAGAGAGCTCCTCCTGCCTCGGCACACGTCAGTAGTCGATTGTATATAATCCTCTCCAGTATTTTTCCCATCGTGTCAAGTAGACAGATGGGCCGATACGACGATGGTTCCCCTGGTGGTTTGCCAGGTTTTGGAATGAGAACCAATTTCTGCTTCTTCCATCTACGTGGAAAAACACCCTCGACGAAGCACTTGTGGAACACCTTGGCGAACATGTCCGGTCTGAGCCGGATAGCCACCTTAAGTGCCCTATTTGGGATTCCGTCTGGCCCCGGTGTCTTCCTATCTCCTATTCCAGTGCATGCTGCGAGTACCTCCTCTCCTGTTACCTCGGGTATGGTATGAATGGCCTCCGGCTCCCTACTTATAAAAGTGTAGGGCTGGCCCCGTGGGAATAATGTACCAATGATCTCCCGTAGCAAAACTGGACAACCTAGTTTAGGCTGTTCTCGAGCACCGATTCTCTTGCAGACGACTCTGTACGCCGTCCCAAAAGGATTGATGTCAGCTTCCTGGCATATCCGCTGAAAGGATAGTTTCTTGCTCCTTTTAATGGCTCTTCTAAGTTGATGCCTTAGATCCTCATAGGCAGCCCGTTCGGCTTCCCATGTCGGTCTGCCTCTCGTACGCTGGGCCCGTCTTCTCGCCCCAAAGCATGCCGACCGCAGTCTTCGAATTTCGTCATTCCACCAGTAGCAGGGGGAACGTCCCCTACACACAGTTCTCCTAGGCATAGCAGCATCACATGCAGTGTTGAGCATTTGGTATACGCCACTCACTAATTCTTCGACCGTGCTGCCAGTCGTATGAAAAGACGACAACATCAATCTATACGTCTCCTCGTCAAAGCGGGAGTCCTTCCATTTCGGTCCCGTAAACTTCGGCAATCCGTTTCCTCTCGTGTTGCGCCCAGTAACCGTCATCACGATTGCCTGATGGTCACTATTCGTGAAGTCCTCAGTTAGCCTCCACGCGGTCCGCGAAACAAGGCCATCGCTCACAAACGACAAATCTATTATTGAGCTCGATCCAGCTCTCCTAAATGTGCTTTCTCTTCCGTCATTCATCAGCGCCACAGGAAGGGAAGCGAACGTTTCCAAGAGGCAGCGACCCCTGGCGTTAGTATATCTACTACCCCATTCGGTCGCCCAAGCGTTGAAATCTCCTCCTATAATAACGGGGGTGTTCAAGCGCACGTGTGACGCCAGCCTCTCCAGCATATGTTGGAAGTCATCCATTGACCACCTCGGGGGAGCGTAACAGCTGTAGACGAAAACTCCCTTTATCCTGGCCATAACGAAACCAATGTCCCGCGCATAGGTTTGCTGGAAGGGTAATGAACCACAAATCCATATAGCCGCAGTACTAGATCCGTCCGTGATCCAAGTACTATTCCTCGGTACCCTATAAGGTTCGCTTATGATTGCGACATCGATATTCTCCTCCTTTACCCTCTGGACCAATAGGTCCTGGGCTGCTTCGCAATGGTTCAGATTAATCTGTATTAACTTCATCTCCTAGAACGTGATTTAAGAGCGCTAAGAAATTGCGGACACTTTCCGCTCCCGTATAAATGTATACGTGTATGTATCCATGTGTACATGTGTGTGTCTATGTATGTGTGTGTTTATAAATGGAAAACAATAAAATTGAAACCATCATCAATTGTTAACCAAATACCCATCCTGCGCCATTTTAAACATCCTGCCATTGGGCCATTTTTTCTTCTTTGCCAGTACTTGGCAGCACTTTGCCAGCCACCAAACCAGCTACTAGCAGTTGTTGTGAAACTAAAAAAAAAGTTTTTAAGAAAAGAAAAAACGTAAACCCCACCACCATAAACCGCCAATAAATAAAAACGCTCTCCATTTAAATACCAGCAAAAAAAGAATGCTAAACAGTGGACTCGGAAGAAGGTGTACGACTACAAAAAAAAGAAACAAAAACTATTATACCCTGAAAGAGAGGGAGGCAGGGGGATGGCGGTGTTCTATAAGTATTTATATCAAGGATACTATAAAAATCAATTATAAATGTGCGTCTCTGTGTGCTTGCGTGTGTATATGTATGCGTAAGACTTAGCAACTGGAACAAGACAACAAAAAGGTGGAGGAGTCTGCTTTGCAAGACGTTAAAATAAGTTTGAAGAGAAGAAATATTTATGAGAAGAACTATTAGACGCGTTTTAAATGTTAAAGTGCAGCCATGCGTAAGTGTTGGCAGAAATAGTTCTCAGTAAGCAATCGCTTATCGGCTGAAAGTGATCGCAAATGAAAGGCAGGTTGCTTGTGAATACAGGAGACATAATTAGGTCTTGTGCGGCTCATTGTAATACCAAAGACTTTAATTTCCCTTTGTGCTGTAAACATTTGGAAATTCGGATGAAACCAGTTAGGCTCTCAATGTCAATCTTTGCAAGATCAATGGGATTATCTGTATAGAAGAAGTCATCTTCTTTATGCAAAAATACTTTGCATTCAGCCGAGAGGGGAGCAACAGTTTTCCTGCAATCTTTGGCTCTGCAACTCCTTTAGAAGGTATTGGGGATATGGTCAGAATAAATAAAATTCGCATGAATACCTAGAATACAAAGTACATTAAAAACTTCGTGATTTGCTTTAAGTAATCTTGGAAGGAGATTGAATATACTTTTCATGCTCAATTGGTAGCCATATTGCTGCGTTTCAATGGGTTTCCCAATGCAGTGAACTCACTGGAGTTCAATGACTGTGCTATACCTGGCCAATTCATGCACTCTGAAGTTTCTGGAATGTCACTAAGTGCAGGTACCTACCTGTTGAGAAGTAATTGCAACATACTGATACCTTGTTGTGAGCCTCGTTCCCTGACAGTTCCGTGGCTATGTATGGAAATGTGTCCAGAGATATTTTAATCATTAGGGCAGGACACATGACCGATATAAGTAACTAGACAATCTGTTCCACTCCAAATAAGGCTCCATTCTGACTTTCCATTAAAGGAAAGGAAAGAGATGATGGCCGTAAGGCCCAATGCAATTTAAACCTTGCCAAACCTATACCTAGACTACATGCCAGTATTCTGGGAAGAGATGGACATACACACTCAAATTTCAGAAATTTTTTAACCAATCCGTTTTCGCTGAAAATCTTTATAGTTTCCTCGATTTTAAGACGGTCTTTTGCATTGGTTAAAAATTTCTGAAATTCAACTGAATTGTGGCACAGGCCCACAAAAGTATACATCCGATTAACAAATTTCACAAATTTCTGAACCAATTCAAAAGACCGTCTTAAAATCGAAGAAATATGTCAGACAATTATAAAGATTTTCAACGAAAACGGATTGGTTAAAAAATTTCTGAAATTTGTTAACCGTATGTATACTTTTGTGGCTGAGTGTATCTAGGTCAAGTATATGGTTCTTTGTAGCTTTCTGATAATGATGGTCTAATGATGTTTACATCGACGGCTCAAAGGTGCAAGACCGGTTGTGCTGTGGTACATTTATTAAGGGTCCTGTCACTTCAGCATTGTTTTCTAAGCAGAGGCCATAGTCATTTTAAAAACGTGGTTATGCTTTTTGGATGGAGGGATTTTCCCTAAAAATCTCTTAATTCAATCGGATAGCTTTGAGTCCATAAATGCCGAGGAATCCTCAGGGAAGTTTCGATTCATTTAAAGATAACTCCTATATGGGTTCCGAGACATAGAAATATCGTTAGAAATTGCATTGCTAATGAGCTTGCCAAGACCGGTATGGAGTTGCCAAATCTCCTACATGTTATAAGGTATAGCTATTCGAATTGTCTCAGTTAATTGCAATATTGTCCACTCGTTTTGACAGTGAGGCTCAATCTTATTGACAGCAAGAGGGCGCGCATAATATTATTAGAATCTGTTGGTCACCAATAGATAAGGAAAGGATGGATTCACTTCTGTCCCTTAATCGCTTGGTCATCCATCATACAAGAGCGATTCTTATGGGTCACTGAGCTATTGGTAGGGATAGTGAAAAATTTGGCTTTCTTTCTAATGGCTTTTGAAGAACTGTGGGTCTGAGGAAAAGAAAAAGATTGTCTTTCACCTCATGTGTCAATGCCTTGCCCCCATAAAAATATGGGGGCTTTGAACTCTCACTTACTGATATCCTTGACCGAGATTTTTTATAAAAATATTGCTGTATTAGCAATATTTACTGCTGCAATAGCAATATTTATTGCTGCAATAGCAATATCTACTGCCGCAATAGCAATATTTATTGCTGCAATAGCAATATATATTGCTGCAATAGCAATATTTATTGCTGCAATAGCAATATATATTGCTGCAATAGCAATATTTATTGCTTCAATAGCAATATTTATTACTGAAATAGCAATATTTATATTGGACTTAGGTTGGTTTCCTCTTGATCCCCTAGTTGAATATCGAATATGGTGCTTCAAGTGGAATCTCTTCCCTCAAGGAGGTTCCCCCACTTTACCTAACCTCACAATCCCAGGTATACTGGCAGATTCTAGGTTATCCTAGCCTTCTTTTTATTTATTTTATTTATTTTATTAATTACAATACAATTACAAATTATATTCTAATTATTCACGAGCTGAGTAACTTTGACCATATGCTCGGTGTAGTGCCACAGACCAGAGTCTCTGGTGGGAATCGAACACACGACCCTTGCACTAATTGTCTAGCACACTACCCACTAGACTACCAGGGCATCCAGCCTTCTTTTTATATTTTAAGAATAATTGACTTTATCAAGGAAAAGTCTAGGAATAAAATCTCCTTCTGTGCTTGTAAAACTTATTCGTATATGAACCACTATAAATACGTCGGTAGATATGGCAGGAACTTGAAAAAAATTGTTAAATACGGCCACCGTTATCAATACAATTGCAAATCAAAAGAAAAGGAAAATAGAAAACCAATAACATAAGGAGAGGAAATATATAAAATAACAAAAAGAGAGAAAGGAGAGAGGGAGAGTGTGTGTGAGAAGAAAAGAAACCGAGTATAAGTGCATTTATTTTACAGGGGTATACACATAAGTGTTGTCAATACAAAAGCAAAAGAAAAAATTGAAAGAAAAAACAGTTGATATCACTAGCAAAGCAGCCGCACTTGTGTTCATGTATAGACAACCGCACCTATACAGATGCAAACAAATGTAACTGTAAACAAACTCAAGAGCATGAACACACAAATATATACACACATATATGATATTGTGAAAAGTTTGTAGCCCATAAGGCACACATACAGGGATAGAGACATAAAGAGAGAGAGAGAGTGAGGGAGAGAATTTTTAATATAAACAGAGTTGTTGTTCAATATGAGGAGTTGGAGGGGAAAAATAACAACACACAGCATAATGTGATTACATCATATCGTATATATTTTTTTTGATTATGGAAAAATTTATGACAATAAAACTGAACTCAATTAAAATACAATAAAAGCAACAACAACATCAATTGAAATTGTAATAATAAATGGAAAGGAAATGAAATTGTTGAAGAGAATCTCTACTTCTTTTTTAATATTTTATATTTGGAAAAATGCAATCAAAGAAATTTAAATAAAAAATAATTGAAAATCGTAAAAAAATAAATTCAAACTGTTAGCCATGTTGGCCTGCTGAAAACATAGTTTTTCTCGGAGGCTATTAATCTCAGCATTGTTTAAAATGTTTTACCGGCAGGACAACTCATTTAATTGGTATTGAAAGAGAACAATTTTTTTTTCAATTCCACCTTAGGATCTATGACGTCATTGCCTCTGAGGGAATTGAAATTAGATAACAGCCTAGATGGTGCTGAATAAGATGCAGAGACTGGCATGCTATTAATACAACCCAGCCAATAAGAACTTTTACTACAGCGTTAATAACGAATTTAAGTTCGTTGCATATAGCAAAGACTACAACCATAAAGACTATTGCTTGGGACCAGGCCTAAAACGAAATTTATTAGAGATCATCGTGATCTGATTGATCGAGTGACCTCTTAAATATACCCTGGGTAGTATCGGCAAATGTTACAATTATGGAAAATGCTTTGCAACCAGTAATTAAAATGAAAAGAGAAATGAAGAAGCTACAGAGGACATGAATGAGTCAAAGGGAAGATAGATGGCTGAAATCACTGCAAAACTTGTGGATATTTAAAAAACCGAAGTTTACATATTCAAGAGATGTGCTCAGTTCAATTTTCTTGAATAAAAGATACAAAGAATGGGACATAGCGTTACCACCTGACAGCCAGTCCATCTTCCGACCACTTAGTGCATGTGAGATTGCCTAAAAGTAAGGATGAAACTGTTTGGACAAGCTGACCTAGCTACACAGCATCTTCTGCTGGCTTTCAAGTGATGTGGGAATTGAAACATAGAGAATATTGATGAAGTTCAAACATCTGAGTGTTGTGGCCTCATCAACATGAGGCCACAAGTCGCCGTAGTCGTAGGTATTGTGTTGACTTATTAGACAAGAGCTCATTGGTTTATACCCCAGCTCAACAAACGAAATGTAAAAAAATTAATGCTTTTAGGTGACTCTTTCTCACCAGTCTTTCAGCAGAAACGCTGAGAGTAAAACAATTTTTCTCAAAACTGTCGTTCGTGGTCGATTTCAAACTATGGATTCCGCCATTCATAGATAAAATTAATACACACAACAGTTTGGTGTGGGAATTTAGCTTGAAAACATGACTAAAGGGTTGTGGTCAATGCAACAAGTAAGTAAAATGCGGCCCAAAACTTTTGTGAAATGGAAAGAGAAGTTTTGCAACATACACTAAGCGAAAGGGGCGATAAACACTGAGAATCTGCAGAGTGATTTCACTGGAAAGAGATGTGAAATGAAACATTAATGCATTTCAGTTGTAGACAGATAAGCGCCAATATTTTCTAGGCAGGGACTTATTATTACTGTCACCGAAAAGCATTTTATGGTTCATTAGAACAACAAGGTTGGAAGAGGCAGTAAACTGTATACAGGTTACCCGAGTACAACAGATCATCAGGCTGTAGTAGCAGTATTTCTATTGAAACAGATGACTAAACAGTAGCTATTACGCTGGGATGCTTAAAGCTTCTGAATTAAGGGCCCTAATTTTATGTGGGGGCTTCAGAGATGAATGCGTTCTAGCATCGTCGTGTTTGAAAAGAAATTTTATGTTCAAAATATTAATTCTGATCATTTTAATTGAATTGCTTGCTTTAATCCCATTAGAGATCGGAAACAGTAGAGATCAGAAACAATCGTTTGATAAGGCTACAAAAGCTTATAACGAACAATTTCTTTCCTATTCCTTCAATCATGATATCCATTCTGGTATTGCATTGCATCTCTTATGATTCCTTTGATTTATTTCAGTTCCATTTACCTAGTTTTCCAGCTAAGCAGGTAATTGGTTTACTACAGCAGGTTCTGGAATGGCAGTATTGCCATCTTACGTACATAATTGGTCATTACAACCCTTCAGTCAAGATTACGACCTAGCTTCTCACACCACTTATGCTGTGTGTGTGTTAATTTTATACATGAGTGGCGGGACCAACATTTTAACATTTACTCTAAGAGTTTTTGCCAGAAATCTGATGAGAGGAAGTCGCCGAAAAAGTACTCTTTGTATGGAATATGAACCCAGGCTTTTTGTCTAATAAGCCAATACACTACCTACTAGACTACGGCGACTTCATTATGTGTTCACTTCATTGCCATTTTTCATTGCCTAACAATATCGCTTCTTATGGTTGTTGTATTGGATAAGGAATTGTACTTAATGAGTGCAGCCTTTAGGCTAATCACAGCTAATACACTATTATCATGACACATGTACTGTTAATAGCATATGTATGTATATGTGGGAAATAATTTATTGTGTTGCAATAACGTGACTACAGACAGAGTTTACTATTTTCATTTCTTTTCCATTCAATGTTTCTAAAGAGAGCAAAAAATAATTGTAATTGACTTTAATTGCAGAGAACATTTGCAAGAATAATTGATTTACGGAAAAACATATACAAACACATCTATTTACCCATATAGATAATGAGTACTTGTTTGTTAAGCTCTAGGAATTGATTTATTAGTCTACATATACCATGTGGAATATTTTTATTTCAATTTTAAGGCAATAGCACTGAGAAACTATAAAAAATATAACAGTTTTGTAACTTTCAAAAAAAGGCATTTTTGCCCCAATAAAATGCATTTTTTGCCCCGGCGTAGGGCAAGTGGTAGCATACCAATGGTTCCCTAAAAAGTTTAATACTTTTGCTCCACGGTTTTTAAATATTTCTTTCATTCTTTTAATATTTTAATTTATATCCTTGTTTATTTGGTTTTATTTGAAATCTTTCAAAAAATATCCCCCAATGTTGTTGAATGAGTTATCGGTGTCTGCTTTCAAACACTTTGTTGTGTATGTATTTCGAAACGAAAGCAGTTTGAAAACAAATTCACCTTAAAATAGTTTTACGAGTTGAAATAATTTTGTTACCAAATTCAGTTCAGTTATTTTGTGGTTTTAACATTTCATTATTATTTAACTTTCAAGTCAAAGCTTTGAAAGGATTCTAGGTAAGGCGTATGTTCATGTGGATGCTTATGTGATAAACAGAGAGACATGCAACCCATCAAATCAAATCAATTTCAACACTATGTACCACCAGTCATGGACAAAATTAATACACACAGCATAGGTGCTGTGAGAACCTTGGTTGTAATCCTCACTAAAGGGTTGCTATGAGGGAGTAATTAAGACTAGCTAATCGATTTAGTTTTGTGATATTCTTTCTGGTGAAGGTTGTACTTTAGGGGTTTCTAGAGTGATAGGGTTGCCATTTGTCCTGGCGAAGAAACAACGTCTTCTATGAAAATCTATTGGACTGTTCTATTACATGGACTAATGGAAATCTGTACTCATTAAGTAGTAAGTTTTGCCAAGAGATGGCATTTTCTGAGCTTCAGGTGAAGTTCTTTGTTATTTGAAATTCTCATTGTAGGATCAGGAAACTTTCGAATGGATATGTTTAAAACAAGAAGATATTAAAGATTAAATTGTTAAATTCTGTTTAAACATGAGCAAACATTACAGGATCTCTATTGATTACCTTGGAAACGAAATCAATTTCAATTTGTTTGCTGGGTACAACAGTAATTTGAGAGTTTACATATGTGTGTGTTTGTATTTACAAGAAAAGTGTTTAATTTGATTCTCTTTTCCTCTCTCTCTCTCTTTCTCTCTCTCTCTCTCTCTCTCTCTCTCTTGTAGTCAATATCTCACCAAATACATGCTTGCTTTTGAATCTTTGTCTGTAAATTCTGTTTCAAAACAAATTCTTTAATGATACGTTGGCAGATGGTTACCACATAACCAGAATAAGAGGCGTTGTAAATAAGGTTTCTACTGGCCAGTGTTTTAGAATGTCAGTGTTTAAGGTGGTGTTATAAGAAATCTTTCAAAATGAAAAACCAATTTCGAATATTCGCCGTACATTTTAGCTTCACTGAACAATTGTGTTTCTTTTTCTACTGGGTATTCAAACAACACCTCTGGGTGTTTTATTTTGTTGTAAAAGTTACTTGTATTTGTTGTTGTTGTTGTTTAGTTTTGTTTATGAATTTATGAAAAGTTGCCTGCTTCTCTCGTTCCACAATTGCCAACTGACTGCTAAGGATATTGCCAACTGATTGAGTCTGTATGTGAGAATTTTCTCTGTTCGGTTTTCTAAAGGCATTCCAGAAAACCAAAAAGAGGTAAAACGTATGGAAAACCTGTGATTAAAAGTGTTTTAAAAAATTTAACTTGTGTTATTGGAAAGAAAATTTTTATACTCTGTATGCCCCAGGTGTATTGGATTGTAGTGTGTGTTTTTTAAAACAAGGGAATGAAAATAGTTGTATATCCACAATCTGCTAGATAGATTACGATTCTATTATAACAATCCAAGTCTAAATTCTTTAAAATTAAGGATGTGAAGGTAGTTTTCCTTTTTAGCATTTTTTTTCAGTTTCATAAGTAATTTTTTTTTTTCAATTTAGCATGTAATTTGTCTATTGTGGTAATTTCTAGAATGAAAGAGTTGTCATCTTTATCCGTTTGTGAAAATGTATGCTGTTAACTGTGCAAAAACCTTGTTGATTGGTTTCTATTCTTTGCCAATGGCTGGCATTGCCTATTTATGTGCGTTCATTTGCATTGTTTTGGTTTAAATCCTGGAGAGATCATCACAATACATACATACATACATACATACATACATAATTGGCCATTACAACCCTTCAATCAGTATTACGGCCTAGCTTCTCACATCACTCATGTTGTGTGCGTTAATTTTATACGTGAGTGGCGGGACCTACAGTTTAACGTCGACTCCGAACGACGGATTTTTGAGAAACTTTTTCATGGCAATTTTTATTTACTCTCAGAGTTTTTGCCAGAAATCTGATGAGAGGAAGTCGCCGAAAAAATAATTTTTATATTTTGTTTTTTGATGTCTGGCCTCGAATATGAACCCAGGCTTTTCGTCTAATAAGCCAATACACTACCTACTAGATTACGCGACTTCATCATCACAATAACTTGGCATAATATTGTCCACTGATTGCTTTACTTTCTTCATCCCTCTCTGTTTGTTTTTTCTTTGGTATTTCGATGCATTTTACGAAAATGCACGAAAAGTCGTCCGTATTTCCATTGAACAAAGACAAAAGCTTAATCGAATTTGCCACTCAATGGAATATACATTCGGTGGAGCATAAAACGCAGTAACAATCTTAGGGACAATATTCTCATTCTTAAGTGATGGCTCAAAATTGAAAACACTTAACCATTTCGATTCATACAATACCTTCCACTTAAAATTTTTAAGAAGCAAACTTTAGATCGAGAATTTTATAATCTTTTGGAATGAAGTGACCTTAACTAAACCTCAAGGATACTCAACATCTTGCCTGGAATTCAATTTATCACCTTTTTTCCATTAGCTTTGATGGCTCTGAGTTTGCATTGCTTTTGTTGAGCTTTCTTACATACCTCAATTGTCATTACAATACTTTAGTCAGGTTTACAACCCAGGTTCTCATACTACCTATGTTGTGTGAGTTAATTTTTTTATGAATGGCGGCAGAAAACTGCTGCCGCTTTGTTCAAGATGTTTGCCATGGGGTTTGGGGTTCCTGTCTAATAGGCCTACACTCCACGTACTAGACTTTGATGACAACGCGGTTATCAATTTTTCAATGTTTCTCCTCCAAACATGAAGATTTCTGCAAACTTACCGCCATTGCTTGTTCAAATTTTGATACGAGGCGGACAATTAAAATTCAAAATCATGAAGTTGCCGTAGTCTAGTAGGTAGTGTGTTGGCTTATTAGACGCAAAGCCAGGGTTCGGTCCCCAAGCCAGACATCAAAACAAAATACAAAAAGTATTTCTTCGGCGACTTCCTCTCAGCAGATTTCTGGCAAAAGCTCTGAGAGTAAATAAAATTGCCATGAAAAGTTTCTCAAAAATCTGTCGTTCGGAGTCGAATTTAAAACTGTAGGTCCCACCACTCGTGTATAAAATTAACGCACACAACATGAGTGGTATGTATGAGAAGCTAGGTTGTGATCCTGACTGAATGTTTGTAATGGCCAATTATGTAATTATATATGTATGAACTTATTTACTCAACTCAATATTGTTGTGATCTCCATGTGACATTTAAAGAACCTCAATAGGGGAATTTACTAAGCCGCTACACAAAAAACTTGTTTGAATTTATTTGCTCGCACTACTAGACCTTGCCTTCAAGTAAACTGCATTCCCTTATTTCCAATACTGGCTCCCTCATTCGTCTCAATTGCCACATAATTTTATTCACAACGTAACGAAAGCCAGGATCAGTTAACGTGAGAATGTATTTGACAATCATTCCACTGATTAGTTGGAGAGAAAGTCAGGATTACAACCTAGCTTCTCACGCCACGTGAGTGGTGTGTGTGTTAATTTTATACATGAGTGGCGGGACTTATAGTTTAAACGACTCAGAATGCTATGTTTTTGAAAATAATTTCATGGCAATTTTATTTTACTTTCGTAAAGTTTTTGCAAGATATCTGCTGAGAGGAAATCGTCGAATAAATACTTTTTCTTTTGCTTTGGTTTTGTTGGAGATGACTGACCTGGGGCTTGAAACGAGGGCTACTAAACTACAAAGCTTTATTCATTTTGTAAAAAGAAATTATTTCACTGTAAAGAATTGCAACAATGCTACGAAATTTCAACGACCCCTGTATCCCTTACGATACACTATGATGACCCTATTCGAACCCTTCATTGTGATTATTTCCCCACCCAAAAGAAAAAAACCTATTTCCCAATAGCGTTTGCATACAATTTTCTTCTTCCTTTAATTAATAAAGCCAACTGCTTGCTACTCCAGAGAGAGAATTCTTAATTAAACAAACGTTCGTCCCCTAAAGTAAACACCCTCGCATGCTTAAATAAAAATGCAATGCTTTGATACAAAAAAAAAAAAAAAAAAAACAAAAAGAAACAGAAACAGAAGAAGAAGAATAGAAATCTGCAACAGACATTTTTAAAATTCGTTGTAAATGAATTAAAATTAAAAACGAAATCCAAAAAAACAGAAAAAAAAATTAATTTGTTTAAGAATTATTTGTACAAATTGTACGTACACACTTGTCTTGTCTTTGGACCCCAGAGAGAAATGAAAATGAAATACACACACACACATAAAGAGATACAGAGAGAGAGGGAGATACCTACATACATACACAAATGCTAAACCAACAGTAAAATAAGTATTGTAAGTCATATTTAGGGCTTAGATTACAAAATGTGTACAAATGACAACAGCAACGACAACAACAAGAACTAGAAATTTAACAGCGATGTTCTCAACATATACTCCCACACACACACATATACACATACAAGTATGTCCATGCACACATAACTATATTCCCAGTCACATTTAATTCCCTTGGCACAACACGTGCTCTTCTCTCTCTCTCTCTCTCTGTCTCTCTTTGTAACAGGACAGAAGATTTAAAGCGAAATCTAATTGTAAAAAATCACAGTCAGAGCGGGTGTAAGGAGGAAAGAGCATGAGATAGTGTAAAAGAGAGGAAGTAAGTGAAAGAGTAAGAAGAAGATAGAAAATATAAAAGAATGAATGAGTTCTGTTATACATACATACAAATACAACAAAACAGTCATTATTAATACATTGTAAAAGAGAGAAAGAGGGAGAGAGAGAGAGAGAGATATAGAGAGAGAAATAGAACTGAAGCCAATTACATATGATTGCCATGGAAATTCGTAATTAATTTACAATAAAATAATGTTTGTTCACCCCTCTTATAGTTTCAAACATGCTCCCGTGCTCTCTCTCTCTCTCTGTCTCTCTCTCACTTTGTTTTACAATAACTAAGGGTATGTATGTATGTGAATGACTGTCGTTTACAATTTATACAAGTGAGCTTAAATGAGTACAAATGTATACAAGTATGTGTATTTGGAAATAAATGTTAGTGTCAGTGTATTGTAGACAAATTTAAGCGAAAAAAACGGGAGAAAAAAATTTAAAAAGAAAGTTTTTCGTATCGTATCTTTCGTAAAAAGTATGCAGGAATAAAAAAATTGATTTCCACCCTTAATTTTTCCACACTTTTTTTCCTATTTTTCTGGCATTTAATTCGTATTTTTTCAACTTTTCTTTTTTTTTGGCTATTTTCGATGGCAAATTTCGTTATTAATTTTAACCAATTTTTCTATTCATTTTCTCCTTTATCTCTCTTTCCACTCTCTGCCTGTTGTTGCCATTATTGTCTTGAATTTCTATAGTTTTTGATTTCGTGAATTTAACCACATAATGGTTACAAAGAAGAAAAAAACTACAACCAAAAAAACTTTCGTTGACTTTATCACTTTCGAAAACAAATACATGGATTATCTTTTCTTCTCTTTATTTTTATTCATTTTCTTATTCCCTTTTTTTTGAATTGTACACATACATACATGCAAACACATGAGCATGAAATTAAGAAGGAAAGCGAAATATGTAGGAAAACATTGCATATTCATAGGGGCAGAGAGAGGTAAAGTTAAACGGAAACATATTTTTTAATGAAAATTATTTTTTTTCTTTCTCAAAATATAGGCTAATGTGCCCTAAACATAAATACATAAAGTCAAGAAAAAATGGAACACTTAGATCGCATACAACCATATAGAATAATACCCTACACTACTAAGCTTGCTTCTTAAGTGTATTTTGCACAGAAACAGTAGACTCTATGATTTTGGAACGTGCTTTGCAACAAAACTTAGTAACAAAAATGAGTAAAGTAATCCGGAAGCTGCAGAATATCTTAAACGAGTTACTATTTTGTGGTATACAACTTGATCAGGAACGGATCTTACAACAGGAGCAAGAGTGCTTGTTTCCAGAGCGACATATTTCGAGATCATGGAGAAGCTAGCGTATATCTTTCAAGTGGAAGTCTATGCCATCGAAAGATGTACTAAATTCAACTTGGTTGGGAGATACAAAAGACAGGGCATATCAAATCTGATAGTCAGACGGCCACTCTAGAAATCACCGTAGTCTAGTAGTTAGTGCGTTGGCTTATTAGACGTAAGGTCACGGTTCAAACCACAGTTCAGGAATCAAGACGAAAATATGAAAAAATATTTCTTCGGTGACTTCCTCTCAGCATATTTCTAGCAAAAACTCTGAGAGCAAATAACATTGCATTGAAATGTTTCTCAAAAAAATCTCTCGCTCGGAGTCGACTTTAAACTGTAGATCCTCTGCCACTCATGTATAAGATTAACACACACAACATAAGTGGTGTGAGAAACTTTGTCCATAATCCTGACCAATGTAATGACCAATCATGTATGTATGTAGGGCGTCCACTCGAACATTTCAGCTTCTGTCAGGTAAAATTGCAAATATTATGGGACTGGAACTGAATCAGTTAAATACGCAGAATAAGGTTACTCTCTGCTGAGTACCAAGTCATGAGGAAATTCTTAGCAATGAGTAATCAGACGAGCCTGCAAGCAAGGTAGCTTTCACGCCATTAATAGGGCCATAACGTTTCTGTGGATTTGGAAAGACATGCTCAACGGAAGGGAAGATAAAGGAAGGCAAAAACTCTTACCAAATCAAACGGCTTTTGAGGTTTTTGGTTGAAGATTATAGCAAGAGGAGATCATCAGTCATGCATCAGACTATCAAGAAATAACCTAAGATTGATATCCAGTCTTTTGACATAACACTGTAGACTCAAGATACACTTATCAGAATGACGGTTGTTTCGAGCCCAACATACTGATTCTGTGACGGTGAGAATGAGTCATAGGAACACATTCTTAGAACCAGTGGGGCTTTGATGCATTCCACATAGAAATAACTGAATGCATTCAAGTGCTGCACAAGAAATTGTCGTTGTTGGCATAGAGTAGCATTCTAAAATTTGTCAGGGCAATATGCTTGGGGAGATACCCTATAAAGTTTGAGTGGAGTACATAGATCGTATGCTCGAAAGGCTAAGACTCCTCCTCACGATAAAGAATAATAAAATTTTTCATAGCAATATTTTCTTATTAACATTTCATGATTTTCTTCATATCTTTGTCGCCCTAGAAGTTGCCGAAGTCTAGTAGGTAGTGTGTTGGCTTCTTAGGTCAGACTACCTGATCAAATCCAAATATGAAAAAATATCGACGACTTCCTCTCAGCAGATTTCTGGAAAAAATTCTGAAAAATTTGTCATGAAAAATTTCTCAAAAATCTGTCGTTTAGCATAGACTTTAAATTGTAGGTCTCACCATTCATAGATAAAATTAGCACACATATCCTGGGCAGTGTGATAAACTAGTTCCCAATCCTGACTGTATGTCCTGGTTGTATGTATGTTAGTTATCCTAGAGAGTACTGTATTGCTGTTCTATAGTTTTCTGTGCGAAATTTTAGCCCACACTTGTAACTTGGTTTTAATGCTCCGATAGTCCCATACTGCTACCTAATGTGTCATTGTACCATAACGTTCCCTGTGATACTTTAACCACAGACCTGTAATGTACATTTTCCAAGCCAATGATCAGTGATACTTTAGTTCTGTTAAATTCATTTCTCAATTACATTTAGATAAGTACGTATCCACATACATAATCAGCAATGTACGTTTAAGAGAAATCTGCCAGAGTACCGTAGCTAACTTGGACGCAAGTGGTCTAAGTCTCTGGGTTTTGTGGCGGTAAAAAGCTCACACACGTCTTTATCGAAGAAAAAGCGTCTGAAAAAGGACGTTTAATGCCTCAGTAGTTGTATTCATAATCAGTTTTCAGATTAAACCACATAGACATCCAGTTTCATTAACGCATTTAGAAGCTTTCGTGTGGAAACCAATTCCACGCTAAGCTATGCCAGCTATTCCGTTTAACTAGGAATCGAACAGATTCTTGATATTTGTACACAAATGCCTTCTAAAAATTGACCTTTTAACCTTCATGCTTTCCTGTTTACTACACCTTATGTAAGCAGATTTAATGGTAGGCCTTTTGAAAACAACACTAACACCCCCTATGCCTCTACATGCCAACTAACACACTGCGGTACCATGTATAGTAAATGTTTGCAAAATATTTTTGAAACAGTGCCTAGACTAAGACTCCCTCTTTATTAAGAAAATATTGTTCTAGTTGTTGTTGTTGTTGTTGTTGATTTTTCAAGTCACTGTTACACAAACAAACATACAAAACGAAAAGAAAAAAAAGAAGGAGGAAAAATCTTGTTTTTCTGCAGAGTAGACGAATTGAAGTGCTTTTCATAAGCCACTGAATGTCACAAGTGGGTTATTATTGTTTTTGTTGTTGTTGTTGTTATTGTTGGTGGTGCATTGCATAAGTGAAAATGAAAAAAGAAAACAAAACTTGCTTAACTTCTTCTCTTATCCTTCTGTGCACAATGGCAACAACAATGCTTTTAAAATTGTGCACATGTTTGTGTTGTGTTGTGTTGTTTGTTGGTAGGTGTGAGTGTAAATTGAACAACGGCATTTAAATAATTGCATTGTTATTGTTGTTGTGTGAAGCTGCTCTCTAATACATACATACATACACACCTACACATACGGGTATGGTTATATGTGTTTACACATATAAAGAGCAAGCAATTGCATGAGGAGACGTGAGTGAGTGTTGTGTTCTCCTTCTTTTTTTTTCATTATGATGACCTACAAAACGCAATTTTTTTTGCTGTGGTTGTTATTGCAGCTGCTGATGTTTTTTGTTCTCTTTTTCAAGTACATTTTATAATACACTCAAGCGAAATACAAAACAACTACAACAACAACAAGAATGAGAACAACAGCAGAGCACAGGCATCAAAACAAATTTAAGAAACACACACACACACACAAAAATTCCATTTTATAGGGAATCAGAGAGAGAGTAAGAGCGAGAGTGTGAGCAAGAGAAGGATTTTAATGAAATTGCAGAAGCAAAAAACAACAGAAGTAATCAAATGCAGTATTTATGTATGTATGTATGTATGTAAGCAGTGTATCAGTGTTGCTGTGCTGTGTTGTTGTGATGTGGTGTTCTGTGCCACAATTTCGACTTGAATTCCTTCCCATTTGATTATTATTTATTTATGCTGGGGGTTGTTTTTTCTTTTTATCATAGTTTTTGTCTTTTGTATTTTTTTTTGCTTTCATTTCATAGTGGAACTGATAAAATATTTAAATGATGACTGTGGTAAAAACCCATTGAATATTTGCCAGTTTGCCAATATTTTTAGGACTCTTCTTTTCTCGCTCTTTTTGTGGCCAATAAACAACTGAATGGATTTTGTTTACGGATGTAACTGAGTTTTGCATTTTTTTCTTTCTTTTTTTTCGATTTGCTGCTGTTTTTACGATTACAATTGTTTTAATTGCGTTTATGGCAGTTAAATTCGTATTATTTCTGCACGACTATGATTAAAATTTCATTCAAATTTTTTTTATTAAATATCGTAAAAAACGCATTTCAGTTTAATCATTCGGATTTTAAATTTATTATGGCAACTATTATAAGTCATTTGATTGCAAATCGGTTTTTTTATTCTGCAGTTGTTAAAAAGAAATTAAAATTTTATACGAATTATTTTTTTGTTGTTGTGGATTTTTGTTAAATATTTGTTCAATTAGCAGTACAGTAACTAAGTTTTAGAAAATTTATACACAATGTTGTCACAAAACTCCTCTCCAGTGGTTTTTTATATCTTTAAATTATTTCATTCTCATGAAACAAGATTTTTCAACCAAGCAAGGGACTGTATCAGGTTCTAGAATGATAGGGTTGCCATAGGACAAGATATTAAATCAGCAAGTAGAAAGACTATTGAGTCATACGATTTGTGTTAAATTCATCGAGATGGGAAAGCTTAGAATGTAGTCGCCGTAGTCTGGTAGGTACTGTGTTAGCTTATTAGACGTGAGGCCCTGGTTCAAACCCCAGATCAGATATCTCCAGCAAAACGAAATATGAAAAAATATTTATTCAGCGACTTCCTCTCAGCAGATTTCTGGCAAATATTCTGCGAATAAATAAAAATTCGCATGAAAAAGTTTCTCAAAAAATCTGTCGTTCGGAGTCGACTTCAAACTGTAGGTCCTTTATACAATTAACTAACCTTACTTTATTTTGTTCCTTTATTTATTCCTTTAAAAGAGAATTACTCAGAAGAATCGGGAGAAACAAGGTTTGTATCATCACCTACAGCATTGTAACCCATACTACGAAAGGTCTAAGAATGAGAATCAATTCCAAATTGCTGAAATATAGCACTACGGGAGTCATGTTCTAGATCCTCGAGATATTTTGTGTAAGTTCCTCTTTTGGGTTTCCTATTTTTTTAATTAATTGGGCAACAGTTAAGTAGAGATTGAATGATTGGAAATACTCTTCCAGGTTTACAAGAGGTCATAAGGAGAAGATAATAGCATATTCTATTAGGAACCCTGGTACCTGAGGTCAATTAAACTTGTGGGTTTAATGCCTGTCCGGAGATCTACCTTACGGTGCTCAATAGAATGAGCGAAACCAAATAACTGACAAGCGCCTCGCATATGTATTTAATACTACAAGCGAGTACCAATTGGAAAACATGAATTTGGTCATAAAAATCCTCATTGGTTAGGGGCCTGTGACTATTTAAACTCCTTATGTTCTGTGTCTGACGGCACACCGTTAAGAGTGTAACACCAAGCCCTCTCCGCCATTCAGTTTAAAACCACAACCACCACATAGCTCCCCAAAGAACCTCATCGTAATCAGGCAGAAATAAAGCCGCTGGGGCTCCCATCACCTTTGATACCAGAAATAAGGCTCCGGTCAGACTTCGTTGTATAAACTCCTACTACCAGTTAAGTCCCAAATCGGTCTGTACTAGAAATGGTGTCAATAGATTACATCTACGGCATAAGGCATTTGGGTAACTAAAGCGATACCCTTGATTCCCTCAATATGCTGCTACATCTACTACCAGTAGACCTGATTATTCTGATAACAGCGATTTGTGGCGTTGTGATACGCTTATTCTCTGGAGTGTGAAACACTGAAATCTACATACGTGCTCTCATTGAAGGATTATATGTACTTACTTACTTAATTGGTCATTATAACATAGTTTCTCCCATCACCCATGTTGTGTGTGCGGTAATTTTATCCATGAATGGCGTTGCTGAGAAGAAGTCGCCGAAAGATAATTTGTTTTTTATATTTCGTTTTGCCTGAGGTGTCTGAGCTGGTGTTTAAACCACAAGATCGCGACAGCGACTTCACTTAAGGAATGGAATTGTCCTATCAATAGATTCCAACATTAAGGTCTACACGAATGACTCGACGTCAACCTGCACCTCTCCAGAACAGTTTTCCTGACAGCGAACACTTAAACACAACTCTAGACTCACGCTGTCCCCGTGTTTTTTTTAATATAAATTACAACGACCTCGTAGCATTACAAGATACCTCGTCCTAGTTAAAAACGTACAAAATTTTTGGGAATTTTATCAAAAGTGGTACTAGAACCAATGCCCTGGTAAGAGTTGACATTAAAGGCTAAGGTACCAGTCGATCTGTTTATGATTCGAGGGGGAGCGAAAATAATCCATTATTCCCTGGGCAATAAAGACAGTGAAGGCGATTACTGGCCCTCTGGCAATAGATTTTCCACACATTTGGCCTTGAGTTCACTTAAGTAACGTCTTTCGCTCCCTGTATAGAACACGATTTTCTTTAAAAAATCAAACCAGAAGAAAGAAGAAAAAAATGTGAATACAAATGTTCGTATTCCTTACGAAAAATTGTTTTAAAAAATTTCCGTTTTTTTTCATCTGCCACCACTAGCAGTTGATTGAAACCCTTAAACAAGCCAAACACTGTTTATCTAACACTCTCGCTAACTTCTTACTCGCTGCCATAAAATAAAAACAACCGAGAGAGTCGTTTTGGGGCAATATTTAAACGTTTCTAAAATGTTTTAATAGGCCATTATAATAGAGCCGTCATAAAAGATTTACAAGATAGACTGTCTCTTCTGCTTGTTCTTCTTCTGCATGTTTGTACGTAAGTATATGTTTAATAATAATACATGAGAGAGGCCACCCTAAAGCTGCACGTGTCAATGACAGTCACAGTCTCAGTCACAGTAAAAACCCTTTAAATTAAATCATCATCATCATGAGTAGGTTCTCACTCCCTCTTTTTCATTCTCATTTCTTTGTCTAGGAACATAAAAAATACAACAACATCCTTAGCCTGGGCTATGCTGGCAGCAGTAATAACAATAAGAGCCAGCTTGAACACAAAGCCGCAACAGCTACAAACCCATTCAACACGCCGACAAGAAGTAGTTGTGTTGTCGTCTTATATTTAAATTTAGTTTTTTTCATTTTCTCTTTTAGCCTCAGGGAGAGTAAGAAGAGGCAGAGTAGTACACATTCACTCATTGACGCATACATTGAAACAATTATTAGAGCTGTTTAGACATGTTCGCTGAGTAATTAAAATCAAAAAAGGGTGGATGGATTGACTGCGTGCGTATGTATTTGTGAGTGTGAGTAAAATTTATATTAGCAGAGGGAGAGAGAGAGGGGGAGAGAAAGGGAGAAAGAATGTCTTTCAGTTGAATTGAATTAAAATTTTAAGGAAAATACTGTTGAGCTTTCAAAGTGATGGGAAATTTTGTTTGAAATTTGAAATAAATTTCGAGGCGAAGTAAAGCTTGTAAAATTGTGTGTGCAACAGCTAATGTGTGATAACAGTAATCAATTTGAAGGCAAAGAAATCCATAGAAAAATTGTACGTTTACATTTTTTTACAAACAGGCAGGCAGTCAAAAATCTCGCCATGAAAAGGTTTTCAAAATCTATCCTTCAGAGTTGTTGTTACACTGT
Source organism: Sarcophaga carnaria (assembly GCA_958299815.1). Lineage (NCBI taxonomy): Eukaryota > Metazoa > Arthropoda > Insecta > Diptera > Sarcophagidae > Sarcophaga > Sarcophaga carnaria. The sequence goes on from OY283153.1 coordinate 12,401,178, forward strand.
GGGTCCAGTCACTCATGAATAAAATGAACAAACACCACATGGGTGGTGTGAGAAGGTAGGTTGTAATCCTGGCTAAAGAGTTGTAATACCCCATTAAAAAAGTACTACAGTCCATATGACTCTAAGAAAATAATGAGAAGCAGAGTAAAGGAAGCGTAGCCAGACTGCCAAAACTCTTTGAGTAGTAACACTGTATCTGACAGATTTGTTGATTTGCGTCAGAAACACTCGATAGTGTTCAATAACAGATGACAGCTATGTTAGGTTTTCTTGTAAAGAAAATTGTGCGATATCGAAAGATATCAGGCATTCTACACAGTTCTCCTAACTAAACAAGAGATTTGTCTGTTGCAGCAGTTTCTAGACTGATAGGGTTGCCATCTACAATTGCCAAATTACAACTCGCTCTGTAAAACTGTGTTGGATTGTTGTATTAAGGGTAATAGTGAGCAAAATTGAAGGACATAAGGAATCCCACACTTTTTTAAGATATAGTACTGCCCTGACCTTGCTCTGATTTCTAATGTGGGTGTTATCTTCTATAGACGATAAGGGGTTAGGAAGGTTCCTGGATTGAAAGAAATTGAGGTTTTAAAATTCGAAACCTTTTGTGAAATTTTTTTTATCATCAATCCGTATGGCTCGTGTTCGTAGTCAAGCACTTTAACAACAGCACACCAAATTTTTGCCTTTGTCACGAGGAATACCCGCTTTAGACAAGACAAGACAAGATAAGACAAGGCAAGAAAAGGCAAGACAAGACAAGAAAAGACAAGACAAGACAAGACAAGACAAGAGAAGACAAGACAAGACAAGACAAGATAAGACAAGATAAGACAAGACAAGAAAAAACACGACAAGACAAGACAAGACAAAACAAGACAAGACGAAAGAAGACAAGACAAAACAAGACAAGACAAGACAAGACAAAACAAGTCAGGACTGAAAAAGAGAAGACAAAAAAGAAAAGACAAAACAAAATAAGACAAGACAAGACTGATTCATTGGTTATGCCACTGCTACTGTTGTACACATTTTTTCTTTAAGTTTCAGACATATTTATCAGTCTGGCGTCTATTTCCGGGAGATAAAATGATGACGTTAGCTGGTATCTAATTTCAGCTGCAGTGGATGCATCATAGGGCAGCCGCCCATTATAAGAAACTCTATCGTCTTCTTTAGCTCTATGTGCCTAGATTTTGTTTTCATTAGAACAGAGAATATATTTTAAGGGAAATTAGCCCTCCAAGTAAACAACTTAAGCTTTTAGGCCATAAAACATAAATTATTTATGAAATGCCTTCACAATTTCGTTCGTTCATTCCTCAAAATTAGCACTTAAACACTACCACGCCAAACGGTTTTATTGCCAAAAATTTTTTTTAAATATTCTTCCTCTCTCCGTCTCGTATTCCACACTCAAAAATTTTGGCAAAATTTCAAAATAAAATGGCAGCCTTTTGAGACGAACGAATGTTTATAAACCATCAGCCGTACGATGAAAATTCATTTGATTTGCTTTCCTTGCCTCTTTCTGTGGACCTGTCAAGATGGAATTCATTGCTTAAGTGATGACGATAGGCCTCAACAGAAAAAAAAAAATTGCATTCAATTGCATTCAATTGCAATTCAATTGTATTGAATTGTTACTTTCGTCAACGTTGAATAATATGAGTGGCAACACACACACATTCACACGCCTATATACACTAACACATACGAGTACATTATGGCAGCGTACTGTTACTATATGAAGTTCTGTGATTGCAACGGGGGAATACATATGTAATGTCTGTATGTGTAGACGTGGCTGTGGTGTGTAAGCATCCCAGTTAAAAGTAAGTGGCGGCTGTTGAACAATTACCATTTTTTAGCCAATTTTTTCTCTTCTTTTTTAACAGCATCTCGTTTTTTTTTTGATTTTTTTCGTTCCACAATTTGTGGTGAAAGGCGACAATTTATTGTTGATTTTGTCGAGTGCTTTTAAATCGAATTGATAGTCGACGATTGCGGCTGCTGCTGTTGTTGCAACAAGAAAAATGCGAAATAAATTTAGAGCCGTGAAAAAAAGAAACATTTTTGTGATTCAGAAAGAGTGCGAGTGGATATACAAAGAAACTTTGTTTATCAATAATTTGGTATCACCCTTCCATCCTACACTTTATATTTCTACGGGTCATTCATTGAGGTCATTTACAAATAATTCACGATTTCTAGTGAATACGTCTATGTATAGAGTACGTTAACCGTCATAGAATATTACTGGAACAGTCTGTTGAGAGACGTTCTTCTATTTTTATCACATTCATTGACTTCGAGAAAATTTTTGATACTCTGGCGCATGACATACAGTGGTGACCTTATAATTAGAAACGTTGTTTCTGGAACAGAGTTCTCTGGAGTGACAAATCTAAGTTTAATTTGTCCCAATCTGATGGAAAAACGTATGTAATACGTCCTCCAAACAAATCCTTTGATCCCAGGTACACAGTGAAAACTATAAAACAAATTAACAAACATACATGTTGCTAAGTCGTTTCTAATTGTAAGGCCACCGCTGTACATATTACTATGCCGACCTTGAATGCAAGCAAGTACCGTAAACACTATGCACAGATACTAAAGGGTCCGCCAAATAACTTTTTTTTTTGAAAATGCTTTAAAAAAAAACTGCGGAGTATTTTCTCAAATTTGTTTTTTTATTTGAAAGTACAATCCTTCCGGTTAATAACGGAAAATAATTTCATTCAAATGGCTGCCTCGGCTGGCCATGCAGTAGCCTACACGATCAGTCCAATTTTTAAGCACATTATCGATTGCGTGCAACTATATTTCACCAATTTCTTCACGAATATTGTCCTTTAAAGCGTCAATTGTCTCTGGCTTGTCGGCATAACACTTGTCTTTGACGGCACCCCACAAATAATATTCCAACGGTGTCAAATCACAGCTCCGAGGTGGCCAAACGACATCAACTCTGCGGTCGCGAAACATCGAGTGTAGCTTCGGCTCTGTGGCACGTAGCGCCGTCCTATTGAAACCAAATGTTGCCAATATCCTCCTCTTCAATTTTTGTAAACAAAAATTCGTTCAACATAGCCCGATAACGATCGCCATTGACTGTAGCGGGCACTCCTTGCTCATTTTCGACGAAAAACGGCCCAATTATGCCTTTGGACCAAATTCCGCACCAAACAGTGACTCGTTTTGGGTGCGACGGCTTTTCAATGTATGCGTGCGGGTTTTCTGTGCCCCCAAATGCGACAATTTTGCTTGTTTACATACCCGCCAAGATCAAAATGAGCTTCATCTGAACAGATGATTTTTTCTTGCCAAAATCGGCATCTTCTGTAAGTCGATCGCAGGCCCACTTAGCGAAGCGAAAAGGCATTGGATGGTCCAGCGGAAGGATAAAGCTAATTATCTGTCAAATCAGACATGAGCTAAGTGTTACCATTAACGAAATAAGCACTAGTTGAAAAAAAAACGTTAGATGGCGGACCCGATAGCAAACATTTTAAGGCGTAAAATTCCCGTGAACAGTGATGCCCGGCAGAGTTTTGCAATTTCCCCACTGCTTACTTTATTGGTCATTACAACCCTTTGATCCGGGTTACAATCTAGCTTATCACACCACGCAAGCTGTGTGTGTGTGTGTCTTAAATTTAAAAATGAGTGACAAGACCTGCAGTTTAAAGTCAACTTCAAAGGACAGATTTCTGAGAAACTTTTCATTGCAATTTGGTTTTATTCACAGAGCTTTTGCCAGAAGGCTGATGAGAAATTTTTTCGAATTTCGTTTTGTTCGGTATAACTCAGCTGGGACTTGAACCACGGGTTCGCGTCTAATACAAGCGACTACGAAGACCATAATGTCCCCGTTGCTTTTTAATACCTTGTGCTGGATATAGTGAGAAGAATTGCGAAATGAGAGAAGACAGGGGCATCTCTTACAGTAGGAATAAGCGGCTAGAGGAATTACTAAGCCGAGAAATGCTCTTTATAGCTGCCAGAAAGCAAAAAAGGCTAAACTAGGGTATCAATCCTCAAAATGTATACAGATTGTACGATATTGTAATCAATTCAACTGTATTCCACAGTGCCACGGCTTGATTGTGGGCTTTGAAGAAAAGGAATCATCGAAAACGGTTGGGTGTATTATGCTCATAGGGCAACATTATCGACGGCATTATTTACTCTCCATAACTGACTCCCACCAGATAAATTGGCAAAACTAATGGCTGCGAACGCAGCAATCCGACGGAATGCCACAAGAGAATGGAAGTACAGGAGCTGTGGCCAAAATTGTCACAATGTCTGCCGGGAGACTATGATTGCCCTGCCAACAAATTCTAATTCTATTGGATATTCGAAGAGGAAAATGGAATTGAAATGTTTTTGTTCGAAAAATCTTCATGTCATTCAATATTTGGCATTCCGAATGCGCTCTATCTAGAGTATCATTGACGAATATTTGAACGATTTATTGCTCAAAGAATGTCTTCTAAAGGTTTTTCAAACGAAGATATTTCTTTTTTATATTTAAAGATGCCGTACACTTAGAATAGGCTTTGTGGTGACATAGAAAGGAATCACGAAAGCAGTTGCAGAAGACAGCATGCAGTCTACATATGGAATGGGAAAGTCCATAAAGAGACGGAGAACTTAAGAAAAACCTGCAAATATTTTTAAGACAAAATTTAGAAAGAAAAACTTGACCTTTACTGGTGTTCAATTTTTGCTTTTCATTTGTGGCAAACATGCCACACACCGTTTTAAGTTGCACAGTGCAAGATAAACCAACAAATTGAATAGAATTTTAATTCAAACTTTTTTGTTGTTGTTGTTGTTGGTATTGTTGAAACAGAATTAAAAAATTTTTCTTCCTTTCTTGCTCTCTTGCACTCTCTTTTATATTGTCGTTGCTATTGTTGTTGCTTTTATTGTATGTTTTGTGTTCCTTGTTCATCTTCATCTTCTTTTTTATTTATAAAATAATTCTGACCTTGTGACCGGATAAGGCATAGTAATACGACAACAACAACAACAATAGCAATGAAAATTTTTTTTGCTAAATTAAATGTATTTATTCATTTGCAATATGCTTGTATTAGTGGAAAGCATAAGTTGTTATTCTCTATAAGTATAAATGAATGTGTATGTGTGTGTGAGGTCGTAAGTGAAAGGTTAAACAAGTCTCTCTCTGTGTGTGTGTGTGTGTCTATGTTTTATTGTAGATTTTTAAGCCGTTAACAATGCCAATCTTATTCTCGCTTTCTCTCTCTCTTTTTTTCTTGATTTTCTCAATGTTTTTTTTATTCTAGTGGCTGTTGTTGTTGTTGCCATTGCTGTTAATTTAGAAAGACTTAAAGATTTTATAGGCGTTTTTACATGGTGCACTTATGTATGTATGCATGCACGGAAATTAAATTTTTTTATTTTTTAAATTCTTCAATATTTTCGTCGCCGTTTACGAACACGTACATCTCTAGGCATTGAGTGACGGGAGATACTTTGTACCAAAGCGCTATTTATTCATCTGTCGCGAAGGCTAATTTCCAAAAAAGGGTAACGCTCAACCAATAAGATTCAAGAGAAGCTGTGTCTTTACTTTGACAGTAAACAACAGCCGTCTTGTTGAAGCTACTTCTGTGAAATTAGGGCTGACTTCCAAAATGTTAGTTGCTTTGTGTTTAAACAATGTATAGTGTTCCATAAAGCCGCTATACAAAATGTTTACAATGTGTACTATTTCAAAGCGTCGGCAATGTGTATTTTTAACGCAGTCAAAAAGCAATCAGGCATCGGATTTATAGTTGATGCATTGTTTGGTTACTTTGCATATCTACATAGTTTACATACAGTAGTAGAACTCCATACAAACTTTGTATTGATACATTTTGAAGGTCAGCCTAGTTGTCATTTATGCAGTCTGCTTTGGTTAATCGCTTCAGGCCGCCACAGATAACGAGATGTGTTCATTGAGTGGCCTCAGAAGCAATTGAACCAAATCATCTTCAGCGATTAGGCCCATTACTGCATGATACGGTACATGAGCAAACAAAATTGTCGAATTGGGTACGATTCCAATTCAAATTGGAAGCCAGAGCGTTCAATGCATCAAAAAAAAAAACTCACAGTTTGGAGTGGATTTTAAATTGGCTTCGTTTTCCGCCCATATATCTTTGAGAACGACGTTGGCTAGGCCATCATTATTAACGGCGAGCTCTGTATTGCCGTGAATTGGCTGATCAGGTTACCAACGACATGTAGTTTCAACAGGACGAAGCTATGTGTCACACAGCTCATGCCAAATTAGATATTCTGCACGAGCGATTTGAGGGACTGATCATCTCACGTGGATATTAAAGGATCATCTCACGAAATTGTGCTATTTGACCGTGTTTGTCATTTGACCAGTGCAACGTGCCACACAGCTCATTACACATTGGATGCTCTGCTCGAGCAATATGAGAAAATTATCATAACACGTGAAGGCAATGTGAACATGACAACGAGATCGTGCTATTTGGCTGTGTTTGTCATTTGAATTTCTCTTGTAGGCTTTTCTTAAATCACAGATGTATGTGAATAAGCCCTAAACTTCGGGAGGTACTCAAAGCTAACGTCGACGTCAAGGGATATGGGTTTAAAAAGGAAATGGAAGTTGCAAACGTAAGAGTAAAAAATGTATTAAAATGTCAAAGGCCACTGGTTCTTTGAGTCTGTATTTGGTAAAATATTTCATGTATTCCCATCAGCGAAACTTTGTGTGATTTATGCGGTACAGTCATGGAATTTGACATTTCGAATGAGCTCTACCTAGAGTATGCATGGCGGATATTTGAACAATTTGTTCCTTAAATAATTCAGTGAAAAGGTCTTGTATTTTTCTTAACAAATAGGCATGGAGGCTTCGAAATTTGCTCCCAAACATAGCATGTTCCTACGTAGTACGCGCATGCCTCATAAAGCACATTCACCAATGAATCCAATGGTTCGCACAATGCATGACAGAGAACACGTCTGTCTATCTGTATTTGAGACATTCTTCCTGAGGAATTTCTTGCAGCCCCATACGATATAGAAAGACGAGAAACTAATGTTCAAAAACTTCCTGCCCTTCGTTGATACTACAACGAAATGTCTCAGGCGAAATTTAATCCACGGGCTTATGTCTAATAAGCCAATAGATTACATACTAGACTATAACTGCTTACGAAGAGGTAGGTACCAAACCTACCAAAGATTACCAAAGCTCACTTGAGCACGCTTAGTAGCCCGTTGTGATGCCACAGGTAACCGCAGTCCCTAACCGGAACGAATTCCACCAAACTCTAGGGAAGAAGTTGGTCAGTGCAACAATGATGCAACAACAAATCGTAAACTAATGGTATTCAATCGCCTTCCAGTGTGTACAACTTAAAGGCAAGTGTAAAAAGAAATCCTCAAACACTTCTTCTCTTTAATGCCCACAATTCCTTTGAGGCCTTTAAGAAACTCTCATGAAAGTTAGAGTTTCAGAAACTCTTAAAAATTCTATGTTTATACACTAGACTGCCATAGAAAAATTGCTTCTCCTGCATTTTTAAATACTCAGACAATACTCTGCTATTTTATTAGTTGTTTACTTTGCTTTAATATTTTTTAATAAATTCACAAACACAAATGCAAGCAGAACCCCAGAGAGAAAAAACAAACTATTGAAGAGAAGAGAATAGAATTGAACAGAATAGATGTTGTTCTACATACAACAACAACAACGAACAACAATAAACAACTATTTTACTATTGTTATACAATCTTTAATACAAATTATTATTATTATTATTATTGTAGATATTGTTGTTGTTCTTGTAGTTTATTTAATACTTTAGACGTTACCCTTGACCTTTTTTTTGCTTGCATCCTTCCTCTCTTTAATCACTCTGTCTCTCTATTTCTCCTACTGTCTCTGTCATGCTCTCAATAGAATATTTTACTTAACCAAGCCTTTATTTAGATTTTTGTACTCTCCCTCTCTTTCCTTCCCTCTCTCTATCGCGCTCTAGTCATAATATTCTGTTCCGTACAAACATATTTATTTTACTGTCGAATGTTGTTGAATATCCATTCCACCATATTTGACATGTCATTTGTAACAACAACAGACAACAACAATAGCAATAACAACAAATGAAATATTATTAACAATATTTTATCGAGAAAAAGAAATTCCATTCGTTTCGTTTTACACAATGTTTTCTCAACGATATGCTAGCAAAGGATCAGAGAAAAAGGAAATTGAACGAAATTCTTAGATTGTGTTAGGAATTCCTAGCTTAAAATTAATTTTTCTATTTTAGTCGTACAATATACTGATCATAAGGATTATGAACAAACATACATACATACATAATTGCTCATTATAACCCTTTAGTCAAGATTACGACCTAGTTTCTCACACCACTTACGTTGTGTGTGTTAATTTTATACATGAGCGGCGGGATCTACAGTTTAACGTCGACTCCGAACGACAGATTTTTAAGAAACTTTTCATGGCAATTTTTTATTTACTCTTAGAGTTTTTGCTAGAAATCTGCTGAGAGGAAGTCGCCGAAGGAATTTTTTTTATATTTCGTTCAGGAAATGCCTGACCTGCGGTTTGAACCGAGGCCTCTCGTCAAATAAGTATTCCAAGTATTATTCCAAGTAGTATTCCAAGAATCTATAGAACGTATGTAAATTATTGGCTGGATGTGACATAATCATCGTACTTTCGTGAGAATTCTATTCATTAGGAATTGCATTAAAAATCAGCAAACTTAGGATTAACAACGCAGTGGAAGATTCCTCGAACAGCACATGGCCAGCTTTGGATACGCGGAAGACAGAGTACCAACTCTTGCCAAAGTTAGATAGAAGGTAGCACGGAAAGTCCACACAAATTTCAAAAGAAGGAACTCAGTATTACTGTTCAAATCCTTGCATACATACATACATAATTGGCCATTACAACCGTTTAGTTAGGATTACGACCTAGTTTCTCACACCACATATGTTGTGTGTGTTAATTTTTATACATGAGAGGCGGGACCAAACAGTTTAAAGTCGACTCCGAACGGCAGATTTTTGAGAAACTTTTCATGGCAATTTTTATTTATTTTCAGAGTGTTTTTGCTAGAAATCTGCTGTGAGGAAGTCACCGAACCGAAGCCTCACGTCTAATAAGACACCCAATACACGCCTACTAGACTGCTGCGACATACAGTAAAGCGCCTTCAATAAAAATTGCAATGTGAAGCTTCTTGATAACGTGAAGAGATTAGTTACACGATACATGATACCTTACAAAGGCCCTCTCTACTTACTTAACCGATCACTTAGTTAACTTTAGTCAGAATTACAACCTAGCTTCGCACACCACCCATGTTGTGTGAGGTGATTCTACACATCAGTGGCCCTCTTGTTATGCTTAATTGTCTTCTATTCTAAATACTGATCAGAGCTGCTTCATGCCCTTACAGGTTGTCACAATATCCCCACTGATATTTCCCTACCCTGTTTGAGGATCCTCCTTTATGCTCTGTCAGGCTGTCACATTATTCACTCTTGTACTCCTCTGCCCTTTTGTTTACTCCCAGAGTGTTTTTTTGCCAGAAATCTGCTGAGAGGAAGTCGCCGAAGAAATATTTTTTCATACTTCGGTTTTGTTGGAGATGTCTGACCTGGAGTTTGAACCGAGGACGCATGTCTAACAGGCCAACACACTACCTACTAGACTACAGGACAATGCATTCTAGGAAGTCATGTGAAATGCATTGTTCTTGGTCATATTGTTACGAAAATGGAAATGGTGTTACATCGTTTAACAATAAAATGATAAACAAAAGCTACAAAAACAAAAACAATGACTTTGTTTACATGATAAACAAGTAAGCAAAATATACCAACAACATCGGCATAAAAAAGGGGAAAAACAAGTAAACAAAAATTGCAACAACAAACAATGTAAACAAAATGCACAAACAATGAAATAATAATGTTTACATTTATGAAGATCTCGAGAAGGCGATTTTCAGATCATTCGATTCGATTTTAAGATCATTCATCAGACTGTTTACGTTGGCATATAAAAGCCAAGACAAAACAGCTCCGTTGTCTGCTCAGTAAAAATTCAGTCACTCTTGTGCAAAGATGCGTTGCGTGTGAAGGCAATAGTCATGGTCTCGAGATCTCCGCTATAAAGATCTGCCGAACAATTGTTAGTGTTTACGTAAAAGAGTGTAAAGAAGAATAACAAACAAAGTAAACTATTGTTGTTTACATCAAGTTGTTAACAGTGGCACACAGAATTGTGCGAACAATAAAGAATTTTAATTAAAATTAAAAACAAATTTATTTTTATTTTATTTGCAGTCTACGAACTCATATTTTAAACGTTTTTAAAAGGGTAAAAACGTAACAATATAATAACTTCAGGAGTGAAGCAAATTTTTTGTCACTTAATGGGTTCGGTACCCCTAACCTTCTCACCATACAAATATTCTCACTGCTCTGGCAAGGACATTGAGAGTTTAATGACCTTTATCAGAATCCCTGAATGATATCAAACACACCAAGAATGAGATCAAATAATTTTTATAATTTCGCCTGAGAGAGGTTGAACTGCTGTTTACCAGTAAGCCATAACGATATAGTGTGCCTTTAAATGGACAGCAATTGCTGATATCTTTGCTATAAAACTTGCGGCAAAAAATCGAAAAGTCCGCACATTTCCCAATAATGGAAAGAGTCGCAAAGCAACAACGTCAACAAACAAAGGCTTTTTCAATTGCTGCCCTCACAGTTCTCAAGTCTATTATGCTTACGCCCAACCAGCTTGGTTTTATCAACATATACGCCAGCATATATAAGAAATGTAATCAAAGCAATCAAAACATTGCATATAATGCAACAAATCGATAAAAAAATCGATTATTTAGTCATCCAAAAAGATCAAAAAGTTATCGATAAATATCTTCTAGCCAATGTTAAACACAAAATGATTGAATAACGTTAACATACCTGTAAATCTGGTGCTGATAATGGACCAGGTTGTGCCAGATCACAAGCTGATATCCAGGGATTAAGGCGTGTTAGTGCAAAATTACTTTCCAATATCGAACGATATCGATTGGGGCTATTGGGATCGTCTAACTCGGCCTTCGGATGTATTGTAGTTTTAGTTACTGTTTTTGTTGTTGTTGTTCTTGTGGTTGTGGTTACTGATCCCTTGTCAAGTGCATTTAGAGCTTCTGTTTCGGCTATCGAAGCAAGTTTTTCGTTGCTATTGCTCACTAAATGAGCATTGTAAACCATCGTTTCAACATTATCTTCTGATTCTGTTTCATGATCTTTTGCCCCACCATCATCAGTGTCATTATCATCATCATCGTTTTCAACATTGTTGCCAACATCAACATCATTATTGTTATCGTTATCATTATCGTTATCGCTATTGTCATGAGCCTGAATATTTTGTTTATTTTTCTGTTGCTGCTCATGATGCTGTTGCTCATGCTGATGCTGATGTTGATGATGATGCTGTTCCTGTTGTTGTTGGCGTACAAATTTCTCAAGAGCATTTTGCTGCTCCTGCTGATCTGGTAGCTCGTGTACAATGTCGGGAGCACCACTGCCACTGCCACTACCACTCGATGATTCGACTACAGACTCCGTGCCGCTGCTATAGTCCTCTTCGTTTGTGTCACCAATTTTGTCGTTTGTCAACTTAACCAAATGATCGAAGGACTCTTCCGACAGAAGATCGTCCTCGGCTACTAAGGCAAATATGTCGTCTTCGTCAAGCGATCTTGACGAATCGGCGGCGGTTAGTGAGGGAAAATGTACGGGTAGACCGCGGGCTAGTGTGGTTGTTGTCTGATCACTTAAAGCACTATCACTGCTGCTACTGCTGTCGACAGACGTTGTCAGAGCGTTTAACGTATCGTCCGAATCGTTGAGATTCTCGTTTGTGACGTCGTCAAGAGTTCCACTGCCGCTGCTCCTATAATTAACGTTGGCACTGCGCGTTCTTCTCTTTCGACGCCGTCGAAATTTAACGTGTGCACGACGCGTGTGTTTTGCCGCCGTTTGCGAAACACTATTCGATTCCGATCGCGAACGCGGATCGTCGTAATATTTGGCCAAATGCGAGGGCAGCGGATACGTGTAGGCGAAATAGTTCGACGTCGAGGGATATGAGTTTAAAGAGGATGTGGAAGTTGGAAACGTGCGAGTAAAAAATGTATTAAAAAAGTCAAAGGCCACGGGTTCTTTGGGCCTGTATTTGGTAAGATAGTGTGTTTGGTCGTTGCTGTTGTTGTTGTTGTCGTCGTCGTCGTCGTTGTCGCCGAACTCTTGTGGTTCTCTTAACGAAGGTGAAGCGTAAAAAACAAAATCTTCATAAACCTGCTGAGGTGATGATGACGTGGTTGTGATGGTGTCGCCTATTACTGTGGAGGATGATGACGTTGAGAGTGATGTGGTGGCGGTGGTTGGAAAGAAAATCGATGGCTTTGTTGTTGGTGGTGATAGTGTTGTTGTTGTTGTTGTTGGGGTAACAGTTAATAATTGGTATGTTCTTTTTGTGGTTGTAGTTGGTGGTAGTGTTGTTGTTATTGGTGGTGGTGGTGGTGGTGGTGACGACGTTGTTATTGTAGTCTTTGAACTGATGCTGCTGGTGCTGCCACGCCGAGCCCCCGAAATAAACGCAAGCGCCATCACGACCAGCCCGGGTCCTGGCCGCATATTGACCTCGGGTTCGGCGGTGCTAGCATGGTGCAGGCCCGCTTGAGACGCGCTTGCGACTCCAACTCAATGTCGGTAATGATGGGCTCATGGCCCCATCATCATTCTGTTTATGGTTAAATTTTCTTATCGACACAACGTTCAATCGACAACGTTTTACACTGTGTGCGAATTGTTTAATTTTTCTTCTTTCGTTCCTCTCTTCAATGGAGTCCAATGGAGTTCTGATATTTCTTGTATTTTTATTGTAACTTTTCTTCGTGTGTATTTTTAATAAAAATCTCATCGAGTGTCGTCGAGAATTTTTTTTGTTTTTTTTTTTTTTGTTTTAATCGTTTGTTTTGAGTATTTTTACGCGAAATCAACTCATAGTTTATAGAACCTGCAACGAGAAAATCATACAATTTAGTCAACATTTTAAATATTTTGGAAATAAATTAAAAAAGGGATTTTATACTATTATTCTGAATAAGCTAGGTACGTGGCTAGGTAGCTAACAAATAGGATAGGTACACGAATACCAGTGTAGTCCGTTATAATATTGCAATGAAACATACCCCCCTAATCCTCTTCTTACGCTGAATTCCCAATCTCTGTCTTCTACTGCTCAGTGTGTTCAAACCTTAGTGCCTCTTTCTTCTGTCACACAACGTTGGGTACGTACCCAGTAGATTATTTATCGGGTATATTTTCTCTTCATTCCAATTGTTCCCTCAATAAGAAAAACTTCACTAAAAACTGCAATTTCAGTCAGCCCAATAGCTACAAGGGATTGGTAGGCACCTCCCTGCACTTATTTGCATATGTACATACATAATTGGTCATTACAACCCTTCAGTCGGTATTACGATGTAGCTTCTCATGCCACTTATGTTGTGTGTGTGTTTTAATTTAATACATAAGTGGCGGCACCTACGCTTTAAAGTCGACTGCGAACGAAAGATTCTTGAGAAACTTTTCATGGCAAATTTTTATTAACTCTCGAGAGTTTTTGCCAGAAATCTGTTGAGAATAAGTCGCCGTAGGAATATTTCTTTTCGCATTTCGTTTTGTTCGAGATATCTGACCTGGGGCTTGAACCGTTTCCTTACGCGTAATAAGCCAACACACCTACTACAGCTATACTCTACAATGACCATGACAACTTATCTGCATGCTAGAGACCAAAAATGTGCTCGAGTGGTTCCCAAAATCCTACAAAAGAGAGGGAGGTCTATGTCACAAAAAATTTACCATACTCTCAGAGCTCAGTGTCCAGTTGAATAACCTAACGAGGCCTTAATAAATTTTCTTCCAAGGTTCAGTATACATTTCATCCTAGAACGGTTAAGCCTGCTTCATAATAGCCTGTAGACTACGGCAACTACGACGATCCAATAAGTACTTCTACAAATTTATGCAGAGATCGAGAAAATTGCTGGCCTATAAATCCAATAGGTAGGTAGTTAGGTTGGAGTGGAGTGGAGCTTAGATACCAAAAGCTCACTTGAGCACGCATATCGGCCTCTTGTAACACCACAGGTGAACGCAGTCCCTATACTGACCAAGTTCCACCAAACCAGGGAAGAAGGGAAAGTTGGTCAGCGCAAGGGCTGCATATTGAAAGCACGACTATCCTATGCTGGAAAACCAGCCCGAAAGTTTGATATCTGCACCTCGCAAGAGATGGGTATTGACAAAGAAAAGAGGTAACAGTCTCCTCTTCCTCAGCGGATATGCATCCACGACAGAAGTCGTTAAATGAAAGCTGTATACTTTCCGCGTGTCTTCCCATAACACAATGACCTGTAAGCAAGGCCACTGTGATTGAGATGACGTTACGATCAAGTCCGAGTAACTGATTGGTGCGCCTTCTATCCATCAAGGGCCAAGTGAGTCTAAAATCTCGATGGATATGAAAGCATTTTTCATCATAGTTTTCGAAGACGCTTCATTGACCTACAAATAATTCATCGAAAAAGAATCCTTGAGCGCTGCCTTCCTGACAGAATGACAAACTTAAATGCTTAGTAGCTGCCCTAATTTCCGTTAAAAAATGGAATAAGTATATATATACTCTATGTACGTATATATGTATGTATGCAGAATATGTATGTAGTTTATATAAATATATAAAAGGAAAGATGCACCGTATTTGTGAACTGAGACCAACGGCGTGTTTTTAAACCATGAGTGTTAAGGATTTATTGTGAAGATAAAAATCATTTTTAAAATAGTGGTAGATAGCTGTAAAAGACACAAACACTTTTTTAACACATTTTTCTAAGAAGGAAGCCCTAGATGAAATCTTAAAAAGGATTGAAGGATTATTTTGTTTCTTGGGGACAATATCAATTAATCAAATATGTCCTGTATTACTTTATGCTTTTCCTCTTTATTTACTTTAAGTTATTTTAATTGATCTTCTAAAAATACTTGTGTTTTTATTTACCACACAACAACTTTATTCTCACATTGTGTTTATGAAAATAAAAAAAGCTGTTCTACAGCATATTTTTGGGGGATACTCACACTATAATACACAGTTTTTTGTTGTTGCATTACACAGCTATTCCCATTGAAAAGTTATTAATCCATTACAGTTTGAAAAGTTTTCTTTTTAGACTTTTCAAATAACTCTTGTCAGCCATTGTATTGTGTGAGAGGCAAACAATACAAACACAAACACACAACAAGAAAAAAAAACACTTTCACTTTAAACACTTTTCTTCGAAGAGCATAAAAAAACAACACAACACAACAAAACAAAACAATTAAACACACGAACACGCACACACACTCACTCTCTCTTATAATACTAATCCAAAAGAGAAGACAATGAGACAATTAACGCACACAGGCACATGTAAACATAACACTAATTGGGAAATACTTTTCTGCCCATCGACAACAACAACGACAACAAATGCAAATAATTCGAGAAACGAGGAACGAAAAACTGAAAAAAAAACACAAAAGAGCACTTTATGTTGTTTTGTAGGTATTTTGTTATGCTCTTGGTTTTTGTTGTTGTTGTTCAGTTTAAATATTTTGTTGTTGTTGGGTTTTAGATTTCTTTTTTTTTTATAAATTTTAAATGTTTTACGTGATATTTTTATGCTGCTTTTTGTTTTTTTAAACTGAACGTTAAGGATGTGTTTAAAAACGAAAACGAATACGACAACGAAGACGACAGCGTTAAACACGAAGACGATGTTGGCAATATTAGAACGAAATATTAAAGCACGACGTACACGAGATGTTTGTTTTCTTTTTCCTTGTTTTTTTGTTGTTTTGTTTTTTTGTTGTTTTGATAACACAATTTTTTTTATTAGCCAGCCATGTTATAAATTAAAGGAATTTTATGTGGTGATGGAGAGAATAAAGAAAGTGAGAGAGAGAGAGGGAGTAAGGAGAGAGAAATAAAAAATGAAAACTGTGAAGTAAACGTTTAGTAGTAATTTTCGTTATTTTGTTTGCTTGTTTGTTTGTTATTAAATTATTATTGATTTGTTATTGACTAAAGGGAGAATGTTTTGTTTTTTTCTCTTTGCAGCGTTTTGTTTTTCTTTTTTGTAGTAATTGTGGTGTTGAAGTTGTTAATGCTGGTGGTGGATTTCTTTTTTTGAAAGTTTGCCTTGTGGAAAAAATATTTTTTGTGGGATTTTTTCTTTTCTTTTAAAGCAATTACTTGTTTATTTGATTTAATTTGATTTCTTTTGCTGGAAAACACTTTTTTCTTATGGTTTGGCTGGTATATTTATTTTTTATATTATTTTCCTTATTTTATTATGCTTGCTGCTGCTGTTTTATATGTAGTAACCTTGAAAAAAAAAATGGAAATTTTTAATTTAAAAATGAATTTGAATTTCTTTTAGTAGAGTATACGTTTTTAAAATTTTAAATTTAATATTTTTTACTATTAATTGTGTTTTATTTAATTACAGAATTTTTTTTTAATTTAATTTTATTTGTTTTAAGAAAAGCTTTCAAATGCTTGGTTTTTCTTTTCCACTGTCACATTTTTTTTTGTTAGTTTCGTGTTTTTTTTTGGTTCGTTTTTCTTCTTTTTTTTTTTTGGGTGTTTGCTTTATATAACGGTTTCACCAATTACTATTACTCTACTTGTTTCTTGCTCTCTGTCTCTCTCTGTGTTGTACTTCCAGTGCTCTTCTTTTTTTGTTGTTATTATGATTACTTTTTATTTACTCTTAACGTAACGGTATTTGCATAAAGCTTTTTTATTTGCTTTTGCTTTTTAGAGAGCAGAGAGAGAGAGAGCGAAAGCAAGAGAGTAAAACTAAAAGAGTATAAATCCTTAAATTAATTTATATTCCAATGATTTAGAGTTGCCATATGTTATAGATTTTCTTGATTTCTTATTTACACTAAGAAATTTTGTGTATTTTTTCTTTTCTTTTCTTTCTTTTTTTCTGTTAGTTTTTTGTAGTATTTGAGTGTAATTTTGTTCGTTTTTCTTGGTTTTCTAGTTTTTCTTTTGCTTGATTAGAATTTTCACACTTTTTACGAAATATCCGAATTAACGATGTTAAACGAATTGTCAAAAACTGAAGATAGAAAATCAACGAACTTATAATTTTGATTTCTTTTTCTCTCTTTTCTTTTTTTAGCACTTCGTTATACTTTTTTTCTACATAATCTTCTGGTTTAAACGTTAAGGCCTTATTAAAGGCTTTATTTATGAAAAAAATAAAAAATTTGAATTATTTTATTTTAAAAAAAAGGAAGGGAAAAATATAATATTTTAATCAAAAGCTTGTTATTAAAAAATCTCTAGAACGAGCTAGTTTAAAGCATTTTTTTTTATAAAATTTTATTGTATTTTAAGGAAGTTTTTTTTAGTTTTAAAAGAATTTCTCTATTTTTTTTGGCAATTTTTTCATTAATTTTCTTAAGTATTCTTTAACTATTAAGAAGTGTGTGTGTTTGTTTGAATGGTAAAATATTACCTTTTTTTAATTATATAACTCGTAAACGTAAACATATAACGCCATCACTATAATTTTTCTTTTTCGGTTTTTCTAGGTTTAGGCCACTTTTTTCTGTTACTCTTTCAGAACATTTTGAATACTTTTTTCCATTTTTTCTTGAAAGCAGCATATTTTTCTTAAAGAAAATAATTTTTTTTATTGTAAGAAAAGCCTAAGAAAATTGGAATTTTATTCTCTTAACATTTTATTTAATTTTTAATTTCGTTTTTCTTTAAGGAAAAAAAAAATGAATTGAATTTTCTTTTAAATTTTCCTTGTTTTTTTTTGTACGTTTTTTTTGCGTTTAACATCTAAATGGCGAAGATGCGCAAGCGAAAATTTCTTTTGTTCTTAAGCAAAAATCTGTTTTTTCACCCACAATTTTTCCTGGTGTTTTTTTCTTCATTTCACTTTTTTCTTTTATTTTTTTTTTAATACAGAAGAAAAGATTTTTTTTGTTAAAACTAAGAAAAAAAAAGAAGAAAAACGGTTTTTATGTTATATAAACTATGCTCCTCTAAAAAAAAGAAAGCCTTTGTGTTGTTATAACATTAACTTACTTCTTGGTTACTTAAGTAAACTTTTCATTTGAAATCCCTTTTCTATTTAAAGATTTTCTTTCTTTTTTTTTTTTTTTTAAAGGCTTTTTGTTTCAGAATTTTGTAATTAAATCCACAAAATTTTTCTTTCTCTCTTTCCTTCTTTACTTTTTATTTAATTTTATTTTTTAAATTTCATTTAAAGCCTTCTGTTTGAAATTTTTCTGTTTTAAAATTTTTTCTTTTTGTATTTGAATATGTTTTGTTATATGAATTTAATTTTTTATATTTTTTTTGTATTGTAGTAGAAAAAAGAAAAAGTATAATAAGGATTGCGCGTCGCAGGATTTTTAACCGTAACTACCCTGCTTCTTGGCTGATGGCCCCAAATGGCACTGACTGTAACACAATTGCAGATGGCGCTTAACTGGAAAGCCAATACAAAAGTGTACAATATTGTACGCCATTTTCGAACGAATCTATCTAACAAAGTAAAGCTTTACACTCTCTCTAGCTCTCTCTCTCTCTCTCTTCTACACTCTCTTAATACTTCCAATAGAAACTTTCCAATTACAACAATAAACATATGTTTACTTAATACATTCTCTGTACAATGCTTTAAATATTTTCGTGCTCTTTATTTACTTAAACAAGCTTTTACTTGCTCTCTCTCTCTCCTCTCTCTTACCTCTCTCTTTCTCTGTCCTCTCTCTCTCTCTCTCTCTCTTTGTGTTTCTCTTATATTTACTTTCTCCTTCAAATTTTCTTGTATTCCCTTTTGTATATTGATTCGCTTTGAACTACGTTTTCTTTGTATTTTCCGTGTGTGTGTGTATGTGCGTTTTCTATTCTGTTTTCCTTTCAGAATTGACAGATGTTCACGCACTTTATCATGTGCTTTTGTTAGTTGTTGTTGTTTGTTTATCTCTCTCTCTCTATCTCAGTCTCTCCTTTCTATTATATTCTTTCATTTTATCTTTATGTGTGTGTAATTCTGTATTTGATTTTTGAATTCTCTCTGTGTGTATATGTGTGTGTGTGTTTCTTATCAATTTTTTTTCTTGTTGTTCTTTGCCGTTTTCTTCTTCCCCGTTTTGTTTTTAAATTTCTTATCAGTTTCCGTTTCATTTTCTGTATTTTTACCGTTAACACTTGGCCTATTTGTTTGCCTAATCATCGTTAATCCTTTTTTAATCCTGCTTAAAATGTTGCTTTGTTTTGATTTTTATTTTGTTGCCAGTTGTTGTTGCCAGTTGTTGAAATTTATTTTAAAACATTTAAAATCTAAAACTTACTTACCTACTTAATTGGTCATTAACAACTCAATCAACGGATTTCGGCCTGCCTTGTTAAGAAGTGTTACTTCCTTCTAGGCTTTCGCCAGTTGATCATACCAAACGATGACAGGGTTTCCTTAATTTGGTCCTTCCGAAGCAGACAAGATCGGTAAACCCCGCATTAAATACCCGTTTCGCCATAACATTCTCAAGCATCCGAACGACATGACCGAGCCAACAACTTCTATGTCGTTGACGAGCTCATACCGATTTTGTTGCATTGGAAGTGGGAATCACTGCCAACTTTCACTGGACCAAAGACCTTATGGAAGGACGTTTCTTTCGAATACTCTGCAGGCTGCTACATCGTTGCTTAATAGTCTCCATGCTTCTGCTCTGTAAAGAAGCACAGGGTGGATGAGAGACTTGTGTGCGAGAGAGAGATCTCTGCTACTCGTTTACCAAGAGAGACCACAGTAGCACTTGTAGGCAAGAGTGATCTTGTCTCCAGACTGCCAACATTTTTGGTGGTAACGACAGAGCCAAGATAAACAAGTTCACTGACATTCACCGCATATTCCTACTTGCCGACACCACCCGGCATGCTTCGGAGTGGTGTATACAGTCTCTAGAGATCTAATACCCACCTTTCTATAATTCTGCATCACTCTCTGCATTCTGCACCGCTACACACACATAATTAGCCATTACAACCCTTTAGTCAGAATTACGACCTAGTTTCTCAAACCATTTATGTTATGTGTGTTAATTTTACGCATTAGCGGTGGGACCAGACAGTTTAAAGTCGACTCCAATCGAAAAATTTTTGAGAAACTTTTTATGGCAATTTTTTATTTATTCCCAGAGTTTTTGTCAGAGTTTCTGCAGAGAGAAAGTCGACGAGTCGTATTTCGTTTTAGTTGGAGATGCCTGTCCTGGGGTTTGAACTGTGGCCTCACGTCTATTAAGCCAACACGCTACTTACTAAACTACAGCGACTTCCAAGTCTGCTACATCGGTGCTTACTAGCATCCGGTAACGGCGGAGCCAAGATAAACCCATTCACTGACGATATTGAAAGTATAGTTATCGGCCTTAATTTGGGATCCAATATGCCTCGTGCCCTACTTGTCCCTACTTGCCCACATCATGCGGCATTTTTCGGAGTGGTGTACACAGCGATATAATGAAAACGTTTCTAGAATTCTGCACCATTCTCAAGCATTCTGCGCCGATAAACCATATATTCTGTTTTCAGAAGTATGCATAGAGTTGTTCAGTATCTAATTAAGGTATCCTTTCGAGCAGTTTAACCAGTTTAAGCTTTGCTTAATTGGCCTTTGATTATCTTTACAAACTTCAATTGGATAGACAATAAAATTCAGAAATCAGCAATTTTTGCATTCTAAATACTCTCACACACATCCTAATTGGGATAATGTCCAGAAATTCTCTTTCTTTTTGTATAACATACACACACGCACCTAGACATACACCTACTTCCAGTGTCTGTTTGCGTATGAAAATTTTTCTCTCATTAGCAAAGAAGAATATCCTCCGGGGGTGATTGCTTTCTGGCATAATAAAATCAAATTGTTTTCCTAATGGCTTATCAAATAAAATGAAATAATATCACACACAAACACACACGTATTTTGCTAAATTTTATTTTTGTGTGTGTGTGTAGACTTCTTCGGGCAGTTGTACGAATCGATCATCCATTCAAATTACAATTCAACGAGAACTTTGCATTTCATTTTTAACACAAACACAACAACAACCACATCAACAGCTAGCCGTAGAGGAGGAGAATGTAATGGCTTCTCTTTTGTATTTCTCTCGTGTGTTAAAAGCAAGAGAGAGAGAGAGAGAAATTGAAATAAAATGTAGGCAGCGTTGCCAAACAGACTGAAGTGAAGGTTTGACCAGCATAGTCATCGCAATATAATTCAAGTGGAAAATAGGTGAAGAATTTTAGCGCCGATTTCAAGTCTTGGCTTCATCAAATCCAACAATTTTGAAGAGTAAGGAAAAATATATGAAAATATTATTGGGAACTCAGTTAGTAGTCAATAAGTGATTGTAAGGACTCCATAAGGCTCTTTCACTCAAAATCGGATCTATTTCGGGTGTGTTCGAGGATAAAGTGGTATACCCGGTAACGAGATAAGATCCTCTCGTTAGTTCGGATTCACATTCTGAGTGCAACTTCCTAGCCAGTCTTAAGCCTTCCACCCTATCTACCTCTATGGACTTATAAGAACATGGGTTAAGCAAAAGGAGAAGAAACAAAGGAAAAATAGGCTGGGTAATCGCGAGTTTAAAAGTTTTTGGCGTTCTACAGATGATAGCAGACTTATGAGAACATGGCTTAAGGAAAAAGAGAAGCAATATACGAAGAATAGATCGGGTAATCCCGAGTATAGACGTTTTTGACGGACTACAGACGATAGCAGACTTATAAGGACAAGGGTTAAGGAGAAGGAGAAGAAACGCACGAAGAATAGATCGGGTAATAGCAAGTCTAGACTTTTTCGGCGTTCTACAGATGATAGCAGACTTATAAGAACCTGGGCTAAGGAAAAGGGAAAGCAATGTACGAAGAATAGATCGGGCAATCGCGAGTATAAATGTTTTTAGCGTTCTACAGATGATAGCAGACTTATAAGAACATGGGTTAAGGAAAAGTAGAAGAAACATTCGAAGAATAGATCGGGTAATCGCGAGTGTAGACGTTTTTGGCGTTCTACAGATGATAGCAGACTTACAAGAACCTGGGCTAAGGAAAAGGGAAAGCAATGTACGAAGAATAGATCGGGCAATCGCGAGTATAAATGTTTTTAGCGTTCTACAGATGATAGCAGACTTATAAGAACATGGGTTAAGGAAAAGTAGAAGAAACATTCGAAGAATAGATCGGGTAATCGCGAGTGTAGACGTTTTTGGCGTTCTACAGATGATAGCAGACTTACAAGAACCTGGGCTAAGGAAAAGGGAAAGCAATGTACGAAGAATAGATCGGGCAATCGCGAGTATAAATGTTTTTAGCGTTCTACAGATGATAGCAGACTTATAAGAACATGGGTTAAGGAAAAGTAGAAGAAACATTCGTAGAATAGATCGGGTAATCGCGAGTGTAGACGTTTTTGGCGTTCTACAGACGATAGCAGAACAGTTGTCGGTGTTGGCGTCGTTATACATCTATGCACTGCGGAAAAAAGCAACCAAATTTGCTTCTTAGTAAACTAAACGGCAACGCTGGTCATGGTTATCATTATTGTTATTACTTTCAACACAATTCCCCACAAAAATGTGTATGCACAGGCGTACATATATGTGCGACTGTATGTGTGAACGGCTATTAGTGTCGTTTGCATATGGTAAACGATGATGCGTGCCAGACAGCGAATGTTAAACAGCAACCAGCATACAACTACCAACTCACGCACACGTCTGCACACGTACATATGTTGTAGACCCGTCTACACTCGTTGTATATTGTAGCCGAGGTAATCAAACAATTTCCGATGTTTTTTTTTTTCTTTCAGTCTCTTGCTTTTTACAACCTAATGAGAGAGAAAATGGGAATTTACTGAACGCCTGTAAGCATGCCAGCAATTTTGTAAAGGAATTTTTTAAAAATGTTAATGGGGTATTGTGCCTACAATGAAATGTAAGTGATATTCATGAATAAAATCCATTCAAATCAATACTTTTAACAAATGCTCGACCCACAATGAATTACAACAATTACAAGTACAATGTCTACTATGAGTACCACAACAATAATAATAAAAAAGAGAAAACAAGCCCTTCCTTACTCGTTACAATCAAATAAAAATGACAACAAAATGCAGAAAGGAAGTTTAAGTCGCACTACTAGTGTTGACAACAACACACACACATATAATCGAGGTGATTTGGATCGGTGTGTGGGTATGAGTGCCATGAGACTAAGGGATATTGTGGGACCATTTACACAGGAAACCGGAATGAATATGTCAAACTTATTTGCAAAGCAATTCACACAACAACAATGCCTAGAAAAAAAGAACGAATTTCTATGGAACTGAATAATAAAAAATAAATAAAAAAACAGAAAAAAAAAACGGAAAAAATGGAAATAAAATGAAAAACACTTTACGAACAAAAATAAGTAATAAAATCAACAAAAAGAAAAGAAAAAAAATGAAATAAATGCTCTCACCATTCTATGAAATACCCACCAAAACTCTTCAATATACTCAATCCCTTCCTTGCAAGAGAAAGAAGGAAGGCGGCAGTAAAGAAAAATAGAAAAATTTGGTTTTTTTTTTGGTATTGTTTCTCAAGCTAAAATAAGTAATAAGACAGGACATGGCAGCTATAAATACAACAATCTGAGCGTTTTACAGTGGCTGCAAAGGTGCTCTTAAGTTAAGTTTTCTAAATAATTTCACGCAAAGTGAAATGTTAGAGTACGAGCTTGATTTTTACACAAGATTTTCGAAAAGAAAATAAGAATAGAAGTTATTACCGAGCCTCTGTTGCTGTTTACTCCAGAGCCAGTATGTCATTGTAACCATTATCAGTGAGGTTACTTACTTACTTAATTGGCCGTTAACAATCCGATTAACAGACTTTGGCATGCCTTAAAACATCCTTTCAGAAGCTTCTGCTTCTTTTGTGCTTTCGCCAATTGGTCGTACTAATCGATGACATTTCTTCCAGATTTGGTCCTTCCAACGCAAACAAGGTCATCCTCTTCATGCATCTTCATTCTTTGGCATCATGATACCCGTATCATCATTCTCCCTCAAATGACATGGCCGAGCCTGCGCTGCCCCTGGACCTTAATACACTGCACAACGTTAATGTCGTTGAGGAGCTCATATAGCTCATTGTTGGATGGTATGCGATGCAATGGACCGAAGATCCTACGTAGGACTTTCCTCTCGAATACTCTCAAGGCTGCTGCATCAGTGCTTAATGGTGTCCAGGCTTCTGCGCCATAAAAATGGAGGGGGAGAATGAGCGTCTTGTAGAATATTAGTTTTGTCGTACGAGAGAGGCCTCGGCTACTTAATTGCCTAGTGAGACCACAGTAGCACCTGTTGGCAAGAGTGATCCTGCGCTTGATTTCCAGACTGACATCATTTTTGATGGTAATGGCCTAGCTAAACGAATTCCTTGACTATATCAAAAGTATTAGTGAAGTGCAATTAATACTTCCATACATTTTTTATGGCAGGGCCATCTACCGACAATTTTTATATGAACTTTTTGGAATAGTCGATGTAATGAAATGCTAATGAAATTTCTCAATGTTTGCCTAAACAAATGATGATATTATGTTGCAAGGATTTTAAATGGAAACGAAAAATCCCAATCATGGCTTTTAAAGACTTAGTGAAGCAGAGAAAAAATTGGTGACACAAACGAAAAGGACTATAGGAGCGGCACGCAGTCTGTAGTCGAATCATCTAGTGGTAGTGGCAGTGGCAGTGGTGCTCTCGTTATTGTACACGAGCTACCAGATCAGCAGGAGCAGCAAAATGCTCTTGAGAAATTTGTACGCCAACATCAACAGGAGCAACAACAGGAACTGCGTCATCAGCACGAGCAACAGCCTGAGCAGCAACAGAAGAAAAACAAAATTCTTAGGCTCACAGCAACAGCGATAACGATAACGATAACGATAATGAAAACGATAACAATAATGATGTTGATGTTGATCAAGATAATAATGATCAGCTGGTCAATAATGTTAAGAACTCAGGCTTGATTGATGTCGCCGTGGTCTAGTAGGTAGTGTGTTGGCTTATTAGACGCAAAAGCCTGGGTTCCAGCCCCAGGCCAGGCATCAAAGACAAACCACAAAAAGTATTTCTTCGGCAACATTCTCTCAGCAGATTTCTGGCAAAAACTCTGCGAGTAAATAAAATTGCCATGAAAAGTTTCTCAAAAAAATCTGTCATTCGGAGTCGACTATAAACTGCAGATCCCACCACTCATGTCTAAAAATTAACGCACACAACATAGGTGGTGTGAGAAGCTAGATTGGAATCCTGACTGAAGGGTTGTAATGACCAATTATGTGTGTATGTACTCAGGCTTGATTATGTGCAGAAATTGTGATTTTTGTATTCTTCGTCGTTTTATTAAGGCCGTTATTTTGACTTCTGCGTGCTACTCTTTCCCAAAAGGTTACGCTGCCTGTCCTTCCCACCATACTGGTTGTAGGTATTCTTTACTGGGTGCTTTGAAGGCTGCTGAATGGAATATCATGATGATGCCTGGGATGCTTAGTTTTATAGTCAAGAACATTTCTGCACGTCAACATTTGGCTCATGTAATACCTACATACATACATAATTGGTCATTACAACCCTTCAGTCAGTATTACAACCTAGCTTCTCACACCACTTAGGTTGTGCGAGTTAACTTTTATACATTAGTGGCGGGACTCGTGTTGATGAACAAAATATTTCTTTTTTGGAGAAAGTTTTCTTAGCAATTTTATGAGTTTTTGCCAGAAGTATGCTGAGAGGCAGTTTTTGTTGAAAAGTTAACTACTAAGCCAATATACTAGCTACTAAACTATGGCGGCTACATGTCATAACAGTGATAATTCCACTGTGCCACAAATTTATTGAATGAAACTTTGAAATCAAATATCTTAACTACACGTACATACATACATACAAACATATCCAAATACTTACATACATCCAACAGCCCATATAAAAACGCAAAAGAAATGAAATACAAAAGCAAATACGCGAAAAAAACAGAAGGAAAATTGAAAAAAGAATGAATGAATGAATGAAAGAATAACGATTTTATTTGTTCTCTTCTGTTCGCTTTTCATTTTCTTAAAAAGAAGAAGAAAAAGAAGAAGAAGCACAATAACTATTATTTTATTTTGACCTTTCCTTTCGTTCTACTGATCAAATGTTTATATGAACCAAAGGCACACATATACACACGCATAAAATAAAGGAAAAAACAACGAAAATAAAAACAAATTATTTGCAAATATTTGTTGTTTGCTTATACACGTTATTAACACACACACATTCTGCCATATACACACTTATACACCCACACCGTAAGGTAGCGGATTAGAATTCTAGCACAGTGGTTCCCTGCTTGTCGTAAAACTCGCCATCAGTTTATGGAGGAAAAAAATTAAAAAAAAAAATACGACAATAATTAGGGTTTGATAAGGAGCTGTTAAGGAAAATGTTGTTGTTGTTGTTTTTTATTATTATTTAATGATTATTTGTTAACATTACGAATATATAATCACACAATCTTTCAAGTTTAAGAGTATTTTTATAATTCCTTTTGAATTTCTTCAATAGACTGGAGACTGCATTTCTTGGCACAGGAAATGAAGAAAATGTTTCTTTTTATTTGTCAAATACAAATACGACACACTACTTACTAGGTTACAGTGACTTCTGAATTTGCAACAACTTAAACAAGCATAAATTAGGCTGAATTTGACCAGCGGCATGGGCTAAATTGGCTTTTGAGTACTTCCTAGAGCTTGTGGCTTAAGAAAAGCCTACAAAAAAAAGTTCAAAGTTTAAATTTCAAATAGCACGATCTCGGTGGCCAGTTCACAACAGCTCCATGTAAGATGAAAATATCCTCAAATCATTTGCGCAGAATATGCAATGTGGCATGAGCTGTGTGGTCGCTCTGTTGAAACCACATGTCATTGGTGTTCAAATCAATCAATTCAGACCAAAAGACGTTAGTAATTATCGACATATAGTGCTTGCCGTTGATAGATACACACACATACATACATACAAAATTGGTCATTATAAATCATTCAGTCAGTATTACGACCTAGCTTCTCGCATCGCTTATGTTGTGTGTGTGTAAATTTTATGCATGAGTGGCGGTACCAGACAGTTTAAAGTAGACTCCAATCGACAGATTTTTGAGAAACTTTTCATGGCGATTTTTTATTGGACTCACAGAGTTTTTGCCAGAAATCTGCTGAGAGAAAGTCGACGAAGAAATATGTTTTCATATTTCGTTTTGGTTTGAAATGTCTGAGCTGGAGTTTGAACCATGGCCTCACGTCTGCTAAGCCAAAACACTACCTACTAAACTACAGCGACTTCCAAGCCAAGTCCGGTAACGCCGATATTGTACGATAACGATATTGAAAGTATGCCGCATGACCTACTTGTCCCTATTTGCCCACACCATGCGGCATTTTTCGGAGTAGTGTACACAGCGTCTAGGGATCTAATAAACACGTTTCTATAATTCTGCATCACTCTCACCACTCATAGGTGGGACCTACAGAACGGACAGATTTTTGAGAAACATATTCATGGCAATTTTTTATTAACTCTCAGACTATTTGCCAGAAACCTGCTGAACGAAAGGCGCCGAAGGCAAATATTTCATTTCATATTTCATTTTGTTTGAGATGTCTGACCTGTGCTTTGAACCGAGGCCTCATGTCCAGTAAGCCAGCACACTATCAACTAGACTACGGCGACTTCAAACTGAAATAGCCTGGCCAACGTCGTTATTAAAAAATATGAAGCGATCAAGACTCCAACGTCAAATTCCACATCAAACAGAAGCCTTTTCGGCAAGTATTGGACGCTAATGCATCTCATGTGCATGGGTATCGTCTCAAATTTAATATTTTAGTAATTACGCCTACCCATTCATCAAAAAATGCATCTCATCGCTAAAGATAATCTTTTAAGGAAAGTTATGTTCAAACGCCAACTGCCTCAGAGCTTTTTCAGCGAACACAAGTTATTTTCTAAGGTCGCCCATGGTGATTTGGCTCAATCGATTGAATAAATAGCAACTAATTTGGTAGATGTAGCTTCAAATAAATCATTATCAGCTGTAGGACCCTCTACAAGCCTAAAGGAGACCGTCGATGTTGAAGAACAAAATGATTTTTGATTAAAAAACCTGTGTTTCATTTTTAAAATTACGGGCTTATTGAGCCATTCTAGTATGAAGGACGCAAGGCATTTATTTTACATACGCCATCTCTCATAAGAGCCTTATTTGTGACTTGTGAGAGAATTTCCGAAATAAACTTCTCTTTAACAGGGAAATCCGCACTTATGCTTGCTTTAAGTAGCCTGCAATTGACGCCGCTTTTACTGGATTTTTTTATTCCAACGAGTGTCAGCTGCAGTAGTGATTCGCACAATTAAAACGATGACAGCAATTGAAGTTTCATATGAACATGTTATAGTAACGTGTCCATGTTATCGATAACATAATAAACATATAATCAGACTCGCATACATTCACACTTTAGTGGTAAAAACTATATAAAAACAAGCACAAACACCAACAAACCAACTGAAACTCGAGTAGAACCCATAGCAGCAGCTGCCTGTCTATCAATCTCCTACTAATACAAACAAAAAATAGTTTTTGTTGTTGTTGTGTAAGCATAATAATAATTTCTCACCACATATCTGTCTTCTCAATTGAGTTTAATTTTACTCTTTGTACTCAACATTCGCTTTTAAATTTGTTTTCAAATGGTTTGGGTTTGTTTGTGCCTGTGTGGTGTGTTGTTTAAATCCTTTTTTTCCGCCTCTTGCTGGAATGGTGATGGCATTAGCCAAACATCTGTTAAAAATAAAAAAACGAAAAACACAACAACAAAAGCAACATTTGCATTGACACAAACACAAAGTAAATGAAGAGAAATGTTTATCACACATACACACACACACACGCACGTACTTGGCAAAAATGTTTGCTTTTTGCCAAAAACTACAGCCAAGCAAGAGTAAGAAAAAATGCTTTCGCTTTTATACAATTTATGGGAGAGTATAAATATATGAGAATGTGTGTGTGTGTGGCAACATGCACATCATAAACATAAAATCACAGTCGGTCACAAGCATACGAGTAGAAAGCATACGAGTATTCACTATTTTAAATACACACACTCACACATACACAACCACATGAAAACACATGAGACAATTGCATGGAAAAACACTGAAAACGATTACAAGGACATTAAAATTACTGTTTAGCACAGAAATGAACCATCTTAGGCGCGAAGAAATTAAAGAGAAAATTTGTGATATTCTTGAAGGTATACCCCACAGCCTTAGAAGAGAGCCAGTCAACTCAGAATATATCTTAACAGAATGGATCCACAGAAGTTGCAGACAGTTGTACTGCAGGCAATAACTATGTCGCACACATAGCTGCCAGATTTGACGATTTATCGTCATTTTGACGATTTTGAGCATCAACAATATCATATTGACGATTTGACGATTTATGTCGTTATTTTGACGATTTCAAAAAATTAAAAATTTATATCATATTCTTTATTTTAATACATTAAAAGCCACTTTAAACTTTGCATTTACTTTGCAATTGTTACTGTTGAAAATTTTCCATTAACACATTCAGCAGGTATTTGAATCATTCTTTGTTCATCCTGTACTACTCCTGGAATCTAGAATACAGCCTATAATTGCATAGAATCGAAAAATCAATATACATATGTAGCTTAATTCCAAATTTATGGGGTATACTTTCTTTTTAATTGTATTTGCACTATATTACTCATACGCATCGTATTACATATTACATGTACTGGAATAGTTACCCTGAAAAGTATGCAATAAAAAAAACTTCGATATTGTCATATATGAAACTAAGGGAATTAAATATAACTCATACGTCACATATGTTTTCGGCATTATGAATTTTACATATGAGATATGAGCATAATGTGAGTAAGTATAATAGGTTTGCGATCTAAAAGTTTCAATTTAAAAATGTAATAAAACAAAAATAGTTTGTAATTTTGATAAATATTATTGTTTTGCTGTGAACTAAAACTGGTCCGGTTGGAAATGGATCTTTATTTCATCTATATGGCTGCCGGCGGTTGGCCTCACAATCATAGCTCCCAGATTTATGCCCTTATTTTGACGATTTTTAAAAATTAAAAATTTACATCATATTCTTTACTTAAATACACTAAAAGCAACTTTTAAGGTTTGTATTTACTTTGCAAATGTTTTCTATTGGAAATTTATGTTAGTAAAAACAACTAAGTAAAGTATTGTATTTTTAAGCTACTTTCGAATACCTGTGATGATTTTTCTGCATTTATTACTTGTTAACCCCTTAAGAGCTGATAAATCACAACTCCTGAATAACCTAATAAAATAATAATAAATTATGGACACTAGGCTTGTATATTTCTATATCATAAGTAACTGAAAAGACCTCTGCAGGAATTGAGTTCCGCATACGGATAGTTCGACTGAAATTTTCTATTTTTACTGTAATGAAGTGTGCGATCCACTGGCCAATCGACCACATACGGATGTTCTGGCCAAAAAAGGCGAGCGTTATGTAGGAATACATGATTTCCGGGAAAAAGTCCCCTTATGCAACGATGCTCCAATGATTCAATGGAGTTGGATATATTGCCGTCATTAACGAGATACTATGGCCTCTCCTGTACACGGTCGAGAAACCGCAAAATAGACGTTGAGGCACCAACCTATACATGAGAGTTGTATTCCAGTCTCTGTCAGTTATAAGCGGTGTAAATAGTAAGATCAGATGATAAGAACTTAAAAAGGAACTGAAAAATGTGTCAGCATTGCACTGATTTTTCATGCTCAGGACATCAAAAGCTTCTGATTCCCTAATACCTTCACCGCCCATAGATATTGATGATGTAATATTAT
The DNA here is from genome assembly GCA_958299815.1 of Sarcophaga carnaria. Classification (NCBI taxonomy): domain Eukaryota; kingdom Metazoa; phylum Arthropoda; class Insecta; order Diptera; family Sarcophagidae; genus Sarcophaga; species Sarcophaga carnaria. The sequence continues at coordinate 12,432,458 of OY283153.1, forward strand.
TGCTGCGCTTATGTGTCAATAAACAACGCTGGCATAGATTGTTTAAACCTCAAATAATTTTTTTTTGAAAATGATATAAAATTTCTCTTTTTTCTTTTAAGTTCCAATAAACTCTTTGTTAAATGTTTTATTTTTGAACTCAGATATGCACATACATTGACTTTATATGTTTTACTACAATAGTAATAATTTCGGTTTTTAAATAATTTTAATTTATTTATTAATTTTTTTCTGACGATTTTTTGACGATTTTAATAAACGTCTTTGACAATTTTGACGATTTTTTCTCAAATATTTGACGTTTTTGTGCCTCATTTATCTGGCAGCTATGGTCGCACATTGCTTTCCTATTATGTTCCACGTTTCAGGGCCATTGCATGCGTATACTTAATATTTATTTAATTTTATCACTCATACTGCAGAGTAGTGTCATGCTGAATGTACTGATTGATTAACAGTGTTGATCATACATACATACATAATTGGCCATTACAACCCTTCAGTCAGGATTACGGCCTAGCTTCTCACACCACTCATGTTGTGTGCGTTAATTTTATACGTGAGTGGCGGGACCTACAGTTTAACGTCGACTCCGAACGACAGAATTTTGAGAAACTTTTTCATGGCAGTTTATTTTACTCTCAGAGTTTTTGCCAGAAATCTGCTGAGAGGAAGTCGCCGAAGAAATATATATTTTTTTTCATATTTCATTTTTGATGTCTGACCTGGGATACGCACCGGGCTTTACGAATAGTAAGCCAACACACTACCTACTACACCACGGCGACTTCAACAGTGTTGATCAATAAACAAAATAAGGATGTAGTAGAGTTTATTGAGTGAATGCCTGCACCACTCCATCATAGACAACAACATTACATTACAGAAGAAAATTGTCCAATAATAAATGGCAACCTTAGTATTCTAGATTGTGCAACAGTAGACCAATTGCTTGGTTAGCTGTAAATGAGAGTCAAATAAAACAAAGGCAACAACCAAGTTCACATACAGGATGCTTTCTGAGAGCTTTGTATGCCTTAAGGCAATTAAAGGGAATACTTGGAGGTACAATCTTCCGATTCCATAAACAATATTTCCAAACTCAAGTTTACTAAACTGGAAACCGACTGGTATTGAAAAATGTACCAAGTCTTCATTAACAAGTGCCTGAAAGTTATATACTCAGGATAGTCAGCCCAATAGCACAAGAAATATTCATCTTAGGAACTAAATTAATGAAAAACCTAACAGAAGTAGAAAACTAAGGTGGATCCCTCATACCATTAGGACGAAGCAATAAAAGAACCACAAGGATGGTGCTAGAGTGACATCTTTAAGGCTAAAGTAGTTGTATTCGGAGGGAAAATGCCTGGAGATGGATGATCCTACAGGATCTAGCACACAGAAGGAGTAAAGACAATAGGAACGTGTAATGAAAGTGCTTTAAAGAAGCCACTTTGTCTCAAGGATGATAGATAAGCTACTAAACTTAGTTTAGGTGACAGACTTTCCACGAAAGGTAACAGCCATTAGACCAGAGTGTAGTCCCATTGTGACAGCATAAAGTAATATACCATCTAGGTATCAAACACACTCTCTGGAAAACTATTCCTAGAAGTAGAGTTCATTTAAAAATGAACAGAAGGTCTGAAATCAAGGTAGCAAGAGCTGTAATACTGTAATAATATGAAGGATACTTCTAGAGGACATTCTAGAGAATGCCCAGTTTATCGGCATGCCTTTCAATATATCAGAGTAGCCTGTGAGAACCATAAAGTCTGAACTCAAGATTCTCCGCTTCTGCATAACAAGATGGAAGATAGTCTCAGAAGTCATTTGAGGGAATGCCAATATTCCTTTCAATATTTTAGTAGCCTCTGAGAACCCCAATAATGCGATTGATTGGCCATGCGATTTCTAGAAAACTTTTCTATAAAACAACCGAAAAAAGCAGTTTAATTGACCTAATCGAAACACATATCCCCTGTAGCATGTCGAAAATTGAGAACTCTATACCAGCCCTAAGTAGTTCATTAGAAATGGAATTTCCGACAACACCCTATGCTCTGTAACACTTATAAGCGATACTGTTGAATGACCCGAAATTTTCTTACAAATCACCGATATTTATAGGCGAGAATGTGTGTGGAAGTAACATCGATGAGGAGCTTGATGGCAGTCGGTTTAACTCGGAAAATCAGCGAAATTTCCATTAATTTTTACTGTGACGCTTTGAGGACACAGTAGTAGTCACTCAGCTTATATTGAAGTCTTGTAGCAGACCTCTTATTATATTGCTATGTTTTTACCTTTTAAGCTCGTAGATTGCCTTTATGAGCTCGTAGATTGCAAACAAAATAAAAATAAATTTCTGTTTATTTTTAATTAAAATTCTTTATTATTCGCACAATTCTGTTTGCCGCTGTTCACAGCTTTATGTAAACAACAACAATTGCTTTCTTTTTTATTCCTCTGTTTATACCCTTTGCGTAAACAATAACAATTACTAGACAATTGTCCGACAGATCTTTGTAATGGAGGTCATCAAACCACGATTACTCTCTTCAAACACATCGCGTCTTCACACAAGATTGGCTGAATTACACTAACTTACTCACCTGCTTTGCCTTGCCTTTTATATGTCAGGGTAAACAGTCTGATGAATGTTCTTGAAGGTGAATGTTCGCGTCTTCGCGTCTTCTCGAGATCTCTATAAATATAAACATCGTTGTTTACATTCATTGTTGTTGTTTGTGCATTTTGTTTACATTTATTCTTGTAGTATTTGTTGTTGTATTTTGATTTACTTGTTTACCATTTTTATGCCTGTGTTTGTTGCTGTATTTTTGTTTATTTGTTTACCATTTTAATGTTAAGCGATGTAATAGGAAAACACCAGTATTTAGATTCTTAATTTTCCTAACCATATACCCCAGAGCGCACTCTATTCACAATTTTCAATTCATTCGTATAAACCTTAAAGACCCTTATCGGAAACCTCTGGATCGTCAGACTAGAAGTCTCTGGTATCTATATATAAAATTGTGAAAAGCCAGGGTGCGAGCCCCAGGCGAGACATCAAAATAAATAAAAAAAAAATTCTTCGGCGACTTCCTCGCAGCAGATTTCTGGCAAAAGCTCTGTGAGTAAATAAAATTCGATGACAAGTTTCTCAAAAAATCTGTCGTTCGGAGTCTACTTTAAATTGTAGTTGCCGCCACTCAGGTATAAAATTAACACACATAACATAAGTGGTGTGAGAAACTAGGTCGTAATCCTGATTGAAGGGTTGTAATGACCAATTATGTATGTATGTACCTGTGGCTGGACATTGCTGATCATGTGCTTCGTACATGGAAGAGTAACACATCAGCAGTAATGTTTCAGCCAAAGCCTATACAAGTCAAGTCAGCCAAACACGTATTCCGTATTGGAACTCAGCCATAATACACAGACTAATATGTGTAGCCTAACACACACTACACATCAAACACACTAACACATACATACAAAAAACCAAATATTAAACAGACATTTTTGGTATTTATTTAAGCGTATGAGTAGATGTATGTAAGTGTGCGGATGTGTATGGAAGTGAAAACTATTCTAAAATAATAACAAAAACAACACATTTTGATTTACATACATACAGAGTCACACACAGAGACAAAGAAATTATCCAAAATACCATAAAAATGTTGTTGCCAATCACAATAATAACAACAACAACGAACATTTAATAGAAATAGTAAACGTATGTGTACAAATGTCTACCATATATGGTTGTATGTATGCGTGTATGTGTGACCTTATCTTTGATTATTTTTAAAGGATTTTGCGCATTTCAATGCCTTTAGTTTTTAAGGCGGAAAAAATTCAAAAGAAAACAAAATTCCAAACAGAAATTTTTTTCCAATTTTTGTGCTCATTTTCTTATAAAAGTATGCGTAGATGTAAGTGTGTGTGTGTATGTGTGTCTGTTTGTATAAAAGTCTGTAGTTGTTGCAAATCAAATCAAAACTGAGCTGAGCCGTAGTTTATTAGAGCAGAGAATACTTTCAGTTTCATTGAGAAAAGAACGTTGTTGTCTTTAACTTTTCACATTGCAAAGATTAATGAAATTATAACAGTTGTTTTTCTATTTTTCTGTACATGTTGTTGTTGTTATTGTTGTTGTGGTTAATAACACACACAGAGCAGTAATAATAACAACCACATGCATAGGCAAATACTTTTTGTTGTGTGAAGAAATCTGAAAGAAAAAAAGAAAGAAATTTTTGTGAATGAAGACACCAATAATCAAAAAACTTTTGCCTCACACAGTAATTATTGCTTTTATTGTTGTTGTTACTTTAGTTGTCGACAATAAAACACAAAACACTTGTAGGCTTAACATTACAACACACACTATTTTCTTATTATTTGGCACTGTGCTCTAAGCCTCCGTCTTTCTCTCTCCACTATGGCTGTGCATATTGTGGCTGAACCATTATAACACAATTTTTCAAGAACCACAGTGTCAGAATTTGTTGATTACAAAAAAACAGTGAAGCAGTAAAATAAGGTAAAGGTCGTCTACGAATCGTACTCTATGCACTCGACAAAATTTTTTGGGTAAAAGAGGTTTTTTAGCTTGGGGTATATCGTTTCAATACGTTATGGTTATTAAATTAAATTTAAATCAAATGGCAACCCTATTATTCTAGAAAGTGGTACAATAAAGCAGTATAGAGATGGCATCGCTATCAAACTTACATACATAATTGGTCATTAAAACCCTTCAGTCAGGATTACAACCTAGCTTCCCACACCACTTATGTTGTGTGTGTTAATTTTTATACATGAGTGGCAAGACCTACTGTTTTAAACTCAACTTCGAATGACAGATTTTTGAGAAACGTTTTCAGACAATTTTAGTTTACTCTCAGATTTGTAGCCAGAAATCTGCCAGAAGTCGTCGAAGACATTTTTTTTTTTCGTTTTTATGTCTGACCTGGGGCTTAAACCGTGACTTCACGACTAATAAACTAACACGCTACCTACTAGACTACAGCGACTTTTGTGTATACATTGCTGAACTACAAAAGACTTTGAGTATTCGTGGTGTAGTGGTTAAAGTGATTGAAAGACCCCTGTCTCATACAGAGGAAGAACATCATAAAAAATGAGAGTAGGATTCTATTATCAACGGTTGTTTTCAGGCAACAACAAATGGCAACCCTATTATTCTAGAACATGGTATAATCATCAACAAATTGTAGGTATAAAGAAGGCATCGGGCTATCAAACAAACATACATTATTAGATATCACATCCCTTCAGTCAGGTTTACGACCTAGCTTCACACATCACTTATGTTGTGTGCGTTATTTTTTATACATGACCGGTAGGACCTACAGTTTAAAGTCGAATCCGAGGTACAGATTTTTGAGGAACTTTTCATGGTAATTTTATTTACTCTTCAGAGTTTTTGTCAGAAATTTGCTGAGAGACAGTCACCGAATAAATATTTATTCAGATTTTCGTTTTGTTGAAGATATCAGACCTGGGGTTTGAACCGTGGTCTCACGGCTAATAAGCCAACGCACCACCTATTAGACTACGGCGACTTCACAAGCCACATAAAGCCATCATTTTCGCTATCATTGCATACGTGATTTTCCCAAAAAATAATCTTACATTTCGGTGACGTCATTTGTCCTTCAATATCATGCAGCCTTACGAAGTTTGACCCATTTTAGGAAGCAGAAATTTTTAAAAACTTGATTGTATAGTCTGCTAATGAACAATTCCATAAATCTTCGAAATAAACTGTGGAAGAGCCGTGCTTTAAAAGTGGGGAATAGGAATATTGATTGCATGGTCTCAAAAAAAACAAATTTTTGAGAAACTTTTCATGGCAATTTTATTTTACTCTCAGAGTTTTTGTCAGAAATCTGCCGAAGAAATATTTCGTATTCGTTTTGGTTTTGGTTTTCGTATTTCGTTATGTTGGTGATATCTGACCTGGAGTTTGAACCGTGACAAAAGACTACCTACTAGACTACGGCGATACAATCTTAAGCACACACTTTATTTTATTTAAAGATGGGAAGCGCCTGAAAAGAGATCAAATATTTGGAATACCTTGTTACAGTTGGTGACATAATCATGGAAGAAAATATAGTGTTTGCAGTAAAGGATTGGCCTCTACCACTCATTTAACATTTCAAATTTCACCGGAGATTTATTTCGTCTTGTAGTCTTCTAGGCCTTAATTTTGAATGGAGCGATTTGAAGTACTCAATGTTTTTCAAATTGTTTAAGATTCTGGAATCATTGGCTAAAAGCTTAGACTTCATACGCCATTGTTGCCACTGTGCTTATTGGCTAAGCTGGCTTAACTCGCAAATAGGAGTTTAAAGAACGTTTTATACGTGTGTGTATAGGTTTATATCATAGTATTGGGATATTATGAGGAGAGTGTTTTACAAAAACATAACTGTAAAGTTAATGTAAATTGCCATAAATAGAAGCGTTCATTTTCATTCATTCTAGTTCTCATTTTTTCCTTGGTTTTCCTTTTTCCGATTTTAAATCATTTTTTGTTTTTAATGCGTATTTTGTTGTTGTTGTTGTTGTTGTTGCCGTTCATTTCTCGCTCATTTTCATTTTATTGTTCATTTAGAGTCTCGTTTAAAAATATTTTGTGCGATTACAACACATTTTTAACCATTTAAGTGGCTGTTTTTTCTATGAGATTTTTGACCCTAATCTCTATTTAAAATGCACACAAACACAAGCACAAAAAATACGAGAATAAAAAGGAAAAGTAGAAGCAAAAGCAGAAGCAGAAGTAGAAATGGAAGTAGAATAAGAGAATCATTGGAATTCGACCCAGTTAATGAACGACCATTAATGAGGTCGACAATAAAAAAAACATGAACAAAATTTCCTTTTTTTTTTGTTTTTAAGCTGAAGACAAAAGAATCTGAAGACAAAAACAGAAGTCAAAAAAGGAGAACGATGGATGAGGATATGAGAGAAGAAATAAAAAAAAAATAAAAAATAAGTTGCAATAAAAATATAATTGTGTGACAAATGAACAGAGTATTTAATATGTTCTTTTCTCTCTTTTGCACTTTATGGTTATTTTGTTTCTTTTTTTGTTTTTAGTAAAGAGTGTGTGTGCGTAAATATATAAGGACAGACGCTACATTATAGAGCAAAATATTAGCAGTTTTAACAATTTTATTTTGAATTTTGACAATTTTTTTATCCCTAATCGAGTAAACATTACTTTGGATAGCAATACATATAAGCTCTGCTTTTCCCCGAATCATCTATGTTTCTAGTGGTAATAACAGCTGCTACATATCGTCTGCGAGTTCCTTTCAGCAGTCTTATGGCAAACACTCTGAAAATAAATAAAATTGGAATGAAAAGTTTCTCAAAAATCTGTCATTTGAAGTTGACTTTAATCTGTAGGTCCCGTCAATCATGTATAAAATAAATACACACGCAACATGGTTGGTGTGAGAAGCTATGTTGTAATCCTGACTAAAGGATTATAATGACTAATAAAGTAAAATATCGTCTGTTTAGTATACAAGATGGTAGTCAAAACTTGCAACAAAATATATCGAATACCGCAATTTAATGATTAAAGGTCAAAGTGTTTTGACTACATTGCATGCTTGACGTCAAGCATTGCATGCTGGAATACATCAAAAGACCAAAAAAAATTGGAAAAACAATAAGCAGCTTCATTCCTCTACAATTAATCCGTCCTAATATCTGAAACTCCTGATCCTTTCGGAGAGGCTAACATAAATAATGAATAGGTAATGCCAACTCTTCGCACAGATTGCATACTTCTAAGAGTACCCGTGATAGCGTTTGAAGCATTTTATATTAGTACTTCTGCGATTGTCCTAATTTTTTGCTCAATCACCATAACAGTAACATAAGTAAAGCATCCTATGCTTGAGTTTTTGCTCTCTTGCAAACATGGTTTCCATGGCAATTTATTAACAACATTGATTGGATTGATTGGAAATTCAGACCCAGAATGAATTTCGATTCCAGGTGTTAGAAATACAATTAAACGCCTCAAATGAGTGATGGCAGAGGCCTTCATGGTTACGTATCGACAAAAAATTAACTCTATTGAGGTGGGACAATACCAAACACACGATTGAAACGACTTCATGACGTTGACTATTTGTGGTGTAGTGGTTAAAGTGATTGAAAGACTCCTATCTCACAAAGACAACATCATAAACGAATGACTGTAGATTTCTATTATCAAGGGTTGTTTTTAGGCAACATCAAATGGCAACCCTGTTATTCTAGAACGTGGTACAGTAAATCATTCACGGTACAAGCATTCCTGGTTGCGAATCAAGGAAAAATTCGGCTTTATTGAGGTGAGTTAAGGGCAGACACTCGATTGAAGCCTCTGAATGACGTTGTTTTTGTTTTGCAAGTAGTCAAAATGCAATGTGTAGCACATTTGCAATTGTCAGACCAGTTCACACATATTTTAGTTAAATATCATGGAATAGTTCGTGGTGGTAAGCCAAGGATATCTTGCTTGGCCTGATAAATATCATAGCACCAGTAATCGATATGGCAACCATCAATCATGAATCATCAATCAATGGACACTTTGAGTGATACATACACACATAATTGGTCATTACAACCCAATTATAATTACGTGCTAGCTTCTCACACTTTGAATGATTATCTCATAATGAATTACAAAACAAAGGCACTCAAGTACTTGCTGAATAACAGGTCAAAGTTGCTTAACTGCTATAACCTTCTAAGTTTTCTTAAGCCTAAGGGTTTCTAACTTTAAATAGCTATTGCCTTAGCGAATAATATCTCGTCTAAAAGCTAAAGAAAAAACTTAAAGCCGTAATAAAATTACATCATAGTTTCGTTTGTATATTTATGCTTTGCCTTCGATTTCAATATTCCTTTCCTCTCTCTCTCTCTCTCTCTCTCTTCTGTTCACAAGGTTTATGTCTTAACCTAACCTTACACTTTTCACATTTCACACCCCGCTCTTGTAAAACACCAAAGAAACTAAAAAAATATCAAAAGACTGTATTGGAGGGGGGCGGACAAAAGCCCACAAGGAAACACGCGAAAAAAATTTGACTCACTCCTCAATCAGTTTACATTCGTGGGTATATTTCTTCCTTTCTTATCATTGTCTCTGTACAAGTGCTGGCAGGTGGCTTTATTTTTATTTTATTGTGTTCGTTTTTCTTTTTTCTTTCAAAAACCTACAACAATATAAACAATAAAGTTAAAGTCATACGTTTATACTAAAGACTTGTTGTTGTTATTGTTGGTGTTGTTGTTGTTGTTGTTGTTGTATAGGAATAATTTAGTCATCATCTTTATCACTGTATATTTAGGATTAATACTCTGGCTTTGGTTAAAACATGTACGCGAACGAGTACGAGTACGTGTATTACACAAACACTACAGTGGCAAGCAAAAATTGTGAGACAAATATACTATTTTTTCAAATATTTTTAGTTAATCAATTAGGAATTAAATTAAATACGCAGGAATTAAATTAAAAAGTCTTAAATTAAAACTTAATAAGGCTCTCCTATTTAATATCCTTTTAAGGTACCCATTCGTCCATTGTTTTTAGCCCCTTTTTGCCTTATTTCGGTCCCAAGAAATTTTATCAGTCAACAAACTGCTTTATATGCATTGAGTGGCCATTAAGTAATTAACCAGCATCAGTTTATTGCTTTACATTTCAAGGATTGAACAACCAATTCCTATTTACTGTGCGACGCAAATGACAGGACAATTTGGGATTAATTTCTGAAATATATGTGGACCGACAAATTCGGCCAAATTTGTTCAACTGATGTAAGAGCCCTTCTTAATTTTTATACAGAATATGCGTCATATTTTCGCAATGAATATCCAATATCCACAGCAAAAACGAGGTTTCGTTTTTAGTTATCACAAGCGAATAAAACTTGATAAATAGGCCTCTAAGTCTTCTTACGTGGTGATTGCTTCTTGACACTAAAGTCACTGTAGTCTAGTAGGTAGTGTGTTGGCTTATTAGACGTAAAGCCAGGGTTCGAGCCCCAGGCCAGACATCAAAACAAAATACAAAAAGTATTTCTTCGGCGACTTCCTCTCAGCAGATTTCTGGCAAAAACTCTGAGAGTAAATAAAATTGTCATGAAAAGTTTCTCAAAAATCTGTCGTTCAGAGTCGACTTCAAACTGTATGTCCCGTCACCGATGTATAAAATTAACACACACAACATGAGTGGTGTGAGAAGCTAGGCCGTAATCCTGACTGAAGGGTTTTATGTATGCTTCGTGGCAGTCCTTAACACAAAACAGCAGGGGCTTAAACACAAATTTCAATCTCATCTTAAAGAAAAAATTTTAATCATAATACAATGCACTGTAGAGCTTTTAAAATCCTAATCTTTAGTAAAATCGAAAAGATTTTAAAATGTTTTTTCTTAGAAAATTTTAATTTCCTTTCCCCCCTCTTAAAGCACGGCTCTTCTAGAGTTCATTTCGAAGATTTATGAAATTGTTCATTAGTAGCGCATACAATTAAATTTTTTAAAACTTTCTACTTCCTAAAATAGGTCCAACTTCGTAAAGCTGCATTATATTAAAGGACAAATGACGTCATCAAAAAGTAAGATTACTTTTTGGGAAAATCACGTATGCAATGAAACCGAAAATGGTCGAATTATGTGGTTTGTAGCTTGTGAAGTCGCCGTAGTCTAATATGTACTGTGTTGACTTATTAGTCGTAAGACCTTGGTTCAAACACCAGGTCAGATATCTTCTACAGAACGAATTAAGAAAAAATATTTCTTCGGTGACTTCCTCTCAGCAGATTTCTAGCAAAAAATCTCGAGAGTAACTAAAAATGCATTTGTCTCTAGAAAAAATTGGACAATCGATGAAGTATTCCACGAATAGTCCCCTAGCAGCCCACTAGTCTCCAATGTTAGTTCCGAAACACTATTTCTTGATTCTAAGCTTGAAGTTGCCATAGCCTAGTAGATAGTATGTTGGATTATTAGACGTGAGACCTCGACTCAAACCCCCTAGTCAGACATCTCCAACAAAGGTAAATATTGAAAAATATTTCTTTGGCGACTTCCTCTCAGCAGATTTCTGGCAAAATAACGGGGAATAAATAAAAATTTGCCATGAAAAGTTTCTCTAACAAATCTGTCGTTCGGAATCGACCTTAAACTGTAGGTTGCGCCACAATTACCTTAAGTGGTATGAGAAGCTAGGACGTTATCCTGACTAAAGGGTTATAATGACCAATTATGTATGTATTTATGTAAGACATCTTCGGTTTTATTAATCGAGATTTTCCATCTTCAGTAGTAGATTCTGGCATGACAGGGTTGCCATTTATCTGGACCCTCTATGCATATGTATGGGTTGTAGTGATAACAATTTTTTATTTCTTTTTATTTCACTGTTCACTGTAGTTTTAAGTATTTCAACAGGAATATTAGCACATTAGCGTGTTTCATAATATTACAACACACTGTATTAGTCGTGGATTACGAGCCTTAACAATACACAACTAAATAAACTGACATTCAGTCACTTTCTTTAATATTTTTGTTTTAATGTTTTTTTTTATTATTTATTGTTGTTGCTGTTGTTGTATTTTTCTCTCTGTTTTCTGCCTACATCCTGTGTTCTGTGTTTGTTGTTGTTGCCGTTGTTGTATAAGTCTCGCGTTTTTTTCGCTGTGTTTTCCTTTGTATTTCAACGTGAAAAAAACGAGAATATTTTCAGTGGCCTGAAGAGGTTATAGAGCGTTTGCTCTTGCTTTCAATGGGGGCCCATTATTTGTTCCATTGTTTTATGAGGCATTTAAACAAGTTTTTTTGTGTGTTTTTGTGTCTCTTTTTTTTTACCGTTTTTCCCTTCATCTTGTGTTTTTTTATTTTTCTTTTTTGTTTGTTTGTTGTTATTGTTTTATTCTAGAGTATGCTTGATAAACGTCATCATCATATTGAAATTGTGTGGGTAGAAGTAAGGTTTCTCGGTTGGTCGCTATGTATGTGTGTATGTGTGTGTGGCTTCCCTAATATACGTTTTTATTGTCTTCATAAAACATTTTGGAGAACCTTTTTTTTAGCACTTCATTATTTTTGTAATTTTGTTGTTGCTGTTGTTGTTATTATTATTGTTGTTGTTGTTGGTGTTAGAATGACTAAATCGTTGCCGTTTAATATTGTAAGAAAAGAAGAAGAAGAAGAGGGCAAATATTAAGGTGTTTAATCGTTTGTCTTGAAAGGAAACGGGACTATTGCTAATCAAAGTGGTCGGAGAGACAGAAAGAGGGGAGAGAGAGAGAATAAGAAATTATTTTCAACCTCAGCAAATTAAAGCCAAACATCTGCAATTTATTGAATAAAAAAAGGAATTTTTTGTTTGGGTTTCTTTGGTGAGGAGTCATTGGAAAATGGTGTGGTAAGATGGCATAAGGATCCCTCATTGTTTTATAGTAAAAAAGGGAATAACTTAAGGAATTAATTTGAATAAGTTTGAAATTAAGAAAATGCGTGTATGATGGACATTAACCCGACTTTACTGCAATAATAGTTTATAAGACAACTAAAGTGTGTTAACCTCAGAGATATCTTTGATATCTGCACTTTGATAGCAAAGTTACAATCTACAATCCAATGTTCTCTCATATTGCAGCGATAGAAAGGATTTTTCTCATGAAAATGTACAGAAACCTTAGACGTCTGTGATCTATCGAGATCAATAATCAGAATCAGGACTCTCTGTTTCGATTGGTGTTATTTTCGATATCTTGTTGCGGCTACATCTGTCAAAATAGTTGTAATTTATTCAGTCTGTTTATGCAAAACATGGACAATTATAGACAACAACATGTGTGCGTTGAATAGGCTCTGAAGTAACTGAGCAACTGACTCCCATATTCATAGAAATTTCATCTTCAGCGATAGATTACATTTCTAAATGAATAGGTATGTTAATGAACAAAATTTTCGATTTCTGCAAGATGCAAAACCACATGAGATCCAAGAGCGTCCAATGCATTCCGAAAAAGTCTCTTTTTAGTATGGACTTTGCTCTTACAGGGTCATCGGTGAACACTACTTTGACAACTGCGTTGTTGAGACCATCAGTGTCAACGGCCAACACTATAAATCGTTGATTAACAAATTCTTTTAGCCTGATTGGGATAATTTGAACACCAATGACATGTGGTTTCAACAGGACGGCGCTTTGACACACTCAGCTCATGTTACGTTCGATATTTTGCATGAGCAGTTTGAGGGCATGCTCATCTCACGTGGGACTAGACATCGAGGTCGTTAGACGTTTTCTTATGGGGTTTTCTTTCTTTGCATATGTATGCAATTAAGCCACTAACCACAGCATTACTCAGAGACAGCATAACCCCGAACATCGACCAAATCCTGCCCGATTTATGCGTCATAGTCGTGGAAAATTGGACATTCCGGATTAGCCAGAGAAGGTTATATCTCAAACAGCGGTCTTTCAAAAGAATAAAAAAATTTCGAAATGCATACATACATACATAACTGGTGATTACAACCCTTCAATCAGGATTACAACCTAGCTTATCACACCATCCATATTGTGCGAAATAACCTTATCCATGTGTGGCTGCACTTACAATTTATTGCCCACCCTGAACAATAGTGTTTTGAGAAACTTTTCATGGCAATTTTTTTGCTTTAGGCTGAAGTACTTGGGAGTAAGATCAGACCGATGGTTTAAATTTATGCACCCGATAACCCATGCTGCAAAGAACGCAGGAAGGAAAATCAAAATGATTAGCAGATTGATGACAACACAGCTCAAGCGACAATTTCTAATGAACACCACCAGTTTTGTTCGGTTCTACATACATAACATATTTACATACATAATTGGTCATTACAACCCTTCAGTCAGGATTACAATCTAGTTTCTCACACCTCTTATGTTGTGTGTGTTAATTTTATACATGAGTGGTGGGACCTACAGTTTGAAGTCGATTCCGAACGACAGATTTTTCAGAAACTTTTCATGGAAATTTTTATTTTATTCATAGAGATTTTGCCAGAAATATGCTGAGAGGCAGTCACCGAAGAAATATTCGTTCAAATATCGTTTTGTTGAAGGTGTCTGAACTGGGATTTGAACCGAACCCTAAGGTCTATTATACTACGGCGACTTCACTAGCCACATAATACGACCATTTTCGGTTTCATTGCATAAGTAATTTTCCCAAAAAGTAATCTTACATTTTGGTGACGTCATTTGTCCTTCAAAATCATGCAGCTTTACGTCGTTGGCCCATTTTTAGGAAGCAGAAAGGACTACAGCGACTTCGTATTTCATATTTCACAAATTGGTCTTTCAAGCGAATAAAAAAGTTCGTTGAGATCCCAAAAAAAGTAGGTGGCGCTGAAAAATGATCAAATATTTATAACACCTTGTTACAGATGGTGACTTAATAATGGAGGAAAATATAGAGCTTGTAGTAAAGGACTACTGGCCTCTACCAGTCCTTTACTATACCAAATGTCTTGAGAGGTTTGTTTTTAACTCAACTCGTACAAGACTTTTATGCCTTCATTTCGAATGCAATGTCATTGATTTGTGCCCATACATCCAGAAATACTTCCTCTATTTTTTACTACAGCTTGCGATTTCGATATTTTTAACGTAAGTTTGTTGAAAACTTATTTAAAATTTATTGCCGTTTATTGTCACATAATTTTTATTAATACCACCATATTTAGCAGGACATTAACTTTAAAATCCTTTATCCACGGAACCTTGAAATTTACCTGAGTGCCTAATAAATTATAATAAAAATAAATCCTCCTCCATAGATTACTCTGCTTAAAACTGTGATTTTCAAATATTTTTCTTCTTTTTTCGTTGCCTTTGAAATGTAATGCTCAATTGCATTGAAGTACAAATAAGAGCGGCACATCATGTCAAATATAAACGACTATGTGATACCCTATGATACTAGGATAACTATGATACTGTGGTTTATGCAACTTGAGAAAGGTACATACAAGTAAAACTCGAAAGGAAGAAGTCGCCGTGTGTTGGCTTATTAGACGTAAAGCCAGGGTTAGAGCCCCAGGCCAGACATCGAGACAAAATACAAAAAGTATTTCTTCGGCGACTTCCTCTTAGCAGATTTCTGGCAAAAGTTCTGAGGGTAAATAAAAGATTTCCATGAAAAAGTTTCTCAAAAATTTGTCGTTCGGAGTCGACTTTAAACTGTAAGTCCCACCACTCATGTATAAAATTAACACACACAACATAAGTGTGTGTACTTGTCTTAATTAACAAGTACACGTCCTCTAACCTAACATAACCTAAAACTAGAAAGGAATAAAATCTTAGGATTTCGGTGGCCAATTTACATTCCCTCCCCGTGAGCACCAATATGGTGTGAGCTGTGTGATGCATAGTGCTAGTCCTGTTGAAATCACATGTCGTTGCTGATGACCTCTCCAACGGCGATATATGGACCAATGAAACCATCACATCAAATTTCCACACCAAACAGTGACTTTTTCGCGATGCTTTGAACGCTCTATAATATCTTAGCAATGATTAAGAAGGCAATCACGATAGCCTTTGGTGAATAGCTCTGTTCCCCACTACGATTTTCAAGTGCCTTAAATCCAAAAAATCTAAATACTGGTATTTTGCTTTTACATCGTTTAACATTAAAATTATAAACAAAAGCTACAAAAACAAAACAATGAACTTGTTTACAAATTATGGCACTGCTTAATGTAATAACAAACACCAGCATAAAAAATGGTACGCAAGTAAACAAAAATATACCAACAACTCCACAATAATAAAAGTAAACAACGATGTTTACATTTATAGAGATTTGGAGAATGCGAACTCATGAACATTCGCTTTGAAAAACATTCATCAGACTGTTTAGTCTGTCATATAAAAGGCAAGGCAAAGCAGACGACAGCAGTAGTGAAGTGCAGTCAGCCTTGTGTGAAGACGCGGTGTGTTTGATGAGAGTAATCGTGGTATGAACATCTCCGTTACAAGGATCAATCGTATAATTGCCTATTAATTGTTATTGTTTACGCAAAGGTTGCAAACAGAGGAATAACAAACAAAGCAATTGTTGTTGTTTGCATAAAGTTGTGAACAGTTTCACACAGATTTGTGGGAATAATAAAGACAAACACAAATTTATTTTTATTTTATTTGCAATCTATGAGCTCATATTTTAAACGTTTTTAAAAGATAAAAACTTAACAATATCCTCTTAGCCTGCAGGAAGAAATAAATAACCACGTAATGTCTCAACCCCACTACGTTTTCAAGTGCCTTAAATCCAACCTATCCTTTGCGGCTGCAGGGAGAAATAAATAACCACTTACTGCACATATCGGGTCCGCCATCTAACGTTTTCTTTTCAACAAGTGCTTATTTCGTTAATGGTAACACTTAGCTCATGTCTGATTTGACAGATAATTAGTTTTATCCTTCCGCTGAACGAATATGGTTGTGTATACGCTTGAACAACGCTGGGAAAATATTGCGACATTACTTTGAAAATCATGGTAATGTTGCAGAATGTGTGCGAAAATTGCGTACGGATTTGGGAAGAAGAGAAGCACCGTCAGCTCCGTAGGTTCGTTATCTTGTGAAATAAGTGACAGAAACTGGCATCCTCATCGATAAAGCAAAGCGTGAAAAGCCAAAAACATTGCGTACACCCGAGAATATTGCTGCTGTGGCAGAAAGTGTGCGTGAATCAACATCAATGCACCGTCGTTCTCAACCATTGAACATTTCGGAGACATCATTGAGACGAATTTTGCACAAAAATTGAAGAGGAGGATATTGGCAACATTTGGTTTCAACAAGACGGCGCTACGTGCCACACAGCGAAGCCACACTCGATGTTTTGCGCCCTGCGATTTGACGCCGTTGGACTATTATTTGTGGGGTGCCGTCAAAGATAAGTGTTACGCCGACAAGCCAGAGACAATTGACGATTTAAAGGACAATATTCGTGAAGCCATTGGTGAAATACAGCCGCACACAATCGATAATGTGCTTAAAAATTGGACCGATCGTGTAGGCTACCGCATGGCCAGCCGAGGCAGCCATTTGAATGAAATTATTTTCCATTATTAACCGGAAGGATTGTTCTTTCAAATAAAAAAAAGAAATTTGAGAAAATATTCCGTAGTTTTTCTTTTAAAGCATTTTCAAAAAAATGTTATTTGGCGGACCCTTTATAATATCAGCTTGAAAGGCACCTAACTTTATGTCAAGGAAGCAGATAGTGCCACTATATGAGGACAACTCCTGACAATCCTCATTCTCTCATGGACCCAGGTGTCATTGTGGTATCATTGCTTGTGGTCACCACATCTACTCTACCTTTTGGAAGGAGTTAGGTGGACTCAAGTCCTTAAGACTTATCACCAGCAGAGAGGAATAATTCCTATCATAAATGTGTAGGGTATAGTCAGCAAAACCGAAATATTTTTCCTTGAATTATGCTACAAAAATAACGCCGAATATTTTAATTTTTGTATATGTGTAGTATACACACACATACACAATTTTTTTTTTGTTTTCCATGTTTTTGTTTTTGTTGTTTATCCATTTAAAATAAAATAAAATGCTAATGTTTTATGTACTTGACAACATATTCTTCGTCTTCGTCTTCGTCTTCAACTTCTCTTGTGTTTTTTTGTTGCCGGCATTTTCTTTCTTCTTCGAGGCTATTTAACCTTATGCAATTGCTATGATTGTTGTCGTTGTTGTTGTTGTTGTTATTTGTGTAGCTGACGGGAAATAACAGTAAAAATAATAACAGCAATAACAACAATAACAATAATAACGTTATTAAGCTGTAATACATCATTTTAGACGAACAAAAAAAGTCGAAAAAAAAACAAGAAAGAAATCGAAAAAAATGAGAAAGTAAAATCTGAGAAAGAGAGAAAAAAGAAATTCTCAATGAAATTATGACAAATTTGATAAAAAAAAAAGAGAAGAAAAAAACAAGAGAAAATCCAGGTAATTTTGAGGGAGAAATAAAATAAAAAAATAAAACAGAGTGTAGTGCGATAAGTGTGTAGCATAGAGGTGATTTTGGTGGTGGTTTTTCTTTAAGTCGATTTCAATTATGGAAAGCAGAAGATAATTTTCATATTTTATTGCATAAATAACAGGCCAAATTATGTTAAGTACGCTTGAAAGCCAATAAAACTGAAAGGAAATTTGGAAAATCACAAGAGAACAGCATTGATTCCATTCTTTGGCTGGACAGCCAATACTACTAAGAATTGATTTTCAAGGGATTAAGCAAAGCTCTTGCAGAGCTGTTTCATATAAAACGTATTAGTTGCAGCAGATGTAGCCGTAGTCTAGTAGGCAGTGCGTTGGCTTATTAGACGTGAGGCCACGGTTCAAACCCCAGGTCAGATATCAAAACGAAATACGAAAATATTTCTTCGGCGATTTTCTCTCAGCAGATTTCTGGCAAAACTCTGAGAGTATTTAAAATTGCGATGCAAAAGTTTCTCAAAACATTTGTAGTTCGGGGTCGAATTTAAACTGTAGGTTCTGCCACTCATGTATTAAATTAACGCATACAACATAAGTGGTGTGAGAAGTTAGGTTGCAATTCTAACTAAAGGGTTGTAATGATATATTATGTATGTAGGTAGATGTCGCTCTTTTCTAAGCCAGCTTTTGTATAATTTTTCGTACAAATTTCAGGCGCTAGATTAGCGATAATTTGTAGAACATGGGTTTTCAAACCTTCCAGCGTTAGAGCCTCATACGCGTATGACACTGTCTACAACATAGGCTCCCAGAAAACAATCTCACGGCGTCAGATTGTATTATCGTGGTCACAGGTTGCATTGAATTTAAGTATCCAAGAGCCCAACTTTTGTAGCATCACGTAAGCAAAATAGTAAACGAGAAATGGTCCTTGCTGGTGGAAAACAACGAAGACTCTTTCATTTTATTTTAGGATTACGAATAAATAAAAAAGAGGTGTCAAGAATATTTAATGTTGCAACGAGAAATTAATCATATCCTGCATAGTTTGGCTCAAGCAATAATTGTTCTTATTCTTATCTTGGCGGACCGGACATACATACATACATACACATAATTGGTCTTTACAACCCTTCAGTCAGAATTACGACCCACAGTTCAAAATGACCCATACGTCCTAGAGGATAGAGAGAGAGGATAACGAAAGAGATAGGGGAATTGGAAAAGGTCACGTTCAGTATGTTTTGCCAAATCATCATGGCTGGATATGACATTCAACAACATACATACATACATACGCATATATAATTGGTCATTACAACCCTTCAGTCAGGATTAAGACCAAGCTTCCCACACCCCTTACGTTGTGTGTGTTAAATTTATCCAAAAGTGGAGGGACCTGCAGTTTAAAGCCGTATCAGAACGACAGATTTTTGAAAAACTTTTCATGGCAATTTTATTTACCCGCAGAGTTTTTGCTAGAAATCTGCTGAGAGGTAGCCGCCTAAAGGAATATTTTTTGTGTTTCGTTTTTTTGTTGGCGACTGACCTAAGGTTTAAACCGTGGCCTCACGTCTAATAAGCCAACACACTATGTACTCGACTACGACGTATCTTCGCTCAGGCAATAGTTGCTTTTCATTTTGGACGACCGTCAATACTGACACTAATATGGTGCGAAGATATGGAAGGAGGGGCAAGCTATGAGGATATATGATAAGATTACTAGTGGTTACGTCTCTTTTGTAAACCTTGCTTACTAACATCACAAAACTCTTTGAATTGAAGTTCTAACGTAATTAAGTTCGATATTGCCAGTGAATCCCAGACAATTGTACACTGTGTGCAAAGGAAAGTACATTGCGACCCGTTTTATATTGAAAATATACAGCAGGCATGCCCCTGCCAGTGATTAAATCTTTTGAGAAAAGAAAATTCAAGTTATGAAAGGAAATACAGAAAGGGTGGGGACATAACCTAGAAAATTAGTCAAGAATGCCATGTCATTCTTTCTAATGTCCTTAAAGTCCTTAATGTCCTTGAAGTCGCCGTAGTATAGTAGGTAGTGTGTTGGGAATCTCTGGGAATAAAATTACCATGAAATGTTTCTCAAAAATCTGTCGTTCGGAGTCGTCTTCAAACTGTAATTCCCGCCACTCATGTATAAAAATTAACACACACACACATAAGTGGTGTGAGAAGCTACATCGTAATTCTGACTGAAGCGTTGTAATGACCAATTATGTATGTATGTAATGTCCTTAAGAAGGCTGGTGCTTCTAGTAATTTGAACAAATTCAGATACACAATGGGCATTTCTCTTAAGGCGGGTTGTTTACCTCTCACAGTTTTCACTTATTCGCTAAGAAAAGGTGTGAAAATATGAACCCCACTTGTATAGGAGACAAAATAAATGCTGGTCATACGATTTACCTTATTTCTGCCTACAATCTGTTTTAAAAACCATATTAACTGTCGTAACGGGTTAAAGGTCTCTAGGCATAGCCACTAACAGACTAAAGCAATGGCTGCTGCAGTAACTGTAGTATAAAAAACAGAGTCCACTGAATATCTTCTCTGCCACTATCTGGCATTTGGAATTCAGAAGCGCAAGAATATCAAAAGCAGCTGAATTTTATAGCAAAACTATACCGAGGTGAGTTGGATATAATCTTTGCCTTCATAAAGTTGATACAATAACTAAGAAGTGCCATCTAGGATTAGAGACAGACCGGAAAAAAGGCGCAATGGCATTACAACTCCACCTTTGATGGGATCCAAGTGAAGTAAGCTAATAAAATAACGTAAAACACCACACGTGATACGTACTTTAATTAAAATAAATAAAATTTTTTGTTCTACGGAGTTCGTAATAGCTAAACTCCACTGTCTTAACACAAACAAAATTAAAATTTCAAACTTTTTTGCAATCAAAAATATTGGACGAAATGCCCAAGTATTTACTGTTACAAAACGCACACACATACAGGACACACAAAGGATATGTATTTTCAAATTTGAATTTAAATACCATTTCGTTTCGTTTTTATTTGCAAACAGGGTGTCTCCAGTGAAAATAATTTAAGAAAAACCTGAATCTCCTAAGAGCAACAAGTTGTTAGCGAATACACGAACCATGGGTGATGTTATGAGATTGACAAGTAGATGGTAATGAAATATGATGTTATTTATACTTTCAATTCATTGGTAGTGGCATTTTATACTCTACGTTGGTACACATATATACAACAAACATATATAATTGGTCATTACTTTCCTTTAGTCAGGACTACAACCTAGCTTCTCACACCACTTCAGTTAAGTGTGTTAATTTTATACATGAGTGGCAAGACCTACAGTTTAAATTCGGCTCCGAACGACAGATTTTTTAGAAACTTTTCTTCTGAGAGTTTTGCCAGAAATATATTTTTGTTACGAACAACTCTTAGTACGATTTGGTTTAATTTTTATCCGGACAAGCGTGAACAGAGCTGCCAATAACTGTTGCAGAAAACTCTCAGTTAAACAAGAATTTTAGTGGGACATTATGGGTGTGTTCAGATTAGGATGTTACTCCCCTTAGTCTAGAAGGTAACCTGTTGGCTTATTAGACGTGAGGCCAGGGTTCAAAACTCCAGTTCAGACATCTCGGCTAAAACGAAGTCTTCTATTAGTTGTTTTCCGGTAAAATTTCAAATTAAAATTGCCCTGAAAAGTTCCTCAAAAATCTCTCATTCGGAGGCAAAATTAAGCTGTAGGTCCTGTCACTGATGTATGAAACTAAAGCACACAACATGGGTGGTGTGAGAGGCTTGGTTGGAATCCTGACTAAAGGGTTGTAATCTTCAATGAAGTAATAAGCATTGATCATCAGGAAGTATCAAAATATTTGCTTCAGGATCTCCACAAGACACCTCTGGTCTCTGGTTATAGGGTTTGAAATGCTGTAATCTCAAGCGATCCATGTTGGAGTCCAATAGGAGATGAAGAAATTCTCATATTGGGTTACGAGTTCTAAGAACAAAGAGGAAAAACAAAGCGGATAAGCTAGTCATCACTATGCTGTTGGGCTCTGTAGCCCTCGTTATTTCTTATACTTGCAACTTAGGTTGTCTGTTACATAGTTAGTGCTCTGGTGTGAGTTGAAACACCCTGTGTTTTAATTGAAAAAGGAAAATATGTTGTTGTTGTTGTTGTTGTTGCAAAACATAAATTCTTTATTTGTTTGCAACATTCTTTTTTGCTTGCCATCTTGCAAGAATTTTTATTTCTTTTCATTTCGTTCTGCTTTATTTATGTTCTCATAATAATGTTCACTGTTGTTGTTATTGTTGCTGTTGTTGTTGTTGTTGTTTTTTATATTTATTTGCACAATTACTTAAATGCCAACAACGCATGCGTGACATTTTTCAAATAATTTCACCTTCTTTCCTTCCTGTGGCGGTGAAATCTTCGTGCCCTTTTTTGCAGACCATAATGAACAGACGACAAAAGCAAAAAGAAGACGAATCAGTAGAATAACAGGCAGACAGACAAACAACACTGGATAGAGCTGGCTGGCTGGCTGGCCAAGTTAAGTTAAAAATAAAACCAATAAAAAAGGGCCAAAATTGTTAACTTTTCCCTGGCCTTGCTTACATCTCTTTACGTCTCTTCTTGAGTTGGACTCGCAGTCGTTTCGTTTGGATTTGTTTCTTTACAAATTGAACTTGTGAGTATTTTTACCACCATAAGGCACGTACAAGAGCAGAGGGGAGCAGAACAGAGCAGCACATGCATGAACAAATGTTTACTTGGCTCGTTGGCTTGGCTCACTGACTGGCTAAATGGCTGGCTGGCTAGCTGGCCGCCTGAATGGATGGATGGCTAGCTGGCTTGGCTGTTTGCTGAATTGGATGAGTTGTCCTAAACGATGATGACACCACTGGTAATATGTCTGACTGTCTGTCTGTCTGTCTGTACATTCAACCACCGACTGATTACAAGCGTTTGGTTGGTTGTATGCAGGAATTTTTTGTGGACCTTAGGCGAAAATGTATATTTTTATACCCAACAACAACAACATCATCATTTTAAAAAAGGGAGAATAAAACAATATTTACGAACAAAACTTACATGAAACATTTTCCATGCAATGGAAAACAACAAGAAGAAGAATAAGAGTAAGAGGAAGAACCCTAAGAAACAAGAGAAAAATTGTAACACAATCATAAAATACTGAACTGAAGTGAATTGAAACTTTTAACAATAATAACAACAACAAAATGAGAAAAACTTCGTACATAAATAAGGGAAAGAGAGCACCACGGAATGTGAAAAAAATTGAAATTTTTTTGCTGCAACATGTTGCAAAGCGTGTAAATAAAATGTAATAAAACGTGTTAGTAGTGTGGCATACATATATACGTACAAATAAATACAAAAAAACGTGCCCCTTTAACGTCTGGTTAAGCAGCAACTCGCAATTTATTAACCCCTCTCGCTCACTCATTTAGTTACTCATGCTGCAGCTCATCCTTCAATTTTGGCAAGCCATCACCACCTCCCACCCCTTTATACACCCACGCTATTGTGTTATAATTTCAGTTGAAAATAAATTTTAAAACAGAATTTATGATACGCATGAGTCTTTTGTGTTTTTTTAATTCTATTTTGAATTTATAGGCCTTCAAACTCGGACCATGTCGGTCAAAAAAGTATGAGAGGCAATAGCGAAAGAAAAATTCAAAATGACAAGAAACAAGTACCCATACTTTGGTGCAAAGCAATATGTTTTTCAAACTTCTGTTTTGGAGTCGTTATTGTTATTGCTGTGTAGAGCTACTAGAGTACTTCGACCAGACGATCTATTGTACTGACTGTCCTCAATCTTTGTAGTGTTTCCCTATAAAGTCACTTTCGATCCAATTATCCAGGCAAGCTCCAACTTAGTTGTTCAGTGCTGGTAAAGATAATTCTCTACCTAGTACTTAATAGGTTTAGGTTCAGGTTCAGGTTAGTAGACGTATACTTGTTAATTGAGACAAGTACAATAGCCAGAGGTCAAGTTGACCATTGTACAAACGTCTTAAATGGAGAGAATAATAGAGGGGATAGGGAAAAAGGAAAGGGAGTAGGAAAGGAAGAATATGGAAGCAGAGGAATTATACACTATAATCAACACAAAAGAGACTACACTATTGAAGCCCTAGCACTTTTCAATCAACTCAAACTAATAATGAATCTATGGAGAGCTCTCGACACGGAATTCAAACCCTCAAAGAAGCCACTGCTAAGGGTCTTCAACCTTAACCTACTAAGGGCTGGACAGTTACAGAGGAGGTGTTCGATAGACTCCAACTAATCCACATAGCAACATACCCTGCAATAGTCCGGTTGGGATCTGTTCAAGATCCTTTTCAGCGATCTAATCTCGCAGTGCCTAGTAATAAACTCAATAACTAAACTTAAACTGCAGCAGCAAACATGTTCTTACACTGTCTATAGCAGGCCATAAGCACCTAGAAACATAACAACCCCATCCATTCCCCTAACGCCTCTGCTCTTCCACCCTGATCCATCCATTGATGAGGCCATAGAGGCGGCAAATTGGGGGATTAGAACCAACTGTTAAATCGACCTCAGAAAGTGAACCTAACCTAGAGAGAGCATCCGCCGTCTCATAACCACGTATTCCGCTGTACATAGTACTTGATAAGCACTCAGATATTTGCTTTTGAAGTGCTTTAAAGCCTCATAGATCCTTTGTAAGTGTTCTGGTAATTCCTCCCATCATACAATCTAAATGTTAAGAAATTATCGAGAAAACGTTTAGATTGTCTCAAACCTGTTTGAAGTAAGAAAAATCTCCACCTCTTTCTATCTTCCTTTTCGCCAAGTATACACTTTCAATCTCCTCTTCCAATTCTACGTATATGTTCAAACACCATCAGCTTTATGGAGTTTCTTATTTATGCAAACTGAACTGCCCCTATATATTCCATATGACTTGGAATCCAGTCGGGGCCAACCCTATTTTCCCTGTCTAGCTGATTCAGCTTGCCCAGACAGAATAATGCTGATCAGATAGTCAGATAGTACAGCTATTTTCCATACATACATACATAATTGGTCATTACAACCCTTCAGTTAGGATTACGACCTAGTTTCTCACGCCACTTATGTTGTGTGTCTTAATTTTATACATGATCGGTGGTACCTACAGTTCAAAGTCAACTCCGAACGACAGATTTTTGAGAAACTTTTTCATGCCAACTTTTTATTTACTCTCAGAGCTTTTGTCAGAAATCTGCTGAGAGGAAGTCGCCGAAGAAATACTTTTTTGTATTTCGTTTTGATTTTCTAGCCTAAGGCACGAAACCTGGCTTTACGTCTAATAAGCCAACACACTACCTACTAGACTACGGCGACTTATCCCCACACAATTTTTAATTTAATTCTTTCAAGTATGTGTTCTGGTAATTCGTCCTCGTCTTAAGAGAATCTACATGTTAAACTTGAAGGGATTTTCCATCTGTGAGAAGTTCGGTTACTGAGCTAATTCTTAATAGGCAGAGGCATAACACAAATCTTCGTTTTTCCTTTGTAAACCGTTTTCTATTTTTAAGCCAAAGTTAAGATTGTTTCAAATCCGTTTATAGGGAAGAGTGTCTCTGACTCTCTACATTATTCCTTTTGCATTGTACACACTGTCAAATACCTCTTCTTACAACCTCCTTGTAAGCTCATCTGCCTGCTCATTCACATGTCTAAGGTTCCCGCAGATGGCGACTCTATTTCCCTAGGCCTAGCTAGTTTAGCTTTCTCGGTTATTCTTATAGGAGTTCAGTACTGGGATGATGATCTAGAAAGTAATGCCCTTTGTAATGCCCAGTTGGAAGATCTTCCATCAAACAGGGACTTCAAAATAACCTTCATTTGGCGTCTCAAATCCATAGAGGTTTATGAATTTGGATTGGACATATGCTCTGAAGTCTAGCAAATTGTTTTTTGCTGGATTAGTTCTTAAATCATCAATGCCAGTGTCATCAGTGAAGACTTGAGGTAACATGTGTTTCTTCTTAAAATTTTTGTTTGAAGCATTCTTGTGCTTGTCGGTTAGGCAAAAATAATTCTGAGTTGTTTTCACTCAACAGTTGCAGGTTTTTACTCTCCTTGTTGTTAGAAACACCTCTACACAGAGACCAGAATTAATCTTTTGGTGTTGCCTTCTAAAATGTGGTTTCAACCTAACAAGGGTACAATAAACATACAAGGGATGGATGCTCTAGATGTGAAAGAGAAAGAAAAACAGAAGAAGAGAAAGAGAAGAGCAAGAAAGCAGAAATTAAAGCTAAAAATCCTAACGGAGGTTAGCAAGTCCAACGAAAAACCTTAAATTTTCGCCTCTATTCGCCAGTGCAGAGACACAAAATGTACACAATGCAGCATGCTCACAATACATCAAACACTGCAAACTAGTCCTTGAAGATAGCACGATCATCAAGTGGACTATGTTCTATGATTTCCTTTACTTCATTACAACCCTTCAGCCAGGGTTACGACCTAGTTTCTCACACCACTTCAGTTAAGTGTGTCAATTTTGTACATGAGTGTCGGGACCTACAATTTAAAGTCGACTCTGAACAACAAATTTTTGAGAAAATTTTCATGGCAATTTTTTATTTACCCTCAGAGCTTTTGCCAGAAATCTGCTGAGGGGATTAGGTTAGAGGACGTGTACTTGTCAATTAAGACAAGTACAGTACCCGGAGGTCGAATTGACCCATTGTACTGCTGAGGGGAAGTCGCCGAAGAAATATTTTTTTGTATTTCGTTTGGATGTCTGACCTGGGGTTTGAACCCTGGCTTTACGTCTAATAAGCCAACACACTACCTACCAGACTACGACGACTTTATCGTTCATCTAAAGCTTTAGTTTTTCTCGCATGTCTACAACAAGGTTTTTAAAATTTTTGAAACATTTTCTGTACTTTCATGTTCAACACGTTTCAAATGTATTCGCAACCTGGCTTACAGAATAAAATTTCATAAATTGCATACACTTTGTAATAAAACACGCAAGAAAGAAAGAAAAAAAAGGGAAGAGAAGAAACAACGTTCCGGCAATTTAAATTGATGCATGAAAATTATTTTACTTTTCCATGTTATTTCTGATGCTGCTGATGCTGCTGCTGTTGCTACATTTTATTTCACAAATTATTTCCATGACACGTAGTCAGCACAGTGAGTGCAAATTTTACGGAATAAAAGCAAAAAAAAATCCAAATTGCAGTAGAACAGGATATAAAAGGATACAGAAATTCATGGCATTGTGACATCATTTAAATGACATTCTTTACAGGGAGAAGATACATTCTTTACTTTCTCTTCAATAATTTCTCTTTTTCTTTTCATAAATTCCTCATTCCCTGGGTAATAAATTATAAATATTTTGGGGGAGCACACACACATACGATTACATTGTAAAGTTAATGGCTCTGTTCCTTCAGCTAAAACCAAAAGTTTCACTTATTATTTCTTTTTAATTAATCAACCTGAGACCAAGAAAATGAAGCAAAAAAAAAACAAACAGAAAAAAACAGAAGAACATTTAAGGGCCAACGAGTGAAACCAGTTTGTGGACACACAATTTGCTTAAAAGTGACCAAAAACAGTCAGAAAATGAGAACAGAAACTCAACTGAAACCGAAAAAAAATACGAAAAAAAAATTTCCGAACAGAACCACTTTCTCAGTCAAAATCATTGGGGCAGAATTACAATAACAAAAACAAATACGACGAGAAAAATGGCAACAACAACAACAGTCATATCGGCAAATGCTAACAAAGAAACAAAATAAATAAGAGGACAGCCAAGTACGACATTTACTACTGAGTTGGCCAAAATGAGTTGGCCGCTGATGTTCAAGAACTGGCAAGAAATAAAGACGTAGTTACGTAGTGAAAGATATACGTCAACAGGAAGGGAGAAGTACTTGGATTTGAAATCCAAGTAAGGCCAGGAAGCATTGTGCCTTTAACACCATGAATATTGTTACGTTTGTACTTTTTAAAAACTTTTAAAATAGCCGTAGATTGCGAATAAAATAAAAATAAATTCCTGTTTAGTTTTAAATAAAATTCTTTATTATTCGCACAATCCTGTGTGCCACTGTTCACAACTTGATGCAAACAACAACAATTTCTTTGTTTGTTATTAATCTGTTTATACCCTTTGCATAAACGATAACAATTACTCTGCAATTATTCGACAGATCTTTGGAACGGAGATCTTCAAACACACCTCGGCTTCACACAAGAGTAACTGAATTTCAATCCCTCACCAGCCTGCTTTGCCATGCCTTTTATATGGCAGAGTATACAGTCTGATGAATGTTCTTGAAGACGAATGTTCATGACTTCGCCTTGTCGAAATCTCTATAAATAAAATATTAATGTAAAACATCGTTGTTTACATTTGTTATTGCAGTTTTGTTGGTGTATTTTTGTTTACTTGTTTACCATTATTTGATGCTGGTGTTTGTTGTTGCATTAAGCAGTGCGATATTTTGTAAACAGGTTTGTTTACTGCATTGGTTTGTTTTTGTAGATTTTGCTTATAATTTTAATGTTCAGCGATGTAAAAACAAAACACCAGTATCTAGATCTTTCATTTTTGTAACAATATTATTCCCAATCTTTATGTAGTGGTATGTAGTCAGGAACTTCTTCTTGAACAGAATCCCATGTTGAGTTCAAAAATGCCAGTGAATTATATGCAAATTTGGCACAAGTTTCTCTATGTTTTATTCTAGTATTTGATTTAAAGTTGGGAAGGGACATTATAGATTAAAGCCAGCTGGAGTCTAGCTAAATCCACATCCATAAGATTTAAAAAAAGCAAAAGCTGTCCTCGTAATTAATGAAAGTAACGCTCTCAAGTGATATAAATTCTTCAGATCCATAAAAAATTTCTGGACATAATAATGAAGTGAAGGGCAAAAGAAGAATCTCTATTGTGCGCTATGGATGGCCATGCAATTTAAAGATATAAGTGGGTTGGTCCTCTTCTTATCCATATGTAACCAATAGGTTCTAGCAATGTTGCATGCATTCTCCTACTGCTGATAATTAAAACTTTTAGCATATCGGCTCCTATAATTCATATCATTTTCCACAATTGCTCCTCAAGTACTACTGAAGAGTACGATATTGGCCCCTTCACCATCAAATTTTTCTATTTCTATTCGCCTTGAAACTTTTTCTATGAAAAAAAAAATAACACCAATTGAGCCCCCCTCCTATTAACATTCTTGTTTTTGCCACGCCACTGTATTTGGCTATCGTGTTCTTATTTTTGGCGATTCTAGCGTGTGTAACAAAAAAAAAAACTGAAAATAAAAGGAATATCTCATCATGCCATAGACATTATTTTCATTTCGATATTATTGTGGACTGAATGTATGAACCATAAAACTAGCAGAGTTTTAAAGGAATGATTTCTTTAAGAAACAAAAAAATAGTTAAGGAGATACGCGGCATTGTATCCAACCATCTGCTTAGAGAATATATGGCGTTTTAATTTTAAATGTAAGAGTCGACGTTGAATTGCACTTCCCGCCCCTTATGGGAAAATTTACCACACAGAATGGGAGGTGTGAATAGCCAAGTCGTAGTATTAACTAAAGAATTATGAAAATCAATAACCAATGGAGTGTTGTCGAGAGATAATAAACTTCTACTAGTATTCGATATTTTGAACAGTCCTCGAATTGTAAAAACTGTTAATTGTAATGTCCCCTCCACCTCTTTGTCATCAGGAACCCCAGGATGTAACCTAGTGTTAGGATAACTTCCTAGATATTATTTTAAAAGGCTCTGGTACCTTCTTTGAAATGCAGTAATTTCATCCAAGTGCTCAGTATGAACTCTGGCGTTTCATGATCCTTCTCAGAGAATATGCAAAATAGTCTTCAAGCGTTTCCTGCTTTGTACAAATGATTAACGAGTCTAAAATATCTTATCATCAAGGTGGTTACTATTCTTAGGCTATTCTTACACAGTCTGATACAAGACTTACGTTTTGTCCTGTTATAGTTGCCTAGCTAAAGTTCGGACTGTTCTTAGTCTGTCTACCTTGGGAATAATGATTGCATGCTTTAATCTTTACGTTCGTAAAGTGTAGCCATCCAAACTCTACTTTTCA
The DNA here is from genome assembly GCA_958299815.1 of Sarcophaga carnaria. Taxonomy (NCBI): domain Eukaryota; kingdom Metazoa; phylum Arthropoda; class Insecta; order Diptera; family Sarcophagidae; genus Sarcophaga; species Sarcophaga carnaria. The sequence goes on from OY283153.1 coordinate 12,462,749, forward strand.
ATTCCCTGAAACATTTCGTTCCTCTACTGACAAGTTAATCTGCCTGTTCGTTTGCCTGAATTACGACATGACCAGGAATCCAACAGAAGGTAATCCTATTGTCTCCAACAGCTTAGTTCTCTAGTGTAATCTTCCACCAGAAACTTAAGGATTTAACTAAGTATCCGCATTTCTTTTTCGCTTTCGGTATTCGTGTTTGCTTTGCTTCAGTTTCATTAATTAGGTTTTCGATGTAAACGGACGATTACCCTACTCTATCAGGTTCAAGGATGAAAGGGTTGAAGTGTCATGTTGTCTATAAGCAAAGTTACCCGTGAAACTTTATTGAAGAGTTGAGTTAAGTCTAGTAGTGGTGAAGCACTTCCTCAAGGGAAGCCTCTGCCTAAGCTTTCTATGATTTTCCTTATTAATGTTATCTTCTGTTGGAGTTACCAGAGTCAGAAAACTTTCTAGATTCATTATTTGAACGGAAATTGAAATCTCTTAACGTCTATTTCTACGGCGACTTCCTCTCAGCAGATTTCTGGCAAAAACTCTTAGAGTAAATAAAATTGCCATGAATAGTTCGTAAAAAAATCTGTCGTTCGGAGTCGACTTTAAACTGCAGGTCCCGCCACTCACGTATAAAATTAACGCACACAACATAAGTGGATTGAGAAGCTAGGCCGTAATCCTGACACTGAAGGGTTATAATGACCAATTATGTATGTATCTTTGTATGTTGAACAAGGCTAGAATATTAAAAGTTAGTGCTTCTTATGAATACACTCCTTTAAACCTCTGCTTGTACATACATTGCTTGTCCATTTGCTTGCTCTCGTATGTTGCATGTTTTAAAACAGATCATGGCATCATCATCGTCATCATCATCATCATGCGCACCATTGGCAACATCATTTGCAGAATTTTGTTGTGGCCATAGCCAGGCGTAGTCGTCACCCAGATTATCAGGAAACTGGAGGAACCAGTTTAGGCAGCCTAAATTTAGAACACATTACAGAAATACATCCACTAACTTCAGCAACGTTTACTTATTTTCGTTTCTTCCTTTTTTTCTACTTCTTTCCTTTCTTAAAATTGTTTTCATTTTTCATTGTTGTTGGTGCTGGTGTTGTTGCTATTGTTGTACTTCTTTCTGTTTTATTTTATTTGAGATTTTGGCCAACAAAACCATGGACGTTGAATGAGTGTTTATTTTTCGTTATTATTTTGTATACAAATTGGAATCTTTTTTGAATATCTTATGGTCGGATTTGTTAAATAAATTATTTAGAAAATATGTATGTTGTTGTTGTTGCTGTTGTTATTAATAAATTTATTCTAAATTGTATTGTGTTTATAAAGTTCCGCATTTGCAGCCCAAAGATTTTGAGAATATTCCGGGTAATACATGGAGTTATGGGAGAAGATTTTGAAATTTTTTCCAATAAATTCGCCGTAAATAATACAAAAATTTTGTAGAAAACCGAACAACTTTAAAAATTTTTTTTTTAATTTTTATTGAATTTTGCTACTCACCTTTTCACCTCTGATTCAAATTAAATGGGCTTTAATGCTTCCATTTGACCATAAAATTTATTTTTTCTGTTAAATTTTTATTTGTTTGTTTTGCTTTATTTGCCATCAGCTTTTTGTTGTTGTTGTTTTTTATTTTTATTTTTAGGTTTTGTTTTTTGTTTTTGTTTTTATTTTGTACTGAAATCAACAGGTAAACAATAAATACAACAACAAAATACAGACGGTGTGCAGTTTTATTTGAGATCTTGTGAGCATTAAAATAGTACCTCTCTGGTGGGAGAGTTTTATACTCAAAACAAAGATAAATTCGCTTTAAGTTTGTTGTTGTTTTGTTTTAAGGAGAAATCGTTTGTTGATAAAAAAAAATTAACCAGAGTTGCTTACTTACACAGAATTTAAAAATGTGTAGAGGGCTTTATTGTTCATTAAAAATAAAGAATTAAAGGAAGAGCAAACTAAAATTGAAATACACAACCTAAGTGCTGCAGGAAGCTAGGTTGTAAACCAGACTAAAGGTTTGTGTAGCTAAGAATAGAGATATTTGTGAACCACAGATCAAGTATTGTTTCCTATAATGTTACTTATTTTAACCGTAGACAAGTGCAGGTGCCAGGAAAAGAAAGGCAGTGCCCATATTAAGCACAATTCGGAAGACAGTCAGTAGTTTCTAAGGGACTCAGGCAGTTTCTAAGGAACTCTGGCAGATTCTAAGCATGTTGCATAGTCTTCTTGTATGATTTTTATAACTTCAGCTTGTTCTCACGGTGGTTTTCATCCTGATAAGACACTCAAATCTGTTTTAATCACTTTAGCTCTGTAGAATAATATAAGGCTGCATCAGCAAGTCTATGAGTTCTTGTGCTTTTTTTTTTGGTTTACATACATAATTGGTCATTACAACCCTTCAGACAAGATTACGACCTAGTTTTTTTTTGGTTTAGAAACAAGAAATTGCCACTGGGGACTTAATTTGGCGGTTGGAGCAACTTTTTGAAGAATATTTGCTACTGTATCACTACTCCATGACTAGAGACGTCGTAATCTAAAGGGTAGTGCCTTGGCTTATTAGACGTAAGGCCACGGTTTTAACCCCAGGCCAGATATTAAAACGAAAACATGGAAAAATATTTCTTCGGCGACATTTTAACAGAAGGCGCCGTAGTCTAGTAGGTAGTGTCTTGGCTTATTAGACGTAAGGTCACGGTTTTAACCCTGGATCAAACGTCTTCAACAAAACATGAAAAAATATTTTTTCGGCGACTTCCTCTCAGCAGATTTCTGGCAAAAACTCTGAGAGTAAATAAACCTGCCATGAAAAAGTTTCTCAAAAAACTGTCGTTCGAAGTCGACGTTAAACTGTAGGTCCCGCCACTCACGTATAAAATTAACGCACACAACATGAGTGGTGTGAGAAGCTAAGTCGTAATCCTGACGGCAGGGTAGTAATGACCAATTATGTATGTATGTATGTGAGACACTCAAACCTGTTTGTTAGACTTTTGCTCTGTACAATAAAATAAGACTGGGCTTGGGGGCAGTTGGTTCATGAGTTTTTGTACTTTTTTGATTGGTTTAGAAACAAGAATTGGCCCCTGGAGACTTAATCTGGTGGATAGAACAACTTTTTGAAGGATATTTGCTACTGTACCACTACTCCATGACTAGAGACGCCGTAGTCTATTGGTTGGTTTATTAGACGTAAGGTCACGGTTTTAACCCCGGGACAGACAACTTCAACAAAACATGAAAAAATATTTCTTCGGTGATTTAATCTCAGCAGATTTCTGGCCACAAACTCTGAAAGCAAATAAAATTGCCATGGAAAAGTCTCTCAAAAAATCTGTCGTTCGGAGTGGACTTTAAACTGTAGGTCCCTGACACTCATGTATAGAAATGAACACACACAACATAAGTGTTAGGAGAAACTAGGTTGTAATCCTGATTGAAGGCTTGTAATTGCCAATTATGTATGTATGTAACAGCAAATAAGAGGAGGCGATTGTGAACAGACTAAGAATTCTTGACCACCCAGATGAACTATTCTGGGTTAGCCAGAATTGCTTGGCGTTTTAAGAGAAAATCCCGCATTAGAATATTAGAACACTTGAGAATCACCCAGGAGGTATAAATAAGTGGCGCAGTAGATACTATCTTGCATCCATTTCGCCTTTCTCTTCTTCTTTTCCTTCAGCCTCCCTTTTCCTCATTCTTTCTTATATGAAGGTTTAAAGTGGACCAATATGTCTCTGAACAAAAGGCAGCGAACTGTGTATACAGTGATGTGCCACCCTTCTGCCTCTTCTCATTGCTCTTCTTCTTTTCCTTTATCACCTTTTCTTCATTGTTTCTTATATGAAGGAGAAGTAGATCTCTGAATGAATGGCGGAGAACTGTGTATGTAGTGATGTTCCAATTATGTATGTATATACACTGAGCACCAAAAGTGAGTAAACACCACTAAAATAATTCATTTTCTTTGGATAGCGAGAAAAGTAAATGGGAATAGTCGAATAAATTTCCAAAAATAAAAACGTTTATTTCTTACTTATAAACTGTTAAAACAAAAACAACAATTCATGATAAAGGAACTTTTTTTATACTTAAGAACAAAAGTGTTAACTCACTTATGGCGCTCAGTGTATGTACCATGATTCCGTATGTTTGATGACAGGAGCGGTCTGCGTGTTATATTGTATTATAGGAAATCTTTTTAATAATTCTAAGGTATTAATTTAACTAAAATGATGGCAACCCTATGCTTATATTCAAGTACTTGCTTACACTTTAAGGTATTACGGCCTGTTACAGTACTCGTACACCAATACTAACAACAATACTAAACGTTACTCTTGCAAACTCTGGCTAAATTTCTTAAAGATCTCCTCGTTGTTGTTTTTGTTGTGTATTTTTGTAGATTTTTTGAGTATCTGTGAAATTCATTCGCTTATTTGCATTGAACGCGCACGGTACATGACACACAGAGATCGTGTTTGAATTTTAACTGCTGTTAACTGTTGATTAAAAAGAAAAAAATTATTGTTGTTTACAAAATATTAAAAAAAAATTAAATAAATAAAGAAGGAAAATAATAATAAAAGAAGATTAAAAAAAATTAAATAAAAAAAAATATTAAAAATCTTAGGGAAGTAGTATAAGCAGTTGAAAGAAAAAGTGCCCATGTTTTTAATTGTTAAACAATAAAACAAGAAAAATTAAAAAAAAAAATTATGCCGATTAAAATATAATATGTATAAGCAGTGAAGGAAACAGCTTAAATAAGTTGCTGATTAAAGAGGGAAAGGCTTTAAAATAAATGTAACGACACAAAGTGCTTATTTTTCAGTTTAAGATAAAATTATTACAACCTTCTGGAAATAAGAAAATAAGATTAAAAAAAAATAATTCTTAATAAATAAGTGATAACTTTAAAACAACAACAACAACAACTGCAAACGGATAAAGAATATTTAAAAAAAGAAAAAGTTTACTAAACAGCAACCAGCATAATAGCAACAGCATTCGGAACAGCAATTTTGTGATAACCAAACAGCAAAACCAACGAAACAGTTCCAGCCCAGCTTAGCTCAGCTTACAACACAACCGTTTGCCGTTTCTCTACAGCTGAACAAAGGAATTTAACCCTTAAAAGTAATTATTTGACGAATATTTTCTTTTGTTTTCATTATCATAACAGACAGAACAGAAAAAAACCCCGCAAATTTCTTCTTTATAAAAACTATATGCGCGATCATTTAATAGGCGACAGGAGGCCTAAAATGTCGTTGAAAAAAAACATTGCGTTTCATAGAATTTAACGGCCATTAAAATCACTTGAAATCTTATGATCGTCTAGCATTTTCAAAGAAATACAAATTTATTACCCGTACATATGTACGTTTCAAAAAATAAAAGATTTCGGTGGTGGTTAGCTCTTTAAAAATTAATTGTTACAGGCGGTTTAAGTGGTATTAAAATTACGCAAAAATTTTAATTGAAAAACTTAATTAACGGCACAGCCTCAATTCTTATGATAATGATCAGTCAGTCAGTCATTCGACTAATAATAAAAAAAAAATTAATTTTTGTTGCCAAAAGTTAGAAGAATTGATTTAGAAGCTTGAGTCTTTACCTGCTAGTTGATGACACTCATGAATTGCTGTGAATTTGCTAAGCATATCTTCCTTTCACGTTTTTACCTTAACTGGTTAGATTACATGGGAAACAACCCTAATAATCATACTTCACTTAGGACATTTAAGCTCCCGTTAGATTAATCTGGCAACCATCCTAAAAACCATACTTCACTTGGATTCTTTAAGCTTTTGTTGTAATAACAATAAAACGTAGGGTATGGTAGGTTACGTGACGTCAGAACGATGTATACCAGTGTTGGAAAATTCAGTACTTTAGTACTTCTTCGGCACTTTTCCATTTCAAAAATACCGCAGTACCCCCGCGACACTTTCCGTACTTTTTTATTATTACATATTTTAGGATTTACGCTTTTCTACTGTTAATGCGTTCGCAACATGTTCAACGTAATGCTAAAAAGGTGAAATTAGTCTTTAGCCCCGGTTAGCCAAACGTCCGCGGAACGTACGTAAGTTCTTCTATTCCATGTATTAAGCATAAATAAATATTTTTTTACAAAAGTATCATTTGATGGAAAAAAGTACTCTTTCAGTTAAAGTTCAGTACCATTTCAAAATTTCAATTTTGCAACACTGGTGTATACACAGTTCCCTGCCTTCATTCAGAGACATATTGGTCCACTTTAATCCTTCATATAAGGACTAATGTGGAAAAAGGAGGCTGAAGGAAAAGAAGAAGAGAAAGGCGAAATGGATGCATGATAATATATACTGCACCACATATAGATATCTACCTCCTGTATGATTCTCAAGTGTTCTAATATTCTAATGCTGGTGGAGGATTTTCTCCCAAAATGCCAATCAATTCTGGGTAACCAAAAAAGAATCCTTCGTCTGGGTGGTAAAGAATTCTTCGTTTGTTCAGAATCGTTTCCTTTTATTTGTAGTTACATACATACATAATTGGTCATTACAACCCTTCAGTCAAGATTACGACCAGTTGCTCACACCACTTATGTTGTGTGTGTTAATTTAATACAGGAGTGGCTGGACCTACAGTTTAAAGTCGACTCCAAACGACAGATTTTTGAGAAACTTTTCAAGGCAATTTTTTATTTACTCTTAGAGTTTTTGCCAGAAATCTGCTGTATTTGTATTTTGTTGTATTTTGTTTTGATGTCTGGCCTGGGGTTCGAACCATGGCTTTTACGTCTAATAAGCCAATACACTACCTACTAGACTACGGCGACAAACATACGTAATTGGTAATTACACCCCCTGTTAATTTTAGACATGAGTGGCGGAACCTTCCTTGTCGTTACTGATTCTGTAATGCATTCCCAACCTCTGAGAGTATATTCCAGGATCCAATGCTACGAAATTTCTAAGATTGATTGTACCCAACCTCATTACAACCCTTTAGTCAGTATTGTTGTGTGACGGCACCCACAGTTTAAAGTCGATTCTGAACGACAGATTTTTGAGAAACTTTTCATGTCAATTTTTTATTTACTCACAGAGTTTTTGCCCGAATTCTTCTGAGGGGAAGTTACCGAAGAAATATTTCTTTATATTTCGTTTTGTTGGAGATGACTGATCTGGGATTTGAACCGTGCACTCATATCTAGCAAGCCAACACACTACCTACTAGACTACGGCGACTACAGGATCCATTGTTACGACATTCCTAAGACAGATTGTGCTTAGGTTTAATGGATAATTTTTTCAGTATATATCCACTGCGTATCAAACTTATTGGGTCTCTAGTAGTATTATTTTCCCCCATACTACCTTTGCAAATGAGTAAAGCTTGTGTTAGATTATCTGCCGCTGTGCAAAAAATGACAATCTTACGAATGAAATTACTTGAAATATCTGTTGTACCAGCATTAAGAAAAGCATTAGCATTGTTGTTATCATCAATGTTTTCGTATTCGGACATCCATATGGCGGTAATCATTGTATGCCTCCTTATCTGCTTCAGACATAGTCTTGATAACATGGCATCATCGGTTATTGATGCTTTGATTAGAAAGTTGTGCTGCCAATATACGTCTTTAGCATTGATGCTCTTGCAGCAGTAAAGATGAGTTGAATTTGTCTTTCTGGCATGGAGAGGGAAAACTACTTCTTTGATACTAGGACAGCGAGTTAAGTGGTTTTGTAACTGACTTAGATTTTTCGGTAAGTAAAAGTCGTATAATTACAGCTGTGGGGATGTTATAAAGTCTTTATTGATTTGGAAATTACGTTGATCATAAGTATATGCCTTGGTTGGCAGTAACTTAAAGAAGTTAAGAACTTTAAAGACTGCCATGCAAAGTTTTTATTTCTATATACGGCTTCAGTTATTGTACACAAATTTTTCCCGGGGTTTGGCAGATAATTGAATCTATTCTAGCATATTCTGTAATAATAGGGTTGCCAGGTTTCATGGACTAGAAAGTGTTGTGGTACCCTTTTTTGTGTGTGTAACAAAGTACCTTATAGGTTTCATTAAACATTAATTTAAAGCCTTTTTCTCCTTCTCACCTACGATAGTTCAATAGACTTTCAATCACAGTGCGCAGCATAAGTAAAGGGACATTAGGTCGGATTGGTAGCTCTGAGATCGCAAAGCTCACTTGAGCACGCATAGCGGCCCGTTGTGTAGGGGGACTAAATTGTTAAAACCTTTTTATTCAACATGCACCAGTTTGCTCCAGTTCATTTCAATAAAAATGGTCTGCTTTTGAAACTTAAGAGGAGAGGTGTCATCGCGCTAGTAGCGTGTACATCGTAGTCGACTTGAATCATTGGCATTTCGCTCTTCTGTATACAAAGAAAAAATTTCGTTACTTTAAGCCGGTTTTGTTTTTTCTTGATTTGCAAAAAAATCTGTTCTTTTTTTGTTTTCTTTCTTCGGCTAAAAATATTTCCGTATGTTGTAGTTGCCCTGTGTTTTTTTTTCTTTTCATTTTTTTGGTTTGGCATTTGAAATTGTATCCACCACCACATCAAAATCAAAATAAAGAAATTCAAAAATAACAACAAAAAAAGCAACAAAATAAAAAACAACAAGAAGAAATCCTGATTCTTTGTTTACGATGAATTTGATTGATGTGCTCCAGTTTATAGGGTCTCTCTCTCTCTCTGTTTAAAATTCTTTCTTTCACCCACTTCTTACCCCTTCCACTCTCTCTCTCTCTCAAATGGTATTCAAAAGATTTTGTGTATTTTATAAGAATATTTCATATACAAAAACAACAAAAAAAAGAAACAATGTACGAATCGTTGTATTAAATAATAACAATAACAACAGCAACAGCACCACCAAAGAAATTCGATTGAATACTCGTAAAAGAGTTTTTAATGGAAAGAAATTTGTCTGCTGAATATTGCAATACATTTCGTATTTTTAGCAACAGATTTAATATGCGTGTGTGTGTATGTATTGGTGGCTATGTGTGCTATGAATGTTTATTGTTGTTATTTTTATTGTAGCAATTAATCGATAGAATTTTTATAACCCACATCATCATACCGTGGAAGCATATTGTGTTTATACTGGGATTTCGAACACAAGCATAAAATCTTTGAAACTTTTTTTATTATGCCGAGAGATTTGCTGTTTTTTCCGGAACCAAAGTTCATTTGAAAACATATATGATAGTGATCCATTGTGATGTCTGATAACTAATTGACAGATCGGAAGTCATCATAGGGGCTTCAGCTTGTCATGAAGTTAGACGTCCTACAAAATTAACTGAATATGGTGCTTGTGCGCATGCTTGCCCATCCCGCAATGATTTCCGAGATTAAAAGCAGTGACAGAAATTTCTTTCTGCTAGAGGGGATAAATATCACTGTCATAATCCTTGTCATATGAAAATTATTTCTTTCGGTCCTAGTTTTTCAGAAATCTGTTGTTCGGACTCGACTTTAAACTGTAGGTCCCGCCACTCATGTATAAAATTAACATTCGCATATCAAGTGATGTGAGAAACTAGGTTGTAATCCTGACTAAAAGGTTGCAATGACCAATTAAAGAAATCCTTGTGGACTCTGTAGTGGGCCCGAGAGTTCAAACCTTCAAACTTTAAAAACTATCCCTGACTCTGACGCATTAAACAGGCTGAATTTTTATGATGGCATTGGTTACGTTGGGTCTGAGAAACGCTATAGTTTGTGGCTTATTCGTTTACATCTGCAACTTAACAAAATCCCCTCCAAAAGAACAAGTCCAACATGGTCATATCGCATTATCTTAGTGACCAGTGTACATCATCTGCATGTAAGGTGGCAGAATATCCAAAAAATTAACGGGCAACAACTATGTGGCACCTAGCGCAACATATGTCATTGCTATCCAGATCATGCAATTCAGGTTCTCAAGGAAATATAAACCGCTGGAGCCTCTAATATAAAAACCACACCAAACATCTGCAAATTAACAAAAAACATCGCAAGATCAAGTCCAATAGAGTCAAATCGCACGATCTTAGTGGCCAGTTCAAATAACCCGCAAGTGAGGTGACAGAATATCCAAAAACTGTGTGGCACATAGCGTAGTCGTATTGAAAACACATGTCATTGTTATCCAAATCATCCAATTCAGGCTCTCAAAGAAATATGAACCGCTGTCGCCTCTGATCCAAAATCCACACTAAACAGTGACTTTTTCGAAGGCTCCTGGATCTTTGTAGCGTTCTAAATTCAACATTTTTTTCTTATCCACGTAACTTTTCACTCAAATATGTGCCTTACGGCTGAACACGATTTTTAGCGCGGTACTTAGGCCGTATTGAACACCCATTTTTAATATATTATTTGCACGTGTTGTTGAATGCCTTTACTTTTGTCTTCATCAACATTCTTTCCGTTGGCTCTCTTTAGAATGAGTTTAACGAGTGGTTCAATAATATCCTGTATAATATGCATAGGCCGTCGCCGTAGCCTAGGCAGTGTGTTCGATTGTGAGGCAACGGTTCCAATCGCAGGTCAGGCATATGGAATAATATTTCTCCGGTGACTTCCTCTCAGCAGATTTCTGGCAAAAACTCTGGCAGAAAATAAAAAAAATTGCCATGAAAAAGTTTCCCAAAAAAAATCTGTCATTCATTAAACTGTACGTGCCGCCACTCATGTGTAAAATTAACGCACGCAACATAAGTGGTGGGACAAACTAGGTCGTAGTCAGGGTTATGTGTATGTATGCATGTAAATAAAATATGATAAGTATATTTCTTTCGGCCACTTAGCAGTCTTCTGCCAAAAATTCTAAGAGTAAAAAAAAATTGCCATGAAAAGTTTCCGAAATCTGTCGTTCGGAATAAACTTTAAACTCACTCATGTATAAAATTTAGCACACACACAACGTAAGTGTTGTGAGAAGCTAGTTTGTAATCCTATCTGAAGGGCTGCAAGGAGCAGTTTTTGAATACCAAATCCGTCAGAATGATTTGGCAAAACATACTGAACGTGACCTTTTCCAATTTCCATATATCCTTCACTAACCTCTCTCTCTCTTTCCTCTAGGACGTATTACAATGGGTCATTTTGACCTCTGGGTATTGCAGTTGTCCCAATGACAAGTACTTGTCCTCAAGCCTAACCTAACCTACTGAATGTGAAATGAGAACTAATTAGTTAGCTGTGGCTTTAACTGGATAGACGTTATCAAGTGTTAAAGTTCGGAAGTCCCGATACATATAAAATCCATATCATTGAGTTGACAGGGAAAACTTTAATTCCTCTTCCCTTCATTCAAAAAATATCATCCCCCATTGATGGTGAATAGAGGCCACCTTAGTTTCATGGTAAAGTTGCTATGAAATGCTTGACTGAAGTTCTTGTTGTAAAGATTTTATGGTTCTGCATATTCCGATGATGCAAATTATTTGCTATTCAGCTACGTCTACATGGTTTTCATATAACAAACCGTCTGCCAATAACAAAAGCCTTCATGAAGTCAATGATTGTAAAGTGTACGGAATTTCGCTGCCCTGTAGAATATTGACTTGATGATCTACGCAGTTTTTTTTTTATTTGTTTCGAAACCTGCCTATTGATCTTGCACATTCTCTCTCAATCTTTAAACAGTAGACAGTAGAAGAGAAAAAGAAAAATTTCAAAAAGGCGAATAATTTGTTGAAAATGCGTTAAATAAGCTGCCCATAATTTATTTCCCATAAAAATATCACCATAAACGATTTTACGATTCCATGTTTTCTTTTTTTTTTTGGGAAAAAGCAATGCCTCAACGCCATAGTCTTAGAAGCGTATTTCACAGAACATATATGTTTTACAATAAATTGTTGTTGTTGTTGTTGTATGCATTGAAAAACGCATTAATTTTTTCTATATTTTTATGTTTGGAACAAACATTTAATAACCTTGGCCCAAAAAGTCACCGAAAACCAATGAAAATACGCCTTTAAACGCATGCAAGACACCATTATAGGCCTGCCTGCCCCTGTGTATTTATTTTCTAAAAATTTTTTTCTGTTTTTTTTTAAAGAATTTTTCTTTTCTTTATTTTTAGTTTTTCATGAAATTTATGAAAAAAGTTTTTTATTTTTATTTCTTTACTTTGTCGCTATGTTCTCAAAAGAATATACATATGCGAGCATATGTGTGTGTGTGTTTTTAAATTTAAAAATTTATTTCTCTATACAGTGTACCGCACAGTACATAATTTTGTAATGAAATGTTGCTGTTAAGTGTTCTTAATAATTTTCATCAAAATCAATATAAGTTTTTAAATCTTTAAATCGTTTTTTTGCCATTTCAAGGTTTTCCATTCGTTGTGATATTGTATTTCCATAAAAATAAAAAAATTAAATTAAAAATTTTGCGCCAAGACGACATATTTAATTGTATTGAACATAAAAATTATACACAAAACTTTAATTGGGTCAATTAAATTATATGCACACAATCCGTGACCTATACAGTCAGCTTCAAAAGAAATTGTACATTAAAAAAAATACACACTAATAACTTATCGTTATTTTAAATTTGTTTTATGGCCAGTTTTTAAAATTGAAACAAAAAAAATTACAAAAAATTTCGAAATATTTTCAAATTTTTTCGGGCACTCTCCTCAAGCGGCTACAGTTGAATTTGGTGATTGTTAGAATTTTATTTTTTTAATGTACAGTTTCATTTGACGCTCACTGTATGTCAGAGAGTGTGTGAGTGAGTGCTCATGGCAACAGTATTTGTGATTGATTTCCATTTTAGACATTAAACCTGCGGTCAATTGAAACGAATTGCAAGATTTTAATGTTGAAAAGAAAATTGTGATTACCCCTCACACATGTCTAATGCGGGGGGTCGCATGACCATTCATCAGCAATAAGAAAAGCAAAGTATTGATTGAATTAAAATATTGGCTTTAGAAAAAGTTCCGGAAGTATTTTGGATATGAAATTATCCTCAAAGAATGAAAAACGTTCTGCATTGCTCTCCATAGTTGTAATAAAGTGTTGCAGGGAAAATCAGTTCTGGCATATAAGATAACTTAATACAGCTATACAGCATTACTCAAACCTTTCTTGACCTACGGATGCCTAATGTGGTCGTACTACCTTGGCCCGACAATTAGCCACAACATATTATTATTATTCTCGTGTGGAGTTGCCTTAGTATTGGGGTCATACGATCTGTTGTACCCCCTTTCAACTTTATAGGATATTCCTATCATATCTTCTCCAATCATACATACATATATATGTACATAATTGGGCACTACAACCCTTCAACAGGATTACGACCTACTTTTCCACACCACTTGTGTTGTGTATGTTAATTTCATACATGAGTAGAGGGACCTACAGTTTAAAGTCGACTCCGAATAAAAGATTTTTGAGAAACTGTTCACGGCAATTTTATTTTATTTACTCTCAGAGCTTTAACAAGAAATCTGTAGAGAAGTAAGTACCGAGGAAACATTTTTTCGTATTTCATTTTGTTGGAGATGACTGACATGGGGTTTCAACCGTGACCTCACGTCTAAAAAGCCAACACACTATCTACTAGTCTAATAGTAATCTAATCTAATCCTGATGGGTCTGAAAAATTTGAGGAAGCTGTTTCCTGCTAAGCACTGGATATCAACCTGGTGTTTCTCACTGGTATGTGTTACTGTGGCATTACGCCACACAGGTTACAAGAATGTGTTCCTCACGTCTTGTACCATAAGCTGATTTTGGATGACCCACAGACGGTATCACAGTCGTCTTAATCTAGTAGGAAGTGTTTTGGCTTATTACACGAGAGTCCGTGGTTCAAAACTGAGCTCAAACAATTCGAACAAAACACTCTGCTCAAAAATTCTGAGAGCAAAATAAAAATTTGCCATAAAAAGATTCGCAATTCAGTCGTTCCGAGTCAGCGTTTAACTTCAGATCCCGGCATTCATGAATACAGCGAGGTTGTTGTCCTGGCTAAGGGGTAGTTATGATTTAGTAAGTAAGTACAAATGTAAGTAAGTCTTCTGCTTATGAAGGTAAGCATAGAAGTGCAAATATGTCTCTTTCTCATGAAAATTTTTGATTAAAAGTTATGATCGAGAATCAAGATGCTTTGAATGTATTCTAAATAGGCTTGGAGGTCGACAGCTTGGAGGTCGACAGCATTTTGTTAATAAATATATTCAAGTCTTTCACCATAATATGCTCAATTCCAAAGAACGTGATGTAATCAGTACTTAGTACTCATTTTCGACGTTTACAGTCACAGCCGGACTTTAATACTTCTGATATTGTGCCATACTTTTCTAGGCTAGCAATTAAAAACCGGGAAATCTGTTTTTAATTTTAATCTGAGCAGTTATTCAGCGATTCATGCCTGATTTGACGTATGTATCAGAGGTCAGCAATGAGTATTCAAGACGATGAGTAGATTCGAATCATACTTATACGCATTCATAACTATTTTAATGTCATACTCATACTACTCATATTCAAAGTTTGAAATACTCATGGTACTCATACTTAACAATACGCACGATGTTATTGATTTCGACTCTCCATGATTCATCGTATACACGAATCACAAAATAAGTATGATTCGCATACGAACACTACAATACTCACTCGAAGGTTGAGTGTTTGCTCTGCTTGCTGTCTTTGTCTTTTTCTTTCTTCTTTTTCTTTGTAAATGCAACAATAACTAAGACTGTATATTTTGATGTATGATTCGAATCACTCGAATTATTTATGAGTATTTTAAGTATTTTTCTAAATTTATGAATCTGAATGAGTATGAGGCGTATGAATCAAACATATTTCGAATGTTATGAGTTTGATGTCAACGTTGTACTCATACTCATTGCAACTTGTACTTATAAATCAATGTTGTAGTGAGTACGAAGGAATCGGAAAAAAAAGCGAAAAAGCGATTCATAGCTGATCTCTGGCCTGTATTGTACTTGTTTGGTAATATCAAGGCGGAATTGGAAAATTTTTCAAAAGTCTGATGTCTTTTTTTATTCCGATCGGCCTGATCAACTATGTTGGCTTTTTGAACGTTTATGCAAATGGCAGTCTAATCTGTTAACATATTTTTATAATGAAGTGTCAATAAAAATGTCAAAATTTTATGTCATCTAATATTAATGCCTCATAACCCCACAACATATTAAAATAGAAAACCTTTTAGTTGACTCACTAGGCTATTATGGATCATTTAAATTTCTTGACCCTGAGTCTATTACACACATACGCCCAGTGCTATAAAAATCATTTAGTGGAACATATTTTATAATTTTTAATTTCTTAAATTTAAGTTTTCTTTTACGAAATTATTAATGAATAGCAACGGCAAACATATTCGCTGACAATCATGTTAGAAATGAAGAAAAAAGGAAAGAAAAAAAAAAAGAAAATGAAAATGAAAAATTCCAAATTAAAATGAAAAACTAAATGAAACAGACAAACATTTTTCAACGCATTAATTCATTTTAATCATTAAAAAAAATAAAATTTCCAAATCGTATGAAGCAGAAAACAACAACAAATTTTTTAAACATATTTCGTTAATAAAAATGTTGCAGACGATATTCAATAATGTTTACATGCATGGCCGTATGTTTGCATGAACTGCTAACGAAATCTGACTACACGACTACAAAATGAAAAGAAAATTTCTTGGAAAATCCGGGCCATCACCATCGCATACATACATATGTACATATTTTCCATGGCGTATGTTGAAAATTTAAATGTAGTAAATTGGATATTAAATTACATTTTTATGATCGCCTTTCAATTAAATTAAAAACATTTTGTATTCATTTTTGGTTTCTTTTTTTTTGTTTCTAATTTTTTTTGCTATTTTGTTTATAATGATTTTATAATTTGAATTAAATGAATAAATTTGATCATAAAATCACGGAAATGAGATTTTAATATACAAATTAATTTTCCTATGATTATTTACAATTTCCATGATTATAAGCGAATTTGAATTTGGACGAAAAAAACCGCCAAAATATTTTCAATATTTTTTTTAATAGAATTTCATTGTAATTTTGAATAAATTTTTTGAGTCAAATATAATCGAAATTATTCACATGAAGTCGTCGTAGTCCAGTAAGTAGTATGTTGGCTTATTAGAAGTGAGGTCAGTAATCTCCAACAAAACGAAATTAAAAAAAAAAAGATTTCTCCGGCGCCTTCCTCTCAGCAAATTTCTGGCAAAAACTCTGAATGTTTCTCAAAAATCTGTCGTTCGGAATCGATTTTCAACTGTAGGTCCCACCACTCATACATAAAATTAATACACACAACGTCAGTGGTGTGAAAAGCTAGGTTGTAATCCTGACTTAAGTGTTTTAATGACCAAATTATGTATATATTTACATGACTACCACCAATACCACTCTATAACCAATGGAAGTTTTTCTTTTTGATAATGTCAACTCCAACACATAGCACACAGCCAAAGTTCACTTGCTGGCATTATTTTGATTTTAGAGCACATTCCTTTGGTCCTGGAACATGCCATTTTGAAGGTGTAGGTAAAAAGCCATCACTTACATTCATGCTACTATCGATCTCCAACTAAACATCCTAAAATTTGTAAGAGCAATAGGTTAGGCTAGGAGAAAATCGCCTTAGTCTAGTAGTAGTAGTAAGTAGTATAAATGCTTATTCGACGTGAGGCCTCTGTTCAAACCCCAGGTCAGATATTTTCAATAAAACGAAATATGAAAAAATATTTCTTTGTTGACTTCCTCTCAGCAGATTTCTGGCAAAAACTATCCGAGTAAAATAAAATTGTTATGAAAAGTTGATCCAAAATTTGTCGTTCTGTGCGGATTTTAAAATGCGAAAGACTTAGATCACACCACACCATCCGTCTAAGGAACTCAAAATAGTTAAATTTAAATAAATTACTACCGTAAACACTACTCCCTCTTTCTTTTTCTCTACAATCTAGTTTCCCCAGATCCAACCAACAAAAAAGGATCTTTAAAACAGTAGCAAATGATTTTGGTTCCACAATGAAATATTCTGAGCCCATAAGTAAACTTGCTATTATCTTTTAAGCAGAATTGATGCTCAATTCAACTTGGAGGTACAAAACATAGAGTATTTCAATACTAACAGAAAGCAACACTATTTGTAGGTCCCACCACCCAAGGATAAAATTAACACACGCAACAGAAGTAGTGCGAGAGGCTAGGTTGTAATCCTGACTGAAGGGTTGTAATGACCAATTATACATATATGTATGTACATATGTATCTGAAAGTCAAGCCGCCATTCGAACACTCTAATGAGGTTAAATCGAAGAGATAGATAATATGGGACTGTCGAGTGAAGCTGAATCGGCGAGATAAGTCATTTGCGAATAGGAAAGCTACCAAGCTACTGAAGAGACAAGTTTCTGAGTCACACATCAGACCATCCAGGTTTATGACCTGAGGTTTGTAAGTGGAGGTTTGTCTTAAGCCTCAACATGTAGATTTTGTAACGATGAGAATGAATCATCGGAACACGTTCTGTGGAACCCGTGGGACATTAATACATTCCCGGAAGAAACATCTGGGTGCATACCAAGTGCTATTCATAGAATAGTCATTGTAGACTCCGACTGGTACTCAAAAATTTGTCAAGACAATAGATTAGGAGGACACTTTATAGGTTTACCCTAGAAAGTTTGAGGGGAGATCAATAGATCGTAGCTTTGTTCGGCTATAATAATAAGAACAACAACAATAGACTTTTTTCCACCAAAAATTATAGAATAACAGACTAAATGATGTTCATGCTGCTTCTACAAAAGGTGCTGTAGCATATTTTCTGCTTTAGTGGGAATATGACTAGAGACCAGTGCACCATTATAATTTCTATGGAGATCTTTAGATGGACTCTACTTAGACTTAACTTATACACACAGTTACTAATGTATAAATACGGTTAACAAATTTCAGAAATTTTTTAACTAATACGTTTTCGTTGAAAATCTTTATAGTTTCCTTGAATTTTTTGAAATTTGTTAACTTTTGTGGGCTGTGCAGGTCTGTGCAGGGTCACAAAAGTATACATACGGTTAACAAATTTCACAAATTTCTGAACCAGTGCAAAAAGACCGTCTTAAAATCGAGAAAAGATGTCAGACAATTATAAAAATTTTCAATGAAAACGGATTAGTTAAAAAATTTCTGAAATTTGTTAACCGTATGTATACTTTTGTGGCTGAGTATAGATATCGTTTGTATATCATAAAGAGTTTCTCTCTATAGATCAGACTAATCAAGGAATCAGTTAGGATTACAACCTAGCTACGTACACCACTTATGTATATTGTGTGTGTTAATTGTATACATGAGGGGCGGGACTTGCAGTTTAAAGTCGACTCCGAACGACAGATTTTTGAGAACCTTTTTCAAGGCAATTTTTTATTTGCCTTCAGAGTTTTTGCCAGAAATCTGCTGAGAGAAATTCGCCGAAGAAATAGTTTTTTCTTCATTTCGTTCCTTTGAGGGTTTAAATCATGGCCTCGCGTCTAATAAGCCAACACTCTACATGCCAGGATACTGTGACTTTATCTTTGGTGTAATGAAACCAAATAAATCTCTTATTGGATATTCACATGGCACGATATTACATTTGAATACAATCTCTTTAACAATTTTCTGCCACTGTAACTTGGAGGCATGATTGATGTGATTGATTGCTGATAGTCTGATGCATTTGTTAACAAAATAATCAACTAATGTTTGTTGTTTTATGGCTGGGCATTATTTAAAAGGATTAATATGTTTGAAATGGTTTCTATTATTTGTTTAATTTATTTATAATTGGGTTAAAAAAGAAAGAAACAAAAAAACAACAAACGAACACATTTCCGCTTTACAAATAAACAATTTGTGACAAAATACTCAGACTTCTGTTTTAATTTACAATAAAAAAAAAACAAAACAAAAAACAAAAACAAATTCATCTAAAAGCTACAATAAGAACAAACATTTGTTTTTTTTTTAAATATATTTGTAAAATAAACAACAAAAACAGAAGAAGAAAAAAAACAGAGAAAAAATCACAGAAAAATCGTTGGAATTGAAATAATGGCCGAAAGCCAAAATTATTTAAACAAATTGTATGATTCGGTATTGTATTCTGTAAATTTTGTGTTGTAGTGTGTATTGTAAATAAAAAAAAATACTAGACAAAAACAACAACAAATATTTAAATTAAGAAAAACAAAAATTTTGTATTGAAAATTTCGAGAAAAAAAAAGCCAAAGAAAATTAGAAAAGAATTGGAAAAAGAATCAAAGGAAAGAGAGAGAGAGAGAAAGAAAAATGCTTTTACTGTGCTAAAAAGACACACCGAGTGAAACTAGAAGGAAAACTTTTGAAAATCGAAAATTTTTGAAAAACATAGCAGCCACAGAGAATGCAAAATTTTCTTTTCAAAAATCGTATAGGAAAACTCGAAAACGAGAAACAGAATTTTCGAAAAATTCTGAAATTTTCTTCGTAAGTGTGTGTGTGTTTTTTTTTCATTTAAAATTCACCGAATTATTCTTTAGTTGAGAGAAAACCGTCGCTTGGTTAACGTCGCTTTTTTTTGTTAGTAAGAAACCAAATCAAACCATCAAGCATTTTTTTTTGTTCATCTCAAAATAAAAACGATTTTTTTTTGTTTCGAAACGATCATTGAGTATTTAATTTAATTAAAACGTTTAATTAAAATTTAAAAACATTCAAAGAAAAATCAAGAAAAGTAAAGCCTAGTTTGAGCCTAGTTTGAGATAAACGAACGTAAACGAAAAACCAAACCTCTCGCCTTAATAAGAAAAAAGTGTGTAAAATATGAAATAAAAAATAATTAATAAATTAAATTGAAATTAAATGGAAATTAAACTTAAAATTAATTAAAAATAATTTAAAAAAAAATTTTAAAAAAATTTTAAAAAAATTAGAAAAAATATTAAAAAAAATTTTCAAATAAAAATTTTTTGAAGGTTATCTACCATTACGAAACCAAAAGTTTGAACAACAAAAACAAAAGAAAAAAAATATGTATAAAAATTTATAAAAAAAAACGAAAAAAATTGCTATGAATCCTCAGCAAAAAACAAAAAAAAAAAATACGAAATCTTTTTATAACAACCACCCACATTTAGGCGATCTCCTTCTCTCCTTTTTCCCTCCCCTCCCTATAACCATTTCTTTTTTTCCTTTTTTTTTTGCTATTTTGCAATTGATTGCTGAACATCATTATCTCTTTAGAAAATTCAAAAATTTTTTTTCTTCTCATTGTATTCAAATCGCCAATTTCTCTTTTTTCCCCCTTTTCATTGTAGATTCTTGTTGGAGATCTTTTTTTAAATTAATTTTCGAACTTAAAAAACAAAAAAAAACAAAAAAACAAAATTTTTTTTTCTAAGAAAATATCGGCGAGTATATTCGAGAAATACAACCAACTGATCTTTAACATCGTCCATCATCAATAAATTGCTTTGTCTTAGTCGCCATAGTTGTCATCGTTAAATAGGCGTTTTATATATTCTATTAAAAAAATAATAATTAATATATAACAACAACAACAACATTATCAACAACAACAACAACAACTAAGCAATATCATTCGTCTAGATAGTAGAACTAAATCTAAAACGAAAACATTTCAAGGTGAGTATATTTATAGAAAATATTTTTGCTCAACGAAAAAAAAAAAAAACAAAAAAAAAATATTCATTTCAACTCACTCACACCCATTTATTTTACACTCACACCTATAAAAAAAAAGTTGGCAAAAATTTAAATAAAAATAAAAGAAAAATACTATAATGTACAGTATTTCACTTCTTCACCCCCTGTATTCTAGAGCTGAGCTGTGCCACCTTCTCTTCGTTTTAGAACCGGTTTTAAGGGCTTATTACCTTAAAGTATGCTTCAATTTCTTGTTTCCCCTTAAAACACTAATTTTGCTCTTGATCTTATTAATCACGCCTCATTTTATTCACCTGTTTATTGCAAAATTAACATTATATTCGTAACAGAGCGAGAGAGATAGATTGAGAGAGAGAGGTACATAAAGAGTACATAGCAAATTTTATTAGAGAATTTTGGTTTTTTTTGTACAATTGCCAACATTTTTAAAATTTAAGAATTAAAAGAAAAGCGAAAAAAAAATTTAAATGAAATGGGCGGAATGGAATTTATTAGACAACAGGTTCCAATTTATTTCAACAGATGGGTACAGTTAGCATAGAATCGAAAGAAAATCGCCAAAATCTTGAAAGAAATGAATGAAAAATTAAATGAAAAAATATAAAAAAGCAGAAAGGAAGCCATTTTGTTCCATAATTTGTTGCCATTTTGATGAAAAAGCCAAAAGGGAAAGAAAACTTCGTTTATGAGGTGTTTTTTTTGGCAAGAAAATAAAATGTTATAAAACAATAACGGATATTGATCACTTTCTGGAAGATCGAATGCGCTGAATATAGAGGAATTCATATGCCAGGCGCCTGAACTTTCATGCGACCCTGAATTGATGAATGCTCTGACAGAAGGCAATTCCTTTAAAACATGGGCAGATTGCTGCCTTCATATGGTCCAATTGTTGATAGTAAAGTTCTAAATTGAGACTTTGGACTTTCAATAATAACTTCTAACAATTGTTAAAAACTTCGTGTCCATCAATCCCTTTTAACCGATATCTTGATTAAAGCTTTTTGCGTTTGACAGTGTTGTAAGTGACCCACTTTTCAAATCTAGCTACTAGAGCTGACACCATATGCGGAGTGGACAAAAATCAAAATTAATCATGATTGATCATTAAATCGCCTGGCATGTGAATTTTCCATATGGTGCTGTCCATTACTGATATGCCCTCAAACTTTATTGAGTCGTGTATATCGATTTATTGGTACTGCTTCTAAATTTTTTTGATGAGAAATTTTGCTTATTTTATTGTATTCTTGCCCAGGAGAGAATTACGTGTTCTAACTTTCCTGTAAGTTTTCCTATTGGTGTTCATTTTTCAGAAGACTTAATTGTTTGGACTGGGAATTAACCTAGGAATGTAATTACTATACCATGACTTTTCATCATTTTAGTTAGAGTATAATAAGAATATGTACACAAGTATTAAACTAATTTGAGGCTGCAAACCCACTCCAAGACCAGTGGACTGTTAACCTGTAAAATACAGCAGAGTTTCAGTGAACATTTTTTCTTATCAATTTCCAATGGATTTCTTAAACGTAAAAGGCTGTAGGCATTGACATGTAAGAACTTCATATGGGTTGTCTTAAAGATACTACCAGGAAACACTTTGCTTCAGATTGCAAACAAATGCATCTTTGGCAGCACAGGAAATCGTTCCATACTTTTACCAATGCTCTCTAAGTCTGTGCAATAGGTTTGATAACTTTTATAACACACAACTAGAATCGTTAGTGCAATAAGCTTGATATCATTCTAATACGGTGAATATTTGCTAACCTGTGTTTATAACACGAAGTCATTGTAGTCTACATAGTATGTAGTTTGTTGGCTTATCAAACGAGAGCCGATTGCACATCCCAAACAAAATGATATAAAAGAAGAATATTTCTTTTGGCGTATATCTATCAGCAAGTTTTTGGTAAAAACTCTGAGTATAAAATAAAATTGCCCTGAAAAATCTGAGAAAAGAAATCCGTTGTTCGAAATCGACACTAAGCGGTAGGTACTGCCACTCTCGGAAAAAATTAAGAAACACAGCATGATTGTGTGAGAAGCTAGCTTGTGATCCTGACTAAAGAGCTATAATAACCAATTAAGTGAGTAAGTGTTTTTTTTTCACACATATAGGAATTCTATTGGCAGGATAGTAGCAAAGATATAGGAATTGTGATTATGGCGCTTCAGTATATATGTATATATTATATATATTTATATAATATATTATAATAATGTATATATACAGTGAGCGCCATAAGTGCGTCAACACGCACTATAGTTTTAAATTTTCTATTATGTTCTTAAGTATAAAAAAAGTTCCTTTATCATTAATTGTTGTTTTTGTTTTACCATTTTATAAGTAATAGATAATCGTTTTTTTTTTGGAAATTTATTCGACTATTCGCATTTAGTTTTCTCGCTATCCTAAGAAAATGAATTATTTCAGTGGTGTTTACTCACTTTTGACGCTCACTGTATATTTATATATCATAAGTATTCATTCGTAAGAGCAAAGAAATTCTTAGGTTAGGTTAGAAGACGTGTACTTATCAATTAAGACAAGTACAGTACCCGAAGGTCGAATTGACCTATTGTACGGAAGAAATTCTTAAAGAGTGTGCAAACATTTTTAGGCTATAAAGGCATACACAAAACTTTCTGAAATTAAAAAGGGGTCCTTGATAGAAATAGAATTTCTGGGGACTTTTTACTGGTAAGTTTAAGAACTTTGTATATAAGGTTTAGTTAGCACTTCGTGTAATACGCAGAAAACTATTTCGGAATACTATTCACTAGTAAAATATGATCGAAATCGACTTTATATACGTATGATTCAAATATAATAGAAACTATTTACATGACTTCCAAATGAAAGTTTTTCTTTTTGAAAATGTAAACTTCAATGCATAGAACACAGCCGAAATTCGTTGCTAACATTACTGAACGACCATTCGTTTGGTCGTAGAATGTGTTCTTTTTAGATTAAGAACACAGCCAAGCTACTGTCAATCTCCAATTACGGATATTAAAATTTGTCAGGCGCATAGTAGGTATTGCGTTGGTTTCCTAGACGTGAGGTGGCGGTCCAAGGCTACGCTTCAAACCCTAGATCAGACATCTCCCACAAAACGAAATATTAAAAAAATACTCCTTCGATGACTTCCTTTCAGCAGATTTTCGGCAAAAACTCTGAGAGTAAATAAAAATTGCCATGAAAAGTTTCTCCAAAAACTCTGTCGTTCGGAGTCGACTATAAACTGTAGGTCTCGCCACTCATGTATAAAATTAACACACACAACATAAGTGGTGTGAGAATCTAGATCGTAATCCTGACTGCAGGGTAGTAATGACTAATTATGTATGTGTGTACTTATATACCCTGATTCCAGTAATAGTAGGGTACTACATCTTATGAGTTGCGCATAAAAATCTTACAAGAAATTTAAAAAAGTATGGTCTAAAAATTTTCCTTTCATTTCGTTTCATATATTCTACACTAATTAAATGTCTTTTCAATGCCAATGATTTTTTCTTTAATTTTCGAAAATCATAATTTTTTTAATAATTTTTTTGCTTATATAATCAGAATCCATAAATCATTTTCTGCCATTAAAAATTTTAGAGAAAGTTGAAAGCGAAAAGCCATGTTCATTAAATCATCCGTAAAATTGTTAAGCGATACAAACATATTTTCAATAACTGACGATGTGCCAAGGGTTGCTCCCACATGATTTCTTAGCCAGTGTATGCATACGAGTACGTTTGACAAATTGCGAAAGTGTTATAGCCACTTAGCAAAACGTTTATATATTTACATACATGTGTATGAATGTATGTACATATGTATGTATGTATGAATATATGAGTATGGTTATGCTAAATTTATAATTCTTTAACAACAAAAACAACAATTGATATGAAAGCCCCCCCTGTTATTCCCAATAGAATGTCAGAATATTGGTTCAGAATTTCTTTATGGCTGACAGCAGCAAGTATTTCAAAATTATTAATAAAAAACAAGCAAAAGAAAAAACAAAATAAAGTAGAAAAATAGGAAAGGAAAATAGGAAAGGAAAATAAAAATAAAAATAAAAATAAAAAATTTTTTAAGGTCGTTTTTAATATTTCAAAATCCATAAAAACAAATTCGAAAAGAAAACGAAGCAAATAGCAAACAGGCGGCCAATACGAATTTGATTATGAACGTAAAGAAAAACACAAAGAAAATTTTAAATTCGAATTTCGAAAACGAAAAAGAAAAGTGTTGAGTTTGAGCATAAATTTGTACTCTTTTGGCAACTCATTTGCTCTGCTAACCCAGTCAGTCACACAGTCACTTACACTCTCCTTCTTTTTTTGTTTCCCCTCAAAATTTGCAATTCTATTTTTCCTATCATTTTAAATGAAAAAGGAAAATAAAATAAAAAAATAAAAAATATTTGCGTGTGTGTTGAACATTTTTCATAAAATTTTTGAAACCTGAGGATTTAAAAAAAATCAAAAAAAAAATTCAAATTTTTTTTCATGAGCATTTTTTTGTGGGGTCTTTAGTAGGAAAAATCACTGAAAAATCTGTTTTCAAATGTGATTTTATGTTGTGGTTGTTGCTGTTTTTCTTGTTTTGTACACTTGTTCAGAAGCAAGCAAAAAAAGTAAGAAAAACTACAGGAAAATTTATGGCACAATGTTTTTTCACTGTTTTGGTATTTAATTACGTTAATTGACATTAAATGTCTACAATTATTTCATGTTACACTGTGTTTCTAAAAACTTTAATAGATTTTTTAAATTACGATCTCCCAGAAAATTATGTTACAAACATGAAATGATACCACAAGCTAAAGACATAAATTATGCAGATTAAGTGTTAATTATTTAAGTATCTCTAACGCCTAGCCAGTGTCTGAGAAAATTGGGAGGAGGAGCAGTAAAATTCATGCAATCAACACCTTAGATCATGACATTACTTCCTTTAGTAAAGAAAAGAAAAAAAGAGGAACGCGGTTTAACTGAGAACAGCTCTATTAATGTGCTCGTACTTATGATATTAATTTTCTGGAATGTTAGGGTTGCCATGTGTCTTTGTCTATGTGTTCATTTTCACAATGGTTGTTATTGATGTTGCCAGATGTGCTGCTTGTGAAATCTGAATTTTTCTTTCTCAACTCTGTAGTCGTACCATTTATCAGCATTCACATTTGCCTCTAAAATCTATAAGTAGAACATTGTTTGAATTAAGCAATCGTCTAATATACACTGGCATGCTATCAATAAAAACATTTGTTGTGTGGTTTGAAACTCGGATACAAATATGTCTGCGTTCCGTATGCTCTTGACGTATTTCGTAACATCTCAGCTAGTGCGAGTTTCTATTTACAGGAAATATGTTAGCTTTCAATGATGCTATATTGGTTATTCAGACTAAAGGATACACATTCTATTCCTGTTTTTAGAATGCGATATTGTAAACGTTTTGGTGAATAAGGTACGGTCGTTTCTCTCATGAATAGATCACTGATTTGCTTTCCTGATCATTAGGTCAAGAGATAGCTAGTCTAGGAAGTCTAATAATGCTCTGTAATATTAATATTTCAAAGGATTTCGAAACACTTTCCTGTTGATCCTATTGATCATTGCAACCCTTTAGTCAGGATTACAACCTAGCTTCTCACTACACTCATATGGCGTGTGTTAATTTTATCCACAAGTGGCAGAACCTATAGTTCAACGTCGACTCCGAATAACAGATTTTAATTTACTCTCAAATATTTTGCAGCAATAGGGTAGTTTCTGCCATAAACTTTAAGTTGTCGCATGACTTTATTGTCTTTAAGACTAATTATGCTCCATTTATGGGGCGAAAAGTTAGGTAAAGTCTGATGGTGGATAGAGAAGACCTTACTAGGTTGTAACGATATGCTGACTTTGAAGGAAAGCTTGTTGCTAATGGGTTAACGAAAACAAACACCCGGATTGCCTGAGAGTTGCTGATAAATTACCACAAGAGCCGTTAGATTGCGAGAGAGATTTTGGATAATTCAGTTATCATTGGCAGGCGATAGGCGATCTGAGAGCTATGAATATCATCTAATTGGTGATAGACAGGCCTTAAGTTCCCTTAGAGCATTTAAGATAAAAATATTCTGTGGCTACTTCCTCTCAGTAGATTTCTAGCAAAAACTCTGAGAGTGTAGTAGTCATAGTCGAGTAGTCGTAGTCTAGTAGTCGTAGTCTAGTAGTCGTAGTCTAGTAGTCGTAGTCTAGTAGTCATAGTCTAGTAGTCGTAGTCTAGTAGTCGTAATCTAGTAGTCGTAGTCTAGTAGTCGTAGTTTAGTAGTACCTACTAGTAGACTATCTCACTTATTAGACGTGAGGCCGCGGTTCAAACACGAGGTCAGACATCTTCAACAAAATGAAATATGAAAACAAATATTTATTCAGCGATTGCCTCTCAGCAGATTTATGGCAATACAAGACATGAAAAGTTTCCCAAAAATCTGTCGTCCAGATTCGACAATAAACTGTAGGTCGCGCAACTCATGTATAAAATTAACACACACACACGACATAAGTGATGCGAGAAGCTAGGTCGTAATCTTTACTAAAAGGTTGTAATGACCAATTATGTATGTATGTATGTATGTCACTGATGAACTAGAAAAGACAGGCGCTAAACTGACTTCAAGCATTGAAGATAATGTTATCGGCAATAGACTAGAGGTGGCACTATGTTGCTTGTCTGCAAAGTTGAAATCCCGCTGTATTTCATAAGAGTAGTAAGACTCGAAAATCATCTGATCAGGACAGCATTCGCTTGCCATCCTTTAAGTGCTTCCAAGAAGATTAGCTTTCCGACAGGTTGACTTTGACAATTTCTGTGATTTCAAAACTTTGTTGAGAAATAGAGAAAGAGTTCTGCTTGGGAAATTTATTCATGAACCTAGTCCAGTCTGGCTACAGTAGACTATTCTGCTCCTAAGATATGTAGAACTAGTTAGGGTAGGGTAAAGCTAAAGAGATACATTTTGTGGAGAAAAAATGGATTTGCTGCGGATAGCATGCGTAGTCATTGTTATAAAGTACAGGATGGAGGTAATGGAATTCCTTATAAAAAATGCAAAAGTTGAGGAAAGTATACAGTTTATAACAGCCTAGTTAAGGCAAATGATGCCACTGTAATATCAATAAATAAGCCACTGCGGTTGCTGTGCTTAAAACAATTTGTTCATCATGTCATGGTAGTAGATTTGCCGTTTACAATTTAAAATACTTTGTGTTCAATGCTCAGCAATAGCTGTAACTGCTTAGTTACGCGCTCCACATGCTGTCATAATTTCCATGTAAAAAATGCTTTTAAAATTAATTTTCTTTTCTTTTCTGGAAATTATTATGAGGCGTATTAATGTTTTTAAGTACTTGTAGCATTTTATGTTTTACATCACTTATCATACACTGTATACAAGAAAAACGCAAATAATGCTTTAAGAAACATGGGTTGTCGTTTTTTTTTATTATCGCTCTTATTTAATTGTATTTTATTTATTAAAATTCTTTTTAATAAGAAAAGAAATGTTGCAAAAAAAGAACAAACACCACCACATAAAATAATTCTCGTTTTTGTTTTTTGTTTTCAATTGTACAAAAAAAAATGAAAATGAAACGAAATGAACGAAAATAATAATGATTCCCTAGTTTCCTTGTAGCATAACTTTTATGGCCCCAAAGACTGGGGGCCATAAAAAATGAGCCACTAAATGCAGTCGTAAACAAGATGCAGACACAATAATAAATAAAGCCAAACGAATAGAATATAAACAACAACAACAAAAATAATAAAAAAAGAAAATTTTTTTTTTACAATTTCAACACGCAAACAAAATAGTCGAGAGATTGAAATAATAGAACTGAACAGAACTGAACAGAACAGAACAGTACAGAACACAGAACATATTTTCGTTTTGTTTTATGAGATTAAAGAAAATAAAAAATTATTTAAAAAAAGAAAGGAAAACTAAAGAATAAAAAAGAATAACAACGAATAATAAACAGAGATAAAGATAGAGAACGAGATATTGTGCAGTTTACATGCAATTTAATTGCAAATGCTAAAACATGATTTGTACATAACAAAATCCAACAACGAAATGATTGACTGACTGACTGACTGACTGACTATCTAGCTGACTACCCATCAAACTTCAGAGACTATATAGAGATCTAGAACGACTTGTATTATCAGCTGCTGTCGTCTAATAATTTTTAAAGAAACATTTAAGCAGACATCAATAAGAAACTCTGATACTAACAGTGTTACCACATCTCTACAAATAAAATTCAAATTCAAGTCAAGGTGTTACGACATTATCTATGAAACCAATTCGTTTTTAAACCACTTTTAACGACCAGGTTTAGGAGATCTAAGTAGCCTTTGGGTTTTATGAAGCCTACGAATTTGATTTGTTTAATAATTTGCTACCTTGCCTTAAAAGAACCAACGCTTTTGCCATTTCTAGCATTTTGGAAAGACACCATGTTTCAAATGTAACCTGCATTTTCTTAAGAATAACTCTGGATAGATTTTTGAAACTTCAATTGCTGTACCAACTGAAGTCTTTTTATAATTTAAAGTCAAACAAAAATTTTTTATTACCTTTGTGCGTGTGATTACTTATTTATTTCTAAGAAATTTGAACTTTTATAGCAGGTTCTAGAATGATAGAGTTGCCGTCTGTCATGGTTTTCTGTCAAATGCATTGGGCTTTGTTGTATGGAGTGTAGTGATGGCAAATCATGCTTATTGACTTCCTCTCTTTCCCAAGATCTAACTCTGATTGAACTTCCTACGGTATACCTTATTGAAGTGCGGACTATGCCGCCTTGTCCTCTAGTTTCATGTGGGTTTCGTTCTTCATTTGTTTTCGTTATGTTGTCATCGTGTGAGAAACTAGGCCGTAATCCTGACTGAAGGGTTTTAATGACCAATTATGTATGTATGTATGTATCATCGAACTTTCGCAACTAATTCTCTGTGTTACTTCACATTCTGCGCTTAAATTGTCCACGAGTAGACATCAAAATGTCTTTCTCCAATCTCTGAAAGAGCGCTAGGAATGTGTTCAGTAGGTGAAGAACAGTTTATTCTTCTTCCTAAACTCTACAGCTATTATACGAGTCCGTCGCCATGTGTCCTAGACCGATGCGCCTTGCCTGAGTGCCCTAAACGCAATGTCCACTTATGATTACAAAAACCACATCGAGCTTGATTTTATGAAGTTTAAGCAGAATTTTCCATAAGCCCTCTGTCTAGCTATGGACAAATTTTCTACGCCGTTCAGCCCGTAATCGATGGCGTCCATCTGGCATTAATATGAATCCGAAATCATATGTTCAATTATAAGCCTGCAAGCCTTTAAAAGTATTTCCAAGGTATAGAATTCTTTGGAGAGTTTGATTGTTGACCCACATATCTGGCCAGATAATCCGCTCTACAGTTACCTGGAATATCGTCGCCTCAGTACTGATATGATATGAAAATTCACTATTTCGTTGAGATGTTCGCGACAGCTATATGCCGTCTTGGAGTTCATTACCTTAGAACCTAATGTCTTGAGAGCCGTCTGGCTACAAGAAAGTATGATGATGATATGTTTTCCGTAGATATTAGCTTATTTTATAATTTTCGCCGCATGTCGAATTGCCAACACTTTCATTGCGTTTCAGTTAAGAGGCGAAAAAAAAAATTAATAAAACTGAACAATCTTGCCTTTGAGTCTTTAAGGAGTATTTCTGCATCAACGTAGTTTCTTACCCGAATCACAACGTATAAGTGTTTGCGTTATGATTTATGAGGATCGTTGCGATTCCTAATCAATTTCTTTCATTAAGATTTGAAAGCACATCTTCAATCTAAGATTCTGGAGCAACTCCCTCCAGAAGAAAAAGTTTAGACCATCTTGTGTTTTCGCTGGAGAATTCTCACTACATGCTGACAGTAACCGTTGATGCGCTGAATCTGTACTTAATGACTGGTTCTAAGAAGCCAACCGTTTTCATCGTACTTTCGAGATATCTTCTGCTTCTATGTATGATTGATTGATCTTGCATATTGATGCTGACATATTAAGTCCTCCTCCTTAATCGTAGTCATCTGGTTGTTAATTTTATTGCGTAATTGGCTTTGATTGATTGATGGATATGAGACATGCTGGTTCAGTTATTAGTTTAGTTCACCAGAAGATTCAGATTTTATTCGAAATATTAGAGTGATAAAAGCCTAGGGAATCTACACATACATACATACATAATTGGTCATTGCAACCCTTCAGTCAGGATTACGACCTAGTTTCTCACACCACTTTTGTTGTGTGTGTTAATTTTATACATGAGTTGCGGGACCTACAGTTTATTTCGACTCCGAACGACAGATTTTTGAGAAACTTTTCATGGCAATTTTATTTCAGAGTTTTTGCCAAAAATCTTTTAAAGCGAAGTCACCGAAGAAATTTTCTTTTTCATATTTTCGTTTTGATGTCTGACCTGGGGTGTGAAGCGTGGCCTTACGTCTAATAAGCCAACACACTACTATTCTATTCTCTATTTTATTATTTTCTTTCGTACCTTTATGTTGCATTTCAGAAACACAAAACCATTCTCTCATCATTTTTCAGTGTGTAATAATTTCCAAATAATAGAAATAAAGGCTACCGATTGTAGGGTGTTAGCAAATATATAAAAAAAACGAAATGAAATGTAGAAATGAAATAATAATAAATCTGTTTAATTTTCTTGTTTAATTTTTTGTTGCTTTTTTTGTGATTTTCTTGTGCCACAAAAATGATGATAATGAACACAAATTTGGCTCTTATTCAATGGAACATACAGCCGCGCAATTTTTAATTTGTTTTACAAAAATGTCGATACTCATATACCCACCATAACCACCAACTCATGGCATACTTGCATACGTACATACATTTATAGAAGACAAGCGGACACTAGAGGTCCACGGACGAGGAGCTGTAGAATTATTTACAAATTTCTTTATAAATTTTAAATCTATTTTCAAGCGCAAAAAAACACGCAATAAATGAAATTAATTGAAGAAAAATATCCATTTTTAACATACGAAAATATGCCAGAAATATATGCAAAAAAGAAAAAAAAACAGGGGGGAAGAGAACAATGCATACGAAATTATAAGTCAGCGAAATCACTGCGAAAAAATTGTGAGTCATTCTTACTGAAATGCTCCATACAATGTATTGTGTTGCAACAACATATTACTTAATGTTTTCATAAATATTTCGTTTGTTGTTGTGGTTGCGGATGGATGGCACATCCTTAATTATTAGCAATGACTCCTCGTCTTTTATTTCCGTTCCGCTTTTGAAGGTTTTAAACGTCATTGAAAATTGAATTTCAAATCATGTTTGTCTACGTTTTTCTTTGAGTGTAGCAAGCCTTCTTTAATTATTAATAAATTTTTCTTCTCTTTTTTGTAAACTCTGACTGGCTTTACATACTGAGTGTATGTATCGTGTTATATTTGGTCATGCTTAATTAAGATGATTAAATAGGGACGTTTTTCTTTCCATCACTATGTACCATGGCCATGCTATTTATGGTTCTGTAATCAAATGAATAAACCAACCAACCAACCACCAGTGCTGCTTATTCATCAAGATTTAGAAAATCATAGGAATTCTGTTCTTTTTTTCTTCATATTTTTTTTTAGTTCGTATTAAAACAGATTTCGTAGTAAAAGATTTATTTTTAAAACAAGTGGTTTTGTACGAACTTAATGATCATAAATCTTTATAGTTTACATTGTGGCCAAAAAAGAATAGAAACATTGCTTGAAAAAGACTAAAAGTAATGCTTGACAATCAGCTTGACTTCAACATGCCCATGAACTGTGTTTGCAAGAAGACAATGAGGTTTTAAAATGCATTTTTCCCGATTTTTTGCCAATTAAGGAAATACTAAGCAGAGTAAGAGAGACTATATCAATTCAGCAAGCATTTCAAAAAGGAACATTTGGCTGACGTAGTGCCCCTAGTGTTAAACTACTAAACCTGCTTTAACCTCCGGACGGTTTTCGAACATATGGAATTAAGAAGCATCATTAGCCCCAAAATAATACAGCCACTGATTTCTGCCTTAGATACATACGTTGACATAATAAGAAAATATTATAAAAGAGTTTGACACTATTCCAAACCTCTTGAGAAAGTGTAAAAATCGATCAGCAAAGGTTTCAAACGGCTGCACATTATGTGCCGTATGTACGCAGAAAGCGTTACTTCTAGCCTAGAAGTTCTAGGCTACAAATTATGGACCTGCTATCATTCTAGGAAACTGCAACAAGTACTCCAATCACATGCTTAGTATAGAGAACTCGATTAAAAAGTCGTCGTAGTCTAGTTGGTAGTGCGTTAGCGTATTAGACTTGAGGCTACGGTTCAAACCCCAGGTCAGACATTTCCAACAAAACGAAATATGAAAAAATACTCCTTCGGCGATTTCCTTTCAGCAAATTTCTGGCAAAAACTCTGAAAGTAAATAAAAAAATTGCCATGAAAAGCTTCTCAAAAATCTGTCGTTCAGAATCGACTTAAAACTGTAGGTCTTTCAACTTACGGATAAAATTTACACAAGTTGTGAGAGAAGCTAGGTCGTTAATCCTAACTGTAGGGTTGTAATAACCAATTAAGTAAGTCTGCTGTATTGTATCACTCCATAAGTGTACATTAACAGTTTTACTTAGACTTCTGAAATATTCATGCATTCCTCTGCGCGAGAAGGTGTGAATGAAGAATGCTAGAACTTAGTTTGCGACATACGCATAATTTTCCGTTACTTTTTCGTACTTTCTAGCTTGACTGTTATATTGTTAGATATGTTACGTATACCCAAACTTAACCTGAAAATATTGTTTATTTATAATGGCATGTCAAGCATTAAAAATGGCTTCTCTAGCATTAAAAGATGATACGTCAAGCATTGAAAGATGGCATGTCAAGCATTGAAAGATAGTATGTCAAGCACTAAAAGGTGCCATTTTTAGCGTTAAAAGATAGTATGTCAAGCATGATGTAGAAAAGATGACATGTTAAGCATTAAAGGATGACATGCAGTGTTGCCACCAACAGCTTTATGAATTACACACAACTGGCATCGAAATTACACATATGAAAAAAAATTACACACAAAATTCTGTTCTTACAAATATTGCATACATATATTATGTAAACAATAAAATTATATATTCATATACATACTTAAAATAATATACCTATAATATTTCCAGCTTTTAAAGATTTGCTTCTATTTAATTATATATCGAGTTCCGAAAAATTGGTAAATGGACAATGTTAAACAAAGTGCAGCAACTCAAATAAAAGTATTGTTTTCTTTTTCTAACAAAATACATGTAAATGCATATGTGGGCTCTAGGAGTCAACTAAACTCCTAGGGCCTATAAAAATGATTTGAAGAATGGGATACGTATGTATGTTTTTCTGGAATATACATATACATATATCCCCCAATAAAATAAGAAGACTGAGGGTTTTGTTTCGACTTAGCCTTTATTGCCTTAGTGGAGGTTTCTTAACAACTGATGGTAATTATTTTCAACTGGTTTTACGTAAACAATACAAATGTTGAATATATAATTCATAAAGTCGCCGTAGTCTAGTACATAGTGTGTTGGCTTATCAGACGTAAGGCCGCGGTTCAAACCCCTGGTCAGACATCAAAACGAAAATATGAAAATATTTCTTTGGTGACTTCCTCTCAGCAGATTTCTGGCAAAATCTCTGAGAGTAAATGGAATTGCAATGAAAAATTTCTCAAAAATCTATCGTTCGGAGTCGACGTTAAACTGTAGGTCCCGCCATTAATGTATAAAATTAACACACATAACATGAGTGGCGTAAGAAACTAGGCCGTAATCCTGACTGAAGGGTTGGTTGTAATGGTCAATATATATCTATGCCTCCGATCTAAAACATTCCAAGTCGAAAAAGTGTGTTTTGAGTTATGAGCTCTCAAAGTTTTCACGCGATATACGACTATATGTGTATTCTAAGAAGATTTTTTCCTATAACTTCGGAACGGATCGGCGCATCTTAACCATAATTTGACAGTATTTAAGTTAGAGAACGCAGAATTTAAAAATGTAAGAACATTAAAAACGTTCTAAGTACACTTAGAACGTTATAGAACGGAAGCGTCGATATGTTATGTTATGTATAATTCATAAAATATATAATAAAAAACAAGTACACAATTTTCGTATAACAGATTAAACAAACAATAATCCACAATATGTTTGTACTACACCAAGAAAAATATGTTGAACACATTTCAACAGCATATATCAAACATTATCCTTAAATTTATTTATTTAAATTAGTAACATAGACGCAGGTGTTTATTTTTGCAAACTAATCTGTGTTAACAAATTGACTGTTAAAAATTAGCGATTAAAGAAAAAGGCAAAAAATAAAATTACACACAAATTACACACGAAGCTAATTACACACACGCTACACTCACAATACAAAATTACACACAATATGTGTAATTACACACAAGGTGGCAACACTGATGACATGTCAAGCATTAAAAGATAGTATGTCAACCATTAAAAGATGACATGTCAAGCATTAAAATATGATATGTCAGGCATTAAAAGAAGTATGTCAAGCATTAAAAGATGTCATGCCAAGTATTAAAAGTTGAATGTCAAACATTAAAAGAATTTATGTCAAGCATTAAAAGATAACATTTCAAGCATTAATAGACGGTATGAATAACATTAAAATTTGGCATGACAAGCATTAAAAGACGTCTTGTCAAGCTTTGTAATCATTATTATGAATTAGAATTAAAGCTCGTTTTAGTAATTCTAAAACTAAATTGAAACACAATTAAAGTCTACAACAACTAATTTTGTATGTTTTTTCTTTCATTTTTATGTCATTACAGGTAAGAGCGTTATCACTGTCAAAAGGTGTTTCACCTTTTTCTAACAATTAAGTAAGTTAAGTTAAGTAATTTGTGATATAATTTCTGTTATCAGTTGACTTTTATTGATTACTGTAACTTAAACTAAACCCCGATGACTTTTTTGATTTTTTAAAACTGGAGCCAGACAGGTTGACTTTTGTGATCATAATGTTTGTTGTTGTCGTCAGTATTATCTAATATTTTTGGGGGTTTTGTTTTTGTTTTGACTGGATTTCATATACCATATAGACCTTGAGATAAGAACCAAAAGAATAATAATTAGATATGCCACAGAGTGTAAGCATATGTATCTTTGGTTGCCGGTATCTTATCAAGCCAACTAGACAACAGACACAGAACAGGTGAAAGCAAACACATTAATTTTCTCTTTATGACTTTAACAATTTGTCAAACAGTCCGCTAGTCAGTCAGTCAGTCAATCACTTTCATTAGGACAACAACAAACCTTGTCAATTCAATTAAAAGTGACATCGAAAACAAAGACGGTGATGGTTGTAAAAAGAAAATTACAAAATTAAGTGAAGTAAAGTAAATAATTTTAATTTAAAAACAAAGCTAAACACACAACTCTCGTATTTTATGGTTGTATATCTATTTGTTGTTATCTCTGTAATATGTTTTTAGTTGTGGTCTAAACACCCGCATTTTCTAAAACGTTTTTAGCACGCAAATGCAAACAAGAGAGGCGGCATTAGAAAAAAATTGAATGAGAATCATAGAATTGGCAGAATGGTGGTGGATCCGTCTGTCCATGTATATATCAGCCTAATGATCTGTCTTGTTTTCGTATAAAAAATAAAATTTTATGGGAAATTGTGTTAAAAAAAAAAAAAAAATTTTTTTTCTATTGCCTGCCATTTAACCTCATTTCTTGAGGATTTAATTTTCATTTTGCAAAAGAAAAATTAAAGAAAATCTATGAAATCTAAAATCTTTTGCCTCTTACTGCACTAAATCTGTCAAAGTATTGTAAATGAGATATGAAAAGTTTTAATTTTTTTTTTGGCAAATTAAATGCATAAGTTGATGGTGCTGGTTGCTGGTAATGATGCAATAAATATTAAAAAAATTTTCTCTTGAAAAATAAAAAACAATATTTTTAAAATAAACAAATTTATCTGCACTTTATTTAAAACAAAAACGAAAAAAAAATAAATTTTTTTCTTCTCCGTTCATATGATATTTTAAAAAAGATGTCACGATCTTGTAGGAATTAAAAATAAGAAAAAACACACTCAAGCACTTCAGACAGCCGACTCTCTGTGTAACAACTTCCAAGTCGGCATATTAATTGCGTTGGTCATGTGAAAACGACACTTGTTTTCAGGCATGACTTCTGTCTGTCAGTCACTCAAGTATTTTTGTTATTGTTAAACCTTTCTTTTATTACAAAAAAAAGAGAAAAACTCAGCCATTGAAAGTAAAATTTATGCAAATAATGTATCGCCCACTGTAAGCCACCATCAACTGCCGTGGTTTACTTTAACTTTCCTTTTTTAATTTGATTCTCCTCGTTTTTTTTTCATTTCTTTTTGGATTTTTTTTATTATTCTACAAGACACGTTAATAAATGCGTAAATATTTTAATTAAATCGAAACAAAAGAAAACATTTAAAATCTCATTAAAGAAACATACAATGAGAAACCATAAAAAGCCTGCCTCTTGAGTTTTTAAACGATTTCATAAGAATTACAACAAATTACTTATCGACGAGCTGTGGTAAATTGTTAAAAGTTGTGATAGGCTGAAGTTAATAATGCGGTGTTTTATATTAAAAATTAAATTCAGTTAATGGCTTAAGAATTTATCATCTTTTTTTTGCAATAAATTTCAAAACTTAAGTCTTTATAGGCCCTGACCTCAGTTTACTTACTTACTTACCATAATTGCTCATTACAATCCTTTAGTCAGGTTTACAACCTAACTTACATATCACAACACCCATGTCCTGTGTGTTTATTTTAGCAATTAGTGGTTTTAGTTTATTTTAGCAATTTGAGAAACTTTTCATGGCAATTTTATTTTCACTCAAAGTTTTTCCCAGAAGACTGCTGAGAGAAGGTCACGTCACCGACAGAAATATTTTTTTTCGTTAGGTAGGTATGCTTAAATGGAAGTTTTCATGCCACTGATGGCACCTAGAACGCTTCTACGGTTCTTCTTTTTAAAGAAATACTCCACGAAAGGAAAGATTAAGAGAAAACGAGGCACAGACTCTTCTCAAACCAAGTCGATTTGAGACATTCGAAACTCTTGTTGGGAAACTACAATAGGAAGAGATCTGAGTCATGCATCAGACTCTCCAGAAATAACCTGAGATTGGTATCCGGTTTTTTGATAAGGTGTTGCAGGCTCAGAGTGCACTTATTCTGTATGAGGGCTGTCTCAAGCCCAACTTGTAGATTCTGTGATGATGAGAATGAATCTTTCGAACACATTCTTGGAACCCGTGAGGCATTAATGCATCCCAAACAGAAAACTCTGGATGCATATCAAGTGCTAGGCAGGGAATTATCATTGTTAACATCGAATATCATTCTAAAATTTGCCAGGGCAAGAGGTTTGGAAGAAACATTATACGTATACCCCATAAAGTTTGAGGGGGAGTATAATAAATCGTATGATCGCAGTACTAGGCTAACCTATTCACGGCAATAATAATTGCCTCTCCTAGAATCATACGGCTTCCACAAAACATCTTATATGGATCGCTGGTAATATTTTTCTCTCCTTTCAATGTAAGTGTGCACTGGTTCTAGGGTTTTAATGAGGCTTCAGGTTACGAATATCATTCCTGGACGCTCCCGAGCTTTCTCCTCTGGTCAGCCTAAATTTTTTAAGTTTAATTACCGTATTGCTCCCTCATTAGTTAAGTTCCAGGAATACATATTGCAGATCTTATTGGGCCAAAACAATCCGTAGATTTTGCAGAGCTGTATCCTATGCTAGCCGGGTTTTACTATCATACAGCAGAGCAGAGGCTTCTCACATGCCTTAACTTCACTAACTTTTGTTCGTTTGTGGATATTTTTAAGTTTTTTTATTCTTTGCAGTCATCTGCACACAAATTGCATTCATTTTTATGACCACTTTCTTTGCGACAATAAATTCCACAAGTTTTCTACTTATTCGAGCTTGACATGTAACATATTCTTCTTCTGTGTAGAAAGTTTCCACGGCTTCGGCTTTTTGGGTACTTATCCTTGCCCGACATTACACGTTAAACGCATCAAAGTTTTTAGTTTTGCTTTGATGTTGGATATTCTGATCAAGATAATCGAAATCCTCATATTAACGTGGGAGACATAATTTCCCTCCTCTTTGAAAAGAGAAAGGAATTGAAGACATCGGTGTTTTACACCATACATACATACATACATAATTGGTCATTACAACCCTTCAGTCAGGATTACGACCTAGTTTCTCACACCACTCATGTTGTGTGTGTTAATTTTACACATGAGTGGTGGGACCTACAGTTTAAAGTCGACTCCGAAGTACAGATTTTTGAGAAACTTTTTCATGGCAATTTTATTTTACTCTGAGAGTTTTTGCCAGAAATCTGCTGAGAGGAAGTCGCCGATGAAATACTTTTTGTATTTTGTTTTGATGTCTGGCCTGGGGCTCGAACCCTGGCTTTACGTCTAATAAGCCAGGCTTCTTAGGCACTCAGGCTTCTCAGATGGCTTAAATTTTCTATCTTTGGTTCGTGTGTGGATATTTTTAAGTTTTTCTGTTCTTTTCAGTCATCTGACGCCAATTGCCTTTCCTTGTCATAATCAATAGTACAAGCTTTCTACTTATTCGAGCTTGGCTTGAAGCATATCCTTCTGTGTAGAAGGTTTCCACGGCTTCGGCTTTCTGGATATTATTTCTAGCCCAACATTACACGCTAAACCCTTCAAATTCTTTAGTCTTGCTTGCATGTTGAAAATCTACGCGATAATGGAGATAATATCATCAAAGTAATCAAAATCCGGGAGGTGACGTGAGATACATAACATACATACATACATAATTGGTCATTACAACCCTTTACTCAGGATTACGGCCTAGTTTCTCATACAACTTATGTTGTGTACTTTCATATTTATACATGAGCGGCGGGACCAACAGGTTAAAGTCGTCTCCGAACAATAAATTTTTGAGAAACATTTCATGGCAGTTTTTATTTACTCTCAGAGTTTCTGCCAGAAATCTGGTGACAGGAAGTCGACGAATAAATATTTTCTCAGATTTCGTTTATTTGGAGATACCTGACCTGGGTTTTGAATCGAGGTCTCACGTCTACCTACTAGACCGCGGCGACTTCAACATACTTTATATAATTCCTTTCGTCTCTGAATAGACTTCAGTCATGATATCATCCAGCATGATAAGGAATTGAGGGCATACTTGTTTTACATCACATTTGATATGAAATGCTTGACCTTAACTGCCATTGTAAAGGACTTCATACAGAACTCTGATGTTTCCAACTATTTTGTGGAGTTTTCCTAAATATAAATTCAAATGCCTTTTTAGGGTTAAAACACTTTCACTTTTTCTTAGTATGTATTACCCGCACATTAGAACATTAAGTGCCACATAAATCTCTGACAATATGAACAGCGTTTTGGTTTTTTTCTGTTCATTTCCCTACTCATTACAAAAGAACTGCTGGCACTGGCACTGGCACTGGCATTTGTTTAAGAAGCATATCGATTTGATCGATTGTAATGTGTTAACTAATCGATAAAGATATGAACGTTGTTCTTAAAACATACATTAAAAAAATAAAATAAAACAAAATATAAATTATTATTATTATTGTTGTTGTTGTTTTTTTTACAACAAAAGCTTCCATTTACAACAATTGTTTGTTAAAAACCACGAACCTTAGTACAGAAAAATAGAGCAACAATTGGTTCTTCAAAGAATTATTCTGTTGGCGGCATTATTAATGGCGCTGGCGGTGATGGTTGGTGGTGGTTGTTTGGTGGTTCGAGAGCTGATTTATAACGCCTGTAATAGCTGTTGGCATTTACAGATTTTTATGAATTTTTTTTATAATTTTTTAAATTCTATTGTGTTGTTTTGTTTGTTCTTTAAGCGACAGCAACAATAGACAGTTTTTCGTTTTTTTTTTTAAATAAATTTCTTACAAACAACAACACTTGTTAGGTGTCTGTTATAATTTTTTTCTTCTTCTTGTAACTGGTACTAAGCATACTTCCCTTGAAAAGTTGATATTAAAAATTGCTTGTAATGTTGGTAACAGCTGGCATAGGCTGGTATAAGCTGGCCTATGAAATATTGGTGGGATAGGTAGACTCATGGTCGTTGATTTGATTTCTTTTTTGTTTGAAATTTGAATATCTATCTTTGACGTTGAATGAGACACATATTTTGTTGTTGTTTTTTGCTGTATTTGTTGTATCTCTATACAACAACCTTCTTGTATTACGTTAATGTTTCAAGAATACAAAAAAAATTCTGAAAAACAAAAATTCGGCATAAAAAATTGGATATTTTTAGAACAAATAATCACACGCATTCACCCATTCGCCATTCGCAGATACACTCACATGAAAACTCGGCAAACGCTCACGCCAATTTTTTTTTTGATTTTAGGAGACAAATGTTCTTTAAAAAATAAAAAACAATATTTTTTATAAATTTAAAAAAAAATTAGAAAGAAGAAACTGATCTTGCTTGTTCTTTAAAAATAAATAAAAATTAAAAATATTTAAATTTATTTAAATTTTGATAAATTTTAGCGAATGTTCGCTTAGCCTTCTTAGCATGTTTATGATTTATTTATTCGAATAAAAATGGCAAAATTTTTAGAAAATTTTTCAAAATTTTATTTTAAAAATTTATTATTTTCTTGTCTATTTTTTTGTCAGCATATTGTTAAATCTCATTTGTATTGTTAGATTAGCATATGAAATTGATTGTGCATGAAAAAATCTCATTTAATATTTCAAATTAATTTCTATCGTTTTAAATAAAAATTCTTTTTAATTAAATTCATGCCTTTTTAGAAAGCATTTGATTATTTGATATGTTTTTCTATGTAAATTTAAGAAATTAAAATCATTTTTTAATTGTAATTAGAAAATCAATTTGTTTCCTTCAAATCTAATGAAATATTTCAAATCCTTTTGTAATAATTAAAAAAAATTAAATTTAATAAAAATATCAAAATTAAATTGCTTTGCCTTTAGAATATAATGACCTTAGTAATCAGTAGCTCATTTTTATTTGCTGCAATGGTTGTAGTTGGCTGAATATTAGATTATCATCAACTTACTGCAAACGTAGCTATGAAAACGTAATGTTATCTTCATTGTACTGTCAGAGTTTTTGCCAGAAATCTGTTGAGAGTAAGTCGAGGAAGAAATATTTTTTTATTTCGTTTTATTGGATATATCTCAATCTGGGGTTTGAACTGTGGCCTCACCTCTAAGAAGCCAACACACTATCTACTGGACTACGGCGACTTCACCGTTTCTAGTAGCTGAGCAACAAGTCTAAATTAAGAGAAACGCTTTGCGTTCTTGCTAAAAAAAGAGGTTACCAAAAAAAAATTTTTTTTTTCTTGATATTTTTAAAAAATTTTGGAAATTGATCAAATAAACATTCATTGACAATCATTTGCTAAAACAGAATTCATTACCATCTCTGCTGTACCACCTTTTAGCTTGTATCCATTGGTATGCCATAACTAAAGGTTCGTCTCAAAGTTTTCTTTACGGTTGTTGACAACTGCTCGGAACTTTCTGTAGAAAGTCCTTCAAGACCTTCATACGGCTCATAATATTTCATTTCAGCAATTCTCTTCTAATCCAATGGCACTAAAAATAGCTTCCTTTTCGATTATAATGTTCTCATTACTACCGTGATGCCAATATAACAGCTCGCTGCAGTTTACTCAAACCATCTGCGGATTTCATTTGTGAAAAAGCTTAGAAAATGTTTTCGGATTTCACAACCGATCCGGAGAATAAAATTTCAAGCTTTTTAAGAAGACTAGACCAGCCATATATTGCCTTGTCGCCTTCATGATAACCTTTTGAAGGTGTGTGCCTTAAATGGGCCTTGTGTCCAGCTTAACACCTACATACATATGTATTTAGCTTCACCGGAAATTCTAAGCTCCACTCCGCTTAAGTGAAAAAACACAATGTAACCGTAGTGATTTGTTCCATATATACAATTGAAAAACATCGATGTGCTTATGAGATCTACTGTCGCGAATTCTTTTCGCCTTTGCATGCATACATACATAATTGGCCATTACAACCCTTTTGTCAGGATTATGACCTAGCTTCTCATGCCACTTATGTTGTGGTCGTTAATTTAATACACGAGTGGCGGGACCTACAGCTTAAAGTCGCCTTCGTACGACAAATTTTTGAGAAACTTTTCAAGGCAATTTTAATTTACTCTCAGAGTTTTTGTAGAAGTCTGTTGAGAAGACGTTGCCGAAGAAATATTTAAATTTCGTTTGGTTGGAGATGTCTAACCTGGGGTTTGAACCATGGCTTCACGTCTAATAAGCCAACGCACTACCTAACAGACTAGGGGGACTTTTTCTCGCCTTTATTTTTGTTAAATACAACACATTTAAGTATTTTTTAT
Source organism: Sarcophaga carnaria (assembly GCA_958299815.1). Taxonomy (NCBI): domain Eukaryota; kingdom Metazoa; phylum Arthropoda; class Insecta; order Diptera; family Sarcophagidae; genus Sarcophaga; species Sarcophaga carnaria. The sequence goes on from OY283153.1 coordinate 12,506,193, forward strand.
GCTTATAATGGCTTTACTGGCTTATGGCTTATGCAAGTATAGAAACTCTGAAATGCTAGTATTTGCGGAATAATGGCTGGCGATGTAATTATGCGTTCAAATTTTTCTTTCTGAGTTTTCTGCTGAAGTTACGGTCGAATTCTGTTTGCACACAAGCATAAAGCGTTCGAACTGAAGGCATATTTAAAAACTCTTTACCGAGAAATCGTTACATTCCCGTAAATTATACTTAACTTTACTCACTAGGGCGACCTTAACCAAGTAAAACATATATTCTGAATATTTTTTGTTTTTCTTTAAAATAAATACGTATATAAATGTTAATTATTATTATTATTGAAATATTATAATTATGCGAATGTACATACGTATGTAATTATTTATTTGTAATTACAATCCATATTTTAGGAGCATATTTATTAAACAAATAATAGAAATAAAAAAAATAAAATTTTTTTTCTGTTGTTGTTGCATTCTATAATACTTGTCGTACATATACGTTTTTGGTTGTCATTTTAATTGGTTTCTATTTAACAAAATCATTTATTTTTATGCACAATTGTTAAGAGTATTTAGGTTTAATAAGTTGAAAAATAAATAAATTAAAAAAAAAATATTTTAATTTTTCAATATAAATGCAACGAGTATTTCTTTTTGTCAAATGTAAATGGGCATGTGTATGTACATATGTATGTATGAGTGTTTATGTAAATTTATAAATTAAAATAAAATTAAAATAATAATCATTTATTGATTTTAAATTCAGCTTCTATAATAACTTCTCATCGTTGTTGTTGCTGTTGTTTTTTGTTGTTGTTCATATTTGCTAATAAAATATTCGAATATACTTTTAATTTAACTTTAGTTTCCAGTACCTTTTTTTTGTTGTTTTATTTTTTATTTTTATTTAAAATTATGTTTTATTGTGTTTAAAATCGAAGGAAAAAAAGAATTTAATTTATTTTATTAAAATCACACCATAAATCATTATACAGTCAAAGAAAAAAGTCTACATACACCAATGTACATACACTGAGCGCCAAAAGTGAGTAAACGCCACTGAAATAATTCATTTTCTTAGCATAGCGAGAAAAGTAAATGGGAATAGTCGAATAAATTTCCAAAAATAAAAACGTTTATTTATTACCTATAAAATGTTAAAACAAAAACAACTATTCATGATAAAGGAACTTTTTTATACTTAAGAATAAAAGTGTTGACTCACTTATGGCGCTCACTGTATGTATACATTTTTTACTTATTGTACTTATTGCAAAAAAATAATATAAAAATTAGTGGTGTATGTACACTTTTTCCTTTGACTGTACTTTCTTTGCTACCTATTTATGGCCATTGTGTATGTGTGTGCAAGCATGTTAAACAAATAAATTAATTGATAATAAATATTGTAATAAAAAAAAAACTAAAAAATACGGCCATAAATGCTAATTTAATTACAGCGATTTGTTATTAAAAAAAATATTTTTTGTTACAAATTTTTCTTTGTTTTTTCTTTTTTGTTTAAAACAAAAAGTCTTCAATTAATTGTTTAAATATTTTAAGCCAATAAAAGTCAAATTTAAATGTGCATTAAAAATTAATTTTTTTTTTTTTAGAAAAATCCTAGATTTTTAATAACGTTGACCTTTTCATTTCTTTAACAAATCATTTAAATACGCTGCTTTAAATTGTGTATTTTTCCTTTTTATTCTCCTGTAATTCACTATGACTGTGACCATCTGCTTTTAAGTCAACAAACGAGTTCAAGCAGTTTGCATGCCTTTTTTTGGTTTTCATTTCTTTGCATTGATTTTTAAGCAAGTTGTTCTAAATTTTGTTTTAGTTGAGAAAGATTTTTCTCTTTTCCCTTATTTGCCTAGATTCTGTTCTTTTTTGTGTATTTTAGAGAAACGCAAATATTTGCAAACACTTGCTTAATGGCAGCAAAAATTCTAAATGCTGTGGTTCAAGTATTGAAAAAGTTTAGAAAATGGAAACAGAAAAAACCCAATACAGCTAAACAGAGTTTAATTCGACTATAAGAAATCCTTCTTCGGCGACTTCCTTTCAAAAGATTTCTTGCAAAAACTCTGAGGGTAAATTAAAAAATTGCCATGAAAGGTTTCTCAATAATTGGTCGTTCGGTCCCGCAACTCATGAATAAAATTAATGCACACAAAATAAGTGGTGTGAGAAACAAGGTTGTAATCCTTACTAAAAGATTGTAATCATCAAATATGTGTATGTATGTATAAGAAAACCCTTGGTTGTGTAATCTAGAGAGTAGTGTTCTGGTTTAATTGTAAAGAATTCTAGAATTTGAATCTAAACACCGACAGTTTAAAAAAATCAGTGATCTCCTTTCCCAGTAGCCTTCTGGCAAAAGCTTAAAAAGTAAACTGATTATCATGAAATACCCTCTCAAATGTGTCTTTCGAATTCCACGTTAGATACACTGTAGATCCTGCCACTCATGGATAAAATTAATGCACACAATATGGGTGGTGCGAGATCTTGGGTTGTGATCCTTGCTAAAGGCTTCTGATACCAAATAACGTATGCTTGAATGTATAGTAAAACCCAATCATTGTAAAAAGACTTGGAGTCTACGTAATCTAGTAGGTAGGTAGGTTAACTTCTTAGATGTGAGGCCGAGGTTCAAACCACAGGTCAGATATCTCCAGCAAAACGAAATATGAAAAAATATTTCTACGGCTACGGTAGTCGTGCTTTTAATATGCAGCTGTACCGCAGACCCACTTCTTTCCCAGTTTAGTAGATTTCGGTTAGTAGAGAGACTGTGCTTACTTGTGGCATAATAACATGCCGCTATGTTTGCTCAAGTAAGTTTTGGTAATCAAAGCTACCTTAGACCTAAGCTAACTATCCTGTCAGCAGATTTCTGGCAAAAACTCTGAGAGTCAATAAAAATAGCCATGAAAAGTCTCTCACAAATTTGTCGTTTGGACTTGACATTAAACTGTAGGTTCTGCCACAGATGCATAAAATTAACACACTCAAGTGAATGGTGTGAGAAGCTGGGTTGTAATCCCGACGGAAGGGTTGTATGTGTTTGGAGTACTTTTATGCGTTTCATCCAAAATATTGGTACCTTTGTAAACACAAACAAACTTTTTTAGGCTTCGACCATAAATCATGTAGTGATTGAGGTCGTGAGTGTGTAAATAGGGTCCTCAATCAGATCCCTTTTTTAGAATTTCTTAGTTGACTAAGCATGTGTTTATGCGAATGCCCTGCACTTAAGGATAGACGTCATCAGTGTTTGGGCGACAGAATGTTTGAAGATCTGGGTCTGGATCTAAAATATTGTAATGACCAATTATGTACATATGTACGTATGTATGTCATATGACATAATCCTTGAACAGCATGCTTCAATTGTTGTGTATAAAACGTCATAGCCATGCATGAAACTAATGATGCGTCCCCATGGCAACACTTAATTGCTGGTGAAGAAAAAGTGAACACCAAAGTATTTTTAAATGCCATGACAGATCATAAAAAAAAGAAAAATAAAACGATTTTTTTATAGACATCAACAGCGATTAATTTTCTTTAAATAAAACGATTACTAATGGCAGCAAAAAAAAAATTCAAAAAAATCAATCAAAAACTATTGGGCGTTTGGAAAATCATTTGACTGACGTCAAAACCTTAAACAAATATTTGTGGAAATAAAAGAAAAACAAAAGTTTAAAAATAAAGGAGCCAACAAATTATCACATTCATGCTAGCTGGGGGGAGGGGGAGGGGGTGGTTGAGTTTGCTATTCTACTGGCCTAAAAAAGATAAATTTGATCGCCTGGTGTAGGCGTTTTAATGTTTAAACAGTTTTTTTTTGCACACACCACTTTCAATTTTTGCTAAAAATATAAAAAATTATTAAACATTTAAACATACATTCTAAATACAAAAACAAAATAATAAAAAAATAAAAAATAAAATATTTGCTAAACAACAAACAAACAAAATTTAGTTTCTATTCTAAACAATATTTTTAAAAAATAAAAAGAATACCACGTATATAAAATTTTAAATTTATGTATTTAAATATGTATGTATGTTTGTATGTATTATATAGGTATGGTATGTATATACGTGTGTTTCATAATAATTTTTTATTTTTTTTATTAAAAAAAAATGCTGTGTTCTTGGCAAGAGTTTTTAAAGGTTGGCTAGTCGTTGGCGGTCTATTTAAATTCCTTTTAAATATTTTAACACAAGACCATTACCAAGGTTAAGGGTACTTGAAAATTAATTCTTTTCTTTCTTTTTTTATTCAAATATATTTATTACAGAAAAATAAGCAATTGAAGAGGCAATATTGTAAAAAGTAAACAAAATAATTGAATAATTTCATGAATGACAATAGACGTCAATACTTGAAAACAACAACAACTAGAGCGTCTGAATATTATTTGTATATTATTTACCATGGTGATGATGATGATTTTCAATTCATATTATTTTAAATGATGAACAGTTTTACAGTAGCATTTGGATTGGTGAAGGCAAGCACCATCTATAGGTCGTGTTGGTAACATCTAAACTAAGTACTTTCATTGTTGCTATGGCCACCTTAATTTCTGAATTAACCAAACTCTTATCACACATCGTAAGCTCCATTATCTTCATATCAGAGGTTCCACTTATATTAGGCACTATATCCGCCATCTTTTTATATTTACATGGACCCTAAAGAACACCAATTACTTTTTCTCCAAACAATAAAGTCCTTAAACGCTTAAAATTTAAATGCTGGACACAAAAAATTAATCAAAATGCCAATATTTTGCTCTCAGTGCTTTAGAGTGTTAACAGATCCTTATAAGATTTGAAAACATGTACAATGTTTACCCGAGTGAACAAACTCACACATTCCCTACCCTGACTTCCAATCTAACAACACAAACACCTCTAAAAGTAATAACAAAAAATTTTTAAAATATATACAAATAAAACAACAACTAATATTTATTATTAACATACAGATACATATATATACATACATACTAAAAGGTTTGTGCTTACATTTATATAGTCTACCCCCTCTTACTAACCCTAACCCTATAACCCGTTTATTCACATACAAATATACATAAATGGTCATTAGAATCCTAGTTTCTCACACCACTTATATTGGGTGTGTTAATTTTTATACAGTTTAAAGTCGACTCCGAACCACAGGTTTGTGAGAAACTTTTTATGAAATCTGCTGAAACGAAGTAGCCGAAGTAATGTTCTTCAGATTTCGTTTTTTGGAGATGCCTGACCTGGTATTCAAACTGTGGCCTCACATCATATAAGGCAACATACTACCGACTTTGAAATCACAATACAAAAAAAGGAAAACATTAAGCTTTCGAACCAATGCTGCTGAATATATTTTTTCTTGTCTAAATCGCAATTCGAAATACTTACTTGAACTTTGGCTCTTCTAATTGATTCTCCCTTTATATTTTGGTTAAGAATTTAAGGATTCAATGCTTAAATACTCGTTCTTTTCTTTATCAAGGAGATACAAGTGTCATCACATACTCTCAGTCATGAATTATTTTGCAGCCTTTGTAATTTGGTTCTACCTGCAGAACTTTCTCTTGACCTACACAATGTATAGATGACCGAATTCTACGAATGCCAAATATCTCCCCGAATCATATACTTCGATCAGACCTGTTGTGTTCTCAGTATAACTCTTTTTGAGTAAGCCTTCATCCTTTACGTAAATGGAATACCCAATAAGTGATCATGTCTGAAAATGTCCTCTTTTCTGGAGTGTTTTATAGCAATTAAGAGATTGTCATTCTTACGTTGACTAGGACTGTATAGTCAATTCATTGTAGGGAAGGGACTCAAATTTTTTTGCATTTTTAGGTCTGTCAGCTAAAAAGTCATACTACGGGAGGGACTACATCCCCTAAGGTAAAAATTATAGACAAGATACTACCAACTCAATAAGGAAGGAACAACAAGACTGAAGATTTTTAGCGCAGGATTCTATAATTCAAAAGCCAAAGTCAAGCTACAGTGTAATGTGAAGCAAATCAATACTTGAATAGCCGCCCAATCCATTGATTGGATAGCTTGTTGAAGAGATAAAATGATTCTATAAATTGAAAGAGTTCTCAGCTTGCTCCCTGCTGCAGCACAGATACAAACCAAACGCTTTACAGAAAACAGCCTGTCGAAGATTTTTTTATCTTTAAATTTCTTTAAAACAAACCAACGTGTGAGAGTGAGATATCATTGAAATTTTTAAGCTTTTGGAAAACCTATTGATGCCATTATGACTCTGGCGCATAAATCAGGCTGAATTTGACCAACGGCATGGATTATTTGGGTTGCATGCACCTGTGATTTAAGGCATACAGTGCTTGCCGTTGAGAGTGACGGCTTAGCCAATGTCATCCTCAATAAAGTTCTGACAGATGGCGCCATTAGCTTAAAATTTACAACCAACATTGACTTTTTCATGATGCTTTCGAATCTCTTGTGAATTGATATCGTCTGAAATAATGGAATGTGCTCCATCGCTGAATAAGATTTTCGGATGAAACTTACGGTCAGTGGTTAAATACTACCAGAGTCCGTTTTTGTGTCAATATTTGTGTTTGTCCATGGTTAATCGGTAATTAACGTCATTAAAACCCTTCAGTTGGGATAACAAGCTAGCTTCTCACACCACTTGTGTTGTGTGTGTTAATTTTATACATATGTAGCGGAATCTGCAGTTTAAAATCGACTTCGAACAACAAATTTTTGAGAAACATCTGATGGGAATTTTATTTACTCTCAGAGTTTTTGCCAGAAATCTGCTGAGAGGAAGTCGCCGAAGAAATATTTTTCGAATTTTTGTTTGTCTGTCTGAGGTTTGAACCGTGGCCTTATATCTAATAAGCCAACACACTACCAGCTAGACTACGGTGACTACATCGGCAATAATTAACCTAATAAAATTAACTACTTAGACTACATAGAAAAGCTTAAAGGCGTTTAAAAAATATCTTCTAAAACAGTTCACTTGTATTCCCATATTCTGCAGCTATTTTTGAACGGGTAAAGTCTCGTAATGATGTAAAGAGATTTTAAGCAAACTTTTACAATTTAAAACTTTACTACAAGTCACAAAAAATTATTGCAAATTTATGTGTAAAGTCATCGATTATGTTTAATAAAAAAAAAAACTAAAAAATAATGTCTGACATCCTTCCCTCATTAGCAGCCTATTTCCGGGAAAACTTCTCTTCTTTTTTTTCCAATAAAATGACATCATTTGAATGGAAATTAAACAAAAAAAAAAAAAAAAAGACGCACAGACTATTAATCATTTCCAAATGAATAACATCCGCTTTTTTAATTTTGTTTTTTCTGTTCTTTAAAATGAATTTTTATTTTTGGTTTCCATGGCTCCTTTCAATTGCCTAAAGCAGTTTTCATTATGATTTTCAACGCTGCCACTGTTGCTGCCGTATTTTTAAACTTTTTATTGTTAAAAAACGTAGAAGAAGAAGAAGAATTCTTTTAATTTTTTTTGCATTTTAACTGTTGAAGTTGAAATTTCAACAAATAAAACGAGGAAGAAGAAGAGAAAAAAGTGCCATTAATTCTCCAATGTGGACAAAAAATTGCAAATGATGAACGCGGCTTATTCTAAATGAAAATCATTTAAAACAAAAGAAAGCCAGCAACAACAGCAATGGCAGCAGCGACAACATATTTCTGTCGTTTTATTAAAATTTATTGCAAAATAAATTTATTTCAGACAATAAATTGAAATCAATACACGTGTTAAACTCAATACTTTTCCGTTCTTCTTTACATTCGAAAATGAAAAGCAAAAACAAAGGCAAAATGGGTTGGATTGTTATCGATTACAGCCAAATTGAATAGAGTCAGTCAGTCACACAGTGTAAATTTTTAATATTAAAAAATGCCAAAGAAAACAAAAATATTATGTATCTCGGACTAATTAATTAAAATGGAAGTTTGCCTATCTATCGTTAAAACAATCAGAACGTTAGTGCAATGCTAAGGTTTTTAATTCATCGATAATTTATTTGCATATCATTTCGATTTTAAAGCAATATTAACTAAAATCTTATCGTGTTAAACAATCTCCATTTGTTTAATGCTGCTCTAGAAATCACCAAAAACAGCGTTTCATTCCAACATCCCCTTCCAACTTGAATTTGAAGTCTTTCGTAATCGAAATCGAAATAGACACTTACAATTACCCTGAAATACATTTTAACTAAAAAACTACAAAAAATACAATTTAAAATATATTTTTAAAGTTAAATTAACTGGGTTAATAAGGCGAGTATGACTACAGACATATCCCTACAAAAGAAGAAGAAAATTTTTAAAATTATTTAATGAACGATTTAATCAAATAAAATGATCAATTCAATTAAATCATTTCAATCAAATTATTGTGTCAAAATCTAATTATTTTTATAAAGACCGTTGATCTGGCAAGGCTGCCTTTGAATAACTTCTATTTGAAGTGCCTATTATTTAGTGAAAGGCTTATTCTTTATGAATATACGTCGTTTAACAATCCAAGAATAAGTTAAAATAGTTAAAACTCCCTACAAAAGCGATGAATCGAACATAGCAACTTCTAGAGCACTACTACGTTGTTTTGGTACCATAAGAACTGTAAACGCAGTATCAGTGGGTAGTGCATTGGCATTATTAGATGACAGCGCGTGGCTCAAACCCTAGCTCAAATATCTCGATTTCTTTCTGCGACTTCCACACTTCAGCCTTCTGCTAATAACTCTGAGTCTAAATATAGTTGTCATGAAAAATTTCTCGGTTTACGATATAGAAAAGCGTTTATTGGGAATGTGTCAGCTTCAATCTCATCCCTTTGAGTTTAAATGGACTCCGTACCATAAAATAACAAGATTGCACTAAAATTATTCAAAATCCTTTTCTCGAGTAATGACAGCAAAGAAAGAGGGTTCCTATCTCCTCTATGCCAATGCACTTCTTAAAAAGTTGAGCTGTCTTTTCGCATGAGCATCAACGAGGCACTACGGTGCATAAACCTCATGTATGATTTTGAGTCTGTTTCGATTATAGTGTGGTTGCATACCTTGTGTTATAGATCAGTTTGGCTCCTCTATGTCAATGCACTTTTTAAAAAGTTGAGCTGTGGAGCATTAATGAGACATTATGATGCATAGACCTCATCTGTGATTTCGAGTTTCTTTCGATCATAGTGTGGTTGCATCCCTTGGTTTATTAGACGTGAGGCCATGGTTTAGATATCTCCAATGAAACGAAATATGAAATGAAAGATTTCTTCGGTGACTTTCTCTCAGCAGATTTATAGCAAAAACTCTAAGGGTAAATAAAATTGTCACGAATAATAACTGTTGGTCCCGCCACTTATGTATAAAATTTGACACTCACAACATAAGTGTTGTGAGAAACTAGGTCGTAATCCTGACTGAAGGTTTATAATGACCAATTATGTACGTGTTCATGAAGGTATGGAAGGTGCATAACAAATTGTTCAGTGCCTGCCTGATATAGCCTACCAGCAACTATGTTTTCCTCATTGTGAGACCATTTGCCTAGGCAAGGGCACAATGTCTCGCCATTTCCTTGAGAAGATGGATGTCATGGAGATATCTTCCGTGACTTTTAGAATCGTTTGGATCAGAATATCCCTACGGTGTATTATTTAGCTGCAATTGTAAAGATCTTAATCGAATCTACATCGTTTTGGAAGGATCCCATCGCAGTACTGTACAGAATAATTGCAACCGAAAGAATAGAACGAAACTTGGTAGGCTATAATACTAGGATTATGACTATAGTCTATCAGAATAGAGGGATAGAGGCTTTGTTTCCTACCAGATAACGTATCCAGGACATTAAGTCTATAACCTAAAATCTTAGCCACTTTTTGTCATCAGGTCCTTAGGTAAACTTTTAAAAATCGTACGGGTGATTAAATAATCTCAAAATATTGTCCAATACATGGCTGTTAACATCATTTTCGAGAGACATACATACATATACGTACACAATTGTCTTTACAACCCATCAGTCAGTATTACAAGCTTGCTTCTCACACCTCTAATGTTGCTTGGGACCTACAGTTTAAAATCGACTCCAAACGACAGATTTTTGAGAAACTTCATGACAATTTTATTTGCTCTCAGAGTTTTTGTCAGAAATCTGCTGAGAGGAAGTCGCCAAAGAAATATTTTTTTAAACTTCGGTTTTGTTTAAGATGTCTGAACTAGGGCTTGAACCGTGGCCACACGTCTAATAATCCAACACACTAGCTACTAGCCTACGACATCTATAAGAGACAGCCTCTAAAAAGGGAGACTTTATCCATAAATGGCGTGTGACTAAAGCCTAATTATTTCCGATAAAGTCCAGGGATTCATTACTTCATGCCGAATATATTGTTTACTATCCATTTAAGCATACATCCAGGAACTTAGAACATTTTTTAAATCCAATAATTAAAATTATTGCTTAACTGTAGGGTGCAATAAAATTGAACTGACAGTCAACAGCCAGCCAGCTGAGATTAAAGTTTAAAATGTTCATTTCACATTTGGACCTTTGCTAATTCACCAGCAAATGACCAGCAAAGCAATGAATTAAACTTTAATCGATTAGCTTTACCTTTTCTATTTGCCAACAAATGGCAAATAAAACTTAAAAAAAAGCTTCAATCACTTACCAACACTGATGTCTTTGAAGTCAAAGTCCATTAAGGAGATCGTAATCTTTGACTTTTTGTCTCTCTCTGAACAAAACACAAAAAAAGCATTCTTTTTTATTTCTTGTCCGGCCATCAGTGATTACTTGGCTTTAACAAAAGTAATCACAAACAAAATGAAATGAAAAGAAGGTTTTTTTTGTTTGTTTGATTTTGGATTGTGATTTCAAAATCACACAGAAATTATTGTGTGATTATTTTTTCATTTTGTCAGCACAACAAAGACAAAGCAATTGCAGCAACAGACAATAATTGTTAACAGCATAAAGCGGACAAACAAACAAAAAAATGAAAAACATCTGCTACATTTTCTAGGTTAACAAAGTAGACAAACAGCCAGGCAACCAGCCAGCCAGCCAGTCCTTAAAATTAAGCTGTTTAATCTTAGCCAATCAAGACACACAGACAAAATGGCTGAAAGAAAAGCCGTTGAGTCTGAGTAGTTCTTCTCTTGCATTTGAATTGCAAATATAATTTGGTTTTAATTTTAATGGTGACAGTAGATCAACACTTGCTTAGAAGATTATGCGAGGGTTGATTTATAAGGTCTATTTATAAAGTCATAAAAACTGAAATCAAAAATCACGGGACTACGTGGTTCCAATATTCAACAATACACTGAACAACAAACTCTATTTTTTGTAATGGTTTGTTAAAGCAGAAGCATCCTGATCCATGGTCCCCAGAGATGATAACGTGAACAACAAAGATCATAGGAAACCTGCTCAGCAGAATGCAATTATAAAATCTCCCCTCTACTACACCCAATATACATACTTGTTGTGTTTCCTATCTTTCCTACTGTATAAGGTCAGGCCATTTAAAAAATAGAAAAAAATAAATTAATTTTGGGCTCCGACATCTCAAAACTTTGATGGCGCAGTCTGGAGCCTTTAAATCAGGCCAAGGATCTTAGTTTCATAAAGATTGCGAAGCCTCAAACCAAAAATTCTTTTCGTTTTCACTTTGCTCAAGAGATTTTATGGCGTAATACAAATGAAAGCATAGTGAAGTAGTTGAAGTGACGTGCTTCAATACAAAGCCAAGCTTTCCAAGTTACAGTTCGAGAGAAGACGAAACAGTTTTCAACTTTGTTCTCGAATTTTGATAATTAAGACACTTAGAAAGCACAACATCATTAAAAATATCATAAGGCGAGTAGTCATGGACTCCTATCCAGAAAATTTGTCCTCTGCAAAGCAAGGCACTCTTTTCCTCGAAGTTTCGCAAAGGAGGACGTAAGAGTCGACTTTATTAAACTGTAGGTCTCGCCAAGCATGTATAAATTTAACACACACAATATAAGTGGTGTGAGAAGCTAGGTCGTAATAATGACTGAATGGCTGTAATGACCAATTATGTTATATAGGACATATGGCAACCCTGTGTTTCTAGTACCTGCAAAAACTTCATTAAATAAACTGAAACAAAGGAAAGAAATTATAAGAAGTTATACATAGGGCAGCAAAAAGTTGTGAAAAAAGTGAAAAAAAGAGAGATCGTTGTAAAGGGTCCGCCAAATAACTTTTTTTTTGAAAATGCTTTAAAAAAAACTACTGAATATTTTCTCAAATTTCTTTTTTTATTTGAAAGTACAATCCTTCCTGTTAATAAGAGAAAATAATTTCATTCAAATGGCTGCCTCGGCTGGCCTACACGATCGGTCCAATTTTTAAGCACATTATCGATTGTGTGCAGCAGTATTTTACCAATGGCTTCACGAATATTGTCCTTTAAAGCGTCAATTGTCTCTGGCTTGTCGGCGTAACACTTATCTTTGACGGCACCCCACAAATAATAGTCCAACGGTGTCAAATCGCAGCTCCGAGGTGGCCAAACGACGTCAGAGATCTTCAAAAACAGGGTGCAAAACATCGAGTGTAGCTTCGGCTGTGTGGCACGTAATCCTGTCCTGTTGAAAACAAATGTTTCCAGTCCCAATTTTTGTTAACAAAAATTCGTTCAACATGGCCCGATAACGATCACCATTGACTGTAACGGCCACTCCTTGCTCATTTTCGAAGAAAAATGGCCCAATTATGCCTCTGGACCAAAATCCGCACCAAACAGTGACTCGTTTTGGGTGCGTCGGCTTTTCAATGTATGCGTGCGGGTTTTCTGTGCCCCAAATGTATATGTACTGGTAAACTAATATAAGAATGGGGGAGAGCAGAGAACAAGCAATCTTTTACTTCACTGCCTTGGACAATGTAAAGCTTTAGGTCGCATAAAATTAAGTTGTTAGCAGCTCTAAAACATTTATGTCCTACAAGGCCCTAATTTATGTATGGTTGGAGGGCATTGGTTTTTCTCTGCATAATCCATTTAGATGCTCAATTACTTTCACGATTTTTAGCCCAAAACCTAAGCTCTGAAAATGGCAAAATATAACTTTGAATGTAAAAATAAAGAGTACCACAGGTAGGTACCTATCTACCTACCTATTTAGCTACAGTACCACACACTTAGTTACTATAACTATCAAGTTTTATTAAAGCAGAGTCACCTAGGCATGAACTCTATACCTCAACTCCTGTGCGCATTATTCTGTAATGCCTGAACATCTACAAACGCTATTGTGTTTAAGATTCTGCCATACTTTTGCTTCTATGAGCACGAATGTCACTTTTAGGTCCTTTCAGTTTAGAAATTCATCTTGTGGTCAGGAGAAAATCTTGCAAGTAAACGTTAAGAACATACAGATATAACATGTATGTATGTTTGTTATGAATGACTTTTCAATTTACACTCGTTAATAATTATGCTACAGAAAAAAGATTTCAAAATATTCATAAGAATGAGGCGAGAGAGATGCTTTGCTTATATTATATTTAAAGCGCAAACAAATTGTGCAATTTATGCCAACACTTAACATAATAACAACAAGAGCAATCATTACAACAACAGCAACAACAACATCTAAAGTTTATGATGTGTTGTTATACTCTACAGAGACCATAAATAAAGGGGGGCTTACTTAGTTTGTCTTAATGCTTGTAACATCCTCGAATAACAATTCCAAACTAAATAAGAGTCGCTAATTTAGATAAGTATAGCAGGTCTTTATGTAGGTACGTCCAAGTGAACTATTTAAGCGACAAACAGAGCTTAGTTTCAAACATAATTTGATGTGAAATAAGCACGAGGTTGTGCAGCCCTTGCGCTGACTAACTTCTTCTTCCCTGGTTTGAAGGAATTTGGTCAGTACAGAGACTGCATTCACCTGTGGCGTTACAACGGGGCGCTACGCGTGCTTAAGTGAGTTTTTGGCATCAAGGCTACCAACTTAACCTACCTGCCTAAGCACGAGGTTAAATGCGATTTTCGCATTTATTTTTCTCAACCATATTCCGTTAAAATAACGACAAACTTGTGAATCACAAGGCATATTGGGGCAAGGCTGTAATGAAACAGTAGACCTCTTATCGTTAATAGCAGCCTTAAAATGTGTAAACTTCGGGAGGCCAAATCTGATGTCAACTTACTTACTTACTTAATTGGCCATAACAACCCGATTAACAGATTTCGGCCTGCCGCAACACATCCTTCCAGGCGCCTCTGCTTCTTGCGCGTCTACGCCAGTTGGTCACACCAATCGATGACAGGGCTTAATCGATTTAGTCCTTACAACGGATACAAGGTCGTCCTCTTCGCCGACTTCCGCAGATCCCCGCATCAAATACCCGTCTCCATTCGAACGACATGACCAAGCCAACGCAGCCGCTGGATATTAACACGCTGTACAACGTCCATGTCGTTGAGGAGCTCATACAGCTCACTGTTGTATCGGATACGGATATCATCGCCAGCTCATACTGTACCGAAGATATTACGCAGTACTTTTCTCTCGAACACTCTCAAGGCTGCTGCATCAGTACTTAATAGGGTCCATGCCTCTGATGTCAACAGCCCTTCCCTATTTCATCCACAATTGACCACAGTTGCCTTATAAATTTTGGAGAAAACAAAAAAATTCTTCCATTCATCATATATTACGCTGTAGGGTATCATAAAGGCCGACTTATATGCCCTCTAACCGTCATTGTTGTTAGAAATGAAATCCACTTGTTGTACAAAAAAAATGTTGCATTAACATGTGCCATCTTATTTATCCTGTTATGCCACTTTGCCAAATAGAAAACAACAACAACGAGAACAACAACATGTTCTCTTTCATGACATGACATTGTTGTTAACATTAGATTTATGTGTACATGTATGGATGTTGTTTTTATTGTTGTCATCGTTATTATATCAACACGGGCCTTTTGCTGTGGCAAGGCTCTTATTGTTGTCAGTATTGTCGTCAATGTTATTCTTGTTGTTGTCGTTGTATGTTGCACATTTTAACACTGAAAATCCAAGATGAAAGAGATTTGCATCTCTTGTATCCCTTTTTTCATCCAAGTTTTCTTGTTGTTGTTGTTATTCTTGTGGTTATAAAAAGGTGGTTGCCACTCTGCTAGTCTCTTAAGCTTTGTCTGTGTGGCAAAATTGTATTGCAACACCCTTAAGCCAAGTCGACAACATACAGATACGACTGGTTAAGTGTTCATCATGGCTTACATAGGCAATCGCATATGAAAACACATACGTATGCTTGTTGTCGTTGTCATATGCTGCTGCTGTAAGGTTCGTCAAAGAGTCTTGGCTTTGAAGCATTTTGTAAAACATCGCAACAACAAAAACAACAACATATTGAAGGTTTTTTTCTTTCTTTCAACACTCATACAACCAGCAACAAAAAGTTAAAAGCGTTTTTCCAACTGCAACATACAAAGTTGGTGTGTCTCTGTCTCTCTATCGTTCTGTAATAATAATAAAGTCTGCCTGTAGGTGCCTTTGTGAGCATGTGTATGCTTGTGTTTGTAACTCTAAAGTTGCAATTATGTACACACATACACATAATTGTTGTTATAGTAGTAGTAGTAGTTGTAGTATAAATTTCTTTTTGGTTGTTGCAAGTATAAATATTGTTGCAAGTACATGTCTTACAACTGACACCCATATTCTCTGCTTTGTAAGCATGTACTCTCGCATTCTCTACACACTAAAGTTCGACTATACTTTTATGCGTGAGAGAATATGCGTGTGTGTTTACTTGTGTATTTCCACGTCCTTGAGAGTGTTTGTTCATATGGTTATGCGTATACATATGTGGGTTACTTTGTAAATTTACAACTTCAACGCATACAAAGTTTTCAAGTGCTCGACTTCAAAGATGCTCATCACTAACATCAGTGTCATGTCATCATTACGATCATCACTATTATTACGGTGTGGCATGGGGTGATGGGATATGTGGCCTGTATGAGAAATACTACACATTCGTAGCCATCCATCCGACAACAGTGATTCTCACGGGCTACCATGCTTTTGGTAGACATTTCAAAAGATTTGGCATTAAAGAAAACGACTTCTGAAGGAGCTGTGAATCAAAGGACCAGGGAGGGATTGTCTTTCACCTCATGTGCCAGTGCCTTGCTTTTACCACGAAAACACGAAGGCTTTGGACCTCATACTTCACGGCATCCTTGACTGAGCTCTCTAATCTAAAGACTATTGTAATCGCAAGATTTATTTTGGACTCCCAATTTATGTGCTCTAGGGAATGTTTCATCCACGGGTTGAATACGGTATCAAAATATTGGTTTATGCGTGGCTGTCACTTTCAAGAGGGACTCTCCACCTTTCCTAATATAACCTGCCTTTCAGGGAATGTTGAATCCATGGATTGAATTCTGATTGTGGTATCACAATGGGTCTAAGTGTGGCTGCCACCTTTCCTAATCTAACTTGTCATTCAGGGAATATTGAATCCACTGATTTAATTCTGATTGTGGTATCAAAAAGCTGCCACCTTCAAGAGGGACTTGCCGCCTTTCCTAATCAAACCTGACATTCAGGGAATGTTGAATCCATTGATCGAATCCTGACTGCGGTATCAAAATGGGCTTAAGCGTGGCTGCCACCTTCAAGAGGGCTCTCCACCTTTCCTAATCAATTCTACCATTCAGGGAATGTTGAATCCTCAGATTGAATTCTTGTTGTTGTATCACAATGCGTCTAAGTGTGGCTGCCACCTTTCCTATTCTAACCTGCCTATCAGGAAATGTTGAATCCATGGATCGAATTCTGATTGTGGTATCAAAATACTGGCCTAAGTGTGGCTGCCTCCTTCAACAGGGACTTGCCATCTTTGCTAATTAAACTGCCATTCAGGGAATGTTGAATCCATGGATTGAATTCTGACTGTGGTATAAAAATGCTGGTCCAAGTGGCGCCTTTCCTAATCTAACTTGCCATTCAGTGAGTGTTGAATCCATGGATTGAATTCTGATTGTGGTATCAAAATGCTGGCATAAGTGTGCCCGCCACCTTCAAGAGGGCCTCGCCACCTTTCCTTACCTAACCTGTCATCTAACAGGCTTGTAGTCCCACTATTTGGGTGGCGTACTGTGGAAACCACAGGTCAATGAAATTCTTTGCTTCCAGAAAAAGTAAAAGGAAGTCAGTAATCATTGCTCGATACCTTGTTTTATTGACTGTAATGCAAGAATTTTCATCATTCTTGAACAAGTGGACCACAGGCCCAATAAACCGCACTAAACCTGGCATCTTGTAGGTCACTTAGGCAATTCCTGAACTACCTCTTGACCAAACTTCACACTAAGTCTGGCAGTTCTGCTGGCTGCTATAGAAAATCAATTATTTGCGAGGGTTATTCGCATGTTCATCAATTTATTAGGAAATGACAAGACTTACCAAACATTTCTGATATTGACACATCGTCTACAAAAGTACCTTAACTCGCAGACCTCGTATTTATGAAGATGTAGGTACGCAAAGTCTTTTATGTCTCCCTCTTTACTTTAAACTTTTATTATGCGATGTGGAGGTTTTTTATTTCCCTTTTCACTACAAGTACTTCCATTTCTTCATATACGAGTATACCGTTAGATCTATACGTACCTATGTATGTGCGTACCTAGCATGCAACTCTCTCTATCTCTCTGTGTGTGTGTGTCTACACTTTAAGAGTCTATTGTTGTGACATTTACAAAGTGCTGCAATTAGTATGACAAAGTACTGCCTGCTAACATTGTCGCAATTGCATTAAAGGTTTGCTTTATTTTATTACTATTTCGCTCTCTCTCTTTCACGCTCTTCTTTCCCCCTTTTTTTCTTTCTATATTTTTGCTGTACAAAATTTTGTACACCATTTCAGTCAGACAGTCAGTCAGTCAGTCAGTCAGTCATGTCTCTTGTCATGTTCTCACCACTTAACTTTCCCATCGTAAATGTAACGTTTTATACAATAAATATCGTAGAGATACAGAGACACTCACACACACAAAGATTTTAAATGCAATTTTCTATGATTTTCAGTAAAAATTTTGTAATTTAAGACACCATAAAGCATAATGCCGAGTGGCACATTTATGGTCACATATTTTATGTTTTGTGGTGAGACTGTTTTTCTTATGAAAATGCTTTCTTTGTCATTCGATTGACTACTGTAGAGGGAAATTTTTTTTTTTAATTTGAATTTTAATTTTTTATTTTTTAAAGTCTTTGAATACATTTTTAATAAAAATTATTTTGCTTTTCTTTTTGTTACAGGTAAGAGTGATTTTTGTGTGTGGAAAAAGACTTCCTTTTTTGAAAATTAAAACTGTAAGTATTTTTACACAGTTTTGATAATTTTATGAAAATAAAAATAACAACGTTAGGCTAACTATTACAAAGAGATCGAGAATAAATTCAGGACTGAGGCAGACCAGACCCATCTGGCCTAAACTGAATATCAGTCATCTTTTTAAATGGAATCGTATGGACATCTCTGCCAATGTATCTATTGTAGGGCATCTATCATTAGGCATAATGGACATGCAAGTGGAAAGATTTTGGTTTCCTCTAAATAAAATTTGCAGACGTTGTAGATTGGGGTAAGAGAGTTCAGGCCATTTTATTTGCGAATGCCCGTCTCTGGCTCTACGCAAATAGCTTTCATTTGGATTATTCTTTCTTGATAGTTTAAAGTGCAGTTAAATCGATCACTAAGATCATTTAACTTTCAATATGATTTTCAGCTTGTTTCTAAAGACCAACCAGTCAGGAGTAGTTAGTTAGCTTATGGTTATCAGCTCATGTTGCTTCACAAGGAGCCTTTATGTTTGCCCAATTGAGTGATTTGTTGCCATACTCTCTCTCCAATTTTTTTTCCAGGACAATAAAAAGAAAACTTACACGGAGTTTAACTGAAATATAATTAAGGTTACAAGAGTAGATGAAAATATATCTCCACGCCAAGACTGGGAAGGGTTCATTAGATCCCAGTAAAGATAGGTTAAGTTAGGTTAGAGGACGTGCACTTGTCGATTAAGACAAGTACAGTACCCGAGGGTCAAATCGACCCATTGTACAACTTCCTAGTTTCTCACACCACTTATGTTGTGTGTGTTAATTTTTATACATGAGTGGTGGGACCTACAGTTTAAAGACGACTCCGAACGACAGATTTTTGAGAAACTTTTTCATGGCAATTTTATTGACTCTCAGAGTTTTTGCCAGAAATCTGCTGAGAGAAGTCGCCGAAGAAATACTTTTTGTATTTTGTCTTGATGTCTGGCCTGGGGCTCGAACCCTGGCTTTACGTCTAATAAGCCAAAACACTACCTAGTAGACTACGGCGGCTTCTCCCACTAAAGAT
This sequence comes from Sarcophaga carnaria, assembly GCA_958299815.1. Lineage (NCBI taxonomy): Eukaryota > Metazoa > Arthropoda > Insecta > Diptera > Sarcophagidae > Sarcophaga > Sarcophaga carnaria. The sequence continues at coordinate 12,525,683 of OY283153.1, forward strand.
TGTTATTAACAATAAATGCAGAGCGATATCTGTGAGGACAAACCAAGTGTGAGACCTAATCGAAGTGCTACTACAATTAAATTCTTCCAACGTTGATATAAGGCCACGGTTCAAACCCTACGTCAGACACCAAAACGAAAATATGGAAAATATTTCTTCGGTGAATTCCTCTCAGCAGTTTTCTCGCAAAAACTCTGAGAATAAATAAAAGTGCCATGAAAAGTTTCTCAAAAAATAGGTCGTTTGGAGACAACTTTAAACCGAATGTGCCCCCACTCATGTATAAAATAAACGCATACAACATAAGTGGTGTGAGAAGCTAAATTGTAATCCTGACTGAAGGGTTGTAATGGCCAATTATGTATGTACATATGTATGTAACATTTATTACATATGAAGTGGGAAGTATACTTATACTTTGAATAGAAAGTACTATGCAGAGTGCTAATGGCCACAGAGAATGTCTTAAAACTAGATAAAGATTAGGAACTTAGAAATAGGCCACTGAATTGAACAAAATTTTGAAATGAAGAGCCTTTTAATATAAAATACTTAGAAAATCCGATATTCATGGAATGCTTAAATTATTAAAAAAAAAACCACGACATTGACAAGACTTGTTATATTTTTTTATTGTGTATTATTTTTCCGTATTTTAATATGAAATAATATTTTTAAACTGAATATCATTTTATTTAAAAGGCACGTTTACATATATCTTATCGTGTTAAATACATTTAAAGGTCACTATGGTGCACAACTGCACCATTAAAGTTCTGTATTTTCCCACACATAAGATACTTTGGTTTCTATTTTATTTATGACTCCATATTAAAAGTGCATTTAATAAAAATAATTTCCATGATTATTGTGGCACAAAAATAAACTTAATATTGAAAAGAATTATTAAAAAAATAATTATTTTATTAGAGAACATAAATCCATGATCTCCATTAAATATTTGGATTTTTTTAATAAGCGCCGAGTGTAATTTGAATTTTTTTTAATTTGCTTTCCTTACGAAAAATATTGTGAACCCATTTAAATATTTTCAAAAAAAAAAAATTAAAAAAAAAAACATTCGAATCTCAACACTTAACAATTAATACCCCATTGAACTAGAAAATCTTTAACCCCAAATAAAAAATTATTTTCGAAAAAAGCACAATAGAACGGACGATGATGATGATGATGTCATGTAAACAAATTTTAAATTTTTTTAAAAATAATCTCAAAAAATACTCGAGAAAATAATATCATGATGATGATGATGATGATGATAATAACGTTGATGATAGGAGTATGAAATAATAATTGAACAGCCTAAAGGTGTGATAATAAATTCTGTTGCTGATTCAAATTTTAATTATCGAACATACACAGACAAAGTTCATCATTTAAAAAAAGATTTAAAGCATTTTTTTGTTTTATTTTCTGTTGAATCAGTTCCCCCTTTTTAAGTATTTTACTGTGTTAATATGAGAAAAACATATAAAATAATGGGGAGGCAGTATTTAATATCATTTTAAGGTGTTGATTGTTAATCATCATTTAAATATTAATTTACTTGTAAAGGTTCCTTGAACTTTAAAACATTTTAACAATTTTACTTATATTTCACTGTGTGATATCTAAAAATATAGACTCATGCAAAAGGTATCCATGGTTTATTGGTAAATATGACTAAAGGGGTCTTGAGATTGTAAGTGACTGAGCTAAACCCTAGCATTACCAGCTACAGGAAAGATTATACTCACTAAATGAAAGAATATTCATTTCCTTAGCGAGATATCGAAATCGGGGAATAGTACTCAGCTTACTGATATGTAGAGGTTAGTATAGAGAGCATTAGGAGGTCAAGCATGGATAAAAATCCACAGAGAGAGGGTGCAAGCATAGGGCATTTAATGAAGGGTCTGCCAAATAACTTTTTTTTTTGAAAATGCTTTAAAAGAAAAACTACTGAATATTTTCTCAAATTTCTTTTTTTATTTGAAAGTACAATCCTTCCGGTGAATAATGGAAAATAATTTCATTCAAATGGCTGCCTCGGCTGGCCAAGCAGTAGCCTACACGATCGGTCCAATTTTTAAGCACATTATCGATTGTGTGCATCTGTATTTCACCAATGGCTTCACGAATATTGTCCTTTAAAGCGTCAATTGTGTTTGGCTTGACGGCACCCCACAAATAATAGTCCAACGGTGTCAAATCGCAGCTCCGAAGTGGCCAAACGACATCAGCTCTGCGGCTGATAATGCGATCTTCAAAAACAGGGTGCAAAACATCGAGTGTAGCTTCGGCTGTGTGGCACGTAGCGCCGTCCTGTTGAAACCAAATGTTGCCAATATCCTCCTCTTCAATTTTTGTGAACAAAAATTCGTTCAACATGGCCCGATAACGATCGCCATTGACTGTAACGGCCACTCCTTGCTCATTTTCGAAGAAAAATGAACAGTGACTCGTTTTGGGGGCGTCGGCTTTTCAATGTATGCGTGCGGCGTGTAAAAAAAACGTTAGATGGCGGACCCGATATATGTATACCACGATGATCAGATCAATTGTGACCTATGACACAGTATGCGACAAATTTAAAAATATCTCAGGTCAAGTTAAGCAGGATACACAGACTCGCATTAGCTTACCCATGAGTAACTTTTTTGTGGCAGTTTTCGCCATCAAAGAATGTGCCTTAAATTGCACAGACAGTTCTAAGGATGAGTCAAGGCAATTTTATCTGACAGTCAAGTCACCATTCGATCATTAACTCCATTGATAACCTCTTTAGAATTTTAAATAATAATGTGACTTAGTCATCTGTACTGCCTCCATTTAATATTCTGCTTAATTTTAAAGCGTTTTTCTTTTCCAAGCCAGACTTCTCTCCTTACTATCCTCACAGCAAGAGTCTTTTATTGCCACAGAGGGTGTAAAATAATTTTTTGCACCCCGTCAAAAACACTTTCCTACCAATACGGCAGATGCCCGTGAGAATAGTGATGAACGGCCATGCGATTTAAGGAAGAAATACAAGAGAGTACCCAGTGTAACTGAGGCTATCGGAATACCTTGACCATATTCACCTACTACAGAGATTGTGAGATCGGTGATATGCCTGACTTGTCAACTCACCCTTATACAAGTTGCCTTTAAATGACCAAGAATTTCCCTGAGGAATCCCAGGAATGGGATGGTAATTGTGAAGGACTTGATTACAGCTTGGTGGTCCACGTAAATTAAAAGACTTTTTGGAAGAATTCCATCACCCAACAAGCATTGCGCTGCTTTCAATACTGACCATCACTGGAAAAAAATTTCAGATTTGAGGACATTTTTGTTTAGTACTATGTTTGATATTTTTTAGCAAACCTTGTATACCATGTATATTTATATTATCGCCATTAAGACCACATCATCAGTGTAAGGACTGTTAAGTATCCAGTTGACGCCTCTGTTCTCTTCATTTGAAACCTCTGTAGCTGTATCTAAAAGTCTCTACTGTTTTTCTAGAACTGTTTTCCTAAAGTTTATAATTTTTTTTTAATTAAAATTATTATAATAACCTCCCCTATACATGCTCCATTTGGCAATTAATTATTTGCAATTGTTTTTTTCTTTTTTGTTTTGTTTTCATCGCATTTATTTGATTTATTTATTCAGAAAATTGTTTACATTGTTGCTTTAGTCAATGTAGTTGATGATCTTAGGTTGGAACTAGATGAAAATTACATAGCGTTTTTAGTTCTTTTGGATCACACCAAGGCTTTTGATACGGTTGACCACAAAATATTATTGAGGAAGCTACAGACCCTCTTTCATTTTTCTAACTCAGCTTGTAATCTCATACGTTCTTATCTTGTGAACAGATCACAACGAGTTTATCTTAACGGCAAGATCTCGAATTCGCTAAGCGTTGGAAGAGGTATTCCTCAGGGATCAATATTAGGGCCTCTCTTGTTCTGTATATACATTAACGACCTGCCTGATGTTTTGGATAATTGTAGCGTACATATGTACGCTGATGACGTTCAGCTCTATAGAAGCACGCGTATAGAGGATATCCAACTATGTATAGACACCATCAACTGTGATTTACGAAAAATTGATAGCTGGGCTAGGGCCAATGGACTTTGTATAAATCCCTCTAAATCTAAATGTTTATTGCTCTCCAGGACTAAGAGAGCATTAGTTGTGCCGGATATTATTATCAGGGGGAATAAAATTGACTTTGTTGAATCAGCATCCAATCTGGGTGTTATCTTTAATGGTCGGCTAACGTGGTCTAACCACATTAACGTCATCGTTGGTAAAGTTTATGGTATGCTTAGGAACTTGTGGGCTGTTATAGATTCGACTCCCTTTGCCATACGTATGCAACTGGCTAAAACGTATTTGATTCCTGTCCTTTTATACGGATCTGAAATTTTCGCGAACTGTGATACAGATGATAAGCGGAAACTCAACCTGGCTTATAATAATATAGCCAGATATGTTTTTATTAAGGGACGTCGAGACCATATATCACAATTTTCATACCAGATATTCGAAGTTAATTTTGATAATCTATTAAATATAAAATGCCTTATTCACCTCCATAAGATTATTACTCTAAAACAGCCAATATACTTATTTAGTAGGATTACATTTGCTAGATCCAACCGCGGTATGAAGATTATCCAACACAGACATAGGACTCTTTTGTCACAACGCCAGTTTTTTATATACACCATCAGTCTTTGGAATACTTTACCTAATTATATTCAGAATATAGGCAATGCAGTTAAGTTCAAAAAGGAGTTATACAATCTGTTCAAGTAGTTTTTAGCATATCTTGATTTTTTTTTTGTGAATTTTTTTCTCTCTATTTCTATTAATGATTGTTTTTAATTTTTCATTTTTTTACTTAATATATCTTTAAATTTCATTGTATCTTAGTATATGTATATATTTTTACTTTGTTTGTATATTTCTTTATATTTGTATATATTGTTCTTTGAAGTTTTCCTAATTTATTTTTTACACATATTCATTTTTTATCCTTTTTTGTATCGATTGCTATTTCCCGTGATTTTAACACGTTCTTATTAATTTTTATTTCTACATTATTTCAAACATTTCATTACATATATAATCAATGATTTGTTATTATTTTCTTTCTTTGATGTACTCCCATAGCACTTTCATTTATAAGATTATTATCTTGTTGTGCTATGACTAATAACAAATAAATAAATAAAAATAAATATTTTAAGCAACGAAATTATTTATTTTTTTGGGGGCAACTGTTATAAATAAAATTTAATTGTTAATCATGCCAACAGCCATTATTTGCCATAAATGTTTAGAATGGCGAATAGTTAAAAATAAAAAAAAAATTAAAAATTAGCAGGCCAGGCCAGAGCAGACCAGGTCTTTCCGACCAGATGAAAAGTCATACCAACCAAATTGCCATCATAAAAATTAAAGTCATAAAACTTTATGAAGATTTTTATGGCGGCATTTGAAACTTTATGCAATTGCATAATAAATCATTAAAAAAAATAATTTTCAAATGCAAACAAAAATTATGGCCATAAAATGTTTAAATAAAAACGAAATTAATTTTTTCATGATGAATTTTCTGTTCTGAAAAACACACAGAGACCTGGTGTTTACTTAACTGCTAAGGCACTGTGTTAAGGGGGGTATACATACGTATCAATCAACATTAGAAACAATTTTTTTTGTTTTTTTAATTAATTTCTGTTTTTAATTTATTTTTTATTTTTTTTCTTGTCTTTATCTCTTCGAAAAACACTTCCTAAATACACACCTTTAATCTGTAAACCTTTAAATGCGTTGAGAGATAAAAAACAAAACAAATCAAACAAAAGCCCATGTTCGAGATAAAAGCCAAGTCATTGTCTTGGCTTTACAACTTAATTAAAAAAAAAAAAAGAAACAACAAAGATAAGATAAAATTCTTAAGTCCAATTACTTACTGCCAGTCGGTTACTCCATCTGGGGGAGCGTTAATATGGGAAAGTCATGGTCAATTCGACTCATTTCTCATATCGAAAAAATCCATAACAAATCCATAAAATTTTTAATTTATATACGCTTTTAAGCAAAAGATTCCATAGAAATTTAAGAGAAGTTATGAACAAACTAGCAGTGCTTCAGTGTAGGGTGTTTAGAACAACAAAAAAAAACCGAATCGATAAGTCTTTTAATGTTTTATGTCTGTTTTGTCAAATGAATTCCATTTTTTTCTTTCAAATAAGTACATAATTAATGATAACCCAGCAAACATTTTGAATGTCAATCAACAGAATAAATTTGGAAAGTTTAAACTCGTATTTCCTTGCATATTCAAAGCATTTTTCGTTATTAATAAGGCGCCCAATTCCAAAAGATGTTCACATAACCACACTCGTTCAATAGTGCCAACTCACCTAAATAAATAGTCGACGAAATAGTAAGGTCAGGCGGTAAGTTATATTCAAACAATAACTCCTCCCTTCTCTGAATTCAATTGATTAAGCAATGATAATTAGAAGTCACCATCGACTAATAGGTAGTGTGTTAGCTTATTAGACATGATGCCAGGGTTCAAATCCCAAGTCACACATCTCCAACAAAATCGAAATATGAAAAAATATTTTAGTCGGCGACTTCCTCTCAGCAGATTTCTGGCAAAAACTCTGAGAGTAAAATGAAATTGCCATGAAAAGTTTCTCCAAAAAATTCCGTCGTTTGGAGTCGACTTTAAACTGTAGGTTCCACCACTCATGTAAAAAAATTACACACACAACATAACTGGTGTGAGAAACTAGGTCGCATATCCTAACTAAAGGGTTGTAATATATATATGTAAGTTGCAGTAGGCGTAGTCTAGTGGCCAGGGTTCAAAACCCCAGGTCAAATATCTAAAGCACAAGGATATATGAAAAAATATTTTTGCGGCGACATCCCCTCAGCAGATTTCCAGCAAAAACTGTGAGAGTAAAATAAAATTGCCATGAAAAGTTGATCAAAACAAAATCTATCGTTCGGCGTTGACATTAAACTGTAGGCCCCATCAGTCATGTATAAAAATTAACACACATAACATAAGTGGCGTGAGAAGCTTGGTTGTCATCGTGACTGAAGGGGTGTAATGACTAATTATGTATGTGCGTGTGTATGTGTACTGAAATTGTGCCCATAATCACAGAGTAAGTGAATCTTTAGGTAGGTAGGTAGAAATGGCAGTCCCCTCGATGGAGTCATGAGCGGACACACTTATGCCGCACACAGGGTCCATTGTGATACCACAGTTTCCCATTCTATCCTATTCCAGGGACCACTCTGAGCTTCCGATGAATCGACTCAGACTGCCAATATCCATGCATGACAGTTCATCTAGGTCCTCCATGTGGTAGGCACCCAGGTGTCTCTTTCTCCTCCGACCAAGTGCCGGGCATGTGCACAGTAGGTGAAGAATAGTTTCATCCTCCTCCTCATCTCCACAGCTTCGGCAGAAATCATTCGCGAGGTGTCCAAGACCAATACGCCTCGCATGCGTTCCTTTAATACAATACCCCGATAACAGCGCTGAGCCTGCTTCTTTGGAGTTGTAGCATAGTCGCCGTGCGCCTCTTATCCAGCCTTGGCCAGACTTATTGCGCCGTTCTGCCCTTATCCGAAGCTGCCCACCTACTGTCCGCGATTGCATTGTCAATTATAAGCCTGCAGATATCCAAAGGGATCCCCAATGTAGAGAATTCATCAGAGAGTTCGATGTTCGTGCCCCCAAAGTGAATCTTTAAGAAGATGGAGTTTTTTATTGAACTTTGAACGTTTTGAGGTTTCCATCTCCCTTCTAATAATACGTATTTAGAAAGTCCATTGTCCGACGAAAGAAACTTTACTTACCTCTCACAGCATCCAAGTTGTGTTCATTAATTTTATCCACAAGTTGCTGGGCCTACAGTTTAAAGTCGATCCGGAATGCTGGAGTTTTGATTCTCTCTGCTGACAGGAAGTAGCCGAAGAAATATTTTCTCATATTTCGTGTTGTTCGAGATGTCTGAGATGGATTACCTCATATAAAGGTAGATTAGGTTAGGTTAGAAGGCGTGTACTTGTCAATTAAGACAAGTATAGTACCCAGAGGTCGAATTGACCCATTGTACAACGTCATAGTTTCTCACACCACTTATGTTGTGTGTGCTAATTTTCTACATGAGTGGTGGGACCTACAGTTTAGAGTCGACTCCGAACGACAAATTTTTGAGAAACTTTTTCACGGCAATTTTATTTACTCTCAGAGTTTTTGCCAGAAATCTGCTGAGAGGAAGTCGCCGAAGAAATATTTTTTGTATTTTGTCCTGATGTCTGGCCTGGGGCTCGAACCCTGGCTTTACGTCTAAAAGCCAACACACTACCTACTATACTACTTTCAAATAAGGGTAACTCATAAGAAATTTATTGCTTAATTCTGTTTATTTTTTTGATAAATATTCTAAAAAAATTTCTCATTAAAAAATATTTGCTGGGTTACGTTCAAATGCCTTTGGCTCCAGTAGTTTAGACAACAAAACATACTTAAAAGAAAAAAACGAATAATTTTCTTTGTCACAGTCACTGCCAATGTGTTAAGGTGGCACATACAAACACCAATAAATATACAAATACAGTGAAACACAATTATTGTCAGTCACTGCATGAATGGAGTGGAATGGAATATTCAAGGAAATGTTGTTGTCGTGCGATAAGTAGCCAACAGTACAATAAGATTGTAAATGTCAGAAATCAATTCATTGTTGAACACAACAACAACAACAAATTGAAAAGGAAAAAATCAAACAAAAAAAAATTATGCATGACAACAACAGCAACAACAACAATTTGTGTTTTTTTTTTTTTTTGTTTTGTCTCTTCTGTTCTAAAATATATTGGCAATAAAGAACAACTGAACGAACTGCCAATAATTTATGAATAATTGCAGAAAAACAAGGGGAAATCGAAAAAGAAAAAAACTGAATCAATGACTGAATGAATGAATGACTGAACGAGTGAGTAAGTGTGCAAAATAAGTGGTAGTGAAGTGTGTTTAAATGTGAATGTCATCGATTGCGCACAATTGATTGTTCAAAAACGCAGGGGCATATAAATTCACAAAATAATACTCATTATTGTTAAGGAAATTAAATAAATTTTAATTTATTTTTTTTTCTTATTTATTTTGCATTTATTTATATGCGTTTGTTGTTGTTATTGTTACGTTGCTGTTAATAATTTATAATAAATTGAAAAAAAAAAAAAATTTGTTTGTTACTGGAAATAGAATTGATTACTGACATGTAAAATGTATCGTTCGCATATATTCGTTATTATTTTTTTATTGTTATTGTTGTTGTATGAATTTCAATAATAATTGTTGTTGTTGTTGTTATTGTTTCTGCCGTAAATCATTAAAATAATTGGCAAAATAAATAAATTCTTTTTTTCATAATAATTTATGTGCCACGTATTTGTAAAATATGAGCGAAACATGAAAATAAATTTTTGTTTAACTAGAGCGACAGTAAGGTGTTATGGAGTATGGGGTACGAAAAAGGCCTATTATGGTAACACGCACAATTGATAAATTTTAGGAAACCGAGTATACAACACTTCTGTAGTTGCCGTAGTATAGTAGGTGGTCTGCTGGCTTATTAGACGAGAGCCCGTAGTTCAAACCAAAAGAAATTGTTTTGGGTGACATGCTCTCACTAGTGTTCAGGCATATACATACGTACTTATATACATAACATAATTGGTCATTACAACCCTACAGTCGACCAGGCTTCTTACACCACTTATGTTGTGTGTGTGTTAATTTTATACATGAGCAGCTCAGACATCTCCAGCCAAACGAAATATTAAAAAAATATTTCTTCTGCGACTTTCTCTCAGCAGATTTTTGGCAAAAACTCTGAGAATAAATAAAATTGCCATGAAAAGTTTCTCAAAAATCTGTCGTTCTGAGTCGACTTTAAACTGTAGGTGCCCCAACTCGTATATAAAATTAACACACACAACATAAGTGGCATGAGAAGCTGGGTTGTAATAATCAATTATGTACGTATGTATGTCTTGCCAAGGTGGGTAGCGATTTTATAACTTACAACACTACCTAGGGCAAGCTCTTCAAAGATTTGACAATCATTCCTGAGCTCATTAGACTTTGTTACATAATATCTTAACCTGGATGTCCTGGTATACTAGTGGTATACTAGTGCTACACTATTAGCGTGAACACAACTGTACTTGTAAAAAACTTTAAGTTGCAATAAAACAACGATTGATTATTCGATTGACATGAATTTTATTTATCCGAAAGATAATCTTGTGGCATTACATTTTAAATATGATTTCTGGCATATGACCGCCACGGCTGGCGCGGATTTAGTCCAATCTGGACGTCCAATTTTCGATGACTTTTTCCAACATTTGTGGCCGTATATCGGCAATAATACGGCGAATGTTGTCTTCCAAATGGTCAAGCGTTTGTGGCTTTACCGCATAGACCAATGACTTTACATAGCCCCACAGAAAGTAGTCTAGCGGTGTTAAATCACAAGATCTTGGAGGCCAATTCACAGGTCCAAAACGTGAAATTACGCGGTCACAAAACGTGTCTTTCAATAAATCTATTGTGGCACGTTTACATAGGCTTCAAATCTTGCACGAGTTGGATTTTGTAAGCACGCAAACCAAGATCCTTCCGCAAAATCTTCCATAAAGTGGATGGACACAGATCCAATTACTGTGCTCGATGGCGGATGGACTCATTCGGGTCTTCCTCAATGCTACGCTCTACAGCAGCAATAGCTTCTTCTGTACGCACCGTACAGCGTCTCTGGGGATGCGAGTTATCAATAAGAGTAAACGTGGTGCGAAAACGTTCCATGGTTAATCGAATTAACTGCTCTGATGGACGATTTTGTCGACGATAAAATGGACGTAGTGCGCGATACGTTTTCCGCACAGAACCATTATTTTCGAAATAAAATTGCACTATTTGCAAGCGTTGTTCAGTCGTGAGTCTATTCATGATGAATTGCCAAACCAAACTGAGAATAAATCACTTGACAGCTGTTAAATCAGTCGCCATCTTGAAAAGTAATGCCAACTTAAAGTTCTATACCTGTATAAAAAACACCCTTTATGAAAACTGTCTGAAGCAGAAATTCTCGTCACGGTAATGCATTGACTTTCTTAAGAAGTCTTTAAATATCAAAACAAGCAACATATTCTCTATTACACGGAGTCAGGTTCTTGTCTAAGCTAATCAACGACAGTAATTGGATAAGTTATACTCCTTTTTAAAACACACGATAGCTTTGAAAACTGCTATGGAAAGCTTCTAAAAAAAATCTGGGGTGGTGTGAGAAGCAAGGTTGTAATCCTGACTAAAGTGTACTTATGGTCAATTAAACAAAGTAAGTCAAGATTTTCATTTGCTTACGGTCTAGGTAATGTTAAATAATAAAGGAACTCTTGATTTTAAGAGAAGAATTCTATTGGCCAGTCGATGTCAAGGTGACATGGTAAAATTTATTGGATAATGATAGCAAATCAAACCAAGCACTCCAGGCTTTAATATAGTTAAACGTACACATTTTTTATTGTACTCTTTTGAATTAAAAAAAACATTATGAAAGAGCTTAACATCATTAATGAGCATCATAGGAAGGCCGGACTATACTACATCAAGCATAGGAGCAGTACGGAATAGGCAAAGTTCTCCACCACTCTTCGAAATACAACAAACTCTAACATAACTTTTCTTAATTTCCCAAAATTTATGGAAGAATTTTTGTTGTAAAGCCAACATACACACATGTGCTGCTTATTCCCACTAGAATGTATCAAATGTGTTAACAATGGTTTTGAATTATTGTTAAAAGGATATTTTTGTTTTTCCTTCTTTTATTTCTTTTAGCTTTCACCGAACAGAGAGACTGACTACATGAGTCAGGTGTGGAACTACATTAAGCCATTATAGCCTTGTCTAATTGCAAATAACAATGGGCCACAGGGCCATATATTAGTGTACTGTGGTCTTAACATGTTCTATGAATGTTTTTTGTAACACATGTTGCCACGGTTTTTTGCTTTCATTTTAATAATCTCGTGTTTCTTATGACTGTTGGTAATGATGATGATGACAATGGTAATGATGTTATAAAAGATGTTTTTTTCTTTTCGTAATACATTGTACAAGGGGTTAAAAATTAAACAAATTGAAAGAAAGAAGGATTTGCTCAGCGGGAAGAGATTGGCTGTGCGATAACCTACTAGTATACACATATTTTAGGATCGTTGTTGACCAAGTTTTTCCATTAAAATAGTGTGGATATTTAGACTTTATTAGCGGTTAAATGTAATTTAAATGGTTAATTATATTAATTTCCACAATGAGTTTTGCTCACAGTTATTAAAAGTTGGCAGCCCTATCATTCTAGAACTTGCCACAGTAAGCCAATCACTTACTTAGTTTTAAAAACTTGTCCAATTAAGCTGAATTAGCATGGCAATGACTAAGAATTGGAGGAAGAAGAAAGATTATGACAGCTCTATGCTGCCTGCTGAAGTGTTACATTCTAAACTTACCTAAATGGTCATTACAACCCTTCACTCAGGATTACAACCTAGCTTCTAACACCACTTATATTGTGTGGGTTAATTTTATATACGCGTTGCGGGACCTACAGTTTAAAGTAAATTTCGAACCACAGATTTTTGAGAAACTTTTCGTGGCAATTTGTTTAGCTCTTAGAGTTTCTACCAGAAATCTGCTGAGAGGAAGTCGCCGAAGATATATTTTATTCAACTTTTTCTTTTGCTATAGATGTCTGACCTAAGATTTGAAGTGTAATCTCACATCTAATAAGCCAACACACTACTTGGTAGACTAAGGCGACTTCTAATCTGGGTAATACGTCTACTTATTACTTTTACTTCCTTCCAGGCCATATTTATCTGTTAATGCCTGGACAACCAAGTCTTCTACTGCCTTGAGGGTTCCATTCAAGATCGCAGTTTGTTAGGTTTGTGGTAGTTATCTGAAGAGAGTGATCAATACGTCTTATTTAAATACGCATAATTTGCTTGTTGTTAAGTTCCTTATGAACTTTCCTTCACGATATCCCTTCCGATATTTTGTTGTGGTTTTAAGCAAGGACTTTTTCTCGTTCAGACTCTTTAATCGTTTACCCATCCATGGACTTGTTTGAAATGATTTTCAAACTTAAATCCATAAAACTTAAGCCCGAAACATAAGCTTAAAAATGTTACATCATCATGCTACTTATGGGATAATGCAACACGCTTTTGCTAGAATATTATCTGTGCAACAGCAAAAGACAACAACCATGATAGCAATTTAAGCTACTGTTTAATGCCAAAAATGATAACAGACTACACAGGCTGGCCATTACCAATATACACCTGCAAACGCATCCACACATACATATGCAATAGAAAGTAATGAAAGCATTACGTTACGTACTCTTTTTCTAGAAAATCTTTTACTTGGCAAATGTTGTCTGCAACACAACTATTGCATGTTGCCACTGCTGCTGCTGCTGTGTGTGTGATACAGTTCTTTAGCCTAGAAATTGTTGTAAAATTTTATTTGTATTATTTTAAAACGTGAGTTGGCTTTATTATGGCTTAAACAAGCATACCCATGTCAGAAAAAGCAAGCGAGTGAAAAACGAATTTTTTTTAACAAAATAATCTGCACAGATACACATGCCAGTGTATCATATCTAATGGCTGCCACACTCTGCTAAGCTGTTACAAACAGTAGCACATTTGTGTGTTTTTTTTAAGCACACTCTCTTGATTTCTATAAAAAAAATACGAGATAAAACTGGTGGCATCTACACCACGACAACCTTCCACCAGAGTCATTAAGCATTAGAGAACCAACAAAACAAAAGCGAAATTTAATTTTTTCTTCTTCTTTTCTTGCGTATTTAATTTAATATGTGAGTGTATGTTTGTCTATCTTCTATGTACATACTCATGGTTATGTCGCCTTAATGCCACAAAAATAAAAAAAAAATTAAAACAAAAACAACAACACAGCCAACCATTTAGTGGTATTATAATTTCGAAATGTTTTCCTTTATCCTCGGAGTATTACAACCTACACACACACGCACTACACTTATTGTTGCTGCAACACCTTGTGCAACTAAGCAGCACTACGCTAGCCAGCCATAATGTCTTCATTAAGGCAACGACAACATTTTTTTGGTCAAAATCTAACACAATAGAATAGAAGTTGACAACAACAACAACTACTACTGCAACAAGAACAACAACACAAATTATATACAAAAGCTATTAAAATAGATTAACAAAACCGTGTATGAGTTGGCAAAAAACGTACAAAAACAATACCCTCAGTACAGTGGCTACAGTGTTGCAACTTATAAGTTGTCATTGCCATTGTCATTGCATAAAAACATGCGAGGGTTGTCTTAATAATCTACAGAAAATTAATTCTTATTTTATTTTATTTTACCATTTCTATTGTACACCAACCCTCGTACCATGATAGTGTAGTTCATAATATTTGTTGCATGAGAATTAACAACAACAAAACAAAATGAAAATGTTGTTGTTTTTACTTTTATTCCAGTGCTACCAGCATTGCTGACTGACTGCTTACGTGTGTATGCAGCAGCATAGATAAACTTTAGTTAAATTTGCATTGCAAATGTGGCAAGTATGTACAACAACAACAAAAAAATAACAAAATTCATGCAACAACTTGCACAGACACACACATCTGCCACAGAGAAAAAACAAAATGGTACAGAGAAACACTTGAAGAAAAAAAAACGACGAGCCTTGCAACTTTGTAATGAGGCAGACATGCATATGTATTCGTAGGTAGGCAAACAGGCCAGACACTGTCAACCATAATTTAGTCAAGGGCCAGAGGCAACAAATGAAGCAAAATGGATCAAGAATGTGCCTTATAGCACGTATTACAACAAACAGCCTGGTGGAATGGAACCCTAGTAAAAAGGACCACTAGTAGGTTGCATAAGAGTGTTAAAAATTTCTAACCAGAATAGCATTGTTGGCCTAAGAACTTATCGATCTTTTGTCTATACTTTAAGCATAATAAATTGAATGGCTGGTGCTTAGTCCGTTGTGTTAAGCAAAAAATAGCACTGGCCAAGATGCCTAAATTTTTCATTTCGTAGGCTCATGTTCATATCTACCTACGACCTTTGGTATTCAGGATCATGGAGATTTAAAAGGATAAAGCTTTGCATTGCCTATCTAATGCCATATACTAAGATCGGTCTGTTTTTGGGCCCTCGAAATACGAACGAGAAAGATTTTGAGTGCCTTTGCCCCAAAATTCATATATTTCTGGAATTGCTGGACTTCTGGATTCCTAAGAGTATCTCCTAGAATCTCTATACTACTGGTAGTTATACTACTGGTAGCTATACTGCTGGTAGCTATACTACTGGTTGGTATACTACTGGTAGTTATAGTACTGGTAGTTATACTACTGGTAGCTATACTACTGGTAGTTATACTACTGGTAGTTATACTACTGGTAGTTATACTACTGGTAGTTATACTGCTGGTAGCTATACTACTGGTAGTTATACTGCTGGTAGCTATACTACTGGTAATTATACTACTGGTAGTTATACTACTGGTAGTTATACTACTGGTAGTTATACTACTGGTGGTTATACTACTGGTAATTATACTACTGGTAGTTATACTAGTGCTAGTTATACTACTGGTGGTTATACTACTGGTAATTATACTACTGGTAGTTATACTACTGGTAGTTACACTACTGGTAGTATACTATAATCTTATGTATTTTCAGAACTTAAGATGATATTGTTGGAAACCTGCATCTCCAACAATAATTAAAAAGTGCCTTCACTATGAGTTGTTCGTACATAATGGGTCATTACAACCCGTCAGTTAGGATTACTACCTAGCTTCTCACACCACTTATGGTGTGTGTCTTAATTTTATCCATAAGTGTCAGAACCTACAGTTTAACTCCGACTCCGAACTAAAGACAATAGGGAAACTTTTCAGGGCAATTATTATTCACCCTCAGAGTATTGCCTGAAATCTGCTGAGGGAGCCATCCGGGCTCCAAATATTTCCTGAATTTATCGCTAAGATTCTAGGAGTAACTTTAGTGAGTCTTAAGGTTTCATTTTCAAGTTTCATTTCCCTGCACTTGTTGCGATTATCAGCCTTTACAACATTAATCTTATGCAGTTGGCTTTGCATTTCCTAATATCTGTCCTGCAGGACTTATCCGTTCAGCTTAACCTAAGACTTAGGCAATTGACTTTATTGTGGAATCTCATTTGAACTTATTGTCAATGGCGTTCGAATGCAAGGAGAATTTGCTATTCAGTACCACGAATTAAGTAAATCATTTGACCCTTTTTCCTCTCGAAGAAGAAGAAAATCAATGGCTAAGGCATAGCAGTCAAATTTGAACATATTGTATCTGGAGTTCGAATGCAAGAATAGCTTGCTATTCAGTATCTCCAATTTAGATTTGACCCTTTTTCCTCTCGAAGAAGACGAAAATCAATGGCCATGTGGTGAGAAAAGAAACATTCATCCCACACACTACCTTCCTGATCACGTTTCCATATCTTATGCTTATTAAAGTAACACCAAGGACTTCTCTTCTGTTAAATCCTTGTGTTATGTCCTTAAGTATTATCTTGTCCTGCTTAAAAAACCCAACCATACCTAAGCTAAGTAACTTCGCAAGTCTTGTCTTTGTATCACAAAGGCCTTGGCACAAATATAAGTTCAATTTGATTCTGAATGCTAAAAGGAGTCGAAATAGTCGTCGTAGTCTAGTAGGTAGTATGTTGGCTTATTAGACGTGAAGCCACGGTTCAACCCCCAGATCAGATATATCCTACAAATCCGAAGTATGAAAAAATACTTCTTCGGCGACTTCCTTTTAGCATGCCTTCCATGTCATGAAAAGTTTCTCAAACAATTTGTCATCCGAAGTCGACCTTAAACTCTAGGTCCCGCCACTCATGTATACAATTAACACACCCAACATAAGTGGTGTGAAAAGCTTGGTCGTTATCCTAACTCAAGGGTTGTAATGACCGGCGATATGTCTTTCATATGTGGTTCTTATACGTGGATTTATTCTTTGGAAACAGCAGGTATTTGCTCGTCTTCTTATCGCCATTTATTGGTGCTTGCTGTGGTTTGTTTCGACTGAAGCTGTTCCTTTTGCACTCCTACGCCTTATTCTGTCTAACATTACACTTGGAAATGCAATATCTTTGTCCTGTATTTTTCTTTGACAATACAAAACCTTTCTCTACAAGGTTAGGTTAGGTTGGAGGACGTGTACTTGTCAATTAAGACAAGCGCAGTACTCGGAGGTCGAATTAACCCATTGTACAATGTCCTAGTTTCTCACCCCACTTATGTTGCGTGTGTTAATTTTATACATGAGTGGTGGGATGTACAGTTTAAGGTCGACTCCGAACGACAGATTTTGAGAAACTTTTCATGACAATTTTATTTACTCTCAGAGGTTTCGCAAGAAATCTGCTGAGAGGAAAGTCGCCGCAGAAATACTTTTTGTATTTAATCTTGATGTCTGGCCTGGGGCTCGAACCCTGGCTTTACATCTAATAAGCCAACACACTACCTACTAGACTACGGCGACTTCTCTACAAAATTAATCTTAAAGTGTCAACAGTTATTCCTCTCTCAGAACATTTTAATTCTCAAACTATCATACAATCTAACTGTTTTCAAGGGCCATTTATTGTCCATTCCTTCAGTAAAACTGCCTGTAACTTTAACAATCAGGGGTCGGAAAAAGGCTTGTTTAAATATCTACTAAAAAATAGACATACTGCATCGTTACTCTTCAGAAATGTTAAGGGAAGATGTTGAACATCGTTCAAAAAGTAAACCATAGAACTCCACATCATTTTCCTATTTTTTAAATTAAATTCCAAACAAAATAAGAAAATTCTCTCGCCCTGCTTATCACATTTTAGCAAATTGTCAACTTGTACTACAATTTCAATTACTTACACTCTCTTGTACAGCAAAATCCTATTAGAGTTTGCAATTTAAGAAAGTTTCAAAACGATTAATTAAACGAATAAATTCAAATGCAAAGTAAATTCTTTGCTTTCATAAGAATTTAAAAATTTTCTGCAAATAAATTTCAGGAAATGGCCACCAATAATGTAGAGATTTAAGTAGGCGCGTGGAATATTAGTTTAAAACCGGTTACTTATTCGAATTATTTTCCTATGCATGAAAACCCTACTAAATGTATAAAAATTGCTAAAAAGTGAAAAAGAAATTAAAATTTAAAGAGTATTAAAAACTTATATTCAATTACACCAATTGTTTTTTTTTTCTTTCTTTTTTTGCTGAGCTACACAATGACTGCAGTAGTTTTCCTCTACTTTTCTTTTTCACCCTTTTTTGTAAAATATTAACGAGTTAATTAGGGTACACAGCATAGATATAAAGATACTAAAACGTATACCATAAGAGATCAGTACAATAGTTTTAGCTGTAGTACAATACAATATATTCTTAACGATTCATTACTTAAAACTAATTTGAATATTTTTCTTCTGTTTTTCATTTCAATTCCAGCTAAAATCTAATTAAAGCGCAAAAAACAAAAGAAAGAAAGAAATAACCATGGCCCAACCACAATTGTTGCAAGTCAAATTGTCCAGATTCGATGCCCAACCCTGGGGTTTCCGTTTACAAGGCGGTGTTGATTTTGCTGCTCCACTCTTGGTACAAAAGGTAAGTTTAACAAGAAAATATATTAAAAACAATACGTAATTGGTCCTTACTATCTTTTAGTCAGGATTATAACCTAGCTTCTTACACCACATATGTTGTGAGAGTTAATTTTACACATGAGTGGCGGGACCTACAGTTTAAAATTGCTTTCGAACCACAGATTTTTTGGAGAAACTTTTTCCCGGGAATTTTATTTCACATTCAGAGTTTTTTCCATGAATCTGCTGAGAGGAAGTGTTGAAGAAATATTTTTTATATTTTCGTTTTGAAACCTGACTTGGCTTTTGGCCCGAGGCCCCACGTCTAATAAGCCAACACATTACCTACTAGACTACGGTGACTTGTGTGTACATAAAAAAACCGTTGACTATTCGTGGCGTAGTGGTTAAAGTGATTAAAAGACACGTATATCACAGAGAGGGGGAACATCATAAACGAATGAGAGTAGGATTCTATTATTAATGGTTATTTTTGGGCAACAACAAATGGCAACCCTAGTATTCTAGAACATGGTACAGTGAAGCAATCATCAACTAATTGCTGGTATAAAGATGCCATCGGGCTTTCAGCTGTATTACCGACAAATATGACAATTTGATTTTAAACTGTCTCCTTTCAAGTACGAGGACCAATATCTGATCTTAAAAAAAGTAGGCGCCAATATCATCTTACCTTTAAGCATTTACTGGACAAATAAAACGAGCGAAACTGTTAGGTTAGGTTAGGTTAGATGACGTGTACTTGTCAATTAAGACAAGTACAGTACCCGGAGGTCGAATTGACCCATTGAACAACGTCCTAGTTTCTCACACCACTTATGTTGTGTGTGTTAATTTTATACATGAGTGGCGGGACTTACAGTTTAAAGTCGACTCCGAACGACAGATTTTTTTGAGAAACTTTTCATGGCAATTTTTATTTACTCTCAGAGTTTTTTCCAGAAATCTGCTGAGAGGAAGTCGCCCAAGAAATACTTTTTGTATTTTATTTTGATGTCTGGCCTGGGACTCGAACCCTGGCTTTTCGTCTAATAAGCCAACACACTACCTACTAGACCACGGCGACTTCAAAAAATGAGAGTAGGATTCTATTATTAGTGGTTGTTTTTAGGCAACAACAAATGGCAACCCCTGTATTCTAGAACGTGGTACAGTGAAGCAATCAACAACCAATTGCTGCTATAAGGATGCCATCGGGCTTTTAGCTGTATTATCGACAAATATGACGTGATCTAATTTTTGATCGTATAAAAAATAGGCTCCAATATCATCTGTACTTTAAGCATTTGTTGGACAAATAAAGAGTACGAATTGTGCCTTGGTAGTCTAGTGAGTAGTGTGCTAGACTATTAGCGAAAGGGTCGAGGGTTCGATTCCCACCAGAGACTCTGTTCTGTGACACTACACCGAGCATATGGTCGAGTTATTTCGCTCGTATATAATTAGAATATAATTTGCAATTGTATTGTAATTAATAAATAAATAAATAAAGAAAGAGGACGAAACTTCATTCCCAAATTTTCTCTTCCTAATCTCTTGCCTCCAACTTCATTAACTTTCATTAACACATTATAGCCCCATCACCGTTTGGGGTTAATTGTCCACTTTTGTTTCATCAGCAACTCAGCTGTGTAAATAGAAAGGGGTAGAGAGAGAGTTACGCCATAAACTAAAAACTTTAAAATAAAAAAAATTAAAAAAAATACACAGTAAAACAGCGAAAAAAGTAAAAGAAAATGAATTTAAAAAATTTAATTGAATTGAACAGCTTCATCAGCGTATTTTATTGTAAAAGCGAACGAGCACCACTGCTAGTATTTATTATTTATTTTCGTATATTAAATAATATTATTGAGTAAATAAATAAATAAAAATAAATAAACAAATACAGAAAAAAAATTAAATGTTTACTTAGCATTAAAAATCGTAAAAAAAAAACGAAAGAAACTGTATGTGCGGCAATAAAAACTTTAAATGACACACTCATGCTCATAAGCAGTCATAAAAATTAAAGAAGAAGCCACAGCAACAGCACATACTTAAAAAAATATTGATTTTGAAAACCGTAGACAAATTATGGTGAAAACTTAAAAAAAAAAAACTATTAAAAATATTCATTAAATGGCTTCATAAACTTTAATGATTCTTGAAAGACCCACTGCTTGGCAAACTTAGCAGTAAAGTATTGCAAAGCACTGTCCAACAAAATTGGTTTCAAAACTTTTCTCTTTTCTAGACAAAGCAGAGATGTTTCCAAAATCAATTGCTCATGCAAATTGAGAACATTCGCCACAAGGCTACAATTGAACTCTACTCAGTTTACCATGACCAAGATTATGTTTGAAAAAGAAAAAACCAAAAGAACTACGCTTTGGCCTTTAAGAATACTGTAGTATTTCAGTTGGTTGTGGCTCCAATCACCAAAAAATTTTTTTTTCTTCGGCTGGTAAGGCTGGCATTGTCTAATCAATTTATAGTTTTACTTTACTTTACCTGTCTGATCGAACTCCATCTTTGGTATTAAACTGTAGAACTAGCACGCTCTGAAACCTATTTCGATGCTTTGTGGTTAGTCTAGGTTATGTTGTAAAATTAAATGCAAAAAAAGCACAGCTTCACCAGAGACCAGAGGAGGTCCATTATGGGACCATTTAATATCGTTCGTTACCCTCAATAAAGAAAGGAAATGTGTCAAGATAAGAAAAAAAAACAAGGAAAGCAATAAATAGAAGGAAACGTTAAGGACAGGCGAAAGTAAAGGTAAAGCATAAGAAAAAGGAAGAAAAATAAAAGAGAGGAGTAAGAAAAAAGTCTCGTGAGCTAACTACTGCTAGAGATTATACACTAAATGCCAGAAATCTTAACATACAGCACCCTCGAAACTGCTGAAGAAACCCCTGAGGCACAAAATGTACTCAACTGTTTCAAGCTTTCCCGCATTAATGCAAACCCCTACTCAATGAATCCGGATTTTAAAAGATTCCTTACCCAAATCCAGTAACCACTTTACTTTAGAAGGGTCAAGGATGGAACATAATAGTCTGGGTTTTCTACAATTTATTCTACAAAGTCATAAAGTACCAACTCTCCATCTGATTGTTTTATCATTCTTTCCAAACAATAATCTCCGATCGAGTCTGATCATTCGATCAGATTCAGCGAACATCGCTGCGTTTTCTCTTGCCTGCTCATTTACTCTGCTCTGCTTCACATTTCCATGAAACTGTCACAGAAATCAACATCGTACTGGTATGTTATAAAGCCAGATCGGATCGGATGACGCAAGATCGTCTCTACTAGTATGGTGATCATAAACATCTCCCTCTGAAATTCACTACACTAACTATAGGCTAACTTGGGACCACCAAACTAGACTAACGCACCAGTTCCATCACCCATAACTCAGGTCAAATCTGATCATTCCATCAAATCCATGAAATGTCCTGCTCTATTCCTTACCAGTTCTTCAACAACTTCATTACCTCATGCATTACAATGTTTCGGAACCCAACACTGTATTATCCTATACCATTTCAAAAGACTTCGGAAGACCTTCATGCAAACAGAAACCAACCTAGAACTGGTATGATATCCAGTCAGTGCCATAAGCTTGCCTGACTAACTACATGGACAGCTACCCTACCAGCTGAAGCCTATAGGCCAGCTTTACACCAACCTCAATCTAGACATCATACCATGACTATATAATCTATGAAATTTGATCCGCCAGCCCTAATCGACAATCCTCATTAAACTGGTAAGACTTATTCCTCTACCCTTGCGTGGTCTGCATAAAATAATCTCAAAAATTTACTTGCCCCTGATAGGCATAAGACTCTGGGTTGGTCTGCTCTCCTTCAACTAACTTGGCCCCTTCATGAGTATCTCCATTGAAGGTAGCTGAGGAAGTTCCTCTAATCACTGCCTCCTAGGTCTAAGTACCATGGAGCTTTGCTTCTATACATAACACAATTTTTTTTAGTCATTACAACTCTTTAGTCGGGATTACGACCTAGCTTCTCACACCACTAATGCTGTGTGTGTTAATTATATATGTATGTGAGTGGCGGGACCTAGAATTTAAAGTCGATTTCGAATGAAAGATTTTTGAGAAACTTTTCATGGCAATTTTATTTACTCCCAAAGTTTTTGCCAGAAATATGCTGAGAGAAAGTACCAGAAGAAAAATTTTTCATATTTGCTTTTTGATGTCTGACTAGGGGTTTGAACCGAGGCCTCAAGTCTAATAAGCCAACACGTTTCCTATTACACCACGGCAACTTCAACCTCTGTTAGTGCTTAAATATAATTTGAATGAAAAATTACATTCATTTTCATAATGAATGTTACTTCTAGTTATTAAAAGTTGGCAACCCTATAATTCTAGAACCTGCCACATTAGGCGAATTACTTGCTTAGCTGTGAAAACTTGATCAATAAAATTTTGCAGTGTGATAAAATATTGCCAATAATATTAGCCACCAACAGTAGGGCATTCATTTCGAATTTTAAGACAAATCATCAACAAATATGTGGGAACACTTACTCCATCTCTTGTCTCATAAGAAATAGCAGACAAGCTAGAAAATATGGTTGAATTGTTAAATGGCCATTTTCATTATTTAAATATGAATTTATAATACAAAACAAAAACAAAAACCAAACAATTTTTGCTAAAGTGGCTAAAAGAGCTATGAGAGCTGATGCCACAACTGTTGAACGCAAAACGATGATAATCATCTTCTGTAGCATCATGACAGAAAAACAGGGAAGGAAGACTTGATTTCAAGGTTTAAACAACTTTAGACAAGTTGTTAAGAGAAGGCGTCGTCATGGTTGTCCAATAGACAGATGAACTGACATACAGACAGTCGAGGCAGTATGGCATATGACCGTTAAAATTTTTTTTTTTGTTTTTTTGAAAAGCCATCGAAAAATAATCAGCAGAAGAGAAAAGAAAAGAAACTTACAACCTACAATTTAAAAAAAACAACAAAAAAAATAAAAAATATTTGTTCATGGTTCACTGATGAATCAGCAAATGTTTGTTGCTCATATCAAGACTTTTACCAGCTTCAAACTATCAAACTGCCCCTGAACATTTACACTCAAATTCATACCCAAACGAAAATAATTTTTTTTTTAAATTTTTTTTTTTAAAATAAAATAAAATTATTCAGTTTCTTTTTTCTTTGTTTTGTTTTGTTGTTGACTCTGCACAAATATTTTTCGCTGATATTGGTTTTCGTGTTTTTTTTTTATAAAAATTTCCTGGTCAAAGTTAAAAAACTGTTTTGCCTGTTTTCAAATGCTTGCGGTGTTGTGTGTCTGTTGGTTTCACCCAAATTATTCACACATTTTTCGTTTAATGGTGAATCATAATTTCTTTCTTTTCATTTAATTTGATTTCCTCAAATCAAATTGAAATAGAATACCCAGAATAACGTTGAACAAAATTTCAAATTTTAGAAGCACGTCCTCTTTAGCGGATTGCTCATAAAGAAAAACTAAGTTGAACGTATGTTTTAAATAGAAATCCATGAGTAATACACGAATCAAACCTATTGGTAGATTGTAAATGACTGTTGAAGTGAGAAATTACTTTAAAAAAGGGCTTAGTTTTCTTAGAATACCTTACAAACTCTTTAAATTAATTTCCCTACCCAAAGCACTTTAATTTTCGAATTGGTTTTCAAAGGCTTACAAAAATTCTGGAATTTTAACAGAGAAATGAACTTAATTTGTCCTTTCCACCATTAGATCACGTACACTGTCATCGTAATACTACACAAGAAACTTGGAAAACTTTGTCTTCTATACGTCTTGAAGTCACCGTAGTCAGTAGGTAGTGTGTTGGCTTATTAGACGTAAAGACAGGGTTCGAGCCCCAAGCCAGACATCAAGACAAGAGAAAAAGTATTTCTTTGCCGACTTCCTCTCAGCAGATTTCTGGCAAAAACTCTGAGAGTAAATAAAATTGCCATGAACAAGTGTATTCGATCTCTCTCTACATTATCGATGTTATTTTACTACAAATCCTAGAAGAGACACAACTGTTTCCTGCCTTTTAAGGAAATTACAATCGTTGTTCACTTGCTGTGTTAATGTCCTTCAAACTGCAACAATATCTAGAGGTTTGCAGGTGACAGTTTTCTTAATAGGTAGATCGATCGAGTCAGGCTTTATGAGAAGGCTTTACAAGGCTTTCTGAAAATGATACGATGTAGTGTTTGGACGGTTTAACATCAAACCCAAATACAGTAGTCTCGAATACTGCATAACGTACAAAAAATTTTTCATCAAAGTCGTTTTCCCTCAAAGTAAACCATCCAGAAGCTTGCTGATGTCATGGATTCTATGAGAAAAATAATATCAGCAACGAAGCTCACGAAAAGCCACCTTTTAAGAAAAATTAATACACATTGAGGAAGGTTACTCGCCGGTACATCTAATGCAACAACTTACAACAATTTCCTCAAATTGCATTGTTACTAAGAAGCATTAGTTGGCAACCCTATTAATCTAGAAGTTTCTAAAAATTAATATTCATCATGCTCAATAAAATAGATATGTTTGGGAGATGATTTCAGCTGTGCAAACAAATCTCTTCTCTCGAAACCATGCCTTCAAGTTTCGGATAAAAGGAAAAGGTTTTCGTGGCTAAATTCGGAGAATAGATCAGCTGAGAGAACATGAGTTTATTCAATTTTTTTCCATCCAAATCACTTGGTTAGGTTAGGTTAGGTTGGAGTGGTAGCTTTGATAACAAAGCTCACTTAATGCACTCATAACGGCTCCGTTCTGATGCTATAGGAAAGCCCAGTATCTGTACTGAGCGAATTCCACCGAACTCATGGAAGAAATTGGTTAGAGCAGGGTCTGCACAATCACTTGGTAGTCTGCCATCAATGTCTCTTAAACCAAAATTAATTGACTCAAGTTCTTTACATTTTGACTGGAGGCAACTGTTAAATGTCTGTTGACACCAGCATTTCTTGCCTTCTAGTTAAACTACCTTAAATTCTAGAAGGGATTGACTTATTGTTCCAACTTTAAGTAGAGAAAGGCCTGGCTATGGCATTCATTGTACGGGATCTTCCACAAACTTTATTTCTGGAATTTGAATGTTTCTTTGCCCTTGACGTATGATCTGTTGAGGCAGTTCGATGTGACAGTTAAGTTGAGTGTGTATGCCGGTGACTTACTTATACTAGGGAAAGCGGAAGAGAAAAATTATTCGTAGTTTTTAAAAGAAACATGCTCAAATTAAGTCGCCGTAGTCTAAGAGATAGTCTGTTGGCTTATTAGGCGTGAGCCCACGGTTCAAACCCCAGCTCAGACATCAAAATGAAAATAAAAAAATATTTCTTCTTCTCTCAGCAGATTTCTGGCAATAACTCTGAGAGTAAAATAAAATTACTATGAGTTTCTCAAACAATCAGTCGTTCGGAGTTGACTTTAAACTGTAGATACGATCACTCGTGTATAAAATTAACATACACAACATAAGAGGTGTGAGAAGATAGGTCGTAATCCTGAGTAAAGTATTGTAATGACCAAAAACATATACATATACGTATGTATTTATGTATATGCAAATGACTTACTTGTACTGAGTAAGGTAGGTAGTTAGAAGTGGCTGTGCCCTCGATGGAATCATGAGTGGACATACTTAGGCCACACTATACTAGGTAAAGCTCGAGAAAAGAAGAAGTCGCATTATTTATAAATAAAATGCACAATTTAGTGTAGATGACGTCTTCTTTTATTGAGTTTTTCCGAAACGTATTATGGTGTCAAGTATTTAGAAGACTGGCTTGACTTCCTTTTTTTTAAAAAATTTGTTCTTTTATTTTGTCACTCTTATATGTTAAGTGCAAGTCTAATCCACAATTTTGTTATGAGATTCTAAGCTAAGATGGCAAATAACTGTCTGCTTAACAGTTTCATATTTAATTCTCCTTCAACAATAAATTTTAATCTGTGGAAAATTTAAATCCTGCTTCTTATGTTCATATTAGGTGTTGCATAGCAAAAATTTCTTATTCGTTATTCAAATTAAAATTTATAAATTTGAAAATTTCTTCAAGTTTACAATGAGTTTTGTATGTTTCAACACCTTGTTGCAAAGTTTAATACGTCTTTAATCTTCATGAGTAAGTTTTTTTGCTACACTATGGGTTGCCATGGTTTTTTTAGTAAAGCATGCACACATACACTCACTTGGATATGGAAAAAATTCAAACTAATTTTAACAAACAGTCAACATATGCATTTAAAATAATATCTTAAGGATAATAAATTACACAAATGAACACACACATACACATATACTCGTACATGCTCAGAGAAACTGCTACAGAGAAACTTTTCAAATGGAAATCTTAACAAATAATAAACGATTGCATTTGCCAGATTATTTGCTTTTTGCTTGAGAGCAGCTCAACATATTTATTTCGTTGCTACAATATTTTTGTTAAAAATTTTAATTTAAAAAAAAGAAGAAGAAAACTGGCAAAGTAAAGTATGTATGTATGTGCTCATGCAACATACGAGTGTAGTAGTCATCATGGTAGTTGACGCTGTAATGTAAATGTTCTGTTAATGTTTATTTATGTAAAACTTTAATACTCATCCTTTATTTTCTTGCTTCGGATTTATTTTCTTTTTTGTTCTGTAAACCCCTAGACACCCACTTATAAATGCCAGCCAGCCATTTGGTATCATAGTAAACCCGCATGCATGTTATGTATAGACGTTGGTTTCTTAAAAAAGCGGGGGTAAAAAGGTTTCAAAATAACAACGAGTCAATAAGTAAAACTTGCAACAGCAGAGCATCACTAGTAGCAACAGCAACATCAGCATCAGCCTGTTTCTTTTCAACAATTTTTTTAAATCTCTACCCACAAATCTCCTTCTTAAGTACGAACCAAACTTATGGGTGGAATGGCAACAAAAAAAACAAAAACTTTGTAAAGCTTAAGGCTTAAGCTATAAATACCATATACCAACACAATAATACACTTATGAACACATTTACACGCACTTACACTCATAGAAATTGATGAGTTAAAGAAGAAAACCTATCAAGACTGTAAATCTGCAAATTTTTGCCTCTTTTTGTTGTCAGAGACTTAGACGCACGCTTAATACAGCTTCACCCACGAAGTCTTCAATTTTAAAAAATTAAGAGCCATTCTTACCCCTCAAAATAAAACAAATGGAAACAGCCTCGAGGTTTCCTTCCTCTTCA
This sequence comes from Sarcophaga carnaria, assembly GCA_958299815.1. Classification (NCBI taxonomy): domain Eukaryota; kingdom Metazoa; phylum Arthropoda; class Insecta; order Diptera; family Sarcophagidae; genus Sarcophaga; species Sarcophaga carnaria. Next base: position 12,553,790 of record OY283153.1, read on the forward strand.
AAATAATAGAAACGGAAACAACCTCGAGGCTACCTTTCTCTTCAAAATAATTCAAACAGAAGCAGCCTTGAGGCTTCCTTCCCCTTCAAATACAAACAGGAGCAGCTTCGAGACTTCCTTCCTCTGCAAAATAATACAAACAGGATCAACCTCGAAGCTACCTTCCCATTCAAAATAGTTCAAACAGAAGAACAGGCTGCCTCTCCCTTCTACAAGAATTAATTGCCAATATTATGCGAACTTCTGATGTCGATTTAGTAAGGGTTTGAAGAACCCTGACAGCATTTGTCTCTAGAAAAAATTCTACAATCGATGAAGTATTTAACGAATAGTTCCCTAGCTGCCCCCTGGTTTTTGATGTTAGTTCCGCAACACTATTTCTTGATTCTAAGCTTGAAGTTGTCATAGCCTAGTAGGTAGTGTGTTGGCTTATTAGACGTGAGGCCACAATTCAAACTCCAGGTCAGACATCTCCAACAAAACGAAGTATGAAACAATTTTTGTCTCGGCGTCTTCCCCTCACCCCATTTCTCGCAAAAACTTTGGAATTAGTAACAATTTGCCATGAAAACTTTTTCAAAAATCTGTCGTCCGGAATCAGCTTTAAACTGTAAGTCCCAGTACTCATGTATAAAATTAACACACTTGACATAAGTGATGTAGAAGCTAGGTTGTAACCTTCTGACCGAAGGGTTGTAAAGGCCAGTTATGTATGTATGTAACCTTGTAAAAATGGCTCAATGGAAAGCGATTTGATTCCAACGATGGGATTTTTTTCTCAAACCATTATCAAATTGGGTAAATTAGCAAACAGAGCTTAGAGGAGACTGACTATGTTCAAAATAAACCCCTTGTTTTATGCAAAATCCGTCATGAACTTATTGAACTCATCGGATAAATCAGTATCGAAGCTATTGGTGTGAAAAGTGTATCGAGTTAGTAAGTTATTTGGTCAATTCACATAAGCCGTTGTATCGTTGTATTCATTGTATTGTTGGACGACTATACAACAGTGTATGCTTGTTGTTGATAATTTTCATGTATTGTCATATGTTTTTAAAAGTTGTATTGGTTTCGTGCCATCAAATTGTTTGAATGCCTAAAATTACGAAGAAAAAGAATACGACATACACAGTACAGCATAGCATTGAGCGTTCACAAACAACCAAGTGTATTCAATACAACATACACGATACAAAGTCGTGCGAATTGGCCAATTGCTTTGAGAAAAGGGAAAAATTCTCCTCAAACCTTTTTTATGTTCCTTTAGAAAATATTTTATTTTCTTGATAACAAAACAACAACAACAATCACTTGTTTTTTTATTGTCAGCCAGTTTAACACCACCCTCGTATATTATTTATACTGACTTTAATTGTATCCTCTTATTTCCATACACTTCATCGCAAAATTTTTCGAGTGTGGTTTAGTTTGTCTTCAATACTTCCTTAATACTTAACACATATGCATCCTTCTTAAAAGTACACACGCATTACTGCTACTACTACTCGCATACATACATTTTCTATTCACACTCTCAGTTAAGCACTCAATTTCGTCTTTTTGCTGCTGCTGTTGTTGCTGTGGTGGGTACTTAAAAGAGAGAGAAACTTTAACAAGGAAAATTTTAAGTTGTATTAACGATGTTGTTTATTGTTATTGTTGTTGCTGTTATTGGTGCTGTGCTATTATTGTTCATTTATAAGGCATTTATAGTTGTTGGTGTTGTAGTTGTTTGTTGTTATTTTACAATAAACATACATTAACTTTACATTACATTCAGTAGTAGCTGTTTAGATGTGTAGTTGCAGTTGCAGTTGCAGTTGTTGCCTAAAGTAGTTGTTGCAAAATTTATTAAAATATGGTATCGTTATGGTTGCTGCAATTGTTAAGCTAGCTGTAGTTGTTGCTGTTGTTCATTTGTTTACTTATTTATCGTTTATTTTCATATTAAATAATCATCATTATTGTCATCATCATCGTAGTCGTCGTTGCCGTCGCCGTCATATGGTGTATTTGGTTAGTTGGTGGCATTGTGTTTAGTGTTCATATGGTTTATCCTTACCTTCGCCTCCTCTCCCTCGCTCTATCTGTGTCTTCGTTTTTTTTCCGTTTTAGTAGCTGGTGTTATTACTTGGTATTGGTTGTTGGGTTTAAATGTTATGCGTAATTTAGCTGCTGTTGTTTTCTTTAATATCATTACTGTTGTTGTTGTTGCTGTTATTTGTTTTTATATGTGTACGTGTGTGTGAGTGTGTGTTTTATTATTAAATGAACAATGATCTCTTTACATGCAACTTATAATGGGGATTTAAATGTTTTTCTTTTGCCTTGTTTTTCCATGTCATTGTTTATGGTTGTGTTTCTTTTTTTTTATTTATTTTTTACTTTTTCTGGTGTAATATTTACAATTTATTTATTTATTTATTTTTGTTGTTATGGCAATTGTTGTTGTTGTTAATATAAATAACATTGTTGTAGTTTTGTTTTTAATAAATTAAAAATATTTTCTATAGGAATGAACAAAAAAGAAAAAGGAGCATGGAGATTTTGGTAATTCGTTATCTGTATAACAAAAGTTACATATTGAGCTTTAGCTCAACTCTATTTCAAACGAATATTCTTTGAATCTGAGGTTTATGAGCATAGATTTGCTATCCTCGAGCTGCTTGCTCTTCTGGACAGTGGAATGCATAACCCAAATCTCTTCCAATTGTAATTACCCAGCAAAAGTGTGGATTACAAATACCTTTTGACTTGAAAAGAGTGTTTGCCTCTTCAGCTCTTCACTTTCAGCAGAGAGTAAGATCTCATTCTGACAAGCTTATCTACATACTCGCATAATAGGTCATTAAAACCTTTCAGTGAGGATTACGACCTAGCTTCTCACACTACTTATGTTGTGTGTGTTAATTTTATACATGGGGGGCGAGACCTACGGTTTAAAGACGATTTCGAATGACAGTTTTTTAAGAAACTTTTTCAGAGCATTTAAATTTTCATTCAAAGTTTTTGGCAGAAATCTGCTGTGAAAGGAATTCGCCGAAGAAATATTTCATTTCATATTTCGCTTTATTGGAGATGTCTGACCTGGGGTTTGAACCGAGGCCTCATGTCTAATAAGAAATCACACTAGATACTATACTACGGAAAACTCATCTGCACCCTTGATTACAGGATTACAACCTATCTTCTCACACTATCCACGTTGTGTGTCTTAATTTTATATATGATTATGGTAGAACCTATCAGTTGTAATGTCCAATCCGAGCCACAGCTTTGAGCGGTAACTTCGTCGCCGTTTAGTAGGTAGTGTGTTGGCTTATTAGACCGTTGTAGCTGAGACTCAAACCCCAGTCAAACCCAATATATAAAAAAATATTTCTTTCGGCGATTTCCTCTCATCAGTCTTCTGGCAAAATCTCTGAGAGTAAATAAAATTCCATGAAAAGTTTTTCAAAGCTGTCATCGGAATTGACATTACATGGGTAGTGCATCTACCAGTATATGGGTGTTGTGAAAAACTAGGTTGTAACCTGATTAAATGGTTGTAACGACTACTAGAGGTGGTATAACAATTGAGGACAAAATCGCTCGATTTAGCTGCGAATTAAAAGAAAAATTGTCAACCCTGAAGTACTCTGACTTCCGGAAACGATAACCTCAGCAACTAAACTCATAATTATACAATGTGGCGTTATCTTTTGAGAAACAGTAGACCACAATGAGCAGGGATTTCCAAGCGAACCCCAAACATTAAAACAGACGCCGTTGCTTGCTTCTTCATTACATGGCTGTCATAAATCATGTTGTTTTCAATTTTAATTCCTTACATTGCTTCAACAATGCGCCCAATGTGGCCAAAGTGTCTCCATCCAATTTTCTTGGATGGGCAGCCACCTCTACCTCTACATTGTTTCAGTTTTTAACGTGTTTCCAGCTAAACTGGACCGTATCCAGCAATTGTAGCATATCCTACTATGATAATTGTAATGACAAGCCTTGCTTTTACTCCTGCATATAGGTGATGCTGCTTAATATTCCCAGGATTTTTGATTTGATTGGCCTATAGGGCCTCTGGATAGATATTTGAGAGAGAGAATGAAGCCTCTTTAAATTTTTTTGGAAGGAAATTTTGCTTTTCTGCTGCTTTATTAGAACACAAAATACTAGGGTTTGTAATCAAACGCTTTGTCGCCTGTATTGTGTTCATATGCTACTATGTTGTCGAGCACAAGTAATAACACTTTTGCCTTTGGCTTCCAATTAAATTTAAGCCATTGAAATCTTTTTTCTTTTCATTTTTCTTTTAATAATTAAAAAGAATCCTTCTTTTTCCTTTTTATTTGGCATTTTCATTTCTTTCTTTCTGCTCGTCCGCCTGAAAGCCTGCAAGTAAGGTACGTTTACTTGTGTTGGCATTTATAATTCGTAATAATGTCATCATAAAAAAGATAGGAGAGAGAGAGAGAGAATGTTTCATAATCATGACAAGGAATCAGAACAAAAACCCAAAAAAGAAAGAGCACGAAAAGAAAGTCTTAGAAACAATGAGTGACCCAACGGACGTATACAACGAGTGAAATGAAAGGAAAAATTACAGAAAAACAACAACAAAATTACATTGACCTTAGCCCCATTCATACATTTTCTTTTCATTGAAGCGTTTTTATTTTTTCTTCTTTCTTTCGATTCTGTATGGATTGTAAAGCATTGTGGGGGGGTGAGTGTATTAGGGTAACTGATACGTTTGTAATCAAAGTCAAGGCGATGAAAGAAGAGGACTTCTGTTTTGAAAGTGTGTTTACCAGCACGAAAGTATTGTTTATAGCAGCGTTTAGATGAACAACATGCCCTACTAAAGGCGACTGAGGAATTGGAAAGGATTTCATCCTTAAATTTTTGTTTATGAAGTCGCCTTACTCTAATAGGTTGGCTTATCAAACGTGGAGCCTCGGTTCAAACCCCGGCTCAGACATCTGAATTTTTGAAACAAAATGAAATTTGAGAAAATATTTCTTTGGCTTCTGTCGCTCAGCAGATTTCTGGCAAAAACTGTGAATAAAATTGCCATGAAAGAGATTCTCAAAAATCTGTCATTCGGAACCGACTTTAAACTGTAGGTCCCGCCACTTATAGATAAAATGATGTGAGAAACTAGGTCGTAATCCTAACTGAAGGCTAGTAAAGACCAATTATGTTACGTGTCCAGGGCTCCTTAAGATCTCTGCTTTCTTTTGTTGAATATTTTTGAAAAAATTCATTAAGCATCACATGGTCACATGAGAATTTTAAATAAATTCCCCTAAAATTTGATCAAATTAAACAATCTAATGTTGTTTACTTTAAATTCTCCACAGTAACACTGGCCACTTATATGGAGTTACATAGGAGGGCTTCTATGTTGCATAAGTTTACCAACCAAATCCCTAGGCATTAAGACCATATTGTTAGCCTTTTTCAGTGTTCCATTCATTTGATCATTTCCTGTTTGAATACAGAGAGGAATTTGTTATTTTTCTTCTTCTTATTTTTTTTTCTCATTTTTGTTGTATTCATTTAACAAGGAAAAGCTTTAAAAATAAATGTAAAGAATTCATTCCATTCGTTCATATTTTTTTTTTTTCAAGTTCGTTAACAACATTTGCTATGGTTTGCTATGTTATATACGTATGTATTTATGGGTGTGTGTTTCTCATTTTGTTAGCTTAGGACCATAGACATCGTCATCCACATCCACATCCCTATCATCATCGTCATCATTTATAAAGTGTATACCACACACAGAGCTGGAGCGGAAGATTCTTTAGAAATAAATTCTTTAAAAAATAAGCTACTCAGTCTCTTTAAATAGGATTAATTTATGATTCCTTTTTCCCTGTGTATTCTTTTTTTGTTAAGCTTGTATTGTATTATTTTTGAATTCTCTCTTCTATTTTTAAATATTATTTAAGTTTTTTGTTTAAAAACAAGCAGGTTTATTAAGTTGAGAACATTAAAATTGAAGGAACAAATTTAAGGATTACAAGCACATGCTGAAGGGTATAGCAAACTAGAAAAAAATGTAGGGCCGTGCAATACAATTTCACTACCTTTTTGGCATACACGAGAGTGCTTCCAATATAAGCTGACCTATGAGAGAAATCAATTGAAATTTTAAGGAAAAATCGTCTTTATTTCTTAATATAACCTACATTTACTTCATTGGCCATTACAGTCCTTTAGTTAGGGCTACAACCTGGCTTCTCATTTCCTTTACTTTATTAATCGCTACAATCGTTTAGTCAGGACTACAACCTAGCTTCTCATGCCACTTATGTTGTGTGTGTTAATTTTCATGACCGGCGGGCTTTACAGTTTAACATCGACTCTGAACGACAGAACTTTTCATTGCAATTTTATTTTATTTACCCTGGGGAGTTTTTGCCAGAAATTTGCTGAGAAGAAGTCGGCGAAGAAATATTTTCCATATTTTTGTTTTGATATTTGAGCTGGGGTTTGAACCACGGCCTTACGTCTAATAAGCCAACACACTACCTACTAGATTACGGCGACTTTATTATTATTTTTTCTTACTTTATTCGACATTAAAAACACTTTAGCCAGGACTGCAACCTAGCTTCTTATACCATCTCTTAATCTTTGAGTGGCGGGACCTAGAGCTTGACGTCAAATCCAAACGACAGATTTTTAAGAAAATGTTCATGACTGTTGATAGCAAGTCAACGAAGGAAATATTTTTTCCTCTTTCGTGTTGCTCGAGGTGTTTGGGTCTTTTATTCTGACAAAGCTTGTCTTACATACATACATAATTGGTCATTACAACCTTTCAGTCAGGATTACGACCTAGTTTCTCACACCACTTCTGTTGCGTGTGTTAATTTTATACGTGAGTGGTGGGACCTACAGTTTAAAGTCGATTTTTGAGAAACTTTTTTATGGCAATTTTTTTTTACTCTCAGAGTTTTTGCCAGAAATCTGCTGAGAGGAAGTCGCCGAAGAAATACTTTTTGTGTTTTGTCTTGATGTCTGGCCTGGGGCTCGAACCCTGGCTTTACGTCTAATAAGCCAACACACTACCTACTAGACTACGGCGACTTCTGCATGCCTGTTGATATGATAGCAAGACTATTGATAGCAAGTCAACGATGGAAATATTTCTTTGCTGGAGATATCTGAGCGCCTTCTTTTCTGACAAAGCTCGTCTTGTTAAAGAATAAGAAAAAACGGTTCTCAAGACCCTGTATACAGTTGAAATTGTCTCTGTCTCCTTGGAGCTCGATTTTGCTTTTTAGTGTTCCTTTGTCTCCATCTTAATACGTTCAAAATATCGTTTCGAATTTGAAATTTTACTGCAAAGCTATTTCGATCTTTTAATGTCTTCATTTTCCTCCTTAAAATTCATTTAACGAAGTTAGATACGTCTGGCAGAGTTGGGATAGAGTAGAACTCAGTTAACAAGATTGCTCACCACTACCTCCAAAATAAATAATAAACCACTATATTCCATAAAGGTGATGCTTTTTACTAAGTGTAGGTGGCAACCCTAATAATATAGAACCTGACAAAGTACTTTAATCACTTACTCATAGGGAAAACCTGATTAATGAAACTGAAAAATACCAGAGAATACAACGAGAATAGTATTGAGGCTTTAGCCAGGATTACTACCTAGCTTATAATACCACCCATGTCGAGGGTGTTAATTTTATACATGAATGGCGGGATCAAGACTTTAAAGTCGACTCCGAACGACAGATTTTTTAAGGAACTTTTCATGGCAATTGTATTTTCCTCTCAGAGTTTTTGTTAGAAGATTATTGAGAGATAGTCAGGGAAAAGAATAGTTTTTCGTACTATGTTTTCTTCGAAATGTCAGAGCTGGGGTTCGAACCACAGGCTCTTGTCGAAGGATGCTTCATTACCTAATAGATTCCCATGATATTGTTGCATTTTAATAAATACATTTTTCATGTTTAAATTGCTTAAGTAGGGTGTTTTTTACTCCTATAGACCAACTGTAAACGTCAGCATACCCTTCTATAAAATAGCAATTTTAAAAAGACCCTCAAAGTATAACAAATGTCATCCTTGCACTCATCTCTGACTTACTGTATGTCTCATGCCGTATGTACAATAATCGTGGTTATAAGCGTTGTTTTTTTGCCAAGCTATGAACACTCCTAAAAGGACAATTTTTTTTAAAGCTGCTCCCTTATGTTGTTTTATATCCCCGCTTTATGTTTTTGTTTTTTTCTGTGTTTTTGTGTTTTGGATGCTAATGTAAGCGTATTAAAGGATTTTTTTATTCCACTGGCGCTATTTATATGTCTGCGGGTAACATTCATTTCGTTTCATTATCAGTAGCTCTTTAGCTGTTTGGTTTTACAACTACTGTGTTAGTAATTTAGTGAAAAAAGGACATTCGTTGATTTGTTTGTTTTTTTTTCTTTTTTGGTTCGTCCTTTTTTCTTATGTTTTATCCTTTTGTTTATAAACCATCATATGTGAGTAAATTTTTGTGTATATAAATAAAGGAGAGAGTGAGGAAAGAGAGTGAGCCATTTAATATATGAAAGAAATCTAAAGTTAAGGGTTTTAAATGAAGTCCTTATTTTTCACTTTTTAAGTCTCTCTCTTTCTCCTGTGGTAATTTCCAAGTTATAATGGCAAATTATATTCTTCTGCTTGCATGGTTTCCTTTAGGATTTAAATATCCTTTGAGGTGAGGTAATAAGGATGTTTCTTTCTTTAATGGCAGCACGTTGGCAAATGTTAAAATAATAATGCCGAGGTTGAACTGAAACTTTATTGCCATCATATGGTGTTTAATGAAGACATTTTGTCCTTGCTTACCTGCTTGGCAACACCACATTGATGAGGATTTGTTTGTTCGTAAATGGGATTGCACATGTATATCCATCGCTTAAGAAGCACATGTTCGTTTATTTCTTTATCTTAATAGTGAATAGGGAATCCATTGCTATTGAGATGTAATTTTCAGGGTTACAATAATATTTTCTAAATGGGTGGACAGACATCCTATACGCCATTAATTTAATACACAAGATTCCTGTTTTATAACCCCTTTTCTTTATTAAATTCTCTTCTAAATGAGGCCACAAATTTATTATTCACAAATCTTTTATTCATTAAATATGTGAAGCAAAGAAACACAGGCAAATCACTAAACGCCTTGTGGTTATTACCGGTAATTAAGCTGCGATGAAAACATAACAATTTATTCCGACAAACACACCCTGCAATCAACATGCAGCAATTTGTTGTCTATTATGCTTACAACTACTGCACACAGCACACTAAACATACACTTAAGAAACCATTAAACAATGCAGCTGACGAAACAAAGAACAAAATCCATGTATTCTTTAGAGGGGTTCGTTCACTAGCCAATAAAATAAATTCGAAAAACAAAACTTCAATAATTTTATTGTTAAACATTTATGAGGTGCAAGGAATAAGGGGAACAAAATAAATGAATGGCTGATGTGGACGTAGAAGTATAAAAATATACATTTTTTTATTACAATACATATCTACACACCGCATGTTGCAAGTGTTTTACTAGCTAAAGAAAGTATAGAAAGTGGCACAACGATTTTAAACGTTTACAACTTACAATACAATTTTGTTGTACGATTGATATTTATTAGTGGTTGTTTATTGCATTCTATTGTTGTGGTTGTTGTTGTCCAAAAACAACAATAAAATAAATGTTATAAAATTTTATTTATTTCCTCAAATGCATCTTCACCCCCCTCCCTAAAAATGTAAGAAGTGATATGGTACTCTACTAACGAAAGGGGAATATGATTTGTTTGTTTACTAAGAAAAACATAGGTAGGTATGTAGAAGTGGTTGTCCCCTCGATTGAGTCATGAGCGTACACAGTTAGGCCGCACACCAGGAACCATTCGGAGCTTTCAATGAAGCGACTCAGACTGCCAATATCCATACACGAAAGTTCATCCATGTCCCACATGTAGTAGGTACCCAGGTACCTCTTTCTCCTCCGACTAAGTGCCGGGCAAGTGCACAATAGGTGAAGAATAGTCTCATCTTCCTTTTCATCTCCACAGCTTCTGCAGAAATCATTTGCAAGGTGTCCAAGACCAATACGCCTCGCATGCGTTTCTATAATGCAATGCCCCATAATAACCCCGATAACAGTGCTGAGCCTACTTCTTTGGAGTTTAAGCGGAGTCGCCGTGCTCCTCCTATCCAGCCTCGGCCAGATCTTTTGCACCGCTCTGCCTTTATCCGAAGTTGTCCATATTCTGTTGACGAGATCTACGGTTGCATTGTCAATTATAAGTTTGCAGGTCGCATCTGTAGAATACATGTGTAGAATACATGTGTAGAATACATTTGTAGAATAGATGTGTAAAATACATATACAGAATGCATAGTGTAGAATATATTTGTAGTAGTCATATAGCAAAATATTTGTTAATACGTAGAATACATATGTAGAATGGATGTGTAGAATACATGTGTAGAATACATATGTAGAATGCATGTGTAGAAAACAGGTGTAGAATACTTATGTAGAATACATGTATAGAATACTTATGTATATAGAATACATCTGTAATATACATAGTGTAGAATACATCAGTAGTAGTCATATGACAAAATATTTGTTAATATGTAGAATACATATGTAGAATGGATGTGTAGAATACATGTGTAGAATACATATGTAGAATGCATGTGTAGAATATATTTGTAGAATACATATGTAGAATAAATATGTAGTATACAGATGTAGAATACATATGTAGTATACATCTATAGTATAAATCTGTGGAATACATCTGTAGAATACATGTGTAGAATATATTTGTAGAATACATCTGTATTCTCATATGTAAAATGTATGTTTAGAACGCATAGTGTAGAATACATTTGTAGAATACATCTGTACAATACAAATGTAGAATACATCTGTAATATACATATGTAGAATACATAGTGTAGAGTTCATATGTAGTAGTCATATAACAAAATATCTGTTAATATGTAGAATACATATGTAGAATGCATGTGTAGAATACATGTGTAGAATACATATGTAGAATAAAGGTGCAGAATACATATGCAGAATACATATGTAGAATAAATATGTAGAATACAGATGTAGAATACATATGTAGTATACATGTGTAGAATACATATGTAGATATCCAGCAGATAAACTTTTTCTCGCTACCTAGTCAATTCAACTTTTCCAGAGGATCTCATATTATCTTCGATTTAAGTTTATAAAAGCAGAGTGCCCGAATGGCAGCCTGACGGTCAGATAGTATTGCTATATGCACCTCCTACTCCAGTGCTACCAGGCCTTAAATAAATTCTATATACATGTAAAATTTCAACTTTAGGAATTTACCTTAAGAATGATGCAAAGCTGTCTTATAGACTCCATGGAGAATGTAGTTTTTACCACCAAGGCAACAGAGATGACCTGGAAATGGGTAGCGGTAGATGCTAGAGTCTGTATTTATTTAAGTCGTCAGGTCTCGAATACTGGTTTGAGTAAACAGAAAGGCCATCGCAGCTTGAAATACTTCTAGCTAGAATACTTCTATGCTAGGTTTCGTGGTATTGTGGGCAATAAGATTACAGATCAGGTCATAAGTAATAGCACCGCGAAAAGCATGGACTACTGGTTGATCGCTTAAGCGATCAGTAGAACTGTGGACACTTTTTCACGAGACTGAAGAATATCTAGGCTATTGCGTTACTGGCTTGACCTTTCTAGCATGAAATGCATAACGAACTGAGGAAGGAAATCTATTAAGGTCTTGATTGATTATTTAATTGGACAGTGTGCTCTGAGAGCAAATACTTGTTTTTATGACACAGGCTGCTCTCTTTTCTATGGGGTTTTGGGAAATGTAAATGAGTCGAAGACAGTCGAGTACATTTAGGGTTTCTGCTATATAATACAGGTACCTAGCCAGGGTTCTTTGATAGTTATTGTGGTGCATATCTGTGATATATTTAAGAATATAATAAAAAATAATTTTGCAATGAAGACTTATTTAATTTATATTTTTCTTTCTATTTCCAGGTAATTTCTATTGACAACAATTTTATAATCTCGGGTTTTCGGTAAGTGTTAGAAAATATATCGCATCTATGATTCAGGAAGAGTTTCAATCAAAAGTTCCACCTTTGGGGAATGACGTAAAGTAAGAAAACTAATAATAAAATTTTTTTGAACAATAATCTTGGCTTTACCAACGTTTATCATGTCTGTCCCACATTGAAATCGTGTAAAAATCTTACGTGAGCATCCTTACTTTTTGTCATTGAGATTGTAACACAAACATTTCCGAAAATGATATTTTACGGACACAAATTGCAAGATTTTCAAAGCCAAAGAGAGGCTGCCTTCCAAAATGTTAGTTGCTTTGTGTTTTAACACAGTATTGTGTTTCATAATGCCGCTGTACAAAATATATACAATGTATGTATTCTATTTCAAAACGTTGTCAATAAGTATTATTAACGCAGTCAAAATGCAATCAGGCATCGGATTTATAGTTGATGCATTGTTTGGTTACTTTGCATATCTACATACGTAGTTTGTATACAGTAGTAGAACTGCATACAAACTTTGTATTGATACATTTTGGAAGGCAGCCAGAAACTGACTTATCTACAATATTTCTTTCAATGCCTGCGTGTTAATAAATGGTTGATGCTCATGCGCTGAATAGTCATCGAAGTTATTAAAGACATAAACCATGTTGAAGAAATAGTTTTCCGAAGTTTTTATTGCTTTATTATTTTCTAATAAATTTTGTTGTTCTCATTTAAGGCAATCAAAACTTCTCTCCCTTCCTACATTCAGGTACACGTTAATCCAATTGACCCGATTATAGTTCACAAACAACAATCTCCGGCTGTTTCTTTATGTAACTTGAACTGCAACTGTGTTATATTAATGAACGAGCTACTGATGGGATCAGCATTAAAGCATTGAAGGTGGTTTTCCCTTTCATATGCTAGTGAAATATAAAATAAGAAACCTTGGCTTGGTCGTGTTGCATTATATGTTCAGCATCATTGGCACCTCCTTACTTATCGAAAAAGTGAGCAATTTGTACTCACCACACACTCACCCTTTGTCCATTAAAACACAGCACTTCCATGCCATATAAGTGGCAGCGGATAACTGTTGCAATGTGTACGTGTGGCTATCTGCCTCTCTTCATAAGATTTATTGTGTTTTAAGTGGCAACACATTGTATTATCAGGTATAACAGCAACAGCAACAGCAACAATATCACCATAAAAAATTTATATATTGTTATTGTTCTTTTCATTTTTTTTTGTACGTCATTATCATTTGAAACCATTATGAGTCATAATGAAACGAAAAAAATTGAAAAAAAGAAAAGAATTATTTTTACAACACAACACAACAGAAATGATTCAGTTTTGAGTTTCTTAACGCATCAGGTCATTGCTATAAATGCCACTTGCAACTCATTGTGTTGCATGTATCATGTGTTTAAGGGGGGGGACCGAGATTGAGAGACTTTTCTTTGTGGCCAAGATTTATGTGTGTGAACTATTTATGGAATTTGTTTAAAAATACAATCAAAATAAAAAAATAAAATTATTTCATTGCAATTAAATAAATTCGAAACTATTTTGAAGAACATACACACATAGAAACGTGATGGTATTTAGTGGGCTGTAGAATACAAATGGAATTTCTTTAATTCGTATTTAAAAGCAGAATAAGAAGATTTATTTCTGGATATTAAAGTTTTCAACATTCAAAAATATGTCCAAAGAAACGTTAGTTTGTCGTAAGCAAACATGTAACACCCTCTACGACAGTATCAGGACGGTACTATAAGTTTGTGAATTTTGAATTTCCCATCTCCTAACAGAAAGGGCAATTATCTTCCTATTAATAGGCATCTCACCGTAGGCTGTAGTGTGTTGGCTTATTAGACGTATGGCCACGGTTCAAACCCCTTGTCAGACATCAAAACGAAATTTTCTTCGGCGACTTACTCTCAGCAGATTTCTGGCAAAATCTCTGAGAGAAAATAAAATTGTCATGAAAAGTTTCTTAAAAATTTGTCGTTCACAATCGATTTTAAACTGTTGGCCACACCACTCATGTATTAATTAAGTGGGGTGAGAAGCTAGGTCGCAATCCTGACTGAAGGATTGTAATGACCTATTATGTATGTATGTATGTATGAGGTTGTTCCTCTCAGAAATTCAACTACAAGCTGCATTTACTCGTGTTTGACAGACATAGTTAGCAGAGCACCGTGCAATTTGATGGGTGGAAGTATGATCACTAAGCATTATCCTTAGTGAACAAATCTTCAAATCTGCACCATCAATTCCATCAATTTCGTTGTGGCCGTAAAGCACGGAAAATGGCTAACGTTATAGGCTACCCGTTAGGGTTTCAATACTCAAAATAATTCCAAACAAATTTACGATGTAGTGTTAAATGGCCTAACACTTGGCTCGGTGGTTTTAATTTTAACCGAAGTCTTGCGTATAGGAAAGCTTTAATCATGAAAGTTTCGTTTGCTCCAACTTATTGGTTTGATTTAATGAAAATTTGAAAAAGGAAAAAAAACAACAGCTTTTTCTCAAGAAAAAAAGCAACTGCAACTGGACTATACAGTTCAGGGTTCAGTATCCATGGCAAACATACATAAATTAGACGCAGTTACCCTGTGTTTTAGATTTAGCCCTGGCTTGAGTGTGGTGCTGTTTGTTAACAGAATCTTTTATTACCTTTAGCGGTAACGTCCGCAGCTTCAAATGAAGCCATTTAAACTCAAAGTATCCATTCTCCACAGGTCGGTGATTCGATGATCTGCATAGTAAAAGCTCAGCTTCTTTATCGATAATATTGGGCATGCATTCAGAAGAACCGTTTCTTTATCGTCTCTGCAGATCCTGTCAAGATCAAGATCCAGGAAGTTCATTAATAGCTCTCTGCTGCTTTTCCATAAGTCTTTGGCTTTAATGCGAAGCTCAATGCTTCTCTTACGAGCATCCAAAATGCAATGTCCTGTAATGACTCTAGCAACTACGCTGAGGATGCCCGTTTTCAAATTAATTGAGCTTTATTGTATCTGAAACTATTATTATCAATCAAAACCATTGAGGTTCTCAATGGTGTTTCTAAAGTAGAGAATTAACCTAGTTTAACCAGTGTTTGTACCATATGTGGTCAATTCAGCTGCTCTGCACTTACCACTAAGTAGTGGACCAATGTGATGTGGAAATTGTACTGCTCTGTCAACTGGTTGGTAGATCTGTGACAGCCGCAGTTCGAATTCTTAGAACCCAGTGTCCTGACAGTCATCTGGATTTTAGAAAGTATGGTAGTCTCCTTTCCAGAGAAGTTTTCATTCGTAATAAGTCAATCCGCAACACACAAGGCCGACACCCTTGTGTGGATGAAGATTCTATGATTCGATAGTTTTATCAAATCTGCTATAGCCTCTGATTTCATAGCTAAAGGGTCCGCCAAATAACTTTTTTTTTGATAATGCTTTAAAAAAAACTACTGAATATTTTCTCAAATTACTTTTTTTATTTGAAAGTAAAATTGTTCCGGTAAATAATGGAAAATAATTTCATTCAAATGGCTGCCTCGGCTGGCCATGCAGTAGCCTACACGATCGGTCCAATTTTTAAGCACATTATCGATAGTGTGTGGCTTCACAAACATTGTCCTTCACGAATATTGTCGGCGTAACACTTATCTTTGACGGCACCCCACAAATAATAGTCTAACGGTGTCAAATCGCAGCTCCGAGGTGGCCAAAGTACATCAGCTCTGCGGCTGATAATGCGATCTTCCAAAAAACAGGGCGCAAAACATCGAGTTTACTTTCGACTGTGTGGCACGTAGCGCCGTCCTGTTGACCCCAAATGTTGCCAATATCCTCCTCTTCAATTTTTGTGAACAAAAATTTGTTCAACATGGCCCGATAACGATCGCCATTAACTGTAACGGCCACTCCTTGCTCATTTTCGAAGAAAAATGGCCCAATTATGCCTCTGGACAAAAATCCGCACCAAACAGTGACTCGTTTTGGGTGCGTCGGGTTTTCAATGTATGCGTGCGGATTTTCTGTGCCTCAAATGCGACAATTTTGCTTGTTTACATACCCGCCAAGATCAAAATGAGCTTCATCTGAAAATGTATTTATTTTTTTTTGCCAAAATCGGCATCTTCTGTACGTCGATCGCAGGCCAACTTAGCGAAGCGCAAACGCATTGGATGGTCCATATTCGTTCAGCGGAAGGATAAAACTAATTATCTGTCAAATCAGACATGAGCTAAGTGTTACCATTCACGAAATGAGCACTAATTGAAAAAAAAACGTTAGATTGCGGACCAATTATATCTAGTTGACAAATTTGAGCTCTCACCTCCACATTTCACATTTATTTTAAAATTTTTTTTATTTTTATATCCACTAGAAAACACCCTGTATTGTAATACAAATTTCATTTTCAATAACTTATTGATTTTATTTAAAGCAACTTTAAATTTCTAAACCGACAAACAAAACAATACCAGTGATGACTTTATTAAAAACCTTGGAATCTGGTTGCTTTTTTTCTTTCTGCCAATAATTCTCTGCTATTTTTCATTCACACTTGAATAACAACAGAGAGAGAGAGAATCGAAGTAAATTTCGATACAAAATTTGTTAAGTGTTTACAAATCGTTAAAACAGCAGCACTACTGCTACTGACCAAACCAAACCAATCCAATGGCCAGAGGGCAAATAGAAAAGAAAACAAAAGGGAAAACTAAAATCCAATAAATAAATAAAAAAACACAAGGAAACAACAAAAACAACAAACAAAATAGAAGAAAAAAAAACAACTCAAATAAATAAAAAGAAAAATGTCAATATGGCAGTATGACCAAATAACTAACATCCGTTAAAGAGTGTGTTTCCGGTATCCGGTTGTGTCATGCTGTTAAAGCAACACATACTTTTTTTTTTATACGTGTTGGTATGTATGAAAATTTTGTTTTTATTTCTATTCGAAATAGACCAGAAACATTAAGGATAATCACAGTTTTTAGAGTTTGACAGATTAAAGTGAAGTTTTTTTTGTTATTAAAATATTTAAAAAGATTTCAACAATTTGTTTACTGTAGCAAAACAAAAAAAGCAAACAAATAAATAAATTCTCATCACTGTGTTTCCAGAGATATTTTCTTTGAAATTTCCTTTTTTATTTATTTCCTTTATTTTCCTTGTTCCATTTCTATTGTTTTTGTTTCTCTTCCACTATTTGGCAGAGGCAAGCATGAAAATGTTTGTTTATCGTTTTCCTTAGACAGGCAATAATAAGTGGATTTTCAACGCCAACAACTCACAATAGAGCCACAAAAGAGGAAAAGTAGTACAAACCATTATTAGTTGTGTACTTAAGCGTGTAGAGTGGTTAGTTTTTGTGGTAAATCTGTAGGCATACAGTGGGTAATAAAATTGTTCCATTTAAGGCATTGATTGTTTGGTTCTATGGCTTGATCATGGTATTTCTAAGATACTTGATCGGTTATAATCTGTACTAGCCGGGGTGAGAATAAATATAAAAATAAGTTTCATTTTGGCTCATCACATTGCGCTGAAGTCTAGACGGCATAGTTGGCGGAGTCAGTACTGGACATTGCTTTCTAGACACTCATATGAGACGCATTAATCTTCGCCACAAGGCCAAAGAGTTCTGGACAAGCTGCAGAATTAATGAACAATCTGGACACGCCTACAAAGTGTATTGTTCCTGGCCATATTGATAGGAGACTGCAGAGACGAGAAAGAAACTGTTCTTCCATATTGAGTGCATGCCCAGTATTATCGGTAAAGTAGTTAGCACCTAAGCTTCTATTATGCAGATGATTTCACCAATCTATCGAGATTAAATGGCTTCATTTGAAGCTATTGACGATTCCTAGTTTTGAGGTTTATTTTGTGATAACATAATGCACCATGCTTAAGCCAGAACTAAATCCAAAGTACTAAGTAGCTGAGGGACCAATTTTTAACATGAGCCATGCGCCATGGTAACTGCACACATGTGTATTCCCATATATAGTCCGCAGTGCAGATTAACTTCTTTCTTGGCAATAAACTTTCTTTGTTTTTTCTTTTTCAAATCTCCATTAAGTCAACCCAATAAGTTGGAGCAATCGAGACTTTCATGATTAAAGCTTTCCTATACGAAGTCCCTGTTGTCTAGTGGGTAGTGTGTTGGCCTCTGTTCAAACCCCAGGTCAGACATCTCCAACAAACGAAATATGAAATGAGATATTTCTGGCAAGAACTCTGAGAGCCACAGAAAATTGCCATGAAAGGTTTCTCAAAAATCTAGCGTTCAGGGTCTAATATAAACTGTCCGGTGCCGCCACTCATGTACAAAATTAACACACCCAACATAAGTGGTAGGAGAAGCTAAGTTGTAATCCTAACTTAAGGGTTGTAACCACCAATTAAGTGAGTTTGTAGGTAAGATTTCCCCAAGAACGCCTTCGTCAGTAGCACATTATGCTGACTGAGTGAGAGTATGAAAATGATCATCACTTCACTAAATAGATTGCACATCCATTAAAACTAACAGTTTTACCAGACTGGCGGTTTTGAAACCATTATTGATAACCCAATTCCAAGTCGTTGTAGTCTCGTGGATTATGTTAGGTTAGGTCGAAGTGGTAGCTTTCATTACCAAAGCTCAATTGAGCACACATAGCCAACCGTTGGTACAGTGTAGTGGGTAGTGTGTTGCCTTATTAGACGCGAGCTCTTGGCTGAAACCCCAACTCAGGCATTTTAAACAGAGACATTTCCTATCAGTTGTCTTGTGGCAAAACCTCTGAAAGTGAAATAAAATTGCCATGAAACGCTCCTCAAAAATCTGACTTTCGGAGTCAACTTTAAACTGTAGGTCCCGCCACTCAGGGGTAAAATGAAAACACACAACAGAGGTAGTGCGTTCTAGCTTCCGCATATAAAAGTACCAGAGAATTATGTCCTTAAAGCAAATATTAAAGTGTGTTTATACATATGTATACATATGAGATCCCGTCGCCGTAGTCTAGTAGGTAGTGTGTTGGCTTATTAGACGTAAAGCCAGGGTTCGAGCCCCAGGCCAGACATCAAAACAAAATATAAAAAATATTTCTTCTGCGACTTCCTCTCAGCAGATTTCTGGCAAAAACTCTGAGAGTAAAATAAAATTGCCATGAAAAATTTCTCAAAAATCTATCGTTCGGAGTCGACTTTAAACTGTAGGTACCACCACTCATGTATAAAATTAACGCACACAACATAAGTGGTGTGAGGAACTAGGTTGTAATCCTGACTGAAGTGTTGTAATGGTCAATTATGTATATATGTATGTATACATATGAGATTTATTGTATTTAAACATTGGGTTCCATTCCCATTTTTTGTATTGTCAAAATAGTTGGCGTTGAAAAATAATTACGCACGAATTGAGCTGTTATTTGCTTATTGATGGTTCCTTTCTGTTGCGGTACTGTATGCACTACAATTTTAATGGGTAAAATATGTTAAGCCTTGGGTAGGGAACAGCAAACATACGTAGAAAATTATGCTACTTCCGTGCTATTTTTCAAAAATTTTTTTAACTCCTTCTATCCATAAGCCATGCTATCAAAGAATTGAATAAGAAACAAAAATATTGCTGTGAACCAGTCTTGTGACCTAGAACCTTAAATGCTACTCCTTATTGGCTTCTAATGGCCTTTATACGATTCAAATGATAAATTGTTTGCAAAACATGCATTTCGTAGTCGGTTTTAGCCTCTCTGCATACAATCCTATTGTGTTTTTAAAAGATCCATAAATAAAATATTTCTTTCCTCTACAAACTTTCTCCTTTTCATGCCTTTGTGTACTTATTTACTCTCTCTTTCACTTTCTTTCTCTGTCTCACTCTCTTTTGTGTTGGTGTTATTGCAATATCCTGTAGATTCTGGAAAGAAATGAACAACTTAAGGAAATAAAAATATTGGCACACATACACTCAAGAGTTTATATTTCACAATACAATCTTATACTCTCACTCTTACATATATATGTACATATGCACTCACTCTCTCTTCCATTTTTTATTTATTTTGTATTCAACTCCTACTGTGCTTTACGTTGGTTGTTATTATTTGGCTGAAGGTGTTTGCCAGGCAATAAATGTTCGGGGTACGAAAACATTTAAAGAAAAGTTTTCCTTGATTTCTGGATGAAGGTGTAGTAAAGGAAAACGTATATAAATTTTGTATTTATCAAGTGTAACGTTATAAATTCAGTTGCCGTGAATTGTTTGAAAAGATCATGAGCGTGTAGCAATGAACAATTATTTGAAAGCTTAAATCCTCTTAGAAATGAGACAGGAGAGCGAAGAAAAATAAAAAAAGTATTGCGTAGAAATGAAGTTTGTAAGACAATTAAACTCAATTGCAACAAAATTTAGACAAATAAAGTCGTCGTAGCGTAGTAGGTAGTGTGTTGGCTTATTGGACGTAAAGCCAGGGTTCGAGCCCCGGGCCAGACATCAAGACAAAATACGAAAAGTATTTCTTCGGCGATTTCCCCTCAGCAGATTTCTGGCAAAAACTCTGAGAGTAAATAAAAAATTGCCATGGAAAAGTTTCTCAAAAATCTGTCGTTCGGAGTCGACTTTAAACTGTAGGTCCCACCACTCATGTATAAAAATTAACACACACAACATAAGTGGTGTGAGAAACTAGGACGTTGTACAATGGGTCAATTCGACCTCCGGGTACTGTACTTGCCTTAATTGACACGTCCTTTAAAATATCCTAACCTAGACAAATAAATCGATTCCAACTAGTGACCATCGTTGTGGTCATCATGAATTTTTCTTATGTTTCTGGCAAACATATGGATTTGTCGTCCAAAAAAATTACTCGTGTATTTAAACACAAAAATGAATGAAAGTCACCGTAGTCTAGTACGTAGTGCGTTGGCTTATTAGCCTTGAGGCCTTGGTTCACGCACCAGGTCAGACATCTCCAGCAAAATAAAATATGAAATGAAATATTTCCTAGGCAACTTCCCCTCAGCAGATTTCTTAAAAAAAAAACTCTGAGAGTTAATGAAATTGCCATGAAAACGTTACTCAATAATCTGTTGTTCAGAATCGACTTTAAACTGTTTGGTGCCGCCACTTTTTTTTATAAAATTAACACACACAACATAAGTGGTGGTGTGAGAAGCTAGGTTGTAATCCTGACTAAAGGTCATGTATGTATGTACGTATATATGTAGTTTGCATCGATTGAAACAAATTGTAGTTCGCAGAGGCAAGGTGTAGTATAAATATTTTTTTTTTGTTTATTGGAGCTGCAATAATGTGGCTTTATCGTGATAAGTTCAAGTTCTAAATCAAGTTCGAATTCTGGCTGGGAAGTCTGGCAAAAGACTGTGAAAGTAAAGGATCCGCCAAATAACTTTTTTTTTGAAAATGCTTTAAAAAAAAATACTGAATATATTCTCAAATTTCTTTTTTTATTTGAAAGTACAATCCTTCCGGTTAATAATGGAAAATAATTTCATTCAAATGGCTGCCTCGGCTGGCCATGCAGTAGCCTACACGATCGGTCCAATTTTTAAGCACATTATCGATTGTTAAGCTGTATTCCACCAATGGCTTCACGAATATTTTCGTTTAAAGCGTCAATTGTCTCTGGCTTGTCGGCGTAACACTTATCTCTGACGGCACCTCACAAATAATAGTCCAAAGGTGGCCAAACGACATCAGCTCTGCGGCTGATAATGCGATCTTCAAAAACAGGGCGTAAAGCATCGAGTGTAGCTTCGGCTGTGTGTCACGTGGCGCCGTTCTGTTGAAATCAAATATTGCCAATATCCTCCTCTTCAATTTTTGTGAAAAAAATTCGTTCAACATGGACCGATAACGATCGCCATTGACTGTAACGGCCACTCCTTGCTCATTTTCGAAGAAAAATGGCCCAATTATGCCTCTGGACCAAAATCCGCACCTTTCGGCTTGTTTACATACCCGCCAAGATCAAAATAAAAGATGATTTTTTGCCAAAATCGGCATCTTCTGGTGTAGGCTACTGCAAGGCCAGCCGAGGCAGCCATTTGAATGAAATTATTTTCCATTATTAACCGGAAGGATTGTACTTTCAAATAAAAAAAGAAATTTGAGAAAATTTTCAGTAGTTTTTCTTTTAAAGCATTTTCAAACAAAAAGTTATTTGGCGGACCCTTTATAATCAAATTACAGTGAAAAGTTTCTCAAATTTGTTATTCAAAACCAGAGGTTCGGCCACTCTTAGATACAACTGAAACACTCTCAACGGAAATGATGTGAGAAGCTAGGTTGTAGTCCTAGCTAAAGGGTTGTATGCACAATTTAGTAAGTAAGTATTTATTTGGATACCTGCAACATCAAAGAATTGAGGATAATGTCGCAAGGCAGTAGTTCAAGTACGCTACTCTGTCGCCTGCCTTTCCTTGCAGGACTTTTTCCATTGGGGTTTCGCCCATGTCGCTGCTGTTGCGTAATATTTTGATGAAAAATATTACTTTTTCTAGTATTTCTCTGCACTGTAGTGCTTTATAAGCAACATTCTGTTTAAAGTTAACGTAGGCTATCTGGATATTTATGAAGCTCTAGTATAGAGACCCACAAGCCTTCAAGCGATCTGGTACACAATGATGCTCAGTGTGTTAACATGGTCAAGAAGAGGTAAATGCCCTAACAAGCAATCCAGCTTGTTAATTTCATGCATAACATAACCTAATTGGTCATTACAACCCTTTAGTTAGGATTACGACCTAGTTTCTCACACTACTTATGTTGTTTGCGTTAATTTTTAGACATGAGTGGTGGGACCTACACGAACAACAAATTTTTGAGAAACTTTTCATGGCGGCTTTTTCACTCGCAAAGTTTTTGCCAGAAATCTGCTGAGAGGAAGTCGGCGAAGAAATATTTTGTCATGCTTCGTTTAGTTGAAGATGCCTGACCTGGGATTTGAACTGTGGGCTCACTTCACCTTGTTTATTTCATTGATATTTAAACGAAAACTCTACAATTTCTGATCTTTTACTTATTTTGAACAGAAACCACATATTTTGTAATTTTATTTACCTTTTTTCTTGTTTTTTTAAATCCACATCAAGTCTTAAATAATTTTCTTAAAAACTTATTGATTTGCCAGTACGAACATACATACATACGTACATATATAAGTGTGTCTACGTGTAAATATATTTTTTTCTGTCAGTTGTGGTTTAGCAATTTAACAATTGATTACACAATAAATATGTCAAGTTATTGAAATCATAGTTTTTTTCTCTCTCTTTCCTTCTTTACGTTTTAATATTTCATTTACGTTTATTACTACGTTTTATTTATTTATTCTTCTTCTTATTTATTTATTTATTTGAGAATCTATTGTTCAATTTAGTTTTTGTTGCACAATAAAACAGGCATGAAAAATATATTCCGTCTATGACAGCAGGTATAACGAATGAAAATAAAAAACAAGTAAAACCATAAAGTCTAGTATCATCATCGTATGGTAATAATAATTGAGTCACAACTGGATCATATAACTCAAATCAAACCAAATCGAATCGAACTGAACTGAACTGAGCCATCTCTACTCATTCAATTTTTTGACCACACAATGATTGAACCAAAAAGACAGACAGACAGACAATTGCAGAGTGAAACTGCTTAAGACCAGTAAAAAGACGAAAACCACAAAAACTAGACAAAAAACAGATTTTTTTGTTTAACTAGTTATTGTTGTTGTTGTCATCTCTTTGAAAATTAACAAAACGAGTTCAATTGCGGTTTTTGGATGAATTGGTAGAAGAAAGACTTGATAAAAAATATGTTTACAAAACCAAATTATAGAAATAAAAAGATAAAAACAATTATTGAAAACACAATAGAACTTAAAAATGCGAAGCGCTTTCGGATTTATAAAAGCAACATTAAGGCTAAGTTATCTGTAGCAATGGATGGCATAATTATCGAGAAATTGGAAGCACTTCTAGGCATGAAAATCCAATACAATGATCCCCCGGAGTCAGCATATTTTTCAAACGAAATATGGCAGAAGAAACATTCAAGGTCAGGTCAGGTCAGGTCGGAGTAGTAGCTCTGATATCACAAAGCTCATTTGAGAACGCATAGCGGCCCTTTGTGATGCCACGGTTGAAAGCAGTCCCTGTACTGACCAAGTTCCACCAAAATCAGGGTAGAGAAAGAAGTTGGTAAGCGCAAGGTCTGCATAAGTATTATTCAAGGTTTCTAAAGTAATTTTTAAGTTCAACTAAACCTACTATCGTAGCACCATTCATACGTGTGAAATGCTTTTCTTGTAAATGTCTCTTGTATAAGCAGCCGTAAATGCTACTGTGATTATCCACCGAGACCCTATTTTCTTAATTTTAACAAAACACACACACCATTATTGCAATGAAGTGTGCAACACTAGGTGGTAATCCTGACTAAATGGTTGTAAACACCGATTAAGTAAGTAAGTATAGGCGATATTCATGGAGAAACTTGGATAGCAGGTCAGGGAATACTTAACTGCGAGGCAGCCATTTAATAACCAAGCGGATAGCCAAACTTGAACATGGAAGACACTGCTGTGATCTATGCTGTGAGCCTGTACGAGTCTCTGTCTAAGTTCTAACTATACAAACTACACTAACTGCATTCCGTAAGTGAATATGTTCTGAGAATTTGAAGAATAATCTGATTTCTTGTTCCAGTAGCCTCTTCTAGGGATATTGGTGTCCTTTCTTTGCCAATTTCAACCTTATTATCGTCTACTACTACTACACTAAAGAAGCTCAGAAGCTAGTCTTCAGGTTAATAATAGGTAGTGATCCTGTCAGATGGTTTTCTCAGATCATTGTCGTCAGATGTAAGGTTAACCTAGTTAATCTAGACCAGCTTGGGATGAGTGTAAAAATGTGTTTATATTGATATGGAGGTATTCAGCCCTATTTACTTAGAATACTTAGAATAATTGCTGCTCATTGGAAGGAAGAGAAAGTTATGCTTTTGATTTTTACTAACATTTTGGTCTCGTATACCTGATAACTGTCCAGTTCCTTCATAATATTTGTTTTTTAAAGACATTGGCTACTAAAAAGAAGTCTTCGATTATATTGGACTCGAAAACAAAAATTTCTCAAATCTCAGTCAGTTATCATTGGGAAAACATATTTATTAGTAAAAAGCGATTCGTGGTCGGATGATAGTTTTTCAAATCTACTACTACTTGACTACTAAATGCTAACAAAACATTCGTTTATTCCAAACGTTTCAAGTTAAAATTTTAAATTCTTTAATTTTTCTTTTCCAACAACGCCCCATAAAACCTTCTCACCAAACTTAAGCCTCCTTGTGTAAAAGAAAACTCATCACATTTCTTGCCTTTTAATGAATTTAAAAGGATACCCTTCACAATGAACATCTAAATTTAAAGGATAAACAACTTATTTGTACAATAAAATGAAAATTTCCCAAACTGATAAGAAGCCATAAACTCTTAAACCGTTTAGTTTTATCTTTCAAAACATTTTAGCCAATGCCTCTGCCTCTCTCTAACAGATTAACATCTCAATTTAATATTGACAGGACCGAAAACACTTAAAAATTTTACACATTCGGCTTAAAAAACAAGACCCCCAAAAAACAGTAAAATGAAGGCATTGTAAGGAAATCCTTTGGCCAAGTGGTACACTAAGCGTTATTAAGAAATATACGGGTGGGGGGAATAGTAAATGAAAAATCTCTGGTATACACAGTTCAAAAACCCTTAAACGAAAATGCTTCATCACCGAGTATTACCGGGTGATGGTGTTATTGTTAGTGCGACTGACTAACGCACAAATCAACACTTATGTACGTATGTATGTAGTTGTAGCTTAATTTTTATAAACGCTTCCTTTAAACAGGTGAAGGTTATTATAGGCCCCTAAGCCTAATAGGCAACCAACCGGCAAAAACAAACAAAACACAAGAAAATATAACCGAAATAGTATTTTGACCTGAAACGAAGTCAGGCAGGCAGGCAGGCAGGCCGACAGTTAAGGATATGCGTGGCATAGTGAGCAGGAGTAAAAGATAATCCCTAACTCTGTTAACCATTGCAATGGCCAAAGGAAATAAGTAAGAAACGAAGCAAAAAACAAAACAAAACATGAAGAAAATCAAATGCTTTAATACTTGACTGGTGAAAACCATTTGGACTTTGGCCATAATAAGTAAGTGTGCTAAAGTCTGTCGCAAATTCATAAGCCTACTCGCATTTACCAGCCAACATTTACTCATATTATGTAGTATGACTTGAGTATAAAATAATAACCTGGTTTTGTCTACAGTCATGCTGTTATGGATTTGAAAGATATTTTCCGGGGTTTTTTTCTTCTTCTTTTTTTGAATGTCAAGTGCCCTATAATTAGTAAGAAGGTAATAAAGTTTTAGATTTAATTTGAACGGCTTGTAGCAGCTGTCAGAAAAATAAATGAAGAAACCATATAATTAAGTAATCGAATGATTTGTCTGCAGAATATAACTGCCAGGCCCTGTAGTTGAGGCTGTAATATACAAACCAGCAAGGCATGAGAGCTATATACATATTGTTAAGAAAATGGTGTTTTGATTTTACATCGTTTAACATTGAAATTATAGACAAAAGCTACAAAAACTAAAACAACGAACTTGTTTACATGATTAACAAGTAAACAAAAATATACCAACAAACACCAGTATAAGAAAAAAAAGGATAAACAAGCAAACAAAAATTCAACAACAAACACTACAAGAATAAATGTGAACAAAAATAATGAAAATTTATAGAGATCTCGAGAAGGTGAAGCCGCGAACATTTTTTTTGCGGGAAGGAGGGAAAATGCTTTATGCATTCATGATGGTCGTCATCAGACATGATATGTCGGACCCTCCCACCGGGTATACCGACTAAAAACCCGCCTTGTCTCCTCACCGGGGAATCATTCCACCTCGGAACCACGGTTGCCCCTGTTCTGGCATATGTTCCAGTTCCATCGTCGTCAGCCTGCGTCCAGGCTCCGCTCTATTCTCAATCTGCTGCGTCTAGGTCAAATTTCTTTCTTCGCAGGACGTGCTCTACAAAGTGTTTTACTGCGTTCCAGCTCTCCCTACTGTTTATCATTTTCAGCACGACGTTTGTAGGGCTAATGACGCCGATTTCAGCTTCGAGTCGCTGACGGGTTTCGGCCCATCGACAACAGCTGAAGAAAGTGTGTTCGGAATCATCTAACGTTACTTTCTCTTCATAGATACAGAATAGCGAGCGACATTTCCCCATGCGATGCAGGTACTCTCTGAAATATACGTGACCGATCAGCATCTGGGTTATGTAGTAGTCTACTTCGCCGTTTTTTCTGCGACTCGGGAATCAGTTTATATGTCCACCTTCCATGCTGTTCATTTTCCAATCAAAATTGCCATTTTAGGAAGACTTCGTGCTTTATCGCTTCTATGCCGCGAACATTCGCCTTCAAGAACATTCATCAGACTGTTTACTTTGCCACATAAAAGGCAAGGCAAAGCAGGCAACGGGATCAGTAAAAATTTAGTCAGTCTTGTGTGAAGATGCGGTGTATTTGAAAAGAATAATCAATGTTTGAAGATCTCCGTTACAAAGATCTGTCTAACAATTGTCTAGTGATTGTTATTGTTTATCCAAAGTGTGTAAACAAAGGAATAACAAAGCAATTGTTGTTGTTTACATCAAGTTGTGAACAGTGGCACACAGAATTATGCGAATAATAAAGAATTTTAATTAAAAGTAAACATAAATTTATTTTGATTTTATTTGCAATCTACGTGCACATATTTAAAACGTTTTTAAAAGGTACAAGCGTAACCATTCTAGAACTCTATACGGTAAACCTATCACTTGCTTGGAAACTGGAAGAAACTTTGTTAAGGCTTTCATCACAAAAACGGTTTCATTTAGTTCTTAAGAACCTTATGTAGGGTAATATAAGAAGCCCATCAGTGGTCCATTTATGCCTTAATTTCGTTACAAAAAAAAATTATTTTCCAACATGCCAACTTTCGATAGAGTCATGGCAGCAGCAATACTCTACTAAATCCGATATTATTTTGTCAATTTTTTCTCGTTTTCTTTCATTCTTTCTATCTCCTGTTCAAATAGAATTTTTAAATCTCTTAAATGCTCAAAAAAAAGAAGAAAACCAAGCAACAACTCTATTAGAGTGATTTTCTAATTTTTTTTTCTATTTTCAGTTAGTTTAAGTAAATGTATCGGTGCGTAGCAAATTGTTATACAATTTCGTTACGTATAGGGCTCGTTTACAGTGCCTCGCTTCTAATATTTGTTCTCTTCTTTCTTTCTTTCTTTTCCTCTTATAATTTTTTTGTTTGCCTTCAAAATTTAAAGAGATTCTCTCTGGCTGTCCAGAGATACTATATGTTGAGAATGTTGAGTTCGTTGATGAAGATGAAGATGTACAAGAGTTCAATTAAAAAAAGAGCTTAAGTTTACTTTTTGCCTTTATTTTTCGTTTTTTTTTTTTTTTTTTTTTGTTAGCATTAGGCAGCAAAAGCAGGAGGCAGTAAGTCAGGCTAAAAGAAAAAGTCAATGTTTTCTTAACTAATCTGTCAAATTGGTTTTGAATTGAATTGCGAAGCGTTTGGGTAAAAAGTAAAATCCTGGAGATTGTTTCGAAACAAACAAAAAATGGAAGAATTTAAATTTGTTATAAAAAAATATATGAGTTTTTGTTAAATTAAAAATATTGATTTTACAGTACAGCATGGCTAAGACGCATACTATCGTACATTTTTGTTTACCAGATCATGTAAGAAATTTTTATTTATTTTTCCAACATTTTTTCTATCCTCCAGGCATTGTAATGAATTACGTGCTGATGTATTAAGAAACTTAAATACAAAAGAGAACGTTCTAGCGATTGGGATTGAGACCAAGGCTAAAATTATTTGTACGATTAAGCCACTTTAGTAATTTTGCAGCTAAACTTAAGTGCTCCTTTAAATTCCTTTTCCAAGCTCCTGTCGGCAATACAATCTTCTTTGTTATGTGTTTAAAAAGAAAGACAAATACGTACGGAAATGGTAATTACGACCCTTTAGTCAGGATTACAACCTAGCTTCTCACAGCACCAGTGCCGTGTGTGTTAATTTGATCCATGAGTGGCAGGACCTCCAGTTTATTGTCGTCACCGAACGTCAGATTTCTGAGAAAATTTTTCATGACAATTTTTATTTTAGTCTCAGAGTTTTTTCTAGAATAATGCTAGAAGAGAAAGTTTTTGAAGACGCCGTAGTCTAGTAGGTAGTGTGTTGGCTTATTAGACGTAAAGCCATGTTCGAGCCCCAGGCCAGACATCAAGACAAAAGTATTTTCTTCGACGACTTCCTCTCAGCAGATTTCTGGCAAAAACTCTGAATTACCAGGAAAAAAGATTCTCAAAAATCTGTCGTTCGGAGTCGACATTAAACTGTAGGTCCCACCACTCATGTATAAAATTAACACGCACAACATAAGTGGTGTGAGAAACTAGGACGTTGTACAATGGGTCAGTTCGACCTCCGGGTACTGTACTTGTTTTAATTGACAAGTACACGTCCTCTAACCTAACCTAACCTAAGTCTCCTAAAGAAATAATTTCTTTTCAAACTGTCTGAGTTAGGATTTGAACCATTAGCTCTTTTGTAATAAGCCAGTGCTCTGCCTGTTAGACTACGACAAAAAAAGGCAAGTAGTGCACACAAATTTCGTAGCAAGTCAAGATCAAGTTCTTTCTAACAATCGAAGAAATAGTAAAACACAGGCCACATTGAGATGGCGCTCTAACTACTCAATACTATGGTCACTACAGAGCACTTTCGTTTTCCTCCTTCTCTGTAAAAGGCTAACAAATAGTAAACATGTTCTTAATTCCCACGGTAAATAGGTATTGCAAGTGCTATGAAGCATTGACACCCTCAGCATATCAACTCGTATCCATAAAAAGCAAGCCAAAGTGTCATTCCTTACACTTAATAAACGATCAGTACTGCAAAAGACCAACAATGACAATAAATTTCCAATGTGTGATTGAATTGACATGTTCTGTGAGTTTTAAAAATTCATTGCATACGAATATTTCTTTCAACATTCATCGCTTTGAATATTTCATGCCAAGACTGTGAAATTCTTTTAGCTTCAGTATATACCGGTTGTTGCATTGGATATGGTTGTTGTATTGTACAAATCTTGATTATTGAATCCTATTCTTTATCATGACGTTAATCTGAATTATGTATAGTATATAGTATAGTATATAGTATAGTATATTTAATATAGTATAGTATATCCGTTGATATTCTGCCCTTTTTCTGATCGTTGGAAGAATACTGAATGCGCTCAACGGAAATGAAGCCTTTTTAATGTTTTTATATTCGACAAACTTACGAAAACAGAGCTTTAAGAATTTTGTGTCCGTAAAGTTCTTAAAACAATACATAATGCACCATTGGAGGTTGCTGCTGCTTTATTCGAAACTTATTTCCTTCTGCTCATGTCTTGGGGAACAGAACACGATTTGCTATCACTATTATTGAATTTTCAATGAAAGATTCCACTGCATTACTGTAGTCCTAAAGGTGAAGTATATACTGGTATTCTTTTTAATGCACAAATATTTCCTTAACCATTGGCATTCCCTTTCTATCACCATTCTTTTGGTATTATATTAATGCTATGGCCGATCTGAAGTCGTAGCAGCCTAGTAGATAGTAAGGCTCAAACCCCAGGTCAGACATCTCCAACAAAACGAAATATGAAAAAATATTTCTGTGGCGACTTCCTCTCTGCAGATTTCTGACAAAAACTCTGAGATTAAATAAAAAATTGCCATGAAAAAGTTTCTCAAACGAAATCTGTCCTTCGAAGTCGAATTTATTGATAAAATTAGCACACACAACATAAGTGGTCTGAAAAACTAGGTCGTAATCCTGAGTGAAAGGCTGTAACGACCATGTATTCGTGTATGCGTGGCCGATCTATAGCTATTTGCTATGTTTAATTGGCTTTAAAAGGGATTCGTCGACTACTATGTATATTCCAGTGCTGAGCCAGGATATCCGGTTTATGACTTTAAGACCCTCACATATAAAATGTTATTCTATCTCTCTCTCTCTTTCTCTTTATTATAATCAAATGCCTTCCCCTTTTAAGTGTTCACGCTCACTTAAATTGTGTCACTTTGTGTGTCAACTATTAATTTTCTTTCTGTTTTTTTTTTGTTTCCATTTCAATGGGCCTCCATTGTTTTGTGTTTTATTTCGTAAATTATTTTTAGATTTGCTGTTAATGTTTCTATAACTTCTTTGGAAACTTAAACAGACAATTTCATCACGTTTTGTGTCCCAATAGTTTTATGGCCACTTTAGAGAAAATAAAAAAAAATACAAACAAATAAAAATAAAAATCAAATGAAATGTAATGGCATGGAATGGCAGAGGAATGAAATGAAAATGTTGTTATGGAAGTGGCAAAATAGCATAGATTGGTGCGCATCATAAATCCTAAGCACGCAAAAAAGATTAAAACTAAACAACAATTTAGGAAAACAATAACAGCAACAACAATAAAAAAATAATAACAATAACAATATTAAAATACAATCCTTTCTTTAGCCTCTCGGAAAGCACTTAATATCGTATTTTCCCTCTTGTTTTTATTGTTTCTTGGAATCAAATATCATAGGATTTGCCAACAAATTGTTTTCTTACAATAAATTATTAACATGGTATAGAGCAGACGAATAGAGACAGCGAGAGCGAAACAGAATACATGTGTATGTGTAGAGAGAGTGCTTATGCTTATGCTTATTGCAATTATCACTTAAATCTGTGTGCGTAGCTTACACATAAGTTTTCTTGTTTGGTATTTAACAAGTATTGCGAAAATTTTTGTGGTTTTCCTTGTTCAACATACACTTTTACACTCGTTACTCTTGCTATCTCACTCTCTCAATCTCTCTCTCTCTCTCGCTCTTGGTTTCTTTCCTTAGAGATGTTTGCCAATAACTTTGTGTGTGCAGGTGCTTGTGCGTGTAAGCTAAATATGGTTTAATTTAGTATTTCTTGCTCTTTCCTTTGTATGCGTGTGTGTGCAATTGTAAATACGTAAAGAAGTTAAAGTGCTTGTGTATTATAACGGTGTGTTTCACTCTCTTTAAGTGTTTTAAATTGCTGTTGTTTTGTACTCACTTGTGTTGTAGCATAGGCAACGAAACACAACACACGGTAAGTCAAACAGAGTAATGAGTGGGACTGCGAGTGTGAGTGTGTGAAATAAATTGCAATATAACTCAAGTGTTCCCTCTACAAAAATGAGTTTGTGTGTGTGTGTAACCCGTAGGTAATCCCAAATGAAAACTTAAATAATAGAGGCCCACTTGAAGAACTTATTTTTGAAGCAGCACATTCACTTTTTTGGGTTTTTTAACACAAATTATTTACGTTAAGGATTTGATTTGGTGGTATTCTTTTATGAAGGAGCGTGTAAAAGAACAATTTCTCTCAATAGAGTAGGTGTTGAAAACTTTATTAAGAAAAAAATAAACGAAAATCTTTTGTTAAATACACATATTAATGTAAAATATAGGACCATAAGAGCCAGGTTATTTTAGCGTTTATGTTGGTCTACAGTTTTTTGTTTTGGCAATACCAAGTAATTGTGTTTTCTAGTTTTCAATTGTGGTTAAATTTCTTTAAATGTAACACACTTAAGGATTATTTATGGAAATTCAGTCAGGATTAAAACCTAGCTTCTCACACCACTTATGTTGTGCGTGTTAATTTTATCCATAAGTGGCGGGATCTACAGTTTAAAGTCGATTCCGAACGACAGATTTTTGAGAACTTTTTTCACGGCAAATTTATTTTACTCTCTGTGTTGTTGTTAGAAATCTGCTGAGAGGCAGTCGCCGAAGAAATATTTGATCATATGTATTTCTTTTTGTTGGAGATGTCTGATTTGCGGTTTGAACCATGGCCTTAAGTCTGATAAGCCAACACACTACCTTGTAGACCACTGTGCTATGTCTTCTTTCCAGTACGTGGTTCAATATTTTGCTGGAGATATCTGTGCTGAGGTTTGAACCTACTAGACTGCGGCAAGTTCTATATGGTGAGCCACTTGCTATAGGTAAAGACGCGGCGCTTACAGTTGTACTCACTAGGTACACAAACTTGATATTGTGGGGGTAAATATTCCCTGACATACATATTGAGAGGTGCCTACTCACTCTGACAATTTTCATGATTAGACCAACTTCCGCTGCAGAGACCAATTTGTCGGACGTTCACTATCCGGATTTCGTTATCCGTTTGGTTGCCTTACAGATCCACATCGAGAATTCTCTACTAATGGAATACCGGAATAAGTTTTGGACCTTAGCAAGGTTATAAAAACATTGTTTATCACGTTTATTAATCAAATTTCTGCATTTCTTCCATGATATGGTGTTTTTCTAAAATTTATGAGTAAAATAAAGTCCAACCTAAGTAAGAAAACTAATGAATCCAAAGAGAACGTTGGATCGACGAGAAATTTTCAGCATTAAGTAGAACACGGAACCTGTGATGCATGATATAGTGGTTCATGTCTTAACTATAAACACGAGTCATTTAGTTTCAGATGGTTTTATGGTCTTTAAAATTAAGGGGCTTAAAAAATCTCCAAGTAATTTGTCTAAGAATCCTCCACAAACACTAACATCAGCAATGTAGATCCTAGAAAAGTCACGCAGCGCCCCGTCTTGAGAAAGTTTTGCTGCCAATGAGCAAACTTCCTCACCACTACACCTAATGCATACTAACAGAGTGTTTTGTTTTTAGACAATGAAATATGGCAACCCTGTCATTCGAAAATCTGTCATTTTAGAAAATTAACGCAATAAACTTGTATAACTGGATTAATACAGCATTTATCCGGTATTTTCTTCAGAAGTCGTGTTTAGGGGAATTTAGTTTCTCAAATAAGCAGCCAGGCTTCAACTCTTCCCCGCAGTACATAGTGAGAAGCAGATTCAAGACCATTTAGGTATTTTTTACAGACAAAAATCTGCTTCCAAATTTCTGAACTTTCGTTTTCTTAAGTGAAAAATGCTTCAATCATTTTAGGAGCAGTCATCAAGCACAAGATTGAGTCAATCGCATATTTTTTTTTAATTTTTAAATAAAATACACTTCAAATGCCAAATTGATTTGTAAGTGCTTCGTAACTGACATGAAATTGCTGCATTAAAATACCCTTTGGCAGTGTATAAATTAATTGCCAAGAAAAAAAAGCGAAAAAGAAAGGAAACTCCAGAATAAAAGAGCAACACAATATATGTATGATAGATGGCAGAGTAAATGAGATGTAATAAAAAAAAATCAAATAAAACAAACAAGAAAAATAAATAAGAATGAAAGAATGCTTTTAAGCTGTATTACCAAGGGAGAAAATAAAATGACAGTCAATAAGTACTTCAACCAGAAGATTATTTTTAAGATGAACTACTTTCTCTCTGCTTTTTTTTTCTTTTTTTTGTTGAAGGGTAGGGGATAAAAGTAAGTAATTTTGGGGCCTTTTTGAAATATTAAATATTCTCTCATAGCCATTTGAATTTTTGTTTTATTTCAAGGTCTTGAAAATGCATGAAGTATGTTTGAGCGCGTATTTCCCTTATTTTTACGATTTACTTGAAAGTCCATGAAATATGGTTCAGAGCGTCTTTACACTTATTTTTACGATTTATTTCAAGGTCTTGAAAATTCATGAAATATGCTGCAGAGTGTCCTTCCCTTATTTTTACGATTTTCTTCAAGATATTGAAAATCCATGAAATAAAGTGCAGAGTGTCTTGCCCCTTACTTTTACGATTTATATTAAGGTCTTGAAAATGCATGAAATATGCTGCAGAGCATCTTTCTTCTTATTTTTACGATTTATTTCGAGGTCTTCAAAATGCATGAAGTATGTTTGAGCGGGTCTTCCCCTTATTTTTACGATTTACTTCAAGGTCTTGAAAATCCACGAAATATGGTGCAGAGAGTCTTTCCCCTTATTTTGACGATTTATTTCAATGTCTTGAAGGTCAATGAAATATGATGCAGAGTATCCTTCCCTTTATTTTTACGATTTATTTCGAGGTCTTGAAAATTCATGAAATATGGTTGAGCGGGTGGGTCTTTCCAGTATTTTTACGATTTATTTCAAGGTCTTGAAAATCCATGAAATATGGTGCAGAGTGTATTTCCCCTGATTTGCATGACAACCCACAGTTCTAAGTCATAAACAACATTTGTATCGAACGTGTGAAATCGTTTGTCTTACAAAAACAGGCCCTAAGAAATCAGAATCTAGAATTCCAGCAAGACGTAGTACTACTTCAGAGACATTGTAATCTAGAATCACTTCTTCATTATCATTTGAAGTCTTGTCTTGTCTCCGATGAAATGAAATCCAGATTGAGTTCATCTCTTGAAAACTTTTATTCATTCCTATTTTTTTTTTCTGAAATCACAACACAAATCAAACATAGAAACCTACTCCCATTGAACAACAATAAGTACCAATCACCCTACAAATGCCATACATGTCCTTTTGCACTCCTCTATAACAGATGCCAATGAACTCAAAACACCGTCTACAAAGGGGGAATATGGGGGGAAAATAATCTGCAAATAAAAATACAAACGACTGCATTTAAATGAAAATGGAACAGAAATGCCAGGAATTTTTCTATTGAATTCTACCCACAACCAGACAATACAACACAAACAAAAAACAATAAATAACAATAACAATAACAACAACAAGAACAATAAAATTTCTCTTACAGACATTCTGTGTATGTGATAACAGTGTCTCAACGTCTTTAACTAGACCGAGTAGCGAAGAGAAGAGAACACAGATTACATAGCCTCATATACAAGAATAAAAAAGCATATGTATGTGTGTAAGTGAGGGGAGAGAGAGAGAAAGAGAGCGAAAAGAATTTGTAGTTGTTTGTTTTGACATATTTACGTAAACAGGATATTAAGGACTCACTCACTTATGCTGGAGTGTAGATAAAATTGTCTTCTTCTGCATTGTGGAACCTTTAAGGATTATTGAGGAGGGCAGAAGAGAACGTACCGTTATAGTAGAGCAGTCGAACAATATTTTTACTTTTCATTTAATACGAGTATGCATGTATGCATGTATGTCTGTATGTATGATTATATTTGATAAAGTGCCTTATATTGAGAGAGAATTCCTTTAAACAAGAGGCACTAAAGCACGAGAACATGTAGTACGTACGTACATACGTACATCTGAAAGCAGAGGCACAGGATTAATGTCATCAATTCAATTGCGAGTAGAGAATGCGTACGACAATATTTAATGTTCATTGCATTTTTAGGTCATATTACACCAAGCATTGCTTTCTCTACAGCACTCGTATACACACATAAAAAATATTTTTATTCCTTCTTTTCATATTTTTTTGTTTGTTATTTCCAAAGGATTTATAGGAGAATATTAAAACAACACAGAAAGGAAAGACAAAATAATAATAATAACGGCACGATAAAACAAAATAAAACAGAAAAAAAGATGAAGAGGGAGAAGGAGAAGGATTTCTAAGAAGATTATACGATTATTTATGATATTGAATATTAAATATGAGCATTGAACAACATATACAAGGGGAGTCTATAAGTCTTTTGTTTTTGGAAAAAAACATCGAAAGAAAAAAGGATTTTATTTTAAAGATTTCAAATACAATATAATCTTGAATATTTAATTAAAAGACAGTTTAAATTATTGAAAAAATACAAAAGTATATCTTCCGAGCCTTTTTATCCTGACAAACTTCAGATTCCCTATCCAGCACCTGATATACTGCCATGTGTTTCTTTATGGGTTGCATTAGTGCCTTACATTCATATTGACATTGATTCAGTCTCAGCATCGTCTAATCTTCGTGTTGATTTCGATATGATCCCTATTTTGAAAAGTTGTACTTTAAGTCTAATGTTAGTCTTATGTTATTCCTGCATAGTCCGATTTATAATTTCTCAACAAAACTTTTGATGGCCTTAACTTAATCCTATTAATTCTAATCAAGTTTTGGCAGTTAGAATTAAATCTGCGTTAATTTACTAAAATCACAGATTCTACAATGACAGGTTTGCCATATACTCCAATTTTCTAAAATTACAGATTCTAGAATGACAGGGTTGCCACCCTTCGTTGTCTAAAAGCAAAACACTGTGTTATTATGCAGTGGGTGCAGTGGTGAGAAAATTTATTTATTGATAGCAAAACTTTCTCAAGAGGTGGTGCTTATTGGCTTTTCTAGGATTTTCATTGCTAATGTTATCCTCCCTGGGGCATCCAAGACAAGTTATTTGCAATTTTACTAAAGACTTTTCATTTTAAAACAGGATGACGCGGGTTTGTAGTTAAGACCAACATTCATCACAAGCTTTGTGTCCTGCTAAAGGCGAATGCTGAATATTTCTCGTCGATCTAACGTACTCTTTGGACACATTAGTTCTGTTGCTTAGGTTGGGTTCTTTATTATTCAAACATTTTAGAAAAACATCCGACAAGCCTTGTAGTAGAGGCTTCGCGATGCCGATGTGTAGACAACCAGACGGGCAACAAGGTGCGTATAGTGAGGGACCGTTAGATATAAAGGTTTGCTGCGATGAAAATCGCCAGGGTGGGTGGGCACCTTTCAATCTGTATCCCATGGAATTTTTAACCCCATTTATATCCAACTATAAACCTGGCTGTATCTATATTAAACGCCTCACTATATCGAATTCGCTACAGTCTATCAAGTAGTGTGTTGTTTTATTAGATGAGAGGCCACGGTTCAAGCCACAGGTCAGATATCTCCAACAAAACCAAACATGAAGGAAAATATTTATTCTCCTCAGCAGATTTCTTGCAAAAACAGTGAAAGAAAATAAAATCCGTCGTTCGGAGTCGACATTAAACTGTAGGTCCCGCCACTCATGTATGAAATTAACCCACACAGCGAGTGTGGAAAGAGAAGCTAAGTGTTAAACCAGACTTAAGGGTTGTAATGGCCAATTAAGTAAGTAAGTTAGTTGACACCCATTTCTCGTGATATTACCTCCTATAGAAATCGAATATTCTTTCATTAAGAAAGTTTTCTTCTTCTTGTAAACCGGCCCACTGTGAATTCTAAGGCCGCTTCGAATGATGTCGCTTATAGAAAGTCTCTTTGAATTCTGATCTAGCCATTAGCACTAATATTATTTGGTTATTCTTGCCAGTTAATGCCCGCATCAGCTGTTTCGGTCAGTCGTTTGTCCCCAAACTAGGTTTCATATTTGTGGGGAACGAACCATTACAAAAAGTTGGAATCTTAAATTTAAAACAGATTTTCAATTTGCAATGTTTTATGAAGTCGCCGTTGTCTAGTAGGTAGTGTATTGGCTTATTAGACGTAAAGCCAGGGTTCGAGCCCCAGGCCAGACATCAAAACAAAATACAAAAGTTATTTCTTCGGAGACTTCCTCTCAGCAGATTTCTGGCAAAAACTCTGAGAGTAAATGAAAAATTGCCATGAAAAGTTTCTCAAAAGTCTGTCGTCCGGAATCGACTTTAAACTGTCCCACCACTCATGTACAAAATAAAAACACACAACATAATTTGTGTGAGAAACTATTTGTAATCCAGAATGAAAGGTTGTAATGACCAATTGTGTATGTGTATATGTATGTATGTACATAAATATGTATGTATGTATGTATGTATGTATGTATGTATGTATGTTTGTAAGATTTTATAGCGTTTAAGAAATAATTTTTTTTTCTGCTTTAAACTGAATTTATATTTTTTTTTGCTTTTTTCTTTACAGGTAAGAATTTAAGACGAAAGCATTTTAAAACATTGTAAGTAATTTAAATTCTTTAAAATTTTTAAGTAATATTTCCATGTGCTAGGGGCTTTACGCAGTAAAATTTTTTCAAAAATTTTCTGCACAAGATTTTTTGATGGAACTTAACATAACAATTTTCATTAATTTTTATTATCAATGTAAGGATATACATTTCCTTACGCAACGTAATATTTACTTTATGTCCTGATTATAAAGATTTTTTCCACATGACATGGCCTCGTTTAAACCAAAGCCAATAAATCTATCAATTTCAATTTCAATTTTAGATTAAATTGTTCCTGTTGAACAAATATATTCATTGCAGTAATGCTTCAAATTAAAAGAAAAAAAGCCTTAGTTAAGGTCAAAAGCAGGGAAATAAAGAAAGGAGAAGAAATCAAATTTATTATTTACTAAACATTACTAAACTGCAATGCGTCTTTTGGCCATAAAGTATTTCTGTTGTATACATATGTAATAAATAACCACAAATAAATCATCATTATTGTGTGTTGTCGATATACGATATTCCTCAAAACATACTCAATTTTAATGAAAATATTTGGCAATCTTTTCTTTTTCTATTTCTCCTCTTTTCATTGTTCTCGGCAAAGGCCGGCCTTCGATTGGACATAACATGTCTTAACTAATATTACAGGGGGTCTTAAATGCTTCAAATCAATTTCAATTATTTTTCATAATTTACGGCCATGAATCATTATTACTGGGAAAAGGACATGAACATATTGTTATTTGACAATGGAAATAAATAATTATTATACAATAAATGATGATCATTTAAGGTCATATATATGGTGCGCATACATATGTACACACATGCCATACATGTAATATGTTGAAACCATTACATAGGCAATGGTTTTATGACTTGCAGGTTGTACAAGGTATGGTATGGTATAGTATGGTATGGTTATGGCATGACATGTCTTTTTCTCTTTTTACTCATCCACGATACAATTATTTGCAGAACAACGTAAACTTCCCTACTTTACGCAACATTGGTTACATAAGAGTCAGAATTTTTTCACAATTTTTTTGCTTGAGAAGTTCTCTTTAATTTTTGAATTGATTATGATGTGAATTTGGATGCAATAAACCGGTTAATGTGTGATTGAAAGCATAGCTATTTATGAATATGGACCAGAGATCAGCAATGAGTATTCAAAAAGATGAGTAGAATCGAATCATACTCATAATTTCTGATACTTAAGTATAAGTATAATATAAGTCGAAATCAACAACATCATAGGTATTGTTAAGTATGAGTGCGATGAGTACTTCAAACTTTAAATATGAGTAGTATGAGTCACATCACATTAAAATACAATACACAAACTAATACTCATAATTTCAGATAGTTATACTTAAGATACTTATACTTAAGTATAAGAAATTATGAGTATGAGTA
The DNA here is from genome assembly GCA_958299815.1 of Sarcophaga carnaria. Taxonomy (NCBI): domain Eukaryota; kingdom Metazoa; phylum Arthropoda; class Insecta; order Diptera; family Sarcophagidae; genus Sarcophaga; species Sarcophaga carnaria. Next base: position 12,594,290 of record OY283153.1, read on the forward strand.
TGAGTATGATATTTTAATATGATAGTCATACTTAAGATACTTATACTTAAGTATAAGAAATTATGAGTATGAATGAGTATGATATTTTAATATGATGCTCATACTACTCATACTCAAAGTTTGAAATACTCATCGTACTCATACTTAACAATACCTATAATGTTATTGATTTCGACTCAACGTATACAAGAATCACAAAACAAGTCTGATTGGCGTACAAACACTACAGTACTCACTAGAAGGCTTTGCTTGCTGTCTTTGTCTCTTTCTTTCTTATTTTTTTGTAAAACTGTAGTACTAAGACTGTAAATTTGGATGAATAATTCGAATCACTCGAATCATTTATGAGTATTTTTAAGTATTTTTCTAAATTTATGAATCTGAGTGAATATGAGCAGTATGAATCAAACATATTTCGAACGTTATGAGTTTGATGACAAGGTTGTACTCATACTCATTGCAATCTGTACTTATCAGAGTAGTTGAATTTCAATACTGTTGACTCACTCATACTCAAGATTTCATGAGTACTTTTGAGTAGCGAAAAAACGGTTCATTGCTAATCTCTGATATGGATCGCTTGACAGTCTATAAACGCATGAAAAATAGTGGAGTTTCGAAAAAAAATTTCTTCAGCAATGAAGCTTAATACCCCCATGTTTAAAACCAGCCATCTAGGCCTTTGTAGCTACCTCGTGTATGCACATACATACATACATAATTGAGCATTACAACCCCTTTAGTCAGGTTTACCACCTAGCTTTTCATACCACTTATATTGGATGCGTTAATTTTATATATGAATAGCAGGACCAACGGTTTAAAGTGGTCTCCGAACGACAGCTTTTTAAGAAACTTTTCATGACAATTTTATTTGCTTTCAGAGTTTTTTTCCAGAAATCTGCTGAGAGGAAGTCGCTGAAGAAATAATTTTTTCCGTATTTCGGTTGTGTTGAAGATTTCTGACCTAGGGTTTGAACCGTGGCCTCATGTCTAATAAGCCAACACACCACCTACTAGACTAATGCAACGTGCAGCTTATTTTCCCTCAAATTTAAAAACAGTCATCTGGTTCTCTGTAGCCGCCTCATGTATGGTAATTACATAAATAATTGGTCCTTACAACCCCTCTAGTCGGGTTTACAACCTAGCTTTTCATACCATTTATGTTGTATGCGGTAATTTTATCATTGAGTTGCAGGACCAACAGTGCAAAGCCGTCTCTCAATGACGGATTTTTTTTGAGAAGGTTGTCATAGCAATTTTATTTTACTCTCAGTTTTTTTGCCAAAAATCTGCTGAGAGGCAGTGGACAAGAAATTTTTTTGTTTCATATTTTGGTTTTGTTGGAGATATTTGACCTGGGGTTTGAACCGTGGCCTCATGTCTAGTAGTTATTAACTACTAGACTACGATGACTTTAAGGAATTACACTGGATAGCAAATTAATATGACGGGCTTCTATAAATAGCATCTCAGGACAGTCAAACAGCTGCAGCTTATTCCCCCCAAATTTAAGAGCAGGCAACTGGTTCTCTGTAGCTATGTCGTGTATCGTAATTTATAGGAACAAATAAATTAAGTTGCCCAAATCAACATGACATAAAATTCTTAGAATTCTCTTTCATTTCGTCCCTAATTAATCAATTTCGTTTTTAATAAAAAATTGTTTAAATAATTCCATTTAATCCAAAAACAAAAAATAAGTCCAAAAATAATGAGAATTAATTACAGAAAGATTTTCTTTCATTACCAAAGTAAACATCAAAAATATACGCCAACAACTTGCCTCAACCGTAATGTGTTTGTATGTAAAATTTATTACAACACGTGCGTTTTGTTGTCATTAATTTGTTTACAATAGCAACAACAACAACAATAACAGAAAAGAATAACAAGTAAATCTAATGCAACATTAACTTGTAAATACAAAAAGAAAGAAACAATAACGCAAATGCTTTATAACAAAAGGAATAATAGAAGAGAGAATGAATGAATGAATGAACGAATGAATGAATGAAAAAATAATTATAATGAAATGGAAAAAAGAGAGAGAGAAAGAAAGAAAACATTAAATACTAATTATACTCGAGTGTATGTGTGTACATGAAATCTGTGGCACAATTCTACACGCCACACATACACATACATTTGCACCTTTTCTGTTTTTTTGTTTCTGTGGCACCTACAATGAAAGAGAGAAACATTGAGAAAAAAATAAAAAAAAATATTTAATGAATAACACACAACCAGAGCAGCATTAAATGCAGCAAGTGTTGTTAATATCATTAGGGGTATTCACAGGAGGCCAGACATCAAAACAAAATACTAAAAGTATTTTTTCGTCGACTTCCTCTCAGCAGATTTCTGGCAAAAACTCTGAGAGTAAATAAAAATTGCCATGAGAAGTTTCTTAAAAAAATCTGTCGTTCGGAGTCGACTTTAAACTGAAGGCGATTCCGCCACTCATGTATAAAAATTAACACACGCAACATAAGTGGTATGAGAAGCTAGTTCGTAATCCTGACTGAAGGGTTGTAATGACCAAATTATGTATGTATTCACAGGAGCATACACATTTTTTATAAACACATATACATTCTTATGTAAATAGGAACGATAGCCTTGAGTTTTATAGCGCCGACTACTGGACGGAATAGGTATGTTTATTAATAGTTTACCTTAATCATATATGAACAGTTCTACATCTCCGTAGAAAGCATTTGACTACATCAACAACGTGGGGGGTTTCCTCTCCTCTTCCTCTCCTCGCATGATCCTCTGCTTGCTCATTGCCAAGTATTCCTACATGATTTGGGACCCAGCTGAGGGTAATCATATTTCCCTACCTTTCCGATTCAGCTTCAGCTTCTTCAATTTGACCTCATACTAGACAAGTACACAAATAGCGATCCAACTGTCAGATAGCCCTGTCTTTTGTACCTTCAATTTAAATTTAATTGAGTACATCTTTCAATGACAAAGCCTTCCACTTGAAAGACTGATATAAATTGCTCCATGGACTCGAAAAATTTCATTTTGCAACCAAAAACTCCTACTGCCGTTCAATAATCCGTTCTTGAGCCATCTGTATACCACTAAATAGTCCGCATTTTAAAAGAGTATGCAGCACCCATGCTGAAGTCCCCGTAGTCTACTAGGTAGTGTGTTGCCTTATTAGACGTGATCATTTCTTGTCAACTTGACGGAGCTATCATCTATTGATATCAAGGATATAGCTTCGTTCATCAAACTTTCTGGCTGGTTTTCCATTATGGGGTAGTCGTGCTTTTGATGTGCAGCCCTTGTGCTGACCAACTTCTTCCTCTTCCCTGATTTTGGTGGAACTTGGTCAGTACAGGGACTGCGTTCACCCGTGGCGTCACAACGGGCCGTTATGCGTGCTCAAGTGAGCTTTGTGAAATCAGAGCTACCACTCGGACCTAACCTAACCTATTAGACGTGATGCCACGATTCAAACCCCAGGTCAGACATTTCCAATAAACCGAAACACGAGAAATAATTTCTACGGCGACTTCCTCTCAACAGCAGATTTCTGACAAAAACTCTTGAGAGTAAACAAAAAGAAACCCGGACAAAGTTTATGAAAAATCTGAAGACGACCGTAAACTGCAGGTATCTTCGACGACTTTCTCTCAATAGATTTCTGACAAAAACTCGGAGAGTAAGTAAAAAATTGCCATGAAATATTTCTCAAAAATCTGTTGTAGGTCGCCCAACTCATGTATAAAATTAACACACAGACAATATAAGTGGTTTGAGAAGCTAGTTCGTAATCCTGACTAAAGGATTGTAATGACCAATTATGTATTTATGTACATATGTATTCATTCAAACTGTTATAAGAAAAGTATTCTTTTTTCAACTTGCATAAGTTCTAGATCGATATCTACAGGCTGTCTGACCTTTGCGGTATAGTGGAAACCGAAATCCCTACTGTGGATCTCACTAGCAACTGATTTCTTGAATATCAGACGATAAACCAGGATTTTCCTGTGGATCTAAAAAGCAGGAGGATACTATTCCTCATTTTCCAACTCTTGCCCTTAAGAGTTAGAGATTCAAGGCCTCTCATTTCTGCTCTTCATTGTCTGAACTCTTCAAATCATTCGATTTTCAGTTGTCCTAGTATTTGTTTCAGTTTCATTCATTCACCTTTTGCAACTAAACAGCAGCTTCTAGATTAATAGGATTGCCATCTAACGTTTTTTTACAATCAAGTTCTTTTGGTGGCCCTGACGTTTGACGTAATTGTATGCCGTAGCCACAACTTGCAGAATATATCTTCAAGTAGGAAACTTCTCAAAACACTTCTCAAAAACAAAGATTAATCAAGTGCTTTTGTAAGAATGCATAGGGTTGTTGCACTAGCTAAAGTGGTGAGAAACCGCAATCAAGAAGTGGCTTTAACTGACCTCGCTATGATGTTTACTGTAGATGTTATACCCTCTATAGGTCATGGAGTCTCTGGATGGATTTTTTGGATGCGAGAGTCTTTCTTTTAAATTCAAAATTTTTTATTCATGAAAACTTATTTCCCTAGGACGCAGGCATTGAATGCCTGAATTAAGTTGAATTGGAAGAATTTGCAGGCAGCTGGAGGAAAAAGGAAGTTCTTTCTTCAATATAGGACGTATCCCCGAGAGAAATTATGTTGAAAAAGAAAGCTTTCATACAAAAAATATTTCCCGACATTCTCTTTTAAATTGTTTCTCGAACCTCTACTAAAACTTTGTTGAAGACAAAGTGAATACCCCTACTATTAATGTGTGTACATAATCACTCTGTAGACAAAGCTGTTTAGCTCGTAACATGCAATTTAGAAATTATTTTTATTTACATTACGAGTGTTGCTCGCCCTGTATAATTTGTTGCTCTGGTTTTTATCAGGTGTCTTTAAAGAGTATTTTTTTCCATTTTTTTTTTGATGCACTCTCCCTGTACATTCCCTTTAAGCCACGATATAAAAACAGCAGGTAGATAAACACAACAAACGGCTAATGCGTCTTGGGTTCTTGGGTATGCCATGCGTAGTTTTTTGTCTACTTTTTTAGAGGATTTGAAACACTTATATAAAAAAGAAGAAGGAGAAGAAGAAATTGAAATCATTTAAAAACATTAAATACCTTGATTTTGTTGCAACCAGGCAATAGACAGACCATTAGACGCATAGCATTAGAAAAAACTAGCCACACAGCAAAGGAAATATTTTAATTGAATTGAAGAATTTTTTGTATAGTTTTTATAGATTGCTGTTGTTGTTGTTCTTGTGTACGATTTTCTACAAAAAAAGAGATATGCCCTCTCTATTTAATGAAATTTATGAGGGTAATTAAATGCAACATTTTTCAAGCACTTCTGGAAATAATCGATCACTGGGATCGATCATTTGGCAGCGAAGATTTAAAGGTAAATGCCTCATTAGATTGATGAATAAGAGATAAGATATTAAAGTGTTATTTCAATAGAATCCCTTATAAAAAAAACTTTAATTCCTGCTGCAACATTTTAATTTTCTTTCATTTTAATTTTCAATTTCCCTCTGCAATTTCTTAATAACTCGAGCAGTCGTAAAATAATAAAATTATAACTCTTTTGGGTATGAACTTGACAAATAAAATGAAGTAACAAATGAAACGAATTTTGTATGCAATCGAAACAGTCTTCTGCTTTGTGCTAGTCTTACATTTTTTTTCAAGTCAAATCAACAGCAGACGATACAGACTCCCCAAAGACTAACAGCATTGAACTGAAATGAACTGAACAATGAGTACAACGAGTACAAATAACACAGAAATAATCTATGCCGGGACTACATGTCTTGCATACTAAACTATGCACAGAGAAATAAGTTTTCAATACAACAACTAAACATAGATACTCTTCAATACGAAAGCTTAGTTACATACAAAATATTGCACAAACACTTACTCATACTTATGCATACAATTATGGCCATGAAATGGCAAAAATTTTCATAGGCAAAGGCCAAGTTAAGTTGCATTACAGCCAACAACGACAACAAGTTATAATGCAGAGTAAAGGATGGAAGGAAAGAGCGAAAAATTTTCCTTGATTTTCGACCATAAACAATAGAGTGTTAAAGGCTGTAACTGCCAAAATGAAATTTTGTGCTGCAGTTGCTTCCTTCAATGAGTTCAACAACCAAAGTAACAAGATTAAACACAACAACAGCAACAACAACCACATTTGAAATAATAATAGAGACTCTGTATGGATTGTTTGATTTCAATTGTTATTTTGCCGAATATAACATCGTCTCTCTCTCTCTCTCCCTCCCTCTCTCTATCTCTCTAAGGAGCTTACAATTCGTATTTCGAACATCAAGAAAATCAACCGCATTGAAAATGAATTCTCTGGTGGGCTCCAACCAAGTAACAATCATAGAAAAGAAAAAAGAAAAAAACAATTCAATGAAGGAAAACACACACCAGCAACATGAAAAGGATTTTCAATTGCTTACTTTTTTTAAAATTTTTTTTGTGCCACCAAAAAAGAAAAATTATTTGTTTGTCTGGTTTTGAGTATTTCTCAACACACAAAAAAAAGGCCACAACCACCAAAAAACATTCATTAATTTTACCCATAAAAGCAGGGAATGAAAATGCATTGCTTAGACACAGACTTACTTGCATAGACAGGATACTTGTGGCACAATAAACAAAAATGAAATTGATTAATTGCCAGTTAACTCGTCCAGAAAGCAACAGAAGTTTTTGCATTGTGTTTGAATTTGAATTGTTTGCTGAAGTCCTGTAAGGATACGAGAAGAAATCTCTGATTTTAATTGTTACTTAATGCGAGTGAATGAATTTTGTGTTGCTCATTGAAAATTATGAAATGGCAGGGCAGCACTTCCATTTCCATTAATTTACAACCACTTTCCTAATGCCACTTACACTTACAATCGGGTTTAGCAAAATCTATAAAAAGTTTTAATCTCTTCTAAATGTCTTCTAAAAAAACTGTAACAGGGATATGCAATAAGGATTTGTTTTATTTGTCCTTTTTTCTCTTCTATATTCACCTTAGTTTTGTTTAATCCAAATAGATCCGCAAGATAAAAAGTTAAAACAACAAAATAAAGTTCATTTGCATTGCATTTTATTATTATTACTTGTGCTTGGAGTTGCCAATATTTAAACTAAAAGTTGGCATTGCTTTCTTAACGTTTAGGAATACTACACACATTTTACAAAATATAACACATTTAAACACATTAGAAGTCGCCGTAGTCTAATGGGTAGTGTGTTGGCTTATTAGACGTAAAGCCAGGCTTCTAATTCCAGGCCAGACAAAAAGTATTTCTTCGGCGACTTCCAGATTTCTGGCAAAAACTCTTGAGAGTTGAAATAAAATTGCCATGAAAAAGTTTCTCAAAAATCTGTCGTTGGGAGTCGACTTTAAAGTTGTAGGTCTCACCACTCATGTATAAAAATTAACACACACAACATAAGTGGTGTGAGAAACTACGACGTTGTACAATGGATCAATTCGATCTCCGGGTACTGTACTTGTCTTAATTGACAAGTACACGTCCTCTAACCTAACCTAACCTAAGCACAATGGCAGCTTCATTGAAATCAAAGCTTAGTTGAATACACTTTGTGAACCATTGTGATATCATATGACACCATGCCACAGAGTTAACTAACAAGTTCTGATTAACTGGGTAGCTATGTATTGCCTATGCTTACTTGGTTGAGCATTACAATCCTTTAGTCAGGATTACAATCTAGCTTCTCACATCATCTACGTTGTGTGCGTGTTAATTTTTATTTATGATTGGTGATATCTACAGTTTAATGTCGACTCCCAACAACAGATTTTTGGAAAACTTTTTCATGGCAATTTCTTTTATTTTACTCGCAGAGTTTTTGCCAGAAGACTGCTGAGTTAAAGTCACTGAAACAAATATTTTTTTCTTAAATCAGTTTGTTCGAAATATCCGAGCTGGGTGTTGACCTTCAGGCTATCATTTAATATGGTAACACACTATATAATAGTGGACGGCGACGGCGATGGCTTATACATTATACAGGATATTATTGATTTACTCGTTAACCTCATTCAAAAGAAAACCATCGTAAAGAATGTCGATGAAAGCAAAAGTAAAGTGTTGAAGACGAAATTTCATGTGTTTATGTATTCATCGTTCTGTCAAATTTTTGACTTTTACGCCTTTTTCTCTTGAGTTCTTTAAGGACCTACATCTGTGTTTTAATTTCACTAACAACTTCAAGAGCTACCAATAGAGTAATGGGAAATCCCTTGAACTAACTGTCAACCCAAAAGGACATACACACAGGGTCCAGTACGACCTGTTTTAATATCACAGTGACGCTCTACCCTATTCCAGGACCCATATGGGGATGTTTATAATAAAACTGCTGAGTTTCTCATGGAATGACTCCCACAGTAACTGCTTCAGGAACCAATAACAGCACATTAGAACTAGAGAAGTGACATACGTATGCCATTATGGCCCAGTGTAATAACACAATAAGCCTCAGCCCTTTTTTCCAAAACCATTCAGACCTTATAAGAAATCCGCTGGCATTCCCAATGCCTTTCTTCGACAGATAAGTAAGTGCAACTGAATGATAGAAGCTCAGGTATTTATTTCTACTGCGACATAACGTTAGGCATGTACCTGGTAGATGAAGAACCGCTTCCTCCTCCTTAGTTTCTCTGCAGCTTCTGCATAAGTCATTTACAAGATCACAAACACCAATAAGTCTCGCGTCAATGTCCACACAACGTAAGTGCCCAGACAACGTAAATGCCTAATGCTGGGCCATGATTCTTTGAAGTTTGAGCAACTTTTCCTATTGCCACTTATCTAGCTTTGTTTTGATTTGTTGCACTATCTTGAATGTATCCAAAGCTGCTCATATGGCCTTAAGAGTTTCTAATACTACTTTGTCAATTCTAAGCTTACATGTTCTCAATGGGAATTCTAATGTAGAAAAATTCTTCTGAAAAATTCGTAGTTACTTCTAGTCTGGCCAATTAATACACGACGCAGTTTTCCAGAGTAATATTTTGTGAACATTGCACCACACTCATTCATCTCATTAGAAAATCTGCGACAATCTAAAACCTACGTACCATGAAAGAACTTAGTACACTGGGAGCAGCCTGGTCATCTGAAAAGATATTTTCATAGATGTTGACAAATTGCGTTATATAATTGGGGCATCCCCTTCTAACTAGAAAGGTCATCGTAAACTTTCCTGAGTAGTCGCAGTACAGTGTGGTGTATTCATTATGCTCTAATGTTCCCATTTTCGTCAGAATTTTTGAGCGAAAAATATTCGATCTGTGGTGATATACAGTCTCCCAGGAACAATGGTGCATATTAACTGATGAACCTCAACAAAAAGCTAAAATTTCCATGGTCGATGTAGGTATAGTATGCAAGGCACTTGCTGCTATATAGTGTCCCAGAGGCGAAGACTCATATGAACTTAAAAACCTCTACGAAAAGGTCCAATTTCCATGGTCGATGTAGTAGGCATAGTACGCAATGCACTTGTTATAATTATACAAGGGAATCTATACCTACACCATATGGAGTTCAGGTGTTTTGTCCTGTCCAAGGACTCCCACCATACCAGCCATCTATAGGTCATGATAAGTTTGAAACGTGCTTTGGAAATCCGGTGACACATTTTCGATTTAAGACCCCATCTCCTTTACATTTCTATGTTGTAAGTATCCATCCATCCACAGGTCATCATAAGTCTGAACTGTCCTGTGGAAATCCAGGAAGTTATTTTCGGTTTAAGGCCTCATTTCCGTTACAACTCTGTGTTGTAAGTATGAAAGCCATCTATATCGTGTTCAGTGTTCCTCAAAGATTTCTCTCTGAATATGATTTTAAATGCCTCATATTTTAAATTCTTTGTAAATTAAAATAGAAAAAGAATGAAAATATAGGGAGAAAATTGTCAATACACTCTTACACCAGCAACAGAAATCCTTTTTTAAAGTTTATTACAAGATTGTTCATGTATTTTTCTTTCTACTCTATGCTGTGATAAGTATATGAAATACTCTTACAGAACTTTAGTGTTTTATTGTCCTATAAAATGAACTTTACTGCAGTCACAGTCATCATCATTATTAACATCATTCTCATGATGTTCATCATCACCATCATCACTATGACAATGAATATTACTGAGCAGTGATATAATAATGCGCATAAAAATCTTCTTTGAAATGTTAAAAACGAAGTGGGGGAATTTTATTTCTCTCTCTCTCTCTCTCTCTCTCTGTCTCTTTCGCTTTTACAAACTATTTTCATTCATGCTTTTGATGTGAATATCACACCTATGTGTGCGTGCATGTTTGTATATCCTGTTATAGTTTATGATGTACTTCATGCATGCTGTGCTGCAATATGCTGTTATTTGTTCTGTGCTGATATTTTATTTCTCATCAACAATCTTTTGATTGTCTTACATGCACATGAAGTTTTTATTTTCTTTTGCATTTGAATACGAAATTCTCAGGTGAAAGAAGAAGAGAAAAGGCATTGGGAGGAAGGATATTTCAAGAGTTTTGGCAAAACTCATAATGAAATTGAAGTTTATCGCATTACAAAACTTGTTAGAACTGCATTTAATACAGTGAGAAAGACAACGAGAGAGAGAGAGAGAAAGGGAGAGAGATTAATTCCATCATTTGAAAGAAAAAAGTTTGATTTGATGCCAGTAATATTTATACATAATGCAGGTAAAAATTACAATTTCTGGTACGTCATATGCCATGGAAAAAATATCTGAAAATTAAATGAAAATTTGCTTTATAACGCATGCTAAGATGAGAGTTTTGCAAGAATATTTTCGTAATTTTATGAAATAAGGAATTCTTTGAATTGTTCGAATTACTGTATCCGTACGCACATACCAGAGATCAGCAATAAATCGATTCGAGTGATTCGAATCATTCATCAAAATCTACAGTCTTAGTTGGTGTTGCATTTACCGAAAAAGAAGGAAGATAAATACAAAGACAGGCCTTCTAGTGAGTATTGTAGTCTACGTGTATACGATGAGTCATGGAGAGTCGAAATCAATAACATCATGCGTATTGTTAAGTGTGACTACGATGAGTATTTCAAACTTTGAGTATGAGTAGTATGATTATGACATTAAAATAAGTATGATTGCATATAAGTATCAGAAATTATGAGTATGATTCGAATCTACTCATCTTTTTGAATACTCATTGCTTAGCTCTAGTACATACACAATTAATTGTTACAGCCCTGCAGTCAGGATTACAACCTAGCTTCGCTCGCCAGTTATGTTGTGTGTGTTAATTTTATACATGAATGGAGGGACCTGCAGTTTAAAGTGGACACCGTACGAAAGATTTCTAAGCAACTTTTCATGGCAATTTTCAGTTACTTTCAAAGTTTTTACCAGGAGACTGATAATTTCCATATTTTTTTTTTTTAATAGTTGAGCCAGGTGTTGAACCACTAGCCACCCTTATTTCCCTCTTTTCCCTTTTCCACAACTTACTTTCCTACCTATTTTCCAGCACAATGCACTGAATAAATGACAGCCATCTCCTGAGTGTGGTCAATTAAAAAAACTTACAAAATTGGTCAACGAAGTTTTCTTCAATAAACTAGTTGGTAACCCTAACATTCTAGAACCTGTTACAGTAGAGCAATATCTCGTTTAAATGTAAAAATGTTAGAAAGACACGTAAAGCATTGAGAAAAAGGCTAACCCAACATGTAATCTTTTCTTACTCGTACGAATAGAACTCGCAGGTATTACCTGCGTAAGTAAAAGTAAAACCGTCAGGCAGAGCCATCAAAGGCAATCTGCAGGTGAGAGCTGGTTGTAATATGTCGCATCTCTCTTAATTAACTCTGACTGCAGTTTTCTGTTAATATAATATGGGTGCATGGGCATAGGGATATCCTTGGTCTTCTGGCAAAAAATTTGGGAGTAAATGAAATTGCCATGTAAAGCTTCTCAATTTGTGTTTTGTCCAGCTGTTTAGGAGTATAATTAATACACCCCAACCTGACTAAAGGATTGTTATGACCAATTAAGCGAAGTATGTATGGAAATCACTGCAACTGAATCTCTTCTCAGCCTCCTCGAAAACGAAAAGTGGGCATATTTACGGAATTTGTTTACTAAATTCTATAAACCTTGAATATGAATTTGAGCTTGATTTATGGAAGTTATATATGAAATGTGAAACCCAGAAAGGTTCTGGCCCCATCATATTTATACCACAAAATAACAGAGAAAAACACTACTACATTACTAACACCAAACTATTCTAATAAATGAGCGAAATGAAGTGAAAAAAATAAATTGAATGTGGCACAAGCTTATTCATATCCTTCATAAAAATCCTTGGCATTTTTTTATAACTAAGAAAGCTGCTTATGTATCCTTTATTTTACATTCCGCATGACTTTAAAAATGTAGTTAAAAGAAAGTAATAGGTTTGTGGCTTTAGGCTGTTTATGCTTATTTGAATTCATTTTAAATATTCAAAAGTTTTTAAGTTTTCTTAAACTCTTTATCTCATTAGGAGTTCATTTATTTAAACAAATTAAAATTAAAATTATTTCACCATTTTATAGTACAGTACAGTACTTAAGTAAGTGTAATCAATTAAATAAATTCTCTCTCCCTCTCTCTTTTAAGTCAAATATAAAGCCAATTATAATGAATTTCCCAAAACTAATTTGAATTTATTTTCTCTTTTATTTGCAGGTAATTTTCTCTGCCACCAAAAAAAAAACACACACGTACAAAAAGCGAAAGAACATTAAATTTTATATTCAAACAAATTTGAATTTTAAGTGTAAGTTTATGTGAAGCAAGGAAAAGAAATTTGAAAAAACAAACAAACGCCAAACAACCTCTTTTAATTAAATCCTTTATAAACAAGTTCATTTATTTTATATTTAATTTCTGAGGGCACAACGCCTGGGTAAGCCTGCCTTATTATTTGCCTTGCAAGAGTAATAGAAATTGGTGTGGCAGTTGAAGTAAATTGAACGGGTTGTTTTTGACTGGTAATCACTGATACATCAGCCAAACATCAACAACATTAACAATCAACACCAAAAAAAAAAAAAAAAAAAAAAACATGAACCCTACAATTACAGAATAAATTATGCGGCCTTGATAAGCATGTTTTTGCTTCATGCTTAACCGGCAAAGACATTGATGACTTTGTTTGGAAGTTTTATAATGAAAATGAAAGAAATGCACGCAAGAAATTGGCACAAGCACAACGTTATTCCCTTTAATACGTTAGACTACGTAAACAAAAAAAAGCAAATTTAACTGGCATAATTTATTAATGAGTTTAGTACGCACAGTGGATGAAACAAGTTTTTTGAAATGCCTTAAAATTTTAAATATTTCAGCTAAGGCTTTGAAATATTTAAAATGAACAGGAAATGAAGTGCTTAATATGTCACATAAAAAACTTTTAAATTCTATTAAAAACTTTAAGAGCCTACCATATATCCTTTTTCTGAAACATGGATAAAATAACTCAGCCAAGCACAAAAATTTTTTTATTTATTTTCATAAACTCTAAAGGATAAAAATTATATAGGATATAAGGGGATTAAAATATTAAATATTATAAAAACCTTTAAAAGGATAAAATGCTTATTTTAGTTTGAAAAATGTTTGATTTAAGCCCTTATAAGAACTGCATGTTCTTTATTCTTACAAAAAATTTGAAAAAAAAATTTTTAAATTTTATTTTTTTAAATCATTGTAAATCCTTTATATATTAACAGAATTTAACAAAAAATTTTAAAGAGAACGTACAATTATGTCCTTTACAATAGCAAGTTTAAATAATTAAATTTCATTAAAAATTGTAGAACTCCCCCATATATCCTTTTTAATACCATGAAAAATTATTTCCAATAAGCCATACCAACTAGATTGTAGGTTTGATTTCTTTGAAATTATGCTTGTAACTATAGAAATTGAACCACTGTTCATTAGATTTTCAAATTATTCTCTCTGAAACCTGCTTCAATTATTTGATTGTAAGCCAATGTCTTTTTAACGTGCTTGTCTTTCTTTTGCCAAACAAAATTTACATACTTTAATTAATCTTGTTTGTGTTGCTGTTGTTGTGTTCTGGGTTTTGTATGGCACCATGAACTGTGGGGTTTATTTCGAAGCCCACATAATAACAAAACAAGAAAATGAAAAAAAAAATTCAACAATAAATCCTATCACATACATTACCTTCTTGATGTACAAAAAACAAATTTTGTTTACAACGAAAAACATACACTTGGCTTTAGAAAAATTTCTTTTTTTTTAAATGTACAAAAAGAAATTCTGTTAATAATAGCTTAATAGAAATAAATAGACTAGAAAAGGGAAGAAAAGGAAAAAAGAAGCTAAAACGAAAATATGAACACCCTATTGAAGAATTTTATACAGTAGGTTAGATTAGAGGAGAGCCCCTGTAGTTGCTTTAGCCAACATGAGACATTGTGAAAAGTAGGCAAGCAGTAGAGCAGTAAATCTCCGTACAACATCCAGAAAGCTAGCTTAGATATCCTTGAAGGAAAAAGTCCTACTTAAGGCTTGCTGTGGCACCACAATTAATGCCCAACGCGAGTATCAAACATTCTCTAATGGAAACTAAACCGTTTCCAGAATAAAACTTGGTATTGTAGCATAGTTTGTATATTAAAGTTCCATTAAGGATGTCAGAAAATAAGAAGGTAAGGACATCCGCTTCTTTATAGCAAGCTATGGGCGCTGCCACATAAGGTGAAGACTGTATCTTCCTTCTCCTCCGAACCACAGCTTCTGAAGAAGTCATTCGAAGAATTGTTAAGTTTTTCGTTATGCTGCCCAATAAGACAAAGGCTTGTGAAAATCGAAATCTTTAATGGAAGGCCATACGATTTATGATCAGAAGATCAGTCAGTCCTCTTCTTATCTAGACGAGCCTGGCAATATTATTGCAATATTGCACGTATCCTACTGCTATGTATTGACTGCTCTGTCGTATATCGCGTATAACCTACTTCGGGTTTAATTAAGGAGTAACGTGAGTCACGGCTCAGTGTTTGCCTGAACTAGACTGTCAACTACTACCTTTTCTCACCATCTTATGGAAAGACGCTCGCCTTCTAATCACAGAGGATGCTTTGTATGATTTGCTATCCTTAAGGATTCGCATACCTCTACTCTAGTTCAGTTTACAACACTATAGGCTACAGAAACTTCTTTTGCATTCCCCTGATATAGAAGCCGCCACGAATTTTTATTTATAAAATCTATACAGGGAGATATCAATCTGGTTTTCATAGTTGTGGGATGAACGTGTTGATGACGGATCTCCATGAAAAAATGCCGGAAATGGGGATTAGCATTTAAAGTAAGGGTGTAACACACAACAAAACCTGAAGATCAAGCCCAGTGCTTTAGTGGTAGTTGCTTGAGGCATTCCTTACTTATTTACTTAATTAGTTATGACATAAACCTCTAGCCAGGATTGCAACCTAGCTTCCCACATCACCCATATTATGTGTGTTAATTTTATCCACGACTGGCGGGACCTGCAGTTTAATGCCGACTTCGAACGACAGATTTTTGAGAAATTTTTCATTGCAATTATTTATTCTCCCAACTTTTTCCAAACGATTGTTGAGAAAGGTTTGTTCAAGGTGTCTGAGGTAAGATTTCAATCACATACTCCAGTTTAATGAGATAACACACTACCTACTAGACTACGGCGTGCTTCATCTCTCTCTGAACACAATATTTCCCTTAAAAAAACGGAGTTTGAAGTCTATTAAATTTTATTTATTTTACAAGAACTCCTTTCAACCTATTACCATCCAATAACTGTCACAACCACTTTTAATTTGCCTGAATACGGTACAACAAATCTGGTTATTTGTTGTTCCTTTAAGTGTTACCTTTAGTAGGTGTAACGATGATTTTCTTGGAAATTATTTCTCTTCTTATAACCAGGCAGAGAAAAGAAGATTTTTTCTCTTAAAATTCCTGTTTTTATTACCGTCTCACTATCTACTACGGCACACTACTACTCCAGTTTGTAATATAAGCCATAATGGCAATACTTAACCTAGTTTGGTTATACACATATACATACGCATACACACATACTCTCTCCCTCTCTCTCCCCTTTATTCTTCGTGTTGCCTAAATCTGTGTCTATCTATGTGTGTGTGGTTTTTTCTTAAGCATTTAAAGGAGAGTTTTATTATCTTCAGCTTCTTACTAAAGAGTATAACTCTGTGTACGTATAAGTGTTGGTAGGAAAGGAACATTTAGAGAGAGAAAGAGACAGGCAGGCATGCAGCAATTTTATGTGTTAAGTCTACCATCATCATGTCAACATGTTTGTCGCTGTTGTCGTTTTCGTTTCTTTTTATTCTCTCTATATTCACATAACAACAACAACAATAACGTTTACCTTCACATTTAATTCTCTTGTTACGGTTATTATTGTTGCCATTATTTTTTATTTATTCCTGCTCTTCTTCTCTCTCCTTCCTACTCGAGAGAGATAATTGCTGCCAAATCTGTAACTGTTAACAACTTGATTCCTTTAAACAGTGTTTCTCAAACTGTGCTTTCCAAAGGCCTTAAGAAATTTCAATTCAAATTAAATATTTCGTAGTAATTTCAGAGTAGCTGTTGTAGGTAAGTAAAGTGGTGGCATACCATAAATACTTTAATGTCGGAAAAAAAATGTCTGCTCGTGTAATAAAAGCGCTCCTCATTATTTCCAGTATCTAAACAAAACAAAAAGTTAATGGTGAATAAATTTTCACCAAAATTAAGCTGGATTTGTGCAATTATTTCACAGCAAAAGAGAAAAGAAAAGAAAACAATTTAAAATATGAATAAAATGACTTTAGCTGGAAACAATTTTACGTATCATTGGTATTGAATTGCTTCATTCATAAATTTCTAGTCAGAGATTAAGTGGTACTACCACGTTGGTTTATCAATTTTGTACGGCGTATAGAGTTTGAAAAGAACTTTTCTCTGGAGTGGAAAGAGTATTCTGGACGAAAGGGAAGATGGTGAGCGAATATTGTACTCCCAATAATAATTTTTCCAATGAAAGGAGAAAATCCTTTCAGCCTCAATATAAAGAGTCAGAAGAATCCCTTTATCGTCTTAGGTAGAAGTGGCTGTCCCCTTAATAGAATTTTGAGCGGACACACTAAGGCCACATGCAGGTCCTTTTGTGATCATTATCGTCTTCAAAGTTAAGCAAACGACGCAAATATGAACACTGAAGCCAGTTATTCTTAATGGTTCCAGGCCAACGGATTTCTATCTAAATGAACTGCCTGTCGAGTTGAATATGACCTAAAGGATCAATTCAGAGGAGGAGTCTCCAATACTAGTGGCTGTATTCACTGGATTACAGGCGGCTGTATTAATTGGCATAAGGTTTGTTCACCGCTGTATTATGTAAGATAATTTGAAGGAGGAGGACAGAGCTAAAGAGCCCTTAAAAACCTCACCAGTATTTTTGGCAAATAATTTTTTCTCAACATTTCCGCGATGTCAAGAATTGATCGTGGGGACCTCCCTAGGTACGTCGATTTTGTAAAGGAGATTTTAGTAACCCGTTTGCCTTTCGAGTGATTTTCAAATGACGATGTTTTCTGTACACGTTCTCTGTGATTATCTGCCCAATTTCAGCACACATACATCCATACACAGTTGGTCATTACAACCCTTTAGTCAGTATTAAGACCTAGCTTCTCATATCACTTAGGTATGTGTTAATACTATACAAGAGTGGCGGGACCTACAGTTTAAAGTCGACTCCGAACGATAGATTTTTTTGAGAAACTTGCTCATGAAAATTTTATTTTACTCACAGGGTTTTTGCCAGAAATATGCTGAGTGGAACTCGCCAAAGAAATATTTTTTCAGATTTCGTTTTGCTGGGGACCGTGGCCTTACATCTAATAAAGCAAGGCACTACCTTCAAGACTACGGCGACTTCTAGCGCTGCAGTATCTGGGACAATTAGAAGGAATAGAAGAAAGCTAATCGCTTAAAAACACAAAGGAAGTATTTTTGGCAAGAAATTCTTTCTCAACATTTTCGGGATGTCAAGAATTGATGATGGGGGTCTCCCTAAGTACATCGATTTTGTGAGACTGATTTTCGCTGCAAATGATTGTTTGCTCTGACTTCAGTAGCTCATAACAACAGGGAGCTTTTTAGTTCTCTCAAGTGCAGCGTATTACTTGGATTCTAAGTGTACTAAGCTTTGGTATGAATTCGGCTCGCTGGTCGAATCTTATATATGATTTCCTATGCTTTGGATTGTTGCAAGTGATACATTTCTTATCGCTAGTAATGAATTGTCGTATAAAATATTTCTTCTCAAGACGTTCCCGTTGTAGGAAACCTACGTTTCAATACGTTTCGCTTTTTAAGGTTTTAAAATTACAATTAAAATCCAATGGATCCGTTGACCTTTTTGGCCCTGTATAAAGCTTAAAAAGCATCTGTATTTATCAGTTTAAATTCAAGCTTCCCATCAGTGAAATAAAGCGTGTCTTCAATTTTCCTAAGCCTAGTTCGTTGCCCACGTATAGAATATGTTACAAGGACCTTGTTAAAACCAAGGCAATAGTAACTTAAAATTCTTCTTCAAATAGACTCGAAACCAAAAGAATTGCTCGTTGAAGGAACAAACAAAACAGAATCCGGTCAACATATACTGAAGTAATGCGCTTTTCAGAAAGAGTATTTTCCTCTAAACGAAAAGTTTGTCGGACAGGACATGGTGTGACTTAACTTCTCTATAGAGACCAGGTTTATACATTTAACATGCCCGAGAAAATAAAAGAACATTATTTTTAACAGCAAAAAGCAGGCTCATATTTAATAAGGCTTCAATATTAAATGGTTTAATATGAACAAATTTTAAAGAAAATATTTTAAAGCATATTTAAAAGCATTTTATTAAAAATATTAAACTATGATAGTTATTAAGGGGTAAAAACTATCCTTAAAATACATTAAAGGAATTCCTTTAATAAAATATTTTAAATCAAAAAGGAAAAGCACAAATTCCTTTACAACAACCCTTTCACTAACATAATATGATATAGAAAAATATGTTTAAAAATATTTCAAAGCATAGTTAAAGGTATACATACCATTTAAAATTAAAACTTTGCTTATAAATAGTTAAAATTGAAACCAATTACTATTAGACCAGATGCTTACGAACTGTTTAATTTACGGCACTTATTTGCCATAAAAATTTGTCAAAATTATGAAAACTTTAAGCAATTTCCTTGGCTCAGCCTTAGGCATTTAATTTTCAACAATTTTCCATTGCCTAGCCTTAGGTGTAATAATAATATTGTGTGTGGAATTTTACTTAAGACAGCCTCAGTGGTAATCCTAACATATTTAACAACTGTAGGCTTATGCCAGTGATTAGATGGCAAAGGCAACAAGTTGTTAATGAATATCTATTGTTTAACGTTTATCCACATTCATGTCCAGGTGACACACTCAAATGTTATGAAAATTCATTTGAATTGGAAACGAAATGAAATAAAATTTTGCTGCAAGTGAAGTAAATATGCCAACAGAACAGAGCACTACTGACATTAACATTTACAGGGCAAGCAAGAGATAAATACAGACTGGCCACCAGGAATGGAGTAAATAAATCCAAATCAAAAACACAACAGCACTAGCAACGTTAACTACCTGTGCCATAATGGACTTCAGTAAAGCAGATGTTGTGTTGTGATGAACACGAACACCACACCAAAGAAGAACATGAAAATATATCATTATGCTTGATAGTCTAGCTGTCTGTCTGTCTGTCTATCTGGCTTGTTTCCTACGTTTTTCCTTTCTCTTCTATTTTCTCACTCCTTTTTTACTGTCTGTCTTCAAACTAGACAGTTGGAAATCTATGCTACAGTACCTCTATACCTCCTTGCTGGCATAGAAAGAGGTGGCAAAGGAGTATATTAAGTTTTAAAAAATTGGTTACAAAATAAACTAAATTTTACTGACATCACGTACAAGCCACACATACACATATCATTTCAACACAATCTCACATACAACATTCATTCTTATTAAACAGATTTTTGAAACAGAGCGAGAGAGAGAAAAAGCAAATCACAGGATATCACATCAAATATATCGCAGTGGTAAGAGGTGTGGTAGATGAGCAAGTAAATCCTTTTTTTTGGATTTTTTTTTTTTTGGAAGAATAAAATGATGCGTTATGTACGTGTTGGTTATTTGGTCGTTTAACCATGTTATTGTTGTTTGGAAAATCAACTCCAACATCAAGTTCAATCTACAAATCTTTATATTCTATTTACCGCCTCGTTACATGCAGATACACTGGCACATATAGGTGGGGAATATTCCTACACACATACACACGTAGGTTACTGTGTATTGTGTGTAGACGTGTGTGTGTGTGTTAAGCTATTTTGTTGCTACGAAAGGTGTGTAACCAGAGAGTTACTAGCCAGTTGTTTTGCTCTTCTACTGGCTTAGTATTTATCCAGTTTCACTGTCAGCATTATGGACTTTGGACAAATGATGCCAACGGCATTTTACTTCAACTGCATGACGGTAAAGATGTTAGAGAGTAAAGGAATATGCAAAAGACAGTAAAACAAAATTTCTTTGCCATCTGCTTGTGATTTCTTGTCTTTTTTTTTGTAACGTTGATCAAGTTTTTCTATTTAAATAGTGCAGCAAGTTCTAGAATAGTAGGGTTGCCAACTCAGTTTTAATACAGAGAATTAATCTTATGTATATGAGCAGATCGGATAACCGGCAAACTATTCCAGTACATTCAGCATGGTTTTCTATTTCTCCGGTAATAACTTCATTGCCAATAAAAACACTGCCATCCATAATGTGGTGGGGAAGGTGCAGTAACTTTTTTTTACAGGCCGAAAATCTATTTTAACATCCTTTTTTGATGATTATGTACGACTCTATCTTTTTATTTGCATTTGAAATGCATATTTCTTGGATTCTTATCGTCTAAAGCCATCTCCTGACACAACATCTCATCTCATCTGACACAATACAATGTATAACTACCGAATTACTTTGTGGTGTGCTTAGTTTCCTGAACCTGTCTCACATTGTCTGTAGTATTGCATTGGCTTTAAGTATTTCCTCTGTAATTCGCAATGCCTTGTTAACTTTATAAATTTATCCCTTCCACGCCAGTTCTTCTCGGATATTACCATCCACCATCATCACAGAATCCATTTCTAATCGATGTTCATCAAATCTTAGTATTTTTAAGACAACATTTTGACGAAATTTGGCTCTCTGCAACTTCTATTAATCCATCTTGCAATATCTGCAACTAGCTTCAAAGGAATCCATAAACCATTGAAACTGTTGTCCCCTCTTCGATAAGATTTCACCAGAAACCTTCTGAAAGGTATACATACCTTTCGATTTAGGACTTTCGGGCGTTCTTCATCATATAATTTCCAATTTACAAATATTGCGAGACCTACCACTCAATATTAAGCAATTTTTTCTTAAAATTGAATTTTAAATCCTTTTCAACACTGGCGAAATGACTTCATACTGATCTAGCCACATGGCTACGTAATGGATTTCAATCGAATGAAGTACGAATAGTCAAATGCCGCTGTTGATACATGGTTTTAAATAGAATTTCTTGGATCACAGTACTTACTTACATTACTTATTTGGTCATTCCGAACACCTTAGTAAGGATTACAACCTAGCTTCTTATAACACCCATGTTGTGTGTGTTAATTTTACCCATGGGCGGCAGGACCTACAGTTTAACGTCGACTCCGAACAACAGACTTTTGAGAAACTTTTTATTGCAATTTTACTTTAGTCTCAGAGTTTCTGCCAGCTTTCTAATGAGAGAAAGTAGTCGCAGGAAATATTCTTTCGTATTTCATTTAGTTAGAGATGTCTGCGCTGGGTTTTGAACCACGGTTGCTTGTCTAATAAGCCAACATAACACCAACTATACTGCGGCGACTTCTTAGATCGTCAGAGAAAGTCGCTGAAAGAAATATTTTTTCCACATTAGTTTTATTCGCGATGTCTGAGCTGGGTTTTGAACCATGGGTTCTTGTCTAACAAGCCAGCGCTTCACCAACTAGACTACGCCGACTTCTGAGTCTATAGTGTTTACTCAGTCGCCGTAGTCTAGTAGGCAGTGTGTTGGCTTATTAGACGTAATATGAAATAAAATATGAAAAAATATTTCTTCGGTAAATCATTTGACCCTTTTTCCTCTCGAAAAAGTGGAAAATCAATGGACCTCTGATGAAGAAAGAAACAATCATTGGATGCATTACCTTACTGTCCTTGTTTCCATAACTTTCTCTAATCAAAGTAACATCGAGCACTTCTCTTGTGTTAAATTCTTGTGTTAAGTCCTATCTTGTCCTGCTTAAAGAACCCAATCATACCTAACCTAAGTAATGCCGCAAGCCTTGCCTTTGTATCACAAAGGCGGTGGCACAAATATAAGTTCAATTTGATTCTGAACGCTAAAAGGAGTCGATGTAGTCGCCGTGGTCTAGTAGACAGTGTGTTGGATTATTAGACTTGAGGTCAAACAGGTCAAACATCTCCTACAAAACCGATTATTTCTTCGACATTTCTTCGACGGCTGCTGCCTCACAGCAAATTTCTGGCAAAAACTCTGAGCGTAAAAAAAATTTCCTTGAAAAGTTTCTCAAAAATTTTGCTATCGGAGTCGACTTTAAACTGTAAGTATCGCCACTCGTGTATAAAATTAACACACAGAACAAGAGTGGAGTGAAAAAGAAGGTCCGTAATCCTTACTGAAGGGTTGTAATGTAATGTAATGTTTACCCATTAATAGGCCTTAACACTGCTAAAGATGTTATTAAATAAATACCTAGACTTCTTGCTGAAAGTGAGTGGCTTCTTGATCAAGAAATAACGAAGAAGATGGCTCAAAAATTTACGTTCTATGTAGCCTACACGCAGAGTCACTATCACTCTCTCACTTTAAAGATGATCTAGTTCTTGAAGGGCTTACGAAGTCGGTGCCTAGATTGCCTTATTCGTATAGGACATTAGATGGCGTAGCATAAGTCTTAAGTTGATTGTATGTGTAGAATGATAACCCAGCAAGATGAGCATAAGAACCTCTAGGTATGAGGACCATTAGATAAACAGTTATTTATGGACACGACTTACCACAGTATCCTGTCCTACTGTAGTTTGAATTTAATATTAAACTGTGGAACCTCGTTGTATATTCAGTATTTAAAATCCTAGTAAAACATAATCCTTCCCTTAGTCTCACTCAATTATTTTTTCGTTAACATTTTAATACCAACTACATAATCCCAAGGGGATAACAGACAATTGAACACAACATCTTTTGGAAAATAAAATTAAAAAAAAGAAAAACCAAGAAGAAAAACGACTATCAATTCCTATTGATTTATTTTCTAACAATTTTTCTACGATTTTCCATTAATTTTGCTTGTTTATCAACGAGGAAAACCGGTCAAATGCTGTAACAGATGCATCTGTAGTAGCAGCAGCAGCAGTAACAGCCAGCAGCTTACATTCAGCCATGTAAGCACACACACACACACACATGCAATAGATTTTACAACATGTGTCTGGCCAGCAACGAACTGCCTTGCCTAGCATCACAGGGCATATGCATACATACGAGTACATATTGAAAATGATAAAATGCCAAGATATCAGTGGCATATAATATTGTATTCATGTGAAGGGAAGAGGAGGAGGGGGAACAGCAACAGCAACAAAAATGTAATAAAAAGCGTAGGTGGTAAAGGCTGCAATCAACCTAAAAAAACGAAAAAACGAATGGAAAATGGGGGGAGAAAAAACACGAACACATTTGTTGCAAACATTTGTTTGAGTTTTTATTTGTCCGACTGTCTCTCTATTTGTACAATTGTTTGGCATTTCCTGACAATTCTCGATTACACCTTCTGTTTGCAGTCTTTTTTTTATTGGTTTTCTTGCCTTCTTTTTTTAAAGGCAGGCAGGCAGGTTGCTGCTGCTGCTGCTACTAGCACTGGCTGGTCATATTCTTTGTGGTTTTATGCACACAGTAAAAGCTTCGTTTATCATTGCTGCTGGTGGTATCATCATCAACAATTGTTTCTCCTCCCCCGGTTTTTTTTTCGTTTTCGTTTAAAGTCATCATTTCTGTTTTAAATGTTCAAATATGTTCCTCCGTAAAGTGCGGGGTGTCTAACTCAAAGCCATATTTCAGGCAAAAGCCAAAAAAACCTACAAAGTCATAACGATTGGGTTATGTTTGGCCTCCGGCTGCTGTTCATATTTGAGGTTTTCAATATTGCATGCCACTCTCTTTATGTTTTTATGAACTTCATGGGAGGCATTTCATTAGTTGCCTGGCAATGTATTGCCCGTTTTTCATTTGTTTTCTTTTTATTTGTTCTCCTAGCGATTCTATTTGTCAATGCTCATACATGGTGCGGTGGTGGTGTTGGTGTGGTATACAAACCTATTTATGATATCCAATGTCCACTTTGATTTATTTGATGATCAAATATGTAAAAGAAAGCCATACGATGGCAGAGTGTCAAAAGATTTTTAATAATTTATAAGGATTTCCTATGCAAGCATTCGAAAACGAAAGGACACCTTTTCAAAATGCTATTTTAAATAACATTTCAAAAGTGTACTTAAGCATGGCCTGAGACAACAAATACAAGATAAATTCAGATTTAATTTCACCAGGATCAACACAAAAAAACCTGTCATTTCCTATACAGTTTTGGTGATAATTCGAGACCCCAAAATGGCAAACGGATAGCCAATAGGCATTGGCAATCTAAAGGGTGTGAGATAGGCCTTCACTCACGATGATGAAATTACCATATTATGGGCACATAGCCCATTAGGCAATACGATAAACGGAAACACATAATACTTCATAACACAACGACTTGATTGAAATGTTGACTACAAACTCAACAGTTAAGAGAGATCACTTCCCCTGTGTAGAAGCTCTTGGAGCTGCAAGAGAGGAGAATATCAATCTCCTGTTAAAGATGAAGCAATTATGATCGTCATAATCGACCCTACAGGGAATGCAGAATATGACAACCAAATTTACAAAGACCGGAGGCGGTCAGGTCGAAAATATAGCTTCTGAGGAGACATCAGTCAGGATTATGTCCTAGTTTCTCACACCACTTATGTTGTGTGTGTTAATTTTCATATATGAGTGACAAAACCTACAGTTTAATATCGAACTCTGAACGAGAGATTTCAGAGAAACTTTTTCATGGCAATTTTATTTACTCTTTAGAGTTTTCTCCAGAAATCTGCGGAGAGGAAGTTACCGAAGAAATATTTTTCGCATTTTGTTTTGATGGTGATGTCTGATCTTAGTTTTGGACCGTGGCCTCACGTTTAGTAAGGCAACACACTACCTACTTAGAGAACGGCAACTGCAGGACACGGAATAGAAAAAATTATAATAAAATTTAGAGAGACTCACTCGAAAAAAATCGCTTCCGATGGAGAGAGTGTGACAAATAATCTAAATATGATATGCCACTGCATTCTTATTTCATTGTGGCTGGTCATTTCCAATCTGAATGTGCCGACTAAGTACGAGGCAATAGGCTTTCAATGAAGATTTTTGGAACAAAAATTTGTTTTTAGCGTAAAAACTCATTACTCACAAGCAAGCTTGTCTCATGTAGGGAAAGTGATTTTGAAAAACCCAAAGCTTCCGCAAAAAGTCAATGGTTGTAGGGCAATTTGGCCTGAAGGCGTCAGTGGGCTGTATTTTTCGAAGGTATCCCTATAAAAACCTCGATGGTTGTATAGTAACTGAACTGAACTGTAAGTAGTTTAAACAAGACGGTGCCAAGAGCCACACAATATGAACGGTTTTTGTTGTATTACTTAAGTAATTTCCCAGAATGTGGTAGCATCTTTTGGTGACTTCAATTGGCCCACAAGATCATGTATTTTTATACCATAAGACTTCTTTTGTGGGTCTACGTCAAATGCAATGTCTACGTTGGTAGTTGCCTTATAGCAGAGCATTTGGAAATGAACTTTTGTGAAGTTATACCTAAGATATCGCCCGTGATAAGCAGAAAGGAACAACAATAAATACACTTAAGCCACATTCTATTTCGTACATAACAGGTGGCCTAACTGCTGGCCTACTTAACCTCTTCCTTCGAGCGGTTCGACCAACTAAACTAACATAATCGCTATCATTACTTTATATAGCTTTGAGGTCCAAATATATATATTACCTTTTATACATACATATATATGTATATACATACATACATAACTGGTCATTACAACCCTTCAGTCAGGATTACAACCTAGCTTCTCACGCCACTTATGTTGTGTGCGTTAATTTTATACATGACATTGACACTGATTTTTTCAGTTTTTACCAGAAATCTCCTGAGAAGTTGTGCCGAAGAAATATATTTTTTTTCGTTTTGTTTGAGATGTCTGACCGGGGGTTCGAACCGAGGCCTCATGTCTAATAAGCCAATCATTACGCTTTATAACAGCGTTTTTATAACACAGACTGCTGTGAGTGCTTCTTTACATAAATTCATAAATCTGACATAAGACTTGATTTCTTATACCAAATGCTGCACACTATTGCACACTATAAACTACCTCCTGGTATAGCTTCAATACCAGTTCATTGGATTTACAAATCTCTTCTTAATGTGTACTTTAAATTCTTATTAAATTTTCAATTTAAATTTAATACAATTCGATTATAAATATTACAAGAAAAGTGTGAAAAGAAAATTGTTTGTAAATTTTTAGATTTTCTCTGTAAGACAGACAACACAATCAAATTAAAATTGTTTTTCAAAAAAATTAATTATGAAATCCAATTAAATACCTTGAAATCAATTAAAATAATTAAAATTTTATGACTTTTAAAAGCCAAAAGTGTTATTTTAATTAAAAGATTTAAAATATTTTGCAAATACTCTGCAATCTCTATGCAACACAGTCCTGGCATTAACAGAAGCTTTTAAAATAATCTGAAATGAAGGATTAAAAGAAAAAAGGATTTTTTTTCTTCTCTTGTGTGTGTGTAAAATGCAATTTTAATATATTTGTCTAAGGATGATAATATTATAATATAACAAGAACAACAACAACAACAACAATAGCAGGAGCAGCAGCAGTATTGAAAAGCATAAATAAAATGTATTTATTTTCTTTATTTATTCATACGTTCATTTATTTGTTATTATTTGCTTAGTAATGTTATATGAAGAAAAGATTTCATACACCCATACACACACACAAAGGACATAAAAACAAACAATATGATTAAAAAAAGAAAACAGAAGAAGAAAAAAACTGTAAATATTATCTGGGAAATGTGTGACAAAAGCTAAAGGATGTATGAAATGAAAATGAAAAGGAAAAGGAAACTGAATGAATTTCTTTTTTTATTTTATTTTGAACACTCGACAGAAAACAACAAAAAGCGAGAGAGATTTTATATGCAAGTGTTATCAGTAAATTGCAACAACAGCCAGTATACACACATACACTTACAAACATAAATACAATAACATTACAACACTTACACAACAACAAAAAAATAAAAAAGGATACAATAAACAAAAATGCAAGACAATGTATGGGTCAGTGTGTATGTGTGCAAATATTTTCATATTTATTTATGAAAACATTTGTATTTGTTTATGCGTCAGTCATTGTATGTGTTTATTTATGTTTGTAATTGTGTACATACATAAATACATGTGTTTGTGTTCATAGAATAAAATTAAATTTATGGTATTAAATTTAATACACACGAATAAACTTTTAAAACACACACACACAGCTGCATATAAACTCTCACTCTCCCTCCCGGACCTCCCGGACCTCCCGGACCTACCTCTCCTCCTTACATACAAAGCCACTCACACAAGTGAGTTGAGTCTGTAATATTTGAATAAAGTTTCCTTAACTTGAAAAATGTTTGCAATTTCTTCAGTTTTTTTTTTTTTTTTTTTTTTTTTTTTTTTTTTTGATAAAAGATGGCTTCGTGACAATCCTAACACAAAAGGGCAAGGAACTTTAACAAAAATTCCATCCTCATCTTAAACAAAACAGTTTTAATCATAATACACTGTAGGATTTTAAAAGCCTACTCTTTAGTAAAAGCCAAGGGACTTTAAGAATTTTTTCCTATCCTTCTTTAAAAGCACGGCTTTTCCCCGGTTTACTTCAAACTTTTGTTGAATTGTTCCTTAGTAAACCATACAATCAAGTTTTTAGAAACTTTTTTCTCCCTAAAGTAGATCCAACGACGTAAAATTGCATGATTTTGAAGGACAAATGACGTCACCAAAATGTCAGATTACTTTTAGGGGAAAATTACTTATGCAATGAAACCAAAATTGGTCATATTATGTGGCTTATGGTACGGTATTGTTTAATAAAAGCCAAGCGACTTTAAGAATTTTTTTTAGAAAAATTTAAAATTCCTATCCTTTTTTAAAAGAACGGCTCTTACACGGTTTACTTGAAAGATTCATGGAATTGTTCCTTGGTAAAACATACAATCAAGTTTTTAAAAACTTTCTTCCTCCTAAAATAGATCCAACGACATAAAATTGCATGATTTTGAAGGACAAATGACGTCACCAATATATAAGTTTACTTTTTGGGAAAATTACTTATGCAATGAATCCACAATTTGTCATATTGTGTGGCTTGTGGCACTGTCTTGTGGAAACTAAATGCCTTTCACTTTATAATCTTCATTTGCAGGCCAAAAAGTTTGTTTTTATACGGCCATAGCATTCTGAATTGATGGTAACAGCTCTTCCAGCTTATTTTTGAAAAAAAAAACTGTTGGTCAATGACATTTACAGGCTACAAAGTATAGCAAACACTCATATTTTCTTTATGCAGTGGCTCTTTTACAATCGCTTTGGAGTTCACAGATCCCGGTATGCAACCATTTTGTTTGTGGATGTAATTAACATGGGATGAAAGAGACTTATCGCTTAAGAAAATTTTTTGCGAAGAATTAGAATCGAAAACCTGTTGCCTTTAAGTTCTATTCAAAATAAGTGGGTCGCTGGGCATAGTTATTCGGCCTTAATTGTGACATGAGTTGAACTTTATATGGAGGGGAATTTCAAATGAAAAATACTTCCTAAGGGAACGTAAGATGGGCGCAACTGCTCAGAATACCATGGAACCTGCAAATTTAAATACTTCGCCATACTTTCTCTAATGGAAGCAATATTTTCAGTAAGAGGTACTCAACTGCTGATAATGCTGTGGAATCGACAAATTTGAGTACTTCGCCACATCTTTTCTAATAGAAGCGTTGTTTTCGGAAAAAAGGCCGCAACTTCTCAGAATGCTATGGAATCTGTAGATGTGAATACTTCTCCATACTTTCAATAAAGGAAGCGATATTTTCGATAAGATGGCCTCAACTGTTGATAATTTCGTGGAATCAACAAATTTGATTAGTTCGCCATGGCATGAGTTGAACTTTATATGAATTCGGTTGGAAATTCAAATTAAAAGTACTTCCTAACGGACCATAAGATGGGGTCAACTGACCAGATTGCTATGGAATCGACAAACTTAAACACTCTGTCACACTTTGTCTAATGGAAGCGATATTTTCTGTACCTCAACTGGTAATAATACCACGAAACCTGCTACACACCAC
This sequence comes from Sarcophaga carnaria, assembly GCA_958299815.1. Taxonomy (NCBI): domain Eukaryota; kingdom Metazoa; phylum Arthropoda; class Insecta; order Diptera; family Sarcophagidae; genus Sarcophaga; species Sarcophaga carnaria. The sequence continues at coordinate 12,624,143 of OY283153.1, forward strand.
ACTTTCTTTAACGGAAGGGATATTTCCAGTAAGAAAGCCTCAACTGGTAATAATACCATGGAATCTGAAATTTTGAATACTTTTCCACACTCTCTTTAAAGGAAGATATTTTTTGGTAAGATGTGCTCAACTGTTCAGAATGCCATAGATCTGCAAATTTGAATACTTCTCCACACTTTCTTTAAAGGAAGCAATATTTTCGGTAGTGCTTACAAATTCTGAAAAATTTTTCTCATTCCTTGCAAAGTACAGCACAGTGGCCATGCTTACAGGTCACTGTGTTATGGGAAGACACGCAGAAAGAATGCAGTTCCCATCTAACAACTTCTGCTGTGAGTCTAGATCTTCTGAGGAAGAGGAAACTGTTATTCACTTTCTTTGTCAATATCCATCCCTTGCAAGGCGCAAATATATGTTTCTTGGCTCTACAATGCTTGTCAGCTTAACGGAGATATCGTCCATTGATGTCAAGGATATAGATTCGCTTGTTCAACTTTCGGGCTGGTTTTCCAGCGTATGGTAGTCATACTTTTAATATACAGCCCTTGCGCTGACCAACTGTCTTCTATGAGTTCGATGGAGTTTGGTCAGTATGGGGACTGCGCTTATCCGTCCCTAAAAGGAACCATAAATCTACTCGAAGCTGTCATTCTGTCCTCCACGTAAGACATTATCCTGCAGCTTAACTATTACAACATCATTCACAGCTACTTCGCGCTGATGTTTTACGAAAGGGGAACAGCTTCCCATCCTGCGTTATTCCCTTTCCTACGCTTTTAATGATGTGCAAGCTCCTTAGCCTTGGGCAGATTATTCTTCCGTGAGTTCTATCTCTGTGCAGCACTTGCGCTGACCAACTTCTTCCCTAGTTTGATGGAACTCGGTTAGTATAGGGACTGCGTTTACCTGTGGCATCACAACGAGCCACTATGCATGCTCAAGTGAGCTTTGGTAATTAAAGCTACCACTTCGACCTACCTACCTATCTTGCAAAGTTTATTGATTACGGCGACCACAATTGCCCTGTATTGGTCTTAAAAGGGGCACATTTAAGTCACTTATTTTTGGGGATATTTTACTTACTTTTTAATCGTTCTGCGATTCATACTATAATCGATATTCGTGTGCGACAAATACAGTGCTCTTGACAGTACATGGGTTGACGTTTCCAGTCTACGAACAGGTTAGAATTTTAGGACGTCTTTCTAGAGTGTATTTCCGCAAATGAAACTGCCTGCAATACCATCTTGGTCTTACGGCTTTTTGTGTTTTCTTGAAAGAAGTAAAATCTGTTTCTGGAACACACACAGAATTCCTGACTGTCGGTTGAACTGCTTTTTTTATAATACGATCTTGAGGAATACATTTCTGGTCATATGATTGTCTTGGCTGGTGTAATGCAACTTGTTTGCATAAATATTTGATGCATACAAAATTGAATATCTTTGTAAATAAATATACAATATTTTTTCTCTAATGCATGCATACAAGCATACATGCATATATGTGTTTGTATGTGTTATAAATAAATAAATTATCAAATAATAGAAGAGCATATCACACAGCATATCTTTTATAAGAGAGCATAAACGTATGAAATTTATTCATTAATTTGAATACAAATTTATGCACAACATTCACATTGGAAATCTTAAAGATCTTGGCCATGGAAATACTAAATATTTATTCTTGAAAAACTTGAAAAATAAATTTAAATTTAAATAAAGGTCTCTTTATATGTATGTATGGTATCATACAAATAGATACGAGCAAAAATTTATTTGCCTTACCTGTAGCTTAACTATGTATCTCTTTTGGTTTGTATTTCTTTGTTCCATTCTACCATATATGTACATGAGGTTGTATGTTAAATAAGCTTTTAAATGAACGAGATATTCATATGCATGTACTTATTTGCTATAAATTATTGTTATATGTGTTAATACATACCAAAAATAATTACTTTATTTATTTTATTTTTCCATTGTTGCGAAGCCTTAAAGCAGGCTTTAGATTTTATAGAAAATTTCTCTCTCTATCTCATTCTCCCTGTATTTATTTAAGTAATTACAATGTATGTGTTTAGCTGCAAGTGTATGTGTGTGTGTGTGTTATTAGTTTAGTAATGATTGTATTAAAATGCCTTTCATAAGGCTGTTGTACAATCTAAGTTTGGTTGCTCATGTTGTTTTTGAACGCCTTAAATTATGTTGTAATATACATACATACATACCTATTTGCATGTAAAAACGATTTAATACATGCAAATAATTAATAAAATCTTATTAATTTGTTACTTTAAATACTACAGAGTAATGAAAATAGTTAAGACATTGCTATCTAGGAAATCACAAATAGAAACCTTTTAAAGCCTGTGGCTATTATAATTAAAATGTGTACCAAGACCAAAATTAATGCAAATCAAGCATAAGAGATACAAATAATAGCAGCTTAAAGGATTACACGAAAGGAGAAAAGAAATTAATTATTCTACACAAAATTTTATGCAAATAAGACTTTTTTATGTAAAGCCTATGTCTAAAAGTATGCTGTATTATCATTAGCAAATCTAATTTACAAATATTAGTGATTTAATTAATTCAACACAAAATGTTAATAAGAAAATATTCATATTTTTTTTAAAGGATAATAATGATAACAAGAAATATTACAGATTCACGCAACTTACATAAGTACATTTATTATAAAAATGTTGCATACTTTTAGAGCGAAATTAATTTTAATCACTACTAACTAGTTAAATTGACCAGGACTATATAGGAGAGGACTATAAATAATTATTCAACGTTCATTTGGAAAATTATTTTAAAAATGTTGCATACTTTTGGGATGAAATTAATTTCAATAACTGCCCATTAGGTAATTTGGCCAGGGCTATATCAGTAAAGGACTATAACTAATTGTTCAATGTACATTCGCAAAATTATTAAAAAATGTTGCATACTTTTGGAATGAAATTGATTCTAATCACTGCCCACTAGGTAATTTGGCCAGGGCTATATCAGTAGAGAACTATAAATAATTGTTCAACGTTCATTTAGAAACAATAAAAAAATGTTGCATACTTTTGGGATGATATTGATTTTAATCACAGCCCACTCGGTAAATTGGCCAGGACTATATCAGTAGAGGACTATAAATAATTGTTCAACATTCATTTGGAAAATTATTAAAAAAAAATATTGCATATTTTTGGGATGAAATTGATTTTAATCACAGCCCACTCGGTAAACTAATTAGGACTATGTCAGTAGAGGACTGTAAAAATGTATTTAACGTCTATTCGGAAAATTATTGTTGCATATTTTTGGGGTTAAATTGATTTTTATAACTACCAACTAGGTAAACTAGCCAGGACTATCAGTATAAAAAACTATTTAATGACCATTTGGATTTAAAAGCTGATCTTATTGTGGCATTTTAATGCATACATGCTTACATTAAGGGAAATTATTTGCTTTCAAAGGTTAGCTTCTTACAACAGCCATATTTCGTGCGTAAATTTAGCCTCAAACTGAAGAAACATACAGATTAACGTTTAAAAATATTCTTCCTGACAATTAGTTTTTCTCAGAAGAAACATTTTTTTTGGCAGATTTCTGGAAGCGTTTTTTTTTTTCAAAATGTCACAGCTGAGGTTTGAACCCATAGCTCGCACCTAGAAATTGAATCAACAACCCACTATACTAAGGCAATCTTGGTGTTACCCCTATGTCAGTCAGAAGAAAGGTGTCATAGAATAGGGTGCTATACAATCCAATCCAATGTCCAGGCTAAAACATCAAGAGCCTGTTGTCTGGGAAAACCTGATCCCATCCTAGACTAATTCTGACTTATGAAATGTTCCTTGTGCCAGCTAACCTATCAGCGGACTATTTATTCAAGAAAGCTTTTTCACTTCACAGACAACGTGAGATAAAGACAGAGGAAATGGTATCACACTTCTGCATACCACAGCAGCTACTACGTAAGTCTTGATGCAGAAGACAGAGTTTTCTCTCATGAGAGCCATTGAATAATTTATCGCTACTGTTTCAATCGTATGACTTGATTCTAACCGGTCTTTTTAAAGATGAAAAAGCATTATCGAGGAGAGTCAGAACCAAATTATAGGACAATTGTATTAAAAATTCTTTTCATTCCATACATGGGAACATAATGCCTCCACATATAACTTCCACTTCATTTCAGCAAAAATAATTTGAAATCTTTCAAAAAAATCAAATCAAATACCCTTTGAATATTAAAAATTCGTGAAAAGTAGGCTTTGCTTGTTTCATTATATTCTGCGCCTACAAGCATGTTATGAATTTTTTAAAAACTAATAATGGTTATGCTTAAAGAAACAACTTCCTATCAAATGTTTTTTCAATAATGACAGCACATTATTAGACTCAGCCTATATACAGAACACAAAATAAAACGAATTCCATTGAAAGTAGGCTTTAAAGTTTCATAAAATATGCTGCCCGAAAGTATGTTATAAAATATATGCCAAAAATTCCTATTCTCTTGTTTGTGCTTCTTGTATGTGTAAGCCTATATATATATTGCATGTCTTTCGGCTTTAACAAGCCAGGATATTCCCAACTACACACACATATTAACTAATTTCAAAAGATAAGTTTTAAACAGTTTTAGGTTTTTTTATTTCTTTTTTCCAATTTTTTATTCTTAACAATTCTGCTTCCCTGCTTTCTTTCCTTTTCTCTCCCTGACTCTTCTGGTTGTGTTTGCCTAGTTCCAGTAAAAAGTTTTCAATAAACTCGTACTTTGTATATTCATTGAGAAGAAAAACTAAACTAAAGGAACATGGATGCGAACAGGATTCTAAGGATTATTTTAAAGTGCTTTTGGTTGGTATCCGAATACCAGGCTATAATAAGATTTTCTCTAGAAAAGTGTGTGTGTGTAGGTTTTTCTTCTTGATATTTTGTATTTTCATCATCTTCATCATCATCTTGTCGTTGAGCAAACATTTTCATGGACAACTATGTATGTGTTCGAAAGTATATGTATGCGAATGGCATCAGCAGCAGGATAAAGTTTTCCAGTTTAGTTGAGAAATTAAGTCAGTAGTGTCTAAACTAGCAATAGAACGTAATTAATTTAATACACACACCAAAAATAAGAAACAGAAAACGAGAAGAGAAGAGACGTTCTTATTCAAAGTCTTTAATTTCAGTCTTTGGTTTAAATGATATTTTAAGGGATTATATACCCGTATAACTAAGAAAATTGTTTAAAAACTTTAAAACTTAAAACTAATAACTGTAATAATAAACTGTTGTGTAGCATACTTTTAGGTAAAAATGTTTTATTTTTAAATACTTTCTTAATTCCTTAATTAAAAAGATGATGTCGTATTAATTTAATCCCTCGATGAAATAATAAATTTTCATAACTAAGCCTGCAAAAATATGTGTTTTATTTAGTAAAAAATCATTGCCTACTTTATGGCTTCTTATAATTATATATCATTGCATACTTTCGGTCATAAAATTAATTTTGGAAGAGGACATACAAAGTAAATATTTCAATTAATTTCGATTAACTTCTGAATGTAATGCATTGAATGCATTGTGATAGCAATTTACAAGAGGGTGTGGGACCATACGGCATTATTTATAATGAGACTGAGAACCTTCATCTGAATTTCGTATCTTTTACAAATAATTGGTATTCATTTGCTAACTTACGCTGTATAAATCCAAGTTTCTTATTTAGTTTTCAATTCATTTTGATTTCATTAAATATTTTAAGTTTTATTTAATAAACTGTTGTGTAGCATACTTTTAGGTAAAATGTTTTATTTTTAAATACTTTCTGAGTTTCTTAATTAAAAAGATGATGTCGTATTAATTTAAACCGTCGGTGAAATATTTAATTTTCATAACTAAGCCAAAAAAATATGTGTTTCATTTAGTAAAAAACATTGCCTACTTTAAGGCTTCTTATAATTATATATCATTGCATACTTTCGGGCATTAAATTAATTTTGTAAGAGGAAATATGGAATAAAGGGGGTGTGTGATCATGCAGCATCACTTATGCTGAAACTGAGAACCATTATCTGAATTTAGTATCTTTTACAAATAATGGGTATTCATTTGCTAACTTACGGTATTTATTTCTTTTTGTTTTCATTAAATATTTTAAATTTTATTTAAATTTTCCCACTTATAAAAATTCATTATTTTAATATGTATTTACTTTACCTTGCAGGTAATTTGTTTAATATCCCATGAATATGGCTTGTAAGTATTTTAAGTATTAAAAAATAAAGTTTTCTTCATGCATTTAATAGATGAAATCCTTTAAACTCATCTAACCATTCTTCAAATCATTTCTATACCCACTGCAGATTTATTCAAGGCCTTAATGAATGTTCTTCTCTATACATTGTTAGGCTTAAAGTTCTACATACACACATGCATTCAAAACATACACACTCTTTCATATGTATATATTTGAATGCATGTGTACATTGTTTTCCTATTTTTTTTCTATAAAATCTCTAACTTTCATTACTCATATGGTGTAGAAAGAACAAGAATAATAACAACAACAACAACATCAATAACTACGTATGTATGAAGAGCTCAATAAAAAATGCACTTTATTTTAAAGCACACACACACTACTCGCAGTACTACACTCCCACTATACTCTACTCTGCTGCTCTCATAACAACGTTAGCAGCAATAAAAAACAACAACAAGAATTTTACTCACACAATAGCACCATAAAATCTAAATCGAAAGAAAAAAATAAAAATTTTTCTCCAACAACACTTTGCAAGTAGCAATAGTACTCTCGCCCACACACACATATGTAGTACATACATACATATGCACATATGTACACACGTGCGAACTATTATTAAAATATTATGTTACCTGTTCCACAGCCATAACACTACGCTGAGTAAACAACACAGCCATTAAAGGCATACTCTTGACAAAAGAGAGAGAGAGAGAGCGGTAGAAAGAGACGTAAAAAAACTGAATTGATAACACAACACAAAATGAAATGGAAAAACTGGTAACGTTAGTGTTATATACTAGCCATCCGTGAATATGATAGCCTAGGTAGTCAGCTTCACTAGGTTTATTATCCTGTAGAAAAGCACGATTTTGAGCCTATTAAACGTAGCCTCAAAGTGTCTCTACAATTTCTTTCCTTAAAATTTTCTGTATTTCAAGAATTTTGGTTAGCTTTGGAGCCTAAGGCTGATCTGATTTTTTGATGTCCTTAAAGGATGCGTTCTCGAATAAAACTTTTTCTAAAAATATTTAAATCTTGGATTGATATTTCAGGGCAAATATGTTACGAACAATTTTGCAATTATAAGCTTAGTTTGGTTAGCTTGTTTAAGTTTTAATGGGTAAGAGAGAAGCACAGTTTGTTACAATGCCCACCCTCAATCCTATTTGGTAACCATACTCGTATAGTATCCCTCTCAATGCTTCTGGCTTGACGAACGCCACGATTAGTTCCTGCTTAGCTTGGTTTAGTTCCAGTGAGTAAAAGCACAATATGTTGTACTGAAAGCTGTCAATTACATGTGGCTTCCATATAGTGGCCCTCTCAAGCCTTTTACCTTGACAAAGTCCACGATGCTGCTCTTTGCTAGCAAGATTAACCCCTACCTAGTTCTTGATATCTCCGGGATGTATTAACTTAGTTTCCAAGTATAATATCTGGTCCGACCATTCATTCTCCTCATCATAAAATCTACATATTGGGCTCTAGCCGAACGTTATGTTAAACAAATGCTTTTGAATAGTCTGCAGCATAATGCAAATCTTTTCGTATTGGTAGCTTTTTAACACATGATCCCCTTAGAGCGATTTCGTTTAAAAACAGTATTCGCCGCTCTGCATGTTCCCTTGCGCTGAGTATACTCTTCCAAACGTTTCTTTTACTCTAAAATTGCTTTTGCTCGTATAAAAGGATTGTAAGCACCCCTCTTCTTGAGCTTAAAAAGGTTTCTGGGCCTATAAGTCGTGTGTAAGCATCGCTCTTCTTGCGATTATCTGTCTGCTCAATGAAGTGAATTTGTAGATTACCTGGGATCAGTGAGAGATCCTCCACAGCTCATGCTAATGATGCCACAATATTATCCTCGTAATATACAGCATAAAACGCTTGGCATTGGTGTCCATAGTATTCTGTTAAACCATTTACAACATACATGGCACGAACTCCAGCAGTGTTGTTATCAGCAATAAGCGGATCATATCCAAATAGAAGTCAGGGGCTACTGGCATCATCACTGTCATACCAGTCAATAGTATGGGGACAAGTTGATCGAACTCGCAGCATCAACCTCACTGAGACCTATGCAAGTTAGAATGAACTCATAAAGGTTATGATCGCCAACGAAGACCAATCGTCCATCGGCTTTCGAATTTCGATTTCCTAAGTCAGCATTCCGTATGTCTTGGAATACTTTGTAGTTGCCGTATTCCAGTAGGTAGTGTGTTGGCCTATTAGACGTGAGGCCTCGGTTCAATCCCCAGCTCAGGCATCAAAACGAAATATGAAAAAATATTTCTTCGGCGACTGCCTCTCAGCAGATTTCTGTCAAAAGCTCGGAGAGTAAATAAAAAACTTGCCATGAAAAGTTTCTCAAAAAAATTTGTGGTTCGGAGTCGACTTTAAACTGTCGGTTCCGCCGCTCATGTATAAAATTAACACCCCCACAACGGAAATGGTGTGAGAAACTAGGTCGTAATCCCGACGGAAGGGTTGTATGTGTTTGGAGTACTTTTAATGGGTTTTACCCAAAATCCTGGTGCCTTTGTAAACACAAACAAACTTGTTAAGGCTTCAACCATAAGTAATGTAGTGATTGAGATCGTGAGTGTGTAAATAGGGTCCTCAATCAGATTCCTTTTTAGAATTTCTTATACTATGTTCAGATATGCACTTTTATTGAGTCAACATTCGGTTTATTGAGTACAATATTTTAAGTGTTCAAACATAATATTATACGCAGTTCAGCTGCTTATTCAATTTTCATTTGACTGTTGCTAAACAAAACAGCTGGTTGTTTCAACATTGTTTTTTTCGTTCCTGACATTTGAGTTGTCAAATATCAACAGAAAGTGTTCGGATAATGTAATATGCGCACTGAACATACTTATGACAGTGCTGTATTTTAAGTTTTACTCAATATTATAACAATTTGCGTATTTATTGCGCAAAATTAATTGAAACTTTATATGAAATATTGAGCTCATTAATGGCGTTTATTGCGATTTACGCAATAAAGGTGCATATCTGAACACCGTATAAGCATGTGTTTATGAGAGTGCCCTGAACTTAGGGATAGATGTCATCAGTGTTTGGGTGACAGAAAGTTTGCAGATCTCAGCATGGTTTCGCCTGGAACTCGGTGTGGTTCCAACCCACCACCAACCGATCATGACAAGTGGTCTTGCCTCACACTGGGTATCACAATATGGGACATATGGCCACCGAGTGATCTTGCAAGGGAACGGCAAGTTACCCGCTAAACTATCTTAGCATGTGTTGATTAATGATGAGCAGTATTATGAAGAGTTTTAGGCCAGTTTCATACACCAACACAAGATTTATAAATACACACTACTTTTTAGATCGTAGGGTATTAAAACAGCAACGACAACAAACATTCAAGTACGAATATATGTATGTATGTCTGTAGTACAATACTCACCTGAAAACTAAATTTTCCTAAAAAAATTGATTCCCATCGCAAGTATGAGTGTAAGAGGAGCAGTGGAGTTGAGTGTTATGCAGTGTATGTGTTTCAATTTTAATAGATTGTGTATGTATATGTATGTGCGTATCCGACAATATTTATGTGTATGTGTATATATACATGTATGTGTACGTGTACATTTTAGCGGATATTGAGTTTATGCTTAAATTGACAATTTAATATAAAAATTTTTTTTGGAAATTTTTTCTAAACGTTTGAATGTATATGAATGCAGTATACGTACGTACATACATACATACAGTGGCTAGTGTTTCAGCAAATATACATGGCTTCACGGTTATATCTCTTTCATAACGTCATGGAAAAAATGGTGGAAAATAGAAAAATATTCCAGCGAAAATAATAAAATGTTTTCAGAGTATGGGGACGCAACATTTTTTTCCTTCCTTCTCTAGTAGTTGAGGCTTTATCAATAGAACGAACATTGCAGGCTAAAGTTTATTTTTTTCCGAAAAAACAAGAAATAATTTTTAAAATGTGTGAAAATTTTTAGTTTCAGTTTGTTTTTTTATAGGGGAATAGGGGAGCCAGAGGCAAAGTACATTCAATAAAATTCTATTTTGTCAAATAAAATTGAAAGCAAAAAAAAGGCAGCAAAAAAATATCCAAAAAATGAATTGTTGTAATGCGTTTTATTGTATTTCTTTTTTTTCTGAAAATGGCAAATAAAATGAAACTACAATGGCGTTAAAAAGAGAAAATAAATAGAAAACGATTTCCATCGAACAACAATTAAACACAATTGGAAAATATTTTAAATATTTTAAATCGAAGAAGAAAAAACAAATCAAACAATTTCAAATTCGTATACGTTAAACAGACCATTTATGTTAGAAACAAAGAAAAAATTAATATTGGAGTTCTGGTCAATTCACAGCTCATTTTTCAAATATTGTTTATTGCAAAATTTAAATTCTTTTTTGGTTTTTGGCAAATATTTTATGACATAAAACATTCAAATGAAATTTCCAATGTTATTTACAAAAACCCAAGCTGATTTAGGAAACAAACATGCCAATATCACACATGATTATTAGCATAGTCATGGGGTATACATACATACATAATTGGTCATTACAACCCTTCAGTCAGGATTACGACCTAGCTTCTCACACCACTTATGTTGTGTGCGTTACTTTTTATACATGTGTGGCGGGACCTACAGTTTAAAGTCGACACCCGAACGACAGATTCTTGAAAAACTTTTCATGGCAATTTTATTTACTGTTAGAGTTTTTGCTAGAAATCTATTGAGAGGAAGTCGCCGAAAAAATATTTTTTCGTTTTGATGTCTGACCTGGGGTTTGAATCGTGGCCTCGCTTCTAGTAAGCCAGCACACTACCTACTAGACTACGGCGACATCAATCATGGGGTATAGTCATTAACAACTCATTTACCATCATCATGAACACAGCGCCTTAAAAAGTACCAATTTATAGTACCTATGATATATTGTCCCCAAACCATCAGAGCCTTTTGGCTGCGTATTGTCTGTTCAACTTTGATTTCATTATTTCAGTGAATTGGTAATTGAATTCATGTTGCACTTTTCGTGCGGCTTGCCACTGCTTAAATATACGACGGAGACATCTCTTTACAAAGTTTTGAATCTTTCTCTGGAAATCAGGAAATTATAATTATTGACACCAAGTCTGGACTCTATAGTTTTTTAGAGCAATAGCCTTGAAGGAGGCATTATAGGGATGTCCTATAAAGTTTGTATAAAATGTCCCAATGTATTGAAGTCTCATTTGGCAACCACGGAGGTTGTGTTCTGAGATCTTTTTGAAAATAGGGATTGATCCGTCATTTTCAAGGAATGATGGGCCATTAGAGTAGTAAACAGCTAATCTAAATCCTTTAAAATTGTGTTCCAAGCCTTTGTAGTCTTAGATGCAATAAATAAAGCACAAAGACCTCAACGCCGTAGTCTAGTAGATAGTGTGTTGGCTTATTAGACGTAAGGCCACGGTTCTAACCCCAGGTCAGACATAAAAACGAAATATGAAAAAATATTTCTTCGGCGACTAAATAAAATAAAACTGCCATGAAAAGTCTGTAGGTCCCGCCACTCATGTATAAAATTAACACACACAACCTGAGTGGTGTGAGAAGCTAGGGCGTAATCCTGACTGAAGGGTTATAATAGCCAATTATGTATGTACATATGTATGTATGTATGATCTCAAAACTTTTACGAAATTCTGCAATTATTAACAGAAAAATTTTCACTGAAATTGGCCTGTTAGTGTAGTAGGTGGTGGGCTAAACTATTACTATGGGAGTTGTAGGTAGGATTACTACTAATACTGTTTTACTAAAGACTGTTCAAATAAGTAGACTATAAAGTCTTTGTAAAATATATTAAAGACTTTATCAGCATATTTGCTTTTTCTTACTAAGGACCTCGTAACCATTTCTCTAACACTGAAGCCTACTCCTTTTACAATATTGTACGAATTTTTTCTAAGTAATCCTTGAACTCTACTCTAAAGTTTCTTCATTGCTTAGTCTATAACAAAGTGAATACATTGCCACCTTTTTCGTTTGCCTTACATTTTAAATCTTGAAAATTCAATCTTAGAACAGAAGTACATCTAGAATATATTGCCTACATTTAGGCACGTACAACAAAAAAATCCTAAAGTATACATAAAAGGTAAACAAGTATTTCATCCCAAGTGAATGAATAACACAAAATCAACATGAATTTTCTAAAACACTTTCACAATTTTTTACACAAAATACGACAGTATTGATTAGTACTTATGAATTTAAATACCTGTCAAGAACATAATTTTAATTAAATTTGTTTGATACCGAAAAACACAAATTCAAAAAACAATCATAAACTAAGGCAAGAGAGAGACAAAGAGAGAGAAGGAGAAGGAAAAAATAAACAAAAATCTTAAATAACTTATACAAATACAAACAAAAGTAAATGCTACCCGTACACATACATACTCACTCATATTCCTACATATACCTGCTACAACTACGATAAAATATTTGCAACATTTACTGATGATTTCATTAAGTAATGAAGTGTAGAGAGTATGTAATCAAATATACGCACAATTACTCCTGCCATATACATACACATGTAATATGCCATTTTCCTAGCTAAAGAAAGTATTTAATTTTGTAAATTTAATAATGAAATAAAGCTCCCTCCCCCAACTATTCGTTTTTACAACACACATACGTAGTTATACATACAATGGTTTACTTTCGACCGACCAGGTGTAGTATTTATGTTTTTGTAACTGAATGGTCATTAAAATTTTCTAAATGCAGAAATTAAATATCACAACACAACCTTCATTAACACATACATATATGTATACACACACTCATATAGGCGTTTATTGGTGTGTGTGTAAGGACTTAAACTTAATAAAGAAATTTTTAAATTTATTTTTTTATACGGCAAATAAAACCAAAGCGAAGGTAAAATACAGACGCACTCCTTATGCATTAGAAGTTGTATCCATAAATTCCAAGCCACTAACTTTAATAACTTAAATAAGGTTGAGTAGATAGATATGAGTGTATCTGTGTATGCGTGTGTGTGTATAGGTAATATGAGCATATTTGCATAATATTTGTAGTACTACTCCACCTACATACATGGCCATTACTTTCAATCAACATGAAAATGCTATTTTACAGTGAAGATGAAAACAGTTAGTTGCGGAAAACAGGTGGTTAAGTCAAATAATTCAGGTTTGAATCTGTGGTAAGGATCGAATCTGTGCTAAGGATCAAGTCTGTGCTAAGGAAAATTCTAAACCCAACCTGTGCTAAGAAAAATTCTAAACCGAGGCTTTCGAATTTCCATTACGAAAGCCTCTTGACGGCAACTTCATTCTCCATACCACATACATACATATATATTTGGCCGTTACAACCCTTCAGCCAGGATTACAAACTAGTTTCTCACACCACTTATGCTGTGTGTGTTAATTTTATACATGAGTGGCGGGACCTACAGTTTAAAGCCGACTCCTAACGACGGATTTTTTGAGAAACTTTTCATGGCAATTTTATTTGACGCTCAGAATTTTTGCGAGAAATCTACTGAGAGGAAGTCGCCGTAGAAATATTTTTCTTATTTCGTTTGGTTGGAGATATCTGACCTGGTATTTGAACCGTGGCCTCATGTCTAATAAGCCAACACTGTACCTACTAGACTACGGCGACTTCGATATAGTGAGCCGCTTAATATAGGTACAGACGGACCGCTTACAGTTGCACTAACTAGATTCACAAACTTCTTATCGTGGGTTTAAAAATTCCATGAAATACCTATTGAAAGGTGCCTACTAACTCTGACAATTCCCATCATTAGAGCCACACCTTTGATATCTAAAAGTCGCTCATTATCCGTAACTTGTTACCCCCCTGATTGCCTACAGATCGACATCGTGATACCACTCATTTGCCAACACGAGCTACATATTATTGAGAAATGTAATGGACTGAAATATAGTAGTTGAGGTTAGGCAAGTAGCTCGCCCTTAGCCACTTAGCTAATTCTGAGAACACTTTGTACATTTGACATCGAGTTTAATGCTTAAGGTACTGCGATGATGACGTTTCTATCATTAAGTATTACCACAGTCTTCTTGCTGTGAATCTTGGTATTCAAGTTGAATAGGACTTAAGATTCCAACATTAAAGTCTCATACTTTACCACTATCCGTGACTGAACTCAATCGCTTCTTATACAGTAACATTTCATTATGATCGCCACTGTATGCTATCTACCCCAACCAGGCCTTAACCCCTTTTCTAAAATGTTTCTATATAAGCGTGTATGTACCGTTGTGTGTGTATATTTTGTTGTTAAGTGAATAAAGAAGGAATACTTTGAAATTAAATGGTGTGTGTATGTAACTCATCATCACTATCAACATGCGAATAATTTATACATAAACACGCATTTACATATGGATGTACACACATATATGCTCTCCCTCTCTCTCCTTTCACAGTATAGAGAGACATCCTTAGTGTGGGACATAAATAAATTTTGGCTTCTAACATTTCTGCCACAGTAAATCATCATTTGCATGATTATTAACAGGAGGTCAACATGAAATGCGCCAAGATGGTAGGCAAACAATTTACATACAAAATAAAGAGACACGCATACATACCTACATATGTTATATGTTTGTATAATATAGTGGTGTTGCTAAAGATGTTTATATGCAAATATATCCTTACACATACACATACACAGGAAGAGAGAGAGAGAGAGAAAGGAAAACTTATTTTTATTATTTAAAATATTTCTCTTCGTAATATCATACATTTACAGTGTTTATGCATATGGCCTGGCCTGTATTTTATTACAGAACCACACTTTACTGTTGAATGATAAAAAAAATCAACAACAACTCAGCTCATTTTCTTAACTCTGGGGAAATAAACAAACACATACACGCACACACACACACACACATTTGTGTTTTTTTGTAATATATTCTATGACATTGCCAGCACTATGGAAATATTAAGTTCTTGCAGGATGGCTGAGGGAACAAGGGAATGAAAACAAATTACTTGATGTAGCTGAAGATGTCTATAAAGTTTCCAAAGAAGTGAAATTAATGTGACCAACTGTGTTAACATTTTGCTGGAAGCAGCATTTGGTTTACTCGTGCGTTTGACATATGCACAGCACAGTTGAATAAGATATTCTGCTTATAACACCCTTTGGGTTCCACTGTACAATCGATCTTAAACGGATTTGCTGTAAAGAAAACAATATGCAAACATCGGGATAAAATAACGACACTTGAAGTCTTTGTAGGCCACAACAATAAGAGTCTGTGTGACCATCTTTTAATATGTTTTCCTTCCTTAAGCGGCTTTGTACTGCCCCCAATCATCTCTCCTTAGTGTTCTTATTATTTTTTTTGCTTCACTAACCAAGTGTTTACAGTTAATCAGGCTATTGGGCTACTGCTGTAGCATGTCCAAGGATAATAAATGTGCTCTCTACCCTTGCAGTCGCTGTAGTCTAGTAAGTAGTGTATTGGCTTGTTAGACATGAGGCCACGGTTCAAATCCCAGGTCAGAGATCTCCAACACAACGAAATATGAGAAAATGTTTCTTCGGCGACAGTCTCTCAGTAGGTTTCTGACAAAAACTCTGAGAGTACAATAAAATTGCCATGAAAAGTTTCTCGAAAATCTGTCATTCGAAGTTGACTTTAAACTGTAGGTACCGCCACACACATCAGAAGTGGTGTGAGAAGCTAGGTTGTAATACTGGCTGAAGGGTGAAATTTTAGTGGGTGTTGTAATGGCGCTGTGTATACGCATTGAACTGAGACTCTCATATTGATACCTTTTTGGTAAATGCTTGTTGTACCAAACTATTCAAGCAGGACTTCAATTGATTTAAATGAAATACAGGGGAGCTAATTTCCATATCCAACCCAAAATCTTTGCTGCTTACCTGCAGTGACTTTGCACGATTCTAAGTGGAAGAGTGTTGTGAACATTACTATTGATTTTCTAGCACAGTTAAAGCTTTTTGGTGCAAAACCTCATATGAGAATATCAGCACTTTTATTTATCAGTAGGGTAGTGGTTACCGTCTTCTATGTCCCAGATCATTGGGGAATCATCGTTAATGAGCAAGCAGACAAGCTTGTGAGGAAAGGAGCTTCCACGCCACTGAAAACCAATGTGCGTCTCAGGAAAATTACAAGAAATTCTCACACTAAGCTACACTAAGCCGGCCTGATAATGCCAGCCCCATGGCCATGTTAGCATACATTACGTTAGTAATTTGTTGGGTTTGAAAGCATACTTATGACTAGAAAGCTAAGCTCCATTGAAGGAGTGCTGTTGTATGTGAAGTTGCCGCCTATGATCCAGAAAAACTATTTTCGATGGCATCTCTGAACAAACTTTATGACTTTGCAAGGGATATGGAAAATAGAGCACTTTCCGGATTGTCTAAATTAAAACAAGACTGGCAGATGATTTTTAATGTCAGTGTCATCATCAGTTTAGAATACTTGAAGCCTATAACTCTTGTAGACGGAGAGAATACTTATGGCCACAAAACTTATTAAAACTCCAGTGAATGAATGGAATTTTATACGAACTTAGTTTTTCTGATGCTGTGGAAAGAAGCCCCCAAACCGCTGACGGGGCCAGAATTCTTCTGTGGAGTGGGAACGGGTGTTTGGAAAATTATAATCAACGAGAGGGGAGATAAAGAGAAGCAAAAACTTTTCTCAAACAAAGTGGGCTTGAGTCAATCAAAACATTTGTTGGAAAAGCACAATAAAAGAAGATTTGAGTAATCCATCAGTCTATCCAGGATTAACCTGAGATTGGTAACCACTCTTTTGACAGGGCACTGTGGACTCAACATGTTTTCCGAATGCGGCTTGCCTCGCGCTCAACATATGGATTCTGTGACTATGAGAATGAATATTCAAGACAAATTTTTGAAACCTATGTGGCATTAATGCATACCAGAAAGAAACACTTGCTTCCATATTAAGTGTTAGGCAGGAAATTGTCCTTGTTGACACCGAGCAACATTCTAAAGTTCGCCAGTGCAATAGTTTTAAAGGAGTACAATAGCTCGCATGGTCTTAGTAGGAAGAGGTGTACCTTCACGATCATAATAATAAAAACAACATCCTTACGATGGGAACAACATATTATAACACCCGCTCTCTTCATTTCCTCAACTTCTGCGGTCACATTGAACATGTTCCCTGCTCAACAACATCAAAATAGATTGGAAAACATGATGAAACACTAAATTAAGTTCTACACAAACTCATAATGTTCTCTAATAAAAACACAAAAACAACAACAACAACAACAACAACTACATTAGAGAGCATATGTAAAATAAATGTACCGATTTATATGCCTTAAACACACACTTCGTCTTAATGGTACACCA
This sequence comes from Sarcophaga carnaria, assembly GCA_958299815.1. Taxonomy (NCBI): domain Eukaryota; kingdom Metazoa; phylum Arthropoda; class Insecta; order Diptera; family Sarcophagidae; genus Sarcophaga; species Sarcophaga carnaria. Next base: position 12,641,885 of record OY283153.1, read on the forward strand.
ACATACGTACACTTTCATAGAAACATAATATATCCTGTCGATTTACTAACATATAAACATAAAAACAAACACCAACAACAACAACATCGAGAAGAACAAGAAACTAGAAAGTGTATGTGAATATTTATGTTGTTACACGAGAGCATCACATTTTTTACCTAGAACTTCTTGTACTACCTACCCTAAAGGAAACTTTTCACTTGTTTACAAACGAAGAGAGAAAACAAATCCTTTATTTTTCTAAAATTATTTTCTTACTCTGTTGTTGCCCCCTCTCTTTACTTCTTAACTAAACATGTTTAGGATTTAGCAAGGATTTAAAGTTTTTTCTACTAAGTTTGGAAAAGTGCGTATGTGTTGTCGTGTTAGGGCTTTTGGACCGGAGATTTTAGTTTTCTAAACTTCACACACACACATGTTTTTCTATTTTTTCAACACTCTATTGTTGTTGTTTAGTTTTCATTTCATTTAGAACCTTATCGGGATACAGAGTTTACAATTCTTTTCACAGCAAAATTATATGGCGAGGGTTGGGAGGAAAATTTTTGCAAAACTTTTTTTTCGATTTATTATTGAAATGAGTTCTACAGTCGAAAACATTTTGAAACACTGTATCTTGTATCTTTAAGTTGCCTTGGTACCCATCATGGATTTCTCAGATATCTTCAGGCACTTTGCAAAATTCTTCGAAAGATGAACACCTTTTCTAGCGCACGTATTCCAAGACTAGTGTGGAACCAATCAGAACTTCTGATATCATTAACCGAAATACATAAGTTCACATTTGAAATACGGGGTTTTAAAATAAATCAACTCCCGACTACATGCAGAAAAGTTTCTTCAGAGCAGAACTATCGTAAAGAAAATAGGTCTTCTTAGTCCTCAAGTTGACTATTTTACAACAGGCGTCTTCGAGGCAATAGTTACGGAATTTGTATTCAAAGTCTGGCTTAACTTGAAGGCGGCTCAATAAGCTGAAAGCCTATGTGTGTCTCAGGAAAATTGCAAGAAATTCTTAAACTAAGCTACACTAGGCCATGGCAGCCCCATGGCCATATTAGGGCACATTACGTTGGTAATCCATTGTGCTTGAAAGCATACTTATGCCTAGAAAGCTTAGCTCCATTGAAAGAGTGCAGTTGTATGTGAGGTCGCCGCTTATGATCCTGAAAAACTATTTTCGATGGCGTCTAATGATAGGTCATGTAAGGGATCTGGAAAATGGAACGCTTGCCGGGTTGTCTAAGTTAAAAAAGGACAGCCAGACGGCATTTGATGGTAGTCTTATTCTCCGAATTGAACAATTGAAGCCTATAAATCCTGTGTTATGAGCTCTTATCGCCATAAAATTTATTAAAACTGCAGTCAAGGAATGAAATTTTAAATGAATTCAGTTCTTCTGTTGGTGACAGACTATACTCCATGGCATCAAAGGCTATATTCGAGGTCTTTCTATGGGGTCTAGAAAATAAAACAATTGTTTGACAGCCTGTAACCTTTGTGTTCTGAGGGAACTCTTATCGCCATAAAATTTATTAAAACTCCAGTGAAGGAATACAATTTTACACGAACTTAGTTCTTCTGATGGTGACAAACTATGCTGCAAGGCATCCAAGGCTATATTCGTGGCTTTTCTATGGGGTCTAGAAAATAATTGTTTGACAGCCTGGTTGAGCCAGAAGTTCGCAAGATTTCAGAGAAAAAACCAGCATACTCCCCCATATCCATCTTCGAATCTTGCTAGAATACAGAGTTTTTTGTGACGACAAAGCCCTCAAACCAGTCGATTGTAAAGGACGGATACCTATCGAACAAATGCAGATTTCCCTCGTTTCCACAAAACCTCGGAGTATAATGGCCAATCAAAGAAGAAGTATAGGACTCTTAATATATTCTCTCTCTTCATTCAGTACTCTACTCCAAACTGGAACGCTCGATACTCATTAATAATAGTGTGGAGATTCTACTCGGATTGCTACGGAATTCAACAGTCTTACTAATGCTTTCGTAATTTCTTTTTTCAAACCTAACTCAAGAAATAACACCGTATCCCCAAAAATACTCAGTAGCAGCCAATTAAAGGTGGAAAACCTTGCTTGTGAGAGCATCTGCTACCAATACAGGCACCTTTATGAAGAAATGTTGGAACCAGAGATCAGCAATGAATCAGCTTTTCGCTACTCATAAGTACTCATGAAATTTTCAGTATGAGTGAGTCAATAGTATTGAAATTCAAATACTCTGATTCATTCGTACTCACCACAACATTGATTTACAAATACAAGTTGCAATGAGTATGAGTACAACGTTGACATCAAACTTATAACATTCGAAATATGTTTGATTCATACGCCTCATACTCATTCAAATTTATAAATTTAGAAAAATACTTATAAATGATTCGATTGATTCGAATCATTCATCAAAATTTACAGTCTTTGTTGTTGTTGCATTTACAAAAAAAAGAAGAAAGAAAAAGGCAAAGGCAGCAAGCAAATCAAACACACAACTTTCTAGTGAGTATTGTAGTGTTCGTACGCGGATCATAATTATTTTGTGATTCTTGTATACGATGAGTCATGGAGAATCGAAATCAATAACATCATACGTATTGTTAAGTATGAGTACCATGAGTATTTCAAACTTTGAGTATGAGTAGTATGAGTATGACATTAAAATAAGTATGAATGCGTATATGTATCAGAAATTATAACTATGATTCGAATCTACTCACCGTTTTGAATACTCAATGCTGACCTCTGGTTGGATCACAGTTGTGGCTCTTTTTCTCCTCCAAAAAAATATTTTTAATACACACGTGTACACTTTTGTTGGATCTCCAACACCCAATGTTAACTTTTAACTCTACCCACGCAATTCTACTGAGTTATGACCGAAAATTACTTGTTTTCTTTCTCTGTATTTATTGGTCCTTTTTGCATTTGTAGACGGTATATGGAAAGGCATTTTCTCCTAGCTGTTGTTATAAATGTCATCATGTTCACATGATATTGTAGTGTGAAGATTATTTTTATTGTTGTTGGGTTTCAAATGTACACACACACACTAACACTTGCACACATAATATTTATAACTTTATTAAAGGTACACATAGAGAATCTTTTTTTTTTGAGGGTACGTGTGATAATCCTGTTTTAAGCTTCTTTATTTTAATTAATACTGGTGAGGAAAAAGAAAACTTTCCTAAGGTAAGGTTATGTATGTAGATAAAGGGTGCGCATAGGTCAGGGTGTTGGCAGGATATACAGGAAAGGATTTGAACAAATTTCCATTTGGGTGTGCTTAATACAAGTGTATGAAGGGTTATCTTGGGGTAGAGGAGAGTTCTTATATTCATGGCTGTGGTTTTACAAATTAATTGCAAATAAAGTTAGCAGGTCTATTGGTAAACACGAAGGACACTTTGTTTGCTAAGAAGTCAGTTTAAATTTTGAACAGATTTTCAGGAAGGCGGAAAATTTTAATTTTCTCATCATTTAAATTTTTTCTCATAAGATACTGACTTCAAAATCTCAATATTTATGGCCGTTTATGGTTGAAATAAATGCCAACTAAAAAGCCGTTTAAGCCAGTGTACAGTTATAATCGTTATTATGCCACAAAAACCAAAGTCAACTGGACTAAAACGTTGCCATTAAATCTGTAATTAATGACTTGCCTGTTCAATTTCTCTTTGGTTGTCTGCTACAAATTTGATTTTGTCTACGAAAGTCATTTGTTTGATTTAAAGATTCAAAAACAAACAAAAATTAGTTCCGTCAATTATCGATAAACACATACATACACACACACACACTCGTATACACACATAAGTTTTTTTGAATCAGCATTCGACATTCATAAGCTCTTGCAAGTATTTCCTGGCAGCCATTAAATGTCATTAAGAAGGAGCTTAAGAGAGCGAGAGAGAGAGAATGGAGGGGGAGCCTAACTACACTCTGAATAAATAATAAATAACCTGACAGTCGATACATGACAAATTTGTAAGACAATTAGTTACCGTTAACATCTAACATCTATCTGTGCATGTACCACATATATGTACATACATATGCATTGTACATGTGGTAGTTATGTATGTGCCTGTATTTGCAAGATTATTGTATGATTGTTTATCTGATTATTATGTGTGTATGTATGTGTGCTAGTATTTAAAATGTTTTATTTGTGAAAACAAATTGACATTTTGGCACGACTGCCAACACTTGACATGCATCTAAACAGACTTTAAATTGCTTTAAACAATCCGCCTCCTATTATTTATAATTGTACCCTGAATGCCTTACGACACCTCTAATCTACTGTCCACCCCTCTTGCGAGATTTATTTGTAAAGCAAAAACAAAGAAAAACGCTTTTAAAAGCCAATCAAAATCTTTTGCTTTAACATTAATCGATATACACTGAAAGAAAAATTAGTTCAAATTACACTGAAAACTCAATTTCACAGTAAAAATAACTGAAAAAGGAGAACTAAGTAAGAAAAGTAAAGGAAAATGACAAGATAGTGGTAGAAAAGAAATAAAAAGTCTTCCCAACAGTCGACTAATGCTAGAGATGTAACTATCCGGATCAAAAATCCTATCAGAAGCTAGCTTCAGGAGGTCATTAAATCCTGCCTGAAGCACAGACGCTTAGCAAAGACGCAGAACAGACACAGAACAGGCACAACAGCGCACAACAGCCACTGACTGTGTCAGATTTTCAAGAAGCCTCAGAGGACAATTCCCAGCCAAGATGTCTATTTAGGTCCTAATTGATTCCTTATTCTGGGTCAATCCATGCCACGCCTTGTTTTAACGGTAGAGCCTGGGTTGCAATAGCCTGAAGTTTCAAAAATCTCCCCTATTTCGCCATAAAGTTTCCACTTTCTCATGTGGCCATGGGCCGAATAATATTTTTTCTTAATCTTCATTAAATTAGGGCAATAGCCTACAGGGATATAGGATCGCGGAATGTCCTCAAATGTAAGAAGGTGAATAACATTGACTCCAGGAATAGAGTGATGCTCCTTACCAAGGAGTGACTGGAGATGAGAAAGCGAATAATTTAGGTACTGAAGCCGAAGCATTACATACATAATTGGTCATTACAACCCTTCAGTCAGGATTACGACCTAGTTTCTCACACCACTTATGTTGTGTGTGTTAATATTATACATGAGTGGCGGGACATAGCCGAAGCATTGCAAGACCTAAATTTGGCTAAAAAAGTGGGCAGAAATGCTGCATCAACTATTATGGAACAATCTCACAACAGAAAGGATTACAAGGACACACTTGGGCGATCCTGATGTTAGGAAAACCTTACGTAAGACTGAATAAAGACGACTTAAGTGCACTAATGAGTGTCCTTCCACCAAGCAGAATATAGGCGTGGTAAATAAATATGTGTGTGTAGCTTCCGCGCTGACTAACTTCTTCGCTGAGTTTGGTGGAATTTGGTCAGTACAGAGACTGCGCCTACACATGGCATCACATGGCACCGCTATGCATGTTCAAGTGAGCTTTTGGTATTAAAGCTACCAGTTTAACCTACCTACTTACCTAGATAATTATAAACGCAGGGCATGTGATAAGGTTTTCGAAATAATGGAACACTTTTTATGTGTGGGAAACCAATATTTTATGGTAGCCACTATACTGAACAGAACGCACAATGCACAACAAGCCGACTTGATGTCTAAGGAATACACCTATTGGTATAAGATCTTGAATCCTATGTTCGGTTGCCAGCCCTTTAACCGAACAGCCATTCTGCCTATCTAATCATATTTACAGCTCCTGGGGAGGTCGTAGTGAATTATATGGAAGCTTTGGCCAAATATATCTGAAGTCGCCTTAGTCTAGTAGATAGTGTGTTGGCTTATTAGACATGAGGCCACGGTTCAAACCCCAAGTCAGTCATCTCCAACAAACCAAATAAGAAAAATATATCTTCGGTGACTTCCTCTCACTAGATTTCTAGCAAAAACTCTGAGCGTAAAACAAAATTGCGATGCCGGTTTCTCAAAAAATCTGTCATTCGGAGCCGACTTTAAACTGTAGGTTCCGCCACTCATGTATAAAATTCGCACACACAACACAAGTGGTGAGAAAAGCTAGGTCGTCACGCTGACTGAAGGGTTGTAATGATAAGTTATGTACGTATGTATGTAAATACACTAATTAGTGTCCCTACATCGAACTGAATATATACGTGGTAGATAATAACGAACGTAGAGCATGTGATAAAATCTTCCAAGCGATGTAACACTTTTTATTTCATTGCCCAGCTCTCCGACGCTCGGGATATCAATATTTTAGGGAAGATACTGGACATATGATGATGACTTAGGCATACACCGATTAGCATGAGATCTTGAATACTATGGTCGGTCTTTACCCTTTTAACCTGACAGCCTTCCTGCTCATTTAATTATCTTTGCAACTCCTGTTGAGATCGTAGTGATAGTCGAACTTTGGTAAAGTGTATCTACAGATCAGTATCCTTATATGAGGTTTCTAACATGGATTAGAGCTAGACTAAGTGGAAATGCTGTCCCTCGTATATCCACAGAAAGTCAGATTTGTGTGCCATCTACACAAATGTTTTTTCTTTACGAAACACTCATGTTATATGTTTACCTCCTGTCTCAATTGAATAAAAAAATGTTTCAACTTTTGTAAGTAAATAACTCCTACGACCTAATTTTTAGGCGGCACAAGGAATTCTCCGAGAATCTCCAATGTAACGCAGATATTCACTAGAACTCGAATGGGCTCTTAAAATATTTTCCTTTAATAACCATAAGTTCTCAATGAGTGTGTTCCTTACTAGTTTGTATGATGTCTGTCTCTTCCAGGCCTTGTCCTGCACATATTCCCTACACTTGAAGGGGACTCTAATGTTTTTTCCTTTAATGAAGATAAGGCATCCATGAGTTTGTTTCTCACTAGTTTGTTCGATGACTGTTTCTTCAACTTACTCCAGGACTTGCTCCTGATAGTGGCTTGATCAGTATTTTCTGTAATTGCCTTTGGGGGTTCCAGTTAATACAGTTTCTTGTAATATTATACTGGGGGACTTTTGTATGCTTCTCTGCATTCTCTATCTCTGTATTAGCCAGCCAACATTGGTTTTGATTGAATTTTCTTTGAGTGTTTTGAAATTGTTGTCATTCCTGTTAAAACTAACACGTGGGCTAAAACTCTAAAATTGTCTTGTGTCTTACATTTTGGACATTTAACATGAGGTTAAAAAAAAAACAAAAGAAAAAACCAAACGATAGAGACGAGAATAGACAGACAGACAGACAAAACATACCCGAGGTGGTCATAAAAATGTCGATTTGAAAATATATTATTGACTTGATAAATGCTCCCCTGTGGTTTAATTTTCGTTACGTTATTTGGACAAATTTCTTCTGTTTTTTTTTCTTCATCTGGTTTTTTAATGGAAACTTACTCTGCTTTACAACAATTTGCTACCAAATTTGCCACATGCAACACACAATTATTTAGATGTGGACTGCAAAAGCCACTAAAACAAAGGTATGCACAGAGAGAGAGAGGAAACTATGGTAATTTTTATTGGGGATTTCCATAAAGATTTTTATCAATCAAAAAAAAAAACACTGACATAGTTGGCAACAACACATGTGGCTCAAGCAAATATATTTACAAGATTTTTATTTTCTTGACTTTCTTCCTTTTGTTGTTGGGGCAACATACTGCAAAAGCAAACCATTTAACCAAATAAGCTTCCTTCCTTCCGTTTTTTACTCATACTCATGTACATACTCGTACATATATGCAGAGACAGCCAGCGAAAGAGATTTCAATTTTTTTTAAATTGTTTTTCTTTTATTCCTTTGGCTTTGTCCACGAGCCTCAATACGTGAGTGTTAATATGAGTTCGGGTAGTTTATGCATGTTTATGGCATTGAATGTACAAATGCAGCGTAACAAAGGCACGATTCAACAACACTGCTGGAAAATACAATTAGTATTGTTTGTTTTACTGTTGTCATTATGTATACACACACATAAACACAAATACAAATATATTTATTGTATGTACAGTGCAATACAATAACATGCATACACCTTTAGACAATCATTTGGGCTGTTTTGCAACGCAATAAAAAAGAACTGAAAACAAATGGTGCCAAAAAAAAAAGAATTTTATAACCTATACACACATACATTTACTTATATACATACATGTTCACCATATTTGTGTGTGTGCGTGTGTGTCCAATTTAAAATTGGGTGTAGAAAATTGTTAACGTGTGCTTGGCTCATTGCACCTGGGTACCCCATAACATGATATATGGCTGCCATATACAGCTTCTGCTCTACTCTATGGCTTGTGCGGCAATGAAAAACTCTTGGCTTGTTTATGCCCCATGCACCATGAAATTATTTTTATTGGTTATTTTGCTATTTTTGGCTTAAATTCTTGTTTTTTATATTGTTTTTATTACTATTGTTGTATTGCAAAATTGTTTCTCTCTCTCCTTCCCCTCTTTCTCTTTCTCTGTGCTTTATTTAAATCCCTAAAGGATTTAAAACGTATTAAAATTTTTCCATAAAAAAATTTATTTCAATGTAGAAGAAATCCCCTTGTAAAGTTTAGCTTAAAAAAACAAAAACAACACACACATTAAAATAATAGAAAAATGGTTATAAAATAATACCGTTATTTATATTTATTACATATTATGGCTTAAATAACCTGGTATTATACCATGACAGCCATACACATGTCGACCAATTTGTTTTATGCAAATAGCACGCGTTCGTTCGTTACAATTCAATTTCAATTTGTTTGTTTTTGTTTTTTTTTCTTAATTGAATACTCGTGTTCAGAACAGAATTTCCATTTATTGAGACACAATAATAATTGATTGTCTTGTTAATATTAGAAGCATGCAATGCTTAAATGGAAATTAATTGAGTTTTTATTTATTAAACATGCCAGCAGATAATGTTAAAGAAATAGGTTCGAAAATATTTTTTTTTTTTATAATGGAAAGAGGATACAGAAATACGAATAATTTTTCAATTTTGCAAACAAATAAGAGGTCAAAAAGACACCAGGAACATAAACTATTTACATAGAGTCTCCAGTCATACAGGCATACATACATAATTAGCTGTTACAACAACCCTTCAGTCAGGTTTACAAATAGAAATATTATTATGCCCCTACTAATTCGACGAAGATTGATGCGGTCCAGTTCAAAGGTTGTCATGAAATGCTTCAGCTGACATAAGAATTTCTCTGTGATAGTTCCGCAGGGTTTTATAAGGAATGGGATCCTTATCTCGTAGATGATTTATATTAACCTCCTGGTATTACATTATCGGCAGTGATCGTTCGGGCACTGTTTTTATTGTCCCAAGCCTATGACATTTATGTGTGTAAGTCATATGGATATGGGCAGAGAATAGTTTCATGAGGCAAACCACTACACTGTGTTAAAGATGCCACACTTAAAGCCGGAGAATTGCTGTATAAATCCAATGAGTGGGATTACCTAAGTTTTAATCATAGAGATTCAATACCGGATTCTTTTTCATCCATTCTCGTTGTTTATTTTCTACTTCTGCTTATTGCCCAGAATAATGCTGAGATATATGACCTCAGAAGACAATGGAGGTTTCACTTAATTTTGATATTCTGAAGGTATTCAGACTGTACTTAGGCAAAAGTAGTTTCGCTTGGTTGGGTCTTATATGCAAATTGCAATTCAGAGCTCATGGCTTCTCATTAATGAGTTCTGCAAGACCAATATTGTGGTGTATTTTTTACCTCCATCCATATATAGTCCATCAACATAATTATTAACAATGCCGTGGATATAATGATTAGGTTCGAGAGTAACAAGAGAGCAACAAAATTTCTTCAGCATTGAAGCTCGTTTGTCCCTTGTTGGCTACGTCAACCAAGCAAATCTGTTGCATATGAGGCTTGGTTTGAGTAAAATCAAACCTTGATGTGCGTTTTATATAAGTTTACATTTGAAATCACAAAATGGATACCCCTTTATATGAGATACAGCAGTGTAAGCCTTTGTTTTTGAGAAGTTGTCCTACAGATTTGCGGCTAATGCTTTGCTACTTAAGTCGCAAAGTTTTGGTTCAACACAGAGGTCAGAGTCACTACTTTAATGTCAATTGTTCACTTGAAGGATTACTTTTCCTTAGTTGAAGCAGGATTTAGGTTGTAATAGAGTAATAGCTACTCTCCAGGTCTTCAGATTTTTAAAACAATCCCCAGCCTCTTTCATAATGACTGGTTGTCTCAGCGACCCAAGAGAAGAAATTCAGTTTCATTTACTTTTTATTGAAGAGGCGGCGTGGTGTAGTAATTAAAATCTTTGACTATGTGTTCCAACAACCAGGTTCAAACTGCTACAACGGAAAGGTTTTAATTATGGCTTTCGAATTTTATAACTTAATGGGGCTTCAAATGGCCTTTCCAATAATTTATGTTTGATTCAATCAGTCAAACTCATGTCATGTTTATACATACATATGTACATACATAATTGGCCATTGCAACCCTTCAGCCAGGATTACGGACTAGCTTCTCACACCACTCGTGTTGTGTGTGTTAATTTTATACATGAATGGCGGGACCTACAATTTAAAGGCGATTCAGAACGATAGATTTTTGAGATTTTGCCAGAAATTTGCTGAAAGGAAGTCGCCGAACAAATATTTTTTCATATTTCGTTTTGATGTCTGACCTGGAGTTTGAAACGTGGCCTTATGTCTAATAAGCCAACACACTACCTACTAGACTACGGCAACTTCATGTCATGTTGAGATCAGCTAAACTCATGTCCAGTCAAGCGGTGGTGCCACTGTAAATATTTGCAAAATTAGAAATTAATTTCGATGATTTTTTTATTTAAATTTCATGCAGTGCTTGTGCTCTAGTACTACTCTAGTATTTTTAGAGTTCAGTAGATAGTTCTGTTTTTTTGTTTTGTTTTTCAAAACCAAATAAATCCGAGTATTTGCGTAAGTCGTTATGTGTGTATGAATGTGGTACAGTCGTTATGCCAATTGTTTTAATTTTTATGATTTTAATCGGACAAATTTATATGACTCCCGGTAGGAAACACCAAAAAAATAGCAGCAAATCGAAAACCAGGTACAAATAAACACAGAGAGAGAGAAGAGGGCAGAGTACATATAAACAAAAACAAGCCAACAAAACAATACAAACAAATGAACGTTAAAACTATGAAGAATAAACAATGGAAACTCCCCAGACAGACAAATAATAAAAACAAAAATTTAAATACACATACATGCATACATACATACATACATATGTACTCTATTTGGTTTTAGCACAGACACACACACACACTTAAAAGGCTTTTTAACCGCCACATGCAATAGATTTGTTTTGTTCTTGTGTTGCTTTTTATGGTTTTAGCAGTTGAGTTTGGTTTGTTTTTCTGTTTTTTTTTGGCAACTGCTGCCTTCCACTGTGAGGCATCATTTGTTTGTTGCATGAACATGAAAATCAACAAAATGGACAGACGCCAGAAGCCTGGTAGCGATAGGCGGACAGCTAGAGAGGCAGACAGACAAACAAACGGTTAGTCAAAGGCTTAAACAAATAAACCAAATTTGTCGTTTTCGCTAAAAAAAAAAATTACAAAATTTGGCTGATAGTGGTGATGGTGGTCAACCCTGTAGGAGAGCGAGGATGAGGAGAGTGTGTGTGTGAGAGAAAGAAAGAAAAATTAAGTTTTAAAAATAGTAACAGAAAAAAAAATCATTGGCAATCATACAATGGGCAACAATCACGGCCAACAACAAATAGACACACACACACACACACAGTAGCAGAGACCGAGACAGTAGGCTGCATTTGCATTTTGATTTGGAATCATAATTTTTGCCGCTCGTTGCAATAATAAATTCTTTTGTGACTTTGAACAAAATATGTGTTGCATGGCATTGTATTGTATACACACGGGTGTATTATTTGTTTATTTGTTTGTTTGCTTTGCCACCGTTGTTGCAAGCAACGTATGTTTGTTTGTTTGTTTCACTAGTTGGCTGACAGGCCGCTGCTGGTTTGGTTTGTTCATTCATTTGATTGTACAATTTGTTTTGTGGGACCTGTATGTAAACTCTTGACAGTCAATTTTTATTGCTTGGTTTCTAGATGTTGTTGTTCTCGTTGCTGTTGTTGTACCAGTTGTCGTTGCCACTGCTATTGCTACTGCCACTATTGTTTACCAAAAATTTTTTCTGATGCACATACGTACATATGTATGCATAAATCTAATATTGGTCTGTGATTTGTTGTTTCAAAAACAATATGGGTATTCAGTGGCAACTGCAGCAAATGATTCAAGTTAATGCCACAAATTGTTGCAATAAGTAAGGGAATCAACTTACTTGACACCAATGGGACTTATCTTAAAATTTGTGGAACAGAAGCACAATCTTTTCCAAGTTGTCTTCATGGTCTTCATAAGATCCTGAAATAAATAAGAAACGTCAGCAGGAATCATTGATGTTATGTATCAGGCGCCTAGGCGATGTCTGGTATAAGTAATAATAAGGTAGCCCATCCTTCTTACCAAATTCATCATAGGCCTCTTACTATGAAGCATAATAAATTTTTGCCTTCACTAAGACAATTCTTCATAGAATTCGAGGGCCCAATTAGAGGACATCAAAATTTCTATGCTGTATCAACATTTCTATGTGGTATCAACATTTCTATGTTGAATCAAAATTTCTCTGTTGTATCAACATTTCTATGTTGAATCAACATTTCTATGTTGAATCAACATTTCTATGTTGAATCAACATTTCTATGTTGAATCAACATTTCTATGTTGCATCAACATTTCTGTGATGAATCAACATTTCTGTGATGAATCAACATTTCCATGTTGAATAAACATCCTATGTTGCATCAACATTTCTATGTTGCATCAACATTTCTATGTTGAATCAACATTTCTATGTCGTATCAACATTTTGATTGAAATGAAGAATCGTTCATCTCAGGCTCCCAAGTGTCGAACAATGACAGAGAAGATGTCTTGTGGCCTGCTCTTCTTCGCAGTCGATACAATTTGTTTAGAAATTGTTGTAAGGTATTCCCAGCCTTCTAGCACGTGGTTCTAGAGGCCAGTATTCCATTAAAACTGCTTTAAATTTCCCATGATAGACTCTGTTTAGGTTTGTCTGTGTCTCGTCATTCGAATTTTGTTGATGCAACTGCCTTTGAAAACACAATGTTAAGTTTAACGTCTTGTTGTCCAGGAATCCATAAGTAGGTTAGGTTGGTAGGTAGGTAGAAGTGGCTGTCCCCTCAATAGAGTTATGAGCGGACAGTCTTAGGCAACTCACAGAACCCATTCTGATAGTACAGTTTCACATTTTCCCACCACTCGAAGCATGCATGACAATTCATTCCGATCCTCCATATAGTAGGCTCCTAGGTGCCTCGTTCTCCTCCGACCAAGTGCTGGGCATGTACACAATAGGTAAAGAACAGTCTTATCCTCCTCCCTATCTCCACAGCTTGTGCAGAAATCATTCGCAATGTGCCCAAAACAAATATGCCTGGCATGCATTCCTATAATGCAATGCCCCGTAATATCTCTGATAACAGTGCTGAGCCTACTTCTGCGAAGTTTAATCAGAGCAGCCACGCCCTTTCTTTCCAGTCTTAGTCAGATTTTCTGTGCTGTTCTGCCAGTGTTCGAAGCTGCCCCTCTACTGTTCACAAGTTCCACGATTACATTGTCAATTATAAGGGGGTTACCGTCGGATATTTTTCTAATTGCTACAGAAACACACGCCATAATGTGATGTACACATTCCCTAAGGCTGTAATGGCTGCTTTACTGTATGCGTATGACTTCACTCGACATGATCAGATACCTGATTCGTACAGCGAAAGTCTTTATATCCGCTATTCCGACCTGAAAAACGTTACAGTAATCTAGTGGTGCAAGATTCAACTCTCGTTCCACGCCCGTCTTAATTGCGTGATCGCTAAATGTAAATAAAATTTTAATGACATTCTCTGGAAGGTGTAAACCGTTATTATAACAGAACACATCTGGTATTTTCATTAAAAAAAGCCAGGATAAAGAGCGATTTCAGCCAGTGTAGTCCATATTGAGGTCGAGATCAGCTATCACCATTTTGGCTTGACTGTAGCTTCGGTACTTCCAAGTCATTATGGCGCTTGGTCTCGTTACCGCATTTACATCCATACATGCATACATAATTCGTCATTACAACACTTCAGTCAGGATTCCGACATAGCTTCTCACAATACTTATGTGCCGTATGTTAATTTTTCTACATGAGTGGTGGGACCTACAGTTCAAAGTCGATTCCAAATAACAGATTTTTTAAAAACTTATTCATGGGAATTTTTTATTTGCTCTTGAGAGTTTTTGCCAGAAATCTGCTGACAGTTAGTCGCCAAAGAAATATTTTTTCATATTTCGTTGATTTGGAAATGTGTGATCTGGGATTTGAACCGTGGTCTCACGTCCAGTAAGCCAACACAGTACCTACTAGACTTCTGTGGCTTCTTTTACGGACATTTTTATTTTCATTGCATACAATTCAAGTGAATATCCTTAAACTTTAGCTCTCTGGTAGACCACAATTGGTTTGTTTTAGTTTCTACTTCAAAGCTAGACTGCATATGACAATGGAAGGAGTTGATGCAAGAACCCAAAAACAAAAACGAAAGGAAAACAATATTTTTTCGTGGATATTTTCGGCTAAAATGCTTTATTGAATTGTTTATTTGAGTCCCATTGTTTTGTTATGCCAGTCGTTCCAAAATTTGTTGTTAGAAAAACCCTCGGGTTGTACTCTTTTTTTTTGGAGGGGGGGGGTGTGTCTTTAAACCAACAGTCAAATGAGAATAAAAAATAATTTAAAACCATGATTTATTTTAAGCGTAATTGAGTTGTTAACGGATTTGTGTTGTTTGCGTTTTTAAACTGTTTAATAATGCCCTCTTTGTTTAAGCAGCAGCAGACAGAAAAAATAAAACCCCAGTTAAACAAAGAATTCATGGGCACTCTCCTCCTCCACATGCATTCAAAATATGCAAACGAATCAAAATTTACAAGAAAAAAATTTCTTTGTTTTGCTGTTAAATTTTTGGCATTTTTGAAATATGAATTGATTTTCATTTCATTAATTGTGTTTTTGTTTTTATTTTCAGGTCAATGGTGGAAGTTTAGCTGAACAGGCTGGTTTGATGCCCGGTGATGCTGTTATTAAGATTAACGATGTCGATGTCTTCAACTTGCGCCACAAGGATGCCCAAGATATTGTTGTTCGTTCTGGCAATAACTTTGTCATCACTGTTCAAAGGTAAGTTCTATAGGCTAGCGAATGTATGCACTTGACTAGCATACGCCTCTCCTAAGTTTCTAGCCAAGTAAAGTAGTTTCGAAAATAAAGCATTTTAGCGGCCCGCTTACTCTAGCTAACAGTTTTAACATCACATCGTATGAAGACGAATAAGGAGCCCAGTAAGCAATCAGAAAGTAATTTACTGTGTAGTCAATCTCAAGCGGGGAATGAACATCGAAAATTTTTATGTTCCATACTCGTGTCAGGCTACCTTTTGCCAATCTTTTCTAACCATTCAGTGACTAGATTACCTGCCTATACAGCTAAGCATACCAATAGAATGACATATTCTAACTAGGATGGATAGCCTCTTAAGCTGAGCAAATATGGACTGCTTACGTTTGGTAATAAAGACGTGAAGTGGCGTATCTAGCATCCCAGCTTCAAATACAGTAGAAGGCATGCAATCCTTCATTGTGGTGATTTTCAATTAAAAAATAAAGAAATAAGTTGTACTCCCCTATAAAACAATATATTCCAGTCGTTCTGACGCCCGAGGTCAACAAAGAACATAATAGAGTGATCAGATACAGCCCCCTAGACCTCAATGACCTATAAGCCTCACCATTACAACCAATACATTCACCCATTTATATACTGCAGTATAGAGTATAGTTTTTCTAGTGAACGACAGATGGCAACCCTATGATTCTAGAATCTGCTACAGACCAATTACAGGCTTATCTAGAAAATCTTGATTTATGAAACTGAAATGAAACGTAATAAAAAAACGAGCATTAAATGAGAAAACGAAGACGCTCATAATTTTGCTTTGAATGGCATTGCAGTCACGTCTTAGTTTGAGGCAAATCCCGCTGTCCACTTCCTTTGATATTAAAGTCACAGACGCAAACTTTAGTTTTCCAGTTATTCCCTATATGCTTGACCTATGCAACCAGTTTGTGGGTTGTCAGCCTGCATTAGTACTTCCTTCCAGGCGCTTAAGCCCTGCATACGCCATGCTTGGCCTCAACAGCATGTTTATGGGATTTTGGCCTACATGAGTACTTCCTTCCAGGCGCTTAAGCCCTGCAAACGCCATGCTTGGCCTAAACAGCCCGCTTGTGGAACTTCGGCCACCATTAGTACATCCTTCCGGACGCATAAGCCATACAAACTTACTTACTTACTTACTTAATTGGCCTTAACAACCCGTTTAGCGGATTTCGGCCTGCCGCAACACATCCTTCCAGGTACCTCTGCTTCGTGCGCGCCTACGCCAGTTGGTTACACCAATCGGTGACGGGGCTTCATCGATTTGTTCCATCCAACGGATGCAAGGTCGTCCTCTTCGCTGACTTCCGTAGACTCTCGCATCAAATACCCGTCTCACCGGAGCATCCTCCTCCATTCGAACGACATGGCCGAGCCAGCCCACCTGCTGGATATTAATACGCTGTACAACGTCTATGTCGTTGAGGAGCTCATACAGCTCACTGTTGGATCGGATCAACTCGCACTGGACCGAAGATCTTGCGTAGTGCTTTTAGGGTCCATGCCATGCAAACGGCTGCTCCAATTGGTCCTAACAATTGATTATAGGACATTCTCAATTTGGGCCTTCTTACACAGATTACGTCGTACTTTTATCCGTCGTCTGCTGATTTTCGAAACAAATATCCGTCGGTTAGAATATCCTTTTCCATCTGGATGACCTGCTGGAGCCAGTGTAGCCGGTGGATGATAAACCACTAAACATCGTCCATATTGTTAAGGCGCTCATACTGCTTACAAACTGGCTGAATCGATGTGTTATAGAATCCATGCTAGTGTGCCATGTATAAGCACGAGGAGGATGAGTGTTTTGTAGAGTCTAAGAAAGATTACTGCTGCTCAATTCTATAACAGCATCTGTTGACAAGATGATGGC
The DNA here is from genome assembly GCA_958299815.1 of Sarcophaga carnaria. Lineage (NCBI taxonomy): Eukaryota > Metazoa > Arthropoda > Insecta > Diptera > Sarcophagidae > Sarcophaga > Sarcophaga carnaria. The sequence continues at coordinate 12,659,200 of OY283153.1, forward strand.
GCTGTTGATCTCTAGACCTGCCTCAATTTCGTTGGAAATGGCGTAGTTATGGTAAATAAATTCATTAGCAACGACGAAGGTATAGTTGTCGGTTGTGATCCGATGCAACGAACTCTTCTACTAATTCATTTTGCCCGCATTCCTGCCCAGAGCCCATCTTGGTAAGCTTCCATTCCATAGCACTAAAGGCAGCAGTAACATCACGCTTCTTACGCCCAACGATAAGGGCGTAACACTACGTTTGTTTCGCTTAGAGATAAGGGTCAGCTATTAGTCTTTGTTTATTACATTGCCCCCTTTTCCAAAGACTAGGAAGTAATCCTTGAAACATTTTCTAACATTATTATACATCCTTTTTGTTTATGCTTTTTAGTACGAATTCAAAAGCCCTTTAATTTAAGACTGAAATTAAAATTATTTGAGTAGAAAATAAGACTAATTATGGCATTAGAATACCAATTTAATAAACTTTATTTATGTACGATTTTCTCTCTCTCTTTTTACAGAGGTGGTTCTACCTGGCGTCCACATGTAACACCCACTGGCCATTTGCCACAACCCAACTCACCTTATTTGCAAACAGTGACGAAAACTTCTTTGGCTCACAAACAACAAGATTCTCAACATATCGGCTGTGGCTATAATAATGCGGCCAAACCTTTTGTAAGTACATCCTACTCAAGCTTCCTTTCAGGCGAATTATAAATTTTTTCAGCACATGACCTCATTCCATTTAAATAAGAAGTAAAAAACAAAACCGTTTTCTTTTCAACTCAAACTCAATATTCATTACAGTAATCCGCTTTGCCGCTTTGCCGCTTGATGGTTTAAAAAAAATATAAGCTTTTGAGTGGTCGGTTGGTCGGTCCATTTTCTATTTGCCGACTGGCCTTTTAATCCTTTTCACTTTGCCTTTACATTGCTTGAGTCTGTGCTTTTGGCAAACATAATCATGTAAATTAGCTTTGGCTACCAAAAAGTGTTAATAATCTCCTGTTCTGTAGCATTTTTTTTGTTTTTGTTTTTGGGGGGTTAAAAAGGTTTTAATTTTATATGAATAAAGTTATTCCCACACACACACTTGCAGCCATTGAGCGAGAGAGAGAGCGACCCTAAGGCTTTATGTAAATAAAAGTGTTATTTCCTATCCTGCACTTCCTTTTCCTTCATCATCATCATTACAAGTAGCATTATAAGCGTTGGATTATGACATTTTAATAAAATTACATGACAAATGATAGAATATTTCCTTTCGATATTTATTTTTATTTCGTTTTGATTTAGTTTCCTTTCCTTATTACCTTTTTTTCCATTTGCTAACATTTCTATTTAGTTTTCCCTCTGGTTGTTTTTGTTTTTCTTCTCATTTTTTTTCTTATCCAAAGGATATCATTTCCAATATCCCCACAAGAATTTCATATTTATTGTCTTATTGCCTTAGCTATGTGACTTTATTTAGTTGACAGACATTTATATTCATTGTTTTTTTTTTGTTTTTTTGTTGGCCAAATGTCATCATATGAAATATGTATGTATAGTTTTCCCTTTGGGTTCAAAAAGGAACAACACATATCCTGATAGATATTTAATGTATGGCAACACATAAATGGATATTTAAAGGACTATTATTTTTGTTATTAAAGGACAAAAACTATACATATGAATATAAATTGTTTTCAGTTATTAAATACTTTGCATTTAAAATAGTTTTATAGTCCTTTATATCCTTTACAGATTTATTTAGAAAAATAATTGATTAGGAACCATTTAAACCCTTCCCTTTACTAAGCCTAAGAAAACTTATTTATTTGTTGGAATAAAAATAGCCAGGCAGCTGTTGAAGCCCTGGCTTACGATATATAGAACTCCATGACGATATGTAGCATTCACGTACAGATAGATTGCGCTACAATTTGATGTTCATAGTAGAGGTCAGCAATGAGTATTCAAAACGATGAGTAGATTCGAATCATGCTTAAAGTTTCTTATAATTATACGCATTCATACTTATTTTAATGTCATACTCATACTACTCATATTCAAAGTTTAAAATACTCATGGTACTCATACTTAACAATACGCACGATGTTATTGATTTCAACTCTCCATGACTCATCGTATATACGAATCACAAAATAAGTATGATTCGCGTACGAATACTACAATACTCACATGAAGGTTGTGTGTTTGCTCTCCTTGCTGTCTTTGTCCTTTTTGTTTATGTGTCTTTATTCTTCCTCTGTAAATGCAACAACAACAAAGACTGTAAATTTTGATGAATGATTCGAATCACTTGAATCATTTATGAGTATTAAAAGTATTTTTGTAAATTTATGAATCTGAATTAGTATGAGGCGTATGAATCAAACATATTTCGAATGTTATGAGTTTGATGTCAACGTTGTACTCATACTCATTGCAACTTGTACTTATAAATCAATGTTGTAGTGAGTACGAATGAATCAGAGTAGTTGGATTTCAATACTGTTGACTCACTCATACTCAAAATTTCATGAGTACTTATGAGTAGCGAAAAAACGATTCATTGCTGATCTCTGGTTCATATCATAATATACTATAGGTATACCAGGATATTCTAGGTAACTTTACTGCAGTGAATGGTTATATACTGTGCCATACAATCGGACATACATACATACATATGTAATTGCTCATTACAACCCTTTAGCCAGGATTACAACCTAGCTTCTTACACCACTTATGTTGTGTGCGTTAATTTTTATACAGGAGAGGCGGGACCTGCAGTTTAAAATCGACTTCGAACGACAGATTTTTGAGAAACTTTTTCAAAAAGTGCTGACAGGCGGTCTCCAAAAGAATATTTTTTCATATTTCGTTTAGTTGGAGATGTCTGAACTGTGATTTGAACCGTGGTCTCACGTCTAGTAAAGCCAACACACTACCTACTAGACTACGGCAGCTTCTTTTACAGACTCTTTTCTTTTCATTGCATACAATTCAAGCGAATATCCTTAAACTTTAGCTCTCTGGTAGACAACAATTCATGGCACTTTGTATTTACTCTCAGAGTTTTTGCCAGAAATCTGGAAAGAGGAAGTCGCCTAAGAAATATTTCTTTCATATTTCGTCTGGGGTTTGAACCCTGGCTTGACGTCATATATGCCAACACACTGCCTACTAGGCTACGGCGACTTCTACGTAGAGATAGATAGCGAAACCCTTTGATGTTCATATATGGGAGTACCAGGATATTCTATGTAACTGGGGAATGGATGGCACAACCATCGAACACTTAAACGAATTCTTTACTCCGGGTCTGCAAGCTTATACTGTTGCCAATGTAGTGTTAGATTTCATTAAAGCTGAATAGTCGGCTTCGTATAAGGTTACAAAAAACCTTCCCAAAACGAGGGCATACGAAAAATCTGTTCAAGCTTTAGAGGAGCAGTATGGTTGCAGTCATTATTTGGCATTGCCTTATATGCACTCATGCACACCGCTTTGGTTTTGAACACTTGGCAAATGACTTCTGCTGGAACTGTAGAGAAAGGTCCGTTCCTCCCCCTTTGGGTATATGCCCAGCGTTATATCGGAAGGGGAAAAGTCACCTACAATATATACTGTTTAGATGAACTATCACAATGGGTCTTATATGGTCAAACTGAGTCTATACTACTTCTTTGGCTAGAAAGACACGTCCACTGAGAGTAAAAATATAGTCTTCTAGGGGTACCATAATACTACGATCATACGATCTATTGTCCTAAATCTATATAGAAAGTCCCTGTAATGCCGCTCTCTCAATCCTATTGCCTTGGCAAACTTCAGAATATTATTTGGTGTCAGTGAAAACAGAAGAAATGGAAGAAATGTCTTAGTCTAGTAGGTAGTGTGTTGGCTTATTAGACGTAAAGATAGCGTCCGAGCCCCAGGCCAGACATCAAAACAAAATACAAAAACGACTTCCTCTCAGCAGATTTCTGGCAAAAACTCTGAGAGTAAATAAAATTGCCAATGAAAAGTTTCTCAAAAATCTGTCGTTCGGAGTCGACTTTAAACTGTAGGTACCACCACTCATGTATAAAATTAATAAACACAACATAAGTGGTGTGAGAAACTAGGTCGTAATCCTGACTGAAGGGTTGTAATGACGAATTATGTATGTAATATTAATCCTCTGTTTGATGAGCATCCATGTGTATCCTTCTGAAATGCATTAATGTCGCCCAAATGCCAAGTATAAGAATTTAATCTTCATTCTCTAGATAGAATGACATATAGGCTCTTAGGGATCAGAACAATTTTCTCAGGGTGCCTCAAAACTTTTTTTATTGTTAGGGTCCAACAAAAGTCTAGGCAGTTTATCTTTGCTTTCGCAAAGTATACATTTCCAAACTGTCCTTCTCACTCCTTCCTGCTTATCACTTTCCCCTGCCTAGCTGACACAGCCTTTCGAATTAACCTCATTCGAAAGGAGGGCTTTGATTGCGGCCTAACTATCAAATAATATTGCTTTGTCCCGTCCTTAATATTTCCAACGTAGCCTTCTATTTGGAAGATACATATGAGTTTCTCCATTGGATAGGACTATTCTACTCTGAGACCGTATAACTTTTTTCCTGTCCTACTATCTGTCTTAAACCAATCAATATGTACACTGCAAACTGCTCCATTTACTCTTATTAGTTATTCGACTTTAAACTGTAGGTCCCGCCACTCAAGTATAAAATTAACACACACAACATAAGTGGTGTGAGAAACTTGGTCGTAATCCTGACTGAAGGGTTGTAATGGCCAATTATGTATGTTATGTATGTATGTAGTTATTCTAGTTGCAAAGTCTTGTCCAAAATTATAAAGTTGACTGGCCACGATTTCGAATATATCCCGTGTTATACTTGTCTCCCATTCATCTAACCATAGTCTCTAAGGTTCTGGTGCCTACTACCATTTTCAGTGGACTTAATTCCATTCACTCTTACAACTTAGCCTCGTTTCGAAGCATTTTCAAATATTATAGACCTTACTGCTCCTGTTCAGGCCAGTATATCTCGTGTTGGCATTGTTAGACTTGCATTCTATTAACCTAACTTTAGTCTCTATGGTTCTGGTCCCTACTATCATTTTCAACGGACTTAAGACCAACACTGTCTTTAGCTTCGCTGTAAGATGAAGGCTCAATTTCCTGCTTATACCAACACATGCCAGATATTGTATCCTACGCAACTCTATCTTCTGCCCACAAAATGCCGCCATAGTCCACTTTTGCTGTTGACCATTGCTAACTTAAAACTGTTTGAAGTTACAAATGTCTACTAAATTACTTCAACTGGTTGCTTATCTTATTCCATTTGCTTTAATTGTTTAAATGGTCATATGGTAGTTATGGAGAGCGCACGAAAAAATTGTGTGCATACATTTTTTTAATAAAAAGAAAACGTATTGGCTTGCCTGGCGATTTTTTACATCACTTTTCATCCTGAGAGTTTAAAGAATTCTTGCTTTGTTACAAATTTTTTTGTGCGTACTCCTTAATTGTGTGTGTTGAATTTCTGTTCTAAATATCCAAGCTTTTATCATAATCTCTCTCTTAAATACTAACAATTAGAGAGAAAAACTTTCGAATGTAATTTCGAAATCCCTTTATGGCAATACAGAGATTTCTCTCAAATACAATAAAAAAAGGAAAAGTTTTGAAAAAGTTAATAAAAAGGAGAAACAAAGAATGAAAACATAAAATAATAATTCTATCATATTAATAACTTCATATTGTTGATTACTTTGTTGCTCTTGGGCATGTAAGAGTACAATATGATTAGGTTGCCACCCCCGGCCCTCGTTCTTCTCATTTATCATCAATCTTTGGGAAAATGGATTTTATGACCTTATTTTTCTGTTCTCCTTTTCGTAACTTAAACTAACAAACTTATGTACAAAAACAAAAAGAAGCAAAAAAAAACTGTGGAAAATCTGTAATAAAGTTTTAAACAGTCCTTGCTGAACTCTAAAAAGGATAGGAAGGATAATGAAAAATAAAGTTGTGTATTTTTTTTTGTTGTTTGTTTGTTTGCTACACAGAGATTTCATTCATTTTTTTATTTTATTTTATTTTATTTTATTTATCTCATGAATGTTTATTTTCATTCTGTTGTCCTTTTTTCGCTTTTTTCTAGGGCAATGGCGTTGATGGCAACGTTAAGAGCATTGTCAATAAGCAATACAACAGCCCAGTTGGCATTTATAGCGATGAATCTATTGCAGAAACACTCTCGGCTCAGGCTGAAGTTTTGGCTGGTGGTGTCCTTGGGTAAGTAAAACTTCTTTTTTACTCGTATTGTTATAATATTTTGTTTAAGAAATATTTTTGCTCACTTTGTTAATAATTTTGCAATTCTTCTTCTTTAAAAAGTCTTTAAAACTGTAAGCATTGTAAGTTAAGTTTTGCTTTAAAACTCTTCGAGAACAACTAAACAAGATGCTGCTGAAGAGAAATAACAAACAACAGATAAATACGTTAGTATTTTAAATTGTTATTTTATAGGGCAACTTGTATTTAGGATAACTAAACAGTAGAGTAGCTGAAATGGGCTTTAAAATGGGGGAGAATTGCAAGAGAGGTTGAAGAGCTGCATACTATTACGACTCTACATAGTTAAAAACGATTATTTGCTGCTTATTTGAGGATTACAATCAAACAAGATTTATTCATTGCAATTTTTACTTCATTCATGTTCGTTTTGGCAACTTCTAGAACTGACTGATTGTTGATTTGTTATTGTAAAGCGATTATTTCCTGCTTATTCGAGGATAACAAACAAGATTCAGTCATTACAATTTTTATTCCATTCATATTCGGTTTGGTAACTTCTAGAACTGATTGATTGATTTGTTATTGTTATGCTTTTATTGTCTAACTTTGATGGACTCTGGGCCCAGTACACTACAATTTTAATCAAATTTTCAGTGACACATAGTAGAGACTCTTCAGAACATATTGGAAATATGGCGCACAAGTATGGACCAGAGGTCAGCAATGAGTATTCAAAACGATGGGTAGATTCGAATCATACTCATAATTTCTGATACTTATACGCATTCATACTTATTTTAATGTCATACTCATACTACTCATACTCAATGCTTGAAATACTCATGGTACTCATACTTAACAATACGTATGATGTTATTGATTTCGATTCTCCATGACTTATCGTACACACGAATCACAAAATAAGTATGATTCGCGTACGAACACTACAATACTCACAAGAAGGTTGGTTGTTTGCTTTGCTTGCTGTCTTTGTCTTCTTCTTTCTTCTTTTTTGTAAATGCAACAACAACATAGACTGTAAATTTTGATGAATGATTCGAATCACTCGAATCATTTATGAGTATCATAATTATTTTTCTAAATTTATGAATCTGAATGAGTATGAGGCGTATGAATCAAACATAGTCCGAATATTATGAGTTTGATGTCAACGTTGTACTCATACTTATTGAATCTTGTACTTATAAATCAATATTGTAGTGAGTACGAATGAATCAGAGTAGTTGGATTTCAATACTGTTGACTCACTCATACTCAATATTTCATGAGTACTTATGAGTAGCGAAAAAGCGATTCATTGCTGATCTCTGGTATGGACCCTATAAGGCATCGGTACAGCCAGTCTAAGAGCTGCATGAGCCCCTTAACAATATAGGCGATGTTTAGTGCATTAAAATCCGGGAGATATACTGGTTCGGGCAAGTCTTCCAAATGAAAACAGATATTCTGGCAGACGGATATTTGATGCTAAAATCAGCGGACGACAGATAAAATATGATGTAGTCAGCATAGCCTAAAGTCGCCGTAATCTAGTAGGCAGTGTATTGACTTATTACAGGTTAGGCCACGGTTCAAAGCCCCAGGTCAGATATCTCCAACTAAATGAAATATGAAAACCTATCATCTCGGTGACTTCATCTCAGCAGATTTCTGTCTAAAACTCTGAGAGGAAATAAAAGTTGCTATGAAAAGTTTCTAAAAAAAACTATCGTACGGAGTCGACTTAAAACGGTAGAACTCACAACATAAGTGGTGTGACAAGCTAGGTTGTACTCCTGACAGAAGATTTGTAATGAGCAATTATTATGCACGTAGATAGATATCTAAATTAAAGCCCCGATAAGCAATCAGTCATAAATAATATGTTTTGCCGACTCCTTTCCTTTCTTATCCTAAAGGGTTCTATAATATCCATGATACAGTTATTTTATACGTTCCTAGATACATCCAATCCATTGGTCCCGGGCTTTGTAATTGTGTCCTGGAAAAGTCCAATCAATTCCTTTCTTAAATTCCTTCTTAACTTCCTTCTTATTAACAGAAAAAGGCCTGAAGATTTTGAATTTTTCCACGTTCTGTTCAAAACCCGTTTAATTATAAAAAGTTCGACTCCAGCAACTCTGGAGTTTTGTATCTATACTGGGAAATAGAATCAAATTGGTTTTTTCGGTATAGATTCCTACCAATTTTTTTGCGCTCCTTAGAGCTGCATAGTCTATTAGGGTAGCTTAAAGCTATTCCTGGACAAGAAAGCTGTTTAAAAAATCCCAGTAGTAACAGGAACCTCAGACCTATCTAAAGGCCTATAATTATGGCCATATTATGTTCTTTAAATTTGCATGGGTTGTTGTCTCTGCTATGAAGACTTATAATCCCTTAGTAACCTAGCTTTGCTGCACTTTTTCTGGCTTCACTTATAAAATATATTCAAGATTTTCATTACCAGGATACAGTGACCATTTGATAGCCTTTTTCATCGTAATTAAAGTTCTTAAAGATCCAGTACCCTTAGCTGCCCTTATTCTATGCCTAGCCAGTCAATACAGTGACGGAATGGAGTGGGATTTTGAATTTTTGCAAAAGGACTCGCCAGATCTAAATATTTAGTGGCGTTCCTAACAATGTCAGCCAATTTAAACCCCAAGCAATGAGTTCCTCAAAACTTTTCTTTCTTCACCCCCTCTCCGTTTTGAGAGACCTACCACCCTGGTGCTTTAAATCTTGTTATTGTTTTTATTGTTTGTTACACCATCAATTCCGTCTATTTGCACTTTTGCACCCATAAGCTGTTATTTTGAACTCCTGTGTTTCGTTTAAAAGAAGAAAAAAAAGAGGGCCAAAGTTAAAATGTTGCGCAAAGTTTGTTTGCAACAATAGATGAGCGCTAGTAAGTGCAGCAAACATTAGAAATTTCACTTTCTTCTGCCACTGCCACTGGTCTCTGATGTATGTTACGAAAATTGTTTGCAATTGTTTTTGTTGTTTTCTTCTTCAGCAATTTTGTTACTCTAAGGATTTCTCAAATATGAAAGTGAAGTTCCACCAAAGTTTTTCGCTTCTTTTTTTTGCTTATTTCAGCTAACAATTGCAACAGCAACAATAGCAACAACAGCCATAACTAAGGCTTAACCTAGAAAACTTAAAGCAATTGGGGGAAAATGTGAAGAAGAGTTGCAATGTAAAGCCACAGCTAAAGTTGCAAATGCAATTGCCAGTGCAGTTGTTATTTCAGCTGCAATAACAACATATTGCTGTTTCATATACTCTGGCTAGGAGGATCTAGTCAGTCCCCGTAACCATGCCATACCATACCCCATCTATAGTGTTGTAACACAATTGTGTTGTTGTGTGCTATAAAATTGTAACACAGTGGCAGGCCGATATCTAACGTTGTGCGGTTAACTGCTTGCCTGGATGCCTACCCTTCAACAACAACTACACCAAGGGGAGAGAAAACAGAATGTAAAGAAAACTGTTTTTATCGCATATTTTTTTATGCACGAACCATAAACTTAAATTAATTTTTTCATAATGCCTTTAAGCCCATTACGTTGCAGGTGTATGTAATGGTTTGGGGGAGCACTGTGTTGGGCTTCTTCTTCGGCATTTTAGGTTGTTACTGATTAAAAATTGTTACACAAACTAAATAAAAAGTAGGCTATAAATATGCAAAATAATGTTATTTGTGGTCTGACGGGGATGATTATGGTTTGGTTTGCCTTGGCTTGGGTTTGGTTTGCGGGTTAGAGAGAGAGAGAACATAACCGCAGCACGTATAATGGTACATGCGTGCCTTAAAGTATATCAAACAGTATTTAAACTTTAAAGCATTGGTGAAACACATTTTTACACTGGCCTACAAAAATTATTTTGCAACGAAATTGATGGAAAATATCTAGAATTTAATTTACAGACGGTTGGGATTTGATTGAAGAATACTTGGAAGGGAATTTCAATATTTTTTAAAGAAAATAAAAATTTCATATAATTTTTCAAATATTTCAAATATTTCCATTGAAATTTTACCATAAAATTGGCGAAACAAAGCCATCAGTTAAGTTCTATCATGGTTGTATAATTACAATTGTATTAGCAAGCTTCAGACAAGATTTTTTCTTAAAGGTCCTGCAACTCTACTCTGCAGCTTTCATGTGAAAGATGCTTCACGATCTAGTGGATAATAATATACACACATACATGTATACATACATACATACATACATACATACATATATACACAGTTGGTCATTACAATCCTTCAGTCAAGATTACGACCTATCTTAGCACATCAATTTTTTTACATGGGTGGTGGGAGCTACAGTTTAAAGTCGACTTCGAACGACAGATTTTTTGAGAAACTTTTGATGGCAATTTTTATTTATTTCCCCAATTTTTGCCAGAAGTCTGCTGAGAGAAAGTCGCCAAGGAAATATTTTTTTGTATTTCATTTGGTAGGAGATCTCTGACCTGGATTTTGAACTGTGGCTTCACGTCTAATAAGCCAACATACTGCCTACTAGACTACGGCGACTTCTAGTGGATAATCGGTACAATAAATTTCTCGAGATCAACTTGTCTAAATCCTGATTTAAAAAGACGTTCCTATTGATCTCACAAAAGTATCCTATAAGTCGTAAAGAGAGCAGTTGAATAGAGTATTCATCTGAGAGCATTCTGAGGCTACAACTATTTCAAATATAACCTGAACAGCTCTATTGTATGTCACTGAAAAATTTGTAATGTAATGAGCACCGATACCATCAAAGTTAAACAATAAAAGAATAACAATAACAAATCAACAATTAATCAGTTCTAGAAGTTGCCAAGCCGAACAATGGAGTAAAAATTACTGAAGAGACAGTTTCCGAAGAAATATTTCATTTCATATTTCGGTTTTGTTGGAGATGTCTGATCTGGGCTTTGAACTCTGGCCTTTACTGCTAGTAAACCAACGCCACTAGACTACGGCAGCTTATAGTGGATAATCGGTAGAATAAATCTAAGGAGGTCAACTTGTTTAAATTGCGATTTAAAAAGACGTTGCTATTGTTCTCATAAAAACAAGCAATAAGACGTAAATAGTACAGTTGAATTAAATTTTTAGCTGCGAAGCACTAGTAACGGAAAGTATGCTATTTAGGACAACCAGAAGCTACTATTGCTGTGAGCCAGATTGGCGGTTAGAAAGATTTTCTCATATATTTACTGAATTTGTCAAGGAATTATCTGCTAAGCTAATCGAACAAGCTCTTAATTCTGACATTTTTTATTATGATTTCGTTTTCTCTTTAATAACAAAGGACTATCGAACCATCTGCTCAATATTTCTTTGTTTCATTAATTTTTTTTTCTGCTAAACTACTATAGATGACTGGTTTTATTAACTTTCAAGAGCTGTTGGTGCCTTACATTACCGGATGAATATTTTTTAAGAGTTTTTAATTTTAAAATTCAAAACTATTATAAACCTCTTTGTCTTTCCCGGTTTTTAAAGCTACAGCAAGTCTTAAATATTTCTAAGTACTTAGCGAGGAAGGAGATAGTGTTCCTCAAATCTCATACAAAAATATTCTCAGTTAACAGTTTTAAATTTTAAAGATGCCTGTTTGGACAAATAAAATCGTCATGGTTTAGTAGATCGTGTGTGTTCAAATCCTAACTACGACATCTTGACGAAAAAAAAAATTGTGTTAGAATATATTATTTCCGTTACCTTCCTCTGCGTAGTCTTCTCGCAAAAGCTCTGGTAGTAAATAAAATTGCCATGAAAAGCTTTCCAAATCTGTCTTTCGTAGTCGACATTAAACTGATGATTTCGCCACTCAGGAATGAAATTAACACACACAACATGAGTGGTGTGAGAAAATAGGTTGTAATCCTGACTAAACCATTATCACACTTAACGGTGGAAGAATAAATTTATTTCGAGAATGTATTACGAAAACCATTAGAGATTGCCTATATATTTAATCGACTGAATCCTTATAAAGCGCTATCAGTACTTTTTATTCATCAAAACATATTAGGACGCGAAAATTTCGAATTCAAATTTTAAAACTTAACTGTCTACGAGTAGTATTAGATTCCAAAATCCTTTTTCTCATTTATATACAGAACAGTAAAGTTGCAGATCTTTTTAGAGTTTAAATATTACGGAAGGCTGTCGAATATGGTGTGATCATCTGAATGATCATCTAAGAAATGATGATTTGTTAACAACAATCCATATACAGTTGGATAGGTTACGTATGGAATTTATTTAAATTTTTCATTCTAAAAGTTGTTCCGCAACTATTATATAATAATTATCTATCTTTATATATGTGTTAATAATTCATAACAATTAAGTTTAAAAATTATTTTAACAAGAAAAAAAATATGTTTCAAAAAAATATACGCATACTTTTGTATTGCACTGTACTTTTGTAAAATTTTAACAAAAATCTTAGTGTACCTTTAGGATCATATCTTAATTTATCTGACAAATGTTGTTTTCTCTCTTTTTTCTTTTGCAGTGTAAATTTCAAGAAAAACGAAAAGGAATACCAAGCCGAGAAATCTGAAGTTTTGAAATTCTTGCGTGAAGAAGAATCTGGCCAATCAACTCCAGGTAATATAAGCGATTATTATAATTTAGCCTCGGTGTTATACTCTATCAATAATGGACAGAATATATTCGTATTAGATGATGGCGAGGAATTATAAATTGTTTTGGAATTTTTATTTTGTTTAGTTTTCTTGGAACTTGAAAGTATTTTTTTGAAAATGTTTGGCTGTTAGTAATACGTATACAAATGGAAATTTAATTAGAAATTTAAGTGAAATTATAATTGTAGAGTTAATTACGATATTTTTTTTAAAAGTTCCTCTAGAAGACCTTGAAATGTCAGCTGAAAGAAAGATCATGAAATAATTATTGTTTTTATCTCGGCATTTAAGGAATGATTTATCGTTGTATGCAGTTTATTTTAAGTATTTTTAGGTTCTCTTTCCATTTCATATTTAAATTTGTTTTTATTTTGTTTTTGTTTGTCTGTTTTTTTTTATTAATTTTTCTTTCATTTGTTTTTTCATTTTTTTATGTCAATACCTCTGGACAACTTTTTGTGTGTTTCTGTTCGTGTTTTTCTGTTTCATTGTTTAAATTCTTCACTTCGTTTTCGTTGTTTTTCATGTCACTGTCATGCCATCAAACAACAAAAATCTGTTCAATGATGTCTTTTGAAATCACACACACATACCAATATATGTATACTTTCACACACACCAACATACCCTCAAATATATGGTGACTGCATTTTGCCAAAAAAAAACAATGAAAAAATGAAACAAAAACAACAAACAACAACCATGATAACAGCATTCAACAATCATCCTTATCAAGAACCACAACAACAGCACTACCATCAACAACAACAACAACAACCACCACAACAGCAACAACATTATCATCAACAACAACAACAACATCAACACCAACAACAATCAACCACTAGACACGTTAGTGCACCAGTAAGCCAACCAAAGCCCCCAAGTACTGGTGGCTTGCCAACTGGTCAAAATATTTGTGTTGAATGTGAACGTCTCATTACGTAAGTGTTTCTTCATCACCTTTCTTTTCTCTTTATTAGTCTCTCTCTATATTTTCATAGCATTTAAATATTTAAAGAAACAACAACAACAGCAACAAAACATTAAGAAAAATAAAAACAACAACAACTCGAATCATTCGTCATTTAATACAAAAATTTTCTTAAATGCACACGAGCAATTGATGTGATAAATTGCTCATGGCTCAATAGAAAATCAAACAAAAATTGTAACATAATTTAGGGGGTTTTAAATAAATAAATTGTTATAAACAATAACGGTAATTATAATACAATAATTCTGTAAAACCATACAATTCAGAAATATTACAGGAAAAAATCTCTATTGAGACAAACATAACTTCCTCCAGATGACTATAACCAACTGGTGGCATTTTAAAATTCACTTTGTAAGGATGATGCCACGCTCCTTTAGTTTAATTCTGTTCGTGTCTTCAAGGCAATGTAACTATGTCGATAGTTGCCTCGATTTGTATCTCTCATTAGAGTTGTTTTCCCCAAGCAGCTGATATCAAAACAAAGGGAAAAAAGTCATAATAAAATTTTAACAATTAATCTGTGATATATAGTAGGAGGTGCCACGCCCATATTTCTTGACGAACTTTTTTCTCAGCCCGGAGGAGTTGGAGACTATTGAGCATCTCCTCTGTAATTGCCCAGCTCTTGGTAGGTTCAGGTTGAAGACCCTTGGCAGGGCCTTCTTTGAGAGTTTGAATTCTGTGTCGAGAGCCGACATCAAGGCTCTCCACAGATTCATTAGGGGCTTAGGCTGGTTGAGAGGCGCTAGGCCTTTATCAGTGTAGTCGTGCTCTCCCCTTTTTGTTATGTCTTATCAGTGTAATTCCTCTTTATTGACAAGTAAACGTGTTCTAACCTAACCTAACCTAACCTTTTTCTCAGCCATGTATTTACCTTTATTGAAGAGTAAGGTTCCACTTAGGCCAGAAATTTTGTTAGGCTGAGATACCACAATGCATTACCCTTACTGACGATCAACCACTTCCTTCTCAGGTCCACAGCTCCGGAAGAAATATTTCAAGGGAATGTCAAATTTTTCCACATACCTTCAAAATGGTCAGCACAATAGTGCAATTTCTAACAATGCGATTTAAGCAGCGAATACAATCAGTCCTCTTCTAACTCACATCAGTTCAATAGATCTTGACAAGTTCACTAGCAATTATTCAATAATCCAACGATACCCATTATAAGAAATGTTTCTTAGTTATCCAGGCTTTATGGCGTATCGGTAACATAGGTGTTAGAACAGAATCTTACACGATCCAAGTAAGCTGTACCCATTGAGGGCAGCTGCCAGTTGAACCTGGTTGATGGACTTCGACGCATGTAAAGGTGTCGACAATGATCTCAACGCCATTGCTTGAAACCACCAGATTGTGAGACCATAAGTTCCTAGCTAGAATCCTAAAGTCAAATCTAGTATATAAGCAAGCGGTAAATATACTCTTCTTTCAAATCGAACGTAATTCATTGCTGTGGCTCTTTGTAAAACCTCAGCAGCAGTCAGTCATGTTCCAATTAAGAGAAAATATTGTTCCTCGTTTTGCAGACAGTCTCGTTCCGCATTACCCAAAGCAATTAAAGTTCTCTAGCATGTCAAGAAGTCCTAATAACTCGTACTTTCCATATTACAAACATAATTGGCCATGACAAACCTTCAGTCAAGACTACGGTCTAGCTGTTCACACCACTCATGTTGTGTGTGTGAAATTTTATACATGAGTGGCGGGACCTACAGCTTAAAGTCGACTCCCAACGTCAGATTTTAGAGAAACATTTCGTGGTAATTTTATTTCAACACTCAGAGTTTTTGTTAGAAATCTGCTGAGAGGAAGTCGCCGCCGAAGAAATACCATTTGTATTTTGTTTTGATGTCTGGCCTGGGGCTCGAACCCTGGCTTTACGTCTAATGAGCCATCATACTACCTACTGGACTACAGCGACTTAAGCGGCGTATATAAGCCAGCGGTAAATACACTCTTCTTTCAAATCTAATGTAATTCATTGCCGTGGCTTTTTGTTGGAACTCAGCAGCAGTCAGTTATGTTCCAATTAGGAGAAAACATTGATACTCGTTTTGCTGACAGTCTGCCTTTACAATAACCAAAGAGTATTAAAGCTTCCTAAAGTGTCAAGAAGTCCTAGTAACTCACACACTATATCCTAAATTATTGCGGCCGCTAATACTCTACGTAGATATTCCCTCGCTCAATAATGAATTTCTGCTTGAAAAATTTGTAGAGTAGGTTCTATTGAAATTGATTTTCTTAATCTAGACCAATTGATTCCCGTCTCTAAGGATTATTATTATTATCGGCATAGAGGTCCTAGAATATTGCAACAATACGACCTCAATCTAAGTGTCAATGGTTTTCCTATAATACTTTCAATCCAGTTCAATGCAGGGTATTGTACGGTTAATTCCCTGTATAGTACTTGATAAGCATCACGATGCTTTCTTTTTAAATGACTTAAGGCCGCATAGGTCCCTAGTAAATGTTTTGATAATTCATCCTCGTCATCATAGAATTTCCACATGAGAATTGAACAGTGCCTGATCAAAACTCCAGTTACAGACCTTAGATTCCTTCCGGATAGTGTAACGCATAACTCGAATTGGTTACCGTTATAATTACTTCGAAAATGTTTGGAGAAGAGCCTTCGCTCCTCTTCATCTTCCTTTATATCGTTTCAAACTTCTGTTTCTATTGCACAGGTTCTAACTCAATCAGCGGGTCATTATCAGAATCATATTAACGGGTGATTTTTTGAGCTTTGATTTCTTAAAGTTGAAAAAAGTCTGTGGCTGCTCACATAGAAGAGATGTGTGTATCTTTTCACGGCATCATAACAAGCCTTACTGAGCATTTGTGGCATTACATGTCACGAATCTTTATTTATACTCAAAAATTTACACTGAAAAGCGAAATTTGCCACACTCGTTATAACATCCGTTTGTCTTCTGTTTGTCTCATAAAAATCATAAATTTCTCTGTGTCGCCATTTTATCTGACGTATGCATGCCTTGGTGAAGTGATTAACCCGGTCAAATTTAAAAAACTTTTTCATAAAACTTACATAAACTCCTTGCATTCGTCTATAATTGTATTTAATAACCTTGTGATGCAGTACTTCTTTGTGTATTTAATAATAATAATACTTATAATCTTAAGTATTCGTGGTACGGGCGAAGGAAGAAAACGTCCTTTCAAACTGAATCCATATTTATGTTCATTTTTATTTTTGTATGAACGTATCCTTTAGTGATTTCTGTAGCATTTAAAGCACCATACATTTAAACATCCTTTAAAATATTTTTCCACATTCTTAAATACGTATGTAGAGCTTCTCTCTTTAAAAAGGACTCTATGTAATGCCTTTAAAGAGAAAAACTACTTTTCATTGCATAAAACTTATAAGTTCTGTAGTGTTTTTTTTTTGTTATTATAGTTGTTAAATGCTTTTTAGTTTTAAAAAATGTAGGAAACTTTTGCAGGATATTGATATTGTCAAAGGATATTGATTACATATTGAAAAACATAATGCTTACTTAATGCTTTAATTAAATAATTTGTTTAGAACCACACAGCACATCAAACTTCTATTGGGCTCAAAGTCATGCTATCGGTCATCATAAGCATCACGATGAGGACGAACGTATTGGTACACATTTACAACAGAATACATTGGCACCGGAGGCCACACATCGTCCCAGTCTGCCAACGCCTAAAACACAAGCGAGTGAACCACCCAAAACGGCAGCATCTCCTGTACATGAAATACCAGATCCTAGACTGATTGTTATGCCCGTGTGTCCGGCATTACAGACACCGGAATATAAGGAAGAAATGGAAGCAGCAGCGGCAGCAGCAGCATTAGGACCGGATGGTCAACCTAGACCATTATCGGCAAGCGGACATCCGCCATGTGCAATGTGTGGTGTTGGCATTGTGTAAGGAAATTATGCATGTGAATGCAAACACATGATGATGATGATTTTCACTGTTTAAATACGTTTTTTGAATTGTATGTGTTTGTGTGTGTGTCTGTGTATGTTTCTTTATGTTTTACAAAAACGTGTCCTTTCAATAACACACCACAAATATGATTTTCTTTCACTATTGGCTGCCAACACGTACAAAATCTTGTACAGCATTTTCTACAGAAAAAAAAAAATACGCATAAAACAACATTAAAAATTCCGGTGTTGATAATTTTTATATTCTTTTACTCACAATTCAACTACTACTGCTCGTTCACATCTATTGTTGTTGCCTTTATTGTTGTCGGTCTGTGTTGAAGCCACTGTTGATTGCATCACGGACACAGCAGACAACCAAATGAAGGACAACATCTACTACCATACACATACATGCATGCATGCATGCAGTTAAACGACAACCATTGTTGTCGTTATTCTTGTTGCAACAGCAACAACAACAACACTGCCACTCAACAAATTATCATTTAAATTGAAATATTCATAAAATGTATGTGCCCCACATACACTCGCACTCACTCACACTCACACTTTGCCCCCGAGGCCATGAGGAAAACAATGTGCCTGCCTCTCTTACTCTTTTAAAGAGTCAGACTGAGACTCAGCATCAGCATCAGACTCTGCCTCCACATATTAAAGTCTACAATGTTTAATTGCACAGACACACTCTTATTATTATTAAAGAGAAAACAAAATAACAACAAAACAAAACAAAAAAAAGGATATTGTCTGGTGTATTTATGTTTGTATTTGTATTTGTGTACCTTTAAACTGAGTAGTACTCTACTGTAAACAGTGTTTTATGGTCATGTTGTGCTTGTATGCATATTTTGTGAGTGAGAGAAAGGCCATGCAATTGTCTATATTTCATATGCACACATACACAGTTATAAGGACTCATATAAAGTACACACACACACACCTGCATACATACAATATAAATATGCCTATTGGTAGTCGAATACAGTGGGTGATAAAAATAAAGAAATTATACAATTCATTGATAAAGTTACAGGTCAAGGTTAGTGTAGTGAAATGAATGACTATGCAATTGAGCAAACGGCTCATAGACCCTCTTACTTAATTGGTCATTACAACACTTTAGTCAGGATTACAACCTAGCTTCTTACACAACCCAAGTTGTGTGTGTTTATTTTTATCTATGATTGGCAGGACCTATAGTTTAACGTCGACTCCGAACAACAGATTAAATTTAATTAACTTTCCCAGTTTCTGCCAGAAGACTACTGAGAAGAAGTAGAAAAAAAATATTTTTTTCGTTTTTTATTTTTGTCCGACATGTCAGATCAGAGGCTTGAACTTAAGAGCTCTTGTCGAGTAAATCAACTTTTCTACTTCCTATACTATAAAGCCTGTATAAAACTAGCTGGAAATGTTAAAAACCGCCATCAATCAGTTTGTCCAGACAGAATTCGAAAGCCGCAAGAATTCAGCGAATTTCTCCACGTAAACAAAAAATTATGGTCCGGGTGATAACTCACAAAGGTTCCTGAGCCGAATTATTTAAAAATTCATGGGTCTTAGTGCTTTCATGAAGCGTTCCAGGGTTCGCAGTGGTATATTTATTAAGGAGCCTGATATTAAACTTGCTTATAGACTGCCTGACTGTTTTTCTAGGTAGAAGTCTTAGCTATTTTGTAAGCAATGCAATGCTAGTTGGGTGTCGAGATTTTTTATGAAAAACTTTTGATATATTCCAACAACCAGGCTGCAACTAAGTCCCTAACGAACGTAGTTTCAACGTTCATCCTTGTCCATGAATGCCAAGAATTTCGGTTCATTTAAAGGTAACTCATATATATGTTCCTGTGACATTCGGATATCGTTGGAAATTGCATTGCTAATGAGCTTACCAGAGCCGGTATGGAGCTTCCAATCTCTTGCTTTTCGTCGGGCATAGGAATTCCGATTGCCTCAGTTAATTTGGATATTATGTACTACTTTTATAGCAGGGCTTAAACTCATTGGCAGCAAGAGGGTACATGCCGTTCTATTAGGCACTGCTGGGCTGATATGAATAAGAAGAGGATTGACGCCCTCCTGTCCTTAAGTAACATGGCCTTCCATACATAGCACAATAACAATTCTCAAGGGCCACTGTCCTTTTGGTAAACATGCTGAAAGACTTGGCATTCCAGCCAATAACTTCAGTAGGAGATGTAAGTCTAAATCGCTGTGAAATCAGCATAGTGTAGTAGGTAGTGTGTTGGCGTATTTGACATGAGGCCTCGGTTCAAACTCCAGGTCAGACATCTCCAACAAAATGAAATATGAATAAATATTTGTTCAGAGACTTCCTTTCAGCAGTTCTCTGACAAAAACTCTGTTAGTAAAATAAAATTGACATGAAAAAGTTTCTCAAAAATCTATCGTTCGGAATCGTGATTAAGATTAGTAGCCCCTCATGCATAACACACACAACATAAGTGGTGTAAGGAACCAGAACTCTAAGAGTAAAATAAAATTGACATGAGAAAGTTTCTCTAAAATCTGTCTTTCGGAGACAATTTTTAACTGTAGGTGCTGTTACTCATGTATAAAATTAACACACACAACATAATCGATAAGAAAAGCTAAGTCGTAATCCTGACTAAAGGGTTGTAGTAACCAATTATGTTCATATGTATGTGAGTGTAAGAAGGAGGAAGAGATTGTCTTCCATTTCATTAAAATATGTAGCTTATTGACCCCTCACTTTCTGGCTCTCTTCGCCAAGCTGTCATATATAAAAATATTTGCAAGAGCAAGATTTATATTGAATTTGAGCTGGTTTTGTTTAGAGGATGTTTGATCTTCAGTTTAAATATTGAATGTTGGCCTGACCTAACCTAAATTGGTGTTCTTAAACGCCGTATCAGACATTTGTTGCCTTCAATTTTTTTCTTTTTCAACATTTTGATTCAAATAGACCTTAAATCTGATAGTTGCCACTGGTCTCGGTTTGATATGACTTTCAGCCGAAATATATTCATCATCTTCTGCAATGATCTGTTCTTGAATAGTTGTACCGTTAAATACCTGTGTCTTAAGGGGAGGTTTTTCATAACAGGATTGATGGCCTATTGAAAGAGACACTGTATTAAATGCCGCATCAGACATTTGTTGATCCCGAATTTTTTTCTTTTTCAATATTTTTATTCGGATGGACCTTACACCTTCGCACATCCATTGGTCTCTGTTTGATGTGGTATACAGCAAGAACATATTCATAATCTTCCTCAATGATATGTTATTGAATACTTGTACTGTTGAATACCTGTACCTTAATGTGAGGTTTTTCACGACTCGCGTGCATATATTAGGAAAGATAGATTTATTTCTTTTTGCTACATTTATATCGATTAGGCTTACTCCTACTCACATCCACTGGTCTCTGTTTGATATGGCTTGTGGCAAGAATATATTCATAATCTTCCATTGGTACTATTGAATACGTGTATCTTAAGGGAAGGTATTCCACGACTCGCATAGACTGTGTAAGAAATATTTTGGATACACACGCGCATACATAATTGGCCATTACAACTCTTCAGTCAGGATTACGGCCTATCTTCTCACACCACTTATGTTGTGTGTGTTAATTTTATACGTGAGTGGCAGGACTTACAGTTAATGTCGACTCCGAACGATAGATTTTTGAGAAACTTTTCATGGCAATTATATTTGACGCTCAGAGTTTTTGCCAGAAATCTGCTGACAGAACAAAAACTTTTTGGGAAACTTTTCATGGCAATTTTATTTTGCACTCCGAGTTTTTGCCAGAAATCTGCTCAGAAGAAGTCGTTGAAGAAATATTTTTTCATATATCGGTTTGATGTCTGATCTGTGGTTTGAGCCAACATGCTACCTACTACACTACGGCAATTTCACAATTGGGTTAAATATCCACAAAAAAGAGATTCATTTAGATACATAATTTTGCCACCCACTGTATACCAGCTACCCATTGCTTCTCTTATTACATTTATGTTTGTCAAACATCTACAATATACACATGTATTTATATAAAATAATGCCATATATGTATGTGTATGTATATTGGCATGTTTGCATATACATATGTATACAGTTTGTATGTGTATATGTGTGTGTACAATTTTGTTTATTGGTCCGATGGTGGTGGTCATTTTGTTTATTATTTATTAAGGTTTTAATATTTAATTGATAAATTTTCATATATTTTCAGTTTTTATTCTTTCCCTCTCTCTGTATAATTTTTTAATATTTTTCATTTTATACTCACTCTTGATATGAGTAAATATGTATACATATATACATACGAACAAACATATCAAATATGAAATTTCAATACTCATTATGATTAATAAACCGTGCAAATTAATGGTTGGGTGAGAACAGTTTTTCAATCATTTAAAATGCAAATCCAATGCAATTTTTACCATATTAATGGAAGGCAGAATCAAAATATTTATGGGAAATTAAATTTCGAATTAAAAAAAATAAACGAAAAAAAAAGAAATTTTAAATTAAAACGCAAATTAAGGAAATTAATGTGATCAAACTGTTTGCGTCATATAAACAATCAAACAGTCATCATCATGCTGGCATATGTTTTTAATTTTTTGTGTTTCACTTTTTTAATTAAAAATTTAATTGATTTAACGAACATATTTATCATACGTTCGGGGGACGTCATTTGATTAAATCTTTAATTTAAGAAACAATTTTTTATAAATATTAGGACTTGGTCTCTTTTAAAGCTCTATTATGACGTTTATGGTTTTATGATTAATGATGCCACACTTTCTTTTTTTCATTAAATGAAGTTCAATTTCTGTTGAAAGTTTTTTTTATCAATTGAAAACTAATTTTTGTTGTTGTTATTGTTATCATTGTTGTTGTTGTTGTTTTTTAAATTTTAATTAAATTTAAAAACTTTTAGTAAACAATTTAATTAATTTCAATATTTTTTCTTTTCCCCCAATATTTTATTCCAATATTTCATCATATCGATTAAACCAGTGGTGTTTTCGTACGCATCAAGGATAGAAATTTACATGTTGAATGTTTCAAGTGTGCCACTTGTGGCACCTCATTGAAAAATCAAGGTTACTACAATTTCAATAATAAATTGTACTGTGACATCCATGCTAAATTGGCTGCTTTGCAAAATCCACCAACTGGCACTGAAGGCTATGTACCCGTACCAATTAAACCGTAAGTAAAAACAAAATAAAACTCCCTCCCTTCAAAAAAAAGGAAGAGTATCATTTAAAATACGTTTTATATGTTAATCAAATTTATTCCCTTCTTTTTCAAATACAATACAATAAGTGCCATTGCAAAGTGTTTTAAATTTGAAGTGAATTGAAAATGGCATTGAATTTGAAGTTCAATTTGATTTGTTTTTCCCATATGATTTAAGCACGTTGTACACGTATGTATATGGACAGCAATTAATTACTGGCATATTAATTTCGTTGTTTTTTTGTAATTTTTTTAATAAAAAAAGGTTTCATTTCATATGAATAATTAAATTGATTTGAAGTTGTAAAGCGTGGCATTGCAGTTGTTTAAATGGCGTATGAATTAGCATTTCAATTTTTCTGCCATAATATCTGGGGATAAAGGATTTAAATTACCTTGAAAATGATTTAAAATTAATAAAAGGGCTCTTTGAAATTCATTTTTATCGAATACAATGTCAACGTTATATAGGCATAAGAGTACGTGGTTCAAATCCCAGCTTAGTCATTTCACACAAAACTAAATCTGACTTGCTCTCAAATCTATAGCGTTTTACCAGCTTTAATTCCGTAGTTTCCGAAATTTCTTAAATGCAGTGGTAAAGACTTCATTTTACTGATTTAGTTTGAACGCTTCCTCAAGAGGTGGCGCTACATACTCCTTCAATGCTCTGTGAAATAATATTTGCCCCATATATGTGTCTTTCTTGAAGCAGAGTTCTCTGATTTGACACACACTTGTTCGACAATCTAACAGAGCTAGTCTCAATTAATATCATAACGAATTCCAGATTCAAACAGTTTTTAAACTGGTTTTCAATTTGATTCCAGAGAAATCATGATTTGTGACAAGCCCTGATACTTTGATTGGTGTTAATTATGAATAAACTGGGGCATTGCTTCATGTGCTTTTTTACATCAAACCCCTATATATGGTACAGAGATAACTAAGTTCAATAAAGCTGCCGCTCTCTGGATCCTATGCTATCATATCCTATCCCATCCTATCTCAGGAAGCCCCTTAATTTTAAAAGTTTAAAAACCATTTTCTCTTGGATTCGAGCTGTGATTGCTCGAGTTCGTAGTTAATCACTTTTCAATAATTGGTCATTACAACCCTTCAGTCAGGCTTGCGACCTAGTTTCTCACACGACTTATATTGTGTGTGTTAATTTTTGATATATGAATGGCGGGACCTATAGCATATAGTCGACTGCGAACGACAGATTTTTGAGAAACTTTTCATGGGGAGTTTATTTACTCCCGGAGTATTCGCCAGAAATCTTCGGAGAGATAGTTGCCGAAGAAATATTTTTTATGTTTCGTTTCGGTGCAGATAACTGATGTCTAACAAAGCCTTTCTATACTCCTATAAATAGGACCACTCATGTAAGTGCGAGTGTGAGTGCAAGAGCGATATTAACAGCTGCATTAATAATACCCGATGTTCGCTTGGTTCGACTTTAGCCCTACTTTCGTTATGCGAAGTAAATGATAAAGTAAAGTTGCCGTGGTCTAGTATATAAAGTGTTAGACGTGAGGCCATGCATCAAACACCAGGCCAGACATCTACAACAAAACAAAGAATGAAAAAATATGTCTTCGGCAACTTCCTCTCAACAGATTTCTGACAAAAACTCTGAGTGTTGAAATAAAATTGCAATGGAAAAGTTTTTCAAGAATTTGTCGTTCGGAAAGTGTAGGTCGCGCCACTTACGTATAAAATTAACACCCACAACATAAGTGGTATGAGAAACTAGGGCGTAATTCTGTCTGTATATCCATGTAAAGAATGAAATGAAAGGATAACATGGGATGGCAGGATGGTGTAAGTTTTGTATCGGGTTTCAACTCATTTGTTTCATTTATTTTGTTCGTGTATGGAATTCCTGAAGTCGCCGTGGTCTAGTAGACGTAAGGCCTTGGTTCAAACCCCAGGTCAGACAACAAAACGAAATATGAAATGAAATTTTTCTTCGGCGATTTTCTCTCTGCAGATTTCTGGCAAAAACTATGACAGTGAAAAAAAATTGCCATGAGGAGTTTCTCAAAAATCTGTCGTCCAGAGTCCAGCAGATTTCTGGAAAACCATGAGATGTTTCTCAAAAATCGACTTTAAACTGTAGATCCCGGCACTCATGTATAAAAATTAGCGCATACAACATAAGTGGTATGAGAAACTAGGTTGTAAACCTGACTAAGGGGAATTATGGAATTAAAAAACATGACCATCAGCACTCAGAAATCTAAATTTTATCAAAAAAAAATTTAAGGACCTCAAATTTAAAAAATTTTTTTTGTATGTTTCCGTTGTTTATTTGTCTTGTTTTTTTTTTGATTGTAAATAAAATAAACTACACAGTATTTATTAAGTTATTTAAAACATTTTCAAATATTGTATGCAAATATTTGCAATACCCTTGTGTTCATTATGATTGTGTATTTTGGTAATCACAATCATCCATAAATAAGAATAATTGAGTAATCAGACTAAATAAAAACACAAATCAACATTCAAATTTTAAAATTTTATAGAATTATTTCAGTGATTGATTCAAATACAATAAAAATGAATTGAAATCTAAACAGAATTCTATTAAAGGCTTAGACTCATGGACTTTTAAGAACACTGCTGGTCAAATATTGGATTTTTATTCTAAAAATTTTAGGAGCTACTGGCTCTCCGTATGTATCTACACACTCATTAGTAGTGCCTCTCTTTATAAGGGTTTGGTGGACCTTAAGATCAATATCATTCAGAGATTTCCTGTAAGTCATATGGTAGCTCTACCAGAATATCTCAAGGATGTGGGCTTTATATATTATTTCCAAATTCATTTCCCTTCTGCCAAACGATCTGATCAATTTAAAGTACCGCCTTTAATATGGCATGATGAATACCTTTTAAAAGCGTAAATAAATTTTAAAACGTCATGTAAAAAGTCAATAAAAATGTTGCAAAAATTCTATAAAAATAATCCGAAATTCATTGTAAATATCAGAAAAGCACTTGAAAGTATTTTTTTTGCCAAAATGGCTGATTGTCAAATGCGATTCAAATCAAATAAATTCAAATGAAATAAAATTTGAAATACACCCCCGACAAGATAGCCAGCCAGCCAGCCAGCCACCCAGTCAGCCAATGAAGCCAAAAATATTATAAATTCATAAATAAATTCTATCTCTATATGTATGTATGTGTGCATAATTCCAATGTAAATATAAATTTACGTAAGTATGTATGTATACATGAATGTATGCATGAATGTAAGCATATAAAATGTATCATAAAAATAATAACGCGGCAAATGAAATAAAATGTTGCAAAAAATTAGGAAAGTATTCAAATAAATGGTGGTGACATCAAATATGACAAGAATAACGAGTAAAAACAAATTCTAGTCAGTTGCGAACGACTATTGCAGAAGCTATACTCCAATCTGTAGGTAAAGACGAGATAAGTCTATTACTGCCTCTTTATACCGCTCAACTTTTTCAATCAGAAGCAATCTGATCAGAATAATATGCCTTTACTCATCAAATCAAAGTAAATCGTCTCGTAATTTAGATGAGTGTTGTGGAAATCGATCGATTCGATCGATGCCTTCCAAAATGCATCAATAGAAAGTTTGTATGCAATTCTATTACTGTATATAAACTATGTAGATATGCAAAGAAACCAAACAATGCATCAACTATAAATCCGATGCCTGATTGCTTTTTGACTGCGTTAAAAATACGCATTGACGACGTTTTAAAATAGAATACATTGTATGTATTTTGTACAGCGGCATTATGAAACGCGATACTTTGTTCAAACACAAAACAACTAACATTTTGGAAGGCAGCCATACATAGTTTGACGCCCACATTGCGAACGACTACTGGAGAATCTATACTTCTAACCAAAGATCAAGGTGAGATAAGTCCATTACTTGCTCATTATACGGCCGTATTTTATCGATCTGAAACAATCGATTCAGAATAATATGCCTTCATACATCAGATCAAAGCAAATCTTCTCCTGATTTAGATGAAAATCGATCGTACTTAGTTTGAGGGTATTCTTGCTGACAGGGCTCGTAAAGTAGCCTGCGAGATTACTAGCACTATAGTTGCACAAATTCTGCAAGACGGAGACATAGTGCTGGTGTGGTTCGTTGGAGTTATTCGATGGCTAGCGAACCTAATCTTTTTATGGTGACTGCCGATAATAAAAATATGAATACAGATGGCGGAGGCATTGCGCACTACCCCTATAAGTAACTCTACAACTAATCTGTATTTGGATTTCATTTAGATTACTTGCCAGTCAACATGCTGCACTTGTCGCGACTGAATTCCCATTCACGCTGGCACATTATTTCTTCTAGACAGACCTCTATCCTATCTGTTTATCTCCAAACTCTATGTGAAATAGACTACACATCGTCTGATCCTAATCTTAATAATTTCACACCAAAATTTCAATTAGTGGTGGCAGGTCTTCAGATATGGTCAGCTTTAGGGATTCTGTGGGAGTCTACATTAGACAGTTCTAAACTTAAGAAAAAGGTTGGCTGGGAAATTTCCTCTGATTGGACTTAATCTTAGGATATCCTTCCGTTTCCTTGTCAATTACAGTGCGTTTAGGATTAATGCCCATTACGCTGTGGCACTAATCCTGAGTAAGAGATCTTCAAATTTTAGCATATTAATCTGCTCTGATGGATGAGCATGCAATTTTTAGTTTTAAACTATTGGCACATCCCTCGAAGCACTTCATCGACTCTCGCTACAATTTTGTATAAAATAACAAGGGTTCCTAGTTGTACAAATATCCCAGATAATTTTGTAGCCGATGAACTTGATATCCCAGGCGTTCTTTTACTATTCATTGAATTGTTCACTAGTCAGCGATGTTGAATGGCCGCTGATAAATACACGGCTGAAGAAGATTTTGGCCTCACTGCTAAACTCAACTGATTTAAATTGGATTGGAAACCAACTCATTAAATTGGATCGCAGAAGTTGTCTGTTTCTGTATCCATTTTCAATGGTTATTGGTTAGGTATGCTTACCTGTAAATTGTGGCTGCCTTCCAAAATGTATCAATACAAAGTTTGTATCCGAATGTCAGATTTTTGAGAAACTTTTTCATGACAATCTTATTTGACGCTCAGAGTTTTTGCCAGAAATCTGCTGAGAGGAAGTCGCTGAAGAAATATTTCATTTCATATTTCGTTTTGTTGGAGATGTCTGAACTGGAGTTTGAACCCATGGCCTTACTTCTAATAAGCCAACACACTACCTATTAAACTACGGCGATTACCAGTAGAAAGTATTGTCCACTTTGGTTCTTTCTCAAAGATATCGCATCGAGCTTTAAATTCAATAACTTTTCAGCCTAGCTTTCAGCTTAATTCTAAGGGAGTCATACTTTAAAGCCTAGGGGATGATGTCTTTCGTACGTTTTATTTGATTTCTTTCATTTGCAGCAACTAAGTTCCTTCAACTAAACAGAAAATTGGTCTGTTGCGGCAGATTCTAGAATGATAGGGTTGCCAACTGTTGTTCCTAGGAAGCAACGTTTTCTGTGTACATATATAAGATCCAGTGGCAGGGAAAAATTTTCATTGAGACCTACTCTTTCTCTAGAGATTTTGAAATTACTGCGATAAGAAATCATATCTCTTTTCTAATGCAAACTAAACACTTGTGCTACCACCGTAGGGTATCAAAATCATAAAACAAAATATTTCTGCCAAGTAAGCTTTTTTTCGGCAGATGTGATATGATTTTGTCATGAACATTTTTAATGTGGAAACAATTTTTTTGCCTTTTAATGTCTGGAAAACATTATTTTTTAATCGCTTCAATGCATTACATTTAGTTGAAGTAATAAAAGTACGTCGATCTGTGTAATCATTATATGAGAGCAATATTTATGTACATATGTATGCATGAACATTAATAGAACTTATATGTTTACAACAATATGTATGTGTTTGAGTTATTAAAATATGTTCATTTTATGTAAAGAGTCCATATGTCACTTGTAATTACTTGTAGAGAGGATATGATGCTCATAAAATGAAGCGGGTTTTTAGCAACGTTTTCTTTTAAGGTTTTGAGTTTTGAATTTGATTTTCAAAGCCATTAGGGTATGGTTATCTTGAAACCATAACAGGAAGCCTAGTGCATTTTATGCCGGAATCCAGTCAAAATTGTTTTGAATTCTTTTAATTTTTGTTCATTTGCCCAGAACGTAATTTACTAAATTACTGGGCCATTAAACCATTTTTATTTCATTTTTCTCAAATAGTTTTCATCATGATATTTTCATGTTCAACTCGAAAAGAAAGTTCTGCAATAGAAGTGACATCAAAATCGTGGTATTGTTGTGGAACCATTTGTAACACACACTCTATTGAATTAAACCGAAGCCGTAAAGTAAAATATGTTTTCAATTTGACTTTCAATTTTACTAACCAACATCATTGTGTTGTCAAATGCACACATACATACATATGTAATCAGTCGTTACAACGTAATTAAATGCGTATGAAAGCCTTAAATAGGGGCCCTTAACAAGGCCTTTATTTATCTCTATGCAAGAAATTTTTAGAGCAGCTCTTGACTGCAATCCCCTAGGCCAGAGACGTCAGTAAATAACTCATAAGACTTGAGAAAGAAACGAATTTCAACTCGCATGAATTGGAAACAAATTAAGCCTCTTGCCTGAAACAGATCGATGTGCTGCATGATGGTCACACTAATTGTAATAGTCATCTGCATGACCATTGTAGCTCCATTACGTGGAGAAACAGTTGAGGTATTCTTTGTTACGATAAATTAATATGACAGAGGCAAAGAAAACTAGCCCTACATCTTCATTCGCAGCACTTAGGGATTTAAGTGAGCGACCGACTGACAGATAACTTCCTCCTCAACTTTTGTAGACTAAAGATAAAGGTGAGTCGAAGCTCATTACCAGCACTTATGGACTTCAGTGAAAGACCGATTGACTGATAACTTCCTCTATAACTTTAACAGTCTTAAGATGAAGGTGAGACGAAGCCCGTTACCTGCTCACTATTCCATCATATTTGACCAATTTGAGTCAAAGAGTACAGCATGAAAGCATAGAGACTGGCATTGTAGTGACATAACAGGGACAAAGGGAATCTATAAGATAGAAGCCTTAGTACATTTACGCGAGTTGCATATGGCAGTGAAAAGCTATGGTTCGTCAGGTCGATTACTTGAAGACATTTCTTCAGAGAACACCAAGACATGGCAGATCATAAGGCATAACTTATTCGTTAACTATTCACTGACCAGAACCAGTAAGTTTTTCTGCTGCTAGGATGCGCAATAAGCTACAAACTCTTTTAGAAGAGAGAACATTCGCATACAGAACAAGGTATTTGGAACCTAGCGGAAACTCGCACAAGTTTACGTTACAGAAATGTGAGACAGATGTACACAGAAAGGGACACAGCAACATCTATAAGGTTGACGGCTACGAGACTGCTAGAGCCAGCTGGATCAGCTGGGCGGGGAAAATATGGCTACGATCTGTACAGTCTCTGGTTATATGGAAATTCAGGGCACTGACCATGTAGAAGAAATTGCTAGCAGAAGAGCATTCATGCCGCTGATAAGGTCACAACCATTCTGTGAAATGTAGAGAATAGTTTGAAAGTATATTCCCGGTTATAGGGAAGATAGAGGAATGCAAAGACACTTATCTCGTCTGTAGGGCTTGGGATAATTATTCTGGGAAGAGATTTCGGTCCTGCATCAGACTAACTTTAAATAGTTCGATAACAGCAAACAAGGATTGCAGACTCGAAGAACATTTGTTTAGAAAAGGAATCACTTCAAACCCAATAGGTTCTGTAATAGGGAAAACGTATCAACAGAAGTCATACCTGGAACTTAAGCGGGATTAATGAATTTCAGAATATAAAACCTGTTAAAGTTGTAAGTAAGCCTTAAGTCCTTTAGGGAAACAGGTTGAGGAAAAGACGTTTAAACAGTAAAAGACTTCATTTAGGTTAGGTTAGGTTAGGTTAGAGGACGTGTTCTTGTCACTTAAGACCAGTACAGTACCCGGAGGTCGAATTGACCCATTGTACAACGTCCTAGTTTCTCACACCACTTATGTTGTGTGTGTTAATTTTATACATGAGTACGAACGACAGATTTTTTTGAGAAACTTTTTCATGGCAATATTATTTCAACACTCAAGAGATTTTGCCAGAAATCTGCTGAAAGGAAGTCGCCAAAGAAATACTTTTTGTATTTTGTCTTGATGTCTGGCCTGGGGCTCAAACCCTGGCTTTACGTCTAAATAGCCAACACACTACCTACTAGACTACGGCGACTTCAAGACTTCATTTAAATTTATGAAATATTTCACTACAGCTTCGTCTTTAAATTTTCGATTTTTAGCCGATTTAATTTGAAACAATTGGGAGTATCTATTAAGGCCCTTTAAAACCTTAAGCCCTTCTTGTATGAATGTGTATAACACTCGCTTATAACCGAAGTTTGTATAGCAAACAGACAATTTACAAAATGGCATCAACGTTACATTGATGCGGTCAATATGGCTGCCAATATGTCAGCCAATAAAACATGTTTGAGCAACGAATTGTTCATGAAATGTTTTCAACATTTTTAACTCGTATTGACGTTGGAAAAAAAATAACATTTAAAAAAAATAAATTTTTAAAAAAATATTTCAATTAATTGAAGCTTAAATATGAATTTTTTTGAAATTTGAAAAATAATGGCAATTGGAAGACAATTAACAATTAATTTGATTAATAAGTTGTTAAAGGAATTCTCTTAAACAAAATTTTAAATTAAATTCTTACAATTTCTTTTGCAGCAACACCAAATTGAGTGCCTCTACTATTACATCAGCCTTGAATACCCATGGCTATAATAATGGTGTGTCCAATGGCAGCTCTACCCCAGCACCGGTAAGTGATTTAACACAAGCCATTAAAGTATTCTACTCTTCTTTTTTTTAAACTTTAAATACAAATAAGCAATGTTTTTATGTTTTATGTTGTAACATGTAAAATAACATACAAAAACCAGAACGAAAATTTACATTCGATTGCTACTAACACTGAACTCTTCTTCAAATTCATATTTTTACTCAAGCTCAAGTAATCAGCCAAAAAAATTTTTACAACAACAGAAAAATAACAAACAGCAATATACCTACATACAGATATGCAAACTTATACTCTTACACTTGACTTTCGAAAAAATAAAAAGGAAAACCTCTTGACCACGTTCAGAAAAACTATGGAACATGAAGGTCATATACATTGTTAAGCAATGCCGACAAGGAAAGGCATTTTAAAGCCACAAAATAAATAAAAAATATTTCATGCTTCATGCCATTGTGAATAAAGCATTTTCAAACAATTTTCTGCAACAACATCGATTACTAACTAGTTTTTAGGTTAAATAAACTGGGTTCATGTCCTGGGATGCTGACCTGCACACACATACCGTACATATTTGACCTTAACCATGCACTCTCACATTGCAATAGTAAAACGAAGCATTCGGAATCATATTCAGCCTACTAAGCCGTCGTATAAGGCAGAAAAATCTTGATTACAATTGTAGTGTTTTGGGATCAATGACCGTACACTTTAAGAATATCCATGCTTACCCAATTTAACTGAAGCAATCAGAACTCGCCTAGTAGGTAGTGTGTTGGCTTATCAGACGTAAGGCCACGTTTCAAATAAAGGGTCCGCCAAATAACTTTTTTTTTTGAAAATGCTTTAAAAAAAACTACTGAATATTTTCTCAAATTTCATTTTTTATTTGAAAGAACAATCCTTCCGGTTAATAATGGAAAATAATTTCATTCAAATGGCTGCCTCGGCTGGCCATGCAGTAGCCTACACGATCGGTCCAATTTTTAAGCACATTATCGATTGTGTGCAGCTGTATTTCACCAATGGCTTCACGAATATTTTCCTTTAAAGCGTCAATTGTCTCTGGCTTGTCGGCGTAACACTTATCTTTGACGGCACCCCACAAATAATAGTCCAACGGTGTCAAATCGCAGTTCCGAGGTGGCCAAACGACATCACCTCTGCGGCTGATAATGCGATCTTCAAAAAGAGGGCGCAAAACATCGAATGTAGCTTCGGCTATGTGGCACGCAACGCCGTCCTGTTGAAACCAAATGTTGCCAATATTCTCCTCTTCAATTTTTGTGAACAAAAATTCATTCAACATGGCCCGATAACGATCGCCATTGACTGTAGCGGCCACTCCTCGCTCATTAAATTGTTGTAGTCGTGACCAATTAAGTAAGAAAGTCATGAAGCACTTCTGATCTTAAGTATGTACATATGTAATCAGAATACCTATGTTCTGTAACACGTTGGAAATTGGGAGCTCCTTAGCAATACAACTTCCAACAATATCTCAATGTCCCGGAACTCATACAAGATATGTATTCCTTTGATTGGCACAAAAGATCACTAAGAAATCCCTGGCATTTATGGACAAGGACGGATATTGAAAATACGTTCGTTAAGAATTTAATCGTAGTATGGATGTCCGTGTAAGTCAACAGATTTTAAAGGAAAATCCCTAGGGTCCTATTGGGAACCTCGGGATCTTTAGGCCAGATGTCCCCTGTTGGTTTTCTGAAATCAAACGTTCAATTCAGAAAGTTATAAGGCGCCAAATAATCGACCCGGATGTATACATGACTTCTGAAAATAGCAACATGTCCTTAGTCCAGGTTGGATCAGAATATAACTGCATTGAGCCTCAGCCCTCTGCTTTAATAGAAGGTCAAAGGGTAGCCAAGTGAGTATAGCAAATAATGACTTGATTGGAGTGCAATAGAGCGCACTGGTGATCAGAACATAAAGCAAGTTCCGTTCCGTCTTAGACCACAAATTTTGTCTGTGTTTCTTATCACTACACCCAATACATTTTCACAGAACTGGAATCTGCATACATTCGCCTGCTTAGCCCAGCAGATAGGAGAGAAAGAAGAGGAATAAAATAAAACTTAGATACTGCTTACCTATCCATTGTAGAACATAGCACAATATAGACAGGAAAGTCTGCTGTAAATTGAGGTATCGACATATGAATATTTGATTAAAAAACGAATTGTCTCCGTAACTTGAAAATCCTTTATCTATCGACCACAATAGCTTATGAAAATAGGACATCTTTCATCAAATTTTGTACTTTCTGAATGAAATACAAATTTTCACATTTCACTCAAATAGTAGTGAGCTAGCAATGGATGTCAAAAAACACAAACTAAGTGACCCAGCTTGTTCATCATAATGTCCTTCGCGATCATAAATAAAAACTCCTCCAGAATGGCCACAATAAAGTCAAAACGCTTTCATGGCTATAAAACCCTGCAATATATACCAAGTAGAGGCACTTGTATGGTCTTAGAACAATACAAAAAAAACACTTCAAGGGTTTTGTTTTCCCACTTCCTTCTATTGCGTATGATTTATATGTGTGTGCATGTACATTTGTATGAGTGCGTGGTTAGGAAGAGGAATTTTATTTGAAATATAAAAAA
The DNA here is from genome assembly GCA_958299815.1 of Sarcophaga carnaria. Classification (NCBI taxonomy): domain Eukaryota; kingdom Metazoa; phylum Arthropoda; class Insecta; order Diptera; family Sarcophagidae; genus Sarcophaga; species Sarcophaga carnaria. The sequence goes on from OY283153.1 coordinate 12,693,962, forward strand.
AGCAACACCCTCAACATATGCTTGGCTTTAGCATACAACAAATAAAGTTTTTATCTATGCATGCATGTGTATTTGTGTGCGTGTGATAGAGAGAGAGGAGAGTCTGCTTTGAGCTTTTAGAGAAAATGTTGCTAAATCAGCAGAATGCGTTGTGTTGTTACAATGTAACCCACAACACAATATATGTAACATTGTGTTACAAACAACAACAAGAACTAAAATAAATATAAAAAAAGAGAAGAGAAAAGAGAGAACATTTTTGCAACATAATGCAAATACAAGCATTAAAACAAACATGGCGGTGGAGCATTTCAAAACAAATGAAACAAACGAAGAGAAATAAAACAAAGGAAGAACGAAAGAAAAAAAAATAGATTCTCTTACATTTAACCACTTACAACAGCAACTCATCATCTCCAAACACTCACTCACATACACAGTGGGGTCATATTAAAATAAAATTATTTTTTTATTTAATTTTTTGGCTCGGCTTGCAAATAATGCAAAAATGTGTTTGCGTTGCTATTTACTCCTCCGTATTGCTGAAATTTCTTTTTATTTTTTTTATTTGCTTTACTTTTTCTTTTTGTTTTTTTTTGCTCAAGTGTAAGAAAAATATTGAAAAATTTTTTTTTAAATTTAAATAAAAAACAAAAAAATTATATCTGTGTGTACGTATATATGTATGTATAAAGGCTTATTTTTTTCTTTATTATAAGCTGTATACGTATGTATGCTGCTGACGCTGATGAGTAAGAATATATTTGAATAATAAAAATGCAGGAATCAAAAAAATATTAAAAAAAAATTCCAATTCATTTAAAACTTAAAAAATTGTTGAAGCTGATGATTTAAACCGTTTTTGTTTTTTGTTCTGTTTTTCAAGTTATTTTTCTAACAGTGTTTGCATTTTTCCTTGAATTTTATTTTGTTTGTTTTTTATTTTATTCTTGTTGTTTTCTTCTGTTAAATTGTTTGCTTTTATTTGTTTTTGTTTTTGCAACTTTTTTTTTTAAACAAATTTTTTCTTTTTGTTTTTTTACGTATAAAATGTGTGTTCGGAATAATTTTAAAAATTTCTTTAGAATTTGATCTTAATTTCATTCGAAGTATTTATGGACTTTTAATGACTATAAACGAGCATAATGCCATTTATGAAGATTGTACTCATTAAAGAGAAATATAAACTTCAATGCTCTTAGCTCTTCTTTTAGTTCATCATCAATTTAATGCGAAAGAAAAGAATTATTTGTCCCTATTGAGATTCAAAATATATTTTTTTACAACAATTCTCCTCTTCATATTTATGTATATACATACAATGAGCATGAAAAGAAACTGTACTTATATGGATAAAATTCTAACAATCACCAAACTCAACTTTCACCACTTAAGGAGAGTGCCCGAAAAAATTTGTAGCATGTATCTGTCCATTAAGACCATTTGATGCCCGAAAAGAAATTGAAAATCAATTCAAGGAGAAAAAATAATTATTTTTCCCTTTTGAGATTTTAAAATATATTTTTTAATCCACTTCTATTCAACATATTTATTTTTGTATATGCATACATGTATGCATATATGTATGCAGTGTAGAAAATTTATAGGAAATTTTTTTTTTATAAAAATCCATAGAAATTTTGTGAAGAAAAGTACTGAAGTTTTGAAAAAATTAAACCTGAAAACATAATATTTTTAACATTTTTTATATTACGGAACAGTTTTCCTTTTTGTGTAGTACCTTCCACTTACATATACTGATTTTAAACCCTTTTTTGTCCCTTTCAAACAAGCCACAAAGCATTTCCCCCACAATTGTATTGCCTTACTTCTGCTTCTTATTTCGAGTTTTTAAACAAATTTTAGAGCGATAAGGCTGGCTTCTATATTCGCCTGGAAACATTCTTCTCTGTGGAAATATTTTCTAACGAAACTTATTGCTTTTGGTGTTGATAGTAATTTTTCTCGATTTATATTGAGTTTCCTCAGGGATAGCACCTTACGGTTTGTTATTTGTGGTGTTCATTCAGACTAAATCAGGTTAAAATCAGGTCTAGGGCAAGTCTATTTCTAACTCTATTTCATATTTCACATTAACGATTTTGTTCCTATAACTACAAATTCTATCCACTCTATTTCATATGACAGTACTATTTGTCACTCATATTTTTTTAATAATAGGCCCATCCTTTTAGAGGTTGTGATTTTATATGGACCACATACTCACATCCGGCTTACTGTCAATAACACAATAAGGTCCTATAAATCAAGTCGATTTCAATACGTAAAGTACCCAATTATTGTTTATTGACACACAACGGCTGCAATAAATTTACGCCATCTGTAGTCCTTGATGGTATAAATAATAGGGTGCCAGTAGCTCTTAATGTTTTAAGCACGTAAATTCAATGCATTATTCGCTTGAACCAACACATTTTTCGAGTGCTGAAAGAACCAATCAAGTGCTTTGGTTTCTTAAGACGGCGTAAGAAGTATTTCACTCTACCTAATCTCCTTACTATTTACATCACTTATATCCTTTCGAAAATGGAATACAACTCTAAAATATGGTCCGTTGGCGGGAAATCTATTTAGAGGCTTCTCGACAGGGTACAGAAGAGATGTACTTTTTATTGACGGTAGTATATCCACTTCTGTTGATCCATTAAATCACCACCGTAATGTGGCTTGTGTTTCACTGTTCTGTCATTACTGCAACAGATTTTGACATAAAGGGACTTGCTCCCGAAAATCATATATTTTTTACATAACACTCGTCTTCTTCGTGGAACACAACTGCTTGTAGTCGTTTGGCTAGTGGATAGTTCTGAGACCATATGATCTATTGCAATCGCCTTACACTTTATTTGGTAATCTCTTCTCCAAGTCTATCCCCTTGACAGGTTTTAGAATGCTGCTCGGTGTAACCATGGCAATTCTCTGCCTATATCTTGATATGTACCCAGGTGTTTGATGATGCACAGGTTCCAAGAATATGTTCCGATGATTCAGTCTTATCGTCACAGAAAATATATACATATATGTTGAGTTAGGGACAACCCTCGTTCGGAATAAGAATTCTCTGAATCTGAATCAGTTCGCTGCGGATAGAATTTATTCTTTAGCCGAACTACCTTCCTGCAGATAGATTTCCTAGCATTTTCCTAGTCCCAACACAATGCACTACAGAATTAGGTGCTATCCTCTGAGTGTTGGTCGTAAAAATAAAACAGGTATACATTCACAGTACCCAGGTCAGCTAGCCCAGCTAGATAATGACCATAGAGAAACGTTTTTCTACAGGGTAATAATAACGAAAATGGCTTATGTTCCTCCACGTCATTGCTGCCCCTACACCAATCTTGATAAGGCAGATCGAGTCGCCGTACAGAAGCGTCTGTGGTTTCTGTACAATTTTGTTAAAATAGGGCAGCCCGATGTAGCACAGAGGCTAGGAAGAAAGTTGGATTCCTGACTGATGAAAATATTGATTTATTATGAATTATTTCAAGTGAAGTAAACAGAAGTTGTTTTTAAGTTCCCTTATATACATATTTTACGCAGATTTTCAATTAAAATTAAACAAATGATTAATGGATTTACAGTTTGTAGGGGTAAATATAAAAACATTTGCTAATTCGTTTTTGTTTATAGAACTTCTGTTCGAAGTCTGTTATCAGTCAGAGTTATTTTAAACAACCTTGTCACTACCCGCATGACGCAATTTAAAACAGTATTCCGAAAAATTTATTTCAAAAAATAAATGTTAATACAATTAAAAATATTTAGAAATTCTTATCTGGAAAAATGCTGAATATATTTACACTGAATTCAATGTAGAGAGAAACATTATTGAACCAATTTTGTTGAAGCAACATGTTGCTAATGAGTTTAAACCATTAAATGAGGCAATTATTTGTTGTATTAAAGTTTTTTTTTTAATTATAAGTGCAGGAAAAATGCAAATAGTAGCATTAAGAGCTTTTATTACGTTTTTAATCGGGTAAAGCTACTATCATTGATTACTGAATTTAAAATATAAAAATCCAGAATAAATAGAATATGAAACATTGTGAATTGGTCTATTTTTCATTTCATTTTATTAGTTTTTAAAGACTGTACTTAATTTGAAAAAAAGTTTTAAATATGTTTAGCAACATTGTTGCTGAATTATTTGCAACATGTTGGCCTTGTTGAACTGAAACATTTGCCTGATTTTTTATTGTATTTCTTGTAAATGCAAATGAATTGCCTTTAGCTATAGCCTATATCTGATAGAAAATTCTTATTGATCTGTCTATATAGTATAATTCAGATGTCGTTTTATTTTATTCAACTATTTTTTTGCATCATTTTATTTCATTTTACTTTTACTCATTCAACAACTATGCATTGCTAAATTTAGCTAGAAATTTTCACTGATTTTCTACGATTTTTTTCTTCTTAATGAGAAAAAAAATTGTCGTTTTCCGAAAATATATTGAAAAAAAATAAATTAAAAAAGAAAGAAAATCAACCACAAGTAAATTAAAACTTAAGGTGTGTAACAAGTATTCACAAATAACTCATGGCAAGCAGGCAGGCAGGCACCCTGAGTATTTCAATTTATTTTTGTCTGGTTTTTGTTTTTTCTACTTTTTCTTCTTTTTTTCTTATAAAATTAACTTGATTTCGATATACATACGTATTTATTTTATTTGTTTTTTTTTCCTTTTTCTGTAATCATTTAAATGCAAACAGCTGTTCGTTAAGTACCCTACCGAAATGAATGAATAAATCAATTAAGAAATGGCCTCACTCAAGTGAACAATATTTGTTATCAAAAATATTACTTTGAAAACCAAGTGTGACTCATTTTAGGAATTTTTATAGTTTTTTTCGTTTTGTTTTTAATTTTTGAATCATGTTCGATTACCCTTAAGTTCGATTATTATTGGAAAAAAAAAACAAAATGATCATTCCGGTTTATCATCTTCAGTTACAACTTCGTTTGAAGTGAAAAAATTTCCGTAGGGCTTAACAACAATCGTTCAATTATATACCACTACCAGGTTTACTCATTTACTTCTCAACGTTGTGTATGCGAAGAATAAGCAACGATCGTTGCTCGTTGGCAACATGTATGAAAGCGTTAATGTGTGATCGAGCGAGCGTTGCAATCGTACTTAATGTTGCCATTCGTTTAATGCCAGCATTTAGTGTGATTTCTTAGTTTCTTTATAGTCAACGTCCATACGGTCCGCTCGCTTTGTAATCGCGTTCAGACAAAGAAACGAATTTTAAATTTATTTTTCTTTTAATTTTTCAAACTTTTTTTATTTGAAAACGAATTTTTTTTTTAAACACGAGTTATTGAACTTATTTTTTTCGAATCTTCAAAATCAAGTGGTGTTGCTAAGCTTACGGTTTAAGAAAAGAAAATTTATTTGTTTTTAACAAAAAAGTAAATTCTAACACAAAAACAATATCCTTAAATACTCATTACATAATTCATCTCCAACAGAAATCTATCAAAAGTCATTAAAATAATTAAAAAAAAATCCTTGTTTTGCTAACGAAACCCTTTAAATTTATTGGAATACTCTTCGTTTAAAAGGTACTTATAATTAGAAAAGTTGTGCCAAAAATAAATTCTTGAAATCTGATACAAATTTACAGCAATTTTCTGTAAATGACCTTGACCTATTACTAAAATTAAATCGTTAAAGCAAAATTAAAAAAATTTAAAAAAAAAATAGAAAAAAAATTGTGAAGAAAATTGTGCAACATGTTGTGAACGTAATACAAGGAAATCAATACATTTTTTTTATAGGAAATGAAAATTAAATTTATCAAAACAATACCTATTAAAAATAATTATCAAAAGCAAAAAAAATTATTATGTGTATGTGAAATTGTTTATAAACAATGATGCTAGAAGCATTAACAACATTTTTGGAAGTGTATATAAAATTGGAATTTTTGGGTTTTTTTTGTGAAAATCTTTAGAAGAAAAAAATTAAAAGAAGATTTAAATCAATCCCTGCGAAGAGTTAAGGGTTATCCATTTTTTAGTTTCAAAATTTAATTTAAATAAGACTCACACAAGGCCATGGTTTCGGTGAAACCTTGATTTCATTATAATGCTTGGGCTTGTTTATTATACCAAAAATATAGTGTCATTTGTATTGGCCTGCAGCTGATAACTTTGGGAAAATTTTTATCTGAAGATTTGGAGCAATATCTCGAAGATAATTTGATAATTACTCGTTTTCAAAAGCTTTAAGGTTCGCGGCTTATCAGCATAGACACGGTATTTAACGTAGAAAAGCCTTAAAGAACACAAAAGAAAAAACCTTAAGGGCCTCAAGTTCAATGTATTTCCTGACCATTTTGTGATGACACCAACACATGAAATTATGTTTTCTGGCCACATACTATCCAGTTTATTATCTCAAATTACAGGCCATTGTCAGGGCCGTGTCTTTTCCATATTCACGTGTGGGATTCTCTAAGGCCGATTTGTTGCAATTTTATTTGTTCATATAGGCATCCAGTGAGAAATGAACAACGCTTGGGAATCATCACTGAAAGCCTACTGCAGTAGCACTCAAACATGTATACATTACAACCCTTCAGTCAGAATTACAACCTAGCTTCTCACACCACCCATGTTGCATGAGCTTATTTTATCCATATGTCGATTTCGAACGACAGATTTTCGAGAAGCTTTTCGCTGGAGAAATATTTTATCATATTTCGGTTTTGTTGGAGATCTCTGGCGTAGGGTTTGAAGCATGGCCTCACGTCTAATAAGCCAACGTACGTGCTAGATTTTAAATTTCTTTATAATCTTGTATGCACTGAAGGGCGATAATTATAATCAAGCAGCAAGATTGGTAAAGTAGCCACTTTCTTTATTTGCTACTTAGTTTTAATTGGATAAATAACACTTCAGTTGAAAGATATTTAACAGTTGACAATCTTGCTAGGTTGGCAGTTTTGAAACCTCAAATGGATAACCCACACTAAATAGCAAACATTAACCTTTCATAAAATTTTGTAACCTTAGCTTCTTGTATTGCTGAAAAGTTCTTTCAAGTTTAAAAGCATTTCATATGGAAGAAATAATAGGGACACTTTCAGTAGAATAAAAGCCTTGATTGTGTGGATGTAGTGGTATATAAAAATCTAATAAAATATCCGCAATTTTCTCTTTCAAGTGTAGGTTATAATGTTTAAAAACATTTTTAGTAAACATTTTTATAAATATGCATTGTATTAATGTTGCACGCAACATGTTGCTAGAAATTTTGGGACCATTATAAAGAATTTTTTACATATTTTTTTTTATTAATTTTTTTTCTTATTTTGAAAATATTTTAATTCTATTTTATTGTTTTATTGGAACACATTTTATCTTAAAGAAAAACCATATTTTTGTCGTATTTTGATAATTTTTTTTAATATTTTAATATTTTTATTTTTAATGCTTTTTTTATGTGATCATAATTTTCTACAACTTGCTTGCTTGGCACTGCTAACAAACTAAACGCAACTGCTAAAAATAAATTCGTATACAAAAAAAAAAACCGAAAATTTTTGTTAAAAAAAAAATCAAAAGCAAGAAGAAAATATGAATGATTTGCCATTACCGCCGCCACCCTCCCCCACACAATTGCAACAGTTTGAAATTTACAACAATTGCGACAACAACAGTACCAATACCAATACCATTACTCATAATAATATTAATAATGACAACAACAATCAACATACACGTACATTAAGTAGCTTGTCATCAATGTCGACGGGTTCCAATACCACACATTCCTCAACACAGTCCCTGTCACCAATACCCTACAATTATCAACACAATAATATTGTAATGCAACACCAACATCAACAACAACAACAGCAGGATCTCTATGGTAATACTCATTCACCTTTACACTCAAGACAGGCATCATCCTCGTCATCATCACTAAACTATGGCTGTAATGCAAGTGATAATTGTGGCCCTGTGGCAATGCCAATACCACCACCACCGCCACCACCATTACCAGAGCATAGTAATGAGGAGCCTGTCTATATAAATACGATGAAACAGCAACACAATACGAACAATAGAAAATTGATGAGTAAACAGTTTGAAAATGACACAAATACGTACAACAACAACAACAAAACAAATGTTGCACAATTAACAAATGTGGGCAATACAATGGCCACGGCGACAATACCCTCAACACAAAAGGTTTATAATAAATTCCTGAAAGAGTATTCCAATAAGTTGTTGACCCAAGGTAATCATAATACCAATACACTTAAACATTCCGATAATAATAATATGAGCCATAACAACAACATTTTAAATTATAATAATACATCATATACAATAAATAATGGTTCACCAAAACCCTTCATTGCTTCAGCCAGCACTGTCATATCAAGTCCAAGTCCAAGTTCTAAACAAACACAACAACAACATAATCATTATCTACAACAACAACAGCAATCCAATAATAATATTAACAATAATAATTTACCGAGTGTTGCTGCCATAACAGCAACACTTAATAATCAATTGAAATTTGATTCATGTCAGGTTGCACCACCAACACCACAACCTCAATCTCAACCTCAACCTCAACCTCAGCCACCAGCAACACCCAGTAGTAGCATTACCAACAACAGCTCGACCTCGAACGCCAACGATATGGCATCGATAATGGCCACGGGCCTGACTGTAAGTGAACAAACGTCTTCGACGGGTAGTGGTAGTGGTGATAAACCATTCGAATATGTTACGCTAACGGGTAATGTTATACGTAGTGTTATACCACCCGGTAAGGGTAATGTCAGTTATAAGGTAAGTTATGGTTAAAGCCATTTACCAACCAACCAACCAACCAACAACTCCAAAAAAAAACACCAACATTAGCTGCAACATTATCAACCAGCAACAAAAAAAAAAACAAAAAATGGCCACCAATAATTGTCTTTCTTTCCTTAAATCTTTCTTTTGAAAAATCTAGAAATTCTGTTTCGTATGCATGATAATATTAATTGCTAAAGCATGTTATAAAACTAGTTGGCATTGGTTTAACAATGTTGCTAAACACTGGCACAAATGTTTAGAAACATATGGCTGTATTAGAAATAAGCTTAAATTGTTTGAAAGAAATTAAAAAAAAAAACAAGAAAAAATGAGTAATTTGATGAAGAGTTTTAAGAAGATTCACAGAAAATGTTTATAAACATTTAGGTAGAAACATAGATACTTTGTATAGAAACATTGTATAGCAACATTTACATAATTTAGAAAAATGTTTTAAAATCAATTGTTTTCCGTAAGTCTTAGGAAATATTTCTTGAATATAAAATTAGCTACGATTTTTTAATATTTTGAACCTATAGTTTGGCTTCTATTGCTAGGACTTTACAAATTTTAAAAAAGGAAAAAAAAGGTTCACATTAGCCTTTTAAATGCCTGCCTTCTGAGGGTTGTTAAAAGCCAAGAAGAGTCTGATTCCTCTGCTTAAAAATGAACTTTAAATGAGAGAGTGAAGGCTGCGATACTCTGTTTATGGGCTATACTGGTCTAGCTTTTTAAAATAGCTTTCAAACAGACTCTACATCGTCATTACTAGCAAATTTCTTACTTTAGGGCCATTACGGCGCTCATGCTGGCATCTCATTGTAATTATTGTTGTGTGGAGATGCCATAGCACTGCGATCATATGATCAATTGTACGGCCATTAATCTGTACACGATATCCTTTTATCTTCTATTGCTCTAAGCAATACCAACTGCCTGCCTTGTAGTTGGGAGGCACCACAGTTACTAAGTGTGTGTTCTCTAGCTCATAGAATCTGTGTATTGGTTCCAATGGGATTCCTATGCTGAACAAGTACTCTTTGAGCCTATAATGCCCGGTCAGAAGACCTGTTACTATTCTCAGGATACTTCCAGATAATCTGATGCAGAACTCAGCTGAACAGAAGTTTGGTTTACCGGAAACTGAATTGGCTTGACAAGCTTCCTCATTTGCTTACTTATTGCGTGGATTTCTTCACGACCTTAGATATAGCTGACAGTGACTCTACTGCCTTTGTCTACCTCATTCCGAATTCCTAGACAAGTCTCATGAGATTTTCGAATTAACCCCTTATGAGCCATTATTTTCTTAAATGTTCTTTTAAGGAAAATTATTTTTAAAAGCAAAACTTCATCAAATTACTCGGTTTTATTTATTTTATTTACAATTTATTTTCCATTTTTTATAAATAATTTTCAGCAAAAAATATATTTTAAAATCTTTCCTTTCTTGGTTATTTTAGGTTAATCAAGGTGGCTATGCTCGTCCCTATGGTGCCCCACCAGCAGCTGCGCCCAAGTCGCCTGTATCATATCCACCACAACAACAATGGAATCAACCACCACCAACTCAACCCAAGCCAGCTGGCGGTAGTGCTTATGCCACATTGCCACGCAGCAATGTTGGCCAACAAGGTAAGATAAATGAACTGCTTAGCAAAGATGTTTTAGATTATTTACAAAATCAAGGAGATTGGGTTTGAAACTTAGATAAAAAAAATGAAATGAAATCAATATCTCGATATACCTACCTATCTATCTAACTATCTACCTATCTACTATAAATGATTTATTGTTTAATAATGAATACGATTTTATAATTAAAACATTTTTAATATGAAATAAAAAAAAAACCCAATTTTTTGCTTCAATAAAATTTTCAAAATTATTCCAATGCCTTTTTAACCTTTTGCCAAGAAAAAAATTAAAAAAAAAACTGCGCCACAAAACCAACAAATTGCCTACAAAATTCATTAACTCCTTACAACTCTAACACACAAAGAAATTAAGAAAAATAATCACAAACCTATCCATCCCTACATTTGACCCTGCTTTACGTTGTTAAAACAATTTCGAGTTCAAAACTAAAAACGCAAAAAGAATTCTCAATTACTTGACAATTTTTTATTAAATTTTAAATATTTTTTTATACATTTTTTATACCAAAAAAAAAATATTTGCAAACCCTACTTTAAAACACTCTTTGAAAACAAAATCGCTCCACAAAACAAAAAAAAAGGTCGTAAAACCCAGTCAATGTACAACAATTATAGCAGCAATTATACATCAACACAACAACAACAATACAATAAAAAATATCCCAGTGTTGTTGGATCCAATAGGTACTCAACTATGCCATCTTCCTTAAATACAACCTCCTATAACAACTACAATAATTACTACAACAATCAAGGTAAACGATAAGTTACGTTACGTTGAAGCCACTCAAATAAAGTTCTAGCAATTCTTAATACACTGAACGAAATTTTATTTGATTTGAATTATTTTTTTTTTCTTTAATATTCTTGAGCTTTTCTTTCATATTTATCACTGCTTTTGTAGTAATATTGCAGTTATCGTTATCGTTATCGACACTATCATCTGAGGTTTGGTTTTAAATTAAATTAATATTCTGGAAATTCTTTGGAAATAATACAAAGCAACTCTGTTAAGTAAAGAAATTATTGATATATTGGTATATAAAAAAAGCTTTTTAAAGCTTTTGAGAAGCTTTCAAAAATAACAAGCTTAAATAAAAATTACTTGGAACACTATATTGCCTTTATAGCTTTTACAACATGCGATTGAAAAGAACTTTCAGACCGCAATATAAGTTTTGTAAGAAATTTTGAGATTTATTTAAACAAAATCTGTCGAAATCGATTCATTATTTTTCTTGAGATAGCTTATATTACTATGCATAGCTATGGTTAGGTTAGTTTAAATTGGCAAGGATTTCAAAAAGCATGGATTACCTGGGATCCTTTCAAGCCTATTCTATTCCATCATACAAATATATCTCCTTGCTGGCATTTCCCAACCATCACCATAGTTTTATGGTAGATTCTATCAAAATCCCCTTACAATACACAAGTTCTGTCAATTAATTCTGAAGCTCCTAATCCTAAGTAACGAACATTGAGAGAGAAAATGTTCTGTGGTATCCTTTTCTACATCGCCATTGCAGTTTCAGCCTAAGTCGTTGTGAGGTATTCCCTGCCGCCGGTTGTGTGCCCTCAGAGGCCAGTGCCCCATTATTCCTAATATATGGTTCCTACGTACTGGGACTCTGATATTTCACAGACATTTTGCTCTGCAGACATCCTAAACTGGCAAGATTTTTGTTGTCCTACCAGAGTAGGTTCACTATATGTAACTTGCCCGGAAGAATGCTAATCTCGCATATGAAATGCATTGCAATTTTCTATTCTACTTGTCTTTTGCATTGCCTGGGTTATTACATTCAATGGCTCCGTTTCCAGGAAACCATATAGTCACGCTTGCGTATCTTTTCAATGAACGCACTTCCGAATACAAAGCTTCTGTTTGAGAAAACTAGGATCTCAGCAATTGAGGCTATGTGTTATCACTCATATATCAAGTCGTATTCAGGTAACAATTAAAGCTGGCTAGCCATTCACAACACCAGGCTTTCAGGTTTGATTTCTCGAACAAAGTACTATTCAGTGGGAATCTCATTTCTCACTCGTCGATTACAACAGCAAGCTAATTTAGTCGAATATGGTCTCATAGATATCAGAAGTGATTGTGAAAAAGCCTTTGCACACGGACAAAGTGACTGTTTGGTGTGCAAATGGTCGGGAGATTACAATGGGCGTCATTTATTTAAAATGATGTTACCATTAATTAATAGCACTATACCCACATAACTGACTGGCTAGCAATTGAAGGTTATGAACGGGTCGGAATGTGATTTCAACATGACAATGCCATGAACCATACAACACAAACGATTTGTTATTATGGCAACTGTTTCAACAAGTTTCCTGAAAGAGTAATTTTTCTTTTTGGTGACATTAATTGGCCATTAAAATCATGCGATTCGATGGTGTTCGTCTTTTTTTTTTGTGACTGCATTGGCGGCTGTATCTGTTTGGATAGCCCTCTTACGTTGCAGCATTAGAAAACTAACAATAGTCAAGTTATCCCCGATATTGTGTGCGAAAGGGTTCGAAGCCAACTCAAAAGGATTGACAGCTAAAACTAATCAAGTAAGAGCTAAGCATTATAAATAAATGAAATAAAAGTTTCATTGAACTATTAGCATCTCCCAATAAGGTTTTTCTAGTTAACTAGATTATTAGATCTTTTGTAGCATGTTCTAGAATGATAGGGTTGCCACCTTTCATTTTCAAAAAAATAAATGCCGTTTGTGAAAATGTATTGAGTATAGTAATGAAAGACTTTGGCTGACTTTTTACTATTAAAGCCTATACATAGCCTTTGTTTTAAACAGAAAACCCCTTCAAATAATTGCTTAATTTTGTTTCATGCATTGAAAATGGCCTGGTCTTCCATCTTCACATCAGTCATGGAATATTTGTTTAAAAAAAATATTTTCAACCAAAACGAACAAAAACAAAAATGAAAAACAAGAGAGAAACAATTCTTCTGTTAAACAAATATTACACACACACTGTTTACACATACATTTATTACTTTATTTATTGTTGGTATTGATCTGACTCATATACTATATGTACATATGTATATGTAGATATAAACACTGTAATATGGATGTGTATTGTACGTATGGCCATGTAGGAGTCATAATTTATATGTTCTGTTTTCGCATACAGACAGGAATATCTTATGAAAATATTTTATATGAGTACAACAACAATAACAATAATGTTGTAGTAATTGTACGAACATATACTCTTTTATTTAAATATACATACAACATGTATGTACACGTACATACATATCAATTGTATGTGAATATGGATGGTTATGGACAATTGGTCATAAAAAAAATTGGTTATGAAAGGAAAATCAAACAAAAAAAGGAGAAAAAAAATTTTTTTTCATGCCAGACAGCAACGGAATCTGGCAGCAACAAAATGTTAAACACTTTATGTACGAGTACAATTGTAAATTCTTATACAAATAACAACAAATATCATATAAATGTTCATATGTATACATACATAAGTAATATATTGCTTATATTTATGTACATATGTACATACATACAATATATAGACATAAATACATACAAAGTATGGCTATGTGTACATACATACATAGGCAATAATATTTTATGTTATGTTATTACTATTGTTGTTATTGTATTCTGTATTTATTTATTTATTTGTTTATTAACATATTCTTTGTAAGAAGGAAGAAACTTTGGTTATTGCAATCATAAATAATGACAACGCAAAACATGTTTTACAAGGCAACTTCGAGAATAGTGTCACAGTAAAGGGATTCCGTGTAAAATCTCTACCTTCCGGTCACTGTTTCAAATAAACCACACTTCTCTAGGTGCTTCCTTTCTACATCCTTTTCTCTGTCTTAAGAAATTATTAATCTCAGGCATAATCCTTAGCCTATATGGCAACACCACTCTTCCTTTTTTGTTATTTGTTTTCCTTTCTTATTTATTAAAAAAAATTGTTTATTTCATATGCGTAACCTTATATCCTCAACTGTATGTGTTCATAAGTGTGGTGGAATAAAAACGGAAGTCTCTCTTTATAGCTGACTGTGTGGTGTGCATGTACTCAGGCACACTATGTTGAAAAGTACGGTTTCCTTGAAATTATGTAATAAGTTGTGTATGAATATGTGAAAACAATATTTTTTAAATACATATTCTGATAATGAAATGGAAACCTTCAGTCAGGATTACGACCTAGTTTCTCACACCACTTATGTTGTGTGTATTAATTTTATACATGAGTGGCGGGACCGCGAGATTAAAATCGACTCGGAACGACGGATTTTTGAGAAACTTTTCATGGCACTTTTATTTACTCTCAGAGTTTTTGACAGAAATCTGCCGAGAGGAAGCCGCCGAGGAAATATTTTTTGTATTTTATTTTGATGTCTGGCCTGGGGCTCGAACCCTGGCTTTTCGTCTAATAAGCCAGCACACTACCTACTAGACCACGGCGACTACTGAAATGGAAAACTACAGACTTTTTATTGTGCATAGACTTACTACAACTACTTGAGGGTGAAAAAGAAAAAGAAGAACAGGAATGGAAAGTAATCCTCTTACACGATATTTACTAGGAATTATATTTACTACGCGTATTTGAAATAAGAAATCATTCAGTTTGACCATACAGTATCGTTTTAACCCTGCCAACTGCAGACAGTTTCATTTGGAACACATCTAGTGCTCTATCAGACACACACTCGTATGTAACACATCCTCAGCTCTTTGCATTCGCCTTTTAAAAAGGCTGGAAAATAGCGAAATTAATTTCCACTTGCCATGTTTAATACTACATCTCACTATAGTCAGGCAAATGCATAAATTGAACACTTTAGAGGCCTCATTTTGTATCCTTGAAAAGTCTTTACTGGAAAATAATTTCAATCAAACTTTCTGGCAATACATGGATTAAAATTTTTCGAGTATAAAATGCAGCTGCTTGTTCTGGCTTCAAATGGCTTTTAATCCTCTAAAGAACATAAGAATCCGTAGACTGTAAATGTACATGGCTATCGGCATTCTAAATGCATAATCCAGTTGTGCTCTTGTGTATGTTGAGAGCAAAACAACGCCAATTCTAAATAAGTGTACTCTGAGTCCTCAGTTCTCTGCCAATAGACTGGCTATTACATACACGTACATACATACATAATTGGTCATTAAAACCCTTCCGTCAGGCGAACGACCTAGCTTCTCACACCACTTATGTTGTGGGTGTTAATTTCTTACATGTGAGTGCCAGGACCTACAGTTTATAGTCGAACTCCGAACAACAGATATTTGAGAAACTTTTCATGGCAATATTTTATTTACTCTCAGAGTTTTTGCCAGAAATCTGCTGAGAGGAAGTCGCCGAAGAAATATTTTTTGTATTTTGTGTTGATGTCTGGCCTGGGGCACGAACCCTGGCTTTACGTCTAATAAGCCAACACACTACCTACTAGACTACGGCGACTTCAGACTACTACCTTAGCTAACCCAATCCAATCAACTTGAGCTGAAAGTGGCAGGGAAAGTGTGAAGTATAATCACATACATGTTTGGTCATTACAACCCTAGTTTCTTACACCACTTATGTTCCGTGTGTTAATTTCTTACATGTGAGTGGTGGGACCTACAGTTCAAAGTCGAACTCTGAACATCAGATTTTTGAAAAATTTTTCATGGCAAATTTTATTTACTCTCCGATATTTGCCCAAAAATCTGTTGAGAGGAAAGCACTGAAGAAAAATTTTATATTGTTGGATTTGGCTGTCCTGGGGGTTTAAACCGTAGCCTCACGTCTAAGAAGCCAACACCCTACCTAGTAGAAACTCAGAGTCTATAGTGCTCTGTCAAAAAAAAAATCGGTTGTCCATCTCAGGTAATTTCTTGATAGTTTGATGCATGACTCAGATCTCGTTTCACTATAAATTTCCAACAAAAGTTTTGGTTGCCTCAAACCCACTTGATTTGAGAAGAGTATTTCTTTGAACATCCCTTTTTAAACATCCGTTCCCACTTCACAGTATGTTTCTGGCTCCATCAACGGCGTAGGGCCGTTGCTCAATGCCTAGAATTCCCACATTCACTGGGATCCAACCGAGAGTAACTTCATTCTGTCTACGAAGCTGATTCTGATTCTTCAGACTGCCCCATACTATCTAGAATTTAACATTGTAAATGCCGAGTGCTCGAATGACAACTTCACTGTCACATAGTGTTGTTGTGTCCTGTTCTTTTTACTTCAGCTCCATCCATAGTTTTAATTTCAGTTGAAAGGATTGGAAGCTTAAAAGACGTTTGTTTTCGCTTGATAACTTCAAGTAAAAATCATAACAAAGCTGTTGTAGTTATAAACTAACACAAGCCTTGAAGAAAAGTATTAGCACATAATCGTAGCTAGAAATCTATGACTGAGTCCCAGAGCCTCTGTACGACCAAAAAAATTCTTGTTGTAGATAACGATCACATTGAAAATTCTTTTATGTTCCTAAATATGTTTCCGGTAGACTTCCTTACTATTTGTTTTGCTCTTCACTGTAACAGTTGTATATAATTTCTGTTTTTTCCAAAATTTTTATTAAAAAGAAAAGATGTTTTTCAATTTCAATCATTTTCACTGGATTTTCTCCAAAAATGAAAAGAGGGTAGGAGGAGCACGAGTGCATATGGATTTCATTTATGAGTACGTAACAGGAATAATAAAAACTTATTACCATAAACAAATTATTGAAATAACATACACACACATACGCGCACGCAAACATATCCGACGCCGTATATTATCCTGTTGAAATCACACACGGAGAGGAGGACATGTTATTATTGGCGAAACTTTGTCTCCAATTTTATTTCCTTCAAAGCAAATATGAATTCAATATGTGCCAGCCAACCAGCCAACCAGCCAGCGTTGAAATGCCTATAATTTTCATGATTCTGCTTGAAAATGATTGCTGGGTTATGCCTGAAAATATTTTACTTTGCATGACTTAAACAGCAATTTGTAGGCATACGATGTTGGGCTCCTGTCGTGCCTATGACAAGTTCAGTGAAGAGAAAAAAAATTGCTTTCATGTTAATAAGTATTCGTGGTGGCGGTGGCACTACCATAGAGGTGGCTGAGCGGTGTTGTTTTTCAATAAAATTATTGAAACACAGTCTCGTTGTCGTTTATGAATTCAATGATTGTTTTCCTTTCTCTTTAATTTTCCCTACTGTTCGCTTTGTAGGAAGGAAATCCTTGTTAAAATCTTTATTACTGTAATGAAGAGAAATAAAATGCTGCACAGGATATTTGAGATCAAGTGTACTTCTTTTTAATCAAGAAAAACATCCTCTATAATGTACCCTCAATAGGATCCAACTCATGTTTGAAATGCATCTCATGGTTTTATCCTCATCCTCACAGAGCCGGCTATTTATCTCACACAGGCACTGCATCCTGTTGAGATGATATTTTATGTATGAATCTTGAACTTAAAACACCCTGTAGAAGACGAATAGTGATACTAGGCAAAATCTACAATAAATTTCAATAAGGTTTTCTTTAATGATATCCTTGTTACTATTAAAGAAAAATTGTAAAGGAAAAAGGTTTTAAAATTGAAAAAATGGCCGAAGTCTTTGCAATTTGTAAAATGATTTAAAATATCCCCCCCTTTAAAGTTTTATTTTAACAATTCCCTGTAACACAATGCTTTCTAGCTCTTGACTAACTTTTAAAAACAAAATAAATTTTTATACTACCCTTCTCACACATACCTCGGTTTTAAAACAAAATTCCTATTTTCCTTCTTTTAGGTTACTATCGCTACTAAAAGTTAAACGAACACCCTTATAATGACTACTCCTGATTATAATATACTGGCCCTTTATTAAGTATCCCCCCAAGGGTCCTTGCCTATCAGTAGTCTCATGTTCATGAGGATGTTCACATTATAAATAAAAACAAAATTTAGCAAAAATTTATTTCAATTAATTATTCGTAAAATAAAATGATTTAAACAAAGAAAGTTTTAATTTTTAAAATTAATTCTAGAACAATTTTTTTGTTCTAACAGCAGAGTTTGTATACAAATTTTTTTTCTTTTTTTATCTCATGATACTTTTTTTCTTTTTTGATGGTTTTTAATAATTTAACCCCCGTGTTTCTATCTGCTCTCTACTCTTTCTCATACACATCCCAATATCGGATGATGAAAATAAAATTTCTTTCGTTTTTGATACTAATTTTTTAACTTTTTTAAAATTTTTCTTAATAATTATTTACACATGAATGTTTTTTGTTCTCTAAGTGTTCTAGTCTAGTGCATGTTTTGTGGTTGTTAATGAATATGGTTCAAGACTTTGCTAAAATTAAATTTCAATTGAAAGTTGATGAAATTAAAGGCAATAATGTGTCTTCTTGTATCTTTTAAAAGAAAGTAAACGATTGTTTTTGCAGGATTCATTGTATAAATATCAGTCGAACCAGAAGATTTTTTTGGTTTAAGTCTAGGCTTAAAAAAATTGTTCTGCTGTCTTTAAATTGTTAATCATGATACCGACGTGAGAATTACTCTAGACTCCAGATAAATACACATTTTATAAAGGAATTTTTATTCTTTAATGTATTATTTACAACTTTTGCTTCCCACATTATCCACACCATTATGGATCGATTATGTAAGGCAATCAAGCTTCACTAGCGTTGTCATTTGGTAGGGAAACAAAAAAAGGCAAAAGACTTCTTGACAGAGAACTGCTAAGAGGAATTCACCAAAGTAATATTGTCTGGGTTGGAGTTCGAACCATGAACTCATGGCAAATTCGGTTAGTTTTCACCGGTTTCATTAAATAAGTTTTTCAAGATAAGCGTATGATTAATCTATTGTAACAAGGTCTAGGACCGGTTTGCTCTATTTAAGTTCAATAGAGAAATATGTATATGGCAACCGGGGAGGGTGGTATTGTTCATGGCAAATAAAGGGGAAATTCATTTCAGAAATGAATAGAATCTTTTGAGAGATCCTCCTGGTGAATGTCTAGGAACCAGCACCCTAGACATACACCATCAAAGTCCGAAAATATGTTCCAGCGACTTTTTTTGGAAGTTGTAATAATCAGAAAGATTGTTCAGATAAAGGGGAAGTTCGTTTCAGAAATGAAGAGATCTACCTTAGCCTAGAATCTTTTAAGAGGACCTCCTGGTGGGTGTCTAGGTGACCAGCACCCTAGACATACACCATCAAAGTCCGAAAACATGTTCGAGTGACTTTTTTTTGGAAGTTGTAATAATGAGGCAGTTAGGGAGACCACTAAACATCTTCATTACAATTTCTAAAACCACTAATCATTACCAGTACAATATTCGAAAGAATTGCAATACGGCCTCAAAGCAGTTTTTCCACCATTTGCCCACAGGCTATATTACCGTAAGTGCTGTTCATAGTGCTCTACTTGAAAGAAATGTTCCACTATGTCGGAGGTCTTTATGAGCATTTGGCATCGTGAATTTAATTTCATTTCGATTATCGCCAAATGCCAAGCACTTAAACACAACATGTTAGGTATACTCGTGTTCATGCGAGCATTGAAAGTATCTAATACAACTGCTATCACTAGCATGACGTTTTAGGGTCTGCATTTGGTAATAGTTAGTCGCTCTATCGGTGGCATTAATGCCTTGTTAGATAACAGAGTGCTTTAATACTCATGGTAATCGAAATTGTTAAGTCTTTAAAAGAAAATCCCTTAAAATGAGGGGGGGATGATATTGTTTCACGATTTTTTTTTGATTTTACAAACACTATATTGAATTTCTTATTGCGTCTCACGTTATTTTAAGTTAAGTTCTATTAACTAATATTTTAAGAGTTGTGTGTACAGCTTATGAGGTCATTTTATTGGAAAATTAATTCAGTAGAGAAATAATTTGTTTAAAATAAACCATTGCTGGGATATTTTACTATACCATGATACTATTTTTACTTCAGAGGTTCTTATCTTAGAGAAGTGATTGACTGATTTGTTGCTAAAAAACTTAAATATTTCAGAACAATTTTTTTAAATTTTCGTAACAAACTTTAGTAAAAGTAAGGCAACATAAGCGTTTTAGAGTTGCCAAAGCTTTCATTTTTTTACCATTTCAACAAGAGTTGCTTAAATTATTTCCAAAAATTTCCAGAAAACTTTTCTTTTCTACTCATCACTCCATAATTTAAAAATTCTCATGGCAAAAAACGACGGGTCCATTTGTGTTTTCCTTTTTTTTACACTAAAACTTTACATACATCAATAATTCAAACACTTCTTACACAATCACAATCATCAGGCCAAAACTACCTTTCAAAAAGCTTTAGCTTTAGCTGTATAGATATAGAAACAAAAAAAAAAATATCTGCCTTGCTGCTTGGCTACCAATCTAACATATCTCAACATTTCTTATTTTTTTTTTCTTTTTCTTAAACAACATTTACACATGAAAACAATTTTCAAAAAAATTTTTTTTGTTTGTTTGTCCGAATGGAAAAACATTTTTCGATTTTCACCAAAAAAAATTAAAAAAAAAAATTAAAAAAAATTTTTAACCACTAACCCTGATAACCTAACCTCAAAACTATACCGCACTTATATACTCTGACGCAAAACGTAAACTTGCCCATAACAATGACAATGACAACAACTGCAATACAAACACTCAAACCATTTACAAACACACGTAAATCCATTGTCATCCTCTACGAAATGAACCTGTTGTTGTAACTGTAATTCACCAATGTTGCTGTATATGTGTGCGTACGTGTGTGTGTGTGTGTCTCTGTAACAAATTCCCGATTATGTGGTTGGTATAACGGCTTTGATAGAAGAAGCCAACGAGGAAAGCTTGCAACCGCAATATGCCGAATGTTACTTTGAAGAGGATTATGAAGTAGAGGAGGCCAATCGTCAACAGCGTCAACATTTTTGTTGGCCACCTGCTGAAGAGGATTGTCATCGTACTCCTACAGCAGCTCCTCTATATATTGCTCCTCCTGAAACGCAACATGTAGCGGTGAAACCGTTAGAAAATCCACCGCCTCCGCCACCAGGTAATACGGCGACTTGTGAGTCATGCCAGTGTGCTGATAAAACTGAGGAACAACAACAGCAGCAACAGCAGCAACAACAACAACAATCTCAATGGCAAAGTCGTTCAGCTCCTCAGTTGACCAGTGGCGTGGCACAACATCAGCAAGAATGTGAATCCGGATCGGATTCGTATACCTCGACAAGCACAACTACCACCACCACCTCGGAAGAATATCAACGCATGTATGCTGCCCAGGTGCAGGCCTATCAGATGCAACAGGCTTACGAACAGTCAGGTTCCGAGTTTGACTATCACATGGACATGGAAGTGGCCGCTATGCAGCAACAGGGCCAACTGCAACTCTCCTCTTCACATTATTCCGAAAGTGGTCGTCGCAGCGCTCAAGAGTGCATAGAAACGTTGGTGCCTCCCTTAAGCACGTACAGACTAGTGGACATGGTAAGGGAGGTAACGCCCAGTCCTGTGCCACCAGAAGCTACGCAGGGATCGCGTCATGTGGTCTTCTTAGAGGATCCCGTTATGAGAGAAGTCGAATCGAAGATTATGGAAGAGCATCACCATCAGCATGAGCTGGAAGAACAAGGTAAACAAGTTGAAGAACAAAGTTACACAGAAACACAAGAAACCTGCTCGCACATTGAAGAAGAATGCGAGGAGAAGGGTTTCGTGAAAGACGATCGTTCTCATATTTTGGAAAGTCAACGTATTTTCCAACCCACACCCGAAATAAAAATCGAAATCGCCCCTGTTAGGCATATACCTCCCACCAAGATTCCCAATCCTGTTCCCAAAGAATGGATAAACCCCATGGTACGGGTTTTAACCACTGCTCCCGAGACTCCTTTCCACATGGTAGGTTGTTTGTGTCCCAAGCCCTGTGAATGTTCTTGTCAAGGTGATGCAGAAGAGGAAATAGCGAAGGTAATCACTGAGGATGCTCCTAAGGAACCCATGCCAGAACCCTACGAAAGACCACCTTCGCCAGAACCTGAACCAGAGCCCGTACATATAAATACCATATGGGATCAGCCTACGCTAACCAAAGCCATGACCATAGCACCGGAATTTCAATTGAAATTTGCTCCACCCGCTTCCGAGGGCATACCTTTGCCAGACGAAACTGAACCCTATATGCCTCCACCAATTGAAGTGAAGCCTTATGTAAGAGAAGACTATCGTCCGAAGACGCCTTTACTAAGAGCTTTAACTACAGCTCCGGAAAAACCATTCGAAGGTCAATTTGAGAGAGACGTGCCCATACATATATTGGATCTACCCACGCCCAAAGAGCATCTCAGCATGAAAGATGCTTTGCGCACAGCGCCCGAACGTCCATACACTCCTCTGAATCCCGAAAATGCCACTCACATGTTCGAAGAACAACAAAAGGAAGAGGAAAAGAAAAAAACAGAATTTCAGGTTTTGGACAAAGAAGAAGAATTGGGCCTATGCAAGGAGGCATTGGAACAGGTGGAGTATTATACGACGGAGAAGCGTAAATCATCAACAGCAGCATTTGCGGCTATGCAAGCATTCCAATCATCCTCACAACCTTTATCCTCCACAACGACTCCACGTCACTCCATATCCTACACAAAAGAAGCCAATGATCTTGAGTACAAGAAATATTATGATGCGCATGAGCGTTATCAGAAACGACGCAGTTATTTCTCACAAAAGGAGCAAGAGCTCCTACAACAACATCAACAACAACAACAAACCAACACTACCTCACAACTACAACTACAACAACAAGAACAACAACAACAACAACAGACTAATACACGTGAAGAGTCCTCATTGTATTCCTCTACCAAAGCTAGCTCTTCCTCTAACTCCTCTTCCGCAGTCCAACATCAACAACAACAACAACAACAACAGCAAACTACCTCATCATCAACATATGCTTCGAACCTAACACAAGCTTCCAAAACGACATCATCATATGCGACCGCAGCTTCTGCTTCTACTTCCGCTAAGACCTCCACTAAAATCGATGTTCACGAAGTCATCGAAGAGGTAACCGATGAACTCGAACACTCTGAGGTTATCTTTCCACCACCCTCACCCATTAGCCACTTGAAATCGAAATCCCCTTCGGGTCTTCATCGACCAGAGACCATACCCAAGTATCAGCGCAACTGGACAGTGCTGCCAACCCAAAGTCCCATACGCACACCAGAGCCACAAGAATTACGTGAAAACGTACCCTTGGCTTTTGTTGACACTCCCAAAGCACCCACCTCCTCAAGTGGCTCTAACGGCACAACTGTGCACAAGCCAGTGGCCCAAATGTCAACACGTACTGTAAGCCAACAGCAACAGCAACAATCTCAACATCAACAACAGTTGACAACTGCTTCCGCCTATAGCAAGAGCACCAAATGTGAACAAAGGCAGCAGCAGTTGTCTTCGACAGTCACCTCCTCGACCTCCACCTGTGCCACTGGCACTTGCGAATCAAGCAAACAGCAATTACAGTTGACTAAACCCACTATACCCATTATAATTGAAGATCGCTCGGGTCCAGTTACCATGGCTTTTCAGGCTTTAGACGAACACATGGTGAGAGATCAGTCACAGACACCCTCGCGGCCTTACACGCCCTCCATGATCAATAAACCAGCCCCCATTACGCCATACTATCAGACGCCCGAAAAGCTTTGCTTTGACGAATGCCCAGCTACCCATGCTCGTGATTACGATCGTCGCTCAGCTTCTCCATTTCCAGATCGCGCCAAGTCACCAGCTCCAGGACCACCACCAAATCCCTTGGCTGCCATACGTGCGCCACGCCTCAAAGAATCTGAAGTCTCTAGTCGTGTACTACAAGCCGGTTCCATTACCACAGGTCAAAGTTATTTAGGCGCCCAACAGCAGGCTCAGCAACAGGAAAGGCTCATCTCGCATGCTGCCACTGGCAGCCAATCGGCTATGCAAACCTTTACCGTACAACCGGAAAAGCGAGAACAAATGCAAATTGGCAACACAACTGTGCAGAGAAGTGAGAAGGCCTCACGTCTGGAAGAACAGAAACAAAGTCAAATGCAATCACACACTACCACCCAAGTGGGCAACACACAAATCGAACGTAGACGCAAAGTTACAGAGGAATTTGAGCACACTTCCTCGGCCAAAACCATTGAAATACGCACGGGTTCACAGTCGTCAACCACGGAGAGACGACAGTCGTATGGTAAAACTGGCTTTGTAGCCAATCAGGCCAGACGTTTGTCTGGGCTGGAGCAGGAGATTACCAATTTGACTAGTCAGTCGCAGGCTATTAGTGCTCGTGCGGCCACCTTGACCGAGACGAGGTTTCCCGAACTGCATAGTCCAGGCGGTACGACAAAATTTCCCACAAAGCCGGTGTTTCCTCCTCACGATGAACCTCAGGCCCCGGACTTTTATGTTTCTGCAGCCGCTAGTAAAAGCTTGTCTGAAAAGGCTGCCACAAGTTTCCCACCACCGTCAGGCGCCCAACAGCAACAGAAATCAGTATCAAATATGTGTGCAACATCATTGGCTGTTTCTAAACAGGAACAACAACAACAGCAACAGAAATCATTAACTACATTTTCGTCATCATCATGTTCACAACAACAACAACAACAACAATTATTACAACAACAACAACAACAATATAGCTGTAGTCTAACCAAAGCTTCCGCTACTACTTGTACTAATAATCAAGCTTATCAATCGATCACAGCTGGCTCTAACCATAATGCTACTTCTACTACTTGTACTGCTACTGCTACTGCTCCATCATCATCATCGTCATCTGCTACTGGCAGTGCACCACCGCACAGTGTATGCCCAGTAACGGGTACATTCTGTCGCCCCGGTCATACGTGTTGCAAACAGCAACAACTTGAACAGCAGCAAAGCAATAACCAAACCAATAATAATAACGGCTCACGGCCAACCGCTTCTTTAGGTCCAGCTGGCTTTAAGCCAACACAATCTGCAGCAGCAAATGCTTCTTCTAATATCACAGCTAATGCACAAGCACAAGCACAAGCGCAAGCGCAAAGTTCTGTCACAGCAGCAGCGGCAGCAGCACAAGCTTCAGCTGCGAAACGTGCAAGTGTTTCGTCTGCGTCTGCATCTGCTACCATGTCTAGTAATGTTAACAACAATAATAATAAATCTGATGATTCTGCTGCAGGTGGTATGGCTCCCAAAGGCGGTGCCTACAGTGCTACTTCGACACCCAAACGTGGTCGCGGTATCTTGAACAAGGCCGTCACAACCGGTGTACGTGTGCCATTGTGCAATAGCTGCGGCACCCACATCAGGTTAGCTATGATGGATGACAACCAACTGTTGTTGCAACGAATTTTCTCCGTTTTTTTTTTTTTTTTGTTAAAGCTTTTATTAACCTTTGACCTTCTGAAGCCTAGTCCAAATAGAGGACTAGAGTCAAAGAAGTTGTTGTTTTTTTATGGAGTTTCTTGGCATGAGTTTTGTTTGTGTGTGTGTTTCGTTTTCAAGCATGAGGAATTTATTCTCTTGATTATAATACCCTGCCCCCTCCCCCCTTTTGTTATTTTTATTTTGTTTTGTACTAACCTGCTCTTTTTTTAAATTTTGCTTTTGTTTTTGTTGTTCTTTTTTTATGTGCTAATCTTGCCTGCAGAATCCCTTGTAAAGCCATCCATGTTAAGTGATACCTTGCCTCGCAAAACTAACGCTAAGCCAAAAACCAATGCTTCCTATGTCGCCGCTAACGCCTCCTTACAGCAAACGACTGACTTAGCCAGCGATGATCCCACCGCCATGCTTAACGAATCAATTGGCAAAATAAACATGGGCCATAAAATGGACAATTTCATGGCCGAAGCCGGTAAAGTGATCTCCAATATGCTAGAGGCCCGTTTGGCCAACAACGGCAATGGCAACGGTAACGGCAATGCCAACGGTATGCCTTCGCCGCACAGCAGTAGCTCTCTTAGTTTGCTTAGCAATAGCAGTTCAAATCTCTCGAGAAGCCCTATGGTAGTGCGTAAACGTTTAGATTTGGACGATTTTAAAGATATAAATCCCGCTGAACCGGCTGCCTTAAAACCGGTTATAACCGTTTTGCCGAATGCAGAGCCTAAACTTGAAGTGAAACTGCCTACTGCCGCAGTGCCTAAGGCAAATGTGTATGCCACGGATTTGCCTGTGAATCATCCCATGGGTAAAGTTTTGGAATTGTGTGATAATAAAACAAAACCCGTATCACCTTTGGCAACACGGGCAGCCAAAACCGAGCATAATACCAGCTTGCCACCTTCGGAGACTGTGATATATCGTAACAATGATCGTTCCAATCGTAGAGCCAGTCATGCCACCGATAGACGTTCTTACATTGAGACGAACGCACAAACTGAACAACAACCCAAAGATGGGCCAGTATTTAGCATAAGTGTGAAAGCCTTAGGCAAACCGGGTGATGATCCCAATAAGCCCATGTCACCAGAAAATGAAGAGGTTGTAAGTCAGTTGCTTAAGGAGGGTAAGAAACCGATTTGTTGTCAATGCAATAATGAAATAACCTCGTAAGTGTGTTTTTTTCTAACAAAGCTTAGCTAATCTAACCTAACTTTTCCAAACTACAACAACAACAAAAACTTATTTTTTTTTCTTTTCTAACGTTTAGGGGTCCCTTCATTACCGCTTTGGGTAAGATCTGGTGTCCTGAACACTTCCACTGTGTCAATGGCAATTGCCGTCGCCCCTTGCAAGACATTGGCTTCGTTGAGGAGAAAGGCGAACTTTACTGTGAATATTGCTTTGAGAAATACTTGGCTCCCTCTTGCAGCAAGTGTGCTGGTAAAATCAAGGTAAGCTTGCAACATAATTGAGCTGCCTTTTGTTATACAATATCATGTCTTATTCCGTTTTAGGGTGATTGTTTGAATGCCATTGGCAAACATTTCCATCCTGAATGCTTTGCCTGTGGCCATTGCGGCAAATTGTTCGGCAATACACCATTCTTCCTAGAGGATGGTATGCCTTACTGTGAAGCCGATTGGAATGAATTGTTCACCACGAAATGTTACGCTTGCGGTTTCCCCGTTGAAGCCGGTGATAGATGGGTTGAGGCTTTGAATCACAACTATCATAGCCAATGCTTCAATTGCACTGTAAGTATTTCAATCGATTTTAAGAGATTTTAAGTTTTCAAAATTTAGATTTCGTAAGAGTCTGGCGAGAGCCTACTAGTTTTCCGTGTTAACTTTACGTTTAGTTTACTTTGAGTTTTAAGAAACTGACTCTCGTTAGTTCGAATTTTAATTTTAATTCCCACTGAATAATTTGTACTCGTCTCGTAGAGCACTTATAATTGTGATCGATTGGCTTGTGAATCGCACAATACCTTATAGAAAGAATTCACTCCTTAGCAGAAAAATGTGAATCCCTATTCCTGCGGAAGTTTATCCAGGCTTGAAACTCTCAGCAGCCTTCTGGCAGAAAAAATTTTCAAAAATCTATCGTTCGGATTCGACATTAAACTGTAGAGCCTGCCACTCACTGTTAAAATAAACACACACAACATGGGTGGTGTGAAAAGCTCGATTTTAATCATGACTTAAGGGTTGTAATGACCAATTTAGTAAGTAAATCTAGGGGCTACTTACTATACATGATAGTTTTATTGATAGTTTCTAAGCTGAGGACCCTGTAATCAATATTATGTAAACCCGTCTCATTCAAAGAGCAAACTTGCTTTCAAACCATTCATTCAGTGAAATCCAAAGAACTTACGTAGATACCAGATCGTCAATTTCACTATTTGTTGATAGTACAGTTTAATGGTAGATGGATCATGGTTCCATCGTTCCAATCTCATTGCAGCTTTTGCGACAGACATGGTCTCTTTACCTGACCACACCAACTGCTTAAGCAATTGGACTTAAGGTGCAGTCTATTACAACTTTCTATGATGATAGGGTAGAACACCAATCATATGGTCAAGGTTCGTGACTGGGAGGCAAAACAAGCTATTCGTCATTCCTCGAAAGACAATACATCCAGTAAATGGTATCAAATAAGTTATACGCCCTCTTATTTAGAAATGATCAGCATAGTCTAGTCAGATGATGTGGGTCGTAGAGACTGCATCTAAGTCCTTTGAATGTGTTTGACTATTTGCAAGAATCCCAATAGACAAGTCACCATGGGGGTATTTGTGTTGGCTTATTAGACGTGAGGCCTCGGTTCAAACCCCAGGTCTGGCATCTCCAACTAAACGAAATATGACAAAATATTTCTTTGGGGACTTCCTCTCAGCAGATTTCTGGTAAAAACTCTGAGAGTATATAAAATTGCCAAGAAAAGTATTTCAAAAATCTGTCGTTCGGAATCGACTTTAAACTGTAGCTGACGGCACTCATTTATAAAACTAACACACTTAACTGAAGTGCTGTGAGAAACTAGGTGGTAATCCTGACTGAAGGGCTGTAATGGCCAAGTAAGTAGGAAGTGTTTACAGTAGAAAACATGGAGCACAGTTTAGGAACCACTGTCTTTTGTTTAACTTATTAAATTAAAAACTAATTTACTTTCTTTCTCTCTTTTTTCCAGTACTGCAAACAAAACTTGGAAGGACAAAGCTTCTACAACAAGGGTGGACGCCCCTTCTGCAAAAATCATGCTCGCTAAGGGCTGTAATGGTTTAAAAACCGCAAAATTCAACAAATAATAACAACAACAACAAGAATGTTTGTTAAATTATATAAAAAACATCAACAATAACAAAAAACAATAACGCTAAACCACGCACCTTTTCATCAGGGATCATTTAATGCATAAAAACATTTGATTTTTAATTAAAAAAAAAGAAAATAAAAAAACTAAAAAAAAAATTAAAAAAAAACTATAATAATTAAATAACATTATATTATTATTATTATTATCATATTATATATTTCTTTTAATTATTAATATTAATTTAATTGATAACAACAATTAAAAAAAAAGAGAAGAACAACCAACACCAGGCTTAGATTATAATCACCATCAAAATAATGAAAATTTTTTTCCTTCTTTTTATGAAAAACCTTTCAATTGATATTTATTTGGCATTCATTAATTAATTGATTTTTTTTAAATTTTTTATTTCAATTTAATTACATTAAAAAATCCCTGCTGTTTGAAAAAAACAAACAATTTTTTTAAACGAAATCCAACGATAAACGATCCCTTTAAAGTAACTTTCCCAACAAACAAGGCAAATTAGTTTTGAAAACCTAGCATAGCTTCCTACGACTTTTAAAGGAATTTGTTTTGTATATGTAATCCTCTAAGGACTTTATACGAAACAAATTTCCATGTAAAGCTTTTGGAATTTAGAAAGTTTTCAAAAAAATCTAGCCTGAACGCCTAAATTTTATTTCTATTAACCCCTCCGGTTACCACTACTGTTTGCTTTACTTTATCATTTTCGTTTTTGGCTTTAAATATTTTTGATTTTATTTTATTTTCTTTATTTTCTATTTATTAATCTTTTTATTCTTCTTATTATTAAAATATTATTATTAATTATTAAATGTTATATTAAAAGAATTTTAATTGTATGTATAAAAAAAACAAAAAATGAAAGAAACAAAATGTTAAAATTTTTTTCAAATTCTATTGCAATTTACATTATTTAAATGACAAGATCTACAACAACAACAAAAATTTTAATTCATTGTGTAATATTTTCAAAAATTTTTCAATACTTTTTCAATTTTTTTCTTCTGGTATCAAATAAAAATTTAAAGAAATTTTTTTTGCGTTAAATTCTTGTTATTTGTATCGAAGGTAATCGCCTTAACGATTTATGAAGTAAGTATGGAAATAATTAATACGATTGGGGTGCACTGGTAGTCTAGTGGGTAGTGTGCTAGACTATTACCGTGAGGGTCGTGGGTTCATTTCCCACCAGAGACTCTGGTCTGTGACAGTACATCGAGCATATGGTCTCCGTCACTCCGTTCGTATATAATTAAAATATAATTTGTAATTGTATTGTGATTAATAACTAAATAATTAAATTAATACGACTCCATACCTCATTTTGTCCCCAATTGCCACAAAAAAAAAAAAAAGGAGCGCGCAATAAAAAATTTTTAATAACTCTAGACTGATATCCTTTACTGTGATTGTTACAATAACCACCGTTATATTATTTTAATTTATCCTGTGCCTCAGTAGGTTAGGTTAGAGGACGTGTACTAGTCAATTAAGACAAGTACAATACCCGCAGGTCGAATTGACCCATTGTATAACGTCCTAGTTCCTCGCACCACTTATGTTGTGTGTGTTAATTTTATACATGAGTGGTGGGACCTACAGTTTAAAGTCGACTCCGAACGACAGATTTTTGAGAAACTTTTCATGGCAATTTTTTATTTACTGTCAGAGTTTTTGCCAGAAATCTGCTGTGAGGAAGTCGCCGAAGAAATACCTTTTGTACTTTGTCTTGATATCTGACCTGGGGCTCGAACCCTGGCTTTACGTCTAATAAGCCAACACACTACCTACTAGACTACGGCAACTTCAAGTAAGTATAAGATAAAATGGTAACATACATACATACCTAATTGGTCATTACAACCCTTCAGTCAGGATTACAACCTAGCTTCTCAAAACCTCTTAAGTTGCCTGTGTTAATTTTATACATGAGTGGCGACAGATCACTATGGCCGAATATGTCATCCAAAATACTCACATACAGAGATACATATATAATTGTTCGTTACAACCCTTTAGTCAGGTTTACGACCTAGCTTCTAACAGCACTTATATTGTGTGTGTTAATTTTATATGTGAGCGCCAGGACCTACAGTTTAAAGTCGATTCTGAACGACAAATTTTTGAGAAACTTTTCATGACTCAGAGTTTTTAATATTTCGTTTTGTACGAGATGTCTGACCTCGAGTTTGAACCCTGGCCTCACGTCTAATAAGCCAATACACTACCTACTAGACTACGGCATCTTCAAAATGATAACAACTTTGTTAAATCAAAAATCGCTTTAAAGCACATAAGGGCACACATGAGGCGATGCTTTCCAAATGCCTTGATTGCCCTAACTTGCCAGCATCTGGAACTCTTATTTAAAGCATGGCACCCTTCGAATCGAACAGAAACTTTGTCTGAAAATGTAATGAATGTAATGATCGATTCAATAGCTCCTTTAAATAATAACTCAGTGGCTGATATCTCAGAAGTGAAACAAATTTCTCAATGAATGTGTACATGAAAAAACAAAATTATCGAATCTAAGACGACAGGTCCATGAAAATCGATGTCTTATCGCCTAAATTGTCAAATTTGAGACGATACCAATCCACATGAGATCCAAAAGCATCTCATGTATCTCGAAAAAGTCACTGTTTGTCAAACTCTATATTTCTTGAAGAACCACATTATAATTAAAGTCTACAGATTCAGTAAATTTTGGACCAACATTGATGCAATCTAATATCTGTCGAAAACGTTGCCGCTGTCGGCAAGAATATGCACGAGAATTCAAGGCAATTTATTTCGCATTGCTCGAAAAACTCGACCTTTTGCAGACTATACATGCATACATAATTGGCCATTACAACCTTTCAGTCAACATTACCGCCTAGCTTCTCATACAACATGAGTGGTGTGCGTTAATTTTATACATGAGTGACGGGACCTACAGTTTAACGTCGACTCCGAACGACAGATTTTTTGAGAAACTTTTCCATGGCAATTTTATTTCATTCTCAGAGTATTTACCAGATATCTGCTGAGGGGAAGTCGCCGAAGAAATACTTTTTGTATTTTGTTTTGATGTCCGGCCTGGGGCTCGAACTCGGCCTTTACGTATAATAAGCCAACAAACTACCTACTAGACTACGGCGACTTTGCAGACCATAACTTGGCGAATTTTGTGTCGTGATTCTGTATGCAATCTTATAATAGGCAAGGATCCGGACCAGTTGGAAACTAATCCTAACTTTCAGTGATACAAGAGAGCCTAATGCATACCGAAAAATTTACAACATATTCCGTATTTCTTTGGCCAAGTCATCTCTGCCAACTCATAGTATTATAATTTAAAACTTAGTAACTTCTTTTGGTATTCGCACTTTACGAATTCATAAAAATTAGTTTGAAATCCTAGCAAGCCAGGGCTCTTTGACATTTGAAAAAAACGAATAACAATTTTAAGTTTTGAACGAACATTTTTCACATTTTTTAGCTTGGAATGGTTGTGAAACTTTCTGAAAATTAGATTTTTTTTTAAGAATGAAAAAAAAAGAAAAAGGAGCTCCTGCTAGAATACTTGCCTTGAAAAAAGATATGCTCAGCGAAGATGAAACCTGGAGAAATGAAATCATATAAGAATATTATTGGTGACAGTGGAAATGCCAACAATAAACTCCACAAGAGGCTTTGAGCTCAAAATTCCATGGCAGGCCATGGCTCTCCGCAAGTGGAGAAAACCCGAATGAGAGTACAAATTTTTAAATGATCAATTTTCGTATTTTTTAGCCTGGAATGGTTATGAAATTCCTCGAAATTTGATTTTTTTAAGGACAAGTAGGAAAAACTAATGAAGGCTCATTGATATAGAAACCTTAAGAGGCAATATCAGTCAATAATCTTACTGGTAGCATAAGGCATGTCAACAATAAACACCGCAAGAGACTTTGAGCCCAAAATTTATAGCACGACCGTGGCTGCATGAAATAGAAGAAAAACCGGAAAACAATTCAAATTTTTGGATGAACATTTTTCACATTTTTTTAGTTCGAAATGGTTGTGAAACTTCCTCAAAATTTGGAAATAAGTATGAGTGCTTATCAAATAAAAAATGGCTTTCTTTCGTTTGTGCAAATATTTCCAACGAATCCCTCATTACATTGATTCCTTTCAATTTTCTCCGCATATTATGTGGAGTACCCCGTATAATGTAAAAAAAATTTAATCAAATTTCAATCACATTTCCTTTGCTCAAATTACCAAATCCGAATTGCTAAATCACCACATCATTTGAATACGAGTATCGATTTGAGTTTAAATGAATATGAAAGGAAAATCTTGAAAGACATTTTCGTATCAATTTTTTGTTGGTCAAGAGTGTAAATGTATTTCAAGTGATTTCATGCTCAACTAAATTCTTCGCTCTTTTATTCCGTTGGCTTTAAAAACAAATTTTGTTTTGGTCACTTGGTAGTTGAATGTGTAATTCGATACATTTTTGGTTTTTTATAGGAAACAATAAAAAATAAATATTTTGCATCATATTATGGCAGTTAAAACGAATTTGAAGTTCACTGTTATTAAAATTCTCTGCAACGGGGTGGCACAAAATGTATGAGATTCACTAGAGGACAAGAAGGCTGAAGCTATACTTAAGATTTTCCGTCACTTATTCTTTATCGAGGCAAACACATTGCAAAACATAAAATACCAATCGTAGGTAAGGTTATCATAAAAGAAAATTGAAAGCATACCGCATGCCTATAATCCTTTAGCCAACAGCATTAGAGTGTTAATCGATTTAAAAAACTTTTTTCCATTTAACCAAATCACCAAATAAAGAAAAAAAAACCAAAAGTGGTCAATATCATTTATGTGATACCCTACAAAAATGGGTAATAGTACACAAACCTCGTTGTTGCGTTAGATTTGGTTAAGTTAGCTGCATGCCCAGACATTAGCAGGTTCATGCGAAAGCCCATACTGATTAAGAGTTTAACCCTGCTTCATATGGCCTTAATTTATACTCAACGAGTTAATAAAAATTAATTTAAAATCATAGCAAGCCATGGCTTTATGTCATTCGAAAAAAAAGGCGAAAGAGAATTCAAATTTTTGAACGAACATTTTTCATATTTTTTAGCTCCGAATGGTTGTGAAGTTTCTTCAAAATTTGATTTTTTTTAAGAATGAAACAAAAAAAAATGAATTTTAAAAGAGGCTCCTGCGAGACTTGCTGCGGAGATGACACTCGGAGATGCAAAATTCGGCAATAATTTCATTGACTGCTAAACACTAGTATTACTGGCTTGAAGGACTATGAAAACAATGCTTGATACTTCTAAGGTGTGAAAGAATTTTGCAACAGAACTTTGATAGGAAAGGCTTTATTACATGTCCATAAAGCTTCCCATTTTTAAATTTTAGGTGGTTTTCAAAACTGAATAGAAAAGAGCCAAGGTACGGGTTTTAATGCCATTATGATGCGTTACGAAAACATAAACCACAGGCACATTTTCGTCAACTAGCAGTACCATACATATTTGAATTCTTGTCGGACTAAGTCTTTCTTGCAGATTTTTCGGCCACTTCCAGTATCACATTTGAATTCTTGTCGGACCAAGGCCGGCATGCAGATTGGAGTATGCATACATGTACTCATATGATAAATTCATCTTCTCCTGGTATCAACACTTTTTACAGAATTTTGAGCTCACATTCCTTATGGTACCAGTAAAATTATTGCCTGATTTTGCCTCTTTAGGTTCTAATTTCGATGAGCCTTCATTATTTTGCTACTCGTCCTTAAAGAAAGTAAATTTTGAAGCAGATTCACAACCATTCCGAGCTAAAAATATGAAAAATGTTCGTTTAAAAATTTGAATTGCCATTCATTTTTTTTTTAGATTTCATGGAGTCTTGCTATGAATTGTGACCTCAAATTCCCTTGTGGTGTTTATTGTTCACATACCATATGCTACCAGTAAGAATATTGTCTGATATTGCCTCTTCAGGTTTCTATTTCAATGAATCTTCATTAGTTTTTCCTTAAAAAAATTTTTTTTGTAGATTTCTTCAAAGCTGGTATGGATTTTTTTATAAATGTGAGTGCGATTTAGTTGCGGATACCCAGCAAGGACCACTCCATGCGGCGAGCCACAGCCCGGCATACGCGAGCATACCAGCGACGATGGTTATCTGGACCACACTGGCTTTGGCAGTCTAAGAGTTTTTGTGCTTGCAGTTCCAGCATAAAAGGGGTCATAAAATTTCTAATACCAACACGCACATGGTGAACCACCACATATTATAAAATGGCGCCCGAGCAGGTACCAGAGAAAGCGCACTCAGCATTCACATATTATAAAATGGCATTCAAAAGTTCAAATTTTGAGGAAGTTTCACAACCATTTCCAGCTAAAAAATACGAAAATTGATCATTTAAAAATTTGAATTGTCATTCGGGTTTTCTCCAATTGCGGAGAGACATGGCCTGCTATGAATTTTGAGCTCAAAGTGTCTTGTGGAGTTTATTGTTGGCATTTTCATTGCCACCAATAAGATTTGTGATTGGTGCTGCTTCTCCAGGCTTTGTTATCGCGAGCTTGTCTTTTTTTCCATGGCAGCTAGTCTAGCAGGAGGTCCTTTCAAATGTTTTTTATTCTTAAAAAAAATAATTTTCGGAATGCTTGTGAATTCCGAGCTAAAAAATATGAAAAATATTCGTTAAAAAATTCTGATTTTCGGTTTTTCTACAATTTCAGAGCGCCATGGTCTGCTTTGAATTTTAGTCTCTCGTAGAGTTTATTGTTAACATTTCAACTGCCACCAACAAGATTATTGCCTGGTATTGCTTCTCCAGGCTTCATTTTCGTTGAGCATACCCTTTTTTAGACAGCTAATCTAGCAGGAGCTCCTTTTATTTGTTTTTTTATTCTTAAAAAATTAATTTTCAGGAAGTTTCACAACCATTCCGAGCTAAAAAATATGAAAAATGTTCTTTCAAAAATTTAAATTGTCATTCGAATTTTTTGAAATTTCAAACAGCCCATGGCTTGCTTTGATTTCAAATTAATTTTTATTAATTTGTTAAATACGAAAAGCGAATAAAAAGTAGAAAAATTTTAATTTTTACCAAAATTTCTGTTTAAAAAAGATTATGTAACTATTTTATAACATGAGATATTTTTTTAATAAGTAGGGTATTAGTAAGACTAAATCGTATGCACTAGTTTCCTTTTTTTTTAATTCCAGCAAACAAAATTTAAGTAAAAAAAATGCCAAAAAAAATTGGTTAAGGTTTCCACTAGATTAGGCAAACGAACATAAAAAGTGGTTTAAACCCTCTCTCTACATACATACACTATCACGCTACAAAAAAAGGATATTGAATTACCACAAGGAAAATGAAAAATGAAAAAAACCAAACGAATTATTTTAAATGAGGAAATCAAATCACTCGACACTATCACAAGGCTTTAAAACTTAATAGAATGAAGCAGAAGAATGCCATAAAAAATTGGGTTTTTTTAGATTTGGGTCTCAATTTTTAAAAATTACTTAATTTAACAACAAACAAAAAAAACTAAAAAAATAAAAGGAAGTAATTTGTTGTTCTGTGATAAGAGTGTGGAAGACTTAGCAATTTAAGGTAATGATTGGATTGAGTGTAAGAAATTTTAATTGAAAATTGAAACTGAAATAGAAATGACCGCAATGGGTAAATAACCCCATAGAAGTATTGTTTTTTCCAATCTGTGCTAGAATTTTTAATACCTTTGTTAGTCTAGCGTCTAGATCCACACCTATTTCTCCTCTTTGAGCAATACTTGTTTGACGAAATGCAAGCATGTACGATAGTCACGGCTTTGATGGAGATTTATGGATATTTGATGTTAAGTCATAGGCATACATACATCAGAATTTTGTAAATGCTTTTGAAGTCACCGTAGTCTAGTAGTTAGTGTGTTGGCTTATTAGATGTAAGGCGAAGGTTCAAGCCATCAAAACGAAAAAAAAATAATTTTTCGGCGACTTCCTCTCAGCAGATTTCTGGCAAAAACTCTGAAAGTTGAAATATAATTGCCATGAAGTTTCTCAAAAATCTGTCGTTCGCATCAACTCATGTATATAATTAACACACACAACATAAGTGGTATGAGAGGCTAGGCCGTAATCCCGACTGAAGGGTTATAATGGCCAATTATGTACACAGCAAGCGGTCGACTTTATTAGACTGTCTTGTAGCGACATCACTTCTTTTATTGTCACGTTTTCGACAGAATGGATTACTTCCATAAGAGAAGCTTTATGCGTAGTTAATGTGATCTGTTACGGAACTCCTATTGACTGCAAAGCTCTAGCCTCTACATTTGGCCGTGAATGATTAATTACATATGTAGTCAGAATTAATTCTGTTCCTCCTGGCTGATTGCAAAGCACAGCTCCTCGTTGTTGGGCTTATTGAGGAAATTTTGAATGCTTCCACTAGAATTATTGTTCCACTATTTGTGCCTCTTCAGCCGTAATTTTCGATAAACATTTCCCCATTCAAAGCCAATGTTTCTTCAAGGCTTGTAGACGTTCCTTTGAAAAAAATTTTATATTTTGACAAACTTTCACAACCATTCCGAGTTAAAAAATGTGAAAAATGTTCATTCAACAATTTGAATTGTCATTCATTTTTTTTTTAAATGTCAAACAGCCATGGCTTGCTATGATTCAAAATTAATTTTTAGAATTCGTAAAGTATGAAAAACATCTATAAAAAAACATCCATACGTGGCGTATGGAAACCCTACTAGAAGAGGTGTAATGGGATCAAATCGCACGATGCTGGTGGTCTGTTCACATTACCCCCAAATGAGATTACTGTACGCTCAAATTTCTTGTGCGAAATATCTAATATGGCATGAGCTGTGTGGCATATGGTGCTGCCATGTTAAAACCACATGTTGTTTATGTCCAGATCAACCAATTCAGGCCAAAAGATGTTACTAATCCCTGACCTACAATGCTCGCCATTAACAGAAATATGAATCGGTAAGTCCGCCTACTCAAAATATACGTTAAAGAGTGACTTTTTCTCAATGCATTCGATATTCTTAAATCTCATGAAGATTTGTCTTATTCTTGTGCTTAATTTGTCACTTTAACACTCTAGTCAGGATTACGACCTAGGTTCTCACACCACTTATGTTGTGTGTGTTAATCTTTATACATAAGTGACGGGACCAACAGCCACTAAAGTCGACTTTCAGCAACAGATTTTTAAGAAATTTTTCATGTCAATTTTATTTGACTCCCATTACCAGTCTAAAGCCAATACACTATCTACTTGACTACAGCAACTTCATGGATTGGGTATCCTAGGATTGAAAATACTCTGCAAAATTCTGGTGGCGATAATACGCTGATATAGTGTCGCCGTAGTCTAGTAGGTAGTGTGTTGCTTTATTAGACGTGAGGCCACGGTGCAAACTCCAGGTCGGACATCTCGAATAAAACGAAATATGAAAAAAAATATTTCTTCGGTGACTCCTCTCAGCAGATTTCTAACAAAAAATCTGAGAATAAATAAAATTACCATGGAAAAGTTTCTCAAAAAGTCTGTCGTTCGGAGTCGACTGTAGGTCCCGGCATTTCCATTGTCACCAATAAGATTCTTGTATGATTTCGTCTCACCAGGTTTTATCTTCGCTGAGCATATCTTTTTTCTAGGCAAGTAGTCTAGCAGGAGCTCCTTTTTCTTTTTTATTTTTTCAATCTTAAAAAAAATCTAATTTTCAGGACGTTTCACAACCATTCCGAGCTAAAAAATATGAAAAATGTTCGTTCAAAAATTTGAATTGTCATTCGGATTTTTTGAAATTTCAAACAGCCCATGGCTTGCTTTGATTTCAAATTAATTTTTATTAACTCGTTAAATATGAAAAGCGAATGAAAAATTACGAAATTTTCATGTTTGCAAAAATTTCTGTTTAAAAAAGGATTATGTAACTATTATGGCACTAATATGTATATAAAACTAGCTGTACCCTGCGCGTGTTGCTGCGCCAATAACTAAAATTAATTTGAAGGAAAGACATTACACAAATGTCCAATTCATTTTGAATCATTTTATTGATTTTGGTTCCCGTTATCCTGATGATTCAGATGAACGGGCCTAAGTAGTACGCATTCGATCAGTTTCTAATTTCATTTCTCGTTGTTCAAGTGGTTCAAGCGGTTCAAGCGAACGGGTCTCAGCGGCATATACTCGAAGATTTTCCAGTCTCGTCTGATTCTGAGGCGCGTAATGCTCTTTTCTTCCGTGCTTGAGATGTAGGTCGACCAATTGCTTGTCATTCATTTTGAATAATTTTCAGTGACGCCATCCATCGGAAATTAATCGCACCAACCTCCGTCGACTCATGCGTAACAACTTTGTTGAAGAATGCACAGTTTACGATTTATTTAATTTTAAGTAATTTTCAGTGGCGCCACCTATCGGATATTGGTCACACCAACTTTGCTAAAGATCATAACATGATGAAATGCATAGTTTACGATTCTATAAGGTGCATACAAACAAACATTAATTTTTATATGGGTATGTGGGCGTGGCACCTGGCCTACTTGAAATTTTTAAATAAAAAGTAGCCTATAGTTCCTTCCAGACATACAGAAAATCGGTCCAGCCGTTTAGCCGTCTATAGACTTCAAACAAACAAACAAACCCACAAACAAATAAACACACATTCATTTTTATGTATAAAATTAACACACACAACATAAGCGATGTGTGAAACCAGGTTGTAATCCTGACTGTAGGTTCTAATAAACAATTAAGTAAGTGATGTTTAGTTCATCCACCTCAGCCCGAAAGAAGTTGTTAGTCATAGACCGATGAAACAGTGACTTTTCCGGAATGTATTTGACACTCTTGGATCTCATGTCACTGCCTATGTTTGCTTAGTTACCAAATGCTCTAAAGCCCATTCTGCGTACACATGAAGTTTTCTGTGGTCATCCATGGTGATTTGGCAAAATAAACTGAGCAAATGGTAACTAATTTCTCAGATATAGCTTCAGCAAGGTGGCCGTTATGTACTGCCAAAGTTTCGAAGTGCTTGTAGGATGTTCTGATGCAATTTTATTACCTAAGGCTTGATACTTACTTTCTTTATGAATTTTCCTTTGTTAAACGAATAAGAACGCTTTTAATTTTTTTTAATTTTTCTTTTTCTAACAATTTGTTGTTTTTTACATTTATTTTAAATGTTGATTTCTTCCATACGATAATAATAATAATAATAATGATTTTTTTGTTTTTATTATTTTTAATTTACTTTTGTTAATATTATGTTTTGTTTATTTTATTAAATTATTTCTATATACAATACAACATACAATTTGACTTATAAATTACATAAAAACATTTAATAATTATTTAATTAATCATTTTTTAAACATTTTTTTTCTTTTGTTCTGATTTTCTTTTCTTTTTAATTTCAAATTTAATTGATTAAATAATGATTTTTAATAATAAATTTTTATTTTCCATTTTTTTTTAATTTTAATTGGAATATTTACAAAATGTTGAAAAGTTTTTATTTCATATTTTACGAAATATTTTACGATATAAATTCTTAACAAATAATAATAAAAAATTAACAATTTTTGTTTTATTTTGTTTTTGTTTTTTAAATTTGTTTTTTTTATTTTATTTTGTTTGTTAGTTTTAATATATAAATAAATACCTTTGGATTAATAATGAGAAGGAATATATTTGTTTGTATGTATTTAAATATTATTTTATTATTATATATTGAACAAATTTTTCTTCTTCTTCTTTTCATTTTTTTATAGTAAAAACTACATCATAATTAATTATGTTTGAAAAAAGGAAAACATGATTAATTTTGTTAAATTATAGCAAAATGAGGGCATTTTTTTATTTTTATTTTAAGAAATAGTGGCACGATGGCAACAGCTTTTAATTCCTTTTTATTTTAATGTTCAAAATTTGTTTTAAAAAAATGTTTAAAAATTTAATTCAGAATTTAATAAAGAATTAAACAACTTCTCTCTTTCCTTATTCCAAAGAAAAGATCAGGGAAGAAGCAATTTGAAGCTTCAAACATACATAATTGGTCATTACAACCCTTCAGTCCGGATTACGACCTAGCTTCTCACACTACTTATGTTGTGTGTGTTAATTTTATACATGAGTGGCAGGACATACAGTTTAATGTCAATTCCGAACTACAGATTTTTGAGAAACTTTTCATGGCAATTTTGATTTACTCTCAGAGTTTTTGCCAGAAATCTGCTGAGAGGAATTCGCCGAAGAAATACTTTTTGTATTTTGTTTTGATATCTGGCTTGGGGTTTGAACCCTGGCTTTTCGTCTAATAAGCCAACATACTACCTACTAGACCACGGCGACTTGAAGCTTCAAAACCTTTATCAAAATTAAAATTGAGCCCTGAAAGTAAATTATTCATTATGAGGCTTCTATAATCTGTTCAAACGAAAGATTCTGATCGCTGCTAACAACAACCCCATTCGAAGCCAATAACTCAGTTAAAACGCTCGAAATTGATTAACACATACAGTATATAGAGACCATATAGGCTGCCTTCCAAAATGTTAGTTGCTTTGCGTTTGAACAAAGTATCGTGTTTCATAATGCCGCTGTACAAAATATATACAATATATACAAAGTATTTTTAACGCAGTCAAAAAGCAATCAGGCATCGGATTTATAGTTTGATACATTGTTTGGTTACTTTGCATATCGTAGTTTATATACAGTAGTAGAACTGCATACAAACTTTGTATTGATACATTTTGGAAGGCAGCCATGATGTTCCATTCTTGCAATGCCAGAGAATGATAAAAATTGATTGGGAAGTTTTAATTCATGCATTTTATAGCTCGCATTCGGGGTCTTCAGGTTATCCTTTGTTTCAATCTCTGCAGAACATTCTTTCTTAATTGGTCTTTATTGGTCTTATGGGTTTACAAACTTTTGATGTGCATATTTATTTTATCCCTAAGTGACGGTACCTACAGTATAAAACCGACTCCGAACGACAGATTTTTTTTGAGAAACTTTTTCGTGGCAATTTTATTTTACTCTCAGAGTTCTTATTAAAAACCTGCTGAAAGGCAGATTCGCCGAAGAATCGTGGTCTCATGTCTAATAAG
This sequence comes from Sarcophaga carnaria, assembly GCA_958299815.1. Taxonomy (NCBI): domain Eukaryota; kingdom Metazoa; phylum Arthropoda; class Insecta; order Diptera; family Sarcophagidae; genus Sarcophaga; species Sarcophaga carnaria. Next base: position 12,736,478 of record OY283153.1, read on the forward strand.
CCAATACGTACCTACTAGACTACGGCGACTACAACTTAACATTCTTAATGATAAGATTTACATACATTTCGTAGAGACCATTTTGTAATCGAACTTTCTCTAGAACCTACTATTTAGGAATCTGTAAGAATATAAGCATTATGATGAGATATCGGACAAAATACCAGGCATTTCTATTAGAAAAAATTGTACCTCTCTGATAGGTACCATATTGACAAGCCAGATCAAATAGAATCTTTACACCGTTACACGAAGGGAACTAGTGGCTACATGGATGGTTCTAAACCTGGGGTATTTATATTGAAGAATGGACTATGCTGCCATGTGTATAACTATAAGGTTTCTAAGGCTTTGGTATACGCATTGAGGAAGCCAACAACTGGGCCAACGCAAATTTTGTTGATACAAACGTACTTAATTGGCCATTACCATACTTCAGCCAGGATTACGACCTAAATTCTCACACCACTTATGTTGTTGTGTGTGTTAATTTTATTATTAATAAAGTGGCGGGACTAACAATTCAAAGTCGTCTTGGAATGACAGATTTTTTTGAGATATTTTTCATGGAAAAATTATTTCCTCTCACAGTCGTTGCCAGAAATTTGTTGAGAGGAAGTTGCCAAAGAAATATTTTTCATAATTCGCTTTGATCGAGATACATATCTGACCTGGGGTCATGTTACAATAGTCAGTTGCTCTGAATGCTCGACTGTTTTAAATTGTAAAGAGTGGATTAACGATGTTTTAAGGTATAGTTCAGTAAGATCACGCTTAACGCTGTTTTAGTATTACGCGGTAGTATTGGGATTCCCCTCAATCGCACGCTGTATAGATATTTGGTGTATAAATGTGTGCATATGAAACGGCCATGCATCAACCAAAAGCGGTGCACTATATAGCGATGGTGTAGACTATGTATCTTTTTCAATGCTCTTTATTTAGTCTGTCCAGAATAAAGATTCCAACTGAATTTTCCGAAGTCGCAATCACAGTACGAACCAGAGGTCAGCAATGAGTATTCAAAACGATGAGTAGATTCGAATCATACTTATAATTTCTGATACATGTACGCATTCATACTTATTTTAATGTCATACTCATACTACTCATATTCAAACTTTGAAATACTCAATACTCGAATCATTTATGAGTATTTTTAAGTATTTTTCTAAATTTATGAATCTGAATGAGTATGAGGCGTATGAATGAAACATATTTCTAATGTTATGAGTTTGATGTCAACGTTGTACTCATACTCATTGCAACTTGTACTTATAAATCAATGTTGTAGTGAGTACGAATGAATAAGAGTAGTTGGATTTCAATACTGTTGACTCACTTATACTCAAAATTTCATGAGTACTTATGAGTATCGAAAAATCGATTCATTGCTGATGTCTGTACGAACGCTGTTTCGTTTAGCGCTGGAACTTATTGGAACGCATCACCCGCTTCAAGCGGTGAATTGATGATCAGATGAGGTATATTTAAAAATGGAAAATCGAGTTACAGTTGTGGATAAAAATTTACCATGAAAGAATATAGAACAGTGGAACAGTAAACTAAATTACTAGCACACTCTGTATCGATACAGATAAATATATTGAAGACCATGTGAGGACTAATTAAGGAAAGTCTTGAAAGATCAAATACCAAAAGCTTGGGGAATTTATAAGAAATTTGAAAAGTCCATCATACCACCACTTTTTATTTGCCAAAAAAAAAACATGTTTAAAAAAATATTTACAAATGAGCCAAAATTTCTATTTGTTCTCTAGACTCACTATTTCTGCCTAAATCTTCATTACCGTTACCCTCACCCCCATTACTAATGTTATTACGATTTTCATGCACCTCCATTATATCATTACTATTAGGCGTAATGGTAACAATGGTCACCAAATCATTTTTCTTATCACTATTCAAGTGATTTAGATTGACCTCCGATTTTGTCACCAAATCAGGAGAATCCAATTGTATGGAATTTCTTTTTTGTTCTGATTTCTGGCTGTTAACATTGGAGGTATTCAGTGTGCGCTGTTGCAATGAATTATATTCCGATAATTGGTCAACACTTAAGGGTTCGGGTATGTCTTCATTGGCTAATAGGCGTCCTGAGGGTTCAGTTTCAATGCTACGTTCACTGCTAATGGTACCAGGGGTAGTATGGCGCGAACGATAACTGGGTGGAAAACTGTACTCAGAACCGCCATTACTGCTTTCACAGCGGCCACCGCTAAGGCCTTGTGTGCCGCGTATCGTTGATGTTAAGGGTGCTCTGTAAAGAGAAAGATAAAAAGAAAAATGTTGAGTGTTGTTTTTAATTCCATTTCTATCAATCAATTTAATTTATTCCTTTAACTATACTTTCGTGTTTTGTTTTCACTTTTGTTTTTAATTCCCATACTGCCTGATTGATTGATTGATTGATTGATTATATTTACTTTGGGCCAACCCCATAAAGTTAAAAATTTCCATTAGAATCTTATTTTCATCAAGAAGTGTTCTCATCATTTTCTCTCTTATCTGTTTGAGGTTATGTGTGCCTAAGTTATTATCCCGAATGTGTCAAAAAGTTTGTTTTTGACGAGTTCTTAATATCCATTTTAAAAACGCTGCATTGATGTAGATAAAGTTTCAATAAGACAAACTTAATTTGCATATGTTTGTTAAGGTGAAACAGAATGACAAGATTTATGATACCCTTTCCACTATCAGACAGTCTGTTTAAAATTGATAGCAGAGGGTTCTTTAACGATTTGCAGCCTCCTCAAGAGATAGGCAACATAAAACTACACCAATAGCTATGAATGAATCGCTATATAGAGGATTCATCTAGTGCAGAAACGATTAATTGTACTGTCCTCAGCCTATGTATAGCAAGACAGCCTAATACCCGATGGTCACGCAAGAGTTTCCATTTTAAATACATTACAACCACACTGGTTTCAATTATGTGTTCTAGCGACTCGTTTTCTTTATCTTAAAATCTAAATATTGGGCTTGAATCGATTAGAGAAAGGCCATTTGCAGTTCACAGACTGGCTGCCTTCCAAAATGTTAGTTGCTTTGTGTTTGAACAAAGTATCGGGTTTCATAATGCCGCTGTGCAAAATATATACAATGTATTCTATTTTAAAACGTCGTCAATGTGTATTTTTAACGCAGTCAAAAAGCAATCAGGCATCGTATTTATGGTTGATGCATTGTTTGGTTACTTTGCATATCTACATACGTAGTTTATATACAGTAGTAGAATTGCATACAAACTTTGTATTGAGACATTTTGGAAGGCAGCCACTGTTTCTGGATACCCTGATGCAAGAGTTAAATCCCTTTCACAAATAATCATCGTGTATTAGTTTAGATTGTCTTAACACCGCGTCGCTTATGAATAAGGGCCTGACTCGATTAGCAGTATGGATGCTTCCATTCTGTAAAGCTCACACTGGTCATAAGACCTGTCCTAGACAGGATGAAATAATTTACCCTGCCTAGTCGATTCAGCTTCGACAGACATTTTCTTTGGAAAAAGTACTTAATCTCGTTGCAAAGTACTTTCCAAGCTCATAGAGTCTTCAGTTTTATCGTGGAGCTGTCAACCACTGGATATTTTCAAATCAAGAGAAGACCTGAGGAATCTCGATTTGTACTTCCCAAAGTTATAGATCCTCCTGCTTTTTACAGGCTATAGAAATAAATGAGCTGTCAGCAACTGAATTTATCAGGTCATGGGGTCCACTGATGGCTACCGCACTAGACCTGCCTCCTATTATCCTAGGCATGTAATCAATGGCAAAGATCTGCCCTGCCATTTGCAGTGTGATTAAATCCAACAGAGTATCTAGCTTCGCTGTTAGATAGTTTCCCATTCCAATAGCATGCCATCTTATCTAAATTCATTAACTAAATTCATTCTGTCTTAACAGACAATGTTCCCAAAAGGTTGACTATTGACCTGACCATGCTAGTATAGGTCTAACGCATCATTGTAATGTAACACAATCAAATAATTCTGCCAGCCTTCTGCATATCATTGAGAAATGTTTTGTCTAGCTTGAAATGATTGTCACAGGAGTCGTCCATATCAGTTTACACAGAGAAAATCTGAACCCGCTTGCATTTTATATTTCCGGAAAAGGACTGTGATATATAAGACATGAAGGCTTATTACCTAACTCCTAAGGCCAATTACATAATTACATCTTGAATACTGGGATTTGAAGAAGATATGAACAAATATACAACGTCCATATTAAAGGTGGACATTCTTTTATGTTTTAGCACTAAAATCAAACGCTTTTTTAATGTATTCCTTTTAAAACCTACGGAATTGCTTGGTGGTATTGCATGCTCAACAATAAAAATTATTTTCATTTACTTTTAATTGAAAGGCCAAATGGTGCCGCATCTAATAAGCTTCGGTCATGTTAATAAAATTCTTTTTTTTCGATTTTTATTTTCTACATACACTTGCCACAATTATTTGAAACAATTCTTATCCTTATTGTGGGAGTCACAAAAAAAGAGAGAATTTAAGTCTTAATTGCGTACTGGTTTTTGAAATGAAAGTGTTAAGAGTATCCGAATCCGATTATGGTTGAAATGAAACCCTTTTTCTTTGTAACCCATACTCCTCCTGTTAAACTCTATCTTTCGTATACTTTTCCAGCCAACTGACTTTCTGTTTAACTAAGCTTATGATAATTACTGAGAGACAGAGAGAGACAACGAGTATCTTTGGGTGTTTGAGTACTTCTTACACCATAAGCTTTAGATTTAACAAACCATTGCATTTCAAATATGTACGTACTACGTTGTTACATTTGATATTTGAAATGTAATTTCAAACTTTCTTTCATTCTTTCCTTTTTAAGCATATTTTTTATTTTTTTGTCTTTTCTTTCTTGGTTTCTTTGGTTAACATATATAGAAAGTGTTTTGAGTCCTTTTAATATGATTAAGTTTAGGCTCATTTAACTCATAATTGCCACTTTGATCTTCAAGCAATAATGAACAGTAATTAAAAAAAAAAAGTTAAAACGAAAACCAAAATCCCTTTAACTTTATCTCTAGTCTTTGGGTGCTTATTTCAACCATAAATTCTCTTTTCTCAGACAGGCTAAAATAAGTTGAGTGTTGTTGTTGCTGGTTTTTGGTAAATGAGAAGGATGAAAAAGGACAAGAACAATACTAATAATAATGATACGAAAACTTTACTTTGCAAAGTCTTTAACTTTTTTTCTCTCATGTTTTTGAGTGGAAATATGTCAGCATAAAATTTAAGACTGTTTTTGAAATAAAGTTTTTTTTTGGTTTGAAGCAGAAAATTGATGCCTGTTCAGAGGGAAAGAGGGAAAGTTAAGTTGTAAGGATTTACTTTAAAGCCTCATTTAATATTTTATTGAAGACAATATGTAATAATAAATGGAAAATTTAAATAAAAGAATTTTACATCGTATCTGATTAATTTTGTTGAAATTCTTAGAAAGCAAACAAATCCTTATAGTGCCTCATACTCATTCAGGGTATCTATCAAACGATCTGAATGTTAACTTATAATCCTAAAAGGAATATCCACCATTCCATTGCTATCGAACCCGTAAGGCGTGCAATTCGTTATCCAGATTAATAGAAATCTTCTAGGTTTTCACGGTTACAGTGTTGAAGAAAATATTTCAATCCAGAGCTTATGCTTGTAATCCTGACTGAAGGGTTGCAATGACTAATTATGTATGTATATATTATGTATTTATGACCACAGGCAACGATATATGTCGTCTTAATAGGCTCTGGAGAAGTTAACAAGTTATACAAAAAAATTTCAATGAAAAATCATATTCAGCGACGATGTCCATTTCAGGTTGTACGGGTACGTGAACAAACAAAATTTTCGAATTTGAAACGATACCAATTCCTATGAGATCCAAGAGCATCCAATACATACATAATTGGCCATTACAACCCTTCAGTCAGGATTACGGCCTAGCTTCTCAACACCACTCATGTTGTGTGTGATAATTTTATACTGGAGTGGCGGGAGGATTTTTGAGAAATTTTTCATGGCAATTTTATTTACTCGGAGTTTTTGCCAGAAATCTGCTGAGAGGAAGTCGCCGAAGAAATACTTTTTTTCATATTTCGTTTTGATGTCTGACCGGGGATTCGAATTGTGGCTTCGCGTCTAATAAGCCAACACACTACCTACTAGACTATGGCGAATTCAAGGGCCTTAGATAAGCCTTCAGTAATTTTCTAGAAATGTTAAACTGCAACGTGTTCACATTTTCTCTGGGTAAACTCCTGTGTCGGACTCCTACGAAGAGCATTTCAAGAAGGACCAAAATTAGCTTAATGATATGTAGAAGGCTGTGCAGAAAAAGTTGATGTTGAAACACTACAATTGGACAATTGTTATCTATGAGAACATTGATGTGTTCACATTTTCTCTGTGTAAACTCATGTAGACGACTCCTGTGAAGAGCATTTCAAGAAGGACCAATCAAGGCTTGCAGAAACTATTGATGGTGAAACACTACAATTGGACGATTGTTATGTATGGGAACATTAACTGTTCAAGCAGATTGAATTTAAAAACAGTTCAGGTGAAGGCAGGCATTAATAATGAGCATTTGTCTTATGGCGGCCCTCTATACACGTACTCTGTTCGTTTTAAGCCAGTTAGTTAGCCGATAGTGAAGATCATAGCGATTAGGGGACCCCAAGACCTAATAAATCCAATAGTTGGCAGTTCCCATAGTATCTTAAACAGGAGGCTCTATGCTTTTGGAAACAACAAAGCCAGATAATGTCATGTGTCCTCATGATCTGATAAGTCCAGTAGTTGCCATGATCCCTCCCTACTATACATACATACATAATTGGCCATTAAAACCCTTCAATCTGGATTACAACCTAGCTTCTCATACCACTTATATTGTGTTTGTTAATTTTATATATATGAGTGGCGGGGGACCTACAGTTTAAAGTCGACTCCGCATGATAGATTTTTGAGAAGCATTTCATGGCAATTTTATTTCAACACTCAGAGTTTTTGCCAGAGGACTGCTTATTCTTTGCAGTCGTTGTTCTGATAGGTAGTGTGAATGCTAAGTATATGCGAACCCATGGTTTAAACCATGGAACGGCGAATTTTTGAGAAACTTTTCATGGCAATTTTATTTTACTCCCAGAGTTTTTGCCTGAACAGGCCAGCCGAAAGAAAACATTTTTTTTCTTAGTTTTGTTCGACATGTCTTAGCTGAGACTTGAACCATTATACCATTTCTACTACTAGGCTAATGAAAGCCTGGATATTTGCCAAAAATTCTTAAATTCCAAAGCCCCGATTTAAAAACTTAAATTCTCTTTAAAATATAACATAAAACTGACACTGAAACCCGAACAACAACAACAACAGTGACTTTTTCCACTCCCATAAATTAGAAAATGGAAGGAAAAAATTTAAAAAATTTTTCAAAAAATTTTAATTGTTTTTTTTTTTTTTGGAAAACACGTAAAATTTTTTAAACCTTTACACATGCTTTGTAAATGAATGCATGTATATATGTGCGTGCAGGTTTAGGATTTCCCATACATAGACAGTTCCTTGTAACCGTGGTTATGAGTGAGAGCAAGTGTGATTTAGAAAACCAGCCTCCTCTTGCCCCAAAAAAACAAAAACGCTTGTATAACATAAAAAGAAAATTATTGTGGTTATTGTATGGCCATGTTGTTGTTATTTTTAGTTGGTTGGTTTTGGTTATATGGTTACATGGTGTTGTTGTTGTTGCTGTTATTATTGTTTAGTCTAAAATGTAAATGGTACGTACTTAAATGTGTTTGCCAACCCATATATTGAACTGAAATAGCAAAAAACCCCGAGTCTACAAAGTTCAACGACAAAGTTTTTCAATGTATTTAATGTGTTTTTGCCTTACACTGCCTGTCTAACTGTCTGAGTACATACATACCCCTTACACCCCTTACACAGCTCTCCGGTATAAGTAGTAGAATTGGCTTTAAAGCAAGTGTAAGTGTAAGAGTTTTTGGGGTGAGCATTGCCTTGATTATGTTTTTGTCTTTAGGATTTGGGTGTTTTTTCGTCCTTTTTTGGCTCAAAAAGTTTTAAAAGTTTTTAAAAATCCGTTTTTGCAGCGATTTCAGCGATTTTATTTCGTTTTTTTTCGCATTGTTTTGTGGTCTTTTAAAAGGGCAAAGTTGTCAATTGTAACACCATAAAAGCCCGCCAACCCCTTCTCCCTATGCCTTTGGTTTTATTCTTACGAACAGGGCTCTCTCTATTAAGCATTGAGTTTAATTGTGTGGCTGCTGATTTTAGGGTAATAAAACGTGCATATTGCCCGGGTTGCTTCCCTTAGTTTATGGGGTGTCTGTCTTGCCATTTAATTTCTATGCAAATTTCGTTGATTTTTTAAAAAAATTTTTTTTTTAATTTTTTTTTTGATTGTTTACAATTTTACTTTACCTTAGCAAACTTCCGGCATGTGAACGATAAGTTGGTGGCGGTGAACTGCCTCTGACTACACCATTTTGGCGGTCTCTATCCAATAATAGTAGTCTGTTGAATAGAAAAACAAAAAGAAACATGAGACTGAAATTAATTGTTGAAAAAAAAACTGAATTTTTTTTTATTTTATAAATGACATTAGAACATGCAATCCTTTAATTTATAGACTTTCAATTATTTTACCAAAGTTACTGTTCCCTAAACATAGGATTATTTCGCATGTCTTGTAGCTTTACATTACAGGAAACAATTCTTGTTTCCTTTTTCGTTTAAAATCCTTTAAACATTTATTTACTTCAAACCCCTGTAAATCTTGCTTAGCTAGTTTATAAATTCTTTTTTTTCTTGCTTACATTTTGTGGTTTTAACAACAACAAAAAGTGTAAAAAACAGAAAAAAACTGACAGAAACTACATGTTACTGACCTTAAACGATATTCCTGCATACTGGCTTGATATGATGGCGGTGGTGGCCTGTGTTGAAATTCGGGATATAAAAGACCTTGCGGTGCACCACCTCCTCTACTGCAAGGTCTGCGACCACATCTGCCCAAATCCACACTAGAGCCCAGACCCAGGCAGGGTGGACCACCAGGTGCTGTCATACGCCATGCAGCACCACTAACCGTAACCAAAACAACACCAACACCTGCAATGAAATTGGAAGAAAGAGAAACAAAGTTTTTTTTTTATAAATTTAAACATTAAATTTAAAGCCAAGCGTTTATTTTTTACAGAATATTCTGAATTTCTTTTAAATTTTCTTATTAGACGAGAAGCCAAGTTTCAAACCTTAGCTCAGACATCTGCAACAAAACGAAAAATGAAAATTTTTTCTCTTGACAACTTACTCTCAGCAGTCTCTTGGCATAAATAAATGAAAATAAAATTGTCATGAAAATCTATCATTCGGAATTGAAGTTAAGCTCGCCACTCTTGAATTAAAAAACCCAACATGAATGGTGTAAGAGGCTAGGCTGTAAATCTAACTAAAGGGTTGTAATGACATTTGGAGTAAGTAAGTAAGTGAAGAACAGGAAGTCGCCGTAGTCTAGTAGGTAGTGTGTTGGCTTATTAGACCAGGGTTCGAGCCCCAGGCCAGACATCAAGACAAAAATACAAAAAGAAGTATTTCTTCGGCGACTTCCTCTCAGCAGATTTCTGGCAAAAACTCTGAGAGTACATAAAATTGCCATGAAAAAGTTTCTCAACACCACTCATGTATAAAATTAAAATTAAAACACACAATATAAGTGGTGTGAGAAACTAGGACGTTGTACAATGGGTCAATTCGACCTCCGGGCACTGTACTTGTCTTAATCGACAAGTACACGTCCTCTAACCTAACCTAACCTAAGTAAAGAACAACTTATTTAAGTCTTATTTAATTGCTACATTTACTCGTTATTATCAATCCGATTCCCCAAAATCGGAGACTGTACTGGGGACTAATTACGGAAAAAAATTTTGATCACGATTGTACGATAAGCTCCTACAATCGAAATTAATTTGTACAAAATTTTATCGAAATTATTTCAATTGCAAGCAGAAGGCATTTAAAGAGAGAGCTATCAATACGCGATTTTTCAGGGCACGTTGCCACCTAATAAATTGCGCATTATACTTGTCTTCCATAACTCCGTAGACACCTCATCTAAAATTGCAAGTACCAAGAATTGCAAGTGAATTTGAAGACGCTATCTAGACACATGGGTCTTTGAACAAGGAAATATTGAAGATATTAACGAAGCTGAAAGAAATCTATCGTTCGGAGTCGACATTAAACTGTAGGTCGTCTGTCATGAATGAAATTAACACATACAACATGAGTACTGTGAGAGGCTAGGTTGTAAACCCCCCGATTAAAAGGTTGTAATCAATAATTAAGTAAGTATTAAGGAAGCTGACTCATAGACGAAAAGTGGTGCAACAGGAAATTCGACCGAATTCATACGACAGATAGGCTGTCCTTCATTTCCCGAGGGGGGAAATAGATAATCTCAAGCAAATTTTACTCATTTACAAAGGCAAGATGCGATAATGATGCCTTAAGTATAGAGACCTGAAAACTATGGTTCGCTATGCATATGATCAGTATAAAGTTTGCATTAAACCATCTAAGAACCGAATTATGGCCAATGTGTACTCATGTCCGGAGGCATAGAATAACTCACAATGACTTCTGCAGAAGCTGTAATGATGAGGAAGTGGGAGAAAGGATGGAATATCTTTATTGTCATTGACTGGAACATTTAAGGAACGAGGCATTATTTATAAGATTATTAGCTTGATTGGAGAATATCAGCCTAGGGTTATAGTTGAATAACGCAGAGTAGGTACTAACGATATTACGATCTTATGGCATCCAAGTAAGCTGTGCTTTTTAAGGCAGCAGCCAATAAGATAATCTAACATAAGAGAAGTCTTAGTTGTAGTTGCCATAGTCTAGTAGGTAGTGCGTTGGCTTACATGACATGAGGCCACGGTTCTAACCATAGGTCAGATATTTCCAACAAAACCGAAAAATGAAATGAAATATTTCTATCTCTCAGCAGATTTCTAATAAAAACTCTGAGAACAAAAAAAAAATTGCCCTGAAAAAGTTTCTCAAAAACGTGTCAGTCGGAGTTGACTATAAACTACAGGTCCCGCCACACATGTATAAAAATTAACGCACACAACATAAGTTGTGTAAGAAGCTAGGTTGTAAGCCTGACTGAAGGGATTTATTGGCCAATTATGTATGTATGTATGGAGATGCAGTCCTGTATTGCTTTATTTAGTGTTCAATGCTGTGGTTAACAGTTTGTTAGAGAGTGTAGAGTAGTAGTTAGTCGGTTTGTTTAGCTTAACATGACTTACGGGCTCATCATCGTTTTAATTATTGTTTTATTGTTTTTTTAGCTTTGAATTTTAGTTTCTTTTTTTTTTGAGATTCAACTCGTTGGAGAATATTTAATAGAATTCAGTTGATTGTTTAAAAACCACTAATGAAGTCTAATTATTTTATAAATTTGTGTTCCGTCATTCATTTTTCTTTTTTTTTGCTTCTTCTGTTTTCTTTCTATCATTTGCTAATAACAATCGTTTCTTTTGTTTGAAGACACAATTTTAATTTTTTTTGCTTATTTTGTGCCTCCACCACTCTCGGTATTTGATGTTAAAAAACTGTTGCTTTGATTTGCTTTTTTCAGTGACTGTAGCTACTATTTCTGTAATGTCATGTTGTTAAAGTGTTTTAATTATTATTATTTTGTTGTTGCTGCTATTGCTGCTGCTGCTGTTGCTTCTTCTTTTTAACAGCGTCATTGCGTTAATAATAATGGAATGAAATGAAACAACTTCATAAATTGTAATTGAAAATTAACCCACTTAGTGGGCGTACAAAAAAAAAACCGAAAATAGAGAAGAAAAAAATGTTAACGCTTGAGGACGTTTTCATTGTAGTCGTCTCTTCAGTTGAAATCTGGTGCGTACTTTTCATAAGATTTCGTAAAAAAAAATTACAGTTTTTTTGACTGGCTGGTTGGTAACCCATTAGCTTGTTTGTGATGGACTTTCTCTTTCATACTCTTCAAATTGTTTCGAGTATTTCTTAAATAAATAAATTTCTTTAAATACACTTTAAATGTTTTAATTGTTTCTTGTATTTTTCACTGATTTATTATGGTTTTAATTCAATTGTGTCAATCATTGTGTCACTTTTTTCTTTCTTCATAACGCGTGTAAGTATGTATACCAAACACACTTGTATTGTGAAGTGTTTGGAAGATAATCTCTTTTGTTTGAATTTCATCATAATAACAGGAGCTTACTTTTCTTAATTCTTTTTTTTCGTTTTTGTAACATTTTTCGATGAAATAAAATTGTTTGTTTAACAACAATTGTTTCCATTATTTTGTTTTATAAGTTTGTTAATCGTTTAATTAGTTTTTAATGAGTTCGCTGCCCACAAAAAGTAGTTAAAAATTTATAACCCAAAGGCTGCTTTTTTTGGTGTTCTAACAAAAAAAAAAACAAATGAATAATGGAAAGAAAGCTCTTTTCTTTTCATATTATAATGTAAACTAATAAAAAAAAGAAATTACATTCAGAAAAAAAATCGAAACAAAGGCATTCATCACTTTTATTTATCATTGTACGATGATATACATATGCAAGCTAATTTAAATAATTGAACAACTAAAGCAGCTAAAGTGGGTCAATAAACCAACACCAGCTAAACAAAGAAACTTTAAATAAATAGAAAATAAGACTACTCTTACATACATACATACATACATAACTGTGCATTATAACCCTTCAGTCAGGATTACAACCCAGCTTCTCACATCACACATGTTGCGAATGTTAATTTTATTCTTGTGTACCAAAACCTACACTTTATAGTCGGCCTAGAAAGACAAATTTTTGAGAAACATTTCATTGGCAATTTTATTTCAACACTCAGAGTATTTGCCAGAAATCTGCTGAGAGGAAGTCGCGTTGAAATATTTTTTTATATTTCGGTTTTGTTGGAGAGACCTGAGCTGGCTACTAGATTACGACGACTTCAACTAAGACTTCTCTTATGTTAGGTTATATTGGCAGCTGCCTTAAAAACCATTGCTTACTTGGATGCCATAAGATACCATTGTAATATCATTAGTAATTATTTTGAGTTATTCAACTACAACTCTTGACTGATATCCTCCAATCAAGCTAATAATCTTATAAATAATGCCTCGTTCCTTAAGTGCCAGTCAATGACACTTCTTCCCACTTCTTCATCATTACATCTTCTGCAGAAGTCATTTTGAGGTATTCTCTGCCTCCAGACATGAGTATCCATTGGCCAGAATTCGGTTCTTAGATGGTTTATGCTCATATGCATAGCGAACCATTGAATCATATGTCTCTATACATGAGGCTTCATTATTCCATCTTAACTTTGTCAATAATTAAAATTTAAGTGAGATTATATATATGCCACTCAGCTCGGGAAAGCCAATCTGTCGTATTACATACATACAATATCCAAACATACATACATACAAACATTATAACCCTTCAGTCAAGATCACGTCCTAGTTTCTCACACCACTTATTTTGGGAGTGTTAATTTTATTCTTGAAATTTATTTATTGACGACCTTGAAAAACAAATTTTAGTGAAACTTTTCATGGCAATTTTTTTAGGTTAGGTAGGACAAGTACAGTACCCGGAGGTCGAATTGACCCATTGTACAACGTCCTAGTTTCTCACACCACTTATGTTGTGTGTGTTAATTTTATACATGAGTGGTGCAACCTACATATAGTTTAACGTCGACTCCGAACGACAGATTTTTGATAAACTTTTTCATGGCAATTTTATTTACTCTCTGAGTTATTGCCAGAAATCTGCTGAGAGTAAGTTGCCGAAGAAATATTTTTTAATTTTTCAGTTTTGTTGAAGAAGTCTGACCTGGGATGTGAACCGTGGCCTCACGTCTAATAAGCCAACACACTAAATACTAAACTACGGCGGCTATATGTACATATGAGTTCATATTCGTTAATGTTATGGGTTGCACACCCTGTTATAATATTAGAAGAAATTTTAATCCATTGTTTCCTCCAACCTAACAGTAAAATGCTTAAAAAATTTCATTGAATCGATGTACTAGAGCAAGCAATTACAACTTTTAAACGAACTTACATACAAATAAATGTAAAACCTAAGACTGGGGATATGAATTGGCCTTAAGTACCATTGTCTATGAAATTTCTTACATGGCATGCGTACTTATAGCGGAGGTTATACAATATTTTAAACATTTAAAGGCCTTTTTTAAGATCTTTTTTGTTTGATAAAAAGTTTACTTTGTTTTATGTTTTTAAGACACATTAAAATTAAATGTTACATCACCTTTTTAATGGTGTTTTGCTTTTGTTTTGTTTTTAAAGATAAAAATTATTTAAGTTTTTTTTTTTTAAATTTCTTTTAAATTTTACCTTTATCTAGATAACCGTTATATTTTTTTATTGTTATTTTGTAATTGTAATTAAAAATAAAGATTTTCACTTCATAGACGGCATGTTTTTGGCCACTTAAATGGCGGCATACTGTAAATAGTATCTGTATCTGTAACTGTTAAATTTTATCTATGCAACGTACAACTGAAACATTAATTGTATGAATAAAACGAAAGCATTCTGTGTATACGCCCGGCCGTATTTATTTCTTTCTATCTGGAGTAGCATATGGTTGTAAGGTAATAAATATTTTTAAAAAACAAAATTTAAATTTATTTCTTTACCTGCTGTTTGTGTGTATTTACTACATTTAAATGTCCACTTAATTATGATTTTTTTTCTCTCTCTCCCTCCCTGTATGTGTATATAAGTGCTGTTGTTTTATTTAAACAAATTACATTTACATGCTGCATGAATAGCATCTCAGTAAACGAAAGCTTTTTTACATGCCGACCACTACCATACCATATTGAGATGGTTGGCTATGATTGTTCATACATTTGGCATGAACATGAAAAACATTTTGTCATATTGTAACACACAGAATGTCAATTTAAACTGGCCTGGCCCATCGTCAACAAAATCATCGTCATCATCATCAGCCATGGTCATCATCATCATCATTCTTTGGCTAAATGACGCATAAAACAATATTTTAATATTCCTTTATAACACTCAAATATTTGTATGCATACATGCATACATACACACATACATGTATGCATACATATATGCATATATGCATTATATATGCCTTCTCTATAAAGCCATATTGTGTTGCATGTAATGCACAGGAGATGAAAACTCTCACTAAAGGCATGTACAGTAGGCAACGGTGTTGCAATTCTCAAAATGTTTTTAAGGAGTACATAAACTATAGTTTTGATGGACTCATTACAGTTACAAAAACTTTTCAGAACATGTCTACTAAATGCAGCACAAGGAAAATTTGGAAAAATACCATCAAACGCAAGCAGAAGGAAGACTTCATCGAAATTCTACCACAGCACTCTGCACATTTGTTACTGAGGGAGAATGAGGCCCTCTCTACATAAGGAATCATACACAGAAATGATAACAGAAATGATAACAAATAACCTGATACCAGGATTCAGAGTAGAGATCAGCAATGAATCATTTTTTCGCTACTCATAAGTACTCATGAAATTTTGAGTATGAGTAAGTCAACAGTATTTGAAATTCAACTATTCTGATTCATTCGTACTCACTATAACATTGATTTATAAGTACAGATTGCAATGAGTACGAGTACAACCGTGACATCAAACTCATAACATTTGAAATATGTTTGATTCATACGCCTCATACTCATTCAGATTCATAAATTTAGAAAAATACTTAAAAATACTCATAAATGATTCAAGTGACTCGAATCATTCAACAAAATTTACAGTCTTAGTTGTTGTTGCATTTACAAAAAAAGAAAAAAGAAGAAGACAAAGACAGCAAGCAAAGCAAACTCATAACATTCTAGTGAGTATTGTAGTGTTCATAGGCGAATCATACTTATTTTGTGATTCGTTTATACGATGAGTCATGGAGAGTCGAAATCAATAACATCGTGCGTTTTGTTAAGTACGAGTACCGTGAGTATTTCAAACTTTGAGTATGAGTAGTATGACTATGATATTAAAATAAGTATGAATGCGTATAAGTATCAGAAATTATGAGTACGATTCGAATCTCCTCATCTTTTTGAATACTCATTGCTGACCTTTGATTCAGAGTAAGCTTAAAGAAATCCTAGAAGTTTCTTCTATCAAATACGACTGAAAGAGTTAAAGTGGAGCAGTGTTTAAAGAACTTCACAGTAAATGCAATGTTCCAGGTTCAAATAAAGTAGATGGGAAGCTGTTATTGTCAGAATTCTTTGCAAATTTTCATGAATTTAAAATATCTCTCCGAATAATTCATTCAGAAAGCCTCTCGATTCTCTGTAGAGAAGAAAAGCAGGAATTTGAAATTCCCATTGACCCAAAAAGTCAAAAAACACCAGGTGAACATCGGTTGTGCACATCTGTTTCCCTCCGTGATACTACTGTGAACTGTATTGCTTACTTAATTGGTCTTTACAACCCTTTAGTAAGGATTACAACCTAGCTCCTTACACCACCCACGTAGTGTGTGTTAATTTTATGCTTGAGTAGAGGGACGTACAGTTTAAGGCAACTTCGAAGAACAGAGTTTTTGACGAACTTTTCTCAGCAATTTTATTTACTTTCAGAGTTTTTGCCAGAACACTACGAAGAGTAAGTCGCCGAAAGATAGATTTTGTTTCGTGATGTCTGAGCTAGGGTTTGAATCAAGGGTTCGTATCTAGTAAGCCATCACACTACCTGCTAGACCACGACTGAGGAGAGAAGATAGTGCCTGGGCAAAAATTCTGAGAGTAAAATAAAATTACCATGAAAAGCTTCTCAAAAATCTGTCGTTCGGAGTCGTCTTTAAACTGCAGGTCCTGCCACTTATATATAAAATTAACACACACAACATAAGTGGTGTGAGAAACTAGGTTGTAATCCTGACTAAAGGGTTGTAATGACCATGTCAGTAAAATATCATCATGTTTGTCCCCGTAAATCGCCAGTCTACAAAGCATAGTGTACATAGCTATTATATCAGCATGATTAGTACTGTGGAAGTTGCCGTAGTTTAGTAGGTTGTGCATTGGCTTATTAGACGTGAGGCAATGGTTCAAACCCTTGGCCAGATATCAAAACGAAACATGAAAAAATATTTCTTCCGTGACTTTCTCTCAGCAGATTTCTGGCAAAAACTCTGAGTATTGAAATAAAATTTCCATGAAAAGTTTCTCAAAAAAATCTGTCTTCGGAAGCGACTTTAAACTGTAGGTCCCACCACTCATGTATAAAATTAACGCACACAACATAAGTGGTATGAGAAGTTAGGTCGTAATCCTGACTGAAGTGTTGTAATGATCAATTGTGTATGTATCTAATTGGGTAGAGCAACGAATACTCTGCGTTTGTACATCCAACTTCATAGTGTGATCTGAATCTCTCAATGAGAGCGGGGATAACATTCTCTGGGTGTTGTAAAAGCATCCCCAATGAAAGTCTATGGGTAATGTCCTTCTAGGAGCCTTTAAGCCAATAAATCGCAAATGTGTAGGTTGGCACTGCCCTCAGAAAACCGCAAACAAATATCGTTCGAACATCAATCGTCTTGAGCCAACAACAAAATTGCGGAAGAGGAAGTACAGAAATATATGGAGATGCCGGGTAGATGCATAGGTTTCAGGGACCTCCGGAGCTATAGTCCTTTTAAAAATTTATTGTGAAAGCCTTCTACAATACGAACGAAAGTAGTGCAACTCAAGTATTACATTTCACGGTCCCACAATAAGGAATCCTTCCCTTAAATGGTATGAATATCAATTTGTTGTCCATTTTGTTGCACAGTGTCGGAACGAATCTGCATATAAAAGCAGACATTAATTATGGATTTTGTTATTGCATAGCTTTGTAGCTATTGCTGTTGTTGCTATTGTCGCTACTGTTCTGAACGTTAAACCCAAACGTAGGCAAGTGGCTGGTGGTGAGGCAAAGCCAAAAAAGAACAGAAAATAAATGAAATTTTTTTACTTTTTGCTTCTCTTTTTCTTCTTCTTGTTTTTATTTTTAAATAAAATGTTGTAAACAAATTAAGCGAATGCACAATATTCACACGCTATTTTTCATGTCACAAAATACTTCAAATAAAACAACAACAGAGACGACGATTATTTTTGAACAATTTTTTCTAAAAAATATTTCGTAGCTGCTTAAAACAAAAACAAAAAGCGAATACAAAAATAGAAAAACGTTTAACCATACGCCCTTGTTTGTAATGCCAAATCATCCATTTAAATGCCTTTAGTTTGCATAGAATGAGGTGGCATGAGTTAAATTTTTCTATTGCCAAGCTAGGGTACCCTTGTACTACAGCGTTTACATTGTATAGCGATTTTGTACCGTTGGGTGTGTGTTTGTTGGTTCAGTCTTAGCAGATGTTATGGGAAATCTAGAAAAAGTATTTGTATTATAGACCTTCTGTTCTGTATTTTTAAAATATTCGTTCATGTGTTTTTGAATATTTTAAAAAAAAAGCCTTTGTTGAATGTTTGTTTGCAAAATGACACATTTTCGTGCTGCTTTGACAGCATTTTACTTCTTTCGTTTGCTTAAAATTAGGCAGGAAATTGCCTACAATAGAAAATTGCAAATTTCCGCTGCAGGTTTCGTATTTTTTCTTCTGCTTTGGTTGTCAAACAAAGTAAAGGGGTGTGGGAACACTCAATGATATGCTTCAGCAAGAAAAAAAATTCTGGAATAAAAGGGGTTTTTGAAAAATAAAAAGTGGTTGTTTTCCAAATAATATTGCCAGGAGTTGAAATAAGCAATACGTGTACTTTAAAAATAATCAGAAATTTTTTATATTGATTAAGCGATCGATGAATAAAAGCGAACAAATTTTTCTTGTTAAGGTTAGATTAGGTTAGAGGACGTGTACTTGTCAATTAAGACAAGTACAGTACCCGGAGGTCGAATTGACCCATTGTATAACGTCCTAGTTCCTCGCACCACTTATGTTGTGTGTGTTAATTTTATACATGAGTGGTGGGACCTACAGTTTAAAGTCGACTCCGAACGACAGATTTTTGAGAAACTTTTCATGGCAATTTTTTATTTACTCTCAGAGTTTTTGCCAGAAATCTGCTGAGAGTAAGTCGCCGAAGAAATACTTTTTGTATTTATTTTGATGGCTGGCCTGCGGCTCGAACCCTGGCTTTTACGTCTAATAAGCCAACACATTACCTACTAGACTACGGCGACTTTCTTGGTAATATTTCGCATGAAGATGCCGTAGTCTAGTAGGTAGTGTAGGTACTGTGTTTGTATGTCAAAATGGAAAAAGTTCATCTATGTGTGTAGTTTTGTGGTCCAATACTGCTCTTTTATTATACGATTTCAAATTATCACAACGAATCGAAAATATTGCTCAACAACAGAGAGTTTGAGTTTGAGGGCAGTCCACTAATAAATTTATCAAATTTATGGCTATTTATTCTCATCATCTTCCTTTAGATCGATACTTTTATCAAAGATGGGATAACTGCTACGGAGTCATAGCAATCTAGGCTCCAATTTGAAAGAAAGCGAAAAAAATTTTTGGAATTTCGAATAAAAATATTATGAAGATGGATCCCCTCCAAATTATCCATCCCATTATGTCCTTTAACGAATACCATTTGAAGATCAGGACGTGTGGTCGCCGTAGCCTAGTGGTAGCATATGTAATCATCAGGCCTCGCTTTAAACGCCAGATCAGACATCTCCAATAGACCGAAATAAGAAATGAAATCTTTCTTCGGCGACTTCCTCTCAGTAGATTCTGGCAAAAACTCTGAGAGTAAAAGAAAATATTGCCACGAAAAAGTTCCTCAAAAATAAGTCGTTAAACTGTAGGTAGGCCAGTCATGTGTAAGCTAGTTTGTAATCCTGACTGAAAGGATGTAATGACCAATTATGTATGTATGTAAGTATGCATCACTCTGCTCTGATAGTCAGGCTGCCATAAGACATCTGTCGAAAGTTGTGAATAACTCCACGATCGTCAGGGAATGTCGCCGCTTTCTCGACCTTCTTTCTGGGTCCACGGGCACAGTAATATTCCGGGAAACTGCAGAGCCAACGAGCTCGCCAGGCCTGGTGCACTACTTCTGGAATCCTCTTCAATCGACTTGGGGATGCCGCTTATCTCGGTCAAGTTGGCCATCGTACGGAAATTCTTTCCTACTCCACCGCTAGGTTCACTTGGCCCTCGATAGATAGAAAGCGCATGGATCTAATAACTTCTACCGTCGGTGCAGATCCGCTGAGAAAGAGGAGACTGTTATCCACTTTCTTTGTCAATGTCCATCTCTTGCAAGGTGCAGATATAGGTTATTTGGCTCTGCAATCCTTAAGGCAGCTATCGTCCATTGATGTCAAAGATATAGCTTCGTTTATATCACTTTCGGGCTGGTTTTCCAGCGTGGGGTAGTCGTGCTTTAAATATGCAGCCCTTGCGCCGATTAACTTTTTCTTCACTGGTTTGGAGGAACTTGGTCAGTACAGAGAGTGCGTTCTCAAGTGAGCTTTTGGTATCAAAGCTACCACTCCAACCTAACCTAACCTAAAGAATGTATCACCCCAGCCAGACTGTCACCAAGCATCCATCTTATCTTCTAATCATTTTAATGCTTTGCTAAGCAGCCGGTGAATGATCTACTGGAGCAGATACTGCTACAACAAACAGTTTCTTTTGTTGTTACCTACAAACAGGACACTCTGCGAACATCTGTATTGGATGTAGTGTTGAACTCCTTTGTATGAGTGCTGCATGATCTTATTATGATGTTCATTGTTAATGTAATTCCCTCTAGGGAATTAAGGGAACAGGTGGCTTCTCGAATGCTTTGTTTATAGGGAGATTAAATGGCCTCTATTGCTAGAAGCACCCCAGGCAGGGTGACATCTCTAGGGAGCCTAAAATCCGTCTCCATTTTTCTATAATCTGCCATATAAACAGCTTGACTGTTATCAAGGCATAGTTGGCGTTCAGCAATATTTATGAAATATATGTTTCTAGAGATCGTGGATTCAATATCCACGGGTACCACGATCTACCGTAATAATCTGTGGCTTAACGTTCAGCAATGTATTTATGTTTCATAGGCTTTGAAAAATTCTTCAACAAACTGTATTACTGCGTCATCTTTCATGTAAGAAAACCCCTTGTAAACTCGTGTGTACGCCTTACACACACAAAGTACGCATCTCTCTTGCCCTTTACAATGTATAGGTCATCGTCATCATTATTTATTTTGTAGTGGTCATGACCTATTGTGTAAATGGTTTTTCCATTTAAATTATTTCCATTTATTGTTAACGAAAACAAAAAACCCCAACAACAAAAATACTTTTAAAAGACTTTTGCTGTTTTACACAGCCGAACCCAACCCAAGTACAAGCATGTACATCCTAGCACTACAAAGGCATGTAAAACGAAAACATTTGTTTTCATTACCTGCTTAACTAATTTCACACCTTTAAGATGATTAAAAGTAATAACAACAGCAACAACAACAACCATTTGAAAAGCCATTTAAACAATATTTTCAACAGCATGGATACGTACATGATTAACAACTTAAATTACAAGGGGAACTCAAAATGACAATATCAGACGAGCTCATAAGTTCCCATAACAAAAAATTAAAATGAAAAACAACGAAATGATGTGTGAATAAATAGAGAAAAAAAGTACTTTTTCTATTTTGGTTTTCAAAAGTACTTTAATTGGTTCGCAGCAAATAAGTGTGTAAATGAGCTCAAGAATGACTAATGAGTGGACAACATTGTTGGCCATTGTTATTAACGTCAATATTTAATGTGGGTCAACAACAATAACAAATAATTTTTTTTATAAGTTTAAATAGGTTTATTTTTTATTTACATTTGTTTATATTTTTTATTGTTGTTGTTGTTATTTTATTGCAAATTATTTTGTAATAAAAATAAAATTGAAAAAAAAATTAAAAAAAAATTATTCGCTTACAATTGATGTGATGCGATACGATACGATGCGACAACATATTGAGTGAAAATTATACACAATAAAAATAAATATACTGGCAACAATGAAAATAAAACAACAACAAAAAAGTACTCATGGAAAATTAAATAAGCATTTAAAGTTGTAGTGAAACATTCATTGCGAATGACAGCACTTTAAAAAGCAGGGCTAATAGGCCTTACGTTGCACTACACACAGGCAATGTATTTAACCAAATTGTTTTTGGAACACAATTGGTGAATTCACACAAGTCGTTGTATCTTTGTATCGTTGTATTCATTGTATTGTTGGAAGAACATACAACAGTGTATGTTTGTTTTTGATATTTTTCATATAAAATTCCGATACACTTATACACATTTTTTCCATATGTTTTTAAAAAGTTGTGTTGGTTTCGGGCTATCAAATTGTTTGAATGCCACGAGATACACAATACAGCATAGCATTGAGCGTTCACAAACAAACAAATGTATTCAATACAACATACACGATACAAAGTGGTGTGAATTGCCCAAATGTTTTCATTCACTCTATGGAACTCACTATTTCCTACATGTTACGGTACGTAGTTGTATTGGTTCATTCGATTATGGGGTTAATATTGATGGGACAATCAACAATGCCAGTTTCTACTGACTGATGCGTATAAGAATGTCCGGTAACCAATTATCATCTTCCATTAAAAACACATGACCATCACAACTATTACGCTATCGGAAGGCATGACGATGGACTTTACATACCCTTCAACGACATCTGTGGAAGCAGAGGATCTAAGGAGTAGCAAGAGACAATGTGCACTTTTGTGCTTTTTTATTATACGAGTGAAAATTATCACAACGAATCGAAAATATTGCTCAAAAACAGTAGGTTTCGAGTTTGAGGGCAGTCCACTAACAAATTTGGATAAGTTATGGTTATTTGTTCTCATCATCTTCTTTCAGATCAGCGATATTTAATAGCAATCTAGGCTCCAATTTGAGAGAAAGCGAAAAAATGTTTGAAATTTCAAAGTCCATTCCATAATATCACTTGAAGATCAGGAAGTGTTGGTGCCATAGCCTAGGGAGATTTTATATTACAAAATAAGTTTGAGGACAGTCCACTAAAAAATTTGGTTAAGTTATGGCTATTTTTCTCATCATCTTTCTTCGTTCAATACTTTTTCCAGTGATTAGAGAATTGCTATGGAGGCATGGCAATCTAGGCATCTATTTGAAGGAGAGCGAAAAAATATTTGGAATTTCGAATAAAAATATTACGAAGATGGAGGCTACATCAGCTCCAAATTGTCCATCCCATTATGTCCTTTAACGAATATCATTTGAAGATCAGAAAGTATAGTCGCGGAAAATAAATAATGATGATGACCCTTCCATTGTAAAGGACAAAAGATATCCGGCCCTAATGTTTTTTTTAGAATACTTTATTGGTTCCAAAAAACGCGTACGAGTTTATAAGTGGTTTTCTTACATGAAAGATGATACAGTGATTCAGTTTGTGAAAGAAACATAAATAAATTGTTGACCGCCATCCCACAGTCTGCCCCATGATAACAAGCAAGCTGTTTATTTGGTAGATGGTCTGACCCATGGTGAATGAATCCACGATCTCTAGAAGTGTCACCCTGCTTTATATTCTTCTAGCAAAATCAATCCATTTGAGAAGCCACCTGTTTCCTGAATCCCTAAATCTCCAGAGGGATTTATATTAACAACGAACATCATAATAAGATCATGTAGCACTTTCTCATAAAAAAGAGTTCAACACTACATCCAATACAGTTTTTCATGTGAGTTCTCCGTTCAAACACCAGGTCTGACATCCCAACAAAACGAAATAGAAAAAAATATTTCTTTGTCAACTTCCTCGCAGCAGATTTCTGGCAAAAACTCTGAGTGTAAAATGAAAAGTTGCTCAAACATCTGTTGTTCGGAATCGACTTTAAACTGTAGGCTACACCACGCATGTATAAAATTAACACTCACAATATTGGTGGTATGAGAAGCTAGGTTATAATCCTGACTAAATGATTGTAATGACCAACTAAGTGAGTAAGAGAATACTGGCTATATCCTCGCCAAATTGATCGTTGCAGAGGCCACCTGCCGGGTGTGATGTACGATATGTATATATGCATGTAGAGGCCACCTGACCCCCAGAAAAATTAATGTCTTCAACGAATGTCATTGGAAGGTGAGATAGCGCCGCCAGTAGAGAAATAGGAGGATGCAATGAGCAAAATTTCTCATCATTACATCCACTACAACAATCCAATGCCTATACTCAGATAATGTTGGTTTGCACATGGCAATCGTTTCTTTCTAGAACCTATTACAGTTCATCTATCAACTGTTTATCATGAAACATTTTGGTAATCGCACTGCTAAAGGGAAATTAAATGATAGGAAGATATGAAGGATACTTTATGACAGGGCTTTTGTTTCTTAAATAAAGTTAAACCTGTTAAATACTATGGCAACTCTGCATCATTCAATTAAATGCTAACAAACAACATTGTTGCCGTATAAAAGCGAATGATTCCGTCATGCTGAACATTTGCCCGTAAAACAATTGAAAAAATGGTGTGAGGGCTTATGAAAACTATAGGCACTCACATGGCTTAGTGGTTTCAACTTTGAATCGCTTGGGTATGAGCAAATTTTACCCAAAAGGAGTACCGAATTTCAACAAAATCGCCTACAAAAGCAATTGTAAGATGCAATTACAGAAGTATGTTGCATTTTCCAATCTTAATATGGAAGATTTTCTACGTTGTCCTATAATCAGACACTAGTGAATAAAGAGCAGACTGAACAGTAGGTTTCACGCGGTATACCGGTGCCATAGGAGGCTAAAGTGCTGGTGTCGGTTAATTTCAGGTGAACGCGACATAATATTTATTGACTGACTTGAAAGTCCAAAGATTATATTATGCGAGAAGACTTACTAATTTTCTTTTGCCAGGCCAAGACAGAAAATTAGGCTACGAATTGTTTCCTAATCCAGTGAAAGGCTCCGCGAAAAGAGATTTGATGAAATCAACGCACAAAGAAGAAAGAATAAATTCTGAAAAGACTTGCTAAAGCTGAAAGGAGATACAATATGTTGCTTAAATGTAGCTATTGATGAGCTCATAAAGCCACACGCTTTAGCTAATAATGTAGTCGCTTTAAACAATCAGAATGTTTACCGGAAATGAGTGGCCTTAGCCTTTTACACAATGCTCTGATAAGAGACTTTATGCGTTAGGGAGAAGCCCTTCAGTTGTCGCACATCATGCAGCGTCCCTTTTTCAGAACAGAACAGAAGTTTCAAGCTCATTGACTTTGATTTTAATAAACTGCCACGCCTTTGGGTCAGCAGCCTTGTTGTTTTTAAGTCGCTGAATCATTGCCTGGCAGTAGCGTAGAGAACATCAACAACTGAGTTAATATTTTCACCCTTGCAATAAGACGCTTCTGGGTTGAAGCTTTCGGTCAGACACACGAGCATTTCCTTCAAAATTTTGAAAGTCATTCATACTTCGCCTTTCCTGTTCTTAATTCTTGCATCTGGGGAAAAAACTCTTTCCTTTCTCCTCCTGTGTGTCTGTTGTCTCCTGCAATAAGTTGATTAGCCAGGGATTGCATAAAATTCCCAATAAGTGGGGTTATTAGCTGCAATTGCCTCTTATGCTAAGGTTACGTATGCTGTGGTTACGTTTAATTTGAAGAGTTTTTCAAAATGAAATTTAAAGCCCTAAACAAACATTTTAAATTTGAAAACAGATTCCTTGAAATGCCAACATATAATCATAAAAATATTCGTCATAAACATGTGTAGGGAACGTAATGAAACGAAACAAATGTTAACAAATTTGTTTAAAGGTAAACACCAAAAAAAAATAAACATTTACGACCCCAAAAACCAACTTGTTGCCAAACTAACTAACAAAAGTAACAATGGAAACAAAGAAGCCAAAGAAACAAAAAAAAACTCGGAAAATATTTGTGTCACACTATAATTATGATGGTTGTAATGCTTAATAATAACAATACTTATGAGGTAATTTCAGTATTTAATTTAACAAAAATATGTCGATGATGTAACAAAAAAAAACTTCACTTTCACCTGAAACAAGCAGCAAGAAATTGAATGCCACCTATTCATTCATTCATTCGTTCATTCATTCATTTATTTTCCAACTTACCAATCATTAATAAAGCAGCGGTAAAATGTGAACTGGGAGGTCCTGCCAGACCGGTAGCACCCAATGCAGCACCACCCAAAGCACAGGCAACACCACCCAGAGCCACAACAGCGATTAAGGCACGTAGAGGAGGACCAGCAAACCATTGACCGCAACAACCTTTGCCAGAACGTTCAGAAGGTGATCTGTAATGAAAGAAACGTAGGAAAAAAACAATGAAATTAAATAAGAATAGAAATACCAACTGAAAGGACATTTGTTTTCTTTAACAAACACAATGGAATTATAATTTACAATACATACAAGCACAGCGGGTGAAGATAGAGAAAATTGGTTTGAATTTTTGTTTAAAATTTGCTCACAAGTCATGTACAGTTTTTGAAATGTTTTCTTTTATTTTAATCCCCTAAAACTAAGAGATGAAAGGCAGATATATATACCTGTGTCTGTACTATTGTTTGCTAAACTGTATGCCATGTTTTATACGTTTACCAATTCACACCTTTTGTTAACCCACGAAAAGGCTGCACAGGCCTACAATGGCTTTGTTTTTTCCAATGGTTTTTAAGTGGTTTTCTTAGGGTTTTTTTATGGACTCTCCTTAGACCAAATGTTTAGGCACCATTGTGAAATCACAAATTAATATACAAACCCAAGATCAAAAATAAAGGAGACCATCCCAATGCCACAATATATTCTGCTATTTCAGTTGTTCTTGTTTGGGGAGATTTATAGAAAGAGCCGGAAACTGGCATAAGAAGAGAAATATAGTCTCTTCCTCCTCCTAAGATCTACAGCTTCTACAGAAGTCGTTGGACGGTATGTGAAGTCTATTGTCATGCCTCCCGATAGCGCATTAATTTGTGAGAAGCGGAATAATGTGATTGCTGGCCATGCTTTTAATGGAAGATGATTACTGTTTACATATATTCTTATCCATGCAGTCAGTACAGCTTACCAATATTGTTTATCCCATCAATATTATTCAAACTAACGAATGAACCAGTACAATTATGACCCGTAACATGTGGGAAACAGTGCGCTCTGTAGCAGCTCTGATAAGTTTATAAGCAATACAATTTCCAATAATCCTTAATTTCACATACAAATACTCGGCATTCATGAATGATAACAGACGCCTTAATATCGTTAGAAAGACACTTGAATAAGGCCTGGCAATCTAAATAAATGCAGAGAATGTCAGGGAAAATGTCAACACCTATAAAAGCATTGCACCGCTTTCAATAAGACCATGACCTGCGTCTAGAAAACATTGCAGGGAGCACATAATATATATCCGACAGCCTACTCTGTTTATGAATTTGAAGTCAGGACTTTATACTTTAAGGGCCCCATCAGTAATCTCCAGAACATCAGACTAGAAGTTCCAAGTGGGAATGCTAAAATCAAATCTCCTATCGCGAAAACTATAAGGAATCATGCAGTCATCATGATTCTTCAGCAGCAGGTCCGTACTCTACGTTATTTTGTAGGGGAAACGAACTCTTTTAACTCCTTTTAAAATTCCAAACAATAAGAATGAGAAAAGTTTATTGCTTCTGTTGCATTCGAACCTGTGTCGCATCACACCACACTAAACCCGTAAGTATGCCATCCCTATAATAGCAACCATAAACCCTGATAAAAAAGCTGTTTTTCGATTCAATCGATTCATTTATGATAAGCTATCGATTTCACATAGATTTTTGAGACACTTTTCAGGGCAATTTTATTCGCTCAAAGAGTTTTTGCTAGAAATCTGCTGAGAGGAATTCGTCGAAGAAATATTTTTTCATATTCTTGTTTTGATGTCTGAACTGGGGTTTGGACCGTGGTCTTACACACTACCTACTCGACTACGACGACTTCTAAAGCCGTGTATCTATCTATCGTTTTTCGTATAAAACTAACAATCATGAAATGCCTCACTTATATAAACATCTTTCAACAGTTGTGTGAAAGAAATGCTACTCATCCTTCATCCGTCTTACAATGTAAGCAACGAGAGCCAATAAACAAAACTAGTCAAATACCAGTCACTTCCTGGAAATGACTGTGGTATAGGCAATATGTCTCAAGGCCCAGCTATAAAATGACAAGAAACATGATTGCCAAAAACAAACAAAGACCACAAAAGCCTCTAAGCATTGTAACACGTTCAACAAGCTGGTTTCTATGTTCCAGGATTCCTTTTTACTACACCTTTTAATATTTACACATCCGCCCATAAGGGTTAAATTTTTAAAAATATTACAAAAATTATGTTGCATTCTCAGACAGCCCATGGCAAAAAATGTTTTACGTACAATTTTTGTTTGTTTGTTTTCTTTTTTGTTTGTGTTGTTGCTGTCGTATGAGAATAGTTTCAATGTGTTTATTTTAGGTGTGAATTCATTCAGAAAGAATAGCAAACTACAACAACAACAACAACAGCAGCAACAACAGCAATAATCCAAACAATCAACAGTAATAGCAACAAAGTCGACAACAACAACAACAACAACTACTAGAATAATAATAACAACAACAAAAGCCGTTGTAAACAATAAACTTAAAATAGAAAAAACAAGGTTTTTTGTTGTTGTTGTTGTATTTATGCACCGTTAGTTTTCCTGTCAAGGATAAATACAAAACTACACCCGCACAACATGCTTGCTTGCTCACTGTGTTTGTTCTTTTACCACGCCGACGACAATGTCTCACGCAAATTTACACCTACACTGATACAGAAATTATTAGACGACTGCCTCTGTGTACATGCATGTCTGTATGTGTGTTCAATTTGTTATTTTGTCTGAGAACCCAAAACTATAGGAGTCTTTATGGGATGCTTTACTTGTTCTTATAGAAACTGTTGTTGTTGCAGTTGTTCAACATTGTTGCTGCTGCTGGTGTTGGTGTTTGTGTTGGTGTTATTGTCTGTCTATCCACCTGCAAAAATTAAACATCTGTGACAATGATTCTAATGTTTTAAGATTATTTTTTTCTCTTCTTTTTCTTCTTATTTTCGGATTTCTTGTTTTATTCACAAAAGTCTGGCAAAAATTTTGTAGAAAAAGTTTGAGACAAAAAAACAAAAAAAAAACAAACAAAAAACGTCTTGCATTAGACACACTCGACAACACCAACAAAAACAAGCTAGACAGTCTGTAGTTTTAGATGAAGAAGAAGACAAAAAACTTTTCAAATAAACATTATAATGCCTGTTAAAGAAGTCGTTTTTTTCCTTTGCCATTTTTAACAGAAATTATTGCTAAAAAAAGAGTATTTTTGTTGGTGTTGTTCTCATTTTTCTTCTTTATGTTTTTGTTTTTGTATTTTTTTGCCTTTGTCTATTCATAAATTATTTGAAGATGTTGAACGGTGCCAAATAAGGCACGGCAATAAATTATTGATTACTACACCCTATGCCAGCATATTGGTGGGTATGTCCTTTCGTCTATTCAGGTATCTTTGCATTAAAGAGAGTCAAGATTTACTGCAGAACTATAAGTATAATAATGTGTGGTTGCCTTAGATGTAAGAGAAGTCATATCTTCCTTAATAGCTTGGCTGTAATGTAAATGCGTTTACAATACTTACATTAAAATTAAACGGAGGCATGGCAGGTCAGGCTTTCTCTCAGTTCAGACTTCTTCAACAAAACGAAATATGAAAAAATATTTCTTTGGCGACTTCCTCTCAGCAGATTGCTGGCAAAAACTCTGAGTATAAAAAAATTTGCCATGTAAAGTTTCTCAAAAATCTGTTGTTCGGCGTTGACTTCAAACTGTAGGTTGCACCACTCCATTATAAAATTAATACGCAGAAAACATAAGTGATGTGAGAAGCTAGGTCGTAATCCTGACTGAAGGTTTATAATGACCAATATATGTTTGTTTGGATGCTTGGCTATAGAGGTGGCTGTTCACCCAAAGAAGTTAGGAACGGACAACTCTGTCTCTCTAATTTGATACAATTGCACATTACCAGTGGCCTTTACAAAAGAAAACAATGGCAAACGAAACAAAATCTTCATGTTCACCACACTCTTAGAATTATCAGAAGCTACATTATGAATATCCAAGACATCATTTACATTTTGAACGCTATGGCAATAGCCAATGCACAAAGAGCATAACAACAGCTTGCAATGGAAAACCAAAACGAGTTCTGAACGCGTATCCGCCAGAGAATGCGAACAATGAGAGACAACTCACGAAGCAAACATGGGCAATTCACTCTCAGTTACGATCTGAATTGAGTGGAATGCTGAACGGATCAACGTCCGACTTACAAGTAGTGACCACATGGCACGACATACCTTTTTAGCTGCTCCAGGAGGTTTAACAACTTCACACCTCTGGACCACTGGATGATATCAATTAAGGCAACTCACTTCCGGCAACTGCCTGCATTCTTACACCGACACACAATCCAACAACGTTTTAATCTGAAGAATAATTGATTAACTGCCGGTATTTTTTTTTAACTTGTATTTAGTTTGGAACCAGCCAAGTTGTTACAATAGCAATAATTACGACAAGTGCACGAAATAGCATTTGAACACCCAAAACAATGCAAGTTCATTATTGCTTCGAAAGATAAGACCATGTTGAGAGCCGTAGTATGTTGGCTTATTAAAGATGAAGCCTCGGTTCAAACCCCAGGTCTGATATCCCCAACAGAACGAAAATACGAAAGGGATATTTCTTCGGCGACTTTCTCTCAACAGATTTCTGGCAAAAACTCTGATAGAAGCTCAAATTGCCAAAAAATCTGGCGTCCGGAGTCGACTTTAATTTGCAGGACCCGCCATTCATGTTACTAGCTGTTATAACAACAATAATAATAACAACTTCACGAAGTGGTATCAGATCCGTAGATAGATCTTCATCGGAAATTTTTTGTCTTTTTTTTTTTTTTTTTTTTGTAGTTCGTCATCATACCGAATGAAGGGAAAATGTTGAGGGCCACATTAATAGAGCCAAGTAAGCCTACGGCCAGCTACACTTACTGTGGAACTATCTGAGCTCCCTGTGCCTACTAATAATAGCTGTGTGAACACAGTTGTCTTGCAGGGAATACAACTCGTTGTACTCTATAATTCAAATCTTTGTCAACCCATGTCTCAGTCAAATCCAGCGCATTCTCTGGTCAAACACTTTAAGCGGTCAAGTACTATAAAATATACTTAACTCTAGGCACAAACCGGATAGATTTAGGGATTTGTAGAAGTAGGGATTTGTAGACGCAAATTTAGTTGAATTGGTTATATTCCGAGCAGAAGAGCCATTGCATGCTCAAAACACACCTTGTGCCGTCCTGAAAATATGAAGACAGCTGCTGTTGCTTGAAGGAAGTGTAGCTTGATTGTTAAAGCCCCATGCTCGCCATAGAATCGAAAGGCAAAGAGTTGGAAAATTGTGTTTTTGATTATTTGAGGTCAGTCCTAATATAATGGGTGATACTTATGCAGCCAATGCCCAAGTAGGTTGTGCGAGAACTGTAGGACAAACTGATTGATAAGTTTCCCCATCACTAGCTTCAATATCATTTCTTTTTTTCAATAATTTATAAATTTAGCACAAATGTGAATGAATGAACCCTCAAATCCTGCACACACACACACTACTACACCACTGTAATCAATACTTTCGTGGGGCACCTTTAAAATTACCTCCACAACTCGACTAAATGTAGGGTAAACAGCGAACTTTTGTTTCAAATTGTTCAATTTTTTGCTTGTTTTTCTTCGCTTTTTTTTTTGTTTGAAATTAAAAAGTACAAAAAAATATGAAAAACAATATGGCTACCGGAAATGAATTTTCAACAAACAACAACAACTTTAACTGTAAAACAAAATGGAGAAAAAAAAATGAAGGAAAAAATTATGATTGTATTCGTGGAAAAATATAAATTCTATGATGATTAATGCAAATAAAAACACTTTTCATTTCATATTTTCATGATTTTCTGCAATATTTCATACAGAAATCATAAATTTTCGCCTTTAAATTATAATTTCAACTCGTTATCCATGGCTCCTAGCCAATAGCAGTATATCTACGGCAAGAGAACAGCAGCATAATCAGAAATGAAAACAATTAGACACACGGTTTTTTGTTGTTTTCACCAAGAACAACAAAGAAAAGTTTGAAGAAAATTTCCATTCACAGACGATTTTTCATTCTTAAATCATAATTTTTGTTTTTTTGTTTTGTTTTCTTATTTTATTTGTTGTTTTTAATGGAATGGAATGGAATTGTTTTTTTGTACCCTGTAACTGCAGAAGCAATATAAGACGCTATTGTTTCCTTGTAATCATCATTTATCATCATGTTCAAGGAGAGGAGCGAGAGGTTTGTCCCCTTTGGCTTTTATGGTTTTTCCTTTTGCTTTGTATGTGACTGAATACTGCCATTTGTATTCCCGTTTTATTTGCATTTATTTTGTTGTTTTTCCCGGCCAATGTTGACACCTTGGGGAACAAATGTCAACACAAAGTCCAAACTGTGTGACACACACAAACACATACAAAGTGTGGCAAATGAATTATTGAAATAACAGAAGACGTTTCTTCTTTAGAATACTCAAATAAAGAATGGAATTAAAATTAAAATCGTCTTCTCAATGTAGTGCGTTGATGAGAAATAATTTTTCAAGGATTTCGCAGAACTCTGACAACTTGAACCGAACAAATGTGTCCGCTTATGAATATACAGAGTGTAAGATTTGCATTAAATCCACCTAAAACTCATCTCAGGAACTTAATCAATGCCGTAATGAGCCATTTGCCTCCAAGGTATACACGCCCAAACACAGAATCCTGTAGATTGGAAGAAGAGGAGAAAAACTATGATCACTTCTCTGTCACCACCAGGCACTTGAAGTTCTTTGGGAATTTAAAATTTCTGGAAAGAATCTGTCTAGCCAAGCCGGTACGCATCCAAGTGGTAATTAAAATTTTAGCACAGTAGGCAGATTCAACTGGATCCACCCATTAAATGTGGTATTGAGGCAGAACTACCAACGAATAGTCTTTGGATCCGCGTGTAAATAACGTTGTCCTGACCTCTCTGTATTCATTATTATAGTGAGTATTGAATAGTGCCACACTGTGATCTCTAACGCCTTCCAAATTCCTATTTCCCTGACAAACTTCTGCATGCTGTTCGCTATCAATGAGGATAATTTCCCATGCAATACTTGAAAAACACTGAAGTGTTTTCTTCTAGCACGCATTAACGCTGCTCAAGTTCCAAGTATGTCTACTGATGATTCACTTTCCTCAATAATCTATAGGGCCTGGTAAGAAACCGGTTAATATCCTTACGCTACTTTTGGATAGTTTGAGACATGTAGGTAGATTGGAGTGGTAGCTTTTACCACTTTTAGCTTACCAAAAGCACACTTGAGCCCCCATAGTGACCCGTTGTGACGCCACATAGAGGCACGTTGTGATTCACGACACAAATCTCTTTTTATTGTGGTTATAGAACAAAAGATTGTATCCAACCCTTTTGGCTAGAATAGACCCTGTGCCTATTCTCATCTCTTCATTCTTCGAAAGTTCATCTTCCTGCTCAATGCCTTGAATTCCCATGCGATCAGCCTGATTCAGCAGAGACTCTCTCTGTAGCCTGCAAATCCTGATCCCTTTGCTCTTATTACTCAGTCATGTTGTGAAGCATTGTTCAAAGTCAAAGACTAGTCAACTGGTTTGTCAGGTCACGATGCCAGGCTTGTGTTCCCTCATCCTAGCCGTAGTTTCCAAAGCTCTAGTCTTCAGTACAATATGCTCTTGTATTAATGCTTCCAGCGCCGCTGTAAGACAAATTTTCATTGCCCCAGTTATACGAACATCTGCTCTTCTCTTTATTTGAAGTTCAGCTTCTATACATCTTAACAGCTTCTGGGCCTTTATTGAAATATTTTTTATAAGAGCCTTCTATATCAGTTTAGTGTTCTGTATTATTCCCCGATACTTTGTATCTACTTTGTCTACACTTTTATCACTAATTTCTTAAGCAATGATTGTTATTGCTAAAGCCAGTGTAGCTAGAAGGTGTCTCCAGAGTCCAGTACCCAATATAAACGAGTACTTCTATCGCTTCGGCTATGTTCTCTATTAAAGGTTTCATATGATTCACAGTTTTCTGTTTCTCGAATTGCGAACAAATTTGTCGAGAGATTAAGCATACAGCCAGACTTTTCCCTGCACTCTACTCTAAGGAACTTAGAGTGCTTCTAGTATACTCTCACGGGTAAGCTAAGAAACTCTATCATTTCTATTGGCACTATAGCGTGTAGCAATCCAGGAAGTCGCAGCAGTCTAGCAGGTAATGTGTCGGCTTATTAAAGAGGAGCATGTGGTCCAAATCCCAGCTGAGACGTCTCGTAGAAAACGAGAAAAATATGAAAAAAATATAACTTTTTCGTCTGTTTCCACTTAGGCGTCCTGCTCCACCACTAGACTCATCTAGCCCCTGATGGATAGAAGGCGTACCAACCAGTTACTTGGACTTAGTCGTGGCATCAACTCAATGACAGTGGCTATGCTTACAGGTCACTGTGTTATGGGTAGCCACGCGGAAAGCATGCGGCTCCCATTTAACGATCCGCTGATTAAGAGGAGACTGTTATCCACTTTCTTTCCCAGAGCCCATCTCTTGCTAAATGCAGAAATAAGTTATTTGACTCTCCATTCCTTGTCAGCTTGACGGAGCTTTCATCCATTGATGTCAAGGGTATAGCTTCGTTTATCAAACTTTCTGGCTGATGTGTAGCCCTTGCGCTGACCAAATTCTTCCTCTCCCTGGTTTTGGTAGAACTTTGTCAGTGCAGAGACTGCGTTCACCTGTGGCATCACAACGGGCCGCTATGCGCGCTCAAGTGAGCTTTTTTTTGATATCAGAGCTACCATTCCGACCTAACCTAACCAAACCACTTAGCAGTCGTATGGAACTGAAAACTCTGAGAGTAAAAAAAAATTGTCATGAAAAGTTTAACGCAACTATGTTCATCGGAGTCAGCATTAACCTGTAGATGCCGCTACTCTTGGAAAAAACTAAAGCACACAACATATGCGGAGTGAGAAGCTAGATTGTAGTCCCCTGATAGAAAACATCTCAATTTCTCCTAAAATTGTGTAATAAACTGTGGAAAAGACATAACTTGAGCTTAAAAAGAAATGAGTTCTACTCAAATAAAGTAGAACTCATGAAGTCGACGTAGTCTACTACTAGGCAGTGCGTCGGCTTATTAGACGGAAGGCCCTGGTTCAAAACCCACGTCATACATCAAAATGAAAATATGAAATGAAGTATTTCTTCGGCGACTTCCCCTCATTATCATTTTCCAAGGCGGTGTACGACTGTCGCAGATGTCTCAATGAGATGGCGAACCGATATGATGTTTGTATCACATGGGTACCAGGACATAGAGATATTCCCGGCAACTGCAGAGCGGATGATTAGGCCAGAAGGGGTACGACCATCGAACTCTTTGATGAATTCTCTACATTGGGGATCCCTACAGGCTTATAATTGACAATGCAATCGTGGACCTTGTCGACAGTAGGTGGGCGGCTTCGGATAAGAGCAGATCAGCGCAAAAATCTGGCCAAGGCTGGATAGGAGGCTCACGGCGACTCTGCTTAAACTCCAAAGAAGCAGACTCAGCGCTGTTATCGGGGTTATTACGGGGCATTGTATTATAGCAACGCATGCGAGCCGTATTGGTCTTGGACACCTCGCGAATGATTTCTGCAGAAGCTGTGGAGATGACGAAGAGGATGAAACTATTCTTCACCTACTGTGCACATGCCCGGCACTTGGTCAGAAGAGAAAGAGACACCTGGGTGCCTACTACAGAACCCAGATGAACTGTCATGCATGGATATTGGCAGTCTGAGTCGCTTCATCGGAAGCTCCGAGTGGTTCCTGGAATAGGGGTGAAATTGAAACTGTGGTATCACAATGGGCCCTGTGTGCGGCCTAAGTGTGCTCGCTCATGACTCCAACGAGGGGACAGCCACTTCTACCTACCTCCCCTCATTAGATTTCTAGCAAAAACTCACAGCGTCAAATAAGATTGTCATGAAAAAATTTCTCAAAAATCTAACATTCGGAGTCGACTTTAAACTGTAGGTCCCGCCACGCACATGTATCAAAATAAACACAGACAACATAAGTGTGAGAAGCTAGGCCGTAATCCTGACTGAAGGGTTGTAATGGCCAATTATGTATGTATGTAACATAAGTGTTATGAGAAGCTAGGTTTAAGATGAGCAATTATGTACATATATGTGTGTGTACTACTACTTATTTGACACGTACCATGGTGTGGGAAACTATGTCCATAATCCTGATTGAAGGGTTGTAATGACCAATTATGTATGTAAGCAGAACTGTCACAAACATTATGACAAATCTAGAATTCGTTTTGTAGAGTATAATGCATTAAATATGGAAAAAATTTATTTAATTATTGCTGACATATTATACGAGATCCATAAACAATTTATAACGTATTATAACCACACACATGGCGCGTCATAATCATCATACTTGAGCAAGATGACTTACAAAACGTTGCATTGACTGAGTGAGTGACTGACTGACTGACATGCCTTAACAAAGAGCAGCATAAATTGCCATGAAGACATGCTAAATTAATGAAAATGTTGAAAAATCAAAATGAATGCAAAAATAAAATGAAGAAAAAATGAAGAAAAATTACAGAGAAAGAGTGCAAAAGAAATCCGTCTAATTAGTACGTACGATTGTATTGCTTGATACTTATATTTTGTTGTTGTTGTTGTTGTTGTACAACAATTAATATGGCGCATTATAAAAGATACAAATTATTGTGGAAAATAAAAAAGAGAAACAGATTACATATGTATGTATGTACACACAGAGCGTGTGCATATAATTATGAACAGCAAAGATATGACACCGTATGGCTGCGTTAAGAAAACAAAATTATGATGGATTTTTTTAGTTCAACGGGTGAGCTACGATATGAGCGGCGGAATATAATTTGAAAATATTTTCTTTCTTTTGCCACGTTTCTTTGTTCTTTTATTACAAAAATATTACGTAGCAGGGGACCATTAAAATAATGTAATGAAGTATTAAACCAAAATACAAGAGAGAATAAAAACAATAAAAAAGAAAATGAATTACAAAATAAATAATAAAATGCCAAAATAATACAAAAATTAAACGCTTAAATATTTTTTTTGTTTTTTTTTTTTTTTGTACAAATTTTCCTGTAAATACCAGAGAATTTATGAAGGGCAGTAAATAAATTTTTATTGCCAAAAAAAAAAAAATTGTATGAAATACAAGGGAAAGCAAGTTTAATGCTTAAATTAAAGGTAATTCTTTGCAATATTAGGATATTTATTTTCAAGCCAAAAAAAGGAAAAAATATCGTATATAATAAAAAATTATTTTTTATGGTTTTTTTGGTGGCTTATGGCGATAGGAGTGCAAGCATTATAAAATACATATGAAATCTTACAAAAGTTACATAAAAACTCTTACTTGCCACACCAATGTCGTTAGATACACAAGCATTCTCCTTTTCACAACTACCTGAAGCATTAAAGCTGGTCCCTTTAAACCTGCTAATGTATATGCTGGTCTCAGGTTTAAATATAATTCTTCTAAGCTCCACACAATAGCAGTTTAATGTCAAATTCAAACAACAGAACTAAGAAACATTACATAGGTATTTTATTTATCCTCAGAGTTTTTACCAGAAAATTATCACAACATTTTTTTATTTCTTTGTATTTCAGTTGTATTCTCACGTCTAATAAGCCTCACGTCTATTGAGCCTGTAGTATAGTATAGTACACATACATACATACACATACACATAAATAGAAACTACATTGACATTGTCATTGACACACCGCATTGGCACCAGAGATCAGCAATGAATCGCTTTTTTGCTACTCATAAGCACTCATGAAATTTTGAGTATGAGTGAGTCAACAGTATTGAAATCCAACTACTCAGATTCATTCGGACTCACTACAACATTGATTTATAAGTACAGGTTGCAATGAGTATGAGTACAACTTTTACATCAAACTCATAACATTCGAAATATGTTTGATTCATACGCCTCATACTCATTCAGACTCATAAATTTAGAATAATACTTATAATACTCATAAATGGTTCGAGTGATTCGAATCATTCATTAAAAGTATTTCAAACTTTGAATATGAGTAGTACGGGTATGACATTAAAATAAGTATGAATGCGTTTAGTATCAGAAATAATAAGTCTGATTCGAATCTACTCGTCGTTTTGAATACTCATTGCTGACCTCTGATTGACACCTAAAACACTTTAATCCATTAGGAAGCGATCGGAAGCGATCGGAAGCGAATATAATTTCTCACACCAATTATGTTGTGTACGTGTTAATTTTATACATAAGCGGTTGAACCTGCAGTTTAAAGACGATTATTTTCTTGTTAAAGTTTTTCCAGAAATCTGCGAAAGGCAGTCGCCGTGGAAATATTTTTTTATATTTTCGTTTTACTGTCTGAGCTGAGATTTGAACCGAGAACTACTAGAATATGGCTACATAAAAAGATTGAATAGTTTTTGCCAGAAATCTGCTCAGATGCAGTTGCGGAGAAAATATTTTTTTTTAAATTTTCATGTCTAGTAAGCTAATACACTACCAACTAGAATATGGCTACATAAAAAGTTTGAATAGTTACTGCCAGAAATCTGCCGAGAAGCAGTTGCCGAAGAAATATTTTTTCATATTTCATATCCAAATTTTCTATTAAGTTTTGCGTAAACTTTTTTGATAAAATACAGCCTCAAATAAATTGTTGTTGTTATATTTCTTTTTATTTAAAAAGCCATTAAAGCCAACAGCCCTTCTATAAAAACAGGAAAAAACATCAAAAACGTCCGTTATATCTTGTAGGCCACTGTATTTCTTTGGGTTTTTCATTAAACTTTTAATTTTCTTGTGGTAATTAGCTAAAATCAAAACAACAACAACAATAACAACAACAACACGTCAAATAAATCATTTATTTTAGGTGTGAAGTTAGCTGGCCTTTCCTAGGAAGTTGTACATATAAATACTTAGTATATTTTGTTATTGTTGTTTTTGTATTTGTATTTGTAATTTATGTTATTGTTTTTGTTTTTTTTTTCAATTAAATTAAATTTTTTATTTCATTTCTTGCTGTTTTACACTCTTAATGGTCATTTGTTTGGAATTGCCTGGCTTGGGCCATTTATAACCGTATAGCTCTGCTGCTAACTACTACTCTGCTCTCTCACTCTTTCTCTCTCACTCTTTCTCTCAATTCAGCTTCTTTTAAA
Organism: Sarcophaga carnaria; assembly: GCA_958299815.1. NCBI lineage: Eukaryota > Metazoa > Arthropoda > Insecta > Diptera > Sarcophagidae > Sarcophaga > Sarcophaga carnaria. Next base: position 12,776,194 of record OY283153.1, read on the forward strand.
AACTATTAGCCAGAGTGGTTTGAGTAATGTTTTCAATTTAATGCCGCTTTTTTCTTTTTTCTTTCCACAATTTTCTTCATTTGTTACTGTAAGTCTACAATTTTTCTTTCTTTTTCTCTTCGTTTTTCATTTTTCTGGTCTGTTTTGCTAATAGCAACTGAAATCATTAATTTTTCTTTTCTTTTTCTTTCTTTTTTTCTTTTTTAAATTGATTTTATTTCATTCGTTTTTATTACAGTTTTTTTTCTTTTTCATTCATTATTCATTGAAATATTTTTAATGTTTCATTATACGATACATTATTACATAAAGTTCGATGAATGAATGAATGAAACAACGAATGAAAGCATTAAGCGCTTGCGATAAGTGAATGCGTAAATGCCTGAATGAAATAAAAACACGAAATATTGAAACCGTGTTTTTAGTTCACAGTTTAATAAATTAAAAACCAAACAAACAAACATGAAATTGGAAACAAAAAATTAATAATTTTTTATGAAATAATTAATAAAAAAACAACAACAATAACAACAATAACAATTAATGAAGTGTATACAGAAATTGCAAGCATGGCGTTAAAAAATCGGAATTAACACCGCATATTAATTGGAACAGAAGTGAATTGTAATGTTTCAGGTGTAGCGGATATGAGTTCATTACATTCGGTCAAAATATCGGCATATCTGGCAGAATTATTTATTGTTTCCTTACATGTTACACATTTGAATTAAACTTCATAACGGACAGACTGAAAGAAATGCAGATGTAAAGAAAAGACATTTCATCACTTATCCAAATGGCTGATAAATTTCTCCAAGTCAAAAGACCACGAAAGAAGGCTTGACAAAATATCCTCTAAAGTTCAGGTAAGAGGGCTTAAGTGTCATGTCATTCAGTTGATAAAGGAAATCTGTTTGAAGCAACATAAATCAGTTATCATTTATTCACTCTGTATTGCCGTAGTCTAGTAGTTAGTGTGTTGGCTTATTAGACGTAAGGCCACGGTTCAAACCCCCAAGTCAGACGTCAAAAACGAAATTTGAAAAAATATTTTTTCCGCGTCTGCCTCTCAGCAAATTTCTCGCAAACTCTCTGAGAGTAAAATAAAATTGCCAAGAAAAGTTTCTCAAAAATCTGTCGTTCGGAATCGACTTTAAACTGTAGGTCCCGCCACTCATGTATAAAATTAACACACACAACAAGAGTGGTGTGCGAAGCTAGGCCGTAATCCAGACTGAAGGGTTGTAATGGATAATTATGTATGTATGTATTGCCAAATCATCATGTGCATCAGAGATCAGCAATGAATCGCTTTTTCGCTATTCATAAGTACTCATGAAATTTTGAGCATGAGTGAGTCAACAGTATTGAAATCCAACTACTCTGATTCATTCGTACTCAGTACAACATTGATTTATAAGTACAGGTTGTAATGAGTATGAGTACAACGTTGACATCAAACTCATAACATTCGAAATATGTTTGATTCATACTCATGAATGAGTATTCAGGTTCATAAATTTAGAAAAATACTTTAAATACTCATAAATGATTCGAGTGATTCGAAACATTCTACAAAATTTACAGTCTTCGTTGTTGCTGCATTTACAAAAAAAGAAGAAAGAAGAAGACAAAGACAGCAGGCAATGCAAACACACAACCTTCTAGTGAGTATTGTAGTGTTTGTACGCGATTCATACATATTTCGTGATTCTTGTAAATGTTGAGTAAAGGAGAGTCGAAATCAACAACAGCATACGTATTGTTAAGTATGAGTACAATGAGTATTTCAAACTATCAATATGAGTAGTATGAGTATGACATTAAAATAAGTATGAATGCGTATAAGTATCAGAAATTATAAGTATGATTCGAATCTACTCGTCATTTTGACCACTCATTGCTGACATCTGATGTGCATGCGAACAATAAATTTAATTTTTCAAAGTTGGTGTTCCTTTTTGGCAACGCACCAAAATGGCTTTGCCCATTCGCCACAGTTGCAACAAGGCGAATCAATTCGCGACCAATCGACGAAACACAAGATCTGCCGAAAACATCGTTGATGTTCGTGAGAGTAAGCACAAGAATCTGAGTCAATCATTTTTGCATCGCTTACAAGAACTCGGCTTTTCGCACACCAAAAATTGGCTAATTTTGCATCGTAACTTGGATCTACATGCGTACCAATTGCATACTGACACAGGATCTGAAGTTAAAGAGCCATAGACAACGACAAGTGTTCTCAAAATGGGCTCAGTGGACAACTGATCCGGTTTTTCATTGAAAAATCATTTTCAGAGAAGCTTATTTCTGGATGAAGAGATACGTGAACAAACAATATCGCCGAAGATATCCAAGGGCGTCTAAGTTATTCACAAAATTTTATGGACTTTGGGCTGGTGGAGTCATCGGTTGTTTCTTACAGAAAGAGTTGGCCAATCCATTACTATAAACTACGAGCACGTTTGGCATGCATTGGTTGATCTGGACACCAACGTCGCTTTAACTGGACAACGCTATGTTTCATGCTGTTCATGCTGCATTGGATATATTGCACGAAGGATTTGAGGGCATTATCATTATCATCGTGAAGATGATACGAAATAGCCCACAATATCGCAGGGATTTGATCTGGTAGGTATTTTTTGTGGGGTTTCCATATGTATGCCAATAAGTCACAAACTAAAGCGATCTTCAAAGCCAGCATAACCCATGTGATCGGTCAAATTCAGCGTGACGCATAATGCCAGAGTCATAGCAAATGAAACAATTCAGATGTGCTGAACCAAGAGAAGCCGCAGCTGTTGCTTGAACGTTCTTGTGTTCATCATATAATGGCATCTTACTTACACACTTCTTTTTTAAATTTATAAATAGGATGCGTTTAATGAAAGACCCTATAGCATTCAATGGTCTTAAGTACTCTTCATTACTACACACTTTACACGAAATTGTTGGTCATCAAAAGCCCTTTAGTTAGGACAACAACCTATCTTCTCACACCATCGATGTTGCAAACTTTAATTTTATGCATGAATGGCGGGACCTATGGGTTTAATGTCGACTCCGAACGATAGATTATTGAGAAGCTTTTCATAGCAATTTTATTTCGTCTCGGAATTTTTGCCAGAAAACTGTGAACAGAAAATTGTGGAAAAAAATATATTTTGTCGTATTTCTTTGTGTTTGACATCTCAAAGCTGGGGTTCGAACCACAAACTGTCGTCATCGTAATTTTATTTATTTAAGAGCTTTTGCCAGAAGACGACTGAGAGAAAGTTGCCGAAAAAAATGTTTTTTTCGTGTTTCATTTTATTCGAGATCTCGGAGCTGGGCTTCGAACCATGAGCTCTCGTCAAATAAGCCCATAAACGATCTGCTAAACTACGGTGAGTTCTTCAATTCAAACATGACTCCTGCAATCTATATAAAGAATATCGTCTGTATGTTATTGCCTGTAATGCAATGCAAACAACTCTGGCAATGGCATAGCATTTGGTTTTGATTGACATTATTTTTTAAGAAATTTTTTACATGTGAGTTGTACCACACTTTTACTATGCACTGTAGCCTGGTGCACTTAAATTACTAAACAACCCATTTGATATCATGAGGCAGACTTAATAGCGTTTATTATAGTCTTTTAAATTTAACAACATCTGTCCCATTTGATCGGTCAACTGAATTCGATAATTTCACTGTCATTTAAATTTTTTTATTAAAAACAGAAAATGTGGAAAAGAACACAAACAAATGAGAATAGAAAGAGAGAGATATAGAGAGAGAAATAATATTGACTTTGAGATGCACAATTTAATTTTCGTTAAACAATTACCAGCAGCAGTCAACTAACTGCTGTCCAACAGTATTTAAAGAAATGCATACGAAAATAATGGTTTATTAAGCACCAGGCATACTCTATGCAGTCATGCTTATGCTGCAAACAATACACATTACCCTCTGGACATAAGACTTCGGTAAGTGAGTGTGGATAATGTCTATGAATGCATATATGTATGTTTATAATGCATAAATATTTGTTACCAACCATATAACCATGACTAGCAGCTAGCAGCCAGCAGCAGTCAACTAGTCATTCAACCGAACCGGACAAATAGACAAGAGTCAACGTCATCGTCATCGGCATTGTTGTCCACAACGAACTGAGTTGATATCTCAAATACAAGGAAACTGTGTTAAAATTTATTTACACACATACACAGACACACATACAGTTCATTCAATATACAAACAAGCAAACAAATGTAATTGAGAGTGTTGTGTTGTGTATGCCTGAGTGTAAGTGTGTTGTATTAGTTTATTTCTCCTCACTCGCTCTCTCTCTCTCTTTCTTCCATTGCATTTAAGAAATTTTCGTTCATAAATTATTTGTTAAACATTAAAACATGAATTCAAACATTAAAACATGCTTGCTTGCTTGCTTGCATTGTATACAATGACGCTGTTTCCCATTTCTATGACATTAAATGTGTGTATGTAAGTGTGTGTTTTTCTTCTCTCTTTCGGTTTTTCCAAACTCATTCATGTGTAAACTTTAACGATAAACACTAATCAACTACAAATCAATGACAAAATGGACAGTTTCTGGTATAAAAAAAATAAACAAAAATAAATTTATCTGCCATAGTAGCACTACTACTACTCATGTATTTTGTATATTAAAAAAACGGAAAAATCAATTTTTTTGCTTTTCATTCTCATATTTAAGACATAAGATTGTATCTCATTTCCGATCAGCTGATATAGAGATTGCTGCTTGCTTATATGGTTTAATTTCCAAAAGCCATATGGCAGCATATCGTCATAATAATGGTCTCTCTAATAAATAATTGCCTGTGATACACATAATTTTCTCATATTGATTTGATTGCGGCTCGAGTTCATTGAACTTTTGTTCAGTTTTTATTGTACATGAGAAAAAGTTTTTCATTTCGGATTGAATTAAGCGAACAAATTTATTTTAAAAATTGAAAAATTTTCTTTAAATTTATGATATCTGCCAGTGGTGTTGATCACATTTGAAAATTTAAAAAATAAATTTGAAGAAAAAAATTTTTCCATTTAAAAAGTTTGTAATCCCAGGCATTATCTGGAGGGATTGTCCTGCCATTAAAAGTGCAATCAAGTTGTAATCAATTGTCAAGTCTTTCCTCCCGGAAAGTCGGGATTACGTACTCTGTGGAGATTAGATCTCGAACATCGCACTCAAGTTGGCCAGTGAGTGCAATACTGGAGTGTTTAGAAAAGTTTTTTCTGAGGGCACACCTTCAGATATTCCAAAGAAGGGAACAAAACGCAGGATGCATGTGACACAACTTCTAGAAAGCATCGAGGTGGTAAGCAATATTTCATTATCATTTTGTGTGACAGAAACATACATTCAGTCAGGATTACAACATAGTTTCTCACACCACTTATGTTGTGTGTGTTAATTTTATACATGAGTAGTAGGACCTACAGTTTAAAGTCGACTCCGAACGACAGATTTTTTTCATGGCAATTTTATTTACTCCTAGAGTTTTTGCCAGAAATCTGCTGAGAGGTAATCGCCGAAGGAATACTTTTTGTATTTTGTCCTGATGTCTGGCCTGAGGCTCGAACCCTGACTTTTACGTCTAATAGGCCAACACACTACCTACTATACTACGGCGCCTTCAAACTTGGCGTATGTTAGTGGGAAATATGCGCCAACAAATTGTGCTCACACGAATCACGAATCACACCCAAACTGATCGGTTCAAAGCAAGAGAAAATTCAAGCTGTTGCTGATTGCTCTTTTGGGTGCACAATCTATGTAAGAAGGCCTATAGATATATAGTATACGTGCACTATACACAAAGATATGATCAATGACTTGCATAAAATGTTATTGCATGCATACATACATACATAATAGGTCATTACCACCCTTCAGCCAGGGTGACGACCTAGCTTCTCACATCACTTATATTGTGTGTGTTAATTTTAAACGTGAGTGGCGGGGCCAAAAGTTTGAAGTCGACTTTATTTTGGACTCTTAGAGTTTTTACCTTATATCTGCTGAATTTTCGGTTTTCTTTCATATTTCGGTTTTGTTGGAGATGTCTGACTTGTGGTTTGAACCGTGGCCTTACGTGTAATAAACCACAACACTACCTACTAGTCTGCTGCGACTATTACATGTCGCATGTTATTGCATGTTAACCGTAGATCGAGCTTTGTATCAAAAATGATACATTTCAATTTTTGAGACGATATAACTTTAATTCTGGAAAAGTTAGATGCCTGATATTTTTATAATTCGTTAGTATTGTTATCGCCATTATTTTAAACCAAATGAAAAAAGAAAATTTCAAACAGGGGTTATAAAATTCAAAAACTTCATAATTCTGGCTTATGTATCATTTTTGATACATACGACTTTCCTAGAGATTCTTTGGTGTTGTGTTGAAATTTGTTTAAGTTTTCAAAGATTTTGTGAAGTTTTATAGCAAATAATACAATATATATAGTTTTTGAGAGAGAATTGAAAATTAAATGTGGGACGAAAGTGAAAAGATTGAATTTTCTATTCTTGATATGTTCTTGATATTGATTGAAGCGGTAGTAGTCTAGTATGTAGCGTGTTACCTTATTAGACGTCAGACCAAGGTTCAAACCTCAGGTCAGACATTTCCAATTTATAACGAAATGTTGTAATGACCAATTATATATTAATTATATATGAAGTATTCCTGCTGCTAAAGGATTTGGAGAAGAAGAAAATGGAAGCTCGTCTTATGAACTGAAGAAAGTATTGGCAGCAACAAACATGACAACAGGATATTTAACGCCAGAGACGGTACTACTTGGGACAGAACAAACCGCCTTTAGCAGTTTGCGATGAAAAAATATTACCAACTTTCACGCATATTGCTTGTAGCTATTTCCTGAAATCTTGTAGAGTCTTTATTACTGCTCTTTTCATATTTATCTCCCGTGACAGGCCCACATTAGAAAAATGTGTTTCGTCCCATGTTTTATTGCAGATGATAATATTTCGGTCAACTACGTACGTATGAGATAACAGAATCATTCGCTTTGATAATGATATATTTACACCTATTATGTCATTTCGAAAAATGAGCTGAAAGTCTTGCAGCCTTTAATAATTTAATCTTTATTTGAAATTCGAATGAAAAGAATTTTTTTCCCAAAAAAAAAATGCAATTTTGCAAAATTTTAACCATTTTCATTAAACTTTTATCACACAACTTGTAGTTTTACGTAAGAAATAATACTGTATAAAAAGTTTGGGGTTAGCTATCATACTTTCAGAGCAGCCCATATATCCTTTTTTTAAGATTTTTAAAAATTTCATTTTTTGTTCGCCTATAAGGTAAGAAAATTAAAGAAAATGTATTTAAATAATGATACCTATGTTTTATGTTCCTTTTTGGTATATTTTCATTTCAAATTAAAGTTTTTTAGCAACTGAATTCAAAAAGTTTTTAGTTTTATTGTGGAAAATGAAAACTACCTCCAGCGATTTTAATTGAAATTTGATACTTAATGGTGGTGATTGTTAGGGAAATTAATTTAAGGATATTTATATAAATCAAGCTTCATAAAGAGATTTACGGAGTAATGTTTGGTATTGATTTATTTTTTCTTTCCTTTTGTTTTGTTTTATTACCTTTTCAACTCATATTTAATTTTGTCGCTATAGATTAGTAACTAATTGAATTTGATGGTCGTTATAAATTTCGTGGTCCACCGAAGTCGAATTGGCAGTTGTAGATTCAAGAACATGCTATGTGCGTAGCATCTACCGACAGCAGTATTTGGTGAAACCCGTATCCGGGAAAACAGAGAGGAATCAAAAGAGAGAAAATTGTTATTGTTATTGTTAAATCGATGTTCTATTGCAACAGGAAACTTTTTTACCTCACATGACTTTCACAACAAATATTTCTAACGAATCACAAGAATGGTTTGTACCATCAGGTTTCAGCCAGCCCTCAACTGAGAGTGTTACTGATGTGAGTGACAATAAGCTGTCCTATCTAAGCAATTGGAAATTTATAAATCGCCACAAAGCAAGGTATTAGACGTCAAATTATTACCATTTAGAAAGAAATAAAAGCAAGCTGACATGAAGTGCTTGATTTTTATGTAAAAAACCATGCTGAATTTTTAACAAATTCTATCAATAATCGTAACAATTCCACGTACCATGCGAGTAAGTATGTATCAAAACTGATACATAAGCTAGAATTATGAAGTTTTTTTAAGGCTCGATCTACGGTTAATTAATAGAAAAAAATTAAAAAAAAATCTATACTTAGCAGGAACACTTAACAAAATTGGTGAGAGTCATTCTAATCTTTACTATGCTGTAATATGCAGTCAAGTTTATAGTTTTTACCTCGTATTGGTGGAGAGTAATTTTAGTTACATTGTAAAGAATTTACCTGAAAATAGAAACAAAATTAATTATTAGAAAAAATGATTTATTTTGAAAAGCTATAAAAGTGTCAGCAGTAAAGTACAGTGCGCTAAAATATATTTCACATGAATAAATACATGTTGATTTTGAAAAAAAAAATGACAAAGTAGGTTTTAATTTATGCCTGAAGCAAGTAAGCAAACGTTATTAGAAAAAAAGTTCATTTCATTCATTAAAAAACAGCAAAAACCTTCAGAAATTCAATATTTTTCGTTTATGAAAACAGACTTTGTTGTTGTTGTTATTACAAAGTTTCCATATAAACAATTAAAAAAATAAAATAAAAACTACAGACTTAAATGCAATGTTTGGTTGTCTGTCTGTCTGTCTGTCTTGCTGTCCATCACTTGTTACATGTATTATATTTCAGTCTTTTTTTTTACCAAAGAAACATCATAAATTAAATGGTGTTTGTAGTGCTTTTTTAAAAGCGTTAATTAAAACCTATTAGTTGTTTAAAAATGTATTTTAATTTCAATGCTTCTGCTAGTTTTTAGTGCGATTGCTACCCTTGAACTACATTTCGTTGTAATTTATTTTAAAAAAAATTAAAAAAAAAACGCAAGAATAACGCTTAAAGACTTGGCCAAATGAGTTTAATACTCTGTAATCATGTTTAATTTGTAGGCAAATATTGAACATTTAAAATATTTTTTTTTTTTTTTCATTTCATAGTCTATCGAGAGTCTAATTGTTTTATGGTAATTATTTTTGTTTTGTTTTTGATTTTCCAAATACAATATTCAGCGATTAACGTACGTCCGCTTTAAAGTTTCACTAAGTGGGGTAATTGTGTGCAAAAAATTTTTTTTTATATTTTAAACAAATTCAAGGCTTAAAAAATCAATACCAGTTATTGGTTTCATTTACAGTCAAGGTACGCACAGTTTTTTATGTTTCATTAGAATAATTTTGCAAGAAAAAGTATTTCTTCAGTAGACATCCCAATGGAAATTAAAAGCAGACATGAGCCAGACACGAATTACAATAAAAAATTCACAGCATATATGCCACTCGTATCAGTTTATCTATTCAGTGGTTTCATAACTGCCTCTCAGCTGTTGAAATCTTTAATCTGAGGCTCGATTTATTTAGTAAATACAGCTTGTTGAACACCGCAAGAATGCCTAAAAATCGTTGAAATTTACGACCAAAATAGTGACTCAATGGCTTCTTCCTTCAGGTACTACGGGGTGATTTGGGTTGGCATAACCTATGTATATCGACCTACTCTGCAAAGCATTAAGAAAATTGCAAACATAGCATCAAAATTGCATCATAGCAAGCTACGCACTGACTACATCGCTTCTGTTAGAACAAATATGGCATTGCACTTATACCGCCTAACGTTTTTTCTTTCCCTTCAGTATTCTTGACAGTATAGGATAATTTTCTTGTGTCATGGACTAGTCCCCACCAATTTCTAATATTGTTAGCCAAATATCAAGTCGAAATATGAAATCGCCGTGGTCTAGTAGGTGGTGTGTTGGCTTATTAGACGAAAAGCCAGTGTTCGAGCCCCAGGCCAGACATCAAAACTAAATACAAAAAAGTATTTCTTCGGCGACTTCCTCTCAGCAGATTTCTGGCAAAAACTCTGAGAGTAAATAAAATTGCAATGAAAAGTTTCTCAAAAATCTGTCGTTCAGAGTCGACTTTAAAAACTGTAGGTCCCGCCACTCATGTATAAAATTAACACACGCAACATGAGTGGTATGCGAAACTAGGTTGTAATCCTGACTGAAGGGTTGTAATGACCAATTATGTATGTATGTAAATATCAGCAATGAACTCTTTCCTCTCTGACTAAAAGCACCCCAAACTGCAGTAAGGTAGTCAAAGGACATTCGCATCACTGCGTTTTATATTCCGTCTGGGTTTAATACCGCAGTTTAAGCGTTCACTGCGACAAACTTGTTGCCATTCAAGGTTTTGAACTGCAGCAGACATCTCAGAGCAGATTGATCAGTTCTCAGCAGAAAATGTTGGCCTTACAAGTACTAGTGATAGTGCATTATGTACTTTATTACTGGATGAACAACAGGACACGTGACGCAGTAATTTCTTTCTGACCTTAAAAGCGTTCGGGTGGGACTCGAGCGGTACACAACAGCTAATTTCAGTGCTAGGAAAATGGTTTCGTTCTATTCATACGGGCTGGATATTTTAGGTATCTCAAATAAGCTGCAACCTGCATTCATACATACACATAAATAATTGTTTATTGCAACCCTTTACTCAGGATTATGACGTAGCTTCTCACAGCACTTATGTTGTGTGTGTTAATCTGACACATGAGTGGCGGAATCTACAGTTTAAAATCGATTGCGAATGTCACCTACACCTGCAAAATTTATTAAAAACCTTATGGATTGCTAGGAGCGATGATATTACTGCCTTCTCAGCAATTGAACCTATCTTACGGCTCAATTTGACGTATTTTGCTATTGCTCCTGCATATCCTCCCATATTTAGTCCAACTCACACAGGATTGGGTGCAAGATCAATCGGTTTTCAACGCTGATTCTTCAAAGAAAATATTGTTCAGCTAAGGCTGTTGTTTCTCACCCGATGGTTATGTCAATAAGCAAAACAGTAGCTTTAGAGGTACGGCACTGACTATCCGTAAGTGATTATGAAAAAACGTTGAAATCCTTGGCATTCGAAAAAAGCGAATGTTTGGTGCTCATTATGAAAGTAACATTGGGGCGTATTTATCTGCCATTTTTTGTGGAGGAACTGTTATCCTCAATTGGGAGCGTTATGGCCGTATGATAGCCAACTTTTTTGGCCTGGTATTGAAGATTATAATCTAGACGTTAATTGGTTTCACTAACACGCTGCCATGAGCCATACAACATACATAATTGGTAATTACAACCCTTCGGTAAGGATTACGACCTAGCTTCTCAACACCACTCATGTTGTGTGTGTTAATTTTTATACATGAGTATAGGACCTACAGTTTAAAGTCAACTCCGAATGACATATTTTTTGGGAAACTTTTCATGAAAATTTTTTTACTCCCTAGAGTTTTTGCCAAAAATCTGCTGAGAGGAAGTCGCCGAAGTAACATTTTTTCAAATTTCGTTTTATTGGAGATGTCTGACCTGGGGTTTGAAGCGTGTCCTCACGTCTAATAAGCCACCACACTACCTAGTAGACTACGGCGGCGTCATGAGCCATACAAAATGATAGTTTTTAGTCTTTACAGCTAGAGATGTTACCCGAAAGAGAGTTTCCACGTGTTGCCGGACTTAATTGGTCCCCAAGACCAATCGATTTAACTTTTTGAGAGGGCCACGGCAAATTATGTGTTTAAGCGGGTAATACTTCAACGTTCAAGCATTTGGGAACTAATATTCGTTATGATATCGCCTAGATACCGACCAAAATATGCGAAAAAGTGATCAGAAATGAACTGAAAAGGATTGATGGTTGCAACCAATCCAAAGGAAGTCATTGAATTGATATTTAATGATGACCCTTATACACAGTGGCATAGTCCAAGCATTATAATGGAATAAACGTTTCATAGAATGCATAGCTTTCCAAGTGTTTTTTTTTAATTGTACTTGGGAGACCAAAAATGGTGTGGTCACCCCAATATACATATATTAACAATGATCGTTGTTTGCTGGTATTGATAATTGGCAACCCTGTTATCCTAGAACAATCTACAATAGATCAATCACTTGCTTAAGTATGACATATGTTTTTAAATACATGGAGCATCTTTCTCTATTTTTCTTAAGCTTCTAGACACATTAAAAGCTTTGCTATTTCCAAGCATTTAAATAATAAAAAATAATTTTTATTATTTCCACTCTTTAATTGATTTTTTAACTCAATTTTAAAATCTAAAATTTCTTAGTTAAAGCACATACACACACAAGCTCATTTAAAGTTTTTGCATACGCAATACCACAACACCACCACAATAATAAAAATTATTGCCTGTATTATGGATTCATTTCCCATATGACCACAATTTCTTTAAACCAAATGTCATAGAGAGAGAGAGAAAAAAAATTAAAATTTCCTTGCAGTTTTTAATAGAATTTTTAAATTTGCTTACGCCACACGCACACGCACACAATAAAAATAAAATATAAAATCAAACCAGGAACACAGTTTATTATTTTGATTAGTTTCGTTATATAATGGAAATAAAAACTAAAACAACAACAGCAACAATCGTTAAACAAAAACAAAAACAGTAAAAAAACGGTCAATTATAAACAATATGAAGAGAAAGAGAAAGGAAAGATAAATTCATTCATATGCCCGCACGCTCTCTCATAAAAAACCACATGAAAGAGAAAGCAATTAAATTTTGTTATGGATTGCAACAACAACAAAAAATAAATAAAAATATCAAGAACCAAGACAAGGCTTGCATGCAAATAATGAACACCCCCCCCCCCACACAAACACAGCTTTTTCTACCCAACACTTTGGGAAAAAATAAATAAAAATTGAAACTGAAACTGAAACTCCAAGCAGAAGAGGCAAAACAAACACTCCAACAAAGTCTCTGTGTATGTTAACGGGGTTTCCCTTACTCCCTAATACATTTGCCATGCAATTGCATGTAAGTTTTCTCTTTCATTTTCATGTGTAGGCGTTTAAATGCAAGCCAAAGCATGTGTATGTGTATGCATATGTGAGTAAGTGAATGTTTAAAGCATTTAAAAAAAGTTGAAAGTTCTTTTTATATTGCATAAGTATGAGTATGAGTATGAGTGCCTTAACTACTCAAATGCATCATTTGTTTGCTAGAGAGACAGAGAGCAAGGGAGAGAAATCTTTATGCGTTTGCTGTTGTTTGCTGTTTGTGTGCGTGCATATGCAAGCAAGCAATTGTTTAAATGGAACAAATGAATTGAGAATGACCCAAATTTTAAAAGGAAGTATATAAACAAGGCGCTTATTGCCCCCCAGCAACAATAGCACAACAACAACTGTCATAACAATAAAAACGCTTAATTGAATAGAATGGAAGAGAATGGAATAAAATAGAATGGAATGGAATAAAAGAGCACAAGAGCACAACCATAAAAATCAAGTTTGAAAAATGAATAGAAATGAAAAGTTTTTGAGTAGCCCAAGCGGGTATCATCTTCATTGTCTTCAATATATTAGGACCCAGAGGAGAAATTAAAAATTAAACACACACAGGCGTGTTAGTAAAGTGTATAAAGGGGGTATACACAAAGAATAGAAAGTGTGTTGCTTTTTAACAATCTCTTTCAAAAGAAATCCTAGAGTTTTTGCATGCGATAAACTTTTTTGGATAAGAAATATTTAAAAACGAAAAGGAAAAGGTTGGAGGGATCAAAGGAGACGATACATGCATACATAATTGGTCACTACAACCCTTCGGTCATGATTACGACCTAGCTTCTCACACCACTTATGTTGTTTGCGTTAATTTTATACATGTGTGGCGGAATCTACAGTTAAAAGTGCTGAGAGGCAGTCGCCGGAGAAAATTTTTTTTTTCATATTTTCGTTTTGATGTCTGACCTGGGATTTGAACCGTGGCCTTACGTCTAATAAGCCAAAACACTACCTACTAGACTACGGCGTCTACATTTGTTAGACGATTTCATTGTCAATTGCAAACAGAACATAGCCACTCGGCGCTAAATCATGAGAAGCCATGACTATATGTTGAGGTTAGTCTATCTTGGCTTTCTTTGTTTTGAATTCACCCCGAGTATCCCACTATTTTGACTGCTGTACGGTCTCTGATGCATTGGGGTGAAACCACGTTTCATTTTCGGGGATTAAACTTCAGTTTAACAACTCCAAACTAACTTAATTAGTTGTTACAACACTTTAGCTTGGATTACAACCTTGCTCCTCACACCAACTCTGTTGTTTGTGTTAATTTTACGCATGAGTGACGGGATCCGCAGTTTAACAACAATTTTATTTAGTCTCAGAATTTTTGTCAGAAGGCTGCTTTTATTTGAGTCATCATAGTTGAGGATTGAACCAATGAGCTCTCGTCTAATAATCCAACACACTGCTTACTAGATTATGGTGACTTGAATAACTCTAGAGCGATAGCCAGTAAATCGGCTTAGTCCTATTGGATATAGGGATCTCAATAGGGTGTTCACTATAAAATTAAATTCATGTTACAGAATGTGGAAGTTGGTTTGCTAACCTATGATTGAAAGCCTCTGTTCCTTTGCTGAAAGTGCATTACCATACTTGACCTATCCAATCTGTACTAAAAGCCTTAAACACTTGAAAAATGCCTTAACAGTGTAAATCAAAAGGTGCTATAAATGTAAACCAATACACGCTGCTAAAGGCCTTGCAGAAAACTTAATTTGAGGCTGTCTTTTATATAGACGACGTGACAGTGTTAGGTACAGACAAGACCTTAAGTGTCTCTCTGAAATCCTGCAATTTGCGCTAAGATTATTATCTGACTAGTGCAACGAATGTGCGCTCGAAGTGAATCTGAGAAAACTAAAAGCGAATACAAGAGTGAGAATACTTTACGGACCACACGATACCTGAAGACGTCTTCGTCTTCCACTTGCAGCGACTTGAAACATCTGACTGTCAATGGGTACATGGAGAACACGATTTACTTTCAATTTATCTTGAATGCGTTTTGAGAAGGAAATTTTCTCTCACTGCCTGGCACTTGGAGAACTCAGGCGAAAGATGTTTATGCACTCATATGTGTTTTTTTGTATACCGAGCTCTACTTAAAACGGCTGCCGTATTCATTTCAGATGTTCAATTTGTTTCTCCTTCTTTTTGACTACGCCTCTGTCTATTTGTGTGATTGCCTGTCTGCTTTTCGATATGGTGTGGTATATGGCTCACATATGACAACAATTTGTTCCACATGCATAAAAAAGTGTGTTTAAAATACTCTACAAAAAAAAAACTACAAAATGTTTTACTATCACAGAACGAAATAAAATTCCCACACATTTTAATAAAATTTAACAGAAAAGCCAACAAGAAACAAAACATAAAAAGAGAAACATAATAATTGTTTTAAATTAAAAGTTTTTATATTTCTTTGAATTCTTTTTCTTGTGTTTTTTCTTGTTTTTTGTTACTTATAAAGAGGGGGAGTAATAATGACAGACTGAGAGACAGACAGACAGCATTACCAAGAATATAAAACGAGTACAAATAAGTTTAATATTCTGCCTTACAATTGAGTTTATTTTTCAGCAAAAAAAATCTAAAAAGTTTTTACAAGAGACACATAGTGTTATAGCTCCTCCATTGGGTATCATTTATTTATTCATTCCTTCATCTGTTCATTCATTCATTTGTTCATTCATATTTTCATTTATTCATTTAGTTTTCGTTCTGTTGGTCTCTTGTAAAATTTCGTAAAACAAAAAAACCCCAAACCCAATAGAAACTGCATTGGTTTGGGGCGCTGTAGAACTCATTCCCATCATCATCATCATCATCATACAATTAGTGTGTCAATTTACGTTTTTAAAAACTAAAACATCGTAAAGACATTATCATCTTAAGAATGATAATAATTATCATTATCATAATATAGTACAACAATAGCATTATTATAATCATTATCATTAATGTACAGCCATACCATGCCATGTCTTGCCTTGCTTTCGGGCCATAATTTTTTGGCCACACATAATTATATTTACAGTGCTATTTGCACTAAAAGTGTTTGAGTAGCAAAGTTACTTGCTTTTGCAAAGGCGGAGATGAAGAGCAGGCAGACAGCAGTGCTAAAGAGTGAAATTTAACTGCCAATGAAAAGATTAAAAATAGAGCGGGGAATTGGAGTTCTACATTTCAGTTGGTAGACTGGAATAAGCTCTTAATCCTGAACTGAAATTCAATATTATTCGTATTCGCTTTAAAACGCCAATGCTAAAGGACAAGCCAGTCCTAAAATTCCTTAGAACTGTAGCTGAGGTCCGATTTTATTTAAATTCCAGGGTTAAATATCTTTGTCAGACTCATGACTCTAACCTACCATAAGTTGTAGTAGAGTAAGTGATACAAAATAAGGACTTCGTGGTATGGTTTACTGGTTTCTTCATGAAGAATCAATAAAAATTTCAATACAATAAAAATTGTAATAAAAAGAATCTGGATAAAGTGAAGAGATCAGTTGCACGATATAAATTCATCGTGCATTGTGTACTACCCTTACAAAGACCCTCTTTACTTGCTTGCCTAAATGGTCATTACAACCCTTTAGTCAGCATTACAATCTAGCTTCACACACTACCCATGCGATGTGTGTTATTTAATTTTATGCATCATTTTGAATACTGACCAGACAACAAGCGGCTTCATAACCTCTCAACTTACTTAACTGATCATTATAACCCTTTAATCAGGATGTGAGTTAATTCTACACATCAATGGCCCTCTTATTATGCTTAATTGTATTCTATTCTAAATACTGACCAGACAACATGTTGTTTCATACCCTTATACGGTGTTCAGATATGCACCTTTATAGCGTAAATCGCAATAAACGCCATTACTGAGCTCAATATTTCATATAAAGTTTCAATTAATTATTGCGCAATAAAGACGCAAATTGTTATAATATTGAGTAAAACTTAAAATGCAGCACTTTCTTTTGATATTTGACAACTCAAGAACAAAAAAGAAACAAAATAAAAACAATGTTGTTGAAACAACCAGCTGTTTTGTTTACCGGCTGTCAAATGAATATTGAATAAGCAGCTGAACTGCGTATATAATTATGTCTGAACACTTAAAATATTGTACTCAATAAACCGATTATTGACTCAATAAATGTGCATATCTGAACATAGTATTACAGGTTGCCACAATATCCTCTCTGATATGCCTCTATCTTATTTGAAGATCCTCCTTTATGAACTGTCAGGGTGTCAGATTATTTCCTCTTGTGTTTCTCTACCCTAAATTGAGGATCATCAAAGTCTCAGTGGAATTGACTACACCCCGTCTGAACTTAAACTTGATAAGAGATTTCACAGTAGAAGGAAAGATTTGTACTCTGACATCAACAGCTTTGGGGATTCTGTGAAAGGTAGGCCGAGAGTTTTCTCTGAAGGGCTTAATCTAGCAAACCGGTCTAAGCAATATAGCATGTTCTAGGGCCAAATAACAGCCGTGAGTAAAGTATCTTCAACTATCAGCATATCTGTTGCCTCTAACAGCTGAAGGCCAATCAGATTTTTTCCTAGTGCCACCTTCAGGTCTAAATTGGCTGCTATATGCCATGACTACTTTGATCGTTTCTCGAGACAGTTTTGTTTCAATCTAATATGGGCACCCGATCACAAAGAAATCTCTTGCAATTGTGTAGCTGAAGAACTTGCTGGAGCAGCTAGCCTCTTAGCGAAAGCTCTTAGCTGCCCACTTGTTAAATATATTTATTGACAAGTCATTTCTAAACTTACTTGGCCTAAATTGGTTAGGAATCAATTGCTTAAATTGAATCTCTTTACGTGTATCTATTCTCACGGGCTATTGCGTAACGGATAGGTATATATATGTTCCTCTTACTCCTCTAGGGAGCTTAGGGCCGCTGGTTTCGGTAATAAGAGTTATTTAAGACGTACAGCTTATTAGGCTATAGCGTCCGATCCTGGTGTTGGGGCTGCCAACATCGCCTCCAGGCATGCAAATTGCCGGGATTTAACCGTGCAAGTATTGAGGTTATACCGCCCATGGTCGGTAGTCAGAGCCTTGTCAGCGTGACAGGGGACACCAAGCCCCTGAAGGACAGTGGGTGAGGTTGGCATGTGGAAAGGAGTGGCTGTGTGAAAAAGAACGTGTCTTTTGAACGCTTTACTTTCCCATTAGTCCCCCTAACGGATAGGTATGCGGAGAGATTTTTTTGCCTTAGAACAAAGCAATTACTTTTGAGGATGTAGATCAGTTGGAGAGGAGAACGGTATTGTCTTCTTTATTTGCCACACGTCATCGATAATCTAATGACACTATCGATCACTAAATTGAGTCTGGTTTTCATTCTGATTCCAAGACAGTCATGCATTAAATACTTTGCCATGATGTTAATTGTTAAAACCGGTTAATCAGGACTTCACACAGTCACCTCTAAGGCATCGTAACATGTGAAATCTTAATCAGCCGCTGAATTTTCTTCAGACTTGATATTACGAATTTATCACTCCATAACAGGAGACTAGTAGGTCGTGTGTTGATTTACTGGAGGAAAACCCGAGGCTTAAAGCTTAGATCAGACATCTTGAACAACCCGAGACTCAAACCTTAGCTCAGGCATGTCGAACAGAACGGAATCTGAAAAAATATTTCTTTCGGCGTTTTCCTCTCAGCAGTCTTTTGAGAAAAAAACCCTGAACGAGAAAATAAAAGTTCCGCGAAAGTTGGGAGTTACAGAAAATATGCGTGCCTTTAATTCCCCCGTAGTTGTTGAATCAATTCACTCCATTAAACATCTGTTGCGCATACAATCTTTGCTTTTTTATTTTTTGATTTCATTACACATCATACGACGCCTATAGTTTCTAGTTCAGTTGACTTTATTATATCGTTTCTAGTTTCTCGTCTCTTTAGCAAGTCGTTGGTGTCTCTCTCGCATTGAGAAAGTGTCACATGTGTTGCTGCAACAAAGAAGAAGAAGAAAAAAATTGCTGGCGACAATAATATTTTAATATTGAAGAGATAATAAGACTTCTTTGCTGCTGCTGTTGGCATTGCCGTTAATTTTCACTGATATTGAGGCGGCTGACAATGATGATTTTTATGTTGATATGGTGTGACGTCTAAAGTGTAGTGTTTTTAATGTTCAACTCGTCTTGTTATTATTGCTTTAAGTAACAGCAAGTGACAGAAAGTCTTTAACAGATTGTTCTCATTTTTTCCTAGACATTTACTTCATTTATTATTTGATTTTTCTTTTTCTTGTTTCTTGTTTTTTTTTCTTTTTAACCAGGATGTGAAATAGTCGACAGTAAAACGAAGCAAGAAACTCTACGTTATAATGGCTTAAATTGCGTTCAAGTGAAAGGCATTCTTTTCGCTGGCATTTTTCTTTAAATACAGCCAACAAGTTTTGTTAGGAATTTTACTTGTTTTGCTACGATTTTTTTTTTCTCTCATAGTGCATGTAGTTTTTCTTGTGTTGCTTTAAGACATTCTAATAAAATCTACAGCCTTATCTTTGCTAAAGGAATTCTGCATTGGATTATTAGAAAAAAATATATGTTTGCCAGCCATGCCATGTAGAGGGAAGCAAATGCGTACGTTTTTTTTTTATAAGACATGGAGAAAGTATTGAGAACTTCTTGTTTTCTTCGTTTTATTGTTTTGCAAAGCAAAAATCCAAAGGGAAATTATGAAACGAGGTAAGAATTGTTAAGAAATTCCTTGTTTTAATATGAAATTCTTATCAGGAAAGTAGCACATGATTATTTGAGTGTGAAACCAGGGAAATCATAATCCATTAAAGGCATGTGCAACTGTTGATAATTACTTCGTCGATCTTAATTTGGATTTTCCTTTTTAACAAATACCTGGGATTGTCTTTCTTACGATATAACGAAAATTTTGGTGCCCCGAAAACGAAGCCACCCAGCATACTTTAACCAATACACCATTGGCTTCCTACACCGATCTTCTCCTGAGACATCAGGCAACTCTTGAGGCAATTAGGTTGAATTTGATAAACTGAAGGACACGCTAGAGGGTCATAGACTATTATTCTTTGATACCGATAGACCTGTTACCAGCTGCTGTGACACTATCATCCCAAATACAGTCTACTTGCCCCCCAGTCTACAGATCCTCCATCGAATTTTATCAAAATATATACCGACGGCTGAAACTGGAATGGGAAAACTGAGTGTGCTGGTTGGACACTTTACGCGATACAAAATCAACTTCCTACTGATCTTCAATTGAGAGAAGCTGATCAACTCTTGCGACAATCAGACTGAATTTGAAAAACTGAAGGACATGCTGGAGTCATAGAGTATTAGTCTGAAGTTTGGTTATATGCTCCCCTACAACTAATCGGTACTGTGACACTATCATCCCAAATACAGTCTACTAGCCCCCTAGTCTACAGATTCTGCACTGAATTTTATCGAAACATATACCAACGGTTTGAAGTGGTATGGGAAAACGGAGTGTGGTGTTTATATAAAGACTTCGACTTCAAAAAATCCTATAGGCTACCAGATTACCGCCATATCTTCCAGTCGCAAGTCATAGCTATCCCCACGATTTTTAATATCTGCTTACAGGCACCCTTAGCCCACTAGTCTACAGATTGTCCATCAAAATTTTATAGATACCGACATTTCGAAGTGGAATGGAAATATAGGGTGTGGTGTGTACATAAAGAACTTCGACTTCAGAAAATCCTATAACCTTCCAGATTATTGCCATATCTTCTAGGCGCAATTCATAGCTGTCCCCACGATTTTAAATGCCTGCTTACAGGCAAAATATTCCCTGAGTCCACTAGTACACAGATCGTCCATCAAAATTTTATGGTTAACGACAGTTCGAAGTGGAATGGGAATACAGGGTGTGCTGTGTATATAAAGAGCTTGTACTTCAGAAATTCCTACAGACTTTCCGACTACAGCAGTATCTTCCCGGTGGTAGTCATAGCTAACCTAACAATTTTAAATGTCGGAATACTTCCTGATAATGTAAGAATATTCTTGGGCAGGTGGTGTGCATATAAAGAACAGATTACTGCAGTATTTTCCTGGTGGAAGTCATAGCTATCCTCACAGTTCTAAATGTCTGCTGAGAATATAAAAGTAAGCTCGCGCATGTGGTGTGTATATAAAGAACTTGGATTTCAGAAAAACCTATAGACTTCCAGATTACTGCCGTATCTTCCAGGGCCAAGTCATAGCTATCCACACGATTTCCTGAAATATTTCCTGAAAATACAAGAATTTTCTCAGACACTCAAGCTGTCCTTTTGAATGTCTTATTGACGTCTAACCTTATCCATGTTCAGGTCGCCTATTTCTTCAAGAAAAGGGGGGTTACTTTAAAGGGGAGTCCTTATTTGGATTTCTAAGTATAGACATTCATCTGGAATCTGTGTTGTTGATGAATTGACCGAAACAGCGTTTTACATTTTCTATCCAAACTTTACATTTCTTATGTGGTCTCTGCTATTAAGAGACTCTGAGTAATGGGAAGCAGCGCCCCCAAGCACTACTTTTACAGAAGTTGCTACTTGCTGTCACTTAAGCTGTCACTGGTCAGCACGGTAGCGCTGGCGAGAATTCTGTGAACATTATTGTTGACATCCTGGATAGAATTCTCTGATTAGAGAATAAGAAGCATTTCCCGATTTATAGGACAGTTTGAGTAACTTAAGCTAGAGCAGTTTTCCTCTAATTTTGATATATGTTTTCTAGCAATTCAGATTGTCTTCTTGGATTGTCTTAGTTCACGTAAGTCTTCACATACTACAACAAAAAATAGTTAAGTTGGGTGAAATTATGTGATCTTGACGGTCAATGGACTGCTCCAAATCGAATTAATTTTTCAATAGGTTCAAGTGCGGTGTGTTAGGTGTCACTCAAGTCCAATTCTTCCAATTCATTTTGGGTAAAACAGGATTGTAATCATAGCTTGTTATCTTGCTCCATAGATTTTAAAGAAGTACTGCCTCAAACTGCACAGCTTTCGGGCTGACTTCCAAAATGTATTAATAGAGAGTTTGTATAGAGTTCTACTACGGTATATACATTTTGTACATATGCAAAGTAACCAAACAATGCATCAACTATAAATCCGATGCCTGATGGCTTTTTGACTGCGTTAAAAATACACATTGACGACGTTTTGAAATAGTATACATTGTAAACATTTTGCACAGCGGCTTTATGAAACATTATACTTTGTTCAAACACAAAGCAACTAACATTTTGGAAGTCAGCTTTACTTTTGAATTGCCTCTGGTTGCTCTTCACAGCACATTCGCAATTCTCTCTAGTTTAGATGGCATTGCCCAAATCGGCCAATGAAGATTCTGTGAATATTGTGCGTGGAATTTTTTGACTTGACTTTTAGGTACCCTAGAAGACATCCACCCCATGACTTCTAAATTAATATTGCCTAAAATCTAATTAATATTGCAATCGTTGTTCAGGCAGACACGACTCTTCACCGCTTCATAGTGAAAGCCAATAAAGGACATATGAGAGGGAAGTTAGTCTCTTCCGACTCCTAAATTCCATAGCATCTGTAGAAGTCATTCAAGGGAATGTCGAGTTTTTCAACAAATTTTTGAATAGAACAGAGGCCTTAGAGGGCGGCAATAGTAGGATGCTTGTCAATGTGTAGCCTTAAGATCCTTGGAAATAATTTATTGAGCATTGTTACCGGCTTCATGAGCGAATTGGATTATGCCATTTAACATGGCCTAAATTATGCGACAAAGTTTCAGTATTGACTTTAATTTTTACACACGTTGTAGTTGTTTTATTGCCGTTTAATTAAAGAAAATTCTTTTTGTATTCCAAGGAATTTGGATTATTCATTGCCTAGAGTAAATTTCTCTTGTAAAATATTTTGAAAAGTTTTGAAATATAATTTGAAGACCCTTTAATCTGGCTTTAATATGGCATTAAAAATGTATTTGCAATATTAAGAAATTGCAATAACTCACTTCCCTATTCATTTTATTGGTTTGGGATTAACTACTTTCTTTAATTTGCTTCGTTTTCATGCTTAAGAAAGTCATTTCATTTTATGATGTCCTCCATGAGTTCATTGCATTTATTGCTTTACTTTCCTCTCCTTGCGTTCGTTTCTTTTCGTTTTAATTAAAATCTTTTATTAGAAGTTTTATTAACTGTTGTTGGATTATTAGCATTCCCCTCCTCCATTTATCCTCCTCCTTCTCCGTTTTCATTTCCTTCCTTTTTTCTTATAACATTTCCTTTGTACAACCACACAAGAAACTTGAGCTAGAGAGAGAGAGAGAGAGAATGGGAACTCTATTACTAAATGAAATCACTCACGCTCTAACGTTTAAGGACATAAACTGTTGGAGAAAGCAAACTTTATGAGTATGAATCGTAAACATAAACTGCCAATAACAAATAAAAATAATTATTCAACTCGTTAACACACTTGAATAACTCTCTGCACACAAATACACTCTCTCTCTCTCTCTCTCTCTCTCTCTCTCTCGCAGTTCCTGTTTTTGCCTCTATAACTGTATTTACACATGTAAACACATTCAACTTTTTTTAAACAATTCGCAATAAAATTACTCTTTCAATTACAGCACACTGTGTGTATGTATCCTGCTTGTAATTCAAGTTTTCTATGTATGTATACGTGTGTGTGTATTCATCAGCAAAATGACCCTTCATCAGCAATATGGCGAGTAATTGACTAATACATACCCAATTTACAGTTAAACTAAGCAGGAAGAAAAAATCAACAGCAAAAACAGGAACTTCAAAAGGGAAAATATGCCAGTAGCGGGGAGAGAGAGAGAGGAGAGAATGTAAATATCGAGTTAGCCATTGAATGGCTTCAATATTGTAAGTCTGGCAAGGCTAGCTGTTAACCAAAACGCATCAATTTATTGTCCAGATACAGGGCGACAGTACATTTAATTTCAGTATTCCAACTAGAGGGACTTCTGGTCTGAAGCATGGCTTCAATATTGTCAGTCTGGCAAGGCTGTTCTGATCACAACCTGTCAACTTACCATCCGGATACTGAGTATATTTGATTTAAGTAATCCTATTATAGAGTTTTGATCCGAAGATTGCGGTGGTACCTTATACCATTTTATACCGAAGGCTCGTAAATGCTAGACAGAGTAGGCTGTGGGATTTACATATATTAAGGGTTCAGACGTTAGACTGATTCGCACAGGCTGCCAGATCACTGCAGTGTTTTTCAGACCAAGATCATGGGAACTTTGAAAGCTACCTCAACGTGCCTACTTGTCAATGGGATGTCAGGGATTTCTTAGGGAAAGTACGGATCAATCAAAAGCCAATCTTTATAAGTCTTTCAGAACAGGAATATCACTGTTCGGTGCTCACAATCTCCGACAGCGTGTAAGGGTTTCGATTGCTTCAGTTAAACTGGCTTTTCTGCGGTTAATTTGCGTGAAGACTCAACTTCTTTGCTAGCAGATGGATACATGCAATATTGCTGGACTCATATGAATACGAACGAGACTGTTTTGCCTTCTATACACAGCTATCCATAGGACTACGTTCGTACGTAATTAGGGTTGTAATCTTCAGTCAGGTTTACAACCTAGCTCCTCACAACACTTATGTTGTGTCTGTTAATTTCATACATGTGAGTGACAGAACCTACAGTTTAAAGTCAATTCCGAGGGACAGATTTTTTTTGAGAAACTTTTCATGGCAATTTTTTATTTACACTCAGAGTTTTTGCCAGAAATCTGCTGAGAAGTCGCCTAAGAAATATTTTTTCAAATTTCGTTGTGCTGGAGTTGTCTGATCTGGGGTGGCCTAATGCCTTATAAGTCAACGCACTACCTACTAGACAAAGGAGACTTCATCCACAGCACAATTGCGTTTAAAGGCATACCGATAAAATTGGCAATCCCTTACAGATCTTTAATAGGAGCTGTGGGTCTCAGGATGAGGTAAAGACTACCTTTTTCAGACTCTGTTATGAAGAGGTGGAGGTTCCTAACTTTTAATTTTTTACTGTCTTTTACTGCTACTGCAGCAATCTTCCATTTGAAAAAGGATTGGCTACCTTTTTCAGGCTCTGCTATGAAGGGGCAAAGGTTACTGACTTCTCATCATCATCATTTGACTGATACTGCCAGCTATCTTCGATTTGAAGTCGGTTTGGCTGCAAAAAGGGAATATTTGATCTCGAGTTGTGTGTTAAAGTGGGATATTGGCCTTTAATAAGGTATGAAGGACCTATGGATTACTCTTAACCTAATCCAAAACGAAAGAAAAAATTGTTGGAAGCAATTTCTTCATCGCAATGGCACTATTTTTCAAAAAAAGTGTCCAGTTGCTTGAGTACGCTGACGACATTGACATCATAGGGCGTACCAAGCGAGATGTTGCTGCTGCCTTTAGTGCTATTGAACGGTCTGGTAGTAAATGAGGGCAAAACAAAGTATCTGTTGTTGACAAGTAGATACGTACGGCATATTGATTCTCAGATTACGGCCGATAACTATACTTCTGAAACAGTCAAGGAATTTATTTACCTTGGCTCCGCAGTTACCACCAAAAATGATGTCAGTCTGGGGATCACTCTTGCCAACAGGTACTACTATGGTCTCAATAGGCAATTGAGTAGCAGAGACCTCTCTCGTAAGACAAAACTAATACTCTACAAGACGCTTATACTACCCGTGCTTCTTTATGGCGCAGAGGCATGGACCCTATTAAGTACTGATACAGCAGCCTTGAAAGTGTTCGAGAGAAAACTACTGCGTAAGATCTTCGGTCCAGTATGAGTTGGCGATGATTTCCGCATCCGATCCAACAGTGACCTGTATGAGCTGCTCAACGACATCGACGTTGTGCAGCGTATTAATATCCAGCGGCTGCGCTGGCTCGGCCATGTCGTTTAAATGGAGGAGGATGCTCCGGCGAGACGGGTATTTGATGCGGGGACCTGCGGAAGTCGGCGAAGAGAACGACCTTGTATCCGTTGGAAGAACCAAATCGAGGAAGCCCTGTCATCGATTGGTGTGACCAACTGGCATAGGCGCGCAAGAAGCAGAGGGGCTTGGATGGATGTGTTGCGGCAGGCCGGAATCCGTTAATCGGGTTGTTATGGCCAATTAAGTAAGTAAGTAAGTAATTTCTTCATTTAATTTTGCGTTCATAACGGTAACCGTTCAAGCATTACAAAGAAACAAAAGTTTCTGCGAATTCCTAGCTTTACATGTGTTTTATTTAACCTCACTTTTGAAATCAAAAAATGGATTACCCTTTATACAGGAGAGAGACAGCCAGGGGTAGAGCTTGTGATACTTTAAATATAAACAGAGATTTATTTGTTTGTTGTTATATTTGCTTCCGTTTTTCTACTTTGTTTTTTCCTTTCTGGTTTTGTAATTAAGGAATTAGTGTTGCCAATAGGATTTATTTTTTCATTGTTGGTGCGTGTAATGCAATGAATTTTTTCAGGGTCTCTAACGCTCTCTAACTGTGTTTTTCTTATTGCGTGTATTTATTTATTTATACGAGACAGAGAGAGAGAATATATGTGTGCGCATGCATAAGCGTGCCTTTGAGTATGTTCATGTATTAGTGTCATTAGTAATTATGTTTATGCACGTGACTGCTTTAGACAGTTGGAGATAAAATTTATTTACGGTTGGTTGACGAACGACTCATTTATTTTCGTTTTTTTTTTCCATTTACAGTGTGGGCAGCACAACGTTTGTTTATATTTTGCTCTCTAAAGCGTATGCGATGCGTGCGTGTTTATCGTTGTGGGTGAGAACGCATGTATGCAACGAAAACAGTAGCAATAATACTAGAAAACAGTATGTACAGGATGTAAGTAAAGTATGTATGTAAACAAACCAATACCCGGGAATTATTTACACAAAGACTTGAAGTTATAATTCAAGGGTAATTTTTATGGTTAAAGAATTAAAGAAACAGCAACAACAACTACAACAACTCTATTAACAATAATAACAAATGGAAAACCATAAAACATAACAAAACTTTATTTAAGATTTGAAGTATTGAAGGGCTCTTTACGTTTTTTTTTTCATTTAGTT
This sequence comes from Sarcophaga carnaria, assembly GCA_958299815.1. Classification (NCBI taxonomy): domain Eukaryota; kingdom Metazoa; phylum Arthropoda; class Insecta; order Diptera; family Sarcophagidae; genus Sarcophaga; species Sarcophaga carnaria. The sequence continues at coordinate 12,803,451 of OY283153.1, forward strand.
AAGCAGGCATGGATGGCGTGCATGGTTAATAGCATAAAAATGAGTTGGCATATATGCTTTAATGTGTGTATATATGTGTACTTGTTTGTTATTAGTATTGTTATTAAATTATAATCGTTAATGTTTGTTTAATCAAGTTATTCAACTTTTATTTAATACGAGGGTTGATTTTAAGGGCAGTTTTTCTTCTTTGAAAGGAAAACTAAAATGTCACCGTAGATGTTATCGTTTGGCTTGATAGAACAGGATAGGAGGTATTTACGTTGAAAACCATGGCAAACTGTTGTGCTAGAAAGCATTTTACTGTTAGTTAAGCCTCTCTATTAAAGTCACCACATATAAAAACAAATAATAAAATAGCTAAGAAGCAATTAAAACCTCATAAAGGTTATGAGAAATTTTATTGTTACAAACAGTTGGATATGTATGCTTTTAACTGTGTATGTATGTATGTATGTCTTGTAAATAATTCTGTAATAAAAATTTAAATGAAAGTGCTAAACTGTCATATAAAACCTTGATAATCAAAATCTTATTTCAAATGCATTTCGACTCTTGAGCATTAGAATTCATTGTTATTGAAGATGTTGCCTTCAGATGCCAGATAACCAATGATTATTGTACAACAACATGAAGCCACACTATTTATAAGATTTTAACGTTTATCAGTCATTGTCTGAAGCAAGTCTTATACAAGTATTAGCCGCACTGGATCTCTAATAAATGACTTGGGCTGCATTCAAATTACCGTCCGATCCGGTGAATAGATGGAAACGGACTTTATTTCGAAATATTACATACAATTTAGTGAGGACTACAACCTAGCTTTTCACACCATAGATGTTGTGTGTATTAGTATTATATATGGGTGGCGGGACCTGCAGTTTAAAGTCGACTCTGATTGGTCATTACAATCCTTTAGTCAGGACTAAAACCTAGCTTTTCACACCACTTATGTTGTGTGTGTTAATTTTATACATGAGTGTTTAAATTCGACTCCGAACGACATATATTTGAGAAACTTTTCATGGCAATTTTATTTACGCTCAGAGTTTTTGCCAGAAATCTAGTGAGAGGAAGTCGCCGAAGAAATATTTCTTATATTTTGTTTTAATGTCTGGCCTGGGGTTCGAATCCTGGCTTTACCAACACACCAACACACTACCTACTAGACTACGGCGACAAGGGAAAGTTAATCTGGAAAAATTTCGCCTCTTTTAAAAGAATCTGTTACAATTGGTAACAACATAATAACAACAACACAAACGAAAGATACTGAATTGAAATTGAAGCTGCTGTTAGTTCTGCTATTCATTAATTAAGTTGCCTTGTTTTTCTAGCAGCATTTTCCCTTGAACTTCGTGTGAAAAGAAAAAGAAATTCTATTTCAATTGAAAAACATTTTCAAAATTTCTCTCGCATGATCAACAACTGTTGTTGGGAAATTGAGATTGTCGTAGTCAACTTAGAATGTTGTTTGCGTTTGCAATTGAGGAACACTGTATGCTGTTATATGGAACCATGGCAGCAATTAAAACTTTACATTTCTATTTCAAATGCTACTAAAAAAATAAACAACAACAACAACAACAATAAAAAAAACAAATAAATAAAGAACCACAAAATTTTATTGCAGTGCACTTCACTGCTCGGTCTGTGTGCCTGTCTGCCTGTCTCATAGTCGTGGCCATTGGAAAATAAACTTGTCTTGCGAAAAAAAGAGGAAAAAAGTAGAAACAGTAGTAAAAGAAGAAAATAAATGACATTCACCCAATTGTTGGAAAAGCATTAAAAATGAAAGCAATTTTGAATTGAGAAGTTGAAGGCAACTAGAAACGGGCACCAACCAAGAGCATAAGAAATGAAAACCAAAAAAAAAAATTTTTTTTTATTTCATACGCCAGCCGTGAAGTAGCAAAAGTAGTAGCAAAACAAAGAAACTGACAAGCCAGCCAGCCAGCTAGCTAGCTCTGTACGAGTACGAGTGTAAAATATTAAAATAAAGTCTCAATCTCAGTCTCTGTTCAGTTCAGCACAGCACCGCTTGCGACTTTTACAAAGTAAAAGCAGAACTGAAAAGCATTATGGTGGAGGCGAGCGAAGGGGGAGACAGACATTTTACTAAAAAAAACTAGAGTCTCGAGTTCTTTTTTGTTGGCGTTTTCACACATTACTGACCCACAAATGGCGGCGGCACAGAAAATAAATTAAAAATGAAATAAAAAACAAAAAAAAAAACATGAATACAAGAAGCGAAATATAAATAAAAACAACGATGCTATTGAATAAATAAATAAAAACGAAAAATAAAAACTAAAAATAAATTCATGTATTCATTACACCCATACGTGAAATGACACAAACACACGTGATAATAGGGGGCATAGCAAGAGAGAGAGACTACAGCTAAACAAGTGAGAACTTATTTACAAATCACTATGGCCTGTTAACTTAAAAATATGGTGAAAATTTTTACAATGAAATTTTTTTAATTTGTGAAAGGTTTTTTAAGTAGAATTTCTAATTCCAATCTGGTGACGAATATCTGTAGAAGGGATCTACACTTTGAACGATCTTGTAATAGTCAAAACAATTTTTAAATGTGATTATTTAGAATCTGGAAGCTTTAACTGGCTTACTATACCACCAGATAATCCATTTAGAAGAAGCTGGCTTATCTGGCTAATACCACAGCCATGCTTTGCTTACATTGATGCCTTAATAGAGTTATCTTCCTGAATATCTTTATGATGATATGTGCTATGAGGAGAGTTTAAAGAATTTAATTCGCATTAAAGGATATTGGTCTAGGCAAAGTATACCAGACCACATGTTTAGTCGTTCAATTACAGACCACATGAATGCTTTTGGTTTTTGGCAAGAGGTTCCCCGAAATGGGTGTCAGGGTTGTTTACGGATGGGTCAAACATTAATACAGGATAGGATCTAATCTAGAGATCCAACTAAGATTCAATCAATTTCTGAAAGTGCCAAGATAAACCTACCAACAAATAGTGCAGATGCACATGTAATTATATTTTCGCATAGACAAACCATTTGATAGAAATGCGGATAGTCTAGTCAATACAGTCTTCATTAGTCACAGACAAATGCGATTCTCAACTGAACATAACCCATGTTATCCATCTAGCAAGTAGTATGTTGGCTTATTAGACGTGAGGCCATTGTTCTAACCCCAGGTCAGACATCTCCAACAAAACCAAAATACGAAAAAATATTTCTTCGGCGAAAACTCTGAGAGAAAATAAAATTGCCATGGAAAAGTTTGTCAAAAATGTGTTGTTCGGAGTCGACTTTAAACTGTAGACCACCCACTCATGCATACAATTAACATACACAACATAAGTGGTGTGAGAAACAAGGTGGTAATTATAACTGAAGGGTTGTAAGGATGGGTTTGAAGTCGCCGTAGTCTAGTAGGTAGTGTGTTGACTTATTAGACGAAAAGCCAGGGTTCATATCCCAGGCCAGATATCAAAAGAAAATACAAAAAGTATTTTTTAGGCGACTTTCTTTGCAGATTTCTGCAAAAAAAAAAACTCGGAGCATCAAATAAAATTGCCATGAAAAGTTTCTCAAAAATCTGTCATTCGGAATCGAGTTTAAACTGTAGGTCCCGACACTCATGTATAAAATTAACACACTTAACTGAAGTATTGTGAGAAACTAGGTCGTAATTCTGACTGAAGGGTTGGAATGACGAATTAGGTATGCATGTACCGTGTAGTCGACGTTGGGAATTGAGCTTACAACCCTCATAGTGGCAACCTAAGCATTTCTTTTAATCGTCGTTGGCTTCAACAGCAACTAACTTAGTAAACAATTGAATTTTTGGCTACCAATTGAAGTGATAAAAAACGTTTTTTAATGAAATTTTTTATCAAAACAGTAGTAATACGTTTGAAATCGTATGTTAGCAGTACATTTTTTAAACTTTTCTTTTTGTGCCGCTATTTACAAACCAGGAAAACATTTCTTAAATTTATTTCCACATATTTTTCATGGTTATGACTTCCAACCATAAATTCTTAGCTTAGATTAGAGATTTATAAGACAGATTTCTTTCGCTTTTCTGTTTCTGACTCCCTTTAGATTGTCCGCCATAAATTTTTGTTTGTTTGTTTAAATAATTTCCGCTGAATTTCCTCAATTTAATTAAAAAGAAATTCAAACCAAAACATGTACGGCCCTTTAACATATCCGACATTAGCTTCACCTGTAACATCGTATTTGCTTTAAATTTTTTTTTTTTTGGTGGGGGGGGCTCTTGAAGCAGCAAAAATTATGACCAGTCAAGATTCTTGGTGTTGTTGTTGTTGCTGTTCTTTTAATCATTCTTAGCAAACAAATTAAAGGCCAAGGCAAGTCAAGCCAAACCATGGCAAACAATTAAAACACCAACAATAACAAGAGCTTTTTATGACTTTAAACAGCCCATTAAGAAAAGGGGCAAAACGAAGAAACTACAAAAAAACAAGAGAAAACAATCATTTTAAATTATACTGGGGCTTGAATTAATTTAAACAGATAACAACGAACAACAACAACAACAATACGAACATCTATTAAAACAGAAAACATTAACACTTCTAAACACGTTTCAAATCATTTTAGCCATGCTATGGTGTGCTGTGCTATGCTGTGCTGTGCTGTTCTGGTTAAAATGAGGCGTAAGAAATGAGTTCTTAGAACACATTTGATAAATGGACAGTCAAATAAATCGCAGTCAGGCTCATGTACTGTGTGTGTGTGTTCGTTTTAGGTGTTTAGGCCTTAAAAGTACAACAGCAAATAGCATTTAAACCGACACATCCTGGAATCACACAGCAAATGAATGTCTGAGTTCTGAGAGCATTTTAACATTTCTAAACAACAAAATCCTCCAAACATCGTAGTGCCACGGTTATACATCTTAGTCGTTGACTTGACTGTTTGGTTGTGCTTCACATAAGAGTTTTTGCAATACGGTTTGATGTTATAAGTCCGTTTTTCATTGAAGGTTCAATTCAATTTTCCATAAAAAGATGACTTCGTTTTAGATTTTCACTCTTACAGGCATCTGTTGCAAAATTCTGCCAAGTTTTGAGAGTTTTGCCTGTGTATTGTTATTATAATTGTCGTACCTAGACCATACCATCAATTGTTCTCCCCTCAAACCTTGTAAAGTCTTCTTCAAACCTATTGCTTTGGCAAAGTTCAGCATGCTGTTCGTCGCTAATAATGACAGTTCTTTGTCTAAAGGCTGATATGCATCACGGGTGTTTCTTTACTGAGATGAATTAATGTCCCAAGCATGTGTTCTGATGATTTGTTCTCCTCATCACAGAATTTGCACACTGGCCTTGAGATAATCGCTTTTTTGAATAAGTGTGCCATAAGTCCGTCTATAGTGTCTTCTTAAACGAGTGGTTGCCTATCACAGGTTATTCCTGGATAGTCTGATGCATGGCTCAGATCTCCTCTTGAGTAATACATACATATGTAATTGATCATTACAATCCAGGACTACGACCTAGCTTTTCGCACCACTGATGTTTTGTGCGTTAATTTTATAAGTGAGTGAGTACAGTTTATGCTTCAACGGTTTGGGAGTTAAACACCTATGCGCTGTTTTGAACATTATCCAACAAAAAAGTGGCCTAGTGAGTAACAAATTTCATGATTTTGGTTACCACCTGACGTCTCTAAAACACTAGTTTAGTCTTTCTGAAAACTTCTTATGCAAACTCATACATAATTGGTCATTACAACCCTTCAGTCAGGATTACGACCTAGTTTCTCACACCACCAGCCAGAAATCTGCTGAGAGGAAGTGGCCGAAGAAATACTTTTGGTATTTTGTCTTGATTGCCTGGCCTGGGGCTCGACCCTGGCTTTTCGTCTAATAAGCTAAAACACTATCTACTAGACTACGGCGACTTCACCATCTTATGTTACCGAATAGCAAAAGATAAAACAGTTTTCAACACCATTAAGGTTCCTAATGGTGGCTCAGCTAACTGCCAGTCTATCACATTGTAGTGACTTTAGTGACAATTTTAGTTCCACCACAGTGCTATAGAAATAGTATGTGCTGGAGGGTTTAAGACCCCAACTCTTGTCTACGGCCGTTTTAGGGTTATAAAGGGTTTTGTCCTTGTGATTTGCCCCTTAAAAATATGAATTTGGAAAGAAGAAATTACTTTTCTTTGCTAAGAAGTATCGAAATGCTAAAATACAGGATATTTGCATTACATTTGGCCAATTCACACGACTTTGTATCTTGTATTGAATACAATTGGTTGTTTGTAAACTCTCAATGCTATGCTGTATTGTGTATGTCGTATTCTTCTTCACAATTTTTGACATTCAAACAATTTGATAGCACGAAACCAATACAACTTTTAAAAACATATAAAAAAAGTGTGTATAAGTGTATCGGACTTTTACATGAAAATTATCAACAACAAGCATACACTTTGTATAGTCGTCCAGCAATACAATGAATACAACGATACAACGGCTTGTGTGTATTGACCAATTGTCATTGAAAAAATACGTCAACTGATTTGATTGATTTTAATTGCTATTTGAGGTATGAGATATGATGATGTCTTTCAAAATTTCAAAATTGTTTTACATTGAAAATCATTTTACTGACGTTGATATTTACTTTATGACATTTGCTATACAAAAATAAATTCTTCAAGAATTTTTCATGCACATTAACGAAGGCAGGCACAGACCCATAGGAAATTATATTTGTGAAGATAAAAAGCTGATGCTTTCCACTCCACTTTATCTGCATGAATTATTTTTTTTTCTTTCTTACTTTTATCGCTTTCAATTTAACAAACAAACAAACAACAACAACAATTTCTTGAATGCAATGCAAACGTTCATTTATTTCCGTTGTTTATTAGTTTCCGCTTTTCATCATTATGCCCTCCGCTTGCTTGTCCCGTTCAGATATTGGGACGATGGCTGCCATACTGCTCGTTAAGATAAGAAATCGCCCCATAAAGAACAGAAATGTTAAGAAAAGAAAATGAAAAAAAAACACGAGAAGAAAACAAATTCAAGAAATTAATGGACGAATGGAGTACAACAGAAATGACCACAAACAACAATAAGAAGAAATTCTGAATGAAAATGAGAAAAAAATACAGAAAAAACCGAATAAGAATAGAAACTGGCGTTGAAAATTGCTGGCAAACCCTTGGTCAACAAAAAACAACAACAACAACAACAATACAATAATAGAATAAAAGTAAAGTATGTACATACGTTCGTACATATATAATCAAAAAAGGAAATCAGAAAAAATACAAGAAAAAATCTTACATTTAATGTTTAAAACAGAACAGAAACTTAAATACAGGAAAACTATCAAGATTTGCCTTTGCAAAAGTACTTTGAATTATGATTGCAATTCCTTTAAATGACTGGCTTTTATTTTCTACAATATTTCCTTTAGCATACTGGGATGCTTTTGGTTTGCCTTTTGAAAAAGTACTTCGAACTATGATTGCATTCCTTTAAATGACTGGCTTTTAGTTCATACAATATTTCCTTTAGCATATTGGGATGCTTTTGCTAGGCTTTTACAATGTAGTAAAATAACACACACCTACACTTACACCCATTCAATATATATGTAAGTATGTAAGTATAGCTTACCGTTTTATATGAATTACTTCCTATAATAGTCTCCCTACGCCCTACTCCCTACACCTCTGCTTCTGACTCTGAACGATCCAAAAACCATCATTGTAATCAACACAAAATAATAAAAAAAAAAAATATGCCCGGACTATTGAAATAAAATTGTAAAGAAAAACCCACCCAAAGATTGTAACTTTAGGAACTGCAAAGAATAAATTGTGTGGAGTGTGTGCTTTGGGTATAAGTAGTTCGGAGACCATTATTATACTCCACTAACGATTAATGCCCATACGAAACGATAGGTATGTACGTCCGTACGTACATATTTCTTTTCATCATTCTCATCACCATCAGCTGCTATGCTATACAGCGGAATGATGCCTTTTGCAATAAGATTTACACTCGAAAATAAATGTCAGACTTTAGTGAGAATTTTCTGGAATTTTCATTACAATTCAAAGGAAATTTAGAAAAATTGTGGACCAATTATGTCCATATCTGGAGTGGATAAGATGTTTCGGTCTCAATTCAAATTGTTATACGCGTCTACCGCAGTATACTTAAATACCTTAAAGATACGCAGAAGAAGTGAAGGCAAATCAACGGCGCAAAACCTTTTACATCCTCAAAAAGAGCTGTAGACAAAGACAAGAGTTACGAACTTAAACCCTCCAGCACTGTCTATAGTGGACCAGCTTTGTTTTAAAATGCTCGCAGTGGACTGTGTGCAGACACCAATTTCACTACAGTCTGATATACAGGCAGTCTGATGTCCTAATTAATGCTGCAATATTGCTAAGGCATAACCACATTCAGGTCCCTATACATTTTTAAACATCCCTAGGCTGCCCCACTGGTGCAGTGTTTTTCCGACGAAGTCTATGGTCATCTTTAAAGTGACGCATTGCTTGTTGGGTGTTATGATTTTTTCTCAAAGTCTACTCAGAGAGCCAGGCTGTGTGATACAGTTTTTAAAGAACGACACCACGAAGTCCATTCCTATCCATGGATGTCGGGGATTTCTTAAGAAAATTTAAAAGCATTCATAGGCATATCTTAAATGGGTTTCAGTACACAGGGATGGGATCGGGCTACTATAGATCATTCAATCTCCGCATTGTTACAGAGCTTTGCATCATTTAAAATTCATATGTATTCTCCAGTCGGTTTTATAGGGAGGCTCAACTTTTTTTGGCCGTAGGGTACATGCAATATTGTTAGGCTCTCCTGGACTGATGCGATTAAGAGGCAACTGATTCTCTTCTTTCGTAATTCATGTTTCACAGGCCGCTGCTTAATTGGAAGACATGCCAATAGACTGGTCAACCTCTTAAATGATTTATACTGGAGCAGTAGGTCTGAGGAGGAGGAAGAGACTTGCTTTTATCTTATATTTCAGTATCCTATTGGAATCGCATTAGGCTCCTATATGACCTAACCATAAACTTAGTGCACTTCCAAAAGAACTCTTTACTTAACATAACCCAATCCAAAACGGATACATTGAATGTTTACTAGAATATTGAGTTCTAGACCCATAATAATTAGAGTTGGAAAAAAGCAGAGCCTGAATGGATACAACCTAGGCAATTGGAGCCTTTGCTAAGCTGACCGCTAACCGTCCATGGTACTCAACTTCAACCTACTAAGGATTGGGCAGTTGCAGAGGAGGTGATCGATAGTCTCCGATTCCTTCTCATCGCAACGTACTCTGCAATAGTCCGGCTGGGGTCTGTTCCAGATCCTTGGCAACGATTTAATCTCGCAGTGCCCTGTAATAAAACCAACACCTTACTTCGGTCTTGGCTTATCCAAACCTATTCTAGCTGACTCCCAGACACACTACAACTCGATCCATCCAGCCAATGCTAGTGCTATTCCTCCCTGGCCCATCGAGTAATGAGGCCGTAGAATTCGCCTGGTCGTCCTTAAGAAAATGAACATAATACGGTGTTCACTTCTTTATTGCGTAAATCGCAATAAATGCCTTTATTGTGCTCAATATTTCATATAAAGTTTTAATTAATTATTGCGCAATAAATATGCAAATTGTTATAATATTGAGTAAAACTTAAAATGCTGCACTGTCGTAAGTATGTTCAGTGCGCACATTACAATTATCCGAACACTTTCGGTTGACGTTTGACAACACAAATGTCAACAACGACAAACAAAAAAAAAAAAGCAATCTTGCTGTTGTGTTTACCAGCTGTCAAATCAATATTGAATAAACAGCTGAACTGCGTATATTATTATGTCTGAACACTAAAAAAATATTGTAATCAATAAACCGAATGTTGAAACATAGTATAATCTAGCGGGAGGCCGTGATACCTATGGCTAGAATAATGAGAGACAGGTCTAACACAAGATTAGCTAGAGAGTTGATAGCTCTCCACTTTAATTGCTCTTGTTCCCTAAGATTCAGGAATAAAGCTGAATAAAAATCTTGAAAAAGATAAATCATAGAGTGGTCTGAAGGTAAAAAGTTCAGAATCCATAAGTCAGTTTGCGAATATCTTTTTGAAGCAGAGGTTTATGTCATCGAAAGATGTGCTCAATTCAACTTGGGCAGAATGCAGTGAAGACTGCACGTAGCAATACTCCACCATTCCCGTTAATGAGTGATCTGTCTGCTGATGGAAGATTTTTTTTCTTTTACGAACATTTCAATTTGAGTGTATTCGCTACAAGTTCTTCGCCAATAGTGTCTGTTATCAAGTGTGGCCGTGTTGTATTGGGGTTTCTCTTAAATTTAAGCTTCGTTCTCTTCTCTAGGTTTCCCTTGTTGTTTTTATTATTTTTATTTCCTTTCCTCTATTATATCTCTCGATATTATACTTCACCATTAAAGTTACAGTTACTGCTGCTGCTGCTGATACTGATGTTGATAGTAGTAGTAGTGTTGTTGTTGCTTTTATTGCTCTCAACCAATTTAAATTGTATCTCTGTTGGAAGTTGTAATTCTTACCATTTCATTACGTTAGCATTCGTATCAAAACAAATTTTTTTCATTCGTTTTGTTTTGTTTCCTTTTCTTTCTATCTTCCTTTAGTTGCACACCAAACACATAAAAATTCCTTTTCATTATGGCCAGTATTCGTGTGTGTGTGCTATTGCGATGGTGGTGGTAATGGTGATGGCGATGGTGTATTTTTATATTTGCAAGTGATTTTTCTGTTTTGCTGTTATCGTGAGGGAAATGAATTTGCGTTTTTCAACGCGCCATCATTTCCTATGGTTTTCCATCTATTTTTGTGTTGTTATCAGTAGATGGGCAACAGCAACAAAAATATGAAAAAAAAGGAAAAATTAAAAGGAAAAACAAAGCCATCACACTTAAATTACTGGCACAGTGTGTAACGAAAACAAAAGAAGGAAAAACGCAATCATCATATCACACATACAGACATACACACACACACAGTAGCAGCAGCATAGCAGCACAGCCTCCATAGTGAAATGAAAATAAAAAGTGAAATGAAATGTTCTTTAACTATTCCAGGAACCAAAAATATAAATGAAAACGACCGACGGACTCATTTAGTTTTATGATGGCAAAAATAAATCGAAATAAACATGAAGTAGAAGAAGATGAAGAGGAAAAAAATATTGTTATTGTGCCTCTAAATATAATGATAAGTTTTATTATACAGTGCGTTCCATAGTTATAGGTACACTTTTAAATACGGAGTATATTATTGCCGGGTTTTGGAATTTAAAAAAAATTATCATTGAAATCCCTGTATCATTAATCAATTACATAAGTCTCTAAGAAGACTGCGGTTCATTAAAAGGGAAGCAGTTTCTCTCTCTATCTACCTTCTCCTGGAGTTCTAACTCTTCAGCTTACGTATGACTCCACTTCATATCAGTTAGCTTAGTATTGCCTCCAGTATTTCACCGAGTATTGCCAATCCCATGATATTCAATCCATTAAATCTCTGAACTGGCTTATTAGACTTGAGACCATGGTTCAAATCCCAGCTTAGATAAGTCGAACTAAAAAATCGCTAAAAAATCACGAATAAAATAAAATTGCCATGAAAAGTTTCTCAAAAATCTGTCGTTTGGTGCCGACTTTAAACTGTTTGACCAACCACTCATGTATAAAATTAAGACGCACAAAGTAAGTGGTGTGTGAAGCTAGGTCGTAATCCTGACTGAAGGGTTGTAATGATCGATTATGTATGTATGTAAGTATGTAGTCTTCTATGCAAAAAACTCTGTTAGTAATGAAAATTGCCATGAAAAGCTGCTCAAAAACTTGCCATTCGGAGTCGACGGTAAACTGTGGGTCCCACCACTCATGTATAAAATTATCAAACACAGCATAAGTGGAGTGTGAGGCTGGGTCGTAATCCTGACTAAAGTGTTCTAATGATCAATTATGTATATATGTATGCGAAAACTCTGTCGGTAATGAAAATTACTAGTAGGACGTCCGAAAGTGTGACATACTTTCATACTTAATTGATCATGAAAAACTCCTTGGTTTGGTCACACCAATTGATGACCGGACTTTCCGTAATTTTGTCCTTCCATCGCAGACCAGATCACCTTCTACACCGACTTCCACGAATCCCCGTATTAAATACTCGTCTCGCCGGAACGAGACTCTTTTATTTAAAAGACATAACCGCGTAGGCAGTTCGTGGCTACTTTTGTTTATTGTAAACTGGATATCCATCGATCCCCTTGTCAGTGGTATTGACTTTCATAGTGTTGATTCCCCTGCTGGTTATTTCTCTGACCTATATTGTATGACTCTCTTGTTAAAGTCTCTAGGTTATACTGTTTGTCGGGGCTAGGTTGTGAAGTAACACAGAGTAGAGTACTCTGTCGGCAAGCAATGGGGAGAGAACATAGCCTAGTTTTAATTGGGGATTGATCGACTGCCAATGTATATCGAAAAACTTAGGGTGCTAGAGTGTCAAAAGCCTTCTTTAAAGCTACGAACGCAAGACACAGCACCGATAATGTTTCGTGGCGTGTTTATGTGATCTGCACCAGAGGTCAGCAATGAGTATTCAAAACGATGAGTAGATTCGAACCATACTTATAATTTCTGATACTTATACGCATTCATACTTATTTTAATGTCATACTCATACTACTCATATTCAAAGTTTGAAATACTCATGGTACTCATACTTAACAATACGCACGATGTTATTGATTTCGACTCTTCATGACTCATCGTATACACGAATCACAAAATAAGTATGATTCGCGTACGAGCACTACAATACTCACAAGAAGGTTGTGTGTTTGCTTTTCTTTGTCTTTTTCTTTCTTCTTTTTTTTGTAAATGCAACAACAACTAAGACTGTAAATTTGGATGAATGATTCGAATCACTCGAATCATTTATGAGTATTTTTAAGTATTTTTCTAAATTTATGAATCTGAATGAGTATGAGGCGTATGAATCAAACATATTTCGAATGTTATGAGTTTGATGTCAACGTTGTACTCATACTCATTGCAACTTGTACTTGTACGTCAATGTTGTAGTGAGTACAAATGAATCAGAGTAGTTAAATTCCAATACTGTTGACTCACTCATACTCAAAATTTCATGAGTATTTATGAGCAGCGATTCATTGCTGATCTCTGATCTGTACATGGGTACTTCGATAAAAAAAAAACTATTATTATGAGCTCTACCGTATTCTGCTGAAAATTAATGATCAGCGTACAGTGTATGTATAATTTTGTATCACACTTTATATTTGCAAATATTTTTTTTATTACGTTGATGTAGGCAGTCATTGCTTTGGTGTGATAATGAAAATGGAAGGAGAATAGTTATGTTGAATGGTCACAAATAATTAAAAAGGAAACACTAAAGGGGATTTGTGACTAAAATTTCTCTCGTTTCTGATTAATATTTTGCCTTCAACTTCATAAGGCTTGAAGTTGATTTTCCTTTTCTATTGAAAAGGAAAATCACAGGATGAAATATTAATATATACGTATGTAAATATGTGTAGGTTCCGTTCAGTTTGAAAAAGAATTTCTAGTCATTCTTGAATGACTTGCTTTTCCCTGGCTTCACTGTAATTATTATTTTTTTTTGTTGATGGAGTATGCTTTTAGGACAGGCTCTTAGAAATAGCAAAAAATAGTAAAAAAAATAGTAAAGAAAATAGTAAAAAAATAGTAAAAAAATAGAAAAAAAAATTGTGAATATTTTTTTGTATTTCTTTCTAAGAAATTGAAAACCAAATAACAAGAAATAACTATGAATTTTTGATGCCATATGTTGCATAAAGATTTTCATATGCTTTCTACGATCCTAAAATTAAATTTCATTCATCATTAAGTCACTTTATTTAAACAGCCCACGATGATTGAACATGAAAATGAATGTGACTGAGTTCCCAAATAAACTTGGAAGTGAAAAGCATTACAATTTAGCAGCTCATAAAAGGAACATGTGTGAACACATCACAATTGCTTTTAAATTTAATACAACACAGTCAACAATATTTGCTTCTGACAATGTCGTTAAAGGAACAACCAGAAAATCTCTTCAATAAACACTTGTTTCTCATCGAATGTTTTGTTGTTTTGAGAAAATAAAAAAAAAACTCTTTTAAATGTTCCAAAAAAAAAAAGGAAGGAAAACTGAAACTTTTTATTCTTTTCAGTTACAGAAAGAAAAACAAATCGCTTTTCACGACCTAATTTCAATAAAAATGATGGTTGATGGGTTCAATAACAGGCAAATTAAAGGAGGCTGTAGTAAGGGTATTCACTTAGTAATGTAAGGCAAACTCTAGTAAAATGGAGAGGAAAATCGGTTTCTAGATACACAAGCAGTTGTTTCTAATCTGGTGGTAGCTTTTACTCAAACAAAAGATTTTTTAGACTCAAAACATGGCTAAAAAGTCATTCGCGGAATAATCCATTGCCTGGTTATAGCAATGCCTGGGAAGAGGGTTACCAGATGTTCCCAAACGATAGCAGTTATATAGGCAATGAAGTATTGAAAAGTGTGCCACTGCACTCTATGCAACACACATATAGGGCGGGATAAACTGCAAAGGCTGCTCCTATAGATTTCCAGGAAGTCATTCAGGCATCGTTAGACTTCAAGAAGATAACAATTTAGCGTCATTTGATAACCACATAGAATACTGTTCCTGAATATCGGCTGACTGTGAAGGAGATAGCAAAATATTCAATGTTTAAATGGTGCGTTTCAAAACACAATTTTTGTAAAAAATTGTGTATTTCAGAACATAATTTAAACATTGAAGGTAACTATATAGCTGACGGACTTGTGATACTTGATACAACAGTTCTTGTGGAACAACTCACGCATGAAATAGGCATTTTTCTTTCGAGGAGCCAGAACATCAATGCCTAGAGACTTCCATCAATTGTAAAGGAAATAAATTCAATTGCAAAGAGTCCCATCTAATACGGCCTTTTATGAAGATTCGAAGGACTCCCGAAGACTTTCCATGAACCTCTTAAATATTGGAGGGGGAAACTTGCCACTTCTCAGCAGATTTCTGGCAAAAACTCTGAGAGTAAATATAATTGCCATGAAAAGTTTCTCAAAAATCTGTCGTTCGGAGCCGACTTTAAACTGTAGGTCTCGCCACTCATATATAAAATTAACACACACAACATAAGTGGTGTGAGAAAGTAGGTCGTAATCCAGACTGAATGGTTGTAATGGCCAATTATGTATGTATGTATGTATGAAACTTGCCACTAGGCTTAAACGCCCGAAGGCTGAAAGTAATCTAGTTTTTTGCAGAAGCTTGAATTACGAGGATGATGAGAAGACCTTTGAGACTGTTATTGTTCTTTACATGGAGAGCCCTGGTGAAAGATTTTTCTCTTATCTAATTAAAGGGGACTTTAATAAAATCCATTTCTTACTAAAATTATCAGCATGGCTATGATTATATACATATGTATATGTATACATACATACATACATATAAGACGTAAAGCCAGGGTTCGAACCCCAGGCCAGACATCAAAACAAAATACAAAAAGTATTTCTTCGGCGACTTCCTCTCAGCAGATTTATTGCAAAAACTCTGAGAGTAAATAAAATTGCCATGAAAAGTTTCTCAAAAATCTGTCGATTTTAAACTGTAGGTCCCGTCACTCATGTATAAAATTAACACACACAACACAAGTGGTGTGAGAAACTAGGTCGTAATCCTGACTTAACAGCACTTATGTTGCGTGTGTATTAATTTTATACATTGGTGGCGGGAGCTACAGTTTAAAATCGACTCCGAACGACAGATTTTTGGGAAACTTTTCATGGCATTTTAAAGCGGATTCCGAACGCCAGATTTTTTGAGAAATTTTTCATGGGAATTTTTTTATTGAACTGCAGTTTGAACCACGGCCTCACATCTAATAAGCCAACTCACTACCTACTAGACTGCGGCGACTTCATAAATTAGGAATGATTACAAACAGTAAAATAGGTAAGACGTGTACCCAGTAAGCGATCTGACTGGCTCCCCAGCTTTGTAAATGATAAGAAGTTCATAAAGAGCCTTTCTTGAAAGTGAAAGTGTTGGGCTCAATAGGAAAAATACTTCAGCACTACGCTTAAAGAACGTTTGTTGGCAAAAAGTATTGTTTTAGGCAGCAACAGATGGCAATCCTATCATTCCAGAACTTGCTACAATAGATCAATCACTGAAAAATTATGATTAATGCAAATAGAGGCAAATAGAAGTAGAAAAAGATATGAAGAAAGGATTCCTTACAGATCTATATGATTTAAAACGAAATAAAATACGTTAAAAAGGATGTACAACTATTATGGCTGAAGCCAAGTACTTCGTGCTGAAACAAGACTCGAAACTAAACGAGTTTAAGCTTTCAATTGTTTTTTAATACTTAAGTACATGGCAATTTTCTGCTGAGAGGAAGTCGCCGAAGAAATACTTTTTGTATATTGTTTTGCTGTCTGCCCTGGGGCTCGAACCCTGGCTTTACGTCTACCTACTAGACTACGGCGACTTCTAATACCTAAGTTTTAAACTTTAATATGAGCTCTTTTACAATCCTCTTTTAGCTGTGAATACCTCTACTATTTATTGGGGTTTCTTTTCTGGCAAAAGCAAAAACAATCTTCCTCTATTGAATGAAAACAAAAGCATAAAGAGCACTCAATAGAAAGAAAACTGAAGTAAAAGAAAAAAAAATTGTCAAACATTTTCGGAATTTGTTGATTTTATTTTTCTATTTACATTTTATTTTCTGTTTGTTGTTGTTGTTGTTTTAGTTGTTGGCATACGTTTACAAATTTATTTTTACATATTGAACAAATATGTTACAAGAACAAGTACAATTGAAACACTATTGTAAATAAAAATAGCACAGTGCTCGGGTAATATGTGCTGCATACAAAACAACATTCAATAGAAATAATGTTGACCTTGGTAAAGTTCTTATAAAATTAAAGGTAATGAAGTAATATTTTAAATATCCTCTATTGGAAACCTGTAAACCTAGTGTATCTTTTAGTGCTATTATTTTGATCATATCTGTAAACAAAATCAAAACAAATATGCAATTTCAACAATAGTCAGAGAGCAAGTACAAGTACTTTTAAGTGGTATATTTGGAACGCATAACACAATTGTAGTAATTCGAGTTACACTGTGCTTAGGCTGGCGTTTGCCACATGAAATCTCGTTGCAGCAATGGACGGGTAATGCTTACAGAGACGAAAGGCAATAAAGCTGAAAATAATAGAGGACTTGCATTTATGGAATGTAGTTTTGAAAAAAACAAAGAGGATTCATTCTCCCTGCATATTGTCCATCCAAGAAGCCCTTGATCCCATGGAAGGATAACATCAACAATGAAAAATCGTAGAATATTAGGGCAGTGATACATAACTTTGGGGAAATATTGAGACTAAGGACTCTACACTCAATACCTATAAATTTCTACATTTTATGTACCTACTGGGAGGCCGTAGTTACAGACATCGACCCTATAATTCTAGGATCACTTATGAAAGACGAAAAACTAAAACGTTTAGTGTTGTAGTGCGTCTATAACACGACGATCTTTTGTTTCATTTTTAGTCACCTTAACACGTTGTCACTAATATTGCTACATTTACACGTATGTACATATGTATTGCGAAGTGTCTGTAAATGTTTCACATGTTAAAAATAATTGTAAATGTGTCACAGGGTGTTTTCTTTATAAGCATACAAATTCAAGAGATTCTATTCTGCCATTGCCAACAGAGGTCAGCAATGAGTATTCAAAACGATGGTAGATTCGAATCATACTCATAATACTGATACTTATACGCTTTCATACTTATTTTAAAGTCATACTCATACTACTCATTCTCAAAATTTGAAATACTCATGGTACTCGTTCTTAACAATACGCATGATGTTATTGATTTCGACTCTGCACGACTCATCGTATACACGAATCAAAAAATAAGTATGATTCGCGTACGAACACTACAATACTCATAAGAAGATTGTGTGTTTTCTCTCCTTGCTGTCTTTTTCGTTTTTGTTTATGTGTCTTTCTTCTTTCTTTGGAAATGCAACAACAACTAAGACTGTAAATTTTGACGAATGATTCGAATCACTCGATTCATTTATGAGTACATATTCTAAGTATTTTTCTAAATTTATGAATCTGAATGAGTATGAGGCGTATGAATCACACATATTTCGATTGTTATGAGTTTGATGACAACGTTGTACTCATACTCATTGCAACCTGTACTTGTAAATCAATATCGTAGTGAGTACGAATGAATGAGAGTAGTTGGATTTCAATACTGTTGACTCACTCATATTCAAAATTTCATGAGTACTTATGAGTAGCGAAAAACGATTCATTGTTGATCTGTAATTGCCAAGCAACATTTCATAACCATTTTCAGCCTGAAACTGTTAAAACCATAAAATGTCTGTACCATTGTAGTAGGCTCAATATTTTCGCCTCCTTTTATTTGTTTATTTTTTATTTTTTTACGTGTGTTCCGCATATGGAATTTGTAAACAGAATTTAAGAAAGTCTTCTATTTTTTTGCAAAAAATAGCAAAAAATTGTTTGTTAATGATTTTCAATTTCGCTTTCAATGCTGGCGATGCATAGAATTCTCTAGCAAAACAAAGAAAGAAAGAAGAAATAAAAAACAGCGAAAAACAAATACAAAGATTCACTCACTCACTCACTTACTTACTCGTGTATTTGTCGAAGAAAAAAAGCTTTTCAAATAATTGGTATTGTTTGTAAAATATGGTTGAGCATAGAGACAGAGGTTCTCAAACGTGGGTAGTTATATAAGCACATGAAGTATTGAAAAGTATGGCACTGCATACACGCGATATAAACGCATATTGCGGGGATACAGTGCAAAGTTCTCCTGTAGATTCACGGGAAGCTCTTTAAGAGTTCTTTGACTTCAAGAAAAAGACCATTTAGGCTCATTTGGTTCTAATGTTCTCCATGATGTTACAAATGCGGTATTGAATAAAACGATACTGAGGGGACGAGATAATAATAGTTGGCACAACGAGAGATTGACATTCTAAGGCAATACATGTATAAATAATTAATCATTACAACCCTTCAGTCACGATTTTGGCCTAGCTTCTCACTCCTCTTATGTTGTGTGCATTTATTTTATACATGAGCGGTGGGACCTACAGTTTAAAGGCGACTGTGAAAGACAAATTTTCGAGAAACTTTTTCATGGCAATTTTATTTGATCCTCAAGGTTTTTGTCAGAAATCCGTTGAGAGGAAGTCGCCTAAGAAATATTTTTTTTTTAATTTTTCGTATTGTTGGAGTCGTTTGACCTGGGGTTTGAACCGTGGCCTCACGTCTAATTAGCCAAAACACTCGACTATGGGGGCTTCGTTGAATCATTTCTCGTGCTGTCGACTTGGGCTCTAAAGCCGAATTTCATGGGTTATATGATCAGAGTACATACATAATTTAGTCATAACAAGCCTTCAGTCAGGATTACAACCTAGCTTCTCACACCACTTATGTTGTGTGCGTTAATTTTTATACATGGGCGGTGGGACCTACAGTTTAAAGTCGACTCCGAAAATCAGTTTTTGAAAAACTTTTCATGGCAATTTTATTTTATTCTCAGGGCTTTTGCCAGAAATCTGTTGAGGGGAAGTCGCCGAAGAAATATTTTTTTATTTTTTCGTATTGTTGGAGATATTTTACATGGGGTTTGAACCGTGGCCACACGCCTTATTATCCAAAACACAACCTACTAGGCTATCGACTTGAGCTATGATGCCAAATTTCTTGGGCTACATGGTCAGAGTATGTAACTTCTACAACCTTTGCTTGAAAGCTTTCCTGACAGGAAGTAGTGGTAAACTACATGCCGATCATGCCATTTTTACAGCCGGGTCTTCTCTCGAAATATTTGTTGTTGATTGACTGTTGAATTGTTGACATTAAAAAATAAAAAAAAAATTATTTTTTTAACTCCCGAGATATTGTATAATAACGTGAGACTGCCTGCTTTAAAGAAGAAATATTTGAAAGCCACTGCCACCACCATACCAACGCCATCAAAAATATTCGTTCGCAGTCTCTACTCTGTTTATGGTGTGAAACAAAGTTTAGGTTTTTTCCACCACAAACTCTACTACACCGTCGTATTCGTACTGTGTGAGCATGTGTGTATTTGAATTTGTAGGTTTGTATTCTTATTTTGGTTAAAACCAACAACAACAACAACAACATGTCGTTGTTTGAGTCACAGTCACATAAACAAACAAATTAAAAAAAAATAAAAAATTAAAAAAAAAACACCATGAAACGTGAGTTTGAATTAGAAAGTCTATGAACGATAGAATTTGCATAACATTAATGCGAAAGAAGACACAGAAAAACAGAAAAAGAAGCTCAAAAAAGCAAAAATAGGCAGCAAACAAACAAATAAATTTTCAAAATAAGTCCCACACATACATATATTATAGAAATACATTTTTTTGCACAAGAAAAAAAGGCAAACAAAATAAACACGAATAAAAAAATATACAAAATTAAATACAATATTAAATACAAATTTAAATTTAAATAACAAGAACAACAACAACATAAGAAAGTGAAAATAGACAGCGAAAATTATGGCCCCCCATAAATGTCAGAAAACAAAAAAAAAACAGAAAACAAAATCAAGATTCAAAATTAAAACGAAATTCCACAAAAAGACATGCAAGTATTACGAAATAAACGACGACGAGTGAAATCTAAATTGCTGGCTTCTATTGGAAACTAATTCAGGTCATACTCGTATCGTTCGTTACATTTTTTTAGCATATTTTGTGAATTTTGTTTACAACACAATTTTGAATAAAGGAATGTAGAAGAAGGTAAAGAAAATAATCGAGAGAAACCCAATCAATTTCGTAATCGGAATATTGTGCATGCCGCTGTAGTCTAGTGGGTAGTATGTTGGCTTATTAGATGTGAGACCATGGTTCAAACCCCAGGTCATACATCAAAACGAAAATATGAAAACATATTTCTTCGGTGACTGCCTCTCAGCAAATTTTTGGCAAACATTTTGAGCGTAAAATAATATTCCCATGAAAAAGTATCTCAGAAATAATCTGTCGTTTCGAATCAACTTTAATCTCTAGGTCCCGGCACCCATGTATAAAAATTAACACACACAACATAAGTGCTGTCAGAAGCAATCCTAACTGAAGGGTTGTAATGATAAATGCTTGTGATAAATTAGTCTACGAAAAAAAAATTTTGTTCGGAGTCGACTTTAAACTGTAACTACCGCCGTTCATGTATCAAATTAAAACACACAACATGGGTTGTGTGAGAAGCTAGGTCGTAATTCTGCCTGAAGGGTCCTAATACCGAATTATGTATGTATGTATGTAATTCGTGTATGCTTGTGATACCTTTTTCTGCGAAATTAGTAGCCAAGAAGACCTGTATGTATAGCATTCTTCTAATGGCAATCGGTTTACAAAATTCACGATAGAATTACAGCGAGATGAATGCAGCAATTGGAAAATTTCATTCACCCTAACATTCATATAAGCCGCATAGACTCTGTTTCCACGAGGGCAATGAATGCTCTGATAGCATTGCTCCAAATAATTCCAAAGTTAGGTGAACTAAATCATGTAACTGCACCAGTGTTTCAACATGTTCCACCGGTACAAGAAGCAGCCCTAAAATATACAGCAAACAGGAGCATGGTAACGCATACATATGTATGTACAGTGAGCGTCAAGAGAAACTGTACACTAAGGATAAAATTCTAACAATCACTCAACTTTTACCACTTAAGGAGAGTGCCCAAAAAAATTTTACAATATTTCGAAATTGTTTGTAAATTTTTTTGTTTAAATTTTAAAAACAGGCAATGAAACAATTTTTAAATAAAAATAACGGTAATTTATTAATGTGTATATTTTTTAATGTACAGTTTCTTTTGCGATCACTGTACATACAGTATTGGCATCTTGACTTATGTATAACCCTTCCTGTTTTTTTGTTTACATGGCAATTAAATTGGATTCGATTTGGTAGCTACATGGAGGACACTTCTTAAAAGATAGGCTCCCATTTAGGCCCCTATGACACTGCAAATCCATATCCAACACAGAAAACAAACATTTCTTGTAGAAAACTATCCCCATTACAAAATAAACCTTGCTTGCCGGATTTTTATTTCAGAGAATTTCATAAAAATGTATTAGGAACCTCTACCTCTTCATAGCACAAATACATTCGGTGGAAATACAAATACATTCCTGCTCCTCCTCAGATCCACATCAACTGTAAAAGTCATTTAAAGGCAATTCAAAGACTATCAGCATACCATACAATATGAGGCAGTGGCCTATAAGAACCACAATAGTGTATTGAAAGGCCATGCTTTATAAGGAGAGGAGTCTGACAGTTGTAATCTTTTTATCCACATGAGTTCACCATAGCTCAGCATAAGCTATCTTACTGGCAACGATGTTGAGCCTCTCTATAAGAGGACTGGAGAAGAGCCAGTTTAACTGAGTATATTGGAACACCAATGCCCTGTCTAGACAATAAACATTTGAAGGCGGATAAACACACGAGTATTACTTAAGCACAACCCGTATAAAAAGGGCAGGATCAGCCAACAATAATAGAGCGTGGCAGTTTCACGAAATTTGGTATGTTGGTATTAACAGTAGTTTAAGCTGTTACGCCATGTCCTATAATTCCAAAGTCCTCCTCAGTAGCACCTGCTTGGTTGGAAACTTGATTAATCGAATTCAAGTAAAAGAAAAGTTAAGAGATGTGCTCCCATAAAAATTAAAAACAAAGTTTATCAAGGGGCAAAGATGAAGTGAGTGCTAAGGCAGTAGAGTGCTAGACAGTAGATGAATTAGTGAGCAGGGTAAAATCTTTCTGTGGAGGGGGAAGAGATCGTTAGAAGGCTGCTGCTGAAGGAAAGAACAGATAGAATGGCAGAAACTATTCTCAAATCAAATGAGTTTGAGGAAATCTAAACTTTTGTTATTTAATTGCAATAAAAGGAGGCTTAATTCACGCATCAGTCTAACCATAAGTAACCTGAGGTTGTATGGAACACTAATTCAGATTGGACATCATCTCGAAACCAAATATCTAGCTTCAGTGATAAATAGTCACCAGAACACTTACTTAGAACCTGAGACAACCAAAAAAGTTTTGTCTTCCATTTAAACAGTGCCAGACCACAAACAGCTTTGAAGATTCATCGAAAAATGATTGCGTGTATGTACATAGGTAGGAAGGTAGGTAGAAGTGGCAGCTTTGATACCAAAAGCTCACTTGAGTACGCATAGCGAACCGTTGTGACGTCACAGATAAACTGCATGCGGTTTGAAAGTTTTTATGCATCAATCAGTACAGCCTGGTTCTTGCACAATTTGACTACTAATCGTTTTGGTGTTTAAATAATCCTTTTGATGAGAACAAAAAATCCAGAAGAAATGCAGTGACTTGGTAGAGTTATGAAGATGACTGAAATCTGGCTAAAGATCATGGACAGAAAAGACAAACTAAACTCAAAATGACTTGTAGAACCCAAACTTTTAATTCTAAGCACTCGTTTGATTTTACTCAATCTATGGTTGTATATGATGAGTCATGTAACTTGTGATCCACGGAACCATAGTTCCACTCAATGATTGCTATTGCAAGAATGATTTCTGCTTTCAATTTTGGTACGTATAAGTTATTAAAATTAATACTATTCCAAGGTTATAAACGATTCAGATGATAGACCAGCTGTTGCGTTTATATTGTAAGCAAATATGGTTCTTTTGTCTGTAAATCAAACTTTTATAGGAGTTTATTTCTTTAGTAAGAAATCATATTTAAAACCTTTAATTTGATTTTAAAATACAACATCCGTTTAAACGTCTTTTATACCCGGCATACACAAGAAAAAAAAGGAACGCAAATAAAGAAACATTTTCTATGGAAATTATCTTTTATTTTTTGGGGTTTTAAATATTTTTCATTCATGGTGGTGGTAACATTTTCAATTCATTGCTTCTCTTGTATCTGTTTAACATGCACGCATACCACACAAGTATTATTATTGTTAACAATGACAGCAAATAGAAAAAGAGGCAACAATGGTAACAACAGCAGCCTAAACAATAATATCCAACAACAATAACAACAACAGCAATAATAATATCGACAACACACATGAATAAGTATGAATAAAATTATGATGATTGTCGACAAAGAGCAACAAACAGAACAAAAACAACACACAATAAAATACATACATACATACATTTATTTATACATACATATATACATGTATGTATGTACATACATGTTCACATATAAATATATAGAATAATACATCGGGTATACCATGGTATTAAAAATAAATGTATGCGGCTATCCATGTTTCTCTTTTTTGAAATGGCAATTCTAGGCTGGAAAATTTTATAATTGTGTAGACAAATATACCATCATAATGAACATTATTGATGATAATAATAATACTTGATAATGATCATTATTGTGGCAAGTTTTAACATCATTATCATTAACGCCAGCATCATTATTATCATTATAGTCATTAAAAACACACACAACACTAACATGATTGTGATTAACATTGTCATTGTTAAACACAAGCAACATAAGCAACATAGCAATAGTAACAGCAATAACAACAGCAACATTGTAAATTCCAACAAATAAATATTTTATACTCTCATATTAAATAAATTCATACACTCTACACTTACACATACACACACAGTCATACTCAGTATACACTCTTCTACATTCACTGTGTTTTTATATGACTGCGTGCCGTACAGTTGTTTTAAGGATCTGTTGTATACCGTTCAACTGTTGTATATGTGAGTGCGTGCTTGCATACGAGTATATGTATGTATGTATGCTAGTGTGTGTGCGAAGTTTAAATGGCGTAAATGAAAAAAGAGAACCGGATGTTGTTTATTGTAGCAGCTACAGTTACTGTAGCTATACATAGTTTTTGCTTGTAACTGTAAAAAAATGCTTCTAAAGTGTGTGCTCAACATAAATTAGACGGATTTTTAATTAAAAATAAATGCTGTCATACTCATTAACTGTTCTAAAGCAAATAAAAAAAGTGTTAAAACGTGTGTAGAAATAATTTCTGATGACTGTTGTTGAAGAAATACCAACGCTATAGAAATTCAATGTTCGTCCGGAGTATGTATAATTAAAGCTCTGGGAAAACATAGCAATAAGGCAACTCAATATTTATACATTTAAGCACTGTTGTCTTGCGCATTTAAATTCAAAGAATTTCTTATTCAATCTTGTAACTTACAACACGGGTTTTTTCGGTAAACTTTTTGGTAGCATAAGACTTCTACACACCATACCCGTCTTACATAGCTCCCGACAGTTGCTTTCACATGTTCTGTTCTAGATCTCGGAGTACCATATGCCTCCAGGCTTCTAGCGACATTCTTGTGCCAACCTGTTTCAGGCACAACAATTAACATTAAGTTTCTCAGTTTAGTCAGTCCAGTTTTTTATGTGGGTGGCAGATTCTTGTCGATGTATGACCAGAATATCGTGTATATGAGTCTGGAATATTTACAAATGAAAACATGTGGTTTCTACATACCGCGTAGAGGACTTACCCCACACTTCGTTTAATTCCTTTGGATGTATGTAAGGTTCTAAATACTGTCTTCAGTCTTTTCAGTGATGCTATCACTTTGCTATACGAATTCGACTAGTCAATCTCAAAGTATGATCTGCTATGTGCTATTATTATTACTTGTTTTTGTTGTCGTAGTCTGGTAGCTAGCGTGTTGTCTTATTATACATGAGGCCACGTTTCAAATCCCAGGTTCTTCAACAAAACGAAATACAAAAAAATTCATTTCTTCATCGACTTCCTCTCAGCAGATTTCTGGAAAAACTCTCGGAGTAAATAAAATTGCCATGAAACACGTCTCAAAAATCTGTCGTTCGAAGTTGACTTTAAACTGTAGGTTCCGACAATCATGGATAAAATTAGCACATACAAATAATTGGCATGAGAAGCTTGGTCATAATCCTTATTGAAAGATTGTAATGAACAATTATATACGTATGTATGTATTATTATTACTATCGTACATAGTATACGATAGTATTGCTTTCAATCTACATATACAGAGTATCCCTTCAATGTTTCTCCTAATCCTTTTGCCCTCACAAACCTCAGAATGGTGTTCGGTGTAAGTGAATAATTTCTAAGGCGCATTAACGTCGCCAGATTCCGAGTATTCGTTCTGTTAATTAATTTTTCTTATCACAGAATTCAATATTCTGAACCTCATTAAGATCAAGTACTCTCTGTTTTAGCCTATTCCTGAATCTCTTCTTACAGGAATTGCCCAAAAAAAGCTTAGAAACGCTGTTTTAAAACCATTTGGCTTGAGAACTTCCTTCGCCTGTTTTCATATTTTTTTTTTCGTTTTACAAACATTTCTGTACACTTTACAAAAGGATTCTGGCACTATCGGCTGGGAAACTCCTTTCGCTCCCCTCATTTATAAATTCGTTACCGCGAATTCAAACGTGTCCTTGCTGATAAGCTGAATCTATGTGCCTTACCTAGCTGATACGCTTTGGTCTGAGTGGTCCATAATACTGTCGAGTCAGCATTCTGTGAACTGAACTCAACTGGTCAATAGGTGGCTGCACTGTCATACTGTCCTCTTGAACTTATTGTTGAAGTTGAATTGAGAGTATCTAACGATGGCATAGATTTATGCTTGTATGATACTAGGGAGTTTGCTCCATTGGTTCCATATATTTTAAATTATAGGATCAAACACCCGCTCCCTTCTGGTATATCCCACTATTTCACTATCTCTCTGTCTGTCTTAAGAGAATATGCATGTATGACTGACATACATGGCTTATTTGATCAAGACCTCTAAACACACTCCCTTCTGATATATCCCACCATCTGCCACTGGCCCATCTCATACCACTGAATCGTGGCTCTCTCTCTCTTTCTCTTAAAAGAATATGTATGTATACATATATGTGACATCCAAGGATTATTTGATCCAGACCTCCTTTACATAAAGCACACTAAATGACAACAAAGTAATCCCTGATACCCCTGTGTCATATTTGCAATTAAATGTTGCCGTCATCAGTCTTTTCAAAATGATAATTTAAGCCTTTTTTTCCCATGTGTGGCACATTTAGATTAATTCGAATGAAATGAATTCAAATTATTTTTAAGGGTGATAAACAACTTAAGGCAGACGGACAGACAGACACACACAATAAGCAGTCTGTAGTTCCTTTTT
Organism: Sarcophaga carnaria; assembly: GCA_958299815.1. Lineage (NCBI taxonomy): Eukaryota > Metazoa > Arthropoda > Insecta > Diptera > Sarcophagidae > Sarcophaga > Sarcophaga carnaria. The sequence goes on from OY283153.1 coordinate 12,830,961, forward strand.
GAAACTATTTATCTGTGCCACATAGCGTATCAAACTAACAATACTTTTGAGAATGGAAGAGGAAACACAAGAAATTAAAGATTAAAAAAATATTGGAATATTTTTCTAAATTCCTTGGATACTTTTGTCTACAACCCAAGTGTCTTTATCTGCAATACATTAGCAGCAGCAGCAGCAACAGCAGCAGTAAAAGTGGAAGTAGTAGTCGCAGTAAGTCTTTATGATAAATTAGGTTTTTTGCAAAATACTTTCGAGCTTTAAATACTACCGCATTCGTACTAGTACGCATCCTTCCATCCATCCCCTCTCATCACCGTTGTTCGCATAAATATTTTATTTTTATTTGTTGTTCTCTCTGTTATGATTGTGTGTAGCATGATAATGACAACGTCAATGCTATGTACGAGTACATAATACTGCGCCATCATTTCCGTTATGGTTTTCAATGCCTCTTTCATTGTCTCTCTCTCTATCTCTCTGCATTGTTTGTTCGTAATGATAAATGATTCTTTTATTATCGAAGAATATTACAAACACACACACACGCAGAATGTTTATTTAAATACACCGTATTTATGAAATGACATACGAAATGTGTATAGAATCCCTCGCCTGCTTGCTATTATTATTGCTCAGGGGCTTATTAGAAAGAATGAAAGAATGAAAGAAGATTTACAATATAAAACGCATTAAAGAGTAACCATTTGGAGGAAAGTAAAAACAATCACAATAAAATTTATACCCTACACTAAGCACATGACAATATAAAAAGACTTTCGTTTTCGTGGTCACGAGAAGAATGGAACTTAGCTTGAGACTGACGACGGCTATGCTTAATTTCTGTACTCTACAGGGCTATCAAACAGCTTAGCTGAGGTAGTAGTGGCAGCCTACTCTGTCGACTAACTTAGGCCCCCCGGTCTGCTATTATATACACAAAGGAAGTATTTCTCATTGTCGTCAGACGTCTGTGAGTGAGAGTAGATCAGTAACATCGTCTCATCCCTACAATCGCAAAAGCATTAGCAACATCCTACGTCAAAAGCTGAGTGTGTGTTCCTTAATGTCCTGTAATTAGAGAGTCAAGCATGGTCACATTGCTGCTATTTATCTCCCCGATGAACTGTTAAAATAAAGCCATAAATGCCTATTAATTAGGCAGTAAGTTCAGGTCATCTCTTAATGAGAAGGTATGGTACTGTAATGTTTGGGCAACAAGGATAACACAGCAGTTGATAGGCAGCTAAGGTCGAAACTAAGCAGACATTTACAAACATTGACCACATCAGTTGTGTCCCTTTATCCTCACTTAAAACTAAGGCTTAGTGTAGGGTACCTGTGCTATGACACGGCAGATCTACTCAGTCTACAAGCATATAATATTCATATAGTATTTGATGTGACTACTGATCACTTCTGCGTTGAAGACTAGGTCTTCCAGATAACATCTAGAACGTTGAGGCTATAATCCACTTATTAAGTTATTTTTCATAGTCAGCAAACACAAAAAGGCTCCTTTATATCACAGTTACTCTCTGGGTTTGTTTATTGCATATTGAGTTCATCCCAGTATGGGGAGAATATCCTGTAAGCTCCAGGCTAAGATGTTTGCAATCAACAGGGCATTGGAGGTGTGCTGATAATTGATTTCGGCAGGTTATGAGATAAATATGTATGTACGTATTAAGGATACTGATTGAAGATTATTGTAGCTTAAGACTGGTTTCAGTCTCCAAGTAGGCTCACACAAAAATCTCGAACAGGTACTGGTAGTACTGTTCTGGCAATCAGGGGTATTGTAATATAGAGTAGAGTCAATACAATGTTCAGGCCTAGTGAAATGGGCGGTAAGACCTCCCTTGATCACATCTTAAGGCTGATTAATTGAGTGACAAGACGGAGATTGAATATTACACAGCGGAACAGGATGTATTGCAGACTGGTCCAGACTTAGCCGTTCAAGAATGGAATTACTACTGAATCTGTTAGAAACTTGACATGTTATTTAACTGGGCTAAAAGAGTAATGGCCAACGTGTGAGATATACAAACATGCATACATAAATAATTGGTCCTTTAGTCAGGATTATGACCAAACTTCTCATACCAATTATTTGTGTATGTTAATTTTATACATGAGTTGCAGAACCTACAGCTTAAGGTGACAGACAGATTTTAGAGAAACTTTTCGTGGCAATTTTGTTTAACACTCAGAGTTTTTGACAGAAATCTGCTGAGAGGATGTCGCCGAAGAAATATTTTTTTTTGATCATATTTGGTTTTGTTGAAGATGTCTAACCTGTGGTATGAACCTGGCCTCACGACTAATAAACCAAAACACACTACCAGGTTTTTGTGTTAATTTTTATTTATGAGTGGCGCAACCTATAGTTTAACCTTGTCTTTGAACTTTTGCTTTTCTGGCAATTTTATTTTCTCTCAGAATATTTGCTACTAGACTGCTGACAGAAAGTCGCCGAAAGCAATACGCCAAGACACCACCTACTAGACTACGGCGACTTGTGAGATATACTCAGCACTTATTTGAGCACAGTTTGTATTCTGTTTCTGTGGCTGAAAAAGGAGGAAGACCCAGCATTCTTGAACGGAGTTTCTTTAATGGCGTTCTTCTCCTTTTCATTGTTTACGCTGTTGCTTTTAAGGTACCGACAAGGGATCTTTTCTGATCTATGGGTGCTAGCCAGCGCAACGCGAACTGGTTAATTCCTATTATTTTTATAACTTATGAGCTAATCTGTCTGTGACTGGAGCAACTCATTGCCAATGATATTCCTGTTGTAGTTTAAACAGCATCGGTGAGTACAATTAAATTGATTCATTGGCTTTAAACACTGCTGTAGTGACAACTGGCTCTTTCATAACATCCAAGACGGTTGAGATCACTTCATTTGACTCAAGTGGACATTGGAGATCACTTCATACTCTTTTTCTACTCATCATAGCTTACCAAACTTACTAAACTAAAAACTTGCGGATGTCTTAATGCCCCAATATAGAGAGTACAGCACAGTTTCTTAATTTAAATAAGGAAGCCCAAGATGGGGTATTGGCGAATATAGGGAAATTTAAAAGCCAACATTTTCTTCGATACTCTAATTATTTGGCTTAACAAACAGACTAACAAACGATGACTATTAAAACGTCTCACGACACTGCTTTAATGAGGAGGTAACAATACAGTTTTCACAATTCAAACATAATAATTTTGCATGTCATTTGCTTTTGTTGTCTGTTGTTGTTGTATGTTGTTGCCGTTGTTGTTGTTGTGTGTTGTTGTTGTTGTGTGTTGTATTATAATTTAAAGAAATTAATTTTCCAAGCATTATCATGGCATATTTAGCCTCTTGTTCAGATAATTGTCATCATAATGGCTATTGTTTGAATTGAAAATAATAGCACACTGGCGGTAGTAGTTGTAAATATTGCTTTACGATTATGATTCGAGGATGGTGATGGTAGTGGTGATGGTGATGGTAGTTGCTACACTATGCCATGGATGGCTTCGAGTCTTTGTTTTCTATGTTTACTAAGACTCTTTGTGTGTGTGTCATAACAAATTACAGAAATTATAAATCAAATCTTTATGGTTTTCATTCGTTTGTTTCATTTTCAAAACTCTTGTGTTTTCATTTCATTTTCTTTTCATTTTTCTTTGTTTTTCCTCTGTTTTATTATAACAATTTTCCAGTAATTTGTATTTGCCTGTCATAGTTGTTGCTGTTATTAGTTATTTAAACTTTTCTTTTTTTTTAATGCATTTTAAGTTAGAAAATGAACGAATGAAAGAAAGACAGAAAAAAACATGAAAAGAAAATTTCGCAAACAACCGCAACTAAAATGGCGCAAAATTGTCAAGTTATGATGTGAACAACGAATGCAATTCAATAGTTTATTGCTACCAACAAATCCATTAAAAAAAAGAAAAAGGAAATCTCTGCAACAACAAAAAAAGAGGAGAAAAGTTATTAACCTTTAAAAGGTTTAAAGGTATACAACTTGCACAACAGTGCATTGAGCTTTATGGTAGTTTCACTTCATATACTAGGCAAACTAATTCGTTTATTTCACAGCAAATAATGTAAACGTTTGCCAGCTGTTGGCAATACCTTTACAACATCCGCAGTCTTTATAGCAGGATATGTAGTCCAACCTAAGATTGAAACAACTAAAGCTCACGTAACCGGTGTGCAATTTTCCATTTTATGACGTAGTTTTCTTGTGCTCAACATTATTAACCATGAGCCGCATGGAATTTACATTTTTTGGTTATAAGGTGACACGGTTTATTGCCATCCTTCTTGCTCCAGCCTGCGCTCTTTATTTATGATCAATATTTCACATCTAATCGAATGAAACCTTCGAGGAATAGAAGAGAGAAAATTTTTGTATTGATCAGGATTTAGTAGGTCCTGAGTTTAGTTTCTTAAAGAGGAAAATTTTGTTCTTAATAGGATTCAACTTTCCTTAGAGGGTTAAATATCTACAGGTCACTTTAGATCACAAGCTCTGGTGGAGGCGACAATTGTGTTTTACATCTGCTTGGTGCTGTAGCCAAGATCTTGAGTCTTTGACTAATCATGGTATACTGACTCAATCCTGCCGTGGTGGCACTAACCTTGCTTTATTGTGTTCATGTCTGATGGATGGTGTGCACCAATGCTACTGCTGACTGATACACAGAGTACTCAGGAAGATAGCTGAGCTGATCTCCAGTGCGCTCTATTCTACTCTAACCAAAACATTATTTGCTACACTCAATCACGACGCCTCTGAACTCCTTTTAAAGTAGAGAGCTGAGTTGGTGACAGTAAAACTTAATGCAATAAAATTCTAGCTCGAACTGGACCTTTGACATGTTACTATTCGGGGAACACAAAGACACATGTGGGTCGGTTACATGGCTCCTTATAACTTCTTCAATATAACATTCGATTTTAGGATTCCAACAGAGGACGTTTCGTATAAAGATCAGGATGGCTCCAAGATGTGCGACAGGTTGGGCTGTGGTATATCTATTAAGTCTGAAGATTAAGCGCAGGATCGCTCTTGCCAACAGGTGCTACTATGGTCTCAATAGGCAATTGAGTAGCAGACACCTTTCTCGTACGACAAAACTCTGCAAGACACTCATCCTACCCGTGCTTCTTTATGGCGCAGAGGCATGGACCCTGTTAAGAACTGATGCAGCGGCCTTGAGAGTGTTCGAGAGAAAAGTCCTACGTAAGATCTTCGGTCCAGTGCGAGTTGAGCTCCTCAACGACATTGGCGTTATACAGCGTATTAATATTCAACGGCTGCGCTGGCTAGGCCATTTCGTTCGAATGGAGGAGGATGCTCCGGCGAGACTGGTATTTGATGCGGGAATCTGCGGAAGTCGGCGAAGAGGAAGCCCTGTCATCGATTGGTGTGACCAACTGGCGTAGGCGCGCAAGAAGCAGAGGCGCCTGGAAGGATGTGTTGCGGCAGGCCGAAATCCGTTAAACGAGTTGTTATGGCCAATTAAGTAAGTAAGTATAGGCTATCCGATCACGTCAGCGCAGAGGTCACAGCTACTTTGAAAGGGTTGTAATGCTTGTTGAGTCGCCAAGGCTTTTGCAGGAACCTCATGTCGCATGTCAAGAACCTTTGCTGACATTACACTTGGCTTTTGGGAAGTCTTTTCTTCAATTAGATAACCCGTTGTGAGGATACATTTTCTTAGTGACAGACAATAGCTGGCAATGCAAACCACAAACTACAATGTGATCCAAATTTGTGACCAGATGAGTCGATATCTGGGGTGAGAAGACCAAAACGTTAACCATACTTGGTGGCACGGCATTTGCATACTCTTACCGATTTAGCCTTGGTAGGCTCTCATTTCGGCGGTCATTGAACGCATAAATGGTTGTACCTGAAATAATGTCCTTAATTACTTACTTAGTCCCTCGGTAGTCACTACTGCCGTTTAGTCAGAATTACGTTATATCTTCTGACACTAAACATGTTGTGTGTGTTAACACGTTGACTGCCGCGATAATTTTCAGAAAACTGGCCACGCAAGCCAACATTGACTTTTTGTTCTTTTCCCAGAAGCCATTTATCGATACTAGCACTGATATAATACGATTTTATTCGTAGCTACACAAAAATGGCAGGTTTAGTGAGTACGAGATAACTCGTAGTTGGCTCCCTAGAAGGGAACGTAATCTACGAGTTATCTCGTAGTCGGCAGTCAAAGTGTTAATTTTATCCGTGAGTAATAGTCGTGTCCACTCCGAACGACAGAGTTTTGAGAAACTTTTCATTGATTTTTTTTTTCATTTACTCTCATAGTTTTTCCCAGAAATCTGCTCAGAGAAAGTCGCCGAAAGTAGTATTGTTTTCATATTTCGTTTAGTTCGAGATGTCTGAGTTTGAACCACGGACTCTAGTCTAATAAGCCAACACACTATCTATTAGACAATGGCGATTATCATGAATATCCCGCTATTATTGCGAAGAGAGGCAATTACACAGGCACACGCGTTTTATTTCTACTTCTGACTAGTCCAGTATCGATAAAGGATTGTTCCAGAGTCTATTAAAAGTTACTAAAGTCCTAGTGACAGGTTAGGTTAGGTCGGAGTGGTAGCTCTGATATCAAAAAGCTCACTTGTGCACGCATAGCGGCAGGTTGTGATGCCACGAGGTGAACGCAGTTCCTGTACTGACCAAGTTCCACCAAAAATTAGGGAAGAGGAAGAAGTTGGTCAGCGCAAGGGCTGCAGTCCTAGTGACAAAGTACACGCATTTATTTGCAAGTCAGGCTTTCGGCCAGGCCCTCTACAGCTGTAGTTGAAGCCAACTATACACATCAACTGATTTCATATAACATTCTAATTCTTTCATTTTTACCTTCAACAACATAAACTGTAATTGCATAGCTATTCGATATTATCAGAGTTTTAGTGGTAAGAGCATCTAGTGACCCATTAGACACTACCACTTATGACTTATTGATGGTTACTTAACAAAGCATGTTTTGCTTTAAACCACCTTTAATTTTTTTATATGTTTTTTAATATGTTTCGTTGTTTATTATGAATTCTCAGCTTCTATTTATTTGATTTGAAAATCCCTCCATTAATAACGTCATCACTGCAGCCATTGTCAAAACAATTTTAAATACAAAAATTCAAAAAAAAAAACAAGAAAACTTTCTCTTTTAAATCAAATTTAAAGAAAGATTTCAAATTTGTTTAAATTAAATTGCTATTGTTGTTGTTGTTGTTGTAATATTTAAACTATTGTTTTGGAAATGAATAAAAGACGTCTAAGCCGAGAGAGAATCAATAATTTTTGTAAACCAAAGAAATCAAATGTAATTGTAAAGCGAACAAGAAACAATACAACACAGAGGTTTTCTTTTTTTTTGGTTTATTGGGATTTGCGTTTATTGGGATTTCATTATACACACATACAGGTACACACACTTACTTGAAATGATTGTAAATTTAACAATAAAACATTTATTTTATTTAAAAAAACACAGATTTGTTGTTGATTTGAACAACAGCAATAACAACAACAGCAATAAGTACAACAATGTTAATAATGACAACACAAAACCCATATAAAAGTTGTAATAAAAAACAAGAAGAAGAAAAAAAACCGACTTGCTCTGCATATTAAATACCAGAAGCTGTGTATTATGCTGCTGGCTGCTGACTGCTGGCTGCTACCAAGCAACAAACACTGCTGGTGTTACCACAATACTGCTACCAAGCATTTGCTCAGTTGGCAGTGTTTTCTCAAATAACCACCACCACCACCACCACCACAGCTCATAAGTAACTGAAGCTGACTGAATATATGTATTGTGTATGAAACTACAGGGTATTATTACTGTTATGACTGTTATTCGTATTTTATTTAAAATTTATCAGATTTAGAGGTACCCTATAGCGATAATGTACACCGGGTTGAAAGCTTTGGTGAATGGGGAACTTGATTTCATTGAAAAGTAGTTCAGATATGCAATGCTACGAACTTGAACTCTACAATAATTTGTTTATTTATTACGTAGAAAGGCTCGTTAATATCGTAGAAACAATAAGGAAGCAGGCAGGCTTGAGAGGAGCTTCCTTACCATTGATAGGACCTAAAGCCTTCTATAAAGTGGCGTTGAACGTTTAGAAAGATATGCTCAACGAAAAGGAAAATAAAGAGAGACAACTACTCTTCTCAAACCAATTGTTTTTGAGGCAATCGAAACTTTTGCTGGGATATTATAATGGAAGAAGGTTTGAGTCATGCATCAGACTATCAGAAGTCGTCGTAGTCTAGTAGGTAGTGCACGGCGATTTTAATGTCACCCCATAACGAAGCTAGATTTCGTAAAATTACATAATCTTGGTGACCAATCGGTGTCGCTGCAACTTTCAATAGTTCTTTCTCATGCAATCGTTCATAATGGACTGTCGCTAAGGGTTCTTCCAGCATCGTATTCAGAAAAATGCTAACGAAAGAGAACGCCAGACCAAAGAGTCAGTTTTTTAAGAATGCATGAAGAAAAATTTGTTGAAAAAACTGTGATTGAAAGACTATTGTCCTAGCACCCGCTCAGTATATCTACGAACTTGTGAAAGTTTAATGGATTTTATTTAGTACGGGAATTGGATTTTATATGGTCGTTGGCGCCGTAGTACAGTAGGCAGTGTGCTGGACATGAGGCCACGGTTCAAACCCTTGATCAGACATCCTCCAACAAAACGAAGTATTAAAAAATATTTCTTCGGCGTCTTTTTCGCAGCAGATTTCTGGCAAAAACTCTGAGAGCAAATAAAAAATTTCCATGAGAAAGTTTCTTAAAATTTTATCGTTCGGGGTCGACTTTAAACTGTAGGTTCTGCCACTCATGTATAAAATTAACACACACAACATATGTGATGTGAGAAACTAGGTTTTAATCCTGACTGAAGAGTTGCAAGAACCAATTATGTTTGTATTTATGTACGTATGCATGTACGTATTAGACTACCAAGAAATAACCTGAGGTTGATGACTGATCTTTTGATAGAGGGCTCTGTAAACTCTAAGTAGATCTATTCAGAATGGGGATTGTCTCGAGCTCAGCATGTGGATTCTATTATGATGAGAATAAAACAGCAAAACACATGGAACCTGTGGGGCATAAATGCATACCAAAAGGTGCATTCAGATGCTCGGCAGGCAATTGCTATAGTAAACACCGAACAGCATTATGTAGTTTGTCAGGACAATTGGTTTATAGGAGACATTGTAGGAATACCCTATAAAGATTCAGGGGAGCACAATAGATAATGGGGTAGCAATAGTAAGGCAGCTCTTCACTACTGCAATAAGAATGATACATGGATTAATACTGTTTCAGTATTGTGGCTGTAAGGTTTAAATTTAGGAAGTCAATTGTCTCTTCTGGGAGTCTGTAGGTTCACCTTTTATTATAGGCCATTGCATCATCACGCAACAAGTACTCATCATTTCGTTCATTATGAAAATAGCTTCTTGGAATATATACATACATATATAATTGATCATTACAACCCTTCAGTCAGAATTATGGACCTAGTTTCTTACACCACTTATGTTGTGTGCGTTAATTTTTATACATGAGTGGCGGGACATACAATTTAAAGTCGACGCCGAAAGACAGATTTTTTTGAGAAACTTTTCATGGAAATTTTATTTACTCTCAGAGTTTTTGCCAGAAATCTGCTGAGAGGAAGTCACCGAAGAAATATTTTTTTTTTTGTTTTCGTTTTGATGTCAGACCTGGGATTTAAACCGAGTCCTCACGTCTAATAAGCCAACACACTACCTAATAGACTACGGCAAATTCAAGATTCTTGGAATGGTGCTTGCAACAGATCTTCAATGATTTGGCTTTAGGTTTTACTGGCCTCATTAATGTCAGAAAAAAACTAACACAGAAGAAACAACCTTTAGTCGTAGTGCTGAGAACCTCTAAGCGTAGTAAAATTTTCTGGAGGATCTGTTCTGATTTAAACGGTCATTGAGTGGTACTAAGAATACCTTTAAGGGATACATTAGCTTATTCAAAGTCATGTTTGTTTTACTCATATTAGATGGAGTTTCGTAACTTGAAAGAGTGAATTCCTTTATTGCATTTGCCAGTTCTAGTATTGCATCAATCTACTGTAACAGAGTCATCCTTTGAAAGTCGATAAGGATCGTTATGTTCACTGTTCTGTTCAATGTTGCCTGTCATGTAGTATTTTATTAGTCTGCAGATTTACTGATTATTATTGGAGCATCAGACCACCAGACAGGAGATATTTGGAACTCACTTTGAGCTTTCTTCTCGGACACTGGGCTTTGTTTGCTGACGAACTATTTCTAAAGTAACGCGAGGTAGTAATAGAATCTTAAACTGAATACGTTTGTAGGGTATTATAAAGTTTCGTTTCTGTTCGATTATTTGCCATTTGTAAAGTTTCAAAGTAAAGTTTTCCCTGTGTGGTAATCAAAATATTAACCGTAGTTGCTGTAGCAACACACACACATACGAGTACAATAATATCTTGTGGTATCGGAAAAAAATCTGTAACTACGGCAACAGTAGCAATAATTGTAATACAACACACAGACACATACACATCTCACATCCTCATTTAGTTGCTGTTGTCGTTTCCTTTTTCTTACTTTTTCCATGGGTTTCGTAAAATTAAAATAAAATTTATGGGGTTTCCTCTGCTGCTTTGATTTTTTTTTTGTTTTTTCCTTTGGCTCGAATAGAAAGAAAGTCTTTCAATGAATGTGAGCGAGTCTTATGAGTGCAGTTTGGGAATTTGTTTGAGAAACAACAATTGTATGGAATTACAGCAAAAATGTGTAAAATCTTGTGGAAAATACGTAGATTTGGACAGGAAAAATTGTGATGTTCTATTGAATTTCATATTTTTTTTAAACAAAAGAAATTTTTTAAATCGCAATGTCGTGTTTAAGAAATTTCAAAAATATAATATGTTTTGACAAGAGGATTTCATTAATAAAGAGAGAGCGAGAGAGAGAGAGATAGAGAGAGAGAGAGAGAGAATTTTGAACCTTAAAATCTGACATCCCAATAATTATTAAAGCAAACTGCATGAAAGCATATCTGCGTGAAAGCATATCTGCTGCATTAAAGCAAAGCCCCCTTCCACACAGAAATCCATCGGCAGTAACAGCATGTCATTAATAAATAAAAATATATCTGGCGGGGCACAGGGGCTTTGGGTAAATATCACAAAGCACTACTTTCAGGCTTTACCAGCAGAAAATAACGAAAAGAAAGTAATTTATTTGGGCTTATAGCCATGGTAACAGCAACTGCCACCCTATAAAGACTTACAATCATACCCCATCACAGACTATTCAGCCATAGCATGTGCAACCACCCGGCAGCCAGCTTTAAATGTTTTTTAAATAGAAAGAAGCAGAATAAAGGCAGAGAAAAAAAGAGAAAAAAGAATATTTAAAAGCAACGTATCAAATTGCCATCTTGATAACAAGAATATTATCTTTTATAATTCAGTTACCAGAACAACAGAGTGCGGTACAACACACATGTTGGGATAGACAGACAGCAATAGTATGGGAGATAGATGGATGCTATCAGGGAAAAAGAAATTTAAACTGTTTCAAAGCAAATCTATAAACAACACGGAAAAAAGGAAAACAACTTTTAAACTGTGAGTTTATTAAGAAAGCCATCCCTGCATATAAGTTATCCTGATGAAAGGTTACGCATTAGATAAGTTAAAACAAAAATCCGAATTGAATTTAGTCCCTGTTACTGGCCTCACAATGTTAGCCTATGGTAAGAGAGAGAGATCACTTACTTACTTACTTAATTGGTCATTAGAAACCTTTAGCCAGGCCTACAACCTAGCTTCTCACAGCACCGTTGTTGTGTGTGTTAATTTTTATACATGACTGACGATATCTACAGTTTAAGGTCGATTCCAAATGACAAATTATTCAGAAAGTGTTCACATAGCATTTTATCTGAAACTGAATCGATTGGACCCCACAATGCCAAGAAGTCTAATCTGATTGCGGTAGGACCGATTACATGACTATCATACATTAAGGTTTGAGAAAACGATATAACGGTTGGAAGATTAGGTGATTTCGACTGTGATGCCTTTAGTAAACGAACTGAATGTGGTGTCCTCATCCATTGTTAGTTGTTGCTCTAACTTTCATTTGTAATGCTATGTAGTTCGGTGATATGTCTTTCAAGTACCTTGTTTTTAAGTTGTTGTGCTACTACGTTCTTGTAAGGACTTTGAGTCTCCCTTGAGAGTAGCTATGGGCAATATGGTATTGCTTACTGTTACCTATCGTGCCATATTTCACCGTTATGCATATTTGTTAATTATTATGGAGCATTAAAAAGTTAAAACACAATTGTGTTATTTTTCTTAACACCTCGGGACTAAGGAGCCACTGGTACTTGCTTTCAGTGAGGCTGTTTGTGAAGGGGCCTCTGTAGTGATTATAATGACGATTTCTGAACTTAAGCAATCTATGAGAAGATAGAATAATATTGTTCCTAATTTTAATCCTCCTCTTCATAGTCTATTCAGGAAGCAACCTGACCTCTGACTCAGTTAACACCAGCTCTTGAGAAAAATTATGTCTAAAGTAGCAAAGTTCTGCGCCGTTAAATCTCTGGCTATTTTTAGCGATGGTGCAACAACAGATGGCAATCCTATTATTCTAGAACCTAAGGAGACTGAAACTGGACACATGGAATTATAAAAAGAAAATATAAGGAAGAGAAAGAATAAAAAAGGAAGATGTGGAGTCATTTAAGCACCATATCCTGTTTGAAGTCGCTGTTGTTTAGTAGGTAGTATGTTGACTTATTAGACAAGAGGCCTCGGTTCAAACCCCAGGTCAGACAACTCTAACAAAACACAACAACAGAACTGCAACAAATATTTCTTTGGCGACATTCTTCCAGCAGTCTTCTGTCAAAAACTGGGCGTATGAAATAAACTTGCCATGGAAAAGCTTCTCAAAAAAATCTGTCGTTCGAAATCGATTTTAAACTGAAGGTCACGCCACTCATGGATAAAATTAACATACACAACGTAAGTGTGCTGACTGAAATATTTTATTGACTAATTATGTATGCATGTATCGTGTTTGGTGCCAGTGATTTTTATTGAAATCAGGGGCAACTGTAAGTAAGGACAGTAAAAACACACGAATGTTACACTTTTAAATGCGTGCTGTAGCTCATTGAACTTCAGTAGGTTAGATAGTCTCCGATACTGTATTTATGGCTTCGAATTAATATTCTCCTGTGATTTTTTGTATATGGGATCGCTGGTCGATTGATGTGTCTGACAGAGTAGATGTTTGGTCTGATAATTCAAGAAGAATGAAACTAGCCGGTGATATGGTGATATTTGTGCAGGCAAAACGGTTGTAGGATTTATTGGAATTGATTGCTGAAATAAAACTTTTCGAAACGAAAGTGTTTGATTGGTGCTTGTACCCTGTAACTCTACATATTGCAACGTAAAGGACAGAAGAAGAGACAAATAAATGCCAATTGGTATACGGAATATAATCCCTCTAATGTACCTTAAGTAACTAACCTTTGCATAAAGGACTTGATGTATTAAAGGACCAACTTTCCTTAACTTCTTCTTAACTCCCCATTTTCCCATTGACACACAAAAAGTACCAGTCTTGATACTTTTCTAAAAGTAATAGAAATAAAATTCAGTTTTTACAACCTTCCTGCTCCTTCCTCACCAAAATTACAATAATTTTTTCCAATCAAATGATAAGCTTTTCAAACACTTGAATACTTGACATCGTTTGCATTTAAATCATATTCAATGGGTCGTATCGTCTCATCTGTTTACCATAAATATTGTAGCAAAACCCCATGTCTTTATTTACATCTTTAGTGCAATCAGACAAACAATCACTCAGATTTTCTTTTTTGAGTTTTCCTCGTTTGCCTCTATGCGGATAACATCTGTATACCGTCGATTCCATAAAAAGTTTAGCCAAAAAGCATCAGCTGCCCAAAAACAAGACGAGAACTGCTTGCGTTTCATATTGTCTTGCAAGTAAAAAAAAAACAAATTCTGGTTTGAGATTTAAATTACATTTAAGAACCGTTCAGTCATAGCAAATATAGTTAAACGCACATGCACACACACACTTATTTTGAAACATATTCGTTCATTCTATTATTGTCTGTCTAAGTCAGTCTGTCTAAGTCAGTCTCGATGGTTTCGTTTTGCTAAAATTGCATTCAAAATAGTCTCTCTCTGGGTTTATTATGAAGCGTATCGCATTTATTGTTTGAAATTGATAGAGAATGAATGAAATGAAACACATTCAAGCAAGCAAGCAAAACTAAAATTATTTCTAAACAATAACCATTGCCCATGGGGGGAGGAGGTAAAGGAGGTAACGCTAGACTATCATAGGTCCCAATAACTGCTGTTGTTCTATTTAAATCAATTGTTTTGTAAAAAAAAAAACCTAGTTTTTGAACAAAAAAAAAATATGGAATAAAACGATGGCAACGACAATCGTAACGCAGAAAATTATTATTGACGGAAGCTAAATAGACTTAAAAAGGTACCCTATACCAAATATTTTCAAGGATGCTTGGATTTTCTAACATAATAAAGAGGATTTACTTTTTAGATGAGAGTGGAAGTCATTGAACAAGACTTTTTATACTTATACTCGCTATATTTTGACTGAAAATTTAGTTTCTAGGCAATAACAGATGGCAACTCTATTAATCTAGAACATTCAAAAAATGCCAATAACCTGCCTCATCTTAGTGCAAACAGAAACTACAAATTCAGGATTATTTTCAAGAAAGTTGTAAATTTGTATACAAAATAAGCTGCCTTCCAAATTGTTAGTTGCTTTGTGTTTGAACAAAGTATCGTGTTTCATAATGCCGCTGTACAAAATATATACAATGTATTCTATTTCAAAACGTTGTGTATTTTTAACGCAGTCAAAAAGCAATCAGGCATCGGATTTATAGTTTGATGCATTGTTTGCTTACTTTGCATATCCACATAGTTTATATACAGTAGTAGAACTGCATTCAAACTTTGTATTGATACATTTTGGAAGGCAGCCATACTGGTCATTGTAAGCGTTTAGCCAGGATCATAACCTAGCTTTGCACACCACTTTTGTTGTGTGTGTTAACTTTATACATGAGTGGCGGGACCTACAGTTTAATTTAAAGTCGACTCCGAACCACAGGTTTTTTTTTAGAAACTTTTCATGGCAATTTTTTAATAACTCAGATTTTTTGCCAGAAATCTGCTGAGAGGAAGTCTCCGAAGAAATATTTTTCAGATTTCGTTTGGTTGGAGGATGCCTGACCTGGGTTTTGAACCGTGGCCTCACGTCTAATAAGCTAACAGACTACCTACTCCACTCCGAACGACAGATTTCGATGACCTGTGGTTTACAATATCATAAGCAAATACCTGAGATTTTTCCAATAATTGCTGCGAAAGCACTTCTCCAATCTGCCGTTTAAAGTCGGGCTGCAGGTCCCACTGCTCATGAATAATATTTACACATGCGACCTAATTTTTGATACCCTACTTTGCAGATAAACGTATGCCAATAGAAACATTCTGCAAGAGTAAATAATTGCCAAATAAACTCAACTCTCAAATCTGCCGTTCAGTGATGGACTACATGGGATCTGTAGTAATTATATTTACAAACACGACCCATAAATTGATACCCTACACTGATGGTAAATATATTCCAGTGGAAGCATTCTGCAATGATCGAAATGGTGGATAGAAGAGTCGGATTCTGGCTTACACTGCCAGTGAAGTAACGCTGCTCATCTACTGCAAAGAAAATAGTTTTGAAACGAAACTGCAATACGTGGCCGAGCATTGTCATGATGGAAACTTACTTACACAACATAAATGGTGAGAGAAACTATGTCATAATCCTGGCTACAGTACTGCAATAGCCAATAAAGTAAGGTTAGGTGACGTCATATCACCTTTAGGCATGTTTGAAGTCAACTAAAATAATGTGGAGGTAAATTTCAAGGCAAGCAATTCGCACTAAAGAAGAAAACAATGGAAATTTACTTACACAACATAGATGGTGGGAGAAACTATGTCATACAGTGCTGCAGTGGTCAATAAAGTAAGGTTAGATGACGTCATATCACCTTTAGTCGTTTTCGAAGTCAACTAAAGTAATGTGGAGGCAAATTGCAAGGCAAGCAATTCCCACTAAAGAAGAAAACGATGGAAATTTACTTACACAACATAGATGGCGAGAGAAACTATGTCATAATCCTGGCTACAATGCTGCAATGATCAATAAAGTAAGGTTAGATGACGTCATATCACCTTTAGGCAGGTTTGAAGTCAACTAAAGTAATGTGGAGGCAAATTGCAAGGCCAGCAATGCACACTAAAGAAGAAAACCATGGAAACTTACTTACACAACATAGATGGTGAGAGAAAATATGTCATAATCCTGGCTACAGTGCTGCAATGGTCTATAAAGTAAGGTTAGATGACGTCATATCACCTTTAGTCATTTTCGAAGTCAACTAAAGTAATATGGAGGCAAATTGCAAGGCAAGCAATGAACGCTAAAGAATACAAAGAAAATGTAGACTTAATATACGATGTAATATTTTAAAACTCTTGTGGTAAAAAATTCAAAACCTTGAGACGACATACGTCATCTGTAATGAATTTTTATGATTTTGAAGTGTAGCGCAAATCTTTTTTTTCTGTGGCAGAGGGGTAATTGTAAGCCATTGTTATAAAAAGCTTTACGAAACCAATCAATTGCTGTTTGATTCTCTTCTATAAAGAACTGGAAGACGAAAAAAAAACTTTTTAATTCTTTTATTTACCCTGGTATTGTTGCCATAGAAAAATTTCTAAAAGACCTTTTGTAACCAAAATACACAGAGTACAACTCAAAAACTATACAGACAATCATAATTGAAATGGTACAACAAAAACAAAAAGAAAACAATGATTCACAGCAAAACACAGTTTTGTATACCAAAACGCATAGACATTTGAAACTAATTTTTAAGTCAAACTGGCTCAAAACAAAAATTTCTGTAAAATCATAACATAAAATGGCAATACAGTGGACATTACGATAACAATAACAGAACCTAACACCACTTCCAAACATTTTGTTATGGTATATGTTATCCAGGTCTTACTGTAATTGAAAGTAAATTTTCAAATTTGTTACGAACATTTTAAAGTTTTAAGTGCCTGAAGGTGAACAAAATTTTCAGTGTCTGTGACTGTTTGTCTGTTTGAAATTTATGAAACGACAAAATCTTGTAAAGTTATAAACGTTTTGTTTTGTTTAATCGCTTAATTATACCCGGCATGTAATTTATTTAAGACAAGGCCTACTTATTTAAAGGCACGCCCAGCTTAATTTGTTTTTTTTTTTCTTTAATTGTTGGTTTGTAAATGAAACATGAGAGATTAAGTACTTACCAGGGTACTTATTGTTTTGAAATATTTATTTAAGTACTGTTCGTTGGTAATTTCGTTTACTGAACGAATGCAACATAAAAAACATGTTTTAAACTGGGGTTTAAACTTTCAATTGGTTTTGACATGATGTCTGTCAAACACGTTTTTACTTCTTTTGCTGACCTCATACCTACCGCCTACAACAGATGGTTAGATTCTGGTTTCTGTATGTACGTAAGCCGGAGTTGAAACAAAATCATTTTTTTCTAAAAGTTTTATCAAGGAATTCTTAAAATTTAGCCCAAAAAGTCTTTTTTGGATGGATCCAAATGGTAAAGGGGCTCTTTACAAATAAACACTTAAGCACTTGATAATTTTCTTGTTATTTTCAATACACTGGGAGCACTAACTTCCTATTCAGTGGAATATCAACTTGTGCTAGGGACTGCTTTGGTCTTGTTCAACAACTTGGTGATGCGAACAAAGTTGTAATTTGCTGGGGTCCAGCTCATGCTTAACAAAGAATGGTTCATGAATTGGCTAAAAATGAATATGCAGCAGACTTTACTGGCCAGTAGCCTTATTGTGAGAATGACAGGGCAGAGGTCAGTTAGAGTGAGGACTGCTAGAGGCACTCTCTCAAAAGCGCACATTAAGATGGTGCTCAGGGACGGCCTAAGACCAGACGATTAGAAAGGCGGAGGGCAAAAACTCATAGGTTTCTTGGCTGCTATCCCCCACAGGTTTTATGTCCTGGCTAAGACAAGGTAATGACACACATATTGTATGGCTTAGGCTAAGACCGGATTGCAAGTTATTAAGAGCGGTCAATATATGTTCATATCAAATATTTTATGACGTTCGGAATCCAGTTTAAAACTGTAAGTCCAGCCACTCATGTATGAAATTAACACACACAACATAAGAGGCATGAAAAGCTAGGTTGTAATCCAGACTGAAGGGTTGTAAGGACCAACTAAAAATGAATGAACGAACGAATGAATGAATGAATGAAGGAATGAGTGAATCAAATATTTTCTGAACTGATGTGAAGTAGAAGTTGCTGAAAAAAAGGCATTCGTCCTCTATCTGTCTATTAACATAACGATTGAGTAACATAGAGCCCGTAAAGGATATTTGTTGTCGGGGTAATACCTTTCGCATGCATTGCATTGATATTTATTGTACAGGAGTGATCATTTTATCCATTATTCCCGAATAAAGTAAGACATACTCATTAAGAAGTGAAGCATATTCCAGTGGAAACATTCTGTTTCGACCTCAACAAATGATACCCAGAAGGGCCAAGTTCTCAGCTATACTTCGGCTGCGTTAAAACATTTCATCCCTTGGTTCCGAAAAAGTTTTTGAGCGGAGCCAAGCGTTGCCATTAAAAAAACATGATCCCGTGCCTGGTTGAATTTTCAGGCCAGTTTTCCGTCAATGCTCGCTTCAAACGTATTAATTCAGAGATTCCTGCGCTATTCTGATACGATTTAAGAAGCTAAGAATAGATCACTCCCTTCTGATACCATCAAATGCAGAACTTTACCTGGCTACAATGGATATTCTGCTTGGCAGTAGATTCTGCTTGAAGCCCTCGCTTAGTATACGATTTCTTGCGCTTGGGATTGTCCTAATGAACCAAGTATTCGTTCAGTGATAATTTGTTGCAAACCCGCAAATCAGATGTACAAGATCGTTGTTCAACTTCTCTTGGCTTCAATTCATGTGGCACCCAATTGAGTTGCTTTTGAATGAATCTGGGTACCTTTAAACGCTTTCAAGTGGCTGCTTGAGTCACCCCTAATTATTATGGAAACTTTCCTTGCGTCTGCCAAGAACCTTGATCGAGTAAGGTTTGCAATTTCTAGTCTTCGAACTTTTTTCACTGTGATATCAAACTCAACATTTTTGAAACGAACAAATCACTCGATACACCGCGTTTTGGATAGAACGTACTCACCAGAGGTCAGCAATGAGTAGATTCGAATCATACTTATAATTTCTGATACTTATACGCATTCATTATTATTTTAATATCATACTCATACTACTCACATTCAAAGTTTGAAATACTCATGGTTCTCATACTTAACAATACGCAGGATGTTATAGATTTCAACTCTCCATGAGTCATCACAAAATCACAAAATAAGTATGATTCGCGTACGAACACTACAATACTCACAAGAAGGTTGTGTGTTTGCTCTGCTTATGAATCTGAATGAGTATGAGGCGTATGAATCAAACATATTTCGAATGTTATGAGTTTGATGTCAACATTGTACTCATACTCATTGCAACTTGTACTTATAAATCAATGTTGTAGTGAGTACGAATGAATCAAAGTAGTTGGATTTCATTACTGTTGACTTACTCATACTCAAAATTTCATGAGTACTTATGAGTAGCGAAAAAGCGATTCATTGCTGATCTCTGGTGCTCACCACATAATTCCACAAGTAAACCACAAGCAAAGTGGGTCAAAAAACCTTTCCGGAAGTAATGTTTTTTGTTTGGCACCTTGAAAAATTTTCCATTAAAGAACTTGAGCTAGGAATTGCTCTCTCAAATAACGTATAGATCATAGATATATGGTGGCACCATCTACCGTGAATGATTAATTATCCAAATTCATGAATAATTTATTCAAGACATCAAGAAATTTCGCTTTAAAACTGATGAGTAGAGAATTGGGTTGGTATGTGATCATACAGCCGTGTTTGCTTGCTATCGATAGTCTGATCTGTGATATCTGATATGGGAAGCTTAACAAATTTAAATGTTGAAGTGAGTCCAAACATGAATTTTGAAGTACTTTCGGTGTTAAGTAGATGGAAATCCAGAAATTACATTCGCTAGGCTCCAACTCTTAATCTCTTCTCATGCGCTTAATCCACATAAATGAACGAATATTTATTGTCTACGATTTTCAAAACCATTAAGTTCTCTTGTAATTCATTTTGTCTTTTTATTTCTTTTTTTCTTTTTTATTTATTCGTCAATAATTTCATTCAAAAACTTTTCAAAATGCCATAAAAATGTTCATGATTTACGTTCACTGGCTGGCTAGTATTTAAAAGGAGGGCGAGAAAAACGAAAACAACTGAAATAATTAAAAACTTATTCTTGTTGTTGTTGTTGTTGTTATTTTCTCATAAAATGTCATAAATTTACAATTAAATGCCAGAAGAAAAAAAAGAATGTATTTTTGTAATATGGAAAGACCCACGCATTTTGAAAACAGAAATCCAAAAAGACGATGAGGAAAGAACCTCTTCTGCTGGCTGGGTGGGTGGCTGCTGTGTAAAAGAAAGTCTCTTGAATTGTGGATTTTTTTTGCTAATTTTATTACAACAAATTATTCCAGGGGTTTTTTTCTTGTTAATATGGAGACCAAAAAATATTTAAAAAAATGAAAAACCCCAGAAACACATTCGAATAAAAATTTTGTGTTTAAAAATGTTTTTTTTTCTTCTCTTTTTTTTCATTTTAATGTGGCCATAAAGCCAAAATCATATATAATATTTTAATTTATTATGCAAATAACCTACAAATTTACAGGAAAACCTAATTATTTACACACAGAGATATAAATTCATTACATTTCACACACCGGACAGGGGAACAGTTTCAAAGAAAAGTTAATAAACTCAGGTAATTGTGATGAGCTACACAGTAAGCTTTGTAAATTAAGCAGGGTTTGGTAAATTGTATGCAAAATTCATATGAGATTCTTGTGGTTTATCTGTAAACTTTAACTATCATGGGTGAGGCGCAAAGACCGTATTCGATAACACAATACAATTTCAAAAAATGTGTTGTTTCCAAACTGCAACACATGGTAACCCTGTTATCGTAGAAAGTGCTATTCTCAAGCAGCTTTAATGGGAACAGCTTAGTATCAAAACTGAACAAACTAAAGAAAAAACTTAAGCCATAAAAGGCTTCTTAATGGAATTTATGTGAACACACTGGCTTTCAATTATTGTAAGCCATTTCGAATGAGCCAAATTCATGTGAAATTCTTGTGGTTTCTCTGGATACTTTATCTATCATAGCTGAGGTGTAAAGGTCGTATGCGATAACATAAAACAATTTCCCGAAGTGCGTTGTTTTAAACTTCTACACATGGCAACCTTGTCGTCCTAGAAAGTGCTCTGCTAGACCAGCTAAAATGGAAAAATCTTAGTAACAAAACTAAACAAAGCAAAGAAAAGACCTAAAATTACAAAAGCGTTCTTAATGGAATTGATATGAACACACTGGCCTTCAATTATGGTGAGCAATTTGGTATAAATTCTGAAAGATTTGCATACAAAGTGCAATAAACTGTGAAACAATTTTCTTAAGGACAAAACATCCTAAAGTTCTTAACATGAAGCAGATCGCTTTGGCACTCAAGCATAACCTCAAAAGGACATTTCAACTGCAGACGGCGAAAAAAATTTAAAGCATCATTAATTCCTTACCATAGTAAGTCACCACCTGACTTACAATAGGACGATTCTCGAACGCCCCAGCAGATAATGTATGATCTGGAGTGGTACGAATTTGGTTAACTTAACACAACAGTAGTCGCCATAGACTAGTAAGTAGTATGTTGGCTTATAAGACGTGAGGCCACGGTTCAAACCCCAGCTCGAACAACACAAAATATAAAAAAAATATTTTTTTAAAGACTTCTTCTCAGCAGTTTTGTGGCAAAAATTCTGAAATTAAATAAAATTGCCGTGAAAAGTTTCTCAAAAATCTGTCGTTCGGAATCGACTTTAAACTGTAGGTCCCGCCACTCATAAATAAAATTAACGCACACAACATAAGTGATATGAGAAGCTAGGTCGTAATCCTGACTGAAGGGTTACAACGACCAATTATGTAACACAAGGCTCAACACAGATAATCAAATGAAAAATATGGAAAATAGCATCCAAAGGCGCGAAATCAGGCGATGTACTGGACTGTAAAATTGGTATATGTGTAGCTAATCATCAAGTAAAGGTCGGTCAGGCTACAGAAATCTGTAGAAACATCACATACACCATTGTGGCACAACAACATTGTACGAAAAATTGCTAAGGTATTCAATGACGATTGTGATGAGCAGAAAACCATGGGTATATTACCACTAAGTAAAGGCAAATGGAGTCCAATGATTAGAGCCCTTACGAAACACTACGCTTTACTTGTGCATCTCAATCTCCTGGGCGTGAAAGATAATAATGAATGCAGGACATGCGAAGATGGCATTGTAATGATAGTACACATATTAGATCATTTCCCCGCTTTCGCAGGCTGCTGATCAAAATATTTTATGAAGGCTACTACATACATACATACATAATTGACCATTACAAGCCTTCAGTCAGGTTCAGTTTCTCACACTACTTATGTTGTGTGTGTTATAAATGAGTGGCGGGACGACTCTGAACGACAGATTTTTGAGAAACTTTTTCATGCCAATTTTATTTCAATCTCAGAGTTTTTGCCAGAAATTTGCTGGGAGGCAGCTTTTGAAGAAATATTTTTTTCATATTTCATTTATTGTTGGAGATGTCTGATCTGGGATTTGAACCGTGGCCTCGCGTCTAATAAGCCATTACACTACCTACTAGTCTACAGTGATTTCAATGGAGGATTCTATGCCAGACCTAACTATTCTGAGAGGTGTAGACTCGAAGATTTTAAGCAAGTATTGACAGGACAAGGGCTTCTAACCCTACAGACAATAATGCCGACATTATGGCTCAAGTGTATGTCAACATGCGTGAGTTTTTAAAGCCCTATGGTTGGTATCATCCAGAGTATGTACAATCCTACCCACCTACCACATTACTTTGTTTGTGTCTTCGCTAACCCAGCTTTGCAAAATTTGAATCATTCAAAATTTGGCTTTAAGCAAATTTGAAAAAGTTTTTAAAACGTTTACAAGTAGCATCGTAGGGTGAATTAAAATAGTTTCATATTACACTCTTCTTATTATTATTTCATTCATATGCCTCAACTCTTTTATTACTTCTTTGATTAGTTGGTTCCAGAATAATAGGGTTGCCATTTTAGGATTTACTAACAAGCTGTGTCTATTGCCACTTTTTTAGTGCAGCGTACCTACAGGTTTTTTGTTTTTTTTTTTTTCTTTTTTGTTTGTTTGCATACTCAATCCCTTAAGGGACACATTATAAGTTGGTCAGCTGCCAACTGTGTTACAGATTTTATTTTCACAATGAATTTGTTGGCTGCTGTTAAAGCCATTTAATTAAGGTTTTTTATATCATTTTCCCCTCTCCAAGACCACTTTGCATTCACTATCTCTCTCTTCGTTTAGGTTTAATTCATATTATTTTACATACCAAATAAGAGAACAGTTTCTGTAGCAAACAAAGCAGAACATGACTGTCAACGCACAAAATGGTTATTCGGACAGTCAGACAGTCTGTCAGTCAGTCATTCAGGCATTTAGTTTGATATTCAACCAGCATGATAAATAATATTTACCTGCAATGAGAAAAAAAGAAAAAAGAAAATGGAAAAATTAAAATAAAATGAAAATGAAAATGAATACGATTTTGATTCTGATGCTGATACTGAAATAAAATTATTTCATAATTTTTAATTGTATGTTTAAATGTTAATTTCATTCTTTGTTGTAGTTGTTGTTTATTAAAACGAAAGGATATGCTGCCATTATGCTGTTATTTTAATGGGAAATTTAATAACGAAACAACAGAGTTGGGTGTACAGTCAACCCTCCTATAACGCGGTACCCTCAGAACGCAGTTTCCATATAACGCGGTGGACGGTTTCAATGGAACACGCTACGAATTAGCCTGGTTTGTACATTTAAATCCAACTTTCTTATAGCGCAGTTTCCATACAATGCGGTACGCACTCACCGCGTTATAGGAGGGTTGACTGTAGTATTTACCTTCGCCGCATAGCTAGCTACGTAGAAAGTAATTTAATATTGACGATTTATGCAGTAAATAAACTTATTTAAAGGCATACATACATACATAAATAATTGGTTATTACAACCCTTTAGTAAGGATTACAACCTAGCTTCTCACACCACCTAGGTCTGATCCTGTCACTACTTCCTTAACCCCTTCGAGTCTACTCCTCTAAGAATAGTTAGATCTGGCATAATATCTTCCAAAAAAATTTCTGATCTCCAGCATACGACGGCGGCAAAATGACCTAACAGGTGTTCCATTGTTACGCTGTCCTCTTCGCATATTCTGCATTCATTATTATCTACTACCACGCCTATGAGATTAAAATGTACAAGTAAAGAGGGCTGTTTCATAAGGGTTCTAACCTTTGTACTCAATTTGCATTTATTTAGTTGTAATATACTCATGGTTTTCTGTTCATTACGATCTTCTCTGAATACCTTTGAAATTTTTCCCGCAATGTTGTTACGCCACAATAATCTACGTGTCGTGTCCATCTATTCGTGTAGGCTAATCAACCACTACATGATGACTGGCTACACATATAATGTGTACTGTCTGTCCGTTTTATAGTCCAGGTTATTCCTTGATTCAGTGTCTTTGGATGCTATTTTCCATTTGTTTATCCTTGATGAGTCTGGTGTTACCTACATAATTGAGCATTACAGTACTTTAGTCAGGTTTACAACCCAGCTTATTACACCACCTATCCATTTCCTACTTCCTCTCTTTTTCGCTATTTCCTTTATTATCCTCTCCCCTTTAGGACGTCGTACAATGGGTTACCTGGACCTCCGCGTATTGTACTTGTCTCAATTGGCGTTCTCTACATTGAACCTAAATCTTCTCACACCACTTATGCTGTGTGCGTTAATTTTACATATGAGTGGCGGGACCTACGATTCCGAACGACAAATTTTTGAGCAAATTTTCATGGCAATTTGTTATTTACTCTCACAGTTTTTGCCAGAAATCTGTTGAGACGCGGTTGCCGAAGAAATAATTTTTCGTATTTCGTTTTGTTTGGATTGAACCGTGGCCTCACGTCTAATAAGGCAACTCACTACCTACTCGTCTACAGCAACTTCAATGGAGGATACAATGTCTGACCTAACTCTTCGGAGAGTAGTAGACTTGAAGATTTTATAGAAGTATTGACAGGATAAGGGCTTCTAACCATACTGACAATAATGCCGACATTATCGCTGAAGTGTATGCCAACATGCGTGAGTTTTTAAAGCCCTATGGTTGGTCTCATCAAGAGTACAATCCTACCTACCTATCACGTTAATTTTTTGTGTCTTCGCTACCCCAGCTTTGCAAAATTTCAATCAAACCTTTAATAAAAATCAGCGAATGACGTCCTAGTCAACACACTACCTACTACACTACGGCGACTCCGGACATGATGTTCAATATTTATGTCAAGGAATATAAGATACGTATGACTTCTAGGGTATATACGATTTGATATTAACATCGAATAATACTGAACTGGGATATTAAAAACATAATCTCAGCTTAATGTGTACATTGCCTATTATAGCCCATATGAAACCATTCAATTAACTACCCCCCTTTAACCCCTTTAACAACAATTTTTATGTTCATCTTGTCTTTGTAAACAATTTTTTTTTTGATTCTTAGATTTCCAAAAAAAATTTTAAATGTGCCATTAAAAATTGTACCAGTACAGTTTACTGTACCCCATGCAGAATATTTAAACTTAAAAAGTGTATGAATTTGTGCTTTTTTCTACGTCAATATATGTATACGATATGAGTGACTGCATTACATTTCTGGTTTTATATTTTATGGTTTTATAGACAAAAAAAAACAACAAAAAAACGTATTTGAATAGAAAAAATGTACAAGTAACACCAACAAAATAAAGTAATAAATATTATGTGACTGGATAATACAAACTTACAGGGTAAGGAATACAATTTCTTTTTAACTCTTTGTAGGAAAATGTAGTTGGTATTGTGTTCAAATCTTAGTTCAGACATCTTTAACAAAACGAAGTTTAAATAAATATTTCTCTCAGCAGTCTTCAGGCAAAAACTCTGAGAGTAAAAATAGAATTGCCATGAAATGTTTCTCCAGACGTGAGGCCACTGCTCCAAACCCAGGTCGGACTGCTCGAACAAATCGAAACATGAAAAAAAAATATTTCTTCGGCAGCTGCCTCCCAGCAGATTTCTGGCAAAAACTCTGATATTAAAATAAAATTGCCATGAAAAGTTTCTCAAAAATCTGTCGTTCAGAATCTCCTTTAAACTGTAGGTCCCGGCACTCATATATAAAATTAACGCACACAGTGTAGGTGGTTTGAGAAGCTAGGTTGTAATCCTGACTGAAGTATTGTAATGTCCAACTATGCGTGCAACACCAGACTCAACACGGATAAGTAAATGGAAAATATGGAAAATAGCATCCAAAGACGCGAACTCAAGGAATATCCTGGATTATAAAACGGACAGACAGTACACATTATATGGGTAGCCCGGCATCAAGTAGTTGTAGGTCAGTTTACAGGAATAGGTGGAAACGTCATGTAAATTATTGTGGCGTAACAACATTGTGGGAAAAACTGCAGAGGTATTCAGAGACGATCGTAATGAACGGAAAACCATGAGTATATTACCACTAAATAAAGGCAAATTGAGTACAAAAGTTAGAATCCTTACGAAACACCCTTCTTTACTTGTATATTTTAATCTCATAGGCTTGGCAGATAATAATGAATGCAGAGCATGTTAAGAAAACATCGTAAGAATGGAACGCCTGCTAGGTCATTTTGCCGCCGTCGTATACTGGAGATCAGAAAATTTTATGGAGGATATTATGGCAGGCCTAACTATTCTGAGAGGACTCCAAGGTGTTAAGGAAGTAGTGACAGGATCAGTCCTTCCTAAAGACTGTCGTCCGTGCTTCTTTATGGCGCAGAGGCATGGACCCTATTAAGTACAGATGCAGCAGCTTTGAGAGTGTTCGAGAGAAAAGTACTGCGTAAGATCTTCGGTCCAGTGCGAGTTGGCGATGATTTCCGCATCCAATCCAATAGTGAGCTGTGTGAACTGCTCAACGACATAGACGTTGTACGGCGTATTAATATCCAGCGGCTGCGCTGGCTTGGCCATGTCGTTCGAATGGAGGAGGATGCTCCGGCGAGACGGGTTTTTGATGCGGGAATTTGCGGAAGTCGGCGAAGAGAACGAACTTGCATCCGTTGGAAGAACCAAATGGAGGAAGCCCTGCCATCGATTGGTGTGACCAACTGGCTTAGGCGCGCACGAAGCAGAGGCGCCTGGAAGGATGTGTTGCGACAGGCCGAAACGCCGTTGAACGGGTTGTTATGGCCAATTAAGAAGAAGAAGAAGAAAGACTGTCGTTCGGAATCGACTTTAAACTGTAGGTCCTGCCGTTTAAGTATAATAATTAACACACGCAAGATAAGAGGGTTGTAATAACCAATCATGTGTTATGTGTGTACTTTATCCTTACCCTGTATTTTAATATTATATGTTCGGGGTTTTTTCCTTTTATATGTATAAAAAATCATGCAATCCCTTTTGGTTTATAATGTGTGGTTACATTTATCATAATTTTTAATAGGATACAACAGCAACAACAACAATATTTTACATAAAAATAATGTCTGTGCATATTTAGAAAAGAAAAAAAATGTAAAATTATGGTATTCTTTATACCAAAAACCTAGTGCGACTGAGTATTAGAAGACACAATAAGAGCAACAACAACACCCAGTACTAAATACATTTTCCATAAATTTTATTAAATTTTCTATTTTGTCTGCGGTAGAAGTGGATCATCAACATACTGGCAGAGAGAGTCTATAAAAAACATTTTATGTAAATTGAAAATGTTGTTGTAAATTGTATTGTACAAAAACAAAAACACGAGAACAAAAATGGGGAGAAAAACGGGAATAAAAACAAAATGGCAACACAATATCATCAACAGAATGATAACACATTTTATATATGAAAACTTAATGGATTTCATACAAATTACATCATAAATAAGGAACAACAACAAAACAGAGGTTTTTTTCTTCTGTCATATATATTTCCACAAAACTTTTTTCACACTTTATACGTTGGTTGCCTCACCAACAATATTTTTCCCTTTTCCTTGTTCGATTTTTGTGTGTCATTAAAGGCATATTAAAATGGCATTCTAAATGGGCTTAGAATGTGCATCAATAACCCGGAGGAATACAAAAGCTAAGGCCAGAAAGGGGGAAGAAAATTCATTTTGAAATAAAATGGAATTTATTTAGAAAAATAGAAAAGAAAGAAAACACAACACAAAAATACGAAAATTATTATAAAATACACGCTGATGTTGAATGATATGTAAAGTTTGGCCGTATAAGCCAAGTGGATAAACGCCGCAACACTACTGACCCAAATATTTATTTATTCTGCTCCCTCTCCCCCTCTTTTCTATTTATATCTGTTGTTTCTGTTGTTTATTTGTTTAAAAAATATTTCAAACATTTGTTTGTATTCCTCGTATTGCTTAACATGAAAATCGAGATGAGAAAACTATTTCCCACCACTCCACTACAATTCAATTGAATTCAATTCGATTCAACTATTGATCTGCAAATGTTTATCAAATATTTAAAACATATGTTTTGTAGGTTTTTTTTCTTTTTTTTTCTAGGAAATCTATTTGCATTTGTAGTAAAAGAAATGAAAGAAAAATAAAAACCAAATCAAATGAAATATTTTAAATACAATCGCTTGGAATATGAATGAAGAGGCCTCTGCTTTCAACGATAAGAGAAAGAGAATCAAATGCAAATGTTTAATGGAAATAGTTTTTAAACGTAAAATCTCTAAAGGTATACAATGACTTTTAAGCACCCTTCATTGGATTCATTATATCCAGTTCATGCCAAGGAAATGAAAGCCAATATGATTAAGGGCTCAAAAATAAGTTAATTTTGAATACAATTCTTAGCAATGAGTTGGAATTTAAAATTCTTTTTCTTTCTTTCCTAAATCAATTCTATTCCTATGTAATCTTTATCTGAATTCTTACTGGCTTAATTGCTCATTACAACCCTATAGTTGGAATACCAACCTAGCTTCTCACACGACCTATGTTGTGTGTGTATATTTTATTCACGAATTGCGGGACCTACGGTTTAATGTCTTGTCTTTCATGGCTATTTTGTTTTATTCTCATTGAAGTCATCGACAGAAAGTTGTTTTCATATTTCGTTGTGTTCAGGATGTCTGAGAACCACGAGCTCACGTCTAGCAAGCAAACCAAACTACGAAAAGAAGTTTGGTCTTAATAACTTAAAAGCCTTCAGCTACTCTATACACATACATACATAATTGCTTACTACAACCCTTCAGTCAGGATTACAACCTAGCTTCTCCCACCACCCATGTTTGGTGTGTTAATTTTATTTATGAGTGGCGGCGCCTACAGTTTACAGTCGACTTCCGATCGATAGATTTTTGAGAAGCTTTTCATAGCAATTTTATTTTATTCTCAGAGTTTTTGCCAGAAGTTTGCTGAGAGAAAGACGCCGAAGAAGTATTTTTGCATATTATTGTTTTGCTGGGTTTGATCCGAGGCGTTACGTCTAAGCCAACACACTAGCTACTAGACTACAACAACTTCAGCTACTTTGTATCACAATGCAATCCATGGGATTAGATTTGATCCCCTTAACCGGGAATTACGTTACCTATTTCCATTAAATGAAACTGAGAAAAGATGGTGGAAAGTACTTGGACGAGTTGGTAAGTTTAGAGCGGTTAAACATCTTGTCTATGGATTTAGAATTTCAAAAAATTAAGAAGCTTCAATCCTCCAGAGCATAATCCATGCAGAAAATCATCATACCTTTGATCTACGAATGTCAATGGAGGCAGGTCTGTCAGAGCCAACTCTTGAGAAATAAACAAATAAATTCCGATCTTGGAATTCGAGGTGAAGAACAAAAGATTTCAAATAGCTCTCAAATAACTCACTACCATTAATAAGTAATCACTTAGGCAATGCAGTAAAGTTCTAAATGAAGTACAAAGGCTATTAAATGTCTTGTGAAATTCCTAGGACAGGTTGGTCGTAGAGACTTGATCAGTTTTCTGCAGGAAGTCAGAAGGTAAAAAGTACCTAAATGTCCTCCAGTACAGTAGATTAACTTGCATTAATAAAAAATCCTCACTAAAGAGCGGCAGAGAATTGGGCCTTCCAACAGCGACTTCCATGTTTGACAGTTATCAACCGCCATCTTGTTAAAGCTACTACAGTCAAACTAATTGTCATTTATTCAATCTTTTTTTTTACCATAATACTATGGAGGGATTAAGCTTTCAACAACACGTGCAAATAATAAAGTTGGTCAGTTGCCAAATACTTCAGATTTTCGTTCAAAAATCATTTTCAGCCATGAGTCCCAGTTCTAAATGAATGGGTACGTATATATATAACCAACATTGTCGAATTTGAAACGATATCAATCCACACGATATCCGAGAGCATCTAAAAGTATTCGAGAAAGTCACTGTTTGATATGGATTTTGGGCTAGCGGATTCATGGGTTTATATACTTCCTTGAGCACAACGTTGGTTAAGCCATCATTGCCAACGGCAAGCATTATAGTTCGATGATTATGAACTTATTTTGGCCTAAATTGGATGATTTGGCCATCCACGATTTTTTATTGCAACAGAAATGTGTTATGCGCCACGCAGCTCATGCCCCATTCGATATTCAGCTATTCAGCACAAGCGATATTAAAGTATGATCTTCTCACGTGGAGTTGTGGGAAACTGGGCCTTGAGATTGTGCGATTTAACCGCTTTTGAGTTTTTCATCAGGAATTTTGTAAAGCCACAGTTGTATGCGAATAAGCTACACTCCATAGAGCTTCTAAAAGTGAACATAATCCATGTGATCAGTCAAAACCAGCATGATTTATGTGGCAGAGTCATGGAAGGAGATTTTTTTTTTGTTTTTGAGAAACTTTTCATTGCCGTTTTATTCAGAATATTTTCTTCATATTTCGATATGTTCGCGATATCTGAGCTAGGCTTTGAACCACAGACACTCGTCTAATAAGCCAACAATTTAGTCACAGATTTTTTGACAGAATACTGCTGAGGGGAAGACTCCGACGAAATATTTTCTAAATATTTTCTAAATATTTCGTTATGTTTCAGATGTCTGAGCTAATGTTTGAACCACAGACTCTCGTTTAATAAGCCAACACAATACTTTTTTCCCTTAAAAGAGGCATAGAATGGTTAAACAAGACTTTGATATTCTGGTTTTTATTTTAATTAATGAGGCCACGGTTCCAACTCCAGGTCAGACATCTCCAATAGAAGGAAATATAAAAAATATTTCTTCGGCGACTTTCTCTCAGCAGGTTTGTGGCAAAATATCAGGAATTAAAATAAAATTGCCATGAAAAGTTTCTCAAAAATCTGTCGTTCAGAGTCGACTTTAAACTGCAAATTCCGCTGCGCATGTATAAAATTAACACACACAACACAAGTGGTGTGAGAAACTAGGTTCATAATCCTGACTGATGGGTTGCAATGACCAATTGCGTATGTATGTTATGTATGCAAATGCACCCAAAATATTTGTGTGTCAAAGAGAGTTGCAAAAATGTTAAACAATACATATGTATGTATGTACATATATTTTATAACATAATATAATACATGAAATGAATAATAGAACAGAACAGAACAGAAAAAATACAACAAATATTTAAAATATGTACACAATAGAACATATTGAATTAAAAAATACGAAAAAAATAGCATGGAATTCCTATTGGAAAATTTGCTAAATTCAATAGAAAATATGCAGAGAATTGAAAATAAAAAAATAAAAAACAAATTCAATCTACACGGCTACAATGAAAAGAGTATTCTCTCTCTGTCGCTCTGGTAAATTTATACAATCAAATACGAATTGTTTTACAAAATGACAATAAAACAATTTATATTTAAATTTCTTCTCGTTCTCGTTCTTCTTATTTTTTATTTTATTTTTTAGTTTACATTTCTTTTTCCTTTTACATCCTTGTTTCCTATTTTTTTTTCTTTTTACTTGATTTGTTGGCTTTGTTGCCGAATGTAAAAAAAAGGCAGATTCAGAGAAATTGAAAAATAAACTGGAATAAATGGCTTCAAAAATAAATTGAAATTGATTTGGAATTTGAATTTGAATTTGAATTTTCGGTAACAAATTTTGTATACAAAATATGCGAAATAATATTCGGAATGTAAATCCTTAACAAAGAAAAATGAGTTTGTAAAATGGAAGAGAATAAATAGATGAAATTTATGGGCGGTTAGGAAAATATTCCAAGTGCATGTGAGCGTTTTAAAGTGTCATACAAAGTTCTTATATATCCTATATCGCAATGAGGTACGTCTTTACCTTCTAGAAACGTTTAAAATATGAGCTTGTAGATTGCAAAGAAAAATAAAAATAAATTTGTGTTTAGTTTTAATCAATACGCTTCATTATTTGTACAATTCTATGTGCCACTGTTCACAACTTTATGTAAACAACAACAATTGCTTTGTTTGTTACACCCTTTGCATAAACAATAACAATTACTAGGCAATTATTCAACAGATCTTTGTGACGGCGCTCTTCAAACCACAATTACTCTCTTCAAACCCATCGCGTGTTCACACAAGACTGACTGAACTTCGACTACGCCGTTATGATGATACTCTAAGCATCTATAATGTCTTTCTTTGATAATTCCTGGTTTTGTTAGGGCACTAAAAGATAATGTTAGACCCGTTAAATTTACAATGGCAAATCAATAAATCACTGAAATGAAACAGACTTGTTTAGATAGGAAATCATGTTTTATATTAACGAAAACTCTTTTGAGATACATAGACTTTGTTTAGAGATTCTCCAATGAATTTATTCCTTCCAAAATTGTATATCAAATAGATAAAGCACATCAAGCTATCTCTGTTCGTAAGATGATCTTGAAGCTGGAGCCAAATCCTATTTTGCAGATTCATTTTTTTAGTTTTAAAAATAACGAAGAGCCAATTGGGAGCTAAATCGCATAATTAAAGCGTATAAGGAAGTTTCATTTTGTAAAATGTTTTCCTCAAATCACACTACATTGCTATCAAATGGCTGTCAAACATAGGCAAAATTAACTGGCAGATGCCTGTTGACAATAGCAATGTTGCCCTATCAACAGACTTTATTCCCTTTCATTCCTTTAAGGAACATAAGGCGCCCTTCCCCTTATGACTTTATTATCCAGTTTAAGTTGCATCAATCAGGTTTCTAAGCAGGTGACTGGTGTACTGCAGCAGATTTTAGGATGATGACAGGTCCATCTGTTACCTATTGATGATGAATATTCTTTAGGCTGAACTCTTTCTTAAGAGTTGGCTTTACCTGACCTTGCTTTAATGCTGGTAGTTGATGTTGTTCTCTTAGGAGGGCAGAGATCGCAAGGCTTTTTTCTGCTACCCCTCTTTGCTACAAACAGTGGGCTTTCATAAAGCATCTCCAATTTACACAGTTTTCTGCTGTTATTTTTCCATCTCTCCATGTAAGATTGTACTGCAACTAGTTCTTAAAGTATCATATGCCGTCAAGTGTTTTTTGCTTAGCTATAGCTACTTGAGCCTTAAGGATTCCACTTGAGTGCCATGCTTGTCCTACTTGCTGATGATATGACCGATTCACTTCCAATATTACCTCGTCGGAAAGGTTGTAGAGATCCATGTTGCTGCATTTGATTTTCAGGAACTTGTTGATGAATAGTTTTGGTATGATGGCGTTCAAAATGAACCAGGTTTCACTGCCAAAACAACAGAGTTGACTTTACAAATGTGTTGTTTCTTCTAAGCTTGGTTCGTCTGGATATTTGTGAATGAAAATGCCAATCTCGCCTTATTAAGCCTGAGCTACCTTTCGATGTTACAATACTGCGTAGATAGCAGAAGCTATTTACGTACTTAACTAGTTGGCCTTGTACTTCCTCAATTGATGATTGCAACCCTTAAGTCAGGACTACAACCAAGTTTTTACACCACCTATAATCCAAATGTTTTTTCTTGTAAAAGGGAAACAGAATGTAAATCGTCGTCGTCCAGCAGGTAATGTATTGGCTTATAAGATGTGAGACCACGGTTCAAACCCAACGTCAGACATCAAAGCGAAATATGAAAAAAATATTTCTGCGGCGACTTCCTCTCAGCAGATTTCTGGACAAAAACTCTGAGAGTAAAATAAAATTGCCATGAAAAAGTTTCTTAAA
Organism: Sarcophaga carnaria; assembly: GCA_958299815.1. Classification (NCBI taxonomy): domain Eukaryota; kingdom Metazoa; phylum Arthropoda; class Insecta; order Diptera; family Sarcophagidae; genus Sarcophaga; species Sarcophaga carnaria. The sequence goes on from OY283153.1 coordinate 12,865,766, forward strand.
ATTCTGTCGTTCTGAGTCGACCTTAAACTGTAGGTCCTGCCACTCAAGTATAATAATTAATATACACAACATAAGCGGTGTTAGAAGCTAGATCGTAATCCTAATTGAAGGGTTGTAATGATCAATTGTGTATGTATGCATGTAGTCTAGTATATAGTGTGTTGGCTTATTAGATGTGAGGTCACGGTTCAAACTCCAAATCAGACATAGCCAACAAAACGAAATACGAAAAAATATTTCTTTGACGTCTTTCTCTCAGCAGATTTCTGGACAAAAACTCTGAGAACAAAATAAAATTGCATGAAAAAGTTGCTCAAAAATCTATCGTTCGGAGTCGACTTAAAATCCTGTGTCCTGCCACTCATGAATAAATTGGACACACTATGGGAGTGATGTGAGAAGCTAGTTTGTAATCCTGACTAATGGGTTGAAAAGAACAGTTAAGTAAGTAATATCTTGTATATGATGTTTTGTTTAACTCTGCTTGATTCCTTTTCAGTTGTTGCCATTTTTCCGTAGGTTTAGGTTTAGGTCGGAGTGCTAGCTCCGATATCACAAAGCTCACTTGATTACTCATAGCGGCCCGTTGTGATGCCACGGGTGAACGCAGTCCCTGTACTGACCAACTTCCACCAAAAATCAGGGAAGAGGAAGAAGTTGCCCAGCGCAAAGGCTGCACATCAAAAGCACGACTTCCCTAAACTTGAAAACCAGCCAGAAAGTTTGATGAACGAAGCTATATCCTGGACATCAATGGATGATAGCTTCGTCAAGCTGACAAGAAATGGGGAGCCAAATAATCTGTTCCTGCACCTAACAAGAGACGGGCACTGACAAAGAAAGTGGATAACAGTCTCCTCTTCCTCAGCGGATCTACATCCACGGCAGAAGTCGTGAAATGGGAGCCCCATTTTTCCGTAACTTAACGAAAATAACGTCAAGTTGGAGGTAGAATTATTTCTTTCTCCCAAACTGAAGTGATGCAGGATGAAGTGAAGTTGGGTCAAACCATAGGATTTCTGTTGTATTCCATCTTTGCCTTCGAATATTAAAGACATAAACCATAAGTTCAATGTCTTCTTATTACAAATGTTGCATTTTTAATTATAATCCAAGCAGAAGTTAGTAAGGAAATGAATTTGCGAACAATAGGCCCACTTTTCTGTTAAAGGAGATAAGTTCGTGGTACTTTTTAAATCCCTTTTTGTATTTATGATTTGTAAATCGTTTTTCCCTATGCATTTTGAGCTGCTTGAAGAGCATCTTTTATTGAAAAAAAAAAAAATTCGCTGATCAACCATTTAAATCGTCAATAAAACTGTCAAACCTACTCTCAAAGCAATTTGAATAATTTTTTTTATTTGTATGTGTGTGTGTGTATAGAAAAACACAATCACAATTTCTATAAATTTGCCATTATTCAAGCCAAGTCAAGCCAGGACACGTTGGAGCAGCTAAAACTACTACAAATTCGATTTTCACAAATATTGTGGAGTGGATGACAGAGATGGCATGCAATTGTTGTAAGAGTTTGATTTTATTTAAGAAACGATTTTTCTTTTTTGTATAAACCATGTCTGATGATAATGTTTATGTTGTTGTTGTTGTTGCTGTTCTAGTTGCTGTTGTTGACGTTGTCATCTAACGCGGTTTACATGGATTCCATTCAAATGACATTCACTCTACTACGGTTTCTTTTGGTGTTGGTAGTATTGATGGCGGTGCTTTTGCTGGTGCCAGAGCTGGTAGTGCTGAAATTTCCAATTTCATAAAGAAAAAGAAAAAAGTTTTTCCTTTTCAAATGGTTTTGGATTTTTTTCTCTTTTACTAGGGTTTGCTTGCTCTTGTAAAAAGCATAAAAAAGTATTCAAGTATTGATAACCAACCAACCAACCAATGTCGATAAGAGGAGAGGAGCTTGAGTTTCACTCTCCTCTACGGCTGTATTACTTTGCCAGGATTTCATTCGTTTTTTTTTCGTTATTTTCATACGCATATGTTTGTATGCAACGACTTTGCGAACATTTAAAGGAAAAACTTGTAGTTTTTCTTACAGGAAATGAATCTCCGTTTCCGTTTTGAATACAGAATTTTTTTTTGTTGTTTATTGCGCCAGCAGCTCGTTTTTCATTTTTTTCTGAGTTTGATTTACATAATGGCTGCAAATAGTTTATAAGTTGAATGAAATTGTATTCAGGATTACAATTGTAATTTAAAAATTTATTCCTTTTTCTCTTGCCTTTCTTACTCGCTTTTCTTTCTAGGTGTCCTTTTCTTTTCTTTTCTTTTCATTATTTTTAATTTTCTTGCCATTTTTTTTCTTCTTTCTTTCTTTAAAACGCATTTCATTTGGTGGTAATGTGACGAGGGAAGTTTAATACAGGGATTGTATTTGCTTGGTATTGGCAAGGATAAGCGTTCAAGGATAATGAAATTTTATTGAATATTGAAAAACGTGACTTACGAAAATAAAATGAAACAAAAGCATACGGAAATGTTTTTAAATGAAGTTTTTCAAGATGAAAAATCAATTTCCACAATAGTTGTTCAGCTTCCTTTGGCCATTCGTTATTGTTTTTTTTTTTTTTGGAGCGTAATGGAAAGGAAATTTTAAGTGATTTTTCATTGAGTTCTTGCAGGAGAGCTCTAATGGAGTGGAATAGAAAACTAAGATGCTACTCAATAATGGTTTAGAGCTTAACATTTATTAAATGGAATTAAAGCATTAAAGCTTAAAATTTTTGTAGAACAGACAAGTAAATCCATGAAAAAGGTTTGCCAGGTAAGGATTTGTACAAATTACAGAAGATTCTGTCTCAGTAGCAGTGAGAGGAAGAGAGAAAGATCCTTATTACATACATAATATACATAATCGGTCATTACAACCCTTCAGCCAGCATTACAACCTAGCTTTTCACACCCACACCCATGTTGTGTGTGTTAATTTTATCAATGAATGATGGGACCCCGCAGTTTAATGTCAAATCCGAACGATTGATTTGAGATACTTTCCATGGCAGTTTTAGTAACTCTCAGGCGTTTTGCCAGAATACTGTTGTGAGGAAATCGCTCAAAAGAATTTTCTTTTTTTCCAAATTTCTTTTTTTTCAAGATGTCTGAGCTACATAGGGTTAGAAACATGTGCTCTCGTTTAATAAGCCAACACGCTGCCTACTAAGATTGACGTTGAATTTTCCCTAAAAATAAGCAGTTCCCACAAAGTATGACTGAGATTGGGAACACTCATTGTATAATGGTTATAGAGTTTACCTACAAACTTTCAAATATTTCAAAATTTTAAAAATTCTGAAACACATAACAGCCTTCATTTACAGTGGATAGCAAAAATCTTAGTACGGTAATATATTTTGACAAAACAAAGTCCCCACAGGCTTAATACTCTTGCACAAAGTCCCGATATGACTTCAAGATAGTATTTAGGAGATCATTTGAAAGAACGGTTACGTAATCGCTAAACCTCAAACAAAAGTCAACCGAAAAACTTGCTCATGGTGTCACCAGAAAACACTAAAAAGAACTTGTACATTAAATTCCAAATGGGTTAAATGGAGTGCTTGACCTTAAGGGATATCCTACTAAATACAATGAATAGCATTTTCATATATTAGGCCTTTGAATTTTAAATTTACTCAAAGTTCTACTTGGGGGTACCTATGGAGTCATCTGAAACTTTACCTAATTTTTCTCTTGTTTTATGAAAAAACATAAAAAAATTTTTTTGTTTTATAATAAAACAGAAATAAATTAATAAAATACATATCTAAACTATAAATTTTTATACAAAATTTTGGCTAAAACTCATGAAATTGCTAAAATATATTGCCGTACTAAGACTTTTGCGGTCCACTGTAGCTTCCAAATCATATCTTCAGAAGATCACTGAGTCGCTGAAGGGATATTATCAAAAACGCATAGCATTGAATGAGGAAAGGTCCACGTACATCCAATTAAAAATATATTTAGTTAAGGACACAATCACCCTAGGACCCATAGCAATACAGCAGCCATTTGCTTGTTTCGAAAAACTTGAACAACGAGCGTGGAAAAATGCACAAAAAAATTTAAAAAAATAGACAAGATTCCTCATCACTGTAGCCAATGCAATAAATCAATCTTTTTTCAGAAAATCAATGTACTTGGCAGCCCTGGCATCCTAGAATATGTCACAAAAAACTGAACGTTTTCTTGGCTGGAAAACGAGGGGGAACTAAAGCCAGATAGCAAAAGCAAACTGAAATCGAATTAAAAAATGGTTATTAAAGGAACTAAAGGAGGAACTAAAAGAATATTAATAAAGGGAGATTGTGTTGTGCAAATTCTGTAGATACACATACATACATAATTGGTCATTACAACCCTTCAGTCAGGACCTAGTTTCTCACACCAGTTATGTTGTGTGTGTTAATTATATGCATGAATGGTGGGACCTACAGTTTAAAGTCGACTCCGAACGACAGATTTTTGAGAAACTTTTTCATGGCAATTTTATTTACTCTCAGAGTTTTTGCCAGAAATCTGCTGAGAGGAAGTCACCGAAGAAATATTTTGATATTTTCGTTTTGATGTATGGCCTGGGGCTCAAACCCTGGCTTTACGTCTAATAAGCTAACACATTACCTACTAGACTACGTATTCTGTAGATAACGTGTGAATAAGTGTTCTAAAACTGTACTGATCTAGGTTATGGTAATAATTTCGCGTAAAAAAACAAAATTATTTTAACTAAGGGAGGTATTAAATAAGGTTAGCAAAGTCATTGTAAGTATAAAACTTGAACAGTGGCCAAAAGCTAAACAAAAGTTTAGTTGGCTGTATAGAGGTTTTAGATGATAACGTTACTGAAACAGTGGTACATGAAGTTTAGCTCAAATAGTTATTTCGATAAGTATAAATAGAGAAAATATTATCCAAAATGTTCTCCCTAGTCTAGTTGGTAGGGTGTTGACTTATTAAACGTGATGCCACGGTTCAAACCCAAAGCCAGACATCTCTAAAAAAACGAAATATAAAGAACTATTTCTTTGGGGACATCTTTTCTGCAGATACTCGTATATGGCAAAAAGTCTGAGAATAAACAAAAAATTGCCATGAAAAGTTTCTTATAAAAAATCTGTCGTTTGTAGTTGAGTTTAAACTATAGGTCCAGCCACTTATGTATAAAGTGGTGTGAGAAGCTAGATTGTAATCCTGGCTGAAGGAATGTAATGACTAATTATGTATGTATGTATGTATGTTGTTCAAAATGTGTATCCCAAAAAGGCTAGGTTAGAGGACGTGTACTTGTCAATTAAGACAAGTACAGTACCCGGAGGTCGAATTGATCCATTTAGGCTAAAAAATTATTAATTTTTTTTTCTTTGGCAGAGAGCTTTGCATGACTAATTTGGTACGCTGACTTTTATTATAGACTGTTTAAAATTGATTAAGTGGAAAACATGTGTTTGTTTGATTTTTTAAACCAGTAATTATGTTCTACGTTAGGATTTAATTGTAGATAAAAATTGTTTTAAAATGAGTTTCAGTTTTGTAGCTTTTGTTGAAACAAAAATTTGTTTTTAAATATCATTTGAAATAAAAATTTTTATTTACAATTCATAACCAACAACAACAATTACTCATTATTATGTGAAACGCGTTATTCTGTATTTAAGTTTCTAGACTCAAGGATTTTAAAGTCATTAACTTTCCCTATATTTAACAAAGAGGCGTTTTTAACAACATAATGGTGACCTCAATTTGTATTTCATTTTTTTATTTCAAACAATTTAAACAAAAAAAATAAAGGCTTTATTTGGTTTAGAACTTATTATACAGACATACATAAAGAATTAAAGAATATTAAAAGAAAAAATTATTACTTATTGCTTAAAAAGAAAATAATAAAATTTGAGTCTCATAAAAAAGATCAATTTATACAAGCAATTATAAGAGGAACATTTAATTTTAATTTGTAATAATCATCGTTATTATGATGATGACTGATACTTAATGATTATATTTTGTAAAAAAAAAAATCAAAGAATTATTCACACAAAATTAAATATCATTGAAGCGTTACCAAGCAAATCATAATCAACGGCTGCCGAATGCAATTCAAACAAAATTTAATTTTTTAAAATGAGTGTCGCCTCACAGTGCCCCTTTTGCAGTGAGCTGCAGCCAGTACTCTAAGCAGTTGTTGTTGTTGTTGTTGTGCATTAGAAAAAGGAAGTCGAAAAAGTTTTATACAAACAAACACCAGCCAAACCAAAAACCAATTCTTAACGAATTTTGTATTTCTCTTCCATGTTCAGTTTAATTTCATAGGCTTTCGTAATGGTGAGTTCAACCAGAACATTTATAATGATGATGTTTATTTATAACATTGATATGTACACGTATGTATATAAATATGTATGTAAATATGTGTGTTATGGCATCATGATAAAATGATTATGCTTTTCACATGAATGAAAACGATCATAAATTTTCAAATTAAATTTAAATTTTTCCATTTCTTTTTAACCGAAAAGCATGACCAGAACAAATGCTACGCAAATCAATTACCAGCCCAAGCAAACTATGCTACTACTTCAGTTTAGTTTGATGGCACCCCCAGAACTTGTATTGGAAATTTTTTAATAGTAAAGTAATGAAATTGGTAAACGAACGCACTACCATAGGTTTTTGGAGAGAGGAAAAAAAACAAACAGAAGCAGCTAAAATATGTAACGCATTTAGATGACCTCAATTATTAGATCGTTTGTCAAGACAAGGTATAAAAAATCGTTATTAAGCTTGTCAAATGCTTGAGCAAAAATGGAATTAATTTTCTATTTTCTAATTTACAGATCAAACAGCCATTGCCCATATCGTATTAACCCTAATACAACACAAGTATGTACGTACCAGAGATCAGCAATGAATCGCTTTTTCGCTACTCATAAGTACTCATGAAATTTTGAGTATAAGTGAATCAACAGTATTGAAATCCAACTATGTACTCTGATTCATTCGTACTCACTACAACATTGATTTATAAGTACAAGTTGCAATGAGTATGAGTACAACGTTGACATCAAACTCATAACATTCGAAATATGTTTGATTCATACGCCTCATACTCATTCAGATTCATAAATTTAGAAAAATACTTATAATATGTACTCATAAATGATTCGAGTGATTCGAAGCATTCATCAAAATTTACAGTCTTAGTTGTTGTTGCATTTACAAAAAAAGAAGAAAGAAGAAGACAAAGGCAGCAAGCAAAGCAAACACACAACCTTCTAGTGAGTATTGTAGTGTTCGTACGCGAATCATACTTATTTTGTAATTCGTGTATACGATGAGTCATGGAGAGTCGAAATCAATAACATCATGCGAATTGTTAAGAATGAGTACCATGAGTATTTCAAACTTTGAATATGAGTTGTATGAGTATGACATTAAAATAAGTATGAATGCGTATCAATATCAGAAATTATGAGTATGATTCGGATATACTCATCGTTTGGAATACTCATTGCTGATCTCTGGTCCGTATGTATGTAATGACGAGGAAGTAGAAGATATCATAGAACTTCTTCTCTATTCCTTTACGATATACAGGGGAACTAGAGAAGAAGTAGTTTAGGGCACTCGGAATTTTTATTGACAGGACATGTGTAATTATTTAGTGTGATTGTGTTTGAGTAACATCACCTAAAAGTTATCGATAAATGGCGGAATAAAGGAGATTGGTAGTACAATGGTGTCATATAAGAAGCATATGAAGTAAGACTTCTAAGGCTGAATGTCAATTTTATCAAAAGTAGTTTCTGTAGGGTCCTTGTGCTCCACCTCACCATGTTGCCGATGTGGGTGCATAAATCATTATCATTGTCAGAGAGCTGCCATATTAGCAAGCAGTCTTGAGAACTTTCAGGACCTTAAGAGCAAATTCTATACATTCATAATTGGTCATTACAAGCCTTTAGTCAGGATTACGACCTAGTTTCGTACATCGCTTATGTTGTGTGTGTTAATTTGTATACGTGAGTGGTGGGGCCTACAGTTTAAAGTCGACTCCGAATGACAGATTTTTGAGAAACTTTTCATGTCAATTTTATTTCCACTCTCAGAATTTTTGCCAGAAATTTGGTGAGAAGAAGTTGCCAAAGAAATATTTCTTTCATATTTCGTTTTGTTAGAGAATGTCTGACCTGGGTTTTGAACCAAGGCCTCATGTCTAATAAGCCAACACACTACCTACCAGACTACGGTGACTTCTTCTACTTCCTGCTTCTATTCCATGCCATATTTGGATCGTATTTACAAACTTTTTACGAGTAAATTCCTGCTTCTATTCCCTCTCCACTTTATTTCATCTTCTGCAATATATTTCTAAGACGAAAATGTCTACGTAGGATGCTTGCCACAATGTGAAACCTTTATTGTATGTAAACATATCACTTGTTTTAGCCTACTTCTGCTGCTGATGCCTTGTAGCTGGTGCCTGGTGCTGGTTATTGTTGTGCTGCTAACGTGTTCTTACTCATCACTTGTTGCAAACAAGTTTCTAATACCGTTAGGAAATTTTTTCCTGTTGTTTTTCGATTAGTATGTGTGTTCGATTTCTTTTTTTTTTGAAGCCAAGCCAAGGCAACATTTCATTTTATTTTGTTAGCATTTAACTTGACTTCTTTCTTTTAAACGACTATCTCATCTATGGCTAGTGCCTGTGGTACCTGTATGTCCAATGCCTGTTTTTCTGTGTTTTTTGCTGCTCGTTTATCGTTGTCGTTCTTTTTCTGTTTCTGTTTTCTATTCCAAATGCATCATAAGCGGTTAACTGGCAATTTCAGACAATTTATTTTATTTTTACCCCGTTTAACTTTGTTTATAAATCAAGCGTCTACAAAAAAAAATATTTAACAATAACAACAATAACAACAACAAGAAAAATTTGCTACAAAAATAACTCATGGATTTTAAGCAATAATAACAATAACAACAACAACAAAAGCAACAAATAAGAAAAAAAAATTAAAAAAAAGTAGGTAGTCTTAGAGACTGGTTCCACAACAACATGGCCAGCAATAACTGGCAGAATGAACGTACGACTGAATAGCAATCATGAAAATAGTTACAATGTATACACTTTATAGTCTTATTAATAGCATGTACACATGTATGTATATATGTGTACGTTTGTATGTATTTATGTTTGGAAACAAGTTGTCTTGCGTTGTCTTGTGTTGTCTTGTTTTTGTCTTGTTGTTGGAGTAGGTGTTTAACCGTTTAAAGATTGAGTCCATGTTTGTAAATGCGAATGAACGATTGAACGAATAAACGTTTTCAGCAACGACAACAACAAGTGACGTTATGAGTGAACGTTTAATTGTCACAATTTCTGATTTTATGACAGCGTGTGGTTTCTTTCAGCAAGTTTTTTTTTAATTTATTTGTTCTGCTAACTTGAACATAGAAAATGTGAACAAAAGTTTGAAAGTTTCATTAATGAAGACAACACAACCAAACATGGGTGTTAGGATAAATAGGTTTGCAAATCATTGTGCATCTATCAATAGGTATTGACACAGAATCGTGGTAGCTTCCCATACCACTTATGTCGGTTGTGTGAATTTTATACATTAGTGCCAGGACCTACAGTTTAAAGTCAAATCCGAATAGCAGATTTTTTGACAAACTTTTTCATGGCATGATGTTATTGATTTCGACTCTCCATGACTCATCGTATACACGAATCACAAAATAAGTATGATTCGCGTATGAACACTACAATACTCACTAGAAGGTTGTGTGTTTGCTTTGCTTGCTGCCTTTGTCTTCTTCTTTCTTCTTTTTTGTAAATGCAACAACAACTAAGACTGTAAATTTTGATGAATGAATCGAATCACTCGAATCATTTATGAGTATTATAAGTATTTTTCTAAATTTTCTGAATTTCTGAACGCTAGCTATCGCTCCTTGTATGGCCAATTCTGTTTTCAAAGCAACATTTAAAAATCTTACAAAAAACAGTAATTCCGAAATCAAAAAATCAAAATCAGTGTCCCTCGTTATTAAAAAAAAATTTTCAACCATATCAAGATGTAAAAAATGTTCTTCAAAAATTTGAATTTTATTTGAGTTTTTTTCCTTATAATTGGCTCTCTCCCAAATCTCTTCACATATCAGCCGATGCTATAGTTATTGGGATGTTCAAGGATGACAAGATCAGTGAATCAAGCTCCTTAATCGTAGTGTTAATCGAAACTGGTAAAGAAATGCGGGTGTAGTATTTTAATGAGGCAATCCTGGAAATAGAAAATCTAAAGCAGCTACCAAGCCAGCAACTACAGTCATTAGACAATTAGCCACATTGTTGAGCAACTTATTTCATACTCCTTAAGAGATACTCATACATTAGTGCCAATGACCTCTCTCTGGCGTACATAGGTATTAATTATGCTGCTCTGTCTTCTTAAAATAAATTTCAAATCTATTTTTAATCATGTGTGAAAATTGTTAACTCTTTTGTTTAATTTTTCCAATTATCTTATGACCTAATGTCTTAACCCGCTTTACCCCTAAACACCTGGCTAGTTTTTGGCGTTAATAAATTAAAATCCACCAACAATAGCCGCCGTCCTTAATGACTTCATTTGACACGTAAGACAAGAATTGTGTAACAAATTTCGTTGCATATCCAAATAAAGTACATTTTGGTTTTGGTTTTTCTTCTTTTTTATCTTCGTTTTCTATGCTATGTATTCATTATTACATCATTAATCATTGACAAATTCTTTTTCATGTCTGTTGAAAATTTTTTTGAAAGAATATTTTTTGAAAAATTATTGTTTTTATGACATGTTAAACAAAAAAAACAAAAAATGGTATTTTTTTCTGGAGTTAATTAATAGCATGGTCTGGCAAGAGGTCCAATTGATTTAAAATTTTTTTTTTTGAAATACTTCAAATGTTTTGTACACATATTTTGTTTACATTAGGGTGTCATAAAGAAAATTTTAGATTTTCAAGAATTTTGAAACTGAGAAGTACTTTTTCTTAAACAGTTCGGTACTAAAAAAAGTACTTTTTTCCTTCAATTACTCCTTTTATGATCTAGCCACGTGATCAAACAAAAAAGCAAAATTCTCAGCTTGTAGTTGGTATTTTTGCGATTTCAAAATGTAAGATTGAACTGACATACCTTTTAATGTAGAGAAGAAGTCGCCGTAGTCTAGGAGGTAGTGTGTTGGCTTATTAGACGTAAAGCCAGGGTTCGAGCCCCAGACCAGACATCAAGACAAAATACAAAAAGTATTTCTTCGGCGACTTCCTCTCAGCAGATTTCTGGCAAAAACTCTGAGTGTAAAATAAAATTGCCATGAAAAAGTTTCTCAAAAATCTGTCGTTCGGAGTCGACTTTAAACTGTCGGTGCCACCACTCATGTATAAAATTAACACACACAACATAAGTGGTGTGAGAAACTACGACGTTGTACAATGGGTCAATTCGACCTCTGGGTACTGTACTTGTCTTAATTGACAAGTACACGTCCTATAACCTAACCTGGGGTAGAGAACATCTCCAGTTTTGGTAGGTAGCAGACCACGGCTTATTTAGCCGTGAAGCAAAAACTGAAAATGTGGTCATAGGCTAGCCTAAAACCCTTACCATACCATGCAGGACTTCACTCGTTATTTAGATCAAAAGAGACGCTCTGAGAGCAAAGTTAGTTTTAAGTACCACCATAGTTTGCGACCGTGCGTGCCCTCACATCGTTCATGCAAAATATTTAATATGGCATGAGGTGTGTAGCTCGTTGGACCATTCTGCACATTCGTTGGTGCCCGGATCATTCAATTCAGGCTAAAAGAAGTGGGTAATCATCGACCTGTACTACTCGCCTTTGACAGTGGTGGTCTGGCCAACGGTGTTCTCAACGGCGTTCTAAAGCTTCCAGCTTAAGCTCCACACCACACAATGTTTTTTTGGAATACATTGGACGCTCTTAAATCTCATGTGGACTGGTTTCCTGTCATATTCATACAGAAATGTGTCCCATCACAGACGATGACTTTCAATGAGAATTAGGGGTCAGTTACCAACTGCTCCAGAGCCTATTTAGTGAATTCACGTTTGTTGTTTTTGGTCGTTTACTTTCGCTTTCTGAGTCAATTGAATTTAGTATGGGTTGAGAACGATCGTTTACTGAATCAGTAGACTCGAATTGATACGCCTTATTGCGAATAGTCCTCTCGGTAGTAAGATTATGGCGATCATAATATAATTGTCTCAGCAGATTTCTGTCGAAAGCTTCGAGAGTGACTAGAATTGCCATGAAAAGTTTCTCCAATAAAATCTGTCGTTTGAAGTTGACTTTAAACCGTAAGTTGCGACACTCATGTATGAAATTAACACACACAACATAAGATGTGTGAGAAGTTAGGTTGTAATCCTGACTGAAGGGTTGTAAAGACCAATTATGTATGAAGGTAAGTTGTCAATTTAGAATTCCGCTGAATATCTTTTTAATTTTTAAGGCTGGATTTCCTTATTTATATGAGAATAAACAGCAAACCAGACTCATGATAACCAATGTTTAGATATGTTATTAATAACATGGTAAGGGTTTGAAATGATGGTTAAATCTCTGAACACATCAAAACTTATTTAAAATAAAAAAATATTTCTTTTCCTTTCTTTGCTCTCTTCAAAGCTTTAATTTTGAGATTTTTTTTATATGATAGATAACACGATGAAATTTTGAATACGACTGAGGCTTCATTCTTAAAACATGAAAGCAATAATTATACACGCACACATCCGTCTGTCGGTCTACAATCAGTCATCTTTTGAAAACAAAATTTGTTACGCATGTTCGCATCTGAACTCTGCAACAAATTAGAAACTTAAAAAATAAGAAAATCTGAAGTAAAAAAATTTTTAAATTTTCTTAAACAATAATTGCTACGTCGTATTTGTATATAAAATTTTTTGTTACACTCGTGCATATACATACAATGGAGTGAAATATCATGTTTAAAGAATTTGTTTTCAAATTAAAATATTTTCTTTTGTTTTTTTGTAAACTCACGAAACTCAAACTCATATTTGGGAGTAAATGGATATCATGATGCCATGGGTGAAAGATAATTACCTGGAAGAAAAAAGAAAAGAAGGAAAGGTTATAATTAATTGGATTTGTTGAGAAATATGCACATTTTTTGAAAGATGATTGAATAGATAACGTTAGCTTTGAGGCCTTCAAAATAACTTAAGCGTTTGATTTAGAAATCTTAGTGACTTCATGCACTACGCAAGCAATATAAGCAGAGGTTGAGTTAGGCACTGTAGATGAGATGAGTGTAAAGTGGATGAATTAGGAATCGATAAGAGTCTGGAGTTCAAACCCTGACTCAGACATGTTGAGCTTAACGAAATTAGAAAAAATATTTCTTTCAGTCTTCTGGCAAAGACTCTGAGTCTAAATGCAATTGCCAATGAAAAGTTTCTTAAATCGGTAGTTCGAATTCGATGTTAAACTGTAGTTGCCGCCACTCATGGATAAAATTAACACGCACGCAACATGTGCTGTGTGAGAAGCTAGGTTGTAATCCTTACTAAAGTTTTCTTCTTATCAATATGTGTCCCAATAAAGCTGTCAATAAAATTCGATATTATCCACTCGTTTTGCGGAGAAGCCTAATCTCGTTGGCAGCATGTGGGCACGTGCAGAGGGTAGCAATATTGCACGTGTCCTCATGCTGCCAACGAGATTAGGCTTCCTCGCAAAATGAGTGGATAATATCGAATTTTATTGAGGCTATCAGAATGTCCTGAAACATGTTCCTGAAACATATCTCAGAAACATGTTCCTGAAACATGTTTCTGAAATAAAGTTCTGAAACATGTTTCTGAAACATTTTCCTGATACATGTTCTAGATCATCAGCAATAAATTTTCCAACGATTTTCCTTTGTCCTGCAACCCATATAAGAGTAACCTTTGAATGACACGAAATTTACCTAAGAAATCCTCAACATCCATGAACAAGGATGGACTATGTTGCTAAAGGACTTAGTCGCTGCCTGGCTATACGGGTAAATTAAACGAATTTTAGAAGAAATCTCGCCAACCAGCAGCGCTTTCAAAATACCTTTCACTTGTGCCTAGAAAGGCAGTCCGATACTATTTCTAGAACAGCATCAAAGTGGAGACTTCAAGACTCAAGAAGCCATACAAAATCCGCTGAAGACCATACACAGGAAGGCTTAAAAATAACAGCAGCATACCGTGTGAAATGGAAATACATTGTGGATGTCAAATTTTAATAAAGGGGGGGGGGGTCGGACATCATATAAAACTAGCACGGAGCTGCTTAAAAGCAGCATCTTCTGCTGATGATATTTTGAATTCTAAGCAAACTATTATATAAATTAGAAAAAAATCCAAATAATTTAGAAGAAAAAATGTATCAGGTATTGTGTAAAACCAAGACTAAATACTGCCACATACCACACTGCCTGTCACTTATAGTTTCACATTTTGTTAGTGACCCAAACAACTTTACCGTTTTGGTAACAGCCCCACTTTATTACAGTTTGCTTCAGTTTTTTCATTTTCTATTCGTTTGTTTTTTTTAATTTAATTTGCTGGTAACAAAATCGTAATACATACTCCACTTAAATGTTTTCACGTTCATCAACTCATCATCTCTTTGTAATCGAAAAAAAAAAATAAAAGAGACTACGACCGCAGCTATTGAGTACTTTTTTTTTTGTTTGTCTGTTATGTTTCCATGTGTATTAAATCAAACAAGAAACCGCAACAAAATATTGAGTTCTTCTAATAAAGTGTACTACACTCACAGGGTAAATGTTAGTAAATGTTACAAGTATGGAAGCCAAGACATATTAACAGAATAGAATAGAACGGTATAAAACGCTTAGTGAATCCACAGATGACTATGCCAGAAAAATAAAGCTTTTCTTATACTATGTTCAGATATGCACTTTTATTGAGTCAATATTCGGGTAATTGAGTCCAATATTTTAAGTGTTCAGGCATAATAATATAAGCAGCTCAGCTGATTATTCAATATTCATTTGACAGCTGGTAAACAAAACAGCTGATTGTTTCAACAACATTGTTTCCTTTGTCGTTGTTGACATTTGAGTTGTCAAATATCAGCAGAAAGTGTTCGGTTAATTGTAATATGCTCACTAAACACACTTATGACAGTGCTGCATTTTAAGTTATACTCAATATTATAACAATTTGCGTATTTATTGTGCAATAATTAATTGAAACTTTATATGAAATATTGAGCACAATAATGGCGTTAATTGCGATTTAAGCAATAAAAGTGCATATCTGAACACCATATTACACAATTTTTGAATTTTGTGACACAAAGTTTGAGCATTTTTTTGTTTGTTTGTCATACTTTACGAATTCATAAAAATTTATTTCAAATCATAACAAGCCACGGTTCTTTGGCATTTTAAATAAAAAAAACCGAATATCATTCCCATTTTTTTTAACGAACATTTTTCAAATTTTTTAGCTCGAAATGGTTGTAGCCTTGTGGCTGTTGAGCAGTCGATAATTGAAAATATTCTGAGCCACCTCAGAACACCTCAGAAAAATATGTTGATGTCGGTAAGCACAATTGTTGTTAGATACCTAAGGAATGCAGACACCATGTCCTAGACTATGAAAGAATGTGGAGATATTTATTGGGTTCCTATCATGAAGGTTCCTCGACAAAGAAACATAAAAGCTGACAACATTGCTGACACATCTACTAAGCCTGGTATAACTATTCCAATGAATTTCGAAATGAGATTGGCCTCCTGTGATTCAAAGGAAGTGATCTTCCCCCCGTTTACAATAAAAACTGAGCAAACTTATAGAGATACCAGGCAAATCTAGCTCTTTATGGATATTACGATCGTACAAGGGAAGGAGAAAAGATAGCAGTAAATCATATAAGACGGAGATGCTTTGTGGAAGGCATATACTCCCATTTGGACGTATAATCATAACAACAGTGGTCTCAAATCCTTGTAAATATTGATCAACTTTACTGCAAACAGTGGCGACATATAGCAATCTTTCGTGATTTACTTGGTAAATGCGGTCGTCATAACCATCCCACTTTACAGGGTGTAAGCAAGCCAATAAAACAATTTAAAGAGACTGGAAGCGTTTCAGGTCTTTGCATCATCGCAATAAACGCTTAACCGAAAATATTGCTTCTGTTAAAGAAAGAATGGCGGATAATCTTAATTTGTCGATTCCACTCCATTAATCTTGTGACTCATAACGACGTTTTTTGCAAATAGTTTTGCATCTATTTGTAAAGCCCTCTTTACAATTGAATATGGTTGACCACAACGCCTTTTATATACTGACGGAATGCAAGAGCAACAGTCTCTCAATTTTGATTTTTCAACCTCAAATTTCTTCGGGGGCGATGAAGTTCACATTTTCACGGCGGCGACTCAAAAATTCAGAAGGGATTGAAATGATTTTTCGAAAATCATAGTGATGGAAGATCCATTACCATCAATTCCGAACGCTATGGCCATAGTTTAAGAACTGGTTGGCATGTGGTTTGAATAAAATGTTAACACACACCAAACAACTGGTGATCGATTTGGCTTAGGGAGTTTGCAGATGAGCATTCTTGTGGAAAAAATTCTGAGAGAAAATAAAATTGCCAGGAAATGTTACTCAAAACTGTCGTTCGAAGGCGAAGTTAGACTGTAGGTACCGCCACTCATGACAAAATTTTTACACAATATGCATGGTGTTGAAGTCGTCATAGTCTAGTAGGTAGTGTGCTGGGGGGTTACTCCGTAACTCGATTCGAAAAGTAAAATGTACGTATTCGAACAAATTGTACTCTGTAGTACGAAAGTACGGCTTATTAGACGTAAAGCCACGGTACAAACCCCAGGTCAGATATCAAAACGAAATATGAAAAAAACATTCGGCGACTTCCTCTCAGCTGATTTCTGGAAAAAGCTCAGAGAATAAATAAAAATTGCCATGAAAAAGTATCTCAAAAATCTGTCGTTCGGAGTCGACATCAAAGTTTAGGTGCCGCCACTCATGTATTAAATTAACGCACACAACGCATACAAGTGTTATGAGAAGCTAGGTCGTAATCCTGGCTGAAGGATTGTAATGACCAATTATGTATGTATGTATGTATGTATGTATGAATTTGCATAAGAAGTTTTCCACGGTTGGAAAGAGCACACTCTGGACTACCATTTGCATATAGTCTGTATGCTGTACTATTTCTTATGTCTTCCCAAATGGCCACTGATCTTCTGGAGAATTTTCATATATTTTTTGGGACAAAAATCGATTTTTTTAAAATTGAAAATCTCGACTCACAAAATTAGTATAGCTATCCCAATACCACGGTTGGAAATAGCACCTTCTGGACTTCAATTTAGTCTGTATGATGTACCATTTCTTATGTCTTCCCGAATGGGAAAGATGAAATCAGTGTTTTAGAGACGCCATGCAATTTTAAACTTTTTGTAGAGTATTGTTCAAAACAACGTCTACTTGGTTAATTCCGAAAACGTTAAAGCATTTGAAAGCTTTACGTTCGTAAAGTTATTGAGAAGATGTAGCACGTTATGTGGGCGAAAACTGCTTCAAAAGAATCGCATGGCTTGCAGCAAATAATTTCAGTTATGAGGCGTAGGTCTAGGCAATTGTAATGAAATGAATGATTTCATTGAGTTTAGTAATGAGTGGGTGTTTGTTGTCTTATTTGTTTACAGTTTCTAACGAACATTTTCCTTTGAGTGTAATGGTATTAAAAACAACAAACTAATCTCTTAGACAAAACCAAAAAGTCAATACAGCCAATGAAGCTTGTGGTCTTCTTAAAATATATGTTTTTTTTCTCTCTGCATCTACTTCTTGACGCTTCGATATTTGTGAACTTGTTACAATAGGAACAACAACAACAACAACAACATATGGTAAATCAAATCAAATTGAAAAGCAAGAGGCAGGGAAAGAAAAAGAACAGAATAGAGACCGACAAACAGATAAAAGCAAATACATTGAAGAAAACATTTTTTTCTTTCAAAGTAACTAAACAACTATATACGAACAGATATGTATGTATGTATAGGTGTGTATGTGTGGAATGTAAGTGTAGGTGTGTGTGTGTAAGTGTTTTAGAAATAGTTTGCCAAAGTGAGGTTATATTTCAGTTTATTTGCACAGACAAATGAACAACAAGACTAAAGAAAATTGAGACACATACATACATAGGAGAAATGCATACAACGGTAAGTACTTTAAGTACTTAGTGCTTGTATGTTGTGTTAGTTAAGTGTATGTCTGTATGTGTAACTAGACTTACAACCAATTATACAAGAAGGACAGACGTACATACATATACTAGCATTATCGATACATTTCCATATGAATGCTGGGATAGATTTCAATGGATGGATGGATGGCTGGTTAGATGGATGGATAGATGGATGGATGGATGAAAGTGTAAAAGATAATTCGTTCAAATGCACAAACTTAACCAATTGAAGAAAAATGGGGTCTTTTTCAATGTTTTTCTCCCTCTTTTCTTTTGCTTTCTTCTGCGATTTGTAAGTGTTGCAATGATGATGACAACGACAGTTTGTTGCATGAAGAAGATGAAGTGTTGTCGTCTGCATTTGAGTCTCTTTCGTTTACTAAAAATTATATTTTCTTATGGCACTTGTAAAACAAGAGAAAAACCATAGGAATAGTACTAAAGAAAAAGTACTATTTTTCCTCCGATTGTCTGTCTACGTCTATAAACTAGTAAAGGGTCCGCCAAATAACTTTTTTTTTTGAAAATGCTTTAAAAAAAACTAGTGAATATTTTCTCAAATTTCTTTTTTTATTTGAAAGTACAATCCTTCCGGTTAATAATGGAAAATAATTTCATTCAAATCGTTGCCCCGGCTGGCCATGCAGTAGCCTACACCAGAAGATGCCGATTTTGGCAAAAAAAAATCATCTTTCCAGATGAGGCTCATTTTGATCTTGGCGGGTATGTAAACAAGCAAAATTGTCGCATTTGGGGCACAGAAAACCCTCACGCATACATTGAAAAGCCGACGCACCCAAAACTAGTCACTGTTTGGTGCGGATTTTGGTCCAGAGGCATAATTGGGTCATTTTTCTTCGAAAATGAGCAAGGAGTGGCCGCTACAGTCAATGACGATCGTTATCGGGCCATGTTGAACGAATTTTTGTTCACAAAAATTTAAGAGGAGGATATTGGCAACATTTGGTTTCAACAGGACGGCGCTACGTGCCACACAGCCGAAGCTACACTCGATGTTTGCGCCCTGTTTTTGAAGATCGCTTTATCAGCCGCAGAGCTGATGTCATTTGGCCACCTCGGAGCTGTGATTTGACACCGTTTAACTATTATTTGTGGGGTGCCGTCAAAGGTAAGTGTTACGCCGACGAGCCAGAGACAATTGACGCTTTAAAGGACAATATTCGTGAAGCCATTGGTGAAATACAGCTGCACACAATCGATAATGTGCTTAAAAATTGGACCGATGGTGTAGGCTACTGCATGGCCAGCCGAGGCAGCCATTTGAATGAAATTATTTTCCATTATTAACCGGAAGGATTGTACTTTCAAATAAAAAAAGAAATTTGAGAAAATATTCAGCAGTTTTTTTAAAGCATTTAAAAAAAAAAAAATTATTTGGCGGACCCTTTACGAGTAAATTGCATTTGTTAGATAGATGGCTGGCTGGCTGGCTGACAAACTAGAATGGAAGTGTATGTATGTATGTATGTGTATTTAATATATACAATCAAAGATTGGTTACTACAACCGCAAAGTCTATTTCATTTCATTTCTATTCATTTTGAGATCTGTAATGATAAGATGACAAATACATCTCAAGTACTAGAAGACACTCTTTTTCTCTTCTTTTTTTCTTTCTTAGTAGACGACGACAAAGACAACGTCGAAACACGTTGATGTTGCTGATGATGATGTGATTGTGTTTCTAATGGAATTTATTAGAGTGTGAGAAATTGCTGGCTGCCTTAAAGTCGAGGCTTTTTATTAGTTTGGTTTCAAACGTTGATTTTTATTGATGTTGCATTTGTTAATAGAAAACGGTTTCATGGGTTTTAATTCTTCTCTGCATTATAAGACATCTTAAAGGTTTTTTTGGGGCTTTTAATGTTCTTTTAAATGAAAACATTTAAAATGAAAAATCATGTAAGATTTATTAACGTTTCTTAGCACAAAAAATAAAACATAAGAAAAAACATGTCAATGCACTTTGCGGTTACCGAAATTACATCATGTGGAAATTCAATTAAGAAATCTTTGTCTCAAAACAATAAAACTCCATTAAAAAAAGAAACTGGGGAGGGAAATGACAAATTTACGTTCCATTTTCGGTTCCACTGTATTTAAGAAAATAATACTGTTCAGGTCATTGCACTTTAGTAGGCAGTTTAATAGATTTTTTTAAGCTGTCTTGTAATAAACATGTCACAAAGTCAGGCTTAATAGTTGGTAAGCATAAGCTTGCTGTAAAATCTTTACTGCACATAAAAAAGCAGAATTTAAAACCGTTAAATACAAAACCCTTGTGTGACCGTTTCATTACAAAAAAAATCATAAAATCCAGGGTTAAAGTTTTTCTTTTTTTATTTCCAATTACCAAAGGTTCCTGAACTATAAAGGACATCCCTATAATGTTTTCTCCAATCCCATTAACATAACAAATTTGAGGACTCTGTTCATAGTCAGGTCAGGTCAGGTCGGTGTGGTAGCTCTGATATCACAAAGCTGACTTGAGCACGCATAGCGCAGTCCCTGTACTGATCAAGTTCCATCAAAATCAGAGAAGATGAAGAAGTTGGTCAGCGCAAGGGCTGCACATCAAAAGCACGACTATCCTACACTGGAAATCCAGCCAGAAAGTTTGATGAACGAAGCTATATCGTTGATATCAATGAATGATAGGTCCCTCAAGCTGACAAGAAATGGGGAGCCAAATAACCTGCATATATCTACACCTAGCAAGAGACGGGCACTGACAAAGAAAGTCGATAACAGTCTCCTCTTCCACAGCAGATCTGAAAACACGGCAGAAGTCGTTGAATGAGAGCCTCATTCAGGCATGTTCTGGCAATCGCACGATTTGAAATCGCAAGTGATTTTAAAAACGCCAAATTTATTTCAGGGTGTTCTGAAACTCACGCGTTTTACTTGCGATTTTCGATTTTTCGAAGTCACTTACGAAAAAAACAAAACATGTTTTAGGTTTACAAATAAAAATCAAAACATCAAAACTAAACAAATAAAGAGCAAAAATACCTACAGGTTTTTTGTTAAGCATAATTTATTTTAAAAAGCTGCAATCCGGAAAAGAAAAATTAAAAAGACGTGTCCTGAGGGATCATTCTAACCCATTAGACGTTCTGGAGCAAGCGTAGGTATAAACATATCTGCATATAAAGGTGTAATGTACAGTAGGAGTAAGGTTTATGTGGATTTTTGTTAAGTTTTATAGCGCTTTACCAGCTGAATAAAACTGCATTTAAGATGGTTTATGAAGAAACTGCTCCGCATATATGTAAAAGTACTATTCCAGACACGAATCGTTTGCTGAGCGCTTTAAGATTTCTGGCTGTCGGTTCCTTCCAAGGCGTGATTACCAATGACATAAATCTCAGTATGGGACGTTCTACATTGTGTAAAATGTTAATGTTTTTGAAGAAAGACTATGCCTTCTTTGGTCAATTTGGGCATGACAGATGAAGAAATGAAAGCATCTAAAATGCATTTCTATCAAAAGTGGTTAAAAATAAGCAAAGTTTTTAGATTGGTATTTTTATTCAGAAAAGTGTAAAATTGTTATAATTTTTTGTAAATTATTAGTTCACTACAATATATTCTTATGATTTAAAATCGCATTTTTTGTTAAGAAGTTCTGCTTGAACATATTTTCATCAGTTCACTGCAATATATCCTTGTGATTTGAAATCGCAAATTTTTAGCGTTAAGCGTTTTCCAGAACACCTATTTGGCGATTTCGAATCGTATAAATTTTTTTTTTGCGATTTGCGTTCGCCAGAACACCCTCTTGGCGTTTTCAAAACGAAAACGCAAAATTCAGGCGATTTGCGTTTTTCAGAACATGCCTGATTCTCTCCGCGTGTCTACCCATAACACAATGACCTGTAAGCACGGCACTACGGTTGAGATGACGTCACGACCAAGACCAATTAATTGCTTGGTACGCCTTCTATCCATCAAGGGCCAGGAGAGTGTAGCGGTGGAGCAGAACTCCTCATTGACCCAGAATTTCCGCGCAATGTCCAACTTGACCGAGGCAAGTGGCATACCCAATTCAATTGATGATGATTCCGGAAGGAGCGCACCAGCTCTGGCATGGGTTTGTGCCCGGGGACCAACACCAAAGAGACACTGGTGAAGCGCCCAGAAAGAAGGTCATAGTAAAAAACAACAATTCCCCGGCTAGCCTCTAGTATACACTAAGGTTCTTCTTTCCAGAATTAAGAAGAGTTTCCTACCCAGTATATGATATGCACACAGGTCTTTTCCTTCGGGGATTCATTAACTTCGCACAGGTTCCAAGTATATGTTCACAGTAACCACATATTGTGTCCTGGATAATCCCCTTTCTGAACAAGTATAGTCTCTCACACTACCGATGTTACATACATACATACGTAATTTGTCATTACAAACCCTTCAGTCAGGATTACAACCTAGCTTCTTACACCACTTATGTTGTGTGTATTAATTTTATATATGAATGGCGGCACCTACTGTTTAAAGTCAACGGATTTTTAAAGAAACATTTCCTGGCAGAGTTTTTGCCAGAAATCTGCTGAGAGGCAGTAGCTGAAGAAATATTTCTTGCATACTTCGTTTTGTTGGAGATGCCTGACCTGGGATTTGAACCGTGCGCTCATGTCTAATAAGCCAACACATTATCTACTAGACTACAACGACTTCATCACCATGCATGATGTGTGTGTTAATTTTTAGTCATGAGTGGCGGGGCCTGCAATCTACGTCGTCTTTGAGCGCCAATTTTGGTGAAATTTTCATTGCAATTTTATTTACTCTCAGAATTACAGAAAAATGCTGACAAAAATCTTTTTTTGTTGTAGTTTTCATTGGAGACAATTTTTACGTGGTGGGTTTCAAGACCTACTCACAACCCAAATTTAATGTCCAGACCATTGAAGTTCGCTGCCCGCATTAGTTAGGCTGACAAAAAGTCGCCGAAAGAATTTCTTTTTTTTCATATTTTCCCCGTCTTTTTTTGAAATGGCTGAAGGGGGCTTTGATTGCCAAGTTGGCGTTTAATAAGCCAGCACACTACCTACTACATTATGGCGACTTTTCTATTGTAAGTTCCCAACACAGTCTGCGATTAATTCAACCCCATTTGGTTTCAAAAGAGTCTCTGTCTCTCTATATGCCCTTTTTACTTGAGTATGTTTTTAAAATCGCCTGCATCTTCCCACTTCACAGAACGGTTCTGTTTCTATCAGTGGCGTAGAAGCTACCCTCCTAGCAAGCTCATCTTACTACTCATTACTATGTATTCCTATATGGCATGGCTTCTAGCAGAGAGTGATCTAATTTCCCTTGACAAGTTTCTACCATTTTCGAGCAAACCCCAACAAACAGGTTCACCACTTAAAATTTTTTTGATAAGCTTGCTGAAGACCCACAGCGTAGTTTTCCTGTCAGGGACACGAGTGTTTTACAATTTTTCATTCGTAGTTATTGAAACCCACAATAATTTGTAATCGTGTTGTTGCTCGATCATAAATACTGAAAAAAGCGTTTTTAATTTGAATTCTGAGTTCCCTTAGATTTCATTCCTTTACAAACTGCTTAGGTTACCTTTGGTTTTTTATTTTTTTGTTGTTTTTTATTAAAAACTCGTTCATTCTATTCCATATTTGTGTTACGGTCAAAAGCAAAAACAACAAAAAAAAGGAAAAAAAACTGAAATGGATTTTTATTTTTATTTTTTAAGAAAACACCTCAACCACAACAACAATAAAATTTGGTGAAATCTTTTTTTATGTTTTTGCTGACTTCATACATTCAATTTTTGTATCTGTTGTTTAACCTTTTTTGTTTCTTTTTTTTTTTTTTGTTAAAATTTTGGTTGATTCATCATTTTGTGGAGAGTTAGAGTTTAAAGACAGTCTTTCTGTTGCACCCTACAACCTCACACTATAGGTGGTAGACATATGTGGAATAGAAGGTAATAAAGTATTGCACTTTGAATGGAATGGAACACTTTACTCTCTTTCCTCGTATACTTCCAAAAAAAAATACAGTAAATTATTAGAAAAATAAGAGTGAAAGTGAAGCTCGTGGTTTACACCATATTTCTATCACGAGCATTCTTTGTAACTGGCAAATGCATTGAAAGCTTTGCAGTAGGGCATCAATATTATTGAACATGATGTACGACTACAGTGAGGGATATTAATGTATTAATGCTTCCATTGGGATGTTGATTAATTGACCCTTCAGTGATCTCTTTGAGGTTCCTAGCAGCCACCATTTTGAAATTACACTTGCAACTTGTGGTAACATAAGATCGAGTCCTCTCATCTGTCTTTAGTCATTAGATGCAGGTTTCGAGGTTCCTTTGAAATTCTGGACTTCAAAGGCAAAAAAATCCTATACATGCTATTGCAAAAAGATAAATTAAATCGTTCTCCTTGATATACTCTTTCCAACTCAGAATTTCACATAAAGCAAGGCTAGGTTAGCTTAAGTTCCCACTTAGGCCAGGGGTTAGGTACATTTTCTAAGTATTATTGTTGCGCTAATCCTTATTTTGGGGAGTTCAGTTAAAGATGAGCAAAAATGAGGCATCAAAAACCTACAACTCTTCATAGCAAGGTCTCTACCACATGAGTTAAAGGACAGTTTCTTTCTGTTCTTCAAATCACTGGAAAATTTATACAGGGGAATGCCAAGCTTAGGCCTCTTATTATCCATATCACTCCAGCAGCCTACAGTGGCTTTAAAAGTCATTCAAAGGAATGCCAAGCTTAGGGCTCTTCTTATACTATCAGTCCAAAAGAGCCTAACAATATTACATGTGCTCTTAAGCTGCCCACGATACTGAGATCCCTAGGTAATTTAGACAATCGGAACATTTATCCCCTGTAATATGATGGAGGTTGAGCCAACTAGCTCTAGCAAGTTCAGAAGTATCCTGAAATCCGCAGAAGGTATGATCGAAAATTTCCCTAAAAAATCTTCAACAATTGAGGCCATTGAGTGCAGCAAATAATGGTCAGAATGGCTATAATGGAACAGAGTAGTCTCCTTGTGATAAGGACAGCTGGCAGCCAGCATACTCTGTCTCTATCAGTCTTCAGGCACACTGATATTTGCAAAGCATCCACCAAACATGAGGACCGTAAAGAAAGATTGAGGTTTCCACGAACCGATTAATTAATTAATATGTCATGGCAGGCCTAGCCCCTTAAATTCTAACGACTAACCTCTTAGAAATCCTTGCAGGAAAGCTTAAGAATCGTCAAATTAAAAGTATTGTAGCTTGCAGAGCCTAAACAAGCATCATTTTGTTAAAATACTTAAGGCCTGATAGCACCTCAAAGGAAGTGGATGTGGTTCAAAGTGCAGACATACAAGGCCACAGTGAAACCTTTTATTGAATCTCAAAAATTGGACAAGTATGCTGAAGAACGTCAATCCGCAATTGATATTTTGAGCAGGACAACTATTTATTCATACAGAAGGTGCTGGAGGACTACGGCTCCCTAGTAAGGCAGCACACTACACATAAGATTGTGGCGTTAGTTATTGCCTTTAAATACGCAGAAGCACTTCTTACGCTTACTTAGGGTATCCTAGAGTCGTTCTTAATCCCTTCACAATTTGGTTTTAACTCGTTCCCCCATAGTTATGGTAGAGTTTTGTTTTCATTTTTGTTGCTCTTACTTGTTTGAAAGGTTGCCGAGTTTTATTTTTGTTTTTTGTTGTTGTGAAATTGTCTTTACTTTTAGTAACTGATTTTTGAAAACTTTTTATTATTTTGTATGTGTTGCACGTTGCACGTTGTTTAGTTACTGTTAGTGGCTTTGCCACACACTATTTTCATTGTGCTACGTTTCAAACTTTATTTATGAATCGAAACTTGTTTGTTTGTTTCTTACTGTTGTTGGCTGCTGCTGCTGTGTAGCTGTAGTTGAACTACATGATGCTGATGGCTGCTGCCATCAGTTTAATTTTTATGCAAATCCACGTGAGCGTATGTGTTTTATGCTTTGGCTTTCGTGCCTTTTCGGCCTGTGGCGGTTGACTTTTGCCAGCCAGCCAGCCAGCCAGCCCCTGTATCTTAGACACACACTGTATTCGTATGATTTCTTTTCCATTTTTTTCCTTTCATTTTTTTATGCAATTCAATGCAAATCTTTTCTTTTGTTTTCTTGCCATATTTTTTTTCCATATTTTGTTGGTTTTGTTTTTATGCTGCTGCTGCTTGCTTTAAACGTATGCTTGCAACTTAAGTTGTTTTTATTTTCTTTCTCCGTTTTTTTATTAAATTTTTCTTCCTTTAAGCCAAAGATTTGCTTCTCATATTTCATTTGAAATGTTTATTGAAAAACATGTTGCCTGCACGCATTGCCAGTCTGTTTTTTTTCTTCTTCAATTCTTCTGTTTAATATTCGTGGTAGTCATTCAGTCATTCATCCACTTATACTTGCCACCAGTCGCACACACATCACACATTCTGTGTGTTTTTTTAAGACTTCATTTCAAACTGGTTTTCATTTATAATTGTTGGTAATTATATTGCTGTTGTTGTTGTATACGTTTTTTTTCATAATTTTATGCATTTAAACTTTTAAAATTTAATTATTTAATGTCATTTTAATTTGCCACCGTCCCCAACACCTTTAAGTTTTCTTTGAACAAAAAAAAAAAATATTTTTTCAGATTTTTTTTTATTTAATAAAAACACGTTTAGTGAGTATTTTTTTTTTTAAGGCAGGCAACAAACAGTTCTCTTGACTTTTTTAATATTTTTTTTAAATTTTTTTTTTATCAATGTTAAGCCAAAATTGTATTTAATTTAGTCGCCGAGTGACTAATCTTTGCAAACTATAACTCACTTAGCAAGACCCGGTGTGCTTTGATAAGCCGATTTGTAAATGTTGATAGGTATGTAGAATGGACATACTTAGGCCACATAGGGCCATTGTGTTGCTACAGTTTCCCGCTATCCCTTAGTCCCGGAACCACTCGGATCCCCTAATTAAGCAACTTAGACTGCCAATGTCAGTCCATGTCAGTTCTTCCAGATCTTGCATATAGGCTGCCTTGCAAAATGTATCAATACAAAGTTTGTATGCAGTTGTACTACGGTACAGAAATTATGTAGGTATGCAAAGTAACCAAACAATGCATCAACTATAAATCCGATGCCTGATTGCTTTTTGGCTGCGTTAAAAATACACTTTGATGACGTTTTGAAATAAAATACATTGGAATACATTTTGTACAGCGGCATTATGAAACACAATACTTTGTTCAAACACAAAGCAACTAACATTTTGGAAGGCAGCCATAGTAAGCACCTAAGAACGTTTTTTCCCGATTTGTAAATATGTATGCGTATTTAAACTGGAACGTAAAACTGGCATTAGCAGCTTAACAAGGAGAACGTTAAAGTTAAAAAAAACGTTTAGAAAGCTGAAGATCATAATAGTACATACGCTAGAATAGAACTCCTTCATAGGGGTCCTAACCTTCTGCTATGAACATCAAGAATACTTAACAAGCTTCTGGCAAGACACTGAGAGTAACTAATTGCCTTGAAAGAGTTGTCTTCTTTAATATATAGGTCCTACATGTATAAAATTAACACACACAATATGCATGGCAATATGTAAAGTCGCCGTTGTCTAATAAGTAGTGTATTGGCTTATTAGATATGAGGCTACGGTTCAAACTCCAGCTTATACACCTCCAGTAAAGCGAAAAATGAAAAAATATTTCTTCGTCAACTTCCTCTCAGCAGATTTCTGGCAAAAAAAAATTTTTTCCTCGGCGACTTCCTCTACACAGATTTCTGGCAAAAGCTGTGAGAGAGGTATAAAATTGCCATGAAAAATGTCTCCAAAAAATCTATCGTATGGAGCCGATTATAAACTACAGGTCCCGCCGCACATGTCTAAAATTAACACACATAAGTGGTATGAGAAACTAGGTCATAATCCCGACTGCACGGTTGTAATGATCAATTTTATTACGATTTTGCCTCGGACATTAAGAATTCTTAGCAGGCTTCTGACAAAACTCGGAGAGTAACTAATTTTCTTGAAAAAGCCTCACACGTTCATCGTTTCCTCTTAACTGTTGGTCCTACTATTCATGTATAAAATTAACACACGCAGAAAATGGATGGCAAGAGCAGCCCGTTCAAAGGATTGTAATGACCAATAAAGTAATTAAAAGTATAAACTTGACTACAAGCATTGTATCGTCTTCATAGTTTATACTTTGTAGTTTAAAAATAAAGAAAAAACCGTTTCTAGAACCGATAATATCAACAAAATCATAAAAACGTCAGCAAGAGTATTCTCTTAAGAAGAAATAGAGCCAAGGTTCCTACTCTTTGGCAACGGTTCTTATACTTCATTTATTTTCGATTTGTCAACTTCTAGAAATTACTGTTAATTTGTTGTGGTTATTATTTTCAAAGCTACAAGTTTACGAGCACAAAATGTATTTATTCTTTACTAATTTGACAATATTACTTAAGCACACGACTTATGAAATCGGCAAAAACGATCGATTGAACCGCTTTTTATTAAACTTGGCGTAGTGGTCACAGTAAAAAATTTAGGGGCCTCTATCAATGTGTCTTGCAGTTAAATTTAATTATTTGAAATGCTCTTCATAGCCTCATTATAAATTTAAGTGCTCCTACTTATAGCACCACTGATCCTAAAAACAATGTGTACATTTCACAATTTATCCATGCTTATGCTAATATTTGCATTACACTATTCCAAGCTGGTTTCATTCGGTCGTGCTTCAAGATTACTAGCACCAAGGTAGGCTTGTCTATTACATTCCAAAGTTTCAAAAACACTTGCGGGATGTCGCCTACTCATGCTGTTTGATGTAGGATAATTTATCTTGAGAGAGAGAGAAAGGAGGGAGTAGTGATTAAGGACGATAGTTTTGAATTTGTGGGTATTGGAAGTGGCAAGCCAAACATCTACAGCAACAGCATTACACAAACAGATAGTGTGATGGACTATATTGTGCCTTCACTTGTCAACTTCTCGAACATGCTAATCGAGAAAGACAAATGCTCTGTAAAAATATGTGATTTTCGAAAAGAAGTGCCTTTATTTTGATAATCCTTTATAGTGGCAGTCTTCTGGCAAAAATTCTGGCAGCAAATAAAATGGCCGCGAAAAGTTTCCCAAAAATCAGTCGTTCAGAGTCGACATTTGAACTGTAGGTCCCAAGTTGGGACTCCCAACACTCATATATAAAATTAACACACACAACATGGGTGTTGTAAGAAGCTAGGCTGTAAACCTAACTAAAGGGTTGTGTGAAGATCAATTAAAATTGAGTAAGTAGAGCAGGCATAGGACCAGGGAAATCAGTGAAGTAATAATCAGTGATAGAAGTCGCCGTATTCTAGTGGATAGTGTGTTATTAGACGTAAAGCCAGGGTTCAAGCCCCAGGCCAGACATCAAAACAAAATACAAAAAGTATTTCTTCGGCGACTTCTTCTCAGCAGATTTCTAGCAAAAGCTCTGAGAGTAAATAAAATTGCCATGAAAAAGTTTCTCAAAAATCTGTCCTTCGGAGTCGACTTTAAACTGTATGTCCCACCACTCATGTATAAAATTAACACACACAACATAAGTGGTGTGAGAAACTAGGACGTTGTACAATGGGTCAATTCGACCTCTGGGTACTGTACTTGTTGTAATTGACAAGTACACGTCCTCTAACCTAACCTAACCTAATAATCAGTAATTGAGCGGATATAGAAGGCGGTGCAAATGGCAAGGACATCAGAGTAAACACCGAAGTATTTATTGTTTTGTACTATGAAAATGTGAATTCGGTTTCCATTTAAGACTGTTGGCTGTTAGCTTCGCTCTCTTAAAAATGTTTTCACTGATATGGCTAGAGTAGCATAGTTGCCATCAACTTCGGAAACTGTGGATGTGGACAGGCTTGGTGTGACTTCAGAGAAATATGGTTCGATTTCCATTACATTTTCTTAAAATTTCGATCCAAAATCAACGCATTTATTTTTAACGAAAAGTTTAAAGTAAGCTCAATAATATTAAGCCCTGAATTCTAACAGCTCTTCTCTTATAATCGTTAGAGGCAACGTGCCAATAGGATTCTCATTAAAAATAAAAAATTAGAAACAGACAAACCAACCTTGTAGTTTAACTGCACACACAACTCCAGTTAATGAGTTTCAACTTATCCTGTCAATTTAAAGGGAAGCCGTAATTGATTTAAGTTTTAATTTTTAATTTTTAATCTTCTCCAGTGACGCTTTTTAGTAACAGTCATTAAATTATAGTCGATGCTTAAGCAAGCATTCAACAACAACACAAATATTTTTTCCAATGAATGAATGAACTTTTAACTGATCTCTGAAGCCAGCATGGCAGACACAGCTGTTCCAAAAGCATCTCTTTTTTCCATTTTAATGGAATTTCTTTTGCTATTACACGGTGTGTATGCCTACAGTTCATGTAATGGCCTCCAAAGAGAACACAGCTGCCGCCTCAATGTCTAAGCGCTCTAACGGACAACGAATAAAAAAAAGAATCTTCTTCTACTTCTACTGCACTTGAACAACACAACAACAAAATTCTTTCAGGCTTAATCTCAGGCTTTAGCCAGCTAAAGTGCATGAAGATTAAAAAATGGAATTGAAAAACTGGGAAAAGAAGAGATGAAGCAAACAAATAGGAATGTTATGTTACTGGCAGGCAAAATAGGTTGTGAGATGCGCTACCTTTAGAAATATTTCAAAGGTTTTTTTTTATGATTAACTAGGGTCAGGAAGTCACCGTGATCTTGTAGGTAATGTATGGGCTTATTAGACCAAATCCAAGATTAAACATCTCATATGAAAAAAATATTTTTTGAGGGGCCTTCCTCTCATTAGTCTTCTAGCAAAAACCCTGAGTGTTATATACAATTGCCATGAAAAGCTTCTCAAATCTATTGTAAGCAATCGACTTTAGATTGTAGGTCCTGCCACTCATGGTTAAAAATTATTATGCGCAATATGAGTAATAGGAGAAACTAGGTTGTAAACCTGACTAAAGCGCCCATATTGGTAGTTGACAGATGCTATGTGAAGTGGCTTAGCTTCTACGAGCGTAAGTGCGATACTGTGGTTGTTTGCTTTAGGGGTCGGTCGGGTTCAACCATCGCGTTAGGGACTGCGGGTACAAGGAACACATGTATCGTCGTTGCGAGCAATCGCGCCATTTAGCATCGCGCTGAACCAATGCCTTGTATTGCCGGAATTGTGCGCTTAAGGGCATGCTGTAGGGCGTCTTGATGTTGTCAGTTAAGTTAAACAAGTCGGGCATTGCGCGGAAATTCTCTCGGGACGCCAACCTATACTGGGTCAATGAATAGTCCTGATCCACCGCTAGACTCACCTGGCCCTAGATGGATAGAAGGCGTGACGTCATTTCAAGCAAGATGACCATGCTTAAAGGTCATTGCGTTATGAGTAGATACGCGGAGAGAATGAGGCCCCAATTAACGACTTCTGCCGTGTTTTCAGATCTGCTGTGGAAGAGGAGACTGTTATCCATTTTCTTTGTCAGTAACCGTCTCTTGCTAGGTGTAGGAGGTATAGGTTATTTGGCTCCCCATTTCGTGTCAGCTTCACGGAGCTATCATCCATTGATGTCAAGGATATAGCTTCGTTCATCAAACTTTCTGGCTGGTTTTCCAGTGTAGGGTAGTCGTGCTTTTGATGAGCAGCCCTTTCGCTGACCAACCTCTTCCTCTTCTCTGATTTTTGGTGGTACTTGGTCAGTACAGAGACTGCGTTCGCCCGTGGCATCACAACGGGCCGCTATGCGTGCTCAAGTGAGCTTTGTGATATCAGAGCTACCACTCCGACCTAAACCTAAACCTAAGTTAAACATCAGTTGGACTTTAATACAAAGCTTAAGTGGTTAGTCTTATGCATTCCATACCACTTACTAAGCGATTGCATCGTTATAAGAGAGGATCAGGACCAGGACCTTAATACAAAGCTTAAGTGGTTAGTCTTATGCATTCCATACCACTTACGAAACGATTCCAGCGTGATAAGCGTTTTTAAATGTGAGTGTAACATGTTACAAACATTTGCCTAAAACAAAACAAACTTTTAGAACACAGTAGGGTATGAAAAATACATTTTAGCTGATGGATTACAAAAAAAAACCTGCTGAACTCACAGTAGAGAAAATAAAGTTGAAGAAAAAAAGAAGAACAGAAACGAATAAGAATGTTAGAAAAATTGTTATTAGATCAACTCGCTGAAGGAAATTGCTAGAAAAACAACCGCAAAAATTTCATTTAAATCAAGAAAACTAGAACCGCAACTGGATGCAATGTGGATGCTGATATTGATGATGATGGTATGGTATGGTATGGAAAATATTCTTCTTGTTGTTGTTATTCTAATCCAATGGAAAAATAGAAAAATCAAATGAAAGAGAAGAAAAACAGAACATTTTGATTAAAAAATTTCAACAGTTTTCTTTTGATTAACTTGCCATGAGAAGAAGTAGAGAAAAAAAAAATTGAAAAACTAGTTAAGGAGCGTAATAAGTGGCATAAAATAGTGTTACTTTGAAAGCATTTCGTAAGCAAAACTTAAATTTCTAATCGTTTCATAAGAATTTCAAATGTTTTCAGGTTTTTTTTTTCTGTTTCATTTTTCATTAGAAATCCATTTTGTAGTTCACCTTGAACTTCATTGTTTTTTTTTGCGCCTTATAAATAAGTTTTCTAAAAACGTTCTCGTTGAGTTTTTTGTTAAGCTGCTAAGTTTAGATTGAAAAATCACAATTAATTGACGGCTAAAATAATTGTTAACAAAAAAATAAACAGATCACTCGATCGATAGCTGAGCTAAAAATCTATTCGATATGGCGGTGAGCCAGTGTTAACGAGCCATATATATATAGTACATAGTGTAGTTAGACGGACACCTTGATTTTAATTGTTGCAGGTTATTTTTTTCATTATTTTCGTCATTTTTTTTTTCCAATGTTTGAAACAGAATAATAACTACAAGCGATTTCGTAATCGATGGCATAAAAAGATACGCAATATTTAAAACATTAGCAAGAAAATTGTGGGAAGGTATTCTTATTTTATTGCGAAAAAATTATTAAAATATCGAGAATCTAATCTAATAGACAAGCCTTGTGCAGCCAACTTCACTAGGAAACAAAACGTTAGTCTTAGATGTTCTATCCTAAACGTAAAAGAGCTAAGCAATGATAAAACTAGGGCGGACAGCAATAAGTCCAGATTATGGAGATTGTACTCGATAATTGTCCAGGTAGAAATATATGCGTTTGGACCATTGACTGAAGTGTACTCCCATCTTTATATTTTCGTACAGTCAAGCAGGTTTAATAACTCTTCAACTGACTAAAAACACTTCTTAACTATCATGCCAGCACCCAAATGTTCCCAACTGTCTGGCTGGATGGTTAGCCTGCTGGATGGCTGGCTTGATGGCTAGCTGCATGGCTAGCTAGATGGCTGGACGGCTAGCAGGCTGATTGGATGGTTAGTTGGAAGACCAGCTGGCTGGCTAGATGGCTAGCTGGATGGCTAAATGGCTGCCTGGCTGGATGGCTGGCTGGCTGGATGACTGGCTGGATGACTCGCTGGATAGCTGGGTGGATGGCTGGCTGGTTGGATGGCTAGCCTGCGGGATGACTGGCTTGATGACTTTCTGAATGGCTAGCTTGATGGCTGCTTGGCTAGCAGGCTGATTGAATGATTAGCTGGGTGATTAGCTGGATGGCTAGGTGGCTGGCTGGATGGCTATCTGGATGGCTGGCTGGATGGCTGGCTGGATAGCTGACTGGATAGCTGGCTGGATGGATGGCTGGATAGCTGACTGGCTGGATGGCTGGCTGGATGGATGGGTGGCTTGATGGCTGGCTGGATGGATGGGTGGCTTGATGGCTGGCTGGCTGGATGGCTGGCTGGATGGATGGCTAGCTGGATGGCTGGCAGGATGGCTGGCTGGATGGCTGGCTGGATAGCTGGCAGGATGGCTGGCTGGATGGCTGGCTGGATAGCTGGCAGGATGGCTGGCAGGATAGCTGGCTGACAGGATGGCTGGCAAGATGGCTAGATAACTGGCTGGATGACTGGCTGGATGGCTGGCTGAATGGCTTGCTGGCTGGATGGCGGGATGGACAGCTGTCTGAATGCCTGGCTTGATGGCAGAATGTCTAGCTGGCTGGCAGGATGGCTAGCTACTTGCTAGATGGATGGCTGAGTTGATGGCTAGCTGGCTCTTCAGTTTATTGTCTTAAATAGCCTGATTGATACTAGATAGTAGAGGGACGATTAAAAGTAGCTTCCAGATAGCCGGATAATTTAAACACCATCTAGACAGTAAATGCAAGTGTTCACGGAATTTGGGTCCTACTTGGTGATTCCGATTATCAGACATTGCCATATAGTAAGACCTGCACACAGCTTGGGAAATAAATAGAAAGTAGAAAGTGTGGAACACTAGCAATGTCACTCTCCTACTGTTACTGATAGGTACCTACAGAAAGTGGACTACACTTCTCTCCCTGATCTTTTAGATTTGAAACATTATAAAATGCAAAAGTTGGTCTATGGGAGAGACTCTGTTTGTTTCGCGTCTCGTGGAGATGACTTTGTTTGCTAGAAAAAGTGTTGCCACAAATTGGTTCCATGCTTCAACGATTTAAATTGTAATTAATTTTCATTAAAACTCATTTCAATAAACGTAATTCCCTTTTACTATTCAGGGAAAGTTTTAAATTTAATTATTTGATGATAAACAACAACAATATCGATCGACCCTTAAATGTTTTTCTAATTAATTGTACCACACACAGCTTGCAATAATTTTTATCTCCATGTGCTGTTGGTTGTTATAAATTTTATAGAGAAAACAGAATAGAAACATTAAAATCCGCCTTTAATTCCAAATAAATTTTTAATAGTTTTTGTATTGTAGTCGTTAATAACAGGCATATTACCCTCACCAATAATTGTGTGCAAGCCAATGTGGTAATACAGTGTGCCACCACACAAATCTTGACGTATAAATATCAAATAGTACATGGTTGTTGATTAATAAAATACAATGGATTTAAACATTTATTTGTTTAAAATAAAACATTATTAGATGACATGTTTTAGTTAATTTGCTTAACTAAAGGTTATGTTTGTGTTTAAATGAGTCCACTTTTTGTGTGTGTCCTTCTATACCGCCTGAATGCAATAGCACTCACCATAGTATTGGCGGTGATTTTCTGTAATATTTTAATTAACATTGAAATGTTTTTTGTTGTTTTAATAATTATAAACACATGCATTGACGTATCGTATCATATTTGTCAAATGTACTTAATAATTCAGTATTCAATATGGAATATTGTTGTTATTATTGTTGACAGTTTACAAAAGTACTACAATGGGTTAAAA
The DNA here is from genome assembly GCA_958299815.1 of Sarcophaga carnaria. NCBI lineage: Eukaryota > Metazoa > Arthropoda > Insecta > Diptera > Sarcophagidae > Sarcophaga > Sarcophaga carnaria. The sequence goes on from OY283153.1 coordinate 12,901,595, forward strand.
GAGGATGTTGTAAATGGAAAGGTAAGCCATAAGTACAGTATAATATAATGTGTTGCCTAATGCTGAACCCCTATTATGTACATGTATTGCGGACTTAGTCCATTTACAAACGTTAATGACTTACATATGACATGCTACACGGTAAGGGGTGGCATTGACTCGTATTCGTATTATAATGTGATTTGAATAAAATTTTTATGTCAATAACTACCGTATAATGCCAGTTTTAGTTAAATATCAAACGAATCTATTTATAACAGTATAGACTATGAAAAGGACTATGAAGGTTATCAAAATAATCGCGATAGCAATAACAAGTGCTCCCACTACTACTCTATTTTAACTGGCTACCACCAGATATAGTAGACAATAGCATTCCGTAGTAATTAAGCAAGATAGGGTGACTAGGTCTTGGAGAAAACATAGCAGCATTATATCAAAGTCTGGTGATTCTAAAATCAAATTACGGCAACAAGCTGGACCTTATGTTGTTTGAAATGTATGGCATGCCCGTAAATTCTTCCCAACTAACATGAAATGTACGATACGAATATTAAATCATTCACATCCATTACCTTCACAGAATAAATTCCATCTTTCGATGAAATTTAATGACAAAAAGGATCATACAGGCGGTTGTAGCTAACATTAGGAGCTGTAATGATGAAATATCACCGGAAATATCATTGACTGGAATCCACAGAGCAACGATAAATGAAGGTGACCTGCATGCATATACATATACATACATATTCAAACATCATTGGCCATTACAACCCTGCAGTCAAGATTACGACCTAGCTTCTCATACCACTTATGTTGTGTGTGTTAATTTTATATACAAATGGCGGGTTCCGCCACAGATTAAACTCGACTCCAAATGACAGATTTTAAGAAACTTTTTCGTGGCAGTTTTATTTACTCTCAGAGTTTTTGGCAGAAATTTGCAGAGAGGCAGTCGCCGAAAGAATATTTTTTCTTCAGATTCTTTTTTGTTGGAGATTCTTGATCTGGGGCTTGAACCAAGACATCACGTCTGATAAACCGCACTATCTACTAGACTATGGCGACTGCACACGTACATATATTATTGGCCAAGCCTTTAATTAGAACTTTGTCTGAGCTTCTCAGACCACCCATATAATGTGTGATAATATTATACCCATAAGTGTCACCATCTACAGTGTAACATCGAATGCATATGACAGAGTTTATAAGCTTTACCATGGCAATTAGAAACGCTTAGAGCTTTATTCCAGAAGGTGTCGGAGAAAGAAGTATTTCCTTTTTCAGATTTAATTTCGTTTTTAAGATGTCAAAGCTGATGTTATTTAAACTATTGAGCTCTTGTTTAGGAAGACAATATAGTAATTAGTAGTCTATGGCGATCATGGTCTGCAAAAATGAAATTTGCTGCATGAATAAAAATTGTGGTGAAATGAAATTCCTTGGCTGTATACATCTTATAGGAGTGGCGGGAAATACATACGTATATATGAGATAAATTTGCAATACAGTTAAATAACGCCACGATAGCATAGTAGTAGTAGTACAAAAGCTATGATCATGCCAAGTGTTACTGTAGATTTCAATCATGGCACTGCATATGGTTACGATCTTAAGGCTGAATCGAGACGAATAAGTGGAGATCTTTAAAGGATATTTAGGATTTTTAAACAGGCAGAACATATAATCCTCGAACACAGAAAATTTGTGATTTTACCACCAAAAGATAGAAGAAGCAATTACAATAACCAATCAACATTAAGCTTCTCGAAGTTGCCAGAGTAATAATAAGTGAAATATAAATAGACGGAGGATAATGTTGCTAGTCAGTATAAGTAAAAGTTGTTGTATTAGTAATGAAAGGATGGATGGTGTAATGAAATTAATAAAACAGAGTTATCAAGTCAAATGTCAAGCCAGAGTTATCAAGTCAAAAAAGAAAACAATTTCTTTAATTTTAATATTGAAATTCCTGTATCCCTCAGAAAATCTGTTTTCTTTTTTAAAGTAAAATCGAAACAATCTGGTGACTTTTTTAAATATTTCAAATGGTTTCATAGATTACACAGCCCTGCATGGGTTTTGCAAATAAGATGGCTCCAGGTGCTTCCGAAGGCATTTTGCATGCTAAACACGAATCTGGGTTCAAAAACTTTCCATCACGTCAGGTTTTCGAGAAAAAGTTGTAAAGCTAAACACTTGTAGAGCTAAACACTGATATGCTAGAACCATCGCTATTGTCAGAAATTGACAATTGATCTTTGCTCTTTAAAATGAGCCCAAAGCCAAATTGTTTGCATGCAGGCTTAAAGTAGGGGGTGGGTTTATGTCAAGGGGTGCAAGAAAAAAAGAAACACATTACGGAGGGCCTTTGGGGTCGCTGATTACAAAAAACTCTGAGAGAAAATAAAATTGCCATGAAGTCGTCTTTAAACTGTAGGTTTCCCTTCGGAAACACCTGGAGCCATCTTATTTGCACAAAAAAATTCCAAATTTGCAGGGCTGTGTTATTAATGGACTAGTAGTGATCGTCTCTTTCAGATCAACTAGAGCGGCAATGAGAATAATTTTATTTTCAAGAAATTTTAGTTATTTTCGGCCACTTTAAAGACTTTTTCGGTTGCACAAAAAATTTTTAATAATCATTTGATTTATGGACCCATAGTGCATATGCTAATATGCTTGTTCTATATGACGGCTGCCAAAAATTTTTTATTTCAAATTTTATTCTTGCAAATGCATCAACCCCAGTACCTCTACATACGAGTATGTATTTTACTTGATTTAACAATGACGCCAATGTATTCAAACACAAAATTCAATCGTATTTAATTGAAAAATTTGCATTTTGAAATCAAAAAACTTATCTAAACACACTGACAACCAATCAGATCGAAATCTCTAGATCAAGGAGTGAGCAAGAAAAAATAAAATAGAAACGAGGAAAATGTTAAAAGTCAAAACCATTTTAATTTCTCACACATCAATTATAAGAAAGACGGGAGAGAAAAAAATGCAAATTATTACTGATGCACAGTCACCATATTCCCAGGTCCAATAGCGACATGTGTGGTTAGCTGGCTACAGATTTATGGTTGAAACAAAAAATTTTTATTTCAAGCGAATAAACAAAAATTCCCACGCAAACGAAAAAAATGTTTTTAAAACAAACTTGCATATGCATTTTATTTTTGATTTATTTATATGTTAACAAATGAATTGAATTGTTTAAATTCATTTTGCAAAACAATTGATAGCCAATGCGTAGTAGTACTGGACGTAGTTGTAGTATAGTTTTGCTGAATCGTTATAAAACTTTGCTTTGGATTTCGTTGTTGGACTTGGAAATATTTCTACAATTTTTATCACACAAAATAATTAATTTTTATCAGGTTCTAAAATGAAATTCTATATATGCGTTGTTATTCTAATATTTATTGTTAATTGAGTGCAAATTAAAATTAAAAAAGAAATTTAAATTTAAATAAAATACAATTTATTCTCTATCTCTCACCCTCTCTGTCACTCTCTCTACCTCTTTCTAATGCATTTGGTTGTTAGAAATACTAGAATAATTAAATTGCAAACTACAGAGAGGGTGAGAGACGCAGTGGCTTCTAAGCTGTATTAGCAGCATCTGTATACAGTCTGTAGTCATGGCAAATTTATACCTTAAATTACAATAACAACAACAAATATATATCGTGTATGAATATTAGAATTATAATAACAATGACTGGCTCTATTTAACTAAAATTGTTTAAATAAATTTTTCAGAAAAATAATTATTCAAAAATAAAATTAACAAAAAAATTGAAATTTTCCGTAAATTTTTTGTTTTGCGACTCCGAACACTCAAAATAAGTGACCTGTTAAAATAACACGCTTCACTATAATTCTCGTTTAGTTCCATACTTTATATTCCCAAAGGTATGTCTACCTGGGTGACACACAGATTATTACATTTTCCCTTAAAAGAGGCTTAGAACGGTTACCCAAGATTTCCATATTCTGGTTTTTAGTTTGTAGTCGTCGTAGTCTTGTAGGTAGTGTGTTTGTTTATTAGACGTAAAGGCAGGGTTCGAGCCCCATGCCAGACATCAAAACAAAATACAAAAAAGATTTCTTCGGCGACTTCCTCTCAGCAGATTTATGGCAAAAACTCTGAGAGTAAATAAAATTGCCATGAAAAGTTTTTCAAAAATCTTCCGTTCGGAGTCGACTTTAAGCTGTAGGTCCCACCACTCGTATAAAATTAACACACACAACATAAGTGGTGTCAGATACTAGGTCGTAATCCTGACTGAAGGGTTGTAATGACCAATTATATATGTATGTATGGTTTTTAGTTTAATTAATGAAGGTTTTCCGTGTCGTTGTAGTTTAGTAGGTGGTGCGTTGGCTCTCTCCAACACAACCGAAAATGAAAAAATATTTCTGCTGCGACTACCTCTCAGCAGATTTCTGGCAAAAACTCTCGAGAGTAAAAACAAATTGCCATGAAAAGTTTCTCAAAAATCCGTATTTCTAAGTCCCGCCACTCATATCTAAAATTAACAAATAAGTGGTGTGAAAAGCTAGGTCGTAATCCTAACTGTAGGGTTGTAATGAACAATTATGTATGCATGTATGTGCCCCTAGACAATTCCATTTAAATTTATCTTGCTTGCTTGATTAGTCTTAACAACTCGCTTATCATATTGCGGCCTACCTAAGTACTTCCATTTACACGCCTCTGCTAATCTTTCTACTACTCTTCCATTCGAACCATTTAGGGCTAGCATAACCGATAGACTTTAATGCGTCGAATAACGTCCATATCGTTGAAGAGCTAATAGAGCTCATTGGCTCTTCGGTTGTGGAAATCATAGCTAAATCGCGCTGGTATAAACATCTTGCATATAAATTTCTTTCGAATCACACAGCGTCCATGTTGGTATTTTTCGCCACTCAAAATTAACACACACAACATAAGTGTAATGAGAATTTAGGTCGTAATCCTAACTAAAGGGTTTGTGATGACTAATTATGTATGAAAAGTTATGTCTACTATGGTGACACACAGACAATTAAAGGAGACATAAGACTGTTACCCAGGATTTCCATATGCCGGCTTTTAAGGTTTTCTATCTGTTGGGGTTTTGTCCTCCTCTGGTCGAATGCATTTGGTTGACACATTGACATCCAATTTAGAATTCAAGTCAAAATAGTGAACGGCGAGCACCTCAATTACTACACACTATGCAGCACGTTAATATCCAGCTGCTGCGTTGGCTGTATCATGTCGTTTAGGTGTAAGAGGATGTTCCGGCGAAATGGGTATTTGATACGGGATTAAAGGACGACCTTGTTTGCATTAGAGCAAGCTCTGTCATCGATTGGTGTGGCCATCCGTCGAATGGGCTATAGAAGAGGACCTTCTTTGCATTGGAAGAGCCAAATCGAAAGAGCCCCTAGCATCTATTGGTGTGACCAACTGCCAAAGGCGCTCAAGAAGCAAAGGCACTTAGAAAGATGTCTTAAGACAGACCGAAATCCAAAACAAAGTAAGTAAGTATTGATCGGATTTGTAGGTCATTGTTGTCTAGTGGATAGTATGTTGGCTACCATTTAAAAAAAATTAAATACAGAATTTTTAGTCTTCTACGGGCTATCTTCTTCCACTGAGTTGCAAATCCCGCAGAAATTACACGAGGGAGAGATTAACTGAATTTTCCGTCTTCCGGCTCTAAGAGCAAATAAACGTGCTGGGATATCTTTTCTTCTTCCTCCGTGTTGCAACTTCTGCAGAAACATACACCAGGAGGCGCCTAACTTTCTGGTATGACATGGCAGTACACCGTGAATACCTCAGTCTGGTCAACCTTGCGATCCGACAGGTGCTCCCTCTTGCTCTGCAAGTGTTAGTCAAAGAATAAAATATTTACACGATTTCCAGTCTAATGGTGACCAAGGAGAGCCCCCTATGCAAAGGTCACATATGAATGTTTGTCACTTACTTATTCAGGACAGAAATATACAACCTAGCTTCACGCACCACTTCTGTTGTGTGCATTAATTTCATACATGAGTGGTGGGACCTACAGTTTAAAGTCGATTCCGAACAACGAATTTTTGAGAAACTTTTCATGACAATTTTATTTCACTCCCAGAGTTTTTGCCAGAAATCTAGTGAGAGCAAGTCGCAGAAAAATTTTTTTTTTCAAATTTCGTTTTGATGTCTGACCTGGGGGGTTTGAACCGGGGCCTTACGTCTTCTAAGCCAACACACTAGATACTAGACTACGGCGACTTATCTTATCTGATACCGAACAACATCCTGAAATTTGTCAGGGCAACAGGAGATTTATGATATTGTGGCAGTACTCTTGCGGCTTTACTTACTTACTTAGTTAATTGGTCATTACAGCCGTTTAGCCAGGATCACAACCCATTTAGTGTGGGTATACATGACTGGCGGGACCTATAGTTTAATGTCGATTCCGAACGACAGATTTTTAAGAAAGTTTTCATGGCCATTGTAATTACCCTCGGAATTTTTGTCTGAAGACTGTTGAGGGGAAGACGCCGACATATTTTTTATTTCATACTTCGTTTTGTTAGAGATGTCTGAGTTGGTGATTGAACCACGAGCTCTTGTCTAATATGCAAACACACTACCTACTAGACTACAGCTACTTCAGCAGCATTACGCGGAAAACACTACATACGGGTAGATATATGAGAAATGAAATGGAAATGAATGTAAATACATAAGAGAGGACAGGTTGCCAGTTAACATACTTTTCTAGTTCATAGTTTAATGTACAACATTTGATTGTAATTGCCTTGTAAAGCAGGAAATGAAGTAAATTTTTCACTGTGCATACGTATGTATGTATGTTTGAAATGCATTTAATTTATGTAAAGTGCCTACGTTTTTTTGTATCAAAACTGTATCAAATATTTTATTTAAATTGTATATTAAGTAGCGGAAATCAAAGTCTCTTTTAAATGATCAAACAACTGAAGCTTTAAAGTGTCATGCATGCTGGCTGTTCATGCATGTCATGTGGTATGAAAAGGAAATATTTTATAACAAAAAAAATATAAAACATTGTATTACAGGGTAATTAATTACCAAACAGCTACCCAGGTAGGCTGCTGATTGATATCAAAAACTTTAATAACTTTTAAGCTCAACTTGATTTGCTTGCTCTCTCTTAATATTTGCTTGAACTGGGTTTATTTATAGAATCGTACAGAAAGCAAATACAAATTAAAAGAAAAAAGTAACAGGAAATAAAATTTTACCTCACAAAAGCCATTAATAAGTCAGTGAGCGCATGAAAAACTAAAAAAATGCCGAAAAAAAGACCAAAAAAACTCAGAAAAAATCAGAAAAAAAAAACTTCAAGTAAATTTGGCCATAACTTATGGAGGATTTTTACGATTGTTTTGAGTATAAAAAGAGTGTAGACAACTCGCTTGAATTCATGTGTGTTTGTTTTAATATTTAAATTTTTATTTTTATATTTTTTGTTTGTTTTGTTGTTGTTGTTGTTTTACAATATTTAACTTTTATTTTTTAATTTTTTTTTTTTGTGTGTTGCTTAAAAGCAATAATTTTATTAAAAAAAAAGTGAAAAAAAGAAAAAAAATTTTGCATTCGTTATAAATTTCGTGTACAATTCCTTTTTTTTGTTGTTTTTTTGCTTTTTTGTTTTATTTCGTTTCATTCGCTATCGATTTGTTTTTGTTTTTTATTTTTATGGATTTCTGGTAATTTTTCAGATTTCATTGCCTGCCCGCTTTTATTTTTATTTTTTTTTGTTGTGACTTTTTCTGGCTGTTATTTTTCCTTTTGGACTCTTTCGTTTTCAGTTTATTTTATTTTGTTTTATTGTTTTTGCAAAACGTTTTAAGCTTTAACTTTTTGGATTTTTTGTTTTTATTTTTGTTTTTAATTTTATTGTAAGCAATTCAAATAAAAAAAATCAAAAGCGAAACAGAAAAATTTGAAATGAAAGACAAAAATCATTGCAATTGCTGTGCATAGCAGCAGCAGCAAGTTTGTTTGATGTTGCCACAGTCACGGCTGCTACCACTGCAACCACTCATACTGTAATATATAACACTGAGGCCTAGATTTACAAATCCAACATTAACAAAGACTTTGGTGTTATTCCTAGTAACCACACGATACCTGAACCTTGTAGACGCCGTAATGTAGCAGATAGGCTGCCTTCCAAAATGTTAGTTGCTTTGTGTTTAAACAAAATATAGTGTTTCATAATGCCGCTGTACAAAATATATACAATGTACTCTATTTCAAAACGTCGTCAATGTGTATTTTTAACGCAGGCATCGGATTTATAATTGATGCATTGTTTGGTTACTTTGCATATCTACATTGTTTATATACAGTAGTAGAATTGCATACAAACTTTGTATTGATACATTTTGGATGGCAGCCAGTGTATGTTGGCTTCTTAGACGTAATGTCACGGTTCAAGTCCCAAGTCAGACATCTCCAACAAAACGATATACGAAAGAAATATTTCTTCGGCGACTTCCTCTCGGCAGATTTCTGGCTAAAACTCTGAGAGTAAAATAAAATTGCCATGGAAAGTTTTTCAAAAAAAAAAACTCATTCGGAATCGATTTTAAACTGTAGATTCCGTCACTCATGTATAAAATTAACGCACACAACAAAAGTGGTGTGAGAAGCTAGGTTGTAGTCCTGACTAAAGGTTTGTCAAAATACTAGCCAGGAGTTAAAGATTAACAACGGAATGGTGAAGAGTAACTTTGCTCACTGAATCCTGCCCTTTATCAGTGATTGGCACTTCCATTATGTTTGTTGCTGATGTTATCCTCTTGCGTGGAAGCGAATTAGCAGCCTTTATTGAAGGATTATTTATAACGGCATTGAATTTGTTTCTTTTTCTCACGAATTCTAAGTCGAATTATAGATATACGGTTACCAAGTAGATACCACAGCCCAATTATCCATTTGGTGGAACAGAGAAGAGCTAACTATGAATACAAAATGAAAAGTTCAATCCAATGTTAGTGTTTTGATCAAAGTTTACTTCACTATTTCGCGTAGAGAGTTGAGTCAGTAGTACATACCACAATAAGGAACGTGCTCAACATGGGCAACATAATGCCCATTTTGAAGATTCTGTGTGGAGAATGAATCATCAGAACACAATCGTGTTAATGTATACCCAAAGAATACACCTGGATAGGAATACAATGCTAGATAAAGAGTTGTCTTGCTGACATAGAACAGCATTCGGCAGTTTGTCGGACAATAGAAGGAGAGACAATTATAGTGATAGCCGACTTAGATTAAGTCGCCGTAGTCTATTAGGTAGTGTGTTGGCTTATTAGACGTAAAGACAGGGTTCGGGCCCCAGGCCAGACATCAAGACAAAATACAAAAAGTATTTCTGCGGCGACGTCCTCTCAGCAGATTTCAGGCAAAATTTCTGAGTTTCTCAAAAATCTGTCGTTCGGTGTCGACTTTAAACTGTAGGTCCCACCACTCATATATAAAATTAACACACACAACATAAGTGGTGTGAGAAACTAGGACGACGTACAATGGGTCAATTCGACCTCAGGGTACTGTACTTGTCTTAATTGACAAGTACACGTCCTCTAACCTAACCTAGATTAAGGGAAGTACAATAGATCGAATGATCACAGTAATATAGCATCTCTACATGACAACAAAAATAATAGCGGCGATCGCCAGAGCCTTGTTGATAGTGTGTTGGCTTACTAAAGTAGAGCTCCAAGTTCAAACCTGAGCTGTAGCATGTTAGAAAGCAGAAGTATGACAAAAATATTTCTGTCGACGACTAACTCACGGAAAGTTTATCAAAACTGTCGAATGTAGACGATATTAAACTGTGGGTTCTAAAACGCACTTACTTGCAACCCTTTGACAAGAATTACAACGTAACTTCGCACACCACTTATATGTGCGTTAATTTTAAAATGAGGGAAGAGACGTACAATATAACGTCGAATCGGAACGTGGTTATTTTATTTTACTCTCAGAGTTGTTGCCAGAAATCTAAGGAGAGGAAGTCGCCGAAAAAATATTTCTTTCGTTTTGTCGCAGGATGTCGAACCGTGAACCTCACGTCTAATAAGCCAACGCACAAGTTACTAGACTACGATAGCTTCTAATACTCTTAGTAAATGATACTCTAATAAATTGAACACACACCATATGGGTGGTTAGAGAAGCTAGGTTGTAATCCTTATCATGCCACCTCTTCAACATCGTCATGGAGAGTGTTCTGCAAAAGGCGGGGAGTGCATCCCACAGGCACTATTTTTCAAAAAAGTGTCTAGTTGCTTGCGTACGCTGACGACATTGGAATCGTAGGGCGTACCAAGCGAGATGTTACTGCTGCCTTTAGTGCTATTGAACGGGAGTCTACTCAGATGTACGTACGGCGTATTGATTCTCAGATTACGGCCGATAACTATACTTTTGATACAGTCAAGGAATTCATTTATCTTGGCTCCGCCGTTACCACCAAAAATGATGTCAGTCTGGAGATCAAGGGCAGGATCACTCTTGCCAACAAGTGCTACTATGGTCTCAATAGGCAATTGAGTAGCAGAGACCTCTCTCGTACGACAAAACTAACACTCTACAAGACGCTCATCCTACCCGTGCTTCTTTATGGCGTAGAGGCATGGACCCTTGAGAGTGTTCGAGAGAAAAGTACTGTGTAAGATCTTCGGTCCAGTGCGAGTTGGCGATGTTTTCCGCATCCGATCCAACAGTGAGCTGTGTGAGCTCCTCAATGACATAGACATTGTGCAGCGTATTAATATCCAGCGGCTGCAGTGGCTCGGCCATGTCGTTCGAATGGAGGAGGATGCTTCGGCGAGACGGGGATCTGCGAAATTCGGCGAAGAGGACGGACGACCTTGTATGCGTTGGAAGGACCAAATCGAGGAAGGCCTGTTATCGATTGGTGTGACCAACTGGCGTAGGCGCGCAAGAAGCAGAGGCGCCTGGAAGAATGTGTTGCGGAAGGTCGAAATCTGTTAATCGGGTTGTTATGGCCAATTAAGTTGGTAAGTAAGTAATTATGAAGACTTGCAAGAAAGCTGAAGGATGTGGTCTCAATGGTTTAGCAAAAGTAGGTCAAGTATTTGGAGTTAATGTTTAGGTTAGAAAGCTGTTGATTTGAAGTGCTATTAACAGCTATTAATGAAGCAATAAATAATCCATAAAAACTAAAGACTTTTACGCCCGTCGTTATTTATGTAGTTAGTGGCCAGAAAAATAGTTTCTGGGTTTCTCCTCCCTCTACTCTACGTTTAACAGTGTTAGGCTTTTACTGTCTACTACACAAACGTAATTACTTGTTTCCTGTAAATAACTTTCATTTGTTTTAACCTAATTTTTCAGTTGCCTCAACCTCAAATTGTTTAGTCATCATGAAAATTATCCGCTAAAATTGCAATTTTTCCTCTCTCCCTGCCTGTGTTTGGATGGTAAAAAGTGAATTTCGAGTAGAAAATTTGCATTGTTTGGGCAAAGAAAGAAAGAAAGAAAAAAAATTTATTTTCTTTCGTTGGTGGCTGCTACTGCAGATGACGGTGACGGTGACGGTGACGGTGACGGTGATGATGATGATTGTGATCGTGATGACGCTGGTTAAATGCTTGTAAGGCTTTTGGTTACTCCATTCGGTATGGTAAACAAGATGGGGACATAAATACCAGCGAGTGCGGTTAGAGGTATAGAGTTCAAGAGTATATGACGGAGAGTCGAATATCTTTTGAATACTTTCACTTTCTTTTATGAACAAATCTTTTATTTTGGATTTTTTCTTTTTGTTTTTGTTTTTGTTTTTATTTCTTTCAAAAGAAATACAACAAAGAAATACAAGAAGAAGTAGAAAAAAGAGTTTAACGAAATGGAAACGAGTTTAAATAAGCAAAAAACCAGCATTAACATCAAATCGAAATACGAGCATAAATAAAATGAAATGAAAATAAAAATAAATTTTATTTTAAATTGTGCTGTAATAAATATTTTTGAAAAAAAATTAACAACAACAATAAAAAGCAAGTAATTTTCCAGCATAATTTGTATTTAAATGCCTCATACACTCTGTCATTTTATTTTTACTGGAGATTTAATTTCTTTATGCTGCTTTAAGCTTCTCTTTCGGCAAAGTTTATTTGCCTTTCCCCCATGTAAGCGGCAAGTTTTTCAAGCCAAACAGCCTTTGTTTTCCTAATTGAAATTGTTTTTATTTGTCAACTTATTTGTTAAAACAATTTTTTTTTATTTGAAATCAATGCAAAGCCTATTAACATACGCTGTCATTCATTTGTTATGCAAATTAATGCTGATGTCTTAAAAAAATTTTAAATTTTTAAAAATTTGAAATTTAAAAAAAAATTTTATTTTTTTTGTTTATTTTTCTGTAATTTTACCCTGAACTTGAACTAAAACTCAAGAGAAATTTGCCTCAACTCAAAAACCAATGCTGTAGAGTAGGAAATAAAAAAAATTTAAATTAAATGCAGAAAAACAAGTCGTGTTTTGATTGGTTTTTTCTCCCCAAATAAATTGTTTAATAAACGAAGGCGTTATAAAAATTTCTCTATGATATCATCACATCACATGCTAATTTGAATCCCAAATAAGGCCACAACTTTATTGCCAAATATATTATCAAGAAGAGAAATTTCAAAGAATCTTATGCAATCTAAAACCAATAAAAATATTTCATTTGAAAGATGCCATTATGTAAGGAAAATAACATCGTTTAAATAACCGCATCCAAAATCTTCAATTTTCCAAGACTCTGGTGTATAACATGTATACATACTGAATTAGTGATTACAACCCTTCAGTCAGGTTTACAATCTAGTTTCTCAAACGTACTTTATACGTGAGTGGTGGGACCTACAACTTAAAGTCAACTCCGAATGACAGATTTTTGAGAAACGTTTTCAAGGCAATTTTATTTTTCTCTCAGAGTTTTTTACAGAAATGTAGTGAGGGAAGTCGCATTTTCTTCTATTCGAAGTATCCGTGGCAAGGGTCTAGCATCGGCCTCATGTCTAGTCAGCTAATATACTATACCAACTAGAGTATGGCGACTTAAAAAGTTTGTATAGCTTTTGCCAGAAATCTGCTGAGCGGAAGTCGCCGAAGTCGAAGTCAATTTCTGACAAAAATCCTGAGAGGTAGAAATTGCCATGAAAAATTTTCATAAAAAATTAGTCATTCGGATTCGTTTTAAAACTGTAGGACCTTCTATTCACAACACAAGTGGTTTCAGAAGTTAGATCGCAGTCCTTACTGAAGGATTGTAGTAACCAATTACGTATTTATGTGTATGTGTATGTGTAGTACCAGAGATCAGGAATGAATCGCTTTTTCGCTACTCATAAGTACTCATGAAATTTTGAGTATGAGTGAGTCAACAGTATTGAAATCCAACTACTCTAATTCATACGTACTCACTACAACATTGATTTATAAGTACAACGTTGACATCAGACTCATAACATTCGAAATACGTTTGATTCAAACGCCTCATATTCATTCAAATTCATAAATTAAGAAAAATACTTATAATACTCATAAATGATTCGAGTGATTCGAATCATTTTTAAAAATTTACAGTCTTAGTTGTTTTTGCATTTACAGAAAAAAGAAGAAAGAAGAAGACAAAGACAGCAAGCAAAGCAAACAACCAACCTTCTAGTGAGTATTGTAGTGTTCGTACGCGATTCATACTTATTTTGTGATTCGTATATACGATGAGTCATGGAGAGTTGAAATCAATAACATCGTGCGTATTGTTAAGTATGAGTACGATGAGTACTTCAAACTTTGAGTATGAGTAGCATGAGTATAATATTAAAATAAGTATGAATGCGTATAAGTATCAGAAATCATGAGTATGATTCGAATCTACTCATCTTTTTGAATACTCATTGCTGACCTCTGGTTAGTACCTTAAGCCATGTATGTATTTTTACAATTTATTGCCATCACCACCTAATCTAGACATTGGCCGGGGGACTATCTCCATTGTGAACTTTAGATTTGGGAAGAGTTTATATATCCCTCTATCTTAACCTTCCAAACATCTCTTCTTACACTATAGAAGGGCTCAGGCCGAATCGAATACCGATTTGGCTTGGGAAAAGCAAGAAAAAAAATATTTTAAACGGAAGTTTTTAAGCCAGATCAGCTAGATTTGATACAAAAACAAAAGTAGAAAATTAAACAACAACATCTCTCAAGTGATCAATTTTATTTTTTTAATCTTTAATTTCCTTTAAAATTTTCTTTCAAATTAAAAATTTAACTACCAACCAGCAAATCATTTCTGAACTGCCTTGCCTGTGCTTGAAAAGTGCTTTAAAATACTGACATTTCGTATGCAAGTAATCTTGTATTAAAAAAAGCAACAAAAAAAAACGAACAAAAAACGAAAATAAATTATTTCTTTTTAATAACAGATTACAATCATAAATAAAACAACAAAATATAGAAGAAATTAAATAATAGTGTTTAATAAAAATGGAACGAAAGAGACGGAGAGAGAGAGAAAAAACTAAAAATAAATTTCACTTCATTTACTGAAAAGATTTGAAAATGTAAAGAAACAAATACAAAATCGACAATAATTCGTACTTCCAATAACAGAAAAGACAACAAAAACAACAGAAAGAAAAGACAATAATAGCCCCTTCTATTGTGTTTTTTAATAATCCAGTCGATCACGTTACCAAAAAAAAAGCGGTTTATAGTGATTTGTGCTGATATTTGTAACCAGCACAGAGGAGTTTTAGTCGTATGCTTTATACTACATTAATAGGTGCCTTAGGCTCATAATCGTTACTACTTCAGCAACCCATATTGGAGAACATTAAAGTTAGAAAACATAAAACTATGATCACCAAGAGGAAGTTATTATCACAAGGAAGACTCAACAAGAAGGTCAACCCTAGAACACACGACCCTATATGTCAAAGCCTTAAGTAACAGCAAAAAATACCTTAGCATATGGAGATGATTCGTGGCCATATACCGCCAAGGTGGCAATGGAAAAAATTTATTGTCGTACAGGCAGTAGAACGTTAAAGCGCCTCTTTTAATAATCAAACTACAAGCCAATATTTGCAATGCATATTTGATCAAATTTGTCCAAACAGCTAGGAATATACAAACAGTGGTGGCCTTATACTTAGAAACAATGTTTCTGGAACAGAGTTCTCTGGAGTGACGAATCTAAGTTTAATTTGTCCCAATCTGATAGAAAAACGTATGTAAGACGTCCTACAAACAAAGCCTTTGATCCCAGCTACACAGTGGAAACTGTAAAATAAATGAACAATCATACATGTTGCTAAGTCGTTTCAAATTATAAGGCCACCACTGTACACAAATACACATAACTGATCATTACAACCCTTCAGTAAGTATTACGATCTAGCTGCTTGCACCACTTATATCGTGTGTGTTAATTTTATAAATGAGTGGCGGGTCCAAAAGTTCACTTTAAACGACAGATTCTTATGAAACTTTCATGGCAATTTTTCATTGACTCCCAGACTTTTTGCCAGAAATCTGCTGAGGGGCAGTCGCCGGACAAATATATTTTCATTTTTCGTTTTGTATAAGATACCTGACCTGGGGTTTGAACCATGTCCTACCGTTCAATAAGTCAACTCACTACCTGCTACACTACGGCCACTACAGCAGCTACGTACTACTTACAAAACCTACATATTCCATCTGACAATATCGGATCTTGATTGCCGTAGAAATTATTATTCAAAAATAGTACAGTCCTCAGGGATTAAAAGGTTCAACTAAAAATCTCCTGAGAAAGAGTAGAACAAAGTCGAAAGAAACAAAATGCCTCTTTGCTACCTCCAATATATTCACTCACATTAATTTCTACAAAACGGTGTACTATTGTAAGTTCTAGAATACTAGGGTTGCCAACTATCTTTAGCTAGAAACACTATATTTAGGAAAAATGTTTTGTGCGCATTAAGGAATGATATTTTACCACTCTTTTTTTGTCTCTTCTAAGCAGTGAATACTCATGTAATTGCTAATAAATTCCTTTTTTTTTGGAAATTTTTTCTTCAACAACAGTTGATCTGTGTTATAGGGTATCAGTTTGATGGCCTTAACCGACAATAATTTTCTTTTTATGTTTGTGGTTAAATTTCGAAAGGATGATGGTGATCATGATGATGATGATGACGAGTATAAAAAAACAATAACAAAAACTAAAACTAAAAATAATAAATAAAACAGCAGCAGCAGCAGCTTTTAAAACTTTTTACACAAAAATAAAATAACAACAACAACAACAATAAAACAAATTATAGAGAAATATACAAAAAGTCAAAAACTATAAAAATTAATGTTAAAAGAAAGTTTTCTGATGTTTTTTTTTTTTTTTTTTTTTGTTGTTGCTGCTCTTTCTGTTGCTGTTACCTACCACAACAACCTTAACAACTTTGAAGATGAAATTAACAATACTAACAGCAACAGCAACAACAATAACAACATTAGTTAGTTATTAGCATAAGCTAAGCTGCTAGCAAAAATATCCAAAGAAAAAAAAAACGTTTTTATTAACTTAACTTGGCTTTGGCTTTGGCGTTGGCTCTGGCTCTTGCTCATCCCATTATTATCTCGTCTAAAGGTTGTTAAGGTTGTTAGTGTTGCTGATGTTGTTGTTTGTTTGGTGTTGTTTTTGTTAACAATTGTTTTCTACCACCACCAACAATAATAACAACAAATACCACAAAAAGATTTGTTCAAATAACAATAAAAACAACAACAACAACAACACCCAGCATACAATGGATGAATGTTTACACGGAGGTTATGGTAGTTTTTGACTTTTAAACACAGTTTTTTGGATTGTTTTTTTGACTTAAACCGTCAAATAATTTCAATTTTAATTAGATTCTGTATGACTTTTCTTCTTCTACTTTTTTTATTAATTTTTATCATGGTTTTGAAGCTGAAGCTGTACTTAAAGGCAACAAATATAGAAAATTTTGATTTTCTTTTTCTGCAACTCATATTTCTGTGGTTTTGAGGAGAAATTTCTTTTGCAGAGTGTCAGCATGAATATGAAAAATTGTGGATTTGTAGGGTGATTAAAGTCATATTCATGGTTTACACAACTAACTAACACTGTTGCTTTGATAGTTATTAAAAGTAATAATCAAGCATCTACTGTACATGGCGTAAATTTGATGAAATTCGTTTGCCTAGAAACAAAACTGGTGATGTTACATTCAGTAAGAGAGATGTAGTCTCTAGGCATTTCCAAAAAAGTATGGCACGATGCTTTCGAAAGTTATTGTTTTTAGTGTCAGTAGACGCTACTGTCTATTTATAATGTTTGAACCGTGGCCTCGCGTCTTATAAACCAACACTCTGCCGACTAGACTATGGCAATTTTACTTAACGATCAAATCCTGCGTACTCGATTGCACATGACTGTAATATTTAAGTGCTCTTTTTAGAGATCGCACTAAGCGGGTTGTTATGGATGGGAATCCATCTCAGAACCTAAGGCTATATTCAATGGTATCATAAGATTCTGTTGCACCGCCAACGCTATTACATATGTACATACATACATACATAATTGCTCATTACAATCCTTTAGTCAAGATTACGTCTTGCCAGGGATTTCTCAGGCAAAGTACTGATTAATCAAAAGCCAATTTTTATCAGTTTTTCAAAACAGGAATATCGTTGGAAATTGTATTTCAGTTAGACTGTTCGATGCTCACAACCTAAGATAAGTTACAACATATAAGGGTTTCGATTGCTTCAGTTAAACTCAGATCCAGTAATTTTCCAGGGAGACTTAAGTTCTTTGCCAGCAGGTGAGTACATGCAACATTGCTAGACTCTGCTGGACTCATATTAATACAAATGTAACTGATTTGTCTTCTATGCACAACCATCCATAGCTCGTGCATACGTAATTGGCGATTACAATCCTTCAGTCAGGTTTATAACCTAGCTTCCGCCATTTATGTTGTGTGTTTTAATTGTATACATGTTTGGCGGGACCTACGCTTTAAAGTTGACTTTAAACAACAAGAAGTTTTTGAGAAACATTTCATGGCAATTTTATTGACTCTCGAAGTTTTGGCCAGAAATCTGCTGAGAGGAAGTCGCCTAAGAAATATTTCTTTGGTATTTCGTTTTGTTGGAGATGTCAGACCTAGGGTTTGACCATGGCCTCGCGTCTTATAAACCAACACTCTACCGACTAGACTATGGCGACTTCAAACTTATTCCCTATTTTACTTAACGATCTTCCCTCTCTAACTTCAAATCCTGGGTACTCTATTGCACATGACAGTAATATTTGTAGTCCAAGTCCTATGGAGATTGAGACGAAATGGATTAATATGAACGACTCACACACATCTGGCATTCTTCGACTGTTGAACGCCATTAATGGTATGTCATCTGGCTATGAAGACTCAATAAGTTGGTCGTTGGAATCAGTATATTTTTGAGTTGTTGAAGAAAGCATTTAAGTTCTTAGGTTTCTAGGACGATGCAAGAAATTCTGCAATCCATCTGATCTCCTTACGATTTGCACCACTTTCATCTGACCGAAAAGGGATTACAACTCTAATGTATGAGCCGGTCTATTTTAGGGCATCTCGGCCGCGTACAGGAAAGGCCGTATGTGCTTATTTGTAATAATAAGGCATTCAACTTTATTGATTCATAAGAACATCGTTGCAATGTGAATTGTATTTCGTCGTTCTGTAGTTACTGTAATGGCTTACGCTACAACGAAATGAAGAGACTTGTTCAGGAAAATCTGATCTCTTTACACAGTGCGAGGCAATTTCATTTACAAAGCATTCGTTCGTATTGAATTATTGTTCAGTGAAACGGACGGGCATTACAGACAATGTCCGTTATTCGGCCGCAGAGGAGGCAATTACCTAAGTGTTGTTTGCACAAAAAAATAATCTGATTGATGGATTAAACTCAAGGCTGATGGATTTTATAGACCACTAAGTAGATTCTTCTTAAGCCAAATGAGTTTGAAGCACTCTAAACCTTTATTGGGTATTTGTCTGGCATTCGTCAGACCATCTAGGTATAGTCTGACGATATTAATCAGCCTTACGGATGCCGAACAATATCCTATAGTTTGCCAGGACAACAGGCTTTGGAATGACTAAGAGTAATAGTTGATGTAGAATAAGGGCACTAGAATAGATCATATGGTCGCAGTACTCTAGCTGCTCTGCACGACAATAATATGGCAACGGACAAATCGAGGTGGCCTGGTGTAGTGCCTGAATGCGAACCCTACCAAATACGATTCGAATTTGAGGGACAAAGCAAAAATGTTTGTTTATTTTAAGGATTTTTAAAAACTAAATGGAAATTCTCCTACAAATAATTCACTCAGGAATTCACCCTAAAATCGTGACCCCCCCCGGAAAGGCTAATATCAACGAGATACACCATAGGAAGAATAGACAGCGCCTCCTCGTGAATGAGAATATGACTAAATAAGCGTCAATTAGCCTTTCTCGTCAATGTACCCAATTCAACAACCACCTAATTTTTTCACAGACAACGGTATTAATAGGCAACCATATATGGCAACCCTATCATTTTAGAATCTGCTCTCCCCAGCTTAAGAAAAATCTGAGTAAACTATGGGGATGATACTTGAAGGCAGTAGCAGGCTTCCTTAAAGAAAGGAAAATTTGTTGACAAATAAAAGTTTGGTTTACAATAATAGGCGATAGGATTTAACCTTCTAAATAAAATCCTAGATCCTTAAGATTTAAATTTTTCTGTCCCTAGTAGAAATAGAAAGAAGTCTTTTCACTCACCTTCTCATTATTGGTAACGGTAGCGTAAAACGTCCATCACTAACCATTGGAGTTGCACCCGGTATAGGAACCGTCGATATCACGGATGTTAGCAGAGTTGTACCAGCCGGTGGCGGTGGTGGTGGTGGCCCCAATATGGTGGCCGTGGCGCTTTGTGTTGGTGGAGCATGACTGAAGGTTAAAGGAGATCCATTATGATGATGTGGTACACTGCCACTGCCAACCGTTGGCGGAGGCGGTGGCGGTGGTAAAGCACTGTAGGGAGGAGGAAAATGATTGTGCAGGATATCGGGTAGCATGGGTCTTAACATGGCAACATTGTGATGACCAGTTTGTTGTAAATGTAAATGGGGTGGATGTAGTATGGGAGGTAAGGGTGGCGTTGGCATTGAATGACGATCCATTAGGCTGGCATGTCGTAAAGGATGCGGAGGATGGGGATGTGAATGATGAGTGGGAGCCACCATCAACGAAGCGGTATGTTGCAAGTGACGACGTTCACGTCGTTCACGGCGACGTTGTTCACGATTGTTGGTTGTAGAGTGGGGAAAGCCAATAGAATTGGCCGATGATGTTGAGGTCAGTGGAGGCCGTCCGGCCGATGGTGACCTTAACTGCACCGAGGCAATATCATCTGTTTGACATTCGGTCGAGGTGAAAGTA
This sequence comes from Sarcophaga carnaria, assembly GCA_958299815.1. Classification (NCBI taxonomy): domain Eukaryota; kingdom Metazoa; phylum Arthropoda; class Insecta; order Diptera; family Sarcophagidae; genus Sarcophaga; species Sarcophaga carnaria. The sequence goes on from OY283153.1 coordinate 12,922,181, forward strand.
CGCCTACGCGGTGATTGTGCGGGTGTAGAGGCATTAGAGTTTGTGGGTTTCTCGACGCGTTCATTCACTTTTATGACATTCACTTGCTTAAGGGGGGAACTATTTGTTGTGGGGAGATTTTCATCACTGGCATTTAACACTTGAGGCACTGAACTATTTGGGATATTATCACTGACACCACCAGTTATATTTTTATTATTGGATTTTATATGATCCGTGGGATCATGATTATTATTTAAATTATTTGTTGAGGACGATGATGATGTTGATGTTGGATTTGTAATTGATTTTGAATTTGTTACACTATCTTGGAGATTTGTAATACTTTTGTTGTTGTTGTTGTTGTTGCTATTATTACTATTCGAATAATTATTATTATTCACGTAATTACAATTTATCACACTAACACCATTCGTTGTTGTATTCACTATGGCCTGATTTAAAAACACTTGCTGTTGCAGATCATTATCATGTTGGCCAGTATTTGTAGCACTTGCAACATCATTAGCATCATTATTATTATTATTATTGATATTATTATTATTATTGTTGTTGTTGTTATGATTATTATTATTATTACATGTATTGGTATTGGTATTGGTATTGGTACTGATATTATTTGAATTTGAATTTTTATGATGATTTTGATTCACTTGTATGGTTAAACTGGGCGTACGCTGACAAGGATTCGTTATGGTGGTGAGACTATTTGTTGTGGTTAGAAAAACACTACTCGTACTGGGATTTAATTTTGTTTCACTTACTGCCTTTACAACACCAACACCATTACGGCTATTGAATTCCGCATTTGCGGAATTCGACGCGGGTACATTTAAACGCATATTTTCCGTTTCCGTTGCAATATCTTTAAGATTACGACGACGAGGCGCGTTTTGTTGGCGTAAATTTTGATGTTCGCGTAATTTCTGTTCACGTATACTTTCACTGGCCCGAAATTCGGCATATAAACGTTCCAACTCGGCTAAACATTTATTTGGCGTTAGATTGTATGTGTTGCTAATGGTGGTGGTGGTGGTGGTTGTATCGTTAGTTTTACGTGTTTCATATGAAAACTTGTTAAAACTATTCGCATTGTTTGGCGTACAATCGAACGTATACGATGTGTTTGCCTCGAATGAACGCGTTAAACTGATCGCTGACGATGAATCGTATAATAAACTGCTTTCCTCAATCATGCTGTTAGTGGTGGTGGCAGTACTTGTGGTGGTGGTGGTGGTGTTGAATACGTCCATTGTTGGCTCTCTGTGATCTGTGGTGAGCTGTTGTTGCTGTTCATTTACAGTTTTTGTTTTGGTGTTCATTTTCGTTTGTTCATCGCCCGACTGGTTTTCATTGTTTTCATTTGTTGTTATTGTTAGCAGCAGCTGTTCTTGTTTTTGTTGTTGTTGTTGCTGCTGTTGGCTGATAATAAAATTATTATTTTGTTTATTTTCATGTTCTTGGTTTTGTTTTGATTTGGTATTCGTCGATTCTTCTAAATGCGTGTGTTGTTGTTGTTGTTGTTGTTGCTGTTGTTGATGAATCAGTATTTCATGAGACTGGTTTGGGGTTTCACCATTCATGTTGTTATCTGTTGTTAGTGTATCGTTATTATTATTGTTATTATTAATGATATGCTCGTTGTTAGCAACATTTGTTGCTGCAACATGTTGCGTTGCACGACAGTGCTGGAATAAAGAAAAGTTATGGTTTTTAATTTAAAAAATCTTAAAAGTCTTGCAATAAAAAATCATTTTCAATTAAAATACTTGAAGTACCGGCGAATTTAATAATTTCTCAGCAATAAAAGGTGCTTACAAAAGTTCAAATGAAAAGGCTGTGTAGCGTGTTCCTAGAATTAGGGAAGAATTTTTCATGTAACCTCGTATAACAGAAATTAACATGAATTAAGAAAGCGTAATATACTTGACCCAAGAGAAAAACGAAATGTATACAGGGCAGGAAAAGGTTTAATGTTTATTTATAATTGAGCAGGCCTTGGCCTATTGCTGTAGGACATCAAAATAACCTCAAAAGGATTAAATAAAGCTAATGTGAGTGTAAAACGGATTTCATTCAATTGTATCATCAAGAAGCAGCCCTGTTTCCCAACTTTTGATAGAGCAGTTGTCCAAGAAACTCATAGGAGCACCTGCTATTTTAATTTCTCAAATTTTGTGTGACCCTGTTTTTTGTTTCAATATAAACAGGGCATGGTGAAATAGTTATAATAATAATTTCACCATGGAACAGCGCCTTGAATGTGAAAAAAAAAATTTGTAAAAATATTCGAAGAACATGGAAAAAATTAGGACTTAAACGTAGTTTTAGAAAGTTAAAAAAAATTTAAAACTAAAAATAATCGCCCTGGAATCGCCCAAGAATTTTAACACAAAAGAAATAACAAAATGAATCAAAAAACTATCAAAAATCAAGATAAAAAACATCTCACCATATACGGTCGTAAACTGGATAGCCTGCACCGACCACCAACAGATTTGAATCGTTACGATAATGAGGCGTATATGATGAATCCCTTATTGGACTTCCATGTATCTGATGTTTATAAACAAAATTATTGGACGCAACAAAAAAAGCGGGCAGCAGAAATAAAATTAAAATTAGCTCGTACGCCGTTGCCGCCAGAAGCTGATATACGCTATTTGCCTCAATCCCACTACGTTCAGAATTTAATGAAAGTTGTCGAAAACGCTAGAGAAGATGGCAAATGAATACACGGTTTTGTTTCTAAACATCTGCAGAAGGCTTTCAAAGGGAGAATGCATATGAACATTTTTCATGAATTTTAGTTTGGTTCAGTAAAAAAGTTAAATAATTTCTTCATACCTTTTAGACCTTTTTAGACTCATAAAAAAATACATTTTTCAGTGCCAAAGCTTTTCTTTTTCTTTTTCTTTTTCTTTTCCGAATTTAATCAAAAGTTAGGAAATTGGTAGAAGAAGCTTGGAATACTGTAACCTTCAAAGGCTTGGACGTATAAAAACAATGAGGAACTGTTGTAAGTTTGGGAGTTGCTCGATTATTATTGAATACAACAAACCGGACTTCCTTATGTGTCATTGAGAATAAAGAACAAGTCTTCAGGGAATGATAATCACGTTTGAGAAAGTTTGCAAATTATGTCTGCAGACAACAAATACAGTGGAACATAGATTATGCGAGTCTTAGAGGTTAAGAAGACAACACTATACTGCTAGGACATGATAATGAGACCAATGCCGTTATAGGAGAAGAACTAAATCAATGATAATGTCGTGAAAATCTCACAGTTAAACCATGGCGAGCTCAAAGAAGCAATTCAGCGACTCAAAAACAATAGGGCTGCTAAGTCTGATATCCTGTCCTTTAAGTTATTAAATCCGAAGACTTATTTGCAGTGAAGGTTTCGAAGAAAATATGCTTAACAATTACCATCTCAATGTCATCCGTTCTGAAAATGAGGGTGACCATGCTATACTCCTACTACAGGGCTATAAGCCGTCTCCCAATCTTATTCTATCGTACTGTGCAATAGAATGTGCGAATCGGAAAGAACTTCCTGAATGTTTTCATATGCGATCTCTTCAACTTTATCGTCGAAAATATTTTACGGAAGTCTAGTGTTCAAGGCAAAGGCACTATTTTCTGCAAAAGTGTCCAATGTCTGCAGTAAGCCTACGATATGGATAACATTGGTCGTACTAAGCGACACACGAGAGTCAGCCACATAATTGCTGCAAATGACGTGTAGCGTATGCGATCCAAGGTTATGGCTGCCTACTGTACATACCATTAACGAAGTTAATGAATTTATATTGAGTCCGCCAATCTAGAGATCACGTGTAGAATTATTCTTGCCAACAGTTGCTATAAGTCGCTCATCTTCGCCATGCTTTGCTAAGACGCAGAAGCATGGACGCTGGTACGCACCAATGAAGTTGTGTGATCCAAAAAAAATTCTATACAAGATTTTTGGTCCAGTACTGTGATTTCTACAACCAAACAAAGAGTGAAGCATGAACGCTGGTATGCATCAATAAAACTGTATGATTCGTGAGAAAAGTTCTATGCGTTATTTTTAGTCAAGTACTGTGATATCCACAATCGAATGAACAGTGAGCTGTATGATCTCTTCAGCGATGTGAACGTTATTCAGTGCATTAACATCCATAGGATATGCTATCCCGATATAGTTCAAATGGAAGAGGATTAGAGAGATTAGCAGAGGCGTCTGAAAGGAAGTACTCAGGCAGGCCGCAATATGATAAGCGAGTCGGTAAGACTAATCAAGCAAGCAAGATATGTGTCTAGGGAAACATACTTACATAATTGGTCAAGATTACGACCTAGCTTCTCACACCACTTAGTTGTGTGTGTTAACTTTAAACATGAGTTACGGATCTCCAAACGACAGATTTTTTTCATGGCAATTTTATTTTATTCTCAGAGATTTTGCCAGAAATCTGCGGAGAGGCAGTCACCGAAGAATTATTTTTTGTATTTCATTTTGTTGGAAAAGTCTAAAATGGGGTTTGAACCGTGGCCTTAGGACTAATAAGGCAATACACTACCTACTAGACTACGGAGACTAGGGAAACACATTGTCTCAATGGGGATTGGAAATATTCACTGCCCGAGAAGCATTTCTTAGGGTGTCTGCTAAACCCTCATACATAATTGGTCATTACAACCCTTCAGTCAGGATTACGGCCTAGTTTCTCACGCCACTTATGTTGTGTGTGTTAATTTTATACATGAGTGGTGGGACCTACAGTTTAAATTCGACTCCAAATGACAGATTTTTGAAAAACTTTTCATAGCAATTTTATTTTACTCTCAAAGTTTTTGCCAGAAATCTGCTGAGGGGAAGTCGCCGAAGAAAAACTTTTTGTATTTTATTTTGATGTCTGGCCTGGGACTCGAACCCTGGCTTTACGTCTAATAAGCCAACACCCTACCTACCAGACTACGGCGACTCCATTGCTACACCCTCACTGTGTGGTAAAAAAAATTGACAGTCACTGAAAAAAACCAGGTTTTGCACCGATTAACTACTGGATTTCTATTGCTAAGGTCTATGTGAACGACTAGGGCTCGAAGTCAACAATGCTAACCACGTTCTTGATGTAAAATTGATTCCAAACAAAGAAAATATCCTTTCAATGATGAACGCAATTTAATAAAAAAAATATGACAGCTGTTCCTTGGCTGCGGTCCTTAAGTTAATTAATTTCAATGCATTAGTGGAAGCACGGACAGGCATGTACAATTAAGTTCGCCAAGTCTTGTAGTCTTCAAACAAATTACAAAATAATCCAATAAACTTTTATTCATTGGAATACCAGGCCAAAAAGAGAAATAAACGTACAAAATGTTTTTATTCATTAAGATAAATAAATTAATTAAATAATAATAAAAATAATAATAATTTTTACTAGCCAAAAATACACACACACAGACACACATACACATACCCAGACAAGTACAATCTTTAATAGAAATAGAAAACGTGTGGCAGACGTTGACGGCAAGCCAGACAACAAAACAAAATTTCTATAAACACAGCCAAAATGCCAGTTCGGTTCTCTACAAAAAAAAAAAAATAAAGGAAAATTGAAACTAATTTATGTTGACCACCATCATAGGCAGCAGCAGCAGCACCACCACCACCACCATCATCGGCACTACCACCAAAAGGACATTAAATAGTAGGAAAAAAAAACATGTCCACATCCATTTATGTTAAGCTTAGTTAACCAATATAATTACGTTAATAACTGTAGTTTGTTATGCCGTTATACCGGCATACAACCTACTCCAACTTACCACACCAAAATACACCTAAAATGCTAGACTAACGTCTGGCGACAGGATATACGGCCTCTTATTATAATATATTCACACACTTACATACATATGTACACATACATACACTCGCATTTGTCACTGTTTGAGAATTAAGGTAGAAAAAGGCTAAGCCAACCATATGTAATGCATAAATGGCAGAAAATTAAGAGTTATTAAGGATAATGGCTCTACATGTTAAGGGCTTTGCAAACACTTACTTACACACACGTGCATACCATACCATACATATATACATACACACATACATAGGCAATGAAGGCAGTAAATTTCTTGAAGAAAATTTGTCAAAAAACACGCTGACAAGCCACCACCTAATTTTTATTATATTTTGTAGACATTATAAGGGGGCTACTGTCTGTTGTAGCCTTGAAGTAGAAAAACAAAAACAAACACAGGAAATTAAAAAATTCATATACCGGCATAAATTTCTAATCAAACTGACTTAATTGGGCTTAAACACCCTTTTAGTAGGAAATAAACCGTAGCAGCCTTCAATGTTGTTGTAATAAAATTGAAATTAAAGTAAAGCTAAGGCTCACATGGGCTTAAATGCTCAGTCTAGCCTAGTCTAAGTCTAGATCGTAGAGAAAAAAAAGTGAAACAAAAATGAACTTTATTTAGGGCCTTCAATTATAGTACTGCTGGTACACCTAATCCTTTCAAATATCGTATCAAAAATCATTATCAAACACTGATACAGTGTGTGCAAAAGTTTGACTACCGAAGTACTCCATCTACCTCTTGGATTCATCTAAAAATCAAAAAGTCTGTTGGTAGTCTAATAATTAAAACGAATAATATATGAACTCTTTCTAGAGTATAAGGGTTGCCCTGTCTGGATAAAGAAAGCCATTACAATGAAATACAACTGGAATCGAAAGTTATTGCACGTATGCTATAAACAGTACGATTGCAAATCGGTTTCGACTGCGAACATCTTTGATTTCAGTAGACTTCAATACTATTTGGATGCCCTAACCAATGGTCAACAATTATTATCAAGAGCTGATATAGGATCTGCGATTCGTTTTCTATTCCGAAAATCTTTGATTTCAGTAGGCTTCTTTGCTATTTGGATGCCGTAAGCACGACCTAAGACATCTGCTGGAGTAGTGCCAACATTTCTAAGGAGCCATAATAAAGACATTCCACCTGGGACCCCACAGCCAATGATCAAGAATTTTTATCAAGAGATGAAGTTGGGAAGATGGGTTTGGCAGTAAATGAGGGCAAAACAAAGTATATGTTATCGACAAGCAGAGGCGAGCGGCGTATTGTTTCTCAGATTACGGCCGATAACTATACTTTTGATACAGTCAAGGAATTTATTTATCTTGCTCCTCAATAAGCAATTGAGAAGCAGAGACCTCTCTCGTATGACAAAACTAACACTCTACAAGACGCTCATCCTAACCGTGCTTCTTTATGGGGCAGAGGCATGGACTCTATTAAGTACTGATGCAGCAGTCTTGAAAGTGTTCGAGAGAAAAGTACTGCGTAAGATCTTCGGTCCAGTACGAGTTGGCGATGATTTCCGCATCCGATCCAACAGTGAGCTGTATGAGCTCCTCAACGACATAGACGTTGTGCAGCCTATTAATATCCAACGGCTGCGCTGGCTCGACCATATCGTTCGAATGGAGGAGGATGCTCCGGCGAGACGGGTATTTGATGCGGGGATCTGCGGAAGTCGGCGAAGAGGACGACCTTGTTTGCGTTGGAAGGATCAAATCGAAGAAGTCTTGCCATTGAATTGTGTCATCAACTGGCGTTGCGGCAGGCCGAAATCCGTTAATCGGGTTGTTATGGCCAATTATGTAAGTAAGTAAGTAAGTAGAAGTTGGGAAGTTGTAGTTGCAGGAGTCTAGCAGGTAGGTAGTTAGACGTGAGGCCGCGGTTCAAACACCACCTCAGACATCTCCAACATAACGCAATACGAAAGAAAATATTTCTTTGGCGACTTTCTCTCAACAGATTTCTGGCAAAAGCTCTGGATGTAAATAAAATTGACATGAAAAGTTTCTCAAAATTAACACACACAACATCAGTAGTTTGAGAAGCTAGATCGTAACCTTACTGAAGGGTTGTAATGACCAACTATATATGTCTATGTATGATGAATTTAGATTTTCTACAACAGCCGATATAGCTTCCATATCGACTTCCATTGATTAATGCTTTAACACTGCCCTTATCTGGAAGTTCTAAATACGTGGGATAGATGTACAATAGATTCCACAGAAATCTAGGTGAATATGGTCCTACGAACTCTGGCAGTTGATAACGGATATCTTGTTGAAGCTACCTCAGTCAAATTCGTTGTCATTTCATTCAGTCTGTTTGTTTTGCCAAATTTCGATAGACGACCCTAGGCAATGACATGTGTTCGCTGAATGGGCGGTTGACAACAGATCATAAATTTAATCGAAAAATCGCATCTTCTGCTATGAAGCTCATTCCGGGATCATTGAGGAACTTAGGAAATACTCTGAGAGTAAATAATAAATTGCCATGAAAAGTTTATAAAAAAAATCTGTCGTTGGGAGTCGACATTAAACTGTAGATCCCTCTACGCATGTATAAAATTAACACACACAACATAAGTGGTGTGAAAGCTAGGTTGTAATCCTGACTGAAGGGCTGTAATGGCCAATTATGTATGTTTGTATGTGTAGATTCCACAGAAATCCAAATGTATAGGATCTTTCGAACTCTGAAAGTTGATAGCGGCCATCTTGTTGCAGCTATGTCGGTTAAATTCGTTGTCATTAACTTCGATCAGTTTTGCCAAATTTCAATAGACGACCTTAAACAACGGCATGTGTTCGCTAAATGGACTCTAAAGTAGTTGGCAACAGATTCAAAATTGCATTGAAAAATTTTCTTCAGCAATCAAACCCATTCCGGTGTCCTTGAGGAACTTATAGTCGCGTATAGCCTCAGCAGATTTCTGGCAAAAACTCTAAGAGTAAATAAAATTGGCTCGAAAAAGTTTCTCAAAGATAATCTGTAGTTCGGGGTCCACTTCAAACTGTAGCTCATGCCACTCATATATAAAATTAACACAGGCAACATGAGTGGCGTGAAAGCTAGGTTGTAATCCTGACTGAAGGGTTGTAATGACCAATTCTATATACATATGTTTGTATGTGGGAGGAACTTACTCAGGATATATGGCTGCTTTAGTCAATCAATATTTTTTATGCTTTAGATACACTTACACACAAATACGATGTTATAAACTGACGACCACATTCTTATCCTCCACTGTTAGACAAAAAAAATTGTATTCAAATTGATTAGAACATGCACTTATGCTCACACATTAATTTTAATTTTCGTTTTATTGCAGCCGATGTACACTAAACAAGTAAAATAAAATAATAAAACAAAAGGAGAATACCGCTATTTATGTCACTAATAGAGTGACATTTGAACCGTTAGGCTTAAATTACTCGTAACAACTGACACCCGATGGTATCAAAATTTTTTTTGTTTCAAAATTTATGTTCTAAACATGACGACTACCGACAACTGCTGATAACACAGAACAAAACATATTAAATTTTTGGTTTTTTTTTTGTTTAATTTTCAGTTTCAAAGAATAAATTACAACTATTACAACAATAACAATAACAATAACAATAGGAAATAATTATCTTTACACCATACATTTATTATAACGGTTCGCTAATGGAGTGTTAGTAGGCAGTGTGGAGTAGAGTGGGGTGATTTGTTTTCGTATGTCATTTAAATAAACAATGAAGAGAAGAATTTTTTTTCGTCAATAATTTTACTGTGTATGTGTTGTTGTTTGGCGGTAATCATGTAAATTACTCGACATTAAAATGCTGCTTATTTTTACAAGTGTACGTACATATGTATAGTTTTGTTGATTTAAATGCTTAAATACATGCATAGAGAGAGATGGAGGGAGAGCGAGCGAGAGCAAGCGAGATTATTAATTATTTTATAACACTTTATATGCTCATGTAACATTCACTATCCACATCCGAATATTGATATTTAGCATGCACTAACACAGTATACAGTATGTAAATATACACACATATGCAGATATTCATGTGAATTGAGACAAGACTTGGTCTTTGTTTGTCGAAAAATTATCAAACATTGTAACTGATTTGACAGCAGACGTCAAGTGCCATCAGCATGATGACCCCAATCCACAAAATGCTTGATTTAATGTTTTTTTTTTGTTTGGCTTTGTTCCACAGTGAAGATGTTGATCCTATTTAGGGTATGAGGGAAATAGTAAATCAAGGCCTGATTTTGTATGGTACTTTATTAAAGGTACTTTATGCAGAAAAGTATCATATTTTACTCCAAAAACGTGTTACTGGTCCTTGTCTGGGAAGTAGTAACGTGGTCTAGTAGGTAGTGTGTTGGCTTATTTGACGTAAAGCCAGGGTTCGAGACCCAGGCCAGACATCAAGACAAAATACAAAAAGTATTTTCTCGGCGACTTCCTCTCAGCAGATTTCTGGCAAAAACTCTGACAGTAAATAAAATTGCCATGAAAAAATCAAAAAATCTGTCGTTCGGAGTCGACTTTAAACTGTTGGTCCCACCACTCATGTATAAAAAAATTAACACACACAACATAAGTGGTATGAGAAACTAGGACGTTGTACAATGGGTCAATTAGACCTTCGGGTACTGTACTTGTCTTAATTGACAAGTACACGTCATCTAACCTAACCTAAACTAACCTAACGCGGTGTTCTCCATTTTGAACTCTGGGCATAGGAGATACAGACTACAACACGTATATATGGTAGATGAACAGGATTTGTTGGCACATTGATTGACAGAACTGATACGGTTTCTTGATTTATTCTGGGCTCTGGCCTTCGTTGTGTAAATAGTATACTGTAGTCACCGTAGTCTAGTAAATAAAGTGTTGGCTTATTAGACGTGAAGCCACGGTTCAAACTGCAGGTCAGACATCAAAACGAAATACGAGAAAATATTTCTTCGCCGATTTCCTCTCAGATATCTGGCAATAACTCTGAGCATAAAAAAATGCCATGACAAGTCTCTCAAAAACAAAAAATCTGTCGTTCGGAGTCGACTTTAAACTGTAGGTCCCGCCACACACGTGTAAAATTAACACACACAACATATGTGATGTGAGAAGCTAGGTTGTAATCCTTACTGAGGAGATGATTTCTGATACAAATCGAATTTAGGTGTGCAGAAGAAAGTCCCTTCTATTGTAGTGTGAACTGAATCCCGTCTGATTAATTCGCTTGACACGAATATGTTTTAAAATATGTTCGCAATATGCGACCAGACGTACAGTCGATGCAATTCATCATGAAAATGCTTGACAACGAGTTGCAAGACAATTTGACGGTTGTTTAGAAAAGTATGATTTAAAGTTTCACGCCTTGGAACCCCATGGACCATCTGACTATCATTTCTTTCAAACAATGCATAATGCTTCATACTTCGCTTTGAACGGCGTATGCGAAATTTAATCCAAAGATTGCAAGAAAGTTGAGCAAAAGTGACAGCTGGCAGTTTAAACTGACAGCCGCTCTGACAACAGCTCATTGGGTTTCTGCCAAAGCAGCCGGATATAATTCCACTTTTTACGTGTATCTTTGGTGTACAAATTTGCAATCTTTCACATAATTATGTCCCATTATGGTCCTTAAGTACCTTTTATTACCCAACACTACTGAAAAGTCTTTTTTTTTCTGTAAATTTGCTGTTGAACGCATGATGTTGTTACTGTCAGTCATTGTTACTCTTTAAAATGAAATAAAATACACTTGTTAAGTATCTGTGAAGTAAAGTGCCTGACGATTGAGTTGGATTTTCTGTTTAAAATGACAATAAAATGTGTACAAAACAACTGGCATTTAGCATACTAAACATATATATGGGTATTTCCATAGTTTAGATTTACATATAAATCTGATTACATGTGATTATAAATAAAATTCATTACAATACATTATAGTACATATGTATGCATTGTTACACAATTGAGTTGGAAAAATTTCCTTTCATGGAAACACCCATAATGTATGATTTTCATTGGCCTGCAGCAGTAACGCAATACACATTACATACATTATTAGTTGTTCATAAATAAAGAATACCATTTTAATAGAGACGATTTGTAAATAAATTTTAAACTTTACATTGGAAGATAAAGTGAAAAGCATTGTGCAGTAAGCACGCAGTAAGTAAGTAATACAGAGAGATTGACATCAATCTGAACTCAACTTGCAACTGATTTCTGCCATAAAGGCAAACGACATGTGGGGCAACTATTTTCAATAAAGCCATCCATTGCATCCACAGAGCAAAAAAGAGATTTAGGAACGTTTAAATAGTTTTGTTACACAGCCAGACATTAATTGTTATAAATTAATGAGATTTATACCCCAAAAAAACAACACGACAAAGTTAAACTGAAAGTGGCGAGTGTCAGTCTATGAGTCTGTGTGTAATTTATTTAAATCGTTTACATTTTAAATCCTCCCCAACAAAATGTAATAAATTAATAGACACTCATGCTTACATACATACGTATATGTTAAGTTCTTTAAAATATTTCGTACGCATTAGAAATTCTAAAAATAATCGTAAAAATAAATTCATTTTGAATCGTAATGAATACAGTTTTCAAATACAATATCAACTCATATACGAGTATGTACATACGTACTGTTGTGTCAATTACATGCATATACACAGTCTCCTATCATTGCATAATTAATTATTTAATTAAATGACAGAAAATATTTGATTTTCTATGATTAAAAATACAGTTTTATTTTCAATTTTTCGTATTTGCAAAACGGAATATTTTATTATGCCCAAGAGATTTACATGATGAAGAGACAAGAGAATTGAATTAAAAAAAAAAAATATTTTTAGAATTTTCAATTTGAAAAATGACAAGCAACAGTAGTACCCTACAATACATTCCAGTTGCTACAAAAACAGATCTTAAAGCAGGTGATTTTAGTCGCAGAATGAAATATTTCGAAACCATGGGGAAACTTGGAATTATCTATCAAGTAGAAGAGATACATTCATACATACATACATAATTGGTCATAACAACCCGTCAGTCAGGATTACAGCCTAGCTTCTCACAGCACTTATGCTGTGTGTGTTAATTTTATATATGAGTGGCGGGACTCCGAAGGACAGATTTTTCAGAAAAATTTCATGGCAATTTTATTTTATTATCAAAAATTTTTCAGAAATCTACTAAGGAAACGTTTCGTTTTTCTACGTTCTACACTGATTTCGCAACAATATCATGATACTCGCTTACTTGTAATTTAATTGGTCATTACAACCCTTCAGTCAAGATTACGACCTAGTTTCCCACACCATTTATGTTGTGTGTGTTAATTTTTTACATGAGTGGCGTGATCTACAGTTTAAAGTCGATTCCAAACGACAGATTTTTGAGAAATCTTTTCATGGCAATTTTTTATTTGCTCTCAGAGTTTTTGCCTGAAATCTAGTGGGAGAACGTTTAGTTTTTCTACGTTCTACACGGATTTCGCAACAGGAACATGATATTCGCTTACTTAACTAAATTGGTGATTACAGCTTTTCAGTCAGGATCAGAGATCAGCAATGAATCGCTTTTTCGCTACTCATAAGTACTCATGAAATTTTGAGTATGAGTGAGTTAACAGTATTGAGATCCAACTACTCGGATTCATTCGTACTCAATACAACATTGATTTATAAGTACAAGTTGCAATGAGTATGAGTACAACGTTGACATCAAACTCATAACATTCGAAATATGTTTGACTCATACGCCTCATACTCATTCAGATTCATAAATTTAGAAAAATAATTATAAATGATTCGAGTGATTCGAATCGTTCATCAAAATTTAAAGTTAGTTGTTGTTACATTTACAGAGGGAGAATAAAGACAGAAACAAAAAAGACAAAGACAGCAAGCAGAGCAAAAACACAACCTTCTTGTGAGTATTGTAGTGTTCGTACGCGAATCATAATTATTTTGTGATTCTTGTAAATGTTGAGTAAAGGAGAGTCGAAATCAACAACAGCATACGTATTGTTAAGTATGAGTACGATAAGTACTTCAAACTATGAATATGAGTAGTATGAGTATGACATTAAAATAAGTATGAATGCGTATAAGTATCAGAAATTATAAGTATTATTCGAATCTACTCATCGTTTGGAATACTCATTGCTGACCTCTGGTCAGGATTACGACCTAGCTTCTTACGCCACTTATATTTTGTGCGTTCATTTTATCCACGAGCGGAGGGACCCACAGTTTAAAATCGTCTCAGGACGACAGATTTTACTGTCAGATTTTTGTCAGGAAACTGCTGACAGAAAGTCGCCTAAGAAATATTTCTTCATATTTCATTTGATTGGAGATATCTGGCTGGGGTTTGAGCCGTGGCATCACGTCTACTAAGACAACGCAATACCTAGTTCAGTTGTTATACAATGAGTTTATCAAAACCTTTGTACTGCCTAGTAACACTTAGAATAGTTTTCTATACTCTTGCAACATACCAATATTAACATGGCATATCATTCTTTTACTATAACCTGGGGTATGACTTTGCATTCCTATTGTAACCCAAGGTTCCTAGGAATTTTTAATTTTAGTTTACCACTCACCTATTCAACATTTAGTTTTTCTACGTCCAATATGGATTTCGCAACAGGAACATGATATTTACTTGCTTACTTAATTGGTCATTACAACTCTTTAGTCAGGCTTAAAACCTTGCTTTTTACTCGACCTATGTTGTATGTGTTTTGCAACCATGATTGGCAAGACCTGCAATTTACAATCGACTTCGAACGACAGTATAATATTCAAAGGAGATATGGATTGTCAGTTTCGGCAGTATTTTTTTGGGGGGGCTCTTATTTACTTACTTAGATGGTCATTGCAACCCTTTAGTCAGGTTTACAACCTAGCTTCTCATACCGCCTGTGTTTTATACGTGAATTTGTACCTATGAACGGCTGAACCTGTAGTTTAAAGTCAACTCTGAACGACAGATTTTTGGAGCAACTTTTCATTACAATTTTATTTTACACCCAGATTTTTTTGCCAGAATACTGCTGAGAGGAAATCGCCGAAGAAATATTTCTTCATTATTCGTTCTGTTCAAGTTGGAGTTTGAACCATGGGTTTGCGTCTAATATTTTAACACACTATCTACTATGCTATGGCAATTTCTTATTAATTTATTTCCTCCTACTGAACATAAAATCGGTATTACGGTTTAGTTTATTATGGAACTGCACTAGGTCAACTGTTTTAGTTTTTCTTTTCGTTCCTTCAAGTAAAGCAGGGCAGTCAAAAAGTAAGTATATCGTTACAAAAATATTTAAGCCGCCACTAATTAGACCACAAGCAGACTACTCGCTATGGCAAGCCTATAGGGGGATTTAAAGTCTCGTTTAAGAGCTTGTAATGACCAAGTAAGTACACAACAGCTAAATTAGGTTCTAATAAATAACAGGTAATGCCTTCTAAAATTATATGATTTTTAAAATGTAAGTAGAACCCTCACTATACATATTTCCCCTCATGCCCTCTTTTCAACATACTTTTACCCATCACTGTACCCTCTCGACACAGCAATTAAATTTTAAATGAAAAGCAAATTTTTTTTTGTATTGTTTCCTCTTGTTGCGCCAACACACGAAACACCCACCCCTGCACTCAATTTCTATACTGAATACTAAAATGTCATTGAGGCATGCAACTTGTGTCAACTTGAACTTACCTCATGTAGAAAATTATCGGTAAATGAATGAACCAAATTGTTACTTGTACTCTCCATACTGTTACTAGAATTCTCCCCCATTTCTTCAGTTGCTATTGTCATTGCAGTTGTTGTTGTTGTTGCTGTTGTTGTTGCTGTGGTAAGTATGGGTGTTAGTG
Source organism: Sarcophaga carnaria (assembly GCA_958299815.1). Classification (NCBI taxonomy): domain Eukaryota; kingdom Metazoa; phylum Arthropoda; class Insecta; order Diptera; family Sarcophagidae; genus Sarcophaga; species Sarcophaga carnaria. The sequence goes on from OY283153.1 coordinate 12,938,006, forward strand.
TGGCAGTGCTTTGGTTTAAAGCATTTGTTGTTGTTGTATTGTTGGTATCAGCAACTCTACAATTATTATCCGGTCTCGCAAGGGAAGTGAAACGACCCTGTGTTATTGTTGTCACATTCGCTTTGAGAGTTTCTAAAACGGGCTTGAATAGATTCAAATGTTTGTTCAAACGATTGTGCGAATGACTGTGACTGTGACGTTGAGGACGCTGTGGACGTAAAGGATGTTGTTTTTTATTGTATAAGGACTCGTACGAAGGTGGTTGTTTATTGGCCTCATCTGTTAATGTGCTTGCACTTGCGGGTGGTAGTTGCGCTGTAGCATTTGAATTGTCATACTGAGCTGCAATGGAAACTGTATTCGATTGCGTATTACTAGAGGTAGACCACCATTTGGTAAGACTAGGTATGCGGCCAAATGTTGAAAATGATGAGGATGATGAGGAGGAATAGCGATTTTTCTGTTGATAAGATGATGACATCATGGCCAAAGAGGAACTTGTAGCTGCTAATCTATTCTCATTACGATAGACGACGTCATTAAATGTATCGTCAACATTAATATCATGAACAATGGTATCAACATTACCGTCAACATCATCGTCAACATCATCATCATCATCATCATCATTGTCGCCCTGATTCGCGTCAATGTCATTATTTGCAGCATTGTTAGACGTTGTCTTTGTCATTGTGTGCGCATTGAGCATAAAATTTGAGAAAGGCACTAACGGTGTTACTACAGATGGATCACATAAATCTTCTGCAGTATAATATGAGCTCGTTGCTGTTGCTGCTGACGCTGTACGTACGGGCGTACATGTTAATAGGCTTGTTGCTGCCACAGCTGCTTGTGCAGCTGCTCTCAACGGTGTGGCAGTTGTTATGTATGCCACAATATTTGTTGGCGTTAAGTGTGTGGGTGGCAAAGGAAATTGACTAGTGGGCAGTGCCAATGCTGTTGGTGTTGGCAGTGGCATTGGCAGTGTTGCCGGTGCTGGTAGTGGTGGTGGTGTTAAGGGGGGTATTGTTGTTGGTACACTCGTATAATCATATTGACTTTTAGATTTTTTCAATTGACGTTGCAAGTGTTCATCCTCATCATCGGATGATGTATCTGTGGTTGAGGCACGTTCATATGGTGTCCATAGCATTGACGATAAGGCCTCTTCAACGTCAGGTGGTCTTCTTTGTGCATGATGATGTTGTTGATGCTGCTGATGATGATGATGCGAAGCCTGCTGTTGCAGCTGAAAACTCATACGTTTCGTTGTCATCCTGTTGATAGTTGATGTTGGTTTTCTGTTTTACTCTACGATTACCATAAAATGCAGACATTTCACTTGGAATTATTTCCGATATTTTTTTGGTTGATTTTTCTTTGTCTTTTTCTGGTTGTTATGGCCTCCTATTTTTTTGGATCATTAGTTTTCAAGGTATTTTATTGTGATTTGTTGGCATTTTTTTCTGATTTTTTTTCTAAAATTCAACGAATTTCCATCAATATTTGCCAATTGAAAAATGCTTTGTCGTATGTAAACAAATGTACGTGGATTATTAAAAAAAATTCTTTCCTTGCCTTCTGGGATTATTTGCAGTTCGTATTATTTTTCTTCATTCTCTGTTTGTATGGCAGGTGAATAGATCTGTAAACAGAAAAGAAGAAAAATTTCATAAAATTATGATTTAAAATCTGTATTGAATGCAAGGATATAGGAAAACTTAAACTAAGGAATGCGGAGAAACATATTGACATTGCACTTGTTAGTTAACAGCAGAAGCCGACATTAATTTTAAAGTCGTTCTGGGATTTAATTAAAAAAACCCCCATAGCATTATCGACCCTCCAACATGTTTGACTGTCTTTTTTATATATTTTGGGTTAAATTCTGTATTTACATGACGGCATACGAACGATTTTCCGTCCGAACCAAACAAATTAACCTTTGTTTCGTCTGACTACAGTACATTATTCCAGTTTTTACGACACAGATTTTATTTGCTCAACAGTGGGATGCAGTCCCAGAAAAGTAACGATTCAGGGAAAAATTTGTGCAGCTGACTACATAGATATTCTACAGAATAAAATGCTTCCGTTTGCCGTGGATGAAATGCCACTTAAATGGGAATTTATGCAAGACAATGATCAGAAGCATTCCGCTAGAAGCGTCAAATTGTGGTTTCAACAGAATGAGGTGCCTGTAATGGAGTTGCCGTCCCAATCACCGAACTTAAACCCCATTGAACACTTCTGAGGAGTCTTAAAAAATAAAATCGGCAACTTTAAATCAAAAAAAATAAACAGTAATTGTGGGAAAAAATTCAGAGGACATGATATTCAATTCCCCCTGACGTCTGTGCAAATTATAGATACATAAATCGTCGCTGTCAGGAGGTAATAAAAATGAAAGGTGGTCCAACCAAATATTGAAATAATATCTGGAAATTATGGTAATGTTTAACAAAATATACATATTTTTAGCATAACATAAAGTGTCCCTATTATTTTTTCCAGGCCTTTTTCAAATAAATTATATTTTTTTAAGAATTTGGCAGAACTAGTCATTTATTTTTATTTTATTAGTTAAACAATTTAAATACCTTTAACTTAATCTATATACTTTGTAATATTTATGGAAAAGTAAATAAAAATATAAGAATATATTGAAAAATTTAAGTGTCCCTATTATTTTTTCCAACACTGTACATACATAATTGGTCATTACAACCCTTAAGTCAGGTTTACGACCTAGCTTCACAGACTACTTATGTTGTGTGTGTTAATTTTTATACACAAGTGGCGGGACCTACAGTTTAAAGTCGACTCCGAACGACAGATTTTTAAGAAACTTTTCACGGCAATTTTTTATTTACTCTCAGAGTTTTTGCCAGAAATCTGCTGACAGGAAGTCTCCGAAGAAATATTTCTTTATATTTCGTTTTGTTCAAGATGTCTGATCTGGTGTTTGAACCGTAGCCTGACGTCTAATAAGCCAACACACTACCTACTAGACCACAACGGCCTCTAATCCCCAAGTAATCGTTCTAAATTGAAAACACCAAACCATTTGATCGACCCATGGTTTCTACAATTTCTTGCAGACGACTTCCTCTCAGCTGTCTTCTGAGTGTAAATAAAATTAGCATGAAAGGTTCTTTAAATCTGTTGTTCGCATTCGATATTAAACTTTAGGTACTGCTTCTTATCGATAAAATTAAAACACACCACATGGCTGGTCTTGCTATTGCTGTAATCTTTATATTGGAGAGGTCAGTGTCAAAAGTATCAGAAAGTAAGAAGACAAAAACCTTAGTCTTTTATGATAAGAGCAGGGCAATGACATATGCGACGAAAGCTAGTCTCTTTATCCTCCTTAGACTTACATCTCCTGCAGAACTCATTTGACAGAATGTTAAGCCTTTTGAGATGGCAACCAAAATAACAGTTGCCCATGAAAATCACTTTTTTTGGGATGAATGGCCATGCGTTGTACGGATGTAAGTGAGTCAATCCTCTCCCTATCTGTGTACAACAGAGTATAGCAATATTGTACGTATTCTCTGGTAGCCTATGAGATTGAGCCTCCCTGTGAAACAAGCGGACAATGGCAAATTAAACGATAGTAATCGAAATACCTATGCCCTGCAACATGTCGGAATTTGCGCTTCCTACCGGCTATTTGCAAGGATGTTCCTATGATTCGGAATCTATGCAGGAGTTATGTTTAAATGATACGAAATTTTCCTGATAAATCCCTGACATTTATGGACAAGGGAAGAGGTTGAAAACACTTTGGAGAGAGACTTAATCGTGGCCTGACTACACCGGTAAGGTTGTAGAAATCTCATGGAATATATTTCCTTTCAGAAAGACAAGATGGACGATTAACGCACGTTAGTGTATGATCATGAAGAGCAAGGCAATTGGACGTATATACGATGTCAGGGACAAATGCATTTAAATCCCCGTTCGGGTTACATTTACCTGCAAATAATTAGAATATTGAGTCAAATTGTATGTTGTACAGGGGCTTCTCCAATTTTTGTTCTTCAGTGAAACATTGTGTGTGCCACTGTTTTTGATTTGGGAATACCTTAAGAAGCCATTAAGATTTCAGTAATTAAGGACTTAATTCTATGAGTTATAACAGATAAAAGAGGACAGAGAAGTTACTCCTCGAATACGAACAAGGCTTTAAAATCATTGTGGACTATACTTACACGAAACGGAACTTTCAAGAGTGCATTGTTGAGAATGATTTCGAATATAAATGTCACTAGACAGAGTAGAGCAGTGATTAAAGGAATATCAAAATTATATCCTTTATGTTGATTGTATTTTTGAAAGAAGTAGTTTGAAGGTGTGCATGAGGTACCGCATCACACTATTGCTGAGGGATTAATTATCTCCAAAGATAAATCGATGCAAAAAATGTTCGAGCTGAACAATCTAGTAGAGTGTCACCGAACGTTTTACGAACGTTGAGAAAGGAAAGAGAAAGTCTGAAGCCAATATGATATGGGAAGACATGGAAATATTTTTAACAGTCCATAGAACTACAAACTATAGGCCTCGTCACAAATGATGGGCAATAGAACAAGTAGCAGAAGACTGATCTCTCCACCTAGGAATCTCGCCAATTTACTGTTACCGTCCAAAAGTGACTCTTAAATATCGTTAAACACTTGATTTGTTTTTCTTATGAATAATGAATCAAAAAAGAAAAAATTGCTTAATTTTTTTAGCAGAAATTGCTCCATTAATGGCCATACCCAGCGTCAATCAAAAAAAAAATTCCGATTTTTTTTTCTCATTCATCTCTCCATTCAGCGCCATTTGAGGAGGTAACATATCCTCCATGCAAATGTGGCAACTAATTATGAACTGATGTTGTTAATTACATTTGAAGTTCAACTCAAGGAAATCATAATATTTTCCATTTGCAGTTCGTATTATAATCGTATAATCCGTTAATGTTTATGTTTAGTTGTTGTTGTTGTCTTTGGATTTTCTTCACTAGGCAGTGCTAATTAAAATGTAAAATGATTTTATGAGCACGAAAGTCTTTAAATTTTCTCATGGAATTCTCACGCTTTTTCTTGTCATACTTTTGGGCAGCAAGTTTGCTGAAAGTCTGCTGCCGTTGCTTTTATGATTGCTTGAATATTGAAGTGTTGCTGGCAGTGATGTTGATAATGATGATGACTGTTAATGTTAAAGAAATAAAATGTCTGGTTTGCTTGGCTGCACTCAACATTTTTTTTTCTTTTTTTTCCTTTTCTTTGCTTTTATAAAAAAAACCTTAAAATTTCCCTTCCGAATGCTGTTGTTGTTGTTTGCATTAAAGCCTAAACAATTTGTGTCGTCCATATGATGGCCATATTTTCTTTGAAAGCAATTTCCTTTTTAAATGTTTTTGATTTTCTTCAAGACTTTGTATTTAATTCAAATGCTGATGAGTGTGAGAAAAGAAAATGTTTGATGCCTGCTTCAAACCATCAAATTGAAGTCGAAATTTCATTTTTTATCACTACATGGCTCTGTAACTGCATTTCTACAGATTCTTCAGATACAAAGGAATTGTAGAAAAATTAAAAATTTAAACACTTAACTCAACAACACACTCAACTTATTTGTTCAAAAGAATCAGAAGGCTCTAGCAACGTTTATCTTGTGCCTTTCAGAGCTTCCCTTCAAGGCATAAAACACTTCAACCAGTAAGTTTGATGAAGCGAGGAAAACAAACATACCGCAATGATATGCAGAAGGCTTGCAGCGAAATCTTGGGAGTTCCACATAAGAATTATGAGCTGGATGGCCAGATTTATTAAAGCTTATGGGGACCCTGTTTACACTGGCATATCGAATTGAAAAACAACTCAATTGTAGTTGATTAAGATACAGGGGCTGGCAGACATTGATACTACCGGAGCAATGTGAAGTTGTTACACAAAAGTACTGAAGGCACAGTAAAATATAATCCTGCTTCCTGTGGTTGGTAGTAAGCAACCATGGTAGTGGGTAGTGGAAGACAAAGAAAATGTGCAACAAGCTTAACACAAGCTTCATCCGTTATCACGGTAACCTGACAAGTTGTGAAGATAACAGCTCCAGGACCAATTCTAAATGCTTTGCAACGCCACCAAATAATAAGAGTGAGTAGAGCAATTTGGAGAGCGACTATTCTAGGGCATATTGCCGGGTTGAGAGGACTTAGTGCGAAAAGAACATTTGGGTTCGATTTGAGAGTAAAATATTTAGACCACATGGAGAAATTCGCAGATATCTTCTAAGCGGAACTCTTCGTCATTGAAAGATGTGCTCAATTCTTCTAGAGGAAGTACAAGAGAAGTACAAAGGATGGAACGTAGTAATATCGTGGGATGCTATCCGATCGCTCTGCTCTTATGATGTTAACTAAGCAAGTTGAGACAGCTGGACAGAGGAATTAAGGTCACATACAGCTAGTTTCCATGTCATGGTGGGGGAAATCACTGCAATTGGCAGTCAGAGTTCAAACGTGAGTTTCGAATATTCAGAACTCATGGAAAAACTTGAGAGTATCTTCCAAGCAGGAGTCTTTATCATTGACAGATGTGCTTAGTTCAACTTGTACAGGAAGTACAAAGGACGGGACGTGGTAATGCCGTAGGACGCCAACCGAACACTCGCTTCATACGATTTTAGCTGAGCAAGCTGAGACAGCTGGACAGAGGAATTAGGATCTCACTCAGCTAAATCCCATGTCAAGTGGGGGAAATCACTGCAATTGGCCGTCAGAGTCCAAACGTCAGTTTCGAATATTCAAAACCCATAGAGAAACTTGAGAGCAAGAGTCCTTATCATTGACAGATGTGCTTGGTTCAACTGGTACAGATTTTACAAAGGACGGGATGTAATAACGCCATCTGACAGCTAGGATACTAGGCGAATACACAGCTCATGTGATGTTAACTCGAAAATGGGTTTGAACTGTCAGATCAAGCTGAATGGACGATAGAGGTCACTCTCTACTGGATTCCACGTCATGAGCGTGTTTGTGAATTTGTTTCAATGTGTAAGCAGGCAGATAAGCTTGCCAGCAGAGTAGTTTCCACGCTATTTATCCTGACACCAAGCAAAACAAATGTAATGGATGAAGCTAAAGAATTGAGGCAAGTCTTTTATTCTAAAGAAAAGTCGGTTTTTAGAATGTCCTTTTAATAACGTCCCTTGCTATAATTGTAAATTAAAAATTATCGAACCCCTTGTCTGAGTAAATGCACAAGAAATGTTTGATTTGTTAGGCCTTCGGTTATGCTATGTTTTCCAATGTTCAAGTCCACTTTCATGCACAGTTTTCCTTAATTTTTTATTCCAATTTCATTGAAATGTTTTTTCTTTCGTGCCAAATTTATTTTATCCCCAAAACAAAAACAAGAAAATAAAACGAAAGAAAGAAAAACAATGTTGCTGCCTATACGTGCAACGTGTTTCATTCGAGGCTCTCCATTCTGGCTGGTGTGTGTGTGTGTGTAATAAAATATAAGGAAATGGTTTCCGTAAGAGAAAAAGGAACAGGGCAGCGTAGATTATATTTTATTCATGCCAGACAAATGCATAAACAACAACGACAACAACAACAACAAATTCTTCTATTTGTTAAATTAAATGGGGAAACAAAAAAGAGAGGAGAAAAAAAATGTTCATTCTACTTAAACAAAAAAATTTTAAATAAAATGAACAAGAAAGACGAAATAGTTGTTGTTGTTGTGTTTTAAATAAAAATAACAACTTTATGAAGATACACTCATAGAAAAAATTTTAGTAAAGTTAGTTAGAAAAATTGGGCGAAGGCTTAAATCGAAAAATATTCTTTTTTATGTACGTATGACTGTTTGAGGACTATTAAAGAAAATAAGTCAAGACTGATGTTTAGGATTTCGGCTATGTTAGGTTGAAACAAGTGCAGCCCTTGCGCTGACCAACTTCTTCCTCTTCCCTGATTTTGGTGGAACTTGGTCAGTACACCGTCTGCGTTCACCGGTGGCATCATAACGGACCGCTTTGAGTTCTGTGATATCAGAGCTGCCACTCCGATCTAACTTAACCTAGGTTGAAACAAGGAGAAAGAACTTGTTCCGGGAACTGCCTTTTAGTTTTCACTGCAAGAGTTGTTGCATAAAACTAGCTAATCGGATTCAATACGAGTAAACTAATACTGCCTCGCTGTATCATTGAATTCTACTCCCGATTTGCTGATAATAAAGCTTAGGATCGCTGTAATTTGTGGCTTATTCGTATGCATTCGCTACAGGGAAAGACTCCTCAAGACAAAGTATGAAAGGAGTCTAATCGCACAATCTCGGTGTCCATTTCCCATTACCGCCATGTGAAATGACCACAACTTCAAATCCTTCCTGCAGGATATCCAATGCAGCATGTGTCACACACACCACCATGTGAAATGACCACAACTTCAAATCCTTCCTGCTGGATATCCAATGTAACATGAGCTGTCTGTAACATGAGGTCGACGCTACTCCAATTGAAGCCACATGCCGTTGGTGTCTAGATCAGCCAATTCAGGCCAAAATGAGATGATAATTATCGACATTGGAGCCCCAGGCCAGGCATCAAGACAAAATACAAAAAAAAAGTATTTCTTCGGCGATTTCCTCTCAGCAGATTTCTGGCGAAAACTCTGGGAGTAAATAAATTTGACATGAAAAGTTTCTCAAAAAAATCTGTCGTTCGGAGTCGACTTTAAACTGCAGGTTCCACCACTCATATGTATAAAATTAACACACACAACATAAGTGGTGTGAGAAACTTGGTCGTAATCCTGACTGAAGGATTGTAATGAGCAAATATGTATGTATGTATGTATGAAGTCGCCATAGTCTAGTAGGCAGTTTGTTGGCTTATTAGAAGTTGTGCTACGGTTCAAACACCAGGTCAGATATCTCTTATATAACCGAAGTATGAGAAACTATTTCTATGGCGACTTCCCCTCAGCAGATTTATGACAAAAACCCTGAGAGTAAATAAAATTGCCATGAAAAGTTTCTCAAAAAATCTGTCGTTCGGAGTCGAATTTAAACTGTAGGTCCCGCCACTCATGTATAAAATTAACACACACAACATAAGCGCTGTGAGAAGATAGGTTGTATGTCTGTAGTTGTTTACCGTTGACAGTGATGGCCTGGCCAAAGTCGTTCCACAGAAATATGGATCGACGAAGTCACCAGCATAAAATCCACAACAAGCAGCAACCTTTGCGGGATCTATTGAATGCTGTTGGATCTCATGGGGGTTAGTCTAATTACAAAATCGAAAATTTTGTTTGTTTACGTGCCTATTCATCCAGAAACGGACCTCAACGTTGAAAATCACTTTCCGAAAAAAATAAGGATCAGAAAAGAACACATACTTTGGTAAAACAATTTTATTAGTTGCACGTACAAAGTGGATCAGCAAAACGGATTGGCAAATTAATAATCAAAGCTCAGTAGTCCCTGTAGAAAGATTCGATATAATATGCCCTAGTAGCTATACAATCATAGACGAATATATAGTCCCTGAGAATTTGGTTCTTAACAACTATTTACGGACTTAAAATCCTAAGGCCCTTAACAGAACCTTCTTAAATTTTCCAAATTAACAAATCATTTGTAAAGTTAACTAAGATTTTTCCTTGAGTGTATTTTAAGCTTTAAGTGTGTGTATCATTTTGATATTGTTGAACATTTTAAAAGCATTTTTTAACAAGTCACAGCTGAATAGCAGCCAGTATAGCAAAAAAACACGAGTAAAAAAGAAAAACAAAAAAACACACAGACCGGGAAGATAAAATAAATTTCATCTGATAAATTTTAAGTTGAAAGGTCGCAGAAAATACGTGATAATATAAGGACAACTTAAGAAAAAAAAACATACAAGAAAACTAAAGGAAAGCGGAAGCGAACACGAATTTTTCGTTTATTTTACTAGAAACTCTTAAATTTTTCTTACCTGACATCTAAATGGCAAAAAAAGAAACAGGAAAACAGGTTGGGCTTTCGTTTTAAAAGAGTTTTTATGAAAGAAACAAAACAAAAAAAATTAAAAGCATATCAGGATTTTAAGAAAAATGCCAGAAAAAGATTTTTAAAAGATTTCGTTTTTGATTTAAATTGTCAGATTCGGTTTAAGATTTTAAGACAGCAATTTATGAGGATTGACATGACATTTTTACTGAATACTGCTCTCGCTGAATATGCGTAGATAGCAAGTAAATCCTCAGCATATGGGCATAGTTGCCGGCATGCACGTAAATGTTGTTATCATTGTCAGGGTCGAGCAAGATTTCTTGGAATCCGCAATACATTCCGTAGAAAATTCTAATTGCGTTCTTATTATTACGTTGAAATCGATTTTAAAAGCCTTGCGCTACACCTGTATCAGTCGAGCTTCGTGCAGGATACTGCGTAGAACACTGTCATACAATATTTTAACAAGTCTGATCAAGTTTTGCGGAAAGTCTTTGCACTTCACTACCCATCATACTGCATTGGGTGACTAATGATCTTTCACAGTCAATAGATGCTAAATAAAGTATCATATTCCATTCAACCGATTGTTCAACAATCACTTAGTACCTGTTAACATGAGCAATACAAGAAATGTGTGGTCGGAACTCCAATATTTTGCTATCTTACCTGATCCTAATATTCAATAATTCGTTCGTTATAACATTCAATGGAGAAAACTGGTTCCAAATGGGTGCAGTTCTTTTTTAGGGATCTTATTTACGTATTTAAGTGGTCATTGCAACCTGACTTAGTCCTGACTAAGACTACAACCTATTGCACCATCCATGTTATGTCCTTAATTTTGCACATGAGTTGTGGAACCTACAGTTTAACGTCGACTTCGAATGACAAATGCGGGAAAGTTTTCATAGAAATTTTATTTTACTGTCAGAGTTTTTGCCGAAAGACTGCTGAGATATTTTTCATATTTTCCTCTTTTTGTCGAGATGTCTGAGCTGAGACTTAAACCACTCGCTATCTCATCTAACAAGCCAACACGGAACCTACTAGACTTCATGATTTTAATACTCCCCAACAAACGATTTATTTAGCGAATGGCTTTCGATTTACGAATCGGCATCATTTAATAGCCGAAGAATACGTCAAATGTGGCCGCTTTTCTAGCAATACGTGCTAATTATGGTCATTATAATCGCCTTATGGTTGAATGAATTTGAAAGATTATAAAAGAATAAAAAGAGAACCGAAGTATTACAGATTTGGCCACCCCTGTGCGTCATCACAATGTATGCACTTTCGAAAATAACACTCCTGTTATAGAAAATAAAGCAGATAATCCGAATTTTTCGATTGCTTGGTGTTCTCAGCAAATGGGTTTATCTTACGGCTCATTGTGGCGTATTTTGCAATTAAACATATATTTCCAACCATACATACATAACATAATTGGTCATTACAACCCTTCAGTCAGGATTACAACCTAGTTTCTCACACCACTTATGTCGTGTGTGTTAATTTTATACATTTGAGTTGCGCGATCTACAGCTTAAAGTCGACTCCGTACGACCGATTTTTGAGAAGGTTTTTAATGGGAATTGTATTTACTTTCAGAGTATTTTCCAGAAATCTGCTGAGAGAAAGTCGCCGAAGAAATATTTCTTCATATTTCGTTTTGCTGGAGATGTGTGACCTGAGGTTTGAGCGGTGGCCATACGTCTAATAAGCCAACACACTACCTACTAGACTACGGTGACTTTATTGGTATTCAGATCATACAATTCAGGCCAAAAGAAATTGGTAATCGTCGTTTTATAGAACTCGCCTTTGACACTGATGGGCTAGCCAATATCATTCTAAAAGAAATACGAACCGACGACATATCCAGCAGATGTATTAAATGATCTTGTCTCTAATGTGCATTGGAATCGTTCTGAATTCTATGATTTTGTTTGTTCCCGTATACATTCATAGAGAAATGGGTCTCATCATCGACTGAAGATGACTTTTCAATGAAAATTAGTGTCATTTGCTAACTCCTCTAGAGCCCATTCAGCGAACACACGTAGTTGTCTACGGCCAATTACCTTGAGTTCCTTGTTCCAATTTGTGGTCAGCAAAAGACAGAGTTCTTGTAAGCAACGCTAAGTTCACTATCTCGGATTCCCTTGCAATCTTTGATGGACAGCGGCGGTGTTTTTTCGAGATCTTATGTTTTTTGAGATCTTAAGTTTTTTCGATGTTGGTCGATCGTCTACTGGACCAGACCTACAGTTTAAAGTCAGTTCCGAACGGCAGATTTTTGTGAAACTCTTCATGGCAATTTTATTTTACTTTCAAAGTTTTTATCAGAAATCTGCTGAGAAAGAATTCGCTGAAGAAATATTTTTTTCCCAATTTCATTTATGTTGGAGATCTCTGATCTAGAGTTTGAACTTTGGCCTTTCGTCTAATAAGTCAGCACACTGCCCACTAGACTACAGTGGCAACAACCTAAGTCCAATTCACATGATAATTAAAATCGATTGATCTCTCACAAGTACGTTCAGTATTTTTCGTATACTGAGTGGGTGCTAGAACAATAGTCTTGCAATCATGGTTTTTTGAAAAAATTTTTGCTTCCGCGATGAAACGCATTGCCTTCTAAAAAAAAAATGGCGTTGTTATTCGTTCGCATTTATCTTGGAAGAACCTCTTAATATCAAAAGGAACTTTATCATGCCGTTGAATTTTGAGAACTGTTGCCTTTTTGAATAGAGCCGGGCAGAAACGATTTGATGTAAAGGTCTCCTCATCCTTACGGAGATATAGAAATACAGAAATTCTGACCCTTCAGTCAGAATTACAACCTAGTTTCTCACACCATTTAGGTCGTGTGTGTTAATTTTATACATTAGTGCCGGGATATGCAGTCGGTTCCGAACGACAGATTTTTTGAGAAACTTTTCATGACAATTTTATTTTTTATTTCTCAGAATTTTTGCCAGAAAGTTGCTGCATCAACGAAATATTTTTTTCATATTTCCTTTAGTTGAAGATGCCTCACTTGGGGCTTACGCCTAATAAGCTAACACACTGCAAATTGTGCCCTGATTTTTATATTTTAATTCCTCTACATTAACATCGAAATAATTATGTTGGCAGAGTAATATTTTATTAAAGAAAACATTACTTTTATAAAGATCTCCTCCATATGTTTACATACATTAAAGAACACAAACATTCTGACATTAAAAGAATGTTTTTTTGATGAACATTTATTTCATCATTTAACCTGAAGCAGTAAGAATAACAACGAAATCCTTTTAGTCTCATGCCTTTGCCAATGAAAAGAAAACAATTCACTCACACACACACACACACGCTGTTAAATGTTTCTACACGAAAATGCGAAATTAACAATTCACCTCATCAACGATGATAGTGAGTGAATGAATGGTGTGTGGTTATGGACGATGACTACAGCAGGCAAGTGACAAGAGACTTACTTTCAACACAACACACACACACTGCCATGCTGGAAACACTTTAATGGCGAACAGGACTCCACATTAAAGTCAGGAAAAGCAAAAAAAAAATGAAAAAACCACACAAAAGTCATTAAGACAGTGTGGTTTTGTTTCGTTTTTTTTTTAAGGAAGGAACATCATTTACTTATGCTCTCTGCTAACCACTGGTAATCAAGGATTTTTTGATAGAGAAAGTGTAAAAAAATAATTTCAGTTTTCTGTGGACTTTCAAGGACTTAAGGGTTGATGCGTGTGTAAAAAAAAAGTCCAACAAATTAATTGTAAATCAATGGCCAGGCAAACGAATAGAAAAACCACAAATCACTTGGATTTCATTGTGGTATGGAAAAAGTGGGGGAAAATTATAATTAAGTTTGGAAAAAAAAACGATTTTATTTTGTAAGGGAAGGAGTGTCTTTGTTTTGCTTAAATGGAGATGTTTTCCTTTATCAAACAGCTCTCTCTCCCACACCGCCTACTTTAAAACCGGCCCTCTTCGCATTGATTTATCTGCCATTGTACGAAATATTTCCCTTTCTCTGTATGGAAAATCATAAATTTATGAATTTATCTGTTGTTGAAGGACACGTGCCAGTCATAATTTATGAAATAAAACAACTCAAATGGCATTTGCAGCAGTTCCACGAACAAACAAAAAATCATTAAAGTGGCCATAAATTCAAAGGGGGGTTGGAAAATATTTGTTGAATTTTAAATTTTTGCATTATTTATCACGGATTTTTTTTCTATTAAAAAAAAATATAAAAATCAACTACAACACAGCACTATTACTTTAGTAAACAAGCATCCAGTTAAGGGTATAAGCCCCACTGCCCAATTGAATTTTCTCTTTTTTTAGTTTTGGGTCAAATCTGTTTGGTTTTTTTTTTTAATCAAAATACAACACAATTAAAATCCACATGCTGCAATGGTTTCAGCGCTAATTCGATGCCCTATACTACTACTATATATGTATATACACATACACACATGCATTTCATTACATTGGCCAATATAACCCTTTCGGCAAATTTTTTGTCATGGCTTCTCACACCATCCATGTTGAGTGCAATAATTTTATACATGAGTGGCGGAACATGCAGTTTAACAACGAATTTGAATGAAGGACGAAAGTGAAAAGATTGAATTCCCTATTCTTGATATGTTCTTGATATTGATTGAAGTAGTCGTAGTCTAGTATGTAGCGTGTTACCTTATTAGACGTCAGACCAAGGTTCAAGCCTCAGGTCAGACATTTGCAATTTATAACCTAAGGTTGTAATGACCGATTATATATTAATTGTATATGTGAAGTATTTCTGCTGCAAAAGACTTTGGATAAGAAGAAAATGGAAGCTCGTCTTATTAACTGAAGAAAGTATTGGCAGCAGCAAACATGACAACAGGATGTGTATCGCCAAAGATGGTACTACTTGAAACAGATCAAACTGCCTTTAGTAGTTTTGGATGAAAAAATATTACCAATTTTCACGAAGATTGCTAGTAGCTGTTTCCTTAAATCTTGTAAAGTCTTCCTTACCGCTCTTCTCATATTTATCTCACGTGACAAACAAACATTTGGAAAATGTGTTTCGTCCCATGTTTTATTACAGATGATAATATTTCGGTCAAATTCGCTTTGATAATGATATATTTACACCTATTTCGCTTTTTCGAAAAATGAGCTGAAAGGCTTGCAGCTTTTAATAATCATGCTTAAAGCCTTTTTTGAAATTCGAATAAAAATGATTTTTTTTCTAAAAAAAAAAATATATTTATCTTAATTTTTTTTTAGAAAATTTTAACCATTTTCATAAAACTTTTATCACACAATTTGTAGTTTTACGTAAGAAATAATACTGTATAAATAGTTTGGGATTAGCTAACATACTTTCAGTGCAGCCCATATATCCTTTTTTTTAAGATTTTTAAAAATTTCATTTTTTGTTCGCCTAAAAGTTAAGAAAATTAAAGAAAATATATTTAAATAATGATGCCTATGTTTTTATGTTCCTTTTTGGTATATTTTTATTTCAAATTAAAGTTTTTAGCAACAGAATTCAAAAGCTTTTTAGTTTTATTGTGGAAAATGAAAATTACGTCCAGTGATTTTAATTGAAATTTGATACTTAATGGTGGTGATTGTTAGCGAAATTAATTTAATGATATTTATAAAAATATTTATTTATAATATTTATAAAAATATAAAAACAAACGCACATACATAATTTCTCATTACAACTCTTCAGTCAGGATTACAATCTAGTTTCTCATTCCACTTACGCTGAGGGGCGGGACCTACAGTTTAAAGTCGCCTTTGAATGGCAGATTTTTTTGAGGAACTTTTCCATGGCAATTTTATTTTAATCTCAGAGGTTTTGCCATAATTTTTTATTTACTCTCAGAGTTTTTGCCAGAAATCTGTTGAGAGTAAGTCGCCTAAACAATATTCTCTCACATTTTGTTTTGTTCGAGATGTCTGACCTGGGGTTTGAATCTTGGCCCCATGTCTAATAAGCCCACACGCTACTTACTAGAGTGCGGCACTTCAAGATTATCGGTATGGTTAAAAAAATTATGGAAAATTATGGAAGCAGCTTAAGTTAAATTAAAATAAGAAATCATTCAGAAAAAATTTCTCTATAAAGCCCATTACACGATTGAGCTTTGCCTGCAAACACTACCTGATGGTGGACCATTCATCTCGTGTAATTGGGTAAAATGGGTATTTAAAAACTTGGCCTGATAAAGATCAAGTAATTTTTGATACTTGGTTGGATAGCGTATCATCAGATAGTGTTTGCAAGCCAAGTTTGATCGTGCAGTAGGCTCATTACATTTCTCTGCAAAAAATTGCTGCCAAATATGATTCTGTAAGCTTTTCGCTATATTTCATCAGTTTCCTTAGAGTATCTTACTGTCGGTCTAAACCTTTAATAACTTTCTTTCCCCTGTTTTTGTTTTTGTCTTCCATACCCTTAGCGTTGCCACATTGCATTTTACGCAGCCCAGTGTAACTGATTTTTATTACTGCCGCCATTGATAGACGAACATTCAATCACCACCCACCACTTGATACGCCATATCCTGAAGGCATTCAACTAAATCGGACATTTTTATACAAACGTTGGGTTTTATTGTGTTATTGGTTTTGGAATTGCAATGTTTTTGTAGATGGAACTTTCCCTTTTTTATTTGGTTTTTGTTTGAATTTATTTTAAATGAATCGACGATATTCGCTTAGAAGTTTTTGATGTTTCGTGGTTATAAATTGAATGGTATTTGAGGTATTGGCAGGTATTTGTAATGAAATTGTATGTGAAATGTGAAGAGGAGCGCTATTAATCAATCATAATCAACGTTTAAATTGAAAGAAAAAAACAATTTTTATAACATGAATGTTGAATTCTGGCATCCTTCTGTAATTCTTCTAGGGAAACAGAAGATTCACAATTTTATAAAGGTTTTCATGACTTGAAAACCAATTTTTAGTGGAGCAAAGTAGATAAGAATTCTTATCTCTATGTCCTGAATGGAATGCAAATGCTCGCCCCACTGGCCATATCGAAAATACTGAAATCGAAACAAAATACATCTGCTCCACTTAAGGATAGGAGGTGAAACTTATATACGCTATGATATACTGCGGTTGTTACAGCCATTCTGTCAAAGGGATTGTGTATTTATTGGTAAATACTGGATAAGAACTCTAATCTCTTCATTTTGAATAAGGATTTGTGATTATTTTCTTCTGCCATAACTTACTTACATATCTGATCATTATAAACCTTTAGTCAGGACTACAACCTATCTACACCCATCACCTGTTGTGTTGTGCTAATTGTATACAAGAGTGGCTGGATCCACAGTTTAAAGTTGAATGCGAACAACAGCTTTAAGAAACTTTTCATGGCAATTTTATTTTATTCTCATAGTTTTTGCCAAATTTTTTTTTTCATATTTTCCTCGTTTTGTTCGAGATGTTCGAGTTGAGGCCTGAAATTCGGACTTGAGTCCAATAAGCCAACACACTACACTATGGTGACTTAATTTTATGCCATGATAAGGTATCTAAGTCTAGTTTGGAATAGATCGCCATTAGATCGCTAAAAAGAGAGTACCTGGACACGAGAACATTTAAGGTAAGAATTAAGCTCTTAAAAACAGTCGCCGTTATCTAGTAGGTAGTGTATTGGCTTATTAGACGTGAGGCCACGGTTCAAACCCCCAGGTCAGACACCAAAACGAAATTTAAAAAAATAATTTTTCGGCGACTTCCTCTCGTCAGATTTCTGGCCAAAACTCTGAGAGTAAACATAAATTCCCATGAAAAAGTTTCACAAAAATCTGTCGTTCGGAATCTAATTTAAACTGTAAATCCCGCCAGTCATGTATAAAATTAACACACACAACATGAAGCTAGGTTGTAATCCTGACTAAAGGCTTGTAATGACCAATTATCTATGTATGTATATATGTATGTCTTAAAAAAGCTAATCCAACTGAACGAATTCTTACGAGAGATTGGCATTGTTGATCTTTCACTCACTTTACTTACTCGCTAAGAAAAAATGGGAAATGAAGATACTTACTATAGAGACAGGCCTGGCCTATAATGAACAAGACTCCATCAATAATAACAATACAGCAGTGTAAGCTAGACATTGTAAAATAGAAATGCACGCTCAGACGTTAAAAAGACAACACAACGACTTCTGTAAATAGTTTAGTGACAAGGAAGGAGATCAAGCCATAGAATATCTCTTCAGTCATTATTCGGCTCCTGGAAACCTGAGATTTCTAGACACCATGAATTTATTAACAGAACGTGAGTAGCAAAATGTGAGTTGAATCAAATCCACACCTTCACAAAACTTTCATGATGATTTTGAGAAATGTCAACCAGAATTTATATATAAGTGAGGCAATGTCATTATCGGATCTAGACATCAGCAATTCATCTCACTCTTAAATAAAAAATATTGCTTCTTTACGTGTGGATTGAAACGTTTCTCTATTTCGTGTCAAAAGATTACGTACATAATTGTTCATTACAAGCCTTTAGTCAGGATTACGACCGAGTTTCTCATACCACTTAGGTTGTGTGTGTTAATTTTATACATGTGAGTGGTGGAACCTGCAGTTTAAAGTCGACTCGTAACGACAGTTTTTAGAGAAATTTTTCATGGAAATTTTTCATTTACTGTCAGAGTTTTTGGTAGAAACCTGCTGAGTCAATAGATTATAATTCTTGAAAGTTGATCAATTTTGTCTTGTCAATTTCAAACTAAGATTCTGATTTTGATTTTCAAATAAAAATTAAACGTAGAAATTGTTCATTCCTTTAAAGAACTGCACTTTAACCATATGCTCTCATCTTCTTATTTTTGTTCTTGCCTTGTTTCGATTTTATTAATCAAGGTTTTCAAGTTAAACAGGTGAAGGGCTGTAGCAAGTCCGAAGCTAATAGGGTTGCCTTATTTTCCTCAACGTATTGTGTATTGAATTGGGAGTAGTGATCAGGCGGTTGGGTTTTTAGTTCTACGCTTCGTTAAGCTTTCACTTCCTAACTTACACTTCTTAACTGTCATGTAATTTGAATTGTTGATGTTATCCTCCCTGTGATAAGATAAAAAGTCAAGAGGATTCTTGGCTGAATTATTTGTTCGATCAAGAGCCTGCAATGTGTGGGTATACAACCAGTAATAATTCAATGTTTTCAAATATCGAATCCCCATGAAAAGAAAAACCATAAGCACTGGTGGAAAGCCTAAACTATGCTTTTGTGTTGGCCTAGCATGTCCTTTTTAAAATTCAAATTTTACTTGATATCCTAAGGTTTTGTTTTCTCGCTTTTAACTGCCATATGTTATGTGTATGCCATAGGAAATCCTCGACTGTTTCCTTAACCTTTTGTTTACATTCACCAGAATCAATGATACATACTCATATGACCTTGAAGCCTTAGACAGCAACCAAAACAACAAAAGAAAATTATTTTGGAAACAGCATTACCCTGAGGCATTCAAAATTGTATAGAAATGCTTGAATTTGAGAAAAAAAAAAACCAAAAAAAGGAAGGAAATTCATTTCATATTGCATATGGAAAATACTTAGAAAAAACGTATTTTCCTGCAGAATAATTTTATGCAAAAAAGAAAGAAAAAACATACAAAAACAGCGAGTGCACTCAAGGAAACATACGGCTCAGAGAATGCATTTGGAAGGTCCTTTCTTTATTTTTGTCTTATACATCAACATACTCGTACATTACGATACACACCCTGCTAAACGTTGTTGATGCACTTTCACAATCGCACTCATAGGAAGGTCCTTTCAGAAGGCCTTCAATGCTTTACAAAAACATATTTCTTGTTGGCACACAAATTCTTTTTTTATATTTTTTATTTAAATATTTTAAATTTTCTTTAAAATCACATTAGTTTTGTTAACATTTTTCCGTGTAAATTCAATTTAAAAAATTTAAATTTTTTCATTTAATTTTTCAAAAAAATTTTTCTTAAAGTTGCCCTCACGCACTTCACTTTTATTTTCTTGCAGAATACACGTGTATTGTGAACAAGTTTTCAGTTTCGTTTATAAATTTTTCATTTCATTCTGTGCTTTTGCTTTAGATTTTCTCAACACATATATCGTCAAAGCATCCGTTAAAAGCCACGTATCCTTAACGTTATCATTTTGTAACTGTTTTGTGGCAAAATTCCTTTTTATCTTTAGGCATTATCCTATCCTCCTTCGTGTTGTTTGTTGCTGCTATAGCTGCTGCCACTGCTGCTGCACCCGACAATCCACAAAAATTTTGTTTCTTTTCGCCAAACAAAACACAAAACACAGGCTCCACATATTTTTGAAATCCACTTTTGAGTTGAGTCTGCGCAGGGTAGGCATAACTACACAGGCAGGTCGTTCTGTTTAATTCAGTTTGTTTAGGTTCATCCATCACAATGTTAGTAAACAAAACGTTCTTCGAAAGGCAAGATGTTGTATGTACACTGGACACTTATTTCCTTACGTTTCAAATTCATTTCTTTAAAGCGTCTTGAATTGTACGAGAAAATTTTCGTATTAAAGTCGAAAGATATTCCATTAGGTTTTCCTTTTCATGTGATTTGTCTTTAACAGTCATCAATAGAATAGGAATTGTTGTAGTTGTTGTTGTTGTCATGGATAATGAGTGGAAAATTTCAGTGTTTGAAGTGGAATTATTGCAGCGGATAAGACAGGACGAGACAAGGCAAGATATAATATTTCCTTCCGTTGTTAGTAAGTTAAACTTCTGTTGGAAGTCATAAATACAGGATAAATCATAATATTGGCAACAAAAGTGAATATTTTAATGAGTAAATGAAAAAATTCGTAAGCGATTTGTAATTTCTAGTGTAAAACAATAGCTGTTCGTAGTTCTTTATCGAAACACTTTTCATTAAAGCAGGAGGCGAACATGATGGTGTCATTGTAAAAGGGCTTTTCCACAAACAAAAGCAATCCAGGTTGAAATCTGGGACAAGACAAACGCATATATGCGTCACTGCTTATGAATTTTAAGAATTAAGAGACTTCAAAGTGATCATGGGTACTAAGCCCATTTGTATAGAGACCAGTCGCCATGACTTGTAGGTAGTATGTTGGTTTAAACCCCAGCTTAGACATCTCGAAAAAAACAAGGAAAATAAAAAATTTACTCTCACCAGTCTTCTCAGAAAATCTCTGACAGCAAATAGGATTGCCATGAAACGTTTCTCAAATCATTCATTTGGAGTCAATACTCATGGGTAATACTAACACACGCACAATATGGGTGGTAAGAGAAGCTAGGTTGTAGTCCTGACTAAAGGGTTGTAATGACCCAGTAAGTAGGTAAATAATGATTGAGAATTTCCATTCAGGATTATACTTGAATGGCTGAATAGATATTATCGGTATAATAACGAGACGTTAGAGGAGCCTAGTAAACTAAGTTATTTAAGGCGGTTGCCATTTAACCCAATCTAATCTGCCATAACTAGAAGTCTTAAAGCTACTCCACATTCTAGTCTACAGAGAGCAAGAGTAGCATTTTCCGTTGGCATTTCTGGACATGATAATGAGACAAATGACTTCTGCAGGAACTGTAGGTGAGAAGAGGACGAAAGCCTAAATTGCAGCTTACATGTCAATGCTTATGTCCTAAACCCTCTCATCCAGTCCCATTATAAATGTTAGGAGAGCAATAATGTCAGCTCTCGACAGATATCCATTTCTCCAGCACTTCTTCTCCTTCTACTTCTCCCTGGCTCATCTACAAAAATGGCCGCAGAATTGGCGAATTGGGGCTTAAAACTAACTCAACTTTATCTCCCTTAGAAAGTGAACCGAATATGACGAGGGCATTCAACAACATGTTTCCAGGTATACAGCCTTATATGGAATCCAGCAGAAATGATACGATCCGGTAAAAGGTTCTTATAGCAATTTCATATCAAATAGTCTTTGTACTTATTAGCATACCTTTAATAATAGTCTGAATTGTGCGATGGATGCCTACGTATGCAAGCAAAGAAGGCAATCAGTCCACTTCTTATCCATAGAAGTCCAGTAGAGCCCACCAATCCAAACGACCACAATATTTTGTGTGGTAATGTTCGTAACACATTTTACATGGCTTGGCTCTTTTATTTTTTTATCAACTGATGAAAAGACTGAAGAATAAATACAGTCTACGTACATATGTTTGTATGTAGGAGACTAATAGGAACCATAAATCAATCGCTGTTTCCTATAGAACAGAAAAACTTTTACCTATTCAAGAGGCACACATTCCAATTTATTTCCTGCCTTTTCAACAAACTCTTTAAGCCCATACAAGTATTTTAAGAATTTATTCAAATTAAAAGCGAAGGTGACTTAATCACCTTCGGTTGTTTTTTTTATTTTCTACGTAAAGAATCACCTTCAAATATAAAAATATAAAAATAAAAACTTAAAAATAAAATATGCATTCCACTGTCGAAATAAATTTATTTTTCATTTTTAATTCAAATAAAATATTAAAAATTTCAGCCTTCCATGTCATCACACTGCGCTGCTGGTGACTGCAGTTTTTGTATGAATTTTTTTTTGTTTCTTTTTTTTGGTTGCAACATTAAAGGGAAACAAAAATTATTTTTATTTTGTTTTTAATTCTTTTTTTTCATTTATTTATTCATTTTCATTTTCATTTTTATTCATCATTTATATATGGGTATGGAGGATACATTTGCATAAAATTGTTTGTGTTTGTTGCTGTTGTTGTTGTTATTTAATTTCGTTGTTGCAAATATTTTACACGCAAATTTAGTCAAATACAAAGACCATAAAAATTTAACAAAAAAAAAAAACAGAAAAAATTCATTCTCTTCTCTTAATACACATACAACATAGAAAATTTATATTCAAATACTATGTATGCATGTATGTATAATGATTATTATTTATTCATAGTGATTTTAATGCAAACGTGCATGTTTTCTTTCCATACAGTCAGTGGCAAAAAAGAAACAATGATTGTTAGTTGAGAAGTTGCCTTAGTGTAGACTTGAGTACTCGATTCGGTTCAAACACCAGATCAGACATTTTCAGCAAAACGAAATATGAAATGAAATATTTCTTCGGCGTCTTCCTCTCAGCAGATTTCTGGCAAAAAATCCGAGAGTAAATAAAAAATTGCCATGACAAAGCTTCTCAAAAAAATCTGTCGTTTGGAGTCGTTTTTAAACTGTAGATTCCGCCACTCATATATAAAATTAAGACACACATCAAAAGTGGTATGAGAAGCTAGGTCTTAATCCTAACTAAAGGGTTGTAATGAAGACTGCTGAGCGTATGTCGCAGATACAAATATTTTTTCATATTTAGTTTTGTCTCTTCAATTACAAAACCAAGATCAATAATCTCCTTAAAATTGTTAATTTATACAAGAAAAATTTAAATCATTCTCCCATTAGTTAAGTAAATAAAGTGCATATATTCACATATATTTGTCACTCACTGTACCATACAGGTATTTAAAAATTTTGACTTCATAAACATCATCACCATCACCATTACTATCATAGGCTAAGCGCACATGAAATACGTGCCTTATAAGCCTTAGTTCAGTTCAGTTCAGTTCAGTTGTGTTCGGTATTCGTATATATTTTAATTAAAATAATGCAAAATGCATATACAAAATATATTTATTTATACGTTATAATATACCATCCATATAGACAAACTACAATAACAACAACAACAACAATAACAACAACTACAAAAGAATTAGAAGAACTTTGTTTGTAGAAAAAACAAAAGTTTCTAAAAACGCAACGCATACACAGATGCAAATACATTTTAATCAGTAAAAGAGAAAAACAACAAATAAATATACACAGTTGCAGTTGCTGCAACAACAACAAAAATATTGTAAATGTATGGAGAACTGTTTTTTTTTTCACACATTCTTGTGAGCCAGTGAGTGTGTGAGTGACTGGGTGAGTGAGTGATAACAAAACCACAGCAACGTAGAAATGAACGCATCAGTCAAACGAAGCAAAGCGTAGAAAAGAACACAAACAAACAAGGCAACCAACCAACCAACCATCATCCAGCCTACCAACCAACCAACCATCCATCCATGCAACCCAGCCATCTATCCTTTGAGGCTTTTACTCCTATTGTTGATGGTTATTGTTGTTTGCCATGCATTGTTGTGTCATACACACGTTCTCTCTTCGCCGAAGGTAAATGGGACAAGGACGTTACTTGTAACCATAATTATGCACAAATCCATACAAATTAAATTATATTCTACTCCATACCGTATACCGTATGCCGTATACGAAACGAAACTAGTGTAGTTTGTTATGTTTCTTTCTTTTTTCTTCTTTAATTTATTATTTCATGAAAAGTTTTATTATTTATTCTACGTTTCCTTGTTATTCGTTTTTTTTAGGGCAAATGGCCAAAATGGGGGCACAATATTGCAACAAAGTAACTAATGATAGACATCAGTTATGCACGCGCATAAATAGCTTTACAGGTACCGTGGAGAGAATGAAAAAAAATTATTTTTAGAGTCAAAATTTAAATTTAAAAAGTTCTCAACTCCAGAGTAATGCTGCTGTTTTCACCACAAATCCTTAAAATTTATTTAGTTTTACAAGCTGGAGGCCTATGCATGAAGTAATAAATATTGGGGTGAACAGAAACGAGTAAGAAACTGTCTTTCTCGTATCTCGATCGCGTAAAACGTTGTTTATTAAGTGTATTTTGAGGTCACTTTTTTAAGCTTGTTTCCAGAGGTGCTCTCTAAGTCCATATAACTTTACCTTTAAATAAGACAAATCTATTAAAATGGATTATCTATATAAATGGATATTAGAAGTCGCCGTAGTCTAGGTAGGTAGAGTGTTGGCTTATTAAACGTAAAGCCAAGGTTCGTGCCCAGGGCAGATATCAAAACAAAATACAAAAAGTATTTATTCGGCGACTTCCTCTCAGCAGATTTCTGGCAAAAACTCTAAGAGTAAATAAAATTCCCACGAAAAGTTTCTCAAAAATCTGTCTTTCGAAGTCGACTTTTAAACTGTAGGTCCTGGCACTCATGTATAAAATTAACACACACAACATAAGTGGTGTGAGAAACTCGTAATCCTGACTGAAGGGTTGTAACCACCAATTATGTATGTATGTATGTACATATATTAAAATGGATCCAATAAATGTTCAAGCAATATATTTTTCTTTCTCCCTTTCAGCAAGCTCTAGAAATGATCATGAATGGGAACTTAAAAATTACCTTTGAACATAAGCATGAAGAAAACTAAAGTGTTCGGAATACTCAGTCCTGACCTTACTGAGCATTGCAGATTTCTTAAGCTCTTAGCAATCAACGCTTCTATGTAGGCATTATATGTGTATGAATTTAGCACTATAGAAGAATATTTTGTACAATGCCCCTTATTAGGGTATAGACAGTGAAGTTTCACTCTCTTATATTTTCAAAGAACTATATGAAATGTTATTGTTATGAGGCAGTGTGTAGGCTTATTAGACGTGAAGCCACGGTTCAAACCCCAGGTCAGACATCGCCAACATCCGATATACAAAAAAAAAATATATCTTAGGCGACATCCCCTCAGCAGATTTCTGGCTAAAACTCTGAGAGTAAAATAAAATTGCCATGAAAAAGTTTCTCCAAAATCTGTCGCTCAAAGTCGACTTTAAACTGTAGGTTCCAACACTCAAATGTATGACGTTTTTCTTACTGTAAATGACAAGCATCTTAGAACCAGCAAATAGCGAAATAGTCTTGCTTTTGTACGAGATGTAAAACAGTTGAAAACCTCTCTTAAGGACTTACACCCACAAAAATCACTTCCATGTCCGACTGTGAAATCGTCTCAGATCCACCAAATAAATATTAAGTCTTGAGGCCGTCAAACGTCATTTTCGTTACAGATTTGTTGAGTCTGTACGCTTATCGTATTCTTGAAACGATCGCCTGCACAATTGCCCAAGTTGTACGTTCAGTTTTTATAGTGATGTACACTGCCTCTCAAATATTTGCTAATATTTCGTATGAGAAAGGGACAAGAATTTAGAGCCCATATTTGTATGAGCCTGTAAAAAGTGTTTTCTCAAAGGAATACCTAAAAGGAATTAGGAAATCACGGAGCTACATATACCACCTAGTAAACGAATACCTAAGAAAATAGCATTACGGGTGAGCAAATAGTTTTTATGATAGAAAGATAAAGTAATCCCACATATTGAAAGCTGACTATAACTGAAGACAATTCCAGAAAGTACATGTAGGTTACAGAAGTCCACTTTATTCCTTGGTTCATGAGGTAACTATTAGTTACCGAGAATATTTGGATTCAAATACCCGAGATTTTACGAAGATCCCATGAAAAAAGAATTTTTGATCGACCAGATTCATATCCAGATGCTGAAAAGACAATGTAGTCAACTAAAGATCAGCTAAAGCATGATCACACACCGAAAACAGTTGTAAATATAGTGGCGCTTAATTTGATACGATACCCGATAACATAAGGTGACGCCAATATGTAATAAAAAAAACTCATCCTTGTAATGCTAGGCGTAAATGCGGCAATTTTGGCAATAATTTTCACCATCAAGACACTAGTTAAGCTGCAGTTAAGGGTGCATCAAAAATGTATATTCGAATTTTAAAAAAAAGTTAAGTGCCTGGGTATACATACATACATGCACACATAATTGACCATTACAGTCCATACAGTCAGGATTACAACCTAGTTTCCCACAACACTTATGTTGTGTGTGTTAATTTTATACATGGATGACGGTACCTACACTTTAAAGTTGGCTTCGAACGACAAATTTTCTTTGAGAAAATTTTTCAAGTGAATTTTATTTTTCTCCGAGAGAATTTTTGCCAGAAATCTGTTGAGAGAAAGTTGCCTAAGAAATATTTTTTTGTATTTCATTTGGTTGGAGATGTCTGACCTGGGTTTTGAACCGAGGTCTGACGTCTAATAAACTAGACTACGGCGACTTCAATTCTTATAAAGCCAAGCGTAATAGCTGCATTAGGACTACCAAGACAATAGTTAAGCTACAGTTAGATGCCTGGGCATGGTTGTGTATAGTACGGATTATAAATTTCACTCATTTATCATCAGTAATGCATGTGCCTTATTGTCTTATTAAACCATAATGAGATTTAAGTTAAAAAATCAAACGAAATTCTGTGTCATTCTTTATTACATAATCGCTAACGAACATGTATTCTTGTATTGAATTCTTTTAGTCTCGTACTTTTGTTTCATACATATGAATTCCACAGAAAAATCCAGTGAATATCTTCTTATGCGGCATTAAACATTTACTTTCAATGCACTATGGGTCATTATGTCTGTGTGTCTACTCCTATAATTGTCGACATAGGCATAATACTTGTCGTACTCATTTGTAATTACTTTCCAATTAAATATGCTGCCATACATAGCCATACAAATTGCATAAAATGCTCTTTAAAAGGCAAAAAACTACAGAAAAAGAATTCTTTTTTTTTACAATTCATTTCTCTTTCAATAAACATTTGCAAACGAAATTAAAAGTTTATTTAAATACGGAAATGAAAAGAACCTGGCGTTTAATCAAAACTTATAATTTAAACGCAAATGAGTCTGCGATAGTATTATGTGTGGCATGTTGCATATGGGATTTTTTTGTTTTGTTTTTTTCCGTTCGCTCGCATGCTCTACTTGTTTGAAGATACAAATAAAGTTCTATTCTTCAATTACTGCAGGTATAGACAGACAGACTGTGGAGTGTAAATTTATCCTCATCGTCATCATTATTATTTCCATTCATTATAATCACAACAGCGTTGCAGTGGCATGAATGAAAATAATCCGTATTAAGCATCTGTTTAATATTCAACATGCATTTGTGCATCATTATTTAAAATGCACACACACTCAAACATATGCACACATTCTCATTTAGTACCAATTTCCAAATAGTGCAGCTCAACACACTGCATATGCAGTGTTCAATCGTTGTTAATAGTCAGTCATTCAGTCATTCATTTACACTCACACTCGCATATGACTGTCATTCAGCTAAGTTTGTAAATATATTTTGAGCGCTCATTTAGCTGATAGCTTCACTTGTCAATTCATAAATAGTTTTTCTTATTGTTTGTTGCTGTTATGGTACGGTAACATTGTAACGCATTACAACAATTTCGATAGAGAAAATAATGCGCAATTTGTCTATATTTGTGTGTGTGTTAACATGAGTAGCGTTTAATAAAATCGTTGTCTAAATAGGTACTAGAATTACACACATACACACACTCATTAGGCAGAGAGGGCAGAGGTGAGGGGGGTCTAAACTAACTACAAATCTAAGTTCACTTCCAATAAAACTGATAGCCAGACGACAACTTTATCCATCGTTGCTGGTTAAAGTACAAAAGCTGGTGTGCCTTTGGAAACAGTAGACACTGGTTGGTCAAAAAACCTGTTTCTGGAATTCTACGGAGACCAACGAATTTAGAATACATATCGAAGAGCGGTTACTTAGTGTAAAAAAATTTGGAATTAAGCACATACGCTATAGAATAACTTGTGAAATGCTCAGCACAGGTCGGTCGTAGGACCCGGTCAGCCACTACAGCTATCAGAAGGTGATTTGTAGCTAAATTTTCTTCAGTACATGAATAAAAAATGCTCGTTTGAGAGCATTATAGTCCAAGCAAGGACTAATACAAGTTTCTACAGGGACTTCTGAACTATGATAGTCGATAACTCCCATCTTGTTGGAGCTACAACTGTCAAACTAATTGTCATTTATTATGCTTGTTTTACCAAACCACCGAGGACGGATGCTGAGACCCATTCCTGGGTGAATGGGTATGTGAACAAACGAAAATGTTGAATTTGGAAAAATCACAATCTATATGAGATTCAAGAGCGTCCTGAGCATTCTGTGAAAGTTACTGTTTAGTATAGATTTTGGGATGGAGGCGTCATTGGTTCTTATTTCTATGAGACTAACCTTGACAATACCATCACCGTCATCGGCAAGCTCTATAGTTAGATGAATACCTATTTGGCCTGTATTTGGATGATCTGGACACCAATGACATGTAGTTTCAATAAAACATGCCATATAGCTCATGTCCCTTTGGATATTTCGCACGAACGATTAAAAAACATAGTCATCTGACACGGGGATGATATGAACTGGAGCATCGCGATCGTGTGATTTGACTTTTTCTTGTGCGGTTTTTCTCACACGCAGGTGTATGCGAATAAGCCATAAACCACTGCGATCTTCAAAACTAACAAAACACATGCGATAGATCAAATTCAGTATGATTTAAACGCTAGAGTCGTGAAAAATTTAATATTTCCGATGCCTTTCACCTAGAAAAGCCATGGCGAACATTTGAACGATTTTATATTCCAAACATAATGGCTTCCATGAATCTCTTTTCAAATGCATAATAATGTTCAATAATATCTCATATAAGCTGTGTTTTATTTAAATTTAAAGATAGGAAACGGCTTTATGTAAGACCCCTTATTTGTAAACTCATTCAGCGGAGTTATGCGTGACAATATGCCAGTTTCTAGCAGATTTGTAGCTGATTCCAGCGTGCAGAGTGGATGATTATGCGGAATCTTCTTTTCTCTTAATGACGGGCACTTATCACTGCTTATGCCATATTAAACCCTTAATCGAGTAACTGTTGAACAGTTGTTAGGTAGGATTTATAATCATCCTACAAGCCAACATATCTCATTTCAATTTCAGTCAAATTCTCTCAGATTTATGCTGTAGACTCAATAATAATTGAGTATTTCGGAGGCGTGATTTATACTTAAAAATTGGAGGCATACAGACCTACCAACTTTTCAGTCTGGATCACCACCTAGTTTCTCATACCACTCATGTTGTGTGTGTCAATTTCATACCTGAGTGGTGGAACCTACAGTTCTTGTAGTCGTTTTATAGATGATTCAATTATGCAGAGTACTATGGTAATTGAT
Organism: Sarcophaga carnaria; assembly: GCA_958299815.1. Classification (NCBI taxonomy): domain Eukaryota; kingdom Metazoa; phylum Arthropoda; class Insecta; order Diptera; family Sarcophagidae; genus Sarcophaga; species Sarcophaga carnaria. The sequence goes on from OY283153.1 coordinate 12,968,096, forward strand.
GACTAATGGGGATATTATTTTCCCTTTATGATGATCACAAATCGCTGCTTTTGCCATAATAAACGCTCCCTCAAGTAACTGTTGAGCAGTTATTAAGTGGGATTCCTGCTCATGTAATTGCTATTGTTTTCTTCACTTCTCCTGGTACTCTATCAGAAGGTAGGCATTCATAGTTTTTTTTTAGCAACTTCAAGCAATTGTTGAACACCTAATCGCTATCGTGTTCATCACTTCTGCTGGTATACAATCAGGACAAAGTCATCCATAGTCCTTAAGCTGACTGCCATAGGCTTTAGGGTAGTAAAAACGCAAAATATAATTTTTTTTGTATCAAGGGACCTGTTTCAGATCGAGGTTTCTATTGCCAAGAGAGGTAAAGGGCCTCATATGAAATCAAGAGCTTTCAGACTGATCAGGTTGTAGTTTTTCTCCTTGAAAATAATAGAAAGGCAAGTGACCCGTTGAATTACTTTCGATATGACATGCTGTAGTGTACTGAAGGACATGCAGTTGTGTAGGACACCATTCATTGGGTTATTATGGCCTACAACTTTCCTTTCTCATGCTTATTTTTATATTTTAAATGAAAATTGGAAAGCAATAAAGCAGTATTTAGCAGATAAAGTAATTTGTACACTCTAATCCCCCTCATCAGTTGTTAAATAGGATTTCTGGTCGTGTAATCTCTATCGTATTTATTACTTCTGCTGGTATTCAATCAGGGCAAAGGCCTTCATAGTTTTAAAGCTTTCTGTCAGAGGTTTTTCAGGTGTTCACCTGATCAAGATCTTTATTCCTAAAAGGAAACCATCTCCCACGAAATAGATGGTTTTCAGACCGATATGTTTGTAATCTTATTCCTTGATGATGAAAGAGAATTGAATTTGTACAGCATCTTTTGCGTGGTTGTATTTAATACAAAATGCAATGCAACAGAGTGGAGTTATGTAACGAGTACCCCAGGCCTGGTTCGTCTAGAAGTTGACATTGCTTCTTGAAATTTTTGCTGAAAACTATATGTACAGAACACTATTCTCATTCAATTGATTTTCATATCACAAAAAAAAAATTACAAAACCAAGGCCCCCACATTGCTTATTGAAATTTTTTCTGGAATCTACAGAACACTATTCACATTCACTCGTTCTATTCTTCACCCAAAGAATTACAAATGCTTTGCCCCCCCCCCCCTTTTCAGTAAATATTGCACGCCTGGTGTATCCAGTAGAGTATTTGCTTTACTTTTAAATACTCGTACTTGTTAATAAAATTGACAACAATCATGGCCCATGTATGTGTTACGTTTTCGGTGAGTATTACGTTATTAGTGACAAGGTTTTTAGGTGCATCTAAATGGTTGCCAAGGGGTTGAATTCATTTAAAAAAAAATAAAAACATCAACGAAATTAATGGAAATTAACTTTTGGAAATCCCAACGTGTTTATTTTAAAAAAAGGTACACAAACAGGATGATATAAAATGTTGAAATGAAACAAATTAAATGGGAAAATATTAAAATGGCTTCAGAAAATCAGTAGGTGGGGGTCAAATCGGTTCAGATATTTGAAATACTAGGATAATTGATATATGGACTAAAGTCGCCTTAGTATAGGAGGTAGTATGTTGGCTTAATAGACGTAAGGCCCCAGGTCAAACATCTCCAACAAAACAAAATACGAAAAAAAATTTCTTCGGCGACTTACTCTCAGCAGATTTCTGTTAAAATCTCTCTGAGAGTAAATAAAAAATTTTCATGAAAAGTTTGGCAAAAATCTGTCGTTCGGCATCGAACCTACTCTGTAGGTCCCGCCACTCATGTAAAAAATTAATACACACAACGTAGGTAGTGTGAGAAGCTAGGTTGTAATCCTGACTGAAGGGCTGTAATGACCAATTGTGTATGTATGTATGATATACAGGCTCCAGTCGGTGTAGTTGTGAAGTCTCAGAAGTAGAAACCATAGCAATTTTTCATTTCCTGTAACTCATTTGATGATCCTTGTTATTCTAATGAGCGTAGATTGTCTCGGAAGTCCGTTAAGTCGTATTATATTCCATACGTGTTGGGTTTTACAATAGCTTGGTCAGTGACTCTAAAGTACACAAAAAAGTTTCCGTAGAAGCTTGTCTGCGTAATAAAATTTAATTTTCATTTATCTTGCCATTGTGTTGTAGGGCATATTGTGTTCATATGGCCACAATAAATTCTTCGAGTGAAACAATCATAAAATCCTACTTGGAATCATAGCAACCAACTAACATTTCAGACTCAATTATCCTTAAAAGTTTAAATTCAAATTCCAATTCAAAAAAAAGAAGGCAAAAATACAGAGAAAAACTTTAATTTTGTTGACTCTTAGTCTGCAAACAACAAAAAATTCTAGACATTCTAGAATAACAACAGGAAACAACTGTCCTTCATTTGAGATTGTATATAACAACAATTACAACAACAATAATAATTTAATTATTTTCTTTAGTCTGACGCACACACACACACACACTTATGTATGTATGTATACCAAGCTAAACAATAACAAAATTTTCATTGTTGTGCTGGAAGAAAAGTTTTTACTTTTTTTCGCCCCTTAAATCATGCATCCTTTCATATCCTTTTTATTACCTTGACTGCAGTGTGCAAAACGTTAAAGAATACAAGAAACATTTACGTTTTATTTCTCGAAAAATGTAGCAGATTTTGAATCTTTTTTTCATTTTCTTGTAACAATAGCAACAAAAACAATTCAATTTCATTATCTTTTTTTGTTTGTATTTTCAAAATCTTTTGTTTTTTTGTAGGAATATGAATGAACCTGTAACAGAAAATTATTTTTTATTGTTGTTTTTCCTTTAACTTTATGTCCAGAAAAAGAAAAGAAGGGAAAAAGAGGGGGATGAGTGTGTACAAATTACTTTATCTGCTAAATACTGTTTCATTGTTTTCGGATTTCCATTTAAAATATAAAAATAAGCATGAGAAGGGAAAGTTGTAGGCCATAATAGCGAACTGAATGGTGTCCTACACAACTGCAGGTAATGCACTACACTACAGCATGTACTAACATATCATATCGAAAGTAATTCAACTGGTCACTTGCCTTTCAATCATCTTCAAGGAGAAAAACTACAACCTGATCAGTCTGAAAGCCCTTGATTTCATATGAGACCCTTCACCTCTCTTAGCAATAGAAACCTCGATCTGAAACAGGACGCCTGATACAAAAAAAAAAATAATATTTTGCCTTCTTACTGCCCGAAAAGCCTCTGCCAGTAAGCTTAAGGACTATTAATGTCTTCTTCCTGATAGAGTACCAGCAGAACTGATGAAAGCGAGAGCGATTACATGACCAGGAATCCCACTTAATAACTGTTGAACAGTTACTTGAGGGAGCGCTAATTATGACAAAAGCAGCGATTAGTTTGTGATCACCGTAAAGGGAAAATAATATCCTCATTAATCATCAGTCACCACAGCATGGTGGAATCATCTACAAAACGACTATAAAAACATACATTGTCACATTTAAATGTGCATGACTTTTATTAATAATACATCTTACATGTGCTTCCTATCGTTGTAGTCGTCGTAATCTAGTAGGTAGTGTGTTGGCGTATTGGACGTGAGGCCACGGTTGGAACTCCACGACATACAGACATCTCCAACACAACGAAATATGAAAAAATATTTCTTTGGCGACTGCCTCTCGACAGATTTCTGCCAAAAACTCAAAGAGTAAATAAAATTGTAAAAAATCTGTCGTATGGAGTCGACTTTAAACTGTAGGTCCCACCACTCATGTATAAAGTTATCACACACAACATGATTGGTTGTTAAAGGAAGCTAGGTTGTAATCTAGACTGAAAGGTTAGTAGGTATGTATGCCTCCTATTTTTAGTTAAATCACGCCTAGAAATACTAAATTTTTCATGAGCCTGCAGCATAAATCTGAGTGAATTTGACTGTAGAAATGGGTTATGTAAGCTTGTAGGATGACCAGAAATCCTACTTAACAACTGTTCAACAGTTACTCGTTACAGTTACAGTTTAATACGGCAAAAGCAGTGACTAGTGCTCATTATTAAGGGGAAAAGAGGATTCCGCATAGTCATTAGCATATAGACCTCTCTGCTTTGTAGAATCATCTACAAAACTGCCACAAAGTCGTATACTGTCCCATCTGATTCTGCTGGATGACTTTTACAAATAATGGGTCTTTCATAAAGCACTTCCTATCTTTAAATTTGAATAAAACAACGTGTGTGTGAAATATCTGTGAACATTTTTATTTGTTTGCAAGATCCATGGAAGCCATATGTGTGGAACATAAAATCGTTAAAGTATCCGCCATGGTTTTTCTCGGTGAAATTCATCCAAAGTATACAATTTTCCATGACTCCGGTGCATAAAACAAGCTGAAGTTGATCGAGGGCAGGGGTTACTTTCATTGAAGACGGCAGTAGATTGTGTTTTATTGGCATTCACCTGCGATTACAGAAATCCTTACAAGAAAAAGTCAAACGAAGTTAAAACACATAATGTCGTTGGCCAGCTAAGTGTAGAATATTCAATGTAAGTGAAACCACGCCCTAAGTGAAACCACGTTTGTGTGTAGTTCTTTTAATTCAGACCAAAAGAAGTTGATGATCATCAAATTATAGCATTGACTGTGATGGCATGTCCACAAGAAGTTGTTGATCATCAAACTTTAGCGTTGACAGTGACGGTTCGGCCAACGTCGTTTTTAAAGAAAAAAGTTCCAATGACGCTGTTAGTAGAAAAAACATACAATAAAGTGACTTCTTCGTGAAACACTTAACGCTCTTGAATCTATTTTGGATCAGTATGACCCCAAATTCTGCAATTTTGTTAATCCATGCATCTATACATCCAGAAATGGGCCCCATCACTGAAGAAGATTTTTCCCGAGATATGTTGCCCGGACAGAAAATCCATTTTGTTACAACAATTTTATAATTTGCATGTGTTGTTGAATGCTTTACATGTTCATGGTGATCAGGCATAACAAATCTAAAATGAAAGGACTAATCGAAATGTAGTTACATACATACATAGCATTATTGGTCATTACAACCCTTCAGTCAGGATTACGACCCAGCCTCTCACACCACTTATGTTGTGTATGTTAATTTTATACATGAGTGGCAGAACACACTTCGAGAAATTCGAACGACAGATTATACTCTTCAGAGTTTTTTTGCCAGAAGACTGCTGAGAAATAGTTGCCGAAGAAATATTTTTTCTATTTTCTGTTTTATTAAGAATGTCTGACATGTTGTTTGAACCGTGGCCTCACGTCTAATGAGCCAGCACAATACCTTCAGATTTCGGAAACTTCATTCCAAGCGTATTTCCTTGTTGGCTATGTATTAGAAGTTAGAACAACTCTGCTATGCATAAAGACTTTCGTTGTTAATGTAGGCGTTTACGCCTAGGAATACTACGCTACTTTTCCTATTTCATCCTTCTAAAGGATTAAATACCAAATTAGTATGGGCACCAACCAACCATTGCTCTTATAAGCACAGCACCATAGCCATTGAAACTTAAAAACAATTTTAATGTTGCAAGTTTACAGCAACGTCAAGATGCCACTTATTGTTAAAAGTTTTTGAATTTTTAAATTTTATTTTTTGTTTTTGTTCTAAAAAAATGTAAAAATTTTGTAAATTTCGAATTCTTCCCTGTAAGCACTTACCATTTAAACCCATTGATTCCCTTTAAATTTAAGGCGACCATCATAAATTCCTAGAACAAATTAAATCGATTCAGTGTCTTCCTCTTTTTTTTCAACAATTTTTCCCATTTAAATGAAAATATGAAATAAATTCCAGTTTATTCCCAGCAATGAATCCTTTTTAAATCATCATCATTTTTATCCTGGCCAGGAATTTTAAATCGTTCTCAGAATGAAAAAGAAAAACGAAACAAACTTTTGTTTCAACTCGTAAATGATGTAAAAAATGTGTGTCATTTTTTTTAACTGTGTTACCACGTCCCCGTACACACACACACACACATACACAACATTTACCCGGTTTATGAGTTCTGATCGTATGCGAGTATAACGGCAAAAAACTGCTGCCATGTATACCCACAGGGGAGACATTGTAAATCATTAAGTTTTCTTGTTGTTGTTTTTGTTAGCGTTTCTATTCAGTTGTCCTTATTGTTGCTATCGTGTTATTGTTATTGCTGTTGTTTTTGTTGTTGGCTTTTACGAAAAAGTATCTAAAAAAATCCCTTTTTTTAGCTTTAAAACTCTCTCGCTCTCTCTTTATGGGTTAAAAAGAGAACCAACAAGAACAAGAAAAAAGTCATTTTAGAATCTGAATTTATAATGGAGTTGTGACAAATTATTTAAAAAAAGGAGAAAAAAAAGAAATAAAGTGCGAGAATATAAAGGATTTTCGGGAAACATTTTTAAGAGAATAGCAAAATTTAATAAACATTTTTAGAATTAATTTCCTCGGGACAGAGTTCAGGTGCATTATTCTTCTACGACATTTCGGTACCTTGTCTCTATATTTTTACTGTCTATGTGGCCGTTGACTAATCCGTTTCGCCTGAGTATTCTGAGTGCAATGTCCAGTAATGACTGCCACAACTATGCTAAGCGTCTCGCTCTGGAGTTTGAGCAATATTTTCTATGCGTCCTTTATGAAGCCTTGCTCAGGTTGGGCGACACTATCTTGCTTATACCCCAAGCCGCGCTGGCAGCTCTAATGTAATCCATTGTTGCGTTCTTGATCCTAATCTTCCCAGTTCTTGAGATTGCTAAAGAAACCAATGCTCTCACAGCCGTCTGACTACCAAAAAGTATGCTGGTAACTTTTCCAGAGATATTGCGATCTTTTTGTAATGATCACCGCAGACGGTATAGAAGACTCTTTCGCCTAAAGCACGCAACAATAATCAGGTAACCTTATCGAATGAGCTACACTTTTCGAATCGGAAGAGTTTCTTTCAGTTTTGATCTATCCAAGTGCATTACATCAGTGCATTACATCAGTGTATTACATCAGTATCTCATTGCCACCTATTTGGAATGAGTGCTTTGAACTTTGTCATGAAGTCATAATGCTTTCTCATGTAATTAATATTCCTAAAGTTTACTAATTCTGTCCGGAGTCGGTAGTATCCGCTATTCGATAAGTGACACTGTACTATCACTCACTGCTATTAACTGCTAAGCCGTTACAGTTCCAGATGCTAGGAGCACATGGTTATTTCGAACGTTGACATACCGTAGTAGTTATAAGTGATCATTACATACCTAAAGAGTGTATACATCACATCTAAGATTCTACAAAAATTTTGGGTGTTTCTGCTACTACTGCTGCTACTACTACTGCTACAGCTGCGACTACTACTACTGCCACTATTTCATTGCTACTGCTACTAGTGCTACTACTACTGCTATTCTTACTACCGCTACCGCTACGACTACTACTACTATGCTATTACTGCCACTATTACACTGCTACTGCTACTACTACTACTACTACCGCTACCGCTACGACTACTACTACTATGCTACTACTGCCACTATTACACTGTTACTGCTACTAGTACTACTACTACTGATATTACTACCGCTACCGCTACGACTACTACTACTATGCTACTAGTACTACTACTACTGCTATTACTACTACCGCTAAGACTACTACTACTACTATGCGCTACTGTCACTATTTCATTGCTACTGCTACTAGTACTACTACTACTGCTATTACTACTACCGCTACCGCTACGACTACTACTACTATGCTACTACTGCCACTATTACACTGCTACTGCTACTATTACTACTACTACCGCTACCGATACGACTACTACTACTATGCTACTACTGCCACTATTACACTGCTACTGCTACTAGTACTACTACTAGTGCTATTACTACTACCGCTACCGCTACGACTACTACTACTATGCTACTACATTACCACTACTACTACTAGTACTGCAACTACTACTACGACTTCTTGCCAAATATTTGATGCTCTGCAGAAATGCAAACAAATGGACTCACATATTCATGAATCATTGAGCCGATTAAGGTACATGCAGAACACAATTTTTATGTTAAGCCTGACCAAAATTCATCCTAGGAACCTCATAGCAGTTATAACGGTATATTACGCCCAGAGTATCGAAATGCCCCACAGAATCTTTAATGATTATAAAGAAGAGCGGATCCCTGTTTTTATTTGGTACTTAGAAAGCTGGGACAAAGCGTTTTTGGGTACTCATAGTGTGTTGACAATTGCAACATGTTATCGATAAATATCGGTTTTAATAAAATCAATATTTTAAATATTTGTAGACTTTAAAATATTTTTTGCTTACGATGCCTAAGGCGTGTGGTCTTTTTACATTATTTTCTCATATTTTATCGCCATTTTAATGTTTTTCTTTATTGTTTTATTACTTATTTATGTTTTTCTCTTATTTTTGTGTTTTCTTTTCTTTTTGCCTCGTAATCGATGATTTTTTTTTTTCAAAATAAAATTCTAACACCGTTGATGTACTGCAACAGACAAAAATACAGAATTTTATTCACAGAATTTTGGGTGGCTAAGGGAATTGGGAAATCGAATATTTCTGTTTTGCTTATTTCCGGAATAGAAAAACAATTTTTTTTGGGGGGGGTTTTGGTTCCCCAAATACGAGTATTTTGTGGCGAATGCTACTAATGGCATGCAAATGTATTGTTATTGATCCCCAAAGTTGAAATTTACATTCTAAACTTTGTTTGTTCCTCTTTCCCTTTCTTTCTTTGATTATTTTTCTTGCTGTTTTATTACTGTCTACCAGGAGTTTGTATCGAAGAAATGTAATCGCTTTAAATAGAAAGAAAATGCCGGCCAAATTAAATAAAAGAATTTAGGTTGCATTCCAAGTATAAATTTAAATTTTTGAAATGTCTGTTAAGGGCCTCTATATTAAGGGCCTTACATATTAGGGTTGCTCACAAAACAAGACAACTTTCTTCTCAAAAAATGTATGTTTATTTATTAAAAATCTATTGGTCCACTTAAAAGTTATCCTACTGAGATATTCTTCTCTTATGGCAACGCGTGTTCTAATCCTTAAAGCATTTCTTTGTATAGCCTTAAGGCTGTATACTTAGTTATATTGGTATATTTCAGAGTAGAATTTGTGAAATACTCATCGCAGTTTATAGTATGAAAGTATGAAAAGATACTTAAGAGCTTTAGTTTAAGATAAATAGGCAGCTGCAGTAAGCAAAGCTCCTTTAGATGATTTAAATAATTCCACTGAGATATCCTTAAGTATGCCTTAACATTTATCAGTAATTCCTCGACCATTCTGTTGACAACAATGTTAAGAATCTTATTTACATCAAATCATATATCCTATATCGACCTGAGTAGATAGGTTAGGTTACGTTAGAGGACATGTACTTGTCAATTAAGACAAGTACAGTACCCGGTCTTTAAAGAGGGCAGGATAATAGAGGGATACAAAGGAGAGGATGTATGAAAGGAGAGAAAAGGAAGTGGAGGAAAACCTGATTGTAGTTTCCAATTGACAAAGAATCTACAAAAAAAATCTTTTAAATTGGCACATGCCTTAAGACCGAGAGATTGAGTAAAGGCTCAACTATATCAAACTTCTGTCACTGATGCTAGCAAAGAAACATAAGTTTCTATTCCGAACTATTGTTCGATCGTGAGCCATTGAATTTCAACGATGATCACCAACTTCGAATTCTCATTATTTTCTTCAAGTGTATGCAGGTTAAAGTCGTCGCAGTCTAGTGGCAGTTTGTTGGCTTGTTAGAAATGAGGCCACGGTTCAAAACATAGGTCAAACATCTCCAGTCAAGCAAAATATAAAAAAAATTATTTCTAAGGCGAATTCCTCTCAGCAGATTTCTGACAAAAACTCTGAGAGAAAGTTTCCCCAAGTTTTTTAGTACTTTAGTAAGCTCATGCAAATTCCATTCAAAATGAGCGTTCAATGCTAGCAACCTATCATTGAAAAATCATCTCCAGCGATGAGGCCAATCAGGATGAAAACAAACAAAAACGAACAAAATTGTCAAAATCTAGAAGATAACAGTCCAATCCAATACATTTCAAAAAATCTGGCAGCATTATCGGTCAATAATCCTTTTGGAACGATGTTAGTAAGGCGCCATCACTGTCAGCAACGAGCGCTACAGGTCGATGATTACCCACTTCTTTTAGCCTAAGTTGAATGATTTAGACGCTACTAGGCAGTGATGTTGTCGAGCCGGAACGCTCCGGAACGTCGTCCCGGTACTTCCTTTTTGGACAGGAACGCGTTCCGGAACTAAAGATGATTTCTGATAACGAGAATTGGCTGACGTTTTGAAAAAAAAAAAATTAAAAGGAATTTTTGTTTTTTTTTCTAATTTTTGACGAATTTTTATATGTATTTTTATAAACAAGGGTTTAGACCGAACCCAAACCGGAATGAACCGGCTTGTTTTTCCGAACCTTGAACCGGAGTCCGGAACGTTTTTTTCTGCTGAACCGGAACTCGACCCGAACCGAAACAAATACGTGAACCCGAAGAATTTGAATATTTAAAACCATTTGTTTAACCCTTTCGGCCGAATTTAAATTTAACTGTTGCTACCAAGAGAATCACTTATTTTTTCCATACAAAACTGAAGACCGTATTTCCGCCTTTTTACCGTTAAATCATAGTTTTTAACTGTGAGTCAAATGACGGGAATTCCCGTCAACCCGTATACACAAAATGGGTTTCGTAATGATTTTCGTTTCCTTTCCTTTTTATGCTATATACAGGCCCGATCTTGGCGACGGGCGAAAATTGGGGGAAATCTCCGTCCACCCGTCGTCAAATTTGGGACATGAGACATAAAAAAAACGCCGCCGCCAGGATTATCATGAAAAATCGCCCCCGTCGTTAAATTTGGGACATGAGACCGCACAGATAGGCCGCCTACCCAGGATCGACCCTGTCTATATAACTATATATACCCGTTCCGGTAAAAAAAAATTAGCACAACACCACTGCTACTAGGTGCCGTAGTCTAGTTTGGAAAATGCACCCTCAAGCGGTATGAATCGAAAGAGAGAAGCGAAATCATGACCTGGAGAAGTAGAAGAATTACGAATTACGAATCATTCAAGGAAAACTCTCTTTAGCATTTCAGGACAATTAGGATATCATGGGAAATTGCATTGCTGATGAGCTGTAAAGGACTTTCGACACAATACAAGGCACAGATTTTCTTCGATCATTGTTCAGGGAGGGTTGTCTTCATTGACAGCATTAGGGCAAGTCAAGTATTCTTGGACTGTGTCGGATTACGAATTCGTCGGATATTGCACTGCTAATGAACTGGCTAGGAAAGCACAAATTTTCTTCAATCGTTGTCCAGGGAAGGCAACTCCAGTATTATTAGACTCTGTTCGACTGGTTCTGGTTCTTTCTTTAAATCAAGTCGTTATACATTGCACTGTAGTAGCCGTAGCCTAGAAGGCAGTGTGTTTGGCTTATTGCAAGCGATCCTATGGTTCAAACCCTAGCTCAGACATCGTGACCAAAACGAAAATTCTCTCAGCAGTTTTTTTTTCATTTCTGTTATGACAAGTTTCTCGAAAAAATTTGTCGGTTTGGAGTCGTCTTTAAACTGTAGGTCCTGGCACTCATAGATACTATTAACACATAGAACGTGGGTAGTGTGAGAAGCTAGATCGAAGCTAGTTATAGCGCCTTTAAATATGTTCCAAAATATCCTTAAAAGTCATTAGGTTTACAGTCTTTTTACGCTGTCAGTCATTTATGTCCTGGCAAACCTTTTTTTTTTTTGCTTTTTACTATCAAACGGTAATGTACGTCAACCAAAAGCAAAAAATCTAGACAGTGACGAGAGAAAGAGAGACAGAGACAGAGAGAGTGAGGGGAGAGAGTGTTACAATGATTATGCTAAAGTTGAAAACCTTGTTACTTGAATAACTTGAAGGAAAAACTCAAGAGTCGCACAAAAACAGTCATCAGTACCATCAAAACCATCAAAAAGCAAGTCACAAGACTAAAAATTAAATACAAAAACAATAAGAAAAATAAGAAAAAAGGAGTTAAGCCAAGGCAGGATGATTTCTAGCTAGAGTTGGCAAAAATAAATGCGTTGTGTTCACTTTTTTTTTTTTTGGCTCAACATTAAGTTACTTAACGTTGCAACAACAACAACAAACACAAAAAAGGGGAAGTAAAGGATAATAACCGACTTAAGCCACTTGGAAGTAACAGAAAAACAACAACAACGACAGCAAGTAGCATTTGAAAAAAGAGGAGGAAAAATATATAAAAACCAGCTGCTTAGTATGAGATTTTCTCGTAAAACAAAATGCTAAAAAACTATGAGTAAAACTTCGGTAAATATTTATCCAGATTAAGAAGAAGAAAGTTAGAAAAAATAGAAAAAATAGAGAAGAAGAAGAAAAAAACTGAATTGAAATATGAATGGGCATTAGAAAGAAACTTAAAAAAAGACTTAAAAACGTAACTAACGAAGCATGTGTTCTACAATAACCATCCATCGGGCAATAAAAACATGCACAAAAAAGTGCAAAACTTGCTGATACTTAAACCTGACAAAATTAAAAAAAAAATCAGAAGAAACGTAGAAAAAATTGTAAAGGTAAGTAAATTGAAATTACCAGGAAAAAAGATGTTCAGTTAATTTAACAAAATTTTTAAAATGATTTCTTTATTTTTTTCAAGCTAATAAATTAGAGGTAATTGCTTTACTTCTTTTTCTTCTAAAAGACTTAATTAGAACCTAAAGAGCGTGTATATCACATGTAAGTTTCTACAAAAATTTTGGTTGTTTCTGTTACTATTACTACTACTGGTACTACTTCTGCTACTATTACTGCTACTGCTACTGCTACTACCACTGCTACTACTACTGCTTCTACTACTTGTACTACTATACTACCAATTCTGCTATTACTACTGGTACTAGTACTGCTACTACTGCTACTGCTACTGCTAGTACTACTAGTACTACAATACTACCAATTCTTCCACTACAACTGCTACTACGACTGCTACTACTACTAGCACTACAATACTACCAATTCTGACATTCTACTGGTACAAAAAATTTTGGGTGTTTCCGTTACTACTACTACTACTGGTACTACTACTGCTACTACTAATACTACTGCTACTGCTGCTGCTACTACTACAACAACTACTACTACTCCTACTTCTATTACTACTACTGCAACTAATACTACCACTACTAGCCAAATCTTCGACGTTAAGTTTTATAAGAGGTAAAGCAATTACTGACGAAAAAAAAAAGTTCATCCTTCTTCAACTCCATGAGTTCTCTATGAGTGCTCAAGTGAGCTTTTGGTATCAAAACTACCACTCCAACCTACCTGCCTCTTCAGCTCCATACAACACAGCTGTTGCAACTGTACACCTTCGTTATCCAAGCTAATAAACCTCTAAACTCCCCAGAATAAAGTTATATTATTCATACGATGCATGCAGCATACAACTCCGTTGTTAAAGTCGATAAGCCTCTAAACTCCCCAGAATGAAGTTCTGTTATTCATACGATGCTGGTTGATTAGAAGGCTTTCAGACCGAAATACAAATACCAGCACAGGGAAAACAGGGAAGCCCCAGTAATTTTTTCCTTCTTCAGCGTTTGCTAATGACTTCTGCATTTGGATCTGTAATGAATTCTTTTTGACAAATGTACCTTAAAGAGGTATGAATTGAAAGGGAGAATCGAAATCATGGGGTGGAGAAGTGGATGGATTACGAAGATAACTCTCAGACGCGTATCAGGACAATTAGGACATCGTTGGATATTGCATTGCTGATGCACTAACTGTTCAGGATTGGCATAGAGTTCACAATTTCCGACACTGTACATACATACATAATTGGTCATTACAACCCTTCAGTCAGGATTACGACCTAGCTTCTCACGCCACTCATGTTGCGTGTGTTAATTTTATACATGAGTGGCGGGACCTACAGTTTAAAGTCGACTCCGAACGACAGATTTTTCAGAAACTTTTCATGGAAATTTTTTTTTATTTGCTCTCAGAGTTTTTGCCAAAAATCTGCTGAGAGGAAGTCGCCGAAGAAATACTTTTTGTATTTTGTTTTGATGTCCGGCTTGGGGCTCGAACCCTGGCTTTACGTGTAATAAGCCAACACACTACCTACTAGACTACGGCGACATCGACTTCCGACACTATACAAGGCACAAATGTTCTTCGACTGTTGTTTAGGAAGGCTCAGCCTCAGCATTCAATATTATTAGACTCTGTATATAAAATTGCGATGAAAAATATTCCCCAAAAATCTGTCGTTTGAAGTTGACTTTAACTTGAGGTCCCGCCCCTCGCATGAATGAAATTAACACACACAACATTTGTAGTGTGAAAAGATATAAGAATTCTGGGTGTGTGTGGTTGTCTTTGAAGTCGCCGTAGTCTAGTAGGTAGCGTGTTGGCTTATTAGACGTAAGACTATGGTTTAAGCCCCCGCTCAGACATCTTGAAAAAAAACAAGGAAAACATGAAAAAATATTTTTTCGGCCAAAAACTCTAAGAGTCAAATAAAATTATCATAAAATTTGCACACAAGATAAGTGGTATGGTCGTAGTCTTGACTGAAGGGCCAATTATGTATGTAGCAAAGCATAAATGTTCTCCAATCCGTTGTTCAGGGAGCTTCAGCTTCGTTGGCAGCATGAAGGCAAGTGCAGTATTATTAGACTGTGTTGGACTGATCTCGTTCTTTTCTTAAATCACGTCGTTATCTATCACACTGTAGTCGTCGTAGTCTAGTAGTTAATAAGTTGGCTTATTAGGCGTGAGGCCACAGTTCAGTCCCCAAGGCAGATATCCCCAGTAAAAACGAAATTCGAAAAATATTTCTTCGGCGACTTCCAATCACCAAATTTCTGGCAAAAACTCTGAAAGTTAATAAAAAATTGTCATGAAAAGTTTCTGAAAAATCTGTCGTTTGAAGTTTAAAAAATCTGACGACACTAAACTGTAGGTCCCGCCACTCATAACATAAGTGGTGTGAGAAACTAGGTCCTAAACCTGAGGGAAGGATTGTAAAGACCAATTGTGTATGTAACAGGACACAAATGCTCTTCGATACGTTGTTCAGTAAGGCTCCGCTTCGTTGGCCACATGAAGGCAAGTGCTCGTCGAACTGATCAGATGCTTTCCTTAAATCACATGGTTATCCCTTGCACTATTGCGTTTCTAATAAGCCCATGCTAATTAAATGACGTTTTGAAAACCTTGCTTTGAATCTGTATCTAGTCTCTACCAACCGAAGAAATAGCAAGATTTTCTGATAAACTCCAACCCAAAGATCCTATAAAACCGCATTACAGTTGGATTCAGATTGATTACCAATGTTTCATATCGTGTGCATTTTTCTTCAAATAATTTTAATTTTTTATTTTTTTAATTCAGATTTCTTATCCTTTAGCCACTTATGTTTTAAATTTTAATAACAGCCTTTTAATTATCCATTATATGATATAAAAACCTCACCCCCAATGTATTAAAACATTGAATTGAAAGATTCTTTATTTAGAATCACAATGAAATGCTTTTGCAAGCCCTTAGAATGGCTATGTTAAGAATCTTATCTCGGTCATGATTACAATTTAATTGGTTTGCTTAACGTATTCATTAACACCTAAGACACAACACACACAAACTGTTTTGTTTTCTTAGAAATTTTAATTTTTTTTAACCGCTTTAAGCAAACATAACGTCCATGCATAGTCCTTTATAGCTTTCATCCTACTCATCATATGCTTTCACTCACACTTCATAATTGAATACAATGAACTGAAAAGAAAAGTTTCACTGGAGAAAAAAAAGCAACAACAACTGCATACGTTACTCAAGTAGTGGTTTAGACCTTGTCCTCATATTGTAGAATAAACATGATAAAATGCAAATACACATGCACTTGCACACGCATTTATATTTAAGAAAAAAAAAACCAAATAAATAATGAAATATGAATAACACACACGAACACATCCATACATGCATGAATGCTTGTGCATGAATGTTTTAGAAAGAATAACAAAAACACACATACAGCCACACTTCTTCACATTAATAGCCAATGTGGTTATAAGAGAGTTTATTAAGAAATTACACACCAATGCACACAAACTTATACACCCACACACGCTCCCTCTCTCACCCTCTCTCTTGTTCGCTCTTCTCTTGATTCCTTACAACTCCTTTCTGTGAGTAACACACATGCAAGCTTAAATCGAAAGGGTTTCCATGGCAAATTGTATGAAAACTATGAATTGCAACACTTTTATTATTATAATCACCCTCTTTACATACACATACAAACATGCATGCATACATGTGTGTGAGATGTGTATTGAATTTGTCTTGTTTCTCTCTTCTTTTTTTGTTGTTGTTGTTGTTGTTTCTTGTGTAAAACACTAGTTTTAAGCCCAAATGTTTATCTAAGCAAATGGCCAGGAATGAATGAATGAATGAACGTACGAACGTACGTACAAACGATTGAAGGATATGCTGTATGAAAAGCCATTTAAATTAATGGACTACACCGCATTATGCACTAATACATCTCAAAAATTTTCAACATTTCAGCAACCGCTTCAAATGTATTTGCATGTGTATGTAAATACATGTATGTCAGTACTTACATATATGAAGGGGTTTTCAAAAGGATTGAAGTTTCTTAGAACGTTTGCCTACTGGATGTTAGAGATGAGAAATTTTTTAAAAGAAAGTAAAGAAGGAAGTTAAGGAAGAAAGGCTAAGGTTCTGATTGTTCTGTTCTGATTGTTGGGTCCTTTTAA
This sequence comes from Sarcophaga carnaria, assembly GCA_958299815.1. NCBI lineage: Eukaryota > Metazoa > Arthropoda > Insecta > Diptera > Sarcophagidae > Sarcophaga > Sarcophaga carnaria. Next base: position 12,985,006 of record OY283153.1, read on the forward strand.
TTTTAAAAGTTCCGCTTTATTAGGGTCAAATGGTCGATTTATGTGCCGCCCGTATTTATCACGAACGTCATTTAGTGCCTTGGAACACTATTTTGTATGTTAAAAAGCCTTGAGAAATTCAAATTCATTTTGACTCGATTCAGATGTATTGTGAGCAACCTCTATCAAAGATAATTAGGCGGCGATGTTTAATAGCTGCGTAGGAACTTCTCATCCAAGTAGTCAAAGCTGTGCAAAGGTCATTAATTATAAGGCAAACTATCCAAACAAAAAGGCAGGTACCTGCGTGAACATATTTCCTCTGAGGCAATCTAAAACCGTTCTAGACAGCCTTATGTAATACATACATACACATAAATGGTCATTACAACCCTTTAGTCAGGATTACGACCTAGCTTCTCCTACCACTTATGCTTTGGGTGTTAATTTTAAGCATGAGTGGCGGGACCTACAGTTTAAAGTCGGCTCCGAACGACAGATTTTACCCGAGAAACTTTTTCATGGCAATTTTATTTCAAGTCTCAACCTGCTGAGAGGAAGTCGCTGAAGAAATATTTTTTCGTATTTCGGTTTTGTTGGAGAAATCCTGGGGTTTCAGCCTTGGCCTCATGTCTAATAAGCCAACGTACTACCTACTAGACTACGCCGACTTCTATGTTATGTACGTATGTTAAAAAGCCTTGAGCAATTCAAATTCATTTCATTAGGTTGAGCTGTATTGTTAGGACCTGCTGTCAAACGTCATCCAGCTGTGATTTTTAACAGCAGCACAGTAACTCCTTGCCTACATAGTGAAAACTGTGCAAAGGCCATTATCATTATAAGGCAATGACATATTTCTTATCAGACAATCTAAAACCTATCTGGACAGCCTTGTATAATACTGGGTTTAAAGAAAGCTAACGGAAATTATTAACAGAAATCAGATGTTCCATCCATATTATATCCATATCCATATTGAAAACCCCGGTTGTCTGTGATCCGCTTAGGCGTCTATAGAGAAAATAAGCTGATCGATCGTACTAACCTAAATGCATAAGAATACTGGCTTGGTTGTTCACTCCAGCCTGAAATAGTTGTGAGCAGGCTTTGTTACTGACCAAGATCATGGCTTAGGCTAAAATAAAACAGAAACAATTCATAATTTCTGCTCTATTAGGGACAGACTTAAAACAACGTAAACTTACTATGATTACAGGCAACGATGGATTTATGGGTTGCAGGCCCTCTTAGGCTAATGAGCCAAAGGACTCATCTCCAATCATTAAAAATGAGAAAGATAGATAAGGAGGTTGCTGACCATGCTAAGATAACGGGGGCTTATTAGTAGTTCGTACCAGAGATCAGCAATGAATCGCTTTTTCGCTACTCATAAGTACGCATGAAATTTTGAGTATGTGTGAGTCAACAGTATTGAAATTCAACTACTCTGATTCATTCGTACTCACCAATACATTGATTTATAAGTACAAGTTGCAATGAGTATGAGTACAACGTTGACATCAAACTCATAACATTCGAAATATGTTTGATTCATACGCACTCATTCAGATTCACAAATTTAGAAAAATACTTATAATATGTACTCATAATGATTCGAGTGATTCGAATCATTCATCAAAATTTACAATCTTAGTTGTTGTTGCATTTACAAAGGAATAAGAAAGACACATAAACAAAAAAGACAAAGACAGCAAGGAGAGCAAACACACAACCTTCTTGTGACTATTATACTGTTCGTACACGAATCATAATTATTTTGTAATTCGTGTATACGTTGAGTCACGGAGAGTCGAAATCAATAACATCGTACGTATTGTTAAGTACGAGTACCGTGAGTATTTCAAACTTTGAATATGAGTAGTATGAGTATGACATTAAAATAAGTATGAATGCGTATAAGTATCAGAAATTATAAGTATGATTCGAATCTACTCATCGTTTTGAATACTCATTGCTGACCTCTGGTTCGTACCTAACTTAGTATTGTTTGAAACAGTTGGGACACAAACCTCTTTTCATTGCAGCTCTCATATAGTGTTAGCATGACTATCCATAAAACACAATTTCTCTGAGCTAAGTAAGAGTGCAAGTGGGAGCATGAACTTGAAATTATAAGGTAAGAACCTTGGCGATTTTATTTTGATTATGAAATCCATGAACCTAAGTTGATTGATACAATTAAATAAGGATTTCAGACTTACAAAAACAGTACAAATACCATTCCTTATTTATACTAATGTGGGATATAAAAGCCCCAAATGGTAGTATGTTTTATGTCCCCCTAATATCCATTCTCACTTTTAGGCGTCCAATAATACATAAAGCAAGTACTGTGAACACTCACAAAAATTGCTGGCAAGAATTGTAAAACGGTTTTTATAACAGTATTAAAAGGCTTTTATAAGAATATAACACTTAAATGTTTAATACAAGCAATATATTATTTTACAGCCTAAATGTAGGCTATAAAAATGGAAATAATCACTTTAATATTGAGCCCAGGATGTGCTACACACACACACACACACACACATTTTGGCAATAGTATTGTTAAAGACGAGGAGCAGGACATTGATAAATTGGATTTTTTTTACTTAATTTTCTCATTTGAAAATTTAATCTGAGGCAAACAAAAACGAGAGAAAATGGAAAATAAAAGCAAGAACTTGGCCAGAAACAAAAATAGAGGCGGCTGCCTCCTTAGAGAAATATTTTGGCCACAAAAAGTAAAAAAAAACCTGCAACAAAAACGAAAAGGAAAATAAAATGTGTGTTATTTTTTATGTTTTAAATCAAGTTTAAATAAATAAAACATACATATACATGGACACACATACTCTTATAAGCATACATATATGTACATGCCATACATACATACTTTGTGGTTTTATTTTGGCAAATTACAGACAAGCCAAAGTGCCTGCCATTATGCCTGCCAATCTGCCAGACTCGATGACTGACTGTTACTTAAACAAATAAGTGGTCAAATATTTATATGTATGCCTGTGTGTGTATGTACGTATGTAAATCCATGTAATAAATATATGCACGTGTATACATATATTGAATGTATTTACATAAGAGAGTGTCAGTGTTGTTTATTATGAATGAATTGGGCAAATATGCCACACATAATAATAATAATCTCCAGACAAAAACTTTTTGTTTTGACCACATCAATCACCGTCATCAAGCATCAGCATCAACTTCAATTACAAGAGCTGGGCTACTGATATTAGACTAACCACAGGAAATAGTTTAAGTTCAATATACCATAATCAAGGAGGAAATCTATACCTTCTTTTTCATTCAATATTTTCTTATGAAAAGTTTAAGACAAACAAGATATATGCTTCACAGGATAATGAACTTAAATGTGGCATATTTTTATAATTGTTTGTTATGGTTATTGGGGGCCAATGCCTTAATGAATTAAAAAACTTTATTTCTCAAAGAAAAGTAAATATTTTGAGAGAAAAGATGATAGTTTTTGAAGCAATCTCTAGTTTTTCTTGTAACAAGCACAGTCAACGCTCAAAAAGATTGAAAGGCTATGCAAATGGAAGAATGTCTCCAGTCTCTTTGAAGATGGCTCACAGAGCCCTATTATGAACTAAATACCTTTGAAAATGCAAACTAGATGGTTAACATCTTCTGTCTAAAACGTTACATCAACGTTAAAAAATACAGACGCCTAGAGTGCTTTTTACAACACCCAATATTTAAACGGGGTCAGATATTCTGACTCCTTAACAGCTTTAAAGGTTTAATTATAGGAGAAAAAAATGGAACATTTATTATGTTTGTTGGACAGTTTTTCAAAGTTAAAAAATTAGGGGAAGGTACCCTAACCCAATCCTCACAATAATCTTTACATAAAGACCTAAGTCACTGTAGTCTAGTAGGTAGTAAGTTGGCTTATTAGACATAACCCCAGGTCTGACATCTCCAACAAAACGAAACATGAAAAAATATTTCTGCGGCGACTTCCTCTAAGCATTTCTGGCAGAAACGCTGTGAGTGAAATAAAAATTGCAATGAAAAATTTCTCAGCAACCTGTAGTTCGAATTCGATTAAGAATCCACTATGTTTTTTCAGGATTGTCCCATATTGTCCCATATTCGAAAATTTTAGTTTTTCACACCAGAAATGGTCCTCATTGGTGATGCAGATTTTTTGCTGAAAATAAGGGTCATCTGCCTACAGAGGCCATTCAGCGAACATACGTTGTTATCTATTATCGTCCACAGAGAGTACCTGCATCGCATGGGGAAATGTCGCTCAGCATTCTGCATCTACGAGGAGGAGCAAATGTTAGACGATGCCGGACACACTTTCTTCAGCTGCAGTCGCTGGTCCGCATTATTAGTGCTACAAACGTCGTGCTGAAAATGACAAACAGCAGAGAAAACTGGAAGGCAGTAAAACAATTTGTGCACTATGTCCTGCGAAGAAAAAAATATGACCTAGACGCAGTAGAATAAGAAAAGAGCGGAGCTTGGACGAGCCTGCCAAAAAGGGCTCCACCTCGAAGTAATACAACCGTGATTCCGAGTTGAAATGATGCCCCGGTGAGGAGACATCATTTTGTCGGTATATACCATGTATGGTGACGACCTTCATGAATGCATAAAGCATTTTGCCTCCTTCCCGCGAAAAAAATTATCGTCCACAGTGATTTGGCAAAAGAAACTGAATAAGATGAGGTATTTGAACTGGTTCGGTGTTTATTCAACCCAAAGTTCGGTTTTCGGTGACATTCAAGATTCTCAGAAATCTTTTTGAATTCCTTATTGAAAGTATGCTTAAACATAGTGTTTGGATTAAAAAAGGGTTTAAAATACCCCAAAGAATTTAAATTTAATTCAATTGCTTCAAATAATTTGTTATACAATGACAACAAATCTGTCTGTCGCTTCAAGAAGTTGAGAGCTTGCTGCTGAAAGATCTGAATACGTATGTTCTTTATGTCATCGTTATTTGTTATAAATTTGTGTGCTTAGTTTTAATTAGAATTCTTTATTATTCACACAATTCTGTGTGCCACTATTCACAGCTTTATGTAAACAACAACAATTTCTTTCCTTGTTATGCCTCTGTTTACACCCTTTGAATAAACAATAACAATTACTAGGCAATTGTTCGACAGATCTTTGTAACGGAGATCTTCAAATCACGATTACTCTATTCAAACACAACGCGTCTTCACACAAGACTGACTGAACTTGACCAACTCACTTGGCAGAGTAAACAGTCTGAAGGTGAATGTTCGTCGCTTCGCCTTCTCGAGATCTCCATAAATGTAAACATCGTTGTTTCATTATTGTTGTTTGTGTATTTTGTTTACATTTATTCTTCTAGTGTTTGTTGTTGTATTTTTGTTTACTTGTTTACCATTTTTTTACGCTGGTGTTTGTTGTTGTATTTTTGTTTATAATTTTAGTGTTAAGCGTTGTAAAATCAAAACACCAGTATCATTATTTTCTTAACAATATATTTGCGATTTGAGATCTTATCTAGGGGAGTTGAAAATGTCAACCCTTCGACTGCATAATTTAATTCCTAAATTAATATGAATTTATTATTTTTGTTTAATGCCGGAGATTCATTTCATTAAAAGCCAATAAATTTCATTTGCAAACAAAGTGTCATAAAAGCATCACATTCCATCGATGGATAGCAAACGATTTACATTCATATCGCTGGCCGCAAACCAATGCAAGAAATTCAAATAATCACTTGAAATAATTCACGTTTACTTTTAACTTTTTTTCATTCTACAAAAAAAATTCTATTGAAACGTTGGCAAGAAAAAAGAATTTATTGCCTGCGGTTAAAACATTTCACCCAGCATTTGTTCACACAAAAAAATCTGGGGAAAAAAGAAGCGAAAAATCAGAAAAAATTAAGGAAAATAACCTCAAAAAACAAATATTCTCTGGTTTTTTTCTAACAAATGAGTTAAACAGTCGTCAGTTAGACGGACAGACAGACAGTCTGTTTATCAGTCTATCTGTCTGTCCTTTTAGCCTGGAAAAACAAACGCCTTTAAAGATGAGAAAAACAGTTAAACTTCCTTCCCTCCCTTGCTCTGTGTTTTTACGGTGAGAGATAAATGACATGCCATTACCGTGTAATCAACGAAATTGAAATACGGTTTTGCTGTTGTGGCTTCGGCTTTGGCAAGCAAGCAAGCAGCAGAAAGCGTTTCTTGGTGCTACAAATACGTTAAATTAGAATTTATTGGCATTTCTCTTCATAAATTATTCTGCTTTGATTGATTCTCAACATAGGGAATGTGAAAAAAAAATGTAAAAAAAAATATTTGAAAGAAAAATGAAAAGGAAAAATTACAACAAATATTTAATATTAGAGGGAGAGAAAAAATTTTCTTTTACTGTGTGCGTTTTTTCTTTTTGTGAAATACGATGAAGAATATTTGTGGAATTTTTGAAATTATGAATCATAAAGGAATTTCCTTTGCTGTGAGTGGCATGATAACGGGTTATCCTTTTTTGGGTTTCAGAAGTAAAACTAAACTCAGAAAGCAATGTTTTTGATGAACCTTTCGCTTTATCATAGCGCTTTCTCCTTGGATCTGTGAGAACACATTCTGCTGATACAATAATAGTGTCTGTATACTGCTTAGACATTCGGTTACGTTGGGCTATACTGCCCGCTATTGGAACCCATTTTTTTTACTAATTAGCATTGATGCCATTTGAGGATTTAGAATAGCTGCAGGAACGCCAATGTCTAACAAGAAAATTTGGGAAAACAGCTTTCGCTATGTCATGTAAGCTTTTAGCAGGCATCGACTTTCTACAAGTAAAGCTAAAACTTCCGAACACTTTCTATGTAATAGTCCTGCAATCGACTGAAAGAGACTTATCCTTGATGACATTGTTGTACCGCCATATGGATAATGGTTGGTTGACCATTGGGTAATAGAGGCTCAAGTTAAAATGATAACTTTGTCGCAATTTTTCTTCAAGATGTTCTACCCAGTCCAGATCTGAGGTTAAGTTCCCACTCTGATAGTTCTGGAAGCTAATTATCGTTCCACAGTATTTTTACTACACTCTGGAGCAGAAATACATGTGTTTGGCGTCAGCTTTTATTAGCTTTGTATTTACATATGTTGCCAGATTCAAAAGTCCTGTGCTATATTTTAGAGGGTGAATAGCTTCCACTGTCGGCATTACATAATTCGAATCTCTAATACGATTTTTTACATACATACATATGTAATTGTTCATTACAACCCTTTTGTCAGGATTACAACCTAGTTTCTCACACCACTTATGTTTTGTGTATTAATTTTATCCACATGTGGCGGGACCTACAATTTAAAGTCGACTCCGAACGATAGATTTTTAAGAAACTTTTCACGAGAATTTTATTTACTCTCAGAGTTTAGGGTGGCTGTCAAAATTACTCTCATGTCATTAGAATGGGGCTGCTCGACAGCGGAATATCCCCTTATTCGATATTGCTATACTCCGAAAGCTAGGCTGCCTTAAAGTTCGCCTTCGGGAAACTAAGAATTATTTTAAGGTCTCCCTTACTTTGAGACTGTAGTGCAAGGGCTTTAGTTTGAAAAGGTTTGAATGCCTGCGAATCTGGTTGACTATTATGTCGGAAATTAGAAAGAAATTCCACTTCTTGACTAACACTTCTCGAGAGGAAAAGAGAAACTCTGCATACTTTATGTTTATTAGTTGGCCCCTCGTCTAATAGGATACTTCCTAATGTGGAGGCATAGCTGTATAGTGTTTTTTGTGCAGAAGCTCTGACCCGGAGGAGATAATCGCCTGTTATTTAATGTGTCACTGCCGCAGCACTTGCGAGAATTTATGCAAGTATACTGGGAACCCTATTTAGAATAAGAAATATTGCCTGAAATATAAGTGAGACTTACTTAGGCTAAAGGACTCTTCCTGGTAGACATTGGCCCAGTTAAATTAAATGGAATGTAGTAAGCACAATGGGCCTCATATACATACATACATAATTGGTCATTACAACCCTTCAGTCAGGCTTACGACCTAGTTTCTGACACTACTTATGTTGTGTGTGTTAATTTTTATACATGAGTCGTGGGACCTACAGTTTAAAGTCGACTCCGAACGACAGATTTTTGAGAAACTTTTCATGGCAATTTTATTTACTCTCGGAGTTTTTACCAGAAATCTGCTGAGAAGAAGTTGCCGAAGAAAAACTTTTTGTATTTTGTTTTTGATGTCTGGCCAGGGGCTCGAACCCTGGCTTTACGTCTAATAAGCCAACACACTACCTACTAGGCTCCGGCGGCTTCAATGGGCCTTATAAATTGCCGTAAATGGAAATCTCACGTGTATTTATGTGTGCTGATCAGAGGTCAGCAATGAGTATTCAAAACGATGAGTAGATTCGAATCATACTCATAATTTCTGATACTTATACGCATTCATACTTATTTTGATGTCATACTCATCCTACTCATATTCAAAGTTTGAAATACTCATGGTACTCGTACTTAACAATACGCACGATGTTATTGATTTCGAGTCTCCACGACTCATCGTATACACGAATCACAAAATAAGTATGATTCGCGTACGAACACTACAATACTCACAAGAAGGTTGTGTGTTTGCTTTGCTTGCTGTCTTCTTATTTCTTCGTTTTTTGTAAATGCAACAACAACTAAGACTTTAAATTTTGATGAATGATTCGAATCACTCGAATCGTTTATGAGTATTTTAAGTATTTTTCTAAATTTATGAATCTGAATGAGTACGAGGCGTATGAATCAAACATATTTCGAATGTTATGAGTTTGATGTCAACGTTGTACTCATACTCATTTCAACTTATACTTATAAATCAATATAGTGGTGAGTACGAATGAATCAGAGTAGTTGGATTTCAATACTGTAGACTCACTCATACTCAAAATTTCATGAGTACTTATGAGCAGCGAAAAAGCGATTCATTGCTGATCTCTGGTGCTGATGCCACTTAAGCTAACTCAACAGATCGGCTTACATATTTTCAGCAGACGCTTAAGTCAATTCATTCTATTTTATATTTTAAAAATATTTAATTATTTATAATCCATTTGTAAACTTGGGAAAGTAGTGTGTTTGGTACTTAAGCATTTGAATCAATTAATTTTTTTTCAAATCCCAGCCATTTAATTCCATTATACAACAACGTTGTTCCTTTGCATTTAATTACTGTAATTGAATTTCATTTACCACTTGACTTTGAAACAAAAAAACGAAAAAAAAAAACAAAAAAAAAACGAAGAAAATGTCAGAAATGGAGGAAAGTACTCGTAGAAAAACTTTGCAAAAACTTAAGAAAAACATGATCCTGCACAAAAAAAGCCAAACAACAGAAGAGAAACAAAATTTCCCCAAAAAGGGAGAGCAAAACAATATGGAATCATTGACCAAACGATACGAAACGAAGTGCATGAAGTAAGGCCAGTTGGAAAGAAAAAAATTAAAACAAAAACAAAAAAAAAAGATTTGAAAGAAGAAATTTTTAATGGAAGCTTTTAAAAGGATTAAAACGTTATCGTACACACAGGACGACGTCAACAACAATGAATAATAACAACAACAACAACAACAGCAGCAGCAAAGATAGGATAAAAATAAAAACATTTACAAGTAACCAGCTAATACAGAGACGGAGAGAGAGAAAGAGAGAGTGCAAGTGCGAGTGCGAGATGTTGCAAAGACGCACAAAGTTTTTCCCCATGTTCAGAATAAAAAGCAATACAAGGAAGAGCAAGAAAAATAAATCTGTTGTGATTTTCCTTTATTTTTAAAGGAAAGTTTAATTTCTTAAACACAAGGAAATTTTTAAGAAAAAGGCAAGCGATAGGGGTTACTGTAGTGTTTAGCACTATTAAACGGGAATCTATCAAGATGGAGACTGACAGTAATTGAGGGCAAAACGAAGTATATGTCGTTGACAAGTAGGAACCTTCAACGTATTGGTTCCTAGTATATTATAGTTTTGTTATAGTCAAGGAATTTATTTATCCTGGCTCCAACGTTACCACAAAAAATGATGTAAGTCTGTAGATCAAGCATAGGATCACTCTTGTCGACAGGTGATATCAAGGTCTTGTACGACAAAGCTAATACTCTACTCTTGTAGAGTATTAGCTCATCCTTCCCGTGCTTCTTAATGGCACAGAAGCTTGGACACTATTAAGCACTGATGCAGCAGCCTTGGGAGTATTCGAAACATAAGTCATACGTAAGATCTTCGGTCTAGTGCAGGTTGGCGATGATTTCTGCAAGAAGATCCAATACTGAGCTGTATGAGCTCCTCAATGACATAGACGTGTGCAGCGTATTAATATCCAGCGGCTGCGCTGGGTCGACCATATCGTTCGAATACTGGAGGATGCTCCGGCGAGACGGGTATTTGTTGCGGGGATCTGCGGAAGTCGGCGAAGAGGATGACCTTGTATGCGTTGGAAGGAACAAATCGAGAAAGCCCTGTCCTGACCAACTGGCGTAGGCGCGCAAGTAGTAGAGGCGCCTGGAAGGATGTATTGCGGCAGGCCGAAATCCGTTAATCGGATTGTTAATGGCCAATTAAGTAAGTAAGTAAGTTCCAACAATGAGCTGTATGAGCTTCTCAACGATATGGACGGTGTGCAGTGTTTTAACATCCAGCGGCTGCGCTGGTTCGGTCATGTTGTTCAAATGGCGACGCAAGTATTTGTTGCGGTGATTTCTGAAAGTAGGCGTAGACCATGTTTGCATTGGAAGGACCAAGTCCAGGAGGCCTTGTCAACGACTGGTTTGGCCAGCTTGCGATCAAGACTGTGTTAAGGCAGGCCGAAATCCCTTAATCGGGTTGCTAATAACCTATTAAGTAAGTAGGAGGTGATACAAGGACACACATCTAGAAAAAGATTGTAATTATCTTATATTAATAGTCGGGGTGAAAGGTCATAAAATAAAACAACAAAATGGAACAGATGTGTATACATAGAATACTCTTGTACTGTAATTCGTGCGTTAAATAAAAAGGGTGTTGAGCTGTACGAACGGGTTATGGGGTAGGGTTTAGTATGTGGGGTAAGAGGGGTAGGGTATATAATGCACAAACCTTTTATATTTTTATTGTGTATATACATGTGTTATGTTAATAAATAAATATTAGTGTTGTTTTATTTGTATGTATTTTCAAAAACGTTATAAACGTATTTATTTGTATTTGTTTTATAATATATGTAATTTGTTCACAATTGTTCGAAATATGTTTTTAAGTCTGTTAATGTTCACAATGTTTGTTATTTCACAATATTATTTATTATAATAATTAATTTTCACTATATAATTTAGTTCACACGCGTAAGGCTTGTTGGGTAGTTGTTATTTGAAGATCGATAATCAACTGATCTATAAAGGCTGTGAAATATTATGTTGAAGATGTTACGAATGTGCGTATGTTGATGTGTGCTGTGAATATTGATGTGTGTTGTGAATATTGATGTGTGTTGGTGATGTTATTATCGTTATGTGTAAAGGATATTGAAAATCAGGATTAGAGTTGTGTATTTGTTCACTCGTGTGAACATGAGCTTACACGCTACTTGGGCTCAGAACTTCAGGGACCACACGTTCAATGCATGTGTTATCGATAACTTGCCCTTAGCGGTGTTTTCTGTTAGGGAACATCAACTAAATATTAATAGGTAGTTTGATGGTTACACTGTCCTCATGGACGACTCGAGGATAGAAATAGACACCGGCGCTGAAATCCATACGAATCTATTCTATCGACTTCCTTATCTTTCATCCTGAAGTTTTTTGCATCAAATGAATCAAACGCGATTAGAACCGTGGTACAGAAATAGAAGGGATTATAAACTGGACAACTTTAGTATGAAATAAGTCTTAATTCTACGTATAGAAACCCTGTTCGAATGGACATTGTTCTCTGAGAGTGAAAATTGGTTCGTGGTGCGTAGGCAAATTAATACATATAACATGGGTGATGTGAAAAACTAGGTTGTAATCTTGGCTAAAGAGTTGTAATGACCAAATAAGTAAGTAAAGTAACTTTAATACTTACCAGGATTGCTGACGTGAAGAGACTCGTGTCGACACATTGGTTGACTGGTGAGATTTCCTTCTTCCGCTTTTGCCTCTTTTTTGTTTCTCTTTAGCCTTTGCTTCCTTTCTATCGTTCTCAGGAATTATGCTCATAGAGTCCTATATATTTCTAAGAAATAGCGCTGCCTAATCTTCCTAAAATGCTTGCTTTACACTTTATCCTGCCTGTGAGAGATTTTAGATTGACTGCCTAGAGGTTTTATAGCCTCCAAAAGGATTGCACTTTGACCACTGCTTATATTTATTGTACCAGCAGTAATCAAGGAAAGCCCATACATACATGTGTGTTAGAGGTCAGCAATGAATCGCTTTCTCGGTACTCATAAGTACTCATGAAATTTTGAGTATGATTGAGTCAACAGTATTGAAATCCAACTACCTTGATTCAATAGTACTCAGTACAACATTGATTTATAAGTACAGATTGCAATGAGTATGAGTACAATGTTGACATCAAACTCATAACAACATTCAGATCATAAATTTAGAAAAATACTTATAATACTCATAAATGATTCGAGTGATTCAAAATTTACAGTCCTAGTTGTTGTTGCATTTACAAAGAAAGAAGAAAGACACATAAACAAAAAAGAAAAAGACAGCAAGCAGAGCAAACACACAAGCTTCTTGTGAGTATTGTAGTGTTCGTACGCGAATCATACTTATTTTGTGATTCGTGTATACGATGAGTCGTGGAGAGTCGAAATCAATAACATCATAGGTATTGATAAGTACGAGTACCATGAGTATTTCAAACTTTGAATATGAGTAGTATGAGTGTGACATTAAAATAAGTATGAATGCGTATAAGTATCAGAAATTATAAATATGAATCGAATCTACTCATCGTTTTGAATACTCTTGGCTGACCTCTGATGTGTGCGTAGGAAGGAATAATCAGCAGCAAGTGGCAGGTAAGCACCAAAGCACAGAAGATCCAAGCTTCCCTAGGTTCAGACCAGTCATTTCCAACGTGTACATCAGTCTCGTTCTAATGAGGAACTCCAAATCGTATATTACATATGTACATAATTGGTCATTACAACCCTTCAGTCAGGATTACGACCTAGTTTTTCACACCACTTATGTTGTGTGTGTTAATTTTATGGATGAGTAGTGGGACCTACAGTTTAAAGTCGACTCCGAATGACAGATTTTTTGAGAAACTTTTCATGGCAATTTTATTTATTTATTTTATAGCATATCACATACAACAAGAAATTAATCTTTTAAATTAAATTAATTTACTCTCTCAGAATTTTTGCCAGAAATTTGCTGAGAGAAAGTCGCCGAAGAAATACTCTTTGTATTTTGTTTTGATGTCTGGCCTGTGATTTGAACTCTGGCTTTTCGTCTAATAAGCCAACACACTGCCTACTAGGACTACGGCGACTCCAAATCGTATATTATTGGAGGCAATTCTTCGGTCAGGTTGATTGTCGTCAGTATGGGTTCCAATTTCAAGCATAAACCCTAACGTTTAGAGATTAGAGTTGAATAAACACAATTTTGTTGGCAAATGCAATCGATGGGTTAGTTATCGAGAAATTATGAAATTGTTTTGATCCTGTTCCTATCAATACCATACCTGTTAAGTAATGATTAGTAATCGTAATGATTAGTAATTTGATTACTTTTTTTAAAATGGTGAAATAATGATTACAATTACGATTATTTTTAATAATTAATTAATTAATAATTTAATAATTAAATTAATTAATAATTGATTACGATTACAAAATAATCAAAAAACAATCAGGATTACTGGCGATTAGTCTAATAATCAAAAAGAATCAAAAGTAATCCAAAAGTAATCAATTTATTTTCAATAATTTCTTTAAATTCTTTTTGAATATTTGAAAAGAATCAAAAAGAATTATTGAAAACAATTTGATTACTTTTGGATTACTTTTGAATATTTGAAAATAATCAAAAAGAATTGTTTAAAACAATTTGATTATTTTTTAGACTACTTTTGATTTTTTTTGATTATTAGACTAATCGCCAGTAATCCTGATTATTTTTTTATTCTTGGGTAATCGTAATCAATTAGTAATTCAAAAAAAATGTTCATAGAAAAAATGTTCATAGTAATGTAATTGATTACTAATCGTAATCGAAATTTAACAGGTATGATCAATACCCAATCAAGTTGGGTTTTCTGTAGCATCAAACCTCCTCCGAAATCTTTTTGAATGCCTTATTTAAAGCGTGTTTAAACACAGTGTTTGAATAGAAATAAGATTTTTTTAAAAACCCCATAGAATTTAAATTTAATGCAATTCCCTCAAATGATTTGTTATTTTCCTCAAGCATATGCTCCAAATACGATACATAGAGAGGGAAAGAGATTATTATGAGAATAAAAAAACTTTTAATTACTTGTCACAAATGCTTGCCACATAACAACCTGAATGCTGATATCCTGACAAACACTTTCTCCATGCCACTTAGAAGTATGGCCTTAAAAAATGGCAATAAATTTGTATAACAACCAATAAAATACTGAAATTAGATTCCTTTTAATGGTTTATTCTCCTGTATTTGATTGTATTCTCGTATTCGTAGTCGTAATCATTAAAATTTACAAAAATAAACACTAAAAATTTTTTAATTGCCCAAAGACCGTCACACCAGCAAAGAAGAAAAACGACAGATAGGCAGACCAACAGACAGACACAAAAAAGTCATAAAGAATTATACGACATTAAATTCCATATTGTAGACCAGCACAGTAGAAAGTTTAAACAGAAAAAATTGTTTTTCCAGAGCCTTTCCTTTAGCCAAAGCAAGCAATACAACCTACTGATGGTGGTGGCGGTTGCTATTCCCTTCCTAATTTAAAAGTTTAAATCAAACTGGATAGCATTTAAGCGTTGGCGGGGCAATGCCAACTGATGGCAGCAGGAAGTGCGTAGTTAAAATTGTGAATTGTATGGCAGACAGACAGACAGACAGACAGGAAGCATTTCATGCAATGAAATAAAACTTTTCTAATTAGAAACCATTATGCGATCAAAGTGACAATTATCTACTCTTTTCGAAATATCTACGAAATACATATGTATGTATGTACGTATGTACGTACAACTTATAATGAAAATGAAATGCTCAAAATGAACAAGACAAACAACAACTTGAACATGAAAAAAAACCCGAACAATTTTCTACGAAATTATTTTATTTTGACGATGTATTCTGTTGAATGAAATATTTATACAGCCATGCACACACACACCCACACATACACACTGTTTCATTTCATAGTTGTTGTAGTATGAGAGTTGTGTGTATGTGTATGTTATATTAAGAGTATCCAAAAGTGGTAGTAGAAGTTACTGAATTGTAATGAATGAGTGATTGTGGGTTTTAAGAATTTTTGTTTTTGAAATGAAAGTGATATTGCACAATGGGTGGAAAACAATAAAATTCTTAAACAATTTCATTACAGATGCTCTGGTTAAGCCTTAAAAAAACGGTGCTAACGTTGAAGGAGAAAATCTACTCAGAAAAAAACCAGCCTGAAAGGGAATATTCGCAGTACTGAGAAAAGAGATTGGAAAGCGCTGTAGTCCAGGCTCTTTAGACGTTAGACCACAATTCAAACCCCAGGTCAAGCTTCCCCAACAAAACGAAATTTTAATATTTCTTCGGCGACTTCCTCTCAGCGGACATCTGGCAAAAGTTCTGAAAGTAAAGAAAAAATTCCATGAAAAAATTTCTCAAGAATCTGCAGTTCGGAGTTGACTTTCAACTGTAGATCCCGCCACTCATGTATAAAATTTAACAAACACAACCTAAGTGATATGAGAAACTAGGTCGTAATCCTGGCTGAAGGATTATAATGACTCATTATGTATGTTATGGCTGACAAAAGAGATCCGCAAACAATTCAATAGTACACGCCGTGATAACGCATTTGCATGCTATCTCGGACACTTACCACTTGAAAAGCATAGCTAAACTACTATCCTGGAAGCTCTTCTATTATCAGGCTGCAATACTGATGGATAGCACGTGCGAAAAGACCGACACAATTGAAGAATCGTTACATCTTTTGATTTAAAGATATTTTGGTGGAATTAAGCGGAGTTTAGCAACTGTTTGACTGAATCCTAATCGCAACAATCGAAGGAGAAAGACATAATATGGAACGCATGAAAACTTATCACAGATATGGTACGAAATGTAATGAAAAGTTTCTCTATATTTAAAGTAACGTGATCAGACACATCACAAATTAGAATCCTTTCCTCCATTTTTCAAAATGAAATGGGCTTTGTGTCAACTCAATTAGGTTATGTTAGGCTTGAGGAGCAAGTACAGTACCCAGAGGTCAAAATGAGCCATTGTAAATTGGTCCTAGAAGAGAGAGAGAGAGAGAGAGAGAGAGAGAGAGGAGACTGAAGGAGATAGGGAAATTGGAAAAGAAGAAGAAGTAGCAAAAAAAAGAATATAAGAGATCAACTCAACTCAATTCGTTGGCATCACAAAAGCTTAGTTATTATGACAAAGACTTTCCGCTTGCTTAACATAACTTTTCTCTTGCTAAAGACCATTAGGCGGAGAGTTTATAAAATCAAAAGAAGTTCATTTTAAAGAATACTAAACGATTGATGAGGCATATCCTTCATATGTAGTACTTATTGACACCGAAGAAGCATTCAACTTAGGAGCTGGAAGATTGGATGGTTTACATGCTGCAGATAAGGTGGATAAGTTGCCTTTTATTAGACATAATGACACGGGAGATAAGGTTTAACGAAGTACATTAGATTTTAATATCCTGTTGCTATCCTGCAATGGAATCTAAGACCGAAACAATATCTAGAGGAAAGGGGCTGTGCTGATACATATTGTTACGAAAATGAAAAATGAAGCTACTGGTGTTTACAAGTAAACAAAAATACAACAACAAACACCATCATAAACAAATGTTAAATAAGTAAACAAAAATACACCAACAACACTACGATAATAAACGTAAGCAACGATGTTTACATTATAGAGATATCGAGAAGGCGAAGTCATGAACGTTCGCCTTCAAGAACATTCATCAGACTGTTTACTTCGCCATATAAAAGGCAATGTAAAGCAGGCGACTGAGTTAGTGAAGTTCAGTCAGTCTTGTGTCAAGAGGCGGTGCGTTTGAAGAGAATAATCGTGGTTTGAAGATCTCCGTTACAAAGATCTGTCGAACAATTGCCTAGTAATTGTTATTGTTTATGCAGAGGATATAAACAGAAGAATAACAAACAAAGCAATTGTTGTTGTTTACATCAAGTTGTGAACAGTGGCACACAGAATTGTACGAATAATAAAGTGTTTTGATTAAAACGTGGTCATATTTTAAACATTTTTAAAAGATAAAAACGGGCTATTTGTTATAAATGGAGTAACTAACCAAGAATGATACACTTACTCTGATGCAATGAGAACAGTATAAACCAGGAAGCTCTCCTTTCTATGCAACCAATCGAGACACAGGCATGATACGAATGAACAGCTCCCGTGATCTGTCGGATTCCTTGTATTGATGTAGATATCGAGAGCATTCAGATAGGTGTTCCGAATTATTTCTGTATCGCTGATGTCAAGAAAATTATATCTGCACACTTTCAAAACATGAAGTCCCTGCGCTGACTAACTTCTTCCATTACGTACATAACATACATAATTGACCATTGCAACTCTTCAGTTAAGACTACGACCTAGTTTCTTCTCACACCACTTACGTGCATTAATTCCATACATGAGTGTCGGGACCTACATTTTAAAGTCAACTCCAAGCGATAGATTTTTCAGAAACTTTTCATGGCAGTTTTATTTTATTCTCAGAGTTTTTGCCAGAAGTCTGCTGAGAGGCAGTGGCCGAAGTAATATTTTTTCATATTTCATTTTGATGTCTGACCTGGGATTTGAACCGTGGCCTTACGTTTAATAAGCCAACACACTACCTGATAGACTACGGCGACTTATTACTTTAATTTGGGAAATTCGGTTAGTACAGGGACTGCTCTTTTCGGTGGCGTCACAACGGGGCCTTATACATATGTTTTCAAGTGAGCTTTGGTAATCAAAGCTACCACTTCAACCTACTTACCTACCTACCCACCTACACTTTCCAAATCTTTGTCTCTGGAATGAGACGCAGGTTATTAGGTCATGATATATGGACATTTTTTGAAAACAAAAATGTGGATATCGAAACAAAAAACAACACAAAATTATTTTCTAATTTTTCCTTTACGGTCCCCATAGTGCTAACAAAAGGATTGTACTGAAGTGGCAATGCAAATTATGCTTCCATTTCGACAATAAGTGAGCGACTGAATGACAAAAAAGTTTAAAATAAACCACCGAACAGAAAATTTGTTGAAAAAATATTTAAATTGTTACAAAAATATTGTGTGGAAATAAAAACAACAACAACAATACAAGAACAAAAATAAAAACAACAACAGCAAAAACAATGAAATTTATTTTTGAAAAACAATTTTGTAGTTACACTCGACTACAACGAGCAACTATAATGAAAACAATGAAAAAAAAAAGAAAAACTAACACTGGTTTTGGCTAGGCAGCGGAAATGTAGAGTAAGGAGGAGAAAGAGAATGAGAATGAGTAGACCACTCGTACAAAATGGCAATAAAATAAATGTTAAAAACTATTGTCAAAAATGGTTTTTGTGGCCGATTTTCTGCTTTTAATTTTAAAATTTTTAGTTTTTTTAAGTGTGTTGCAAAGTGTAATTTGAGAAAATTGTTACAAATTATTATCACAACGATTTAATTGCTTCCAACTAACCAACAACAACAATTTTTTCCACGAAAATTGTTGCAAATAAATTGTATTTTTAGACATGGAATTGTGTTTTTGTGGGAAAGTAGTTTTCAAAAGAAAAATTCCTATACATCCCCTACCGTACCACCACTTTTACTAACCACTTCTTTAACATCAAAGACATAAGCCTGATTATATTTAAGAGGATAATGATTTCAATTGTTCTGCTCATTATAATACTCAAGTAAATATTGTGTTGGCATAATGGTGGTGGTGTATTAATTTCTTTAAATGTATTCCATGAATACCTCATTATAATAATGCCAATCAAATATTAGTTAATAATTAATATGCCAAACATACATACATTCCCTAATCAATTAAATAGACACTCAATGCAAACAAACAAACAAACAAAATCCTGCCATACAGCAGGACTTCCTTTCGAACGATTAAATTATTAATTTGAATGCCTCTTTCAATATTGCAAACACAAGATGGCTTTTATTGTAATTGCCCAATGGAAACCTTAATAGTTAAATATTTTAATACTAATAAACACCCTACAGCTTAAAGAAAGTACTTTAGTTTAATGATTGCCTATGTAATGCTAAGAAATATTATCGTAAACAGATCCTGTCTTATAGAAGATGATCTTTTTGTAACTTGGTTTTAAATGAAATTTTTTTAGTATAAAAAAGGATTCGTGGCATATGAAAATGCCTGAAATATTCAATAAGGTTTACCATGTCACCATGAATAGACTAACAACTGAACAATGCTAGTAAATCAATGAAAAATCTTCAATGAAGAAGCCCATTTTTAGTTCAATAATACGTGATCGTAGTTTAGAAGTTTGCCAGTGGTTCAAAACCAGGCTAAGTTATATTTCACAAAACGAAATTTGAAAAATTCTTGTTTCGGCAACTTCTTATTAGCAGTCTTGTGGCCAATACTCTGTGAACTAATAAAATTTGCATGAAAACTTTCTCAAAAATCTATCATTTGGAGTCGACTTTAAACTGTAGAGCTCACCGCTCATGTATAAAACTAACACACATTACATAGGTGGTGTGCGAAGCTAGTTTGAAGTCCTGACTAAAGGTTTTTAATAACCAATTAAGTTAGTCAGACACAGTTCCAGAGCCAAAGGATATACAGCATCATTGCAACGTGCTAGTTCAAGAACAATGTTAGCATTCTAAACCTTACAGTCAACGAAACAAAGTGTCAAGTATGATTACTGACATATGATTTCAATAAACCTGAGTCACATTGCCTCGTGAAACGGTATCAAATTAAACTATTGAGAGATGTTTTATTGGAGTCCATTATCCGCCATTATCATGCAATTTGACCCCGCGAGATAATTTTTTTTTTCGTATACAGAGTCAAGCCATTCACAATTTCACAGCTGGCAGTCAACATGAAGACATTTTGAATAATCACTTCGGTATAATAAAGGTTTAAAACCAAACAACGCAAACAACCGCAAACGCGCATTCCTTCCGGAATCCTCTTCAATCGACTTTGGTATGCCACTTGCCTCGGTCAAGTTGGCCATTACGCGGATATTCTTTCGAAACGCCAACCTATCCAGGGTCAATGAGGAGTCCTGCTCCACCGCTAGACTCACCTGGCCCTTGATGGATATAAGGCGTACAAAGCACTTACTTGGAGTTGGTAGTGGCATCATCTCAATCACAGTGGCCATGCTTACAGGTCACGGGTAAATACCATTTAACAACTTCTAATGTTGGTGCAGATGCACCACTGAGGAAGAGGAGACTGTTATTCACTTTCTTTGTCACTGCCCATCTCTTGCGAGGTTCAGATACAGGCTATTTGGTGACCGAAACCTAAACCACAAGTCTTTTCTGATACATGGAACTGCCATTACAATCATTTACGAACTGGCTTCTCACAGTACCAACGTTATGCGTGTTAATTTTATACACGGGCTACGGAACTTCTACATTTTAACGACGTATCTGAACAAGATATAGTTTCCTCTGAAACCTCTGCTTCTTTCTTTCGAGGTGTCAGAATTGAACTCTTGAACCCTCGTCTAGTAAACTAACAAACTGCTTACTAGACAGACTATGACGACCACAACACAACGAAGATCAAGCATCAATCATTGCAATGGTTTTTTCAAAGGGAGTACGCCAGTTTTTTAAGACTCTTTTACAATCTTTTTACACTCAGAATTTTTGCTAGAAATCCGCTGAGAGGAAGTCGCCTAAGAAAAATTTTTTCGTATTTCGTTTTGTTAGAGATGTCTGAACTGGGGTTTGAAACGTGGCCTTACGTCTAAATACGGCGTTTTCATAGTTAAAATCCATTAATTAGGCTATGAATTCCTCTCACAACCATTCTTTTCTACGAATTTAACACCAATTGACTATCGCGCCCATCAGCAGCCTCACAAACAAATCTATTCGGTTGAGTGGGATGACAAATTTTATATTTTTGGAAAATTAAAAACCCATGAAAAAAGCGTATAGGACTAGAAGTAAACCATTTTGAAAAATTCTGAATTCTGTGTGTACTGGCCCATGTATTTTTATAGGCATGGGAAGCCCTCTAATTGATACGTTTATGATAGTAAAGTAGGGTATTGAACGATTGGTGTTAAACAATCCTGATTTCTTTATTTATTTTAGAATTTTTTGTGCAGAATATACATTCACTAACTAAAGTAAAGGATATTATCTGTAATGGAAGGGAAAGAAATTTCATTCCATAATTTGTAATTTGTTTGATTACAATATAAGCGTAGAATTGTGGTGGAGATGACTTATTATTGGTTGGTTTGGTTTTCATTATTCAACTGCTGCTTTTGCAATTTTTTTGTAAATTTTTCTTTTCATTTATTTATTCAATAAAAAATGATTTTTATGCTCTTTTAGAATTTTTGGTTTCATTTTCATTTTATTTGTTGTACGTACGTTGTCGTACAGCTTCATCATCATCTGCTTTTATCAATTTTTCATTCGATTATTCTTTTGCTCACTTCAGCTTAATTTCCTAAAGTAAATATTAAAACCGTACAAATGATTTAATTTATGCTACTCCAACTCCAACATCAATTCCACTACCAACTCCAACCATTCAAACTGATGCTTCTACAGATGCTGATGATGATGATGATGATGTTGTTGACGATGCCAATGATGCTAATGGTGATGCTGTTTGGTGATGACGTAGCTTGTGGCTGATGTCATGACTGAGTGACTGACTGGCTGCTGCCTTTTCAACTCTCAGGCAAATAATAATAAAATACAGTCAGTGAGTTTGAATGTGTATGTTTGATGTGAGTTTTCAGTTTTCTCCCTTTTGAAAACATTAACCAGAGACACAAATCAAATTTTACACAAATAATTCCATTTAACGGTTACTTATGATACTCTCGTACTCATACTCGTACTCACAGCAAAAAAAAAACTTGCCAAAGGCAGCACTTGCAAGTGTTGGATTGGGCATGAGGAATACATGATTAAATGGTTTGAAATTCAAAATGATAAAAATCAAAATTGAAACAGCAAAGAAAGAGACAGAAAGCGAGTGATGAAGATAGATACAGAAAATACAAAAAAAATGGAAATAGAAATGAAACTACAACTGGAATTAGAAATTGCCATTTGCATACATTAACTGCAACTACTGTCACTGCCACCATTACTGCATCAAGTAGAATTGGTTCCGTTACTGTTTTTGTACAATTGTTAACGTGACCCACTACTTAAGAAATTGAAAGCAGTCTTCTTAATAGTTGTAATGGAGTATTTAGTCTTCCTATAGCAGCTCCTTAGTTCGCTTAAGTGTGGCCATGTTTAGCTTAATCAAACGTAGCTTATATTCGACGCCTTATAGTCGTATGTAAATTGCGGACTGATGATGATATCAGATTTAGGGAGATTATTACAACTTGGGTTTAGTTAAAGGTAACTTTAGCTAAAGTGAACTTTAAAGTCACCTTAACGCTCACTTGTAGTTTATCTGCCCGTTAAAATCCTCCCTTTAGTAAACGGCGAGTTGTAATAATGGCCCTTAGGGCTAAATAAACTGTTTTTCATTATTATAAGTGGACAATATGGTAGAAGTGAGCGTTAAGCTAAATAAAGGATCATCCTACCTGCAACTTTTAAAGTTAAGTTTATGTCTGAACTTGCCATATTATATATTATTTTCAATACGGCAACTTAAAATATAAACAAAATGAGCATATATGTACAACAAAAAAACGAAGCCCGTTGTTGTCACTGTGTTTAAAAAACTTGTTTAATTGAGCAGTGTTATCGACATTACTCCGGCACTGCCATATTTTTTTAAAAATGTATCTTTATTTTGGTTGTAATAACGAAAAGAAGTTAAAGGTGACTTTAAAGTTCACTTTAGCTAAAGTTACCTTTAACTAAACCCAACTTTAACGGTAAGTTATAATAATGGCCCTTAGAGAAATAAACCGAATATTTGCATAAGCTGAATATAGCAGGACACTCTTCTCTGATGCGATGACGAATGATGGCTAGTAAGCGTAGGAAGCAGAAAGACATGCAGAGGGAAGTCTAATATACAAGTCATATCACAATATACAATCATTGTAGTCTAGTTAGAAGAGTGCCAGCTTACGATATGAGAGCTGAAGTGTTCAAACTCCGGCTCTGATATCTTGCAAAAACTAGAAAGAAAAAATGTGTACCTTTCAGCAATGTGTCCCTCATGCAGCAGCCTTCTAACAAAATCTCCGAGACTAAACTAAACTTATTAAACTGTAGGTCCTGCCACTCATGGATAAATTTGAAGCACCCAACATGGGTGTATGAGGTGGTTGTAATGCACAATAATGCCTGTATGTAATGCTTGTGGCTTTTTCCGAGATACTGACTTAATGGTCTCTCGAAATACTCATGTTTTTCTGTATGAACGACTCAGCAAGAAATTTCTAAAAATTAATAAACGAAGCTAAAGATTTGTAGCCAATTTGAGCTTCATGCAAAAGATCATCAACTCGGAAAAACAAAAAGGAAACCTATAACAGTAGCAACCACAAACGATTTGGTTCCTCCATTGCAAATTGGCATAAGAATTGGCGAAAACGTTTTGTAGTAGGGCGTAGCCGAGTAGGTAGTGTGTTGGCTTATTAAACGTGAGGCCACGGTTCAAACCCCAGGTCAGACAGCTCCAACAAAACGAAATAAAAAAGAAAAATTTTTTCGGCGGCTTTCTCTCAGCAGATTTCTGACAACAACTCTGAGAGTAAAATGAAAATGCCATGAAAAAGTTTCTCAAAAATTTTTCATTCGGAGTGGAATTTAAACTGTAGGTTCCGCCACTCATGTATAAAACTAACGCACACAACATAAGTGGTGTGAGAAGCTAAGCCGTAATCCTGCCTGAAGGGTTGTAATGACCAATCATGTATGTATGTTTTTGTGTCCCTCGACGTGCATGTACCTCGCAGAAAGAAATTACTAAAAAGTAATAAACGCAGCTTAATAAAGAGATTTGTATTCAATAAGGGCTTCAGGCCTTCAGCTTAGAATAACAGAATGGGAGAAAAATAAAAACAGGTCTTAAGTAATCAAAGTAAACCTATAGGAACACTGGCCACAGACGACATGCTGTAGCCACTACAAATCAACCTTTAATAAGCGCTTAACAGATTACTAGATTCTGCTCTAGAATTGGTGATGTCATCTTGGAGTAGACAGCGTGCTGAAATAAACCCGTGAAGAATTCCTTGTCGTTACAGATTCTGCGAACGTCGTCGTAAGATATTTCTCACTGTACCAGCCTTTGCATGAGAGTAACCCTCGAACGTTTTGCTATTTCTCCGGCAGAGAAATTTTAGACACTCTGTAGGTGTCTAATGGCAGCCAGGAAAATATACGTATGCACTCACTCAGTATTCTCCACTATCCGATCCACACCGCCGCATTCCTTTATAGACATTATTTCGGCGTGATTAGTACCGCAGTAGTACTACCATAACAAGGGACAATCTAAGATTAAGCTGTTGTTGAGGGAGGTTTCATGAAGCCTTTAGTAAGATACAGATCAGCTATACCCATCGCTATAGCTTGCAAATTTCGGGCTCATGTAACACTCAGCCTCAATGCATTATTCGCAGTCATTTACTTCGCCTATATGTATGAAGGTAGCCAGTAAAGGACGGTAAAGAATGCCAAAGGTAATGCAGTCCCTAGAATATGAATATTCTGCTTGCCAACATCCTCAAAATACGATCAAACTAAGAATCACTCTTTTCTATTTGCTACGCAGCCAACTTAATTTGTTTTCTACGTAAATTATTTCCGGCTACTCCATTGGGAAGATTTAAACATTTGCATTGAAATATGTTGTCATGGTAGGATATGTTAGCAGTTGTGATACTTAAGAAGAAATTGTGCTCTGAACAGTAGGACTGACTTTCAAAATGTTAGTTGCTTTGTGTTTGAACAAAGTATCGTGTTTCATAATGCCACTGTACAAAATGTTTACAATGTATACAATTTCAAAACGTCGTCAATGTGTATTTTTAACGCAGTCAAAAAGCAATCAGGCATCGGATTTATATTTGATGCAATGTTTGGTTACTTTGCATATCTACATAATTTATGTATATACTGTAGTAGAACTGCATACAAACTTTGTATTGATACATTTTGAAAGTCAGCCTAGATGACAATGAAGCAATCCCTACCAGGGCATTTTTACCCTTGACAGTAACGATTTATAACTTCTTATGGTATTCAGATCCTCTTGCAATATTTTAGACAAGGCATTTATAGTTGCCACCACCTTTTTGGAATCCTAGACTAAGTAACTCAAACAATTGAAAGATTTTAAAGAGTTTGTATCGCCTCTATTTATTTAATTTTTTTAAAGTATGTTTCTACAGCTTCCGGCTGAATCTGGTTATGATCCTAACACTACCCTTCAATCCATCAGCGAATGGATGATAGCTGGTCTCACTTTGGTTCACATTCATAATTCTTATAAATCATCCAGCAGGATAGCAAGTGCAAGTATGGGAGTATTTGGTTGGATATTGTGGGGTGTTTAATGTTTTTTTTTTCTTTGCCAGCGGAATGGTTAAAATACTATGGGAATGGTTTTATATATTCAAGCTGCTCATCCATTCATTCATTCATGCATTCATTTTGCACACAACGATGAATCATTAAATTAGCAAACGACTAATATTTACACTTGTTGTCAAATGCAACCGAAAAAAAGATACATCAACAACAACACAGGCAACAGCAACAACAATACCAGCAACAACAACACCAGCAACATAAGCACCACCAACAATAATTACAACGCCAAAATATATACAAGCATGCAGACGAGCATACAGAGAGAGAGAGAGAGAGAGCAAAATGGAAATTGGCGGAAGCAACCATTATTGTGTGTGTGTGTGTGTGTGCAATGAGGAATAGTATCGGAGCATCGGTAGTGATGGCTGGCAACAAAACAATTCATAACTGCATGTGAATTGAAAATCCCTTCTCATATGAAATCTTTCATTTAACGTTTCATTCGTTCCAATCTAATGAAGGTTTTGCTATGAAAATTATTTGTAATACTCGAACACACACACATACTATCATATGATATGTACAAGTGTGTGTGTAGAGCTGTGTAGTTGTGTATGTATATGTATTTGTATAACCATAAAGAAAACAAACATCAACTATTCGCAACTTTTGCTTATAAATGTTGATCTATGGTTGTGGTTGTTGCCACATTGTATGCTTTAGTGTGTGTATGTATACGTAAGTGAAGGATATAATCATACACAAACATTGTATTATAGCATAAGTAATGTATGAGTAATATATATATATATATATATGTGTATGTGTGTGCGTTCGAGCGTGTACAAATGTTAGTTCTCTGCATGTGAGTGATTTGAAATGAAATGATTTATAAACGCAAAACGCTTTCCTCGTATCGCATCGCATTTATTATTTATTGACTAAAAACCCCAAAAAGGTTAAATAGTTTGTGCCGTTTAACAAATAATTCCAAGCATAAATCTTTAAGTTTTACTTCGTCTTCTTCTTTGTGCTGTTGGCAAAATCGAAGTGTTAAAAATTACACACAACACGTTTAATACGCTGGCATTTTAAAGGGATTTCAATTCTGAAAGCGAATATGTGAACATAAATACATAAGTACTCTCGTATTAAATTAGGAAATCTTTAATCAAGTGATTAACAATGTTTTGAGGTGTTTGAATAGAATTTGTTCAACAAGGGATTGAACAGTCATGATTACGACCTAGCTTCTCACACCACTTTTGTTGTGTGTTTTAATTCTATAAATGAGTGGCGGGACCAACAGTTTAAAGTCGACTCCGAACGATAGATTTTGGATAAGCTTTTCATGGCAATTTTGTTTAACGATCAGAGTTTTTGCCAGAAATCTGCTGAGATGAAGCCACCGAAGAAATGTTTTTTCGTTTTGGTGTCTGACCTGGGATTTGAACCGTGGCCTTACATCTAATAATCCAGCACACTACCTACTAGACTACGGCGACTTCAAAGTTAGAATACTTAGCAGCTAATCCATTATCTGCCACATAATTTTATAAAGGAGCATGTTAAGGCGCCTCCATTTGAACAGCGAATCTGAACGACAAGTTAAATTCCTCTGATAACTTTTGTCAGAAAAGAGATTGAGAAAGAAGTGTTTCATTTGTTCGAGGTGTAAGAATTGAACTCTTAAGCCCTCGTCTAGTAAGCTAACATACTATTTACTATACTATGACGAGCATAACTCACCGAAGATCAAGCATTAGTCACTACAATGGTTTTCCCAAAGGGAGTCGGCATCAAAGAAGCCCAAGGTTGTTTAGTGTGGCAATAAATTCCTGGCTATCGTTTCTAATCCACATTGACTTGTTGCAAAAGGGCGAAAATTATTCTTCAAAAAAGATTCCGCATTTGGTAGAGAAAAAAAAATTCTTTAGCACGAGAACAATCTGAGAAGGCACTTGTACGAGGTTTTCATAGCTAAAATCCATTATTTAGGGTACGAATTACTCTAAAATCCATCCGTTTCTGCGTAATCTGCTGAGAGGACATCGCCGAAGAAATATCGTTTTCGTTTTAATGCCTGACTTGGGGTTTGAAACGAGGCCCTTCGTCTAATAAGCACACTATCAACTAGACTATGGCGTTTTCATAGTTAAAATCCATAAATTAGGCTATGAATTGCTATCATAATCATCCTTCTCTGCGAATTTAATGCCAAGTGACTATCGCTCGCACATGCAGTCTAGAAGTCTCACAATCAAATCTCTTCGTATAAGTCGGATGACAAATCATATATCTTTGAAGACTGTGTATAGGACAGGAAGAAAACTATTTTGAAAAATTCTAAATTCTGTGTGTACTGGAATAATGCCATATAACAGGACAAACGTGTCATTGAAGTTTAAACTTCAGAAAATAAATTTATTCTGAATATTCCTGTAAAAGCGCATTTTTATCGTTGGAATCCTTTTACATACATATACTGTATATACAGTGGGAAGCAGAAGTGTGTCTGTACATTTCTAAAAATGTTTACTTTAATAAAAAGTAAGACCTCGTCTAATAATTCAAATTTAAAAATGAAAGCTTATAGACAGTAAGAAGAGTACTTTGCATTTTTTGCCACAAAGTAGATGTGAATTAACCTAATGCCTTCATTGTGAAAAAAATATTTGCTAGCGTTATAAGAAACGAGTTGTTGAAGACTCAAAACGAGCATCCTTTTCAATTCCATTGCAATCGGCATTATTGGTGAGCATCTGATGAAAATATATGCTGACATCACAGTAAACGAACAGTGAAACGATATGCAGCCAACGTCATGGTAAACTATTCTATGATATTAAACTATACAGAATTTTACGGGATATATGCTAAAAGTTCGTTCGTACAATTGTTTTGAAAGGGATCTCATCTGATTTAAAATAAATTCAAATGCTTTATAAGGTCATATTTAGCTTACAATTTTGCTTTCTTTATAGTCTTCCCTTTTTCATGGATGGTCGATTATGGCAAGACGTCAATTGAATAACACCCTGATGTCGGAGCTTGGTCGTCAAAAACTTAGTGACTCTTGTAATAAAATGCAGATGTTTGGTAAAAAATCGATTAATTTACCAACAGAGGTTGATATTTCAAGGCCTTCTTCCTTCAAGCCGTTTCTTTAGATTTGGAGGCAAGAAATAGCCTCTAGGACGTGAAATCCAGAGGTTTGGATGTATAAGGGAGCAATGTGTCGTCCAAATTATTTTCCTTAGCCAAATGTGGTCTTGGTTTTCGACTTTTCGAAACCATTTGGATGCGAGGATTATACTGCGGGTAACCCAATGATTGCCATAACCTTACTGAGTGAAAACACTGAGTACGTCCACGACTACGAAACGATGCAAAAACACTTCTGAACAACTCCAAATACTGCAACTACATTTTGCAGCAATCTTTTCATGAACAAATGATTATTCGAAGTTGAAATCACTGGTGAATGTTAGACATCTATTTGGTCTACAATCTCTCGCATTTTCAATATCCGATGAGCTAATACCATATCCCGTACCATATTTCCAATTTTCTCTAGAGTAACAGGATCATGAAGTTACCGTAGTCTAGTAAGTAGTGTGTTGGCTTAGTAGACGAGAGTTCATGAGTTCAGCTCCAACATCTTGGACAAAACGAAATACGAGCGGCGACTTCCTCTCAACAGATTTCTGGCAAGAATTCTGAGAGTAAACAAAATGGCCATGAATAGTTTCTCAAAAATCTGTCGTTCGGAGTCGACATTAAACTATAGGTTCCGCCATTCATGGCTTATGGAATTGGATTGGAAATTAACACACACAATATGGGTGGTGTGAGAAGCTAGGTCGTAACCCTGACTGAAGGGTTGTAATGACCAAAGAGTTACATAAGTAAGTACACAGGATAGCATGCACATTCCAAATGTTAATGGGCCCACTAGCATCCGCAATCATTTCTCTCCCTTTCCAGTTTTTATGCAGTTTTAACAATGGACGGTTACTGTCGATTCGACGAACAGTAAAAAATTAGGGTTAAAGTGTCGATTCAACGAAGAGTAACCTGAATGTACAAAAATGAACAGTAACCGTCAAGGGTTAAATATGCTGCGATGCCCTAAGAGCTAGATGTTCTGCTTTCGATATTAAAAATCGTGACCGATTGTATGTATCTTTATTTGATTTTTAATCAATTAAATTAAGAACTCGCATTACGGAGAACCCTATTACACTGTATTCATCTAAACCACTTTTCATTCCTTTAAATGACAATCAAGGACAGGCGAAGCAAATAAAAAAAGAGGACAAATTTTGTTGCTGCTCATAAACATTTTAATATTTAATCAAGTAATTGAAAAAGTATACTTTAATAAATTGGCATATTTTTTCGTCCTACTGCTTCTTCTTCTTCTGTTTCTTTCTTTATTTCCTTTTGCCATTTCCCATACATTTGATAGACGTATGTACATACGAGTATGTACGTTTGATGCTGAAAATTTTTAGGCATCATTGCTTGCTTTGAAGATTTCGAACATCTGTTTTAGTTGTTATTTTTGTTGTTGTTGTTGTTCTCTTTTTGTATATTTTACTTGCTGATTAATGTTCCGCCTTATGCATGAAGCTGAAGATGGAAAATAAAATATAAATTCAGTTAAACATACAGAAACAGATTCCCGATACACAATGCCAAGCACAAACAAACACTTGTAAATGAAAAAGCAAGAATAGAGCCGGGCAAAGAAAAAAAGAAAAAGAGGCCAAAGAAGGGCCAGCCAATATGCAAAATGAAGCATGAAACTGTAAGTAATCAAGTGTCTAAAATACATACTTTAAGGATAACAGCGGCAGCAGCAGCAGCATCAACGGAAATATAAAGTATAAGAAGCAAAAAATCTTCTTCGATGTCAAGATGAAAAGAAGGAAGTAAACAGCAGAGAACCCAAAAAAATTGAAATGTAAACAAAACGATATTGTTTAGATGAACCCAATAAGAAAAAAAAGAAAAATAATGTATGAGTAAAGCAACATAACGACAACAACAAAGAAACACGTGCAAATCTCTGCATAGGATCTACAAAATCCAAAGCTATAGCCCCACGCATACTCACCACATAAGGTGGATGTTATTGCTCTAAACAAGAGAGAGAGAGAGAGAGAGAGCGAAGGAGCTATGGAATTTAAAAAGGATTTTCAAAAAAAAAATTTGAATATTTTCTACTTACTCGACTAAACATATTAATTTACATTTAAATAGAGGAAGTCATTAAAGACTAAATTATATTAACGGTTAATTTGCTATTTAATTAAGGCCACACAGTTAAATTGGCGTTTAATTTGAGGTATTCAAGGCCCTTTGAAAACATAAATTATTTAAAAATTTTTATTAAATTTTATCACCCGAAGGTATAAATTAAATACCCAAGTATTCTCCGCATTATTATTTTTAATTGTTTGCTTGTCGGTTGGTTTGTTTATTTCCTTTTTATTTAATTTTCAATTCCGTTTTTTCCTACTACTACTACTGCTGCTACTACTGCCGCTACTGTTATTGTTTTTGTTGTTGTTTTAAAGCATGCATAATCATGTTTATTTATGTGCTTAACCAAGTATGACAACTGCAACCCTTACATTGAGTGTGTAATCAACATTCAAACACACGCACACACACACACAGCACTCACAAACTGTTAGGCAGTCAGCATCACAATCCTATTATGAAAGTAGTCATCATTGGAGTCGCTTGCTGGATAGCAATTGTAGTAGTGTTAGTGCGAATTTATTAATGGCTGCGCTGCTGCTTTAGTCTCCTAACAACACTGTGTTAGTATGACATCCAAAGCAGCGTAATGCTACGATGCTACGACGTTGAATTATAAAATGCCACCCCAGTTAACAAATGGGATTGTCAGTTTCACTTACGAACTCCAAATACTTTCAAATGCAACCTTTAAATAACCAACAAACAACAACAACAACAACAACCAGTAAGAAAAACAAAAATAATAACAAAATAGGCACAACGGGGAATAAAAGTTGATAAACAAGGAATTTAAGTTACCGTACAGGAGGCGAGGCCAGCTAATTTTTTTTTTATTTTGAATGAAATTAGAATAACGTTCGCTTCAGGAATAGCAGCTAAGAAGGGTCCTATAACATCCCCTTGCCGAATCGGGAGTACCTACACCGTCAGTAGCTTTTGGTTGGAACTTTTCAACGATTTTAATATCAAGTGGTGTATAGGACTTTGGAATGATGCGACCCCGCACTAGAGCAACACAAGCCGTTAATAAAACTAATGGTCTTATCCTCTTTGATGTGTAGGATGTTTTTTTAAAGAATGGAAGTAAAGCAAGCCACAAGACCATCTTTCAACGAATGTGTCAGTATGCGGCATTTGCAATGAGGAGTTGAAGGTACAGCGTATTAATATCCAGCGGCTGCGCTGGCTCGGCCATGTCGTTCGAATGGTGGAGGATGCTCCGGTGAGACGGGTATTTGATGCGGGGATCTGCGGAAGTCGGCGAAGAGGACGACCTTGTATGCGTTGGAAGTACCAAATCGAGGAAGCCCTGTCATCGATTGGTGTGACCAACTGGCATAGGCGCGCAATAAGCAGAGGCACCTAGAAGGATGTGTTGCGGCAGGCCGAAATCCGTTAATCGCCAATTAAGTAAGTAAGTAAGTAAGTTGAAGGTACTTGACTACTTATTTTCTGCAATCTCTAACTGAGCTCTCCGAAATAAAGATTAAATCAGTAGCATGGTTTATCGTGGAAAGGGGACTGTGACCCTCAGGTTAAACGGAGTTCACAACAAGTCTAATCTCTGGAGTTAATGAGTTTTTACTCCTTGAAGTGGATCTTCAACATAACCTAATTAGATGGAGAATTCGTTCCTTATTCACACCGTTTGTTCAGTGGACTGTCTTTTTAAAAAAGTCTTAAGATGGGTTAGGTCAGTGAACCTTCTCGAATTGTAATGCTTTAAAACAAAACAATATCCAAGGATCAAACATTCCCTAATGGAAACCACTTTAAACCCAAAATAAGTCTTGCTATTGCAAAACAAAGAACACAGAAATTAAACATCCACCTTATCATAGCAAAAGCCCTGGCTTATAGTGAGAAAAAATAGTCTCTTCTTCCTTGTTCAACTTACATCTTCTGCCTAAGTTATTAGAAGACATGTCACGTCAATCGGCATGACTTCCAATAGAGTAGAGACTTGTGAGGACCACACTAGCAAGTTGGAGGATCATGCGATTTAAAGAAAGAACACAATGAGTTACCTTCTTAACAATTTCAGTAGAGCAGAGTCTAGCAACATTGCACGCAACCTTCAGCTGTCAACATATAATTCCTGTCAAACACATGGCCGATTAAGTTCCGACATTCGAAACCCTTCTGCTCTGCAACATCTAGAAGATTGTGAGATCTGTACAAGCCCTAGCAGGTTCATCAGCAATCTAAATTCAGAAGGTATCACTATGTCCTCGAATCGTTTGAATGCTTCAAAGTTTCTCTGAAATCCCCAGAATTGATAGCGGAAATCGGGGGACTTGAAACCAACCTAGCAATCCCAGAATATTAAGAGATTTTCAAGGAAAATTTTTTCACCCAATAGCAAAGCGTATTGGCATGTAAGCATGTGATTAAAAAGAAAGGAAGAAAATTGTAGAGTCTAGAAGCATTACAGATGTGATCAACTTGAACTGATAGTTGTAGGGAAAGTGTGAAGGATAATCACGTATATGTTTGGTCATTGCAACCCTTTTGTCAGGATTACAACCTAGTTTCTTACATAACTTATGTTGTGTGTGTTAATTTTATGCATGAGTGGTGGGACCTACAGTTTAAATTCGACACTGAACGACAGATTTTTGAGAAACTTTTCATGGCAATTTTATTTTCTCTCAGAGTTTTTGCTATAAACCTGCTGAGAGGAAGTCGCCTAAGAAATATTCTCTCATATTTCGTTTTATTGGAGAGATGTCTGGCCTGGAGTTTGAACCGTGCCCTCAGGTCTAATAAACCAACACACTACTGCTAGACTACAGTGATATTCAGAGGAGGAGGATCTCCTCGGCTTTTTAAGCATTTTGTTCCTATCTTATGCTCATTACGGCGTATTTTGCTGTTAGATTTACAAATCCATGCATATAAACACAAACTCATGCAGCAATTAAAGCCAAATGATCGCTGTAGTGCAAGATAGTGATTGAGTGCTAGGGTCGCAGGATTACAATGTAGATTTCTCGTACAAAATTGTCTTCAGCAAAGAAGTTCATTTCTCTCTGGGTATTACTTTAAGAAGCAAAATTGTCCCCAATAAGAGCCTCGGAGGACTCACAAGTGATTGTGGAAGAACTATTTCACACGGAAAAACTGGCTGTTTATTAAACCTTATGGACTGGAGGTGTCAGTGGACTGCATTTTTACGGCAATTCGTATATAAACTAACTTTTGAAACTCAGGATCACTCTTGCCAACAGGTGCTGCTATGGTCTCAATAGGCGTTTGAGTAGCAGAGACCTCTCTCGTACGACAAAACTAATACTCTACCAGACGCTCAACCTACCCGTGCTTCCTTATGGCGCAGAGGCATGGACTCTATTAAGCACTGATGCTGCTGCCTTTGTACGATCTTCGGTCCATAGCGACTTGGCGGTGATTTCCGCATCCGATCCAATAGTGGACTGTATGAGCTTCTCAACGATATAGACGTTGTGCAGCGTATTAACATCCAGCGGCTGCGCTGGCTCGGCCATGTCGTTCCAATGTATTAGGATGCTCGGGAGAGACGTGTATTTCATGCGGGGATCTGCTGAAGTTGGCGAAGAAGGGCGATTGGCGTGACCAACAGGCGTAAGCATTTATGAAGCAGAGGCGTCTGGAAGGATGTGATAAGGCAGGCCGAAATCCGTTAATCGGGTTGTTAATGGCTAATTAAATAAGTAAGTAAGTAAGTAAGTTTGAAACTCAAAAATGGATAACCGTTGGGCTTATACAGCTTTAATCGTACCTACATAGACTTCCCCTGTACTGTACAGTGTAAGAATAATTATCAACTAAAATTGATAATTACTCCTAAAGTGAGTACTTCTAAAACAGCACGAGGGTATCGTTGCTCTTTTATTTTCGCATGGATTAAGACAATTCTTTATATTGTCTGGCAATTGTTGGTGTTGTTGGTGTTTGTAACATTGCATGTGGCAAACAACCAACACTTGCATTATCAACCACAGAGCCGGTACTATTGCAGTTGGTCTTGCTCTCATTATTGTTGTTGTTGTTGCCTGGCATTATTCTTTTTGGTTTATTGATGCAGTTTTGTTTCGGATGGCTCATCATCACTTGGAATGAAGTGCAAAATAGATGAACGACACGAATTAAAAAAAGAGAAAAGAGGAACAAATAAAACTCAAGCAGCCTCGCCGCAGTTACACGTTTATTGCAGCAACCACTGCAATAGCGTCTGCTTATAACGGTTTGGTGTTGGTGGCACTTGTTAATGCTAATGTGCCTGCGACATACTCGTGTACAAGTACAAGTGTCGTCAACCATTTAACGGTTTTGTTTTGCCACTGGCATAATTATGCCAAGAGGGTAGGTAAGCTCAACAACAGTATCGTTCAACAGCGTCATCGTTATCATCATAATAACCATTCAGTTTGCGTGGCATGAACGTAACCTTAGTTCCAGTTATCCTGTTACTAGGTTACTAGTGCAAGGGTTTTTCAATTCCCATTTTCCCTCAACGGCAAGAGTTCAACGAATGAAATGAAAAACGAAATAAAAAAAACCAAAAACTTGGTTAACTGTTGTCATACACTTGGTGGCACCGGTATTAAATTGCAACTTTAATGGAATGCCATGGAAACGAAAATTAGATGACGTGAGATGAGCTGAGTTAAAGAGACTTTGCTTAACTTCATGCCTGCTTGATTCCTAATACAAAGGTTTTACAGGCTTTAATATATGCTGCACAAAACTCATCATCTCATTGCAATTGTTGTTTTCATCATGACCATCATTATTATGATGATGACAACACGTTAATTAAAGGATTTCAGTTGGCAATTTCTTCTGTTTAAAGAGAGGATTTGATTGTAAACAGGATTATTTCACATTATCCTGTATGCCATTTTTCTTGGTTGTTGTTGTTGTATACAGAAACGTATCATTTTACTAACCAACAGCATATTTTTTCTTCTTCTTCTTATTAAGTACAGGACTATTGGATTTCACGGGGAATAGCAAATGAGTGTGTTGCACACTTTGATCTTTGAGCTGCTTAAGTCACTTGATAAGTGGCAAAAGTGACACCCTTTTGTAGGCACATAATTTCCTTTAATATTCTGCCGAATGGCTTTGAAAACTATGCAGAATAAGAAGGAATTTTTTAATAGCAAAACGCTTCGCACTTTAGAAATCCATTGCAGCTGAAACTGACACCCTAATTGCAGTGCATTAACAGAACCCTTTACTTTAGATTTCATATCGAATTTCAATAAACAAAGTCATTGAACTTCATGCACAATAATCACAAGAAAAAGTTAAACAACAGATGTATAGGGTCTTTCATTAAGGCCTTCATATCTTTAAATTTAAAGAAAATAAAGCTTTTGTAGTCGCAGTGGTTTAGCAAATAAAATGGTGGCTTATTAGACAAGAGTTTGTGGTTTAACCTCTTGCTCAGACCTATCGAAAACAACGAAATATAGACAGAATTTCTTTAGGCGACTTCCTCTCGGCAGTCTTCTGACAAAAACTCTGAGAATAAATCAAATTGCCATGAAAAATTTCTCAAATCTGCCATTCGGAGTCAACGTTAAACTGTAGGTTGTGCCACCCATGGATAAAGTGGTTGTAATCCTGGCTAAAGGGTTGTAATCAATATCATAACAATTTGTGAATTTATTAAGCAATAATTAATTGAAAGTTTATATGAAATATTGAGCTCAATAATGGCGTTTATATCTGAACACCGTATAATGGAGAAGAATAAATTGTACAAAATTTATATTCTTCTTCCTCTTAAGCATACTATTCCGTTTAGCCACAGAATAACTTTCTTCTATTGCTGTTTGAGTGTGTGTGTGTGAAGCTGCTGCTGCTGATGTTCATGCTGCAATAACGTAAAATTAATCGTTGACAATTTTTTTAAACACTATCAGAAGAAAAGTTTGAAGTGAAGAAAAAAAAAACAAAAAATTTTTTTTAATTTTATTTGAATTAATTTCTTATTCCCCTCCATAGATTATCAATTTATTTGCAGTTTTTATTTTCTTCTTCTTCTATTTCTATTCCTAATTTGATTCGGCCACCCCTCTACTCTGTTCCTATGGGTTGAACAAGGAAAACTTTTTTAACAGATGAAAAGCAGGAAAAACTTTTTTGGTTTTTTTTTAATGTTATTCTTGTGTAAAATGTTCGATGTTTTTTTTAATTTTTTTTCCATTTTTTTTCATTCAAATCACAATTTATCAAATTGGAAAAATTTTTAACGCCAAAGTTTTTCCTTTTCGAAAGTCGTTTGATTTCTTTTTTATTTTTTCAAAGTTTTTTTTTTAAATTTTCTTTACTTTTGTACGGGTTTTCCTATATAATTTTTTTTGTTATTTCCTTTTGGTTTGTCTGCTGTGGTAAGAGGCAGATGATAATAAAGTTTCAATTGTTGTTGAACCAGCCATAATCTTTTGCTTAATCTTTGTGTGTTGATACTTTGTCGCTTGCATTACACCATACATACATACATACATACATACATGCGGGTTACACTTACAGTTGTTTGGAGAAGAAATAAACATACAAACACGGGGGAAAATTAGAAAAATCTTGTATGGAATAAATTATCGACAATATGGTAGAAGAGACGAGAAAGAATATTTTTAATTTCCATCACTTTTATAATGGCTTCAATAATGCCACCCCTCGTAATCCTTTTAGTTCCAAAGTTTAAATAAAAATTCGTTGATATTTTTTTTTACTTTCTCTAACTCATGATTTATTGAACGAATTCAATTCAATTGTCTTAACAACGCATATAATTGTGGCACACGCAGACAGACAGAGACGCTTTCAGGTTTTACTTACAGTTTAAAAAGTTTTGGGAAACGGAACCATGTACGAAGGAGTAGAAGATGGCTGCTATAGATGTCTGCAAACTTTATTTTATTCGAAGTGTTGAAATTATTTTTCAAGATTAAAAATTGAAAAGTTCACACACACATAATAAATTTAAAAAAATTTCTTTTTTTCTGTGACTGGTTTTAAATGTTGAAAGATTTTCAATTAAATTAAACGGCATTTAAATTTATTTTTTAACAGAAGCAAATTATTGCAACAACAAACACTGGCATTGTTGGCCCAAAAAAATTGGCTTTCTAATGACTTAAAACAAACCACAAGTTATTCGAATAGCCTGTTCTAAAGCAGTTCCAGTGTAATGAGATAATGTGTGCTCTATAGATGAGACTAAACTTTCCTAGTAATATTTTCAAAATAGTTTTCAGCACATCTTACACTGATGTATTATAACATAATCCAGACCGGTTTCAAACGAATAGTACACGTGGTCATTGATATCTGCATTGCTTCTTTGCTAAAAAGGGGAAAAAGTTCTTCACTCTCCTTTCGAATTTTCCGTCACTGTCCAAGTAATCCATTTATGAAGTCCTCTTAACCTCCAGAGGCGTAACATTAACGAGTAACATTATTAGACGGTAGATAGTGCCGAAACTTGATATAGAGTACGACGCTTACTTACTTACTTATTTGATCATTACAACGCTTTAGTCAGGATTACAACCTAGCTTCTTACACTAACTTAACGAGTAACATTATTAGACGGTGAGATAGTGCCGCCATTTGAGAAAGAGTACGACTCTTACTTACTTACTTACTAATTGGCCATTACAACTCATTAGTCAGGATTACAACCTAGCTTCTTACGCCACCAATTTAACTTTAACTGCTAATTTTATCCATGAGATGCGTAACCTAACTAACACTTCTTTATGGCGCAGAGACATGGGCCCTATTAAGTACAGATGCAGTGGCCTTGAGAGTGTTCGAGAGAAAAGTACTACGCAAGATCTTCGGTCCAGTGCGAGTTGGCGATGATTTCCGTATCCGATCCAACAGTGAGCTGTATGAGCTTCTCAACGACATAGACGTTGTGCAGCATATTAATATCCAGAGGCAGCGCTGGCTCGGCCATATCGTTCGAGTGGAGGTGGATGCTCCGGAGAGACGGGTGTTCGAGGACTACCTTGTATGAGTTGGAAGGGCCAAATCGAGGAAGCCCTGTCATCGAATAATGTGAGCAACTGTTGCGGCAGGCCGAAATCCGTTTAATCGGCTTGTTAATGGCCAATTAAGTAAGTAAGTAAGTAAGATGTCCTTTTTATCTAAGCTCTGGTGTAGTACTGAAGTGCTGGTTCTCTAGTTCAATTTTGTTTCTCATGCTGTGATCTTCCATTGTTGTTATTAATGGCGATGCTGATAGAGCCAATGCTCCTGTTATCTTTTTGGATGAGCTTCCCGGAGTAGCTTTTCCAATCGTCTTCTCTGTTCGGCTTGTATGCTTCCTTTCTTTAAGTATAAATTATGCATCCGAAATGCCCAATTTTCCATGAGCTGTCACAAGCCTTATGTTGTTTAAAGAAAGCAAACGAATAATAATTGTCCTTTCAGGAACAGAGGGCCCTCTGTTGCGACTTATGTGGAGCTTCTGATGAAGCGACTCAGTCTGCTAATATTAATATCTGACTGTTCCTTGAGATCACTCATGTAGTAAACACCAAGAAATGCCTTCTATAGCATAGTACTCGTTATGTACCCAGTAGGTGAAGAACAGTCCTTTTTCTTTTGCGATTTGGGAACACAGCCCTAAGCGTCTGGATAAGTTTTATTGTACTAAACTAACGTTTTGTTATTGCCCTGTCGTATTATTGTATTACAATGTATTTATAAAAATATTTTATAAACTGAACTTCCTTGTGCTTCTAGGGCATTAACATAATGAAAATGTATGCCAAAGTTGATTGAAATAATATTATGATTGGCAACAGAACGGAACACTCCTCCACTACGTAATTGCAATGAAGCCAATTTAAACTCTTGCATTCCTTTTTAGGTTTTTTTCCGTTTGTTTTTTTTGCTTCTACAACTTTTTAAAATTCCATAGAATTTCTATTGCCATTATCTTTACAATTTTATTTCAACAAGAAGAAGAAAAAAGAAAGTAAAAAAAGAGAGAGAAAGAGAAACAACAAACAAACAAACAAACTTTATGCAATTAATGAAATGCGTACAGGAACGTAAAAGTCCTTTCATTTCTTTGCTCCTGTTATACTCTTTAATTTCTTGTTCATTCCCTTTTCATTTATGCAGTTATTCAATTCGTTTTATTTTTTCTTCTTCTCTCTCATCTTGTTGACATTTGCATTTCAAGTTCTTTTCAATTTTTTTTAACAAACAAATCCCCCCCCCTACCGTACGCAATCTTACAAGAAAACTTTATACTTCAAACGAATTTTATTTCTTCTTTCATTTTTTCTTTACTTTCTTGCTCGCTTTCCTTGGTTCTCTTTTTAATTTATTTGATTAACTGCATTTAAAAAAAAGGAAAGAAAAAAGGAAAGGAAAATATTTTTAAGCATATAAAGCGGAACCAGTGAAGAGATTCTCAAATATTTGCATAAATTTTAATTTTACTCTCCCCAAAAAAAAGAAAACAAAAAAATTGGAAAAATAAACAGAAAAAGAAGGGGAGTATAAGCAATATAAAGGATTTCCTTTTCAATGTTTAAATACTTCAGGTTATTTGAATTGAATTTTAATTGGGTCAGTCAGTTATACAACAATATTCCTCCGGCTCCTCCTTGAGTAAGTTTTAACAAATGATGTGGAAAAAGTATGCTAAACATTGAGAATGGAAGCAGAAGCAGATTGTTAAGACATTTTATTTTTTAATAAATTGTTTAATAAATTATTTAATCGCCTTAAACTCTTTAAACAATTACTCCCTAAAATAAAAAACCCAAGAGCTTAAAACCTTATGCCGCTTTACAAAAAATCTTGGTAATGACTTGAAACCACAGGATAAATTTGAAGATTTTATCTGAGTCTACATACATACCTTCATACATCTTAACAGTTATAATACTTTACAAGTACTTTTACTAATTAATTAAGCAGAAATTCCATTAAAAAACACAACAAAATATCTCTTCATTTAAAATATCTGTTAAGAGTACTCACAGCTAACAATACACTACGACCGTTAGCAGTAATAAACTTGACAATGCAAAT
This sequence comes from Sarcophaga carnaria, assembly GCA_958299815.1. Classification (NCBI taxonomy): domain Eukaryota; kingdom Metazoa; phylum Arthropoda; class Insecta; order Diptera; family Sarcophagidae; genus Sarcophaga; species Sarcophaga carnaria. The sequence goes on from OY283153.1 coordinate 13,026,305, forward strand.
CCTTTACACAATTAAGACAATTAATTGAGAGCTTTTTACATACACACACACACATTCGTGTAAATAATTTTAATTTCCCATATCAGAAAATAAAGTGTTTAACGTACACATTTTATTTCCATAAAACATACCAACACACGTACATATTTATAATAAAAAAAAACATGCTTACCAGCATACCATACACACTTAAATACATATACATTGAAACTAATCCAGTGGCAAGTATAACACATACGCATGCATACCTATTTTCCATCTACAAATGATATGAATGAATGCGTACATATAAGTATTACCACTACATGCACTATGTGTATTGTGTGTATTCATGTGTAAATGTGAGTGTAAGTTTCCATTGAAAATCTCTATTACATTTTGACACACGCTGCATCACCTAGACCCCGCCCAATTCTTAATTATAACGTTTGTAACACTTTCTACGAGTTGCTACAATAATCATCAACTGTGCTTGGAGCTTAAACCAGGATTCATTAACAGTAGACAGCGGTATTCAGTAAAAGGTTTCCATTTAGAACGTCTATCGGAACGTCTATCAAAGATTTTTCTGTACGTGTATGTTAGTAGTCGCCGTAGTCTAGTAGGTAGTGTGTTGGCTTATTAGACGAGAGGCCATGGTTCAAACCCCCTGGCCCCTCCAACGAAAGCCAGCAGATACATATATACACACATATTTGGCCATCACAACCCTTCAGTCCAGAGAGCAAGGGGTCGCAATGCCTTCATAGAACTTCGGGAAAGATACAGAGTGCTCAGAGCCAACCTTAACTGCGCCATTGACAGGAGCAAGAGAAGGTGCTATAGGGAAATGTGTGTCGATTTGGATAAAAATCCCTGGGGCACGGGATATAAGATGGTAATGAGGAAGCTCAATTGCTTTCGACCACCGGCCACGGAAAGCGCGGAGAAGCTGCAGTCAATTGTCGAAGGCCTCTTTCCGGAGAGGGCCGAGATCACGTATGCTCTGCGAGACAGTATGTCTCACGATGACATTCTTGAGGTCAGCGGCCAGGAATTCGATGCAGTCTGGAAGGAAATGAAACTCAGGAAGGCTCCGGGAATTGATGGGATCCCAAACGTCGCACTTAAGGTGGCTATAGAGAGCAACGTTGAGGTGTTTAGGAAAGTATTTGATACATGCATTCAGGACAGGAAATTCCCAAGGATATGGAAGAGACAGAGGTTGGTTCTCATCCCGAAGGGCAACGGTGCCCATTTTGTATGATTGATAACGTAGGTAAACTGCTGGAGAAGACAATATGTAGAAGACTCGAAACGATATTGGAGAGAGACGGCCTGTCGGATCGCCAATTTGGCTTCCGAAAAGGGCGCTCCACAGTGGACGCAATGGAGGCGGTCATAACCGTTGCGAAAGAGACCATCAGCGGTGACCGCTGGTTTGAGGATGATAAGGAGTATTGCGCAATCATCACCCTGGACGTCAAAAACGCATTCAATTCGGCAGATTGGGAAGCCACCCTGGCTGCACTTGATAAGAGGGGCGTACCTAGATATTTGATGGAACTCATAGTGGACTACTTTAAGGATAGGGTACTTTTGTAGGACACAGACGAAGGCAGAAAGTCATACGCTGTAACAGCAGGGGTACCACAGGGTTCGGTGCAGGGCCCAATACTATGGAATACCTTTCTGGCAAAGACTCTGAGAGTAAATAAAAAAAAAATCTGTCGTTCGGAGTCGACTGTAAAATGTAGGTCCCGCCACGTATTGATAAAATTAACACACATAACATAAGTGATGTGAGAAGCTAGGTAGGACTGAAGAATTGTAATGACCAATTATGTATGTAGGCTGATTCCTACTTAGTCCTTTAGTCAATATTACAACCTAGCTTCTCGCACCACCCATGCTAGGTATGTTAATTTTAGCCATACGTGGCATACAGTTTAAGGTCAACTACGAATGATTGATTTTAGAAACTTTTCTCAGTAATTTTATTTTCTTTCAGAGTTCTTAGCCAGAAGACTGCTGAGAGGAAGTCGCCTCAAGAAATATTTTCCCTTTTTCCAAAATTTTATTTGGCCTCAAGGTACCTTTACTGTGTTATAAAATCAAATTTTTCAACACATTACACAGTCGTAACATCCTTACTTACTTACATTTTTTTATATAATGTTTCTGGTCTGATTTATTAGTCCTTAAGCCTCTTCATGTTTTATTGAATGATTACACATGAACGATTTTTCAATGGATTTTCATTAAATGATGATATTTTACACACTTTCACACACACTTACAATAGTACTCAAGCAGTAGCTATAACAACAACAACCACATGCCTTTTTGTTTTGTTTCTCTCTCTCTCTCTCTCATATACACATACACACAAGGATATTGAATATAAGACCAGGATTATACATAGGACTGTTGAAGTGTGAGTTCGCCTTTAATGTACGATAATAAACACGTTTATACTGTAATGATGACATCATCCGTAAATTATAACAACTTTATTATACAATTAGCGCAATACAATACAAATACAACAACACATTATAATACAATACAATACAACACAATACAACTTCATTTTAATATTTACAATACAATTATAAATTATCAACAACTATAGAAAGCGTTTAAAGTTCATTAAGAGCTTTAAAGTTTTAGTAAAGGAAACTCATTTTCAAAATCTGTAGAATGTGAAAACGATCAAGTTTATCGATTACCTTTCGATATCTAAGCTTTAAACACTACTTGAGTACTAAATACTAAGGCTGAAAGCAGATAAATCGCGTGGTCGAGCATTTAATACCCTCGTAAGAAAAAAAGTTGAATTCTGTCAATTATAGTGACCTCTGTCTCTCTCTCTAAACAACATCAATATGGGCTGTGGATGCTCTTCGCTAAGAGTCTTATGCCCATAGGGGACTGTAACCGAAGAGAAAGTTGTTGTAATATCCGGAAAGATGCCGATTGATACTCACACAAATGAGCACAGCCGGCTTTATAATGTAAAGGGTGTTTTTTATAGAGGTATAGAACTTTAAGTTGCAATAAAACAACGATGGATTATTCGATTGACATGAATTTTATTTATCCGAAAGATAATCTTGTGGCATTACATTTTAAATATGATTTCTGGCATATGACCGCCACGGCTGGCGCGGATGTAGTCCAATTTGGACGTCCAATTTTCGATGACTTTTTCCAACATTTGTGGCCGTATATCGGCAATAATACGGCGAATGTTGTCTTCCAAATGGTCAAGCGTTTATGGCTTTACCGCATAGACCAATGACTTTACATAGCCCCACAGAAAGTAGTCTAGCGGTGTTAAATCACAAGATCTTGGAGGCCAATTCACAGGTCCAAAACGTGAAATTAGGCGGTCACCAAACGTGTCTTTCAATAAATCTATTGTGGCACGAGCTGTGTGACATGTTGCGCCGTCTTGTTGAAACCACATCTCCTGGACATCATGGTTATTCAATTCAGGAATGAAAAAGTTAGTAATCATGGCTCTATATATTGTAACTCTTTTAGTCAAGATTACGGCCGCATATTTTGTGTGCGTAAATTTTAGCCATGAGAGGCGGGAACAACAGTGTAAAGTTGAATTCAAACGACAGATTTTCGAGGTAGTTTAATGGCAATTACTCGCATAATATCTTTTCCTTTCAAAATTATAGATTGAACCATCGAACTCTCGGAATGTGGACTACAAAATAACGCTTCAAGCCGAATTCTTACTTTACACAGATCACATCCGGTCATAGAAGGTTCCTTTAATACCTGCATGGTTTTAAACTAGCAGACAGCTGCATGTGCACACACATGGCGGGGGACTTGTAACTTCCGCTAGCAACTGATTCACTAAAGAACGTTATGCAATAGAGAATGTTTTTGGTTGCAGACCAAATGCCCGCTACTTATGTGCCAGCCATTTTTGAAGTAGTATCGCAATAGTTCGCAGAGAATATAAGGCGCTAAATCAATTGTAGGAACTAAAATGTTAACAACTGATCAACAGGACATTTTAGAAAGACTATAATAGTACAGGGACAATCAAATTGCAATGAACATCAGTTTTTAGAATAGCGCTCGAGATATCTTTCGACAATAATACTCAATCGAAAGTTTTATTTCATCATTGGACAAGAGCGTGTAAATATATTTCGCAATTCTCAGGGGATGGCCCCTACTCATGCAGTGCGTTGTGTTACATACATAATTGGTCATTACAACCCTTCAGTCAGAATTACGACCTAGTTTCTCACGCCACTTATGTTGTGTGTGTTAATTTTATACATGAGTGGCGGGACCTACAGTTTAAAGTCGACACCGAACGACAGATTTTTGAGAAACTTATCATGGCAATTTTTTATTTACTCTCAGAGTTTTTGCCAGAAATCAGCTGAGAGGAAGTCGCCGAGGAAATACTTTTTGTATTTTGTTTGATGTCTGGCCAGGTGCTCGAACCCCGGCTTTACGTCTAATAAGCCAACACACTACCTACTAGACTACGGCGACTTCAAGTGCATTGTGTTGGAATTTGGAAAATAGATAATGGGAAGGAAGCTAAGTTAAAAAAATACTTACAGCCTCAGCCTCATACAGACTTCCAGAACAGTGTAGTATAACAGAAGTGAAATAACAGTTACTCCTATGTTAGTAGAGTAGCAGAATAGTTCCAATTTTTTTTTTAACATGTTATGGATTATTTTAAGATTTCCCTCATTTGGGTACCTGGGAAACAGTGTTATGAACACAGTAGCCAGAACGTGATATCCGTTCTTCAAAACTTTTGTATGTGGAAGCCAAGCCCATTCCAATTCTTGACTTAGAAAAGAGAATTAGTTTGAACGCTATGTTGAGCTGGCCCAATGTTAACCCAAGGAACATAAAACATCGCATACGAGTATTTTTCATTCCGTATTCTGATTTATTACGTGGTCTATGTCCTCATGGGACACCCTTTAAAAGGGACAGCTCGCATGACTTCTGTAGAAGTTGGGGCTCGAGGAATCTAAATCAACATCTTAAACTCGCACAATTCATTTAACATTTTCTTATTTTTTTTTTTATTTTAGTTTCATTGTTCAAGTTTTTTTTTCAAATATATATAGTTCTAGAATAAGAACAGACAGCTTTATTTATCGTTGACAGCAACAACAATAGCAACAAATTTTAAAAATAGACAAAAATATCGATAAATTATGCAAAAGAAAACATCTATTAAAATAACTCACAGAAATGAACAAACTTAGGAGCTGAGTTTTAGAAAAACTAATTAATTATTGGTTCAACGACTTACTTACTTAATTGGTTATTACAACACTTTAGTCAGGATTAAAACCAGCTTCTCACACCACCAATATTGGCTGTATGCGTTTGATACATGAGTGGTGGGACTTTTGTCGAAGTTGACAAATTTGAGAATCTTTTCATGGCAATATTATTTACACTTCAAATTTTTGCCACAAGACTGCTAAGAAGAAGACGCCAAAAAAAAAATGACTGAGCTGGGGTCTGAACCAGGGACTCTTGTCCAATAGGCCAACACACTACCTACTAGATTACAAGGACTTATAAAGGAGCTGGAGGAAACCTACTCGTAAAACCTTAGCTTGCTAAACTAGCACTCAATATTACTTTGCGGTTCGCTTCTTGACAGCTTACACTTTCTCACACGGGCTGGTGGTGACATCATTATTACCACAGCTTCACTGTTTTGTTAGCTGGCATGATAACCAAGTTGAACACGCCCTAGTTTTTCTCAAACAGCCGCATTACCTTTACTGCTTGGGCTACATTTTAAATCGTCAACTAAGCCTCCTCCTATTTTCGTAATTCCAACACAATAAGCTGCTTAAATAGGGTCTTATTAAAAAAAATATTTAAACCAACTGTATAGAAGGCCTGAAAATTCCAAACGAAATTAACAATTCAAAGACTAACAACAAATGCCGTATAAATTTGAAACACCCTGTGCCTAAACCTGCCCAACTGGATGTATGGACAGTTTCGTCCGTCAAATTGCCGACGAGGATTTAGATTTCAACGTTCCTGTTGAAACAAAGTGGACCAGTCTTTGAACGAGTGATAATTGGATAAGTTTGCAAAATTGCTGGACCTTCGATTCGTTCTATCAACAATACTCCACACGATATGACTTTATGTAACTAATTTATGGGACATTATGATAACAGACATTATATAGAGATGAAATAATTTCGATTACATTACATTTAATATTATTTTTATTTATAACGATATATAATTTATAAAATAAAATTAATTATTAACTTAACAATATATTAAATATAATTAATAATTCCACTTAAATTTCTTTTTTAGCTGTCAGTCCTTAATTGCTCTCGATCGTTGTCATAGGACCTCTGCCTGTTGTTGCTTGAAAATGTTAAATAAACGCGACGACATTTGTGTAAATAACAAGAAGCATTACATTTACCGTTACGGTTACATTTTCTTGAGCCTTCGTCGAATTTATTTTTTAGTCCACTTTTTTCAAGTGGACCATAAACGACGTCATCACTTTGGAAATATTGTGAACAAGTTCCACACTTTACTTGGCTGAATGTAGTAGACATTTTTGATTGAGTATACGATTTATTTCCTTTGATTTTATGCTTCTTTATATTATGAAATCTTTTATCGAACCGGTGATAGTATAAGATCAAGATGAGGTTTTTATATCGCACAGATAGAGAAGTTTATAAAGCTTGCGTGTTTTATTTTTAGGAAATTATTCTGCTTATTCACTCATCATTTCATCACTTCATTGTGTAAGACAAAGCGAAATTGTCTTTCTATAAGGCAATCCTTATGATATAAAAATGTGTGCGTAAAGATAGATACGAATTTAAAAATCAAAGACTCAAGCCCACACTTTTAACTGCGCCATTTTTTGGCATTAACAGGACAAAATACAAGTTTTTTGGATAAGAAAACACTTGATCTCCATAGTTTTCTGCTTAAACTATACACTTTGTCTAATGACTGTTACATTTTTTTTATCCTTCCGTATACAATTATATTTGCCAAAGTAATTAAAAATAGGCATTTCATCGTTGACATTATATATCTTTTTGCCGTGTCATTTCTTTAGGTGTGCAAACCAGAAATAGTCTCGCAAAGCAAAATCCAGGAAATGGAGCGAATGAATACGTGATCCTTAACCCATTTTTACTTCGAAACTCAGATATAATTCTTAAAAACGCTTGAATATAAAAATCTATGTAGCAACACTGAAAAATGAATGTTCATTCAAGCCCCCACCTACATATTATTGTATAATTCGCATATGCATATTACGATCTTTGATACAGAATTCGCAGTATGATTGCCGTGTTTCAATCAATTACACATTTGGACACTTGTTCTTCGACCAGAGAACTTTATTCTTATTTACTTAAAAAACATGTAAAACCACTTAATCCACAATCTGTTGCGTTGTACAAGAGATAAATAATTTACGATGCGTGTTCGAAAATTAATATGACATTTTATTTTTTTCAAAAGAATTGTCTACCATTGCCACTTACCTCGGAAAATTGTCCATTAGGCAACAATTCTTTCGGGACGCCACCTATTCGGGACAAAACAGCTTCGTTCATGGAACTTTTAGATTGGTTTCCAGCTTAGGGGTGTGGTGCCTTTAGTGTGCAGCTCCCGAGTTAATCAATTTCCTCTATGAGTTCGGTGGAGTAGTCCATTTGAAGAAAATAATTATTGTGTGGTCTTAAATGACGCCCGACTGTAAGGAAAATTGTTTCGGAATGGCTATACAGCGTACTAGGTCCGTTTTCCAACGAAGTCCATTTTTATTCGATTTAGTCCCATTACCAGACCGTAACGAAAACTGTTTTGTTTAAGAGATCCTCCATTTTAAATGTTAACTAATTTTACTCGATTTATGGAGGTCATATCTATATTATAATTTTGTATTATAATTTTATCTCCAAATAATTATTTTAATGTTTTATTTTTTTTTTTTAAATTATAAACTTATGTCTTTTTAACTTTTTCTCCAATCTATATTTTTTTTAATTTGGCGATTTTGATAATTTTCTATAGATAGTATGACGCACAACATGGCAACCGTGTTTCCCTCGCATATTAAAGTGTACCCACACACATTCCTAATATGATCGTCTGTACTGAAAAATTCTCCAACCGCTTATTATAATTCGCATTTTCTTTTTACGTTTTTTGTAGTTATAAAGGGAAAAATTTAATTAAGGTTTTGTGCGCCGAATAGTGGATGAAGCACTGATGTATTCGCAGAAGCATTGATTTGCTCGCAGAAGAAGAAGAAGAAGAAGAAGAAGAAGAACGTTTGAATACATCTTCACGCCTTTCGAATCTTAAAAAAACTAAGAGACATCATTCCAAATTCAAATAATCCTTCTAGAAAACCCTTAACCTCCCAGATGACAAGGATATTGTTTCGCGGCAACGATATATGGCAGAATATGTTATAGAAATTAAGTTATATTCGGCTGAAAAAAGCTTAATAAATGAAACCAAAACAAGGCAACAAAAATGGAACAAGATTTGTATGTGCTGTTGATAGTGCTCACTATTAGCCGTGTGCCGACAACTAGATCTTAGTTTCAACTTGAATGGATTACTGAGGCCATCTGTTGTAAAGTTAGTTAAAAAATTGGTTGAATTAAAACAAAATTCTTTACTAAATATTGTGACCCGCTTATGATATGGTTTTACCCATTAATGCGTGCGTAACAACACGCAAACAAAGTGACTTTAGAAAAAATAACGTTCCAACTATGACATTGCGGTGTTGATTAACAAACGACGTCATAGACGATATAGGCTTTGTGGTTCCATAACAAATGGAGTCATAAAATATCAGCTATTGGTTGAGCTATTTCTATTATGAGATTTGAAAAGCGATGACTGACGGCACTGTGACGGAATGAATGAATGGTGAATGGCCTTGATATTTTTATCAATCTTAGACCATTATTGGGTATAGAAACCGGTACCTATGAACTTTCGCAAGAGACAGGAGTATACCCTGGTATAGCTTTAAAAAAATTTTAAATAGTTAGTCAGGGATGCCGTTTTCCGAGATTATAAGTGTCCTCTGAGACGTTAAATATGATTTCTTTGGCAGAATATCATCAATTTTAACTCAAATCAATGGGATTTGTAATATGTTGCCATCAGCACAAACTCAAGTAAAAGAGGCATTTCCCAATACAGTTGAATGTGTCACTAGAATTTCATCACTATATGCAGTTTTACTATACCTATGCCACCAATAACGGAAATTGCGGTTTAAATATCCACGCGTTAACGCACGCTTTAAAAATAATACAAGAGATGATGCATTCGTACTTTAGGAGGAAAAATAAATTTCCTGGTGGATTATTCATTCATATTAAGGGGTTTGAGTCACTAGAGCCATGTGGTTCTTAAATATATAAATAGACATGTCTCGTTCGCTTATGCAAGGAAAAAATATCTTATTTTATACAAGCATGTTAGTCTATACTATATAGGATGAGGAGGAGAATGAGACTATTCTTCACGTACTGTGCACATGGCCTTCACTTGGTCGGAGGAGAAAGAGGTACCTGGGTGCCTACGACATGGAGGATATGGATGAACTGTCATGTATGGATGTTGGCAGCCTGAGTCGCTTGCAACGATGGTACTTGCAACATTTGCAACGATGGTACTTGCAACATTTGCAACGATAGTACTTGCAACATTTGCAACGATGGTACTTGCAACATTTGCAACGATGGTACTTGCAACATTTGCAACGATGGTACTTGCAACATTTGCAACGATGGTACTTGCAACAACATTAGCATATGGTACTGGTACTTCCAACAACATTTGCACATGGTCTGGTACTTGCAACAGCATTTGCACATGGTACTGGTACTTGCAACAACATTTGCACATGGTACTGGTACTTGCAACAACATTTGCACATGGTACTGGTACTTGCAACAACATTTGCACATGGTACTGGTACTTGCAACAACAATTGCAAATGGTACTGGTACTTGCAACAACTTTTGCACATGGTACTGGTACTTGCAACAACATTTGCACATGGTACTGGTACTTGCAACAACATTTGCACATGGTACTGGTATTGCAACAACATTTGCACATGGTACTGGTACTTGCAATAACATTTGCACATGGTACTGGTACTTGCAACAACATTTGCACATGGTACTGGTACTTGCAATAACATTTGCACATGGTACTGGTACTTGCAACAACATTTGCACATGGTACTGGTACTTGCAACAACATTTGCACATGGTACTGGTACTTGCAACAACATTTGCACATGGTACTGGTACTTGCAACAACATTTGCACATGGCACTGGTAGTTGCAACAACATTTGCACATGGTACTGGTACTTGCAACAACATTTGCACATGGTACTGGTACTTGCAACAACATTTGCACATGGTACTGGTACTTGCAACAACATTTGCACATGGCACTGGTAGTTGCAACAACATTTGCACATGGTACTGGTACTTGCAACAACATTTGCACATGGTACTGGTAGTTGCAACAACATTTGCACATGGTACTGGTACTTGCAACAACATTTGCACATGGTACTGGTACTTGCAACAACATTTGCACATGGTACTGGTACTTGCAACAACATTTGCACATGGCACTGGTACCTGCAACAACATTTGCACATGGTACTGGTACTTGCAACAACATTTGCACATGGTACTGGTACTTGCAACAACATTTGCACATGGCACTGGTACCTGCAACAACATTTGCACATGGGACTGGTACTTGCAACAACATTTGCACATGGTACTGGTACTTGCAACAACATTTGCACATGGTACTGGTACTTGCAACAACATTTGCACATGGTACTGGTACTTGCAACAACATTTGCATATGGTACTGGTACTTGCAACAACATTTGCACATGGTACTGGTACTTGCAACAACATTTGCACATGGTACTGTCACTTGCAACAACATTTGCACATGGTACTGGTACTTGCAACAACATTTGCACATGGTACTGGTACTTGCAACAACATTTGCACATGGTACTTGCAACAGCATTTGCACATGGTACTGGTACTTGCAACAACATTTGCACATGGTACTGGTACTTGCAACAACATTTGCACATGGTACTGGTACTTGCAACAACATTTGCACATGGTACTGGTACTTGCAACAAAATTTGCACATGGTACTGGTACTTGCAACAACATTTGCACATGGTACTGGTACTTGCAACAACATTTGCACATGGTACTGGTACTTGCAACAACATTTGCACATGGTACTGGTACTTGCAACAACATTTGCACATGGCACTGGTACCTGCAACAACATTTGCACATGGTACTGGTACTTGCAACAACATTTGCACATGGTACTGGTACTTGCAACAACATTTGCACATGGTACTGGTACTTGCAACAACATTTGCACATGGTACTGGTACTTGCAAAAACATTTGCACATGGTACTGGTACTTGCAACAACATTTGCACATGGTACTGGTACTTGCAACAACATTTGCACATGGCACTCGTACCTGCAACAACATTTGCACATGGTACTGGTACTTGCAACAACATTTGCACATGGTACTGGTACTTGCAACAACATTTGCACATGGTACTGGTACTTGCAACAACATTTGCACATGGTACTGGTACTTGCAACAGCATTTGCACATGGTACTGGTACTTGCAACAACATTTGCACATGGTACTGGTACTTGCAACAACATTTGCACATGGTACTGGTACTTGCAACAACATTTGCACATGGTACTGGTACTTGCAACAAAATTTGCACATGGTACTGGTACTTGCAACAACATTTGCACATGGTACTGGTACTTGCAACAACATTTGCACATGGTACTGGTACTTGCAACAACATTTGCACATGGTACTGGTACTTGCAACAACATTTGCACATGGCACTGGTACCTGCAACAACATTTGCACATGGTACTGGTACTTGCAACAACATTTGCACATGGTACTGGTACTTGCAACAACATTTGCACATGGTACTGGTACTTGCAACAACATTTGCACATGGTACTGGTACTTGCAAAAACATTTGCACATGGTACTGGTACTTGCAACAACATTTGCACATGGTACTGGTACTTGCAACAACATTTGCACATGGCACTCGTACCTGCAACAACATTTGCACATGGTACTGGTACTTGCAACAACATTTGCACATGGTACTGGTACTTGCAACAACATTTGCACATGGTACTGGTACTTGCAACAACATTTGCACATGGTACTGTCACTTGCAACAACATTTGCACATGGTACTGTCACTTGCAACAACATTTGCACATGGTACTGGTACTTGCAACAACATTTGCACATGGCACTGGTACCTGCAACAACATTTGCACATGGTACTGGTACTTGCAACAACATTTGCACATGGTACTGGTACTTGCAACAACATTTGCACATGGTACTGGTACTTGCAACAACATTTGCACATGGTACTGGTACTTGCAACAACATTTGCACATGGTACTGGTACTTGCAACAACATTTGCACATGGTACTGTCACTTGCAACAACATTTGCACATGGTACTGTCACTTGCAACAACATTTGCACATGGTACTGGTACTTGCAACAACATTTGCACATGGTACTGGTACTTGCAACAACATTTGCACATGGTACTGGTACTTGCAACAGCATTTGCACATGGTACTGGTACTTGCAACAACATTTGCACATGGTACTGGTACTTGCAACAACATTTGCACATGGTACTGGTACTTGCAACAACATTTGCACATGGTACTGGTACTTGCAACAACATTTGCACATGGTACTGGTACTTGCAACAACATTTGCACATGGTACTGGTACTTGCAACAACATTTGCACATGGTACTGGTACTTGCAACAACATTTGCACATGGTACTGGCACTTGCAACAACATTTGCACATGGCACTGGTACCTGCAACAACATTTGCACATGGTACTGGTACTTGCAACAACATTTGCACATGGTACTGGTACTTGCAACAACATTTGCACATGGTACTGGTACTTGCAACAACATTTGCACATGGTACTGGTACTTGCAACAACATTTGCACATGGTACTGGTACTTGCAACAACATTTGCACATGGTACTGGTACTTGCAACAACATTTGCACATGGTACTGGTACTTGCAATAAAATTTGCACATGGTACTGGTACTTGCAACAACATTTGCACATGGCACTGGTACTTGCAACAACATTTGCACATGGTACTGGTACTTGCAACAACATTTGCACATGGCACTGGTAGTTGCAACAACTTTTGCACATGGTACTGGTACTTGCAACAACATTTGCACATGGCACTGGTAGTTGCAACAACATTTGCACATGGTACTGGTACTTGCAACAACATTTGCACATGGCACTGGTAGTTGCAACAACATTTGCACATGGTACTGGTACTTGCAACAACATTTGCACATGGCACTGGTAGTTGCAACAACATTTGCACATGGTACTGGTACTTGCAACAACATTTGCACATGGCACTGGTAGTTGCAACAACATTTGCACATGGTACTGGTACTTGCAACAACATTTGCACATGGCACTGGTAGTTGCAACAACATTTGCACATGGCACTGGTAGTTGCAACAACATTTGCACATGGCACTGGTAGTTGCAACAACATTTGCACATGGTACTGGTACTTGCAACAACATTTGCACATGGCACTGGTAGTTGCAACAACATTTGCACATGGTACTGGTACTTGCAACAACATTTGCACATGGTACTGGTACTTGCAACAACATTTGCACATGGTACTGGTACTTGCAACAACAATTGCACATGGTACTGGTACTTTCAACAACATTTGCACATGGTACTGGTACTTGCAACAACATTTGCACATGGTACTGGTACTTGCAACAACATTTGCACATGGTACTGGTACTTGCAACAACATTTGCACATGGTACTGGTACTTGCAACAACATTTGCACATGGTACTGGTACTTGCAACAACATTTGCACATGGTACTGGTACTTGCAACAACATTTGCACTACTTGCAACAACATTTGCACATGGTACTGGTACTTGCAACAACATTTGCACATGGTACTGGTACTTGCAACAACATTTGCACATGGTACTGGTACTTGCAACAACATTTGCACATGGTACTGGTACTTGCAACAACATTTGCACATGGTACTGGTACTTGCAACAACATTTGCACATGGTACTGGTACTTGCAACAACATTTGCACATGGTACTGGTACTTGCAATAAAATTTGCACATGGTACTGGTACTTGCAACAACATTTGCACATGGCACTGGTACTTGCAACAACATTTGCACATGGTACTGGTACTTGCAACAACATTTGCACATGGCACTGGTAGTTGCAACAACTTTTGCACATGGTACTGGTACTTGCAACAACATTTGCACATGGCACTGGTAGTTGCAACAACATTTGCACATGGTACTGGTACTTGCAACAACATTTGCACATGGCACTGGTAGTTGCAACAACATTTGCACATGGTACTGTCACTTGCAACAACATTTGCACATGGTACTGTCACTTGCAACAACATTTGCACATGGTACTGGTACTTGCAACAACATTTGCACATGGCACTGGTACCTGCAACAACATTTGCACATGGTACTGGTACTTGCAACAACATTTGCACATGGTACTGGTACTTGCAACAACATTTGCACATGGTACTGGTACTTGCAACAACATTTGCACATGGTACTGGTACTTGCAACAACATTTGCACATGGTACTGGTACTTGCAACAACATTTGCACATGGTACTGGTACTTGCAACAACATTTGCACATGGTACTGTCACTTGCAACAACATTTGCACATGGTACTGTCACTTGCAACAACATTTGCACATGGTACTGGTACTTGCAACAACATTTGCACATGGCACTGGTACCTGCAACAACATTTGCACATGGTACTGGTACTTGCAACAACATTTGCACATGGTACTGGTACTTGCAACAACATTTGCACATGGTACTGGTACTTGCAACAACATTTGCACATGGTACTGGTACTTGCAACAACATTTGCACATGGTACTGGTACTTGCAACAACATTTGCACATGGTACTGGTACTTGCAACAACATTTGCACATGGCACTGGTAGTTGCAACAACATTTGCACATGGTACTGGTACTTGCAACAACATTTGCACATGGTACTGGTACTTGCAACAACATTTGCACATGGCACTCGTACCTGCAACAACATTTGCACATGGTACTGGTACTTGCAACAACATTTGCACATGGTACTGGTACTTGCAACAACATTTGCACATGGTACTGGTACTTGCAACAACATTTGCACATGGTACTGTCACTTGCAACAACATTTGCACATGGTACTGTCACTTGCAACAACATTTGTACATGGTACTGGTACTTGCAACAACATTTGCACATGGCACTGGTACCTGCAACAACATTTGCACATGGTACTGGTACTTGCAACAACATTTGCACATGGCACTGGTACTTGCAACAACATTTGCACATGGTACTGGTACTTGCAACAACATTTGCACATGGTACTGGTACTTGCAACAACATTTGCACATGGTACTGGTACTTGCAACAACATTTGCACATGGTACTGGTACTTGCAACAACATTTGCACATGGTACTGGTACTTGCAACAACATTTGCACATGGTACTGGTACTTGCAACAGCATTTGCACATGGTACTGGTACTTGCAACAACATTTGCACATGGTACTGGTACTTGCAACAACATTTGCACATGGTACTGGTACTTGCAACAACATTTGCACATGGTACTGGTACTTGCAACAACATTTGCACATGGTACTGGTACTTGCAACAACATTTGCACATGGTACTGGTACTTGCAACAACATTTGCACATGGTACTGGTACTTGCAACAACATTTGCACATGGTACTGGTACTTGCAACAACATTTGCACATGGCACTGGTACCTGCAACAACATTTGCACATGGTACTGGTACTTGCAACAACATTTGCACATGGTACTGGTACTTGCAACAACATTTGCACATGGTACTGGTACTTGTAACAACATTTGCACATGGTACTGGTACTTGCAACAACATTTGCACATGGTACTGGTACTTGCAACAACATTTGCACATGGTACTGGTACTTGCAACAACATTTGCACATGGTACTGGTACTTGCAATAAAATTTGCACATGGTACTGGTACTTGCAACAACATTTGCACATGGCACTGGTACTTGCAACAACATTTGCACATGGTACTGGTACTTGCAACAACATTTGCACATGGCACTGGTAGTTGCAACAACTTTGCACATGGTACTGGTACTTGCAACAACATTTGCACATGGCACTGGTAGTTGCAACAACATTTGCACATGGTACTGGTACTTGCAACAACATTTGCACATGGCACTGGTAGTTGCAACAACATTTGCACATGGTACTGGTACTTGCAACAACATTTGCACATGGCACTGGTAGTTGCAACAACATTTGCACATGGTACTGGTACTTGCAACAACATTTGCACATGGCACTGGTAGTTGCAACAACATTTGCACATGGCACTGGTAGTTGCAACAACATTTGCACATGATACTGGTACTTGCAACATCATTTGCACATGGCACTGGTAGTTGCAACAACATTTGCACATGGTACTGGTACTTGCAACAACATTTGCACATTGTACTGGTACTTGCAACAACATTTGCACATGGTACTGGTACTTGCAACAACATTTGCACATGGTACTGGTACTTGCAACAACATTTGCACATGGTACTGGTACTTGCAACAACATTTGCACATGGTACTGGTACTTGCAACAACATTTGCACATGGCACTGGTAGTTGCAACAACATTTGCACATGGTACTGGTACTTGCAACAACATTTGCACATGGTACTGGTACTTGCAACAACATTTGCACATGGCACTCGTACCTGCAACAACATTTGCACATGGTACTGGTACTTGCAACAACATTTGCACATGGTACTGGTACTTGCAACAACATTTGCACATGGTACTGGTACTTGCAACAACATTTGCACATGGTACTGTCACTTGCAACAACATTTGCACATGGTACTGTCACTTGCAACAACATTTGTACATGGTACTGGTACTTGCAACAACATTTGCACATGGCACTGGTACCTGCAACAACATTTGCACATGGTACTGGTACTTGCAACAACATTTGCACATGGCACTGGTACTTGCAACAACATTTGCACATGGTACTGGTACTTGCAACAACATTTGCACATGGTACTGGTACTTGCAACAACATTTGCACATGGTACTGGTACTTGCAACAACATTTGCACATGGTACTGGTACTTGCAAAAACATTTGCACATGGTACTGTCACTTGCAACAACATTTGCACATGGTACTGGTACTTGCAACAACATTTGCACATGGTACTGGTACTTGCAACAACATTTGCACATGGTACTGGTACTTGCAACAACATTTGCACATGGTACTGGTACTTGCAACAACATTTGCACATGGTACTGGTACTTGCAACAGCATTTGCACATGGTACTGGTACTTGCAACAACATTTGCACATGGTACTGGTACTTGCAACAACATTTGCACATGGTACTGGTACTTGCAACAACATTTGCACATGGTACTGGTACTTGCAACAACATTTGCACATGGTACTGGTACTTGCAACAACATTTGCACATGGTACTGGTACTTGCAACAACATTTGCACATGGTACTGGTACTTGCAACAACATTTGCACATGGTACTGGTACTTGCAACAACATTTGCACATGGCACTGGTACCTGCAACAACATTTGCACATGGTACTGGTACTTGCAACAACATTTGCACATGGTACTGGTACTTGCAACAACATTTGCACATGGTACTGGTACTTGTAACAACATTTGCACATGGTACTGGTACTTGCAACAACATTTGCACATGGTACTGGTACTTGCAACAACATTTGCACATGGTACTGGTACTTGCAACAACATTTGCACATGGTACTGGTACTTGCAATAAAATTTGCACATGGTACTGGTACTTGCAACAACATTTGCACATGGCACTGGTACTTGCAACAACATTTGCACATGGTACTGGTACTTGCAACAACATTTGCACATGGCACTGGTAGTTGCAACAACTTTTGCACATGGTACTGGTACTTGCAACAACATTTGCACATGGTACTGGTACTTGCAACAACATTTGCACATGGTACTGGTACTTGCAACAACATTTGCACATGGCACTGGTAGTTGCAACAACATTTGCACATGGTACTGGTACTTGCAACAACATTTGCACATGGCACTGGTAGTTGCAATAACATTTGCACATGGTACTGGTACTTGCAACAACATTTGCACATGGCACTGGTAGTTGCAACAACATTTGCACATGGCACTGGTAGTTGCAACAACATTTGCACATGGCACTGGTACTTGCAACATCATTTGCACATGGTACTGGTAGTTGCAACAACATTTGCACATGGTACTGGTACTTGCAACAACATTTGCACATTGTACTGGTACTTGCAACAACAATTGCACATGGTACTGGTACTTTCAACAACATTTGCACATGGTACTGGTACTTGCAACAACATTTGCACATGGTACTGGTACTTGCAACAACATTTGCACATGGTACTGGTACTTGCAACAACATTTGCACATGGTACTGGTACTTGCAACAACATTTGCACATGGTACTGGTACTTGCAACAACATTTGCACATGGTACTGGTACTTGCAACAACATTTGCACATGGTACTGGTACTTGCAACAACATTTGCACATGGTACTGGTACTTGCAACAACATTTGCACATGGTACTGGTACTTGCAACAACATTTGCACATGGTACTGGTACTTGCAACAACATTTGCACATGGTACTGGTACTTGCAACAACATTTGCACATGGTACTGGTACTTGCAACAACATTTGCACATGGTACTGGTACTTGCAACAACATTTGCACATGGTACTGGTACTTGCAACAACATTTGCACATGGTACTGGTACTTGCAATAAAATTTGCACATGGTACTGGTACTTGCAACAACATTTGCACATGGCACTGGTACTTGCAACAACATTTGCACATGGTACTGGTACTTGCAACAACATTTGCACATGGCACTGGTAGTTGCAACAACTTTTGCACATGGTACTGGTACTTGCAACAACATTTGCACATGGCACTGGTAGTTGCAACAACATTTGCACATGGTACTGGTACTTGCAACAACATTTGCACATGGCACTGGTAGTTGCAACAACATTTGCACATGGTACTGGTACTTGCAACAACATTTGCACATGGCACTGGTAGTTGCAACAACATTTGCACATGGTACTGGTACTTGCAACAACATTTGCACATGGCATTGGTAGTTGCAACAACATTTGCACATGGCACTGGTAGTTGCAACAACATTTGCACATGGTACTGGTACTTGCAACAACATTTGCACATGGCACTGGTAGTTGCAACAACATTTGCACATGGTACTGGTACTTGAAACAACATTTGCACATGGTACTGGTACTTGCAACAACATTTGCACATGGCACTCGTACCTGCAACAACATTTGCACATGGTACTGGTACTTGCAACAACATTTGCACATGGTACTGGTACTTGCAACAACATTTGCACATGGTACTGGTACTTGCAACAACATTTGCACATGGTACTGTCACTTGCAACAACATTTGCACATGGTACTGTCACTTGCAACAACATTTGCACATGGTACTGGTACTTGCAACAACATTTGCACATGGCACTGGTACCTGCAACAACATTTGCACATGGTACTGGTACTTGCAACAACATTTGCACATGGTACTGGTACTTGCAACAACATTTGCACATGGTACTGGTACTTGCAACAACATTTGCACATGGTACTGGTACTTGCAACAACATTTGCACATGGTACTGGTACTTGCAACAACATTTGCACATGGTACTGGTACTTGCAACAACATTTGCACATGGTACTGTCACTTGCAACAACATTTGCACATGGTACTGTCACTTCCAACAACATTTGCACATGGTACTGGTACTTGCAACAACATTTGCACATGGCACTGGTACCTGCAACAACATTTGCACATGGTACTGGTACTTGCAACAACATTTGCACATGGCACTCGTACCTGCAACAACATTTGCACATGGTACTGGTACTTGCAACAACATTTGCACATGGTACTGGTACTTGCAACAACATTTGCACATGGTACTGGTACTTGCAACAACATTTGCACATGGTACTGGTACTTGCAACAACATTTGCACATGGCACTCGTACCTGCAACAACATTTGCACATGGTACTGGTACTTGCAACAACATTTGCACATGGTACTGGTACTTGCAACAACATTTGCACATGGTACTGGTACTTGCAACAACATTTGCACATGGTACTGTCACTTGCAACAACATTTGCACATGGTACTGTCACTTGCAACAACATTTGTACATGGTACTGGTACTTGCAACAACATTTGCACATGGCACTGGTACCTGCAACAACATTTGCACATGGTACTGGTACTTGCAACAACATTTGCACATGGTACTGGTACTTGCAACAACATTTGCACATGGTACTGGTACTTGCAACAACATTTGCACATGGTACTGGTACTTGCAACAACATTTGCACATGGTACTGGTACTTGCAACAACATTTGCACATGGTACTGGTACTTGCAACAACATTTGCACATGGTACTGTCACTTGCAACAACATTTGCACATGGTACTGGTACTTGCAACAACATTTGCACATGGTACTGGTACTTGCAACAACATTTGCACATGGTACTGGTACTTGCAACAACATTTGCACATGGTACTGGTACTTGCAACAACATTTGCACATGGTACTGGTACTTGCAACAGCATTTGCACATGGTACTGGTACTTGCAACAACATTTGCACATGGTACTGGTACTTGCAACAACATTTGCACATGGTACTGGTACTTGCAACAACATTTGCACATGGTACTGGTACTTGCAACAACATTTGTACATGGTACTGGTACTTGCAACAACATTTGCACATGGTACTGGTACTTGCAACAACATTTGCACATGGCACTGGTACCTGCAACAACATTTGCACATGGTACTGGTACTTGCAACAACATTTGCACATGGTACTGGTACTTGCAACAACATTTGCACATGGTACTGGTACTTGCAACAACATTTGCACATGGTACTGGTACTTGCAACAACATTTGCACATGGTACTGGTACTTGCAACAACATTTGCACATGGTACTGGTACTTGCAACAACATTTGCACATGGTACTGGTACTTGCAATAAAATTTGCACATGGTACTGGTACTTGCAACAACATTTGCACATGGCACTGGTACTTGCAACAACATTTGCACATGGTACTGGTACTTGCAACAACATTTGCACATGGCACTGGTAGTTGCAACAACTTTTGCACATGGTACTGGTACTTGCAACAACATTTGCACATGGCACTGGTAGTTGCAACAACATTTGCACATGGTACTGGTACTTGCAACAACATTTGCACATGGCACTGGTAGTTGCAACAACATTTGCACATGGTACTGGTACTTGCAACAACATTTGCACATGGCACTGGTAGTTGCAACAACATTTGCACATGGTACTGGTACTTGCAACAACATTTGCACATGGCACTGGTAGTTGCAACAACATTTGCACATGGCACTGGTAGTTGCAACAACATTTGCACATGGTACTGGTACTTGCAACAACATTTGCACATGGCACTGGTAGTTGCAACAACATTTGCACATGGTACTGGTACTTGCAACAACATTTGCACATGGTACTGGTACTTGCAACAACATTTGCACATGGCACTAGTACCTGCAACAACATTTGCACATGGTACTGGTACTTGCAATAAAATTTGCACATGGTACTGGTACTTGCAACAACATTTGCACATGGCACTGGTACTTGCAACAACATTTGCACATGGTACTGGTACTTGCAACAACATTTGCACATGGTACTGGTACTTTCAACAACATTTGCACATGGCACTGGTACTTGCAACAACATTTGCACATGGTACTGGTACTTGCAACAACATTTGCACATGGTACTGGTACTTGCAACAACATTTGCACATGGTACTGGTACTTGCAACAACATTTGCACATGGTACTGGTACTTGCAACAACATTTGCACCTGGTACTGGTACTTGCAACAACATTTGCACATGGTACTGGTACTTGCAACAACATTTGCACATGGTACTGGTACTTGCAACAACATTTGCACATGGTACTGGTACTTGCAACAACATTTGCACATGGTACTGGTAGTTGCAACAACATTTGCACATGGTACTGGTAGTTGCAACAACATTTGCACATGGTACTGGTACTTGCAACAACATTTGCACATGGTACTGGTAGTTGCAACAACATTTGCACATGGTACTGGTAGTTGCAACAACATTTGCACATGGTACTGGTAGTTGCAACAACATTTGCACGTGGTACTGGTACTTGCAACAACATTTGCACATGGTACTGGTACTTGCGACAACATTTGCACATGGTACTGGTACTTGCAACAACATTTGCACATGGTACTGGTACTTGCAACAACATTTGCACATGGTACTGGTACTTGCAACAACATTTGCACATGGTACTGGTACTTGCAACAACATTTGCACATGGCACTCGTACCTGCAACAACATTTGCACATGGTACTGGTACTTGCAACAACATTTGCACATGGTACTGGTACTTGCAACAACATTTGCACATGGTACTGGTACTTGCAACAACATTTGCACATGGTACTGGTACTTGCAACAACATTTGCACATGGTACTGGTACTTGCAACAACATTTGCACATGGTACTGGTACTTGCAACAACATTTGCACATGGTACTGGTACTTGCAACAGCATTTGCACATGGTACTGGTACTTGCAACAACATTTGCACATGGTACTGGTACTTGCAACAACATTTGCACATGGTACTGGTACTTGCAACAACATTTGCACATGGTACTGGTACTTGCAACAACATTTGCACATGGTACTGGTACTTGCAACAACATTTGCACATGGTACTGGTACTTGCAACAACATTTGCACATGGTACTGATACTTGCAACAACATTTGCACATGGTACTGGTACTTGCAACAACATTTGCACATGGTACTGGTACTTGCAACAACATTTGCACATGGTACTGGTACTTGCAACAACATTTGCACATGGTACTGGTACTTGCAACAACATTTGCACATGGTACTGGTACTTGCAACAACATTTGCACATGGTACTGGTACTTGCAACAACATTTGCACATGGTACTGGTACTTGCAACAACATTTGCACATGGTACTGGTACTTGCAATAAAATTTGCACATGGTACTGGTACTTGCAACAACATTTGCACATGGTACTGATACTTGCAACAACATTTGCACATGGTACTGGTACTTGCAACAACATTTGCACATGGCACTGGTACCTGCAACAACATTTGCACATGGTACTGGTACTTGCAACAACATTTGCACATGGTACTGATACTTGCAACAACATTTGCACATGGTACTGGTACTTGCAACAACATTTGCACATGGCACTGGTACCTGCAATAAAATTTGCACATGGCACTGGTACCTGCAACAACATTTGCACATGGTACTGGTACTTGCAATAAAATTTGCACATGGCACTGGTACCTGCAACAACATTTGCACATGGTACTGGTACTTGCAATAAAATTTGCACATGGCACTGGTACCTGCAACAACATTTGCACATGGTACTGATACTTGCAACAACATTTGCACATGGTACTGGTACTTGCAACAACATTTGCACATGGTACTGGCACTTGCAACAACATTTGCACATGGTACTGGTACTTGCAACAACATTTGCACATGGTACTGATACTTGCAACAACATTTGCACATGGTACTGGTACTTGCAACAACATTTGCACATGGTACTGGTACTTGCAACAACATTTGCACATGGCACTGGTACCTGCAACAACATTTGCACATGGTACTGGTACTTGCAACAACATTTGCACATGGTACTGGTACTTGCAACAACATTTGCACATGGTACTGGTACTTGCAACAACATTTGCACATGGTACTGGTACTTGCAACAGCATTTGCACATGGTACTGGTACTTGCAACAACATTTGCACATGGTACTGGTACTTGCAACAACATTTGCACATGGTACTGGTAGTTGCAACAACATTTGCACATGGTACTGGTAGTTGCAACAACATTTACATATGGTACTGGTACTTGCAACAACATTTGCACATGGTACTGGTACTTGCAACAACATTTGCACATGGTACTGGTACTTGCAACAACATTTGCACATGGTACTGGTACTTGCAACAACATTTGCACATGGCACTGGTAGTTGCAACAACATTTGCACATGGTACTGGTACTTGCAACAACATTTGCACATGGTACTGGTACTTGCAACAACATTTGCACATGGCACTGGTACTTGCAACAACATTTGCACATGGTACTGGTACTTGCAACAACATTTGCACATGGTACTGGTACTTGCAACAACATTTGCACATGGTACTGGTACTTGCAACAACATTTGCACATGGTACTGGTACTTGCAACAACATTTGCACATGGTACTGGTACTTGCAACAACATTTGCACATGGTACTGGTACTTGCAACAACATTTGCACATGGTACTGGTACTTGCAACAACATTTGCAGATGGTACTGGTACTTGCAACAACATTTGCACATGGTACTGGTACTTGCAATAAAATTTGCACATGGTACTTGTACTTGCAACAACATTTGCACATGGCACTGGTACTTGCAACAACATTTGCACATGGTACTGGTACTTGCAACAACATTTGCACATGGTACTGGTACTTGCAACAACATTTGCACATGGTACTGGTACTTGCAACAACATTTGCACATGGTACTGGTAGTTGCAACAACATTTGCACATGGCACTGGTAGTTGCAACAACATTTGCACATGGTACTGGTACTTGCAACATAATTTGCACATGGTACTGGTACTTGCAACAGCATTTGCACATGGTACTGGTACTTGCAACAACATTTGCACGTGGTACTGGTACTTGCAACAACATTTGCACATGGTACTGGTACTTGCAACAACATTTGCACATGTTACTGGTACTTGCAACAAGATTTGCACATAGTACTGGTACTTGCAACAACATTTGCACATGGCACTGGTAGTTGCAACAACATTTGCACATGGTACTGGTACTTGCAACAACATTTGCACATGGCACTGGTAGTTGCAACAACATTTGCACATGGTACTGGTACTTGCAACAACATTTGCACATGGCACTGGTAGTTGCAACAACATTTGCACATGGTACTGGTACTTGCAACAACATTTGCACATGGCATTGGTAGTTGCAGCAACATTTGCACATGGCACTGGTAGTTGCAACAACATTTGCACATGGTACTGGTACTTGCAACAACATTTGCACATGGCACTGGTAGTTGCAACAACATTTGCACATGGTACTGGTACTTGCAACAACATTTGCACATGGTACTGGTACTTGCAACAACATTTGCACATGGCACTCGTACCTGCAACAACATTTGCACATGGTACTGGTACTTGCAACAACATTTGCACATGGTACTGGTACTTGCAACAACATTTGCACATGGTACTGGTACTTGCAACAACATTTGCACATGGTACTGTCACTTGCAACAACATTTGCACATGGTACTGTCACTTGCAACAACATTTGCACATGGTACTGGTACTTGCAACAACATTTGCACATGGCACTGGTACCTGCAACAACATTTGCACATGGTACTGGTACTTGCAACAACATTTGCACATGGTACTGGTACTTGCAACAACATTTGCACATGGTACTGGTACTTGCAACAACATTTGCACATGGTACTGGTACTTGCAACAACATTTGCACATGGTACTGGTACTTGCAACAACATTTGCACATGGTACTGGTACTTGCAACAACATTTGCACATGGCACTGGTACCTGCAACAACATTTGCACATGGTACTGGTACTTGCAACAACATTTGCACATGGTACTGGTACTTGCAACAACATTTGCACATGGTACTGGTACTTGCAACAACATTTGCACATGGTACTGGTACTTGCAACAACATTTGCACATGGTACTGGTACTTGCAACAACATTTGCACATGGTACTGGTACTTGCAACAACATTTGGACATGGTACTGTCACTTGCAACAACATTTGCACATGGTACTGGTACTTGCAACAACATTTGCACATGGTACTGGTACTTGCAACAACATTTGCACATGGTACTGGTACTTGCAACAGCATTTGCACATGGTACTGGTACTTGCAACAACATTTGCACATGGTACTGGTACTTGCAACAACATTTGCACATGGTACTGGTACTTGCAACAACATTTGCACATGGTACTGGTACTTGCAACAACATTTGCACATGGTACTGGTACTTGCAACAACATTTGCACATGGTACTGGTACTTGCAACAACATTTGCACATGGTACTGGTACTTGCAACAACATTTGCACATGGTACTGGTACTTGCAACTACATTTGCACATGGCACTGGTACCTGCAACAACATTTGCACATGGTACTGGTACTTGCAACAACATTTGCACATGGTACTGGTACTTGCAACAACATTTGCACATGGTACTGGTACTTGCAACAACATTTGCACATGGTACTGGTACTTGCAACAACATTTGCACATGGCACTGGTACTTGCAACAACATTTGCACATTGTACTGGTACTTGCAACAACATTTGCACATGGCACTGGTAGTTGCAACAACATTTGCACATGGTACTTGTACTTGCAACAACATTTGCACATGGTACTGGTACTTGCAACAACATTTGCACATGGTACTGGTACTTGCAACAACATTTGCACATGGTACTGGTACTTGCAACAACATTTGCACATGGTACTGGTACTTGCAACAACATTTGCACATGGTACTGGTACTTGCAACAACATTTGCACATGGTACTGGTACTTGCAACATAATTTGCACATGGTACTGGTACTTGCAACAGCATTTGCACATGGTACTGGTACTTGCAACAACATTTGCACGTGGTACTGGTACTTGCAACAACATTTGCACATGGTACTGGTACTTGCAACAACATTTGCACATGGTACTGGTACTTGCAACAACATTTGCACATGGTACTGGTACTTGCAACAACATTTGCACATGGTACTGGTACTTGCAACAACATTTGCACATGGTACTGGTACTTGCAACAACATTTGGACATGGTACTGTCACTTGCAACAACATTTGCACATGGTACTGGTACTTGCAACAACATTTGCACATGGTACTGGTACTTGCAACAACATTTGCACATGGTACTGGTACTTGCAACAACATTTGCACATGGTACTGGTACTTGCAACAACATTTGCACATGGTACTGGTACTTGCAACAACATTTGCACATGGTACTGGTACTTGCAACAACATTTGCACATGGTACTGGTACTTGCAACAACATTTGCACATGGTACTGGTACTTGCAACAACATTTGCACATGGTACTGGTACTTGCAACAACATTTGCACATGGTACTGGTACTTGCAACAACATTTGCACATGGTACTGGTACTTGCAACTACATTTGCACATGGCACTGGTACCTGCAACAACATTTGCACATGGTACTGTCACTTGCAACAACATTTGCACATGGTACTGGTACTTGCAACAACATTTGCACATGGCACTGGTACTTGCAACAACATTTGCACATGGTACTGGTACTTGCAACAACATTTGCACATGGCACTGGTACTTGCAACAACATTTGCACATTGTACTGGTACTTGCAACAACATTTGCACATGGCACTGGTAGTTGCAACAACATTTGCACATGGTACTTGTACTTGCAACAACATTTGCACATGGTACTGGTACTTGCAACAACATTTGCACATGGTACTGGTACTTGCAACAACATTTGCACATGGTACTGGTACTTGCAACAACATTTGCACATGGTACTGGTACTTGCAACAACATTTGCACATGGTACTGGTACTTGCAACAACATTTGCACATGGTACTGGTACTTGCAACATAATTTGCACATGGTACTGGTACTTGCAACAGCATTTGCACATGGTACTGGTACTTGCAACAACATTTGCACGTGGTACTGGTACTTGCAACAACATTTGCACATGGTACTGGTACTTGCAACAACATTTGCACATGTTACTGGTACTTGCAACAACATTTGCACATGGTACTGGTACTTGCAACAACATTTGCACATGGTACTGGTACTTGCAACAACATTTACACATGGTACTGGTACTTGCAACAACATTTGCACAGGGTACTGGTACTTGCAACAACATTTGCACATGGTACTGGTACTTGCAACAACATTTGCACATGGTACTGGTACTTGCAACAACATTTGCACATGGTACTGGTACTTGCAACAACATTTGCACATGGCACTGGTACCTGGAACAACATTTGCACATGGCACTGGTACCTGGAACAACATTTGCACATGGTACTGGTACTTGCAACAACATTTGCACATGGTACTGGTACTTGCAACAACATTTGCACATGATACTGGTACTTGCAACAACATTTGCACATGGTACTGGTACTTGCAACAACATTTGCACATGGTACTGGTACTTGCAACAACATTTGCACATGGTACTGGTACTTGCAACAACATTTGCACATGGTACTGTCACTTGCAACAACATTTGCACATGGTACTGTCACTTGCAACAACATTTGCACATGGTACTGGTACTTGCAACAACATTTGCACATGGCACTGGTACCTGCAACAACATTTGCACATGGTACTGGTACTTGCAACAACATTTGCACATGGTACTGGTACTTGCAACAACATTTGCACATGGTACTGGTACTTGCAACAACATTTGCACATGGTACTGGTACTTGCAACAACATTTGCACATGGTACTGGTACTTGCGACAACATTTGCACATGGTACTGGTACTTGCAACAACATTTGCACATGGTACTGGTACTTGCAACAACATTTGCACATGGCACTGGTAGTTGCAACAACATTTGCACATGGTACTGGTACTTGCAACAACATTTGCACATGGTACTGGTACTTGCAACAACATTTGCACATGGCACTCGTACCTGCAACAACATTTGCACATGGTACTGGTACTTGCAACAACATTTGCACATGGTACTGGTACTTGCAACAACATTTGCACATGGTACTGGTACTTGCAACAACATTTGCACATGGTACTGTCACTTGCAACAACATTTGCACATGGTACTGTCACTTGCAACAACATTTGCACATGGTACTGGTACTTGCAACAACATTTGCACATGGTACTGGTACCTGCAACAACATTTGCACATGGTACTGGTACTTGCAACAACATTTGCACATGGTACTGGTACTTGCAACAACATTTGCACATGGTACTGGTACTTGCAACAACATTTGCACATGGTACTGGTACTTGCAACAACATTTGCACATGGTACTGGTACTTGCAACAACATTTGCACATGGTACTGGTACTTGCAACAACATTTGCACATGGTACTGTCACTTGCAACAACATTTGCACATGGTACTGGTACTTGCAACAACATTTGCACATGGTACTGGTACTTGCAACAACATTTGCACATGGTACTGGTACTTGCAACAACATTTGCACATAGTACTGGTACTTGCAACAACATTTGCACATGGTACTGGTACTTGCAACAGCATTTGCACATGGTACTGGTACTTGCAACAACATTTGCACATGGTACTGGTACTTGCAACAACATTTGCACATGGTACTGGTACTTGCAACAACATTTGCACATGGTACTGGTACTTGCAACAACATTTGCACATGGTACTGGTACTTGCAACAACATTTGCACATGGTACTGGTACTTGCAACAACATTTGCACATGGTACTGATACTTGCAACAACATTTGCACATGGTACTGGTACTTGCAACAACATTTGCACATGGCACTGGTACCTGCAACAACATTTGCACATGGTACTGGTACTTGCAACAACATTTGCACATGGTACTGGTACTTGCAACAACATTTGCACATGGTACTGGTACTTGCAACAACATTTGCACATGGTACTGGTACTTGCAACAACATTTGCACATGGTACTGGTACTTGCAACAACATTTGCACATGGTACTGGTACTTGCAATAAAATTTGCACATGGTACTGGTACTTGCAACAACATTTGCACATGGCACTGGTACTTGCAACAACATTTGCACATGGTACTGGTACTTGCAACAACATTTGCACATGGCACTGGTAGTTGCAACAACTTTTGCACATGGTACTGGTACTTGCAACAACATTTGCACATGGCACTGGTAGTTGCAACAACATTTGCACATGGTACTGGTACTTGCAACAACATTTGCACATGGCACTGGTAGTTGCAACAACATTTGCACATGGTACTGGTACTTGCAACAACATTTGCACATGGCACTGGTAGTTGCAACAACATTTGCACATGGTACTGGTACTTGCAACAACATTTGCACATGGCACTGGTAGTTGCAACAACATTTGCACATGGCACTGGTAGTTGCAACAACATTTGCACATGGTACTGGTACTTGCAACAACATTTGCACATGGCACTGGTAGTTGCAACAACATTTGCACATGGTACTGGTACTTGCAACAACATTTGCACATGGTACTGGTACTTGCAACAACATTTTCACATGGCACTCGTACCTGCAACAACATTTGCACATGGTACTGGTACTTGCAATAAAATTTGCACATGGTACTGGTACTTGCAACAACATTTGCACATGGCACTGGTACTTGCAACAACATTTGCACATGGTACTGGTACTTGCAACAACATTTGCACATGGTACTGGTACTTGCAACAACATTTGCACATGGTACTGGTACTTGCAACAACATTTGCACATGGTACTGGTACTTGCAACAACATTTGCACATGGTACTGGTACTTGCAACAACATTTGCACATGGTACTGGTACTTGCAACAACATTTGCACATGGTACTGGTACTTGCAACAACATTTGCACATGGTACTGGTACTTGCAACAACATTTGCACATGGTACTGGTACTTGCAACAACATTTGCACATGGTACTGGTACTTGCAATAAAATTTGCACATGGTACTGGTACTTGCAACAACATTTGCACATGGCACTGGTACTTGCAACAACATTTGCACATGGTACTGGTACTTGCAACAACATTTGCACATGGTACTGGTACTTGCAACAACATTTGCACATGGTACTGGTACTTGCAACAACATTTGCACATGGTACTGGTAGTTGCAACAACATTTGCACATGGCACTGGTAGTTGCAACAACATTTGCACATGGTACTGGTACTTGCAACAACATTTGCACATGGCACTGGTAGTTGCAACAACATTTGCACATGGTACTGGTACTTGCAACAACATTTGCACATGGTACTGGTACTTGCAACAACATTTGCACATGGCACTCGTACCTGCAACAACATTTGCACATGGTACTGGTACTTGCAACAACATTTGCACATGGTACTGGTACTTGCAACAACATTTGCACATGGTACTGGTACTTGCAACAACATTTGCACATGGTACTGGTACTTGCAACAACATTTGCACATGGTACTGGTACTTGCAACAACATTTGCACATGGTACTGGTACTTGCAACAACATTTGCACATGGTACTGGTACTTGCAACAACATTTGCACATGGTACTGGTACTTGCAACAACATTTGCACATGGTACTGGTACTTGCAACAACATTTGCACATGGCACTGGTAGTTGCAACAACATTTGCACATGGTACTGGTACTTGCAACAACATTTGCACATGGCACTGGTAGTTGCAACAACATTTGCACATGGTACTGGTACTTGCAACAACATTTGCACATGGCACTGGTAGTTGCAACAACTTTTGCACATAGTACTGGTACTTGCAACAACATTTGCACATGGCACTGGTAGTTGCTACAACATTTGCACATGGTACTGGTACTTGCAACAACATTTGCACATGGCACTGGTAGTTGCAACAACATTTGCACATGGTACTGGTACTTGCAACAACATTTGCACATGGCACTGGTAGTTGCAACAACATTTGCACATGGTACTGGTACTTGCAACAACATTTGCACATGGCATTGGTAGTTGCAGCAACATTTGCACATGGCACTGGTAGTTGCAACAACATTTGCACATGGTACTGGTACTTGCAACAACATTTAATTTAATAAATTTTTGAGATTATTATATTTAATTATAAATCTAATATAAATAATTTAATAATAAATTCAATTTATTTTTATTTCTTCTTATCTTTTCTTACATTCCTAGTATTTTAATATTTTTATTTTATTCCTTTTAAAATAGATATTTAATATTTATATAAGTTTTTTTTTTACAATTTTATTTGTACATACATTGTGTTAAATTAGTTTGTCAACTTGCCTCAATAATGCCCTTTTGGCGCTGAGGCCCAATCAATATTGTAAATGAATTTTGTTCAAATAAAATATACAACTGCGTAAGTAGTTGGAAAAAAAAAAAAAAAAAAAAAAAAAAAAAAATTTGCACATGGCACTGGTAGTTGCAACAACATTTGCACATGGTACTGGTACTTGCAACAACATTTGCACATGGTACTGGTACTTGCAACAACATTTGCACATGGCACTCGTACCTGCAACAACATTTGCACATGGTACTGGTACTTGCAACAACATTTGCACATGGTACTGGTACTTGCAACAACATTTGCACATGGTACTGGTACTTGCAACAACATTTGCACATGGTACTGTCACTTGCAACAACATTTGCACATGGTACTGTCACTTGCAACAACATTTGCACATGGTACTGGTACTTGCAACAACATTTGCACATGGCACTGGTACCTGCAACAACATTTGCACATGGTACTGGTACTTGCAACAACATTTGCACATGGTACTGGTACTTGCAACAACATTTGCACATGGTACTGGTACTTGCAACAACATTTGCACATGGTACTGGTACTTGCAACAACATTTGCACATGGTACTGGTACTTGCAACAACATTTGCACATGGTACTGGTACTTGCAACAACATTTGCACATGGCACTGGTAGTTGCAACAACATTTGCACATGGTACTGGTACTTGCAACAACATTTGCACATGGTACTGGTACTTGCAACAACATTTGCACATGGTACTGGTACTTGCAACAGCATTTGCACATGGTACTGGTACTTGCAACAACATTTGCACATGGTACTGGTACTTGCAACAACATTTGCACATGGTACTGGTACTTGCAACATAATTTGCACATGGTACTGGTACTTGCAACAGCATTTGCACATGGTACTGGTACTTGCAACAACATTTGCACATGGTACTGGTACTTGCAACAACATTTGCACATGGTACTGGTACTTGCAACAACATTTGCACATGGTACTGGTACTTGCAACAACATTTGCACATGGTACTGGCACTTGCAACAACATTTGCACATGGTACTGGTACTTGCAACAACATTTGCACATGGCACTGGTACCTGCAACAACATTTGCACATGGTACTGGTACTTGCAACAACATTTGCACATGGTACTGGTACCTGCAACAACATTTGCACATGGCACTGGTACTTGCAACAACATTTCCACATGGTACTGGTACTTGCAACAACATTTGCACATGGTACTGGTACCTGCAACAACATTTGCACATGGTACTGGTACTTGCAACAACATTTGCACATGGTACTAATACTTGCAACAACATTTACACATGGTACTGGTACTTGCAACAACATTTGCACATGGTACTGGTACTTGCAACAACATTTGCACATGGTACTGGTACTTGGAACAACATTTGCACATGGCACTGGTAGTTGCAACAACATTTGCACATGGCACTGGTAGTTGCAACAACATTTGCACATGGTACTGGTACTTGCAACAACATTTACACATGGTACTGGTAATTGCAATAACATTTGCACAGGGTACTGGTACTTGCAACAACATTTGCACATGGTACTGGTACTTGCAACAACATTTGCACATGGTACTGGTACCTGCAACAACATTTGCACATGGTACTGGTAGTTGCAACAACATTTGCACATGGCACTGGTAGTTGCAACAACATTTGCACATGGTACTGGTACTTGCAACAACATTTGCACATGGTACTGGTACCTGCAACAACATTTGCACATGGTACTGGTACTTGCAACAACATTTGCACATGGTACTGGTACTTGCAACAACATTTTTGTATTTTGGATGAAAGAGTTGAAAATTTTAACGCTGTCCTAATAAATATAATGAATACCCTAACCTTTAATAAACGTGTGTACAAGAAACTTATTAATAAATGGTATGATCACGAACTAACACATCTGAATAGAAAAAAATATGAACTCCTTCACATAGCTAAAGGAACAGGTGAATGGACGGAGTATAATGTTACAAAAAAGGCATACAAAAAACTATTAAAAATAAAAAAGAAACAATATTTGGAAAATAAAATCAACTTGGCGTATGCCGATCAAAAACTTATGTGGAAATATTTAAAAGAGACAGTTAACATGATACAAATAAACCAGCCAATAAAGAAAATTTATATAAATAATCGGTGGATGGAAAATGAACATGAACTAGCGGAATCGTTGAACAGCTATTTTATAGATAGTATCACTAAAATCAATAATGAAATTGAGAAAATAGATTTTGAAGAATCGGAAATAAATATATATGGCAACGAATTTAAATTTAAACAAGTAGATACTACAAACATACTAAATATTGTAAAGGCTTTTAAAAACAAGACAGGAGGTAAAAAACTGCTTTCTGAAGGTGTCATAAAAGAGTCAATGAAGTATATGGCATACTTTTTTGCCGGCATTGTAAATGATTGCTTACGGTTTGCTTACGTTCCTGAAATATGGAAGATATCTACAGTTGTACCTATAGAGAAAATTAAAAACACAACGCGTCCAGAAGAGTTGCGACCGATTAATACATTACCATCAGACGAAAAAATTTTAGAGAGCATAGTGAAAGAGCAATTGTTAGAGTACCTAAACCAACATGATGTAATTATTAATCAACAGTCTGGTTTTCGAGCTAAACACTCCTGCGAAACTGCGTTGAATATGGTTGTCGCTGATTGGAAAGATTTGATGGCAGATAAACAAGCAGTAGTAGCAGTTTTCTTAGATTTGAAGCGAGCATTTGAAACTGTGGATAGAAGTATATTGCTGATAAAATTGAAGCAAATCGGTATAAGAGGCCAAGAACTAAAATGGTTTGAAAACTACTTAAGTAATAGAAAACAACGCACGGCAATAGGAAATGTAATATCATCGCCACAGATGGTGGATATTGGTCTGCCACAAGGATCTGTTCTGGCACCATTACTTTTTTTGATTTATATTAACGATATACCGAAATGTTTAAGTAATTGTAAAATTGTTTTGTTTGCTGATGATGCTCTTTTATATATTAGTCATTTCAATCTCATTGATGCTGTAAATTATATTCAAGCTGATTTAAATGAATTATATGTATGGTTATGTAAAAATAAGCTAAAATTAAACTGTGATAAAACTAAGTATATGATATTTAATAGAAATTATGAAGAATGTAATAATATAAGGCTGAAAATTAAGGAGCATGAAATTGAAAGTGTTGATAGAATGAAATATTTAGGCATCATTATTGATAGAAAACTTAAATGGGACAATCATGTTGATTATGCTGAAAGTAACATCGCTAGGAAGATAGGGTTTATGTATCGATCATGTAAATATGTTAGCAAACGGCATAAATTAACTATTTATCGAACGATAATTGAACCTTATTTTGTTTATAGTCCTACAATTCTATTTTCACTTAATAATGCCCAAATGAATAGGTTTCAAATACAACAAAATAAAATTATGAGATTTATTCTGAATAAGGGGTATGATACTCCGGTTGCCGAAATGATTGAGAGTTTGGATTGGCTAAATGTAAAACAATTAATAACATACCACACATTGAAATTTATTAACAAATTAAGGTTAGGTCAATTACCAAGTTACTTATATGAAAGAATTCAGTATAACTTTGAGGTACATGATTATAATACTAGAAATAGGAATAATATGAGACTGCCGAGAATTAAGTCTGATCTTCAAAGGAAAAGTGTATTTTTTGAAGGGTTCAAAATGTTTAATGAGTTACCGGCTGAACTTAAGGAATGTCAGAGTGAAGATATTTTCAAAAGACTATTGAAAATACATTGTAAAACATTATTTATTTTAAATTGATAACTGTTTTTAGTTTTATTATATAATTAATTTATTATGTATAATGTATTATAAGGATAATTTTGTATCTAGGTCTAGGAGACCGTAATAATAATAATAAATAAAAATAAAATAAAAAATAAATAAATTTGCACATGGTACTGGTACTTGCAACAACATTTACACATGGTACTGGTACTTGCAATAACATTTGCACAGGGTACTGGTACTTGCAACAACATTTGCACATGGTACTGGTACTTGCAACAACATTTGCACATGGTACTGGTACTTGCAACAACATTTGTACATGGTACTGGTACTTGCAACAACATTTGCACATGGCACTGGTACCTGGAACAACATTTGCACATGGCACTGGTACCTGGAACAACATTTGCACATGGTACTGGTACTTGCAACAACATTTGCACATGGTACTGGTACTTGCAACAACATTTGCACATGGTACTGGTACTTGCAACAACATTTGCACATGGTACTGGTACTTGCAACAACATTTGCACATGGTACTGTCACTTGCAACAACATTTGCACATGGTACTGTCACTTGCAACAACATTTGCACATGGTACTGGTACTTGCAACAACATTTGCACATGGTACTGGTACTTGCAACAACATTTGCATGTGGTACTGGTACTTGCAACAACATTTGCACATGGTACTGGTACTTGCAACAACATTTGCACATGGTACTGGTACTTGCAACAACATTTGAATGTGGTACTGGTACTTGCAACAACATTTGCACATGGCACTGGTAGTTGCAACAACATTTGCACATGGTACTGGTACTTGCAACAACATTTGCACATGGTACTGGTACTTGCAACAGCATTTGCACATGGTACTGGTACTTGCAACAACATTTGCACATGGTACTGGTACTTGCAACAACATTTGCACATGGTACTGGTACTTGCAACAACATTTGCACATGGTACTGGTACTTGCAACCACATTTGCACATGGTACTGGTACTTGCAACAACATTTGCACATGGTACTGGTACTTGCAACAACATTTGCACATGGTACTGGTACTTGCAACAACATTTGCACATGGTACTGGTACTTATAACAACATTTGCACATGGTACTGGTACTTGCAACAACATTTGCACATGGTACTGGTACTTGTAACAACATTTGCACATGGTACTGGTACTTGCAACAACATTTGCACATGGTACTGGTACTTGCAACAATATTTGCACATGGTACTGTCACTTGCAACAACATTTGCACATGGTACTGGTACTTGCAACAACATTTGCACATGGTACTGGTACATTCAACAACATTTGCACATGGTACTGATACTTGCAACAACATTTGCACATGGTACTGGTACTTGCAACAACATTTGCACATGGTACTGGTACTTGCAACAACATTTGCACATGGTACTGGTACTTGCAACAACATTTGCACATGGTACTGGTACTTGCAACAACATTTGCACATGGTACTGGTACATGCAACAACATTTGCACATGGTACTGGTACTTGCAACAACATTTGCACATGGTACTGTCACTTGCAACAACATTTGCACATGGTACTGGTACTTGCAACAACATTTGCACATGGTACTGGTACTTGCAACAACATTTGCACATGGTACTGGTACTTGCAACAACATTTGCACATGGTACTGGTACTTGCAACAACATTTGCACATGGTACTGGTACTTGCAACAACATTTGCACATGGTACTGGTACTTGCAATAACATTTGCGCATGGTACTGGTACTTGCAACAACATTTGCACATGGTACTGGTACTTGCAACAACATTTGCACATGGTACTGGTACTTGCAACAACATTTGCACATGGTACTGGTACTTGCAACAACATTTACACATGGTACTGGTACTTGCAACAACATTTACACATGGTACTGGTACTTGCAACAACATTTGCACATGGTACTGGTACTTGCAACAACATTTGCGCATGGTACTGGTACTTGCAACAACATTTGCACATGGTACTGGTACTTGCAACAACATTTGCACATGGTACTGGTACTTGCAACAACATTTGCACATGGTACTGGTACTTGCAACAACATTTGCACATGGTACTGGTACTTGCAACAACATTTGCACATGGTACTGGTACTTGCAACAACATTTGCACATGGTACTGGTACCTGCAACAACATTTGCACATGGCACTGGTACTTGCAACAACATTTCCAAATGGTACTGGTACTTGCAACAACATTTTCACATGGTACTGGTACCTGCAACAACATTTGCACATGGTACTGGTACTTGCAACAACATTTGCACATGGTACTAATACTTGCAACAACATTTACACATGGTACTGGTACTTGCAACAACATTTGCACATGGTACTAGTACTTGCAACAACATTTGCACATGGTACTGGTACTTGCAACAACATTTGCACATGGTACTGGTACTTGCAACAACATTTGCACATGGTACTGGTACTTGCAACAACATTTGCACATGGTAGTGGTACTTGCAACAACATTTGCACATGGTACTGGTACTTGCAACAACATTTGCACATGGTACTGGTACTTGCAACAACATTTGCACATGGTACTGGTACTTGCAACAACATTTGCACATGGTACTGGTACTTGCAATAACATTTGCACATGGTACTGGTACTTGCAACAACATTTGCACATGGTACTGGTACTTGCAACAAC
This sequence comes from Sarcophaga carnaria, assembly GCA_958299815.1. Classification (NCBI taxonomy): domain Eukaryota; kingdom Metazoa; phylum Arthropoda; class Insecta; order Diptera; family Sarcophagidae; genus Sarcophaga; species Sarcophaga carnaria. The sequence continues at coordinate 13,065,709 of OY283153.1, forward strand.
ATTTGCACATGGTACTGGTACTTGCAACAACATTTGCACATGGCACTGGTAGTTGCAACAACATTTGCACATGGTACTGGTACTTGCAACAACATTTGCACATGGCACTGGTAGTTGCAACAACATTTGCACATGGTACTGGTACTTGCAACAACATTTGCACATGGCACTGGTAGTTGCAACAACATTTTCACATGGTACTGGTACTTGTAACAACATTTGCACATGGTACTGGTACTTGCAACAACATTTGCACATGGTACTGGTACTTGCAACAACATTTGCACATGGTACTGGTACTTGCAACAACATTTGCACATGGTACTGGTACTTGCAACAACATTTGCACATGGTACTGGTACTTGCAACAACATTTGCACATGGTACTGGTACCTGCAACAACATTTGCACATAGTACTGGTACTTGCAACAACATTTGCACATGGTACTGGTACTTGCAACAACATTTGCACATGGTACTGGTACTTGCAACAACATTTACACATGGTACTGGTACTTGCAACAACATTTGCACATGGTACTGGTACTTGCAACAACATTTGCACATGGTACTGGTACTTGCAACAACATTTGCACATGGTACTGGTACTTGCAACAACATTTGCACATGGTACTGGTACTTGCAACAACATTTGCACATGGTACTGGTACTTGCAACAACATTTGCACATGGTACTGGTACTTGCAACAACATTTGCACATGGTACTGGTACCTGCAACAACATTTGCACATGGCACTGGTACTTGCAACAACATTTCCAAATGGTACTGGTACTTGCAACAACATTTGCACATGGTACTGGTACCTGCAACAACATTTGCACATGGTACTGGTACTTGCAACAACATTTGCACATGGTACTAATACTTGCAACAACATTTACACATGGTACTGGTACTTGCAACAACATTTGCACATGGTACTAGTACTTGCAACAACATTTGCACATGGTACTGGTACTTGCAACAACATTTGCACATGGTACTGGTACTTGCAACAACATTTGCACATGGTACTGGTACTTGCAACAACATTTGCACATGGTAGTGGTACTTGCAACAACATTTGCACATGGTACTGGTACTTGCAACAACATTTGCACATGGTACTGGTACTTGCAACAACATTTGCACATGGTACTGGTACTTGCAACAACATTTGCACATGGTACTGGTACTTGCAATAACATTTGCACATGGTACTGGTACTTGCAACAACATTTGCACATGGTACTGGTACTTGCAACAACATTTGCACATGGTACTGGTACTTGCAACAACATTTGCACATGGCACTGGTAGTTGCAACAACATTTGCACATGGTACTGGTACTTGCAACAACATTTGCACATGGCACTGGTAGTTGCAACAACATTTGCACATGGTACTGGTACTTGCAACAACATTTGCACATGGCACTGGTAGTTGCAACAACATTTTCACATGGTACTGGTACTTGTAACAACATTTGCACATGGTACTGGTACTTGCAACAACATTTGCACATGGTACTGGTACTTGCAACAACATTTGCACATGGTACTGGTACTTGCAACAACATTTGCACATGGTACTGGTACTTGCAACAACATTTGCACATGGTACTGGTACTTGCAACAACATTTGCACATGGTACTGGTACTTGCAACAACATTTGCACATGGTACTGGTACTTGCAACAACATTTGCACATGGTACTGGTACTTGCAACAACATTTGCACATGGTACTGGTACCTGCAACAACATTTGCACATGGCACTGGTACTTGCAACAACATTTCCAAATGGTACTGGTACTTGCAACAACATTTTCACATGGTACTGGTACCTGCAACAACATTTGCACATGGTACTGGTACTTGCAACAACATTTGCACATGGTACTAATACTTGCAACAACATTTACACATGGTACTGGTACTTGCAACAACATTTGCACATGGTACTAGTACTTGCAACAACATTTGCACATGGTACTGGTACTTGCAACAACATTTGCACATGGTACTGGTACTTGCAACAACATTTGCACATGGTACTGGTACTTGCAACAACATTTGCACATGGTACTGGTACTTGCAACAACATTTGCACATGGTACTGGTACTTGCAACAACATTTGCACATGGTACTGGTACTTGCAACAACATTTGCACATGGTACTGGTACTTGCAACAACGTTTGCACATGGTACTGGTACTTGCAACAACATTTGCACATGGTACTGGTACTTGCAACAACATTTGCACATGGTACTGGTACTTGCAACAACATTTGCACATGGTACTGGTACTTGCAACAACATTTGCACATGGTACTGGTACTTGCAACAACATTTGCACATGGTACTGGTACTTGCAACAACATTTACACATGGTACTGGTACTTGCAACAACATTTAGACATGGTACTGGTACTTGCAACAACATTTGCACATGGTACTGGTACTTGCAACAACATTTGCACATGGTACTGGTACTTGCAACAACATTTGCACATGGTACTGGTACTTGCAACAACATTTGCACATGGTACTGGTACTTGCAACAACATTTGCACATGGTACTGGTACTTGCAACAACATTTGCACATGGTACTGGTACTTGCAACAACATTTGCACATGGTACTGGTACTTGCAACAACATTTGCACATGGTACTGGTACTTGCAACAACATTTGCACATGGTACTGGTACTTGCAACAACATTTACACATGGTACTGGTACTTGCAACAACATTTGCACATGGTACTGGTACTTGCAACAACATTTGCACATGGTACTGGTACTTGCAACAACATTTGCACATGGTACTGGTACTTGCAACAACATTTGCACATGGTACTGGTACTTGCAACAACATTTGCACATGGTACTGGTACTTGCAACAACATTTGCACATGGTACTGGTACTTGCAACAACATTTGCACATGGTACTGGTACCTGCAACAACATTTGCACATGGCACTGGTACTTGCAACAACATTTCCAAATGGTACTGGTACTTGCAACAACATTTTCACATGGTACTGGTACCTGCAACAACATTTGCACATGGTACTGGTACTTGCAACAACATTTGCACATGGTACTAATACTTGCAACAACATTTACACATGGTACTGGTACTTGCAACAACATTTGCACATGGTACTAGTACTTGCAACAACATTTGCACATGGTACTGGTACTTGCAACAACATTTGCACATGGTACTGGTACCTGCAACAACATTTGCACATGGTACTGGTACTTGCAACAACATTTGCACATGGTACTGGTACCTGCAACAACATTTGCACATGGTACTGGTACTTGCAACAACATTTGCACATGGTACTGGTACTTGCAACAACATTTGCACATGGTACTGGTACTTGCAACAACATTTGCACATGGTACTGGTACTTGCAACAACATTTGCACATGGTACTGGTACTCGCAACAACATTTGCACATGGTACTGGTACTTGCAACAACATTTACACATGGTACTGGTACTTGCAACAACATTTGCACATGGTACTGGTACTTGCAACAACATTTGCACATGGTACTGGTACTTGCAACAACATTTGCACATGGTACTGGTACTTGCAACAACATTTGCACATGGTACTGGTACTTGCAACAACATTTGCACATTTTACTGGTACTTGCAACAACATTTGCACATGGTACTGGTACTTGCAACAACATTTGCACATGGTACTGGTACTTGCAACACCATTTGCACATGGTACTGGTACCTGCAACAACATTTGCACATGGCACTGGTACTTGCAACAACATTTCCAAATGGTACTGGTACTTGCAACAACATTTTCACATGGTACTGGTACCTGCAACAACATTTGCACATGGTACTGGTACTTGCAACAACATTTGCACATGGTACTAATACTTGCAACAACATTTACACATGGTACTGGTACTTGCAACAACATTTGCACATGGTACTAGTACTTGCAACAACATTTGCACATGGTACTGGTACTTGCAACAACATTTGCACATGGTACTGGTACCTGCAACAACATTTGCACATGGTACTGGTACTTGCAACAACATTTGCACATGGTACTGGTACCTGCAACAACATTTGCACATGGTACTGGTACTTGCAACAACATTTGCACATGGTACTGGTACTTGCAACAACATTTGCACATGGTACTGGTACCTGCAACAACATTTGCACATGGTACTGGTACTTGCAACAACATTTGCACATGGGACTGGTACTTGCAACAACATTTGCACATGGTACTGGTACTTGCAACAGCATTTGCACATGGTACTGGTACTTGCAACAACATTTGCACATGGTACTGGTACTTGCAACAACATTTGCACATGGTACTGGTACTTGCAACAACATTTGCATGTGGTACTGGTACTTGCAACAACGTTTGCACATGGCACTGGTAGTTGCAACAACATTTGCACATGGTACTGGTACTTGCAACAACATTTGCACATGGTACTGGTACTTGCAACAACATTTGCACATGGTACTGGTACTTGCAACAACATTTGCACATGGTACTGGTACTTGCAATAACATTTGCACATGGTACTGGTACTTGCAACAACATTTGCACATGGTACTGGTACTTGCAACAACATTTTCACATGGTACTGGTACTTGCAAGAACATTTGCACATGGTACTGGTAGTTGCAACAACATTTGCACATGGTACTGGTACTTGCAACAACATTTGCACATGGTACTGGTAGTTGCAACAACATTTGCACATGGCACTGGTAGTTGCAACAACATTTTCACATGGTACTGGTGTAACGTATTTATTTTATTTGTTTAATAAAGTGCACTCAAGGAGCACTTCTAAATAAAAGACCAATAATTTTAACTAAGTGCAGTTGAACCGCACTATTTTGTTAAGTTTTATTGATTGACTTCTTGAGGGAAAATGTCCCTTCTTTTATACTAAATTTTGGCTGATTTGACAATTTCAAATCAAACCCTTAATTCTAATACAATTTTGTATTGACTTAATACTATAACATATGTTTGTGTGTACATTATATGTTTAACTATATTATATTGGTTTGTGTGTGTAATAATTATGGGACAAGTGGATGTTATATGACACGCGCCTATTATCCACAATAATTCCCACGGTGAAGTGTAAAGAGAGTCACACACGATCACCAGCAATGTCATACAACAACAATACACATACTACATATTATATGCAAACCAATGCAGTCAGCGGCCTGACAACAAAGTGTCAAATGATCGTTGCATGTGCGCGACGGTCAATAACATTAAGTCAAGTGGTCGCTGCTCATATGCAATTGGATATTCTTTTGTTTATGCATATGAAATGTTGTGCCAGTATTGACAACTGTAAAATCATGCTACACCTCCACCCTTTACAAGAATGTTCATATAACTTTTGTTCTATGGACATTCTTTTACACAACACAGTACAATGATTTTACGTCTATTTCAAATTATATTTTATTAGTGAACTTAAAATGTAAAGTATTTATTTAAATTACTAATAATGTTTTACATATTAATCTTAATTTAACATAATCCAATCTTAATATTATTTCTTATTTAATTTTAATATTTATATTGTTTTTTATAAATGTTTAGTGATAAGTTTACTTATGTAGTTAAAAAATCTTATCTTAAAGATTATTATTTCACTTTTCTGGCCAGTTTAGTGTTATAAATAAGACTTATTTGTTATATAGCTTAAGTCTATTTTTATGAACTACTTGCTCTTTATTATTTTTCTTATCAACTATAGTTACATTATTTCTTAAATCTATATTTTTAATTTTGTATGGACCTTTATATGATTCCTCTAGTTTATGTCCTGTATTATTCCTAAGTAAAACTAAATCTCCTATGTTAAAATTATAATCTAATATATCTCTATCATAGTTATCCTTCTGTTTGATTTTATTTATTTCTAATAAATGTTTTGCTCTCTTAAGTGCAAGTTCTAATCTAAATTTTGCCTCTTTGGCATAATCGTCAATATTGTATAGTGGAGTAACTGTGTCTACCTCATTGAAATCTTTGAAACTGTTTGGTACTTTGCTAAAAACCAATTCAAAAGGACAATAATTATGTACAGTTGATGGTGTTGTATTAAAACAATATGTGAAATACCTAATCCATTCATCCCAGTCATCTTTTTCTACAGATATGTAAGAACGTACGTATTCATTAAAAGTTCTGTGACTTCTTTCTATTGTACCTAAGGTCTGGTGATGATGTGCTGTTGATGTTAGTTTCTCGATTTTCAACAAAGTGCACAATTCGTTTAATATAGAATTCTTATATTCTGTACCCATGTCCGAAATGAACGTCTTCATTGGGCCATAGGTAAGTACAAAATTTTCGAATATCGCTTTTGCGATCGTCTTAGCCGATTTATTTGGTATAGGTATTGTTACCAGGTATTTAGTTAAGTCGCATATTAATGTGATTGCGTACTCATTTCCATGTATTGATCTTGGAAATGGTCCAATTGTGTCTACATACACTGTATCAAACGGTTTGTTAGGTGTTTCTGTTATTATCATCGGGCCTTTAACGTGCTTGGTAGTTTTCGTTATTTGACATTTGTGACATGCTTTTACATATTTGGCTATGTCCTTTGTCATATTTTTCCAGTAGTAGTATCTTTTTATTTTTTCTGCGGTTCTATATATGCCGCAATGACCCCCTTCGATAGGGTCATCATGATATTTCAGCATGACTTCTAGAATTTCCTTAGAATTCTTTATATCAAGTATCTTTATTTCATTTAAAAGCGCTATTTTAATTCTATTTAGTACCTTATTGCCCATATTTCTAAATTCATACTTTGAGACAAATTCGAAAATTTTCTCACTAGGTGCTACTTGTAGCTTATTGATATTTAATTTACTGGCCGCTTTCTCGAGCCTAGAGAAAAATTGTCCTAAGTCAAATTCCTCTTTAGTAAATATATCATTTATATTTATGCTAGCTAATATTGATTTTCCCTTCTTTATATAGCATTTATTGGGATAAATCTTTAATTTGTAATACTTTCTGACGTCACTATTCTTAATTGGTACATATATTTTGGGCTCATTCAATACATCTGTTTTATTTGCTCTATGCTGATTATTTATCCTACTACTGTCTTTTTGCTTAGTCACTGATCTTGTCGTGACTCTCAACACGCGTGATACCTTTCTATTCATTTCCTTAAAATCTTCTATAGTAATTCGCGATAACGCATCCGCGATATAATTGTCCTTCCCCCTAAGGTATTCAACTGTAAAATCATATTCTTCCAGATCCAGTCTCATTCTCGTTAATTTGGAACTTGGGTTTTTCATTGAGAACAGATAAGAAAGAGGTCTATGGTCAGTACGAACTAAAAAGTGTGTTCCATAGATATATGGCCTGAAATGTGTGATAGCCCAGTATATGGCAGTTAATTCCTGTTCAATGGTTGATTTATTACTTTCACCCTTTGTAAATGTCTTTGAAGCGTAAGCTATAGGAAGTTGTTTACCCTGATGTTCTTGAGTTAAAACAGCACCGCATGCATGCTTGCTTGCGTCCGTTGTTATACAAAATTCCTTAGTGAAGTCGGGGTACTGAAGCAATGTTGGACTAATTAATGCTTTCTTTAAGTATTTAAATGCAAATTCGCAATCTTCTGTCCATTCGAATGGCACCCCTTTTCTGGACAATCGTGTAAGATGTCTAGAGTATTCCGAAAAATTTTTGATAAACCTTCGGTAATAATTACAAAAAGCGATGAACCTTTTTGCGCTATCCGCGTCCTTGGGTGTCGGATAGTTTTCGATTATCGAGTATTTACTATCATCTGGTAGTATTCCCTTATCAGTACACTTATGTCCAAGGTAGGTTACATCTCTCATAAAGAATGAACACTTTTCAGGGTTTAGCTTAAGATTGTATTTACGACAGAGATTAAAAACATCCTTCAAATTTGAAAGCATATGCTTTTCTGAGCATCCCAATACGACCAAGTCATCCATATATAGAAATGCTTGATCCGGCTTCAGACCACTGAAAGCAATTGTCATCATTCTTTGGAAGGAATTTGGTGCTATCTTTAAGCCGTAGGGTAGTCTAGTAAATCTGTAGGAACCATTGCTCGTAGAGAATGATGTCAAATCTCTGGAGTTTTTCTCTAATCCTATCTGGTGAAATCCCGACATCAAGTCTAAACAAGAAAAATACTTTGCTCTGCCAAGTTGGTCTAGAATATCATCAATTCTAGGCAATGGGAATTTATCCGATAACAATTTTTTATTTATTTGCCTGTAGTCTATCACAAGTCGCCATCTTTTCTCATCCGAACCTGGAAGTGATTTCTTTGGAACCAATAAAATTGGACTATTGTATTCCGAAAATGATGGTTCAACTATTTTATCATCTATCAGTTTTCTAACCTGTTTGTTAATTTCATCCTTATGCGAATGTGGTATACGATAGTTTTTTATGTATACCGGCTGTTTGTCATTCAATCTCAACTTTTGCTCATAGAAATTGTTAGTAGATATTGTTTCCGTTTCCAAACCAAAAATGTCACTATATTCTTTGCAAATTTTCGTTAGTGTTGGTTCAAATTGTTCTGGGAAGTTTTTCTTTAAAATATCCATAACCTTTGATTGTCTATTTTCATTTTTGTTCAACCTTTGTGTAATTACATTATAGTTAGAGATGTTTTCGGTTTTAATGCTATTCTGTTTGATTGAAATTATACTGTCATTAGTATTTAAAAAACAAATAAAAGCTTTGTTGGATTTAACTAGAATATTTGGTATAAAAACCCCTGTTGTTACTTCCTGATTTGGTATCAATATTTCATTTTTAAGATTCTCAAATTTAATTTGTCTTATTACTTCTGACCTTGGTGGTAGTGTTATCTCATTATAATTATTTGTTATTGGTATGTCTATTGTATGTTGCAGATTAGAGGGTCTTAGAACAAGATAGTCATGTTCTTCATTGAAATCCAATAAACAATTATATCTTTTTAAGAAGTCTAAACCAATAATTCCATCACAAGGTATGGGAAAATTGTTCTGAACCACCTGAAAGTAATGTGGTATTAAAAAGTTTTTAAATTTCATTTCCAAGAATATTTTTCCTATGGATTTCAGGTATCCCTGTCCTATACCAGTTATTGTTGTAGTAATGTTTTTATTTATTTGTTGGGGTTTGAAAAAATTATTTTTTACGATTGAAATATCTGCTCCTGTGTCCACCAACAACGTTACTATGTGGTTAGTGTTATTAATTTCCATATGCACAAAAAAACTCAAGTTGAGATTAAGGTTGTATATTTTATTATGTGTTGAGCTTATCTTAGGGGGTTGTCGGAGTTTTCCGAACCGTTTTCGTATGAGTCAGTTGCTCTTACGTAGTTTCCATTTCTACGTCTATTGTTGAAACCTTGCCTATTTCTGTTATTTCCTGGTCTTTGTGGAGGTCTAAAATTGTTATTAATGTTGTTATTGGGAAAATTATTATATTTTCTTCGATACTGATTATTATTTCTTCTGTCAATAGGTCGATTATATTTCCTACCCAAATATAGCAACGCATTTTGCTGGCCAGTTGCTTCTGTGCAACTGTTAACAAATTTAGTAATTGCCTCATTCATGTTGTTGAATTGGCCTGCCTCCATAATAAGTTTTACCCTATCTATGGTACAATTTTTCGTTAATGCCTTAACGGCAACTTGCGTTGAATACTTGTTTGCTAATTCACATGACAAACCGTCTGATATATATGCGCTTTCCAATGATTTTGTTAAGTTTTCTATTTCACTGCAGTAATTGTTTGCAGTTTTATTATTTTGTCTAGTATTCATAATTTTAGCTGTCAGTACTTCTACCGACTCGCCCTTGACCGTAGCTCGCAATTTACTGATTATTTCCAATATTGTACCTTCATTTTCAATCAGATTCCTAGCGGTTCCTTTTAATTTAGTCTTTATTAAAGACACTGCTATCGCTTCATTGTCACCTTTAATTGTATTCAGCAATTGCAAGGAGTCTATAAATGCTCTCAGGTTTTCTGACCTGCCATCAAAGTCGATTACGAGCTTTGATGCTGTGTTTAGAAATTCTACTATTGTCTGGGTCATGTTTGTTGAAATTATTTCAGGTTTTGTTTCCTGATTATACAATAGAACCAATGTTTCGTTAGATTTTTGGTCTGTCGTTAGTTTATAAGATACTTCCTCATGGAATGTGGTTGGTAATTCAATATATAAACCTTTTTTTGATAAAATGCTTATTAGCCTACTCCTTACATCAGAAAAGAAACATTCGGCTGCTGCTTTGTGGGCTGTTGTAAGCTTACTGAAATTTACATTAACAACTACTCTGATTCTTTCGAATCTGTCAAACAAAGTCCTCAGATGCTTTACTACCGTTTCGTCCTTTATATTTCTTTCTAAATTTAAACATTTATATGATTTGTCAAAATCGTCTTTTAACAGTCTTAACCTTTTAATTATTTCCTGCCAGTCCATTTAGATCTTGTCCAATTCATTGGCTCTACTTGAATATCTCTTTCTAAGTCTTCTAGTATGCATACTGTATACCTTTAATACAAAATTTAATCCTAACAAAATTGTTACTATAATCAAACAAATTTCAATCTTATCTAAGTTTATTTTATTTTGAAGTACTTCTACCTCATTTATAACATTGGCCGTTGGCCTATCTAACTTAGTTTGTGTCTTGCACATATTCAAAGAAAAAGGAAGAGAAAAGAAATTATTAAATTTTAAAATGTCTTAACATTCTAATTGTTTCTTCTTCTATGGAATTTTTATTAATTACGTCCTCCATAGTTGGAGCTCTATTCATTCCTATTGACTTCCAATATTTGGTCAACCATACCAAATATTCTTCACTTGAAATTTTTGTTTTTATTTGTGGACTATCCACAATGGGATTTTTAGGCCTAATTTTTACCCTATTCATACTAGAGGTATCCAATTTATTTTATTTGCTTTATATGTATTTTATTTAATTTTAATTTTATTTTATTTTAATTTAATTTTTAATTTAATACCATATTGAATTTACTTAAATATATACTGTTATTTATATATATATATACTTTTTTTTTTTTTTATTTCTAAGTTGCCTCGAGCGGTTTACGCTTATAGGCCCTGCCAGTGCAACCCTTGAGGAGCACGTTGGTTTAAAATTGAGAAGATTTTATGTTAATTTTTTATATATTTTTTTTTTCATCTAATAATAATTTTACCAATCTTTCCACGTTGTCAATTCTTTTCCAAATTGTGCTGGCTTCCTCCCAGGATGGTGGTGGCTGAGAGTGGACTAGTCTCAGAAGATTCGCCTTCTCCCTTTTTAATTTTTGAATTCTTCCTCCTCGTCTTTTCTTTTTATTCACGACTGGTATTTTTGGCTCCGGAGGGTTGTGTTGTTTCCTGTTCCTTGCCCAGTATTCGTCGATTGATAATGGTTTCGGTCCTTCCGTTGTTTTAGGTGGGGTCATTGTCCTTTGGACCCACTGTCTATCGGCCAGACAGTTTCTTCCTTCTATTGCAGCTGGTGGCTATTTTGGCTGTGCCACCAGGCTCTTGTTGTTTATTATTTCCGTGTGTGCTAGATAAAATCTGTAGCACTACAGGATTTATTTATTTTGGACGCAGGACTTTTGTCCGTGAGCACTCCAAGATTTTTGTGTTATATTATTGTCTGAGTGCTAGCTGTTGTAGCACTTCAGAGTTTGGCAGGATCACTGTTATATTCTAGGTGCAATAACTGGAGCACTTCTAGAATAGTGGCAGAATCGCCATGTAACGTATTTATTTTATTTGTTTAATAAAGTGCACTCAAGGAGCACTTCTAAATAAAAGACCAATAATTTTAACTAAGTGCAGTTGAACCGCACTATTTTGTTAAGTTTTATTGATTGACTTCTTGAGGGAAAATGTCCCTTCTTTTATACTAAATTTTGGCTGATTTGACAATTTCAAATCAAACCCTTAATTCTAATACAATTTTGTATTGACTTAATACTATAACATATGTTTGTGTGTACATTATATGTTTAACTATATTATATTGGTTTGTGTGTGTAATAATTATGGGACAAGTGGATGTTATATGACACGCGCCTATTATCCACAATAATTCCCACGGTGAAGTGTAAAGAGAGTCACACACGATCACCAGCAATGCCATACAACAACAACACACATACTACATATTATATGCAAACCAATGCAGTCAGCGGCCTGACAACAAAGTGTCAAATGATCGTTGCATGTGCGCGACGGTCAATAACATTAAGTCAAGTGGTCGCTGCTCATATGCAATTGGATATTCTTTTGTTTATGCATATGAAATGTTGTGCCAGTATTGACAACTGTAAAATCATGCTACACTGGTACTTGCAACAACATTTTCACATGGTACTGGTACTTGCAACAACATTTGCACATGGTACTGGTAGTTGCAACAACATTTGCACATGGTACTGGTACTTGCAACAACATTTTCACATGGTACTGGTACTTGCAACAACATTTGCACATGGTACTGGTAGTTGCAACAACATTTGCACATGGTACTGGTACTTGCAACAACATTTGCACATGGTACTGGTACTTGCAACAACATTTGCACATGGTACTGGTACTTGCAACAACATTTGCACATGGTACTGGTACTTGCAACATCATTTGCACATGGTACTGGTACTTGCAACAACATTTGCACATGGTACTGGTACTTGCAACAACATTTGCACATGGTACTGGTACTTGCAACAACATTTGCACATGGTACTGGTACTTGTAACAACATTTGCACATGGTACTGGTACTTGCAACAACATTTGCACATGGTACTGGTACTTGCAACAACATTTGCACATGGTACTGGTACTTGCAACAACATTTGCACATGGTACTGGTACTTGCAACAACATTTGCACATGGTACTGGTACTTGCAACAACATTTGCACATGGTACTGGTACTTGCAACAACATTTGCACATGGTACTGGTACTTGCAACAACATTTGCACATGGTACTGGTACTTGCAACAACATTTACACATGGTACTGGTACTTGCAACAACATTTGCACATGGTACTGGTACTTGCAACAACATTTGCACATGGCACTGGTAGTTGCAACAACATTTGCACATGGTACTGGTACTTGCAACAACATTTGCACATGGTACTGGTACTTGCAACAACATTTGCACATGGTACTGGTACTTGCAACAACATTTGCACATGGTACTGGTACTTGCAACAACATTTGCACATGGTACTGGTACTTGCAACAACATTTGCACATGGTACTGGTACTTGCAACAACATTTGCACATGGTACTGGTACTTGCAACAACATTTGCACATGGTACTGGTACTTGCAACAACATTTGCACATGGTACTGGTACTTGCAACAACATTTGCACATGGTACTGTCACTTGCAACAACATTTGCACATGGTACTGGTACTTGCAACAACATTTGCAGATGGTACTGGTACTTGCAACAACATTTGCACATGGTACTGGTACTTGCAACAACATTTGCACATGGTACTGGTACTTGCAACAGCATTTGCACATGGTACTGGTACTTGCAACAACATTTGCACATGGTACTGGTACTTGCAACAACATTTGCACATGGTACTGGTACTTGCAACAACATTTGCACATGGTACTGGTACTTGCAACAACATTTGCATGTGGTACTGATACTTGCAACAACATTTGCACATGGCACTGGTAGTTGCAACAACATTTGCACATGGTACTGGTACTTGCAACAACATTTGCACATGGTACTGGTACTTGCAACAACATTTGCACATGGTACTGGTACTTGCAACAACATTTGCACATGGCACTGGTAGTTGCAACAACATTTGCACATGGTACTGGTACTTGCAACAACATTTGCACATGGCACTGGTAGTTGCAACAACATTTGCACATGGTACTGGTACTTGCAACAACATTTTCACATGGTACTGGTACTTGCAACAACATTTGCACATGGCACTGGTACTTGCAACAACATTTGAACATGGTACTGGTACTTGCAACAACATTTGCACATGGCACTGGTAGTTGCAACAACATTTGCACATGGTACTGGTACTTGCAACAACATTTGCACATGGTACTGGTACTTGCAACAACATTTGCACATGGTACTGGTACTTGCAACAACATTTGCACATGGTACTGGTACTTGCAACAACATTTGCACATGGTATTGGTACTTGCAACAACATTTGCACATGGTACTGGTACTTGCAACAACATTTGCACATGGTACTGGTACTTGCAACAACATTTGCACATGGTACTGGTACTTGCAACAACATTTGCACATGGTACTGGTACTTGCAACAACATTTGCATATGGTACTGGTACTTGCAACAACATTTGCACATGGTAGTGGTACTTGCAACAACATTTGCACATGGTACTGGTACTTGCAACAACATTTGCACATGGTACTGGTACTTGCAACAACATTTGCACATGGTACTGGTACTTGCAACAACATTTGCACATGGTACTGGTACTTGCAACATCATTTGCACATGGTACTGGTACTTGCAACAACATTTGCACATGGTACTGGTACTTGCAACAACATTTTCACATGGACTGGTACTTGCAACAACATTTGCACATGGTACTGGTACTTGCAACAACATTTGTACATGGTACTGGTACTTGCAACAACATTTGCACATGGTACTGGTACTTGCAACAACATTTGCACATGGTACTGATACTTGCAACAACATTTGCACATGGTACTGGTACTTGCAACAACATTTGCACATGGTACTGGTACTTGCAACAACATTTGCACATGGTACTGGTACTTGCAACAACATTTGCACATGGTACTGGTACTTGCAACAACATTTGCACATGGTACTGGTACTTGCAACAACATTTGCATGTGGTACTGGTACTTGCAACAACATTTGCACATGGCACTGGTAGTTGCAACAACATTTGCACATGGTACTGGTACTTGCAACAACATTTGCACATGGTACTGGTACTTGCAACAACATTTGCACATGGTACTGGTACTTGCAACAACATTTGCACATGGTACTGGTACTTGCAACAACATTTGCACATGGTACTGGTACTTGCAACAACATTTACACATGGTACTGGTACTTGCAACAACATTTGCACATGGTACTGGTACTTGCAACAACATTTGCACATGGTACTGGTACTTGCAACAACATTTGCACATGGTACTGGTACTTGCAACAACATTTGCACATGGTACTGGTACTTGCAACAACATTTGCATGTGGTACTGGTACTTCCAACAACATTTGCACATGGCACTGGTAGTTGCAACAACATTTGCACATGGTACTGGTACTTGCAACAACATTTGCACATGGTACTGGTACTTGCAACAACATTTGCACATGGTACTGGTACTTGCAACAACATTTGCACATGGTACTGGTACTTGCAACAACATTTGCACATGGTACTGGTACTTGCAACAACATTTGCACATGGTACTGTCACTTGCAACAACATTTGCACATGGTACTGGTACTTGCAACAGCATTTGCACATGGTACTGGTACTTGCAACAACATTTGCACATGGTACTGGTACTTGCAACAACATTTGCACATGGTACTGGTACTTGCAACAACATTTGCATGTGGTACTGGTACTTGCAACAACATTTGCACATGGCACTGGTAGTTGCAACAATATTTGCACATGGTACTGGTACTTGCAACAACATTTGCACATGGTACTGGTACTTGCAACAACATTTGCACATGGTACTGGTACTTGCAATAACATTTGCACATGGTACTGGTACTTGCAACAACATTTGCACATGGTACTGGTACTTGCAACAACATTTGCACATGGTACTGGTACTTGCAACAACATTTGCACATGGTACTGGTACTTGCAACAACATTTGCACATGGCACTGGTAGTTGCAACAATTTTTGCACATGGTACTGGTACTTGCAACAACATTTGCACATGGTACTGGTACTTGCAACAACATTTGCACATGGCACTGGTAGTTGCAACAACATTTGAACATGGTACTGGTACTTGCAACAACATTTGCACATGGCACTGGTAGTTGCAACAACATTTGCACATGGTACTGGTACTTGCAACAACATTTGCACATGGTACTGGTACTTGCAACAACATTTGCACATGGTACTGGTACTTGCAACAACATTTGCACATGGTACTGGTACTTGCAACAACATTTGCACATGGTACTGGTACTTGCAACAACATTTGCACATGGTACTGGTACTTGCAACAACATTTGCACATGGTACTGGTACTTGCAACAACATTTGCACATGGTACTGGTACTTGCAACAACATTTGCACATGGTACTGGTACTTGCAACAACATTTGCACATGGTACTGGTACTTGCAACAACATTTGCACATGGTACTGGTACTTGCAACAACATTTGCACATGGTACTGGTACTTGCAACAACATTTGCACATGGTACTAGTACTTGCAACAACATTTGCACATGGTACTGGTACTTGCAACAACATTTGCACATGGTACTGGTACTTGCAACAACATTTTCACATGGTACTGGTACTTGCAACAACATTTGCACATGGTACTGGTACTTGCAACAACATTTGCACATGGTACTGGTACTTGCAACAACATTTGCACGTGGTACTGGTACTTGCAACAACATTTGCACATGGTACTGGTACTTGCAACAACATTTGCACATGGTACTGTCACTTGCAACAACATTTGCACATGGTACTGGTACTTGCAACAACATTTTCACATGGTACTGGTACTTGCAACAACATTTGCACATGGTACTGGTACTTGCAACAACATTTGCACATGGTACTGGTACTTGCAACAGCATTTGCACATGGTACTGTTACTTGCAACAACATTTGCACATGGTACTGGTACTTGCGACAACATTTGCACTTGGTACTGGTACTTGCAACAACATTTGCACATGGTACTGGTACTTGCAACAACATTTGCACATGGTACTGGTACTTGCAACAACATTTGCACATGGTACTGGTACTTGCAACAACATTTTCACATGGTACTGGTACTTGCAACAACATTTGCACATGGTACTGGTACTTGCAACAACATTTGCACATGGTACTGGTACTTGCAACAACATTTGCACATGGTACTGGTACTTGCAACAACATTTGCACATGGTACTGGTACTTGCAACAACATTTGCACATGGTACTGTCACTTGCAACAACATTTGCACATGGTACTGGTACTTGCAACAACATTTTCACATGGTACTGGTACTTGCAACAACATTTGCACATGGTACTGGTACTTGCAACAACATTTGCACATGGTACTGGTACTTGCAACAGCATTTGCACATGGTACTGGTACTTGCAACAACATTTGCACTTGGTACTGGTACTTGCGACAACATTTGCACTTGGTACTGGTACTTGCAACAACATTTGCACATGGTACTGGTACTTGCAACAACATTTGCACATGGTACTGGTACTTGCAACAACATTTGCACATGGTACTGGTACTTGCAACAACATTTGCACATGGTACTGGTACTTGCAACAGCATTTGCACATGGTACTGGTACTTGCAACAACATTTGCACATGGTACTGGTACTTGCAACAACATTTGCACATGGTACTGGTACTTGCAATAACATTTGCACATGGTACTGGTACTTGCAACAACATTTGCACATGGTACTGGTACTTGCAACAACATTTGCACATGGTACTGGTACTTGCAACAACATTTGCACATGGTACTGGTACTTGCAACAACATTTGCACATGGCACTGGTAGTTGCAACAACATTTGCACATGGTACTGCTACTTGCAACAACATTTGCACATGGCACTGGTAGTTCCAACAACATTTGAACATGGTACTGGTACTTGCAACAACATTTGCACATGACACTGGTAGTTGCAACAACATTTGCACATGGTACTGGTACTTGCAACAACATTTGCACATGGTACTGGTACTTGCAACAGCATTTGCACATGGTACTGGTACTTGCAACAACATTTGCACATGGTACTGGTACTTGCAACAACATTTGCACATGGTACTGGTACTTGCAACAACATTTGCACATGGTACTGGTACTTGCAACAACATTTGCACATGGTACTGGTACTTGCAACAACATTTGCATATGGTACTGGTACTTGCAACAACATTTGCACATGGTACTGGTACTTGCAACAACATTTGCACATGGTACTGGTACTTGCAACAACATTTGCACATGGTACTGGTACTTGCAACAACATTTGCACATGGTACTGGTACTTGCAACAACATTTACACATGGTACTGGTACTTGCAACAACATTTGCACATGGTACTGGTACTTGCAACAACATTTGCGCATGGTACTGGTACTTGCAACAACATTTGCACATGGTACTGGTACCTGCAACAACATTTGCACATGGTACTGGTACTTGCAACAACATTTGCACATGGTACTAATACTTGCAACAACATTTACACATGGTACTGGTACTTGCAACAACATTTGCACATGGTACTGGTACTTGCAACAACATTTGCACATGGTACTGGTACCTGCAACAACATTTGCACATGGTACTGGTACTTGCAACAACATTTGCACATGGTACTGGTACTTGCAACAACATTTACACATGGTACTGGTACTTGCAACAACATTTACACATGGTACTGGTACTTGCAACAACATTTGCACATGGTACTGGTACTTGCAACAACATTTGCACATGGTACTGGTACTTGCAACAACATTTGCACATGGTACTGGTACTTGCAACAACATTTGCACATGGTACTAATACTTGCAACAACATTTACACATGGTACTGGTACTTGCAACAACATTTGCACATGGTACTGGTACTTGCAACAACATTTGCACATGGTACTGGTACTTGCAACAACATTTACACATGGTACTGGTACCTGCAACAACATTTGCACATGGTACTGGTACTTGCAACAACATTTGCACATGGTACTGGTACTTGCAACAACATTTGCACATGGTACTGGTACTTGCAACAACATTTGCACATGGTACTGGCACTTGCAACAACATTTGCACATGGTACTGGTACTTGCAACAACATTTGCACATGGTACTGGTACTTGCAACAACATTTGCACATGGTACTGGTAGTTGCAACAACATTTACACATGGTACTGGTACCTGCAACAACATTTGCACATGGTACTGGTACTTGCAACAACATTTGCACATGGCACTGGTACCTGCAACAACATTTGCACATGGTACTGGTACTTGCAACAACATTTGCACATGGTACTGGTACTTGCAACAGCATTTGCACATGGTACTGGTACTTGCAACAACATTTGCACATGGTACTGGTACTTGCAACAACATTTGCACATGGTACTGGTAGTTGCAACAACATTTGCACATGGTACTGGTAGTTGCAACAACATTTGCACATGGTACTGGTACCTGCAACAACATTTGCACATGGTACTGGTACTTGCAACAACATTTGCACATGGTACTGGTACTTGCAACAACATTTACACATGGTACTGGTACTTGCAACAGCATTTGCACATGGTACTGGTACTTGCAACAACATTTGCACATGGTACTGGTACTTGCAACAACATTTGCACATGGTACTGGTAATTGCAACAACATTTACACATGGTACTGGTACTTGCAACAACATTTGCACATGGTACTGGTAGTTGCAACAACATTTGCACATGGTACTGGTAGTTGCAACAACATGTGCACATGGTACTGGTACCTGCAACAACATTTGCACATGGTACTGGTACTTGCAACAACATTTGCACATGGTACTGGTACTTGCAACAACATTTACACATGGTACTGGTACTTGCAACAACATTTGCACATGGTACTGGTACTTGCAACAACATTTGCACATGGCACTGGTACCTGCAACAACATTTGCACATGGTACTGGTACCTACAACAACATTTGCACATGGTACTGGTACTTGCAACAACATATGCACATGGTACTGGTACCTGCAACAACATTTGCACATGGTACTGGTACTTGCAACAACATTTGCACATGGTACTGGTACTTGCAACAACATTTGCACATGGTACTGGTACCTGCAACAACATCTGCACATGGTACTGGTACTTGCAACAACATTTGCACATGGTACTGGTACTTGCAACAACATTTGCACATGGTACTGGTACTTGCAACAACATTTGCACATGGTACTGGTACTTGCAACAACATTTGCACATGGTACTGGTACTTGCAACAACATTTGCACATGGTACTGGTACTTGCAACAACATTTGCACATGGTACTGGTACTTGCAACAACATTTGCACATGGTACTGGTACTTGCAACAACATTTGCACATGGTACTGGTACTTGCAACAACATTTACACATGGTACTGGTACTTGCAACAACATTTGCACATGGTACTGTCACTTGCAACAACATTTGCACATGGTACTGGTACTTGCAACAACATTTGCACATGGTACTGGTACTTGCAACAACATTTGCACATGGTACTGGTACTTGCAACAACATTTGCACATGGTACTGTCACTTGCAACAACATTTGCACATGGTACTGGTACTTGCAACAACATTTGCACATGGTACTGGTACTCGCAACAACATTTGCACATGGTACTGGTACTTGCAACAACATTTGCACATGGTACTGGTACTTGCAACAACATTTGCACATGGTACTGGTACTTGCAACAACATTTGCACATGGTACTGGTACTTGCAACAACATTTGCACATGGTACTGGTACTTGCAACAACATTTGCATGTGGTACTGGTACTTGCAACAACATTTGCACATGACACTGGTAGTTGCAACAACATTTGCACATGGTACTGGTACTTGCAAAAAACATTTGCACATGGTACTGGTACTTGCAACAACATTAGCACATGGTACTGGTACTTGCAAAAACATTTGCACATGGTACTGGTACTTGCAACAACATTTGCACATGGTACTGGTACTTGCAACAACATTAGCACATGGTACTGTCACTTGCAACAACATTTGCACATGGTACTGTCACTTGCAACAACATTTGCACATGGTACTGGTACTTGCAACAACATTTGCACATGGTACTGTCACTTGCAACAACATTTGCACATGGTACTGTCACTTGCAACAACATTTGCACATGGTACTGGTACTTGCAACAACATTTGCAGATGGTACTGGTACTTGCAACAACATTTGCACATGGTACTGGTACTTGCAACAACATTTGCACATGGCACTGGTAGTTGCAACAACATTTGCACATGGTACTGGTACTTGCAACAACATTTGCACATGGCACTGGTAGTTGCAACAACATTTGCATATGGTACTGGTACTTGCAACAACATTTGCACATGGTACTGGTACTTGCAACA
The DNA here is from genome assembly GCA_958299815.1 of Sarcophaga carnaria. Classification (NCBI taxonomy): domain Eukaryota; kingdom Metazoa; phylum Arthropoda; class Insecta; order Diptera; family Sarcophagidae; genus Sarcophaga; species Sarcophaga carnaria. The sequence goes on from OY283153.1 coordinate 13,087,292, forward strand.
ACATTTGCACATGGCACTGGTAGTTGCAACAACATTTGCACATGGTACTGGTACTTGCAACAACATTTGCACATGGTACTGGTACTTGCAACAACATTTGCACATGGTACTGGTACTTGCAACAACATTTGCACATGGTACTGGTACTTGCAACAACATTTGCACATGGTACTGGTACTTGCAACAACATTTGCACATGGTACTGGTACTTGCAACAACATTTGCACATGGTACTGGTACTTGCAACAACATTTGCACATGGTACTGGTACTTCCAACAACATTTGCACATGGTACTGGTACTTGCAACAACATTTGCACATGGTACTGGTACTAGCAACAACATTTGCACATGGTACTGGTACTTGCAACAACATTTGCAGATGGTACTAGTACTTGCAACAACATTTGCACATGGTACTGGTACTTGCAACAACATTTGCACATGGTACTGGTACTTGCAACAACATTTGCAGATGGTACTGGTACTTGCAACAACATTTGCACATGGTACTGGTACTTCCAACAACATTTGCACATGGTACTGGTACTTGCAACAACATTTGCACATGGTACTGGTACTTGCAACAACATTTGCACATGGTACTGGTAGTTGCAACAACATTTACACATGGTACTGGTACCTGCAACAACATTTGCACATGGTACTGGTACTTGCAACAACATTTGCACATGGCACTGGTACCTGCAACAACATTTGCACATGGTACTGGTACTTGCAACAACATTTGCACATGGTACTGGTAGTTGCAACAACATTTGCACATGGTACTGGTACTTGCAACAACATTTGCACATGGTACTGGTACTTGCAACAACATTTGCACATGGTACTGGTACTTGCAACAGCATTTGCACATGGTACTGGTACTTGCAACAACATTTGCACATGGTACTGGTAATTGCAACAACATTTACACATGGTACTGGTACTTGCAACAACATTTGCACATGGTACTGGTAGTTGCAACAACATTTGCACATGGTACTGGTAGTTGCAACAACATGTGCACATGGTACTGGTACCTGCAACAACATTTGCACATGGTACTGGTACTTGCAACAACATTTGCACATGGTACTGGTACTTGCAACAACATTTACACATGGTACTGGTACTTGCAACAACATTTGCACATGGTACTGGTACTTGCAACAACATTTGCACATGGCACTGGTACCTGCAACAACATTTGCACATGGTACTGGTACCTGCAACAACATTTGCACATGGTACTGGTACCTACAACAACATTTGCACATGGTACTGGTACTTGCAACAACATATGCACATGGTACTGGTACCTGCAACAACATTTGCACATGGTACTGGTACTTGCAACAACATTTGCACATGGTACTGGTACTTGCAACAACATTTGCACATGGTACTGGTACCTGCAACAACATCTGCACATGGTACTGGTACTTGCAACAACATTTGCACATGGTACTGGTACTTGCAACAACATTTGCACATGGTACTGGTACTTGCAACAACATTTGCGCATGGTACTGGTACTTGCAACAACATTTGCACATGGTACTGGTACTTGCAACAACATTTGCACATGGTACTGGTACTTGCAACAACATTTGCACATGGTACTGGTACTTGCAACAACATTTGCACATGGTACTGGTACTTGCAACAACATTTGCACATGGTACTGGTACTTGCAACAACATTTACACATGGTACTGGTACTTGCAACAACATTTGCACATGGTACTGTCACTTGCAACAACATTTGCACATGGTACTGGTACTTGCAACAACATTTGCACATGGTACTGGTACTTGCAACAACATTTGCACATGGTACTGGTACTTGCAACAACATTTGCACATGGTACTGTCACTTGCAACAACATTTGCACATGGTACTGGTACTTGCAACAACATTTGCACATGGTACTGGTACTCGCAACAACATTTGCACATGGTACTGGTACTTGCAACAACATTTGCACATGCTACTGGTACTTGCAACAACATTTGCACATGGTACTGGTACTTGCAACAACATTTGCACATGGTACTGGTACTTGCAACAACATTTGCACATGGTACTGGTACTTGCAACAACATTTGCACATGGTACTGGTACTTGCAACAACATTTGCACATGGCACTGGTAGTTGCAACAACATTTGCACATGGTACTGGTACTTGCAACAACATTTGCACATGGCACTGGTAGTTGCAACAACATTTGCATATGGTACTGGTACTTGCAACAACATTTGCACATGGTACTGGTACTTGCAACAACATTTGCACATGGCACTGGTAGTTGCAACAACATTTGCACATGGTACTGGTACTTGCAACAACATTTGCACATGGTACTGGTACTTGCAACAACATTTGCACATGACACTGGTAGTTGCAACAACATTTGCACATGGCACTGGTAGTTGCAACAACATTTGCACATGGTACTGGTACTTGCAACAACATTTGCACATGGTACTGGTACTTGCAACAACATTTGCACATGGTACTGGTACTTGCAACAACATTTGCACATGGTACTGGTACTTCCAACAACATTTGCACATGGTACTGGTACTTGCAACAACATTTGCACATGGTACTGGTACTTGCAACAACATTTGCACATGGCACTGGTAGTTGCAACAACATTTGCACATGGTACTGGTACTTGCAACAACATTTGCACATGGTACTGGTACTTGCAACAACATTTGCACATGGTACTGGTACTTGCAACAACATTTGCACATGGTACTGGTACTTGCAACAACATTTGCACATGGTACTGGTACTTGCAACAACATTTGCACATGGTACTGGTACTTGCAACAACATTTGCACATGGTACTGGTACTTGCAACAACATTTGCACATGGTACTGGTACTTGCAACAACATTTGCACATGGTACTGGTACTTGCAACAACATTTGCACATGGTACTGGTACTTGCAACAACATTTGCACATGGTACTGGTACTTGCAACAACATTTGCACATGGTACTGGTACTTGCAACAACATTTGCACATGGTACTGGTACTTGCAACAACATTTGCCCACGGTACTGGTACTTGCAACAACATTTGCACATGGTACTGGTAGTTGCAACAACATTTGCCCACGGTACTGGTACTTGCAACAACATTTGCACATGGTACTGGTAGTTGCAACAACATTTGCACATGGTACTGGTAGTTGCAACAACATTTGCACATGGTACTGGTACTTGCAACAACATTTGCACATGGTACTGGTACTTGCAACAACATTTGCAGATGGTACTGGTACTTGCAACAACATTTGCACATGGTACTGGTACTTGCAACAACATTTGCACATGGTACTGGTACTTGCAACAACATTTGCACATGGTACTGGTACTTGCAACAACATTTGCACATGGTACTGGTACTTGCAACAACATTTGCACATGGTACTGGTACTTGCAACAACATTCGCACATGGTACTGGTACTTGCAACAACATTTGCACATGGTACTGGTACTTGCAACAACATTTGCACATGGTACTGGTACTTGCAACAACATTTGCACATGGTACTGGTACTTGCAACAACATTTGCACATGGTACTGGTACTTGCAACAACATTTGCACATGGTACTTGTACTTGCAACAACATTTGCACATGGTACTGGTACTTGCAACAACATTTGCACATGGTACTGGTAGTTGCAACAACATTTGAACATGGTACTGGTACTTGCAACAACATTTGCACATGGTACTGGTAGTTGCAACAACATTTGCACATGGTACTGGTAGTTGCAACAACATTTGCTCATGGTACTGGTACTTGCAACAACATTTGCACATGATACTGGTACTTGCAACAAAATTTGCTCATGGTAATGGTACTTGCAACAACATTTGCACATGGCACTGGTACTTGCAACAACATTTGCACATGGTACTGGTACTTGCAACAACATTTGCACATGGTACTGGTACTTGCAACAACATTTGCACATGGTACTGGTACTTGCAACAACATTTGCACATGGTACTGGTACTTGGAACAACATTTGCACATGGTACGGGTACTTGCAACAACATTTGCACATGGTACTGGTACTTGCAATAACATTTGCACATGGTACTGGTACTTGCAACAACATTTGCACATGGTACTGGTACTTGCAACAACATTTGCACATGGTACTGGTACTTGCAACAACATTTGCACATGGTACTGGTACTTGCAACAACATTTGCACATGGTACTGGTACCTGCAACAATATTTGCACATGGTACTGGTACTTGCAACAACATTTGCACATGGTACTGGTACTTGCAACAACATTTGCACATGGTACTGGTACTTGCAACAACATTTGCACATGGTACTGGTACTTGCAACAACATTTGCACATGGTACTGTTACCTGCAACAACATTTGCACATGGTACTGGTACTTGCAACAAAATTTGCACATGGTACTGGTAGTTGCAACAACATTTGCACATGGTACTGGTACTTGCAACAACATTTGCACATGGTACTGGTACTTGCAACAACATTTGCACATGGTACTGGTACTTGCAACAACATTTGCACATGGTACTGGTACTTGCAACAACATTTGCACTTTGTACTGGTACCTGCAACAACATTTGCACATGGTACTGGTACTTGCAACAACATTTGCACATGGTACTGGTACTTGCAACAACATTTGCACATGGTACTGGTACTTGCAACAACATTTGCACATGGTACTGGTACTTGCAACAACATTTGCACATGGTACTGGTACTTGCAACAACATTTGCACATGGTACTGGTACTTGCAACAACATTTGCACATGGTACTGGTACTTGCAACAACATTTGCAGATGGTACTGGTACTTGCAACAACATTTGCACATGGTACTGGTACTTGCAACAACATTTGCACATGGTACTGGTACTTGCAACAACATTTGCACATGGTACTGGTACTTGCAACAACATTTGCACATGGTACTGGTACTTGCAACAACATTTGCACATGGTACTGGTACTTGCAACAACATTCGCACATGGTACTGGTACTTGCAACAACATTTGCACATGGTACTGGTACTTGCAACAACATTTGCACATGGTACTGGTACTTGCAACAACATTTGCACATGGTACTGGTACTTGCAACAACATTTGCACATGGTACTGGTACTTGCAACAACATTTGCACATGGTACTGGTACTTGCAACAACATTTGCACATGGTACTGGTACTTGCAACAACATTTGCACATGGTACTGGTAGTTGCAACAACATTTGAACATGGTACTGGTACTTGTAACAACATTTGCACATGGTACTGGTAGTTGCAACAACATTTGCACATGGTACTGGTAGTTGCAACAACATTTGCTCATGGTACTGGTACTTGCAACAACATTTGCACATGGTACTGGTACTTGCAACAAAATTTGCTCATGGTAATGGTACTTGCAACAACATTTGCACATGGCACTGGTACTTGCAACAACATTTGCACATGGTACTGGTACTTGCAACAACATTTGCACATGGTACTGGTACTTGCAACAACATTTGCACATGGTACTGGTACTTGCAACAACATTTGCACATGGTACTGGTACTTGGAACAACATTTGCACATGGTACGGGTACTTGCAACAACATTTGCACATGGTACTGGTACATGCAACAACACTTGCACATGGTACTGGTAGTTGCAACAACAATTTCAAATGGTACTGGTACTTGCAACAACATTTGCACATGGTACTGGTACTTGCAACAACATTTGCACATGGTACTGGTACTTGCAACAACATTTGCACATGGTACTGGTACCTGCAACAATATTTGCACATGGTACTGGTACTTGCAACAACATTTGCACATGGTACTGGTACTTGCAACAACATTTGCACATGGTACTGGTACTTGCAACAACATTTGCACATGGTACTGGTACCTGCAACAACATTTGCACATGGTACTGGTACTTGCAACAAAATTTGCACATGGTACTGGTACATGCAACAAAATTTGCACATGGTACTGGTACTTGCAACAACAATTGCAAATGGTACTGGTACTTGCAACAACATTTGCACATGCTACTGGTACTTGCAACAACATTTGCACATGGTACTGGTACTTGCAACAACATTTGCACATGGTACTGGTACTTGCAACAACATTTGCACATGGTACTGGTACTTGCAACAACATTTGCACATGGTACTGGTACTTGCAACAACATTTGCACATGGTACTGGTACTTGGAACAACATTTGCACATGGTACTGGTACTTGCAACAACATTTGCACATGGTACTGGTACATGCAACAACATTTGCACATGGTACTGGTACCTGCAACAACATTTGCACATGGTACTGGTACTTGCAACAACATTTGCACATGGTACTGGTACTTGCAACAACATTTGCACATGGTACTGGTACTTGCAACAACATTTGCACATGGTACTGGTACTTGCAACAACATTTGCACATGGTACTGGTACTTGCAACAACATTTGCACATGGTACTGGTACTTGCAACAACATTTGCACATGGTACTGGTACTTGCAACAACATTTGCACATGGTACTGGTACTTGCAACAATATTTGCACATGGTACTGGTACTTGCAACAACATTTGCACATGGTACTGGTACTTGCAATAACATTTGCACATGGTACTGGTACTTGCAACAACATTTGCACATGGTACTGGTACTTGCAACAACATTTGCACATGGTACTGGTACTTGCAACAACATTTGCACATGGTACTGGTACTTGCAACAACATTTGCACATGGTACTGGTACTTGCAACAACATTTGCACATGGTACTAGTACTTGCAACAACATTTGCACATGGTACTGGTACTTGCAACAACATTTGCACATGGTACTGGTACTTGCAACAACATTTGCACATGGTACTGGTACTTGCAACAACATTTGCACATGAAACTGGTACTTGCAACAACATTTGCACATGATACTGGTACTTGCAACAACATTTGCACATGGTACTGGTACTTGCAACAACATTTGCACATGGTACTGGTACTTCCAACAACATTTGCACATGGTACTGGTAACTGCAACAACATTTGCACATGGTACTGGTACCTGCAACAACATTTGCACATGGTACTGGTACTTGAAACAACATTTGCACATGGTACTGGTACTTGCAACAACATTTGCACATGGTACTGGTACTTGCAACAACATTTGCACATGGTACTGGTACTTGCAACAACATTTGCACATGGTACTGGTACTTGCAACAACATTTGCACATGGTACTGGTACTTGCAACAACATTTGCACATGGTACTGGTACTTGCAACAACATTTGCACATGAAACTGGTACTTGCAACAACATTTGCACATGATACTGGTACTTGCAACAACATTTGCACATGGTACTGGTACTTGCAACAACATTTGCACATGGTACTGGTACTTGCAACAACATTTGCACATGGTACTGGTACTTGCAACAACATTTGCACATGGTACTGGTACTTGCAACAACATTTGCACATGGTACTGGTACTTGCAACAACATTTGCACATGGTACTGGTACTTGCAACAACATTTGCACATGGTACTGGTACTTGCAATAACATTTGCACATGGTACTGGTACTTGCAACAACATTTGCACATGGTACTGGTACTTGCAACAACATTTGCACATGGTACTGGTACTTGCAACAACATTTGCACATGGTACTAGTACTTGCAACAACATTTGCACATGGTACTGGTACTTGCAACAACATTTGCACATGGTACTGGTACTTGCAACAACATTTGCACATGGTACTGGTACTTGCACACAACATTTGCACATGGTACTGGTACTTGCAACAACATTTGCACATGGTACTGGTACTTGCAACAACATTTGCACATGGTACTGGTACTTGCAACAACATTTGCACATGAAACTGGTACTTGCAACAACATTTGCACATGATACTGGTACTTGCAACAACATTTGCACATGGTACTGGTACTTGCAACAACATTTGCACATGGTACTGGTACTTGCAACAACATTTGCACATGGTACTGGTACTTGCAACAACATTTGCACATGGTACTGGTACTTGCAACAACATTTGCACATGATACTGGTACTTGCAACAACATTTGCACATGATACTGGTACTTGCAACAAAATTTGCACATGATACTGGTACTTGCAACAACATTTGCACATGGTACTGGTACTTGCAACAACATTTGCACATGATACTGGTACTTGCAACAACATTTGCACATGATACTGGTACTTGCAACAACATTTGCACATGGTACTGGTACTTGCAACAACATTTGCACATGGTACTGGTACTTGCAACAACATCTGCACATGGTACTGGTACTTGCAACAACATTTGCACATGGTACTGGTACTTGCAACAACATTTGCACATGGTACTGGTACTTGCAACAACATTTGCACATGGTACTGGTACTTGCAACAACATTTGCACATGGAACTGGTACTTGGAACAACATTTGCACATGGTACTGGTACTTGCAACAACATTTGCACATGGTACTGGTACATGCAACAACACTTGCACATGGTACTGGTACATGCAACAACACTTGCACATGGTACTGGTAGTTGCAACAACAATTTCAAATGGTACTGGTACTTGCAACAACATTTGCACATGGTACTGGTACTTGCAACAACATTTGCACATGGTACTGGTACTTGCAACAACATTTGCACATGGTACTGGTACCTGCAACAACATTTGCACATGGTACTGGTACTTGCAACAACATTTGCACATGGTACTGGTACTTGCAACAACATTTGCACATGGTACTGGTACTTGCAACAACATTTGCACATGGTACTGGTACTTGCAACAACATTTGCACATGGTACTGGTACCTGCAACAACATTTGCACATGGTACTGGTACTTGCAACAACATTTGCACATGGTACTGGTACTTGCAACAAAATTTGCACATGGTACTGGTACATGCAACAAAATTTGCACATGGTACTGGTACTTGCAACAACAATTGCAAATGGTACTGGTACTTGCAACAACATTTGCACATGGTACTGGTACTTGCAACAACATTTGCACATGGTACTGGTCCTTGCAACAACATTTGCACATGGTACTGGTACTTGCAACAACATTTGCACATGCTACTGGTACTTGCAACAACATTTGCACATGGTACTGGTACTTGCAACAACATTTGCACATGGTACTGGTACTTGCAACAACATTTGCACATGGTACTGTTACTTGCAACAACATTTGCACATGGTACTGGTACTTGCAACAACATTTGCACATGGTACTGGTACTTGGAACAACATTTGCACATGGTACTGGTACTTGCAACAACATTTGCACATGGTACTGGTACATGCAACAACATTTGCACATGGTACTGGTACCTGCAACAACATTTGCACATGGTACTGGTACTTGCAACAACATTTGCACATGGTACTGGTACTTGCAACAACATTTGCACATGGTACTGGTACTTGCAACAACATTTGCACATGGTACTGGTACTTGCAACAACATTTGCACATGCTACTGGTACTTGCAACAACATTTGCACATGGTACTGGTACTTGAACCAACATTTGCACATGGTACTGGTACTTGCAACAACATTTGCACATGGTACTGGTACTTGCAACAATATTTGCACATGGTACTGGTACTTGCAACAACATTTGCACATGGTACTGGTACTTGCAATAACATTTGCACATGGTACTGGTACTTGCAACAACATTTGCACATGGTACTGGTACTTGCAACAACATTTGCACATGGTACTGGTACTTGCAACAACATTTGCACATGGTACTGGTACTTGCAACAACATTTGCACATGGTACTAGTACTTGCAACAACATTTGCACATGGTACTGGTACTTGCAACAACATTTGCACATGGTACTGGTACTTGCAACAACATTTGCACATGGTACTGGTACTTGCAACAACATTTGCACATGGTACTGGTACTTGCAACAACATTTGCACATGAAACTGGTACTTGCAACAACATTTGCACATGATACTGGTACTTGCAACAACATTTGCACATGGTACTGGTACTTGCAACAACATTTGCACATGGTACTGGTACTTCCAACAACATTTGCACATGGTACTGGTAACTGCAACAACATTTGCACATGGTACTGGTACCTGCAACAACATTTGCACATGGTACTGGTACTTGAAACAACATTTGCACATGATACTGGTACTTGCAACAACATTTGCACATGGTACTGGTACTTGCAACAACATTTGCACATGGTACTGGTACTTGCAACAACATTTGCACATGGTACTGGTACTTGCAACAACATTTGCACATGGTACTGGTACTTGCAACAACATTTGCACATGGTACTGGTACTTGTAACAACATTTGCACATGAAACTGGTACTTGCAACAACATTTGCACATGATACTGGTACTTGCAACAACATTTGCACATGGTACTGGTACTTGCAACAACATTTGCACATGGTACTGGTACTTGCAACAACATTTGCACATGATACTGGTACTTGCAACAACATTTGCACATGATACTGGTACTTGCAACAACATTTGCACATGAAACTGGTACTTGCAACAACATTTGCACATGATACTGGTACTTGCAACAACATTTGCACATGGTACTGGTACTTGCAACAACATTTGCACATGGTACTGGTAACTGCAACAACATTTGCACATGGTACTGTTACTTGCAACAACATTTGCACATGGTACTGGTACTTGCAACAACATTTGCACATGGTACTGGTACTTGCAACAACATTTGCACATGGTACTGGTACTTGCAACAACATTTGCACATGGTACTGGTACTTGCAACAACATTTGCACATGATACTGGTACTTGCAACAACATTTGCACATGATACTGGTACTTGCAACAACATTTGCACATGGTACTGGTACTTGCAACAACATTTGCACATGGTACTGGTACTTGCAACAACATTTGCACATGATACTGGTACTTGCAACAACATTTGCACATGATACTGGTACTTGCAACAACATTTGCACATGGTACTGGTACTTGCAACAACATCTGCACATGGTACTGGTACTTGCAACAACATTTGCACATGGTACTGGTACTTGCAACAACATTTGCACATGGTACTGGTACTTGCAACAACATTTGCACATGGTACTGGTACTTGCAACAACATTTGCACATGGTACTGGTACTTGCAACAACATTTGCACATGGTACTGGTACTTGCAACAACATTTGCACATGGTACTGGTACTTGCAACAACATTTGCACATGGTACTGGTACTTGCAACAACATTTGCACATGGTACTGGTACTTGCAACAACATTTACACAGGGTACTGGTACTTGCAACAACATTTAGACATGGTACTGGTACTTGCAACAACATTTGCACATGGTACTGGTACTTGCAACAACATTTGCACATGATACTGGTACTTGCAACAACATTTGCACATGGTACTGGTACTTGCAATAACATTTGCACATGGTACTGGTACTTGCAACAACATTTGCACATGGTACTGGTACTTGCAACAACATTTTCACATGGTACTGGTACTTGCAAGAACATTTGCACATGGTACTGGTAGTTGCAACAACATTTGCACATGGTACTGGTACTTGCAACAACATTTGCACATGGTACTGGTAGTTGCAACAACATTTGCACATGGTACTGGTGCTGGCAACAACATTTGCACATGGTACTGGTACTGGCAACAACATTTGCACATGGTACTGGTACTGGCAACAACATTTGCACATGGTACTGGTACTGGCAACAACATTTACACATGGTACTGGTACTGGCAACAACATTTGCACATGGTAATGGTACTGGCAACAACATTTGCACATGGTACTGGTAGTTGCAACAACATTTGCACATGGTACTGGTGCTGGCAACAACATTTGCACATGGTACTGGTACTGGCAACAACATTTGCACATGGTACTGGTACTGGCAACAACATTTGCACATGGTACTGGTACTGGCAACAACATTTGCACATGGTACTGGTAGTTGCAACAACATTTGCACATGGTACTGGTACTGGCAACAACATTTGCACATGGCACTGGTAGTTGCAATAACATTTGCACATGGTACTGGTAGTTGCAACAACATTTGCACATGGTACTGGTAGTTGCAACAACATTTGCACATGGTAATGGTAGTTGCAACAACATTTGCACATGGTACTGGTACTTGCAACAACATTTGCACAAGGTACTGGTACTGGCAACAACATTTGCACATGGTACTGGTACTGGCAACAACATTTGCACATGGCACTGGTAGTTGCAACAACATTTGCACATGGTACTGGTAGTTGCAACAACATTTGCACATGGTACTGGTACTGGCAACAACATTTGCACATGGCACTGGTAGTTGCAACAACATTTGCACATGGTACTGGTTGTTGCAACAACATTTGCACATGGTACTGGTAGTTGCAACAACATTTGCACATGGTACTGGTAGTTGCAACAACATTTGCACATGGTACTGGTAGTTGCAACAACATTTGCACATGGTACTGGTAGTTGCAACAACATTTGCACATGGTACTGGTAGTTGCAACAACATTTGCACATGTTACTGGTACTTGCAACAACATTTGCACATGGTACTGGTACTTGCAACAACATTTGCACATGGTACTGGTACTTGCAACAACATTTGCACATGGTACTGGTACTTGCAACAACATTTGCAGATGGTACTGGTACTTGCAACAACATTTGCACATGGTACTGGTACTTGCAACAACATTTGCACATGGTACTGGTACTTGCAACAACATTTGCACATGGTACTGGTACTTGTAAAACATTTGCACATGGTACTGGTACTTGTAACAACATTTGCACATGGTACTGGTACTTGCAACAACATTTGCACATGGTACTGGTACTTGCAACAACATTTGCACATGGTACTGGTACTTGCAACAACATTTGCACATGGTACTGGTAGTTGCAACAACATTTGCACATGGTACTGGTAGTTGCAACAACATTTGCACATGGTACTGGTAGTTGCAACAACATTTGCACATGGTACTGGTACTTGCAACAACATTTGCATATGGTACTGGTACTTGCAACAACATTTGCACATGGTACTGGTAGTTGCAACAACATTTGCACATGGTACTGGTACTTGCAACAACATTTGCACATGGTACTGGTAGTTGCAACAACATTTGCACATGGTACTGGTAGTTGCAACAACATTTGCACATGGTACTGGCACCTGCAACAACATTTGCACATGGTACTGGTACTTGCAACAACATTTGCACATGGTACTGGTAATTGCAACAACATTTGCACATGGTACTGGTACTTGCAACAACATTTGCACATGGTACTGGTACTTGCAACAACATCTGCACATGTTACTGGTACTTGCAACAACATTTGCACATGGTACTGGTACTTGCAACAACATTTGCACATGGTACTGGTACTTGCAACAACATTTGCACATGGTACTGGTACTTGCAAGGACATTTGCACATGGTACTGGTACTTGCAACAACATTTGCACATGGTACTGGTACTTGCAACAACATTTGCACATGGTACTTGTACTTGCAACAACATTTGCACATGGTACTGGTACTTGCAACAACATTTGCACATGGTACTGGTAATTGCAACAACATTTGCACATGGTACTGGTACTTGCAACAACATTTGCACATGGTACTGGTACTTGCAACAACATTTGCACATGGTACTGGTACTTGCAACAACAATTGCAAATGGTACTGGTACTTGCAACAACATTTGCACATGGTACTGGTACTTGCAACAACATTTGCACATGGTACTGGTACTTGCAACAACATTTGCACATGGTACTGGTACTTGCAACAACATTTGCACATGGTACTGGTACTTGCAACAATATTTGCACATGATACTGGTACTTGCAACAACATTTGCACATGATACTGGTACTTGCAACAACATTTGCATATGGTACTGGTACTTTCAACAACATTTGCACATGGTACTGGTACTTGCAACAACATTTGCACATGGTACTGGTACCTGCAACAACATTTGCACATGGTACTGGTACTTGCAACAACATTTGCACATGGTACTGGTACCTGCAACAACATTTGCACATTGTACTGGTACCTGCAACAACATTTGCACATGGTACTGGTACCTGCAACAACATTTGCACATGGTACCGGTACTTGCAACAACATTTGCACATGGTACTGGTACTTGCAACAACATTTGCACATGGTACTGGTACCTGCAACAACATTTGCACATGGTACTGGTACTTGCAACAACATTTGCACATGGTACTGGTACTTGCAACAACATTTACACATGGTACTGGTACTTGCAACAACATTTGCGCATGGTACTGGTACTTGCAACAACATTTGCACATGGTACTGGTAACTGCAACAACATTTGCACATGGTACTGTTACTTGCAACAACATTTGCACATGGTACTGGTACTTGCAACAACATTTGCACATGGTACTGGTACTTGCAACAACATTTGCACATGGTACTGGTACTTGCAACAACATTTGCACAGGGTACTGGTACTTGCAACAACATTTGCACATGATACTGGTACTTGCAACAACATTTGCACATGATACTGGTACTTGCAACAACATTTGCACAAGGTACTGGTACTGGCAACAACATTTGCACATGGTACTGGTACTGGCAACAACATTTGCACATGGCACTGGTAGTTGCAACAACATTTGCACATGGTACTGGTAGTTGCAACAACATTTGCACATGGTACTGGTACTGGCAACAACATTTGCACATGGCACTGGTAGTTGCAACAACATTTGCACATGGTACTGGTTGTTGCAACAACATTTGCACATGGTACTGGTAGTTGCAACAACATTTGCACATGGTACTGGTAGTTGCAACAACATTTGCACATGGTACTGGTAGTTGCAACAACATTTGCACATGGTACTGGTAGTTGCAACAACATTTGCACATGGTACTGGTAGTTGCAACAACATTTGCACATGTTACTGGTACTTGCAACAACATTTGCACATGGTACTGGTACTTGCAACAACATTTGCACATGGTACTGGTACTTGCAACAACATTTGCACATGGTACTGGTACTTGCAACAACATTTGCAGATGGTACTGGTACTTGCAACAACATTTGCACATGGTACTGGTACTTGCAACAACATTTGCACATGGTACTGGTACTTGCAACAACATTTGCACATGGTACTGGTACTTGTAAAACATTTGCACATGGTACTGGTACTTGTAACAACATTTGCACATGGTACTGGTACTTGCAACAACATTTGCACATGGTACTGGTACTTGCAACAACATTTGCACATGGTACTGGTACTTGCAACAACATTTGCACATGGTACTGGTAGTTGCAACAACATTTGCACATGGTACTGGTAGTTGCAACAACATTTGCACATGGTACTGGTAGTTGCAACAACATTTGCACATGGTACTGGTACTTGCAACAACATTTGCATATGGTACTGGTACTTGCAACAACATTTGCACATGGTACTGGTAGTTGCAACAACATTTGCACATGGTACTGGTACTTGCAACAACATTTGCACATGGTACTGGTAGTTGCAACAACATTTGCACATGGTACTGGTAGTTGCAACAACATTTGCACATGGTACTGGCACCTGCAACAACATTTGCACATGGTACTGGTACTTGCAACAACATTTGCACATGGTACTGGTAATTGCAACAACATTTGCACATGGTACTGGTACTTGCAACAACATTTGCACATGGTACTGGTACTTGCAACAACATCTGCACATGTTACTGGTACTTGCAACAACATTTGCACATGGTACTGGTACTTGCAACAACATTTGCACATGGTACTGGTACTTGCAACAACATTTGCACATGGTACTGGTACTTGCAAGGACATTTGCACATGGTACTGGTACTTGCAACAACATTTGCACATGGTACTGGTACTTGCAACAACATTTGCACATGGTACTTGTACTTGCAACAACATTTGCACATGGTACTGGTACTTGCAACAACATTTGCACATGGTACTGGTAATTGCAACAACATTTGCACATGGTACTGGTACTTGCAACAACATTTGCACATGGTACTGGTACTTGCAACAACATTTGCACATGGTACTGGTACTTGCAACAACAATTGCAAATGGTACTGGTACTTGCAACAACATTTGCACATGGTACTGGTACTTGCAACAACATTTGCACATGGTACTGGTACTTGCAACAACATTTGCACATGGTACTGGTACTTGCAACAACATTTGCACATGGTACTGGTACTTGCAACAATATTTGCACATGATACTGGTACTTGCAACAACATTTGCACATGATACTGGTACTTGCAACAACATTTGCATATGGTACTGGTACTTTCAACAACATTTGCACATGGTACTGGTACTTGCAACAACATTTGCACATGGTACTGGTACCTGCAACAACATTTGCACATGGTACTGGTACTTGCAACAACATTTGCACATGGTACTGGTACCTGCAACAACATTTGCACATTGTACTGGTACCTGCAACAACATTTGCACATGGTACTGGTACCTGCAACAACATTTGCACATGGTACCGGTACTTGCAACAACATTTGCACATGGTACTGGTACTTGCAACAACATTTGCACATGGTACTGGTACCTGCAACAACATTTGCACATGGTACTGGTACTTGCAACAACATTTGCACATGGTACTGGTACTTGCAACAACATTTACACATGGTACTGGTACTTGCAACAACATTTGCGCATGGTACTGGTACTTGCAACAACATTTGCACATGGTACTGGTACTTGCAACAACATTTGCACATGGTACTGGTACTTGCAACAACATTTGCACATGGTACTGGTACTTGCAACAACATTTGCACATGGTACTAGTACTTGCAACAACATTTGCACATGGTACTGGTACTTGCAACAACATTTGCACATGGTACTGGTACTTGCAACAACATTTGCACATGTTACTGGTACTTGCAACAACATTTGCACATGTTACTGGTACTTGCAACAACATTTGCACATGGTACTGGTACTTGCAACAACATTTGCACATGGTACTGGTACTTGCAACAACATTTGCTTATGGTACTGGTACTTGCAACAACATTTTCACATGGTACTGGTACTTGCAACAACATTTGCACATGGTACTGGTACTTGCAACAACATTTGCACATGGTACTGGTACTTGCAACAACATTTGCACATGGTACTGGTACTTGCAACAACATTTGCACATGGTACTGGTACTTGCAACAACATTTGCACATGGTACTGGGACTTGCAACAACAATTGCACATGGTACTGGTACTTGCAACAACAATTGCAAATGGTACTGGTACTTGCAATAACATTTGCACATGGTACTCGTACTTGCAATAACATTTGCACATGGTCCTGGTACTTGCAACAACATTTGCACATGGTCCTGGTACTTGCAACAACATTTGCACATGGTACTGGTACTTGCAACAACATTTTCACATGGTACTGGTACCTGCAACAACATTTGCACATGGTACTGGTACTTGCAACAACATTTGCACATGGTACTGGTACTTGCAACAACATTTGCACATGGTACTGGTACTTGCAACAACATTTGCACATGGTACTGGTACTTGCAACAACATTTGCACATGGTACTGGTACTTGCAACAATATTTGCACATGGTACTGGTACTTGCAACAACATTTGCACATGATACTGGTACTTGTAACAACATTTGCACATGATACTGGTACTTGCAACAACATTTGCACATTGTACTGGTACCTGCAACAACATTTGCACATGGTACTGGTACCTGCAACAACATTTGCACATGGTACTGGTACCTGCAACAACATTTGCACATGGTACTGGTACCTGCAACAACATTTGCACATGGTACTGGTACTTGCAACAACATTTGCACATGGTACTGGTACTTGCAACAACATTTGCACATGGTACTGGTACTTGTAAAACATTTGCACATGGTACTGGTACTTGCAACAACATTTGCACATGGTACTGGTACTTGTAAAACATTTGCACATGGTACTGGTACTTGCAACAACATTTGCACATGGTACTGGTACTTGCAACAACATTTGCACATGGTACTGGTAGTTGCAACAACATTTGCACATGGTACTGGTAGTTGCAACAACATTTGCACATGGTACTGGTAGTTGCAACAACATTTGCACATGGTACTGGTACTTGCAACAACATTTGCACATGGTACTGGTAGTTGCAACAACATTTGCACATGGTACTGGTACTTGCAACAACATTTGCACATGGTACTGGTAGTTGCAACAACATTTGCACATGGTACTGGTAGTTGCAACAACATTTGCACATGGTACTGGTAGTTGCAACAACATTTGCACATGGTACTGGTACTTGCAACAACATTTGCACATGGTACTGGTACTTGCAACAACATTTGCACATGGTACTGGTACTTGCAACAACATTTGCACATGGTACTGGTACTTGCAACAACATTTTCACATGGTACTGGTAGTTGCAACAACATTTGCACATGGTACTGGTAGTTGCAACAACATTTGCACATGGTACTGGTACTTGCAACAACATTTGCACATGGTACTGGTACTTGCAACAACATTTGCACATGGTACTGGTAGTTGCAACAACATTTGCACATGGTATTGGTAGTTGCAACAACATTTGCACATGGTACTGGTAGTTGCAACAACATTTGCACATGGTACTGGTAGTTGCAACAACATTTGCACATGGTACTGGTACTTGCAACAACATTTGCACATGGTACTGGTACTTGCAACAACATTTGCACATGGTACTGGTACTTGCAACAACATTTGCACATGGTACTGGTACTTGCAACAACATTTGCACATGGTACTGGTACTTGCAACAACATTTGCACATGGTACTGGTACTTGCAACAACATTTGCACATGGTACTGGTACTTGCAACAACATTTGCACATGGTACTGGTACTTGCAACAACATTTGCACATGGTACTGGTACTTGCAACAACATTTGCACATGGTACTGGTACTTGCAACAACATTTGCACATGGTACTGGTACTTGCAACAACATTTGCACATGGTACTGGTACTTGCAACAACATTTGCACATGGTACTGGTACTTGCAACAACATTTGCACATGGTACTGGTACTTGCAACAACATTTGCACATGGTACTGGTACTTGCAACAACATTTGCACATGGTACTGGTACTTGCAACAACATTTGCACATGGTACTGGTACTTGCAACAACATTTGCACATGGTACTGGTACTTGCAACAACATTTGCACATGGTACTGGTACTTGCAACAACATTTGCACATGGTACTGGTACTTGCAACAACATTTGCACATGTTACTGGTACTTGCAACAACATTTGCACATGTTACTGGTACTTGCAACAACATTTGCACATGGTACTGGTACTTGCAACAACATTTGCACATGGTACTGGTACTTGCAACAACATTTGTACATGTTACTGGTACTCGCAACAACATTTGCACATGGTACTGGTACCTGCAACAACATTTGCACATGGTACTGGTACCTGCAACAACATTTGCACATGGTACTGGTACTTGCAACAACATTTGCACATGGTACTGGTACTTGCAACAACATTTACACATGGTACTGGTACTTGCAACAACATTTGCGCATGGTACTGGTACTTGCAACAACATTTGCACATGGTACTGGTACTTGCAACAACATTTGCACATGGTACTGGTACTTGCAACAACATTTGCACATGGTACTGGTAGTTGCAACAACATTTGCACATGGTACTGGTACTTGCAACAACATTTGCACATGGTACTGGTACTTGCAACAACATTTGCACATGGTACTGGTAGTTGCAACAACATTTGCACATGGTACTGGTAGTTGCAACAACATTTGCACATGGTACTGGTAGTTGCAACAACATTTGCACATGGTACTGGTAGTTGCAACAACATTTGCACATGGTACTGGTAGTTGCAACAACATTTGCACATGGTACTGGTACTTGCAACAACATTTGCACATGGTACTGGTACTTGCAACAACATTTGCACATGGTACTGGTACTTGCAACAACATTTGCACATGGTACTGGTACTTGCAACAACATTTGCACATGGTACTGGTACTTGCAACAACATTTGCACATGGTACTGGTACTTGCAACAACATTTGCACATGGTACTGGTACTTGCAACAACATTTGCACATGGTACTGGTACTTGCAACAACATTTGCACATGGTACTGGTACTTGCAACAACATTTGCACATGGTACTGGTAATTGCAACAACATTTGCACATGGTACTGGTACTTGCAACAACATTTGCACATGGTACTGGTACTTGCAACAACATTTGCACATGGTACTGGTACTTGCAACAATATTTGCACATGGTACTGGTACTTGCAACAACATTTGCACATGGTACTGGTACTTGCAACAACATTTGCACATGGTACTGGTACTTGCAACAACATTTGCACATGGTACTGGTACTTGCAACAACATTTGCACATGGTACTGGTACTTGCAACAACATTTGCACATGGTACTGGTATTTGCAACAACATTTGCACATGGTACTGGTACTTGCAACAACATTTGCACATAGTACTGGTACTTGCAACAACATTTGCACATAGTACTGGTACTTGCAACAACATTTGCACATGGTACTGGTACTTGCAACAACATTTGCACATGGTACTGGTACTTGCAACAACATTTGCACATGGTACTGGTACTTGCAACAACATTTGCACATGGTACTGGTACTTGCAACAACATTTGCACATGGTACTGGTACTTGCAACAACATTTGCACATGGTACTGGTACTTGCAACAACATTTGCACATGGTACTGGTACTTGCAACAACATTTGCACATGGTACTGGTACTTGCAACAACATTTGCACATGGTACTGGTACTTGCAACAACATTTGCACATGTTACTGGTACTTGCAACAACATTTGCACATGGTACTGGTACTTGCAACAACATTTGCACATGGTACTGGTACTTGCAACAACATTTGTACATGTTACTGGTACTCGCAACAACATTTGCACATGGTACTGGTACCTGCAACAACATTTGCACATGGTACTGGTACCTGCAACAACATTTGCACATGGTACTGGTACTTGCAACAACATTTGCACATGGTACTGGTACTTGCAACAACATTTACACATGGTACTGGTACTTGCAACAACATTTGCGCATGGTACTGGTACTTGCAACAACATTTGCACATGGTACTGGTACTTGCAACAACATTTGCACATGGTACTGGTACTTGCAACAACATTTGCACATGGTACTGGTACTTGCAACAACATTTGCACATGGTACTGGTACTTGCAACAACATTTGCACATGGTACTGGTACTTGCAACAACATTTGCACATGGTACTGGTACTTGCAACAACATTTGCACATGTTACTGGTACTTGCAACAACATTTGCACATGGTACTGGTACTTGCAACAACATTTGCACATGGTACTGGTACTTGCAACAACATTTGCACATGGTACTGGTACTTGCAACAACATTTGTACATGTTACTGGTACTCGCAACAACATTTGCACATGGCACTGGTACTTGCAACAACATTTGCACATGGTACTGGTACTTGCAACAACATTTGCACATGGTACTGGTACTTGCAACAACATTTCCACATGGTACTGGTACTTGCAACAACATTTGAACATGGTACTGTTACTTGCAACAACATTTGCACATGGTACTGGTACTTGCAACAACATTTGCACATGGTACTGGTACTTGCAACAACATTTGCACATGGTACTGGTGCTTGCAACAACATTTGCACATGTTACTGGTACTTGCAACAACATTTGCACATGGTACTGGTACTTGCAACAACATTTGCACATGGTACTGGTACTTGCAACAACATTTGTACATGTTACTGGTACTCGCAACAACATTTGCACATGGCACTGGTACTTGCAACAACATTTGCACATGGTACTGGTACTTGCAACAACATTTGCACATGGTACTGGTACTTGCAACAACATTTCCACATGGTACTGGTACTTGCAACAACATTTGAACATGGTACTGTTACTTGCAACAACATTTGCACATGGTACTGGTACTTGCAACAACATTTGCACATGGTACTGGTACTTGCAACAACATTTGCACATGGTACTGGTGCTTGCAACAACATTTGCACATGGTACTGGTACTTGCAACAACATTTGCACATGGTACTGGTACCTGCAACAACATTTGCACATGGAACTGGTACCTGCAACAACATTTGCACATGGTACTGGTACTTGCAACAACATTTGCACATGTTACTGGTACTTGCAACAACATTTGCACATGTTACTGGTACTTGCAACAACATTTGCACATGGTACTGGTACTTGCAACAACATTTGCACATGGTACTGGTACTTGCAACAACATTTGCACATGGTACTGGTACTTGCAACAACATTTGCACATGGTACTGGTACTTGCAACAACATTTGCACATGGTACTGGTACTTGCAACAACATTTGCACATGGTACTGGTACTTGCAACAACATTTGCACATGGTACTGTTACTTGCAACAACATTTGCACATGGTACTGGTACTTGCAACAACATTTGCACATGGTACTGGTACTTGCAACAACATTTGCACATGGTACTGGTACTTGCAACAACATCTGCACATGTTACTGGTACTTGCAACAACATTTGCACATGGTACTGGTACTTGCAACAACATTTGCACATGGTACTGGTACTTGCAACAACATTTGCACATGGTACTGGTACTTGCAACAACATTTGCACATGGTACTGGTACTTGCAACAACATTTGCACATGGTACTGGTACTTGCAACAACATTTGCACATGGTACTGGTACTTGCAACAACATTTGCACATGGTACTGGTACTTGCAACAACATTTGCACATGGTACTGGTACTTGCAACAACATTTGCACATGGTACTGGTACTTGCAACAACATTTGCACATGGTACTGGTACTTGCAACAACATTTGCACATGGTACTGGTACTTGCAACAACATTTGCACATGGTACTGGTACTTGCAACAACATTTGCACATGTTACTGGTACTTGCAACAACATTTGCACATGGTACTGGTACTTGCAACAACATTTGCACATGGTACTGGTACTTGCAACAACATTTGCACATGGTACTGGTACTTGCAACAACATTTGCACATGGTACTGGTACTTGCAACAACATTTGCACATGGTACTGGTACTTGCAACAACATTTGCACATGGTACTGGTACTTGCAACAACATTTGCACATGGTACTGGTACCTGCAACAACATTTGCACATGGTACTGGTACCTGCAACAACATTTGCACATGGTACTGGTACTTGCAACAACATTTGCACATGGTACTGGTACTTGCAACAACATTTGCACATGTTACTGGTACTTGCAACAACATTTGCACATGGTACTGGTACTTGCAACAACATTTGCACATGGTACTGGTACTTGCAACAACATTTGCACATGGTACTGGTACTTGCAACAACATTTGCACATGGTACTGGTACATGCAACAACATTTGCACATGGTACTGGTACTTGCAACAACATTTGCACATGGTACTGGTGCTTGCAACAACATTTGCACATGGTACTGGTACTTGCAACAACATCTGCACATGTTACTGGTACTTGCAACAACATTTGCACATGGTACTGGTACTTGCAACAACATTTGCACATGGTACTGGTACTTGCAACAACATTTGCACATGGTACTGGTACTTGCAAGAACATTTGCACATGGTACTGGTACTTGCAACAACATTTGCACATGGTACTGGTACTTGCAACAACATTTGCACATAGTACTGGTACTTGCAACAACATTTGCACATGGTACTGGTACTTGCAACAACATTTGCACATGGTACTGGTAATTGCAACAACATTTGCACATGGTACTGGTACTTGCAACAACATTTGCACATGGTACTGGTACTTGCAACAACATTTGCACATGGTACTGGTACTTGCAACAACATTTGCACATGGTACTGGTACTTGCAACAACATTTGCACATGGTACTGGTACTTGCAACAACATTTGCAAATGGTACTTGCAACAACATTTGCACATGGTACTTGCAACAACAGTTGCAAATGGTACTTGCAACAACATTTGCGATGGTAATTGCAACATTTGCGATGGTACTTGCAACATTTGCAACGATGGTACTTGCAACAGATGGTACTTGCAACATTTGCGATGGTACTTGCAACATTTGCAACGATGGTACTTGCAACATTTGCGATGGTACTTGCAACATATGCAACGATGGTACTTGCAACATTTGCGATGGTATTTGCAACATTTGCGATGGTACTTGCAACATTTGCAACGATGGTACTTGCAACATTTGCGATGGTACTGCATAATACATACATATGTACATACATAATTGGTTATTACAACCCTTCAGTCAGGATTACGACCTAGTTTCTCACACTACTTATGTTGTGTGTGTTAATTTTATACATGAGTGGCGGGACCTACAATTTAAAGTCGACTTCGAACGGCAGATTTTTTGAGAAACATTTCATGACAATTTTATTTTCACTCTCAGAGTTTTTGATAGAAATCTGCTGAGAGGAAGTCGCCAAAGAAATATACTTTCATATTTGTTTTTCGTTGGAGCTGTCTGAGCTTGGCTTTGAACCGGGGCCTCACGTCTAATAAGTCAACACAGTACCTACTAGACTACAGTTACCAAAATTATAACAGCTTAGTTAAATCAAAAATTACTTGAACGCACATAGAGGATTACCGGAGGCAATGCTTTGAAAAGCCCTTATTACTCCATATTGCCAACATCTGGATTTCTTATTTAAAGGATGACACCCTTAAAATCAAACTGGCGACTACAAAATCCTTAATTTTATAGGTTCGAATATCGTAGACATAAACCACTATACCACGGATTGCTTCAATATGATGTTTTCCTTTAGTAGTGGAAACTTTTGGATTTTAGGAGAGAGTAATGGAAAATACAGTTACATTAACACATGATATTATGGATGTTTTACCGAGAGGTTTTTGCTCATGGTATTCACTATCAATGAGGTTAAGGAACAAGATTTTCAACATTTTCTGTGTAGAACCCTCGGTGTTCTTGCAAAGGCAGAACATATACAAAATATTGGAACATTACAGAGAAGATTAGCATTCATTATATGAAATCTTGAGTTTATAATCGAATTTAATCTGTTACTGTTGATATTTAAATTTTTAATAATATTTTCACATTTTTTTTCTTTTTTTTTTGTTGTTGTTAATTTAACCATTTCACTCCAATCAACATGCCAGACCAATTTTGAAAAGGAAATAACGTATCATTAAAATGGGTGTGCCTCAATTTCCTTAACACACACACATACAACTGTTAGCAAAAAATGTCAAAAAATATTTATAAATTTTGTAATGCTGCAATACAAGTCTACACTCCTCTGCTCTCTTTCGTTTTTTTTTTCAATAAAACTCCATAGATTTTATTTATCAGCCTTTGTAGAAGAGCTGAGTTTTTTCTTTCGCTCTCTCTCTCTCTCTCGCTGCTGCTGTTAACCAACTGGAGTCATGTGTTGATTTTACAAAATGTTGCTTTGGAAATATCCTGTTTGCAAGTGTGTGTCTGTGTATGTGTGCAAAATATTGCAATTTTATGATTATTTCACATGTTTTTCTCCAGTAAATTTTATTTTTATTTATTTGCCTCCTCCTCTTCTGCTTGAAACGGAAATTAACTGTATGAGTGTTTCAATTTTCCCAATATTTTTTTGTCCTTTTTTTCTGTATGTTTGTCTGTTTGTTTGTCATATTCAATGATATAAAAGGGAAATTTCATTATTTCATGTTGTTTGTTGCAGCATAAACGTTTTACTTCCTTGTTAACGTATTGCACAAAAAATGTCACAATCAATCGTTTTTCCACCAACATTTTTATTAAAAATGATTCGCTTGATAGACAAAAAAAATCAGAGGAGGGGATGTACAAACTGTTATTTGAGAATATTAATAAAAAAAAGTGGAAATTGCTGCCCGAAGGCAAAGTAATATTAAATTTAATTACACGGCTTTTTGTCACATCAAATTTGCTTTAAGTGGGCGTGGTTAAATATCGTATTTAATTAAAGAGAAACAATTTCAATTCAATAAATAAAACAAATATTCGCCGTAGTCTAGTAGGTAGGGTGTCGGCTTATTAAACATAAGGCCACGGTTCAAACCCTAGATCAGTCATCAAAACGAAAATATTAAAAAATATTTCTTCGCCGACTTGAGAGTAAAAATAAAATTGCCATGAAAAGTTTCTCAAAAATCTGTCGTTCGGAGTCGACTTTAAACTGTAGGTCCCGCCACTCACATATAAAATTAACGCACACGACATATGTAGCTAGACATAGTAGCTAAGCTAGGTAGTAATCCTTGCTGAAGGGTTGTAATGGCCAATTACGTATGTATGTATGTAAAGAAATCAAATATTTGAATAAATATTGTTTTAGTGAAGCTCTAGGCTGTAAGTTGGGTTATTAGACTAGAGCCTGTGGTTCAAAACTCAGCTTAATATCTCGATCAAAACGAAAAATGAAAAAAAATTCTTTTGGTGACTTTCTCCCTGTAATCTTCTTGCAAAAACTGTGAGGGTAAATAAAATTGCCATGAAAAGTATCTGAGAAATCTGTTGTTCGTAGCCAACTTCGAATTATAGGTCTTCCTACAACCCATGAATAAATTTATCACACCCAACAAAGGTGGTGTTAAAATCAAGGTTGTGGACCTAACTAAAGTGTTAGGTTTGGTTAGGTTAGGTTGTAGTGGTAGCTTTCATACCAAAACCTCACTTGAGCATGCATAGCGGCCCGTTATGACACCACAGGTGAAGGCAGTCTCTGTACTGACCAAGTTCCTCCAAACCAGGGAAGAAGAAGCTGGTCAGTGCTAGGGCTGCACATTTAAAGCACGACTACACCACGCTGGAAAACCAGCCCGAAAGTTTGATAAACAAGCTGACAAGGATTGGAGAGCGAAATAACCTATAACTGTACCTCGCAAGAGATGGGCATTCCTCAACGGATATGCACCCACGGCAGAAGTCGTTGGATGGGAGCAGCATTTTTTCCGCGTGCCTTCCCATTACACAATGACCTGTAAGCATGGCCACTGTGATCGTGATGACGTTGCAATCAAGTCCAAGTAACTGGTTGGTGCGCTTTCTATCCATCGAGTGCCAAGTAAGCCTAGCGGTGGAGCAGGATAGGTTGGCATCTCGAAAGAATAATCGCGCGATGGCCTGCTTGACCGAGGCAAGTGGCATCTCCAATTCGATTGAGAAGGATTCCGGAAGTAGTGCACCAGCCCTAGCGAGCTCATCGGCTCTGCAGTTTCCCGAAATATTACTGTGCCCGGGGACCCAGATAAGTGACTAAAGGGTTGTGATAACCAAATAATTTAGTAAGTAATGTACGAAAGTAGTAGCCGTAGTTTAGTAGGTAGTGCGTTGGCTTATTAGACGTGAGGCACCGGTTCAAACAGCAGATGAGACTCACACGCTTTATAGGTGTTGTGCGAGGCTAGGTTGTGAACCCGACTAAAGGGTTGTGTAATGACCAAATAATTTAGTAAGGAACGTGCGAAAGTTCCCACAAGCAACTGACGATTGCTGTCAATATTTGCTTCGCGCCGGGTTTTTATTTGAAATAAGGAATCGACTGACAGTTGCCCCATGTATTTGTGTATATCCTTATCAGTAAATACATTTCCTCTGAATGGATGAAATGAATGAGCCAAGCATCAAATAAAAGATTTTAAATTCAAAGAAATTTTAAATAAAATTACTCAACAAACTCCAGATGATTTAGTTTAACTGACCCCAGTTCATCTTATTGTTGCAAGAGCCACGTTTCAGTAAATTCTCTCCCACATAATATTTCATCTGCAAAGAAGAAAACAGTGATAATAACACACGTTACGAGTGGTTATTATTCATACATATTTACTCGAGGCGTATGGAGCGCTAAAAATTCCTAACGCCTCTCCCATACACACACACACACATTCACACGAAAAAGAAAAACTTGCTTAAAACACTTCTAATGTTCGTCCATTGGCGTTACGTGGCAACATAATTTCAAAGATGAACCCGGAACACGCACAGCATGTTTTGCTTCTTCTTGTCCAAAAACTCCCTGCTGCTCCCTGTTGGCAGTCTTGCGTTTGTTTTGTTTGTTTGTTTGTAATCCTGCCGCAATAGGTCGTGTTTCTCCTTATGGCTGACTGTTGGTGCTTCTCTACTATGTATGTTTGTGTGTGTTATTGTTGCTATTGTTGTTGTTGGCTAGTTAAAATAGGAAAAGTTTTAATTGAATCCATAAATTTTTCTTGGCAGTTTATCCTGCAGTTTTCGTATTCGGTTTTCATTTTCATTCATGCCCGTTCGTTCGTTGTTGTTATTTTCGCCGGCATCTTTTAAGCGCGTTTTCTGGCTTGATTTTTGCCTTCATTTTTTTTTTTTTGTGTTCTACAGGCTTTTATGGGATGATGATGAAGATGTCGTAGCGGTAGATTATTGTTGTTTTTTTGGCGCTTTTCGTAGTGTTAACCGTGGTAAGTTTGTGGTTAAAGCGGTTTTTATGTTTTTGCATTTCAATATTGGATGGTTGGTTTACGTCATTTTTATTTTGTTTTTGTTTTCGTAGAGGTTTTCTGGTGTTAGAATTTCTTGGCATGAATACATTTTAGGAAATGAAAAAAATTTGTATGCAAAAAATATTAATTAATGAACGGAAAAACAGAACAAAGAATCGTTGAAATTCAAAACAACATTTTGTCCTTGGCAGATAAATTTCTGGGTTGTATTCTGCGTTAGTTAGTTAAGCAGATACAACAAGGGCAAAATTTGCATTTCAATCTGATGGTAGTAATATTCAAAAAATCTCATAGAAAAATACAAAGTGGCGCAGAGTCATTGCTCTATTGGAAGATGTTGTAAGGTTTCCAAACATTGGTAAACATCAGGACTGCCTTGACGTTTCTGAAGTAAAAAAAGATACAAAATACACGGCAATAGGGCATGAATGGTTATACTTCTCCAGAAGGCATAGTAAAACTTTGGTGGTTTAGTGTTGAGTAGATTTTCAGGTCATCCAACCCCAACTGGCCAAGTATTACGACGTTTGACTGCTCACTCAGAAGACTAAGGACAACGCGAAATACTGCCACATCTAGACGACACTGGAACTGTAGTACTATTGAGAATATCGTAGCTGCAACTGAAGATGTCGCAGAGGACCTCAAAGCATTGGCCAAATAACTTGTCTTTCATTTGAACATCAATTAGTAGCCTTTCCGGAGAATTGTAGGGAAATGGTTCAACAATGTTCATTTACAAAGTGCAGACAGCTGCTCACCATTGACCGATAAATAAACGTACAGCACTATTGAACAGTCAACCGGATCCTAAGAGATTTACGCGGGAGTAGTATGGGGTTGTCTGTTTAAGCTGAATTAGCTTGGCAGGTAAAATTGGGCCACACTCCCAGATTATGAGGGAATTTTCGAAAATGACCAGGCAGATGAGCTTGCGAAAAGGGCTGGAATCTTAGATGGAATTGAAAGAAATGTTTGGAAGGGTATTCTAGGAGATAGGGAATGTGGAGAAGTGCGGCCATTTATTCAAAGCAAATTGCTTTGGGACAATGTTAACTGTTTTTGGGTAATTACGGTGAGAAAAAATTTGTATCATGCATCAGGCTATCAAGAAACAGCTTTGGGATAGAAACCGGGCTTTTGATTGGGTATAAAGTAGGGATTGTCTCAAACCCAATATGAAGATTCCGTGTTAAAGATAGTGTGCATACTTCGAAACTTTGCGGTGTTAATACATCTCTGAAGTAAACGCTTAGATGTTTATCAAGTACCAGGCAGGATGTTTTCTTTACTGGCACAGAACAGCACTCCAAAGTTCTTCACGGAAACAGGATTGCGAGAAACATTACAGGGATTCCCTGTAGTTTGCGGACATACAAAGCAAAATAACAAAAGTCAACTACTAAAGCCAACTCATGGAGAAAATCCAAGGAAACCAAATCGACAAACGCCACCTTTCTGTTTTTGTCGCAATATTCCTCCTCTGTACTCTTGCGTAAGGCTGTGTAGTATGGCATTCAGCAACTCCTAGAGCTCTGTCAATGTGGGATGAAGTTTCTGACTAGGCAATTCCATATGGTCGGACCTCTTCAACTTCGTCATCAGGAGTGTTCTAAGGAAGACGGGAGTTCATTACAAATTTTCAGAAAAGTATACAGTTGCTGGCGTACGCGGATGACATCGACATTATTGGGCGTAGCACAACGAAATGTCACAATATTATGGGCTCGAGTGATATAGGATTCCAGGAATATCCCCAGATTTTATTAAACAAATTTACAGTGGCTTCCTCGTTACCAATGAGAATGATGTCACCCTGGAGATAAATCATACAATACTCTTGTCAACAGGTTAGGGTAATTTAGGTTAGGTTAGGTTAGAGTGGTAGCTTTGATACCAAAAGCTCACTTGTGCGCGCATAGCGGCCCGTTGTGACGCCACAGGTGAACGCAGTCCCTGCACTGACCAAGTTCCTTCAAACCAGGGAGGAAGAAGTTGGTCAGCGCAAGGGCTGCACTTTGCCAACAGGTGCTATTTTGGTCTTAATAGGCAATTGGGTATTTGGTAGAGACATCTTTTAATCGGTGAAATTACTGCTGCCCAAGTCGCTCGCATCACGATGCTTCTCATGGGTATAGAAACACTTACTGTCTTCCTAACTGTCTTATAAATATTACAGAGAGAAGTTATACACAATACCTGCAGTCAAGTACAATTTGTGAATGATGTACGCCTTCGAACCTGCAATGAGCTGTATGAACCGGTATGCAGGAGGATCTTATCTGCGTTGGAAGCAGCCAAAGTAGCAAACATCGATTGGTGTGACTTAATAAAGTAAACGTAAGCGAAGAGTCGCCTTATTCTAGTAGGTAGTGTGTTGGCTTACTAGACGTAAGGCCATAGTTCAAACCCCAGGTCAGACTGCAAAACGAAATATGAAAAAATATTTCTTCGGTGACTTCCTCTCAGCAAATTTCTGGCAAAAACTCTGAGCGTAAATATAAATTGCCATGAAAAGTTTCTCAAAAATCTCTCGTTCGGAGTCGACTTTAAACTGTAGGTCCCGCCACTCATGTATAAAATTGACACACACAACATGAGTGGTGTGAGAAGCTAGGCCGTAATTCTGACTGATGAAGACTTTAATGGCCAATTATGTATGTATGTATGTAAGCGAAGTACAGTCTACTGGAAGTAAATGCTAAGTATGCTAAGTATACAGTATCATGTAACTGAATAGTGGCTGAGTGTAGGGTAACAATTTCAATAATAATACCTGATGATAACAAATCTGTTCCTTAAATTTAATAAATATTTAATGCTTCTTCTTTTGTTTTTGTTTTCTTCTACTAGGATTCCCCTTTCATTTATTGAATGTCATACAATTTTTCAATTAGTGACTTGAAAAACAATCCAGTAGCAATGGCAATAACAGCAACTAAGAAAGGAAAACAAATAGAAAATTTGCACAAAGAAAAAAAGAAAAAAAACCAGGGAAGAAATGTAAATAAAATACACAGATTTTCCTATTGTTTGCCTATAAAATTAATGAAATTTTTTAGCATTCAATAGGGAATTTACAACAACAAGAACCGAATAGAATTGGGAAAAAATATATGAAATGTTTTACTATAAGTGTGTGTACGTATGTATATGGAGTGACAAGTAAAATTCAACAGCCTGCAAATGGTTTACAACACTGTTTGACTGGCTGTAGAGAAGCAAATTGTTATTCATGCCACATACAATTACAGCACAAACAATGAAACAAACAATCAATTGAACAACATGTTGTAAATAAACTCCTGACATTGTGTTAGGCTGGCTGCTAACAGCAACAGCAATACAACACAACTCGAACACACATCATAACGAATATCATTTCACTGAAGCAAGATTTTGAAAATTTCTACTCGTTTCCTTAAAACCTCAAACCTTAGGAAAAAAAAGGAACGAAAAATTCACAAGAGGCTAAAGGCTTACAACAACGCACATCCATTGTAAATACATTCATGTGGAAAATATGGACAAGAGAGTTCCTGTTCGTAGATTATTTTTATTTTCTTGAACAACGTAAAGAAAAGCCTGAGCAAAAATAATAAAATTTCAAAAGGAAGAGGCAGGCAAAGGAAAAAGGTAAAATTGAATTGAAATCGATAGAGAACAACGATACGATACAAAAAAAGGATATTTTTCTACACGCTCTCTCTCTCCAATAAATGTGCCACAACACACTCAAGCATATGCAGAAGTGTGTGTGATGTTTTGAAACCAAATGGAGGAGTTTGTTGAATTGTTTTCCCCTTGGGGCAATGTGTCAAAAACAAGTTGACACAATGTTACGGATCCGGAAGAAATCCATAAAAAATAAAAATATTTTGAAGGAAAAGGGGTTCGATTGTACAATAGCGTTTACTTAATACTTTCCTTTTTTACTTTTTCCCTAGGATATCAATAAAAATAAATTACAATCATAAAAGAAAAAACTAAGAAATGTTGCAGAAAAAATGTCATAAAAATCATTCTATTTAAAGACGTTACGTTGTATGAAATACTAAAGCAATCCTTTAACATACTTTTTAAAGTAATGGAAACAATAAAAGGAAACTCTCCTTTGTTCACAAATACTCTGAGACATTGTCTAAAACTTAAAATTAAAGGCATTGAAAGCAAACTTTCAACAAAATTTACTGAATAGGGTGCATGGCGAAGCAATACATTCTTTAATTTATCATTGCATTAATCAAAGCAATATTGAAGTTTTAAGAACAACTGCTAATGAAACAACACTTTTTCTTGGCAAATCCAGTCACCATGTACGCCCCTATAAAACAAAGGTAAAGTCTGGGAAGTGTCTTCGCCTTCTTTGGATATCAATCTTCTAATCCATTGCGTTGTTCTCTAACTCAGTTGTGACCTATGGATGACCTATGGTCACGAAACGATGTAAACACTCGCCTTTATTGCGGTAAACCATCGCTAACACTCTCCTGCAATACATCTTCACGATGCTATCTTCGTATTCTAAGCAGCTGAGGCACTCATCTGGCGCAAGGCTTTTTAAATCCCATTTTACTATCGCCCTTATCGTCCTACCGAAAGCAGTATTCCCACTGGTTCACTAAAGCATCGACCAGAACCCGTATGTAGACGGAATGCAAGATCTGCCAAAAACTTCGACGCTGTCCGTGAGAGTGTGACAGAGAATACGAGGCAATTTATTTCGCTTTGCTTATAAGCACCTAATCTCCAGTAGAGCATAACTCGAGGACTTTGTACCATAACATGAACATGCATCCGTACAAAATTCAGGAACTGAAGGTATACGACGTTGATTGATTGATTGATGATTGATTGATTGATTGATTGATTGGTGATTGATTGATGAGTGATTGGTGATATATTGATGATTGAGCTATGATGGATGATTGATTGATGGATGATTGATGAATGATTGATTATAAGCACTAGCACTCTAGCATATCATAACACGAGGAATCTGTGTCAACATGAGTTCCTGAAGGTAAACGACGTGTGTCCGCTGAGTAGGCTCTGAAGCAGTTGATTGATGATTGATTGGTGATCTATTGATGATTGATTAATGATTGAACTATGATTGATGATTGATTGATGAATGATTAATTATAAGTACAACCTCTAGCAGAGCATAACTCGAGGATTTTGTGTCAACATGAGTTCCTGAAGGTAAACGACGTTTGTTCGCTGAGTAGGCTCTGAAGCAGTTGTTTGATTGATTGATGATTGATTTATGATTGATTGATTGATAATTGATTGATGATTGATTGGTGATTGATTGATGATTGCTTGATGATTGTATGGTGATTTGATTGATAGTTGATTGATTCCATTGTCTCGCTCTTTTTCACCAAGTGAAGATGCCTTAAAAAACAATTTTTTTTTTCAGCATGCGAGCGAAATATCAAAAGGGTCCTCCGCACTTTCGTAGTAGATAACGGTCATTTTGTTTTGTTTTGTAGCTACATCTGTCAAATTAGTCCTAAATTGCCATGGACGATAAACAATGACATAAGTTCGCTGAATAATTTCTAAAACAGCTGACGACTGAACTTAATTTTCCTCGAAAAATCATCTTCAGTGATGAGGATCATTCCTGGATAAATGGGTACGTGGAGAAACTAATTTTTCGAATATGGAACGACACCAATAGACATGAAATCCAAGAGGGACCAATACTTACCGTTAATGGTCACTGTTTGATGAGGATTTTTGGCTGGCAGCGCAAACGGGCTAAAGAAATAAAAACAATGTTGACTATCACGTTATATATCAAGCTCATGCACTATAGGACAATCATTCCTTCAAACGAATAAAAAATTTCGAAGATCTCTCACAACCACTTTCTTTTGTTAAAATTTAAAATATGAAGCTTTCAATTAAGGATCCGATACATATATAAACAGGAAACTCACACAGAAATAGTCAAATAACTTAAAACTGGTTTTTTAACGACGTATAGCGCTTGACAGCAAAGGCAAGCAGTCTAGGCACGGAACAGAAACTCCAACTAAAATTTTAATCATGGTCTACGAATTTTAAAAATAAAGAATTCAGCATCAATTCTTGCTCTTGTATAGCCACATCAAAGTAATTACAGAAACACATAGTCGCTCGAGATACCAGGAGCCTCCCTTTCTCTTTCTCTTTTTAAAATTTATTCAAATGAAAAGTGATTGATTTCTCCCGCACATAATAAAGTGCATTAAAATAAAGTGAATTTATTATGGAAATTATATTTGTAATCCACACGAATACACATGCACACACATACACAGAAGTGAACAAATAACGATTTAAAGAAATTACATTCGCTTTTGTTATTTGTAACCGCTGCCTGATGTTTATTTTTTTTTTTTTTTTTTTTGATGGTAAAAAATAATTTTAATGCGTTAATTGACTCACTTTTCATATCCTTAATGGCTCCACTCTCTCGCTCTCTCTCTTCGTCTGCGTTCTTGTTGCTTTGTGTGTGTATTAAATTCATTCAGTCATTTGGGCCCAAACCGCAGATAACAATGAAAGAAATATGGCACGCACATGTAAGAAGAATTTCCCACACTAGCACGTAATGCGCTTAAAAAATTTCTCAGGTAAATAAATTTTATTTTTGCAGGTAAAAAAACACCACAACAAACATACACAAAAACACAGACATGAGAGGAAAACAAAAAATTGTTCAGTAAGACGATACAAACCAAGAAGAAGAACGTGTTTGGTTGGAGACGAAGACCTTAAATAACAACAAGGCCAATAACAATCTATATACATACGTGTACGTATGTGGTAGATATTTCCGTTTCCTGTTGAAAACACTCACATGAACACATACACACTCCCACTCTCATACTCCTCATACTCACTTACTTACTATCATTGTAGCACCGTAGACCGTATGCAACATTAATGAAGTCATCTTTCGTTTCCAACTTAAACTTTTTTTCAATGTTGGTTGCTGCGCTTCAATTGCTGGCTTTTGTTTTTCATCTGCTTCATGTGTATGAGAGAGTGTGTGAAAGAAAATACGCCTCAGAGGCAAGAAAATGACATCAATTTCGAATTCTACAACAAGCAATGGAACTTTTCTTCCAAACTTACTAGAAAACAAAAAAATACTGGGGAAGGGGAAGCATGGAAACATAGAAAAAATAAGTCGATGGATTTCATTGTTCACTAATGAAGAACGACAGGCTGACAGAAGGATGGATTGATGGACAGACAGGCAGGCAACACTGACAAGACTTCGGTATTACTTAACAATTTATAAATAAATGAAGAATATAAAGTAACAACAACAATAGCAACAACAACGAAACAAAAAAATAAGAAAAAAATTAACAACAACAGCGAAAGAACACATTAAGCGTATGAAAGAAAAAATATTCCTACTGCAGACACAGTGCAATCAAAAAGTAAAGTACCGGAATCAAATAAATTTTGCAATATTCAGGATCACAAACCTTTCGTTAGACGTCGGACGTTCCCACAGGTCATTGTGGTAATAGGTAGGATATGATAGGATGACTTCAGTAGATCGGTTGAGGAAGAAAATAGTATTGTCCATCACTGGTACCTCGTAGAGTTGTCCACTATTCCGCAGTAGTCTAACGAAGCCTGCATTACTTGATAACGTATCGATCATGAAACTTTCACTCTGGTTTTTAGCTTGATTCTAAGGAAGGCATGCTTTTTTTCAATGCGAAGCCCTGATTCTAATTATTAAGAATGGTTAACCAGGATTTGGAAATTATTTCTGGGGCATTATTTCATTCTATTGTATCACCATCGGTCGGTAAGTATGCTTAAGTGAATTAAAAATGAAGCCGCTGCCCCCCATCCCACTGCTGCATCGTAGCATGATATAGCAGTTGAATGGCTTCACTATAAACACTAGCAACCTACGATCAAACCCTCCAGAAAGCTAACATAAACAACAAATGTCATAAGAAAGTAAATCAGTAAAGTTCCGCACCTCATTAGAGTACTGCGACCATACGATCGATTCGCATTGCAAAGCATTTCTACTCTTCACCACTACATCCAATACATGTATACTGAGGGTAAGGAAAAACGACCCTGGATAGATCAGGGACCAGTTATGTGTCTAGGCCTGCTATAGGCAGTAAGAGAACAGGTTTGCTGCTGGGCTTAGAAAGGGCTAGCCTATGGCTAGTTATTGGTTTCATTACAGGGCACTGCGAGATTAGATGGTTGATAAGCATCTGCAACAAATCTCAGTCAGACTGTTGCAGGCTATATAGTGACGAAAAGGAATTGGAATAACTATCGAACATGTTCTCTGCAACTGTCCAGCCTTAGTAGGTTGAGGACCCAGGGCACGGATTTCTTCGATGGTGTTGACTCTTTGTCGAGAGCCGATATTAAGGCTCACCATAGATTCATAAATAGGTTGAGCTGGTTGAGAAGGGTTTGAAGGTAGTAGTCAGACTCTATTGTGTGGTTGCGGTCTGTTTTTTTTCTCCGCCTCCTTCTCCAATTTCCCTATCTAGTTGACCATCCTCTCTCTCTTTTCTCTAGAACACATTACAATGGCTCATTTTGACCTTTGGCTCACTCCCTCTTGACTAACTCATTAAACTTTAGGGCTGGTTTTCTGCAAAAAAAAAACAAAAACAATAAATGATCACGTATTCCTAATGATAAAGTCTTAATAAATTTCAATATCTGCCTCATTATGGTTGCTTCTAGACAATCACAAATGACAACCCCATCTTGAAATCATTTCTAAGGTGTCCCTCATTCTTTGATATCAGAAAGAATATCGCATAAATGGAAGGGGGTTCACAATACCATATTGGAATATTCGCAACCCATAGTGAAACTCGTGATATTTCGCTGGCGGGGGAAAAAAGGTCACACTCTGCTGAACTACAGATTATGTAGGATTTTATAGCAGTAAGCAGGCAAATAAGCTTGTGAGGAGGATATCACTCTAGAACTAGCAGCAAAAGAAAAATCACTTGCTTGACTGGAATAACTTGTTTAATGAAACTGAAACCAAGTAAAGAAAGACAATAAAAACACGGGGAAGATGCTTATTAATAGGCCCATATTCCTTAAAGAATCGTTGCATGTACCATAATGATAATGGTTAAAGGCAAAATAAATCTGTCCCAAAAGTACGCTCAAATACATACATACATACATAATTGGCAATTACAACCCTTCTGTCAGGATTACGGCCTAGCTTCTCACAACACTCATGTTGTGTGCGTTAATTTTATACGTGAATGGCAGGACCTACAGTTTAACATAGACTCCGAAAGACAAATTTTTGAGAAACTTTTTCATGGCAGGTTTATTACTCTCAGAGTTTTTACCAGAAATCTGCTGAGACGAAGTCGCCGAAGAAAAAAACTTTTTTTTTCACTACCTACTACGGCGACTACGCTCAAATAGTTCAAAATGACCCACTATAGCGTTTTTCCCGTATCATTATAACGTTTTCATTGCGGTTCA
Source organism: Sarcophaga carnaria (assembly GCA_958299815.1). Taxonomy (NCBI): domain Eukaryota; kingdom Metazoa; phylum Arthropoda; class Insecta; order Diptera; family Sarcophagidae; genus Sarcophaga; species Sarcophaga carnaria. Next base: position 13,125,802 of record OY283153.1, read on the forward strand.
AAAAAAAGGAAATGAATAAAAAACCTTGTTTATGATGAAGTATAACGGAAGCGGAAATGTAACAAACACCAGCAAAAAAAGCACATAAAAACAGAAACACAAGTCGAACAAATTATGGTCTTTAGAATGGGAAATAAATAATAAGACCAGGGCCGTAGTCAACATACACCCCTAAGTGTGTGTGTTCTCTTCACTCCCCATCAACAATGCCATCATCATCCTTCCATCTATCCCCTCTTCTTTCAAATAAAAAAAAAACGAAATCCTTCCTATGTAAACATGGAATAAATGAAAATCGGCTTTAAATGAATTTATTTTCGATACGATTTCCTTGCAACATGACACTTAAACGTCAAGTGCTAAAGCAAGTAAGCAATGCAGTAATATCTGTAACGGTAAATTTAGGTACTTAAAATAATTACACTTTGCAACGGTAAAACTAAAACCAAAAAAGAAAATGAGAATGAAAATATCATTGTGAAAATGGCACGTGTCACGATGTTATGTTATAGAATGGAATGGAATTGAATTGTACGTACATACGTCATTATTGTTGCATGAAATGTCTTTCTTTTTTTGCAGGAGTAGTTTTTGCAATTTATTTACAATACAATTACAACTACAACTACAACTACTACTATGGTTACAACTACAATAGTTCTTGATTACAATTGAGCTTTAGTTGCTATTGTGCTCTCACACACACATACATACGCACACTATTTTCATGGTTTCTAATCAATTTCACAGTTGAACGATTAAGTGAATGGCAATAAACGCTGGAGTAGTTCTAAACATTGGATTGAAGATTTCATATACTTTTTAGGGTGGAACTTTAAAACTTAATTTTACAGGAATAAAGACAATTGTAATCTTATTTAAGAAATTGATTTCTTAACAAAAAAAAAAAAAAAACTAAAGGACTCATACAGAGGCAAGGATTGCGCTTCACGTCGAGGTTCCGTTTTCAAGTCTTCTTTATTGAAGCAAAATTTCAATCACTTATGCATTTGCCTTGTATGCCAAGATTTTACAAGGCAACCTAAGACAGGACTCATGTAATTATGCCGTATTTTTATTACTTTTCAGGAAGGTTCTTAATGCCATCGCTTTAGAATATCCCTAGCATAACGCCGTAAGACTTAATCAAGTAGTTCTTAGCATCTCCTGCCGTTTTTTTACTTTTTTTTATCATCACAATTGTTTTGGAGTAGCTGGTTGCTGTGTGAACACTTCTTCAATCTTCTCAGAGCCATAGAACTGTCACGAAGCCTCTCAAACAATTCGAGTTCATTTTTGCCGTGTCTTAAAATATGTTTCTTGGCTAGAATTCACTGAAGGCCTATTCTAGTCACTACTTCATGCAAATCAACCAGTTTTAAACAGTAGAGAACAGGATTGAATATTTTATCATGTTGTAGCCATCCGCATTCCACTTTTCTGGTAGCCATTATTGAAGCTTTTGATTATCTCTACGAAAATATAAGGACAGCTTTGGATCCTACGCTGATTCATGAAAAAGTCTTGTGAGCATTAGATTACGTGCCCGTACTAAAGCCCTGAAATTCAATATTTGTTGTAATGATACTTCTGTAAATATAGAAACATAGTCTCAATACATTGTAGGACTCATTAATATCCGAGATTAGGCCCATTATGATGCCACAAATCAATATGCAACCCGGAAATCAAATAGTTTTCATAGGATACCATTCTAATTTCAAAAGAAGTCCTACTATTGGGGTTATTTTTATTTTAGAGAGTCAAAGTCAAAGGTGAAGAATATCTCTTCATGACAAGACGTGAAATATAGTTTTCTCCGCACCCTCGGAACCACAACTCCTACAGAAGTCTTTCGACATGCTTTCCAAGGGGACCTCAGATCCCCAACTGCTACAGAAATCATAGAAGGGAATGTCAAGTGTTTTGTCATACTTTCCAAGAGGCCAATGAGTTCGAAAAGATAAAGATCCTCAAGAACCTCCTTCTCTCCATGGCAAGAGGTGAAAGCTAGTTTCTTCCCATCCTCAGATTCACAACGCCTGCAGAAATCATACAATGGAACGCCAAGTCTGTCGGCATGCCTTCGAAGAGGTCAATAACCTATGAGAACCGCAATAGTTCGATGAGGAAATCATCGTCCCTCTTCTTATTCAGATCAGTCCAGTAGAGCCTAGTAATATTGCATGTTCCCTCATGCTGCCAACGAAGTTGAGAATTCCTACACAAATACCGGAGAATATTTAGTTTAAGTGAAGCAGTCGAAAGACATATGTCCCGTAAAAAGTCGGTAATTGTGATCTCTATATCAGTCTTGTCCGGTTCCTTAAGAATACAATATCCTACGATATCCCTGTGTCATGGAACTCATACAAGAGATTGAGCCAGGCTATCCGAGTAAATTGGAAGATTTTCAGAGAAAATATCACAAGCTTTGAGCAATCTTCAGTATGACTTTGGCCTCCAATTGGAACACATTGCAGTGGTTAAGAGGCCAGTCTTGTCCAGTTAATCAACAATACAATTTCCAACTATCTCCACATTTTGTGATATTGAGCCTAGCTATCCGAGTAAATTTTGAGATTTTCAGAGAAAGTACCACAGTCATTGCACTGTCTTGAGTATGGCTTTGGTGTCCAACTGGAAGACACTGCTGTGGTTACGAGCCCCACACGAAAATCTAATGTCAGGGCTCTGTATCAGTTCTCTCCAGTTCATCAACAATACAATCTCCAAGGATATCCCCGTGTCATGAAACTCATATAGAAGTTTGAGCTTGGCTATCCGGGTGAATTGGGAGATTTTCAGAGAAGCATTGAGTTATCTTCAGTATGCCTTTGGTCTCCGACAGGAACACATTGCAGTGTTTGAGAACCCAGTCTTATACCTGTCATGAAACTCATTTTCAGAGAAAATACCACAAGCATTGTGCTGTCTTCGGAGTGGCTTTGGTCTCTGCCTGGCAGGGACTGCAGTGGTTAGGAGCCCCACACGAAAGTCTTAATATATATACTACAACCTATTCTGTCAAGCATTTTGAAGGAGTTGAATTTCTAGATTGTCGGACCAGAAGTTCCTAACTGGAGTTTTAAAGTCAAATCAAAATTATAAGGAATCAGTATTGCACAGCGCAACACTTTCTTCAATGGAAAGTCCCACTGGAGCTAGACTTGATAAACATAATATTCTCGAACATGAACTCATTGTGTAAACACGAGGTGCTTTGTTCTTTAAATTCCATTAATTCCATTTATTCTATTTATTTTTCTCTTATTTAAATTCAAACAAAAAAGATTTTCATTTTTCATAACCCATCAATCACGCACACACACTCCTGCGAAACCCTTTTTAACTCAATTTAAACTCTAATGTTTTTCAATTTAATTTTCATTTCTTTTTTTCGTTTCGTTTTGTTCTTTTGCATTTTCAGCCTACAAAAAATATTAAATCAAACACATGATTTGATCTTCTTTCAACAATTGTTTCATTGTTTTACGAATAAATTTTTGCGTTTAAAAATGTTATGCAAATACAAATCGATGTGTACCCCCTTGGGTAAAATGAATCGTTTATTCTGTTTTTCTTATTCTTCTTGTTATTTTTCTTCTTCTTCTTATTCTTTTTAACAATGCAAACTTGTTGGAAAATTGAATTCCTATTATTTTCCACCTTCTCCGCACAATAATCCGCCCTTTTTTAAGAAGCATGATGTGTGTGTTTGTGGCAAACGACTATTTTTGCATTTTATTTGATTGAAATCCGTTTAAGATGTTCAATATTGCAGATGGAAATCAAGAAAACACTTTGGCTGGTGTAAACACTTTGGCTGGTGGTAGACGAATCCGTAAATACCCTACGTCAGAATTATAATTTAAAACTCATCTCCATTATTGTAAGAAAAAATTCCACATTTTTTATGCTTGGGGCCTCCTTCACTAGACTTCTATTCAATGGGGACCTAATAACGTAAATTTCTATAATTTCTTGAGGCTTGCCTTCAACAAGACTCCACATAAAAGTTTCAGAAGAGAAAGATTGGCGTGTGCTCGGCGACTTCTGAAGGATGCAGAACTAATGGAGAAAGGCTACACAGGAAGCGAAATGAAAATCTTAAGACTTCGATAGAACGATCCAAACTCAAACGACTCCTTTTCACTCCTTCTGTTAGAAAATTCTTCCAACAATTATCCAGTTTTAGAATCATTCAGGCATGATTGATGGATTGATTGATGTGCTGATGGATGCAGAAGTCATGGAGAAAGGCTACACAGGAAGCGAAATGAAAATCTTAAGACTTCGATAAAACGATCCAAACCCAAACGAATCCTTTTCACTTCTTCTATTAGAAAATTCTCCCAACAATTATCCAGTTTCACAATCATTCAAGCATGATTGATGAATTGATTGATGTGTTTACATCAACCACATTCTCTACAATGCATTGGATATGTGCATTTGTTGGACATTTTCAGGAGCTAGTTTCGAGCCAGTTATCAAATTTTTCAGTAAGATTAGTTGTGTTCTAAGCAGTTTGTGATAAATTCATTGCAATACCGAGTGCAATATGTATTTGCCGATACTAATACAATTTGTCAAGCCAATCTTAATGAATGAACTACAGAGAACGGCTGCATTGCGTATCGCGTCGGCATACAGTGTCCGCTCCAGCCGTACTGGTGATAGCAGGTATAATCCCTGTGGATATACTAGCAGCGGAGCGGATGGAGATTTATAAGGCGAAATCGGGTGGAAATCACATAACCGGTTACTTCAGGGTGAACACCATTTCAAAATGGCAACAACGATGGAAAGAGGAAGATAGAGGAAGATGGACGGCGAGACTTATTCCGGACATAGGGCCATGGATTGGTCGGAAATTTGGAGAGGTAAACTACTACGTTACACAGATGCTATCGGGTCACGGATATTTCAGGAAATATCTGCACAGAATGGGCAAGGCCGCCTCCCCTTACTGTCTTTACGAGGAAGGGGAGGTAATTGATGACGCAGAGCACACTGTTTTCGAGTGTGCACGCTGGCAGAGCTATCGCTCTCTACTAACTTCAATAGTTGAAACGATCACAGCCGCTAATATTGTCGGGGTTATGGCTGCGAGTATTGAAAATGGGACCTCGGTAGTGAATTACGTAGAGCGTATTCTAAGACGGCGGAAGAGAGATCTTGAAGTTGCAGAACGAGTAAGCATGTCGGCATAGGTGATACTGTCACACGTATCCGAAGCGATGATCTAGACGAAAGGAATAGTGGAGACGCTTAGATGACCCCTCAACATTCGATTCGCAATCCGGACGTGGATATGAACATGAAGAGGCCAAAGGGCCAAAAGGACTCCACTCCGAAGTAATACCACCGTAGTTCCAGAGTGGGCACAAACAAGTCCACAGGAGACGAGGGGGGATTTAGTGGCTGAGGGCCCCACACACGGAGGATGTGACGACTTCCTCTATGGCGCGGTTAGGTACATTTACCTCTCCTCGGCGAAAAAAAAATCTTAATGAATAGTCTCACACAAGATCACAGGAGATTATTGCTACTGTACAAAGTCTGCACATGTTTTAAGTATTATTATTTAAGAATTAAATAAAGTCAGCTGGGATGACATTGAAAATCATATTTCATATACAGTCGTACAGCAAAGATTCTACCTATGGCTGCTTGTCTGACAAAAACCCAAAAATTTGAAAAGTTTTAGTTCCACTTCGAATTAAAAAAAAACTGAAAAATGTTCGTTTCATTTGACATTCGAATTTTTTCTTTTGAAATGCCATTTTGTAGAGGCGAATATTGCTTTGTTGAAATATTCCTTTTATAAGCCTTAGGTTTCCCATCTCTGTCATGCAGAAATTAGTCAAATTGTAGTCATTAAAGATACAAATGAATTAAAGGAAAAATGTAAGGAAAACTTTAGGTTGTTGCATTCCTAGCAAATATGTGTTGCATGTCGTTATTTTGTGCATTTAGTAACAACTTATTTTCTGTTTCTGTTCTTTTTGTTTTTGCTAGGTTTAGTTTCCATTTTAGATTTCCCTTAGTTTTTTTGTTATTTTGCTTCCTATAATTAGAAACATAAAAGTTTTCCAATTAAATGAAAACTACTTGAGTAGTGGCTACTAAAACAGTAGCAACAAAAACAATAATAACAACAACACAGTAACCATTGTCCAACCTGCTTTTAAAAAATCTGCAACTACTACCACCCGGTGTAGGACTAAACTTGTTCGAGCATAAATTTGTGGAGCAGCAATGAATAAAAAAACCATTGAAGCCATATAGACCAACAAAAATCGTATTAAATGTCTTTAAGTAGATGATGAACCCAGCACTGCACTATACTGTTCAACAGAGGGGATAGTTCCCCTAGATAGCATAGCTCTTTTTTCTTTCGAATGCAATTATTATTATTGCCTGTTGTTATAAACTCCCCCAAACCAATCTAATCTGCAACTCTGTTGGCCTGTTCATCATCATTATCAACAACTTTGTCCTTAACATTGTTCATAATAAATTGATAACTTTTCCTTGTAAGCCCCCCAACTGTACAATTTTTTCTTCTTCTTTTCATTTGACTCCTGCAACCATTTCTGCTACTGCTTCTGTTCACTTCGTTAAGTTAGCTGCAGCTGTTTGTACTTTTAACATGAGTGGATAGAAGAAGGAAATGCTTCATTAGCTTTCATATTTTCACTAAATATGATGCAAAAATATGTGAAATTGTCTGGAGGTTAATAAGTACAACAAAAAAAAAAATTATTAACTTTGCCTGTCTATACCTTGTCTTGCTTGCCAACGACCAAGTTCATAAAGGACAAGGCATCAAGCCTTGATGAATGAGGAAATGTTTAATAATTATTGATTTCCCTGAACATGCAACATTTGCAAATTTAAATTAGATTCACCCGCTCTTTTTACATTGTTGTTGTCTTTTTAATGTATTGCAAATGATGATGATGAAAAGAAATCTTTACTTTGTTCATTAGAAATTGAATTTCTTTTTATTTCAATTTCACAAATTTGTCTATTCGTGTTGGCTGCAAATATTATATGGTAGCCTTGTGCTACAAAAACCATGCTGAATTCACCATGTGTTTTACTTTTTTGAAAGTTAGCCGATATGTCTCGAAGTTGACGTGTTTTACATCATCCATAACCTATACAATACATCGAATATGGACTTCTATGGAGCACTGGCACCATCTAGATTTGTCTTATTTGGAGGTAAATTGTGAAGCAAATACTGAGTGTAATGCGATCAATATTATAATAATATATTTTTACGAAAAATCTAGATACTGATATTTTGCTTTGACATCGTTTAACATTAAAATTATAAACAAAAACTACAAAAACAATGAACTTGTTTACATGATAAATAAGTAAACAAAAATATACCAAAAAACACCAGTATAAAAAAACGAATGCTAAACGAATGCAACAAGAATAAATATAAGCAAAGTACACAAACAACAATGAAACAACGATGTTTACATTTATAGAGATCTCGAGAAGCCGAAGCCACAAACATTCGACTTCCAGAACATTCATCAGACTGTTTACATTGCCATATAAAAGGTAAGGCAAAGCAGACAACCAGTTTGTAAAAGTTCAGACAGTCTTGTGTGAAGACGCGGTGTGTTTGAAGAGATTAATCGTGGTTTGAAGATCTCCGTTACAAAGATTAATCGAACAATTGTCTAATAACTGTTATTGTTTATGCAAAAGAGTCGCCTAGCTTATTACACGTAAAGCCCGGCTTCAAACCCCAGGTCAGACATCAAAATGAAATATTGAAAAAATATTTCTTCGGCGACTTCTTCTCAGCAGATTTCTGGCAAAAACTCTAAGAGTAAATAAACCTGCCATGAAAAAGATTCTCAAAAATTACATTAAACTGTGGATCCCGCCACTCACGTATAAAATTAAGGCATACAACATAAGTGGTGTGAGAGGACGGGTCGTAATCCTGTCTGAAGGGTTGTAATGGCCAATTATGTATGTATGTATGTATGCAAAAGAGTGCAGAGAGGAATAACAAATAAAGCAATTGTTGTTGTTTACATCAAGTTGTGAACAGTGGCACATAGAATTGTGCGAACAATAAAGAATTTAATTAAAACCAAACACAAATTTATTTTTATTTTATTTACAATCTATGAGCATATATTTTAAACGTTTTTAAAAGGTATTTGATCAATATTGGCCTTTACCAGCACAAGTTGTGACCCCAATGCCAATGAATAATCTGATAAACTCTCAAATAATAAAGGCATTCTACGATACATTCTAACTTAAACATGGCTCTCTTCAATTGATCACAGGTTTTCTGTGGTAATTTTGAACCTTCAGATAGTTTGGTAGGTAGCATATACACACTCGTTGGTCACATATGACCCATTGTAATTCCACAGTCTTTCTTTTTCTCCTATCCTGAAAATCGGTGGACCTAAAACCATTTTGGCTCCCAATGTCCATTCTCGACATATCAATAAAATTATTCGCGTAGCCTTCTAGGGACATAACTCTGGTCATTTACCCAATAAATGAAGAACTGTTTTCTTCTCTATCTTATCTATGTAGCTCCTGTAGAATTCATTGCTCACGGGACCAAGACCAATAGGTCTCGCATCATTACACCAAATGCCATATTCAGTGATGACACTGACAACTACACTAAGTGTGTTATTTAGGACTTTGAGCAGACATGGCCATTGCTTGGTGGAATCTATTACTCTCTTATCAATCCTGAGCTTGCATGTTAAAATCGGTAACTAATCAGAAATTTTGATCGTTGTACCATATATTGTCAAATCATTTGCTTTGTAGCTTTGCAGAATACTGGATTACCTAGGATGTGAAAATCGTACCGTTCTGTAGTCTTATTGGAAAACTCGCTGCAATCGTTGAAGCCCCTAGACGTTATTGGAACACAGGGAGCTGAGAATTTCATTTACGGCAGGCCTTAATAATTATCAACTCAACCTGTATGTTGTGTGTGTTCATTTTATATATGAATGGCGGAACCTACAGTTTAAAATCGACTCCAAACGACAGATTTTTGAGAAACTTTTCATGTCAATTTTATTTATACTCGAGAGTTTTTGCCAGAGGAAGTCACCGAAAGAAATATTTTTTTGTATTTCGTTTCGACTAAGTTCTAAATAACCAAGGTTGGCCACTTTTAATTTTACACTGAAAATACTACACAAATTTATCCACCTAAGTAATGTGGACTTCGCCCATATCCCCCTGCATAGTTAACATGTTTTGGTTAAATTTTCAGTACAAAGACTTTAAAGTATTCAGAACCAAATCCTGCATTTACTTTAAATACGAAAAAAATCTATTTCATGTAAACTAATACATGCTAGCAGATAATAGAAACCAAAGCCAAAAGTAATTGTAAACGTAGCCAAACTACGTACAGCATTATTTTGCAAAACGTAAATGGAAAATGGAAAAACTTTAACAATATGGACTGCTAAACTATTGAAGGCAAAAAAAAACAGGGGGACATGACAAAATCTAAAACTTTATTTATTTATTATTCCATTACCCAGTATCTATTCATCATTCATTCAATCATTCCATTTCCATTTTGTACATTTTTTTAAATTTTTTTACTTTCAACTTCTTTCTTTTCTTTCTTTTTTTCTTTGGCTTTTTTGAAGGTGCACAATAATGCAGGTTTTAGGTTGGTGGGTTACTAAACCGGTATCCCCAAAAAAATGAATGAGAGAGAGAGAGAAAAAGAAAAGAGTTTTACCTAGTATTTCCAGGAAGACACACACACATACAAACAAACCTATACACTGACTGTAAGAGACGTAAAAGTACAAACATTTTTCAAACTCTCAAAAAGATGGAAATTGTTGGAAAAACATTGACTTTGTAACCACCGATATACCGATAAACCGATATGTGCTGAGTCAGTACAGTAGAGAGCATAAAAATATTATAAGAGGTAGAATGCCGAACAGTGAAGTATGCAAACAATTTTTGCTATCGCAGCTGTATACGTACATACATACATAATTAATCATTACAAGCCTTCCGTCAGGAGTAGAATGCTAGCTTCTCACACCAGTTACGTCGTGTGTGTTAATTTTATACATGAGTGGTGGGACCTATGGTATTAAAGTCGACTCCAAACGACAGATTTTTGAGAAACATTTTCATGGCAATTTTATTTCATTCTCAGAGTTTTTACTAGAAATCTGCTAACAGGAAGTCTCAGAAGAAATATTTTTTCAATATTTTATTTTGTTCCAGATACCTAACCTTCGGTTTGAAGCCTGGCCTCACGTCTAATAAGCCAACACACTACCTACTAGACTACAGCGACTTTAGGCTGTATAGTTTCCTCAAAAGGTGGGCTGAAAAGGATGTCAACAACAGTTTATGCAAGCCTAGATCTACTTTTGGTCTGGATCAGAGATCAGCAATGAATCGCATTTTCGCTACTCATAAGTACTCATGAAATTTTGAGTATAAGTGAGTCAACTGCTCTGATTCATTCATACTCAGTACAACATTGATTCATAAGTACAAGTTGCAATGAGTATGAGTACAACGTTGACATCAAACTCATAACATTCGAACTATGTTTGATTCATACGCCTCATACTCATTCAGATTCATAAATTTAGAAAAATACTTAAAATACTCATGAATGATTCGAGTGATTCGAATCATTCTTCAAAATTTACAGTCTTAGTTGTTGTTGCATTTACAAAAAAAAAGAGAGACAAAGACAGCAAGTAGATCAAACGCACAAACTTCTTGTGAGTATTCTAGTGTTCGTATGCGAATCATACTTATTTTGTGATTCGTGTATACGATGAGTGGTGGAGAGTCAAAATCAACACTATCATAGGTATTGTTAAATACGAGTACCATGAGTATTTCAAACTTTGAATATGAGTAGTATGAGTATGACATTAAAACAAGTATGAATGCGTATAAGTATCAGAAATTATAAGTATGATTCGAATCTACTCATCGTTTTGAATACTCATTGCTGACCTCTGGTCTGGATCTGGCGTGTGGAGGAAACCAAATCTATTGAAAAAACAGAGCGACAGAGAAACTTGCCCATTAAACACGAAAAATGCAAATATTCGTTATTAAGCGCCTCTGGGTTATCAATAGTATACCCTCCCTAGGTACTATCCGAAACGAAGAGTTTTGGAAAGCTCCTAGTCATATGCGCATCCCCAAATAGAAGTGGAAATGAGGCGGTCACACACATCTCAAACAGCAGTGTAACACATCAGCTTTCCACTGAAATACACGAAACTTAAGTGGTACTGGAAAATGGAACTTGGAAGCGATCCATATTGACTGACCAGAAACCAATCAATGATCAGGAATTAAAACGTTTTCTGTGGAAAAGCCTTGTCGATATCCTAAGCTCTCAACAATGAAAGGAAAAAACATGGTGCCAAATCATTGTGTTGCTATAATTCCAAACACCACTGTAAATGTAAACTTTTTCAATTGTATTACTTATTGTATGTAAACATTTCAGAAACTCTCTCTCTCACACGTATACACTCACACTCATAAACATTTTCCCCAAAAAAAAGAAGGACAGAAAAGTTCTTGGCTGTAACTGATTTCAGTTTGGTTTCGCAAAAAAACAAAATGTTTGTATATGAGTATGAGTATGTGTGTGCGTGTGATTGTGTGTTACAGTTTTCGGCTGTAATGCAGGAAACTCTGTTTTGAGTGTGTCTGACTGTGTGCTTTTGTAAGTTTATAAGAACATTTACGTTTGAATAACTGACTGAGTGACTGACAAACTGACAGTCTACATTAAACAAACCAATGATTGGTTGTGCTTTACTGCATTTGATGTGCTGCTGCCGTTGCATTTTCAAATTTGTCTTTCCTATTTAAAATGTATGTGTGTGTGTAAGAGTATAGTTAAGTATGTGTTTAAGGATTCTCATTGTTTGTTTGTCTATGTATTGGTTTAATTTTGCAACTCATTCACAAACACAGACACACACAGACACTCACTCTCCTTTACACGTTTGCATTCAAACACAATACATTTGCACTGACTGTAATAGTTTATAACCGCATTGCAGTTAAGGATTGTATTCTTTGCTTGTTTTCTCCTCCTTTTTTTTATTCTTTTTTCGTTACACTGTGCCATTTATAATTTTGTTTGTTTGAGTTTTTGTTCTTCTGCGTTTTTTTTACTTCTTTTCCTCAAAATTCAATGACGTGTGGTGCAATTTGAATCTGGTTGAGTTATAATTTTCGAAGAATTACCCAAAAACTTTTTCTATTTTCTCTCTCTCTTTCTCCCTCTCTCTCTCTCTCTGTATCTCTACTTTTCTCTTTCGTAGTCATTGTTATAGAAAGTAAACTTAAGAGGAACAACAACAAAAATAACAGCAACTATAAGTAGAATAAATAAGAAATTGGGTAATAGTTATTTGCACTCATACATACACGTGCACACATACTTACATACATGCATGCATCCATTCATTCATTCGTACATTCATTCATTCATTGTGATGAATTCCAACTTTTTTATTGAAGGATATGGAAATTTTATACTCTTTGTATTGTTAGAAATATAAAGGAAATGCATACACATTTTATTTTATTGTCTGTGTGGGATTACGAGGGCTGTTACAGAAATTTTATATTAAAGAAAAATGCTTTAATTGCTCAATTTTGCTTGAAATAACTTATTCGCCGTTGTCTAGTAGATAGTGTGTTGGCTTATTAGACATGAGGCCAAGGTTTAAACCGCAGAACGAAAAATGAAAAAATATTTCTTCGGTGGCTTCGTCTCAGCAGATTTCTGGCAAAACTCTGAGAGTAAATAAAATTGCCATCAAAAAGTTTCTCAAAAATCTGTTGTTTGAAGTCGACATTAAACGTCGATACATATTTTGAAATAACACAAGCAACATACTCTGATATCATCATGTCTTACAAGAAATTAATTTTTTATTCAATTTTGCATTGGCCTCGTATGTATGCCCATGATTTTTATTATACCATACACACATAAACTTGTAACTCAGGAATTACATAGAAGCGCTACCATATCCCCCTTCCATTTGTCTTGCAGTCTTCTTAAAGTCTCGAAAAAAGGTAGAAACTACTGCTTATTGCTGCAAAGAAGCAAAAGTCTTAAAATGGAGTATCAATCATACTGGCTTGAGCGTCTTATAACACTGTATGACGCGCTACCACCAGCTAAGCCAGAGATACCTCAACAGCACGGAATTTTTCGATAAAAAAAGTGGATCTTCGGCCAACTTTCCAAGAGCCCATTCACCAAAAATTCTGCGTTGCGGTAGGTCGTTCGGCTTCAATTCTTGCACCAGCTGTATTTTGAAAGGCTTCACAACTAAATCCTTCCGCAAAATTTTCCACGTTGTTGAGTAACAGAGGCCCAATTGCTGCGAACGGCGACGAATCGATAATTGATGGTCATCATTAACACTCGCCGATACAGCTGCGATATTTTCTTCAATTCGCACTCTACGTAAGCGTGTTGGTGGTTTAATGTCCAACAATGTAAATTTGGTGCGAAATAGCCCGAATAGCCACTTCAGTGCGTCGATTAAACTGAACATAAAATGGAAGAAGCGCGCGATGAACTTTCTTAACAGAGCACGCATTTTGATAATAAAATCCAATGATTTGCAAGCGTTGTTCTTTTGTAAGACGATTCATGGTTAAATTATAGACCAAACTGAAGATGTTTGACAGTGAAACAAAACACGAAACGTGCGTGAGCTGTTTAAACCAGTGTTGCCAAAAAGATAATAGCTAAAAAATCACCCGTTATAACGGATACAATTGATTGATTGGAAATTGATTGATCAAGTACTCACTGACGGGTGTAGAAGTGAAATAATAGTTATAAAGGTTACACATACATTCATAATTGGTCATTACAACTGTCAGCAACATTACAACTCTGTCAGAATTACAACATAGGTTCTCACACTATTTATGTTATATGTGTTAATTTTTACACATGAGTGGTGGGACCTGCAATTTAAGTCCACTCCGAATGCCAAATTTTTTTTTTTGAAAAACTTGAAAAATTTTTCATAGCAATTTTCTATTTACTCTCAGAGTTTTTGCCAGAAATCAGCTGAGAAAAAATCGCTGAAGAAATATTGTTTAGTATTTCGTTTTGTTGGAGATGCCTGATCTGGATTTGAACTGTGACTTCACGTCTGATAAGCCAACACACTACCTCCTATAGATTGCTGCAATACAAATCGAGTAATAGACTATATGTAGACATTAGATCACTAGAGAGTTCATACATCACATCTAAGATTGTTCACGAATTTTTGGCAAAGATAGCAAGATATTCAACGGGGTCTTCTCCATCACTTCTATTGAAGTTCCATATTTAATTTGATACGCACCCAAATATTGCCTTCTGTGACACATTAACGCCGCAAGTATGTGTTCTGGTGATTCTTCCTTATTTAGGTCTGCAGTAGCCGTTTAGAAAGCCGGTTACTATGCTCAGGCTACTTCTGGGTAGTCAGATGAATGACCCAAATCTCTTTCAATTATAATTATACAAAAGATTGCTTCATTACAACCCTTTAGTCAGGATTGCAACTTATCTGCTCACACAACTTATATTGTGTGTCTTAATTTTTATAAAATAGTGGCGGGACCTACAATTTAAAGTCGCCTCCGAACGACAGATTTGTTTGAGAAATTATTCATCGCAATTTTTTTTATTTAATCTCAGAGTTTTTGCCAGAAGTCTGCTGAGAGGAAGTTGCTGAAGAAATATTTGTTTCAAATTTCGTTTTGCTGGTGATGTCTGACCTGAGGTTTGACACATGGCCCAACGTCTAATAACTAGACTACGACAACTTCTGTCTCAAACCTTATTTAACTTAAAAAAAGAGAGAGTCTTCGCCCCTATCCATTTTCCCATTAGACCTTCAGAGCTTTTCTTTCCAACCTACAGAAAGTAAGTCACGGTCTTTAGCCACACAATATGGTTCCGAATTGTATGTAATTTAGTATTTTCAAGGTCTGTTAATCCTTTCCATGGGTGTAAAATCAATTCTCTACGTCTATTGACTTACGGGTTTCAGTTTAAAGCTTGTCTGCTCCTATAATCAGCCTGATTACTTTGTGTATAATACACACTAGAGTTACAAAAGTTTACTTTACTTCATTGGCATATTGTTGCTATAATTTCTTTAGTTGGCCCTTAATTATGCTTCAATCCTCGTATATAAATTTAAAAAAGTTCTTCTAGTTTTTAAACAAATGTTGTTTCAATTGTTAAAACTGACGTTTACAATACGATTGGAAAATGTAAACTTTTAATAAGATCACAATGAGTTGCATAGTTTTACTTCTTCCCTTTCCTTTTTCTTTTCTTTTGTTTTTTCCAATTTTTTGTAATAAAATTTAATCATAAAATAAAATAATTTGTACAACGAAATGCAATATTTCTGAAAGAAAAACTCATAAAATATTTATTTTTGTTGGCGTTTTTTTTGTTTTTTGTTTTAAACAACTTTGATAGCCCTAGTAAACTACTAACAGCAAAATGAAATTTTAAAAGTTCTGAAAATACAATACAATTTATCGTATTGGAAGAATAAATTCATGGGTAATTATGGGTGTGTATGACTGTAGCTTATCTCTGTATCAAGAGTAAAACTAAGAAAGTCATCGAATATTTAGTATTTTATGTCTTTCTAAGCTAAGGTCGATCTACCGACCTACCAATGCCTTTCTAAGCTCTGCGGTCTTCATTCAAAAGCATTGCATTCTGTGACGTAAAATGTAATACTGGTCTCAGAAATGAAAAGCTTAGAATGACCTTAAGAAGTCCTATTTTTAGTTTTTTTGTTTGAAACACAACGTCTTAATTACATCGTTCAAATATCCGTAACAACTTTTATGGGTGGATCGCATTCGATGTGTCCACTTTTCCATGACTCTGGAACATAAATCAAACCGAATTTAACCGATGACATGGGTTATGTTGACTTTGTGACCACACCGGGGGTGTGGCTTATTTATACACACCTATGACTTAACCGTAGATCGAGCCTTAAAAAAACTTCATAATTCTGGCTTATGTATCACTTTTGATACATACTTGTAGCACATGGAATTGTCACGATTATTGATAGATTTTGTTAACAAATGTTTATATTTTAATTCATTTTAATAAAACTATTTATTTACTATTATTAAATTTTATTATCACTTTTATGAAATTTTGCGCCAAAATTTTTTACATGATGTACATTGGCATGGTTTTCTACATAAAAAGCGAGCACTTCATGTCAGCTTGATTTTATTTCTTTCTAAATGGTAAAAATTTGACATCTAGTACCCTGCTTTGTGGCGATTTATAAGTTTCCAATTGCTTAGATAGGACAGCTTATTGTCACTCGCTTCATTAACACTCTCAGTTAAGGGCTGGCTGAAACCTGATGGTACAAACCATTCTTGTGATTCGTTAGAATTATTTGTTGTCAATGTCATGTGAGGTAAAAAAGTTTCCTGTTGCAATAGAACATCGATTTAACAATAACAATTTTCTCTCTTTGATTCCTCTCTGGTTTCCCGGATACGGGTTTCCCCAAATACTGCTGTAAGTAGTTGCTAAGCACGTAATATGTACTTGAATCTAAAACTGCCAATTCGACTTCGGTGGACCACGAAATTTATAACGATCATCAAATTCAATTAGTTACTAATCTATAGCGACAAAATTAAATATAAGTTGAAAAGGTAATAAAACAAAAAAAAAGGAAAGAAAACATAAATCAATAACAAGCAATACTCCGTAAATCTCTTTATGAAGCTTGATTTATATAAATATCCTTAAATTAAATTCCCTAACAATTACTGTAAGTATTCCACCATTAAGTATCAAATTTCAATTAAAATCGCTGGACGTAATTTTCATTTTCCCCAATAAAACTAAAAACTTTTTGAATTCTGTTGCTAAAAGACTTTAATTTGAGATGAAAATATACCAAAAAGGAACATAAAAACATAAGTGTCATTATTTAAATACATTTTCTTTAATTTTCTTACCTTTTAGGCGAACAAAAAATGAAATTTTTAAAAACTTAAAAAAAAGGATATATGGGCTGCACTGAAAGTATGTTAGCTAATCCCAAACTATTTATACAGTATTATTTCTTACATAAAACTACAAGTTGTGTGATAAAAGTTTTATGAAAATGGTTAAAATTTTCTAACAAAAAATGAAGATAAATATATTTTTTTTTTTTAGAAAAAAATCCTTTTCATTCGAATTTCAAAAAAAAGGCTTTAAGCATGATTATTAAAAGCTGCAAGACTTTCAGCTCACTTTTCGAAAAAGCGAAATAGGTGTAAATATATCATAATCAAAGCGAATGCATCTGTTATCTCATACGTACGTAGTTGACAGAAATAAACATGGGACGAAACAAATTTTTCTAATGTTTGCCTGTCACGTGAGATAAATATGAGAAGAGCAGTAAGAAAGATTCTACAAGATTTCAGGAAACAGCTACTAGCAATCTGCGTGAAAATTGGTAACATTTTTTCGTCCAAAACTACTAAAGCCATACGGTTTCCTGTTCCAAGTACTACCATCTTTGGCAATTAATATCAAATTGTCATGCTAATTGCTGCCAATACTTTCGTGAGTGCGTAAGACGAGCTTCTATTTTCTTCTTTTTCATAGTCTTTAGCAGAAGGAAGATTACATATTCAATTAATATATAATCGGTCATTACAACCTTAGGTTATAAATTGGTAATGTCTGACCTGAAGTTTGAACCTTGGTCTGATGTCTAATAAGGTAACACGCTACATACTAGGCTACGACTACTTCAATCAATATCAAGAACAATATCAGTATCTGTAAATAATCCCAACTGCTATACAGTGTTGCATGCATGCAAGTACGTGAAGTAGATTGGACTTGCTAGTCCGATCCTTTAACGAACTAATCACATATTTATAACGTAGTCTCTAAGGACTCAATCCTAAATTGCTTTTATTTGAAGTCGAAAAATTTCAACAACTGCTCTACACCACTTTTATTAGACTACGCTGCTGTTCACCAGTTCAGATCACCACCATGTGAGATGATGATGTCCTCAAATCACTCTTTCAAAGTATTCAATTTGGCATGAGTTTTGTGGCGTATTGAAATAACATGTCGTTGACATTCAAAAGAAGTCAGTAATCATCGAACGTTGACAGTGATGGCCTGGCCAATGCCGTTCTGAAAAAAAAATGAACACAAAGACGCTGGTGGTGACTTTTTGGGCTGCATTAGACGGTCTTTGAATTCAAAATTCTCTTTGTTTAAGTACCTATCCAACCAGAAAACTATGATCAGTTGTTAACTGCTCTAAAGCCCATTCAGCGACTACACATCGTTCGTTGTCTGCAGACGATTATCTTAAGTTCCTAAGTCAGTTGAATGTTGTATGGGTGTAGCCTTAAGTTACATACATGATTGGCCATCCCAACCTTTCAGTCAGGATTACGACCCAGTTTCTCACACCACTTATGTTGTATGTAATTATTTTATACATGATTGGCGGGACCTACAGTTTAAAGTCGTCTTCGAACGACAGATTTTTAAGAAACTTTTCATGGCAATTTTATTTCAACACTCAGAGAGAGGAAGTAGCCGAAAAAATATTTTTTTCATATTTACGTTTTGATGTTTGACCTGGGCTTTGAACCGAGGCCTTACGTCATATAAGCTAACACACTATCTACTAGACTACGACTATGTTTGTTCTCATACTCATAATAAATGGTCCTCATCACTGAAGATGATTTTTAAATGAAACTGCCATTCAACGTTCCTTTAGTTCCATAGTCAGTTAAATTTTGTACAAGTGCAAGCCGAATTCACTTCGTAAAATTCGTCATATTTTTTTCTACGAAAGGGCAAATTCTTGTGAATGACGCGAAATTCACTGCATCGGTATCTCCTGCACCTTGCAACGGACAGCGGCAGTGTTTTCAGCAGATAATGTGTTCACCCGTACGTACGTACCCGTAGTCGGACAGTCATTGAACAGATGGACTCAAATTTATTACCACATTGCGAATATCACTCTCTTTGGAACGATTATAACGATCGTGAAATAGGGTTGGTGGTTGGTGGAATAAGGTTCGATACTCAGAACATCACTTTTTAATAAAACAATTTCATTATTTACCGAATGTAATATCCGTCGATGATGATTTGGCAAAACAGACAGAATAAATGACAATCATCACAATCACAGGTGGAGCTTCCACAAGATGACCGTTATCAATTCTCAAAATTCGTAATCCCAGTTAGAAGACCCTATATAATGAGGTGAAGACAGTTATTCATATTTTCCTAAATGTGAACTTTGTATTCCGCAAAATTTTGTCAAATTACGGTTTTTAGGCTACAATGGGCTGTCTCTGCCTATATGAATGACAGATCCTTAAAGCGAATACATACTCAACATTGCCTAGTTATTTATAAAACATATCCATCCCATCATTACCATGAAATCATTTATTTTTTTATAATTTTTATATCCTTAAATAAAATGCCCATTTTGCCAAATTGAGTCGTAAATCAAAGGACTTCTTTTGATTAATTCAATAGTTTTTGTTGTATTTTAACCAAAATGGTCAATCTAAACAATCATTTACTTGTTATTGTTGCTGCCACTGTTGATGGTAATCTCATCGGGATAAACGATTCTTCTCTTGTTATTCGACCAGAAACAATTTATCCACGTCAATTCCCTCCCTCTACACATACGACAATACAGACATCAAACAAAGTCTTTCAAATGGATTTTGTTTTTGGTTGATGAAATATTTTTTGGGGAAGGGGGGTGTTTTTGGATCGAAAATTCTTTAAAATGTTGTGCAGTTTTTTACAAGATTTTTTTCTATTTTTGTTGGTATCTCGTTGTTGACAAGTTGATTAATGAGTCAACCAACCAGCCAGTGTGTGCTTTTAACGTTTTGTCAACATGAGAGAACGACATCAGCAGTAGGGAAAAATCTAATGGAAGGACTCTCCTCTTCCTTGGTTATCTTTAAATATGTGTGTGTGAGTGTGTAAATTATATATTTAGAGGAAGACAGAGACCGAGAGAGAGAGAAATTGTTTGTTATCGTTGTACTCATGACATGTTTACATGAACTCTAAAATACAATACGTATGTATGTATTTTAAGTAAATTTATACGCTTCGGTATGTATGCATGTACATACATACGTCAGCAGCGTTCATATATCAGCAGCTTTAGAGCGAAGGAGTATCGGGTAATTTTGTATTTTCTCTTTCCATGTGCTGATTGCAAAATGTCAACATAAACATGCCATGTTTCGTTATGGTTTCCTTAAACGCCATCATTTTTCACAAAATCATGACCAAAAAAAACAAGGAATTGATGTTCCAAAGGAAACAAAAACAAAGATAATCAATTCATTCTTCTTATATGATTTTCTTTCCTTAAAAAATTGTTTTTTCCAAATGGAAATGATGAGAAAATATTTGCGAAGGTGTAAGACAGTTCCACGGTTACCTTTGCGCAGATTTATTGAAGGTAACAACGTAACAAACGCACCTGCAGATGAATATACAACAGATAATTCGAATGACTTCATATGTGAGTTTGGCATTCCTTTGTGGACAGTTAAACAAATGAATTCTGGCACAGTTCCCTCATTTGCAAAAGGAACGATTGGAAAAAGAACCCGCTTGTTAAGAGAGTAAACAAATCTGGAGCAGTAAATATATTCCCACATATTGGCATACATAATCGGTCATTACAACCCTTTAATCAGGATTACAACCTAACTTCTCACACCATCAATGCTGTGTGTTAATTGCTGCCATAGGTGGCAGGACCTACAGAAACTTTTCATGGCAATTGTGTTTACTTTCAGAGTTTCTGCCAGCAGGCTGCTGCGAGTAAGTGGCCAAATAAAATATTTTTTTCATGTTTAATGTTGTTCGAAATCCCTTTGCTGGAGTTTGAACCACAGACACTCGTCTAATGTTACAACACACTACCTACGAGACTACAGAGACTTCAAGAGTCAAGAGTTTTAAAAAATTAGTTTCCCAGCAAAAAAGGGCGCATTGGTTAAAGTGTTGAGGCAAGCGAACAGCTCTCAATTAATATCTCCAAAAGTTTGCAGTGAGGGTGCCTTAGCGACTGTTCAAATAGTTGTAGAGTTGTTTAGGCCAGTAATTTACCACAGGTCGAGTGTGCAGGATCTCTGCCTTCTATCTGAATATTATAAGTTCTATAACTCGTCTCCTTCACTTTTAAGGCCTCATGTGTATTCCCCACTAAATCTACAAGAACTGACTCAGTACCATTCTTTATGGTTGTGAACAACTTTCTCAAGTGTTTACAACAAGAAAGCCGTGAGACTAATCGGTCATAAGAATTTTGTGAATTTTTCTACTGTGCCCTATTTGTCGGACATAGCCCCTATATTCCTATAATGTGTCCTCCAATCCTATTGTCTTGTT
This sequence comes from Sarcophaga carnaria, assembly GCA_958299815.1. Lineage (NCBI taxonomy): Eukaryota > Metazoa > Arthropoda > Insecta > Diptera > Sarcophagidae > Sarcophaga > Sarcophaga carnaria. Next base: position 13,147,361 of record OY283153.1, read on the forward strand.
AAACTTGTAGACAATGGTCGGTGTCAGTATAAATATTTCTTCTGGAATTCATTAACGCTCCACAGGTTCCAAGTATATGTTCTAAATATTCATTCTCGTCCGCACAATGTCTTCATATTGTTCTATAAGTCTACAGTGCTCTGTATATGTAACTTTAGCTTGCTCCTGGACAGTCTGATGTATGAAGCAAACCGTCACACATAACATAACTGGCCATTGCATACCTTAATCAGGATTATGACCTAGCTTTTCACACCTCTCATGTTGTGTGTGTTAATTTTATACATGAGTAGCGGGACCTACAGTTTAAAGTCGACCCTAAACGACAGATTTTTGATAAACTTTTCATGGCAATTTTATTTTACTCTGAGAGTTTTTGCCAGAAATCTGCTGAGAGGAAGTCGCCGAAGAAATACTTTTTGTATTTTATTTTGATGTCTGGCCTGGGGCTCGAACCCTGGCTTTATGTCTAATAACCCAACACTACCTACTGGACTACGGCGTTTACGAGCTAACCTTCTTCAGTTGTAAAATTATGCAATAAAAATTTAGATTCCTTCAAACCCTTCAAAATTGAAAAGGGTCTTCGCCTCCCTCTCTCTCTCTCTCTTTCTCTCTCTGTATTTTTCTTTTAGCTAAGTATACCCTTTCAAACATTTCTTACCAATTCACAGAAGGATTTTGAACATATCAGAAGCATGAAGCTCTTCTCTTTGCTTGCTCATTATCACCTTGAATTCTTCTTCTAATTTAAAATAAAATTAAAAAAAAATTTTAAATTCAATTTCGCTAATAAAAAACAGAATGATTATCCCACAATTCATGAAAGCATTTGAAATGCCATCAAAAGAAATATTCGTGACCAGACATGCCATTCATGCGAGTACATATGCATGTACATGGAATTGATGGTTAAAGTCTGCACTTCTAACTTCTTTAACCGGCTATTATGCACGTATCATGTGTCTAGTTTTTCAATCATTTCCCTTTGGAAACTTTGTAAAGCCAGGTCAATATCATTGACTTTAATATCATGAAAATTGCTACGGATACAAACCAACTACGAGTACAAGTTCACTTCATGCATGCATGAGAGTGTATATGTATGTATGAGTGTGTTTATATGTTTGAATGTTTTAATAAACCAACCAACTTCAAAAAGCTAATGTTTCTTATGAATATTTCCATTGCTCGACTGGAGCAGCAGCCACTGAGTGTTCCTGCTCCCTCTTATTTGCTACTCATGAGAAATGAAGAAATGATGCCAGTGGTTGGATGGTGTGGATGGATGGTTGATGATTATGATTATGATGTATACACTGCTGCTGTAAGAAACTGTAGTTGCCCTCGAAAATATATTGAAAAAAAAGGGAGAAAGAAATGTTAGTAAAAGGAATAGAAACTTAACTATTCAAGTGTATAATGCACAATTTATGCAAATTTGCCACACACAAAAAATGGAAAAAAAGGAAAAAAAGTAGCAGTAAAGGAATGAAAAATTTACAGAATTTTTTTTTTTGTTTCTTCATCTTCCAACTTTGGCACAATGTATCCTCTGCCACTGGTACTCTTTTCCTGATTTTTTTTTGTTTGTTTTTGTATGCCACCAGATTCTCTTGCAATTTCTACTTGTCAGTTTAATGTGGCATCATGAAAGAGTATCGTGCACTACTGCTTGGTATTTGAAATTCTTTTGCTTTTAAGACGAAATCAATTTTGCCAACATTTTGAAAATATTTGTTGTTATTGTTGTTGTTGTTGTTGTTTTTGAATTTTATGACACCATTTACACTCGCATTAATATTGAATGCGAATTGTTTTATTGCAGTGAACAATTTGTAAACGTCTGAAACACTGAAACACGTCTGGTTACATTGAATTCTGTAGGAGAATTTTGAAAATTTAAGAGGAAGTGGATAGTTGTATGGAATTTTTAAAAAAATATTTCACATAAAGCAATTTAGTTTGAAGGAAAAATACTTTAATACATACATACATACATAATTGGCCATTACAACCCTTCAGTTAGGATTACGGCCTAGCTTCTCACACAACCCACGTTGTTTGTTTTAATTTTTATACATGAATGGCAAGAACCTACAGACTGCGAACGATAGATTCTTGAGAAACTTTTCGTGACAATTTTATTTCAACACTCAGAGTTTTTGCCAGAAATCTACTGAGAGGAAGTTTCCGAAGAAATATTTTTTCATATTTTGTTTTGATGTCTGACCTGGGGTTTGAACCGTGGCCTTACGCCAGCACAATATCTACTAGACTATGGCGACTTCAGGTCTAATAAATAAAAGCCTTAAATTTTATGGACATAAAGATTACTATGGCAGATAGGGTCCCAACATAAGCCGTTTGAAAGAACAAATAAGCGTCCAAAAGAATAGCCAACTAGGGTATTAGACCTGATCCTATCTATCCAAACAATTAAGGCTCATAAGCTAATCTAACTGATCTTTCAACAAGAACTTCCAAACGTTGACAGTTAACAGCTGCCATTTGGTATTTCAAATTAGTTGTCATTTATTCACCCTGTTCTGTAAAACCAGCATGGGCGACTATAGCATTCAACAACACGTGCAAATAATGAACTTGTTTTATCAAAATGGCGGTTCTGTTCGGCCAACGTACCAAGCGTTTCAATCATTTTATGATCGCCATAATCTTTCTACCGAGAGGGCTATTTGCTACGTGGAGTATAAAACTATGGTTAAGTAAATGATTGTCTAACATCTAGAAAACACAAAAACTGCCGAAAAGATTGCCGCTGTCCGCAGGAGAATCCGAGCTAAAGGATTTCGCATCGCATACTTGAACTCGGTCTTTCACAAACTCGAACTTGGTGAATTTTGCACTGTGACTTAAGCCTGCAATCGTAAAAAATTCAACTGATCAAGGAACTATAGGACGACAACGTATGTTCGCTGAATGGGCTCTGGAGGAGTCGGCAAATGACCATAATTTTCATTGAAAAATCGGCTTCATGGATTAGACCCATTTATGGCCTGACATCAAAACAAAATACAAAAAGTATTTCTTCGGCGACTTCCTCTCAGCAGATTTCTGGCAAAAACTCTGAGAGTAAATAAAAATTGGACTGAAAAAGTTTCTCAAACAATCTGTCGTTCGGAGTCGACTTTAAACTGTAGGTCCCGCCACTCATGTATAAAATTAACACACACAACAAAGGTGGTGTGAGAAACTGGGTTGTAATCCTGACTGAAGGGTTGTAATGACCAATTATGTATATATGTATGTATGTATGGTTGAATGGTTACATGAACAAACAAAATTTTTGAATGTAATAAGATATCAGATCACTTGAAATCAAGGAGCATCTAATGCAACTCAAAAAAGTTACTGTTTGGTAAGGATTTTGGGCTGGTGGTGTCGTCGGTTCATATTTCTTTGAGAATGACATTGGCTAGGCCATCACTGTTAACGGTGAGCACTATAGTTTGACGATTGCCAACTTTTTTAGTCTGAATTGTTTAATTTGGATACCAATTATAAGTGATTTCAAAAGGAACGCGCTATGTGGTATACAACTTATGCCAACGATTTGAGGATGTGATCATCGTGGAGATCCTAGGATTTTACTCCATTAAAGTTGTTCTCGTGGGGTTTTCTTATGAATGCTTTGCTATGTTACAATTTCAATAGTTTTCAAATCTTTCATAGGCATGAAGTTGCCTGCCAGTGTAAATCGCTTGTATATGAAATTTAACTCAATGCTGAGCTGAGGCTATGTGGTACAACAACTAAGATGACGATGATGGTAATAATGATCATGTTGATGGTGATGCTTTTGATGTTGTTTATTATTTGACTAGTAGAGAATATTATTTCTTTATGATGAATATTTTCTTCTTTTTTTTATTTTGATAAACTAAGCTAGACTTCTATTCCTATACACTCCATATTTATGGCAATAAACAAAATTGTTTGGCTACTGGCCAAAATAGCTGAAGCAGAAGCAGAAGCAGGAAAGGAAAAACTCCAAACTTGCTAGGAAAGCACAGAGAAATGGAGCCAAACAAACAAACAAACAAACAAACCAAGCCTGCAACTTTTGTAAGCAAACAAACTTCTTGTACTGCCAGCCGGCAATAGACTGGAGTTTGAAAGGAAATCATATTCTCGGGTATATTTTCGTCATCAACCTCTCTGCTCTGCCTCATGGTTATCATCATTATTATGATTATTATTACTTTTTTATTTGTTATTGTTGTTGTTATTATTGTTATCATATCTTCTCTTTTGTTGTATTGCATTGCAAATGCTAAGAAACTCGACTAAATAAAGATTTTATCTTTGGCTTGTATTTTCTTCGTTTTTTTTTCTTTTTTTTTTTGCTGTTTGTCTGTTTGTTAATAATACTTTTGTTATTATTGTTGTTGTTTATAACCTGCGGTTAATCCTTTAATAAACATAATGACATACCCAGCCATCTTATTGCCGGATGAAATAGCCATTCAGCTTTGTAGATTCCAAAAAATGATGAACGGTTTCATCATCATAGAAATTCAAAATTTTGTTATAAAAGCCGAGTGAAATTATAATTTAAAGTTTTAAAATTTAAATATCTTTAGGATTTAAAGTTTAATAGGCAAATACTTTAAGATGTTCGTCTTTGAAATTTATTGTAATTCTGTTAGAGAATGTTAGTTTTATATTGAGCCTCTCTGTAGTGTAGTAGGTAGTGTGTCATGCTATTAAAAGAGAGCCCTTGGCCCCCCGGCTCAGGCAACTTAAAGATATTTCGTCAACTTACTATCAGCAGTCTTCGGAAAGTAAATACAATTGCCATGAAAAGTTTCTAAAATCTAATCCTCGAAGTCTAAGTGAAACTGTAGGTTCTGCTGCCCGTAAATGAAATCAACACACAGCATTGATGGCATAAGATGTTAGGTTGTAATCCTGATTAAAGGTTTGTAATGGCCAATTAAGTTAAGTAAGTAGTCATGAGAGAGAGAGAGAGGCGGAGACCCTTTACAATACAATTTTGAAGGGTTTGAAGAAGTCTACATTTTGATTCAATAATTACAATTGAAGAAGGTCAGCTCATAGTCGCCGTAGACTAATAGGTAGTGTGTTGGCTTATTAGACGTAAAGCCATGGTTCGAGCCCCAGGCCAGACATCAAAACAAAATACAAAAAGTATATCTTCGGCGACTTTCTCTCAGCAGATTTCTGGCAAAAACTCTGAGAGTACTGACATGAAAAGTTCGGAGCCGACTTTAAACTGTAGGTCCCGCCACTCATGTATAAAATTAATACACACAACATAAGTGGTGTGAGAAATTAGGTCGTAATCCTGACTGAAGGCTTGTAATGGCCAATTAAGTAAAGTAAGTCGTCATGAACCATCTTCTAATACAGCAGAAAATAAACTTTTCTTAAGCTAAAGTTCATCACCCTTACAAACACTCTTATTCCTCTACAGTTTTAGTGAAAGCATGACATATGGCAGCCCTATGATTCCAGAACTCGTTATCCTGTTTAGCCAATGAAGTCAATCAATAAAACAATAGCGAAAGTAGTGGATGTATTGTAAAGAAACAAAAAATAATTGAAATATTTTCTACTCTTAACAAATAAATGTATTTTCTTCTTTGTTGCAACATAAAATCTTTAATTTGTAATGAAGGAACAAGAAAAAATCGATGATTTGTTAATCGTTTCATTACCCCTTAGAAGCTTATCGAGTATCCATCCACATTGAATAGCTGTGAGGTGTGCTATTTTCCATCTCTTTTTTCATTCAATTATTTAAAAACACTCTACAAGTACATCAATATTCCTTTCAACTGGGGAAAAGCACTTCTAAGCCTCAACCATTTAATTGAATAAAAAAAAACGAAAGAAAAATTGCAAAAACAAAAAACACGGAAAAAATAAGAACAGTTTCGCAATGTGTTACTGCAAACAAACCTTTTCCTTTTCCAGATACTCTTCGACTGATTAAATAGCAAAGAGGTGATGGTAGGGGGGGAAAACAAGAAAAATGGCACAACACCAGAAAACAGCACAGAATAGAATAGAAAAGCACATGAATGAGTGAAGGAAAAGAAAAGTAAGCGAAACGGAATTGAATGAAACTGAACGGCTCAACATCAATAACAATTATCAGCCTTGTAAGCAATAAAATAAAACTCAACACACATAAACAACAGATGTTGCTGTTCGCATATGTAGTAGTAGTGTGAGTAAAACAATACATGCACAAACATGCACACTCAATAGAAATGATTCTGATTGTGTGTGTGTCTTGTATTGGTACATGTTACTCGTACAACATGTACCCCAAAATGTTGCACCATAAAACATATGGTGGACAGACGGATAGACGGACAGGCAAACGGACGGACGGACGGATGTGTTAAAAGCGTAAAATCGATTAACACGTCATACTTGTTTTTGTACTTGTATAGCAAACATTGACAAAGAAAAAATGAAAAAACCCGTTATTCGCAGACAGTTGTTTAAAGCAATAAAATTGTCGTTATCATGGACACTGGCAGGCATATGGTTTTCGTTGTTTTCATATACCAATGTTTGGGATATGTGGTTCAAACCACAGCTTAGGTGCTTTAAACAAAATTAAATGTAGGAAAAATACTTTCCCTCAATAATCTCCTGCCAAAGACTCTGAAAGTAAATAAAATTGACATGAAAAGTTTGTCAAATCTGTCGTTTATTATCAACGATAAACCATAGGTTTTGCCACCCATGGTTGAAATAAACAAACAGCATTGGTGGCGTGAGAAAATAGATTGTAATTCTGACTAGGGATACGTGATTCAAACCACAACTCAGGCGCCTTGAATAAAATGAAGTGTAAGAACTATACATTCCCTCAACAATCTCCTGCCAAAGACTCTGAAAGTAAATAAAATTGCCATGAAAAGTTCATCAAATTTGTCGTTCGTAATCGATGTTAAACTGTAGATTGTGGCACCCATGGATAAAAAAACACAGCTTTGGTGGTGTGAGAAACTAGGTTGTAATCCTGACTAAAGTGTTGTAATAGTGAGTTAAGTAGGAAAGAAAGTATCGTCCTTCATATAAATCACCTAGGCAACCTACTGAGTCCTTAACGCTTAGGGAGGACCACAGCCTTATAGGAAGGTCAACAAGCTTCACCTTTTGACAAAGGCTAGGACCAATAAATTTTCGTAGAAGACATTGTTCGAATACAAAATAACTCACGCTGGGATCTGCAGTTGTATTGGCCTACCTGCTTTGGTAAAAAAAAATATTTTTGTCGGAAATCGAAGGGACAAAGAAAACCTAAGTGGGATCACAAACCTTTTTAAGTGAGACTGTCTTGGTTACATTATTCACTTTTATAGCGCATCATTGCCATGGATGTTCTAACGAAAATATGGGTTGTGTTACAGAGAGTGTGGCAAATTAACCGAACTGGTCGGTTCCTCGTCGTCTTCAGCTATTTTCTCTTTTTTACGGATCATTATGGCATTGTATTGAATTTGGATTTGTAAACAATTCAAGAAGACTGTCCATTCCCAACTCTGGAGATATGCTGGAATACGTAATTCAAACCAAACCAAACTGAGTGGTAGCTCTGATAACACAAAGTTCACTTGAGCACGCATAGCGGCCCGTTGTGATGCCACGGGTGAACGCAGTCCCTGTACTGACCAAGTTCCACCAAAATCAGGGAAAAGGAGGAAGTTGGTGAGCGCAAGGGCTGCACATCAAAAGCACGACTATCCTGCACTGGAAAACCAGCCAGAAAGTTTGATGAACGAAGCTATATCCTTGATATCAATAGATGATATCTCCGTCAAGCTGACAAGAAATGGAGACCCAAATAACATATACCTCCTACACCTTAGCAAGAGACGGGTACTGACAAAGAAAGTGGATAACAGTCTCTTCTTCCTCAGCGGATCTGCAAACACGTCAGAAGTCGTTAAATGGGAGCCTCATTCTTTCCGCGTGTCTACCCATAACGCAATGACCTGTAAGCACGGCACTGTGGTTGAGATGACGTCACGACCAAGACCAAGTAATTGGTTGGTACGCCTTCGATCCATTAAGAGCCAGGTGAGTCTAGTGTTGGAGTAGGACTCCTCATTGACCCAGGATAGATTGGCGTCCCGAAAGAGTTTCCGCGCAATGTCCAACTTGACCGAGGCAAGTGACATATCCAATTCAATTGAAGAGGATTCCGGAATGGAGCGCACCAGCTCTGGCGAGCTCGTTGGCCCTACAGTTTCCCGGAATGTTACTGTGCTCGGGGACACACACCAGTGAGACACTGGTGAAGCGCCCAGAAAGAAGGTCGAGACTATCAGAAAAGACCGAGACGCGAATGAAAGGAGCACCGTTGACGAGGATCCATTGAGCGACCCGGTAAAATGTCGTTACTTCCGCCTGAAACACGCTGCAGCAGTCCGGCAGACGGAGAGAAATATTCAGGTCCAGTTTCCCAGAGTAGACACCGCTTCCAACCCCATTATCGAGTTTAGAGCTGTCGGTATATATGTATATCCAGGACTTCCGGGGGACAACCGTATTAGGATTCCAGTCGTCCCTACTCGGAATCAGAAAGTGGAAACAATATTCGAGCAATATTCAGCAGGGAGATAGTTGATGTTCACGGGGGCAACTGGATCAACCTACAGAATAGCGGAGTGACCAGAAGGTACAATGTATCAACGAGACAGGGCATTAAGTCTAGTCGCAGCAAACCTAGCCGCCTGCTTAGCCAGAAGCCCAATAGGAAGCCAGTTGAGCATTGCGAACAAGGCTTTCGTGGTGCGCAAGGCGCCAGTTATATAACAACTGGCCTAAGCGTTCGAACAAAATTTTCTTCAGCGATAAAATGTTTTCACTCTCTCGACCATCCCTTTCTAGCCGACCATTCACAAAACCTTATTTATGCTGACTGAGTACTAGGGCAATAGGTTTTCAATGCTAGTTCTTCGCACAAAATTGTGATTTACATCAACAAGTAAAATTGCGCAAATGAAAATCGTAAGACCAGGAAGTGATTATGGAGTATGCTGTTTGGTTGGCCTTCTACATATTGTCTTCAAGAAGAAAAAAGTGATTGAAAAATATTTTATTTTCAATGATTGTGTTCTTTTAAATCTCTGCTCAATATAAATACAGCCAACATGTTGCAGGCCACATATGTACGCATCTATGGAACGAAAAGAGAAAATTTATGTTCTTTTAAATACGGTCTCATGAAAATTTCTTTTTTGTTTTTTGTTTTATTTGTGTTGATGTCATCATTATTAAATGAACATTCAAGATAAGAACGCACTTAAAACGAGCTGCTGCTGGTTTTTTACAGTCTCGCATTGTCTTTTGCCATACCATTAATAGCCTGAAGGTATTAAACGTCTTAAACTTTTATACGACGATGATGATGACGATGGCAACAAACGCCTGGCCCCAAACCATAGATTTCATCATTAAGTCTTATCGCTTATCAACGCCTATGAAAAGCCGTATTGAGGGGTATCAAATGATTTAATTTCATTATGAAATCATTTGTCAAATACAGTGTTGCATGCATGAAGTGGTCTTTTAAATTTTTGGTCATTTTTGTTACGCGTAATAAAATTTGTGAATCGTAAATTCCATGCCATTCTCGTTTCCTCCATTTTTTTGTATTCTTTATTTTTTTTTTAATAAAAATGAAACATTTTATTATGAATGCAAATGGCTTAAATTGCAAGAATTTATTTCAATGTTTTTAGAATTTCATGTCTCGTTTCTTGATGTTTACCCAGACTTGTGTAAGACAAATATTTCGTCGTTTTTATCATTGTCACATTCAACATTCAAATCCAACCAAGCAACCTAACTAACGAATGCATTTCCTAGCTAGCCAGTGATAGTCAGCCCGGCAGTAATCTAAACTAACGAAACAATGGAATAAAAAAAAAACAAAAAAAAAGGAAGAAAAATAACCCTGAGTAAATGGTTTCAAGTGTTGGCAAAAATGTTGCATTTTTCTGTGTGACGAACACCGCAGAAAACGAACCGCAGAGAAAATGTTAAAATAAATAGAAAGAATTCCTCTTAAATAAATAAAACGATGAAACAATTAAAGAAACATGAAATTTTGCAATTCCGAAAATATTTGGGATTTTTGGTAAAAAATTTAATAATTTAATGGACTGCTTTAAAAAGCATAGAAACTACAACATTAGTTGATCATGGTTTGCGTTATTTACGCATCTCTTCAAAACTTCTCTTCCCTAAGGCAAAGCAGCGCAGCATAGATAAAGGTACACATAGGTAGGATGCCTTTATAATAACAACAAAACGATTGATATTTCTTAACCATACCCATCGTTTTATAAAGGTGTAGATTCTACCCAAATCTCCTTTGCCTAGACAAGGTCTGTTAATTAATTCTGGAAATCCAAGAATTCGCTTCCTAAGTGACAGACAATTACAAAGTCAAAGTTATGTGATCCCCTTCTTTTCATCATTGCAGCTTTTTTAGAAGTCATTGTGAAATATTTCTATTCTCATAGCGTACGTGTTTAAGGGCCAGTGTCCCGTTATAACTCGCATAATTTTCTAAGATGAGTACTGGCTGGGTTGAACACTAAATGTCATGCCAACCTCACATACGAATTCTTTCAAATTCTCTATTATAATAACCTTTGCATGTGCATTAGATTTGTTGCTTCTTTTAATATACTTTTCTCTAGAAATCCACACGATCTTAATCCTACAATGCCTCGCTATTGTTTCCAGAGGCAGCCGACTTTCCCGGCCTACCGTAGATGCGATATACACGCTCCCTATGGATCTTATGGCTTCTTTACTGTCAGTAAATGGTGAGAATCCTTCAGCAAGACAACTAACATCTGCTTGATACGGCGTGAAAGATTCCGTACAAATCTTCACGGATAGTTTGAAATTGGAGGCAGCTGCAAAGAGTATAAATTGTGCAGATAGGGTTAAACCATCGAACTTTCGAGTGAGGTTTCTACATCACCATCTGCAACCCCATTAAGAATCTGCAAACTCAAAATTGATATATAATAGATTCCTTAAACACCGTTTGGGTGGCTTTAGATATGGAAAGGATAACGCAATAAATCTGGCCAAGACTAGATGATGGGCGCATCTCAAGCCAGCTTTAACTCCAATTACTCCATTACGGGCCATCGCATTTCAAATAATCATGAGATGTACAGTGGTCTTGGTCAATGACATCTACAAGAGTTGGAGAGACGGGGAAGTGAAGAAAACCTCCCAGCGTTATGTCGTAGTAGAAGCAAGTCATTCTTATATACTTCCGACCTTGTTTGCGTTTGAAGGACCAAATCGGGGAAGCCCTGTCATCGATTGGATTGACCAACTGGCGTAGGCGTGCAAGAAGCAGAGGCGCCTGGAAGGATGTATTACGGCATGCCAAAATCCGTTAATCGGGTTGTGAATGGCCAATTAAGAACTTACTTGCTTTCATTGTTATGGGAATATGAAAAGAGTTAACTTTCTAGATTTGATAGCCACTTTTACCTACCTAACTACCTCTACCAACCCTGTTGCTCTGACCAACTTCAATAAGCTGTCAGGTGTCAATCACTATCACATGACCCGAGGAGACTATATTATGATGTCAATATCCTAATGGATTAGTAGGTAGTGTGTTACTCTATCTCACTTGGGATTTAATTCTGATCATATATTTGTCTTACAATATAAAAATACACTACCAGTCTGTACAGAACAAATTAATGATTTTAGCAAATTGCAAAGAAAAAAAGTTATGCCAAAATTATTTCAAACATATTTTGTCAAACTTTACTTAATAAATTGTTAATAAGTCTTCCTACAAAGAAACTTACGAAAGTTAAATGATTTTTAATTTTCCTATCATTATTTCAATTCTTCTTTTTTCATTATTAAAGCAAAAAAACAAACACCCAAAACATTGACGTACATTTTCTTTTGCATTAAATTTCATTCTGATTTTCCTACACTCATTTCATTGTTTTTTTTTTTGCCCATTTTGTTGTCCTTAAGTAGGTCACTAGCAAAAGGATTCAAATAAAGGAATCTAAAACGAAAATGAAGAAAAAAACAAAGAGGAATACAATAGCAACAGAAGGCAACAACGCACATTAAATCAAATGACAAAGCCCTTTTCCTTAAGTCTTCTTCTTTTAGCCACGTTTGGTATCAAACATTAATATCCTGTGTGCTAAACCCCATATGAACAGGCGGCATTACAATGACAACAGCTGGAGAAATAAAACTGCATGAACAGCATGTTTTTATTTTTTTTCTGAGGAACGAACACATTCTAAAAGGTCAGTTGGAAATTCATTTTGAATTCAAACTACAGACTAATCCATTTGTTAGCAAAGTCGTCAGAAGAGTGGTTAGTAGGAGTGATTGAAACAGTATTTTATTTACTTCAAGAAGGAATAACATCCTTGACATAATGCTAAGGCTTGCTCTGAGCTTTAATAACAGCTGAAATCTCTTAAAAAATAGTAGAGGGACAGTAAGTGTTGTCCCAGCAGATGGTTTAAAGTTTTACACGACCAATACTAAGTATAAGTCACATAACAGAGTCTCTTGAAAACCGTAACGAATTCAAAAGTAAATACGCCTTGCTGTAGCATACGGGCCACATGAAGAACCAAAATAGGAAAATAATCTTGAGGGCACACTCCGCAACCAAACCCATAGACCAAGTGAAACATGAGCTCTGTAAAGAAAGTTCTAAAAACTATGCCTACAGCACTGAAGATGAAAGTTTGCCGAACAGAAAACAGACGATTGCAAAAGCAACTCCGAGAAGCTCATCCAAAAAGATAACAGGAGCATTGACTCTATCAGGAACGCCATTAACAACAACAATGTCAGATGACAGCATGAAAAAGTAAATAGAACTAAAGGATGGACCAACATCCAGCTCTTCAGTACTACACCAGAAGTTTAGATATAAAGGATATCTTACATACTTAATTGGCCATTAACAACGCGATTAAATGGATTTCGGCCTGCCGCAACAGTTGCTCATACCAATTGATGACAGGGCTTCCTCGATTTTGGTAATTCCAACGCATACCAGGTCAACAACAATGGAAGATGGCATCATAAAAAGCTAAATAGAACTAGAGGACGAACCAAAATTCATATCCAGCTCTGCAGCACTACAACAGAAGCTTGGATATAAAGGACATCTTACTTACTTACTTACTTAATTGGCCATTAACAGCCCGATTAACCTGCCGCAACAGGGCTTCCTCAATTTGGTACTTCCAACGCATACAAGATCGTCCTGGAATACCCGTCCCGCCGGAGCATCCTCCTCCATTCGACATGGCCGACCCAGCACAACCGCTGGATATTAATACGCTGCACAATGTCTATGTCGTTGAGGAGCTCATACAGCTCACTGTTGGATCGGATGCGGAAATCATCGCCAACACGCACTGATCCGAAGATCTTACGTAGGAATTTTCTCTTGAATACTCTCAACGCTGTTGCGTCAATGCTTAATACGGTCCACGCCTCTGCGCCACAAAGAAGCACGAGTAGGATGAGCGTCTTGTAGAGTATTAGGTCTCTGCTACTCAATTGCCTTTTGAGGCTAGAGTAACACCTGTTAGCAAAAGTGATCCTGCGCTTGATAAAGGACATCGCCATAGAAAAATCAATATAAGAAAGGTATACGACGGGTGTTTTCTTCTAGTCTAACTGAAGCACTAACATCCTTGCGCAGTTTCATTCAGCGGACCAAAAACACAGGAGCAAAGAAGAAAACGAAATCCCATTTCTTACACAGACGAACAAGAGAGATAGCAAGGGCATCATGCTGCCTCAAAGAACTCAAATTAATGGCAACTCTTGCGAATCTGTAAAGAATCATGCAAGATAAACGGAAAGAACTGTGAGGTGGAGGTACGTGGATGTTTAAAAGGATGGCAGTGCAGCAGTTCTGTCGAGGAAATACTCTGAAGTCAACTTGGCACTTTAAATGCGGGAGATAGCGAAAGCATAAACCAGGCATTTAGATTTGTGGGCATCAGGATACGCCAACGATTAAAATACTAAAGATGGCCACATCCAAACTATCACAGGGAAAACAGCTGATGCTGGTTCCAAGGAACATACAATCATCATCTTCCTCCCAAAGAATGTTGAGTACTTTATTTCGTTACCATGCTACTCTAAATATTCCCTGGTTTTGCAACCAAAACTTTTTAATCTTCTCGTCACTTCCTGACATCCTTTGATTCCTATTTGGCATTTTGGCGTCTCCTTTTTGCAACATTTAAAAGCTGTTGTCTGCCTCATAAAATTGGTTTTCACCATATTATTCTCTCTCTCTCTCTCTCTTGTTCTTCATTTTCCAAATCCTTTTTTTTTTTTGTTTCATTTTTGTTGTTGTGTGCTATATTTGTTGCAACATTGTAAAAACCTACTTACCTAAATAGTAAATTTTCAGCATATTCTTATAAATAATTTCTCTTTTCATTGTTTCCTCCATCCATTCTATTTCATGCTATTATCCTTTCCTTTATTTATATTCCACTGCTTCGTTTATAATGTTCAACCATTTAAGTTTTAATACCAACATTTCACCCAAGTCTGCAATGTAAGTGTCTCGTTCGTTACATTGCTTTTCAAAAATAAGGCAGGCAGATAGCAAACAGTCGATGGCAATCTACTTAAGTATGGTTGTTAAAAAATTATGCAAATGATGTAAAGGCAACTGGTAAAAATATAAGGTGTAGTATAAAGAAATCTGTGGTTTTTGCAGCAGCTTTGAAGATACATATAATGCTGGATCAGCAAAAGACAAGAATTTTTACAACTAAGACTCTATTAATGTTGTTTAGAGTCCTTCCCAGAAGGTTGAATGGATTAAATTTCGATCAATACTTAAAAGTGCTGTCATGTCTTTTATCTTCCTTATTTAAACCGTCAAAAACTGTAACATTGTGTCTCCATTTTCGCCCTGTTTAGGTATTTAAGTTGTGAAGTGAGTTAAATGTTGCATACGAGTATACTCTTCTATTAGACGTGGAACACTGCATGGTTTTACTTCATATGCAACATAAATTTCAATTTATGTTACTTTAAAACTACAAATACATATACACAAACACACACATCCATATACATCTGTATGTGACACTTATATACTTACATACATACATACTGTTATACACAGCGCAGTGTAAGTTTGTTTTGTGATTGTCGTTCTCATTTTCTGTTTAAGAATGGCTAAAAGGAATACGACGTTATAAAAACTATTGGCGCATGATTTATGCATGCAAGTTAAAGGGAAACTATTGCTGCTTAACAATTGTGTGACATTCTAATACAAACAAACACTCACACACAAAATTATAACCACACTTATACATACTTATACAAAATACAAAATATGGGTGAAGCAAAAAGAAAAACATGAGAGAAGACGTCTGCCATAAAAACAATTTTCATTCAAACACAAGCACCAACTGGGTATGACAGTGAAGAGCATTACAATTGGTTGACAGTACGAGATTGAGGAGAATGAAAAATATTCTTTTGTATACCCTACTATGGCATTAGCAGAAAAGTGAGGATTTTGCTCATCATTTTACTTACGGAGTAATATGGTATGAATTCGTTGTAGTCAAGCGGACAGTGTATTGGCTTATTAGACCAAAGTCTGGGGTTCAAACCCCAGCTTAGATATATCGAACAAAACAAAATATGAAGAAGTATTTCTTCAGTGACTTCCTCTCATCAGTCTTCTGGAAAAACTGTGAGAAAAACTTCTCAAATCTGTCTTTTAGATTTGATGTTCAAATGGGGGTCCCATCATGCATGAATACAATTATTGCACACAACATGGGTGGTGTGATAAACAATGTTGTGATCCTCACTAAAGGAATGCAATGATCAACTAAGTTAAATGAGTGGAGTATTATTGATAGTGTCCAGCCAGAAAATTCTCCGAATATACCTCCAATATCAGTTGACAAATATTGGAATTGCATTGCATAATGCGCATCAATACAAAAAAAAATTTAAAATATTCAGCTTAGTACGCCGCTAACTAAGTAGGCAATGCCGTACAAAGTGTATTAAGCCGTAGTTCTTCGCTAGCATTGTTAATGCGGTTCACAACGTCCACTCTAGAGCTACTGTCCGTTTTAATAATGCTTGACAGAAAGCGTCAATCTTTTGTTGTTCAGAAGTTATTGTTATTTCCCATCTAATGCTCACCTATTGAGGCTTTTAGACTCCAGTTCACTTAATTTCGACTTCATGTCATTGCAGTTATGTAATGTCGTGCATATTTTCTACATCTTCGAAACAGAAATTTATACGTCAAGCTATACCCCTTTTGCTTGATGTAACTTTCGCTAAAATTCTGCCAATAATCAGGCTGAAGAGTAAAGGTTTTAAGGGGCAGCCTTGAAAGACCATGATATTCATACTTATGAGGCCGCTTAGCACATCCTTAAGACGAAGGTAGGAGGTATAGAATTAGTGATGTGAGTAGCTCTGGTATTCCCCTGTGCATTTCCTATGGCAGAATGCTTTCAGACGTAGAACAACTCCAACAAATATCGGGTGAAACGGAGACCACCACTCCACACTTTATTCCGTGATTATCACATTGTCCGCCTTGTCAGTCACCAGTGACTGACACTGGAATATTCTAATGAAGCCATGTCAGTCACCAATGACCAGTGACACTAAGTACCTAGTTTAACTTGCCATTCAGCGCTGTCAGTCATTTTATGAAAAAACTTGTTGGCGGAGAATGTTTTACGTTAGTGAGAGTATCTGCCAATCGTTTGTTGAGTACCTTATTACCGTATGATGTCTTTTTTAACTGTGAATCAATTTGCTTGAAAAGGATTACAAATTTTAGGACCTACTAATAGAATCAGAACTCCCATCCATTATAAACAAATTTATTGCAAAAATAAAACATTTGCACTTAAACTTTAAATTAAAAAAGTAATCAATCAAACCATCAATCAATCCATCAATCTATTATGCAAATGCAACTGATTGTAGCGCATGCTGCATGCTTCTGTCTGCACCCGCTATAGTTTGCAAATAAATTTATAATAAATTTCAATTTGTTTGTATTGTATGTATGTATTCGTATCTATATATACATACATACATATTAATTTATTATATACATACATACATACATACATACATACATGCATGCATATCAAGATAAATGACTTCATACATTATGTGATGCACTTTGAAAATCTATTTCCGTTGTTAAAAGGAAAGAAAAGTTTTTCAAAAAAAAAAATGCTTCTGCAGAAAAACGAATGGGATACGGAAACATATAAAAGTTTTATCTTTTTTCTGTATTTTTTCCCTTTTATTTTTTGCTCTTTTTGTGTATTTCTTTCTCTGTATGTACTCGTATAATAAACTAGTTCACTGTGTTAAAGTCAATTTTATATGGATGTGTGTGTGATGAAAATAAAAGTAAAAGAAAATTTTATTTCATCATCAAAGTATCGTACTTGCACAGACATGATGAAAAGAAGAGAATACTTCATGGGAAAATCATCACATCAGCACAAGGTTGAATGGAGTGCGGTTTTGTTTGATGGGTTTTTAATGCAAACTTTAGTTAGAAACTAAAAAATGCTGAAGTATTTTTGATTAATTAATAAAAATCGATATAAAAAAACAAGTGAATATTATTGATAAGCATAGGTTTCCGGGGTACTATTTATTGGGTTTATGAATTAATTTCTATTGTCACCTTCACATAAAAACTCTAAGCTCTCTCTCTCTCTCTCTCTCTGTCCGCAGTTACAGAAAATCTTGGGTATAGATTGGTGGAAGCCAACTTAAACTTTTTGGTTATGCTTATTCGTTTCAAAGCTTTCGATGTGGAGAAAATTTTTTGTTGGAGATAAAAAGTTTCTTAAATTTTTCAAGAAATTCGTATCCCTTTTTCCCCGCAAAACTTTAATAATGTGGAAATGTGTCCGTAAACGCTTTAGTGTAGGTTGTGTGTTGGCTTATTAGACGTGAGGCCACAAACCAAAGGTCACAAGCCAAAGGTCAGACATCTCCAACAAAATGAAATACGAAAAAATATTTCTTCGGGGGCGACTTCCTCTCAGCAGATTTCTGGCGAAAACCCTGAGAGTAAATAAAATTGCCATGAAAAGTTTCTCAAAAATCTGTCGTTCGAAGTCGACTTTAAACTGTAGATCTCGCCACTCACGCATAAAATTAACACACGCAACATACATAAGTGATGTGAGAGGCTACGTCGTAATCCTGATTGAATGTGTATCTTTAAAAATATACGCAGGAGTCTGTTTGTATTACATTTTCGGATCCGATGAAAGTTGAAAGAGGTGTACCTCTAGGATCAATTATTAGGGCACTTTCACACTGCAAGATCCATATTTA
The DNA here is from genome assembly GCA_958299815.1 of Sarcophaga carnaria. Taxonomy (NCBI): domain Eukaryota; kingdom Metazoa; phylum Arthropoda; class Insecta; order Diptera; family Sarcophagidae; genus Sarcophaga; species Sarcophaga carnaria. Next base: position 13,165,802 of record OY283153.1, read on the forward strand.
TGCAGGCGACGTACAACTGCTTCTGAATTGTCTGTAACTGTCGACAGACGCATGTGTTGATAAACTCAAGTATGCTGTGATAAGAAGGCAGTGGCAAACAGGACCTGGCAAGTCTATGGCCAACGACAACCAGTGTGGAACTGCCGACACATTCTTTATTAAAATCAGCTGCGTGAGGTCAATTGCCTAGTCCGTATGCAAATCGTAGAGTGCAGATCATTGTGGCCTCAGGAAAATTAAGGTCTTTGTCAATCGATGCCTGAGAAAAATCCAACAAATATTTTGTACTAACACATAAGTACACATACATAGTTGGTTATTGCAACCCTTAAGTCAGGATCTGGCTTCTCACACCAATTGTAGTGAAGAGTTTTTATTCCACTACGTCACCTCCTTCACTTTTAAGCCATACTCAACTCACTTTACTTAATTGGTCGTTACAACCCTTTAGTTATGATTACAACCTAGCTTCTTACACCAACCATGTTGTGTGTTTTAATTTTATGCATGAGTGGGACCTACAGTTTAAAGTCAACTGCAAACGACAGATTTTTGGAGAAACTTTTCATGGCAATTTTATTTCGAGAGTTTAGAGTTCTTGCCAGAAATTTGCTGAGAGTAAGTTGCCGAAGAAATGTTTTTCATATTCCGTTTTGCTATAGATGCCTGATCTGGGGTTTAAACAGTGGCCTCACCTCTAATAAGCCAACCTACTAGGCTACGATGAGTTTAAACAAACACAATCAATAATTCTCAACTGTGAAAATCGTAAACAGAATTGAAATGGTTCGTGTCATGTTCTGCACACAGCTCTGTCTGGAATCTGCATGGCCGCCATCTGTGGGGACGTCTAAATTAGACTCATCGCCGTTAAAGATTTAAAAAAAGAGACAAAGAGTGGCTGAAGCAACCTGCAGTGGACGAAAGAAAATGGAAATCAATTGTCGCAGCTCTATTTTTCTCAGAGGAGCAAAAAACAGTAAAAATATCCCACATCATTCTTGCAATGCATGGATTTTCTGTCATCCTTAAGCCTTTTTGTACAGGACTCAGCCCATTTATATTAATCCTCATCATGGCCAGGAAACGTAATCTATTGGGATGACATCTCAGGTAATAATATCCTACCAATTGTCTAAGTATTTAAATGCCTAACCAGCATAGCTACTAACAACGGAGGGAGCAAATAAAGGTTTCAGCACTGGTTGCGACTTGAGCGAAAATTATATTGATTTCCGATTGATTAGCTAGTAATCAATAGTGAGGGACACAGCAGCGTTAAATACAAATCGCTTACAGATGTTGTCTTAATACTAATAAAGGCTTTAAGTACTAGCGTTTGATACTTTACAATCATATTAAGCGAATTAAATTTCAAATAAAATCCTTCGAACCACGACAACTATTAAAGACAGCTAAATCGCAGACAAAACATAAGACTTTTTCACAGAATTTATTACTTTTGAAGGAGAGTGAGAGGACTTATGGAAATCTTACAAGAATCGTAAAAATCCGTAGCAAATTGAAATATTTAATAAAAGATTTTCTATTTTGCTTTCAACCCGCATTCAGAAACATTAATTCATTCTCTGAATCGAATTCATACAAGATATATTTGCACACACATTCATGTTATTTACACGCATGTGGATGGGTGTATATGTGTGTGCAACATGAAAACCTTCAACTACAATGTGTCGTTTACAATAAATTAAAGCACTTACTCATACATACATATATATGTACCCAAAGTCTAGCAAAGCGTATACGTACACACAGTATTTCTTAATATTTTATGGTATTGATGTCACCAAGAAAATAGAACACAATTACAATGGCAATCTTACCCATACACACACATATTTCGATGAAAAATTACTCACACTAATGTGTTACCTATTGTTGTAACAAAATTTTCGCAAGGAAACCAGACATTATTGCAAACGAAAAAAGTCGAATCAAAACAATATTTTCTTACAATTTCAGAACAAAAATCTGATATTAACACAGTATTACATGAGGAGATGTATTACGGACAAGGCAATAAACATTACACCCTTGAAGATGCACCCTTTACTGTGCTACAAAAATAAATTCGTTTATTGTTGCAAGCATTTTATGGTGCTGAAAATTTCAAAACCTTTTTGCGAAGCGAACAATACCACAGCAAATCGTGCAACAATAAAATAAAGTAACCAGCAGCAGCGTCAACTGTTTTGCAGTCTCAGTCTCTTTCTCATTTTATAAGCATCACCAATCGATGTAATCGTTTCTATTGGCTTGAGTTGGAAGACCCACAGCCCTTCATAATTCATTTTTGTCACAATCCCCAAAAAAAAGTTTTTTTTATAACCCACACATACGCTTACACTTACACAACCACTGTTGTAACCGTACAAATGCATACATGTGTACGTGCTACATGCCCCAATGTGCTGTAAGTTCTACCACAATAATACAACTTGGCGTCATACGTTCCCTTGTTTCCTGCGTTCTTTTTTTGGTTAACGACTGAAAAGGTAAAAAATTACATTTTCTTGACTGAGTTTCTTCTTCTTCTTCTTTTTTTCTATCGGTTTTCCTTACGGTTTTCTTTTTTTTGTTAACAATTTCACCATCAATAGCGAAAATGTTCAAAATTTTTATGATTGTGTTCAAATTCATTCCGTTTTTTTTTAATTTCTTTTTTATTCCTTCGCCTGTATTACAAATGATTCGTTGCTTTTGTTATATGACCTATACGAAGTGTACAGTGGAACAAGTTACTCAATAATAAAGCAAAGAAATATTTTTCTTTGTCTGGTACGTAGCTGTCTTTAATTGCTGTCATGGTTTTTAAGGGTTTTACTTGAAATTTAATTCGATTTTAAAGTAACAAACACTAGTACTTAAAGCCTTTGCTAGTATTAAGACAGCGTCTCTAAGTGATTTGCATAAATGCAGCTGTTTTCCTTACCCTGGATTGCTTAAGAATCTAACACAAATCAATTTGTTCTAAAGGGTCCGCCAAATAAATTTTTTTTTCTGAAAATGCTTAAAAAAAACTACTGAATATTTTCTCAAATTTCTTCTTTTTATTTGAAAGTGCAATCATTCCGGTTAATAATAGAAAATAATTTCATTCAAATGGTTGCCTCGGCTGGTCATGCAGTAGCCTACACGATCGGTCCAATTTTTAAGCACATTATCGATTGTGTGCAGCTGTATTTCACCAATGGCTTCACGAATATTGTCCTTTAAGGCGTCAATTGTCTCTGGCTTGTCGGCGTAACACTTATCTTTGACGGCACCCCACAAATAATAGTCCAACGGTATCAAATCGCAGCTCCGAGATGGCCAAACGACATCAGCTCTGCGGCTGATAATGCGATCTTCAAAAACAGGGCGCAAACCATCGAGTGTAGCTTCGGCTGTGTGGCACGTAGCGCCGTCCTGTTGAAACCAAATGTTGCCAATACCCTCCTCTTCAATTTTTGTGAACAAAAATTCGTTCAACATGGCCCGATAACGATCGTCATTAACTGTAACGGCCACTCCTTGCTCATTTTCGAAGAAAAATGACTCAATTATGCCTCTGGACCCAAAATCCGCACCAAACAGTTTTGGGTGCGTCGGCTTTTCATGTATGCGTGCGGGTTTTCTGTGCCCCAAATGCGACAACTTTGCTTGTTTACATACCCGCCAAGATCAAAATGAGCTTCATCTGAAAAGATGAATTTTTTTTGCCAAAATCGGCATCTTCTGGTGTAGGCTACTACATGGCCAGCCGAGGCAGCCATTTGAATGAAATTAGTTTCCATTATTAACCGGAAGGATTGTACTTTCAAATAAAAAAAAGAAATTTGAGAAAATATTCTGTAGTTTTTTCTGAAAGCATTTCCAAAAAAAAAGGTATTTGGCGGACCCTTTACTCACAAGTCGCAGCCGGATCAGAGACCTTTTTTTGGTCCCTCCCTTGTTAGTGTCTATATTGGTCAGGGATTTCAATACTTAAATGATAACTAAGGAGACATTGGTACAATAATATTACCTGGGATATCACCCCAATAGATTACGTTTCCTGGTCAAGGCGATGATTAATATAAATGGGCCAAGTTCTGTGAAGAAAAGGCTTAAGGATAACAGAAAATCCATGTATTGCAAGAATGATGGGGGATATTTTTATAGTTTTTTACTCCTCTTAGAAAAATAGAGCCTCGACAATTGATTTCCATTTTCTTCCGTCCACTGCAGGTTGCTTTAGCCACTCTTTGTTTAGATCTATGAAGGCGATGAGTGTAATTTAGACGGCCTCATAGATGGCTGTCCTAGAGATGCCAGCGAATTGCAGTTACGTTCGTCCCAGACAGAGTTGTATGCAGAACATGGCGGACACAACTACAATTCTGTTTATGATTCTCAGAGTTAAGTATTAAGCTGGATTCACCACGGATTTTTATTCCGAAACGATTTTTTTATATGTAGTTTGACGTTTCTCTTTTTGAGAGAGAGAGAGAGAGCGAAAGAGAGTAAGCTTGCGTCGGAACAATTTCAGCTCGAATTAGTTTAATTTTAATTTTTGTTCCGAAACAATCGAACTGTGCTGCCAGCTACTTTAATTTTTTAAGTAAAGTTGAACTGAGCTGCCATATATATTTGTATGTATGTACGTTTATCCATTTTTTTTTTTCACTAAGATTTGTTTTAATTTACAATTTCTATGTAACACAAAAAACAAACGAATTGCAATCATCTGCTACTGTGCTGCCTAATTTTAAAACTAACACGCATCGTTTACAAAAGTATTTCATATGGTAAACTTCTTTTTACAGAACAATTGTTCGAAGTGGGTGAATCGTTCTCAAAAAAACTGGACTTGTTTCGGAACAAAATGGTTGAATCCAGCTTTACTGATTGTGTTTGTTTGAAGTCCTCGTTGTATAGTAGGTAGTGTATTGGCTTATTAGACGTGAGGCCACGGTTCAAAACCCTGGTCGACCGAAACGAAATATAAAAAATATTACTTCGGCAACTATCAGATTTCTGGCAAAAATTCTGAGAAGAAATAAAATTGCCATGAAAAGTTTCTCAAAAAAATCTGTAGTTCCGAATCGGTATAAAAATTAACACACACAACAAAAGTGGTGAGAGAAGCTAGATTGTAATCCTGACTGACGATTTGTAATGATCAATTATGTACTCGTATTTATTTTCTATTTAAGCCCACCGTATTTACTGCATGAAATATGTTTCGCATTGTGCTGCTTCAAACCAACCGAACACAAGATGGCTGGCTGGCTAGAGTATATTGCACACGAATATTATTTTGCTTTACAACATTTATTTCTGGTATTGGCATCTCTATAAAATATTATTCTGAAATTTTTCTTTATTTTCATTCTTTCATTTCCCTTCTTTTTTTCAGCATTTTCACCATTTGTTTCATACTTTTCAAACAACCGCCGACGGCGACCTTTTTTTTCTTCTTTTTAATACCCGGAGTTTTTACTTTTGTATTCTTATTATAGACTTACAAAAAGGGCAGGATGTTGAACATCTACAGGAGGAGTAGTCTGCGACAGTTGTGCTTATTCGCTCGCTTAAAGAAAAGCCACACACACACAGACACAGAGTAAGAGGACCATGTCTGGAAGCGTTTGTATGTGACACTGTATTTGTGGGTGTAAGAAATCAAATTTCTAAACGAAGACTAAAAAACTTTAAAAAACGTTTTATAACTACACACACGCTCTTTTGTAACTTTTGCACACTTTTCTTGGTTTTTTTTCTGTTTAAACTTTTCGCCTGCGGTTGTATTTCTTATACGGAGGAAGGCAATGTTTTTTTTGCTTGTTATTGTTGTTTTTCAAATTGTTTTAAAGATTGAGTGTTGGAAAGTCGCATATAAATCGGCTTGTATTGGGTTGACTCAAATAAATTTAATTTTGTAACACTTGTTTCAGCTTTTGCCTGAAGGTATCTGACTAATGTGATCGTTGAATAACGTTTTAAATACATATCTCGGGTATTAAGGTTAACGCAACTACGAATTAAAACTCAGCATTTTATATGGCTTTTAGGTCGGAAGGGAGAGAAGATTTTATGTGCTTTGAATATAATTTAGAGGCTAAAAATTCATAAAGGATAATAAGGGACGACACAACCAGGGGTTACCCACAGAGGTTGCCACAGAACTCAACTCTCAGCAATAACATAACGCCTAATTTGGGATGCCCAGGATGTGCATTTAGTGTCAAAGAGCAAAATTGGGTAATTTTATTTACTCTCAGAGGTTTTGCTAGAAGACTGCAAAGAGGAAGTCAAAAAATAAAGGAAAGTCTCATGATCTTGTTAGAGAAACGCAAGGATTTACACTATGATGGCCAGGCTAATAGTGACCTATAGAGCTAGTGTTTGGGAAGGCAGAAAAAATCTGATTACAACTCAGATGGATAACACACAGATATTAGGAGACTGGAGGCTGTGTTTATATAATCGAGCCAAAGAGAAATTTGCAACGTTCAAGTCTCTCGTTGGTAGTGAATACCAAAGTTTTGAAGACAAAGGTTTTAATAAAACAAGTCTAACACGAACATCATACCCTGATATTTCCTAGGCTGTGTCCTGCACAGATTCAGTAAAATCTTTGGGAAATGCTACACAACGAAACTTAATATCGCCTGGAGGCGATATAATCTTTTAAAAAGGTGACCACTCTGTGCAATATGGCTGGGTAGAAGGAGAGAAAAGAGGAGCGATACTCTTTTAATTCTATCTGAAGAGGGCAAATCAAACTGAATTATGCCAACACCTTTTAGAATTTCTAATGAACATAAAAAGCTTTTTAATATTAATACGTACTAGATTTGAAAGTCCATGAAATAAGTGCAACTTACTAGAAGCCTATTCCTAGGAGTTTATGCCAAGGCCACAATGCTTTAATTATTCTCCATTTTATCGCAACGTCTCCTCATCTAACCTGAGCTCTTGTTAGACAGTAAACAGTAAGCACTACTTCTATTATTAGTACGCAGTTCCTCTAAATTCAGTACAAAAGCGGCCTTATGTTCATAAAAAAAGCTAAATGTGTGGTACCGAATACATAGGTAGTTTAGAAGTCATTCAAAGCACATCCTCAACATCCACTTTATGCCAAACGAATGGATCAGGAAGCATGTAGTACAACTTCGAAGCTGGTCCATGCCTGTCTAGGTATTCAGGCATTAATAACACCACTTCAACTACGTAGTTACATAATATACATACAGAATTGGTCACTACAACCCTTTAGCCAGGATTACGACCTAGTTCCTGACTCTACTTATGTTATGTGCGTTAATTTTTATACATGAGTGACGGGACCTACAGTTTAAAGTCGACTCCGAACGACAGATTTTTTCTAAATCTGTGGTATTGCGGTGCTTGCAGGATACATATGGACTGTAAGAGACATTCGAGACGCAAACACATACGTCACCTCAACTGTGTAGTTGCGTCAACTATTCCTACGCCTGGATGAGAACCGTATAGATCTTCAACACTACTGGTACGAGATGATGACAAGATGGTCTAATTTTTGTTTCTTTTTCGCATTTACAGTCCAATATCTTCTATCTAAATTTCACATGTAACTTCTTCACACTGTTTACTAACTTTTTCAAAACAATTTGTGATTGAAAGAATGAAAAACAATCGATTGGTCCACAATGTATTCAATCTGATGCACATGGCATTAATATTTCTAGCATAAATTCATAAAAAACCATAAGACAAATTGCCATTTTCAATTTAAAAACTCCTATTTTTTTATTACATTTGAATGAAAAAATTTAAAAAAGACTTTTCGCAGCATTTAATAACTTTCATGGCGAAATAATAATAAAGTGACTTTGTTGTCAGCCAGTTTTGGTGGTTTGATGATGGCAGACAATGTTATGGTGGCGATGATGAAATCTTATCAAGTGTACAACAATACATATTTAATGGCCATCAGCACTTCCGGTTGCCATGTTACGCATTTGACAAGTTCATAAAAATTCTATCAAAACCACGCATGCAGACGATAATGGAGATGAAAATGAAAATGAAGATGAAGATGTGGTTGTAAATTTTCCGTTTATGAAAGAAAATAATAAAAAATAGAAAAACACAACACTTTGTTAAGGGAAACCAGAAAAGAAAATTATGAAGAGTGGATTTAAAATGAGTATTTGATTTGGTGGTTTTTCAAGGGCAATATTTTAAGAATTTTATTCATAACTTTTGAGCAGAGTAATATAATACTAGAGAATGATCAATTAAATTAAATTTAATATAGAATGGAATACATACATACTTACATACATAATTGGTCATTACAATCCTACAGTCAGGATTACAACCTAGCGTCTCACATCACTTACGTTGTGTGTATTAATTTTTCGCAAAAATCTGCTGAGAGGAAGACGCCGAAAAAATATTTTTTTAGTGTTTCGAACTCCGAACCCCAAACGACATAATTTTGCGAAATTTTTTCATGGCAATTTCTTATATACCTTCAGAGTTTTTGCCAGAAATCTGCTGAGGGGAAGACGCCGCTGGAGAAATATTTTTTCGTATTTCTTTGGAAATGCCTGATCTGGGGCTTGACCCGTGGCCCCATGTCTCATAATCCAATACATTACCTCCTACACTATAGCGGCTTACAATTGAATACTTTTGATAAATGATTTCGAATTCACTTTTCATTTATTTATTATTATTTTAGCGCATGTCCTGTTGCTCAATATAAAGGGTCCGCCAAAAAACTTTTTTTTTGAAAATGCTTTAAAATAAAAACTACTGAATATTTTCTCAAATTTCTTTTTTTTTATTTGAAAGTACAATCCTTCCGGTTAATAATGGAAAATAATTTCATGCCATGCAGTAGCCTACACCAGAAGATGCTGATTTTGGCACGAAAAAAATCATCTTTTCAGATGAAGCTCATTTTGATCTTGGCGGGTATGTAAACAAGCAAAATTGTCGCATTTGGGGCACAGAAAACCCTCACGCATACATTGAAAAACCGACGCACCCAAAACGAGTCACTGTTTGGTGCGGATTTTGGTCCAGAGGCATAATTGGGCCATTTTTCTTCGAAAATGACCAAGGAGTGGCCGTTACAGTCAATGGCGATCGTTATCGGGCCATGTTGAACGAATTTTTGTTCACAAAAATTGAAGAGGAGGGTATTGGCAACATTTGGTTTCAACAGGACGGCGCTACGTGCCACACAGCCGAAGCTACACTCGATGTTTTGCGCCCTGTTTTTGAAGATCGCGAAGCCGCAGAGCTGATGTCGTTTGGCCACCTCGGAGCTGCGATTTGACACCGTTGGACTATTATTTGTGGGGTGCCGTCAAAGATAAGTGTTACGTCGAACAAGCCAGAGACAATTGACGCTTTAAAGGATAATATTTGAAGCCATTGGTGAAATACAGCTGCACACAATCGATAATGTGCTTAAAAATTGGACCGATCGTGTAGGCTACTGCATGGCCAGCTGAGGCAACCATTTGAATGAAATTATTTTCCATTATTAACCGGAAGGATTGTACTTTCAAATAAAAAAAGAAATTTGAGAAAATATTCAGTAGTTTTTCTTTTAAAGCATTTTCAAAAAAAAAAGTTATTTGGTGGACCCTTTACTTTTAAGGAATAGATGCAGCATTTAAAGAAAATTTATTTCGTTTCTACGACAACCGCCATTGAAGACAAAGAAAATATATTTTCTCGGAATGGTGGCTTTCTTTAGTCTTTTTTGTTAATGACAACAACAATTTTAGATTAAAACAATTATTGTTTAGTTTGAAGTGAATTTGAAGCTGCTATAAATAAAGAAACTAGAAAATTCAAGTTTAAAGCATTAGTTACATGTATATACAGTGAAAGAAAAAAGTCTACATACACTGGGTTTTATCAAATTAGAAAAGATGTTGTAGCGTTGTTTAAGGCATTTACAATTAAGAATGTTTGAAAAGCAAAATGAATATGAAAAAAACAGAAAATAGAAATTATTGGGAAGAAAAATATAAAAAATATATACAACGGTGTACGTAGACTTTTGTCCTTGACTGTATGTACGTACATAGCTTAGATATAAAACTACATTACCACGGAACATCCTACATTATTTGCTTGTCTGACTTTACAAACTAAACTGTTTGCTTTAAAGTTTATTGCTCCTTTAAAATGCTTCCCCACCCCCCATTAAATTGCTTCTTCCAAATCAGATTTTGAATTTCTCTCGTCTACACTAAAAGAAAGAAAGTGATTCATTACAATTCTATTTCCATAAGTATTATCTGCTGCATTCCATCATCGGACGGAATTATTTCGCTAAAAATAGTCACAGTTTTGTGTTATTATAACACAGTTCCGTTTTTAGCTTGAACGGAATTAATGTTCAGCCATGATACACTTCCTTTATGAAATCCATGCTAAAGAGTAGCGTTCTCTTTACAGAGAGGGAGACAAAAAAAAAGAATTGAAATTAAACACTCAATGAGAATATCTTACAAGAAATTCATGAAACTATACTGAAGAAACTATTTGACTCGTATTGGAACAAGAACAGAATTTCAGCGACAAGCGACTGGCGTTATGAAGCAAATGTATTTGAAACCACAATGTAGACGAATTCGCAAGACACATTATGATGCTGATTAGAGAATACCGAATGATAATAAGGTCGCCGTAGTCTAGTAGCTAGCGTGTTGGCATATTAGACGTGAGGCCACGGTTCAAACTCCCAGGTTAGACATCTCGAATAATATTAGATAAAAGAATTTTTCGACGACTTTCTCTTTCTGGGAAAAACTCTGAACGTAAATAAAAAATTGCCATGAAAAGTTTCTCAAATATCTGTCATTCGGAGTCGACTTTAAAGTCTAAGTCTGGCACTCGTGTATAAAATTAACACACTTAACATAAGTGATGTGAGAAGCTATGTCGTAAACCTGGTAAAAACTCTGAAAGTAAATAAGAATTGCCTTGGAAAAGTTTTTCAAAAATCTATCGTTCAAAGTCGACAATAAACGAACTTTAAAGTCACGTTTAACTTATTTTCTTTATTAAAGTAAACTTTAAAACCAACTTTAACGGCAAGTTGTAATAATGGCCCTAAGTATGTATGTATGCATGTTAATAAATCCGCAACCAATAAAATTGATATCTCGCTGTCATACTTAAAAATAGTTTTTAAATATTTTTTCCCGTATTTAATGCTCTCTCTCGCTGAATGCAGTTTTTACAGACGAAAGGTCAATAAACCGGAATTGAATTTTTCTTTTGTTTTGAATACAAACGAACACACAACATTTATTTCACACTTCTAAGCATTTTCTTCAAACATTAAACTCTCATAAGATTTTATAGTTTCTCCTGGCTTAGTTACGCATAAGAACGATGCTCATGCCAACGTCTGTTTATTGTGGTAAATGGCACGCGCCTCTATAAATAGTTTACCAAGGGGATGCACCAATAAAATACCGTCTGTTCTCTGCTATGTATTGTACATGGAATTGAAGATATTTTTAGAAATCAGTGTCATCATTACAAAAGTAAAATGAAATGAAAAGAAAGAGAAAAAAAATTAAATTTTTATTGTAAACTTCTATTAAAAATAAAATGAATTTAAAGTCATAGAGAATAGGGGGCATAATACACATGGAACTTGCTTTTAAAATTTTTAATTTACGGAACAGCATTTCAGTTGCAACGAACTCTTAATGGAGATAAGACGTGAGGAAATCTTATTGCCCACATATGAACAATCGTGGTGAGTATGGAAATTAAATTATTTTAAATTTTTCCAATCCGAAATGATTAACAAATTTTCATTGATTATAGCGGCTTACCAGGTAAGCCCTTGTGTTCGGATTTTTTCAATGATGCCTTAAAGGATCCAATTTTAATATTTATAACGATTGCTGTGGTCATTGGTTCGTTTTGTCTATTGAGCGGCTTATTTCTGTTGTGTCTTGTCTCGAAAACCATGCAGGATGACATGTCCGAATCCATATTGTTGATTGGTAAGTATTGAAGCATGTCTTCATGACACTATTTTTGTTTGATCGACTGTAAGCAAGCACTACATGCTTGCTGTGCAATGCTTCTCTTTCTCCATATAGTCGGTTAATATGCCACTAAGCCTTCAGCCTTTGATCATGTGGATTTTATTAAACGTTTCTGGCAGGAATACGTTTAGTTGGCCAACCATTTTAGTGTCCATTTGGCATTTGGAAAGACTGTAATTATAGTTGCTAGTGAATGAACACGCGCTCACAAATTTCAAAGTTTTCTTCTCTTGAAAACGTCATATTTTATGTCACAAAAGCTCAGTTATTGATAGTCTTGCTTTATATTTGATTATCTTGAATATGATCCACTAGTTCCAACTGGCAAGTGTGCGTTTCCGCGGCATAGAAGGTGGAGAATTTAACATTGTACGCCTATCAGGCTACCACTTCACTTCAGACCTAAAAAGTCTGTCATAGAAATTTGCAAAGTTGTTCTCAAAATCAAAATCAAAAATTTCTTGGAAGCCACCCAAGCAAAAGTTTAAATGTGTTTACCAGTAACAAGAATCATTGAAAAACAAAAGTATGAGGTACCACAGGATTTAAAAGCGAGGGAACTTGAAGAGCATTTTATTTACCCCGTCTATAGCAGGAATACTATAAAAAGACCTGACAAATTGCAACCAGCCAAAAAGCCAGAAATCGTTAGGGAATCGTTGACAGAAAGGCGTCCGTAATCCGAATAGCAAAGAATACGAGTTTGAAAACTGGATTCGGTAAATTTATTACAATCTGCTGGCGTAAAACCAAATTGTTCATACCTTCAAGAAAAAATAAACGATTTGTAGAGATAATCTCAACAGAATTTTTTGTGAGTTAGGTAATCTAGAGGACCTAGGGATGCATTCCTTCAGGTTTGACAACAAGAAATAGCCACTCGAAGCTTAATTCAGAAAATATACCAATAAATTGGCATAATACTCGCCTGTGACCTTTTCACCTCCTTGAAAATTTTCAACGTGACTTCCACTTTATCACGCCTTTATGCGTGAAAGCTTGGTCTTCCTTGGCTATGATTCTCTCTGGAAACCGCACTGTTGTTATTGCTGTTCCCACGTATTTATCACACGTTTTGCATTTGTGATTCAGAGAATATACCAATAAATTTGCTTAACATTCGTCTGTGACCTTTTAACCTCTTTGAAAATTTTCAACGTGACTTATACTTTATCACGCGATCATCGTGAACACTTAGTCTTCCTTGGCTATGATTCTCTCTGGAAAGCGCACTGATTTTATTGCTGTTCCCACGTAGTTATCACACGTTTTGCGTTTGTGATCGATTGGGAGAATAATCCCATGTTGCAGATTGCTTTCTCAGAGGCTTCGTTTAAAATAGATAACACAGAACGATGTCCTCACACAGTGGCATCCATATTTTGACTCACTTCTAATGGACCAGATTGTGAATTTTTTCCATAGTTTCGTTGGTATAGAGTCCTTAAAAGGACGCATGAAGATGTCATGCTTGAAGCACTAAAATTGATGGTGCAGTGTTCTTAAGGTATTTATCAAGCTTAGCCTTGGTATGATTGATGGTTTTTTGCTTGTCCTCAACAGATAATGCAGTTTTTAAATTTTTGAACAGCGTCAACTGTTTACAGGAACAATCTTTTGCACTTTTGAGTTAAAAAACAAGAAATTCAAACACTTTTTAAAACACCCTCATTTTCATACGAGTGATCTTGTGCTGTTTGATTTTTCAATATACATTTTGTCAGTATCAAAAAATGGTTCGTGAGACGTGACAATGCAAAAACTAATGAACAAGGTTTACAAGCAACCATGTAAATAACAAACAAATGAAGCAAAATATTGAATTTTATGGTCAAATTTAGGACAAATGAAGTCGCCGTGGTCTAGTAGATAGTGTGTTGGCTTATTAGACGAAAAGCCAGGGTTCGAGCCCCAGGCCAGACATCAAAATAAAATACAAAAATCATTTCTTCGGCGACTTCCTCTCAGCAGATTTCTGGCAAAAACTCTGAGTGTTGAAATAAAATTGCCATGAAAAGTTTCTCAAAAATCTGTCGTTCGGAGTCAACTTTAAACTGTAGGTCCCACCACTCATGTATAAAATTAACACACACAACGTAAGTGGTGTGAGAAACTAGGTCGTTATCCTGACTAAAGGGTTGTAATGACCAATTATGTATGTATGTATGCATTTCGGAGCAGTTCATTAGCCGCTGATATCATGCGATTTGACACCATTAGCCAGTTTTTGTGAGGACATGTGACGTCTTTCATGCACAGGGATAAGCTAGCCACAATTCTAGGCCTAAAAGGCTACATCGAGAGATGTCAAACGAATTGCTGAAAAATATCAAAAAAAATAAATGACAAGCATTCGTACACATTTTTTGTTTTTCAATTTTTAAAACCCCAAAAAAGAAATCTCATGTTTTTTAAATTCATCTCCATCATCAACTTATTGTCAATTACAATTGTTAATGAATTTAATTCTCTTTAAAACATGATTGTTATCATCTTTCCTTTGTTATTTTATTTAATTATAAAAAATATTTAATTTTTTTTTATTTTTGTTTAAAAAAAAAATAATTTCTTCAAGGCATTGGCTTTTTCATCTCTTCAGTGGCTTGTGTTTCTTGGAAATTAACAACCCGAAGGCAAATTTCACACTTTATTGAAGCCATAAAAGAGGAGACCGTATGAACAGAGGACGACCAAGTAATTGTTGGATAAGAAATTTAAATAAAATTCTTAGAAATTGAGAAAAATTGCACAAAAAATTTTTGTAATAAATTCATGGAAAATTTAATGCAATTTTTAAATTAAAGAAACAAACATATCCAATTTAATTATTTATTATTAAAGAATGAATTTTAATAACATTTAAGAGATACTAATTTAATTATGTACACCTAGATAGATAAATCATAAAATAAGTAAGGCCTAGTTTAAGGGGTTTTTACCCAGTTTAAATAGAAAAATGTTTTCTATTCAATTATTTTCCTCCATGTTTTCTTTAAATTGTATTTTTTCTTTTCTTTTATTAAATTTGTTTTAATTTAAAATTGTTGTATTTGTTTTGGTTTTCTAATTGAAATGAAAAATTGAAACTGCTTAAGCCCCCTAAAGTCTGCTTCATTCATTTATGTAATTTATTTCTGTTCCCTAGTTCTTTTCGGGTCAGGTTAGTAACTGTGTGTGTGTAAATTGTAGGCATGCTGTACATATTTTGATGCTTTTAATCTATAATTTATTTAATAAATAATATTTTGTTTTTTGTTTATTTTTTATTTATTTTATACATCAAAGAAATATTTATTTAGTATTGTATGTACATGGTATTTTTGTATAGACATTGTATGGCTACATGCCATAGAGTTTTGTAAATTGAATTGATTTATTGTATTGAAATATTTATTTAACAAAAAAAAATTGAAATAAAATCATATCAGTTTTATAATAAATAAAAATAATTTTAGTAAAAAGAAAACACAGCAAAACTAAACTAATTTGAAAAATAAAAAAAAAAAATTTTTTTTTAAAAAAATTAAAAAACCTAATCAAACTACAGGCGTTCAATGTGGACTGTTAAGTTACAGTCTGTATTTCGTTTACAGTATTTAACATTGACAGATAGATGCACTATCAAGCCCCACAGGTGATTCTAAATCTACATAATATAGGTTCCAATTGGCTTCCGTATGATGTTACTAATACTCTACAAGACGCTCATCCTTCACCTTAAGGCGCAGAGGCATGGACACTATTAAGCACTGATGCAGCAGCTTGGAGAGTATTCGAGAGAAAAGTCCTACATAAGATCTTCCGTTCAGTGCGAGTTGTCGGTGATTTCTGCAACCAATCCAACAGTAAGCTGTATGAGCTCCTTAACGACATAGACGTTATGCAGCATATTAACATCCTGCTTGGCCATATCGTTCGAATGGAGGAGGATGCTCCAGCGAGACAGCTATTTGATGTGAGGATTTGTGGAAGTCGGCTAAGAGGACAACTTTGATTGCGTTGGAAGGACCAAGTCGAGGAAGCCCCGTCATCGATTGATGTGACCAACTGGCGTAAGAGCACAAGAATAAGAGGCATCTGGAAGGATGTGTTATGTTAGGTTAGGTTAGAGGACGTGTACTTGTCAATTAAGACAAGTACAGTACCCCGAGGTCGAATTGACCTATTGTACAACGTCCTAGTTTCTCACACCACTTATGTTGTGTGCGTTAATTTTATACGTGAGTGGCGGGACCTACAGTTTAACGTCGACTCCGAACGACAGATTTTTGAGAAACTTTTTCATGGCAATTTTTATTTACTCTCAGAGTTTTTGCCAGAAATCTGCTGAGAGGAAGTCGCCGAGAAATATTTTTTGTATTTTGTCTTGATGCCTGGCCTGGGGCTCGAACTCTGGTTTTACGTCTAATAAGCCAACACACTACCTATTAGACTACGGCGGAGGATGTGTTAAAGCAGGCCGAAATCTATTAATCGGGTTGTTAATTACGCAAGTATTATGTAAGTAAGTAAGTAAGAATGATGTTACGAAGTCGCCGTAGTCTAGTAGACCACGGCTCCAACCCCAGGTCAGACATCTCCAACAGAACGAAATAAGAAAAAATAATTCTTCAGCGATTTTTGGCAAAATCTTTCTCAAAAATCTGTGTAGAATCTTATTATTTTATACGTATGCATTAAAATGTTTTCCTACAAAAACTAATTTCGTAATGGAATGCAAATGAACAACAAATAAATTTTGACTTTTCCGTAGTCAAACTCAAATCGAAGCGAATACAACGTGTAAATAAAATTTTCAATGCCAACATGTAGGTGTAGTCTTACGAATAAAGATAGGCAAGACAGACTAGTATGTTATCTATGACATTAATCCTTTGAAAGGCAACGCAGGACAGAGTTTTATTTTTTTATTCTTAAAAAAAACACAATATGAAGACAAAGCTCTCTGCTCTCAAATCTTAGTGATAAATTTTATTGTACTAGAAATACGATTTCATTTCAAATTTATCGTCATCTTATTTGCTTTTAAACTTTTTAATGGGTTTCGTTTTTGAAGCCAAAATATGACGTTTTTTTCGACTGTGCGGAGTTTGATACATACTGTGAAACCTCTGTACGTTGTGACCTAACAAGTTGGAAGACATCGCATGCCCTAGCATACTCTAACGTACAGTTCTCTATACCTTCAACAATTTTAAAATTCACTTTACACTGTTGACCGATCAAATATTGAAATTCCAAGAGATTGTTGAAGCCATGGTCATTTTATTTGGCCCTTACATAATTAGACATTACAACCCTTCATTTAGGTTTACGGCATAGCTTCATACAACACTTATGTTGTGAATGTTAATTTTAAATATGAGTGGCGGGACCTACAGTTTAAAGTCGACTCCGAACGACAGATTTTTGAAAAACTTTTCATAGCATTTTTTATTTACCCTCCGATTTGTTGCCAGACATCTGCTGAGAGACAGTAGCCGAAGAAATTTTTTTTCATATTTCGTTTAGTTGGATGTGTCTGAACTGAGGTTTGAGCCGTGGCCTTACGTCTAATAAGCCAATACACTACCTAGTGCGTTCTCCATACCTTCAAAAATTTAAAAATTCACTACTATTCCAATCAAAGACTGAAATTGTAAGAGATTGTGACAGTCGTGCTCATATTATATGGCCTAGTGGTTGCAGTTCTTAATAACCTCTTGATTATAAGAAATCTTTTCTCCGGCTTTGCTCATAATCGAACAAATCGAAGAAACGCAAGCGTTTGACAACTTCACAGTAATGTTTGGCGTTGATCAATACAATATTTATCAATTTTAAGGCCACTTTATCTTTAGGTTAGAGGGCGTGTACCAGTGGTGTTGTCGAGCCGGAACGGTCCGGAACGTCGTTCCGGTACTTCCTTTTTGGACAGGAACGCGTTCAGGAACTAAAGATGATTTCTGATAACGAGAATTGGCTGACGTTTTGATTTTTTTTTTCTACTTTTCGACGAATTTTTATATGTATTTTTATAAACAATGGTTTGAACCGAACCCGAACCGGAACGAATCGGCTTGTATTTCCGAACCGTGAATCGGAGTATATATACATATACACAAAATGGGTTTCGTAATGATTTTCGGTTCCTTTGCTTTTTATGCTATATACAAGGCCGATCCTGGTGACGGGCGAAAATTGGGGGAAATCTCCCTTGCCCCGTCGTCAAATTTGGGACATGAGACCTAAAAAAAACGCCGCCGCCAGGATTATCATGGAAAATCTCTACCGTCGTTAAATTTGGGACATGAGACCGCACAGAGCGGCCGCCTACCCAGGATCGGCCCTGTCTATATAATTATATATAAGCGTTCCGGTAAAAAAAAAATAGCACAACACCGCTGGCGTGTACTTGTCAATTAAGACAAGTACAGTACCCGAAAGTCGAATTGACCCATTGATTTAAGCTGCGAGTTATTTATTCTCCCGAGTTTGAACTCGAGTAACTATTCCTTGATTTCAAACTTAAAGGAAGGATACGTCGAATATATTTCTGGTGCCAAAGATGAGGTCATCTTACAGACAAATCTGGATAAAAGACTTTAAATACTTTTTTTAAGAGAAAGGCGTTAGGCATACTTTAAAGGACACAAAGACGAAATTATAAAAGGTGGTGCAACAAGAGATTGCCCACAAAGAAGGAGCACTTTCTCCAATAATGTGCAACTTGGTTATGGATAAACTCGAAATTGCCCAAGGCAGACATTTCCAATAAAGTCCTGATCGCAAGCGACAGATTTGAAAAGATTCTCTGTGACATCAAAAGGAATTTGAGTTGCATATGAGAGGGACTGAAGAGAACATAGCATATGACATAATTGATCATTACAACCCTTCAGTCAGGATTACGATCTAGTTTCTCACACCACATATGTTGTGTGTGTTAATTTTATACATAAGTCGCAGGACGTATAGCTTAAAGTTGACTCCGAAAGACAGATTTTTGAGAAACTTTTTCATGGCAATTTTATTTACTATCAGAGTTTTTGCCAGAAATCTGCTGAGAGGAAGTCGCTGAAGAAAAATTTTCATAATTTCGTTTTGATGTCTGACCTGGGGTTTGAACCGTGTTCTCACGTCTAATAAGCCAACACACTACCTACTAGACTACGGCAACTTCTGAAGAGAAACACGAGCAAAACCACAGCAGTACCATTAACGACACAAAGGAAACTTCAAAATGAAAGCAGAAACTCTATAATTTTTTGCAAATGCTTCTCAACGAAAAGAACCGCATACTGCAGGCTCCAAGAACACTTATTCAGAACGATGAGGAAAACCAAACACCAGGATGCATACTTGGATACTGTGCGGTGTTAATGCATTCGTTAAATTCGTCTCGTTTTTAGGACAATGAGCTTCAATATCCTTAATGCAACCTATCATACATTTGAATGAATTTAACAAATTTATATTCCGTATGTAGGGTATCAATAATTTGTGTGTATTTCATGTTTATTTTTTTCGTTTGTTGTTGTTGTTCTGTTTAACAAATAAAAGGTGAAATTCATACTCTGCCTGTCGATTGTTTGTTTATGTGGAGGACGTGACAGGATTACCAAAAACTGTTTTCCGTTCTCACTTCTGTATTCGTTTTTCTTTTTTCTTTCTTTCTTTCCTGCTTTTTTTCCAATTTGCTGCTCTCAACACAACTGCCAACAATTTGGAGAAAAATTTGCGTACAAATCACTACACAATATAATGACCACGGAAAATAAACAAAAAAAAAACAAAGAAAAGAAGAAGAACGCAAAGAGAAGGGAAAAATTCCTGAAAGGAAATCTCGGGGCAAAAACAAAAATGTGCTGTAAGTGAAACTCACTTGCCAAAACGGATAAAGAAAGGGAAAAAGAGGGAACAACAACATCAGCGGAAATACAGCAACAGAAAGTGATTAATTTCACATTTTTCTTTCGACTGTTCTTAGGTATTAATTTATATGTGCGACTGTATAGCGTAGGACTGGGTGGTAGATACGTTTAGATATTGGATTTGTTACAGAAGAAGAAATGAAAAATATTACAATCATAAAATGGACTGCTACATGAGAGCATACTTCGGTGATATTGGTTCAGAGTGTAAACATTACGACTACATACACACATACATAATTGGTCATTACAATCCTTCAGTCAGGATTACGACCTAGTTTTTCACACCACTTATGTTGTGTGTGATAATTTTATACGCGACTGACGGGACTTACAGTTTAAAGTCGATACCGAACGATAGATTTTTGAAAAACTTTTCATGGCAATTTTATTTACTCTCAGAGTTTTTGCCAGAAATCTGCTGAGAGGAAGTCGCCGAAGAAATACTTTTTGTATTTTGTTTTGATGGGGCTCGAACCGTGGCTTTATGTCTAATAAGCCAACACACTATCCACTAGACTACGGCGACTTCAACGACTACGACTGACTTACGACTAATGTCTAGAAAATTCTACAAAAGGGTTGCTTTGGCTTCTGGAACATAACAGAATTAGTTTTTGAAGGGGAATTGCAAAAAACAAACCAAAAAGCAGCAAGACATTAAGGTGAAGAGCCTAAAAATAGAGCTGGATGGCGGTACTAGGTGGGAACTTTTTTTAAGGCAAAGTTAAGGCAACGCTGATAACTGCAACATCTAGTCAGCCAAAGAATTCCGCCATAAATACAACGAAGAACAACAGTACAGATCTGAACTAGCAATTAAAAATCGATGTTGTCTCCCAAGAACACGCTAATACTGCGCATGATCTTATAAAGCGCAAAGGAATGGTGCCTAACATATCCAGATGTAGCTGATCTTTGCCCATCACATTTCTGAACGGAAGACAATCATCAATTTTCTCTATGCATGTCCTCGTCTGGTGGCCAGACGAATAATGTTCCTTCGTATACCTTCCCTCAATAGAAGCCTGATACTATCGATATTTTCAACCTTAACAGCAGGTTGGAATGGCTGTAAACCATCTTCACTGCTCTTAATGTAAGTAATTTTTCACCAGCAATTTTGATTCCACTTCAAAACCATCAACTAGGTCAGGTCAGATAACATACCCTCTTTGAAGTATAAGGTCCTACTAGATCAGGGGCTAGACCCATATTGATACCACAATTAATAACCAAATCGAAGATCAAACGTTCCCTAAAGGAAACCAAACCGCCTCTATAACTCCGATTATACGACAGAAAATAAAAATTATGAGCACCTGGGCTCTACATGACAAGACTTTTTTTTTCGCTGAGGAGGGGTAAATGTACCTAACCGCACCATAGAGGAAGTCGTCACATCCTCCGTGTGTGGGGCCCTCACCCACTAAATCCCCCCCCTCGTCTCCTGTGGACTTGTTTGTGCCCTCTCCGGAACTACGGTGGTATTACTTCGGAGTGGAGTCCTTTTGGCCCTTTGGCCTCTTCATGTTCATATCCGCGTCCGGATTGCGAATCGAAAGTTGAGGAGTCATCTAAGCGTCTCCACTATTCCTTTCGTCTAGATCATCGTCTCGGTTACGCTTGGCCCGTGTGACAGTATCACCTATGCCGACATGCCTACTCGTTCTGCAAGTTTGAAAGAGTCTGTGATGTCTGGAATTCTTGTCACATTCTTAAACACGATGAGCTAAAATTTTCCCCATTAATTAAATAATAGCCATTAGAGAAAATCGATTACTTTAAGGCCACATTCAAGTCGTTTTATATCCTCACCATCACGTTCTTGTAAATCGTTTGAAATTCTGCGATTTTTTTTTCTGACTCAGATTTCGTTACATCAAGTGATGGTACATCTGTACACAAAAAAAAAAAATTCTTAAAATTACAAAACAGACGTTTTGCCCTTACCCCTCTTCCTCCTCCTTCGCTCTTCGCTAAAATAAAAAGAGTAAAAAAAATTTCACGGCATGAAATCTAAAAAAAGGAAAAGAAAACAACGTTGCCATGTAAAAATCAATTAGAATTTCGGTGGTGTTTTTGTTTTTGTAATTGTTTTTTAATTACTCTTAATACTGTGTGCACAAAAGTGGACACATTTTCTATTCAGAAAAAAAGGATTTTTTTCTCCTCCTTTTTTGTGCTTCTGATATGGTAATTAAATAAAAGCATTTGCAGGGCAAGAACATGTAAAAAAAACTTGTAAATGAAAATAGAATTTAAATAATAATGATGGCGGCATTTTTTAAAATTAATTGATATACAAGGCAAGTACATTTAAATGTCGCCGAAAAGATGGCGATTATTCTTATACAGGTTTGAAGTGGGTTTGTATAAAATCTATAAAGGATGAGAAAAATAAATATCCTTTTTTATTTCAATTTTAATTAGCTAAAACCAAATGAATGTCAAATTAGATATAAAAATCCTCCAGCATTCAGATGTAACTTTCCCTTAAAATATTTTATCCGTGCTCCATGTTTGTGAAAGTTAGCTACGAAAGTCGTCGCTAAAAATTACAAGTCATCGACCAAAAACATGCAAGTCGTGGACAAAAAACATGCAAGTCATCGACCCAAAAAAGTGCAAGTCACCACCAAAAATGAAAGTCATCGGCCAAAAACATGCAAGTCATCGACCAAAAACATGCAAGTCATCGACCAAAAATATGCAAGTCATGGATCAAAGACATGCAAGTTATCAACCATAAAATGCAGTTCATCGTCCAAAAAAAATGCATGTAATTGACCAAAAAGTGGAAGTCATCGTCCAAAAAATGCAAGTCATTCAGCAAAAAATGCAGGTCACCGGTCAAAAACAATGCAAGTCATTCAGCAAAAAATGCAAGTCATTGGCCAAAAAAGTGCAAGTCATCAGCAAAAAAAGTGCAAGTCATCGACCAAAAACATGCAAGTCATGAACCAAAGACATGCAAGTCATCAACCAAAAAAGTGCAAGTCATCAACCCAAAAAATGCAATTCATCAACTAAAAAAAAATTCCAAGTCATCTACCAAAGAAATTCAACTTGCAAAAAATACGACATTTTGTTGGGTCTATTTATATAAATCCATATGAACTCAATGAGAATTATTAAAATTTTTAATTTTTTTTGCTTATATAAAAAAGGTAACTTATTTCGCCTACATCTACGATTCCAAATAACGCCCGCCTATAGGGAAACCTATTTTGGAATCCTTGTTGCAATGGCTAACCAGTCCACTAGGTCCATTTCCCCTACAGGTCCATTTCCCCCCGATTTCGACCTATTTTTGCTAATCTGATAAAATGTTAGCTTTATCGTCTATATCTCCGGCACCAAATAACGCTCGATCATAGGGAAACTTGTTTTGGAATCCTTGACACCATGGCTATATATCCCATTAGGTCTATTTCTGCCACAAGTCCATTTTTAACCGATGTTGACCTGTTTTTGTTTATTTGATAAAAATTTAGCTTCGTCTTCTATATCTCCGGTTCCAAATAACGCCCGACCGTAATGAAACCCGTTTTGGAATCCTTGATGCATAGGCCATCCAGTTCACTAGGTCCATTTTAACCACTAGTCCATTTTTTCCCGATTTTGACCTATTTTTGCTAATTTGACAAAAAGTTAGTTTCGTCTTATATATCTCCGTTCCCAAGCAAAGCTCATCCCTAAGGAAAGCTGTTCTGGAAACATTGATGCCATGGCTATCCACTCCACTAGTTTGATTTCCCTCGCGAGTTCATTTTTGTCCGATTTTGACCTATTTTTGCTAATTTGACAAAAATTACGGTCCCAAGTAACGCCCGATCGTAGGGAAACCTGTTTTGGAATCCTTGATCTAATAGCTATCCAGCCCACTTGGTCTGGACACCACATCTTTTTAAATTTCATTGAATTTTACACGATTTATGGAGGGCACTTTTAAGCATACATATACATACATAATTGGTCATTACAACCCTTTTATCAGGATTACGACCTATTTTCTCACACCACTTATGTTTTGTGCGTTAATTTTTATACATGAGTGGCGGGACCTACAGTTTAAATTCGTGATAATTTTATATACTCTCAGAGTTTTTCCCAGAAATCTGCTGAGAGGAAATCGCCGAAGAAATATCTATTCATATTTGGTTCAGTTGGAGATGCCTTACCTGGGGTATGAACCGAGGCCTCAAGACTCATAAGCCAACACACTACCTACTAAACCGAGGCGACTATATCTCCGGTTCCAAAAAGTAACTGATAGTAAAGCTATTTTTTTCTTTACTTTATGGCTTCGAAACGTGGAATACTTTTGTTAAAATCAATCCTTGCTGAGTCTCAGAAGAAAATGCGAATTAATTGGACAATCATAGTACTAAGGCAACATTCCTATACGAGGGATGCAACCTGTAAACAATGTATAGCAAAGTCGAAAGCAGGAAATGGTGGTCGAACGGCCATATAGCGCAAGAAATATGCCTATAAGTGACCATCCCAGAGGCAGACCAAGCAATCGACAGGTACAAAATGATACCAATTCAAACAGTAGCACCTTTAGTCAACCTATGCAATCAAACCCTAAAATCTTCCAACTATTCTTTGCCTTTCTTTTCATATGTTTTTATTAATTTTTTATCCCCTGGTGAACTATTATCCTCATATAATTATTATTAAAATTTTTTCGGGGAATTTTTTAATAAATAATTGAAATTTATGGCCAGTAATAATAATAACAACAACAAAAAACAACAAAATCAATTTTATTATTGCATTGATCTATTTGGTTGCACAATTCATATGCTCAATTCGTTCTGTTTTTAATTTTTTGCTTTCCCCCCTGTATTTATTTTTCCAATTATTTTGATTCAATCAATTAAAATGATTAAAAAACGTGCAACATGTTCATATTTTATGAATAAATTTTTGTGTGTGTGTTTTTTTTTATCAGGCAGTAAGCAGACATGTAGGATTAGTTGTATTTAATCTTTTTAATGTAATATTGCATATTTTATTAAATGCGAGGATAGTCTAAGAAGTATCAAACATTGTACGTGAATTCATATTGCTTTAAACTTCATCTCAAACAAAAATCTACCATCATTCTTGGATCTACTTGAGCCATCAGATCTACTTTGCATCAAATCATTTGGGTTCCACAGACTGTAAGTCTAATAGCCTTCTGAAAATATAGGTAGTCTTTCTAAACAACATGCTTCATACAGCTGTACTTTCTCTACTTCCTTGGGGAACTATAGGCGTCCAATGTCCTTTGAAAAATTTTTTTGCACACAAAGGTAAAACTCCTGGCACTCATTGCATTTTATCTGCACGATTCAGAATTCCTATTCATTGGTTTCCATTGCCAATAGCAATGCTGCAAATGCTGCTCGTTCGTAGCAGATATACTGTCTCCAGATATCAAAATGTGCTAGATACCTGCCAACTCCACTCGTAAACTAAGAAATTAGAAATTGTACGTCACCAGTATATGGACCCAGAGAGACTATGGTATGTCCATGGTATGGATCGTCGATACATGTAATATGGCAATGAGATTGTACGTCACCAGTATATGGACTCACAACATCGTTTCTAATTATATGGCCACCACTGTATGTCCAACTTTTCTGTAGAGTTGCTTTGGTTATCCCTATTGACTCTAGGACATCTGAATTCTGTTTTGATTCTGGTCTCATGACAAAGTCTAGTCTAGTCTGGTCTAGAAAGCAGTGTATTAGCTTACTAGACGTGAGGACGTGGCTCAACCCATCGCAAAGATATTTCTAACAGAAAGAAATGTAAAAATAAAAATATTTCTTCAGCGACTTCCCCTCAGCAGTCTTCTGGCAAAAACTAGGAGAGTAAAGTTTCTGAAATCTGTCATTCGGAGTCAACATTAAACTGTAATTCCCACCACTAATGACTAAAATTAACACAAATATTACATGAGTGATGTGAGAAGCTAGGTTGTAGTCCTCACTAAAGTGTTGCAATGAACCTTTGAGATTTTTTAATTCAAAATAATTGTCCGTTGATGCACCCTGTAAAAATCCATGCTAAATACAGCATAAAGTTTCTTCATTAGGATACAGTTCTGTTAAATTTAACGTGGCTATCCTTAAAATATGGCTAGTCTCCGTTGGGCAATACTTTATTCAAAGGTTGGTAAATATGCTAAAATTTAAAAAAGGCGGTTTTATTACAGACAAAAACCTTTCAATTTTAAGGTGACCGCATAACGATTTAGAGGAAAAAAATAAGTAATTAGAACACGATATTTCAAAGCAGAGCAAAGTATAAAGTTTACTTCAGCTTTGTTTTAGATTCTGAGACACTAGTTCTCTGAATTACTGACAGACTAGCGTTATTAAAAAAATTAATTTCTTGAGTTAATTCGAGGTTTTTCCAATGGCCGTTTTAAGTCTGTTTCTGTCTACTAATCTTTAATTCTCCTGGACATGAATTTCTTAACATCCTAATTATCCTTAAAACCTGGCACTCAGACAAGACACTGTAATCAGAGTGCATTATACAGTGTAGACCACATTCAAGTCTAAGTAGGTAGCGTACTGACTTAGTAAACGCGACCCTGTAATGAAACCTTAGCTCAGACATCTCGACCAAACAAAATAAGAAAAAATATTTCGGCAGCGACTTCCTCTCAGCAGCTTTGTGGCAAAAAGTCAGAGTAAATGAAATTACTATGAAACGCCATTTGAAGTTGACTTTAAATCCTAGGTCCTTCACTCATGACTACATAGTCAACATGAGTGGTGTGAGAAGCTGGGTTTTAATCTTGGCTAAAGGATGTAATGACTAATTAAGTAAGTAAGTTATAGGCAGTCTGACAGAGGATTGGATTGTGGTAGTTGGTTGAAGTGTACCGGTTCTAGCAAGTTTCAGAAATTTCCATGTAACGTGGAACGTAATATAGTTTTTGAGAAAATTCTAGTAGACTGAGGCAAAACACATCACGTACACGATCACGTACATACATACATACATAATTGTCATTACAACCCTTCAGACAGGATTACGACCTAGCTTCTCACACCACTTATGTTGTGTGCGTTAATTTTACACATCTGAGTGGCGGGACCTGCAGTTTAAAGTCGACTCTGAATGACTGATTTTTGAGAAACTTTTCATGGCAATTTTATTTCACACTGAGAGTTTTTGCCAGAAATCTAGTGAGAGCAAGTCGCCGAAGAAATATTTCTTCATATTTCGTTTTGATGTCTGATCTGGGGTTTGAACCGTGGCCTTACGTCTAATAAGCCAACACACTACCTACTAGACTACGGCGACTACAACGAGAATCAATCGTCGTAATTGCGGCATATGCCTGTTTAAGGCTAAAGGTTGCACCCAAAAGAGTTTTTTGGCTGTCAGAAAGCATAGAAGTGCTACTAGTTCCACTGGATTTTATTTCATTTTATTTTTAGTATTTCGATACAAAATTTAAGGAAACATTTTAAATAAAGCCAAGGTTTGGAGTCTAACTCGCTTAACACAGATGTAGTTGTTGATTTCGAAAAAAAAATTTCCAAATAAATCATCCCTTAAAGGACCTCTGCAAAGAGATGGAAAACAAAATTTTAAAAAAATTATACTTTTTGCATATCAAATAAAAACTTACTCTTCTTGCTGTCATTCCAACCGATTTTAACGTTGTTTTGCTTGTTCAATCTTCTAACCCAGTCAATAATCGGCTCATAGTATTGCAGCAAGGCATCAGCACTGATATCTGGTTTATCCAAGACTTTGGCAATAACATCATGCCATGACTTCGAAGAGCCCAAAGCCATCATTGATCTGAGAAGAGAAATACAAAAAAGAAAACATTTCATATGATATTGTGTATGGGTATGGGTAGGGGTATGGGTATGGGTATCATAATATAATAATATAATAATAATATTTGTTTTTCTTTTGTTTCTGTTTTTGTTTTTGTTTTTGTTTTTACTTACTTTAAATCATTGCCGACATCGTGATTATTATAGAAATCGCAATTGTGCAACTGACCGGTTTGACCCGCTTTTTGGCAGAAAGCTCTGTAGAATTGATAACCCAATATTTCAGACACAAATTTCCTAGAAAATAAAGAATCACAATATTATTGTTGTTATTATTATTGTTGTTATTCTAGTGATGCAATAATTTAAAAATAATTTATTATTCACAGCGAAAATATTCGCAGATGGAAACAGATTCAGGTCAAGAACTAAAACTAAAAGTAGACGTCAATTGAAACATTCTTTCGTGTTTACTAACGTCAAAAAAAGTACAAGTAATCGTAATGACGAAATTTCTAATCATAAATCATGTTTTTGTTTACAGAGTTTAACTTTAAAATTCAACGTTTTTGCCTCTAAGATTTTGCAGATGAGTAATCGGAATACGAGCCTATTGTTGTATGTCAAAAGTGTAATAGTTGTCGCGGTACTTTAAAAGTTTCTAGAAGTTGCCAACAACCTTAGCTCTCAACATCTAATACCGTATGACGAGCTCAGCACATGTTTGGTCACCATTTTCTTTTATTTCCTTTTGTTCACTTGTGGCTGATTCATTCAACAAGTTCTTCCAACTTAGAGGATGATTACCAGAATGTAACAGGCCGAAAAACTCTCTTATGATAATATCTCGGGTTGAACTGGATGTATTGGTGAGGGAATTGGCTTCTTGAACAAGAGTTCACTTTACTTGAACTTCCTTTAAAGTCTGGTCAAAAGACTTCTTGAATAATTTATTTGATGAAAGACAACCAAAAAAGTGTTACAACTAACAAGGCATTGTATTGACTTCGGTAGCCAGCATAATATTTAATAAGCTCCCGTACAAGTGAATTATAGACCCCCTTAATCGGCAACGAAAGACAAAGCAAAGCAGAGATTCGACGCAACAGATCTAGTGGTGACCATACCATAGCAATACAGCACTAAAGTTTGAAGTTAAGCCGCATATTTATTAATTTGTAGAAGCGATAGAAAGTAAAGCTCTATGAACAGTATGGAAAAGTAATGGAGGAGCATCGAACTTGATAAATTTGATCAAAGCACTATCAGCACACAGCACTATTATAAGCGACCCCTTTAATACGCTTACCGGAGTCCCAGAACTACATGTTATTACACTTATGATTCGTCTCTAGTCTAGACACATCAAGTCGATGAGTTCGTTCTTCTCCCGTCTAGGAAGGAACACATACCAGCATAACGTCTTAACAGCTGCCAAAATGACTTTGGGCATAAATATTCGAAAACGGGCTTAATTGGTCATTACCAGGCTTTAGTCAGGACTACAACCTAGCTTCTTACACCACCCATGTTTTGTGTGTTAATTTTATACATGAGTGGCAGGTGGCCTACAGTTTAAAGTCGACTTTGAACGACAGATTTTTCTGAGAATATTTTCATGGAAAATTAGCCGCCGTTTTCAAACATTTGCAGACAAATGCTTTCGGAAAATTTGAAGTTCGTGGTGGCCTCGATAAATCATAAACGTTGAACCCTTTTAAGTTTCATATCAAGACGAAATTCATTAGCAAGTATGACACTGAAAGGTAACATGCTTTAGCCACACTTTGAGAAAACTCTGTGACGAGACTAGAGTGAAACCCACGAAGCACTCGACAACACGGACGACTGAAAACTATGTGAAGGCAGTCGTACTAGAATAAAATCAATACAACATTCACACTCATTGCAATTCGATCATGAGAGTGTTCCCTCAATATTATCACAAGTAACCAGCCCCATACGCACAAATATTTGAAATTTTTGTGGTGATTCAGTAGATAGGCATTTGGGTCCCATACATAAACCTTCTTTAGGCATTCACTTATATTATCGTTTGTTCCAAAACGCCTTTTCTAAATTGCAAAAACAAAAAAATCTTCTGTTCATACTCACTTAGTTGGATAATTCTGTTCCAAATCCAAGTAGAACTTATAGGGGAAATCAATAGCACCCTCTTCACGATCCGATGGTGGTTCAACGCCAGCATACAGTTGCATCAGTTTCCAATAATGCTTATTGGCGCCTTCCATATCAACAGTTTTATTCAGTAAATCGTGAACCACTTTACTATGAACGAAGAACTGCGGAACATTCAACACCGTATGGATACCCATGCGGAATAAGCGATTCATGAGCGTTTTATCCGGAAATTTAAAATCTTTAGCCAAACCAATGGTCTGCAAATGTTTCGGTGTGCAGGCTGACAATATTACGGCCTCACCCACGGGATATTCCAGATCGTAAGAATTAAAGAAATACGAGGGCAAGTTTTTCTTTTCATAGGCATAATGTATGCGACTCATGTAGCCGTGCATTTGCATGAATTTCTTAAAGTCGACCTTGGGACAGTAGCGCATATAAACCTTGGGCGTTAAATCGAAAATATCAGCACGACAATCTCCAAGGTTGGTGGATTCATCGTGTTCTTTGAGTTGTTCCTGCACGAATTTCTCATCGAGATCAGAGAAGCCTAAGGATTTGTAGAATTGCTGGGCTTCATCGATGATCTTTTTGGCATCAAAGTTTTTGACAAAACCATCATACGGAGGCAATTCTTTGAAGGGGAAATAGGATTCAATAACACTGCCTTCTTTCCAGGCCTGAGATAAAACCTGTTCGAATAGTTGATCTGGTATGGGACCATTGGGATCAATAACATCGCTGCCGTATTTTTTATGCAACTCATGGCGTACAAAGGCATGCAACTGCTGATAGGCGGGCCTCAATTCATCCATAACTCTTTGCATTTCCTTAAGGAAATCTTTATGCTCGTATTGATTGTAATACAATTCAAGAACGGGTTGTTCTAAACCAAAAATACGAAAATACGGATTCAAAATATCTTCTTGAAAAGGTTTAAGCAGTTTACTTACCCGATAATTCAGCGGCCTTTTGTATGCCCTCTATAATGGTATAGAAATTAACTGAGGCCCAGATGGTATTCCTTTCGCGCCAGGTTTCCCAATAATATTTCAATTCATTGGCATCATTGCTGGTCTCATAGATCTTTTGTATATCGGGATAGTAGGCAATGGGACTATCATCCTGATCGGGCATGTTGACACCACCCAAATAGGGTTCAATATCTTTGTCGGTGGACAGACTTTTAAGTGAATTAAGATTCAGTAAAAACGAAGAGAAATACTCCTCCCCCAGTACAAACAAATAACCCACTTTGCGTAGATTCTTTAAAGCCCGCTTAAGCTGGGGATCTTTGATTTTCTGCAAATCAAACTCGGCAGCATTGTGTGAAATCTCTACTAATTCTTGGGAGATGGTCTTGACATTCGTTAACTTTTTAAAAATGGCCTCGAAATCTTCATCATCCAATGAAGCATACGTCTCTGAGGCTATTTTATTGTACAGATTATAGTAACGATCACTGGCATTGCGCACAAAAGCACGCGCCTCTGTCTCATTATTTGGTGCAGCCCATGAAATCTATTTAAAGCGACAAAAAAAAAATTATTTTTATTAAGAAGAGTTCAAATGCGTGTTGACCTTCTCGAATATTGTGTGTTTCACTATTTCAAGCTTAATTACCTTGCAAATTAAGGCGATAAGCAGTGCTTGTAAAAGCTTCATTGTTTTTTTTTTCTTCTGAAAATTGCGATTTCAATTTCAATTTGAATCCGAATATTTCCCCCACGAAAACAATTTTATTTTTAAAATGTTGTTTCAGCGTCGAATACCAACAGAAGACTGATCATCAATGATCATCGAAAGTGATCAGTGAGGCTATCCGTCGTATGTACAGAACTGATAACAGCTTATCTCTCTGATTTGTTAAAACGCATGCAAAATTTTTTTTCTTTTAATTCTTTCTAGTAAATAATAGTGTTTTAAAACTAAAAATAAATTAAAATTTTTATTATTATTTCAAGTGAAATTAGCAACAGTGGAACCATGGATTTTAAAAATTTCTTGGAAAAAATATTTACACTCTGAAGGCAAATTTTTGAAACAAAGATTTTGTTTCTCATCAATTCAAAAGCCAAAGAAATGTTTGCAGCTGTAAATATGACAGCTTAAAATCGCCGTAGCTGTATTACAACGGGTCTTTTATTAAGCTCTCCAATCTTTAAATTTAAATTAAATAAAGTTTTATTGAAATATTATCGAAATTTTTTATTTATTCGAAAGGCCTATTAATGCCTTAATGTGTAGAATATAACATCGAGAAAATGTCCGCCATTGATTCTCTGGGTGGAACGCATTCAAAATGTCTAATTTACTAATGTGTCCGCCAAATAACTTTTTTTTTGAAAATGCTTTAAAAAAAAACTACTGAATATATTCTCAAATTTCTTTTTTTATTTGAAAGTACAATCCTTCCGGTTAATAATGGAAAATAATTTCATTGAAATGGCTGTCTCGGCTGGCCATGCAATAGCCTACACGATAGGTCCAATTTTTAAGCACATTATCGATTGTGTGCAGCTGTATTTCACCAAGGGCTTCACGAATATTGTCCTTTAAAGCGTCAATTGTCTCTGGCTTGTCGGCGTAACACTTATCTTTGATGGCACCCCACAAATAATAGTCCAACGGTGTCAAATCGCAGCTCCGAGATGGCCAAACGACATCAGCTCTGCGGCTGATAATGCGATCTTCAAAAACAGGGCGCAAAACATCGAGTGTAGCTTCGGCTGTGTGGCACGTAGCGCCGTCCTGTTGAAACCAAATGTTGCCAATATCCTCCTCTTCAATTTTTGTGAACAACAATTCGTTCAACATGACTCGATAACGATCGCCATTGACTGTAACGGCCGCTCCTTGCTCATTTTCGAAGAAAAATGGCCCAATTATGCCTGTGAACCAAAATCCGCACCAAACAGTGACTCTTTTTTGGTGCGACGGCTTTTCAATGTATGCGTGCGGGTTTTCTGTGCCCCAAATGCGACAATTTTGCTTGTTTATATACCCGCCAAGATCAGAATAAGCTTCATATGAAAAGATGATTTTTTTTTTTGCAAAATCGGCATCTTCTTGAGTAGGCTACTGCCATTTGAATGAAATTATTTTCCATTATTAACCGGAATGATTGTACTTTCAAATAAAAAAATAAATTTGAGAAAATATTCAGTAGTGTTTCATTTAAAGCATTTTCAAAAAAAATATTATTTGGTGGACCCTTTATGATTCGGTGCATAAATTTGTGCTGAATTTGACCGTTGACATGGGTTATGTTTGCTTTGAGAAACGCTATGATTTCTGATTTATTCGCACACATTTGCGACTTAAGAAAGTTCCACAAGAACAAGGCTAATGTGGTCAAATTGCACGATCTAGGTGGCCAGGTCATATCTCTTGCACGCGAGAAAACCATGCCCTGAAGTCGCTCGTGCAGAATATCCAATCCAAAGCATAAGCTATGACTCTTAAACCAAATGTCTTTGGTGTCCAAGTCATCTAATTCTGGGGAAAAAGTTACTAATCATTGAAGTCGTCGTAGTCTAGTAGGTAGTCTAGTTGGCTTATTAGATGTGGGGCCACGGTTCAAACCCCAGGTTAGACATCAAAACGAAATATAAAAAAATAGTTCTTGGGCGACCTTTTCTCTGCAGAGTTCTAGCAAAATCCCTGAGAGTAAATAAAACTGCAATGTAAAGTTTCCCAAAACTCTGTCGCTCAGAATCGACTTTAAACTGTAGGTCCTGGCACTTATGTATAAAATTAACACACACATCATAAGTGGTGTGAGAAACTAGGTTGTAATCCTAACTGAAGAGTTAGTAATGAACAATTATGTGTGCATGTATGTAATCATTGGCCTACATTGCATCGTTCTCAAAGAAATGTGGACTCCCTATGCTGCCAGCCCAAAATCCATATTAAGCAGTTACTTTTTCGGGAACTTTTGTGGATTGGTATCGTTCCAAGTTCGATAATTTTGTTTGTTCACGTACTTATTAAACCAGAAATATGGCTCATCGCCAAATATGATTTTTCGATCAAAATTGGCGTCAGTTGCCAACCTCTGCAGGGCCCCTTCAACGAACGCATGTCGTTTTCTAAGATCATCTACCTTCTGTTCCTGTGCCAGTTCAATTTTATATGGATGCAGGCCCGAGTCACAAGGCAAAATTTACCAATTGGTGGTCTGCGAGCAAAGTAAAATCCACTACCTTTGATACTCTCAACAACAGCGATGTTTTTTGTTCGCCTACGTACGAGTGTGTGTCGACAGTTCTCTGCTAATTGCGACTAGTCCTTTCGGTGGAATGATTATGCCCGAAGAGAACACCCTTTAAGATCACATAATTTTATTATTTGCACGTATTATTGAATGCGATATCCGTCCGTAGTAATTTAGCAAAGCAGTCTTAGGAATTGACTAGTAATTTGACAGATGTAGCCTTAACAAGATGGTGGTGATCAGCTGTCAAAGTTTAAATGTCTCTGTTGGAAGAACGGAAAGAAAACCTACAGATGTTGTTAGTTTTACGTTCAAGCTTTTGAATTCAAAACAAGTTGTCGGTGATCAACTGCCAAAGTTCGGATGTCCCTGTTAGGAGAACCGATACGAAACATACAGCTGCCATTAGTTTTATAGTCAAGCTTTTCAATTCAAAACCACCAAGACAAGACAAAGAGATATGTGAACTACAGCTTCAAGCAAATGTTGAAATGTTGATTCGTTGTCGCTCTCTACTAGTTGACCTTTGTCCTTCGACTATCGTTCTGTTCTTTGGTGATCCCTTTGTGAAATTCAAGGCCTTAATGTTGCTTTTTATGGGGCTTTTTTAAGTCATTGGTTTCTGCCGACAAATCAGCATTTAAAGACAACATTTCGGTCACCTTTGGAGCAATACTGCTAGTAGAAGAAAAAAGAGTAGCAAAAAACTTGAACTGATCGAATGGACCATGTAACTGATAGTGGCGGCGAATATATGCCGGAACTCATATTTAAAAAGTAAATGCCTTGAAATGAAAGTGCATTCCAACAGTACTTCTGTCTTGTATTATCACATCAAGTTCTCAACCTCTTAAAACAATTCCCTATGGAATCTTGCAAGAGAAATTGAAATGTTCATCAAACATCTTGTACTTTCCCACAAATGTGGATATCGAAACAGAAATACTTTAAGAACATATTGTAAGTTCCATATACGCAAAGTTGCACTACGGATGATAACACGTTCTTATCGTTGTTAGAAGCTAGTGCTGGTGATAGCAACTAAGAAATCATTCATTGTTTGTTTCCAAGTGCTACATATGATATCCCTGACCAAAACCAAAAAAAAATTAATAAAAAATTAATTAAAGATAGGAACGCATTCCAAAATCGCCAAACCACAACGCAAACAGAGATATGAATTGTGCGTAAAGTGCGTAAGTTTTTTTTATGGTAAATGCTATGCACGCACTATCACTTTTACACTCAAATTTATAGCAAAACTATGCGTATAAATAGCAGAACATTGTTTTGGAAAATCATCAGTTCCATTCGAGGAACACTCCCTATACCATCAAGTGTATTTTGAAACATTCGCTGTAAAAGCAATTCCTAACGGCTTGTGAACCAGTAATCGTTTAATAACATCTTCGTTGAAACACTTTAATCGGAAAACTTAAAAATGGCCAACAAACAGAATCTTTTGCTATTGTTTGAGCGTCCCAATGAACCTGTGTTCATGGAAAAGGGCAAAACCAGCACTGTTTTCGATGTGCCCGAAAAGTTTTTAACTGATCGCTATCGTCCTATCGGTAATGAAGTGCAATCGCGTTTTGGCGAAAAGGCAGAGAAACGTATTCCAGTGAAGGACATTGCATTGCCCGATTTACGTATACCCATGTCCTTGGGTCGCGATGAACAATTCTCCTTGTTTGTGCCACGTCATAGACGTATTGCTGGCCGCTTGATTGACATCTTCATGGGTTTGCGTACCATAGATGACTTGCAAAGTGTTGCTGTTTATGCTCGTGATCGTGTTAATCCCTTCCTGTTCAATTATGCCTTGTCAGTTGCCCTACTGCATCGTCCTGATACAAAAGGCTTGGATTTGCCATCGTTTGCACAAAATTTCCCGGAGAAATTTGTTGACTCTCAAGTATTTCGTCAAGTTCGCGAAGAAGCTACAGTTGTTGCTGAAGGCTCCCGTATGCCCATCATAGTACCCAAAGACTATACAGCCAGTGATTTGGATCCTGAACATCGTTTATGGTATTTCCGTGAAGATTTAGGCATTAACTTGCATCACTGGCATTGGCATTTGGTGTATCCTTTCGAAGCTGGAGATCGTGCCATCGTTGCCAAGGATCGTCGTGGTGAACTCTTCTATTACATGCATCAGCAAGTTGTTGCCCGTTATAACATGGAGCGTTTCAGTAATAGTTTGGCTCGTGTAGCCCGTTTCAATGATTTCCGTCAACCCATTGCTGAGGGTTATTTCCCAAAAATGGATTCCTTGGTTTCAAGTCGTGCTTGGCCGCCACGTTTCGCCAACACCAAAATTACGGACTTGAAACGTGAATTGGATCAAATAAATGTGGATGTTGCCGATTTGGAAAGATGGCGTGATCGCATATTGGAATCCATTCATCAAGGTTTTGTTGTAGATGAAAGCGGCAACCGTGTTCCTTTGGATGAGCAACGCGGTATTGATATCCTGGGTAATATGATGGAATCTTCTGTCCTCTCTCCCAACCGCTCGCTGTATGGTGATATGCACAATATGGGCCATGTATTCATATCGTATTGCCATGATCCCGATCATCGTCATTTAGAATCGTTTGGCGTTATGGGTGATTCTGCCACAGCCATGCGTGATCCTATCTTCTACAGATGGCATGCCTATGTTGATGATATCTTCCAAGAACATAAGGTGCGCTTACCACCCTATTCATTGCCTCAACTACAATATGATGGCATTTCCATTGCTGGCGTACAAGTGGCCTCTGATGGTGGACGTCCAAATACTTTATCAACATTCTTCCAACAGTCTGACATAGATTTGTCAAGAGGCATGGATTTCGTGCCCAGAGGCAATGTCTTTGCACGTTTTACTCACTTGCAACATACACCCTTTAACTACACCATCAATGTGAACAACAGTGGTGGTGCTCAACGCTTTGGTACAGTGCGTATATTCTTGGGTCCCAAGAACGACGAACGCGGACAGGGGATGTTATTGGCTGATCAACGTTTAATGATGGTCGAACTAGATAAGTTTGTCGTCTCATGTAAGTTTAACTTGTTTTATGGATTTTGTTTCATTTGTTAATGCTTTTGAGTTTGTTCTTGTAGTGAATCCTGGTACAAATACCATACGCCGCCGTTCCACCGAATCTAGTGTTACCATACCATTCGAACGCAGTTTCCGCAATTTGGATGTCAACCGTCCAGCAGCTGGTTCAGCCGAAGAATTGGAATTCAATTTCTGTGGTTGTGGCTGGCCTCAGCATATGTTGATACCCAAGGGTCTGCCCGAAGGGTTGCGCTGTGAATTGTTCGTTATGGTTTCCAATTATGAAGATGATCGTGTAAGTATTTTGCGGTAATTCGCTTCGTTGCGAGAACTAATTTCAAAATTTTTTTTTCTTTTAAAGATTGATCAGCAATTGGTGGGTGTTTGCAGTGATGCTGCCTCTTTCTGTGGTGTACGTGATCGTCTCTATCCTGATCGTCGCCCCATGGGTTATCCTTTCGATCGTTTACCACGTGCTGGTGCTGATCGCTTGGTTAACTTCCTCACACCCAACATGAGTCTTGTGGATGTCGTTATACAACACGATCCTAACAGAGTTGTTCAACGTGTGAATTAAATTGCTGGTGCGATTATATCATTCCAATATGGATTGAATGGCTACAAGGCTTTATGAAGTTTTTTTAAAATTTTCTTTTATTTTTAATTATTTTAATAAATAAAACACTTTGCATTGAAATTTATTTCATTTTTTATTTCATCTTCTGGTTGGTATGATTGGTGGTTGAGGGTATAAATAGTAAAGAAAATAATTAAGAAATTCGGTCGTGACAGCAGTAATCGTGGGCAGGATGAAGAAATTTATAAGATGTCTTCATAAGTTGTTTGGTTACAAAATCTAATGTTCGGCGTCGACTATAAGCTAGGTGGGGTGAGAATATAGGTTGTAATCCTGACTACAGGGTTGTAATAACCAGTTAAGTTAGGTCTACCAGGAAGTAAGAATCTCGTAAAGTTATGTATTCAATGCAGATTATTTTCAAGTGTCCAAAGAAGCATTCAAGTTCTCTCATTTCTTAAAGAGCTGCAAGTACAGTTTCACTTCATCTGATCTCTTCACCGCTAATATCACTTATAATCGAATCATGCTTGGGCCAGTGCAACCAAGTCTATTTTAAGACATCGCGATAGTATGCAGAAAAGCACGAAGATCCTCATTCGTAACGAGAGGCTATACAACTTTATTGATTGATTGAAATACCATTGAAATGTGACTTGTGTTTTACAGTTCATTCGCTATTGCAATGGATTGTACTCTAGCGAAATAAAGAAACTTGTTGCCGAAAATCACAAATTGTATACGCCATGCTCATCTTTCCAGTAAAGCACTCCCGTTCATGGTCGTTTAATCGAAAGAACAATACTTTACACACACAATTTGGTCTTTAGCCGTAGTATCCGAGTGCAGAACATGCC
Organism: Sarcophaga carnaria; assembly: GCA_958299815.1. Classification (NCBI taxonomy): domain Eukaryota; kingdom Metazoa; phylum Arthropoda; class Insecta; order Diptera; family Sarcophagidae; genus Sarcophaga; species Sarcophaga carnaria. Next base: position 13,204,450 of record OY283153.1, read on the forward strand.
TCTAGCTAAAGTTTTTTCAGTCATTTACAACACAAATATATTTAAATCAAATGTGCGTAAACGCTTCTTCTCCTTTCCCCTCTCTTAACCTATTTTCTTAATTGGAAAACAATGCATGTTATCAGTCGAAGCCATTAGGAATCCATAGAAAATTGTTTAATTTATTGAAATAATAACACGAAATACGAAAAAACACACTTGAATTTCATCAATCACTTGAATATCAACAATCACTTGAATTTCATCAATAACTTGAATATCATCAATCACTTGAATTTCATCAATCACTTGAATGTCATCAATCACTTGAGTTTCATCAATCACTGTATTCGCCGTCGACCATTGCTCTCAATTCAAGGAACAATTCAAATCGCCAGGAACTTAATTTAAATGTTGTATTGCGACATCCAAAACACTCATGTTGGGTGTAAGGAGATCAACTAGACGTTCAGCACCTTCACGTAGTAAACGATTGAAGGGATAGCTAATGGCTTCCGACTTTTCTTTAGTGAATCCTGGTTCAAATACCATACACCGTCGCTCCACCGAATCTAGTGTGACCATACCATTCGAACGTACTTTCCGCAATTTGGATGCCAACCGTCCAGCAGCTGGTTCAAGCGAAGAAGTGGAATTTAATTTATGTAGTTGTGACTGGCCTAAGGATCTACCAGAAGGCATGCGTTGCGAACTGTTTGTTATGATTTCCAATTATGAAGGCGATCAGTGCAAGTGCAAGTATGCAGCCGGTGAATTGGTTTTTCAATCAGAAGACCAACTTTTAATTCGTTTGTTTTGTGTCAAAAATTGATCAGCAATTGGTGGGCGCTTGCAATAATGCTGCCTCTTATTGTGGTGTTCGTGATCGTCTCTATTCAGACTCTAGCGCCATGAGCTATCCCTTCGATCGTTTACCACGTGAAGGTCATGACCGTCTAGTTGATTTTCTCACACAGTGTTGTGGATGTCATTATAAAACATAATCCTAGAAGGGTCGAGTCGTCGAGTCGTTTAAATTACTGGCGATTGGAGTTGTTTCTTGGATTGAAGTCAATGGATTTAGCGGACACAAGATTGAAGAAATGAAAGGTTTTTGTTTCTTTATTTTGATTTTAATTAATAAAACAATTTGAGTTAAAATTTATTGTTTTATTTCTTCTTTTGCTGGGTGCATTCATAGCAATAAGTCTGTCTTTTAAATGTTTTTGTTGGACGCCATTTTTCTTTTTTTCAAAATATGTTTTTGAGCCCTCGAGCTGATGTCTACTAAGCCAGCGTACTACCCATTAGACTACAATGCGTTTCATTGTATTTGACGGTACTGACTGAAGGTTTGCAAAGCTCGAAACCATTTTTTTTTGCATCCAAAGACACTATTCCATGAGTACTTAATTAACTTTCTACGATTTATTCACCATTCCAAGAATAAAAAGAAATTGAAATTATTGCAGATAAAAATTTATTCAAGTTATCATCAAGAGCATGTGAAATCCATTAATTAAAACACTTAAAACTAAAAATTGTCATATCCAAGCATATTCAAAAATTCATAGCCAATATCCATCATCATTATCATCATCATAAAGAGTCCATTAAGTTCAATTAATTGGGACGTTGAACAATTCTGTTGGGATCATGTTGAATGGCCACATCCACAAGACTCATATTGGGTAATAAGAAATTGACCAGACGATCAGCACCAGCACGTGGTAAACGATCGAAAGGATAACCCATGGGACGACGATCAGGATAAAGACGATCACGTACACCACAGAAAGAGGCAGCATCATTGCAAGTACCCACCAATTGTTGATCAACCTTTAAAATAAAATAAAAAATTAAATTACTCCAGTCATCGCAACAAATTACGCCAAAATACTTACACGATCATCTTCATAGTTGGAGATCATGATAAACAATTCGCAACGCATGCCTTCGGGCAGACCCTTGGGTATCAACATGTGTTGTGGCCAGCCACAACCACAGAAATTGAATTCCAATTCTTCGGGCGTACCAGCTGCAGGACGGTTGGCATCCAAATTACGGAAAGTACGTTCGAAAGGTATGGTCACACTAGAATCGGTAGAACGACGGCGTATGGTATTTTGACCAGGATTCACTATAAAAGTAAAAAGAAAACATAAATTATACCCCCTCTCTACAATAAATTCTAAGGTAAAAACTTACATGAAACAACAAATTTGTCCAATTCAATCATCAATAAACGTTGATCACTTAACAGCATGGGTTGTCCTCTCTCATCTGTCTTGGGTCCTAAGAATATACGCACTGTGCCGAAACGTGCGGCACCACTGCTGTTATTCACATTGATCGTATAAGTGTAGGGTGTATGTTGCAAATGAGTGAAACGTGCAAAAACATTGCCTCTGGGCACAAAGTCCATGCCTCTAGACATATCCACATCAGATTGTTGCCAGAAGGTAGACAAAACATTAGGACGACCACCATCGGAAGCCACTTGAATACCACCAATGGTAATACCATCATATTGCAATTGAGGCAAAGTGTAGGCTGGCAAACGAGTTTTATGTTCTTGGAAGATATCATCAACATAGGCATGCCATCTATAGAAGACAGGATCACGCATGGCTGTAGCAGAATCACCCATAACACCAAATGATTCCAAATGGCGATGATCAGGATCGTGGGCATATGAGATGAATACATGGCCCATATTATGCAAATCACCGTACAAGGAACGATTGACTGATGTAATGGAGGACTCCATAATATTACCCAAAATATCAATGCCACGCTGCTCATCCAAAGGCACACGATTGCCACTCTCATCTACAACAAAACCTTGATGTATGGCTTCAAAAATACGATCACGCCACCTCTCCATATCGGCAATGTCCAGGTTAATTTGATCCAATTCACGATTAAGATCAGAAAGTTTGGTGTTGGCGAAACGTGGTGGCCAAGCACGACTGGCAACCAAGGAATCCATTTTCGGGAAATAACCCTCAGCAATGGGTTGACGGAAATCATTGAAACGGGTTACGCGTGACAAATTGTTACTGAAACGTTCCAAATTATAACGGGCAACAACTTGTTGATGCATGTAATAGAAGAGTTCACCACGACGATCCTTGGCTACTATGGCACGATCACCAGCTTCGAAAGGATAAATCAAATGCCAATGCCAGTGATGCAAGTTAATGCCCAAATCTTCACGGAAATACCACAAACGATGTTCAGGTTCTAAATCACTTGCAGTATAATCTCTAGGCACTGTTATGGGCATGCGAGAGCCTTCAGTAACGACAGTAGCTTCTTCTCTTACCTTGCGGAACACTTGCGAATCAACAAACTTTTCAGGGAAATTTTGAGCAAATGAAGGCAAATCCAAATCCTTAGTATCGGGACGATGCAACAAGGCAACCGACAATGCATAGTTAAACAGGAAAGGATTGAGGCGATCACGAGCATAAACGGCAATACTTTGCAAGTCATCAACTGAACGTACGCCCGTGAAGATATCAATCAAGCGGCCAGCAATACGTCTATGGCGTGGCACAAACAAGGAGAATTGTTCATCGCGACCCAAAGACATGGGTATACGTAAATCGGGCAATGCAATGTCCTTCACTGGAATACGTTTCTCTGCCTTTTCGCTAAAACGTGATTGCACTTCATTACCGATAGGACGATAGCGATCGGTTAAAAACTTGTCGGGCATATCGAACACCGTGATTGTTTTGCCCTTTTCCATGAACACAGGTTCATTGGGGCGCTCGAACAAAAGCAACAAATCGTGTTTATCGGCCATTTTTAGTTTTCAGAATAACGATGATGTTATTAAACGATTGGTGGAACACAAACTGTTGCGAATTTTAATTCACGACTTAAACACTTGTAGTCCACCAGGGGAACTGATGTTTGTATTGCAAATTTTTTGACTTTTTATAGTAAAAAAATTCTGTCCGATTATGTGCGAATTTTTTTTTCTTGGTTCTGTGGTTTCCAAATTAATTCGCATTGCAAATTTAATTTCGTTGTTTTGGATAAAAAAAAATAATTTTTGGTAATTGGACTGATAAGAACTGTAATCAAAATATGGTTCAGTTTTTAATGATAAAAAAAAAAAAAGAATTTAATTTCGAATTTTTTTTTTTGGTATTCAACCTCGAAGGTTGTCACGTACGTCTAAGGACAAACTGGCGAAATGCATGGATTGTTAGAGTTGCAGCACAGCACCTAACAGAGTCCCATGAGTGTCAGCTATTGAGATCATCAGCTGTCGAGCTGTAGAATAGCAGAACATGAACATTTTACTTACTACAGAACATTTTAAAACCATACGAAGGAGTTCCTCAAACGTAACTGACGGGTTCTAATTAACAAATCTCGCCAATAGGGATCAAAGCTTAATTTTTAAAGACTGACCCCCTTAAATTCAGCTGAAAATTTGGCTGAAGGCTTAATAATTTAGTGATCGATTGGATATAAAGTAATGATAGCTCCATTAGGCTATCCAAAAAGACAGAGTCTAATAAGAGAAGTCTGAGTCGTGATAGTGGCAAACAATGGCAAGCAAAGTGAATCTACAACATCAGCAGACGTCTCTCTATAGGCCTACTCATCTAAGTATATTGTTTGACATCAAACTGCCTTAAGAGGTTATCAGAGGAGTTGCGGCGTATACCAACCAGTTTATGCTTAAAAGTTCTATACAAGGGAGATTTAATTGTCGCTTGACTCGACATAGCAGATAGAAGTGTTATAAGTTGTATATCCTTATCTCGGCCTGAAGCACTTTACAGTAGTCACGGAGGCTAAAAATTTCTTAACATTAAACCCTACGGAGAAAACTTCACAGCCGACTCCGTTTTCAAGTTTAGATTTGTCTTTATAGACCTCTCTGGAATCCACGGAGCTGAGAATGTTAGAGGGCTATTCCTCCCCGCTTAGATTTCTATGAAATTTTCTATCATTAGAGGAACGCTCCTCCCTGCTTAGATTTCTAAAAAATCTTTTATTATGGCTAGGTTAAGTAGAGATTTTTAGTCAGAACATTAAGTTGAGATAGAGGACAATCTAGAGGGAATAATATACCAGCCTGGAAGGACTTTATAAATAACCATGTATGATGTCTGGCCAGGAACTAGGTGGAAACAAATTAAGTATAAAGATAGCCTAACGACAGCAACTCCATAAAGAAGAACAATGTTATCATTTTTCTTTCTTTCGAATGCATGATAAGATAGATACAGGATTTGTACAGGATGACTGAATATTGACATCGCCTTAGTCTAGTAGGTAGTGTGTTAGCTTATTAGACGTAAATCCAGAGTTCGTATCTCAAGCCAAACATCAAAATAAAATACAAAAAGTATTTCTTCGGCCACTTCCTCTCAGCAGATTTCTGGCAAAAACTCTGAGTGTTGAAATAAAATTACCATGAAAAGTTTCCCAAAAAATCTGTCGTTCGGAGTCGACTTTAAACTGTAGGTCCCGCCACTCACATGTATAAAAATTAACACACACAACATAAGTGGTGTGGGCAACTAGGTCGTAATCCTGACTGAAGGGTTGTAATGACGAATTATGTATGTATGTATGTATGACTGAATATTGTAGAATTAACTGGGATTCCAGATTTTTATTTCCAAGCAGAGGTCTTTACAATATAAAATGCTACAAAAGAAACAACAAAGACAGCCACTTGTTAACTATTCAAAAACAAAACAGATTTCAGTAACTTTCTCTTAATAATCAAACATTTGAACTTAGTAGGGCATATCCCCCAGACTATCAGTGTTAGTGTAGGCGAAAATGTAATTCTTCGTTTAAAATTCTTACACATTAGTCGTCTGTTGCAGCTCATATGGAGTCGCACATTGTAGAACTTTGCAATTTTCGAGTATGTTTTTCAGATTATGAATGTAAAAAGAAAACAGTAGAGGACTTACGATTAGGCCTTGAGGAACACGTCGATTTAGAGGCAGATGTTTTGATTTTAATATTCAAATAATTCAACAAATTAATGTCTGCCAGTTAGATAAGAACGTATAAAATCAATAGAAATTTATGAAAACTTGTGGAATAATTGTAACTTATTACATAAAATATTATGATCCACATTGTCCAATGCCTATGTATGGCCAAAAAGTACCCACAATCAACTTAAGTATTTACGAAATCCGGATTGGCAACTTGTAAGGATGTTATTATTTTCAGATATCGAAAGACCTGATTATTAACTAGGCTTTCCCCAACTTTGGAGATGAATATTTTAGGGTAACTGTTATAAAAGGAACACGTTATGTCCTAAGAATTATAAGAAAGTTTGAATCAATCGCATCAACTAATTTTGTATTGGATTTTAATGATAGCAGACAAGTGAGCACATTATTGAGGATGACATTAGTAAAATAAAAATTATTGTCCGATTAATGACAAATTGGGACAAGACTTTCAAGCATACTTACAATACTTACATAACATACATACATACGTAATTGGTCATTACAACACTTCAGAGTCAGGAATACGATCTAGTTTCTTACAATACTTACTTAACTTAATGTTGTGTGTGTTAATTTTATGCATGAGTAGCGGGACCTATAGTTTAAAGTCAACTCCGAATATAAAGGCTCCGCCAAATAACTTTTTTTTTGGAAAATGCTTTAAAAAAAACTACTGAATATTTTCTCAAATTTCTTTTTTTTATTTGAAAGTACAATCCTTCCGGTTAATAATTGAAAAATAATTTCATTCAAATGGCTACCTCGGTTGGCTATCAGTAGCCTACACGATCGGTCCAATTTTTAAGCCCATTATCGATTATGTGCAGCTGTATTTCACCAATGGCTTCACGAATATTTTCCTTTAAAGCGTCAATTGTCTCTAGCTTGTCGGCGTAACAATTATCTTTGACGGCACCCCACAAATAATAGTCCAACGGTGTCAAATCGCAGCTCCGAGGTGGCCAAACGACATCAGCTCTGCGGCTGATAATGCGATCTTCAAAAACAGGGCGCAAAACAACGAGTGTAGCTTCGGCTGTGTGTCACGCAGCGCCGTCCTGTTGAAACCAAATGTTGCCAATATCCTCCTCTTCAATTTTTGTGAACAAAAATTCGTTCAACATGGCCGGATAACGATCGCCATTGACTGTAACGGCCACTCCTTGCTCATTTTCGAAGAAAAATGGTCCAATTATGCCTCTGGACCAAAATCCACACCAAACAGTGACTCGTTTTGGGTGCGTCGGTTTTTCAATGTATGCGTACGGTTTTTCTGTGCCCCAAATGCGACAATTTTGCTTGTTTACATACCCGCCAAGATCAAAATAAGCTTCATCTGAAAAGATGATTTTTTTTGCCAAAATCGACATCGTCTGGTGTAGACTGCTACTGCATGGCCAGCCGAGGCAGCCATTTAAATGAAATTATTTTTCATTACTAACCGGAAGGATTGTACTTTCAAATAAAAAAAGAAATTTTAGAAAATATTCAGCAGTTTTTTTTGAAAACATTTTCAAAAAAAAAGTTATTTAGCGGACCCTTTATTTGGGAAACTTTTCATTTTCAATTTTATTTACTCTCAGAGTTTTTGCCAGAAATCTGCTGAGAGAAAGTCGCCGAAGAAATATTTTTTCATATTTCTTTTTGTTGAAACTGTCTGATCTGGGATTTCAACAGTGGTCTAACTTTTAAGAGGCCAAGACACTATATACTAGATTACGGCGCCTTACAATACATGAGCTATTAATAAGCGAATTAAATTAAAGCAAATTTGTGATTAAAGAAAGACATTTTGTTAGCTACCTCCATCACATAAAGGCCGGTTTTAACCACCGCAGTATTTTGGGCCTTGTCCTCGAACTAATTTATATTTCTGCCAAATCAGCAAGTGGGTATGCATGTCTGATCCGCTTTTCTAAGCATACATGAAAGTCAATTAGTTGCCTCACATTGGGAAAATGGTAAAAAAAAAGTAGAGAATTAAAGTTCGCACACAATTAGGAATTCTGACTGGACATTGCGCTAATGACAGTTTCGCTGACAAGCTTGGTCTGCCCCCACTACGATGTGGCAGAAACGGATTCCCTACAACAAATTTTATGTAAGTTCCTTGCACTTCAGACCTTGCACAGACGTCATCGGTTTTTTAATGAGAGAACGTTTGAAGATCTTTAAGGCACGTAAGGGATCGTAAGGGAACTGGCCGATTTCGTCCGGAACTTAGAGTGTTTCAAACCCAAAACGAACGCATTACGACAAGGGGGCCTACCTCACACTGGGTAACACAATCGGCCATATGGGTCACCGAGTGAACTCGCCTGTGAACGGCAAGCTAAAGTGCACACACATAATGCTTACCTTATGTTCCAACATTCCGAGAATAATGACTAAGCTCTTTGGGGATTAAAAATTTTGATGTGAATGAAAATATTCATACTTCAGAAAGGTCCTTCCTTTTATATGGTATTTATTACTATTTCTTGGACCCAAACATTAACCATTTTTTATGCTTTTGTGTCTGTACTAAAGCTGTTTAAAACCAATGGAGTGCAAGATTCAGTTTCATACTTCATAAGCATATTGCAGACCCAAATGTTTCTACAAGTAAATCCATCATAAACATACATTGTGGTATACTAGGCCATCTACAGGAAGTTGACCTTTTAAAATCTTTAAACTGCGTCTGTTCTACACATTTATAAAAAATATAAAATTATTTCACAAAATTTTGCTGGCCATTGAATCACGTTTGAATTTATTTACAAATTAAAAAAAAATATTTTAATTTAATTTTACAATAATTGCATCCAATTGTTTCATGAAGTTCTGCTTAAAATTCTATTCTATTTTCAGTTTACATTCCGATTCCAAATCCAATTTAAAATCCTTTTGCAATATCCTCCATTTTAATTCTGACGCGATACAACCATGTTGGGATCATGACGAATGACAACATCCACAAGACTCATATTGGGTAATAAGAAATTGACCAGACGATCAGCACCAGCACGTGGTAAACGATCGAAAGGATAACCCATAGGGCGACGATCAGGATAGAGACGATCACGTACACCACAGAAAGAGGCTGCATCACTGCAAACACCCACCAATTGTTGATCAACCTTTAAAATAAAATAAAAAATTAAATTAGTCCAGTCATCGTAACAAATTATGTCAAAATACTTACACGATCATCTTCATAGTTGGAGATCATGACAAACAATTCGCAACGCATGCCCTCGGGCAGACCCTTCGGTATCAACATATGCTGAGGCCAGCCACAACCACAGAAATTGAATTCCAATTCTTCGGCCGTACCCGCAGCAGGACGATTGGCATCCAAATTACGGAAAGTACGTTCGAAAGGTATGGTCACACTGGATTCGGTAGAACGACGGCGTATGGTATTTTGGCCAGGATTCACTATAAAAATAATAAGAAAACTTAAATTATACCCCCTCTCTTCAATACATTCCAAAGCAAAATCTTACATGAAACAACAAATTTGTCCAATTCAATCATCAATAAACGTTGATCACTTAACAGCATGGGTTGTCCTCTCTCATCTGTCTTGGGTCCTAAGAATATACGCACTGTACCGAAACGTGCGGCACCACTGCTGTTATTCACATTGATCGTATAAGTGTAGGGCGTGTGTTGCAAGTGAGTGAAACGTGCAAAAACATTGCCTCTGGGCACAAAGTCCATGCCTCTAGACATATCCACATCAGATTGTTGCCAGAAGGTAGACAAAACATTAGGGCTTCCTCCATCGGCGGCCAACTGAACACCAGCAATAGTTATACCATTATATTGCAATTGCGGCAAAGTGTAGGCTGGCAAACGAGTTTTATGTTCTTGGAAGATATCATCAACATAGGCATGCCATCTATAGAAGACAGGATCACGCATGGCTGTAGCAGAATCACCCATAACACCAAACGATTCCAAATGGCGATGATCAGGATCGTGGGCATAAGAAATAAATACATGGCCCATGTTATGCATATCACCGTACAAGGAACGATTGACTGACATAATGGAAGACTCCATAATGTTTCCCAAAATATCAATACCACGCTGTTCATCCAAAGGCACACGATTGCCACTCTCATCTACAACAAAACCTTGATGTATGGCTTCAAAAATACGATCACGCCACCTCTCCATATCGGCAATATCCAGGTTAATTTGATCCAATTCACGATTAAGATCAGAAAGTTTGGTGTTATCAAAACGTGGTGGCCAAGCACGACTGGCAACCAAGGAATCCATTTTCGGGAAATAACCCTCAGCAATGGGTTGACGCAAGTCATTCAATCTGGCCACACGGGCTAAATTGTTGCTGAAACGTTCTAAATTATAACGGGCAACTACTTGCTGATGCATGTAATAGAAGAGTTCACCACGACGGTCCTTGGCAACGATGGCACGATCTCCAGCTTCAAACGGATACACCAAATGCCAATGCCAGTGATGCAAGTTAATGCCTAAATCTTCACGGAAATACCATAAACGATGTTCAGGATCCAAATCACTTGCAGTATAATCTCTGGGTACAGTTATGGGTATACGAGATCTTTCGGGCACTACCGTGGCTTCTTCTCTTACCTTACGGAAGACATGAGAATCAACAAACTTTTCAGGGAAGTTTTGAGCAAATGAAGGTAAATCCAAGCCCTTGGTATCAGGACGATGTAGCAATGCAACCGATAAAGCATAATTAAACAGGAAGGGATTTAAACGATCACGTGAGTATACAGCAACACTTTGGAGATCATCGATAGTACGCACACCCGTGAAGATATCAATCAAGCGGCCAGCAATACGTCTATGACGTGGCACAAATAAGGAGAATTGTTCATCGCGACCCAAGGACATGGGTATACGTAAATCGGGCAATGTAATGTCTTTAACGGGAATACGTTTCTCTGCCGTTTGGCTATTCCGCGATTTCACTTCATTACTGATAGGACGATAACGATCGGTCAAAAACTTATCGGACATATCGAAAACAGTGCTGATTTTGCCCTTTTCCATGAACACAGGTTCATTGGGGCGCTCGAACAAAAGCAACAGATTTTTTTTATCGGCCATTACAAATGCGAAAATAGAACTTTAAACGCGAAAGTAAATTTTTAAAACGAACGAATTTAAATTTTCACGATTTTTGTGCCGTCTGCTTGGATGTATTCCACTTGTGGAACTGATGTTTAAATGCAAAATATTTGACAATTTATATACGCCTGAAGGTAAAGAATTTATTTTCGGCTGACTTCATATTTTAGGCGATGAAATTAATTTTTTTGGGGGGTTCTGTTGTATTTTGCGGTTACAAAAAAATTAAAAATTTTTGCTTGTTTTACTGATAAGCTTTGGCAAATTGTTTTGTTGAGGCGTATTGTCTTGATATTTTCTTGTGATAACTTTATTCGGAAATTAAAAATTTATTTCAATTGATTTTTTTCCTATAGGATTTACTAGAAGGACATGATGGTATCAAAACTATCATTAAATAGAACCTTAAATCGTTTAATTTTTTAAATCATGCCCTCATAGAGCCTATTGCTTAAACTTTTTAAATATTCAACTGAAAAAATCCTCTGAGTCCTATGCTTTTGTACAGTCTTTATAGGGCATCCATAGCCCAACAGCCAGCTAATATGTAATGTTGCTCTGGCCTAAAGCAGTCAAAATGCTTGCAAAAATCTTTCACCCATAATAGATCGCTCAGTTCCATTATCAAGTCTACTATACATACATAATTACTCTTTACAATCCTTAAGATAGGATTACAACCTAGTTTCCCACACCTTATGTTGTGCATGTTAATTTAATACATGAAAGCCGGGACCTACAGTTTAAGTCGACTCCGAGCGACAGATTTTTGAGAAACTCTGTCATGGCAATTTTATTTATTCTCAGAGCTTTTGCCAGAAATCTGCTGAGAGGAAGTCGCCGCTGAAGAAATATTTTTTCATATTTCATTTAGCTGCAGGTGTCTGTCCTGGGCTTTGAACCAAGGCCTCAAGGCTAATAAGCCAACAAACTACCTACTACTTACAAGGCTACATGAAGAAAACTTAATTTTGGCTTAACCGGTCAATACACACTGAAATTGTCAGCTCCCCCATTCAACTTCATGAAAGTACCTGGTCTGAATAGGGTCTGAATGTGTCAGCGCTGCTTGGCAAATATATGAGGGCGAATGTTTATTACTGAACTCTTTAGTCAGGTTTACAACCCAACCTCTCATACCAACCATGTGGGGCGTGTTAATTTTGTAGTGATTCCTACAGTTTGATGACAAACTTCGGAGCGCTTTCATGGCAAGTATTTACCCTTTGAATGTTTTCCAGAGGATGTTGCCGAAGGAAATAATTGTTTGCATATTTTTTTTCGTTTTCGAGATATTAAATCAGAGGTTTGAACTTACGAGCCCAACTCTAGTAAGCCAACACACTACCAATTAAACTACGGCAACGTTTTTGGAATTCTTTATTGAGCTTTATACGAGCACACCGGGGGGCTTTATACGAAAGCTAGAAAGTATTCTTCTGAAGAGTATACGAAATAATCTTTCCGAAACAGGGGAACAGCCACCTGTCGGAAATCATTTTTTTTATTATTTGGGAAGGGCTCATGCTCATGCACTGCATTGTGTTAGAACAAGGAAAATAAGTTCTGGGAGGGAGTAAGGAAGGGCCCAGTGTGGAATGGTAAATGACAGCAGAAACTTTTGCAGGAAAAGTATTCCACATACGGATCGTGCATTTGAAGAACAGACCACTCATCCGAAATGCTTTACTTGGGAGAGGTGTACAATGTTAAAATATGCGAATTTTTGGAAAAAAGTTCCTTTAATTCCCTGGAGTACATTCCGTTGAAGTGGGAATAAAACAATGAATCACACAAGCCATATTTCGACAGTGATGTAGTGACTCAATAGAGTTGATACTCTACCCTCATTAACGCGATCTTCGGTACGCAATCGAGAACCCTTAAAATAGTCTTCAAGGCACTGGTTCATGCAAGGGATTTGTATTCAATTATGGATTCTATAGAAGATTTTCTAGGTTTCCTTTTAAATGCTAGTCACACCGTACAGCTTATGAGTAGTTGGCTCTAAAGTACTTTCTCTCGACCTTGGTTTTTTGGTCCGATAGATATTTTAAGTTGCAGTGCCCTGCTCAGCACAGCGTCTTCAGTCTTTAATAATAGGCAGATACATAGTTAGGTTGAAGGAAAAGAGAGCAACCAAGTGTCTCATGCCCATTGCCGGAAACCTATGCCATCATATAAGCTTGTTGTGCGCTCACTGCTAGGAATATCACCTTGCTTTCCATAAGATGTCTGTATCAGTACAACTCCTTCCAGTCTTTCACTCTTCTGAGACGAGTTATGTCTGGTATGGTGTCATCCCCAAATTATTAGGCTAGGTTAGGTTAGAGGACGTGTACTTGTCAATAACGACAAGTACAGTACCCGAAGGTTGAATTGACCCATTGTACAACGTCCTTACAGAGGGAAGGATAATAGAGGGATAAAAAGGAGAGGATGTAGGAAGGGGAGAATGGGAAGTGGAGGAATTACACAGATAAGACACAACAAAAAGGGGAGAGCGCGACTACACTGATGAAGCCCTAATGCCTCTCAACCAGCCTAAGCCGCTAATGAATCTATGGAGCCTTGATGTCGGCTCTCGACACAGAATTCAAACTCTCAAAGAAGGCCCTGCCAAGGGTCCTCAACATCAACCTACCAAGGGCTGGGCAGTTACAGAGGAGGTGTTCGATAGTCTCCAACTCCGGAGTTTAGATTTGACCAATGTTGCCAACATATTGAAAAATCAAAACGAATAATATTTTGAATGCCAGTTTTTTTTTATTTTATTTTGATCAAATTACTAGGTTTGTATCAAAACTCAGTATGTCAAATCCGTATTAAATTTTAAACTAAAAACAAAAATAATTTCCATCAGTTATACTCGTAGTCCGAGAAAGTATTTGCCAAGTATTTGTTATCATTTACGAGAACACGATCAAGTGTCCAGACTTCAATTAATTTGGACGTTGAACAATTCTGTTGGAATCATGGCGTATGGCTACTGGTAAAACAGCCATATTGGATGTAAGGAATTTGGCTAAAACATCTGAACCCTGACGTGGCAAACGATCAAATGGAAAGCCCATCGCACGTTTGTCTGGATATTTCCGATCACGTACACCACAATAAGAAGCAGCATCACTGCAAGAACCCACCAATTCTTGATCAACCTAGTACATGTAATGGAACACATGTTGGCTTTAACTTTATCCGATATTTCACATACAAGACTATACATACCCGATCCTGTTCGTAATTGGAAACCATAACGAAGAGCTCACATTGCAAGCCTTCTGGCAAACCTTTGGCTATCAGCATATGTTGAGGCCAACCACAACCGCAGAAATTGAATTCCAACTCTTGAGCTGAACCTGCAGCGGGACGATTTTCTTCCAAATTGCGGAAGGTTCTCTCAAACGGTATGGTAACACTGGATTCTGTGGAGCGTCGTTTTATGGTATTTTTGCCCGGATTTACTGCCGCATACAAGAAATTTCCTTTAAAACTCTTGATTCCATTAAAACAAAAAATAATAATGTGGGTACTTACATGAGGCCACAAATTTGTCTAATTCAACCATAAGAAGACGTTGTACAGCGAGAAACATGGGCTGGCCAGTTTCATCAAACTTAGGTGCAATAAATATACGCACCATGCCAAAACGTTTGGCTCCACTGGCATTGTTAACGTTGATGGTGTAAGTGAAAGGCGTATGTTGCAAGTGTGTAAAGCGGGCAAAAACATTACCTCTTGGCACGAAATCCATGCCTCTGGATAAGTCCAAATCGGATTGTTGCCAAAAGGTCGACAATATATTTGGCTGGCCGCCATCGGAAGCCACTTGAACGCCATCAATCGTTATGCCATCATATTGTAGTTGCTGCAAGGTATAGGGTGTTAAACGACGTTTGTGTTCTTGGAATATATCATCGATATAGGCATGCCATCTATAAAATACAGGATCACGCATGGCAGTTGTAGAGTCGCCTATAACACCAAAGGTTTCCAAAAACCGATGATCTGGATCATGAACATACGAAAGGAAGACATGGCCCTGATTATGAAAGTCACCATACAAAGAGCGATTTGGCGACAGAATGGATGCTTCCATCATATTGCCCAGAGTATCAATGCCAGTGTTTTCGTCTAAAGGTATACGTTGTCCTCTTTCCTATAAAGTTTGTTTATCTCATGAGTAGGGTTAATGAATGAATGAATATTTCCTTGTGTACTTACATCCACAGCATAGCCCATGTGTATGGCTTCTATGATACGATCACGCCATCTTTCTAAATCTCCCACATCCAGATTTATCTGGTCATTTTGGCGTTTAAGATCCTTGAGTGTGGCGTTTTGAAAACGTGGTGGCCAGGCACGACTAGCTACCAAAGAATCCATTTTAGGGAAATAACCCTCCGGTATGGGATCTCTAAAGTTATTCAACTTGCTAACCCGAGGCAAATTATTGCTGAAACGCTCCATATTATAACGGGCCATGATCTGTTCGTGCATGTAGTAGAACAACTCACCGCGTCGATCCTTCCGTACAATGGAAGGATCATTGGCTTCGAATGGATACACCAAATGCCAATGCCAGTGATGCAAGTTAATGCCAATATCCTCACGGAAATACCATAAACGATGCTCAGGATCCAAATCGCTGGCAGTATAATCCCGGGGTATAAGTATAGGCATGCGAGAGCCATCTGGCACAACCGTTACCTCTTCTCTCAACTTGCGAAAGACTTGTGAGTCCACAAATTTATCGGGGAAATTTTGTGCATAAGAAGGTAAATCCAAATCTTTGGTATCACCACGATGCAGCAAAGCCACCGATAAGGCATAATTAAACAAATAGGGATTGACACGATCACGTGCATAAGCGGCTACACTCATCAATTCGTCGGTGTTGCGCATACCCACGAATATATCAATTAAACGTCCTGCTATGGTACGGTGTTTGGGTATGAACAGGGAGAATTGTTCCTCACGTCCCAAGGACATGGGTATCCGTAGATCAGGCACACGTATATCACGAACTGGTACTCTCGATTCGACATCAAGATTTGCCCGAGATCTTACATCATTCGAAATAGGCTGATAGCGTTCGGTAAGAAATTTATCCGGTACATCGAGCACAGTGGATTTTTTACCCTTTTGCATAAAGACCGGTTCCGTAGGACGATCGAACAAAAGTAAAAGATCCTGTTTGTTGCCAGACATTTTCTCGTATTTTTTTTAAAGCGTACGTTACAAAATTAATTTGAAAAATGGAAACGGAGAATTCAAAACAAAATTTGAACTCAAACTGACTTCTTGTAACGTAACTCCGGTGGTATTTATACTGCAAAAATGCACATGAGGAAAATTCGATAAAATGCATTCAACTGATTGCAAAAATATTAACACATATCGCATATTTGTGGTTTGGTCGGTTCAGTTCTGATAGTGTAAATAATTGCAACAATTTATCGAAATAATTACAATGTAACGTTCTCACGTGTAAACATTTATCGCAAATTGAAACCAACGAAAGCGATAAAGTGTCGAAATCAACAGAAATTGTAAAATGCGTGTGAAATGAATTTATGGCGCGATTATGATTGGCAACTGCATTTCATTGGCGTTGCCAATTATCACAAAATGGTCCTACAAATGGCCATTGACAACAAATATTTCAAAATTTCATTTGTAAACAAATTTTTTTTTCTTGGAAACGGCCAACGGACAACGCAATATTCAGCTGCCATCCATTGTTAATCCTTTACATACATACATACATACTTAACTGGCCATTACAACCCTGTAGTTAGGATTACGACCTAGCTTCTTTCACCACTGATATTGTGTGCATTAATTTTATACATGAGTGGCGGGACCTACAATTGAAGTCGATTCCGAACGACAGATTTTTTGAGAAATCTTCCATGGCAATTTTATTTACTCTCAAAGTTTTTGCCAGAAATCTGCGGAGAGAAGGTCGCCGAAGAAATATTTTTTCATATTTTCGTTTTGTTGTCTGATCTGGGGTTTCAACCAAGGCCTCAGTATTGTCCATCATTCTTCAATATTCCAGTTGATTACGTGGGCAATAGTAGGTAATGTACTAATTTAAAAGCGAGTTTTGGGTTAGAAATACTATTCTTCAAAGTTGCCCGATCAGCAGAACTTTGAAAGACAGTTTAAATGTCATTCCAGAAGAAGTGTAATAAATCCCAGTAATTTTCAGAATTGTAGAGATTAATAAGTCTGGATTCTAAAGGGTCCGCCAAATAATTTTTTTGTTTTTGAAAATGCTTTTATAAAAAAAAATACTGAATATTTTCTCAAATTTCTTTTTTTATTTGAAAGCACAATCCTTCCGGTTAATAATGGAAAATAATTTCATTCAAATGGCTGCCTCGGCTGGCCATGCAGTAGGCTACACGATCGGTCCAATTTTTAAGCACATTATCGATTGTGTGCAGCTGTATTTCACCAATGGCTTCACGAATATTTTCCTTTAAAGCGTCAATTGTCTCTAGCTTGTCGGCGTAACAATTATCTTTGACGGCACCCCACAAATAATAGTCCAACGGTGTCAAATCGCAGCTCCGAGGTGGCCAAACGACATCAGCTCTGCGGCTGATAATAAGATCTTCAAAAACAGGGCGCAAAACATCGAGTGTAGCTTCGGCTGTGTGGCACGTAGCGCCGTCCTGTTGAAACCAAATGTTGCCAATATCCTCCTCTTCAATTTTTGTGAACAAAAATTCGTTCAACATGGTCCGATAACGATCGCCATTGTAACGGCCACTCCTTGCTCATTTTCGAAGAAAAATGGCCCAATTGTGCTTCTGGACCAAAATCCGCACCAAACAGTGACGCGTTTTGGGTGCGACAATTTTGCTTGTTTACATACCCGCCAAGATCAAAATGAGCTTCATCTGAAAAGATGATTTTTTTTGTGCCAAAATCAGCATTTTCTGTAAGTCGATCGCAGGCCCACTTAGCGAAGCGAAAACGCATTGAATGGACTTTGTATGGCGTCATACCAAGGTCTTTATGCAAATGATGTCTCCGAAATGTTCAATTGTTAAGAACGACGGTGAATTGATGTTGATGGCGCTTCACGCACACTTTCTGCCACAGCAGCAATATTCTCGGGTGTACGCACTGTTTTTGGCTTTTCACGCTTTGGTTTATCGATGAGGATGCCAGTTTCTTTCACTTTTTTCACAAGAATACGAACATACGGAGCTGACGGTGCTTCTCTTCCAAAATCCGTACGTAATTTTCGCACACATTCTGCAACATTACCATGATTTTCAAAGTAATGTCGCAATATTTCCTAGCGTTGTTCAAGCGTATATACAACCATATTCGTTCAGCGGAAGGATAAAACTAATTATCTGCAAATCAGACATGAGCTAAGTGTAACCATTCACGAAATAAGCACTTGTTGAAAAAAAAAACGTTAGATGGCGGTCCCGATATTTAATTTCGTAAAGAAAAGAACATCCAATTTCGATTTGCCTACCAGCCGTTTATATTGCACCACAACTACCATTCCGTGATAGACTTCGAGTCTCCGAACAGGATTCATATGAGGCCATCATTCAAGGCCCCGAAGCACTGCAATTAAATGAGACGTATTGAGCAAAGCCTATTGCATTAAACTGCCAACCTAAGGCCTTAAAATAATTTCAGAATTATTCTAAATTTTGTATTTCACAATGTCGCTAAGATGGTAAAGGCTTTGTTTGTTGAGTAGATCTCTTAGTTCTGAGTTCTCAGCGTCACTTTTGAAAATCCAGAACACGTCTCAGAGAAACCAATTTTTTCAGGCGGTAAGCCCTAAATTACGTAAATACATACATACATACATACATAATTGATCATTACAACCCTTCAGTCAAGATTACGAACTAGCTTCTCACGCCACTTATGTTGTGTGTCTTAATTTTATATGTGACTGACGGGACCTACAGTTTTTAAAGTCGACTCCGAGCGATAAATGTTTGAGAAACTTTTCATAAGTTTTTGCCAGAAATCTGCTGAGAGGAAGTTGCCGAAGAAATATTTTTCATATTCAGTCTGGTGGATATGTCTGATCTGGGGTTTAAACTTTGGCCTCACGACTAATATGACAGCACACTGCCTACTAGACAACGGCGACTACCTAAATTAGCTGTTCTTATTGAAGGGTGTTTATACGAGGTTTTCCCGTTAGGTTTTAGAAGCTAAGTTTGTGTTCATGAAGTCGACCGGAACACTTATTATGACTGTAAGTGAAGAATTAATGCTGCTGACCTGCCTATGATATTCGTTGTAACCTCCTGGTATTAAAGGCTCAGTCAAAGGGCATTCTGACTGAGCAAAACCATGTTTAAAATTTTCTCTCCTTCTCTCATATAAGACAGTAAAATTTTATTTTACATTTTAGAGTCCCTTCTTGATATAACGGGTCTTGCAATAAGCGTTTTCTATCTTTAAATTTAAAGACAACAAAGTGCGTGTGAGATATTAAGGAATTTTTTTTTGGTTTGAAAAACCTGTCGATAACATTATGTATGAAATGCAAATGTCCGCCACGGTTTGTCTGGGTGGTATGTGTTAAAAATTTCAAATTTACAATGAATCTGGGGCGTCAATCAGTCTGAAAGTGACCATGGCATGGTTGTCTTTAAGGACGTCTGAGTAGCTATTTGTGTCATACGCATACTCCTATAATTTAAGAAAACTCCACAAAAAAAGTTTACGGGTCAAATTGCATGATTTAGGCTCCTACGTGAGGTGTCCATGCTTGCAAATCGCTCTTGCGGAATATCCAATGAAACATAAGCTGTGTAACACGTAGTGTTGTGCTGTTCAAGCCAATTCAGGCCAAAAGAAGTTGGTAAACATCGTCTTACAGCGCTCGCTGTTGACAGCAAAGGGATAACCAACGACATTGTCAAAAGAATATGAACCGATGACGCCGTTAGCCCTAAATTCACACCAAACAGTGACTTTTTCGAAATGTATTGGATGCTCTTGGATCGCATGGGGATTAGAATCGTCTCAAATTCGATATTTTATTTGTTCAAACAATATAAACTAATTTGACAGATGCAGTTGCAACAAGATGGCCGTTATCAACTGTAGGTTAGGTTAGGTTTGAGGACGTGTAGGTCGGAGGTCGAATTGACCCATTGTACAACGTCCTAGTTTCTCACACCACTTATGTTGTGTGTGTTAATTTTATACATGAGTGGTGGGAGTTTAAAGTCGACTCCGAACGACAGATTTTTGAGAAACTTGTCATGGCAATTTTATTTTACTCTGAGTTTTTGCCAGAAATCTGCGAGAGGAAGTCGCCGAAAAATACTGTAAGGGAGGATTTATTTTGGTTCAGATAACCCTGCTATTCTTAAAGTTTAGTTCCTTAGCAGTGGAAAATT
The DNA here is from genome assembly GCA_958299815.1 of Sarcophaga carnaria. Classification (NCBI taxonomy): domain Eukaryota; kingdom Metazoa; phylum Arthropoda; class Insecta; order Diptera; family Sarcophagidae; genus Sarcophaga; species Sarcophaga carnaria. The sequence continues at coordinate 13,224,971 of OY283153.1, forward strand.
TTATCGACAATACAACCTAATGCCCATTTGATATGCTGCCGCTGCAGTTTGACCAATGTTGCCAACATATTGAAAAATAAGAACGAATAATATTTTAAATGCCAGTTTTTTTAATTTTATTTTGATTAAATTTCTAGGTTTGTATCCAAAGTCAGTATGTCAAATCCATATTAAATCTTAAACTAAAAAATATTTGCCATCAAGTATACTCGCAGTCCTTGAAACATGCCAAAATTTCGTTATCATTTAAGAGAATATCAAGTATCCAGTCTTCAATTACTTTGGACTTTTAACGACTTTATTGGGATCATGACGTATGCTGACTTCTATGACTTTCATGTTCGGTGTAAGGAAATTTGCCAAATTGGCATCTTTATCCTTAGGAGGCGGACGAGTCAAACGATCAAATGGAAAGCCCATTGCCCGCTTATCGGGATAAGGCTGATTGAGTAGACCACAATAAGAAGGAGCTTTTTTGCAGCGCTGCTCTACTTCGTGAACAACCTATAAGGAATTACATAAAGGCTTTAATTTTATCCGGTATTTTAAATACGTTATCATACATACCCGATCATCATTGTAATCGGAAATCATGACAAACAGCTCACAAGACAAACCTTCTGGCAAGCCTTTGGCTATTAGTAGATTTTGAGGCCAGCCACACTTGCAAAAGTCCTGATCGGGAGTCGAACCGTTGCCCTTGGTTTTGTGTAGGGTATCTTCAAAGGGTATGGTAACACTGGATTCTGTGGAACGACGTTTTATAATATTTTTGCCAGGGTTTACTGCAAAGTACAAGAAATATTTGTTAAAAAAACTTTTGATTGAATAAACGGAGAGTTTTATACTTACATTCGTGCACAAACTTGTCTAATTCAACCATTAAGTGACGCTGCTCATTGAATAACATGGTCTGGCCACGTTCATCATATTTAGGCGAAATAAATATACGCACCGTGCCATAACGTTTGGCATCACTGGCATTGTTAGCGTGTATGACATACGTGAAGGGTGTATGCTGCAAGCGATTGAATTGAATGAAAATTTCACCCCTGGGTGCAAAATCTATGCCTGTGGATAATTCCACATCCATTTGTTGCCAAAACGTGGATAATATATTCGTCTGGACATCGTCAACGGTCACTTCTACTCCGTCAATTGATACGCCATTGTATTGCAGTTGCGACAGAGTATAGGGTGGTAAACGACGTTTATGCCTCTGGAATATGTCATCGATATAGGCATGCCACCTAAAGAACACAGGATCACGCATGGCGGTAGCAAATTCACCTATAACTCCATAAGATTCCAAATACCGATCATCAGGATCATGCACGTAAGAAAGTATAACGTGGCCCATATTATGCAGATCGCCATAGAATGCCCGATTAGGTGTTAAAATTGATGCTTCCACCATATTTCCCAAGGTATCAATGCCTGTCGTCTCGTCTAAAGCTTTATGTTCACCTTTTTCCTTTAAAAAATTCACAGTCTAGTGTACTACAAAGGTTAATTAATGAATATTTCCTTGTGTACTTACGTCTACCGCATAGCCCATTTCGATGGCATCAATTATATGATCAGACCATCTTTCCAAATCTCCCACATCTAGGAAAAGTTTGTCCCTTTGGCGTTTAAGATCCTTAATTTCGGCATGTTCATAACGGGAGGGCCAGGCAAGGCCGGCTACTGATGAATTCATTTTGGGGCAATAACCTTCCTTTATGGGAGAACGAAAATTGTCCAATTTGACAACACATGCCAGATTATTGCTTAAGCGCTCCATGTTATAACGGGCCAAAAGCTGTTCGTGCATATAGTAAAACAATTCACCACGACGATCCTTGGCTACCATGGCAGGATCCGCGGCAGCGGATGGATACACTATATGCCAATGCCAGTGATGTGAATTGGCGCCCAAGTCTTCACGGAAATACCATAAGCGATGTTCAGGATCTAAATCGCTACCAGTTTTAGGCAAAGGTTTATATATTACGGGTGTGCGTAGGCCAGCTGGCACTATGCCTGCCTCTTCTCTTACCTTGTGCATAACTTTCGAATCAACAAACTTATCGGGAAACTTTTGAACATAAGAAGGTAAATCCAAATTCTTGGTATCAGGACGATGCAGCAATGCCACCGATAAGGCATAATTAAACAAACAGGGATTGACACGATCACGTGCATAAGCGGCCACACTTAATAAATCATTGATGGAACTCAAACCCATGAAAATATCAATTAAACTGCTTGCTATGTCACGGTGTTTGGGTATGAACAGGGAGAATTGTTCATCACGTTCCAAGGACATGGGTATACTTAGGTCGGGCATACTTTGTATATCATTGACCGGCACCCGCTCAACGACTTCATTACTTTGGGCATCCCGTAACTCATTGGCAATGGTACGATAACGTTCGGTAAGAAATTTCTCCGGCACATCGAAGATGGTAGCGGTTGTACCCTTTGGCATAAATATGGGTTCCAAAGGACGATCGAACAGAAGCAAAAGATTTTTTTTATTGTCTGACATTTTTTTTCTTTTTTTGTTGGAAAATGGAATTCCAAGCGAAATTTAAACTCAAACTGTCTTCTTGCAAGTGTAACACCGGCTGTATTTATACTGCAAAAAATTGCAAATTGACACAATACATTCAAATGTTGGTTTGAGATAGTGCAACTGCATATCGCATAATTGTGGTTCGGCTTAGTGCATTAATTTATTGAAATAATTACAATGTAATGTCCTCATGTGTAAACATTTATCGCAAATTAAAACCAAAAATGGCGATAAACTATCACTGGCAACAGAAATTGTAAAAAGCTTGTGACCTGTTAATAAATAAGGATACGAAAATAAATGTAAGTGTCTTGTTTATGGATGGCAACTGAACTTCAATTGCATTGCCAGTTGCAAAACTGAAGAAGATCCCAATACACAACAAGGACATTACAAAGACCGGGTAGTTTTGGTAGCTTCGTGAACGTCCACAGAAAAGCCATTGTAACATATTCACATATCGTTCTCGAAGTGATCTCATTCCCTTAAAGAAAATGGCATGTATTCCCGGTGGCAGTGTAACACCGGTGGTATTTATACTGCAAAAAAGTGCATATTGACAGAATGCCTTCAAATGTTGGTTTGAAACAATGCAATTGCATATCGCATATTTGTGGTTAGGTTTAGTACATTAATTTATCGAAATAATTACAATGTACATAATGTTTTCACGTGTAAACATTTATCACAAATTAAAATCAAGAATCAATTTAAGTGGGCCAACTGTTTGAAAGGCTCAAATTTGTTCTACTAATTAGAAGCGCCTTATCCGAGATTCTCCCATTGGGGATTAGGAATCGCTTATCTCTGCACAACTATTATACCAGTAGGAAGCATATTACCAGTCCTCTTAGTTTCTGTCCTGTTAGGCCCTGTTCTTCAATTTAACAACTGAGTTTCGATGATATACTAACAGCCAACTTAAATAGCTCAGCTCGCAGATGACAGACTTGGCATGGCCATACTTTGAAAAATTGGTCAGATTGGTCAGATCAATCGTCTGTAAAAAAAAACTTCAAACGTTACCTGGTATCTCAATTTTTCAGGGTTTAAGCATTGCTTTCTTTTCTAATATGACCGAGAGCTGTAGGTAAAAAGATGGGAAGTTAGAGGCGTCCTTCTTTTGATGGAGACTCTTAGTCCAGTGTTTTTAGTCCAGTTGCAAACCATCTATTAAGGCTTATATGGTGTCCTAAGCCGACACTTCTGCCTGAGAGACTATGAATGCAACGTTCTGATAGGCTTATCTAGTTAGCTATACCTACTGTAACGAGTCCTTTACGAAGTGTTGCATGGTGCCTAACTGCCATACCTCTTTATCCTAGATAGATGTTTAAAACATCATCGAGAAATCATTGCGTTTTTCAAGTGATCAATATTCTCCCAAAGTTTCCAATTCCGTTAGGAAACTCAAGTGGCCAATATTTGACGAGAGCGATTGCAGTGGCCTTAGTCCAGTAGGTAGTGAAATATGTAAAATATAAAAATATTTCTCCAGCGACTTCCTCTGAGCAGACGTCTGGCAAATACTCTGAGAGTCAATAAAATTGCCATGAAAAATCTCAAAATTTCTCAAAATTCTGTCATTTGGAATCGACTTTAAACTGTAGGTCCCGCCACTCATGTATAAAATTAAAACACCCAACATAAGTGGTGTGAGAAAGGGTTATTACAACCCTTTCAATTATTATACATATGTACGTATGATAGTTCAGTCGCTCAAAGATGTTGTCAAGTGTTAGCTACTGAGCCCTTACAGTAAAAGCCTAGCGGGAACCAAAGAATACCTGAAAAAAACACGATACTTTCAGAGCCTTGGCAACATGATCTTCTATGGGCAGAGGTAAAAATAGCAGCAGCAGACCATGTAAGTTAACAATGCTTTTTAGAAGACATATGCTGTCAAAAGAGGAGGGGGATGAAAAATAGAAGAAATATACAAGGAATAATTATTTTTAAATAATTTTTTATTTATTTATTTATTTATTTATTTATTTGTTTTTTGTTTTTTTTTTGTTGTTGTTGTAGTTTTATATGTATATTAAATTATAATTACAATAACATGTCTCTACTTATAACATACATGTATGGATAGTTTATTTATTATATCATGTTTAAAGTATATGTTCAATATTGTTTATGTAGTATAAGTAAATATATATATAAGTATATTAACGAATATTTATTAAATATTTAATATTGTTTTCAAAATTATTTTAATAGGTTTTTTAATTTTTTTTCAAATTTTTTTGGACTCATGGCATTACTTGTACTGAGTAATTCTTATAAATTTTTTTTTCACATTTTTACAGTCCCTTTTTTGTTTTCTTTGCTGTATAAATAATTTTAAATAATTTAAAGATTATTAAGTAATATAATATCAGAGTTAATATACCACATAATTTATAAGTTATTCTATAAAGTTTCAGTTTTCAGTTTTTTTTCTTTGTTTTCGTTTATTTTGAAATCTTTTTTGATATTTTGTTTAAACAATTTTCCCTAAATAGTATTCATAGTGAAAGTTTCTTTTTAATTTTTTTTATATTTAGTTTTGTTTTATAAAAAATAAAAATCTCTATAAAAAATAAATTATACAATATACAGGCATACGTACATACATGCATTGTAGTCATACACTTACATTACAAAAATTAAAATTTAATTTAAAAAAAAATTAATTAAAAAATTTTCTCTCTCTCTCTGTTTTAATTTGGTTTTGGTTTTGTGTTTTTAGCAAAAATATTACAAAAAAAAAAATTATTTAAAAAAATAGTCTTGGTTTTATGCCAACAATTTTGTAGAATTTGTTTCTTAGTATTGTGGTGTATAAAAAATATCAACCGAATTAAATTGATTATCATTTGAAAGGAATTTTTTGTTTTTAAGCCCATTTAATAACAATAAATTAAATTATTTTCTACAATAAATAATAAATATTATTCTTCTGATATGTTTAGTTTTTAGGTTTTTTGTTTCAGTTGTTTTCAGTTGTCTTTGGTTTTAAGCTCAGGTTAGAAAGTGTTCTTCGTTTTTTGTTTTCAGTTTTATTTTTCAAATAATTTTTCAAAAATTTATATTTAATTATGAGTTTAACAAAGTAAATATGTATGTATTCTGTATGACTAATATTTTGATAGTTAAATATCATAAAAGTTCTAATAGAAGCATTCTACAGTTTTAAATACGATTTTCTCACAAAATAACTATACATGCGTACATGATTGTTGTATTGGATATACATACAGTTACGTATGCATACGGTTAACAAATTTCAGAAAATTTTTAACTAATCCGTTTTTGTTGAAAATCTTTATAGTTTTCTCGATTTCAAGACGGTCAGAAATGCGCTTCAATACTGGCTAATCAGCGAAAATGGAAAGCAAAATATAGTCATTTGGCTTCAATTCTTGCACGAACTATATTTAATGCGTACGTAATCCTTATATAAAATTTACCACATAATCGAAGGACAATGGCGAACTAGTTGAGGATGACATGGAATCGTTATTTCGACGTCTTCATTTAGATTTCGTGCTATAGCAACAATATTCAATTGGGTAAGCACATTTCTATGTCTTGTTGATGGTTTTGAATCGAGAAGTATAAAATTAGTGTGAAAATGATCAATAATTGCAGGAAATTATTGCCCACTAGGCTATGGACTTCTCGAACAGATAAGCACAGTTTGATATTTTTACGTCTATAATGGAGCGCAAGTAAACTGCTCCACTAACGTAACCGGTTCTTATTGAGTACATATCTAAGGACATTATGGGGCGTTATACGCTGAATTAGATGAGGTGACATTCACCAACACCCAAGACATTTTGCAACACCCAAAACAGCGCATACAGTTAAAACAAACTTCCCAAGCGAAGTGCCTGGTTCCTACTGGAACGGAATCTCTATACGGAATCATACACTGAGGTAACCACAGACTGCAAGCCACAAAAGAGAAGACTTTTTCACAAATTGTTTGAATAAGAATGGAAGAAGCAAGATATCTCATAGACTTCCTACCGTACAGCTGTCTCCTCAATAAAATATGTAGTCTAAGAATATGACCAGAAAGCTGATTAGTGCGATCGAACTAAAATTATACTGGAAATTAAAAAAGCTTTAAACTGTGTATCCTTATGCTATCATTGCTATGAAATATTTGATCTGAATAGTCATAAATAAACAACTACTTCTTGAATACGGTACAGAATTCGGTAACGATAATGTGGAGATGTATCATACGCCACAAAATACTTATTTTTAGTGATGTCAGAGAGAATTTCTTTTACCACATAAGCCCGTAAGTATAATAAATGTAAAGATGGAAAAACAATCAAAGAACGATTTGGTCAGGATTGTGCGGTACACTGAAATGAAATGAAGCTGACCGGAGATTATCAAATATTCTAGTTCAAAACGGTTATGAAAATGTTTATTTGGGAAAAAAAACTTGAGAGGATATCCCCTTTTTCAGTCTGTTATCGCATCAGCTAATCCCATCAGATGCCGCCTAGCCTAAGCAAATTTTGTTCAAATCGCATTTAAATTATAAAATTGCCTCTTCATCTTATTCATTAGAATTTAATGCTTAATAATTAATAAAAATTATTTTAAAAAACGTAACGACATACAAATTGTTAAATATATACGTAATATTTTTATAATAAATATAGTTTAGCTGTTAAAAAATAAAAATGTTTCAAAAATATTTTTCTTAAAAATAGTTTCTTTTAAGATTATAAAAGGTGGTGCAGTTTATCTAAATTTAGTTTATTTATGATTTATTACAGACTAAACATGTTGTTTTTTCTTGTTTTTGTTTTTATTTTTAATATTTGGTGCCCGCTAAAGTTGAATTATTTTTTTAATGAGTTTGACTACATCAGAAACATTTTATAAAAGTATTTTGATTTAATTTTTTTTCTTTTTTATTTCTACAAAAATAAAATGGGAAACGTAAGAGTTGATGTTTGAAAATAAACAGAATTGCACTTAGATTCCTTAAAGGAAGTTCAGTAATAAATACAAGCAAGTGAAGTCTTGACAGAGACTTGACAATAAAAAATTGCTTAAAATTTGTAAAATATCGTACCATATATGATTTTATATGGTATTGTATTTATTTTTAAACATCAACTAATACTTCTTGTATTTTATATCAAATAGATTTTCTTAATAGAAATCTCTTTCTTATATTCTAGGAACTTTTTACTACTCTTGCATTTTTTATTTATTTTTGTTTGTTTATTTTTAATGTTTAATAATTTGATTATTTGCTTATTTACTGTTCAATACTTTGGTACGTTTTTTATTTCTTTAAAATTAAAATTAATTAAAATAATAAAATAATTTCTTTAAAATTTTGTTTATTGTGTGGTAACCAAAGCCATAAATCCTTTATGTCCAAGCCTTGAAAGAATAAAAGTGAATGAAAAAAATTGTGACTACCTAGCCATTCCCTATTAATTACATGTTACTTCTATTATGTCTACAGTTTATACTGATAGGCCGTTTACGCCTGAACAAAGTTAAATTCTTACAAGATTTTAATCAAAAGTTATAAAATTTATTTAAAAAAAATTTTTTTTTTTGGCTACCATGGATGAGATATGGAGTAGTCAAAGTAGTCATTAGACTTAGGAGACACAAACAAATAACAGATAGAGTTTGTGGTTGATGGCTGTTTTAAGAAGCTAAGAAATGTATCAAGCAAATGTTTCAAAATTGATTGCCATTTCTTATTGCATATTCTGCTTCTGAAACATTTAAATGTATGGAGAATTTCATTTCATATCACTACGGATTTATGGTCAGCTACCATTGAAATTAAAAGGTTTTTAAAGGTTTTTTTTTTATAAAACTAGATTATTATCAAATGAAATAAATTTGTTTCAATAGATTTTTTTTTTTTTAATTTTTCCTAAGGAATACGAATTTGTTTAATTTATTATAATATTATTTGAAGTAAGGTTTAATGAAAGTATTTGAATAAAAAACAATGTTTGGCTTTGATTTTTTTATTAAAAACATGAATAAAAGCAAAAGCTTTCGAAAATATTTTTTATTTCCTTTTATTTATTTTTTTATTTTTTAGCACACTTTTCAGTTGGTATTTATTTATACACTAAAGTAGTTTATATTTGTTATTAATTTAAAATATTTAGTATTTATTTGTATAATATTAACAAATTTTAGTTTTTGTTTCTGTGGTTTTTTATCTTTGTTTTTTTTTGTTTGGTTTTGTTATTAAATTGTGTGTTAATTTGGTCATTTTTTTAAATGAATTTCATTTTGTTTTTGTTTTTAATATCATAATGAATTTGATTAGTTTAATTATTGTAAATAATTTTTTTGATTTATTTTTATAATTTTTGTTTTTGTTTTTTGTTTCTAAATACAATGAGACAAAAAAAAAACAAAACAATTTCGCTAATATTTACTTCTTTTTTTTTGATAATTTTAAAGCGAATACAAATTTACACAAAGAATTCGTCTGTTTTTTAAATTTCGTTGCCTACTAATGATTACAAATAAAATTCTAATTCCCTAATTCTGTGAGAAAAACAATTTCAGGCGAACATCTATTTCAATGGAAAAAGACTTAATTACTCGAATATTTTGCAGTTATTTTCATACAAATAGGCGTTCGTCTGAAATTGTTGGTCTTACAGAAATAGGAAATAAAGGAACGCGAAGAACTTTTGAAAAAAATTCAAGCAAAAAGTTTGTATTACCGCTTGAGCTTATATAGTCTCCAAAGTCACGCTATGTTTCTTTTATGCATTACAGTAGAAAACTTTTTAAATCAATTAAAATAACTTATAAACCGCGTCACTTGGCTTTAAACTGCAATGGCGTATGTCTTTTTATGCAATATAGCGCAGTGGGTAAAAAAGTTTCATTTGTATTACTTTGGGGGGTGTACCGAATAAAGTTCGAATACTACACAGCCTAGCCTATCCACTAGGTCTGCTGAAAACAGTGTCCGACACCTTGAACGCCCACAAGTCAATAGGGGGTTAGACTTATGATCAAACCACCGAACTATACGGTGGTCGAGGTAATGTTTTCGTGTGAGTACATACATACATACATACATACATAATTGGTCATTACAACCCTTCAGTCAGGGTTACAACCTAGCTTCTCACACCACTTATGTTGTGCATGTTAATTTAATACATGAGTGACGGGACCTGCAGTTTAAGGTCGACTCCGAACGACAGATTTTTTGAGAAACTTTTCAACCCAATTTTATTTACTCTCACAGTTTTTGCCAGAAATCTGCTGAGAGAAAGTCGCCGAAGAAATGCTTTTTGTATTTTGTTTTGTTGTCTGGCCTGGGGTTTGAACCGTGGCCTTACGTCTGACAAGCCAACCGGATGGAATGAAAGATGGGTCGAAACTGGATAGGGAAACTAGGGTAGGGGTTTTTTGTAAGGACATCGAACTGGGGTTGGATGATAGTTGTAGTGTCTTTCAAGGGAAGAAACCTACTATTTTGAAAGCTCCTTTTCTAAGATCACTTTGGGGATGTCATCATAAGTGCAGCGTATTGTGTTGATATACCCAAAAGATAGAGGAAGAAGAAAGGAAAAAGGGGTGGTACACAACAAGTTGAATGACGGTTTTATTCCTAAGTGTAACGCTGGCTTTTCATGTATTACGTGTGGTTCATCATGTAAGGACTCTAATAGAGCCATTGGACAATCTTTTGGAAACATTTGTGCAGCCCTTGCACTGACTAACTTCTTCCCTGGTTTGGTGGAATTCGATCAGTACAGGAACTGCGTTTACCTGTGGCCTCACAACGGGCCACTATGTGTGCTCAAGTGAGCTTTGGTAATCAAAGCTACCACCTCGACCTACCTGCCTGGTGGTTAGCAATAATGATTTAAATTGTTAACTTGGAGGGATAGATGGGGAAGTTGCGTGTCCAGAGGCCTTTGGGCTTCTATCACCATAGATAAAACTGGCTTGCTGCTGTAGTTCTCTAGAAGTCATATGATCCCCCATCTTACTTTTTTTGTTTCAGTTTAATTAATCAAGCTTCTCACGCCGAGCTGGTGAGTGACCTATTTTAGCAGGTTTCAGAATGATAGGGTTGCTTGGTGGTTGGCCCTAATTATTCAATCTGCTAACTTGAAGGGATATATCGGGAAGTTGCGTGTCTAGAGGCCTATGGGCTTCTATCTCATATAACTGGCTTGCTGCTGTAGTTCTCTAGAGGGTCACATGCTCCTTCATCCTACTATTTTTTTTTTTGTTTCAGTTTAATTAATCAAGCGTTTCAAGCTGAGCTGGTGAGTGATCTATTGTAGTAGGTTTCAGAATGATAGGGTTGCCAACTATCATTCCCTTTTAAAAATATATTAGATGCTTACATGTTCCGAAATATAAAAAAATTAAAAAGAATTGTATATAGAAAGGATGAGGTGCTTGAATTTTTTCAAAAAGATTTTCAAGGCCCCATGGAACTTGTATATCGATTAAAATGTTTAATTATTAAATGTTAATTGTGTCTACTTAAAGTCTAATACCTTTTAATTAATGCAATGGCCTTTGTTTTTTTCTTTTAAAGAGGAATTTCTTTTCATAATTTTTCTTTTTGTTCGTTTTAGTTGATTTGATTTGATTTGATATTTGATTTTAATAAAATATATTTCTACCATTATATTATTTATATATCGTATATATTTAGATGTATATATAGTGTATATGAATATTTCTATAACTATTAATCTTAAGGTTTAATGCTCATATTCGGTTTATTGCAAATTTAACAAGTTGCTAAACAATATACACAATCTTTGGTTTTCTTTTACAATTTTTCATTTTTTTGTTTTTTTATTTACCTGGCAATCAACAAATGGTAACAATCACAATTTGATTTGGGTAGGAGCAGGGGGGTAGTTCAAATAGAGATACATACACATAGAATGAGTAAAACTATTGGGCTATAGAGAGTGTCAAAGAATTTAGGTTGCTTGTGTAGTATTATCGCCGATATCGGTTGTCTTGCAATAATCCAAAACAATATCGGCTCGACAATCCTCATTGATGCTGGGCAATAGAACAGCAGCACCCAAAATAGTAACTAAAGCACCAAAAACAACTAAACCTAATGCAGGTAACTTTTCACGACCCAATAAAGGATTTGGATCCAATTGTATGTAAGCCAAACCGGGCAGTATATAAGCCAATGGTATGGCAGCTAAAAGACCCTAAAAAATTACGTACGAAAATTGCAAACAAATACAAAAGAAATACAAATATCGTGTTACTTACATTCAATTCCAATACCGAACCCAAACACTCGGTCATGGGTGATATAATAAATGCACTGAAAACAATGGCCAGCGTAATGTTACGCGAGTATTCATCCATTTCATCGCCTTTTTCTTTTTTCGGATCCTTCTCGTCCGTTAACTCACTGATGGGCTCCTTAAGCACAAAACGATGCACCATATGGCGTACAATCTAAATGGAAAGAGAAATAATTTTTTCGATTGTTTTCTATTCCAACGGCTTTTAACCAACAGACTTACCTCCCGTGAGACAAAACATTCAATGGGAAATGTTAAGAGTATCGATATGGAAAATAGGACACGTGAAAAGTTCATCAGATCATCATTCCAACAATAGTTTTCAAGCAAATCGCCTTTAAAGGAAATAAAACAATGAAATGTTTAAACAATACATTAGTAATTAAACTGTTAATCTACAGAAGCTTAAATAAACAGTAAATGTCCTACACTGCTCAACCTAAGTTCTTGTAACGATGTTAAGCTAACTTTTACTCGGCAAAGGAAAAAGTTCTAGGTCCCCAGCATAAGTTGAGGCATGACATGTATGGTATATCCAGCTTCCTTGGTAAACACATATAGTTAGGCTACAAACTGTCTTCTCATCTACCCTATTCTCCAGATTTAACCACCAATTCATGGTTCTAGCGGACGGTGGGGAAAACCTAAGCCGATCTGTTGCCAAGGGCCTGTGATGCTTTTTCCTCACTCTAAATTGAGATGTATAGAGCTCGCTGTACGAAAAGATGCGTAAGATTTGTTAATGATATGACTAAGGTACTTTTATATGATCAAATCTCAGCCTCTTGCTTTTCCAATCATGATCTTCTTTTCTTAACTTATAATCTGCCTATGAGTCCTGTGGACAGGCATATCACATACCGTGATTTTAAAAGTATCAATTTTGCAGTTTTGAATAGTAGTGTTGATAATGTCTGTTGGAACCAAATCTACTCACTGGATAATGTAAATGACCAGGTGGCACTAATTCAGGAAAATGTTCGTCTGCTATACGACAGTTGTGTTCCTGTCAGAACTAAACTTGTTAGAGCCAAACGCCAACCGTGGTTTAATGCTGAAATTAAAGCTTTAATTTATGAACGCGACATTGCCTACAGGCGATGGAAGAGGTTCAGAACGGACGATCTGAAAGCCATCCATAGGTCAGCTCGTAGTGAGGTTACCAAACGCATTAAGATTGCGAAAACATTGTTTTACGTTGGGAAGTTAGCTTCCGCATTGGATAACAAGGCTAAATGGAAGGTAATCCGTGATATTGGTGTTGGACAAAAGTGTCATAATACTTCTGCTGATGTCGATGTAAACGCTCTCAATGATAAATTTGTTAATATCAGTGTTCCGACCCCTGATAGTGACATATATAATGACCTTTGTTTTGTTCCGCTTGAAAATCCCTTTAGTTTTCGTTGTGTTAATCAGTTCGAGGTTTTGGAATGCTTATCTTCGGTAAAATCGAATGCGGTTGGTTCTGATGACTTAGATCCTCTGTTTTTGAAAGCTTTGTCACCTAGACTTTTGCCGTATTTGACTCAGTTATTCAATACAGTTTTAACTATGTCGTCCTTTCCTGACGAATGGAAACAGTCGAAAACCATTCCCATTCCTAAATCCATCAACGAATTCAGGCCAATTGCCATTCTTCCATTCCTGTCTAAAGTAATGGAAAATCTCATGGCTAAACAAATAAATAGTTATCTCGTGAGTAATAACTTCATATCTGACAAGCAGTCGGGATTTATGAAAGCTAGGAGCTGCACTATTGCTTTAGTCAATGTAGTTGATGATCTTAGGTTGGAACTAGATGAAAATTACATAGCGTTTTTAGTTCTTTTGGATCACACCAAGGCTTTTGATACGGTTGACCACAAAATATTATTGAAGAAGCTACAGACCCTCTTTCATTTTTCTAACTCAGCTTGTAATCTCATACGTTCTTATCTTGTGAACAGATCACAACGAGTTTATCTAAACGGCAAGATCTCGAATTCGCTAAGCGTTGGAAGAGGTATTCCTCAGGGATCAATCTTAGGGCCTCTCTTGTTCTGTATATACATTAACGACCTGCCTGATGTTTTGGATAATTGTAGCGTACATATGTACGCTGATGACGTTCAGCTCTATAGAAGCACGCGTATAGAGGATATCCAACTATGTATAGACACCATCAACTGTGATTTACGAAAAATTGATAGCTGGGCTAGGGCCAATGGACTTTGTATAAATCCCTCTAAATCTAAATGTTTATTGCTCTCCAGGACTAAGAGAGCATTAGTTATGCCGGATATTATTATCAGGGGGAATAAAATTGACTTTGTTGAATCAGCATCCAATCTGGGTGTTATCTTTAATGGTCGGCTAACGTGGTCTAACCACATTAACGTCATCGTTGGTAAAGTTTATGGTATGCTTAGGAACTTGTGGGCTGTTATAGATTCGACTCCCTTCGCCATACGTATGCAACTGGCTAAAACGTATTTGATTCCTGTCTTTTTATACGGATCTGAAATTTTCGCGAACTGTGATACTGATGATAAGCGGAAACTCAACCTGGCTTATAATAATATAGCCAGATATGTTTTTATTAGGGGACGTCGAGACCATATATCACAATTTTCATACCGGATATTCGGAGTTAATTTTGATAACCTAGTGAATATAAAATGCCTTATTCTCCTCAATAAGATTATTACTCTAAAACAGCCAATATACTTATTTAGTAGGATTACATTTGCTAGATCCAACCGCGGTATGAAGATTATCCAACACAGACATAGGACTCTTTTGTCACAACGCCAGTTTTTTATATACACCATCAGTCTTTGGAATACTTTACCTAATTATATTCAGAATATAGGCAATGCAGTTAAGTTCAAAAAGGAGTTATACAATCTGTTCAAGTAGTTTTTAGCATATCTTGATTTTTTTTTTTTTTTTTTTGTGAATTTTTTTCTCTCTATTTCTATTAATGATTGTTTTTAATTTTTCATTTTTTTACTTAATATATCTTTAAATTTCATTGTATCTTAGTATATGAATATATTTTTACTTTGTTTGTATATTTCTTTATATTTGTATATATTGTTCTTTGTAGTTTTCCTAATTTATTTTTTACACATATTCATTGTTTTATCCTTTTTTGTATCGATTTCTATTTCCCGTGATTTTAACACGTTCTTATTCATTTTTATTTCTACATTATTTCAAACATTTCATTACATATATAATCAATGATTTGTTATTATTTTCTTTCTTTGATGTACTCCCATAGCACTTTCATTTATAAGATTATTATCTTGTTGTGCTATGACTAATAACAAATAAATAAATAACAAAATTTCTGTAAATAACAAATAATAACAAATAAATAAATAACAAATTTCTGTAAATTATAAGAAAAAAAAATTATAAGATTGATGTGACAGACAAAGTTCCAGTGTAATAATGCGAAAGATCTGCCATTTCTAGGTTATTTAGAGACCAATCGTATTGAACAGAATTCACACACGAAGGTTAGGTTAGGTTAGGTTAGAGGACGTGTACTTGTCAGTTAAGACAAGTACAGTACCCTGAGATCGAATTGACCCATTGTACAACGTCCTTAGAGGGAAGGAAATAGAGGGAATAGGATGAAAGGGGGGTATGTAGGTAAGGGTGGAATGGGAAGCGGAGGAATCACACAGAAAGAAATAGACACAAACAAAAAGGGGAGAGAGCGCGACTACACTCATGAAGCCCTGGCGCCTCTCAACCAGCCCAAGCTACTAATGAATCTGAGGAGAGCCTTGATGTCGGCTCTCGACACAGAATTCAAGCTCTCAAAGAAGGCCCTGCCAAGGGTCCTCAACCTCAACCTATCAAGGGCTGGGCAGTTACAGAAAAGGTGTTCGATAGTCTCCAACTCCTCCTCATCGCAACATGCCCTGTAATAGACCGGTTGGGATCTGTGCCCCGTGATAAAACAGACAACCAACCTGGCTTTTACCAAGCCCAGCAGCCAATATGTCCTCTTACTGTCCACAGCAGGCCATAGACATCTAGAAACAGAATAATCCGATCCGTTCCCCCAACGCCTCTGCTCTTCCTCCCTGGCCCATCCATTGATGAGGCCGTAGAGGTGACCGACTGGGGGGTCAGGACGAACTACCAAATCGCCCCCAGAAAGCGAACCTAACCTAGCGAGGTATTCACACACGAATCTAGAGTCGTAATCCTATGGAGCTAGGTCGTAATCCTGACTAAGGGTTACAGGTCCACTGGTATTGATGAGAGAAGACTGAGTCATTCCCTAACTGACTGCTATATGGGCTGCAATAATGGGAAGCACCATACAACTACACATACAAACATACACAATTGGTTATTACAACCCTCCACAGTTAGGATTACGACCTTATGCTGTTTGTGTTAATTTTATACATGAGTGGCGGTAGCTACAGTTTAAAGTTGACTCATAACTACAGATTTTTGAGAAACTTTTCATGGCAATTTTATTTACTCTCAGGGGTTTTGCCCGAAGAAATATTCTTTCGTATTTCGTTTTGCTGAAGAAGTCTGACTTGAGGTTTGAACCGAGGCCTTATATCTAATAAGCCAACACACAATCCATTACGCTACGGCATACAACTACAGTTACTCAGTTATCTGCTGTTAACAAGATGCACTTTATAACGCTACACAGACTCATTAGAACCCCTAAAAGGTATTGAGAGTAACTAGGTTTTACAGTTTAACGAGTGCAGTCGTATTGTGTTTTGTTTGGGATAATACCGTGTGTTCCTGGGAGAGATATTCAATATTGAATTCGTATTCAATACTTTTTTGTAAAACATAACTACCAGCCCTCGTATAAAATAATCCAAGAAATATTCTTTTTAATGTATAAACATGTTTTTTCTTCCTTCAAAAAAAACCCCCGTCTAAGACAAACCATTCCCTAAACATAATCCCTCTTTATATTCTAACATTCTCAAACCCTTAAGTACTGTTCTGTTCTGTTCCGTTCCATTCTGTTTGGTTTTAATCACAACAAGTTCACCAACTTTAATCTTTCGTGTTGAAAATTATTCCACGAATTAAATTTTTTTTAAACGCTTAATAAATACACCGCCACACCACCTCACAAATGCGGTTTTCAAAGTATTAGCGAAGAGAACTATGATAAAAAAAATTTGTGGGGTCGGAGGCGGAATCATTAAAGACAACCGCAAGGAAAAAAAAATAAAAATAAAATAAAAGTGGTAAGCAGTGGCAGATAAAAATGTTCGAAAATCCAACGATAAAATAGTTTTAAAATTCACACATTAAAAGCAAAACAAAACAAAAAAAAAGTGGAATTTAATGATAAAAACAAATCCATTATTTCGTTAGCGAATAGAGTAGAGGGTTTTTTCTTTATTTATGATACAAACGGAAATAAGGAAACTTTAATTAAAAACAAACGATTCAAATAAAATGGTGAAGTAATAAAATTTCGAAATTAAGAAATAAAAGTGAACTTAAAAAGATTAGGACTCGCATGAAGGCAAAGCAGTGTACACTACTGCGAACTGCAAAAGAAAAATTGAAAATTTAGGCAATATAAGTAGAGTCTGCAGGGATAAGCGATCGACCATAAAATCTTTGATTCTCAACCATTCACTAAAATTGTGTTGCGAACATAAGCATGAACTCAATACACTCTCGCCGTTTTAGAAGACATAGGTCCTTAGGTACTCGCACTTTTGAACTAGACCGTATCCGTCTGTGCTGGGGTCCGGGTCATAGCGAAATACTGGGCAATGAGACGACTAGGTTAGGTTGGCTTTGTGAGGGCGATTTGATAGTTGGTAATGAACCCCCAGTCTGTCACCTCTACGGCCTCATCAATGGATGGGTCAGGGAGGAAGAGCAGAGGCGTTGGGGGAACGGATCGGGTTGTTTTGTTTCTAGACGTCTATGGCCTGCTGTGGACAATAGGAGAACAGGAGAATAGGTTGGCTGCCGGGCTTGGATAAGGCCAGCTTAAGGTTGGTTGTCGGTTTTATCACGTGGCACTGCGAGATTAGGTCGCTGACGGGGATCTAGAACAGATTCCAGCCGGACTATTGCAGGGTATGTTGCGATGAGTAGGAGTTGGAGACTATCGAACACCTCCTCTGTAACTGCCCAGCCCTCGGTAGGTTGAGGTTGAGAACCCTTGGCAGGGCCTTCGATGGCTTAGGCTGGTTGAGAGGCGCTAGGGCTTCATCAGTGTAGTCGCGCTCTCCCCCTTTTTGTTGTGTCCCATCTGTGTAATTCCTCCACTTCCCATTCTCCCCTTTCATACATCCTCTCCTTTTTATCCCTCCATTACCCTTCCCTCCTTAAGGACGTTGTACAATGGGTCAATTCGACTGTACTTGTCTTAATTGAAAAGTACACGTCCTCTAGCCTAACCTAACCTAGGTACTCGCCTGAAGTCCTCTGGATATCGCGTCTGTCTTTCGACTGCCATACAAAAAAAAACTTTCATAATTGAATGTTCAGACGTCCGATTCCATGGAAGAGCCCCTAATAAAGACAGGGAATGTTGTGGGATATGTAGGGTCGCTTAAATAATCTTGAGTATGATATTTGCTACTGGTGTAGCAAACTAACGAAGCCTAACGATGCCGCAGAATCCGCAGGTTTGAAGACAGTGATCGAACGCATTAATGCAACTTTTCGTTTACAATTGGTGCAAGCAATGTCAACAAATTTTGCTATTTTTGTAGCATTAAATCTATCCGTTGAGAATATTAATAAAAGTTTGTAAAGGGCACTTCAAACATTTGGTATCTCTGCGTGGCCTTTACCTATCTACTTACTATCTCTGTGATCGAACATAAAATCTTTTATTCCTAGTCCCTCAACACAATTGTTTTAAAACCATCCTCTCTCTGCTGGCTGTAGTGTAGTACATAATCAAGCTCTTATACTTCCAATAATAACGTTATTAACCTTTTAAAAGCTGATTTGAGTTTCCGTTTTACTTACCAAAATTCCTACACAGTAAGACTGCCAATATAAACGTTCATAAAATAAACACCCAATCTTAAATGGCATTCTGGTTTTCCTTAATTTAATTTGAAAATAAAATCTTCAACAGATTCAGCATCTAAATGCCACCGCCAGGGATTTGCTATTATATTATTTTTATATAGTTATAGTTATATATATAGTATAGTTATAGTAGTAATAGTTGCTTACTTTACTACTCTGTGAACTATCTCCCTTAAGGACTTAAAACCCTTTTGCAAATCGTTTTATGGTAACCAAGCAAAAGCCATAAATTATTACGGCCAATAGTATAAGAAAGAAAAATATTTATTGACATGCTTTCAAAAGGCCTTAAAAGAAAATCTCAGGCATTTACAGAAAAGCATTTCAAAATAGATGGGGAATCTATGAATGTTTGAGTGCGTACTGATTGCCTTTAAGCAACCGAGTGATAAAAGCTGAGTGATAAAACACTACATAATACTGTTTGGTTGTGCCATTGTAAACAAAAAGAAAAATTGTTGTAATATTTTATCACACACAGATGTTTATCATTTCCTATGCCATGCGTCACATTCATTCACTCATTCCCTTATACATACCTTGGGATAACGCCCGAAATGTTGAATAGCCTGCAATGCCAAACAGAGCTGCCACTGTCCAGGCAAAACCAATTGATATATGGGTTACCTTCTCCCAACGTTCCATGGTTGCGTTACGCATTGATTGATAAACAAGAAATGTATTGTGGTGGCACATGAATGCTAAAACGGAAAGGGAAGAAAACAAAAGAAACATAGAAAAAATTGTAAATAGAAAATGGAAAAATCACGCAATAAATCACAAAATAATGGGTGACCGGTCGTCCATTAGCAAACAAAAGAAATTAAAATGTTTTGTGTGTTTTGTGTTTGGCAATTGGATAAGAATTGAAATAAATTAAGTTATTAAAGTAAAAGATAAACATCGTAATTGTTTGTCTGCTAAAGCCGGTAAATTATGGCTGCCTTCCAAAATGTTAGTTGCTTTGTGTTTGAACGAAGTATCGTGTGTCATAATGCCGCTGTACAAAATATATACAATGTATTCCATTTCAGAACGTCGTCAATGTGTATTTTTAACGCAGTCGGGCATCGGATTTATAGTTGATGCATTGTTTGGTTACTTTGCATATCTACATAGTTTATATACAGTAGTAGAACTGCATACAAACTTTGTATTGATACATTTTGGAAGGCAGCCTATTACTATTGTTGTTGTTATTGGGTATAAGCATTAACCCATTAGCGCCCAGTGGCAACTTAAGTTGCCAGCAGAGGTTGCCTTAGTTTTTATGCTCTGAGAGGAAATTGAGTGTAAAAAACCAAAACGGTAACCGTTAGAAAAAAAAGTAATTCGAGCATTAATTCCCATGAGTTCTCAAATGAAAAATTAAGGCCAAATTCAAATTCAAATGTTCAAATTCTTTGTTTTGAAATATTGCTTTGAATCTAGGAAGTGGATTGCGGTAGGAAGAGCCTTTTGACTATGCAAAAACCTCCTAAAGAAAGAATTCTGCTTGTATTATTACTATCGTACCTAGTAGACTGCCAAAGGTCAGATACCACAACCTAGAAGTGATATCCCGATAACCACAGCAGTTCAACGGTAACACACCACTACATTGTTCCTCTAATAGAATATGGTAGTATGACCCCATATTCGAATTTCAACTTCTTTGCTCTCTCAATAAAGTTCTGTCAATTTCCAATACGAATATAACTACACTGGTCTCATCCAGAAGATGGAACCTAATAAGATAATGCCTCAAGTAGTAGTGTGCCAATAGAACACCGCCTTTGAATTTCCTAAAGTCCTTATGGATCAATAAAACCCACTGGAAATTTATACCTCGCCAGCTTAGCAGCAATTACATTAAAAATTATTCCTCACGGACCTCGGATCGCTGTATTAGGTCCAAAGGTCACAACCCCTAAACATAGGTTAGTTTATGATCCACTTGTAAAGCAATTCACCCTCCTGAAATCAATACAAAGCCCGGTATCAGGGCATATAATCTCGAACGACCTGTGGAAAGCCAATATAAAATGCATATCTATACATACGACCTGGCGATAAGGAATGTTTTCTAGAATACTTAGGTAAGCAAAGTTCCCAAGTTCTTGTTCTACTGTTAATTTACAAAGAACTCGAAAGCACTCCTCCAAAGCTGTACATCAGAAAGATGTCTATCTATGCAATCGGATAACTGACTCTAGTTACTACTAGTCAAGTCAGTCTCTAGGGACAGTTCAGAGTGTCAAACCCAATAGTGACAAAGTTTTTTATTTTTTTTTTAAATCTCTCGGAGCTTAGCTCAGGAGGCACAGTTCATGTGCTCAGAAGATATCAGTCTTTAGGTATTCGCATGAAGTCCTCTGGATATCACGTCTGTCATTCTACTCTCATTCAAAAAAATCCAGAGTGGCAGTCATACTTTCATACTTCAATGTTCAGCCGTTCGATTCCTTGGAAGAGCTACTGAAGACAGGGTGTGGGATATATGGACTCTTGACTAAATAATATTGGTTATGATATTTGATACCGGCGCACACCTACATATTCGGATCTAGCGACAAACTTACGAAGCTTAACGATAGCGCAGAATCCGCAGGTTTGATGTCAACAAATTCTCCTATTTTTGGAGGACGGGAGATCCGGTGGGACGGGAGAATACCAATAATCGCTTGTAGAGGGCACATTAAACACTTGGTCGTTTAAAACTCACTTGGAAATCGTCTATTTTTATCCATGTGTTCATCACAATGGGTCCTATGTGGCCAAAGTGTATTGTTTTAACTTCTTTAGATGGACAGCCATCTTTACCTACCTGCCAACTACCTCTACATACATACATAATTGGTCATAACAACCTTTCAGTCAGGATTACGACCTAGTTTCTCACACCACTTATGTTGTGTGTGTTAATTTTATGCATGAGTGGTGGGACCTACAGTTTAAAGTCGACTCCGAACGACAGATTTTTGAGAAACTTTTAATGGCAATTTTATTTACCCTCAGAGTTTTTGCCAGAAATCTGCTGAGAGGAAGTAGCCGAAGAAATACTTTTTGTATTTTGTTTTGATGTCTGGCCTGGGGCTCGAACCCTGGCTTTATGTCTAATAAGTCAACACACTACCTACTAGACCACGGCGACTTCAATCAAATATACGCTCTGGTAAAGAACAGGCCAACAAATCCTATCTATTAAAACAAGGTGGCGAAATTGGCTTTGGATCGACCATAGCATTAGGATACAAACTACCGACATCAATAGAATTGTGTGGAATCGATAAAATACTTCTAATGCTTCTTTGTTAATCACCTGCGGAACATACATAAATCATATCATAGGTATTGTCTTAAGGCCTCTCTTCCCCTAAAACGAGCGAACAGTATTTGGAAAAACCAGGTCATATAACTTCTTTCATTAAAAGAGACCTTAGATGGAGGTGTTGAAGCCAAATCTTTTTGTTTCTGATGAAAATTATAATTCTTTTAAGCCACAGAAAACCGAAATAAAATTTGTTTATCACAATCAAAATCAATTTCATTTAAATCCTTGATTGGATAACCTTCAGATTTTCTTTTTGAAGAAAACGAAACAAAAAACGATTTTCAAATTCAGATTTTCAAAATGAATTCAATTTTTCCTTTGTATAATTTTAATTAAAGCAAACAGTTACTTTAATTATAACGATTTAATAGTAATTGTGAAAAAAAAAAGAAAAATGAAAAAACGAAACCCTCCTAAAAGTATGCTAATTACTTTTGTTAATATTGGCTCCTTAGCATAGGCAAAGTTTTTATGGTAGCCATACCATTAATGCAGGCTATGCCATTAAAACTAAATGTAAATGTCTTTTAAATGTTGTTCTACTATACAAATCTAATATCAAACAATATCTACGAGGGTAGAAGCAAAATTAGAGGCATTTTTTAAATTAAAAAAGGCAATTGTTGATAAAATGTTAAGTTTGCCCTCGCTTAGTAGCAACTTTGGCTATTTTTATTGGCCCAATAAATAAGTCTTAACCACAATTGAAAAGTTTTCCTTTCGGTTTTATTATTTGTTATTGACTTGCTGCTGTTTTATTACAAAAAAAATTTACAGACAAAAAACAGAAACAAAACAAATAGAATGGAAGGGAAGGAAAGGAAAGGGAAAAAGGAAACGAACAAAATATTTGTAAATAATCTTGTTACCATACTTACCAAAGACCATAATGCCTGTGGCTGGTATGACATCAGAATTTGCAAATTTCCAAGATTCCGACGTATCCACACTGTATAGGTAGTGCAGGGAAATTAATGCAGAAGAGAAGAAAAAAGGAAAGAAAATATAAACGTAACGAAAAAACGGTTGATATTGTAATAAAATGGAAATGAAAAACACAAAGAAAGAAAGAAAAATGAAGACTTTGAAGATGATAAAATTCAAATGAGTTGCAGTTTTGCAACAAAATCTTAATCCATCTAAAATTCTTGCATAAGTATCTAAACGATATCACAATTTCTCTTTTACTTTGCGTTGGCTTTTTTTTGCCACTCCGGTTACAAATTATTCTTAGCATCAGTTGACAATGGCAAAGAATTTAAAGGACTCTAATGTCTCATTTACATAAACTTTTTAATATGTGGGCCTATACGTTCACTTTAAATATTGCTCTACCGGCTGAAGTAATTCAACTTAAGTACACCCGCACCAAAATACTTGAAACGAAAAGAAAAACTCTGTCTTATGGCAGTTAGGCAGGCCGACAGCTCAACTGCAGTCACATTGTGGGCCCGTAAAGTACTACGAGTACTACGCAATTAACACATTTTTACAATTTTACAAATCTCTTCAATAACCAAAAAAAAGTGAAGAAGAAAAAGAAAATGAAGACGAGAACGAACGAAAAAAAAACTACCTTGAAAATTTAACACCCCCACTGGGGCCATATACGTTTATGCAGCCATAAATATTTTTCGTCCCTTTTTGCCTACATTTTTCTTTCTTTTTTCTATTAAAAAAAGAAAAAAAGACAAAGTAAAGAATTTAGAAGAAGCAAACAAAAAAAGGAAAATTCTCTGATGACTTCTTTATTTTTTTCGTCGACTTTAAGAAGCTTAAAGTGAAAGTCAAACAGTGTGAATCAACAGATTTTTTGTTTCTTTCTTTTTTTCTTGTGTGCAGGAGGTCTTTAACATGAATTTATTTGAGAAAGTTTTTACATTGAAATCTCAAGTTACAGTTAATGAAACAAATATTGTGTTAAGCAATGTTAATAGCGTATGGCGCACCTTTAAAACACAAGGAGGAGGGGGTGGTAAAACCGTAATCATACTTAAGAAAGTGATTCAAGCAGAATTTGTATTAAATTTTACAGCAAAAGGAAAATTTATTTCGTATTAAAGTTGTAGGTGTCGTAGTCTAGTAGGTAGTGTGTTGGCATGTTAGACGTGAGACCAAGGGTCAAACACCTGTCTAAATATCTTCAACAAAACGATATATTGAGAAATATTTTTTCGGCAATCGCTTTTGAGCAGATATCTGGGTAAAACTCTGAAATTTAAATAAAATTGCCATGAAAACTTTCTTAAAAATCTATCGTTTGGAGCCGACCTTAAACTATAGTTCTCGCCACTCATGTATAAAATTAACACACACAACATATGTGCTTTGGGAAGCTAGGTCGTAATCCTAACTGAAGGTTTGTAATAACCAATTATGTATATATGTATTGCCCAAATATCGGACAATACTAGTAATGGGTCTGGCAAGACAGCTAAAATGCTATGTAACGGGTGATTTTTTAGCTATTATCTTTTTGGCAACACTGGTTTAAACAGCTCACGCACGTTTCGTGTTTTGTTTCACTGTCAAACATCTTCAGTTTGGTCTATAGTTTAACCATGAATCGTCTTACAAACGAGCAACGCCTGCAAATCATTGAATTTTATTATCAAAATGCGTGCTCTGTTAAGAAAGTTCATCGCGCGCTTCTTCCATTTTATGGTCAGTTTAATCGACCCACTGAAGCGGCTATTCGGGTTATTGTGACTAAATTTCGCACCAAATTTACATTGTTGGACATTAAAGCACCAACACGCTTACGTAGAGTGTGAACTGAAGAAAATATCGCAGCTGTATCGGCCAGAGTTAATGATGACCATCAATTATCGATTCGTCGCCGTTCGCAGCAATTGTGCCTCTGTTACTCAACAACGTGGAAAATTTTGCGGAATGATTTAGGTGTGAAGCCTTTCAAAATACAGCTGGTGCAAGAATTGAAGCCGAACGACCTACCGCAACGCAGAATTTATAGTGAATGTGCTCTTGGAAAGTTGGCCGAAGATCCACTTCTTTATCGAAATACTGTGTTCAGCGACGAAGCTCATGTTTGGCTTAATGGATACGTAAATAAGCAGAATTGTCGATTTTGGAGTGAAGATCAGCCAGAAGCATTGCAAAAGCTACCAATGCATCCAGAAAAAGTCACAGTTTGGTGCGGTTTATGGGCTGGTGGCATCATTGAGCCGTACTTCTTTAAAGATGCTGCGAATCGTAACGTAACTGTGAATTGTGAGCGCTACCGTAAGATGATATCCAACTTTTTTGCCCAAAATGCAAGAGCTTGACTTACATGACATGTGGTTTCAACAACACGGTGCCACATGCCACACATCACGCGTAACAATGGACTTATTGAGACGCGAGTTCGGTGAACATTTTATTTCACGTTCAGGACCGGTCAATTGGCCGCCTTGATCGTGCGATTTAACGCCTTTAGACTATTTTTTGTGGGGCTATGTTAAAGCTCATGTCTATGCAGACAAGCCCGCTTCAATTTACGCATTGGAAGACAACATTGAAGCATTTATTCGTGAGATACCAGCCGAAATGTTGGAAAGAGTATGCCAAAATTGAACTAAGCGTATGGACCATTTGAATAAATGCATAATTGGTCATTAAAACCCCCGACCTAGCTTCTTACACCACTTATATTTTGTGTGTTAATTTTATCCATGAATGACAGAACCTACAGTTTAAAGTCGACTCTAAACGACAGATTTGTTAAAGAAGCTTTTCATGGCAATTTTATTTTTACTCTCAAAGTTTTTGCTAGAATTCTGCTGAGAGGAAGTCGCCGAAGAAATATTTTTTCATATTTTGTTTTGTTTGAGATGTATGGGCTAGGCACACTATCTATTATATTACTGCTACTTAGAGGACACATCTTCAATTTAATGAAGTTAATTATTTTGTCCATTTCCCTACAGACACTACACCATCTTTCGAACTCAGTTTAGATTCGTAAATGAAGTGAAGACATCAATATGATCCCCACTCTCATGGGAAGGTGCCATTAGAATAATATTCGGAAGAAGTTAAAAAAGAAAAAGGGTAAAGAGAAGTCTCTTACTGGACCTTGAGGGTCAAAAATGCATGTGAGTATAAGCTGGGCCTTGGAGTGGTTTAACTTCGTTCCCAATTTTTTTTTTCATTATCACTCTAATCGATCCGCCACTACAAAGGTATGAAGCATTTTGTAAATGATGATGTATCTGAAGTAAAAACAGCACGAAGATAGTCGAGGCATTAAGCAACAGTAACTTAACAGTTTGGAATCGTTAAACAAAGGCTGTCTACTCGAAAAGCCTCAATGATTGAGTTGCTATGTGGGTTGAAATTTGATGGGAACGGCGCTAAAACACATCCTATGCCACACGCTGAACAGTTTCTATTGACAGAACATATTGATGACATTACTTCCAAATTCTTTTGATTTCATTTACTTCGTTTAAGTTTAATTTTTCAAGTTAAGCAGGTCAAAGCATGTTAAAGTTGCTAGCTGACGTTTCCTAGAAACAACGCCCTCATTGTAGAGCTTGTGTTACCAAAGAATCGGGTATCATGCTGGCATTTTCAAGCGTATTGCAACCAAACACAACAAATTTAAGACTAAAACTTAAAACTCACTTCACTTTTATTAATGTTACGAAAAATAGAAATCTTTCTACTTCAAAAGAGTTCAACAAGTTGTAAAAATTGAAACTCTTTAATGTTCCTGCCACACAAAGCGCTCATGAATTATATTCTCTGAGGCTTTTATTGAAACAGTGAAGAAGAAGAAGAAAAACATTTTTTCCCTCAACTTTTGTTTTCGTTTTACTTGCATGGAAGCTTGTTAGTCTTTTTCTTTTTCCTTTTTTGTGTGTACTTGTACCTCCTTGTATAAACTAAACACGGGCGCCTACCGACACTTCACATCTCTAAAGCAGTCGAGTTGTATTGTGTTGTGTTATTTCTAGTGAAATTACAACCTCAGGTGGAAAACTGAAACAAAATATTTTTCTGTTGCTGTTTCTCATTCTTTTTTTCTGTCTCCCTCTTTGTTTTTTTATTATTTTTGTACTGCAACAGTACAAGAGCAGTTGGTAGGAGAATAAGAAACAAGTTGCAATTACGTTGCAAATAAAAAGGCATTCAA
Source organism: Sarcophaga carnaria (assembly GCA_958299815.1). Lineage (NCBI taxonomy): Eukaryota > Metazoa > Arthropoda > Insecta > Diptera > Sarcophagidae > Sarcophaga > Sarcophaga carnaria. The sequence goes on from OY283153.1 coordinate 13,252,369, forward strand.
CCAGCTAAAGGTCTTCCAAAACAAATTCAACACCTATGTACACTTTTGGTGCTCTCTAAGAAATGCTTATTGTATGTGTACGTATGTGTTGTACAGAAGCGTGTACACACACACTTTGTTTTCTTTTAGAGTCCTTTACAATTGTTGCACGAATGAAAATTTAACAAAAAAAAAATCAAAAAACAAAAGAGGAAGAAATGAGAAAGATGAACAATTTGCCATCAAAAAATAAATTTCAGTTTTATTCAACGTAGTTTCTGGCCTGACAAGAGGAAGTATTTCCTCTTCATTGTGAATGATGATGAAATTTTAGGCATCGCTTGAGAAGCGAACATTTAAGGATTTTAAAAGAAATTTACAGTTCGTAGGTTCACTTCCCAAGTTCATTCGTGGACTCTTTTACCCAATAAAAATACGATGAAAAAGTATTTTCTCTACTAATTGGAGTTGTAGTGTCTTCTGTCACGATTACGACCTAGCTTCTCGCACCACTCATGTTGTGTGTGTTAATTTTATCTATAAGTGGCGGGAGCTACAGTTTAAAGTCGACTCCGAACGACAGATTTTTGAGAAACTTTTCATGGCAATTTTATTTACTCTCAGAGTTTTTGCCAGAAATCTGCTGAGAGGAAGCCGCCGAAGAAATATTTTTTCACATTTCGTTTTGTTTGAGATGTCTGGGCTGGGGCTCGAACCCTGGATTTACGTCTAATAAGCCAACACACTACCTACTAGACTACGGCGACTTCTTATGTGAATAGTTCATGCGCTTAAACGTGTAATCACACAGTGTGTAGTTCAGGCATTAGGTGCCCGATTGCATTTTTGCCAAGAGCCAAAAGCACTTTAATTGTTTTTCACGCCAGAGCAGTCTAGAGCAACATGTACTCGTATACACTAAAAGTGGGGGCATTATTAGACTACCGGGGTTCAGTCTTCTCTCTTCCAAACAATTCTAAAGCGAAAGATGCAATCCATTGGAGGACTAACCCATACTCCTGACACAATTAACCAATTTTACCAAAGACATATCCTTGAATCAGTCCAGATAATGGAAGAGATATGCGGCAAGTCTATGCCGTACTATAACTTCCTCTTCTACAGTGCAACCCATGCATTCAACATACAGTGACCTGTAATTAAGCCCATTATAACCACATTATACTCTCTTCTGAAGATCACGAGTTTTTATCGTTTTTTATTGACAGAAAATATCAGAGAATTCTGGAGTATTTAGTTCACTTGTCGTACTCAGTTCCCAAGTTCTAACAAGTTCAACAGCACACACAAGGGAGGACCCCATAGCACCGACATCGTTAGCAATATCATGCCCGAATGTCTTGTGATACATTACAGTTCGCTATGATGTTGCCCATGTTGAGCTGGGAACTAAATATAGTTGAGAAAATCGTTTAATTTTTCTACTTTGCAGTTAAGGACACTAATCGACTCAATGTAGACTCAACGTAGATATCGATAACACAAGTATCGAGACTCAGATACCTAATATACCACAAGGCTTTATTCATAAACATATACGGGCAAAACAGTGCACTCATTGGGCAATCTAAGTAAAACCGAAAAGTCAATTTCACCAGAATAAATTCCCGACAGTCTGTTCGTTTTTATTTTCGTGATATCTTCATCTGGATCCCTAATCTTCTCTGGATGGTATTATAACTCTGTATCCTACACATCAGAATCTCTATCGCATAATTTATCCGAACTCTCCAAACAAACTAATAAAATAAGAATAAAATTGCAGTATAATACGGTCATTTACATGGAGGCTAAACTTCATTGGCAGCATGAGGACGCTTGCAGTATTGCTAGACCTTAGTAGACTATTCTGGATAAGAAAAGGACTGATTTTCTTCTGTCTTAGAGTCGCATGGCCAACAATTGCACTGTCGCGGTTCTTTCAAGGTACTGCCTTATTGATGAGATTATCTTTCATCCAGCATTTGCCATGAATAGTTTGAGGTTTTGGTCTACCATTTTCTGTCATCTTTGAATGTACTCTCCAAAGATTGCCGCAGTAACAGAATTTCTGTCAGGTCTGGCTGGTTTCCCATACGAACTTCATTTGATATCCGTGTTGGATATTGGCATAATCTCTGGGAAAGTGGGAACTTTCCTTTTAAAGATGATCAGCCGCCTAAGCAAATCTACTCCCAGAAAAACAAACACAAAATTGTGAAGATATTTCTATAGTGCATTTGAATGATTTTACGGCCCAACAAAGGCCAAATTTTGCACTATTTTTAACCCTTTGTGTGTCGTGATCTATGTCGTCATTCAAGCGATGGAAGTTGTGAACAAGATAAGAAGGATATTCGTTTCCACAAAAAGACAAGGAAAGTTATATTTACTGTTAAAATCAGGCTTCATTACCTATCTAATTCGCTGGATTTTAATCTCTCAGATTATTTTCTATTTCCCGACTTGAAAAAATGTCTCGCGGTAAAATATTTTAAAACAATTTAAACTTAGAGTCTACAGTTCATGGCTATTTGAAGAAACCCAATTATTGTAAACTGAGTACAGAGCCTCCTATCACTGGAAAAAACAGATTATTTTGAAGATTTATAGAGCCTTCTTTGTTAATAACTTTCCAAGTATGAAGATAAGGCTTACTTCCCCCATAAAACAGTTAACAAGATTGTGTGTTAATTGTGGTAATTTTGTACTTTCTTTACCTCAACAAATTGAAAATAATTTCAAGCTTTTGTTTAAGAAAAAACCAACAAAAATTAAAGCGTTAAAGGGAAATAAATCATAATAAAAATGCTTCCAACACGCATATAAATATCGGGTCCGCCATCTAACGTTTTTTGTTCAACTAGTGCTTATTTCGTGAATAGTAACACTTAGCTCATGTCTGATTTGACAGATAATTAGTTTTATCCTTCCGCTGAACGAATATGGTTGTGTATACGCTTGAACAACGCTGGGAAATATTGCGACATTACTTTGAAAATCATGGTAATGTTGCAGAATGTGTGCGAAAATTGCGTACGAATTTTGGAAGAACGAAACTGGCATCCTCATCGATAAACGAAAGCATGAAAAGCCAAAAACAGTACGTTTATCCGAGAATATTGCTTTTGTGGCAGAAAGTATGCGTGAAGCGCCATCAACATCAATTCACCGTCGTTCTCAACAATTGAACATTTGGGAGACATCATTGAGACGAATTTTGCATAAAGACCTTGGTATGACGCCATACAAAGTCCAATTGGTTCAGGAGTTGAAGCCAATTGACCATCTAATGCGTTTTCGCTTCGCTAGGTGGACCTGCGATCGACTTACAGAAGATGCCGATTTTGTCAAAAAAAATATCATCTTTTCATATGAAGCTCATTTTGATCTTGGCGGGTATGTAAACAAGCAAAATTGTAGCATTTGGGGCACAGAAAACCCGTACACATACATTGAAAAGCCGACGCACCCAAAACGAGTCACTGTTTGGTGCGGATTTTGGTCCAGAGGCATAATTGGGCCATTTTTCTTCGAAAATGAGCAAGTAGTGGCCGTTACAGTCAATGGCGATCGTTATCGGGCCATGTTGAACAAATTTTTGTTCACAAAAATTGAAGAGGAGGATATTGGAAACATTTGGTTTCAACAGGATGGCGCTACGTGCCACAAAGCCGAAGCTACACTCGATGTTTTGCGCCCTGTTTTTGAAGATCGCATTATCAGCCGCAGAGCTGATGTCGTTTGGCCACCGCGGGGCTGCGATTTGACACCGTTGGACTGTTATTTGTGGGGTGCCGTCAAAGATAAGTGTTACGCCGACAAGCCAGAGACAATTGACGCTTTAAAGGACAATATTCGTGAAGCCATTGGTGAAATACAGCTGCACCCAATCAATAATGTGCTTAAAAATTGGACCGATCGTGTAGGCTACTGCATGGCCAGCCAAGGCAGCAATTTCAATGAAATTATTTTCCATTATTAAACGGAAGGATTGTACTTTCAAATAAAAAAAGAAATTTGAGAAAATATTCAGTAGTTTTTTTTAAATCATTTAAAAAAAAAAGTTATTTGGCGGACCCTTTATAAATAAAACGGGGAAAACAAACGGAAATAGTTGGTTTTAAACATTTAAGCAATTATTTTTAATTTTTTTCATTCTTCTTCCTTTTCGTTTTTGTTTTGCAAAACATTCCAAGCATTTTCGTTTTCATTTAATTTGTTTGAAAGCGAATAGAATTTCTAGAGTTTCCGTTTAGCCAGCATGGCGTGGTAACTGCAACCAAATGAATTATAAATGAAGAGTCAAATGGCTAAGCAATAGATTGATTTGTTTGGGGCCAAAACCAATAGATTTCATAACAAAAAATAAAATAAAATGAAAACGAAGAAACAGCAAAAATACTTACATTTTATAATCGCCTGATATCAGTTTAATAATCACCGCAAACAGAATGAAAACGACACACGCCAAACTAATGAAACTGGCGCGGGCCAAACGGGAAACATTTTTGTAGAGACACAAAGGCACAACAATGCCAACGGTTACGAAAAATACCACACCCAAGCGAACGGCACCCATCGATGAGCCCCACGATGGTATGAGACGCACCAATACCTTGGACAGAGTATCGCCTACAACCACATTATAGGAAATCATTGCTGCAATTACATGAAATTAGAAAATTGGAATAAATTTTCAAACGAACATAGGAAATATAGAATAAAATACAACAACAACAACAACAAAATGAAATTGATTTGAATAAAATTGAATGAAATGAATGCATGAATGCATGAATGACTGAATGCTTTCAAAAATGGCAACGTTTAGAATGAATGAGTGAATGAATGAATAAATGCTGTTCGTTTTTCTCTTTGTTTAAATGCGTTGTTTTCCTTCTCTTTTTTGTTGTTGTTGTTGGCCAATTTGTATAATTTGTCTGTTGCTGGTAGTGTCTGCATTACATTCAATTGTAAGTGTGTGTGTATGTAACATGTTCGTATCAAATGATTTTAATTTCTGTGAAAACACATGCAACACCAACGTTTTTTCCCGTTTTTCTGGGTTTTTACCATTTCGTTCATACCTAAAAATGGATACATAAACTGCAGCCAGGACAACAGATAGTAACCGTATTTGCCATAGGCAGCCTCCATAATACCTGGATAACTGAAACGTCCGCATATATGACCACACTTGACCTAAAAATAAACGAAAAAAAACGTAAAACAAAAAGCAGAGAGAATGAATGAACAAAAGCTGGGCAAAAATGCAATTTTAATTTTCATGGTGTTGTTCGTGGTTCAATAGCATTTAAAAATAAATTTTTTTTAAACGAAAAAAAAAAATGAAAAACGCCATCTAACCTCAGTGTATACAATACTATACGAAGCATATAGAAAATATAACCACAATTTTATTTTTAAATTGGATTTATTAAATAATTTGAAATCAATAATTGTTAATTTGGTGGAGGTCATACACATAAATGATATTAGGTCATATAAAAAGTATACGTTTTTAATTTGAACTACAATTTATTGGTGCATTGGAAAAGTTTAATAACAATTTGACAATAAATAATTACCTTCTTCTCCTATTTACTTACTTAAATGCATCATTACAACCCTTTAGTCAGTATTACAACCTAGTTCCTCACACCACCTATAGGTTTGGTTAGGTTAGAGGACGTGTACTCGTCAATTAAGACAAGTACAGTACCCGAAGGTCAAATAGACCCATTCTACAACACCCTAGTTTCTTACGCCACTTATGTTGTGTGTGTTAATTTTATACATGAGTGGTGGGACCTACAGTTTTAAAGTCGACTCCGAACGACAGATTTTGGAGAAACTTTTCATGGTAATTTTATTTACTCTCTGAGAATTTTTGATGCTTGGCCTGGGGCTCGAACCCTGGCTTTACGTCCAATAAGCCAACACACTACCTACTAGACCACGGCGACTTCTCACACCACCTATATTATGAGGTATCTACAGTTTATTGTGGACTTTGAACGACAGATTTAAGTAACTTTTCATGGGAATTTCATTTACTGTCCGAGATTATGCCAGAAATCTGCTGAGTGGCAGTCGCCGTTTACATTCGACATACCTAGGCTATGTTTAGGACTCTCGTCTAATAACCCAACACACTACCTAGTACACTAATGCATCGTTTTCGTATACAAACCTGTGCCACTTTAACCAATACGTTTACCATTTTTGAGGTAAGCTCATAATAAATTCGGATACGGGTCTGACAGCACACCAAATCCATCCAAGGCTAGATAAAGGGCTCAAGGAAAGTCTGCTCAAATATCAAAGGAGCACGCCCAGCATAGTTGTCGGAGTTTTTACTGAACAATGCATTCTGGGTATTCATGCGAGACGCATTGGTTTTGGTCATATGGCCAATGGCTCCAGCGGAAGCTATATAGATGAAGAAAAGGAGAAAACTCATCTTCACCTTCTGGATGAACATGTCCAGCCTACATCTTTCCATTGAGCCTTTTAATCCTGATTAGTTTCTGCTAACTTCCATGAACATTGTGCTTATAGTGGAGATAACAACCAATTTTCAAAAGACTAAAAACCTTACTAATATGGTCAATCCCTGCGCGGCCGAAAATATCGTTTCTTTTAGAGAAAGTATGGCGTATAAGCCGAATTTGCCGATTCCTCGGTATTCTCAGCAATTGCACCTATCTTACAGTTCATTATGACGTACTTTACATTTTAATTTGCACCTTCATCCATGTAGTGTCCAACTAAAGCAATGATAAAAACCGGCTGTCGGTTATGATTTTTCAAGTAAAATTTTCCCCAGCGATGAAGCTTCTATTCCTCCTCCATTGTTACGACTGCAAGCAAAATTGTCGCAATAGGACTCGAAAAACCCAGAAGTGACTGGGAAAAATTGCATCTGGAAAGCGTGAGTGGTCTGTAGTGAAAGATCTATAGTGAGTGGTCTGTAGTAAGTGGTCTGTAGAGAGTGGTCTGCAGTGAGTGGTCTGCTGTGAGTGGTCTGTAGTGAGTGGTCTGTGGTGAGTGGTCTGCAGTGAGTGGCCTGCAGTGAGTGGTCTGTAATGAGTGGTCTGTGGTGAGTGGTCTGTAATGAGTGGACTGTAGTGAGTGGTCTGCACGGAGTGGTCTGTAGTGAGTGGCCTCTAGTGTATTGTCTAAAGTAAGTGGTCTGTAGTGAGTGGCCTGTAGTAAGTGGTTTATAGTGAGTGGTTTGTAGTGAGTGGTCTGTAGTGAGGTCTATAGTAAAAGGTCTGTAGTGAGTGGTCTGTAGTGAGTGGTTTGTAGTGAGTGGCCTGTTGTGTGAGGTCTATAGTGAAAGGTCTGTAGAGAGTCGTCTGTAGTGAGTGGTCTGTAGTGAGTGGTCTGTAATGAGTGGTCTGTAGTGAGTTGTCTGTAATGAGTGGTCTGTAGTGAGTCATCTGTAGTGAGTCATTATTGACCGTATTTTTGGGAAAATGGCTCTAAAAGAACTGTTACCGTCAATTCAGAACATTATGGCCGTATGAATATGATCGAAAACTACTGCTGTATCCAATCTAGAGGCAAGCACTTAAACGGCACTGAGTTGCGTTCATAATGGCAAGGTTCGAGCATTATTATGAAAGACAAGTCTCAAGTTTTAAGTTCATAGACTTGCTGGCGACTGGGTCATCGCTGGACTGAATGTATTCTCCCTCCATGTAATATTCGATAACACGAGTGTGGTGTGATACGGCAGAGACTGAAGATTAAATTTCCTACGCAATTCGATATTCCACCTACGTATAGTATTTGGCGTAAATAACAGCCCTTGTCTAAGAGGAACCAAAATGAGAAGACCGGGGCCTTCACGTAAAAAGTGTTTGTCTAACATCGTTTATCACTGTCTAGCATAACAAGAAATGAATAAGTCCACTCCCAATGTATTATTCCATTACGAAATTAGAATCGTCTTGTCTTCTTCGTCCTTTAGGAATAACACAGTGGATTCAAAATTATATGCTTGGATTTGAGTAGCTAGGGCTACTAGCCACTTCCTATTCTCTACTTTGCTTTCACTATCTGCCTTGCATTCTTCCAATGAATTAAATCACAAACAACGTAAAAATTTAATATGAAACTGACAGGCAATGTCTTATAAGAATATCAAAGAAATAGTTTTTCCCAAATCCTACTTAAGGAACTTGTTCTCATAATATCCTGCCACATTTTAAATTGCATTTTAATAGCAAAAACTATTTAAAATTGCATTTTCCCCCCTTCTTGTTTTGTTTTGAAATTTAGTTTTTCCTGTTGTTGCTGTGCACTTCCTTTAAAAAGAAAAGAAGAAAAAACGACAACAAGTTCGTGCTTTTCATATCAATGGCATGGCATCACCAGTGATAGAAAACTCCAATCTTTGTAAGTTTTCCACAACGTCTACAATGGCTACTACAGCAACTACTACAACTACTACCACTACTACTACTACTGCTAGCACTTAGCTCAGCCACTCAAGAATGAAACGACATGAGAGAAGTAAAGCAACGCAAGGCAAAGCATACAAAACAACATCACTTGCAAAGGACGAATATACTCCTCATCCTCCTACAGTATCATCACTGTTAGTAACATCATCATGATCGTCATCATGATGGTCATCATCAACAGCATCATTGCCATTGCCAGTAACAATATTTTTGTAATTTCCTTTACAAAAAAAAAAAAAAGAAATTAAAAGAAAAAAAAAAGAAATGAAAACTGAAAACGGAAAAACCGACAAAAAAAAATAGACGAGAGAAATAAATAAAAACTTTAATTTTCCTAAAACGTCAAAACCAAACACAATATTTTCCGTTTGTTTTCAGAAAAACAACATGAGAAAATTAAAAAAAAGAGGAACAACAATTGCAACAACGCAACAACAGCAAAAGTTAAAGGAAAAATATTAAAAAGAAGGAAAAAAACTGAATTTCACAAGTATTTCCTTTAACATTTTATTACTGTTGCTTTTTCTGTTGCTGTTGTTATTTTTTTTTTTATTAATAAATTTACTAAAGGGTCCGCCAAATAACTTTTTTTTGGACTATTATTTGTGGGGTGCCATCAAAGATAAGTGTTACTACGCCGACAAGCCAGAGACAATTGACGCTTTAAAAGACAATATTCGTGAAGCAATTGATGAAATACAGCTGCACACAATCGATAATGTGCTTAAAAATTGGACCGATCGTGTGAGCTACTGCATGGCCAGCCGAAGCAGTCATTTGAAGGAATTTATTTTTCATTATTAACCGGAAGGAATGTACTTTCAAATAAAAAAAGAAATTTGAGAAAATATTCTGTAGTCTTTTTTTAACATTTAAAAAAAATAAGTTATTTGGCAGACTCTTTATAAAATATGTGTGTGGGATCAAGCGAAATAACCGCACTTCACTTAAGTGAAAGTTATGTTCACATACTTCCAGGATTGAGACTTAGGACTAAAACGCTTATCTCCAAAATGGTGCCAATGTGATCCTGTAATAGGCACATGACGCCATTATATATTTTATGTTGATACCGTTAAACTTATTTTAAGTTGAACTTTCAGAATGACGTTCAAAGTCCTTTTCTCTCCAGCTTCCAATATTATTCACTCTGCTTTCGATGCCAATATATATTTAATAATATATTTGTCCATTAGATTCCATTAAATTGAGACTAAAAAGACTAGATTAGGTTAGGCTTTGTTACGGATTCTTATAAGGAATAAGATCCCACCTAGAAGTCGCCGTAGTCTAGTAGGTAGTGTGTTGGCTTATTAAACGTAAAAGCCAGGGTTCGAGTCCCAGGCTAGACATCAAGACAAAATACAAAAAGTATTTTTTCGGCGACTTCCTCTCAGATTTCTGGCAAAAACTCTGAGATTTGAAATAAAATTGACATGAAAAAGTTTCTAAAAATCTGTCGTTCGGAGTCGACTTTAAACTATAGGTCCCACCACTCATGTATAAAAGATTAACACACACAACATAAGTGGTGTGAGAAACTAGGACGTTGTACAATGGGTCAATTCGACCTCCGGGTACAGTACTTGTCTTAATTGACAAGTACACGTCCTCTAACCTAGACCTAATAATAGGCTCATTGTGATACTATAATTTTTATATAACCCGTGGGTCAAACATTCATTTTAGAAAACTAACCCAACGCCATAATAAATCTTGCCATTGCAGTAATCCTTGTTTTGGAGATTTCAGTCAAGGATGACAGAAAATTCAAGGTTAAGAGCCTCAGTCTCTTCAGGGCAGACCACTTTGATTGACACTTTTTTTGAGCCTAAAGCGGTTATTACACTAGCGAACTTCGTCTGCAAACATGGCCTGATGGCAAACCATTCACCTCGTGTAATACAGCAAAATTCGTTTTCGCAAACTTGACCTAGTGACTATCAAAAAGTTTTGATATTTAGCTGAAAGAAACACTCTCCCATCAGGTCGTGTTTTCAGGCGAAGTTTATAGGAGAAAAGAAAGAGGTGGTAGAGTACGACAATTTTTTAATGACCAGTTTATCGTCTTTTTTTAATTGCTTTTTAGTAATAATTCTCACTTTCTTTTTTGTATTGTACCACATGTAATGTCAGACAAGCAATTATACAATCGCAAACATCCAGAGTCTCCTATGTCCTATTAGTCGTCCCAAATTAGGTGTTGGTCGTCAATAAACCACTTAAATATTGGAATATCGTTTGATTAATAGGGAGGGAATAGGGTCAATTAGGTGGTCCTTTCAAAAGCTTAAATTACATACATGCATACATTGCTCATTACAACCCTTCAGTCAGGAGTAAGACCTAGCTTTTCACATCACTTATGCTGTGTGTGTTAATTATATACATAAATGGCGGGATCTACAGTTAATAGTCGACTCTGAAAGACAGATTTTTGAGAAACTTTTCATGGAAATTTTATTTGCTCTGAGATTTTTTGCCAGTAATCTGCTGAGAGGAAGTCGCCTCAGAAATATTTTTTTCATATTTCTGTTTTATTGGAGATGTCTGACCCGGGGGTTAGAATCGAGGCCTCACGTCTAGACTAAGGCTAATAAACCATCAACATGTTGGAATTTCGAGGGATGTTAATAGGAATAGGGGAATAGGACCAACTATGTGGTGAAATCAGAAATAACACTTTCGTATCTTTTTCGGTATTCAATAGCACTAAGGTAACGCATGCCTAAGACAAGTAATTAGGTTAGGTCGGAGTGGTAGCTCTGATATCAAAAAGTCCACTCGAACACGCTTAGCGGCCCGTTGTGATGCCACGGGCGAGAGTAACTTAACAACAAGTAACAAGTAATTAAATTTTCTCTATTAAAAATTCCTTGGGATTCAATTTCTTTTCTTTTATTTTCAAATTTAAATTTTTATTTCCACCGCAGATAATTTATTAAATGACAATGCAAGTGTACAGCAGTGTTACTAAAGCCTTTAAAATCCTCCTACTTACTCGTATATACTCTATATTCAGTATGCAATTGCCATTTTTAGGACATGACAAGCGTTTTTACGTGTAGTATGTCATCATAAATGATCCAACAATAACAAGTTTAGCTAAATTGACCCAAATTACTGGCATTTCATTTTAATACTCAATTTTGGATTTGCTTCGGATTCAAGGAAACCACACACACTCTGTCTCAGTCTCTGTCACTGTTTGAGAAAAGTCTGCTGGAATGTTTACATTACCCAAACCATATAAAGTTTAAACGACCCCCTACCGAACCATGGCTCCATGAAAAAATACGCTGTGAACACAAAAAAAAAAACGAAAGAAATGGGAAAATATGCTAAACAGACGGAAACCATCGTCATCGTTGTAGTCATCATCATGGGCATTATCATTGCAATTTAAATATAGGTTTTCAAAAACATTTTTCCTTATTTTTTTTCCTATTTTCTGTTCTGCTTTTAGCCAAGGATTTTTCAATCCTTTCTTTACTGACACACAAATTGGGGGGTAAGCTGTGGAGGAAGAGGTAGAGATGTGCTACACTTTCACTATTACTTACCATTAGTATGAGGGAATAGTCCGTTATGTAGGCAACAAGTATAAGCAATAGAAGACCAAGGCCAAAGCCAGCACGATGAAACGCATATGGAATGCCAATAACACCGCTACCCACAATCGAATTGATGTAGTTAAACGAAGCCTGTGGCAATGATGACAGCGTTTCGCTTAATGTCGCATCCAGAGGCATTTGTTGTGGGTGCCCAGTGCCACCACCACCACCACCGCCGCTTGTGCCTTCCCTTAGACCGTCATGATGATTATATTGCTGACTGGACGGCTGTTGCTGTTGTTCAAGTTGTTGTTGACTGCTATAGTATTCATGCTGTTGCAGCGACTGTTGTTGGTCATTCTGAAAAGATGATAAAAGAAGAAGAAAATCATACTTAGTGTTGCTCATTGCTTACAGTAGACAGGGGTAAATATTGTGACAATATTTGCTTTAGCTTTGGCGCTGTTAAATAATAATGAAAATAATGAGTGTCTCGTATATATTGAGTAATAGTATCGCATTGCATCCTTACGTTACGTATCGTTTAGCATTGCATCACAGCGCATCTTTAGTGTCCATGCTCTAAAGAGTATAGTCTGTCTGTCTGTCTGTCTATCTGTCTCTCTATCCAGCTATCTCTTGTACTTATAGTCACAACAACAACAACTACCAGCAAGAGTTAAGTGTAATTTATGGCTTATTTGAGTACATTTAACAGCACTTGTACGATGGCATTCATGCAAAAACGATTCCAACATTATCACCCTATCATACTATGGCGCTGCTATTAAAGGTTTAATAAAACGAACACACACACACATAAACTGCACATTAAATGCGCTTTTAAAGACTTACGACGAATTTAATAACTCTTGTGATTTAATAGCAGATTAATGCAGAAGATGAGAATAAATGCGAATGGATTTCTAACCAATAAATACACGATGATTTTTTTAAAATACTACGTAAGAGAAGGCAATAAAAAAATATTTTGATTTCCTAACCCATAAGCATAGTTTTATAGGGTAACACGGAACAGAATTTTAAACGCAACTGAATTGCATTCTTATTTGATGGGCCTGGCATACTTAAGAGCTTGACTTTGTTGTGCCTTTAAATAACATCAGCTGTTTAAATAAGGCTTAGACTTGAGAATTGAGAATTCGTGGCTATTTGTCTACACTGATGAAGCACTATGTTAGCTAGTGTTGTTAATACCACTACAATTAGTAGTGGATTCCGGCAGCAGACATTATTTCAATCTGAATGGTACATGCCATAGCAATAAACATTAAATATTCCGAAGAATTTTGCATGACCACAGCTTCTATATTTCCACATTCTGGAGGCGCTTTTGTGGCAATCACTCTCTCAAGCGTCTTAAGTAGAAATAAGATTAGACCTTGGACCTATAAAGTCTTTTTCAAGCTCTTCCTATCGACAGAAAATATCAGAGAATTCTGTAGTATTTAGTTCACTTGTAGTACTCAGTTCCCAAGTTCTAACAAGTTCAACAGCGTACACAAGGGATGATCCCGTAGTACCAACATCGTTAACAATATCATGCCCGAATGTCTTGTGATGCATTTCAGTTCGCCCATGTTGAACGAACTGTAGTTGAGAAAATTCTTTAATTTTTCGACTTAACTCCAAAGGAGTGCACTAATTGACTCAATGTAGACTCAACGTAGATATCGATAACATAAGTTTCGAGACTCAGATACCTAATATACCACAAGGCTTTATTCATAAACATATACCGGCAAAACAGTGCACTCATTGGGTAATCTAAGAAAAACCGAAAGGTCAAGTTCATCAGTACCCGACCCTATAATTCTTTAGTCAGGATTACGACCTACTTTCTCACACCACTTACGTTGTGTGTGTTAATTTCATACATGAGTGGGGGGGACCTACAGTTTAAAGTCGATGCCGAACGACAGATTTTTTTTTTTTGAGAAACTTTTCATGGCAATTTTATTTACTCTCAGAGTTGTTGCCAGAAATCTGCTGAGAGGAAGTCGCCAAAGAAATACTTTTTGTATTTTGTTTTGATGTCTGGCTTGGGGCTCGAGCCCTGTCTTTACGTCTAATAAGCTAACACACTACCTACTAGACTACGGCGACTCTTGCTATCTTGTAATTTAAATACAACAAAGTGTCAGTGAGATATCATCGTTTGAAGGCCCTATTGATAACATTATCTGCAGAAGGTAACATCGCTCAAATATCCGCCCTTGCTTCTCTAGGTGGAGCGCATCCGAAATGTTGAATTTTCAAAATTTATGGCACATAAATCAGACTAAATTTGACCGTTGACATGGATTATGTTGGCTTTGAGGACAGCTATAGTTTGTGGCTTATTCGAATACACCTGCAACTTAAGAAAACACTCTCACAGAAAAAAATTCCAACGGGGTGAAATCTTACAAACACGGTGGCCAATTTAAATCAATTTTACGTATGGTGACTATATCCTTAAATTACTGGCACAGAATATCCAATGTGGCATGAGTTGTGTGGCATGTAGCGCCGTTCTATTGAAACCACATGTCGTTAAGACCAAACGAAGTTGATAATCATCGACCCATAATGCTCGCTGTTAACAGTGACGGCCTGACTCATTATGTTCTCAAAAAAATATGTTCAGATGATGCCGCCAGCCCAAAATCCATATCAAACAGTAACTTTTTCGGGATTTATTGGTCAGTCTTGGATACCATGTGGACTGGCATCGTCCCAAATTCGATAATTTAGTGAGTTGGGTACGTACCATTCCTTTAAAAATGTTCCTTATCGCTGAATATGATTTTTTGATAAAATTTAGGGTCATTTGCCAACTGTTCCAAAACATATTTAGAGAACACATGTTATTGTCTGTGGTTGTATACCTTCAGTTCCTAAGCCAGTTGAAAATTTTTTATACCAATGTGGACCCTCGTAACGATGCAAAATTTGTTATGGTCTGTCACTTTTGCAAATTCAGAAGACATTGGTATCAGAGAAACTAATTTTTTTCAGGCGGTACTTCAATCCGTAAACGTTCATGTATACATATGTACATAATTGGTCATTACAACGCTGGTCAGAGTTACAACCTAGTTTCTTACACCACTTATGTTATGTGTGTTAAGTTTATGAACGAGGGACCTACAGTTTAAAGTCGATTTCAAACGACAGATTTTTGGAGAAACTTTTCATGGCAATGCAGTAGGATTATGGCGATCAAGCTTGCGTTACTTTGCCTAAAACATAATTTTTGATAAAACAACCATTTTGATAAAACAATTTTATTATTTACATGTGCTGTTGTATGCCGCAACCATTCATGGTGATTTGTCAGAAAAATACTGAATAAATGAATACTAATTTGACAGATACGGCTTCAACAAGATGGCCGTTATCAAGTGTCAAGGTTTTGTTTTGATCCCTGTTGGAAAATCCGATACACCTAAGGCATAGAACATTCTATTGTTAAAATGTTAAGGATTTTGTGTTGATCTCAAGAATTTATTTCTTCATTTAAATATCAAAAATTTTGATGGAAAGAAAGAAATTTCTTTTAAGAATAGAAAATATTTTCTTTCAAATACAATTTCATAAATAATTGAATTAATTTTGAAAATATTTTTTTTTTTGCAACTTTTAAGAACTTTTTCACCCCGACAATGAAAACTTTCAAGCAAAACAAAAATTGAGCCTAGAAGAAGAAGAAGAAATAGAAGAAGAAGGAAAGAAAAAGAAATTCTTTTCGTAATAAAGTATCTGCTGGTCGGTAATAAATATTTTAATTTTTTTCTACCTTCAATAAATTTTCCTTCTGCTGCTGCTGCTGCTGTTGCTTTTTAGAAACTCAGCCTTTGGGTATGAAACTGTTAAGCATGAGTTTAAGTATCTTTCCGGCCGTCCGTCTGTTACGAATTTAACCTATTTACGTGCTCATACAATAACAGTACGGTACCGTATTCATTGTACAGTATAAATAATTGAATTTTCCTCGTTTTTCTCTACTTTCTTATACGTTTTGTTCACGTTTTTTTTTTTCTTTAATTAATTAAGCACTTGTACTACTCCAGGAGAGAAAAGTTTCTTGTCAAGTCTTAATGTTTTTTTTTTTAGAAACTTTTCCTCTTTTTTATTATTATTTTTCCCCTCTTGTTTTTTTTTTTTGCTGTGAATATGCTTTGTTGTTGTGGGTAAAAATTGGTATTTTAACACTTTTTTAACTACAAGAACTCGTAACTTTTTATTTCTTTTTTCTGTTTTTTTCTGTTTTTTGAATTTGAAAAAACAAAAACATGAACCCATCCTAGGAAGCCAGTGGTAAAAACAGAAAAATTATTTATTTTCAGATAAAAATGGAAAGTTTTTATTAAAAAAAAAAACAACAAGAAAGAATACGAATAAAATTGTTTTAATGAATTTATGGGTTAAAAACCCAAGACGTGGGATACGTGTTCGTTCGAAAATTTGTGAATACACTTAGTAAACTTGACTTATTAAATGGCATTTTAGTGTATTAAAAATGAAACTAAATTTTTCGAAATAATTGAATTGAATAGTAGACAGCAAACATTTCATGTCTACCTGTCATAATTTCAATTTATTTATCTGGTTATGATAGTAGAAAACAAAGTTATTTTTATTGTCTAAAGAGTAGGAAAAATATTTCAAAATGCGAGTGAATTTCCAACAGTGTTGATCCGAACATTCCTAGTTGATAATCTTGTTGCAGCTGCATTTGGCAAATTAGTTGTCATTTATTCGGTCTTTTTGCCAAATACAGCATTCAACGGCATATGCAAATAATAAAATTGTTTTATTAAAATGGGTAAACTCTTCGAGTAAGGAACTGCACACTTCGCTGATTTTACAATCGCCACAACCCTACTAGCGAAGGCACTATTCTCAATGTGATGGAGAAATTCGAATTCCCTAATTCAGTAAGCGATCGAACAACATCTGTAAATTGAAGAATCTCAAGATTTGCTAAAAATATCGAGGCTGTTTGTGAGAATATGTAGGAGAATTCAAAGCAATCGATTTCGCTTCGCTTACCAAAACTCGTTTTTTCACAGACCTCAACTTTGCAAATATTGCTTCGTGACTTTGGTCTATATCCGTACAAAATTCAATTGACTTAGGAACTGAAGGCATGCAACCACAGACAATAACATGTGTTCTCTAAATAAGCTCTGGAGCAGTTGGCAAATGACCCTAAATTTTATCAAAAAATCATATTCAGCGATAAGGCCCATTTTTAAAGGAATGGTACGTACCCAACACACTAATTTATTGAATTTGGGACAATGCCAGTTCACATGGTATCCAGGACTGACCAATACATCCCGAAAAAGTTACTGTTTGAAGGGGATTTTGGGCTTACGGCGTCATCTGTACATACTTCTTTAAGAAGATAGTTTGCCAGGCCATCACCGTTAACAGCGAGCATTATAGGTCGATGATTATAAACTTCGTTTGGTTTAAACGACATGTGATTTCAAGGGAACGTACAGTACCCGGACGTCAAGTTGACCCATTGTACAAACGTCCTTAAGGAGAGAGCATAATAGAGGGGATAGGAAAAAGGAGAGGAAGTATGAAAGGGAGAAAGTGCCACATAAATCATGCCACATTGAATATTCTGTACAAGCGATTTGAGGACATGGTCATAGAACGTGGATGTGAGATGCATTGGCCATCGAGTGTGAGAGAGTTTTTAAAGTCAGTTGTAGGTGTATGGGAATAAACCACAAACCATAGGGGTATTTAAAACCAACATAATCCATGTCACCGGTCAAATACAGCCTGATTTACAAGCCAGAGTAATGGAAATTCGTATGCAATCCACCCAGAAGAGCCTTGGCAAAATGTTTTTTTAAGACGCAGGTGTATGCAAATAAACCCCAAACACAAGCGGTACTCAAAACCAACATAATCCATAGCACCGATCAAATCCAGCCTAATTTGTGAGGCATATTCATAGAAAATTTTACATTTGTGTAGCTCTCCACCCAGAGAAACCGTGGGAACATGAAAACGATGTTATATTCCACACATATTGGCATCAATAGGTCTGTCAAACGAATAAGGAATTTCAGAATTTTACATGCACCTTGTTTTATTTAAATTTAAAGAAAGGAAGTGCTTAATAAAAGACCCGATATAAGATGGAAATGCATGTTTAACTAAAATCTAAAAATGCGGGATTCACAACATCAGGTATTTTGAGTGCTGTGGGTTTCTTAAGATGGATTTAGGATATGTTGCAAGCAAGTGACATTCATTATCTGTAAAACCCAAGGGGCCGGATTTGTATGGACTCTACATAAATGGATTAAATTTTCCAATTTTCCAGTGCAAATGATTGTTTGTCCCTCAGGAGAGGGAGGGGTCTATTCATATTGAAGTAACAAACTATGTTGAACGTTTTTGGCATTGTCCCATGTCACGAATCATTTTTATTTTTTAAGTGAAAAATTTGAATTCATTTTGAGATCATACATGTGTCCATTTATGGTGAAATAGCAAACCGTGTCCAACATTTTTGGCATTGTCCCATGTCACGAATTTTTTTTTAAGTGAAAAATGTGAAGTCTTTTTGATATCAATCATGCGGCCATTTATGGTGAAGTAGCAAACCGTGTCCAACATTTTTGACATTGCCCCATGTCACGAATTAATTTTTTTTTTTGTTGTAGTGAAAAATGTGAAGACGTTAAAATATTAAACAGATCAACTATTTCAAATGCTTTAAACATGAAATTAAAATTTTCTCGAAAACCAAACTACACATTTAAACCACGGCGACGAAGCTGTATGGAACTAAATCTGCTATTCCAAACAAAAAAAAAAAAGAACTTTAGTTTGTTTAACATGTTTATGTATGTAATTTATTCTACTCTCCTGTATTTAATTTATTTGGGTTTTTTGGTGTTGTTTTTTTGATGACATATTCAACATATTAAATTTCGTTTGTTTGTATTCATTTAATGCCAAAGGTCACCACCTCCCATATAAATAAAAATCACTCATGCTTTCAATGTGTCGGACATTTGAAAGAAGAATGATTGGCTGAATGCATGAATCATGCATTCCATGTTGCTGGCTGGCCGCACACAAAAGTGTAACGGCCATAGCATATTACACCCCAAACCGAGAGCGAAAACGAAAGCTTATAAGGTTTTCAAAAGAATCAACGACTGTGTCGTCCACTATTAAAGTCGAGAGAAAAAAATATGTTTTTTTAAATGAAATATTTCTCAGCACAAATGTTTTCATACGTTATTATATAATCCTTAATATAGTTTTCCTATTAAAAAATACCATTAAATGGATTGAAAGCTAATGTTGGCAGATGAACGTGAAAACGGGAGAGCAATAAAATGGGAAAAAGTGTTGCACAAACACAACGCAGTGTGGAGAGCATATTAAAAAGGAAGTCAATTTCATTTTACACTCATGCACACATAAATATTATTTTATAATATTTTTTCATGTTATTTTATTAAAAACATAAAAACAAATTGTATATATATAAGGGAAGGTTAGCTAACGAACAACTATGCAGCAACTTGTCTTCTTTGGAAATTGTTTACAAAACTTTAAAACTTTTCAACGTTCAATAGAGAAATGTTTATGCGTTGCACGTTTTTAATTAATTGTATGCAGGTAAAAAAATATGCTTCACACACAGAAGGTATCCTTACATTCCCTTACTTTTAGCATTACAATCTCTAATGGTTGGCTTTTATTGCAAGTAAAACGGATGATAAATTTTTATTATTAAAAAAAAAGAACATGAATCTGTAATAAAATAAATATTTTTATAGTCTACAAGTTAATTACCATGACATAAATAAAGTTATTTTACACTATGCAACACAGGAAACAAATTGTTGCATATTCAGTTAAGTTTTTTTATGAGTAACACATTGAACTTCCTTTCTGGATCTTTACTGCCTTAAATCAACTTAAAAATAAAGGATTTGCAACAGATAGCATATATTGAGTATGTGGTTTGTGTCTCTGATAAAATGCCATTTACTCTCATAAAGGATTTTCTTGCTTAAATAGTGGGGAATTTTTGCATTACAGCCACAATTCACTCACTCGATAATTTAGTTCGTTACAGTTCAAGATGCAACAGATTGTTGGCTCAGTTTAAAATCCTGAGTTTTAACTCATCATACAAACTCCGCCAAGATTTGCCAAATAATTTCTAAGCTTCTGAGCTGAGGCATTCCATCTTGAACATAATTTTCATATTTACATACATACATACATACATACATACATACATACATACATACATACATACATACATACATACATACATACATACATGCATACATACATACATACATACATACATACATACATACATACATACATACATACATACATACATACATGCATACATACATACATACAGACATGCATACATACATACATACAGACATACAGACATACAGACATACAGACATACAGACATACAGACATACAGACATACAGACATACAGACATACAGACATACAGACATACATACATACATACATACATACATAGTTGGTCATTACAACCCTACAGTCCGGATTACGACCTAGTTTCTCACACCATTTATGTTGAGTGTGTTAATTTTATACATGAGAGTTGGGGCCTATACTTTAAAGTCGACTCCGAACAATAGATTTTTGAGAAACTTTTTATGGCAGTTTTATTAACTCTCCGGGACTGAAATCTGCTAAGAGGAAGTCGCCTAAGAAATATTTTTTCATATTTCGTTTCGTAGGAGATGTCGAACCTGGGGTTTGAAAAATGGCCTTACGTCTAATAGGCCAACACACTACCTATTAGACTACGGCGACTTTACGCGCTTTCTATCTTTAAATTTAAACCAAATAAAGTGTTCGTGAACTATGTGTGGAACATAAAATCATTCAAATGTCCACCATAACTTCTATGGATGGAGCGCATTCAAAGTCTCCAATTTGTCATAACTCTGGTGCACGAACCAAGCTGAATTTGATGGATGGCATGGGCTATATTTGGTTTGAGGACCACTGTGGTTCGTAGCATATTCGCATACAGCTGCCACTAAAGAAAATCCCACACTAAAAAGTTTAACGTGGTCAAATCGGACGATCATGCCTTTAAATCGCTCGTGTAGAAAAATAGTATAAGCTATGTGCCACGTAATGGCGTCCTATTGAAACTAAATCATGCAATTCAGATCAAAAGAAGTTGGTTATGGCCGACCTATAGCGCTTGTCATTGACAATGGTGGGTGGCCTGTCCAACATCTTTTTATTAAAAATATGAAATCCCGAAATCCACATCAAACAGAGATGCATTGGACACTCTTGGATGTTATATGGTTTTGTATTGTCTCAAATTCGACAATTTTGTTTCTTCACGTACCCATTTATCCAGAAATGGAAGGCCAGTTATGGGCACTTCAAGAGCTATCTAAAATTGAATGTGTAATCGCCTTCAAAAAATAGTTTTCTTTGGGTCATATAGTGTTCTACCTACTAGACTATGGCGACTTCTATTTACATATACAATTTACAAATTAAGTTAACGGCCGCTTTGACATGGCATTGACAATCTTTCTATTAAGAACATAAGATTGCCTTACAAGGTACCGAAAACTGTGAGAATTGTGGTCCACATCTTTTTCTAATTAGTCTTTTGAGTCAGAGTACTAGGGCGACCATAAGAAATAGAAAACGTCCATAATCTGGCAATCGTCTACGACAACATAAAAACTAGGTCATTAAAAACTTGTAATACAAGATGTATCAGCATTAATTAGAATCTTGGGATCTCTATTTGACTTTGTGGTTCAAATGAATGAAGGTCCTATCATTACAATGATTTAATTAAGATAAGGGTCCTGGCTTCTCACGTCATATTGTGTGAGTTAAATTTATTCATGAGTGGTGCAACCTAGAGTTTAATGTCCAGTCCGAACAACTGATTTGAAAACTTTTTTTAATTTATTTTTTCCTAGTCGCTAGTACTGAAATCTATGTAGTCCAGTATTAGATTATTAGCTGAGAGCCAGTGGTTCAACTCCTGGCTTAGACATTTCAAGCAAAAACGAAATATGAAAAAAGATAATTCTTTCAGCGTCTCTCTTTCTCAGCAGTCTTCTGGCAAAAACTCTGAGAGTAACATTAAATAATCATGAACATTTTTTCTAAAACCTGTCGTTCCTAGTCGACATTAATGTTTAACCACTCATACGTAAAATTAACATACAGAACATGGGTGGTGTGAAGAGCTAGGTTGTAAGCCTCACTAAAAGTATTTTAATGATCAATTAGGCAATTATAGTCCAAGAAATAAATTTTTTTGAAGATGCTAAGGCTCTGATTTGAATTCTAAAGTGACAACACGCTTCTCGCTACAGTTACTACACACTACAGCGGTCACCTCCTCTTCAGGAGAGTTCCATCAACAATATGGACTAAAAAGTAACAGTTTTTGAAATACTAAAACAGGCCGTAGAGCATTCTAAATTCTGTTGATAGTAATATAAAGCAACAGATCCTCGCCTTTGATTATGAAAGAATATTGGCTGGTTTGCATCCGACATATTAGGCTTTATAAGGTAAATATGGAACCAATTATAGGGTATGGGAATATATATGAGTGAATATAAAGCGAAAGCATTCGGTTATAATTAATTGACAATAGAATTTTAGGTCCTGAGTTCAAATTACAATAACTTTCACCCACTTTCTGAAGTATAATTAAAAAAAATTTTAAACTCTTTAGTCCCACTGTACACGCCCTAATAATGCTGCAATAAATCTCTCATTTTGTACAAATTGTCACTTAAATTTAATTGAAACAATTATAATAAGAAAAACCATGCACACACACACTTTGTTAACATAACCAAGACCAACTCATTATTGAAATTGTTATTACGAGTACATTTTAGCCAGAAATTATTTTTGTTTATGGTACAGCAACAACAACAAAAACATTAATTTGGCTTGAAAAAAAAAATTTCTTTTCTTTTCTGTGTATGTCTACACAATTGCTAGAAATCTGTTAAAGCAATAAACAAGCATACACACCACCCCCTCTATTCATTTGACTCAATTATTCTTTCATTCAACCATTCATTCATTCATCCATTCATTCATTCATTCATGCATTCGTTTACTCGTTCGTTCATTCATTCATTCATTCATTCACTTGTTCATTTTCACTGTGAATTTGAATATTTTGAATTAATGTCAACACCTTCAAATCGCTGGGGATACGAACAAAGGCGTGGGGGAGGTCAGGTATGGGTAAACGTTTATACAACTTGTGTCTCGTCGCCATCATTTAAAATGTCAGTCAGTGTCACAACCCAAACCAACCGTTCTAAAACCAACCAAACCAAGCCATGCCATGCCAAACCAAACCAAACCAAGCCAAACTCAATATTAAACAAAACATGTCTTCTGCCATTGTGTTTGTGCTTGTGTTTGTAATTGTGAATGTATTTTCATATAAAATGTGCCTGTATTTAAGCATATCCTGTGTCTATGCATGTACGGCTGCATGGGTGTGTGTATTTCTATACCGCAATGTCAATGCTGTTGACATTAAAACTAAAAAAAAAAAAAATAAAACAAAAACAAAAAGAAGAAGAAGAAGACGAAGAGAAAAGGCTGTGCTTTAAAAATGTCATATTAAACCAACCAGCCATAATGAGTTTTACGCTAAAATATGAAAATTTTATTAAAAAAAAAACCTTTCAGAAAATGAGCAGCAGAGGTTATTTAAAACGAGCTCAGATTAAATGTTTGCAAAAGTGATTTGAGTGGAAGGAAATTAAAATTTTTGCAGGAGTTCGTCTTTTAATGTTAAGCTGAAACAGCTTAAAGTCGATATAACACTTAGCGCAGCTACAACTAACACTGGTTCTAGTCCAAACTAAATGATCAAACTGTCCAGGAAGGAAAATTTCTTTGAGGAATGATTTGTTGTAGTCTCCTCCCATCTACATAGAGTTCCCCTACAAAATCTTACTCAATATTGTTGCTCTAATGAGCCTCAAGCCGCTTTTCGATAACAATAACAATAACTGCTTGTCTATTAAGTGATAAGTAGTTCTCATGCCCCTGGTTTCCTTCTTAAGTGAACTGATACTATACGGGTTCGAGTAATTTTTCGTTTTCCTCATCACAAAATCTACAAATTTGTTTTGATAACTAAGGCAGTTATCTACCCTCAGGCTATTTTTCGGTAGACTAATGCATGGTAGTCGCCTTAGTCTAGTAGGTAGTGTGTTAGCTTATTGGACGTGAGGCCACGGGTCAAACCCCCGCTCAGTCATCTCCAACTAAAACGAAATATGAAAAACATTTCTGCGGCGACTACCCCTCAGCATTTCTGGCAAAAACTCTGAGAGTGAAATAAAATTGCCATGAAAAGTTTCTCAAAAATCTGTCGTTCGCAATCGACTTTAAATTGTAGGTCTCGCCACTTATGTATAAAAATTAAGAAACCCAACATAATTGGTGTGAGAAACTAGGTTTAATCCTGAGTAAAGAGTTGTAATGACCAATTACGTATGTATTTATGTAAAGCAAGATAGAAATTCCCTTCGTTCCTTCCTATAACTACTTAGCAAAAGTTTAGACTGTCTTTAACGCGTCTGATTTAAGAAGTCTGCGCCCTTGTCTGTCGTTTTCAAACTCCTCTTCCTACTCCAGAGAAATGTTGTGAAAGCGACTTTCCTAGCAACAGCATTTGCCTACTTATTGCTCTGAGTTCCCATAAGATCTGGGGGATGACGCTATTTCCCCTGCCTAGCTGATTTGATTTCCCCCTCAAGTGAAACTCATAGAAGCAAAGTTCACAAACGACATACTGACCATCAGATCGTATGGCTATGGTCTGTCCTCTGTAGCACTAATCTAAGTTTTCTGCACAAAAATTCTGCTCATTTTTTGATGATGTAAACTTTTGCTTGAAAGATACTGAACGCAGAAATGGGCAAAGTATCAGTATGATCATCTTCTGCAATATACGAGCGGGCTTTAGACCATATCGCTGCCAATAATATACTTATCATAGTGGAGCAGTTGAAGTCGCCGTAGTCTAGTAGGTAGTGCGTTGGCTTATTAGACGTAAAGCCAGTGTTCGAGCCCCAGGCCAGACATCAAGACAAAATACAAAAAGTATTTCACGCGGCGACTTCCTCTCACCAGATTTCTGGTAGAAACTTTGAGAGTAAATAAAATTGCCATGAAAAAGTTTCTCAAAAATCTGTCGTTCGGAATCGACTTTAAACTGTAGGTCTCACCACTCATGTATAAAATTAACACACACAACATAAGTGGTGTGAGAAACTGGGTCGTTGTACAACGGGTCAATTCGATCTGCCTTGTCAATTAAGACAAGTACACGTCCTCTAACCTAACCTAGTGAAGCAATTGCTTGAATCCATTGCTCTGATCTTTATTCATTCCGCCAAAGAACTTTACATGCCTCGTCATCAAGCAATCAGGAGAGCCCGTTCTTGCATTGTGCATTAGTATATGACACCCGTTGCGATGTGAGCCACGCGATGATGTATTCTACTGAGGGCGGTACACCTGCGTGAATGCCTTAAGCCACGTTAGTCTGAACCAGTGCCACCCTGCCTATTCTGAGATGTTTGGTAAGAGATTGACAGGAGTTCAACAAGAGTACACCCGGTTAATGACTTAAGACGTTCACGATTCCTTCTAGATTGAAATGAAACAGCCGAGTAATTCGATCAGAGACTGATTGTGAGACCAATGCAAAAAAGGATTTGTAGAAATGCTGAATCGAACATAGGTTGATCGTGCAATTAAGAATATGAGATTGGCTAACGAGATAAGTTAGTAGCGTGGCACTTACTGACTTACAGTTATTCGTCCGTTATCCGTTACATCCGTTATCCTTTAATCAGGATTACTACCTAGCTTGTCACACCATCCATGTTGTGTGTGTTAATTTTATCCATGAGTGGCAGGACCTACATTTTATTACTCTCAGAGTTTTTTCAGAAAACTTCCGCAACAAAGCCGTTCTAGATGTCTAAGCTGGAGATTGAATCGCGAACTCCCATTTAACAATACACTACCTAATACACTTCAACGTTAGGTTAGGTTAGGTTAGAGGACGTGTATTTGTCAATTAAGACAAGTACAGTACCCGGAGGTCGAATTGGCCCATTGTACAACGTCCTAGTTTCTCACACCACTTATGTTGTGTGTGTTAATTTTATACATGAGTGGTGGAACCTACAGTTTAAAGTCGACTCCGAACGACAGATTTTTGAGAAACTTTTTCATGGCAATTTTATTCACTCTCATAGTGTTTGCCAGAAATCTGCTGAGAGGAAGTCGCCGAAAAATACTTTTTGTATTTTGTCTTTGATGTCTGGCCTGGGGCTCGAACCCTGGCATTACGTCTAGTAAGCCAGCACACTACCTACTAGACTACGGCGACTTCCACTTCAACGTTAGTTACGTTTACAATTTAGGCAAACAGAAGAACATTTCAGAGGCATGGGTTTCAGATCTAAAAATATTTCTGAAAATGTTGCAAAAGTGGCTTTTGAACTTACTTGGGCATTGTCTGCTTATATGAACACACTTATGGAGTTCAGGTGGTCATAAGGGTGTATGAAATTATTCTTCATTAATCTCTTACAGTTGGCAACTCCATGCTTGTGTGTTTATAGTGCCATTAAGTATGAAACACATTTCAAGCACACAGCTGGAATCCAAGTACAGTTCAGTTTACCAAATACTTTCTCTATGAATAATTTATTGTGAATTATTATGAACATATATATGTATGTGTGAGGGCACTAAGCCACATATTTACATGGTCCACCATATTGTCAGTTCCTCTTTCAGAGTAGTTTTGCTTTGAAATTTTTTACAATATCTTTTACGTGTGTGTATGTGCACGTATTATTGAAGAATTTTTAATAAAGAAATTCCTTTCCTTTCACAGACATGTTCACATGAATGAAAATATTTCTAAATACAGACGACGACGACACATAAAGACGCCACGCTACTGGGAGAAGAGAAGCAGAATTTTTTGAGCAACATTTTTCGGTTTTCCTTGTTTTCCTGTCCTTGGCATGACAACACGTTCAAAAGATGGCTGCATAGAGGGAAACTAAAATGCTTGAAAAACGACCACAAAAACAAAAATAAGAGAGTGAAATATTGAGGAAAACAAAGTAAGAAAACAGAAAATAATAATGATAAGGCAGTGCAAAATGGATAAATGAAGTGCATTAACCAGGAGTTATCAATAAATACAAGGATAGTGATTTAGCGTTAACAACAAGTGCAAGTGCAGGTGCAAGTGTAAGTGCAGAAAGAGAAATGTTTTGGAAAGTGCTTAAGGGAAGGTGATGGGAGTGAATGTAACAGAGTTTACCTTCATTAAATTGTTAAAATCATTAAATGGATAACCCTCTGTGGTTGAAACATCACTTTCCTATAAAAAGAAAAGAGAGAGAAAGAAAACAGAACACAATTAAAATTTATTCGCACCATTTCATACCATTTGCGGTCACAAACCGTGGACATGATTTATTTTTCTTGAAATATTTTTTTTATTTTTTATTTATTTTTTTTTTTTTTTTAATAAAATAAATTTTGTTTTTAATAAATATTAATGTGTCTTATTTTTCTTTAATAAATGTTGTCTTGTTCTTGATAAATTATTAATAATTTCTGTTAAATGTTGTGTAAAGACACTTGTGTTGTCTGGATTGTTTTACAAAATATTGGATTTTTTTTCTCCATTGCCTTCAACATAAATTCCTTAACAAATCCTTATTCTTAAGGGAATTAACTCATGTTGGACGTTTTCACAAAAAGTTTGTTTTATTCCTTCATGTGGTGACAAGCTGATAGGCAATATAAATACAAACGAAAAAAGATTTCGTTTCTTTATTAATACATCTCTCAACAGGTACTTGCTGGCATTACAAGGAATTAAATCACTTGGGAATAGTTCACCAAAGAATACTAAATAAATAAAGAATTGTTTTCTTATCTTAAAATAATTGTTCTGTTTATAACCAGAAAGACGGCAAAAGGTGTAGTAATAAGAAATCCATACATAATGGCATATAGTATTTGACAACGAACCCTACAGTTACAAATTAGAATTCCCTGTTACGGTTGAAGTCAAAAAACTTATGATCAAGATTTTAATATTTTAAAAATAAAGACATAAAATCCGTCTGCAAATAATCTCTTTTAGGATCCCTACCTATAACCCCAAATATTCATGCTCTTCAGAAAGAATCGGTATTAATAACTCACTTCTACATCCTACACAACAAAAGAAAAAATGCATTATAACAAAAGCCGATCTTTCTAGAGAGTTGGCAACCCTATCATCCTAGAAAATAAAATATGGTGTCAAAAACGAACATGAATAGAAGATCAAATAGCTCTATCTCTTCAAAAGGAATAGCAATCAATATGAATATTTATTCACCACTGCACTATATACAATAAATGTTATATAGAGAGATGGCAACCCTGTCACCCTAGAATCTGCTATAGTTTTGATTTAATCCACAACCTAGCTGGAAAAACTTGATTAATGTGACTAAAACAAAACAAAAAAGGAATATGATAGTAGAGCTGCTTTGTTAGTAGTCTTGGTTCCCTCATTTTTCGATTAGAATACTCTAAAAGGTGTTAAAATGATAAAATTTTATGCTAAACTATTATTAAAGAGATGATTTGTTTTCTTTTTGGTTTATCAGACAATGCTGTAAATGCGGTATGCACTCATGCCGGACAATGGAAGAGAAGCCTTCCCTTCTCGTCATACTTTTGCAGAAATTGTTTAATGCTGGACTAATTTTCGTGTGAATACGAGAAGTTCGTCCCGTACAGAGACTGGCTTAGTCACAGTTGAAGCGCTGGAAGACAACTTCAGTATAACACTAGTTTCTCACACCACTTATGTTGTGTGTGTCAGTTTTATACATGAGTGGCGGGACCTACAATTTAAAGTCGACTCCGAACGACAAATTTTTTTTTTTTTGAGAAACTTTTCATGGCAATTATATTTACCCTGAGAGTTTTTGCCAGAAATCTGCTGAGAGGAAGTCGCCAAAGAAAAATTCAAATTTTGTTTCGTTGGAGATGGTTGAACCATGATTTGAACCATGGCCTCACTCGTCTACCTACTAGACTACGGTGAGATAAATTCAAAAATTTTTTCTTTTAAAATTCAAATACATTTAGAAAATCCTTCGTTACAAACATATTTGTGTGGTAACCAGTTAAGGTTATTTTCTAGTGGATCATTGTTAAGCTACACTAAACACTTTTACAGGGGGTTGCTATTTCTATTCTAGTCTTCTTACGACTATGATGGATCTACAAAAATCTAAATTTAAGCCTTTAAATCTATGTATTCGGGAGTCCAATCAATCCTTACCATTACCTGGCGTTTTTCACAATCTATTTCTCTATTAATGCTGGGAATAAAAATCATTTGGGAATACAACTTGAGGGAAAATTAAAACGAAGTGAAATAAAAAATATTAAAAAATACTTGTTTTTATTGTTGTTAAGCCCCTCTATCAGCCGAATAATGCAAGATGTGCGCATCTTCGTTACGATGAATCATAAAAATTTTTATTTTCTTCAAAACTCATTTCCAGAAGTGTATTGCATACGTTTTATTATTATTTTTCCACCATAAAATATATGGATTTCTATGCTAATATATGATGTTAAAATGCTTCTTCTTAACAATAATTTGTATGGCCAATTTAAATTTTAAATATTCTTGGCTTTTATAAATGATTTTTATGTCAAACCAAATAGAAAAAAAGAAAAATATTGCCTCTACAGGGATATGGAGCATGTTGTGGTATGTCACAAGATTCAAACATTCGAGAGGAGTGGTTTTTTATCGTCAATAAAATATCGTCTATTGATTGAATCTATTATTGAAGATATTAATGGTAAAGCGAACACATTTCTCCATGTGATTAAATTTCGTTAAAGTAATCAAAAAATTTATTTTTTTTTTGCTACCACATGGTTGCTTATGTTGCTGCAAATGGTTTGCTTATATCTCTATGTCTCTGTTATTTTTTGTAGTTTTTTTCGGTCATACCATATGGAATTGTTTGTTTGTTGTATTGAAACAAGGATTTCATTTTATATGTATGTATTCCTTCTATCCTGACATCCGATAAGGATAACTTATTATGTATTTTCTTTATCTTGTTATTTTTGTTGTTCTAATGGTTAAAAATGTTTCGATTGTTTAACCCAAGGCACACAGCAGACACAGATGAAATATCTTCTGTCTTTTTTTTATAAATTGTGGAAATCTTTTCTCCTTTCTGCTTTATTTGTTGGCATTTGTTCCGGTGAACATTTAATATCTGTGTGTCTGCATATCACAAACAGAAAACAAAATTGGAAATCGAAAATGGAACAAGAAATGTCTGGAGAATACCTGGTTAAATTTTAAAGTCAAACTCTTAAACTCATGATAATTTATTGGAAATCACTAAGTTTAGGTACCAAAAGTGGGAAAAGGTAGATATCAATAGCTTTTCCACTTGTATTCAAGAAATAATTCCAAAATCGTGTTCATGGAAGGAAAAAACTGTATTTTTAAGGGAAGCAAAAAAAAGCAAAAGAACTCAATCATGCTTGAATCAAATACATCTTCTCAGGAAGTCTATTTTCGTAGAACTCAGTAGTCACGAATGTAAATGAAGAACAAAAAGCCTTGAAGCCTTCTGACAATAAAAAATGTTAGAGCGTCCATTGAGTCCATTGTAATCGATTCCTTATTGCGATCTGTTCTTTAACTTTAAAGTCGCTGTAGTCCAGTAGGCAGTATGTTGGCTTATTAGACGTGACGCCAAGATTCAAACCGCAGGTCAGACATCTCCAAGAAAATGAAATACGAAAGAAATATTTTTTTCGGCGACTTCCTCTCAGCAGATTGCTGACACAAAAAAACTCTGAGAGTAAATAAAAATTACCATGAAAAGTTTCTCAAAAATCTGTCGTTTAGAAGCGACTTTAAATTGTAGTTTCCGAGAGTCATGTAGCCAAGACCACATGAGTTTTTAATTTGTTTCAAAATAAAAAAAAAAACATTTTCTTTCCACGCACAGTATAACTTCAAAAGCTGCAAAATGATTGATATTCATAGAAAACCTTTAAATAATCCCAACTAAATCCATAACAAACAATAGAAAACCAAACCACTTTGGGACTTTTTAATCACAGACTGTTAGTCCCTGTGGCAAAATACATTAAGGCGTTAGGAAGCAAAAGTTAACTAAAAAATTAAATAAATTCTACCGTTTTAGATCATACAGAGTGATTAAATCAAAATTCCTGCTCGCAACATAAAATTACGCAAACTAAACCAACAAACAATCAAACTTGGTATACAATTTAGCAAACAATGCCAACATTTAGGAGAACCCATAAAAAAAAATGGGGGGAAAAACAATGACTAGGCAACAATATAGGGAATTTGAATATTTAATTAAATCAAGCATAAATAAAATAAACTTTACGAATAATTTATTAACAAACAACAGAAATCCAAACTCAAACTCAAACCCAAATCAAACCTAGACGTAGCAAAAAAAAACCGGCATATTTCATGCAACTAATTAAGGGCTTTAATCAAACATCTGATATAAATAAATATTATAAGGATAATAGAAAGGATATCAGTGTATGTGTGTGTGTGTGTGTATGGCAAAGGGTATTCGTTTTAGTAAATTATGGCATAAGGCGTAATAATACAAATTATCCCTTTTAATCCCCCAAAGCCATTACGGCAAATATAGACAATAAAACGTGTTTTATCTATTCGTTGGAATCTACAAGTAATACAACTAATAATAATAGAACAAAAACAACAACAACAACAACTATAAAAACAAAAAATTAATAACAAAAAAAATTATTAAATTATAAATACAGTAAAGTTTGGTTATGATGAACTCCAAGGTATGATAAATTTTTAGTAGGCTGTAGGTGCAGTCCTTTATTACTATCGGGTCCGCCATCTAACGTTTTTTTTCCAACTAGTGCTTATTTCGTGAATGGTAACACTTAGCTCATGTCTGATTTGCAGATAATTAGTTTTATCCTTCCGCTGAACGAATATGGTTGTGTATACGCTTGAACAACGCTGGGAAATATTGCGACTTTGAAGCGAATTGACCATCCAATGCGTTTTCGCTTCGCTAAGTGGGCCTGCGATCGAGTTACAGAAGATGCCGATTTTGGCAAAAAAAATCATCTTTTCAGATGAAGCTCATTTTGATCTTGGCGGGTATGTAAACATGTAAAATTATCACATTTGAGGCACAGAAAACCCGCACGCATACATTGAAAAGCCGACGCACCCAAAATGAGTCACTGTTTGGTGCGGATTTTGGTCCAGAGGCATAATTGGGCCATTTTTCTTCGAAAGCGAGCAAGGAGTGGCCGTTACAGTCAATGGCGATCGTTATCGGACCATGTTAAACGAATTAACGATTACAACCTAGTTTCTCAAGTTACTCAAATTGTGTGCGTGTTAGTTTTATCTACGAATAGCTTTATCTACAATTTAAAGTCGACTCCGAACTACAGTTTTTCATTGTTTTTGCCAGAAGACTGCCGAGAGGAAATCGCCGAGAGATACATTTGTTCATACTGCGAATTGTGTCAGCCCGAGGTTGAACTACGGGCTAGACTACGGCTTTCGCGAGTGCATCCGCATTATTGATAACTTTTATGTCCCCATGTCATCAAAAACCTATACAAAACTGTAGGTCCCATACAAACGATTTTTAATTCATTCATTCAGGTCGGTTATATAGAGTCCTCCTCCAATGAGCTGTATGGGCTCCTAAATAATATGGACGTTGTTGAGCGTATTAAAACCTAGAGATTAATTTAGTTCAGTGATTCGACCATGTTGTTCAAATTGAAGATGTTCCGGCGAATCGGGTTTTTTTTGCCGATATAAGAGGAAATCCAAAATAAGAAAGCTCTATCATCGAACAAAGGCGCCTGATCTTATACCCGTCTAACTTTGACAGTAGACGGCTGAAGTCAACGATGTGAGTTCGCTGAATAGGCTCTGGATGAGTCGGCAAATGAACCTAATTTTCATCGAAAAATCATCTTCATCATGAGGCCATTTCCTTGGTGAATGGTTACATAAATGATGTCAATCCATATGAGATCCAAGAGCGTCCAAAGTATCCCGCTGGCAGGGTTATCAGTCCATCACTGTCAATGGTGAACACTAAAAGTCGATGATTACTAACATCTTTTGAGCTCGATTGGCTGATCTAGAAACAATTCTGGACACCAACGACATGTGGTTTCAACAGGACAACGATACAAGCCACCCAGCTCATCCCATACTGTATATCCTGTGCGTGCAGTTTGAGGGCATTGTCATCTCATATGGAGGTGAGGTAAACTGGCCACTGGGATCGTGCAAAACTTTTACTTATGAGGTTCCCTTCAGTCCCAGACATGTACGAATAAGCCATACGCCACAGCAATCCGCATTCTAACTATTCCTGCAGTTTTAAAATTTTATTCCAAAATTGATTTCCTCAATAGCTTTCCTTACTCAGCTTAAGCAAACCACAGTGCCTGCACAGATAAGATGATTTAATCGAATGCCATAATACCCGTGTATTTATATTTTTCAAATAAAAATCGTGAGTGAATGAATTACGTAGAGCGTGTCGGCAACAACAACAACAATAAAACAACAATAATGGGAAAAAAACACTGAAAAATATAAATCCTTCGCACACTCACATACATATGAAGAAGCATAAAATTTTCCACTTATCAGGCATATATGTGTGTGTGTGTGTGTGTTTTCTCTAGCCAACACTTTTCTGAAATGGCAACGTATCCCATTCCTATAAGTAGTTTTTTTTGTAATGCAGTCATAAGGGTGGTGACATATGGAAGCTGCTTCCATAAAATCTTAGGTGCAGAAAGAAGACAATTTTTACTCGCCAGTGGTAACCCATTATCATTAGCCATCTTGGGAACAAGTGGCTTCAACAAAAGATCTTCATCAAGAACCTGACCATCCATAACCAAATTATTGTGATATTGATGGCAGAATATCAGGGACAAGGCATGTGTACGAAGTAAACAGGATTTTTTTTAGGTTAGGTTAGGTTAAGTTAGGTTAGGTTAGGTTAGGTTAGGTTAGCGGATAGCTTGCCGTTCATAGGCAAATTCAATCGGTGGCCATATGGCCCATTGTGTTATCCAGGATTTAATAACAATTGAAGGAGTTTACCCGGTTCCTTGAGGTACTAGGTCTATGATTGACAAGGTGATGTCGCGGTTGAAGGAACCTCAATTCCATCATATTCCATCATACGGTTTCCTGAAGTTATTTTTATGCCGGCCCCTGTAAGCACACTTTGTCCCAGTTTTTAGAGTAGCTTGCGATTCCTGTTGTTATTTGGCTTTGTGAACCTTAAGGATTCTACTCCCGGCGCCATCATTGTAATGCCATCGACTTCTGCCTGATACTAAGGCCGGTACGGCTTCCTTGTCTTCACGTTGGTCAAGTTCAAATGAATATCAAATGAAGTAGGAACGTACAGCTGACTTATATGCTATGGATTCTATCTCCAAAACTGCATGATATGATATCCACTACACATGCACATACTATATGTATGTGTGTGAGCATCCATTGTATATTTGTTTACATGTGTACACATAAATAATAAAACAAACACTACGAACACGAACGTGCTTACTTTAATGCCATCACAGCTACAGGCAACAACAGCAACAATAGCAAAGAGCAGAAAAAATTAAGGCATCTTCCTCCTCACGCTTGCCACAATATTTCGTATCATCTTTTTTTTTTATTTTCTTAACCTCACTTTTCATTCCCATTTCAATTCAGTTCAGTTCAGCTCTGCTCTGCTTAGCTCAGTTCAATTCAATTCCATTCCATTCATTATTCTTTACTTTCAGTTGCCATTGTTGGTGTTGCTGTTGTTGCTATTTTAACAACTGATTGGATAAAATGGATATAAAACTGGTATTGTGGCGGTAGTAGTAGTAGTTATCCTTCCTTTACCGTACATACTTACATACACACACAGTGGTGCCATATCTTTGTGAACGTTAACCACATGAAATATCCGTTTTTTATTAGTCATGAATCTTATAATATTTTTCGTTTTGTTTTTTATAGTTTTTCTTTTTTATTGTTGTTATTATTGTTTTTGTTGTTATTATTGTTTATGTTTTTGTCTTTCATTCATTTTTGTTAGCCCTGAGGTCTTTAATAAATTGGTAGCCATTAGATTGATACAAATGTAGCTCTGACTGTGTGTGTGTGTGTCTATATATGAATGAATGTATCATCTCTCGGTATGAATTGAGTCATTTTTTTTTTATTTCCTTTCTTTTCCTTTCGTTTTTTATTAAATTGTTAAGCAAACAATGAATCAAAGTGGTGCACAGAAAAAAAACCAGACCCTAGTCATCATGATGGCGGTGGTGGGAAGGTGTGTGTTTTTTTGTCAAACAAATTGCCAACACAATAAAAACAATTGCAAACTAAAATAAAAATCATTTTTTTATTTATTTCACACAGATTGTCTGTCGTTTACTTTAATTGACATTATCACTCTGTGATATATGTTTGGGCCATAACTGTTGCTATTGTTCAAATAGTTATTCACACTTAAAACACTGTCTAGACAACGTGGGTTGTGTGGTAATTATTTCAGCTTATGAAGTATCATAATAAATATGAGTAGAATATCTGGGTTTAATGTTAGATGTGCTTCCTAGTTTCTGAATAGACAAGTCCTCTGAATTAACCAACTGGAACTATCAATAAGGACAGAATCACGTTCTAACAATCAGTGACTTGTAGATTGCTTACTTAATTAAATTGGCCTTTACAAGCCTTTAGTTATGATTACAATCGATCTTCTCACACCACTCATGGTTGTGTGTGTTAATTTTATCCATTAGAGATAGATTTTTGAGTGTCAGAAATTTTGCCAGAAGGCTACTGTTAGAATGTCGCCGATGAAATATTTTTTCATATTTCGTTTATTCTAGAAGTCTAAGCTGAGGCTTAAACCACGGCCTGATGTCTTTGTATGATGTATGTATGTATGTTTTTTTTTATAGCTTTATGAGCTAAAGGTTGTGAATCTTCAAAAGACATTGGTAGCCCGGTCTACACAATGTGCACGATTCGCAGCAAGACTTACTCTCGGCTTGCTAAGCGCATTCGTATTAAACCCAACCTAGTTCGTCACACTTCCATTAAGTCGCCCCCCCCCAGGACCACTATCAAGTGTTACATCGGTGGAGGTAAAGATTCAGCGAGTGCTGCTATCCATTTCTGCTGTTCTTGCTCTTTATAATCCACTGTTGTACTAGAACTTCCTTCGCGAATAAACATACCCCGTTCCAGTTTTCGCGTGATGTTAGCATCAGGTTAACCACGTTATTGGGAGTCACCTGTGATCCGATTGTCCTCTCCAGGAAATTTCGTCGGTATTCGTAGCGCGGGCAAGTAAAGTATATATCTGCTCCGCTGTTTCGCTTTTATTTAGACATGATGGACACGCTTCATCCACGTCATACCCATACTGTGTAAGGTAAAAATTCACCTGGCCGTGCTTCCTTCTAGCCCATTCTTCTATATTTCGTATTAAACTGTAGGTCCATCTTCCCTTTGTGGAAGAAGTCCACTCGTGCTGCCACCTATTCATTGCATCATCATTCACCTGGTCAGGGTGCACTAGCCCCGTTCTCCTACTTGATAAACGTTTTCTCCTCTCTACCTCTACTAACATTCGTAGCGGCATCATCCCCGCTATCACCAAGGCTGAATCCGTAGATACTGTGCGGAAGGCAGAAATTACTCGGAGGACAGATCTCCTGTAGGCCCCATCAACTCCTATTCTCTGGGCCTTGGCCCATATAGGGGCTGCATATAGAGCAATCGATCTAACCACTCTCATCAGCAATTGCCTCTTCTCCTGTCTCGGACCTCCCGAGTTAGGCATTCTCCGCGCGAGTGCACCCATTGCCGCCACACGCTTTCTACTAATGCAGGTCAGGTGCTCCTTGATTGTGAGTCTGTTGTCAATCATAACTCCTAAGTACTTGATAGACTGCTTTGATGTTATCCTTTGTTCGCCGACAGTTATGGTGATGTATTCCATTTTCTCCTACTACGACATCTGTTTTATGATCAGCAAATTTCAGACCTATACGCGCGATCCAGCTTCTAACTCTGCTAACTGCCGCATTGCACGTTCGTTCCAATTCATTGCATGTATATATGTGTGTATGTACATACATATGTATGTAACACCAATTCGAGAACTTCAACGATCTTAACTCTCAACATGTGCCTACCTAAGTCGTTTAATTGCAACCAATCGGTAATTATGAACATTTCGAATAAATCTGTTCGATTATGGAAGTTTCTCAGCAATACTGCGTGTTGTCGTCTTTTTAATTTTAAGCAGTTTCTATACAAACATCACAACTACGCTAACGCATGAACTATAATACCTCATCAGTACTTCTCAAACCCTCAAAAATGTTTAAGTATGACTGAAAGCATATTAAAATTGCCTCATATTATTTTATTCACTGCTAATATGACCCTTAAAAGAACCTTAAATTTATAAGTAAAGACTCAATGACGGTTTGCTGTTGAATATTTAAAATAAAATTTAAAATTCTTTATGTTCTTTGCATGCAAAATAAAACATTTTGTTTTTAACATTCATATTGAATCGATTTATTTTTCAAATATCCGGTTCATTAAGATTTACCTTTTAATTTTCCTCATTTTCAACAACAACAAATTTTTCATTTTCATTATTTACATAATTTTTATGCTTGACTTGGTCATGTTTAATTTCAGCCCTAATCAACATCCTTTTTTTTGTTGTTGGCTTTTTTTTCTTATTTTACATCCTTCCGGTTTTGTTGTTTTTACTCATACACACCCCCCCGGGTTGGAAATTGTTACAATGGAAATTTTTCTGAACAGATGTACGAGAATTTTTAATAATTTTTTTATACAAAAGCTATTATGTATGTATGTATACATACATATGTACAATGCTAATATAAATAAGATGGAGAGGCATAGATATCCTTTATTATATTGAGAAAATGAAAGTCATATGTAGAGGTATTGGTGGAAGCTCTTGTTAAAAAAAGGTCGAAAAACATAGTGGAAGTTAAACAATGTTTCTTCGAAGAAAAAAGAGATTACACAGCTCCAATGAGTTATGCAAATAGGCCTTTAATAAAGTAAATAAATTCTAAGAAACCCATTAAGTAAGCTTTTATATCATCGATACAAGATAAACTCTATCTACCTGCCACAAACATTACATTTAAGATGTTTGTAAACATTATGATTCCCTTAAAGATCGTATTATTTTTACATTTTAATCGGGTTTCATTGCCATTTTTCCACAAATAAACAGTTGATTGTGGTCTACTGTACAGTATTATTCTAGTATGGTAGGGTTGCCATTTGCTAAAATTTTATCTCTTTCCTTGCAATCATATCTTGCATCATAGCACATGTGGAAATAATATTCCGCCATTGAAAGCTTTCTGAGATGACATTCAATCAAAATATACATAAAAATTTTGCAATACATTCGTCATGCGGTGAAAACTAAACTAGCCTTTACAAGTGTAACTTCTCAGTACTGGCATATGATCTGCTTTGCGAGCAATAATGGAGCGTAACGTTTAAAAACTCCACGATATAAGGTCGCAATCAAAATTTTTATAGTGTCCTCTGAACCATAAGGACTTGAGATATTCTACAGATGTTTCCATTTATTCTGAAGCCACATTTAATATTTTCATCAGGAGAACATATGTACATACATATATACATAATTGGTCATTACAGCACTTTAGTTAGGATTACGACCTAGCTTCCCACACCACTAATCTTGTGTGTCTTAATTGTATACATTAGTGATGGGACCTGCAGTTTAAAGTCGACTCCGAACGACAGATTTTTGAGAAACTTTTCAAGGCAATTTTATTTACTCTCCGAGTTTTTGCCAGAAATCTGCTGAGAGGAAGTCGCCGGAGAAATACTTTTTGTGTTTCATTTTGATGTCTGGCCTGGGGCTCGAACCCTGGCTTTACGTTTAATAAGCCAACACACTACCTACTAGACTACGACGACTTCCGATAGTCTGATACATGGCTCAAATCTTCTGTTATTGTAATATCCCAACAAAAGTTTTGATTGTCTCGAAAACACTTGGTTTGAGCAGAGTCTTTGTCTCTCTTTATATTCTCTTTCGTTGCGCATACCTTTCCGAACATTTACACCCACTTAACAGAAGTCTTCAGGTCCTATTAACGGTGTGGAAACTCCTTGCATCGCAATCCAGTCTGCTTACTATTGCTTCTACGATATTACTGAGCCTCCCTACTACACTCCGGTGACTTGAATGGGCCTTGCATTTCTATAAATGACGTAAACCTCAGCCTGGAGCATAGAGGGCAATCACCGGACAATCTGAAAGGAACCGAGAGCTCATGTCAATCGGAGTAAATATCGGTGCTGTGCTATACTGGTGTCATCTAGCTTCTCAAACGACATGTTGTGGGTGTTAACTTTATACATGAGTGGCGGAACCTACAGTTTAAAGGTGGCTTCGAGCAACAGATTTTTTGGGAAGCTTTTCATGACAATTTTATTTACTTGCACAGATTTTGACAGAAATCAGCTGAGAGGAAGCCATCGAAGAAATATTTTCATCATATTTCGTTCCATTGGAGGTGTCTGAATTGGGGTTTGAACCGTGGCCTCACGTCTAATAAGCCAACACACTACCTACGGCGACTTCTGCAAGTGATTATGTTAGTTTAAAGGGTAATATACGTCCTTCTGCTGAAGTGCTCTTATTTACAATATCATAATCTGGGATGTCCGAATACATAGGTTATGGCCCATATCAGTACTACACAAGATCCCTCAAACTTTGATCTTACCAAGTAGAAGTTGAGCATGAAGGCCATTGAAATTCTCGAATACGCCTTGCAGTTCGATAAATGGTATAAACCTTAGCCTGGAGCATAAAGTGCAGTCATCGGGCAATCTGAGATGAACCGAAAGGTCAAGTTTATTACAATAAATATAGAATTTCGTACTCTTTTCCATCTGCGAGCCTTCGGTAAAGATCAAGATAAGATCTACCTCAGGGACAGTTTCCATTGCTTAATCTTTTCTGGAAAATTTTTTATTTATTTACGTACCACCAAAGTCGAAATTAGTTATGTCGTGACCAAGGCAAAAGTGCCAGGTTTATGTTTGATCTTCGGAGTTATTGTTAAATATTCTTATTGGCTGCATTTGTTCTGAATTTCTGACCCTCATTGTGGATGCAACTGTTATAAATCATTTGCTCGATTAAACCTTAGTTTTCAATGTTATTTCAGGCATTTGTGTTTACTCAAACAGCTCTCCTACTTATGCCACTTTTGTCTATTCTTCGTTTTCTTTTCTGCTAAAAAGTTTTTTACAAGTTTTTACAAGTTATTGCAACTTTTCCCAGGAAGTGATAGAAAAAAACAATTATAAGCATTAATACACACACAACAACAACAACAAATAAATTTTTATGTAATTTCCTAACTTTTTACATTGCTCCCATGAGAGTAAACTTCAATAAAACTTTTTGTTGCTATTTACCTAAGCAAAGCTGTACTAGACAATTGTAGATTGAAAATGACAAGTTTTTCTCTTGTCTTTTTTGTTATTAAAAAGCCAATAGAATGTACACGATAATTTAAAAGTAAACTAATTACTGTGTTGTCTTGTATTACATTGTGCCCGCGAGATATGGTACAGTACACCCACCCCACATACCAATGCCAATAAACAAGGACAACAAAAAAGTGGCCAACTAAGTACCCACGAAAACAAGTCATTTAAATCTTCATTTAAAAGGTTTTGCTTCTACGTAAACATACTTTAAATAGCAATAATATGTATATATGAGTGTATTTGTGTGTGTGGCTGTGTGTGTGTTAATAAATGAATAAATAAATATAAATTTTGTTGTTGGTTTTTTCTCTTTCTTTTCTTTTTTTAACAAATTATGAATAAAAATTACATTGGAAAAGAGAACGAACATGAAATTAAAGTGCCTGCCCTCACCAAAGTAAAAATATCTTGTCTTTATTTTTTTTCATTTGCCGGAGGCTAAATGAATACAACAAAACGACAACAAAAACAAAATGCCAAAAGCAATAAAGTTAAAAGAGATGGGAGTAGGAACAGAGGGGGAACGAAACTAAAAATACACAATTAAAGTGTTTTTAAGAATACGACAATAAAAACAACAAACAAAGGAACCTTGATGGTAGCAGCACCGAAAAACAAATGACAGAGCGGTGCAGAGGTAGAGAGTGAGAGGAAGAGCGTGCAAATAATTAAAGAAAGTTAAGAAAACATTTCATTTCAATTGTATTCGTTTCCAATGAAATGTTTTAACTCATAAGCTCACTTTTTCCCAAAAGCAACATGCGAACACAATAACCACAATGCAAAAACAGTTGCCATGAGGGCAAAAGGGTTCTTTAGTTAGTGGTTTCAAAAGGGAAATTAATGAAAAACATAAGAAGCTATGACTGCAATGAATTTCTTATTTCATAATAATAATGCCCTGGGTAATGTAGCCAATTACAGTCCTCGTGGTATCTTACAACAGGCAAAACGGCTGACTTCCAAAATGTATCAATAGAAAGTTTGTATGCAGTTCTGTACTGTATATAAACTATGTAAATATGCAAAGTAACCAAACAATGCATCAAACTATAAATCCGATGCCTGATTGCTTTTTGACTGCGTTAAAAATACACATTGACGACGTTTTTAAATAGAATACATTGCAAACATTTTGTACAGCGGCATTATGAAACACGATACTTCGTTCAAACACAAAGCAACTAAAATTTTGGAAGGCAGCCAACATGTTGCAAGATGGTTTGAATCTCCACTTCCATCT
Source organism: Sarcophaga carnaria (assembly GCA_958299815.1). Lineage (NCBI taxonomy): Eukaryota > Metazoa > Arthropoda > Insecta > Diptera > Sarcophagidae > Sarcophaga > Sarcophaga carnaria. Next base: position 13,294,497 of record OY283153.1, read on the forward strand.
ACATAGCTCGATTTCAGATACAGAATGGTTTGTGCCCAGACTGCTTATAAAGCAGAAAATCCCGTAGATTAGCCTTAGGCATCGGCTGATAAACATCAGGATTGTCCAGAGGGCACAATGAGCTGCATTCCATGATTCCCATCTGCACAAGGCAATTGCCTTGGCACTGCTGTTAAAAATATTCAGTTTAGTGCACCACAAAATGTATCCGGAGTTATATACAGGATGCAGTTGACCAAAGGTGAAGTTGCCGTGGTCTAGTAGGTAGTGTGTTGGCTTATTAGACTTGAGGCCAAGTCAGGCATCTCCAACTAAATGAAACATGAACAAATATTTCTTCGGCGACTTCCTCTCAGCAGATTTCTGGGAAAAACTCTGAGACTAAAATTTATCTGTCGTTCGAAGTCGACTTTAAAGTGTAGGTCCCGCCACTCATGTATAAAAATTAACGCACACAACATAAGTGGTGTGAGAAACTAGGTCGCAATCATGACTAAAGGGCTGTAATGACCAATAACGTACATAGTTGACCAAAGGTTTGTTAGGCCCTGTTGATACGGTCTTCCTGCTTTTTTGTAGATCCACCGTTCATTGGAATAATGCTGCCAACATAGCAAACTGCATTTTAACCAAAAAAGTTGATGGTGCCACAGACCTGAGCACATCTGTTTTGCTGCCAGTCTCTTCAAATTTCTTTATAATCTTACCGACTCTTTTACCAACAGGTCGATTATGCCGCCGTAATACAGCAACTTCCTCTCAGCCGGCTTCTAACAAAAACTCTGAGAATAAAATTAAATTGTCATGGAAAGTTTCCCAAAAATCTGTCGTTCGGAATGGACACTAACTGTAGATCTCAACGCTCATGGATAAAATTAGCACACACACAACATAAGTGATGTAAGAAGCTAGGTTGTAGTCCTGACTTTAACGCTTTCATCGGCTTGTAAACGCTCCCTTTTCGTAAATAAAACTTCAAATGAAAATTGTAAACTGTTGACAGCCTTGTCAGATTGTCAGTTTTGCAACCACTAAATGGATAACCCTATACAGCACCACTTTTTCGTACACACTTTTTTAACACTTATGTTCCTATACACACTCGTATACAGGCACCAACCATCCTGCTCTCTTGTACACGTACACGCACGCAAACACTTGCATAAATATTGACACTCTCTGTTTTGCATTTCCATACATAAAACACACAAAAAAAGACAAAAACCGAGAAGAAAGAGGAGAAGGACGAAGAAGAAGAAATGAATTTATTTTTTTAACTGTTAAACAGTAAAAGGAGATAAGTGCCATTGAAGAGGAGCTTGTGTGAGAGAGTGAAAGTGAAAGAGAATGGAAAGGAAGCAAATGATGATTTAAAAGGAAAATATTTAACATTTTAAATAAGAGTTTTTATTTCAACAAAAAAAATAACAACAACAGCAACAATAAAAGAGAGAATAAAGAAAACCCCATTAAAGGACAGAAAAAAAACACACGACTGTTGATAACAAGTACTTGTCATGGTTGTTTATTTGTTTATGTTTGTGCTGTCAGCAACAGAGAATAAATAAAAAGGAAAAGTAATACGCAAATACAGGACCCATATACAAACACTTTCACACTTTTAAACACACATAGATATGTATATAGGCAAACATTAATGCTTTGAAGTATTTCCGGTAAAATGACCTTCCAACACAAAATAAAAATCAACAGCCAGTCAACAGCCACCAATAAAGTTAACAAACCAAGTTTAAGCGGCATCTCAAAAATTGTTTTTTAAAATAAGCTCCATGGTAGCCTATTCTTTGATTTATTTTGGCATAAAGCTTTAAGAGCCTACCATTAAAGGTAGAGTCAAATATAATGTAATTGTTTCTATTGTAGGTTAAATAACTAACGAAGTAGATGCTAAAAGTAAGGTTAGGTTAGTTCGGCAAGTGAATGGAAAACAAAATTAACCTCAATTACCACTTAAGTGCCATAAATACCCTTATCAAGACCATAGCTGATAAAGTAGTAAACAAAAGGGAAGGAAACATAGTTAATCGGCTATACTAAACAGTTTATAAATTAAAAAAGATCGGGGGAAATCGCAACTTGCAACCTGAACTAAGCTATTGAAGAAAGAAATACAAAGAAATTTTATCGTCCGACTGCGAAAATTAATGACTTTCTCTCTCTGCTTTAAAGGTTAAATTGTAAACTCCTTTTTCACATGCGAAACGTTTATCCGAGGATCTATGTACACTGCTATGAGTTTGGAAGCAGAGAAGCGGGTTATGTCCCCATCACACCGAGGACAGAACACAAAAGATAAAATACCCCAGAAGGATATGGAACTCCACCCGCTCTGTGCACTCTTATGAAAAAATTTGCAGGACATAAGACAAACCCCTATTGCAGCCCGACCAAACAAATTCATCTACATACATACATAACATACATACATAATTGGTCATTACAACCCTTCAGTCAGGATTACGACCTAGTTTCTCACACCACTTGTGTGGTGTGTGTTAAATTTTATACATGAGTGGCGAGACCTACAGTTTTAAAGTCGACTCCGAACGACAGATTTTTGAGAAACTTTTAATAGCAATTTTATTTTATTCTCAGATTTTTTGCCAGAAATCTGCTGAGGGGAAGTCGCCGCAGAAATATTTTTTCATATTTCGTTTTAGTTGGAGATGTCTGAGCGGGGGTTTGAACCCTGGCTTTACGTCTCATAAGCCGACACGTTACCTACTAGAAAACGGCAACTTCAAATAAATGCATCTACTCTTTCATATCTAACGATCGGATTAAGGAAACTAAACAACTTCACCTGCATTTTACCCATGAAAACAGAATAATTTAAGAATAACGAAGAGTTTAGAAACTAATTGAAAGGTTTCTGGTGGCAATTAACACGTTCATCTGCTCAAAAAGTGAACTCAGAGGTCCCCCAAAGAATTTTATATGCGTACAACTAATTGTCGCCGTTGTCTTATTAGACCATGGCTCTAGACCCAGCTCAGACATCTCAAACAAAACTAAATATCTGGCAAAAAACTCACGAAAGTAAAATAAAATTGCCATTAAAAGTTCCTCAAAAATCTGTCGATCGAATTCCATGTTAAACAGTAGGTTCCGCCACTTGTGGATAAAGTTAATATAAACAATATGGGAGGCGTGAGAAAATAGGTTGTTATCCTGACAATATAAGGTAATGATAGGTACAAATGATTCCCTTAATAAATAAACATTTGCTAACGACTCTACGTTCGTTACCGTGCCTCAAAAACTTTCGATGGATTTGAGAATCTCCAGGAGCTTATGAAGAAATAATTGAGACAATGGAAAATGAGGGTAAGCAAATGAGAGAGTAAAAGAGAGGCATGTCCGTCTATTAAAAAAAAATTGTGAAAAAATATTTCATCCCTGGGAGGGTAACAGAAAACGAAGAGGAAATATTGAGAGAGTTATGTGGGCTCATGAAGTCGCCGTAGTCTAGTAGGTAGTGTGTTGGCTTATTAAACGTAAAGCCAGGGTTCGAGCCCCAGGCCAGACATCAAAACAAAATACAAAAAGTAAATCTCAGCAGATTTCTGCCAAAAACTCAGAGTAAATAAAAATTGCCATGAAAAGTTTCTCAAAAATCTGTCGTTCGACGTCGACTTTAAAATGTAGGTCCCGCCACTCATGTATAAAATAAACACACACAACATAAGTGATGTGAGAAACTAGGTCGTAATCCTGAATGAAGGGTTATAATGACCAATTATGTATGTATTTATGTATGTTCGCCCATATTATGCTCCTTAGATAAACACTACATACCTAAGAAAATTGTTTACAAGCCTTAAATATTATTCCGACACAATAATTAAGCATCAAAGCCGTCTGGCATCGAATAAATTTCTTCAAGGCCACAAGCTATGCTCAAACAATTTCACTTGTGCTCATTTAAAGCCTTACACATACGCACACATTTGATTCAATTAACTACACAAAGACTAAAGCATAGAACGCCATATTGGCAAAATTCTCATTAAATGTAATGGAAAACGCTTTGAAGTTATGATGCTTTAATATGGCAAGGGAGTACTTTGAAAACAGTTTTTCAGTAATCTTTACAGTTAACAGTAAATTAACATTAAATGAATAACCTCAAAAACCTTTGAGAACATATTTAACATCCTCCATTTTGTATTCTTCCATGTTTTTCTTTTCTACTTCTTTTTTTTCTTGAAATTGCAAATTTTTATTTGCTTGTGTGTTGGTTTCTTTATTTAAAATTCTTCAAGTATATTTACCTGACAATAAATTTTTAATAAACCTACAAGACAGGTTTATTAAGGCAACAAATATACACACAATAAAGTGTAGAGATTTACAATTCTACACATAAAAAATCAACATGAAGTACTACATTAGGGTTGTTCCAAGTAAAATGAATTAAAAAATTTATATTTTGCACGACAAATGTACGGTCGTATATGTGTTTTACCGCAAGTGCTGCAAAAAGTATGCTTAAAGATGCATAATTCATGCCACAGAATTGAAAAGTGCAGGTTAATGATGCTGACTGGGCACGTTTTACAAACTTCAAGTTCAAATTGACAATTGGTTCCTAATTTTTGGTTTCCGATACTTGTCAGGTGTGTGGAGTGTCAGAATGAATGAGGGATTGCTTCAAAGACGTGTAAAACTTTCATAAATTGGTTGAGATGTACAGTCTTAGTGGTTAAAACGACAGCCTTGCCTGCATTATTGTGTAGAGGTATGATCGTACCGACCTTTTGAACTCGTCCAGCCTATATAATGTTCACACACAAAAACTCTGTCCTTACGAACCTCAAGATGCTGTTCGGTGTAAACTTCCAGGTGCTTTCTACTGAAATTCGTTTTTATTTTCGTTGTCCTCACCACAGAATTTACTACATATTGAGCTTGAAATGATTGCCATTGCGAGCAGATGTCCTTTGAGTCCACAATGCACTGTCAGAAGGCTGGTTATTATTCTCGGGCTGTTTAATACACACATACATACATAATTGGTCATTACAACCCTTTAGTCTGGATTACGACCTAGTTTCTCACACCACTTATGTAGAGTGTGGTAATTTTATACATGAGTGGCGGGACCTATAGTATAAAGTCGACTCAGAACGACAAATTTTTGAAAAACTTTTCATTGCAATTTTATTTCATTCTCAGATTTTTTGCCAGAAATCTGCTGAGAGGAAGTCGACTAAGAAATATTTTTTTCATATTTCTTTTAGGTGGATATGTTTGACTGGGATTTGAACCCAGGCCTCTCGACTAATAAGCCAACAAACTACCTACTAGATAACGGCGACTAATATGATACTCAAATCTCTTCCATAAATTACTCAACCGGCATAGATTAAGAGTATCTGAAACCCGTTTTATTTGCGAAAACTATTCCCCTCTCGGAACCGCCTTTTAGAACTTAAGTGTTCGAGTGGAGGTCCGACAATTAATACTATTGTGTCCTGTCGTCTATACTTCATATCCTACTTCCCATACAATTTGAATTTAGCACACTTTTCGAACACAACTTTTGCTGGTTGTTCCATGGGTTTCAAATTTTCACTCTAAGACCAAACGCCCTCACCCAATAGCTTCATTTATCACAAATTTCACCATAACTTTGAAGTAGATTTCACTAAAACAAGGAGGAAAGCACCCCTGAACCTACAGTTAAACATCGTTGCTGAACGATGTAATCCTGCCGACATGCCTTTAGTCAGGATTACAACCTAGCTTCTCTCACCACTCATCCATGTTGTGTGCGTGTTAATTTTATCTACGAGTGGCGGAACCTACAGTTTACCATCGAATTAAAGCAACAGATTTCTGAGAAACTTTTCGTAACAATTTTATTCACTTTCAGGATTTTTCGCAGAAGGCTGCTGGGAAAAGGTCATTTTGATCAAAACGTCTGAGCTAAGGTTTGAATCTCGGGAGCTCGTCTAATAACTAGACAGAAAGTTTAAGTAGCGCTAATTGTGATGGGAACTTCTCATAGTGAGAGGACATGAAAACATAGTATATGATGACAATAATTACTACACGTCTCTCATGCAACAAACATTCATAAATACATAATTGGTCATTATAGCAATTTAGGCACGATTACAACCTAGTTTCTCACACCAATCATGTTGCGTGTGTTAATTGTATACATAAGTAGCCGGTGCCCCCAGTTTAAAGTCGATTACGAATGACAGATTTTTGAGAAACTTTTCATTGATATTTTAATTACTTTCCGAGGTTTTGCCAAAAACCTGCTGAGATAAAGTTGCCGAAGGAATAATTTTTCATATTTCGTTGTGTTGGAGAAATATGATGTGGAGTTTAAACGGAGGCCTCATGTCTAATAAGCCAACACTATATCTACTTAATTACGCCGACTACAGGTTAGGTGAGATATGCCACTGCCATGCTTTCTCGAATTAAAAATACATCCCTGTTTGACAGACTCTACTCCTAAGCCCATAACACTGATGGGAAAAATTATATATGTAAACCTGCAACGACGAAGCCAAAAAGGAAGCCGTCTATATCTACTGAATTACTGGCTGTTACATAAGAAATAGCTAAGCTAAGAAATAGCTGTTGAAACCAATAACCTCAAAATATATATATTATATTATATTATTATATTATACTCAATTGCCCTTAACCGAATACAATATTCTCGCATTTGTTTCCTTATTTTTAACCACGGATGTGTTGAAAGAAAAGTTTACTTCATACTTTCAGAATCAAATTCAAGTTAACTTAAGTGTGTTTGAAATTCACACTGAGCGCTACTTAACTAAGGTAACAAATCAAAAAATTTTATTGGAAAATTCCATGGCCATATACTGCTTGAAATTTTATAACCCTTTTTGCGTTGATAGGATTCTAACGACTGTTTAAAGGGCAAATTGAAATGAATTGAATTGACCAGCAATTGGTCTTAGCTAAACTAAATCACAGTATTTTTATGCATGAGTGTCTATTTGTTTAAGGTTATAACAATAAAAAAACATACCTACAACAACAGCAACAACATTTGCTTGACAAAGAGCAAGAAAAATCAAGTATTTGACATTGATTTTGATATGAATTTCAAATGTTGTCGGAGTTTTTTTATGTGCATTTTAAAATAGCAATCGTATGGCTGTGACGATAAATAAAAAAGCTACAGTAACAAGGGCAGTAGGAGTAGCAGTAGCAGTAACAGTAACAGTTAAAGTAACTGTAATTTATTATCTTGGCCATCTTCAAATGACATTCGTATTACAAGTGGTCTAATGGAAGATACAAAAACGCCTCAGCTGCCACTCAAATCGGTTTCTGTTTCTATTTTCTCTCATTTGTTTCTACGAGTCTGTCTTGTGCTGAAATGCAATTGACATTTGCTTGTTGTATTGTGAATATAAAAAATAAAAAAAAAATTAAATAAAAAATAATAATTCATAAAAACAAAACCAATACAAAACAACAGCAATAAAAAGTCTTTCAGCAAAATTTATTACAATTTTATTTACATATCCAAGTGCATATCCGATTGCTTTCTTTCTTTATTTTATAACCACATTCATACTCCTATGTATGCTGACAGAAGGACAGACAGACAAACAGACATATTTAAAATTCTTCTGTTGTATTGTCAATATCAAGAATATGAAGCATATGTATGTATGAGGAATAAATAAAATTTCATATTCATCATACGTCCTGTAGTACTCTTTATAACATAATTTCCTAGTACTTGTCCATATTAAGTATACGTACGCACTTGTGAATTGCAAAAATATTGGAATTTTTTTTTGTGTTGAATGTGTTAAAGGGTACTCAAGTATTTTTATGTTAAACGAGTAACCGTATACAGAAAAGAAAATAAAAAATTTAACTTAACTCAAGGAGTGAATGCTTAAGAAAATGGGAATTGATTTCAATATTGGGTGTACAAATAAATCGAAGTTAATCGAATCAAAAGAGCTTAGTAAGTGAAACTGGCTTTCAAAAGTTGTTCTTATTATAATGACTTCTTAAATATTTTGTGTTCGATTTAAGATTTTCAAAATTTATTTTAAAAAATTATCTTTCATAACCTCACTTATACAGAATTTATGTGAATTACCTCATGTCAAGTACCAAAAACAAAGTTTATCGCACCCTAGGTTAGATTAGTTGGCTAGTTAACCTATCTTCTTACATCCCTTATGTCGTATGCGCATCCCTCTGTTGAACATTGAATCCGAACGACAGCTTTGGTAAGCTCTTCCCGGCAATTACTCTTAGGGCCATTATTACAACTTCCCATTAAAGTTGGGTTTACTTAAAGGTAACATTAGCTAAAGTGAACTTTAAAGTCACCTTTAACTTATTTTCTTTATTACAACCTAATGATAAAGTAAAGTTAACTTTTTCAAATATAGGGCAATGCTGGAGCAATGTCGATAACACTGCTCAATTAAACAAGTTTTTTTTTAAAGCTACCGGTAGGATGATCCTCCCTTTAGCTTAACGCTCACTTCTACCATATTGTCCGCTTATAATAATGAAAAACAATTTATCTGCCCGTTAAAATTCTCCCTTAAAGTTAACGGCAAGTTGTAATAAAGGCCCTTAAAGGTTTTGCTAGAAGGCTGTTGGGAGTTGTTTGCCAAATGAAATATTTTCGTTACATATTTCTGTTACTCAAGAGGTCAGAGTTAAGGGCACGAGAGTTGCCCTCGTCTACTAAACCATCTCTACACTAGGCTACTATGACCTCAAGTGTTGAATTATTCGAGTAAAAAACAAGAAATCATTATTATAGCCATGTGAGCTGTCTATATAAAGGAGAATACATACATACATACAAAATTGATCATTATAAGCCTTTAGTCAGGATAATGACGTAGTTTCTCACACCACTAATGTTGTGTGTGTTAATTTTTTATATGTCAATGGCAGGACCTACTGTTTAAAGTCGTGTCCAAACGACAGATTTTAGAGAAACTTTTTCATGGCAAGAAACCTGCTGAGAGAAAGTAGCCAAAGAAATATTTTTTCATATTTCTCTCAGTTGGAGATACCTGACCTGGTTTGAACCGAGGCCTCACATCTAATAAGCCAACACATTAACTACTAGGCTACGGCTAACTAGACTAAGGCGACTACAAAACTGCAGGAAGCCATTGAAGAAAGTTACCCCCAAAAATACCTTAATCGTGTGGCTGGAAGTCTCTTTATTTCCATGTGCCTACCGATGGTTCAATAGCCCGTATATGAATTTTGAAATAGAGCAGCGGAGAATCTTCAGAATTGTCGTCTCCTGCCCATATTCTACAGAATACCACAGATTTTCTCTTTTTGACGACAGTTATTGGATAGCAAATGTCTGCTAAGGATGGGATAGATGCCACATCTATAGAGGTGTTCTTAGCAAGTTCACCAGCTTTTGTATTTTTTGTTCCTTTGTTCCGATACCAAAGAGTTCCGTATTTTCCTTACACTAAGAATTAACACAGAGAACTAAGGTCGAGTCGCTACTAGACTATAAACATAACCCGGATAACAATTCGTTTGTCATCAAAAATTCTAAACAATCAAAAACCGAGTCACTCAGCATTTTTCACGCTTCGAAAATTGTAAAAACTTCGGCTGGAAATATACTAGACTAGGCTAAATTTGAGTTCAATGGCATCAAAGACGGAGTAAGATCCCCTTAAATGCTGTTATGGGTACTAAGAACTACAGACCAATACGATAAGATATGGAGATCAGTGGTCAATATCGGAGATCAGTGTCGCACTTTGTTCACGAAAGATCACCTCAAGGCAACTACTAGTGCAACGCATATAGAAAAGGATCTCCATATGCACTAGGAGCCACATGGAAAGCGGCATTCAAACAGCATTTTCTATACTCTCTGAATGAAGCCGAATAAATCTTTAAATTTGAAACAAATCTAATTTCCTTTGAATCCATTTCCTACCGGTTGATACCTAAGAATCTGATCTCATTCTGCGTAATATGACACAAAATATGCAGTGAGGTTTCATTCTCTTCCAGAAAACAGCCTGCATCTGCATCAATAAAAAAAACCGGCCACCATAACCTTATTGGCTAAAAACCCCACCGTGGCCTTCTTTGATGCAGATTTGTATCGAGAAACCCACTGTTTTAGTTGCTGTTTGCTTGAATAACGTCAAAGCAAATACACGATTTCGTTCGTCGATTACGAGCTAACGCGGGTTTCATATCCAAATGAATCCTCTGAGATATGTGGAGTGACTGTGGCTTCCATAATCTCCAGCGCTTTTAATCTTCCAAGGGCTAACACCAAATACCTTATTTAAAAGTCCAGACGATCGGCATCACTTTTGACTGAATTAAACTGGAAGTTTTCAAACAAAAATTTGGCCACATTAGTGATTGGAAACCGTTTTACACTGACAGTTTTCCAAGTAGAAACCTTTAGATGAGTAAACTTGTGGATTCAGGAAACGCCATGTACGAAACAATTTCATTTACTTACTAAAATATGCTCCGAGAGTAAATAAAAATAAAAATTAATGATGTTGTGATTTTACGTTTAATTAATTCAGCTTTTCAATCGATTACGCCCTTTATAGCCACACGAAATGTTAAACGACACTCTTACCAAAGTGTCTGACTAAATATTCATTATTAATCATACGTCACTATGTACACCAGCATTTCACTCTCACACTCTTTCTCTCTTCTCCTTGCATATTAAATAAAAGCGTTTGGGCATATGTTTTGTGTAGAAGCATAAAACTACGTGACTGTATGTGAGCGAGTGCGAGTGCAAGTGTGGGTGTGTATTGCGTATGTTGGGTTTTTTTGGCTGGTTGACTAGGCGTATGAGTGTTCAGCATTCCTCATACGTACCGTTGGTATACATTTTCGTTCTAATAATTGTATGTTAATTACACTGTAAACACACGTTTTAGCATTCATACTCCTATGTATGCTGACGGAAGGACAGACAGACAAACAGACATATTTAAAATTCTTCTGTTGTATTGTCAATATCAAGAATATGAAGCATATGTATGTACGTATGAGGAATAAATAAAATTTCATATTCATCATACGTCCTGTAGTACTCTTTATAACATAATTTCCTAGTACTTGTCCATATTAAGTGTACGTACGCACTTGTGAATTGCAGAAAATATTGGAATTCTTTTTTTTTGTGGTGAATGTGTTAAAGGGTACTCAAGTATTTTTATGTTAAACGAGTAACCGTATAAAGAAAAGAAAATAAAAAATATAACTTAACTCAAGGAGTGAATGCTTAACAAAATGGGAATTGATTTCAATATTGGGTGTACAAATAAATCCAAGTTAATAGAATCAAAAGAGCATAGTTGGTGACTAGTAAGTGAAACTGGCTTTCAAAAGTTGTTCTTATTATAATGACTTCTTAAATATTTTGTGTTCGATTTAAGATTTTCAAAATTTATTTTAAAAAAATTCTTTCATAACCTCACTTATACAGAATTTATGTGAATTACCTCATGTCAAGTACCAAAAACAAAGTTTATCGCACCCTAGGTTAGATTAGTTGGCTAGTTAACCTATCTTCTTACATCCCTTATGTCGTATGCGCATCCCTCTGTTGAACATTGAATCCGAACGACAGCTTTGGTAAGCTCTTCCCGGCAATTACTCTTAGGGCCATTATTACAACTTCCCATTAAAGTTGGGTTTACTTAAAGGTAACATTAGCTAAAGTGAACTTTAAAGTCACCTTTAACTTATTTTCTTTATTACAACCTAATGATAAAGTAAAGTTAACTTTTTCAAATATAGGGCAATGCTGGAGCAATGTCGATAACACTGCTCAATTAAACAAGTTTTTTTTTAAAGCTACCGGTAGGATGATCCTCCCTTTAGCTTAACGCTCACTTCTACCATATTGTCCGCTTATAATAATGAAAAACAATTTATCTGCCCGTTAAAATTCTCCCTTAAAGTTAACGGCAAGTTGTAATAAAGGCCCTTAAAGGTTTTGCTAGAAGGCTGTTGGGAGTTGTTTGCCAAATGAAATATTTTCGTTACATATTTCTGTTACTCAAGAGGTCAGAGTTAAGGGCACGAGAGTTGCCCTCGTCTACTAAACCATCTCTACACTAGGCTACTATGACCTCAAGTGTTGAATTATTCGAGTAAAAAACAAGAAATCATTATTATAGCCATGTGAGCTGTCTATATAAAGGAGAATACATACATACATACAAAATTGATCATTATAAGCCTTTAGTCAGGATAATGACGTAGTTTCTCACACCACTAATGTTGTGTGTGTTAATTTTTTATATGTCAATGGCAGGACCTACTGTTTAAAGTCGTGTCCAAACGACAGATTTTAGAGAAACTTTTTCATGGCAAGAAACCTGCTGAGAGAAAGTAGCCAAAGAAATATTTTTTCATATTTCTCTCAGTTGGAGATACCTGACCTGGTTTGAACCGAGGCCTCACATCTAATAAGCCAACACATTAACTACTAGGCTACGGCTAACTAGACTAAGGCGACTACAAAACTGCAGGAAGCCATTGAAGAAAGTTACCCCCAAAAATACCTTAATCGTGTGGCTGGAAGTCTCTTTATTTCCATGTGCCTACCGATGGTTCAATAGCCCGTATATGAATTTTGAAATAGAGCAGCGGAGAATCTTCAGAATTGTCGTCTCCTGCCCATATTCTACAGAATACCACAGATTTTCTCTTTTTGACGACAGTTATTGGATAGCAAATGTCTGCTAAGGATGGGATAGATGCCACATCTATAGAGGTGTTCTTAGCAAGTTCACCAGCTTTTGTATTTTTTGTTCCTTTGTTCCGATACCAAAGAGTTCCGTATTTTCCTTACACTAAGAATTAACACAGAGAACTAAGGTCGAGTCGCTACTAGACTATAAACATAACCCGGATAACAATTCGTTTGTCATCAAAAATTCTAAACAATCAAAAACCGAGTCACTCAGCATTTTTCACGCTTCGAAAATTGTAAAAACTTCGGCTGGAAATATACTAGACTAGGCTAAATTTGAGTTCAATGGCATCAAAGACGGAGTAAGATCCCCTTAAATGCTGTTATGGGTACTAAGAACTACAGACCAATACGATAAGATATGGAGATCAGTGGTCAATATCGGAGATCAGTGTCGCACTTTGTTCACGAAAGATCACCTCAAGGCAACTACTAGTGCAACGCATATAGAAAAGGATCTCCATATGCACTAGGAGCCACATGGAAAGCGGCATTCAAACAGCATTTTCTATACTCTCTGAATGAAGCCGAATAAATCTTTAAATTTGAAACAAATCTAATTTCCTTTGAATCCATTTCCTACCGGTTGATACCTAAGAATCTGATCTCATTCTGCGTAATATGACACAAAATATGCAGTGAGGTTTCATTCTCTTCCAGAAAACAGCCTGCATCTGCATCAATAAAAAAAACCGGCCACCATAACCTTATTGGCTAAAAACCCCACCGTGGCCTTCTTTGATGCAGATTTGTATCGAGAAACCCACTGTTTTAGTTGCTGTTTGCTTGAATAACGTCAAAGCAAATACACGATTTCGTTCGTCGATTACGAGCTAACGCGGGTTTCATATCCAAATGAATCCTCTGAGATATGTGGAGTGACTGTGGCTTCCATAATCTCCAGCGCTTTTAATCTTCCAAGGGCTAACACCAAATACCTTATTTAAAAGTCCAGACGATCGGCATCACTTTTGACTGAATTAAACTGGAAGTTTTCAAACAAAAATTTGGCCACATTAGTGATTGGAAACCGTTTTACACTGACAGTTTTCCAAGTAGAAACCTTTAGATGAGTAAACTTGTGGATTCAGGAAACGCCATGTACGAAACAATTTCATTTACTTACTAAAATATGCTCCGAGAGTAAATAAAAATAAAAATTAATGATGTTGTGATTTTACGTTTAATTAATTCAGCTTTTCAATCGATTACGCCCTTTATAGCCACACGAAATGTTAAACGACACTCTTACCAAAGTGTCTGACTAAATATTCATTATTAATCATACGTCACTATGTACACCAGCATTTCACTCTCACACTCTTTCTCTCTTCTCCTTGCATATTAAATAAAAGCGTTTGGGCATATGTTTTGTGTAGAAGCATAAAACTACGTGACTGTATGTGAGCGAGTGCGAGTGCAAGTGTGGGTGTGTATTGCGTATGTTGGGTTTTTTTGGCTGGTTGACTAGGCGTATGAGTGTTCAGCATTCCTCATACGTACCGTTGGTATACATTTTCGTTCTAATAATTGTATGTTAATTACACTGTAAACACACGTACATATACACACATTTCTCCGTATACTAACATCGAGAGAAATTTTGGAAACCACCCCTTCCTCCACCTCGTCCATTTAGTCCTGCTCAACACATATATGTACATAGCGATGGATATATATTTTATATTCTCTTTTTTAGCCTTTAATTACAGTTGTTGTTCAAGTCTTAATTACAAGTTTTAAATACAATTAACCAGCAATGTTTCAACAGTACTGTGTTGTATTCTACATGGTCAGAGACAGAGGGAGAGAGAGAGAGAGGGAGAGAGTGAGTGCGAGAGGTTATTTCTTAATTATTTTTGAAAATTTTACATTCATGTGAACAACTGTCATGCCAACAACACTGATTGAATGTAAAGTTTAAGGTAAGGTTTACCCTGGCAATTCCCATTTTAATTACATAAAATTCTGATAAAGGAATGTCAAGTTAAATTAATATTGATCTCTATATACACCCTACACTAAAATCGATAGTGTTATTGTTGTTTGATTCTGTTTGTGTTAAAATTATTTTTGTTTTAAATCTTTACACTACCTTAGTGCCTTTGGAAAGTATTTTTTTACCTCCACCAGGTACATATTTCTATTGCTTTGGATTAGAATCACTTCCAGAATTGAAATGTAATAAATAGAGTGTTTTCTATTGACTCTATTCTGAGGTCCTAAGGGCCAAAAAAATTTAAACAAGAGGGAATAAATATTTTCAAAGAAAAACTGTCTCAAACGGTCAGCGGTTGTTCGCCTTACAGCATCGACAATATCAGAAACTCCCTCAAGCTTCCAAATTAATTTCGGTTGTCAGCGTCAGTTGCTACATGTGCAGCAGTCAATATTAAAAGATTATCTGTGTTCTTATACAGGCTTGACTAATACAAAGTGAAAATATTCTAAGAATTCAACGAACAAACCTTGATGATATTGATCTGAAGTTTTAAGTCAAGTTTATATTGCTTCCTTGTAGCTTTCTGAATAGAACATTGAATTTTGGAGTGGATCTAAAGACCCGGAAGTTCCCAATGGGTTTCTTGAAGTTTATGCCGATCACTCAAAGCTTACCAGAGTTCATAGCCAATTTTATTGGAAGGCGGGAGTTTCTCTTCAAATCTCTTGATTTACTCGGAGAGCCAGGTTCATTTAGGGGTAACAATTATACGGCTCTCGAGACAATCCAACTGCAGACGAATTGGTCACGATCGACAAGGAGTTCGCAGTCTTCGGCATGTTACAGACTATAGCTATTCCGGTTGGCCACTCGTTTTATAGGATAACACATTACTAGACTCTGCTGGACACATACAGACTGATTTCTACCCTTAAATCGCATGGCCATTCATCGCACAATAGCGATTCTTACGGGCGACTATGATTTTGGTAGGCATTCTGTGATTTTGAATAGGAGAAAGAGACTGCCTTTCACGTCATGTGTCGATGACCTAATTTTATCGTCTCACTTTCTGGCATCCTTGACCGAGCTCTCTGAAGCAAAGTTTCAATCAAAGGGGTCCGCCAACTTACATAACCTCACCAAACACTTCATCTTTTTTATACAAAATTTTTATAGGCAGACAATAAAGGGACAGCCACAATGTTCCTAAGAGATTTTTTTCTTCCTGTATTTGTATCCATCCTCTGGGATTGATCCTCTGTTTTGCAGGCAGAAATCTACTCTCTCAGTAGAGGTATAAGTTTGGCAATACTCGCTGGCCGCTTATGTAAAGCGAATCAGATTCAAGAATACCGATTGAAAACTGGAAGAAATATAAGCATTTCTACGAGTAAGCATAATTAACAGACAGAGCAAAAGGATAAATAAGTGTCGTTGGTTTGCTAGTTGTAAACTGGTACTCTTTATCATATCACTGGGTATTATATTGTAGAGCAAATAGCTGCGTACCAGACATGCTATTCCCCAGAAGATTGTTAGAAGATCGTTATATTTATTGCGAAAATGTAAGAAAGGTGTACCCCTCTTATATCCTTTGTGAACTGCGACTAACGCAGAACAACTAGTCAGTACATCTGAGGTAAGTGATAAGAATACCTAAGGTTCCTATTACAATCCATCTGAAGTTCCGAAAAAGAAATTAGAAATACTCCGAAGATAACCCAGCAATACTTGGAAGATGCCCAAGCAATACTTGGAAGATACTCAAGTCTTTGAGCTTATGGTGCCTTTGAGCCACTAAAAATGTTGCCTGGTCCTCCACTCTGAAACTCAAAAATTAAATTAAAAAACTGTTAGAAAAAGTGAAACTTAATTCCTACAATGCATAGAGAGTGACAAACTTGTTAAAAATTTAAAAAGAAAAGGTTTTCATTATAAATGCGTAGCATAAAAACATTCTCTTGAATTGCGAAAGTTTTTCTCTCCAATTTGAAAATAAATTTGAAAAAACTCAAAAACAAAAAAAAAATTTTTAATTTTATTTGTTTGTTTAACATTTGAAATTCGTTTTCGTTTGCGTGTTTTTAATTGTGATTAAAGAAAATTGGAAATTAAAACTGAAACTGAAACAGTTTTTTTAATTTTCATCATGTCAGTGTCGGTGAAACAAATCTAATATTTCTCTTACGCTGCTATTACTTCATAATTAATTAGTTTTGCTTTAAAATAACAATTGCAGTTGAAGTTATCGATCAAACAAATCTGAAAAGAAAAATTATAAAAAAAATAACGAGAGGTGTCTCGATAACACCCAGTTAAAGAAAATTGTAACTTAATTAGTCGTTAATATGAAGCCTGAAAAAAATTGTATTCCAATCAACGCATGTATCCCTAGTATATACAGAAAATCCTCCCATCTAGTGGATAACAGCTTCAAAACAATCTAATTCCAAGATTCTAAACGGAGTGAGAAGGCAATCCGCCATCCTTGTTACCAATGACCTGAGACACCAACCAGTTTACTTTACGCAATGCTGCCGTTATTCTATTGGGTGTTGAACTTAACAAAGTGCTGGCTTGAACAGCTGTATTGACATACCAATCATAGACTATTATCCCTCGGTACTAATTTTTTCTATGTGAAGCCTTATGACAGCTTCAATATAGTCCTCAGGTTTAGGTGAGAAACCTAGGTGTGCTATGTATATAGGACATAGATCATTGCAGTGACTTCTAGGCGGAATTCATGGCTATTCTCATGGCGATTAAATGACTGCTCTGTAGCGGAATATTCCTTGAGTATATACTGTTATATTCGAATAGACTATTTCTCCGGAGAATGTCAAATAATTCTAAAGTTACCACTACTTGAGCCCATGGATATAGGGACAGATATATCAAGAAACTGTGTTACAGAAAAGGAGGGCCTGCTCGGCAGTTAGGTTAAGCTGGTCTCATACCTTTCGAACACTGCCTAATACGAAGGCATGTCCATCGGCTAGACAGCCAAGCACTCGCATGAACGAGTACAACAATACTGGGACCCTATTCTTGACATCTCTGACACGACCGTCTGTATTTAGAATAAAGGGACACTCTCGGGCACATAAGTGAGTCGCAATTATTCATAATATTGTACACTATGGGCCTAATAATTTCAAAGTAGTTGTAGTGGATAAAAAAATGGATAAAAGCGGATATAATTTGACATCCAAAAGACTCTCTTTAATATGGTTGAGCGCCCCGGAAAAAAAAACCTTTGCATTGCTTTTAGGTTCTGCTACAATTAAGATGTCCAATGCAATTAATTTTTCTTCTCTTGACCAGACCAATTAAATCAAAACAAATTTATTACTTGTATCACGACAACGACAACAATAATAACAATAGTAATAAATTTTATACTTAATTTGACAGAATTAATTGCCAGTAATTAAATTCTTTAAACGTGCACACAGAGACATGCATATGTACGTGCCTATACCATTTTAAAGTGTAAGAAATGTGAAAATTATTTGAAGGCTTTTTAAAAAATACACTGTGCAACAGGACATAATTCTTCGAATGAAATCTTGCTAAGATTCATGTTGCTGTAGGGTATGGCTGCCTTCCAAAATGTATCAATACAAAGTTTGTATGCAGTTCTACTACTGCATATAAACTATGTAGATATGCAAAGTAACCAAACAATGCATCAAATATAAATCCGATGCCTGATTGCTTTTTGACTGCGTTAAAAATGCTTATTGACGACGTTTTGAAATAGAATACATTGTATATATTTTATTATTTTGTACAGCGGCATTATGAAACACGATACTTTGTTCAAACAAGTATGATTCGAAACTCCTGTAGCCTTCTGGTCAAGTAAAAAAACTGTATCTGGTGACCTGTCCATTATTTCGGTTTATCTCGCTATTTGGATTCAGTTTGTATGTCCATCACCAGTGCAATGGAATTGTCTCGCCTTCTTTGCTAATTCTATATACACAGATAATCCTGTATTTCGATGGGATTCCTACATTTCCAGGTTTCCTTCTAGTGAAGACATTCAAGTCGCCGTAGTCCAGTAGGTAGTGTGTTGGCTTGTTAGACGTGAGGCCATGGTTCCAACCCCAAATGAGGCATCAAAACGAAATACGAAAAAACATTTCTTCGGCCACTTGCTCTCAGGCAATTTCTGGTTAAAACTCTGAGATTAAAAGAAAATTTGCCATGAAAAGTTTCTCAAAAAATCTGTCGTACGGAGTCGACTTTAAACTGTAGGTCCCGCCACTCATGTATAAAATTAACACACACAACATAAGTGGTGTGAGAAGCTAGGTCGTAATCCTGAATACAGGATTGTAATGACCAATTACAAAGCCCTACATGTGTTTTGCAAATAAGATGACAGCAGGTTTTTCGGAAGGCACTTTGCGCGCTGAACACGAATCTATCACGTCAGGTATTTGAGAAAAAGGGGGTTGAAACCCCTAAAAATAGCGTTTTTAGCCATTTTTGAAAAATTGTAGAGCTAAACACTGACGTGCTAGAACCATCGCTATTGTCAGAAATTGACAATTGATCTTTGCTCTTTAAAATGAACCCAAAGCCAAATTGTTTGCATGCACCCTTAAAGCAGGGGGTGGGTTTATGTCAAGGGGTGCAAGAGAAAAAAAAAAACACAGTACGGAGGTCCTTAAAAATTAATCAGATTTACTTGAAAATTGTTACTCAGGGGTTTTTGGGGTCGCTGATTATAAATCTTCATTCAGATCTAAAAAATTCAAACTGGCGGATCCAATATGGCGGTCGAGGTTTATAAAAATTAATCAGATTTACTTGACCGCCATATTGGATCCGCCAAATGCCTTCGGAAACACCTGGAGTCATCTTGTTTGCACAAAAAAGTCCAAATTTGAAGGGCTGTGTTATTTTTGTATGTACGTATGAAGATATTCAAACATAATATTTTTAACATTCATAAGGTATTTCGATGGTGACTTCAAAATGCAGTAGAATTCTAAAGAAAGTTGAAGACACTGTGGTCGATTACAGAATATTTATTGGCTCAGGATAGTCTCCCAGTGAAGATATTCGTGTATAATATCGTTGACAACACCTCTGGAACTTAACATAGAAAATAAAGGCGAATCGGTAATCCAATCAAGTGAAATTTCGAAAGTGGCCATAATGAATTAGAATTCTGAAGAAAGTCGAAGAAACCGTGGCCGATTACAGAATATTTGGCGGCTCAGAATAGTCCTCTTTTGAGGATATTCGGGTATAACATCCTTAACAACACCTCTGGAAATTAACATAGAAAATAAAGCCGATTTGAGCCTCTAATCAAAAGGAATTTTGAAGGTATCTCCATAATGGATTAGAATTCTAAAAGTTGAAGAAGCTGTGGTCGATTACAGAATATTTGGTGACTCAGGATAGTCCTCTTTTGAGGATATTCGGGTATAATGCACCTCCAGAACTTAGCATAGAAAATAAAGGCAAATCGGTCATGCAATCAAATGGAATTTCGATAGTTTCTCCAGAATGGAGTAGAATTCTGAAAAAAAGTTGAAGAAACCGAGTTTGATTACAGAATATCTGGGGATTCAGGTTACTGCAAAACCTAGTAGGACAGTGCGACCTTAAACTTGAGTAAACTCAGAATAAACTGAGCGACTTTGAATATACAGATGATATGAGATGACTGCTCTCCAGCTGGCATTCTATACGGCCATTAAGCTGTCTTATAGAGAAAGTGAAAAGAATATTGAAAAATGGAAAGTCGTGCGTATAAACTCGGAAAATATCAACACTAAGGAGGAAATCAACGAATTCTGTTACTGGCGATGTCAAGTAAAGACATCAAAAAACGCATGAAGAAAGTCTTCACGGCTAACTTTTTGCTTAGGAACTGATAAGGAATCAGCACTTATTAATGAAGTTTAAACCTTTATGGCCATATATGGTTATGGCAAAAAAAAAAGTTAAAACTTTCATTCTTAATCTAATATTTAAAATGAAAAATTGTAACACAGTGTAAAAGATAAAAAAAAAACCTTTTTATAATACTAACCTGACGTTGAAGAATGTAACTGAATTCGTTGGCTGCAAAGCGATGACTTTCACTCATTTTGAATGGAAAAGAATTTTTTTTTTTTTTGATTTTTTCTTCGTTCGTTTAAACGAACAAAAAAAAATTGAAAAACAATTCAAAACAGGATGGTTTCCCAATTCACGTTGATATTGATAATGATGATAACGATGATGAGGGTCGTGATGATAATAACACAGATAAGGTGAGGTGACTGGCTGTGATAAACGCTATGGCTGAACACTCAATGCATAAAACGTTGAGGTTATAAGTTACAAGCTGTCTTATTACGAAGATGATTGTGATGATGGCTGCTGTTGATAAGGAGGAATTGGATAAAAGAAAAATTGTTACAACAATTATGAGAAATTAGAACGATTTGAGGGCGTATGTATGAGAGTTAGGAATAACAAAAGTTTCAGGTGGGATGACACAGCTGGATAAGAAACAATTTTGTTTTTGTGTAGCTTACACGCGTAACTTATATTTGAAGTGTTTGATTATAATACGTGTGCTTGAAGTGTTCACTCTTTTTCCTTTTTTGATTTCGAATTAAAAACGCATTTTATTTAACAACAATAACTCGACGTATTACTTTACAAGACTGTATCTTTTTTATTTTTTTTTTATTTGTTTTTTTGTTGGCACTTAAATTTTCGTATTCTTTAATGAAAAATTTTTGTATAACGAAGCGGAAATTTTTTTGTTTTAATGGAGCAAAAAGTTTAAATGAAAAACAACACAACGAATGCAGTCAACCGAAATGATGAAATAAAATTTTGATTTTTTTTTTTCAAACACAAATCTCCTTAGAATTTTAAAAATATTTAAAAAAAATTGATTCTTTTTTAATTTTTTTTTTTTGTATCTTTTAATTTTTATTTAAAAAATTAAATGAAAAACTTGTGAATATTTTCTTTAAGTTGCCATAAGAACGGTTTTAAGACTCGTTGATAAGTTCGTTTGACGTTTACTTTAGAACTGATTGCATAGACAGCAAAAAATTGTTGCGAAACTTCCGACACAAGGATATTTAAGCTTTAAAGATTGTTTTTGTTGGGTTTTGTTTGTGTTTGTATTTGATTTTACTTTGCGCTTTTACTTTCAATACAACAATAACAATAACAACAACAACAACAAACAAAAACTGAAATACTTCTGTTGTTGTCGTAGTCACTGTAATCGTTATTCTTTTTCTCTGTGTGATATTTTTTGTTTTTCTTTTGCACTTTTTATCTTTTCTTATATTTTTTCTCTCTCTTGCATTGAAAAAAAAAACAAAAATATTACTTTCCGTGTCGCGTATTTACAATACTTCAATCAACAACACTACACCTAAATGCCATCCATACATGCCGTTAAATATTCTCCTGATTTTTTTTAATAGAGCCCCTAAATTTATGCAATCATTTTATTGTTTTCCTTGCTTCACTTTCATGTGTATTTCTTGGTTTTTTTCACTTGTTTTTACTCTCTCTCTGTCTCTCTGCTCTGCTCTCTATTATTTATTTGTCCTGTTACTTCCTTATTGTATGAGTTGTGAACAATGAATGACTGTGTATGGCTGTTTAAATCACAAATATTCTTCTACACTCATACACACACACGCATACACTTGCTCCCATAGTCTCCGTAAACACCAAAATTCACATTCTGTATTATCAATAGCAATTACAACTACAACCACACAACAACAACACTTGATAGTTCACATACTTATGATAAATTTTAGCCGGAAATAAATGTTAACAGTATCTGTTAATTAACATTTGAAATGTTATGTTTATAACAGAGAAAGAGCAATAAAAGCTTTTTCACATGCTCATAAGTTTTGTTAATGTTTGAAAAGTTTTTATTGCAAAATAAAAACTTTTTCTGTTTATACAGGGTGTTACATCCACTTTAGAATTATTGTGATAATAACCGTTAATTTTAAATTGTTGAATATATGCAGAAAATGTACATCCAGAGATGGAAATCATGAAAGTTAGAATTTGTTTTCAATCGAGCCTTTTTCTTGTTCTATTGATAGATCATGTTGCCATCGGAAGCAGAGAATACCTGGTTACACCGATACAATCAGAGACTGTATGTATGGGTATGTGAGTTCTGTACTAACCCTATCCGGAAACCTATTTAAAAATAAGTTTTTATTGAAATTTCCCTAAGAAATCTTTACTAGTGAGAGACTTAATCCCAGTCTGGGATTTTCAGGGGAAACCCCGATCGTTCATTATGCCCATAACCTATATCTGGAAAACACAACCTGTGGAAACAGGTAACCGATGCGAAAGTTTCAAACCAGTACCCTTAACATATATGCCACTGTCCACTGTATCCAGGATTTTTAGGACATCTGCATATACCTGATACACTTTGCAGAGTCAGGAAGTCTAGTTAAAATATTAAAATCTAAATTACTTTCGAGAAATTTATAAGAAACCATGTATTCGACAAGAATCTACGGCTTCCCAGTATTTCAGCATAGGCACAGTCCTAATTAGAGCAGGATATAATGGGTCCGCAATCTAACGTTTTTTTTTTTTTTTTTTTTGTTCAACTAGTGCTTATTTCGTGAATGGTAACACTTAGCTCATGTCTGATTTGACAGATAATTAGTTTTATCCTTCCGCTGAACGAATATGGTTGTGTATACGCTTGAACAACGCTGGGAAATATTGCGACATTACTTTGAAAATCATGGTAATCTTGCAGAATGTGTGCGAAAATTGCGTACGGATTTTGGAAGAAGAGAAGCACCGTCCGCTCCGTATGTTCGTTATCTTGTGAAAAAAGTGAAAGAAACTGGCATCCTCATCGATAAACCAAAACGTGAAAAGCCAAAAACAGTACGTACACCCGAGAATATTGCTGCTGTGGCAGAAAGTGTGCGTGAAGCACCATCAACATCAATTCGTTCTCAACAATTTAACATTTCGAAGACATCATTGAGACGAATTTTGCATAAAGACCTTGGTATGACGCCATACAAAGTCCAATTGGTTCAGGATTTGAAGCCATTTGACCATCCAATGCGTTTTCGCTTCGCTAAGTGGGCCTGCGATCGAGTTACAGAAGATGCCGATTTTGGCAAAAAAAAAATCATCTTTTCAGATGAAGCTCATTTTGATCTTGGCGGGTATGTAAACAGGCAAAATTGGCGCATTTGGGGCACAGAAAACCTGCACGCATACATTGAAAAGCCGACGCACCCAAAGCGAGTCACTGTTTGGTGTGGATTTTGGTCCAGAGGCATAATTGGGCTATTTTTCTTCGAAAATGAGCAAGGAGTGGCCGTTACAGTCAATGGCGATCGTTATCGGGCCATGTTGAACGAATTTTTGTTCACAAAAATTTGAAGAGGAGGATATTGGCAATATTTGGTTTCAACAGGACGGCGCTGCGTGCCACACAGCCGAAGCAACACTCGTTGTTTTGCGCCCTGTTTTTGAAGATCGCATTATCAGCCGCAGAGCTGATGTCGTTTGGCCACCTCGGAGCTGTGATTTGGCACCGTTGGACTATTATTTGTGGTGTGCCGTCAAAGATAAGTATTACGCCGACAACCCAGAGACAATTGACGCTTTAAAGGACAATATTCGTGAAGCCATTGGTGAAATACAGCTGCACACAA
This sequence comes from Sarcophaga carnaria, assembly GCA_958299815.1. Classification (NCBI taxonomy): domain Eukaryota; kingdom Metazoa; phylum Arthropoda; class Insecta; order Diptera; family Sarcophagidae; genus Sarcophaga; species Sarcophaga carnaria. The sequence continues at coordinate 13,318,945 of OY283153.1, forward strand.
TCAATAATGTGCTTAAAAATTGTACCGATCGTGCAGGCAACTGCATGGCCAGCCGAGGCAGCCATTTGAATGAAATTATTTTCCATTATTAACCGGAACGATTGTACTTTCGAATAAAAAAAGAAATTTGAGAAAATATTCAGTAGTTTTTTGTTTAAAGCATTTTCAGAAAAAAAGTTATTTGGCGGACCCTTTAGATGCGTTTAAAAATTTCTAAAAGGGAGTTTCCTGATGACAAGGACATTATCATGTGCTTGGCGGAAAACGATAATCCATCCAACCGGAAAAATTTGGCGGCATTGCTAACGAGCATCTGCAATTGATCTGCTGACAACGGTAAATCAAATCTCATCTGGAGATATGTTGTGGAAAAAGGCAATATGTGTATATGCCACAGTTTTCCAAGATCAACTTTACTTAACAAACACTTCGGTGGACCCCGCAAGAAAGAGCCTTGGTTCCCCGATTACTAAACAATGTAAGAAACTTCGCCTACCAAACAACTGACATAAGCACATAAGCTTAGAACGCAGACTACCTGATGATAGAACTCACTTGTAAAGGTATTTTATCGATAACTTGACTTGTAAAATATAAGAATAAAAGATTTTTTAAATTATTTTTTGATTACAGAAAGGGCCTTACTTTGAATAAGTCATACAATTATATAAGCAATTGGCTTTTATTTTTTAATCATAATCAAATCAAACAGTCTACAACATACAATTGTCAAACGAAAAATTATAAAATTTCAAGGGGAAAAATAATAAAATTTGTAACAGAAATCAAAATAATAAACCGTTAAATATGGCTTTACAGCATAGTAAAATTTTCATCCGTCAGTATGGCGGTAAACTTTTTAAATTCCCACCGCAATCAATTATTAAACGCAACACCCATTTTGACTTTACCAATACCGTGTGCGGCAATCGTGAACATGTGGGTTACGGATTAAACGGTTGTCCCATTTACGTTGATCTCATACATCATCCAATACCAGCAATACGCTTTAGAGAATCCACTCCCGAAATATGTGCTTTAAGGAAGAAGGAAGAGGACGATTGGAAGAATTTAAAAAAAGATGAAATCAAGAAATTGTATCGCTACAGTTTCTGTCAAACATTTTCCGAATTCAAAGCGCCAACGGGAGAGTGGAAACTACATTTAGGTGTGGGTTTTTGGGCATGTACTATTGCTTTACTCTTTCAATTTGCCGTAGCTGGTGTTTATCAGGAGTTACCGGATACATTCAATGAAGATCGACGTCAACTTCAATTGAAGAGAATGATTTGTTTGGAAGTAGAACCCATTACGGGTCTGTCTTCTAAGTGGGACTATGAAATCGGTGATTGGAAGAAGTAATTTTAACTGAAATTCTCTTAAAAAGCAGATTTTTTTTTCTTTCTTTTGTTGTTGTATGTAATCTTTAATTAGTGAAATAAATACATTCAGTGTATAATGAAAGCTAGTGATGAAATTTAATCGGCATATGTAGTTTAAGGCTTTGAACAGTGGAAACACATGATGCTTTAAAATCTAGAAGTATGAGGGATGGCGATGTGGAAGACATATGCTTCCAAGATTTTTTTGTATTCCTTTTCAAAAATTTTCATAATTAAGTAGATCAGTGTTCTACTTTAGCAATTTCTAGCATAGTAGGGTTGTCATCAACTGTTCTCTTGAAATAACACGATTTGTAAACATGTACTGGGTTGTTGTATTTGCTAACTAAGCCCTGCTCTTACTCAAGCGCTGGCGCTGCATAACTTCCGCGTCCACATGGAAGTCTTCAACAGAAGGCCAAAGAAATGTCCTTATTGTACGGCAATAGATATCTGAATCTCGGTACTTTCGTACTACAGAGTACAATTTGTTCGAATATGTATATTTTAATTTTCGTATCGGGTTACAGAGTAACCCCCATGATCTTGCGGATCAATTGCCATCGCTAAAGCGGGCAGACAGTCTTTCTGGAAACTTCTAGTGGAGTAAAACCAAAATCGGTCATATTGTGTGGCTCATGACATCGCGCTGTTGTGACCTTCATAATCTTCAATAGTAGGTCAAAAACATATGCTTATTGTACGTCAATAGAGTTCTACTTTTCCGATAACGTTTCTCTCAGAAATATTTGCATAAAAATACGGCCCAATGCCTCCTCCCTCCGATTGAGAAATGAGCTTCAGCGCTGAAGCAAATTTCGAGCTTAAAATCACGGTTACAAACCTATTGCCTTAGCAATCAATCAATCAAGCACACCGACAACATTATGAATGATTAACTCACATTAATTCTTGCTTGATTTGGTGTTAATAGAAAAAGAGGTGCAAATCCAAATGCCCCCTAATGAGCTGTCAAATGCGGCCAGTTACTGAGTAAACCGCCGCACTCTCCCTAACTCTCGTCAGTGCGTTAAGTTGCGCTGGTACACAGGCCTCTTGGAATCACTAACATATACAGTCTGTTAAATTTACTTTATAATCTTGCCAGCCGCATCTTGAAGTCGCCGTGGTCTAGTAGGCAGTGTGTTGGCTTATTAGACGAAAATCCAAGGTTCGAACCCCAGGCCAGACATCAAAATAAAATACAAAAAGTATTTCTTCGGTGACTTCCTCTCAGCAGATTTCTGGCAAAAACTTCGAAAGTAAATAAAATTTGCCATGAAATGTTTCTCAAAAATCTGTCGTTCGGAGTCGACATTAAACTGTAGGTCCCGCCACTCATGTATAAAATTAACACACACAACATAAGTGGGGTGAGAAACTAGGTCCAATTATGTATGTAATCTTGCCAACTGCTTGCGTAGTAGATCGATTAAGGCGATCATAATCCGTTCTTAAGATTTGTAAATTGGCTTCGTTTGCATTACCAGTTTGTACGTTGTTAAGCGATCTTTATTCGTGAATGGCAAACCCTTCACTAAATACATGACACTTCAGATAAAAGACAACTGACAACTGACAGCCTTGCCAGATCTACGAATTTTAAATACCTAAAAACATAACTCTGTAGTATAAGGAAACAAAATTACCTCATTAGATTATTTTATAAGTCTGTCTGTCTGTCTGTCACACGCACATGTTTTTAAAACAAATTTGAATTTTATTTTGAAAATTTTTTTCCCCATTGCCTTGCTTCAAAATGTGCGAATATCCCTGTCTGGGGCCGGTAATTAAAGAAAAATTTCGGTATTTAACACTGACTTTATTGGACTGCTGGCAACGTGAATATGATAAACGACCCTATCGTTGCTTTAAATTTGAACGTTTAATGTTTGAGGAACGTTTTGATCGAAAATATCATTTCATAAAGGATTTTCCCGTTATTGTGCAATTTCTACAGAAACGTTATTTAAATTCAATGAAATTAGTGGGATTGGACGTGACCACCTATATGTTGCAGACACTGTATGATTTTGTGGAAAGTCTAAAGAGATTCAAATTTATTGAATTGAAATTAATGAATTTGCCCACAACATTCTATGAGGTTATGACGAATAATGTGGATCATATGAAGCTAACAGAGCTGTCGTTGGAAGGTAATTGGGGACAGAGAGTGGAGATGCTTTAGTTTGTTTGTTTAAGTTAAGGATTTCCGATTTTTCTTTAAAGGCACACCCTTGACGGATAATGACATCGTTTTTTTGCGTTTGTATGTGATAAAATCTTTAAAGTTAGAAAGTTTGAATGTAAACTCTTGCAGCATTACTCAATACAATTTTGCTGATATTGCGGATGGTGTTTACAAATCTTTAAAGGTTCATACTTTCAAGGCCTCCTATCTGTTGGGCTTACATTTGCATTTGGACAGTCAAAAAGTGGCCCATACAGTGGCCTCTTTGTTGTGGCAAAATAAACTACAAACATTGGAGCTGGAAAATTGTGGTTTTCAGGCAGAAGATATGGAACTGTTGGCTGAGTATTTGTATAATAAAGATTGTAAATTAGTTTCTTTGAATCTGGCCTATAATAAGATTGGTGCAAATGGTGCCCTTGAGCTCCTAAAGGCCATTGCTTGTAGCAGTACTTTGAAGCATTTGAATTTGAATGGCTGTGGCTTGGGCTCACATGGTGGCGAAATAGTGGCACATTATTTAAGTTCCTGTTGGAATCTGGAGTCTTTAATGTTGCAATACAATAATATTAAAGCCGAGATCGTTACCATGATATTGCTATGCATGAAGAAGTCTTGTCAACTCTTCAAATTGCATTTGTATGGCAATTCATATAATCCACGTACGGGCAAGATTCTAAGAAGGCTTTTGGAATCGAGGGTACTGCCCCAAGATTACATTGATATTACATTTACGTATGATGACACAATACCGGGTTATAGGGTTATACCCTGGAGGCCTTAATGTACATGAATAAGATCTCATCAAGTTTTTTTCTTTTTTTGGGGATTAAATTTGATTGTAAATAAAAAAATTTGTCAATACAAACTAATTTAAGAGCTTAAATTTAAATAAACATGTTTAAAGAAATACTTACCTGATAACGTTATGGCTTACAACCCTTTAGGCTTGCAAATGGGCATGATGATTAGCGCCTTAATAGCTCAAACCGTTTCCATTTAATATCCACCATCAAACATATCTCTGTGATGGCAAACGGCTCCTAAAAGAAAAGAGAGAAAAAACAAGAAAAACAAAAACATAAGTGACCATTTATTGTACTAAAGGACAGTCATGTCATCAGTAATTATTGTTAACATGACCATGTTTAGTAGATTTTCTCGTCAAACATAAAAAACGCAGACACAATGACTCTATTTTCGAAGTGCACACAGTCGTAAGTACACTGAGTCTATAAATAAAACAATTATTCGGTATTTAAAAGATAATTTTATTTATTAATAGAACCGAACAAAGCCAAACTGTGTTGGCACGTGTTATACCAGTATCAACAGTCTGTCATACAGTCTGCCTGTCTGTCTGCCCACCCTGTGTGTGTCTGTCCTGCATGGCACTTATTTGGCTGCGAATTGCCTTTGTAGATACGGATGCTGGAAATAATTTTTCTACTTAAAACGAATCAAAAATAATCATTTTGTTTATTTATTTATTTATTTCTACCACATTCTTCTCTAGTTTATTTTGAACTTGTTTTTTATTTTTATTATTGTGCTCTCATTGCCACACCATGTGCGGCTGTAATAATTGGTGTGGATAGATGAGATGATGGATGGTAAAGTTATGATAAGAATTCGTATGTCAAATATCAGATGTATTCTTGCAGTCAAATCAAGGGATTCGTGTATATTTTCACACATGAAGTGAAACTGAGAAGTGGTGAAGTATCAGTACAAGTAACCAATAAATTCATTGAAGCAATTGCTTCTACTCCCCGCAGAATTGTTAATTGATTTTTAAATTTACATTTTATTTTTATTTTAATGTCTCCCCTCGACTGTCTGTCGTCCTGGCAAATTTCAGAATTCTGTTATTTTTGTAGAAGTACAACTCATCTGCTTAGGTCTTGACAAGCACCCAAGTGTTTTAACCTGAAATAGTACATCACCGTCTCACAGGTTCTAAGAATCCACAGAAGCAACCTACTAGGTTTAAAGCGATCTCAATTCTATACAAATGTTCTTTTAGGCTATATTACTCGATCAGAAAGTAGGTTATTAACCTCAGACTTTTTCTCAATAGTCTGAAGCATGACTCAAATTTCTTCCCAATGAGATTACTTAGCAAAAGCTTATACTATGTTCAGATATGCACTTTTATTGAGTCAATATTCGGTTAATTGAGCACAATATTTCAAGTGTTCAGGCATAATTATATATGCAGTTCAGCTGCTTATTCAATATTCATTTGACAGCTGGTAAACAAAACAGCTGGTTGTTTCAACAACATTGTTTTCATTTTGTTTTTTTGTTTTTATTTATTTCTCGTTGTTGACATTTGAGTTGTCAAATATCTACAGAAAGTGTTCGGTAAATTGTAATATGCTCAGTAAACACACTGATGACAGTGCTGCATTTTATGTTTTACTCAATATTATGACAGTATGCGTATTTATTAAACTTATATGAAATATTGAGCTTAATAATGGCGTTTATTGCGATGTACGCAATAAAGGTGCATATCTGAACACCGTATTAGATTGTCTTATACTCGTTTGACTAGAGAAGAGTAGTAGTCTCTCTTTATCTTCCTTTTTTTCTATTCCATAAAAATGTTTTGGTTCATGCAACGGCATACCTCTTCATTGCCGTAAAGTCCCTTATGACTTGGCGTCCATACATATGTACATACATAATTGGTCATTACAACCCTTCAGTCAGGATTACGACCTGGTTTCTCAGTTTATCTTGGCGTCCAGCAGATCATAAACTTCCACTTGAAATGTACATGTGTGTTTCTTAATGGCTTCTGAATATTTTACTTTGGCACCGAACACCCCTACTCTTGCAACATTTTAAGTGCTTGACACATCTATACACCGCAAGAAGAGCACTTAGCCTCCCACTCCAAAGGAACATTCAATCTTAAGGAAACACATCACAAAACTATAGGTTTTGTAAGTTTTGCTATGGAGACAGAACTGCCAGCAATTCAATTTCCCAGATGACTTTACCTTCTGATGAATATTATATTAGACTTGTCTTCCATTATCATCATGGTTATGTGTCTCGCTACTAAAGGCAATGGCCTTGAATCCAGCCGAGTATTATGTAGGCCTTGATTATTTAAATACAAGCCAGTCTTTGTACCTTATCCACTTCCATTCGAGCTATCTTTAAATTTATTCTGCGTGCTCCAGCAATGGCCCTATAGGTCACAATCGGCCAGACCAGTGTAAAAGAAATCCAATGTATAATTCGTGGTTTGCAGTCTTTTGGATTTCTTCACAATTCTTCTGCATGTTATGATTGGCTACCGCTCTCCTATATGGGTCTTCTATATCACTTTTAGGTGTGGTATTATTCCTCGATATTTTACCTCCATTTTTCATGATACGTCCTCAACCATGAATCAAATAATACTACTATACTAAGGGCCTGAGGGCTCAATGGTCTCCTGAATAAATTATTTGTAGAGAGAGTGATTTTAATTAATTCTTAATTACCTTCAAAAAAAGCTTCTTAAATCTGTTGTTTAGAATCAATGTTAAACTGTAGTTCCCACTACTAACACATGTTATTAAAGCACACAACATAGTTGGTGTAAAAATCTAAGATTGTAATCCTGATTAAGCAGTTTTATTGGCTGTACTAATGCATAAGCTTGTCAATGGAACTTATCTAGTCAGAGATAATACGGATGAAGTCTATAACTTCACCAAATTGACAGAATAATGTGGAGAAATACTAGACAGGAATTGTGGACGGACAGACAGAATTGTATTACAATGAATTCTGTGAAAAGATCCAACTAAGCTATGCTTAATGGCAGCTGTCTTAACTGTTATCTGTATGTATTAAACAATGAGGAGAATAGGAAAAGTATGAAAAGGGAAAGGCGTAGTTTCCAAACGTTGTCGGCGTAGTCTAGTAGGTAGTGTATTGGCTTATTAGACATGAGGCCGCGGTTCAAAACCCAGGTCAGACTTTAAAACGAAAATATGGAAAAATATTTCTACGGCGACTTTCTCTCAGCAGATTTCTGGCAAAAACTCTGAGAATAAATAAAATTGCCATGAAAAGTTTCTCCAAAAAATCTGTCATTCGAAATCGATTTTAAACTGTAGATCCCACCAATCATGTATAAGATTAACAAACACACATATATGTATGCGGTGTGAGAAGCTAGGTCGTAATCCTGACTGAAGGGTTGTAATGACCAATTATGTTATGTATGTATGTAGTTTCGAAATTAATTCAAATCATTAGAGGTGCATAGACAAAACAATGTTAGGTTAGGTTAGTGTGGTAGCTTTCATACCAAAAGCTCACTTTAGCACGCATAGCGGCCCGTTGTGATGCCACAGGTGAACGCAGTCCCTGTACTGACCAAGTTCCTCCGAACCAAGGAAGGAGAAGTTGGTCAGCGCAAGAGCTGCACATCGTGTTCTGTCTATGCTTTATAGAATTCTTGTAAAATTTTCAATGCAAACTAGGAGTCCAGTGTATGTTTCTATTCAATTGATGCTAAATTTATAACCTAGGTTTAGGCTGAAATTATGTAAATCGCATGGTTTAAGTAAGAGTCTATGATTCAAATGATCCAAAAAGATTGCGCATACAAGCTTGTATATAATCTTGTAAGATCTTGTCAGTACTCGTACATTTTGTTATAAATGCAGAATCAAATTCCCAAGGCGTCCAGTGTATGTTTCCATTCAATTGATGCTAAATTTGATACCCGGCTTTCTTTATAACCAACATTTAGGCTGAAATTGTGTAAATCGCATGGTTTCAGTAAGAGTCTATGATGCAACTTAATCTTAATAATTATAAAAAGATCTTGTGAATACATTTTATTATAAAAACAGAATAAAAATCGGGGCCAGAAGATATTGTGTAATCAATACGGACCTGTTAAGAACTCTAAAACTTAAACGCAATAACTTTCTTGTTGAAAAAACCACAAATTGCGTGGTTTTTATGTAAAAATATTTATTGTGGAATTGTATTTCAATTATTTGGTAAAACAAAAAAAATAAGAAGCAATTCCCGAATTTTAAATGCGTAAATAAATTCCAGAAATTTTGTAACAATTTCGATTGTAGTTTACAAAAAAAAAATACGAAAAAGGTTGGTAAACACACGAATACGCATTTTCCTTGTTATTATTATGAAATGTTTTCGTTTTTTTTCTTCTTCTTCTGCTTCTTTTTTGCATTACAAATGAGAAATTTAAATCATTATTTTTACTTTTTATTTTTTTATTTTTTTCTGTTATTTTTTTTTTCGGTTAGTGTTTGTCATTCTTTTTTTTAATGAATTTGCATTTGCATTAATATTAATGGAATTCATCGCATTCAAATACGGAAATTTGATGTCTCGCCATCAAGGACGTTAAGCAATACAATAACAAAAAAAAAAATAAAAATAAAACGATAAACACACAGGCATACACACCCCAAAACTAAATAATAATAAAAAATAATAATAAACAAAAATATTAAATAAAAAAAAGAATTTAAAAAATAACAAAAAAAATCTCTTTCCAAAATATTGCATTTCCTCTGAATTTAATGAGAATTACTTAGGAAAAGTGTCTCTTAATCAAATGAACATATGAGTCCCGTACATATTCTTCCTTTTTTTCTTATTATTTGTTTATATTATATTGCAATGTTAGTATTATTATTATTAATTTTATTTTTATTTTTATTTTCCTTTTATTTTTCTGTCTATACGTCTGGTAAAGATTTTATTTTGTCCAGTCTCTCATTTTTTTCTTTTTTAATCACTTATAGACAGCCAAACAAACGAAACGCATTCTATTGTTTACTGTCTCTCAGGGGAGATTACTTTTATTACGAATACATGTCATTTTTTTTTCTTTTTCTTTTTTTTTAATGACTTCCATGTGAGAAAAAAAATATATGTTTTCATGCAAAATCTAACGTAAACAACGAAAAATAAATCACTTAATAAATCTCAACGCTTTTTTTTCTTTGCAATTTCGATTTAGAAAATCTAAAATCGCATTCTAATATTGTTTTGAGACTGTCATTCAATTCATACATGATTTGTGTCTCTTCTACAATAGTATTCTTAGATGATTTCATGGAATTTTTTTTCGTGGATACCCTACCATTTGGAAAAGTTGGCTTTAAGTCTTTGGGAACATAATTTTGCATTTTAGCAAAAAGTAAATTTTTTAAGTTTAAATACTCATTACAAATAAAACAATGATCTGATGAGAATGCTTACTTCCTTAACCCATTCGCTGCCAAGGACGAGTATACTCGTCTTTGACAGGGTATCCCACATTGCCAGACGAGTATACTCGTCCTACTTTAAATATATTATAACATGCAGGCTTTTGAATTAGCAAATTTTTTTTGCCAAATACATACATAATATAAATATGTAAAAAACTTGAAAAATACTACAAATAAAATTTTTTACAAAAATAATACTTTATTATAGAGAATGATCTTTCACGCAAAAATCAACTTCATCGTGTATTTATAACAAAATTTTATAGCAACTAAACAAAGTTCTTACTCCTGCTCTTACCAAGGGTTTTGGTAAACAATAACACTCAAAATATAAATGGCAATGGGAATGACTTCATATAATTTAGGCTTAGCAGCGAATGGGTTAACTTAATCGGTCATTACAGCCCTTTAGTCAGGATTACAACCTAGCTTCTCACACTATTCCTGTTGTAATGTGCTAATTGTATCCATAAATGGTAGGACCTAAAGCATATCGTCGACTCTAAACGTCAAATTTCAGAAAATTTTCAAAGCAATTTTATTCATTCAGTTATTAATAAGTATGTTTACTTAACTTAAATGGTCATTACAATCCTTTTGTTAGGATTACAACCTAGCTTTTCACACCACTAATATTTTGTGTCTTAATTGTATCAATAAGTGACATGACCTACAGTTTCATGGCGACTCCCCAACGACAGAAACTTTTCATGGCAGTTTTATTTACTCCCAGAGTTTTTGACAGAAGTCTGCTGAGAGCAAGTCGCCGAAAGAAATATTTCTTTTTAATTTCGTTTTGTTCCAAATGCCTGAGCAGGGTTTTGAACCAACACACTATTAATTGAATGGAAATGTACACTAGACTCCTAGAGAGATTGTACTTTACATTGATTGAATTTTACTAGCCTACGGTGACTTCAGTCAGACTTCTGTGATTGACAAATTCTTGATCCATGTTAATTCAGGTGATATTTTCAATCGCCTTGGCCATAGCTTAGTTTGGTCCTATCAAAGTTGATAGGATTGCTTAGTTGGTTTGCAACTACAATAACCATCAAGCAGTAGCCTTAGACACCGTTTTAAGCATCAATCGAATGGTTTATGTAACAGCCTATGATGAAATCTTATATGCAATTTTGCGTGCAATCGTACAGACCCAAGGTGGTCTGTAACACTGGATCAACATTTCATCTACCAAAGATATCGCGTAAGAACCAATCGTCAAAGATTCATCGGCGATAGTTTTCTACGACTGCGAAACCGCAGAGGAAATCCCTTTCTCTTCCACATCGTAGTCTGTAGTACAATCTGTCGCGCATGAATTTCAATTCAGGTCCGGTAAGTATGCAATCTTGTATGCAATCGTACTGGCTGTTAATGTTCCCCCAAAGTAGTCTTTAAGACTGAATCAATACCTTATTTACCGAAGACATTGTATAAGAACCACTCGCCAAAGATCCTTTGGCTGTAGTTTTCCACGACTGGGAAACCGCAGGGGAACTCTCCTCCTCTTCTACAGCGTAGTCTGTAGTCCAACCTGTCGCGCATGAATTTCAATTGGCCAGTGTCCGGTAAGTACAACCATTGTATGCAATCTTGTGAACAATCTTACTAAGGCTTAATGTTCCGCCAAGGAGGGCTCTAACACTGAATCAACATTTCATCTACCAAAGACATCGTATAAGAACCAATCGCAAAAGATTTCCACGGTTGAGAAACCGCAGAGGAACTCCCCTTCTCTTCCACATCGTAGTCTGCAGTACAATCTGTCGCGCATAAATTTCAATTAGCCAGTGTCCGTTTAGTACAACCATTAGTTTTAGATCCGACTTATATTATATTTAAGACTGTGAAGACTCGAGATTCTACAAGATCCAAGATCCAATTAATCCATTAATCCATTCTATAGGTAGCGCCATCGAAGTTAGAAACGTTCACACAAGTCATATGCTGCTTGAACCAACTTGTCTGTCCATTCGTTTACATCGAAATTCCGGTGACCTAAGACCCAGGAAAAAAAGGCGCACTTATAAGGGCAAGAACGTCACAGCAGTACATAGTTTAAATGAATGCCCAGAATCTCTGACTAAAAACTCTGGAGCTGTATAATGGAATCTAATAATGAAATCCCCAAAGTCTAGTAGTTAGTGTGTTGACTTATTAGACGACAGCCCGTAGTTTTTTCGACGACTTACTCGCAGAAGTCGCCGTGGTCTAGTAGGCAGTGTGTTGGCTTATTAGACGTAAAGCCAGAGTTCGAGCCCCAGGCCAGACACCAAAACAAAATACAAAAAGTATTTCTGCGGCGACTTCCGCTCAGCAGATTTCTGGCAAAAACTCTGAGAATGAAATAAAAATTGCCATGAAAAGTTTCTCAAAAATCTGTCGTTCGGAGTCGACTTTAAACTATAGGTCCTGCCACTCATGTATAAAATTAACACACACAACATATGGTGTGAAAAACTAGATCGTAATCCTGACTGTACTCGCAGCAGTCCTATGGCAAAAACTCTGAGGGTAAAATAAAAAGTTTCTCAAAAATCTGTCTTTCGGGATCGTTTTAAAATTGGACACAAATAGCACACACAACATAAGTGCCGAGAGAAGCTAGGTTGTAATCCTGACTAAAGGGTTATAATATTAACGTATTTGAATTTAGCGTAGGCTACTATATAATCGACTTTGACAATCTGTAGCTTTATTGTTGTTCTTGTATAATTTTCATTAGACATTCAGCCACGAGACTTGGCCATTAATAATCTTTTATGCATGGATTTTATTTCAACAACAACAAAAAAAAATCAAAAAGAATCGTAAATAATACGTATAAAGACGTCGTAATCGTAGACACACAAAAAATACAAAATTTTTACGAAATTCGGCATGAAATTTCACAAAAAAAAAACTTGACAGCAACAACAACACTCAACAATAAAAATAAAATTCAAATCATTTAATTTGTATTAAATTGCATAAGCCAGCCAAGAAAACGACAACAACAACAACAAAACCAAATTAATGAACAGAAATAATTTTTTGTTTATTTTCCCCAAAATGGGTGGAAATAAAAGTGAAAAAAAATGTTTTTTTTCCTCGTTTTTTTTATTGAAAAATTCATATGCAATGGAATTTTGTAAACAAATTTCCAAAGTCACAGACGAAAGTCAATAAAAAAAAGGATTATAAAATTAATAAAATTTATTAAAATTACAAACATGAGCAAACAATTCAACAACAATTTTCAATGAGACTTCACGATCCGCACGTATATACATACGTGGGATATCTCTTAATGTAGTGGAACGTACAGACATTTTGGCAATGAATTCTATTTGATTAAAATTTAGCGATTAAAATTTTTAATATTTTTATACATTTAACGTCAGACATACATGCATAGAAACCTATGGATTGTATACAGGGAAGATTCCATTCGATTTGTAATCGAACTCTTCCTTAAAGTGAGAAGCATTCAGTACCATAAACTAGTATTGTATTGGAGTTATAATTACCCCAGAAGATACATTCCACAGTTATCTAATGGACATAAAATAAGGCATAAAGAAACTTCTTTTTGACGTATGACAGTAGAATAATCTGGAATCCGAATCATACAGATATTTTGATCAGAAAAGCTGACACTTCGTGCCATAGGCTATGCTTACATGACATAAGAGTTGCTATAAAGCATCTCCCCCTTGATTTATTAATTCTTTCCTTTGTTACGGTTCCATTGTTCAAGTTTTTTCATCGAAAACACGGCCTAGGATGACAGGTTTGCCTTGAAGCAATATGCTCTAGGTGTAGTGGTGAGAAACTTTGCTGATTGAGTTCTAATGTTTTTGAAGAGGTTGCACTTCCTGTGTTTCCCCATGTCATAAAGCTTCTCCCCATTTATTTATTAATTCTTTCCTTTGTTTCAGTTTCATTGTTCAAGTTTTTTTCATCTAAAAAAGTCCTAGAATGACAAATTTGCCTTGAAGCACAACACCTTCTGTGAACATGTACTGGGTGTAGTGGTGAGAAACTTTGCTAATTGAAATCTAATCTTTTTGAAGGGGTTGCACTTCCTGTGTTCCCCACAATGTTCATTATATTGATGTTTTTCTCTCTTAAAATCAAAGATCAAGGGGCTTCCTGGTAGAATTATTTCTGAGAAGATTAAAGCCTCGCAATTTTTAAAATTTTGAAACCATTATGAAGATTTCTTTCATCTTCCACGGGGTTTGAACTTGAAGTTTTTCTCTCTCAAAATCAAGGATCAAGTGGCTTCCTGGTTGAATTATTTCGGACAAGATTAAAGCCTAGAAATTTTTAAAATTCAGAAACCATGATGACGATTTTTTTTCTTCTTAAACGGGGTTTGAACTTGAAGTGCCTGGGTTTATAGTCAAGAAATTTACACACTACACTAGGCCACTGCTTGCTGTTTTATTTAAACATATCAGTTGCTTAGTTTCTTATTTATAAGCAAGTTATTATGGATACTTTAATGATCATCACAAATTTTAATCAAACTTATCTTCTTGACTCTGCTTATGGCTAACTTAAGTGATTTTCTGTTTACTTGAAATGTATGTTGGTTTCCACCGTCTAGCTTTCATGTCTAGTGTTTATTTTCGAAGATTATCGCCGGCCTCGAATAAAGTCTGCACACAGTTGAGCTACCATATATTCTACCCAAGGACTGCCGGCTCTATCAAATAGCCTCTGCTTTCTCCCATTGAAGCACTGCATCTTCCAGCGGGGCCATGCAGAACATAAAAAGGTAACAGAGTACAACAAATATGGTACAACAAATATGCCAAACAATATCAGACGTACACTGTTTGACATTCCTTGCTTGAGCGGCGAACAGATGATAACACACAGTCTTCCTTTACACGTACAAAGGAAAGATGGGAGAAATAAATTCACTTGTAGGAAGAACAGATAAGTCTGACTCCTTATATGTATATACAAGGAGACTCAATTTGCTTTAAAACTACTTACAGTTCATCCCAGAATAGCAACACTCAGCTTTAGGCATACAGGACTACAAACAGAAAATACTTTGCAGTGATTTCCACAGAAGTTGTAATTGAAAGGGAGAAGATGATATCACTGACCATTGAGCCGACCATTCTTCGGGACTTCTGAGCCTTAGATGAACGAATTTTAAGCGCCCAAAATTTATCAACAGTTTTGCCAGAGATCAGTTGGATAAAAATCAGACGTTCATTATGAAGGAATGAAATGCATTGTGGGATTACAATTGAAACTTTGATAGGCCTATTGGGCCTAGCTCCGATGGCCTAGTCTGTACTGTGCTAAACTTGAAATGCCAAGGCTATGGTCTTCCTCCACCACTACTACGCACATTACATATGTACATATATAATTGGTCATTACAACCCTTTAGTCAGGATTTCGACCTAGTTTCTCACACCACTTATGTTGCGTGCGTTAATTTTTATACATGAGTGGCGAGAGCTACAGTTTAAAGTAAACTCCGAACGACAAGTTTTTGAGAAACTTTCCTTGGCAATTTTATTTCATTCTCAGAGTTTTTGCCAGAAATCAGCTGAGAGGAAGTCAACGAAGAAATATTTTTTTCATATTTCGTTTAGTTGGAGATGTCTGACCTGGGGTTTGAACTGAGGCCTCACTGCCTAGACCACGTCGACTACTTCGCACATTCCTTTACATTATTTCTCTCGGTGTATTTTTTTTTAAATTGATTGCATCGATAACAATAAATTACACGTTCTCTTCTTTAATGATTTTTTTTAACAATTTCATTTTAGGCGTTTTTCGTTTTTCTTTTTTTTTTTGGAATGCATTTGATTGATTGTAATTTGAAACACTTTCAATTTCATTACTTATGCATTGAATTTTTCGTGTTTACGAAAATTATTGTCCACTTCCATTGCATTTCATTCTTTAAGTTTAAGTTCATGTCCTCATGTATTTTTTGCTGCCTTTTTTTCTACCATTTTTCACTTCATTATCCATTTAGATGTCAAATCTGCACACAGTGCTGCTGTGTTGCTTTGTTGCTCTTTTGCTACTTTACTGATACAACAATATACATACATATGTATGTATGTATGCATGTATGTATTCTGTACATATTTTTTCATTATTATTGCTTGAAGAACAACGTCATTAAAACTAAGAACCGATAATTAAATACAAGAAAAGTGTCCATTAATGATGATGTACTTTTGTAGCCGTGTGTGTATGTGTGTATGCCAACGAAAATGTTCTGCTGCTTACTCTTGTTTATTATTTTTAAGTTTTTTTTTGCTCCAAACATGTTGCATGTTTTGATGGCAATGTTTGATAGGCTGATTATTGTGGTATGACTAACTGCTGCCCTGAATGTATGCGTGGACATTGTAGACAAAGGGATGGGCGTACAAACAAACAGACTGACACTGCATAAATATACCTCATCATACAGCTGCAGGGCATCAACGATATTTATGATGATTTTTAAGTTGCTACCGTATTTATTTTGAAAACTACTTTAAAAGCCGTGTCAGTTTCTTGCTGTTAAAACATTTGTAACGGTTGTTCCATTAACCGAATGCGTATCAGAGATCAGCAATGAGTATTCAAAAAGATGAGTAGATTCGAATCATACTCATAATTTCTGATACTTATTCATTATTTATTTTACATACTCATATTACTTAAAGTTTGAAGTACTCATCGTACTCATACTTAACAATACGCATGATGTTGTTGATTTCGACTCTCCTTTACTCAACATTTACAAGAATCACAAAATAAATATGATTCGCGTACGAACACTACAATACTCATTAGAAGGTTATGTGTTTGCTTTGCTTGCTGTCTTTGTCATTTTCTTTCTTCGTCTTTTGTGAATGCAACAACAACTAAGACTGTCAATTTTGATGAAAGATTCGAATCACTCGAATCATTTACGAGTATTTTTTCTAAATTTATGAATCTGAATGAGTATGAATCAAACATATTTCGAATGTTATGAGTTTGATGTCATACTCATACTCATTGCAACTTGTACTTATAAATCAATGTTGTAGTGAGTACGAATGAATCAGAGTAGTTAAATTTCAATACTGTTGACTCACTCATACTCAAAATTTCATGAGTACTTATGAGTAGCGAAAACACGATTCACTGCTGATCTCTGATACGTATATCAACATTGAAATCTATTAAGCAGTGTGTTAGCTTATTAGACGAGAACCCAAGTTTCAAATCTTAATTCAGGCATCTCAAGCATAACCAAATATGAAAAAAAAATATTTCTATCGGCGACTTCCTCTCTAAAAGTAAATAAAATTGCCATAAAAAGTTGATCAAATCTGTCGTTCGGAGTTGACATTAAACTGCAACACACTGCACTCATTTATAAAATTAATACACCCAACGTAGGTGGTGTGAGAAGCTAAGTTGTAATCCTTTTTAAAGGGCTGAGTTTTAAGTAAGTATATATTAATGGGAGGCTTTTATTTGGAAGACAGAAAAATAAACAAATTTAATCAGTAACCCTCTGTTCGGATCTGTAGGGAAAATTTCATCTTTGTGATTTCCATTAAGATTGGAGCAGGATAGCCCGTTATCAAGTCCTCCATCGAAACGGAGATGTTGAATACCTTACATATCTCCTTCGTTACTAGATTTGATTGACTCAGTCATGGGCAAAGTTTCAGAATGCTATCTTAACAGCCTATATTAATCCCAGTTTTCATCTGACTAAGGCTATGCTAACACGATACATATCTTTGGTTAAATTTTCTACATCGTTCGGTATCTGAAATATTTTGCTTCTAAAAAGGGTACTCAGTTTACGTTCAAAATGCAAAAATCCTTAAAATTTTTAAATTTCTGTTGTGACTTTTACTGCCTGCTAATTTTCAAGGGACATAACCCTCTGTAAAATCTACTGCTTATGCAGTATTTATTGGTGCCTTGGTGGATAAAGAACTCAATTACAAATCCGAACAATTTCATTAGCAATCTCCCTTGAAGAAGCGAAACGAACTGGGGGCTTTAGTTTCCTCTAAATAATCGATTCAGGAAGCTTTTTGCCCCTACTATTTATATGGATGATAAAGTTAGTATGAAAGGCACATCGAGTGCACGATAATAGAACTCAATGAGCAAGGTTTCATCGGGATTTTCTGTTCCCGTAAAACCAACTACAGGAAATAGAATTTTTCATATGTTTCTTGCCAGATGGCAACCTTATCCTATAGGACCTATCGATTTGGTAACGTATTCTGCATTGAACTCGCCGCAGCCTAGTAGGTAGTGCGTTGGTTTATTAGACACAAGGCCACGGTTCAAGCCTCAGGTCAACATCAAAACGAAAATATGAAAAAAATATTTCTTCGGTAACTTCCTCTCAGCAGATTTCTGGCAAAAACTCTGAGTGTTGAAGTAAAATTGCCATGAAAAGTTTCTCAAAAAAATCTGTCGATCGGAGTCGACTTTACACTGTAGGTCCCGCCACTCATGTATAGAATTAAAACACACAACATATGTAAGTGGTGTGTGAGACTAGGTCCATAATCCGGACTGAAGGGCCAAAGAAAATCCTGACTGAAGGACCAATGATAATAACCAATTATGTATGCATGTATGCGTGCGATTCTGCGCATTTCAAAATTTTTTCGGTACTTACGGTTCGGAAAAAAGCTCTTTAGACTGTGGTTGGTTAGGCGAGAAGGCGACAAAAGTTGTGTACATCATGTGACAAACTCAGGCTGTTTCATTTACTAAAAATGGAAACAACAAGGACGTGAATTTCATTGAATATACTTGCACACATAATAAAATATTTACCTGAGCAATTTCTCTTGGGGTACTATCCCTTTGAATTTCTTTAGTAATGATCAGAGGTACATACATATATGTTTGAATGAATTTATGGGATTTCGTGCGGTCATAAAACAATGAATGCATATTTTCCAACACAAGTCTCTCTATGTCATGGGTTTCTTGAGTTCTTCAGTTCTTTTTTCTCTTTTTTTTTTTTCTTCTGGTAGTCTTGTCTGTGAAGGCATAAAAATGCATTCGATGCATAATAGTCATTGCCATCATCATCATTGTCTTCTTCAACACTTTCATCAGTTTTGAATTTTATTTTGTCGTTTCATTTCTTTGCCTCTTTTTTATTTCTCTTGTTGGTGTCTGTAAGGATGTGAATAAATGTTTTGCATAAAATGCATTTTGGGAAGATTTTTTTTGTTTTTTAAATGCCAATGCAACACAGACAATATGTATGTCATTATATTCGTCTGTCTCCCAGCAGTTGGCCCGGCCCGTCTGCTTATGGACATCGTCTACACAGGTACACAATTGAACAGTTGAGCAGTTAAAGTGTTTCATTTAAAAGTCAGACTGTCTGGCCTGTTTAGACGTGGTCTCGTCTGGCTGTGGATTGATCTGTTGGCTGTGCCTTTGGCCTACTAAGCCCTGTGCTTACAGCAGACATACACACATGTGTACATACTCAAATACACGTCATTATCATTATCGTTTCTTTTTGTTGTTGTTGTTGTTCGCAAACATCCTCATGTTTGTTGGTCGTTGTCAAAAAATAAGAAAGAAGACAAGCAGTCTAGCCACAGGTTTTAATGTCTGCATCTGTAAAGATGATTGTCTGTCTGGGTAGGCGTGAGTGTGTATGTGTGTATGCCAGACTAAAGGCTAAATATTTGGTCGTATGTCATGTCTGGTCTATATTTGTTCAACGTGCAACAGCCAATACTTAAAGGTATTAAAGTTTGCAGTTGAAATTCAAATTTGAGAAGGAAATTGTTCATATATTATATTCTATTTCAACGATGAGGGCAATTTCGATAACGATAACAATCCACATGAGATTCAAGAGCGTCCACTGCACCTCGAAAAAGTTACCGTTTGGTGTGTATTTTGAGCTGGCGATGTCAGCGGTCCATATTTCTTTTGGGAACGATATTGACCAGGCCGTCATTGTCAATGGTGAGCCGCATAGTTTGGTGATTACCAAATTATTTTACCCTGAATAGGATGATCTGGACATCAATGATATGTGGTTTCATATCGACACGGCGCTACGTGTCAAACACTTCATGACACATTGAATATTCTGCACGAAAGATTTAAGGGCATGGTCATCTTTGGTTAAGATGGTATGAACTGGCCACTGAAATCGTGTGATTTGTTCCCAATAGACTTTAGTCGCAGATGTATGCGAATAAGCCAGAAAGGACAGCGGTCCTCAAAGCTAACATAATTCCTGCCATCATACACGACTTGCGTTTTCCTTGAAAATAAGTAGATTGCCGGATTGTTCGTGAATAGCTCCCTTGGTCATATCAATTTCAATACTACGTTCAGAGCATTGGTTTAGTTTTTTACCCCCAGAACCCACAACACACGAATGTGAATTGAAAGTCCCCAAGAGACTATTTACGGCCTAATAGATGGATTCGTGAAACACAGAACCGATATACAGTACTTTCGGTAATGCCATCAAACCATTCTTTTAAAGTCCTGCCCAGTACACCTAAAAAATCAGAAACTACACACACGCACAAAAAACTGTTTAACATGTCTGCATCATTTTTAACATCTTCAATCGGTTTTTTTGTTTTGTTTTTTTTTTAATGCCTGATTACTGTGTCTGGCTGACTAGCTGGTCTGTTTGTCACTCACACAATCCACGCGTCCTAACTTACGTCGTCGTCCTTATGTACGTCTTTTATTTTTCTTTCGTTTTTCTGGCTGATTGCTTAACCAGTAGCCTGATTATCCATCTATCAGTCTGTCTTCAAACATATGATTCTTTTTCTGCTTCTACTTCTTCTTCTGTCTGTCTGTTTCCACATCAAAATCTAGACACTCAGCAGACATGTGTTGCTGTTGCTGTTGCTTGCACTGCACTTGTTACATTGCTTATGTGTTTTAGGGCTTTAAGGCTGTTGTTACTTTAGTCTTCACTTAATTTTGATTGTTTTGGCATTTTTTTCTGTGGTGGCAAGCACACAATGTGTCTTGCTTGTTGGTCTCTCTACTTTTATGAAGACAGTGCAAAAAGTAACAACAATAATCGATAAAACACACGCCTACTTAACACCATACAAAAAAACAAACCCCAATAAAATACTACAAAAAAAAAAACGGACACAAAACAAAAAGAGCAACTACAAGATACCAGCAGCTGGAGGCTGCAGATGCCCATTAGGCATCAGCGAAAGAGGCACGCGAAAAATTGACTACAACAAATTAAACAGTCACAACAAACATAAAAATTTATCAACAACAAGCACAGAACAGAACAGAATAACATCAACATCACCACCAACAATAACGACATCTCAAAACAGTAGCAACAGCAACAAACAATGGAAAGAAAAAAAAACAAAAACAAATTGGCTTCTGGTCTTTGCATTTCAGAACGACAAGAAAAAAAATGGAAAAATTTCTTCAACAAAAACAATGACAAAAATAAAGAAGAAGAAGAAGAATAAATTTAACACAATACAACCACAGAGGTAGGAACGATTCAATGATCACTTTGGGCGCCCTACAGCTGTATAATAAGACTGTTCGAGGCCTGGTACGTCTTGGGGACCCCTTTCAGATCATTTCGGAGGGAAAGGAAATCCATTGTAATCCTATTAGTTTACAAAGCAGAAAATATTAAGAAACCGAAGCACTATAAACAGCATAAGAAATCCGCACAGCACAGACGTGAACCTCAGCTCAAGTCCCAGCTCAGACATCTCGAAAAGAAGGAAATATGAAAACAAATACTTCTTTCGACGACTTCCTCTCAGTAGTCTTCTGGCAAAAACCTGGAAAAAATTAAATTAAAATTACCATGAAAAGCTACTCAAATTGCTCGTTCTGAGTCAACGTTAAGCTGTAGCTGTTCCCTCTTATGGATAATATAAACACACATAACATGGATAGTGTGAAAAGCTAGGTTGTAATCCTGACTAAGGGGTAGTAAGGATCAATTAAGCAAACATAACTTCAATCAAAGTTAGCTACTAATTACGCATATAGCGATCACCAAAGATATAGGTTTTCCTACATAGGTTTTCCGATTCATACATAATTGGTCATTACAGCCCTTCAGTCAGGATTACGACCTAGTTTCTCACACCACTTATGTTGTGTGTGTTAATTTTATACATGAGTGGTGGGACCTACAGTTTAAAGTCGACTCCGAACGACAGATTTTCATGGCAAAGAAACTTTTCATGGCAATTTTATTTTACTCTCAGAGTTTTTGCCAGAAATCTGGTGAGAGGAAGTCGCCGAAGAAATACTTTTTGTATTCTTGTCTTGATGCCTGGCCTGGGGCTCGAACCCTGGCTTTACGTCGAATAAGCCAACACACTACCTACTAGACCACGGCAACTTCCGATTGCCTCCGTTAATAAGCAGAATAGTCGTTGATGGTACGTGCAATATTATTGGACTATTGGATAGACTGATATGAATAAGAAATCTCATAGTCATCCATCACACTATTGGAGTTCTCACAGGCTGCTGCTCAACTGAAAGACATTCTCTCGATTGACATCTAAGGGACCTATAGAGCGGAGAAGAAGGAACTCTTTCACATCTTGTACTAGCATCCGACTATTGCCATTGTCGTTAAAAGTACGTGCAATATTATTAGGTTCTGGAGGACTAACAGGGAAATAAGGAAAGGATTTTCTTCCCTCACACTATTTTGGTTCACACAAACTACTGTGCTATTGGAAAGCATGAGGATAGACTTGTACTATTATTCACCTCATGTGCCAGTATCCGACTATTGCCGTGAAGATGTGGATAAAGTCGGATGTTTCCTGTAGGGAATATGGTATCACATTGTGGCTCAACTCAAGTGTAAGTGGACTTTAAGTATCAAGGAAGGGCAGTCCCCTAACCTAAGCAGGTAGAAGTGGCTGTTCCCTCGATGGAGTCATGAGCGGCCACACTTAGGCCACACACAGGGCCCATTGTGATATCACAGTTTCACATTCTCCCCTATTCCAGGAACCACTCTGAGCTTCCGATGAAGCGACTCAGACTGCCAATATCCATGCATGACAGTTCATCTAGGTCCTCCATGTAGTAGGCACCCAGGTGCTCTTTCTCCTCTGACCAAGTGCCCGGCATGTGAACAATAGGTGAAGAATAGTTTCATCCTCCTCCTCATCTCCACAGCTTCTGCAGAAATCATTCGCGAGGTGTCCAAGACCAATACGCCTCGCAAGCGTTCCTATAATACAATACCCCGTCAACAGCGCTGAGCCCCCTAACCTAACCTACTTTTTTCTGCTTCAAATGTATTAATAAACTGTAGCAGATTCTAGAATAATAGGGTTGCCATCTTGCGTTGCCTGGCAGCAAAGCTTTATGTAAAAAGGTATGGGGATTTCGTATTGAATA
Organism: Sarcophaga carnaria; assembly: GCA_958299815.1. Classification (NCBI taxonomy): domain Eukaryota; kingdom Metazoa; phylum Arthropoda; class Insecta; order Diptera; family Sarcophagidae; genus Sarcophaga; species Sarcophaga carnaria. The sequence continues at coordinate 13,342,200 of OY283153.1, forward strand.
ATTGGTGAAGAACGCGCATTTAGTTCCACTTTTTCTTTAGAGTTCTAAATCGTTCTTCCGTAGGAATTACGAGATTCCTGGAACATATGGCGAGTAGGAAAATGGCCAAGCTATACCATCTGATGAAGGAAATCCGGATTTCTGAACACAGTTCAAAGAAGTTAAGAAAATTCTAAGGAAATGGGACAACCACCATGGAGATTAGATTAAAATTATTCTTATAATACTTGCTCCAATTAGTGCGAGGTCTAGAAACTAAAAACCTCATAATTAAACCGACCCGAACACTTAGATTCAAACAGTATGGGCTACACAGATACATGGTTTATATAGACAAGATGCAATCTGACGAGTTTTCAGGCATAATATTCATCCTAATGAAGAAGGAGATGAGCTCTGTGGCGTATACACATACATATTTGGTCATTACAACCCTTTAGTCAGGATTACGACTTAGCTTTTCAGCCATGCTCTGTGGCAGCGTTATAATATGTAAATAATAATTGGATCCTCGAATCATTAGTTTTCTTCGCAGCAAAAGAACTAAGTTTACCTGAGACAAAAAAGCTACATACAAAGTTTCAGCATCTTTGTTGTATTTGATTAGCCACACAATCTATTTTACAATTTATTTTAAGAGTCTTAATCTACTAAACTAAACCACAGGCAGTAGCCTTGATTATTTTAAATGTAATTTGTAATGCAATGTTTTACATTCTTTGCTCTTTCCCGCTTCTTATCTCTCTTTCTCTGTCTTACATTCAGCGATTAGTAGCGTTTTCCGCATAAACAACATATGAACGCAGATGAACGTATAAACGAACGTTTGAGAAGAGTGTGTATAATTTTATTTCACATTAAATTGTTTGAGATTAATTTAGAAAATTTCATACTCAATTTTCTATTTTATTACAGTGCGTAACAATAAAACAGAAACAAAAACAAACAACAACAAAAACGGAAATTTAGATCACTGTACTAGTTTTAGTAGTTGTTGCCTGTACTTGTGTTGTCGTAATAATTGAATACATAGAACGCAAATTACATGTTATCTAAGCAGAGTATCAAAAAAAAAAAAGAAGAACCAAGAAGAAGATTAATTTCAAAGTAAACATTTTGCAGGAAATTCTTTATGTCTCAATTAAGGTTAAGTCAGTCACTCAGTCAGTCAGTTAGTCAGTCAGTCTAGCTGAGACAGTTATTTTTGTTCGAAATTTTTTCTATAAAAAAATAATTTTAATATTTTACACCATAATTCAGGTTGTGCGAGAACGTTGATTGAAGAGTACTGCTATTCAACGCAAGTTTTTTACGTAAATAAATTGAACTGTTTACGCACATGGACAATGAGCCTCTATTGTTGCGTGAAAAAAAATGAAAAAAGTGCGTGAGATTTATTAGTAAGTTAAACGCCGTTTCACAATGGACAAATCTTGATTAATATTGTATTCATTATAATTTCACTCTAGAGGTTGTTTGAAGGTGGAAACTGTTCATTAAAATCAAATTACGTAATATTAAATTGAATTCAAAGGAGAATTTAATACCGCTATTATGTTGTCATTCGTTTTAAGTAAGAATGTTTACATGTTTTGTTCTCAATACCGAATTTGGAACATGTATCAGTACATGAGAGGCTTGTAATCAAAGAACAGTTTACAATTACGAAAATATTTTAACAATATTTGTAAAATTATCTATAAATGGTCCAAGGTTTAACACCAAAATTTCAATTAAAATCGTTTAATGAGTTCGTTCGTATACCTAACCTTCAAAAGGTTAGATACGGAATGGCGTATCTAAGGTACCTTTACACATAAAGGCCAGTCTATTTTCTTTTTCCATTTGCCTTCTTCAAATGTACAGAGGTCATCCAATAGGTCTTTGGCATCCCCTTCATAGGAAGTGTCACTTCGACTGTTTGGGGACTTCAGCTTTCAAATGTTTTGAAGCAATTGGTTGCTGCGTTTCATGTCTCACTTCTATAGTCTACAGCATTACGGAATTAATATTCGCCGTAGTATAGTAGGTAGTGTGTTGGCTTATTAGACGTAAGGCCACGGCTCAAATCGCAAGTCAGACATCAAAACGAAATATGAAAAATATTTCTTCGGCGACTTCCTCTCAGCAGATTTCTAGCAAAAACTCTGACAGTAGAATAAAATTGCCATGAAAAGTTTCTCAAAAGTCTAGCGTTCGTTGTCGACTTTAAACTGTAGGTCCCGCCACTCATATATAAAATTAACACACACAGCATGAGTGGTGTGAGAAGCTAGGCCGTAATCCTGACTGAAGGGTTGTAATGGCCAATTATGTATTATGTATGTATGTTCAATCATTCTAACCTCATGCTCCTTTACCTTCTTCGAGTACACATAGGACTTCCAACAAGTCTTTGGCGTATAGGATTCTAATCTAAGGCAAACTGCATTATCCCCTGATGATTTTCTAGTAGGTAGTGCGCTGGCTTATTAGACGTGAGACCACGGTTCAAACCCAAGGATAGACAGCTCCAACAAAACGAAATATGAAAATATATTTCTTCGGCGACTTCCCCTCAGCAGATTTCTGGCCTAAACTAAGAGAGAAATTGCCATGAAAAGTTTTTCAAAAAACTGTCGTTTGGTGTCAACTTTGAACTGTAGGTTCCGCCACTCATGTATAAAATTAGAACACACAACATGCATAAGTGGTGTGAGAAGCTAGGTCATAAACCTCACTGAAGGGTTGTAACGACTAATTGTGTAAGTATTTAAGAGATTACGCTCAAATAAACAGATAACGTTTGTGAAATATTAATCTTTTAAACGACCATGAATACTACAAATGAAGACAACAAATGCCACTATTCGACTGACCCACTCTTGTTCTAATGCTGCCCAGAGCATTAAAAAAAATGAAAGCGATAAATTGCTTTCTCCAACCTCCTGGCTGACACTCTGCAGCTGTGCCATCGAACATCGAAATAGAGACTCTTGTGTACGGAATATCCTTACGTCGTAGTATGATCTAGCCAGCTTCATATGATGCGATGTCAAATGCCTTGCCAAAGTCAAGGAAAGTTCAATAAAGTATTATTTGTCACACCATTATCATGTTACTGGTCGATATAATTAAATTTTATATTGCATATGTCTTCGATTTAAAATAAAAAAATAATAAAAAAAAAAATAAAAAAAAAATAAAAAACTTAAAACAAATCTTTCTCTGGTTTAAAAAATTTTAGTTTACAATATTTAAGAAAAAAAATTTAAGAGAATTTTTTAAAGAAAATTTTTTAACAAAGTTTTTTTAACCCCAGTAAAACAAATTCTTTTACCAAAAAAATCTCTTTTTAATTTACGAATTAAAATCAACATGAAATTAATAACAACAAAATGTAATTAAAAATTATTTAATAATGATTTAACAAGTGATTAAAATTTAACATAAAAAAAATACATCTCCTAACATTCTCAATACCTCAACAGTCATATACGTGTGAAGCAATTCTTTTACACCCACACCATATCTATCTAATGCACATGCACTTAAACGAGCGAACAAGCGGCCAATCAGAATGCCCGACAAATATTTACGCACAATTTTCCATCGCAAAAACAACATTTACACATCGGCAACAGCCAGAATATAAAACAATATCAACAACAGCACACATACACATGGTGTGCTTTCATAGCCGAAGCTGTAATAATTTATATAAGCGATGTTATTTAACAGTCGACTGTTATGTGAGAACTACATAAACATTTAGTATCACAAAACAAAACATCTTTGTTCGTTCGTTCGTTCGTATGCTCTTGATGCGATGCAATTGAAGAATTTTAGTGTGAGATTTTTAATTGCAATTGTTATTACTTAAGTGCTGTTTGTGTGTGTGTATTTGTGTGTTTTGTTTTAATAATTAAATCTTAAAATAATGGGCATCAGTGATGGAATAGTTGATGCAAACGAAAATAAAATACTAAAGTAAACCTTCAAAAAAAAATGTCTCTTTTTTCTTAAACTGCTTGAACACAAGAGTGTTCGCTAGGGGGAGGTCTTGGCAATACTAAAGCGTGGGAATTGTGTTGCATAATGGAATTTTCCACGAAAATCTCTTGGACAGGCTGCAATCAAGCTCCTAACAAACATCATCTCAATGTTAGTTCTTGTATTTGGGCGCTGAACATTTCTCAGCGAATTTTCAAAGAAACTCTTACATGTTTTCAAGGATACAGGGATATCTAATGAACTAACCAGGACTGGTACAGAGTTCACAACTTCCTACATGTAACAAGACACAGCTGTTCCGATTGCCTCAGATAAATTGTGTATTCTTCTGTCGTTAATGGTACGTGCAACATTATTAGGCTCTGACAGATGACGCATAGTCATCCATCACACTATTGGAGTTCTTACAGGCTAATGCTCAATTGAAAGACATTTCCTCGAATGACTTCTGAGGGACCTAAGGAGCAGAGAAGAAGTAACAGACTACCTTTCACCTCATGTGCCAATATTGAAAACAAATTTTATGCCACAGAAATGCGAAATCCATTCCCCATCACTGGTCTTCATACTTAAATTTATATTTATATTGCCAGAATCATTCTTTACACATACACAGATGCAGGGATGCTGTTATTTGTAATGAGAAAATCGAATAGAGAAAATATATTTCAGATGAAAATGTAAAAAATTTAAATTTTTCATTATTAAAGACTTTAAAAGTGCCTTGTGCAAATCATTTCCATCTGACTAATCCTACAGTTCGGAAGAAAAAGAACCACCAATTCAAAATATCTTAAAGAAAACAAGTTAATATTAAAGAATTTAATACAAAAAAATTATTTAAAAAATTCAAGGAAATTAAAAAAAATCTTTTAAAACTCAAGTGCTTAAATTAAGAAGAAAAATAAAATAAAAAAATAAAGAAAAATTGTGTTAAAATTATAAAATCTTTTACTACTTCGAGAATTCGAAAAATGTATTACTTTACGGTGTTAAGTTTATATTGCATTACGCTTTTAATGTTTACCAGTGCTTTAGTCTCAAAACGTTCTGCTTTATTGGGTGATTTTGCCAATGCCCATACCGAATTGGTTGATCGTAACAATCGCCAGCAGGTTATGAAAATATTCAATTTAACCGAAGCTCAAATGAGCCACATTTATGCGGGTTTAAATACTATCAGCAAAGAATCGCTGCCCAATGGACGTGCCATGCAATATGCAAATAATAAAAAAGATATTCGGTAAGTTTATAAGCAAAGCTATTGGTATTGTAGATTTTTTTTTACAAAAATTTTGTTTAATTTCCTTTTTGTTGATATTTTAATTCGATTTGTCAAGTTCTAGAATAGCAGGGTTGCCAACTCCAATTATCTCCATGAAAAAATATTACATTGGATATTGAGTTTTACTCTTTCTTATATTCAGAAGAGATCAGAAAAATTTAATTTTACATGGGCGATTATGTCATATGCTTCTTTAATTGCCATACAAGTAGTAGAACAATAGAATTGTTATTTTTTCAAGGTCTGCATAAAGTCTTCGAGAAGATTAAGTAGAGCTTCGTTTTAATTTCTGCGTGAATTTTAATGTTTTCATGTTAAAATGTTCAGTGGGAACTTTGTTATCCACACGCATAAACACCTACAAACGAAACAAATCTCTTACACACATCTAAACCCTCGCACACCTGCGCTTTCTTTATCACATTCACATAAACAACTGAGCCAACGACCAATCAGAAAATCCGACAATTATTTACGCACAATTTTCTGTGTAAAATAAGGCCCACTACATACACAGAAACATTAACATATACGCATAACTTCAGTAGACAACGAAGCTGCATATAATTTTATACACGCCATGTTAACTAACAGGCAACTGTTCAAGAAACCTTTACATTCTTCATGGGAAACGATATTATACGATTCATATGAACGAATGCGTGTAAGAGTGAGTGTGTGTGCGGGAAATTATGACTTTCGTTGTTGTTGCATAACGAAATAAACACAAGTGTAGCCAAGAAAAAAGAAAAAGACAAACAAAACCAAAACAGTCTGCACATTTAACTTGTGCATGTATAGGTAACGTACCGTACGTACGCTTTATGCCGCTGTTATTTTCAGACAAATGATACGAACAGAACAGCATTTTAAAATGCAGAGTCGGAAAACCAAAATGTTAAAAAAAACACACACGAAAAAAAACGTCTTTTCAGATCCGAATGTAAAAATTTTCGTTATTTAAGACATTTAAAGTGCCTCGCGCAAATCACTTCATATTTGCAGTTCTTACCGTCAAGACAAGAAATCTAAAACTGAGAAGTTTTAACAACTTGAAGTAAAAATTAAAACTAAAAAGAGTTAAAAATTTTGAAAAATCATAAAAAAGAAAAACTAAATTTAATGGAAAAATTTACAAGAATTCTTTTAAAAAAAATATTTAAAAAAAATTAAAGAAATTTATTTGTAGAAAATATTTAAAAAAGAAACTTTCTTAAGAAAATAAAAAAAACAGAAAAAGTGCGTATCTTAATTGAAAATAAATTGGTAAAATATTAAATTTAAAAAAATTAATTTTTTGTTTAAAAAATAAAATAATTTTCTTGTGCACACATTGAAAACATTACAAAAAAAGTTATGTGGTACTTTATAGTGTTAATTTTTTATAGTGTCACCCTTTTAATGGGTGCCAGTGCTACACCCTCGAAACGTTCGTCTCTGCTGCTGGACGATACCAATGCCCATACCGAATTGGTTGATCGTAATAACCGCCAGCAGGTATTAAAGATTTTCAATTTAACCGAAGCCCAAATGAGCCGCATTTATGCCGGTATAAATGCGGCCAATAAAGAATCAGAGGCTGATGGACGTACCATGCAATATTTCAATAATATCAGGGAATTCCGGTAAGTTTGGTAACAAATTTTCAAATTTTATAATTTTTGTTTTTGTTTAAAAACAATAATTTTGTTGTAAAAAAGTGCAAATTGAAAAGCAATCCAAAATATTGGAAATTTATTCGTTCTTAATATCGTTAAAAAAAACATTCTTTTGTTTTTCTTAACCTTTTGAGAAAAATTTTAATAAAAAGTACTTTTTGGCAGCATTACCTTTTGTAAAGTACCTTTTGTAAATCGGAAACAGGGTCTCTTTAGGATAGTTTAGTGATTTTAAATATTTTCTTTGGGGGAAAAACCACAAAAGTTGTTTTTTAGAAAACATTCTTCAGATACTTTTTCTCAGAAGTACCAAAAGAATGTAAATACAAAGTACAATTCACAGAAGTACAATTCTGTAGAAAAGTACTTGAAAAAGGTTAAGTTATCCTAAAAATACTGTGTTTAGTACGTGGAAATAAATAAAAGAAAATTATAAATTATCAAATATGTTTACAGTGTGAATCAGTTTTTATATGAAGTTGAAGTCTTCGTAGCCTATTTTTTATCCCTTTTCCGTTAATCTAGGGAACAAATCTTATTCACAAAGCCTCTCCTCCCTCTTTATATTATTTTTTTGCTTTGTTTTATTCAAATTAATCAAGTTTTCTCAGCTACAAGAGAAGTTGTTCTATCGAAGCAGCTTCTAAAAAGATAGGGTTGCCATCTAACATTACCTAGCAGCAACGATCTCTGGAAAAATGCATTGAATTATTGTATTGAGGATAGAGAAGAGGATATTTGCCAATTTTTCTACACTGTCTTTCAAATATATCGCCGTAATCTAGTTCTAAAAAGATAGGGCTGCCATCTAACGTTACCTAGTAATAATGACCTCTTAGAGAATGCAGTGCATTATTGTATTGAGGATAGAAAAGAGGATATTTGCCAATTTAATTACGCTGTCTCTAAAGAATATTGCCGTAGTCTAGTTCTAAAAAGATAGGGTTGCCATCCCACGTTACCTAGTAGAAACAACTACTGGAAAAATGGAGTGGATTATTTTATTGGGAGTAGAGACAAGAAAATTTACCAATTTAATTACACTATTTAATAGATGGTGTATAGGCCAATTAATTGAAAGCCTGTAGTTCAAATCTCAGCTCAGACAACTCAAACAAAATGAAAGGCTCAGCAGCCTTATGAAAAGTCTTAAGTCTGTCTTTCGGTGAACCCGCCACTCATGGATAAAGTTAGTACACAAAATTTGGATGGTATCAGAAGCTGGGTTGTAATCCTGACTAAAATGATGTATTTTGCAAGAATTGGCGTTGTCTGACCTGCTGGTTCCGACTGTCCCACTGTATCACGCTTTTTGACAATTATTTTATACAAATTAGGCGGCTTTAGTGAATTTTTTTTTATTAATTTTTTTATGTTAAAAACAGCAATGAAAACAACATAGAACCGCATAAATCTTGTTTAATCAGGCTTTTAATCGATAAACAAAATTTCAATTATGAATTATGTATGGGCGCCGATAAATTAAACCGAAAATGTTGTAGCGTTTCTCCTTAATCAAAAGCAATTATTGTCACGTGCTAAGCCACATCTATCAAAATATTTATTTTTATTTCGAAAATAAATAAAAAGAAAATTTGATCTCTGAAGTGACACAGAATGATTTCAATTGCGAATGTCTTATAATAGCCAAGAATTGTGGTTTATAAAAGAAAATTTTCTTTTCTACTTTTTTTGATGAGAAAGCAAAAAAATATATTGAAAATGAAAATAAAAGGTATTTAACCTTATTATATAGAAAAATTATAAACAAGAAATTTTTAGAGAACAACCTTGATATGATATTTTATTTAAACAAAACCAGCTGGAACAGAAATATTGTATTCTATAGTGCACAGATACGCGAAGAAAAGAAGAAAATTTTATTTAAAAAAAAACATTCGATTTAAATGCAGAAACAATTTAATTGGCCAAACACAATTCAATTTCACTCATCGGCAAACAAAACAGAATACAATTTATTGGAATTGTTTTAATGCGATTATACCAATGCATACAATATATACATGAAATGCCTACAACGTGACCTACAATAGGCATGAAATGTTCGTTGCGTATGATCAATTAATATGTATATTTTCAGTAAGGAATTGTAGGACTTAGCCACTGGGAGCATTAGTTGATTGGTGTATTGTAGCAGATTCTAAAATGATATGGTTGCCATCAGTCGTTTCTTGACTTTTTTATGATGTTCGTTATCCGTTTCGAATGGATTGTTGAGGCTTTCGGATGCCTTCTGACCTATCAGAGAGAGGATAGCATCAATAACGAACATCATAAAAAAGTCAAGAAACGACTGATGGCAACCATATCATTTTAGAATCTGCTACAATACACCAATCAACTACTTACTTGGACAAAAAAGGGAAAACCGTGTAAGCCATTGTGGTAGAATGTTCCCAGTGGCTTTACTGAAAATATAAGTGCCTAGATGTTGTATTTCCATAGATATGCGACTAGAAATGTGTATTCTCTCTTGGCTATGCCAAGTCTATTGTTTCTTAATTTAAGTTTTGCATTCACCTTGCACCAGAAAGATGGATCTTTGGACTGCAGCGAAACAGGCGCCAATATAATTAGGAAACTGAGCTGAGAAAACAACATAACGACGCAGTCATATGCACAAAAGACTAGCAAACACTTTTAAGAAACTAGATTTTAGATTTTTGCTCCGTAGGTTAGGTTAGGTTAAGACAAGTACAGTACGCGGAGGTCGAATTGACCCATTGTACAACGTCCTTGTTTCTCACACCACTTATGTTGTGTGCGTTAATTTTATACATGAGTGGTGGGACCTACAGTTTAAAGTCGACTCCGAACGACAGATTTTTGAGAAACTTTTTCATGGCAATTTTTATTTACTCTCAGAGTTTTTGCCGGAAATCTGCTGAGAGGAAGTCGCCGAAGAAAAACTTTTTGTATTTTGTCTTGATGTCTGGCCTGGGGATCGAACCCTGGCTTTTACGTCTAATAAGCCAACACACTACCTACTAGACTACGGCGACTTCACCGTAAGGCACGTCTATTGTTCTTTTAATTTAAGCCATTGGTCTGACAAGCATTGTTCTTTCGACTCTAACTGAACAAGAACCCATCCATTCTAGTAATTCTGTCACTAAGAACACCTCTTCATTGGAACCCACAACACACTTATAGACAAGGAAGTCCAGTAAACACCTAGAAAAAATTAGCAGAAGGAAAAACAAAGTGTCCTACTCTAAACAGCTATGGCTTCCCAACGAAATAGAATAGATCCAGTAACCCCCTATCAGAACTGCAAACAGTTGTTCTCTCATAGTGTAGGGCATTATTGACAGCCAATTTTTGTTTAATCTCCTCGAAAGTGCATGTAAATAATAAAAAAATAAATTCTTGTCATTTCTTTTAAAAAGTTTAAGAAAATTAAATTTCTTCTCTTTTTAATAACAAAATGCCATTAAAAGAAAATAAATTCTAGTATTTCCCACACACATTTTTCTATAAATAACAAAATTAGAAAGGAAAACTTTTATTTTTCACACTTTATTAAATAAATAATTAAAATAAAGATTTTAAACACTTAAAAAAATTGCAATAAACATGTGAATTATTTCAAACATAAACATTCATTTGAATTTAGAATTTTAATTATACAGCCAAAGAAAATCGTAGTCGAACTACATGATACCCTACGCCAAAAAGAAAAAAAAACACATTTATTAGCCTAGGGCCTCTAATTTCCCATATATTACTGAATTAAATGTATTTTTAATTTTATTCCTAATGAAAAACTACAGCCAAATTGTTTTGAGTCGCCGTAGTCCACGGTTCAAAGGTCAGACATCAAAACGAAATATGAAGAAATATTTCTTCGGCGACTTCCTCTTAGCAGATTTCTGGTAAAAACTCTAGAGTGTTGAAATAAAATTGCCATGAAAAGTTTTTCAAAAAATCTGTCGTTCGGAGTCGACTTTAAACTGTAGGTCCCGCCACTCATGTATAAAATTAACACACACAACATGAGTGGTGTGAGAAGCTAGGCCATAATCCTGACTGAAGGGTTGTAATGGTCAATTATCGAAAGAAGTGTAAGATCAGCATGTAGGCAATCAAACTCGCCAAAAAGGCATTGCATTTAAGGCCTAATAAGCCATAGGCCTTCAGAGAAGATACTAGCTCGCGTGACTATATGTATCTTTGCACAGAGTAACACAGCATTATCGCTGACGTAAGCAACACTCAACTGAAGGCCATTGCTCATTTATTGTTCGGAGAGTAGATTGTGTGGCAAATTGATGCAGTATTGCTTTTAAATTTACTTTCCTAAATGATCCACACGCAACGACAATGATCTGACGGTGGTAATAGAACCCAAAACACTCACAGAATAGCATACTACCCACTAGACTAGGTTAGGTTAGAGGACGTGCACTTGTCAATTAAGACAAGTACAGTACGCGGAGATCGAATTGACCCATTGTACAACGTCCTAGTTTCTCACCCACTAGACTAACACAATAAAATATAAATAGCTAGTTATTTTCAGACATACATACACACATAGTTGATGATTACAACCCTTAAAACTGGACTACAACCTAGCTTCTAAGAGAGGCAGTGGCCGAAAGAAATGTTTCTTCATATTTGGTTTCGTCGGGGATGTCTGAGCCGCGGTTTGAATACTACATCACGTCTAATAAAACTACACACTACCTACTAGACTACGTTAACTGTGTGTCATTGTCACAGAGTATCCTATTCGTTTAGTATTAAATTCACCGTAGTAAAGTAGGTAGTGTATTGGCTTATTAGACGAGAGAATGTGGTTCAAATGCCAGCTCCTCCAATCATTTTTCCTACAAAAACTCTGAGAATAAATAAAATTACAATGAAAAGCTTTTCAAAACCGATATTCGCAGTCGGCAGTAAACTGTAGATAACGGCACTCATGGATAAAATTAAAACACACAACGTGGGTGGTGTGAGAAGCTAGATATGTATCAACTAAGTAAGTAAGTAATCCTATTCGGTAGAGTTCGGTGTTAGAAATTTAAAATGAATACATGTTATTCTATTTAATATCTCCTATTAACTGCCTTAAAATATTAGCACCCAAGAATCTTTTTTTTTAATTTAACCTCTCTTAATTACACTTCAACACATTGAGCACTTAACTTTCCATTCATTTAAAGCTCTGTACGAAAGAAACACAATTATGGTCATGTAATGAATAGCGTTGAATTGTTCACTTAAAAAAAAATATTTTTAAAGTGCATTCCATCAATCACTTGCATTTGAATTTGTATAACAACTTCAAAGCAGACTTTAGCAGACTAAAAGACAGACACAAACAATACGTATTTTTTGTTGTTATTATTGGCCAAAAGAAAATCATATTTGTGTGAGTACCGAAACCTAAAACCCAGACCTCAACATAAAAGTGCACACACACACACACACACAAAATCTCTGCAATTGAATAAGAATATCAAATTGTTGTCTGACAAATAATGCAAGACAGACAGCAAACAGACACTGTATCACACATGCATACATACATACATACATATGTACATATGTACATACGTTTGCCATACATTCTCTCATAAATATTTGATTATATTAGTATTGTCTACTCGAAGTGTTTATGTGAAAAAAAAATTTGTCTGACGTCTTTAAGTCTATAGCCTCTGTCTACGAGTCGTTAATACGAGTTTAGTTGATGTCATGTCAATACAATTATAAAAATAATGACGTTTGTCAGTTAAAAACGTTTTCATTTACCACACTCGCTCACTCACTCACACACTCACTCACTCACACTTATACGTATTCGATTATGAATAAATAGAGAAAAAAAATTTATTTTTTTTTTAATAATAAATGGCCAGTGCTTAACAGTGATATAACCCAGCAAACATTTTATTCTAAACATTTTTATTCAATTTGCGCTGATGTTCACCATATATCAAGCTTTTTTAATAGCTTACACGGGCATTAGGGGCGTATAAGAAACTTCTGATACCATGAGACCCTGACAAGAACTGGATTGGATTATAGTTGACCCCTTCATTACTTAACAGGTCATTACATCCCTTTAGGTTAGGTTAGAGGACGTGTACTTGTCAATTAAGACAAGTACAGTACCCGGAGGTCGAATTGGCCCATTGTACAACGTCCTAGTTTCTCACACCACTTATGTTGTGTGTGTTAATTTTATACATGAGTGGTGGGACCTACAGTTTAAAATCGACTCCGAACGACAGATTTTTGAGAAACTTTATCATGGCAATTTTTATTTACTCTCAGAGTTTTTGCCAGAAATATGCTGAGAGGAAGCCGAAGGAATACTTTTTGTATTTTGTCTTGATGTCTGGCCTGGGGCTCGAACCCTGGCTTTACATCTTTACACTGCCCACTAGACTACGGCGACTTCAAAATCCCTTTAGCCAAGACTACAACCTAGCTTCCTAGCACACCACCCATGTCGCGTAATGCACAAATGGCGGGATCTACAGTTTATCATCGATTTCGAAGGACAGATTTAAGAAACTTTTCACGGCAATCTTATGTACTCTCAGAGTTTTTGCCATCAGGCTACTGAGAGAAAGTCGCTAAAAGAAATATTTTTCTTTTATTCCATTTTGTTCGAGATACCTGAGCTAGAGTTTGAACCTGGGCCCAAACGTATATCAAAGCTCAACATATTAAAAATACATTGAAAATGTTTGCTGGGTTTTCTTATTAACTTGGCTCATTTATCTTTGCAGCTATGCATGTACGTATGTATGTATGAGTGTTTGTATTCTATGCATGTGTGTGTTTTTTTTCTCTTGTACTTATCCTTCTTTTTTATCATTTTATTGTCTGCCTAGTGTCTGGGACATGTCTAGGTATCTCCGTTAATGAACTTTTTGTAGGTCGTTGCTATGCAAAAATTATATTTGTTTTACAACAACAACAACAAAACAAAACAAAAGCCAAAACAAAAACGAACAGAACAGAACAGAGCACAACACTTACACAATTACACATACACACACATATATACATATATTCTCCATGTAATATAGGGACAGATGTATGCATATGTGTATGTATGTTAATAGAATTTACTGCATGATATTATTTACTTTTTTTATTGTTGTAGTTGTTGTTGTTGTTGTTGGTGTTATTTTTGCTACTGTTGCGCTACTGCTACAGCAACTGCCACTGCTGTTACGCTGTCTGCAGTTTATTGGTCAATTGGTTATACATAATCACCGTCCGTCATACAACATGTGTGTGTGCATATTTTAGCATTTTAAAGCATATTTTTGTTTTTTTTTCTTTACGCACATCGTATGTGTATAAATCGTGCATATGAATTGCATGCCTACTGGCCATTTACCACAAAATCAGTAATGGTGGCAGCAGACTGGCTTAATTTAAAGGCTTTTATAATAAATTTAAAGTGAGATTTTCTTTAATGTGGCACCACAACAAAAAAGCTTTAAGAACTTAAAGCAATTTTAAATGTAATGTTTACCCTATACTACTATACTTTATCGGACACGACTTTAAACTATAGATGGCGCCACTGATTTGTAATATTAACGCACAAAACATGGGTGATGTGAGAAGCTGGGTTGAAATCAGGACTAAAGTCTTTCAATGAGCAATTAAGTAACTAAAGGTACTTATTAGACAGCCCAAAAACGGCTTAACCTTTGACCTTTAACCTCCAGAATGTATTCGATATATAAGATTCTCTTTCTATATGTAAAATAGGTCTGGTTGCCGTGCAAGCTTCTTACCAGCCGCTCTACATTAAAAAAAAAGTAATTACAGATACTCCTTAGAGAGCCCAAAAGCGGCATAACATTTGACCTCTTACCTCCAGAACACATTATAAAAAAACGGGGCGGGTTTCCAGAACATCTCGTTTCTCACCATGTCGTATAGGCCCACCTCCAGACCATTCCAGATTCACTGGAGACCAAACATTTCACTTACTACGAGGTATAGCTTGCCACGAAAAATTGTAATTGGACGACAGATCCAAAGGCACATAGGACAGAGACGACCATCACAACAAAAATCCAAGTATACCTACAGCGAAGAATCCATTGAGATTGATATTGAGTGTCTTCCCCGAGCTGTTAATATATAGCCCAGCCGTAAAACTCTCTTTTGAAGTCGCCGAAGTCTAGTATATAGTGTGTTGGCTTATTAGCCATGAAGCCTTGGTTCAAACCCCAGGTCAACAACTGCAAAAATGAAAAAATATTTCTTCGACGATGACTTCCTCTCAGCAGATTTCCGATAAAAATTCTTCCTT
Organism: Sarcophaga carnaria; assembly: GCA_958299815.1. Taxonomy (NCBI): domain Eukaryota; kingdom Metazoa; phylum Arthropoda; class Insecta; order Diptera; family Sarcophagidae; genus Sarcophaga; species Sarcophaga carnaria. Next base: position 13,357,453 of record OY283153.1, read on the forward strand.
ACTTAATTCGTCCCTATCTAGTTTCTCCCACCAGCCATATTCTCATAGAGTATCCTATACGTAGAGTATTGAATTCATCGTAGTAAAGCATATAGTATTAGACGAGAACACGTGGTTCAAATCCCAGTTCCTCTCATCAGATTTCCGATAAAAATTCTCGAGAATAAAATAAAATTGCCATGAAAAGTTTCTCAAAAACCTATCGTTCGGAATCGATTTTAAACTGTAAGTCCCGCCATTCATGTAGAAAATTAACATACCCAACGTAAGTGTTATGATAACCTAGGTTGTAATCCTGACTAAAGCGTTGCAATGACCAGGTATGTATGTATAAAACTCCTTTACAGATTTCTACTGACAGTACCCTGAGAATGATTTGCTTTTTCACTTGGATCTGGACCAAATGGAAGTACATATAGTTCGAAGAGTATAGCATATTTAAACTAATATTATGGTTGTTTTATCGAAAGTTCAACAAGACACATTGAGATCCCTAAATTTGACCCTAACCCGAGATCCTTAACTCCGGAAAATTATCATTTCAGCCACATTTTTTTAAAAGTCAATGGCTTATTGCCCTCTTAACCATTATGAATGGAATTAAAACAAGTTTTAGTACCAATAACTTCGATTATAGTCATAGGGTCTAACTAAAATAACTCTCTAAATGACTAGTTGGCGTGATCATTAATAAAATTTCTTAGTTTTCCTTCTCTTATAAAATAAAGCAGACATTTTACTGTGTCTGGCACCTTTAATATTTCAAAACAAAGCAAAACGAAACAAAAAACAAGCCAGGCGCAGTCTTTAAAATCAGTCAGTAAGACAGTTTTTAAGCCAGCAACCGCAACAAAGAAAAAAAACAAACATCAGTACTTAATAGTCTGGCTGGCATTTAAGACATTAAAAGATCTTTCAATGCAGTTACTCAGTCAAACCATCAGTCAGTTAGTCAGTCAGTCATTCAGTCAACTTAACCAAAAATTAAAAGCAACAACCTACAGATATATTTACCTGAGACAGACAGACTGGCTGACTGATTGACTAACTAACTCACTGTCTTCTTATTGGCTGGATGGTTTTCTTAGTCTGTATTGCCAATGAGTGTAGCATGGTTATGTGCTCCTCGTAAAAACATTTTAACTTGCGTATGAAATTGTTGACAAAACAAATTAATTTTGCATGATGCATGCATTTCAAACATACATAAATATTCATGCAAATGGACAGACAAACAGACAGTCTGAAGCAGAAGGAAAACAACACCAACAACAACTTGAATTTTACCAGACACTGTCTGCTGCTGCTATTCATGAATCTTTGACTGACTGACTGAAGAGACTCATGTTTAAGAAAATCATTTATGCACTTTGTTTCTATTGAGAACCAGACACAATAAATACGTTCCGTACATAAATTGGTCTGACAACACAGCTGGGCCTAGCTAATTAGTAAAAGATTATAAAAGAATGTTTACAGCTTTGTATTTATTTTAAGTTTGAAACTATAAATTCAGATTTAATAAAAGAGAGACTAATGCAACTAAATTTTGCAAAAAAAATTCGGTGTACTAAAAAGCTTATTTGGTAGAAATCTAATTTCCCAACCCTGACATTAACAAACAAAACACCTTCCCAATTACCCTGCAGAGAAACTCTTGAACATATTAAAATAATTTTAGATATTGTACTCATTAGTTAGCCACTGCTGTATTTCCAAGTATAATATTTCATAAAAATGAAAAAAATAAGTGTCGACTATCAGTTATTTGATCACAAATAGCTTCGCATACAATGTTGTTTTAAATTTTGCATAAAATTGTAATATTTCATATGCAAAGAAAAAACGAAAAAAAAATAAACAATAACCAACAATGTTAACGAAAATGCTTGTAAACTAGCTCCCTTGACAGCATTTGGTTGTCTCAGTATTTGGTTAGACTTTAGAAAAAAATCGATAACTTGATGAAAGATCAACAAAATTAAATGGCAGATTTGGTGTTCCAAGATCACAAGAACGATAATAAGTGTAAGCAATTAAATCAGCTATGATACCCACTTCTATCTCCTAGAAAAAGCAGTTTGAATGTTACTAAAATTTTAAAAATTAAGAGGCTTTAATCCCTCTCTAAATAATCCATCCAAGATGATCCCTGACCCCTATTTATCAGAGATGACAATGGCAGTACCTCCTAAAGGCTGAACTCAAAGATCAAAAATTTTGCAGCGCTATTAACAATAAAACAACACAATAAATTTTCAAAGGTGAAGGCAACTCTGTCATACCAGAATCGCTGTGATATGCTTAGGTAATGAAACTGATTTCCGGCGATCAAACATTTTATATAGGAAACCATCCTGACCCCAAAATAAATTTCCCTGTTGCAGAAATCTTTGTTTTAAAGAATTCAGTTGTAGATGACAGGAAGTCCGCCTCTGCATGATAAAAGCTGGACACTGACACATGAGCTAAACGATTGCCTTCTCCTCCCCATGATAGTCTTCTTCACCATTATTGTGCGGAAACACCTTTCCATTCAAGATGGCAAATGGATTACAAAATAAAACAGCTCAGCCCAGAAGAGTCTACTCATGCTGCCAGGAAAGTTGAGCTTCCTTATACAACCAACGACCAGAGGATACACAGTTTAAGGAAGGAAATAAAAGACCTTATACCCAATAACAGGTACCTGCTTTTGTAAGGTCATCAGTAATGATGTTTCGGGAATATATTGATTTAAAATGGGCCTAAAAAATCCGCCACATTCAAGAACAAACACTGCAGCAACCTGACTGCCCAAGAAAATTAGAAATTTGTCAAAGAAAAATGCTTCACGGTATAAGCACAGTGTAGTATGGTCATAACCTCCACCTGAAACACCATACACTGCAAAGACCAGCCAGCCTATAGGAAAATTTGATGTCGAAACCACAGCATTGTTTGTCCAGGATTTTGGAGCTATTGATATAGACCTCAAGGGCATTACCAAGCACTGTATGACTAAACGTCCCTATATTTGGAATCACAAAGTCATATCTCCCATTTAGAAAATTATAAAGAACCATGTATGCCAATGCCCACTCCATTGTCCAGGTCATTGACTAGGTCCAGGTCCAGGACTAGGCCAAGATTTGCTTCAAAAGGAAATCAATTAATTATAACAAATAAGGCTTTAGTTGGTGATGAAGACAGCTGATTGTCAGTATCCTACGTTCAATCGAATTTAAGCCCAGGATCCAATAGTAGTGCGTAAGCGTTTACTGGCCTAAGCCGCCAAATCTTGCCTATAACCTCTCAAATCTGAAAACCGTTATGGTGGCTTGCAGATTTTGGGACCTCCAGAAGTCTTTAATGTCCAAAAGCAGTTCTTACCCTAGGTTTCCCTAAGATTTGCTCAAATAAGACCAACAAAAAGGCTTTGAACTCAATATTAAAGCTCAAACTCGTACTAATTCTTCCCCTTTTTTGATAATAATGAATTCTATTGCCTCTTACGTACATGCTTCTCTTTCTCTCCTACAGTATTTCCTCTACTATACATATATCTTAATTGATTCTATATTTAGTTTATGTTTATGAGTGTATGTGTGTGTATGCGATAATTCAATAAATGTCAATCAATGATTTAAACAAAACTTTTGAACGGGGCGCTAAGAATGTGAAACAGATCAATGTTGGCAATAAACAAATTAATTGCACTCATGTTGCCATGTTTCCATGTCTATGATGTCTGGCCCCAAGGCAGATGCAAAAGAACGTACACATTCTGCGATCCAATGCAGTCAATGCAAATTCAATATCGTGACAGAAGCACACTAACAACTAACAACTAACAGTCAGACCAGACAGTAGTAATTGATGTAGACATTAAATGCTTAAAGCCAAATAACAAGCCAGTCGGGGCAGGCAGGCAGACAAACATTGTAAGAAAAAAAAATACCTTAAAACAAGCAAAATATTAGAAATGATTAGATCGACTGTCAGGTATCCTACATTAGAGTGGAATAGGAGTTATTGATATATCAACTACGCTTCCGTAGCTTGTTCAATACTTTTCGGGACAAGCAAAGGTTTCCTTAACCAAACTGCAAAAAAAAATCAATATCAACATATTCTAGAATTCCAGGGTTGCCAACTACAGTTGAATTGAAACTACACACTTTTTGAAGATGTAGTGAATTATTGTATTTGTGGCAGAGAAGTGAAGAATTTTTGCCACTGCGTTCTATACTTTCTCAAGAGACGGAGCTGCCTGACACTTCAAGAGTGTTCATGGGTAATGAGAATCAGGGGGCTTCGGGATGAATTAGTTGGAGGGGGAAATGATGTCATAATTTTTAATACATTTCTTGTCTTTTTTAACGATTTGAGGATGTTAAAAGAGGCAATCGTTACAAACATCAGCTTCAAACAGACCCACTGTCTACCTTGGCGTAGAGTACAAAGAGCAAAAAAAATTTGCATGGCATGGAAATTTTTTCCAACTGCACATACACATGGATGGCAGACATGAAAATGTATGAATGAATGTCGTCTGACTCAAAGAATGTCTACGATATTTTTGTGTTTAATGATCTTGAAATCATTTTACGATTTCATGAAAACATAATTCTTCTTCTCCTTGTACTCCACCGACCACCCGACCACTTCCTTTCCTACCGGCATAGATTTATTTTTAACGATTCTAAATTCATTTGGTGGGGATTGTGCAGCCAATTAATGCATAGATTACCTGGTCGGTTGGTCGTCGGTCAATTATTATGCTGTCTATCTGTCTTGTCTATCGGTTTTTTTGCCAGCCAGCCATCTAATGCGTCAGATGCAAATTGAAATTGTAAATATTTGAATGAATGAAAACAGAATTATTAACAACAACAACAACAAACAAAAAAAGAAGATCATGGAATTTTCACAATTTATTTGTGGGCGCAGTAGTCAGACATTCAAATAAGTTTTGAAATTCTTTCAAATCAAAGAAGAATTATGGTGAAGAAGAAGAAAAAAAATAACTTTTTAATCCAAAAGATATGTACATGATTTGTTATTGTATTAGATTTGAATTTGTATTAGAATTTGAAATTGAATTAAATTATGTGCACGCGCAATGTCTCGGTTAAATGATGATTTAAGTGTGCGTCTGTCTATTGAATTTAATTAAGACTAGAAAAGCTCATTCAAAAATTCTGCTCGCTATGGGAAATCACATACCGGAGACACATAAAATTTGTGTCAAATAATATATGTATGTTTTTGTCTTGTGTGGTGGTTTGGTTTGAAGTAGAAGAAGAAGATAAAAATGCGTAACAGCTATGGAATATTTTGATTTGTCTATTAGAGAATCAAATAAAAATTAAAACAAATCTATTAGGGCGAGTAGTTTTGCTAGGACCAAGTAAGTAGTGGAAATCATCAAGTTTGAATTTTATGCCGCCACTGTTGGAACAGTCTCTTGAGCTAAATCCTGTAAAAAAGAATGATGAGAGCAACTTCAACCGTTTCCCCTTTAGATAAATGCAACAAAACATTTCGGGAATTAAATTTCCATCAGTACAACGCATGTAATAGTCGCCATAGTCTAGTAGGTAGTCTAGTTGGCTTATTAGTCGTGGGGCCACGGTTCAAACCCCAGGTCAGACATCAAAACGAAATATGAGAAAATATTTCTTCGACGACCGGCTCTCAGCAGATTTCTGGCAAAAACTCTGTGGAGTAAATAAAATTGCCATGAAAAGTTTCTCAAAAATCTGTCGTTCGAAGTCGACATTAGACTGTAGGTCCCCAACATAAGAGGTGTGGGAAACCTGTATGTATGTCCACAGTAATTTGTAAGAACTTGTAAGGTGAACGCATTAGAAACTCCCAACACAACTGGCAAACTCTACCTTCCACAGAACTTTGCTCCATATTCACAGCCGATATAAAGAAACTATGCTATAAGAAGCTTCGCAGACGGGCACAAAAGCAATATTGACATCAAGAAAACAGGATTATTTTTTATTATGGCGGCTCCAATATGGCGGTCATGTAAATCTGATTAATTTTTATAAACCTCGACCGCCATATTGGAGCCGCCATTTTGAATTTTTTAAATCTGAATGAAGATCTGTTTTCAGCGACCCCAAAAACCCTTGAGTATCAATTTTCAAGAAAATCTGATTAATTTTAAAGGACCTCCGTAATGTGTTTCTTTTTCCCTTGCACCCCTTGACATAAATCCACCCCCTACTTAAAGGGTGCATGCAAACAATTTGGCTTTGGGCTCATTTTAAAGAGCAAAGATCAATTGTCAATTTCTGACAATAGCGATGGTTCTAGCACGTCAGTGTTTAGATCTACAATGTTTCAAAAATGGCCAAAAACGCTATTTTTAGGGGTTTCAACTCCCTTTTTCTCGAAAACCTGACAGATTCGTGTTCAGCGCACAAAATGTCTTCGGAAACACCTGGTGCAATCTTATTTGCAAAACCCATGCATGGCTGTGTAATTAAAGAGGTTGACAGACAAACATCTCTATTTAGACGGCTCAAATTGATAAAAATAACGCGGCCGTAATCTAATAGGTATTGTGTTAGCATATGGTTTAAACCCTACGTCAGACATCACGAACACAGTTGGATAGGTAATCCCGCCCCCCCCCCCACCTATTACCTCGTCGAACAACTCAGCTGAACAAAGCAAACAGAATGCATAGCATTTGACACATGCATTAATAGCAATATGAGGAATGGGAAACATTTAAATACTATTAACTTATCAATCTTAGCAAGTGTCTACTTACATACATACATTTTCCTCCGGAAGCCTTTTACATTTCCTTTATAAATTTGATTCTGAGTCAGCCTCACGTTCACACGCTTTTCTGAAAATGCGATTTTCTTCATCACTGTAATGGAAAAAGTTAAAGAAAGAATTCAAATTTAAATTTGATACTTCAAACTTATTTGATTGTTTTTTTTTTTTTGTTTCGTTTATGGAATGTTGTGGGAAATATTGTTTTTCATTTATTCGGTGTTCATTTTCATAAAAGTCTAGTCATGTATTGTATTCAGGTTATTTAGTTTGCCTATTGGCCCTTGTGTTCTTGTGCCCAATGTCTAGAATGTTTTTGTTTTCATTTGTTTCTAGTAATGCTACTTCAACAATTCAATTGTTATTGTTGTTGTTGCTGTTGTTGTTGTTGTTGTTGTTGTTTTAGTAGTAAACCTACACTACTATTTTACTACAACTCATTTGGTGAATACGAGAAAACATAATTTTATTCATTGATGGATGCACTGGATGCAACTTTCATTCAAAAAAAAACAAAAAAAAATACAAAATAAATTTTGCATTGTACATGTAACCCAGCAAACATTTACTAGTAAATCTTTACTTATGGCAAAAATCACCAGGAGTTCCTGGTGGAAAAGAAGTTATGCAAAGGCAATGGAGTTGGATTTGGAACACCCAACTAAAACTCAATGATGACACTGCAAAACTGATTGTACAATGGAACCCACAGGGAAGTCAAAAAAGCCTACAGAAATGTGCAAATAAAAAGTTACTTTCTACAGAATAACTTGCAGCCGTATTAAAGCATTGACGTTGAATCAATGCAGGTGGAAAGAATATTTGATGATCCTAGACGTGTAGTTAGGTTGGAGGATGTGTATAGCCACAGTGGCAAAAACAAAAACACTCGCAGGTCATGAGAAACTAATCGACTTGGTCATAGAAAGTAGAAAGAAGTGAATTGAAATGGAATATCGCCTCTAGACATTATACAGAAAAAATTCTCTTTCAGCACCAACTTACTCCTAATATCCACATACAATCATAACACAGCCCTGCATATTTAGACTTTTTTGGTGCAAATAAGATGGCTGCAGGTGTTTCCGAAGGCATTTTGCGAGCTGAACACGAATCACGTCAGGTTTTCGAGAAAAAGGGGTTGAAACCCCTAAAAATACCGTTTTTGGCCATTTAAAAATTTTAATTAAAAAAAATTCAAAATGGCGGATCCTATATGGCGGTCTAGTAAATCTGATTAATTTTTATAAACCTCGATATTGGATCCGCCATTTTGAATTTTTTAAATCTGAATGAAGATCTGTAATCACTTACACATAATTGGTCATTACAACCCTTCAGTCAGGATTACGACCTTGTTTCTCACATCACTTATGTTGTGTGTGCTAATTTTTATCCACAAGTGGTGGGGCATACAGTTTAAAGTCGACTCCGATCAACAGATTTTTGAGAATCTTTTCATGGCAATTTTATTCTACATTCAGAGTTTTTGCTGAGAAGGAAATCGCCAAAGAAATATTTTTTCACATTTCGTTTTGATCGAGATATCAGGCCTGGTGTTTGAACAGTGGCCTTAAGTCTAATAAGCCAACACACTACCTACTAGACTACGGCGACTTCCACATACTCTGCAGATCTATCCCTGTGAGTCCACGTGACCTCCGGTGCCGTTGTCGTGATGTACCCATAGGAATATTAGATTGGAGTATTAAAATCAACAACTTTATTTCACAATCGTTTCTAGAAACACTACAACCCAACAGAGACAGACCTTAGCCAACATAAAGGCTTCTCAAGAGTTCTTACAGTCACGAACCACTCGCTACTTTCACCGCAACGATCCTAGCGCCCTAATTATAAACGATATTCACATTAGAATCCACATGTTTGTTGGGTTAAGGAGACGTGCTGTGTTTAAATGTGCATCTCTGTGTATTTGAATATGCCAATTGTCGTTAGCATGTGCGTGTTCGTAGTAGTAGTAGTAGTAAATGAGTCTGCAATGAAGTGTTCGTTCGCTTATTCGTTCGTTGTGTACATTTTGAAAATCTAAATAAAGTCAGTCAGTAATAATCATAATGAAGTAAAATTAAGTATGTGGAAAATGTGGTTTAAAGGCTACTTAGGTTAACCGACTGTAATCATTTATACAAACACATACACACACACAAACACACTCCCACTTAGCCACACATACCATGTATATAAACTTAAGATACTTTAACAAATATTTATACAATGAATAATAGTGGTATTATGACTGAATGACTGACGTTTATTTCTTGGTTGGTTGGCTGGTTGGTTGGTGGGCTTTATTTTCTTGTTGTTGTTGTTGGTTTTGTCTCGACTCGACTTGAGAAACAAACACAAAACAAAAATATGTTGAATGTTTAAATAGCAGAAATAGAGAGAAGTTTGAACAGAAATTATTATTTGAGTAAAAAAAAAAACACACACACAGAAGAAAAAAAGAGAACAACACCAACAAAACAGTAGCAACAACCGGCTAGACACTGTCTAGCCGCGTTTTGTATGCCAGAATACAAACAGCAGTACTAACAACCACAACAACAACAACAATAACAACAGCGGCAACAAAAACAAAAACAACAATTTATGATTATTTATTATGTGAACTACACCTTACAATTGGTAGTATTTAGATGTGTGTCTGAAACACAATCATTTTCATAGTCCCACAAACAAACGAACGAACACAAACAAACAAACATACACACACATCGTCAAACATATGAACATAACAGCTTGAAAAAAGTGCCACAAACACTTAGAAAACAAATTGAGATGCAGTCACAATTATGCTTTGGATTATATTGTGAAGGTGTGTGCATGTGTACAAGTGTGAATGTGTATGAGTGTGTATGTGTATTGGCTTTATGGATGCAGACACAATAGAATCAAGAAAGAAGAAGAAAAAAAATATGCAACAGACCAGACCAGACACACTAGAGTCATAGCCAAAGCTTTAACGTCAAAGACTTCAACGACATTTGACGCCTTCAAACACCCGTCGTCATTGTCTGACATTTAAAATAATACCGCCAACGACAACAGCAACAACAACAACATAAATACAATATTAATAAGACATGCTTTTATGAATTATAAAGAGCTCAATAGGATTTAAATTCCCTTAAGAGTTTTACGAAATTTGTGGTATTAAATGATATTCAATATGTGGTAGAGAATTCTGAAAGAATATCGAGGACAAATTCTATACCCAATTCTATTATTTTTCTCTTTAACTTCTAACACCCCGTAACAACCCTTTGAAAGGTAACAGCAATGTTTGTCATTCAGATTACTGTGGCCATCCGGCATACCCTTTTGCGATTAAACTGCCATCACATCTGACCTATAGACGGGTAAACATCTAAAAGGTAGGTTTAACTAATGCAAGTAAGACCCAATAAGTTAATCATAAAAGAAATGTCCCTCTAGATAAGGCTCATTTGCAAGTTGGGTAGTCCGAAACTGTATGTTCGCTCCTGTCATTTCTCAAGGATAGAAAGATGCATTCCAGTGTCTTGATATCATAAGACGGTGCAAGGACAGCAGTCCTTACTATTTACACTAGGAGATGTGACGTAGTGATGTGTATATGCTTGATTATAAACTCAAAAAATTCTGCTTCAATCTTCGGAAAAGGAGATCAAATTTTCAATAATCTCCTCCAGCACTTTCTGGATTATTATCTAAAAAGACTCCTGACCTCTGCGTCGCCAGAGAAAATATCTGGAGGGTTAGGCAAAGCTATCTAAATTGTAAGATGATGGACGTCTATCAGAGGATGTTATTTCTAGGTAACAACAGAAAGACCTGCTATCATCCTAGGACTCCCAATTCACCAACTGAAAAAATTTCATTAAAGAAACTTAAGCAATGAAATAAAAAGATGAGGACGATGTTTTCTGACAGTACCTATGCTCCTTAATTCCCATGTTATCCTCTCTAAGGGGCAAAGGTCAGAAAGCTTCCTACTTTACCTGTTGGTCATTACAACCCTTCAGTCAGCATTACGATCTATCTTCTGACACCACCTATGTTGTGTGTGTTAATTTTCATTCATGCATGGCAGGACCTGAGAGTATAACGTCGCCTCCAAACAATCGATTTGAGGAGTTTTGCATGCGAATTTTATTTGTTTTCACAGATTTCTAATAAAAGACTGCTGTGGAAAGATTGTCGGAAGAAATATTTTTTCATAGCTGAGGTTTGAACTCACAAGCTCTCGTCTAGTATGCTAACATACTACCTATTAGACTACGGTCATCCAAGAGAACTTTTTAGATAGATTGTTTGGTGTATATTGAAGGATCTTTATTTTATAAATTCGATAACTATGACTCAGCGATAGCTTGCTTCAGCGATTAAGCTATTTATTATCGACTTGGGAAGTTGTCCAAGCCTTACTTAAACCGAATTAAGTTGTTATCCTTTACCAATTAAGCATCCAATCTAGATTCCTGGATCTCTTCCTTATGTTATCGATAATTTACATTCAAAAAAAGTTTATTTCTGTGTACCACTGCAACATACCTTTAAAAACTGCAATTAATTTTGTGGTGAAAAAATAACATGAAACTTCTCTCACATGCCCAGACAGTCTACAGACAAGAAGAATGAAAAAGAATGGCCAAAAGAAAAGAAGAAAACAAAAATAATGATCAGACTAGACCAGACACTTTTCCAGACACAAAAACAACAAAAAACCATGTGGAAGGACAAAATAAAAACTGTTAAGTTTACGAGCACAACATGTCATTATCAATATGCAACTGGAAACTGAGGTAGCAACAGCAACAACAGAAGTTGCAGCAGCATCATAATGAGCCTTAAAAGCTAATGCAACATAATGCACATGGCCTAGACGAGCCCTCTAAGCATGCGCACTTCGAGCGAGAAACACATGCATTGCAAACCATATGGATTATATTGCGAAGAGACTGCTGAAGAAACTGACTGACTGAGTGGCTGGTCGGCTAGCTGGGTGAGTGCTTGTTTGCCTGTCTGGCTTATTGGTAATTTTTGTTATTGCCTGACAGACAGTCTCGTGCATCTGTATCTGTTGCTAATGCAATTGCAATTTAAGATTAGCTGTTTTTGTTGTTGTTGCTGTGGCTGCTGCAGCAAGTATTTGTTTCTTGTCTTGTTTGTTAATTTTGTTGTCTACTCCAACCGCATCATACACGTACATGATGATGATGATGATGAGCACAGTATAAGTACACGAGTACACGTATGTACATACTCGTACATGGGTATGTGCACATGGTTACAAGCAAAATGTCATTTAATCATGTTTCCTGTCTGCTGCCTGAGAGGCATTTTATTTTTATCTGCACGAATAACAATTTTTAACTATTCTTCATTATTGTTGTTGTTACCGGTCTTGAAAAATTATTGGTTTTTTTCTATTTTTTTTTTTCTTTCTAAAATTATACGATAAATTGAAATGATAATCGTCATGGTTTAGCACTTTCCATGATCAAATTGTTGTGAAATATTTTTTTTCTACATACGAGTATAAGTGGAAAACTCAATGGCAACACTTTTTTTGAATCACAAGGAATAATAAGTGGAAATTATGGATTAAAAGGGATGAACTGGTCACAAGACAATAAAGTTTAAAGCATTTTGTTGCAATGAAACGAAAGAATTTGAGGTTATAAGTTGAAATCGCGGTAATGGTTTGCGTCTTTGATAAATTGTGCTTTGCACTGCACACTGGTCCTTCGTGCCAGTAAAGCAGCACTTGTGGAATGTTTTCCTTTTCCTTTACTGCTTCAATTTGGAAAAAAATGTGTAACTCAGCACATCCATGGGTTAACGAATTTATTTCTGCATTTCAAATTTATTTTCCCTGGCTTCCTTCCATAAACTGTTAACTCAAAAATTTTGAATTTTTTTTTAATTCTACTTACAGCATCAATGATATACGCAATCGCATTAGTAATGCCATACAAAATGTCAACTCCGAAGAAAATCAAGAACAACATCCTCTCCATGAAATGGCTGCTTATCCAACCTGCAATCCCGAGGTCACAGAATCCTCTTGGCTTCAGGACAATAACATTACCATACAATTTTCTCAGACTTTATTTGAGCAACGCAAAGATTTGAATTTGGACTCTGCCATCCTAAGGCTCTACAAAGTTAATCCCAACAATACCAACGAACGTAAAGGTAAAGCTGAGGACGAAGGCACCAAACCAGAGGAAGAAGCCAGTGCCGATGCGGAGACCACTAAACTAAAGCGTTGCGTACAGCCCAATATGGATCCCCAAATACGAGTTACCGTCTCAATTGTCCAACAGATGCGTCGCAATAAACGTGGTGTGTATGGTAAATATTAATAGAAACGCCAGAAAAAATGATGTTAATTACGCTTAAAATGCTTTTTCTTTCTTCTTTCTCCTGCTTATCTCCTTTACGCTTTGCTGAATACTTCTGCTTATACTGCTGTGTCCTGCTGTTGCCTTCTGTTGCTTTTTTGTTTGCTTTATTTTGTTTCTCTTTGGATAGAACGCAAGAAGCGTATTTGCAATACCGTCATGATGAATGTTACCCAAACTGGCTGGGTGGAAATCGATATTAAGCGTGCCATTTATATTTGGGAAGAGACCGCCAAACAATTGCAACCAACTCAACAGAATCGTTCGCCCGTACTTGTTGGCTGGCTAATGATTGAAGTGCACGATGAAGAAGAGCAGCCCTTGAAGCCTGGCTTGTTCTTTAAGCCACCAAATTGCAATCAGGCAGGTATGTGTGTTGTTTGCCATGCTTAACTAACATTTTAGTTTTTTTTTTTTTTAATCAAAAATAAAATTTTTTTGGTTTAAATAATGAATATTAATTAAATTCTAAAGCAGTTGAGACCAAGCCATATGTATAAGGAATTATTATTCTTTATTAGAAATAAATCTAGGTTAGATTCGCTTATAATGAGCGTTCAGACCAGAGTAACCAGATTCTATTACTTCTCTACAATAGTAAGAATCCTTTGTGTCTTCTTATAATGCAAATCGAGGCAACATTGAAACGGTTATCGATGTCAACCAGTCTTTTAACTAGAAATGTGTCCAAACGTGCCCCAACAGATTACCCTTAGAATGAGCTAATCCATACAATGCTCATATTGGAGGGTTCTGTCACGTCACACACTTTTGACTGACCAAAGAATTTTATTCCGATATTCCTAAGTACTAAACAATTTCACGTTCAAGACACTGTTGCTGTTACCTCAATCTGAGTATCCTCTGTCTTCAGTTGATGTTAGATCTGGCGATCTGTATGGAATCGTCATAAATAGAAGAACCCTCTATCCAGGAATTCGATTCGCAAAGTCTTTATATTTGCCTAAGCAGTGTAAGTCGTTGCTTTGTACTGCTGGAATGAACTATCTTCGAAACTCAATATAGCAATTAGTGGGAAAAAAAGTTATCTGTTAACTATCTGTAGCGCACTCCCGTGCCGTGGTATTAAACATATCCAAATCTGATCAGGTATTTTCTGAAGCAAGATCTGGGTTATGTAGAAGTTTGACTGGCAGTGTTTTCTCCCCAGGAATAATGTAGAGTGTTCACCTTCCTTTAAAACTGTCCTCCCGTCGGGACTGCCATTTGTTTTTCTCTATTTATAACTGCAGATTGCCCTGAGTCTTCAAGACAACAGAAATATTTTCGCTCTATTCCATCCGCCCATACATCTACTGCCATTACATACATACATAATTTGTCATTACAACCATTCAGACAGGATTACAACCTAGCTTCTCACACCACGTTTGGTATGTGTGTTAATTTTATACATGAGTATCTGTATCTATAGTTTAAAGTCGACTCGGGCGGCAGATTTTGGAAAACTTTTCATGGCAAGTTCATTTTACTCTCAGAGTTTTTAACAAAAATCTGTTTTGTTGGGCATGTCAGACCTGGAATTTGAAACCACGTCTAATAGGCCTACTAGGCTGCAGCGCTACCTTTTGTTCCCCATTATTTGTCAAAACCCTTGCTAGGGCTTCCTGAATGCCTTTTGGTAATGAATTTCACGCGTTTTGAGTGGTCCTTAAGCCATCCATTGGGAAAAATTATAGACGAATATGATCAGCAAAATTCCTTAAAACTTATTTGAAAGTTCAAAATAATTATTTGACGTACAAAAAAAAAAACAAATTTCCCATGAACACAAATCACTCGCTTTCTTCTACAACTTATGGTAGGTACTCCAATTCATAAACGAAATTAAATACGTTTGTCATTAAAACGTTCCCAAACGTTCTGTTGAAAGAGTATAGCCGTTTAAGAATTCCTAAATTTATCACAGAGAAGCAAAAAAAACGAGGAAATGATGAAATTTCTATGAATTTTTCTGAAATACTATCGGCGTAAAACTATTTCATTTTTAATATAAACAAACGTAATGAAACAGGGGTCAATAGTTTTATTCAAGGACAAGAAACTCTACTGATATACTGTCCAATGTCTTATTGTATGAAAACCAAATGAAAATTTGATACTTGGCGCGTCTACGAGAATTTAAAGAAGAATTTGTTACTTAATTCGTCTACGACTTTAAAGTTTATTAAACAAAACAGAAAATAAATAAAAAAGCAAAGCCTCTGTGCAGTTAAATTGTAATCACGTTTTAGTTTTGAAATAAAATTTTTGATTACAAGCAATTTTTTTGTTGTTTTTTCCGTTTCTTAACAAGTCAAACACACCTACCACTGCGGTGAAGTTTTTGGACAAAAACAAAAATCAAAAAAAAAACTGTTATTTAACACTTGTAAACGAAAACGTTATACGAAATAAATTGAAATGAAAAATCAGCAGAAAAATCTTTGGAAATACTATTGAACGTAGTCTGTTGTAACAATTGGAAGACGAATATGTAAGACGAAGAAAAAAGAAAGCAACAAATATTAAAAAAATGACAATAATTTCGGTCAAAAGTCCAAATTGAATGATATCGATATACCCACGCTATAATGTTTAAAACAATTGTCGTTTATGCGTAAATGTTGCTCTATTTTTTATTGTCTTAATCGACATTCAAAGCTTAAAAAATTGGCCCCTTTGGCTTTTTATAATATTCTTGATTTAAATAATAAACAGAATCAGATTAAATATTTATTCAAACCTGTCTACAGTTTGACTCAGCAACCGTGATACGTCATACAAAACTTCGCAGTAGTGAAATGGAACAAACCATCTTCAGTCATGATGTGTGGTGAATTACCACAGCCGAATTTGTAACATATTCTATTGCAGTAATACTTGACAATTCGGATTAGATAGAGGTTGTAGCATCGTAAGTTAGACTCAGCAACCGCGATACGTCATACGTCATACAAAACTTCGCAGTAGTGAAATGGAACAAACCACCTTTAGTAATGATGTGTGGTGAATTTCCACAGCCGAATTCGTAACACATTCTATTGTAGTAATACTTGACAATTCGGATTAGATAGAGTATAGTATATGTATGTACGATACAGTTCTGGGCCATAGAAATCAATACTAATATGACGAATGCTGTTTTCTCGAACACTGGTCAGTAAGCACAACATACCTTTACGACTGTCGCTATGACTTCAGCGCTCTTCTTTTAGTTCAAGATCGAACTTCTGATTTTTTATCGAATTGTAAAGCTGTTGAAAGCCTTACATAGTGTGGAACTTCCACTCACTAATATCACTGCGAATCCGACAGTGAGATACTCCCAGAACGACTAACACGTTCGTTACAATTTAATCGTACAGATTGTCGTTTTCCTCAAACGTTTAGATGACTGGTTGTCACTGTCCTTGTCCTTCTGCTAGACAATTTATAAATTCGGTTTAATGTATCGCAGTATCACTTAGATACATACATACATAACTGGTCATTACAACCCTTCAGTCAGGATTACGACCTAGTTTCTCACACCACTTATGTTGTGTGTGTTAATTTTATACATGAGTGGTGGGACTTGCAGTTTAAAGTCGACTCCGAACGACAGATTTTTGAGGAACTTTTCATGGCAATTTTATTTACTCTCACGAGTTTTTGCCAGAAATCTGCTGAGAGAAAGTCGCCGAAGAAATATTTTTTGTATTTTAATTTGATGTCTGGCCTGGGGCTCGAACCCTGGATTTTTCGTCTAATAAGCCAACATACTACCTACTATACCACGGCGACTTCAATGCAGAATACGTTAAAAGCTTATGCAAAACTATAGGTATTCTGCAGTAGGTCCTATAGGATAGGGTTGCCATCTATTGCTGTCTAGAAACTTGTGAAAAATTTTAAGTCTGTTGCAGTAGATTCTATAGGATAGGAAAACCCGGAAGAAAACTTGCTTCATTTCATTAAAACTTCGTTTTATTGAGGGATCATACGCATGCCACTGGCCGCCAGGAGTGATATTTGTGGTCGTCACTTACCAAACAAACACTGCCAATGACTATTGTGCATTTTTCTCTACCCCTTTCGATAGTGGTTAGGGACTTACATCATTTTTAAATCTGCAGGTCGGTTAATAATTTATTACACCTCTGTTGCAAGGGTAGCCAGAAGTTAGCCCAATCAACATAACTATTGCAAATCTAGCCAATAAATATGTCGCTCAATATATTCAATATCGTTTAACCTTTTTTGAAAATACTAGAGAGGTTTTATTCTGTTATACTGATTGCAAAATATTACATTATGAACGTAATTAATAGAGAATCCTTATGTCTAAACAAAATTGTTTTTATGGCTGATGTTGTCACTTTGTTTGGGGATTATTTAGGAACTCCTAACGGAACATGGCAGAAGAACAACTTTATTTAAGGGTTAGACAAACAGGCTTATAATCCAAAATAAAATAAGTTTTAGGCATTTTTATCTTATCCAAAAAGAAGGTATTATGGTAAGAAAAGGCATCAAAACTAATTTTTTAAAACTTAACTTCAATATTCAATTCAATGAATTTTTTTAAAAATTAAAATAAAAAAAATTTTTATTGAATTTGTTTTTACGTTTATTTCGAATCCTTTCTGTTCTGTACAAAGAAAAAGTTTTATTTTGTGTGTGAAAACAAACACAGGCAATAAAAAATTTAATTTCGAATATTAAAAAAGAAAAATATTTTCAATATTTTCAAGAATCGAAAGGATTGTTTTCAAGCCAATGATATTGTTTTATTGAATGAGTTTTAAAAATAATAAATAATTAAAAATCCAACTTAATTTACTAATCAAAATGATAAAAATGGAAAAATTGTTCGTTATTTGCTTTAATTTTTGTTTAAAAAATAATGTTTACGTTTGTTTTTTTTTTTTTGTATTTCCATAAGAATGTTATGAATTGTGGACTTGAAAGCATGTTTATCGTTTCAAGTATTTTAAAGCTTTTATTGTTTTTTTTTAATTTTGATTTTATTTAACAATTAAGACTTGATATGTTATTTGAAGCTTTGGCTGTTAAGCGCTTACGTTAAGTCAGTGTTATGATATTGTAGAAGAATGAGTCTAAATAAGCTTTTAATCGTTTCATATTGTTTTTGCTTAATTAATTGTGCTTAACTTTCGGTTTAAACGTTTGAATTAATTTAATTACAATTAATTTGTTTACAGATATTGCAATCCCATGGAACTATTACAGACCGGACACGTCTATGTCTTCATTTACAACGCACGAAGTGCCAAGGTAAGCATTGATAACGATATACTACTACTATTGACTGTAAAAACCAACTCCAGATCATTAATAAATTAAAAAAAAATCCTTGAATTTTCCTTTTGCAGGTACCCAAGATTAGATGTGAAAATGATTGGTTATGCCTCATTTGCGCCCACTAATCAAAAACACAATAAAGATGAGGAAGGAATGTATGCTAATCTTAAACGTCAAATATTCAATATGACACAAATATTACACGATACCGAATCGACCACATATTTAACACCAACAGCCGACAATCACTTGGATGTTAACGAAAAACCAGCCTCAATTACCGAGGAAAAGGAAATGCAGCAACTACACAGAGAACACTTTCAATACAAGAGGCACTTGAAATTGCAACAGCTAAAGGAGCAGCTGGCAGAGGAAGAGCAACAACAGCAAATGCATAATAAAGAAGACGAAGCAGAAGAAGAACTGAACCAACAGAGTAAACAGTCACAACAGCAACAGCATAAACGTAAACACCATAGGCATCATCGTCGTCATCTTCATTATCAAGAACAGAAGCATACTCAACAGGAGAGCAATGAAGAACAGCATCAACAAGATAATGCCAAGCTCTTGCAGCATATTGCCCATAAATTGCAGCAAGAACAGAGGCAATTATATCTGTTGCATCAGAAATCGCAAAGTAAAGATGAAACCTTCAATATTTAAATACAAATTTTATGAAATATTTCCAGACAACAACAGCAACAAGAACACATATCTCAGTAAGATAAATATTAGTCACTTTAGTTTAGATGGCACATTAAATCATTACCATTAAATAATTACCACCATTCTTCATTCCATCATAGTCTTCTCATAGTCTTCTTCCGTCACTCACACCTGTCTACCTGTAAATGCCTTTAATTCCGCACACACACATTCATACCTACATACAATCATATCAAAAAATGTTTATAAGTTCTAAACAAGAGGGCATTCTTTTAAATTATAAAAAAATATTTTATAAGCTTTTGTTTATTAATAATTTTATAAATTATTAATAATTATACGTTCATCGATATTTTTTCTACCCACTTTAAATTTTTTTTAAGCCTAAAAGTACGCAATGCTTTTAATAGACATTAAAATTTTGTGTTTTTCAAAACTACACCATTTCCAATTGTATTTAAGAACCCGAAACAAACAAAAACAGGATATTGGACACACCAGTCTTTCATTTTCTCTAACACCGGAACCATCTGGAAATTCTGATGAAGCTTGTAGAAATCGAGATGAAAAACTAACCTCTTTGTTCAGTACAATTATAATAAAAACAGAGTGTGGTTCTTCTAGAAACTTATCTTATTTATTAATGTAAAAATTATTAGGTTACAATAGTATACAGAAGAATATACAGCGTTGTACAAAAAGGTATTAAGTACCAATTAATATCAAAAGTACAAGAAAAAAACTAAATTTATTTTTCCATTCCAACAAAGCTCTTCAAATTCCCAATATCCTTGACAGATCAGTGAAATTATATACAAAATAGAAGCCACGGCGTTTCTAGGCATAAACCCAAGAGGTGAGCAGCAGTTACCTACTCCTTCTCGTCGCTACAGCTCCTGCCGAATAAAACCAATGCGTATCGCATGCATATAATGGCTGTGATAATAGCGCTAATCGTGCTGCTTTCGAATTTTAGCACATTTTTGTGAGCTCTTCATCTAGGCTTAGCCAGATTTTTCTGCACAATCATTTTCCGTATACGAAGTTACTCACGCCGTACTTGCGGAACTGGCCAATACATCTGCTTTGCAGTTTTTCGAAAAATATCACTATGTTCCGCACTTTCATCTTATGAGAGTTCGTATTGTTAGAAAACAGTACCGCGAGAGCCTAGCCTAGCTATCAGATATTATAGTAAAAAGCTTTTCTATATAACAGTCCTTACCACAGGCCAAATGGCCGATACTAGCACCTGAAGTGCCTAGTGAAGTTCTATCGTTATATCTGGACCATAGCGTCACACTATTGTACAAATAGTGTTAAAATTACTATAAGTGCCCATAAGCCTTAGCGCCATTATACCTAAGCAATAGTGAAATGTATTCTCTAAAATTCTTAAAATTTCTATTCCAATTGGATTGTTCCTTGATTTCTTACTTTAAAAAAGAAACTTCTTTGCAATTGGATATCACACATACATAATTGGTCATTACAACCCTTTAGTCAGGATTACGACCTAGTTTCTCAATTGGACATAGTGTAGTTTAAAGAATATACAAATAAATACATAAGGCTAATCTACTTAATTATCGATAGTCCCTTGATGACCGATAAAATATGATTATGTGTTTAAAAAATTCTATTTATTTTTTTTTTTAATTCTGATTTCTAAACGTTAAAATGCCCTCAATTTTAGACTTTTACAATCCCTCTCAAAGGCTATAAATTAATTTAATATTAAAAAAAAAATAAATAAATTTTTCAGCTATAGTTTATAGGTTATGAAATAATTTTATTTTTACTAAAACAAAAAAAAACAAAGAAAAATTAAGAGAAAAAACGAATTAGAAACACATAAAAAAGAAAACCTTGCTGCATTTCCTGTGATTGTTTATAATTTTTTATGTATTTTATATGTGGTTGATTCTATTATAATTATTATTAAAATTACAATTAAATTATAAATTAAATATTATACCTACATATACATATATATATAAAAATTAAATACAATTTAAAAAAAAACATTTTAAAATAATTAAGAAAAATAAAAATAATAACTATCAACGCATAAAGAAAATACAACAGTTTTTACACTGTTTCCCTTTGAAATCTATAAGATAAGAAAAAGTATTTGTTTATACTTTTTGTTTTAAATTTTATCCTCATTTAAATTTAAGTAAAATTTTGATTGTAAATATAATTTAATTTAAGTTTTATAAAAATATCTTTAAATTGCACAGTTATAAAATTATTTTTAAATTTATTTCTTTGAATTTTTATTTTTCTAATCAGAAAAATTTACTACAAAAAGCCCAAATTAAGAAAAAAATAATTATTGTTTACTTAATTACTTTATAAGTTTTAGTCATTTAAGGGTACAATTTTTATAAAATTTAAATGAAGAATCATAAAAACCTCTCTAAATAAAATAAAAAACTCTTAAAATATTAAATGAGTGTATAATTTTGGCTTAAAAAAGTGAGGTTATTGTGCACATCGCTTCTGTATTGGTGTTTAGTAGGATTGTGCCTGCTCAGGCAGGTTCAACAGCTAATCCAATACCCGGAATATCTTTTAGACTAGAAACGTATATTAGCCAGACTCGAAACTTGAAAGATAGTCTATCAAGAAAATATCGGCATATATCAGCCAGTTTAAAACTGAATATTGAAGCCGAAAGAAAACTAAAAAGAGATTATGTGGAAAGCGAAGATTGAAGTCGCCGTAGTCTAGTAGGTAGTGTGTTGGCTTATTAGACGAAAAGCCAGGATTCGAGCCCCAGGCCAGACATCAAAATAAAAATACAAAAAGTATTCCTTCGGCGACTTCCTCTCAGCAGATTTCTCGCAAAAACTCTGAGAGTAAATAAAATTGCCATGAAAAGTTTCTCAAAAATCTGTCGTTCGGAGTCGACTTTAAACTGTAGGTCCCGCCACTCATGTATAAAATTAACACACACAACATAAGTGGTGTGAGAAACTAGGTCGTAATCCTGACTGAAGGGTTGTAATGACCAATTATGTATGTATGTGGGAAAGCGATTGGTCACGAAAGAATTTAATGTTTTTTAGACACTAAGATCTGGAAGTGTCATTGAGCCGTATTTTTTAAAGACCAATTGAATATTATGAACTGAACGGTAAGTGATTACAACGAGGCGATACCATGAACCTCACAACACGACTGATTTCGGGTTCAGTGAATGAGAAGTTATCAGAAGGAATAGTTTATTGTTTTGGTGGCATCAATTGCCCCTAGAGAGATCATAGGCTACGTCAAGACTACTTCTGCACAGATAATCTCTGAAGTTTGAAACATTCGAAGACGAATGTTTTGCAACTTATCATCGAGATACTGGCGAAGTATACATAGTGGCAAGGTCCAATCCTTATCAGGAAATAAAAGTCCAAATCATAACTCTAGCCTTAACGTTTCTTTAAAAAGAATTTAAATGTAATATTTTAAATGAAATAACAATTTAATTGAATATAAGAGGAAAGGAAACTCGTCAACTTTCATTATTAATCTCAGATTTTTCAATAATTTATTATAAACGCTATTAATACATAATCAACATATTATTTCAAGATAAGATGTATTGTACCCTGTTTTTGATAACCAAGTTATAGTATTTTCACTCCAATCACCTTTAATGCTACCAAACGCTTCTAAACGTTGATCATAAATTGTTGCCAAATATGTTCATAATAAATTTTAAATCGTTAATAAACCCGTTTAGGCTAATTATTCATTCATTCTTCATTATTAATCTCAGATTTTTCAATAATTTATTATAAACGCTATTAATACATAATCAACATATTATTTCAAGATAAGATGTATTGTACCCTGTTTTTGATAACCAAGTTATAGTATTTTCACTCCAATCACCTTTAATGCTACCAAACGCTTCTAAACGTTGATCATAAATTGTTGCCAAATATGTTCATAATAAATTTTAAATCGTTAATAAACCCGTTTAGGCTAATTTACCTGGAATAATATGAAGATAAGCAATTCCGACAAAATTTCAATGGTCATGTGTTATGGATTGTTTAGAAAGATTAGCGTACGCACACGCCCTCTTTACGTAAAAAAGATTTCGAAAATTATTTTAAGAAAATTATTTTAAGATCTAGATATGTATATATATAATATACATACATATATAAGACAATTCTGTTAACGGATAATTTTCAAACTTAAAAATGTTGCGACACATCATTATTTATTTTAAACTCCTAAATGTTGCTGGCAACATGTTAATCAAATAAAATTTCAAGGTTAAATATACACGTAGCGAAAGTTAATAAACAATTTTGTTAAACTTTAATTTACAATACGAATGACCTTTAATTGTTAATAAGCTTATGAGAGAAGGAGAGAGTCTTTAAATTTTACATTCAGCTCTCAAATACCAAATTTATAGCGCCTTTAAATTTTAACAAAACCTGAGTTATTCACTCTCCTTCTCTCACTCTCTCAGCATTATTTTCAAATAATTACAAATTTTTTTTAATAAGCTTTCAACAAATACAAACACGTAACTAACGTTGAACAATAAATTAAAAAAATTTCATGAACGAAGTAAAATCAAATTTATTTGCTCGTCATATTAACAAAACAAAAAATATCGTTGAAGTTTGCTTATAAGTACTTCACATGGAACAGGCTATAGGGCCGAAATTATAAGATCGAAACTGTATACACGCGAGATACTGTCAACAAGCTTATCAATTATGTCAAAATAATAAAAAAATACTTGAAGTAGCTTTAAAATTTTGTTTACAAGTAAATATAAATTGGTTACGCTAATTCAGCTCAAGCCATTTGGTTACAGAGACCGATTTTTTTCAAATAGTTATATGGTTTTTAGAACTAGTTATCTACTACCGATTTCATTATATAATCTATTATTCACAGACTATAAACAATACAGACATATAGCAAACACACATTGTTTTTGTCTCATCAACAAATTTTGCCTGCAAGGCAATTGATTGATCTACTGGTGGCAAGTTCTAGATTAATAGGGTTGCCACTTTTCGTTTCCAAGAAAAAATAAATGGATTTCTGTAACGAATTGAATTTTGTTTTTTGGCGAGATGATGTGAAAGTGTTTGACTACAAAACTGAACATCCCACTTTCTAGACGAGAACAGCAAATCAACAACGAAAACCGGAAGAAATTCAGGCTCTGACACATCCATCTCAGAAATGAGTATAATTAAGTAAGTATAATTAAGTAAGGTTAGTAACCACTAAACGCAGTATAAAATATAAGCTGCAGTAAACTTGAAGAAACAGAGATGTGGTAGGCTCTGTTGCCAAAGCCTGAAATGTTATGATGATCCATAATAAAATTTCAACAGCAAACAAAACTAATTCCGACAAAAGATTTTGTACACCATTATGACATTTAATGCCGATTATACAGTGCCTAACGTCTTCATAGCCAAAATATTAATACATACATACATAATTGGTCATTACAACCCTTCAGTCAGGATTACGACCTAGTTTCTCACACCACTTATGTTGTGTGTGTTAATATTATACATGAGTGCTGGGACCTACAGTTTAAAGTCGACTCTGAACGACAGATTTTTGAGAAACTTTTCATGGCAATTTTATTTTTACTCTCAGAGTTTTTGCCAGAAATCTGCTGAGAGGAAGTCGCCGAAGAAATACTTTTTGTATTTTGTTTTCATGTCTGGCCTGGCCAAAATATTAATGCATTCGTTAATACACTCATTTTAAACTGGCAAAGCCATAATGAACTCCATATAGCTAGAGTGTCGATTAATTATTTGATGTGTATGTTTAACTTTTAAAAGAATATCAGCTCGGAAATATTTTTATTGCTATTTTTTTTACTGTTATTGCGTTCGTTTTTATTTGTTTAACGATGTTTTAACAAAAACAAAATAAATAAACAAATAAATAAAAACATCTTTTACTCGAATTAACTGAAATAAAGCCAAATGTTTTTGAACTTTTTTTTAACTTTTCTGTTTTAGCTCAGTACAGTTCATACTTAAATCTATACATTAAAGCACGCGTCTCGCTGGCGGTAAAAATAATAAACAATAAAAAAATAAAAAATAAAAAATAAAAATAAAAAACAATAAAATTTTAATATTTGGAAAAATCTTTTAAAAAAGTTTAGTGAGTTGTGTTAAAAAATTAATTTACTATAAAGATTTGTACGTACATATGTAACTAAAGATCTAACTTAAGAAAAAAAAAGTAAAAAAATCCCCCAATTCTTATTAAAAATTTTAACACACGTAATGAGTGCCTTTAAAATTCGTGTTTAACAAATTTGTGTGACAAAAATTTGGTTTTTTAATTTTTTTAATGTAAAAATCTATTGTTGTTTTATAATTAAGGAAAAAAAATAAAATGCTGTCAGACATTTAAAGAGATTTAATTGCACTTTGATGCACAAGTCAAGGAGTGTTTCCAATATAGCATCTCTGTTTTAGACCATAGGATCGTAGAATATAGATATTGAAAAATAAAATCCTAACATATAACTTAATAAATTGTATATATACATATATACATACATATATATTTATATGGGTATATATATAAATTTTATATTTCTTACTTTTAAAATTGATTTCTTTTTATTTTCATTTTTTTCTTTAAAATTAAATCATGTGACAATATGAACTGGATTTATGATCCACTTTAGGTGACCGATTTACAATCATTTAAACAAATTTCAGATAATAATTGTAATCACAGTTAAAACGAATTTCTTTCTCTTCATTATTACCAAGAAAACCGAAAACATTATAACAATTGGTAATGACTTAATAACGTTTCATACACACTTACAGTCACACAGATAATTATACGTACCCCCCCTAAAAATCATTTTTTTTAAAGTAATGAACTTCTAGTCTAAAATTTCTTAACATTAGCGTCTGTAACGACACATTTATTTAAATAAAGAAAAAAGATTCCCAAAATCTATGAATTTGTGACTGCAGTTTGATTAAAACCAACATGGCACCACACAAAATTATACGTACGACGTATATTTCGTATAAAATTTCTCCAAGGGTAGCCCGGTATATAAAAGGTATTGTGGATAAAAATTCTAGGACTACAGCCGTAGAAATACGAAATACCTCGGAAAGTGATCACAGTGTTATTGTGCATTCCGAAACAGTTCGAAGTGTTTTGAGAAAGAACGGTTTTCGAAGCCAAGTACCGAGAAAAAAGCCACGTTTGGAATTTGCCCAATAATATTTGGACAAGTCAACTGATTTTTGGGCGAATGTAATATTTAGTGATGAGAACAAATATAATTTGTTCGGCTGTGACGGAAAACAAAAAATTTGTCGCAAAAATCAGTTGACTTGTCCATATATTATCATTTTTAAAAAAATGATTTTTAGGGGGGGGGGTACGTATAATTATCTGTGTGACTTTATATTTAATGCCTGTTGGTGCCAAAGTTAATCTGACTCGTATGTGATGTGGATTTCCACAAGTAATTTTTTTTATAAACATGTTGTGCAGTAATCGAATTTTGCTACAGACTAGCATACGTCAATCAATCAGTTTAAAATAATTGAAATTGTGTCTGGAAAGTGCAGCGATTAAAATTCAGCAAACAAATTAGAGCATCACTTGTGAA
This sequence comes from Sarcophaga carnaria, assembly GCA_958299815.1. Classification (NCBI taxonomy): domain Eukaryota; kingdom Metazoa; phylum Arthropoda; class Insecta; order Diptera; family Sarcophagidae; genus Sarcophaga; species Sarcophaga carnaria. Next base: position 13,384,294 of record OY283153.1, read on the forward strand.
AAGTGGAAAGCTTTGCATCTTCTTACACCTTTGTGATGATTCCAATTTTGTCTTTGTTATAACATCTCCTAAATGATTGACTGCATTCTCTTTGTGATCAACATAAACGATATTTACAAACTAGATCCATACATGCGTAGTATATTTCGTCTTCTTACAAAGACTTACGAACTTTATCAGTTGACTTACAACAAGATAGCGCTCCAGCTTCAACTAGCTTGTCAAATTAGTTGTCATTTATTCAGTGTGTTTTGTCAAATCACCATGGATAGGTAAAGAATTCAACAACATGTACAAACAATAAAATTGTGTCATCAAAATGGATGTTCGAAAAATCATCTCCAAACGTGAATCCAATTTTTGGATTCATGGGTACGTGAACAAAAAATTGTCGAACTTGGATCAACCTATGCATACCGAAAAAGTCACTGTTTGGTGTGTATTTTGCCATTACTGTCAACGATGGTCGACTTAACGTCCATTGGCTTTTTTTCATATACTGCAAATACTCAGCGGTGGAAAATACTTATGCAGCGTATTCTGTTGGAATTAGGAAAAGAGGTCATGACAGAGCCAAGTGTTTATAGGCATTAGATCTGGATTTGTTAAACTTGTGAAGTAGCATTATTCATATACAGCTAAAGAACGAATACTCTATATAATCCATTGGATAATGGCATAAAGTATTTAACGTATAATAGACATTATTGTCGAGGTTGATATAAAACATTTTATGTCATAATGATTATACGATGTGACGATAAAAATGAGTGCCTTTAAAACTGATTAAGTGTGAATGGCATTATGTTCATATAAAGTATTAATTAATTTATACTAATGGGTGTTTTTTATAGAGGTATAGAACTTTAAGTTGGCATTACTTTTCAAGATGGCGACCGATTTAACAGCTGTCAAGTGATTTATTCTCAGTTTGGTTTGGCAATTCATCATGAATAGACTCACGCCTGAACAACGCTTGCAAATAGTGCAATTTTATTTCGAAAATAATGGTTCTGTGCGGAAAACGTATCGCGCACTACGTCCATTTTATCGTCGACAAAATCGTCCATCAGAGCAGTTAATTCGATTAACCATGGAACGTTTTCGCACCACGTTTACTCTTATTGATAACTCGCATCCCCAGAGACGCTGTACGGTGCGTACAGAAGAAGCTATTGCTGCTGTAGAGCGTAGCATTGAGGAAGACCCGAATGAGTCCATCCGCCATCGAGCACAGGAATTGGATCTGTGTCCATCCACTTTATGTAAGATTTTGCGGAAGGATCCTGGTTTGCATGCTTAAAAAATCCAACTCGTGCAAGATTTGAAGCCAAACGATCATCAAGTAAGGCGTAGATTCGTCGAATGGGCCCAAAACGAGATTACCGTTGTTCCCGATTTTCATAAGCGAATTTTGTTTAGCGATGAAGCGCACTTCTGGTTGAATGGCTACGTCAACAAACAAAACTGCCGCATTTTGAGTGAGGTAATCCTCAAGTGTATGTGGAAACACCGTTACATCCAGAAAAACTGACTGTTTGGTGCGCTTTATGGGCTGGTGGAATCATTGGTCCGTACTTTTTCAAAAACGATGGTGGCCAGAACGTTGCAATCAATGGTGATCGGTATAGAGCCATGATTACTAACTTTTTCATTCCTAAATTGAATAACCATGATGTCCAGGAGATGTGGTTTCAACAAGACGGCGCAACATGTCACACAGCTCGTGCCACAATAGATTTATTGCAAGACACGTTTGGTGACCGCCTAATTTCACGTTTTGGACCTGTGAATTGGCCTCCAAGATCTTGTGATTTAACACCGCTAGACTACTTTCTGTGGGGCTATGTAAAGTCATTGGTCTATGCGGTAAAGCCACAAACGCTTGACCATTTGGAAGACAACATTCGCCGTATTATTGCCGATATACGGCCACAAATGTTGGAAAAAGTCATCGAAAATTGGACGTCCAGATTGGACTACATCCGCGCCAGCCGTGGCGGTCATATGCCAGAAATCATATTTAAAATGTAATGCCACAAGATTATCTTTCGGATAAATAAAATTCATGTCAATCGAATAATCCATCGTTGTTTTATTGCAACTTAAAGTTCTATACCTCTATAAAAAACACCCTTTACAACGATATTTAACGATTTTTATTATACGTTTGCTTATCTGAAGTGTGCCAAATAATTTTCAAAATGAGACAAACTCAACAATGCAGATAAATATTTTCCAGGCTGGATGTTATCGAACACAATTACCAATTTATGTGCGATATAAAACGCATATATTGTCAAAAAGTAATGCTATTGCATATTTAGTAAATTCATAAAAATTTATTAATATTTTTAATTCAAGATTAATATGTAATTACGCACGAGGTGTTAATTAGATTTTTTTTGTTTCACAAAATGCTAATAGAAGCAGCCGCCTTATGATTATCAACGATAAGATAATGGAAATGTCAAATTTTAAACGATATTCAGAAGTTAACGATTATAAATACTTTAAAACAAAGTTATGCTAACATTTTTAATTAAGTAGCTAGCTGCTGACAAAAATTTGAAATATACAAATAATATACACGTCAATAGAGTTTTCCAAGAACCAAAAAACCTTTTTATTTATTAGCCATTAAACGTTAAGATATGATTAAATTGCTTAAAAGGAAATCTATTAAATGGTAAAAGTCGCATCAAATAAGATCTACATGTAGGAAGTTAATTTAAATCCAGCTTTAATGCATTGAGTGGTAGATACGCAAGTATTCTGTATCAGAGGAATATAGCGACCGTTTTTGTTACTAAATGTAAAAATTTGATACTAAATTTGATACCTTACTGCATTTTTAACTGTTGTCTTAGCCTGAGTAATGCAATAAACCAGATGAATAAACATCTGCTTGGCGGGAAAAACTTAATTAATAAAACTGTAATAAAGCAAAGAAAATAACGAGGCAATGGCAGATAAACTTCAGTTGGTGATCTTGCGAATATTGAGAATAACTAGACACTTTTTGTGCGAACAAATGAATGAAAATATAAAGATTTGAACAAATTTAGAAATTTAAAGAAAAATAGAGGGGGAACATGAAGTCGCAGTAGTCTAGTAGGTAGTGTGTTGGCTTATTAAACGTAAAGCCAGGGTTCGAACCCCAGGCCAGACATCAAAACAAAATACAAAAAGTATTTCTTCGGCAAAAACTCTGAGAGTAAATAAAATTGCCATGAAAAGTTTCTCAAAAGTTTCTCGTTCGGAGTCGACTTTAAACTGTAGGTCCCGCCACTCATGTATAAAATTAACACACACAACATCAGTGGTGTGAGAAACTAGGTCGTAATCCTAACTGAAGGGTTGTAATGACCAATTATTTACGTGCAGAGGGGGAACATGCCAATATTATCACATAGTTGTAGGGTATCATTATAAAAAGTTTAAGATTACATAGTAAATCAGATAAATACATATAAAACATATACTAAGTATTCTAATCAAAACAATTTAAGCCATTATGGCCAAAGAATTCACGTTTAATATTTTTTTATTTTTGAAAATTAGTAACATACGGACACTTGTTATGGCAACAAGTGCAATTAAACTATTAAGACGAACAATTAAGAACAACTATTAAGACCAACTATTAAGGCCAACTTCTAATACCAACTATTAACACCAACGTGCAGAAATAACAACGTGTAAGAAGAGTATAATTTTTTTACACACAGTTTTACTTTTGAAAACCGTATAATGGTTAACCCTGTATTATACCCAATGATTCTCATATAAAACATTCAAAAATAATTATAAAATTAAATAATAATTAAATTCAAATCGATTGATAATATACGAAAAAATCTGCCATGAACAAGAACAAGATATTTTAAAAACTCATTACGTTGTGGCCTCAAGTTTTTTTGCCACAAAGTAAAATACGTTATATTTTATAAAGAAATATCGATAATTTAAAAATAATAAAAACATAATCAATTTATATTCCAGTATAAATGGATAGAACACCACCACCACTAGTTGATGGCGAAATCAATAAAACGTTTTCCATGGAAGATGAGCCATTGGAAAATGGCCAAACTAATCAGGAATCTCAAATTGCAGAATTTGAAGATGAAATCAAAGACGAAAAGCCAAAAACAAAACTACAAATATGGATAAAGAGATCACTAATCTTTTTACTGTACGCTATTGTTGGTTCCTATACCGGCTATGCCACTTATTACTTTAGTAAGTACATATTTTGCAATTAAAAGGGAAATTGTTTTAATTTAAAATTCTATTATTGCCGTACAGGTAATGACCAATGCAACTATGATGAACATAAACTGGAATGCGAATGGAGTTTATGTACCGGTTATGGATTTTTGTTATTGTTAGTGGGCTTTATAAACTTGGGTTTATTCTACTATTTAATATTTAAGCCCACAATAGGACGACGATTTCATAGACAATATCTGGCGCCAATAAGTAAATGGTGGATGAGAGTTAGCAGAACAAGGTAAGCAGGAAAATCGTGCTGTATTGCAATTAAAAGCTTATAATTACCGAGTTCGGTGGAAAGAAATACCTTTTTCGCTACTCATTTTCTTCTAACAAAGTAGAAGAACTTAATTTTTCGTAACTGTTCTCCATTTCGAATCATTTATATACCTTAAGATCAGATGAGAGCAGAAATTTTTAAAAGAATGTAGCCATTGTAGTGCAAAATGTTGCGAGCTTTTTGAAATATTTCTCAGATATTAACAACCATTTTATTTGTACCATTTCCAGGCTGATATCTACGATAATGATGATATTGTTGGCATTAGCTTTAGCCATTTTCCTATTCTTCGAAACCAAAGATGAACCACAAAAGTTAACCTCTCTAATAGCACCATGTGTTTTCATTTTAACCGGATACATATTCTCTACAGCACGATCAGCTATTAAGTGGCGCATTGTCATTACGGGCATAACATGTCAATTCATTTTAGGTGTTGTATGTATACGCTGGAGTGTTGGACGCAGTATATTCGATTGTATAGGCAATAAAACTGCAACATTTTTGGCATTTGCTGACGAAGGCAGTCGTTTTGTTTATGGCGACACGATTATCAACCAGGGAGTATTTGCATTTGCCATTTTATCGGTGATCTACTTCTTCAGTTTCTTTATATCAATACTTTACTACATGGGTGTAATGCAATGGATTGTTATAAGGTTGGGTTGGATTCTACAGCAAATGCTTGGGACAACAGTGTGTGAAAGTGTTACAGCGGCTGCTAATATCTTTTTGGGCATGTCAGAGAGTCCTTTACTGATAAGACCGTATATAAAAATCTTAACTGCTAGTGAAATGCATTCAATAATGGTCTCTGGATTTGCAACAGTTTCCGGTACTGTATTGGCAGCTTATTTAAGTTTTGGAGCCTCGCCAGCTCATTTAATAACATCTAGTGTTATGGCAGCCCCCGCTACCTTAGCTATTTCGAAATTATATATGCCCGAAACTGAGGAGAGTAAAACAACTTCGGACAATATCGAATTGGAAAAATCGTAAGTAAAGTTTTGTCCATAAGAACTAAGAATTTTGTAACAATTTTTATTTCTTCCGTGAATAGTGAAGAGTCTTCAATACTGGATGCTGCTACGAATGGCGCCAGCAATGCTGTGCCAATTGTTTTAGGCATAATTTCCAATATAGTGGCATTTGTGGCTTTTATTGCTTTCCTTAATGCTGTGGTGGCTTGGTTGGGCACCCTGGTAGGCTTAGAGGACATAACATTCGTGTGGCTTTTTTCTAAATTATTTATACCGTTAGCTTGGTCCATGGGTGTACCATGGGATGACTGCGAAAATGTTGCCAGAGTAGTGGCTTATAAAACTATTATTAATGAATTTGTGGCTTATGAGAAATTGGGCGAATTAATTGCCGAAAGAGCTATTGGGGTAAATAGCGTTTTATTTTTTTTTTACGAGGAAAAACAGAAAAATATTTTCATTTTATTTATAATTACAGGCTCGCAGTGCCGGTATAGCAACGTTTGCCATTTGTGGCTTTGCAAATCCCAGTTCTTTGGGTATACTTATAGGTGCTTTGGGTGCCATGGCTCCGAAGAGAAGAGGTCTGATTACATCTGTAGCCGTAAGAGCTTTTATTGTTGGTAGCATTGTATGCTTTATATCAGCTAGTTTTGCAGGTAAGCACAACCCATCCTAACCCATCTTTAAAACTAAAACTTTATTAATTCTCTAATTATTTCTGCTTCATTCAAAGGTATTTTAATGCAAAACGTTGAAGAAGAAAGATCATATGAACGAATATTAAGTTCTTTGCAACGCAAAAACATCAGTATAGTTTTATTTCAAAAACAATCTTAGTTATTAACAATATAGATAATAATTTACTATAATTTCCTTATTTTATAGTTTAGATTAATTGCAAATTAAGTTCTTTTAAGACAAACTAATTATTTAGCATTTAGCATAACTATTATAATAATTAAAAAATAAAACTTTTTTCTATTATTTATGCAACACAAGGAGTATTTTCAATCAAAATTAATTTACATATATAAATACATAGATTTTATAAAAGAGAATACATTTTATATCAGATACATAGTGAATAAAAAGTGAAGGCATGAATAATAGCAGCTTGTTACCACATATGGTTTAACCTTCTAATACTCTTTATGTAAACATTTTGTGAATACCATGGATTTTAATTTCTCATCGTCTCATTTGTAGCAGAAACAAAATTTTAATTGTAAACTTTTTTAAAGATTCAATTATAGATTCAAACAAGTATTTTATATTTTAGGTGTTTATAAATCAAACTTGTATTGTTTTTTAAAATGTTTCTTGTTCTATTTTCAATAGGAACTCATTATTTAAGCTAGAACTGCATGGCTTAAATTGTTTTTACGTGAATTATAGTGTAATTAAGCTAGGCATGTTATAGAATAAAAGAAGAAAGCCTAAGAGCAGCAAAGCTTTTAAAGAAAACGCACATAAAACGCACTTTTAGAATTTATTGTAGTCTGACCTTTTTTATACAGTCCAGTGGGTTTTATGGTAAAACCATTGGATTTCAAGTATGCTGGTGTGGACATGCTGTTACCTTCCTATATAAGAAATGTCATGAATGTTCAATAGTATGTACAATACATTATGTTACCGTATATAAAATGTAAAATGAACTTCCAACTAAAAATAACGATCTGACTCTAACCACATACAACCGCCTTTAAGAGAAAATTGTCTTAAATTACCTACAAACTGCTAGAAAATTTTAACTGTCATATACAAAAGCCATTTTAGAAGTCATATCTTCAAATAATACTATGCCTTCTTATTCTATTAAAGTCTCTTGGGAAAAAATAAGAGTCAAAAAGTCGGGCCAAAAACTTTTTGACTCAATGAAATGCCTATGAGTTGCCGTACAGCTCAACTTAATATTAGTTTATGCATGGCATTTAGAATTTGAATAAAAAATCCAAATAGCGAATTTCTCGGCAACACCAGTGTAAAAGCGAATAATCTCTATGGAGTTTAGAACATAAACGAAAAAAATTAATCGGCAAACAACAAACCAAATTCTCAAAACAAAAATTAATCTTTCAAACTCATTTGTCAGAGATTTTGCTACAAAACATATGTATACAAGCCATGGATAATAGAAATTCCTGGAGGATTATGTATTTTCATTCGAAAGAAATTTCATTCGAATCTAAAGCTGTAAAACATGGAACAGAATTAAGTAATTACAGTAAAAGCTGAAGCTTACGACGTAACAAATAGCGTAGCAAGAAAAAATGTGAACAGAATAGACAATTGAAAAAAATTCATACAAAAATAAAATTCAAAGGCAACAAAAGAAGATTCTATGGATGATTGCAACAACAAATTGGTTCTTCTAAAACTATATAGAGATCTAGACATCGAAGCAGTGGAAACTGCGATTCCATATAAATCCTCGGGGTCATAACAATTAGGATATACCGGTTCTGATTATAATTCGAAATGTTTGTTATGTATAAGGAAGCAGGTAATCAATACACGAATAGATTTTTTGCGTTATTTTAAAAACATTCTCATTAGGCAGATATTTAAACATTTGGTTGGTGTAAGAGAAGAAACTATTTAACGTTATTTGTTTTTACAAAAAGTTGCTCATATTGTTTCGCGCATTGTTAACAATATTCTCAGTAAAGATTTGCTTGGTTTATTTCCTCTTTAACAACGAGAATTTGATAAACACTTATCGATATTACTTTTTATCTCATTTAATAATTCAAAATCTTTGGCATCAAAATGTTTGTGATTCAGAAGTTTTTGTGAATTCTGTTTCATATCATTTAAAATCAACTGTACATCCGAAGAACTTATGTCTAGTCGTGGCCTCTTACTGATTTGTTCTATGTTCATTTGTAAAGTATTTGTTTGTGGTTTTTGTTCAATTAACTCTTGGATTAGCATTAAGTCCACAGTAAACTTATCACCAAGCGGTAAATTGGAACAGTCCATTAAACATATAATTTGTTTTGAAATCATGTCTGTGGTTTTAAGTGCTTCTAAGAATTTATTTGATTGAGGTCTTTGTGTAAGTAAAAACTGGATTAAATTTGTACTGTGTAAATTGCAACAATGTTGCACGTGCTGTGTTAAGTGTTTTAGTAATTTCTCATTTAGTTGTTTGTCTTGCAATAGGTAAAGAATTCTTAAACTTTTATTAAAGAATTCACGAAACTTAAAAAATTCCGTTTTCTGTAGCGTAAATAAGCTAGTAAAAGTTTCAAACAGACTTACTTTCATAACACTGTTGACAATTGCAGTTCTGGAAGCAGCAATGTCCATTAAGTTTAGCTAAAGAAATAGAAAAAAAAATAAATGATTACATGAACTTAAGGCTGCTAGTTTCTAAAGACTGGCATATATGGCATATCACCATTTTACTTACCAATTCCTTATACGCCAATCTTTTAATCTTGCGTTCTTGTAATTTATTTAAATATTTTACTAAATTTGTTTCAAAATATTCTTGTAGTTTATCATTATGTTGATCACTTTTCAGTAATAAAATTTCAAAATTTTCAAATTTATTGCTTAAATCTTGAAGTATAACATCTTCTGTATTTTTTATAATGATTTTAAGTAATTGTTCTACCAGATGTTTTTGATTTTGTACGGGCTCTGTAGTTTTGTTTATGTTATACCATATTTTAACCCAATATTGTAAGCATCTTGTAATTATTTCTTTGCTTTTTTTGTCTTTGAATATAAAACTAAAATAAAATTTAAAAGTTTGTATCTCATTAAGTACAAAATACTTTCAATTACTTTCAATTTTAGTAAATTAAGCAATTTATATTACCTATAATACAATGATAAGATCTCCATACTTGTATATGCCCGTGTCCATGTTGAATCCAAGATATACTCACAGAATTTCTGATGAAGTTCACCCGTAGTGTCTAATATGCATAAGACAACATAACTTTCAACCACTTTGTAATACTTATCGCCATCAATAAAAATTAAAGAACCTTTAAATACACATCATTTCAATAGAAATTTACTAAGGAGGATATCAAAAAAGTACAGGGTTCTACAAAATCAAGTTTCTTTTTCAAATATAAATTAAACATAAATTTTGAAAAGAAAAAATATATACTTAGGAATTATTTGAGCAATTATTTGAGTTATTAGGAGTGCTAGAATGTGCAGCATGTAAAATCTTAAATGTTTGAGAACCTTTGTCTTAGCAAAATAATACTCATCATTTGACTAGGAACTCAGGATGCTCTGGAAACAATGGCCATTGAAAAAATAACGCAAATGATGCTTGTCTATCCGTAAAAGATAACAAAATATTGTTACTTGGATTGCCATAGACTAAAAATCGAAAGAAACCCGGAGAAAAGGTCACTCAATATATGTATGAAAAAAACAGATACAAATTAATTGTATCGTGGGGTGGCTGCTATGTGGTAAGATTTGCTCAAATCACGAATTCTGTTTATTTTGTTTTTTTTTTTAATTTTTTTAGCATTTAAAAAAGAAACTTAAACTTGAAAGCCTGTATTATAACATACTTATATTTACGCAAATTATAGAACGAAGTTTATCAAATAAAATCAATGTTTATATTGCTTCATACAATTAAAGTTTTGAACGTTTACCATTAAATAATTGATTGTATAAATTCAGTAGAAATGAATTATCAAGTCGTCCAGATTTTTGCGCATGTTCAACAGTTAATTTAAGAAAATCAAATAATAACGAACATATCTCTCGTTTATCCTGATCCTCTTTAAGATGTTGCAGTATTAGCTTAAAGAAATATAAATTAAAACATTAAATATTCTATAATCCAAATTAATATTGTAAATGCATACCGTTGGCATGGAGTTTTCTTTAAATGCCAGTGCAAATATATCAAAAATGCTTTGATTTAAAATTAATGTTGCTTTTTCTCTTTTATCCCTTGATAGACAGCTGAAAGAATATTGTTAACTTCATAATTAGTAAAATATTAAATTTAAAATTGCAATCATAGACTTACTGCTGCCATAAGGAATAAAAGTCAATCAATCCTTTTATAACAGGAAAATTGTTGCGTTCCAAACCCAAATATTGTATTATTAATATTAAAGTTTTTAAATAAAATTGGCACACTTGCAATAAATTATCCGTTGAGCCATCAGTTTTCTAAAGTATATTTGTATTAAACATATTTACATACATACATAATTAATTGTATTTAAGTGATCAACTTACTTGCTTAAAAATATTTATCAATAAATTTAACTCCTTAAATATGCCCAAAATAGCCGTTGAGTACCATTGCACATTGTCAACTGTATCTTTAAATGGTAATTTTTTGTACTTTTCACTTAATTTGGCTACAGTACGCCAAGTTTCTACAGATGTTTTAATATCGTATGATGAAATCGCATTTCCAACTTCACATATTGACGAAATAACTGTAATTAAAACTCTATTTTTAAATTTTTCATTAAAAAAAAGCTGGTCTTACGTACTCTCGTTAAAAATTTTAAATTCAGTATTGGTATCAATTGACTGTTTCGTTACGTAGTTATTACAAAGTTTTACGATCAGTTGTTGTATGGCTAGTATTGGCATAACATTTCTGTAGAATACAAATAATTAAATATGTATAATATATATACATATATGTATGAGGTAGGGGTGTAGTAAAATGAAATCCATTTATCAAATAGACGAATTTATCAAAAGTTAAAAAAGATTCGAATATAATTTTTCTATTACCTGCCACTTGCATATTTACAAGTTTTAATCACTATTTCCAAAGCAAGTATCGTAAGAAGGCATACAATTTCAGCATCCACGGAATCAATAATCGACCATAACCAAGTTATTAAGTCTTTCGTATCCTGCCACCACTGATTTAGCTGTTGTCTTGCAGTCTCCTTCAAAGGGTCTAAATTTTTAACAAACTTATAATACAAGATATTTATTATTATTTAAGTATAACGCAAGTATTATAAATTGAAATAAAAAACAAGGGAAATAATTTTGAAACTCTTTAAAAAGCTGCATGGGTAGCATTATAATCAACAGTAGTAAGTAAATAAGAATGGGCCTGTTTGGAAAAGTATCATGTAAAAAAATTATACACGAAGAACAACCTAAAAATTGGCGGAAGCGGAAAGTCTGACAAAATACCATGAGACCGCTTTGCGTCCACCCTTATCTACATAGTCAAAGCGATCAGTCGTTCCTTAGGTTACTTCTTTCAAATGTAAATTTTTCTTAAAACTTGCCTATTAAATAATAAAATGCAATTTAATATTAAAATGTAAAATAATTTTAACTTTTGGGACTTAACAACACTGTTCCCAAGGTCTGTTATAGCCTGGGTTGTAATAAGGCCAAACTTATCCTATAACCTTTACCACCCACAATTAAATGCTTACTGTTTTTACTCACTCCATCCAATACATCCTTTAAGTATTCAATAATAATACGCCAGTCATTGTTAGTAAATTCCTTTAAATCATAAGCTTTAAACAATTTTTGCACCCACAGATTATAAATTTCACTGGGCTCAGCCGAACTTTCCTTGCATATACTCAGTGCATTGTATTTATCAGCCCACGCAGGAACGACATCGATTTCTAGTTGTTTTAATTCATCGAAAGAAATTAAAAGTTCCACATCATTTAAATCAGACATAATGTTATAAATTAAATATTTATTTTTCACTTAGGGAAACTACACAATTTTTCCTTAAGCGCGCCAAATTAACCAATGCTGAAGGTATTCACTGCGTCAACGTAAACAACGGCAGCACTTTAACGCCGTCGTTTGTTTGATAAAACGTCAATGTTCACTAACTTAAATACCATTGCCCATGAATGTGCATTTATATTTTCAGCTGTATATATTAAAACTATCTATATTTATAACTGAACTAACTAAAAATAACTTCTCTAATTACGGTTTTTCTTAATTTAGTAATAATTCTGGAAAAAAAGGCCTCACTCTTTTCTAGAAAAATGTAAACAAATGATTTTAATACCATCCCTGTTTTAGTTAATTTCAAAAACTACTTGTTGAGGGAAAATCCTTTAACCATTTGTTTAAAAGTATAGACTGGTTTTCTAAAAAGCCCCTAAAAGCATTGAATTATCAATGTTCATGATATGTAATACTCTGGCTCTATTGGTCAGGCTATTCGTTTCCTCATTTCCGATAACACGCTGACGACTAGGCACCCATATAATGCATACCATACTATGCCTAGAAGAATTGTTAGTCGGCTTTTTGCACTCTAGGACAGTTCATGACCCTAACCTGTGGGTGTGGCTTTAATTGACATTTAGCTATCAGTCAAGATATTCAAGTACCTATATGACAAGGTTTCCAAATAATCACTGGCGGAGATCGGACATTTACTAATCGACGTACATATTTCCGTGTGAAAGACCGTATTATGGGCAGGTGCGGCCCAGTCCCGTCCTATCCATATATTTAGGGTCGGTCGCCCGTGTAATAGATCCATTTAACCAAGGAAGTCGATCTGGTATCAAGGTGATGCAATTGGTCGCGACTGATACATTAGGCATTGTCCCTATAATTCCTTGGTGTTGTGATTTGTGGCCCTTGTTGATCCACTTCCTCCACGGCCTGTAAGTGGCACGCCGCGAGTACAGTGTGTGTCCACTTTATCGTCATGATAACATTCATATTTTATATAATAAATAATTCATACTAAAAACTTAAATAATACTTTTATTGAAAATACAACTTTCATATCTTCAACAAATCGTTACTATTATGATTTACTTTGAGCATATTTTTGACGTTTTAGTTCTTCCCACTCTTTTGGATGAGCATTTTTGCGATGATTATACATATTACCATTGGAAATAAAAGTCCTGGGGCACCAAAGGCATGAATACAATGCGGTGCCAGTATGTGTAGCCATATGTTCCTTCAAAAAAATAGTTAAAATAATTAAAACACATAATGGCTGATTCATGTAAAAGTGTGGAAAAACCTTCCTTTACTTACTTTTAAAACTGTCGGCCTTTTAAATGACTTTTCGCATAAGCTACATTTGAAATCAAAACCCTGTTCATGCACGGAACGTATATGGGATTTTAGTGCTCTTTCTGTTGGCGATACTTTCAAACATATATGGCAGGCATGTCCTTTCTTGCCTCCCTCTGGATGTTGTGAGTTTTTATGACGTTTTAGGCCCTCCTTATTGGATAGCAACAGGCCACAAACGTCGCAACTAACAGGTATCGCTTTGACATCATGTTTTTCCATATGGCTGGCGAAAGCAGTTGGGCAACGTATCGATTTGCCGCAAATATCACAGATTTGAACGAATTTATTTTGATGCACTGCTTCTATATGGTGGTTTAATATAAATGAATTGGTAAAACTGGAAAGATAAAACTATAAATTTTGTAAACATGTATGTATACACTTGTAATATGTACTTACAATTTGCCACATATTTTGCAAGGAAACGGTTTTTCCGAAGAATGCGTCAATATGTGCTTCTTTAAAGCACCTTTATCTGCAAACAATTTGCCACATTTCTCACATTTGTCCAACTTACTGTCGTCTTCATGTAATTTTTTATGGCTTTGCAAACGACTGCGGTCCGAAAACACTTTGCTGCACTGTTGACATTTAAAATGTTCTGGATTGAGGTGAACATGAATGTGATCAACCAAAAGTGAACGGGTGAAAAAATTCCTTTTACAACAACGGGCATAACCACGTTGTTTGTGTTCCACCTTAAAATGTTTTCGTAGCAAGAGAAAATTGTCGAATGCCGTTTGGCAAATATCACAAAATATTTTAAAATTTTCAGCTATTATTCTATCATATTCCTTGAGTGTTTTTTCATCCAAATTACGATGATTCTTCTTTTTTGTCACCAGAGATTCTTTCGCATTTTCTGGATCAGTGTCGGAATCGTTATTAAAACCAGTTGAGTTTTGTTCATCATTATTTATTAAACCATCGTCTTTTTGTTCCTGCTCTTCAGTTTTGTTTCTTTTATGTTTAGCTTTTCTACTTTGTTTTACTGATTTCATTAGCGGATCATCGTCTTCCGTAGTGAGTGATCGTTTTGCTGGTCTACCTCTTTTACGACGTTTGGAAAAAACGTTCTCTGTATCAATATCTTCTACTTTTTCTGTTTTAATAAATGGATCATTTAACATAAACTCGTTAACAATAAGCGGTTCCACTGGAACATTTTCCTCCAAAGCATTTTTATCAAATATGTTGTCCTTACAATCTTCTTCACTAAGCCTAACACTATCAGTATCATTGAAATCTTGTTCCTCTAAGAATGGCATTTCGTTTTCAGTTTTGCAAAAAATATCAAAATTTTTATGGGCCTCCTCTATGCGTTTGTAAAATGTATGAAAATTAAATAAATCTTCTTTACACCGCCTGCAGATCCAAGAATTGTTTTTGATTTCCTGAAAGAAAAAATTTTTATAATGAAGTTTTTTATATCGTATATCAAAGACTATTTAAAATGGGCTTAAAACAACATATAGGGTCCTTTTTCATTTTCTATACGGTATTAATTTCTTTTAGTTACGGCAATATTATATTCTCTTATCACTGAATCCATACTTCCAAGACTTTCAAATGTTATTCCAGCCTTATTTGGGATTCTTACTGACTGATATATTGGCCTATAAATATGAATTCTAGAGTCCACACAGATGCAAATAATGCTTGTTGTGCCTTAAAAGTTAAATGGATGAATATGCAGTGAATTCTACAAATACTATCAACATTTGTTAGTGTTCTTTAATATAATAATGTAGCTTACGCCCCATAGACTGTTTGTTCCCATTTCCATTGAACTTTACCTAAGAGTGCGAAGCTTTAAGGTCCAGCCATTGTAAAACAGAATACCAAGGTGGCTATAAACTCAGGTTTTTTACATTGCTGAGGAAATTCAACTATTGAGTATTAGCGTTTTAGGAAGTAATTAAGTTTATAGCAACCGTCAAGCTGTCTTCACCACTTCCAAATTATTACATTGCTTACCATTGGCCACAAGTGTTTTTCTATCAATTCTGGCAAATTTCGTTCGTTACATTTATCCGAATTTATTTCCAAAAAGTCAGCATTCTCCAGATTTCCCTCCAAACAAAGTAAACAAATATGCATAGTGGGAAACTTTGGAATTCAAGCTTAAGAGCACAGTTATAAAAAATAAATTGTAAACATTAGATTGTAAACAGTAAACAAAATATAACAAAGTCAGAGTTGTTAAAGGGGGCATATGTTAAAGAGTTTAAAAGGGTATTCAGGAAAGTACATTTATTCGAATCACGGATACAACTACATCTTGGAACAAACCCACTGTTTTGTTTTAAAAATTTCAACATGTCAAACATAAACCTACTAAAATTGGTTTCAATAATGGAGCAAGGAATATTTGATTTTATGCTTGCAACAATAGTTATAATATATATATTGTTTTCAAATATGCATTCGGTTAACGGGGTTGTTTTCCATAAAAACAGTGATAGTGATTTCACGCTCATTTTACCGTCACTAACCATGTAGTGCCTGACTTTTTAGAAAATGCAACTCTGTGGTCGAAAAAATAAATTATAAGACGCTTTACATATGTATACATATGTTTAGTAAATTAATCTTGTATGCTTTAGTTAAAGTCATTAATTTTTTACCGATTACAACAAATAAAGCTCGTAATGAATTGTTTATTGTGCTTGGAAAGTATTGACAACTTTACGGACGGCATTCAGGTTAATTCCGAAATGTGGAATAAACAAAATATGAAATATTTAATAGAAAAACATTTGTGGCCAATGAATACGACCAAATTGTATTCATCGGTTTGTTCAGACTGTGGCCAGGAATTGTTTACCTTTCACACATTTTATAAGCGTATAGAAAAAGCACATACAAATATGTCAATAATGGTTGAAACAGAGAATGAAAAGTTTATGGAAGAGATTGACACTAACCATTTCAGTGACACAACACAAGACAATGAGGAAGAATTAGTTTCTAACGTCATTTATCCTGAACATTTCAATGACAGCAGCCTTGATATTAAAGATAATGAGAATTACATGGTATGTAGTACTGAGATAGAAATTCTCGAGGAACAATTAATTTCTGAAAAAGATAACGCTATTAAGATTGAAGATGAGAAAAATCAAAGAATAGAGGAATGTTTTTTAAAGAGTGGTGCTTCTAAAGGTACACCAGAGGAAAGTGAAGATTCTCTCGAAAAAAATAACAAACAATTAAAAGATGCAGACAATATAACAGGTATGCCTAGGCAACCAACTAATAAAAGCTTTTTTAAAGAGAAGAATAGCCCATCTGCAAACGAAGACAATTCAAATCTAACTTCCTCGGATGATCAGAAAGTCGAAAAAACAAATGCAGCTCAACATATCAAAAGTGATTTTTCCATAAGGAAAAATCGAATAGGATCTATTAAAGAATACGATCGGATTATAGCGAAACATTTTAAAATTAAATGTAATTTATGCCACATTTCTTTAGAAGATTTTATAGCCTTGCGCGAACACTTTGAAGTCGAACATAAACAATGCGGCTATGTTCGTTGTTGTAATAGAACTTTTTATACGCGTGCCGCTTTAGTAGATCACTTATACGGCCACATAAAACCTGACGAAAATAAGTGCAAAGTTTGCGATAAGGTTTTTGCTACCCGCTACAATTTAATAGCTCATTCTAGACTTCACGACGAAAGTAAATTATTGAAATGTGATAAATGTGACAAATCGTAAGTAAATAGAGAGATAGAGATTTTTTATGTCTCTGTAAATAATTTTCTAATTCTAATAAAAAA
Source organism: Sarcophaga carnaria (assembly GCA_958299815.1). NCBI lineage: Eukaryota > Metazoa > Arthropoda > Insecta > Diptera > Sarcophagidae > Sarcophaga > Sarcophaga carnaria. Next base: position 13,401,683 of record OY283153.1, read on the forward strand.
TTGTCCAAGAATTTAATAAATTTTTTAACATTTAATCTAATTTTAGTTTCACAACACCTTCAATATTAAAACATCATATTGAATCCGTACATGAAAATAAATATGTCAAAATCTGTGAGATCTGCGGCAAATCTCTACGCTGTCCCAACCACTTTGTCCAACATATGAAAAATCATGAAAACATAACAAAGCACATAAGCTGTGATATATGTGGTAAATTGTATGTAAATGAAAGGGGTTTGAAAGTTCACAAAAAATATCAACATCCTGAAGGTGGGAAAAAATATCGTAAATGTGATGTATGTGGTCAGTTACTTTTTAATGCACTCTCTTTGAAAAGACACAAACTCTCTCAACATCCTGAAGGTGGAAAAAAAGAACAAAAATGTCCTATATGTTCAAAAGTTTCAGCAAATCCAGTAGCTCTCAAAGAACACATAATTACTACCCATGAAAAGGGTTACAAGTATAAATGCACTATGTGCGATCGAGCCTTCACAAAACCACGTTATCTAAAAGTAAGTTATAAATAATTATGTTAAAAAAAAATATTTTCAATCGTATAATTGCAGGAACATTTAGCAAGACATACGGGTACCGCTTTATATAGTTGTACTTGGTGTTCCAAAACCTTTACAACAAGTGGCTATAGATATCTGCATAATAAAAAGGCTCATCCTGAAGAATGGCAAGAGCATATGCGACAATTAAATGAAAAGAAATACAAAAAATAAAATATATTTTAGTTTCGTTGCAAAAAAAAAATAAGCTTGGTCATTAAGAGCTCTAGTCAGTTTATGACCTGTAGGCTGATACAAATAAATTTGTGAAAACATACGGTATTGCAGCGAATGTTATCATTACTCTCAATCTTGGTAGTTGGAGAGTAGTAGTTGGTAGGACTGTGAATTTGTCTACGAAACTAATAAGCAATTTCAAGGCACCAACCCATACATCCTACATCGCCTTATGAAACAAAGGCATTTAAATGTTTCTTAACACTTAAAAAATCAGCTGCTTCCAGACAACTTTGAATTTTCATCCCCAGAAAATCAGGAGCTTCTGGGTATCCATTGTTTTCCCCATCCAAAAGTACAGGCAATGTAATATTATTGTCGTGCTTGTGAGTTTGTTAACAAAAATAAACAATATTTTTATATTAAAAACATGAAATTTTTTCAAAATTAAACATAAAATTTTTGCAAAATTAAACAACATTTTTTCAATTTATTAAAATAACGATCCTGTATTTGCTAGTTCACAGCTGATGAGTTTAACCACTCTGTTATAGAAATTTTTTGTTTACATTGAATTTTTTGTTGTTCTGCAATAACAACCACTTTTATCAACAACTTCTTTCAAACGATTTGGGAAATGGACTCCTGTTTATTATGTTTGGGAATAAATAAGCAGTTAATTGGTGCTATTGAAGTCAATTCAACTCAATGGAAGGTAGACAATATAAACCAAAAAATAGAGAAACATTTGTGGCCAATGGTGCGTGATGCAATTTGAGAAATCACAATATAATTTACTTTATGAATACTTTTAGAATACTATTCAATCAAATGCTTGGATCTGTTCCGTTTGTTGGCGACAATTATACGACTTTAGTCAATTCTATGCACGCATAGAAGAAGCGCATTCAAATTTGGCAACTGTATTAAAAGTTACAGATGAATGTAGAACTGATGTTTGTTCAAAGAATGAACAAGCCAATGTAGAAGATGATTGTAAGGAAGACAAAGATGGTATTTACGTGGAAGCAGAAGTTTTAATCGAACAGCCCATAACTACTGAATTCGATAACGAGAATGAAAACCCTTTAATAAAGCAGGAACAACAAGATGAATCTGATTTCGAAGATGTGCCATTAAAACAAAGACGCAGAAGATTTCGTTCTGAGAGGAGTATAGCAAATGTTAAAACAGATCCTTTAAAGAAGACAAAAAGACCAAAGGCTCCCAATAAAAATAAATCTGTTAAGGGCTTAATAAAAAGCCCTATAATTGAAAACGAAGTTGAGGAAAATTCAATAAAGCAAGAATCAATTGCTTTAGACACTTGCGATATAGCAGATGACTATAATACTGACACGGAATCTGAATACCATGATGGAGCAAAGTATTCTGAAAGAGGCAAAAAGAAACGCAAGAATCCTGATGAGAAAACTTGCCAGGAACATGATAAAATTATTGCTGAAAATTTTCAAATTTTCTGCAGCATTTGTCAAGTATCACTTGAAAACTTTATAGCACTGCGTAAGCATTTTCGAGAAGAACACAAGAAACGAGGTTTCGTTGTCTGCTGTAGGAAGAAAATATTTACGCGGCCAGTACTAGTCGATCACATACACTTTCACATGGACCCCAATTATTTCAAATGTAAGTTTTGTGAAAGAGTGTATTCGGAACGAAGTACATTGGAAAGTCATTTAAAATATCACGAAGACAGTCAAAATGGTCGCACGCACTCATGTGAGACGTGTGGTAAAACATTTGTTGGAGCGGCACAATTAGAACATCATAAGTTAACACATGCACCAGATTATGAAAAGAAGTTTTCCTGCACAGAATGTGGTAAATTGTGAGTTTAAATAGATCATTACAATTTATACTTACAGAAAGTCACGGTGAACACTCTACGCCATAATATTCATTTTAAATATTTCAAGGAATATATTTTTTAATCTCAATAAAATTTTATAGAAATTATTAGAATTCAAGTAAAAAGAAAACCTAAACGTTATCTCGTAATCGTAATGATGGCTTCTGTTAGAACAAGCTAATAAAATATATTGAAACAGCAACATGCGTGAAAATAGCTAGAGAAAATGTATGAATAAACAAGGATATTTATTTATTGTTGCAAGCACGATAATACTTTTTAATGATCGCATTATTAAGAGAGTTTTTGTAATAGTATTTCCTTTAATTCAGGAGATTTCTTAACGAAATCGAAAAGATCAGAAGCGCTTAACTTAATAATTAGAATTCTTATCAATAATTAATATTTTTTATCTTTTTTTAGTTTCACTACCTTATACAGTCTCAACTATCATAAACAAGCTATACACCATAATAAATATGTAAAAATATGTGATATTTGTGGGAAAACATTGCGTTGTCGTAATTCATTTAAATTGCATATGGAAAGGCATGATAACACACGAAATGCACCTATAAACTGTGATATCTGTGGCCTGCGTTTAGTTGATAGTAGAGGCTTACGACGACATAAGAGTTTGCAGCATCCGATCGGTGGCAAAAAGGATTATACATGTCATATTTGCTCCAAAGTATCTCCAAATCTAAAAGCATTGCGTTCACATATCCGTCTAGCCCATGAAACTGGCTACATACATAAGTGTACAATGTGTGATAAGGCCTTTAAAAGGCCAGAAGCATTAAAGGTATGATATTTTTGAAAAGACGAATACATTCTAATATATTCTCTTTTTAGGAACATGTGGCTACACACACTGGTATAGCTTTGTATACATGTCCTTGGTGTCCAAAAACCTTTATATCGAATGGTAATATGCACAATCATCGCAAAAAATCTCATCCCAAGGAATGGGAAGAGGCCAAAAGACAAAAATATGCTATTACAGCAAATTCAAATAATACAACGTAATTGTTTCCTCAAAAAAATCGTTTTATTGCATTATCAATTAATTGTAGACTTTGAATACAGTTTAGTTTTTGTTTTACGAGTATATTTGGAAGTACGATTCGAAGATGCGCAGAAAGCTATGGAGGGATTAAAGAAAATTGCAGTTTTTAATTGTTTAGTTTCTACTAAAGAACTGTTGAAGAAGTTGGAAAATAAAATTTTGTTTAATAAAAGGGTTGAAATTCTAGGAGAGTATTTAGGTGTTAATAGATTTGATCAAAGTGTTCTATAGAATTGTTATATTACTGAAAGAGTTGCAGATTGTTAGCTTCACAACCGAACGTTTTTCCCTTTGACATCTGAATTTAGTATTCAGCTAGTAACCGTTACTCTTCTTATTCTACGGGTAAGAGAAGTCACAACCATTGAGATTATACTGTGGGGAGAATCGTAAAAATAATCTATGGAATTTCCTTTCCTTCGAAAGAGGCTTGTCGCTATGATGTAAGTAAGGGTGTTTTTTATAGAGGTATAGAACTTTAAGTTGGCATTACTTTTCAAGATGGCTACCGATTTACCAGCTGCCAAGTGATTTATTCTCAGTTTGGTTTGGCAATTCATCATGAATAGACTTACGTCTGAACAACGCTTGCAAATAGTGCAATTTTATTTCGAAAATAATGGTTCTGTGCGGAAAACGTATCGCGCACTACGTCCATTTTATCGTCGACCTAATCGTCCATCAGAGCAGTTAATTCTATTAACCATGGAACGTTTTCGCACCACGTTTACTCTTATTGATAACTCACATCCCCAGAGACGCTGTACGGTGCGTACAGAAGAAGCTATTGCTGCTGTAGAGCGTAGCATTGAGGAAGACCCGAATGAGTCCATCCGCCATCGAGCACAGGAATTGGATCTGTGTCCATCCACTTTATCGAAGATTTTGCGGAAGGATCTTGGTTTGCATGCTTACAAAATCCAACTCGTGCAAGATTTGAAGCCAAACGATCATCAAGTAAGGCGTAGATTCGTCGAATGGGCCCAAAACGAGATTACCGTTGTTCCCGATTTTCATAAGCGAATTTTGTTTAGCGATGAAGCGCACTTCTGGTTGAATGGCTACGTCAACAAACAAAACTGCCGCATTTTGAGTGAAGGTAATCCTCAAGTGTATGTGGAAACACCGTTACATCCAGAAAAACTGACTGTTTGGTGCGCTTTATGGGCTGGTGGAATCATTGGTCCGTACTTTTTCAAAAACGATGGTGGCCGGAACGTTGCAGTCAATGGTGATCGGTATAGAGCCATGATTACTAACTTTTTCATTCCTGAATTGAATAACCATGATGTCCAGGAGATGTGGTTTCAACAAGACGGCGCAACATGTCACACAGCTCGTGCCACAATAGATTTATTGAAAGACACGTTTGGTGACCGCCTAATTTCACGTTTTGGACCTGTGAATTGGCCTCCAAGATCTTGTGATTTAACACCGCTAGACTACTTTCTGTGGGGCTATGTAAAGGCATTGGTCTATGCGGTAAAGCCACAAACGCTTGACCATTTGGAAGACAACATTCGCCGTATTATTGCCGATATACGGCCACAAATGTTGGAAAAAGTCATTGAAAATTGGACGTCCAGATTGGACTACATCCGCGCCAGCCGTGGCGGTCATATGCCAGAAATCATATTTAAAATGTAATGCCACAAGATTATCTTTCGGATAAATAAAATTCATGTCAATCGAATAATCCATCGTTGTTTTATTGCAACTTAAAGTTCTATACCTCTATAAAAAACACCCTTTATATCTGATCTTGATCAAACTACAAAAATTAATACGATTAAAACATAGAGTAAACCTAAGGTTCAACCCCATAAGATATCAGTTTAAAAGACTCGACCAAACAGATCTGTTATATAAAAAGATATCAGTTGGTAAGATTTGACTTTAAATCCAACCTAAACAATAACAAAGGAACACAGAACTTTTCATCCTGCTGTAACCGAACTATTCAATTATCAGAATCAGAAACTAACCACATCCTTAAACTAGTATACTATACACCTGCGTCTTCGACCAAAATTTGAGTATAACATATTTAATGCAACCATTGGACTTAAAAGAGCAGATTAGTCATCGACGGTCGTACGAAAGAAATTTATCCTTATTTTTTTAAATAGTAAATCCTAAATCGTTTTTATAAGCAGCTGACAATTGAATAGTTTTCGGAAGAGTTTACGAGGTAGGCAGGAGTGTATATCCTCCTCATAAGCAATGATTTACATTTATCTTTTGCCTAAATTTATCCCCTATGCTAGTATGTTGGTATTTTCTTTTTTCAAAATGTTTTAAAATTTAATTTTCTTTAATACACAAATTTTATTATTGACTATAATGCTTGTTGTTTTGTGTTTTATAATAAATATTCCACAAACAATAAATATCTATACTGCACTGATGTCTTTAGTTTTGTTTTCTGTTTGTTCAGACACAAATTTACTAGAAAATCGCATTTGATGAGCTTCCTCCCATTCTTTAGGATGTGATTTTTTACGATGATTATGCATGTTTCCATTTGATATGAACGTTTTTGGACACCACGGGCACGTATACAGTGCAGTGCCGGTATGAGTAGCCATATGTTCCTTTAAGATCATTAACAAATATGTATATCATAAACAAGATTTCAATTTCAATTCTTTTATAAATATATTCTTACCCTTAAGGCATAGGGTCTTTTGAAAGCTTTATCACACATTGTGCATTTGTGATTAAAATTTGTACCATGGGTAAGGCGTATATGCGTTTTAAGAGCTTCTTGATTTGGTGATACCTTTGGACAAAGATGGCAGTGGTATTCCTTTTTACCACCCACAGGATGTTGGGAGTTTTTGTGCCGTCTTAAACCTCTTCTATCTGTTAAAAGTAAACCGCAAATATCACAATTTATAGCTGTTGATTGTTTACTCTCATGTTTTTCTCTATGCAATTTAAATTGATTACGGCAGCGCATTGTCTTGCCGCAAATATCACAGACATTTACAAATTTATTACGATGTATAGCTTGTATATGATAATTCAAGCTATAAGATGTTGTAAAACTAAATAGAAGCAACTTATTTTTAGATCATTTAAAATATACAAGTGACTTTTTTGATAACTTACTATTTACCACATTCAGAACAAGAGTACTTCTTTTCATAATCTGGTGCATGTGTTAGTTTGTGGTTTTCCAATTGTGCTAGACCCACAAATGATTTACCACAAGTTTCACACGCATGATAACGGTGTTGTTGTCTATCTTTGTGCATTTTCATGTGACTCTCCAGTGTACTGCGTTCAGAGTATACTTTTTCACATTCTTTACATTTGAAATAGTTCGCATTCAAATGTATATGTATGTGATCTACGAGGAGAGGTCGTGAAAAAATCTTTTTCTTACAACAAACAACATAACCACGTTTCTTATGTTGTTCTCTGAAATGTTTACGCAATGCTATAAAGTTTTCAATGGATACTTGACATATGCTGCAAACAATTTGGAAGTTTTCCGATATAAATTTATCGTATTCTCGACCAGTTTTTTCATCAGGATTTTTACGTTTCTTCTTATTATAACTTAACGAACATTTTGTGTTGGTAGTATTTTCAGTGTTTAAATTAGAATCCGTAGGATTACAATCATGCATAGATTCTGTAACTACATTTTCTAATGATTTTTTAGCGTTTTCTTTGAACTTTTTAGGCTTAAATTTTAAATCTTTGGAATACTTTTTGGCTATTTTAATTTTGTTTAGAGGATCTTCTGTAATTTTATCGCATTTGAGTTCAACCTCTTGGGAATCAATACTTTCGCCCTTTTCAATGCAAATATCATTATTTTCTAATACAAATTCGTGGCTTATAGGTGGTTCCATTAAAACCTCCGGTTTAATGTAATTTTCTGACAATTCTTCTTCCGTTTTTAATATGTTGTGCAAGTTTGCATGGGCTTCCTCTATACGCATATAAAATTTATGAAATTCATTTAATGCACGCCAACAGCTATCGCACAAAAAGGATTCTGTTTGAACAGTTTCCTAGAAATATAAAATAAGCTTTATTATCTTTATTCCACTAAGCAACAATAGACTTTACGTAGCCTTAAAAATAAAAGCCTTCCTTGAAGTTAACAACATCCGGCGAAAGTCTGATATCACATTTCATTCTACTTTCTTTTCATTATCAATCTACCCCTCGGGAAAGCTTCTATTCTTTTTTATTTAGAAATATTTTCTATATTACCATTGGCCATAAATGTTTTCCTATTAACTCTTTAACATTATTTGCTAACAATAATGTGGAATTTACATCCAACATTTCAGTTGTATTAGTTTTCTCTAGACACAAAAAGCAATTCTTCATCATTGTACCACAAAATTTTATTTAAAAAAATGTAAACAATAACATTCCTAATACAGGGCTGTCGCATGCTACAGAGAAAAGCAGAGATGTTACAAAACATGATTGGCGCCATTAAACACAATAAAACCCACCCGGAGAAGGTACATTTAGAAAAGGAAGCCAGGGAAAACATATGCATGGCTGAGAGACATGGTAGTATGTCAGATGGAGCTGATAAATCGAAATCAGAAACATAAATCAGTAATGAAATTGTGTTTTATTTGATATCAAAAACTTATTTTTTTAATTTTTAATGTAAAATATTTAAATGAATCCAGTAATTTATAGTTATATTAAAAATAAGGCTAACTATCAGCCAGACAAATAAATTGTTTTTAAAATTATAAGTTTAAATTTAGGTATTAAAGTTATTATTCGCATTGGAATGTGTTCAGATTTCTTTAAAACTCAGTTATTTGTCAATACTTCCTTGTCCAACATCTTAAAGTGTTCACCTAAATTAGATTCATTTTTTTATTGAATACATAGAATAACAAAAGTCTAAAGGAAAATGCATATTTCGTTATTTTTTTATAAAACTCATGCATCGAACACTTGTTGCTATATAGTTCCGAATTAAAGTTTTATGTTTACGTTTACGTTTCTGAATCATACCAATGTGCTTCTTAAAAATAAATTCTTTGTTTTTTGCTTTTTCTATTACCAAATCGGTCTTTTGTGGTAAAGTTAACGTGAACGATTGTAATAAAGAGTGCTCTGAATTGACAGGATTTTCCGTTTCATTGGCAGTTTCTAAACAATCCATGTGTTCATTAACGCGCACTTTACGCGGTCTTCCACGTTTACCCTTATTTTTAACGTCTACCACGTTAATTTTTTTGCGTGGACGTCCTCTTTTACCGGCATTAGGTTTTCTTATATCCTCGCTATTATCATGTGTCTTCTTGGGGCGCCCTCGTTTCTTTGGATTCTGTAGAATATTACATACACTTACTAACTTGCGCGGACGACCTCGTTTACCTTTTGGTTTTATCAAGGTATTTTCTACATGTGTCATATTATCGTCGTCATTAAAATTATTAGTGTGTGGTGCACATGGGGAGCTGTTTGGAGTTATTTTTTCAATGATTTCGTCTTTAACGCGAATATTATTTAAACCAGCGTTATTTGTGATTATATCAAATGGCATGAGCAGTTTTTGATCAATAATTATTTCGTCTCTGGGTTCTTCATTTTGCGGTCCAATGCCAGTAACATTGTTCTGGGTGTTGTCGAAACCTACGGCATGAATCCAAGTAGTGAATTGTTGTTGCTTAGCAATTTCAATATTCCTTTGATGAGCCTCTTCAATAGTCTTATGAAATTTATGGAAATCATTTAACTGCTGCCAGCATAAATGACATATTCCCACATTAGGATTCAAGGCTTCCTTAAAATAAAAGATGGTTTATATTTAAAATGTCGGAAAGAATTTATTATCCTTACCATTGTCCAAAAATGTTTTTCTACAATTTTTAATACATTTAATTGTATCCATTTTGGAGACTGCAATTTGATGCATTCACCGGTTGTAATTTCTTCAAGACATAATAGGCAATTATCCATTTTAATGTTTGTTTCCGTTTAATTGACATTAAATTAAAAAAGACTCCTTTGGCGCAGAGTCTCTAATTCGGCAACAACAAATGTGGATAAAATTAAATGTCTACTAATTTATAGTTATTAACAGTAATGATAACCTTCTTTAAAAAAAGCGCTTAAATTATTATTTACTTTGGTATTACACAGCATTTTCACGTACAATATTCTCTTTCTATTTTCACTATATCAATTTCAAACAAGCGAAGGGATTTTCGGAAAGATACCTACTTTGGTCGTACGATTCTTTTAAAGGAAATTACATTGCACAAATATTATACAGTAGGACCTTGGTTATCCGTGATGGTCGAGACCGGAAGCATTCCGGATAATCGATTTTCCCGGTTAATTGAGTACCAATTTTGGCTAGTTTTTTAATAGATATTTTTATTAATTAATAAATGAATATGTACATATTTATATAAAAACTAAATAATTCAAGGATTTTATATACAGACATGTTTCAAAAATATAAAAGAGCCGCACTTCTCAAAAATGTTTGCTTATAATCACGGATAATAGAGGTAATCACGGTTAAACGATGCAGAAAAATTTAAGTCATTCCAAAATAAAATTAAGTCGATGCAAAAAATTTTCTTTTCCATCCCGGATAATTGATGCTGCCAGATAATCGAGGTCCTACTGTATATGTATATACATACATATGCATGCAAAATTGTGTGCAGCCTATGCCAAAGCATAGTGCATTAGCTGCTAAAAAATAATATACAGTTGTCATCACTGTTCAAAGACAATTAAATACTTTTATTCCAGAGTGGTGTTTTCATCATATTATTTCGGTTACCGAGTAAAATTTTGGTATTTCATTATTGGTTGGTATAAAAAGTGGGGTTTCCTGAACTTATTAAACAATAGCTATGAACCGTTGTCTATTATGCTTAGAAAGTACTGTTTATAACAAGTGCTGTATTCCAATTAATTCCATCGATTGGCAGAATTTAAAAATCGAAAATATAATTGATATGCATTTATGGAGTGTGGTAAGTTATCAGAAGAACAAAGAACATAGTTTCTTACCCAAGCTATGCTACAGTACACTTGGTGTTAATTATATTCATAATTGTAATAAAAATATTGTAATTATACGTATGTATGGGCATCCGGAACAATGCATTTATAGATACATACATACATGTATAGATACACAGATGCTCAAAAGTAAAGCAACTGATGTGGTAGCGTTGATAAGTAATATATAATACGTATCCATCATGTAATTATCATGCAATTACCAACATTACTCAGGGACTTTGGTGAAAATCGAATCCCTGACTTCGACACCCACAGTTCAGCACACTATCGCGGCACCCACATACATTTTTCGTTTCAATGGTTAGAAATTTTTGAGTGCAGAAATGGGTTTGGATAATGGATTGGAACTAAATTTCAGTTGCGATGCTAGTTGTCAGAAATGGCACTTTATATCGCAACTGATAACCAACATTAAGAAATTTCACTCGTAGTTCCTTTTCAGCATCAGCAAAGTTTTCTTGTTAACTATCATTGGAACTGAAGTTTGGTTGACGTTTGATATATTTTGCTGTAGCAGAATTTAAAACATTAAAAAAGCTGCATCTATATATTAATATTTCAACTAGGAATTCACTCTTGAGTTGATTTTCTAGTTTAGTTGGAAAAACGAACTAGGATTTCTTAATACCTACTTGGTTACACAAAATCCTTCTTCAAGAATGGACATGATTTTTGTTGAGAACACGCTACATGTATATCAAATACCGTAGTTTTGTTTTTAAATTTATAATTATTTTATTCAATTATCTTTATTATATATTACTTAAATAAATTATATTATACAATACATGTATGTAGTATTATAATTTATAAGTATAATCTGGTTACTCGGCATTTAATTTATAAAGTATTTAAAGAACCAAATATAACATCAAATAACTTAAAAAGTAAAGATTAATGGAAATAAAGAAGCATAGCTAAAGAAAACTTGCACGGGATTAGGAAATTTTAACATTCTACTCTGTTTTAAATAATAGTTTTTTCCATTTAATAGGAAACTATTAAAACCTCTTCCCATATTTGTGAAACGTGTTGGAAAGAACTGTATAGTTTTCACAATTTTTTCAAAACTATACAATATGCTCATCAAAACCTAAATGTTGTTATAAAAAATGAACCTTGTTTTGATGAATACTGCGATAAAACTAAATTAACTGAAACCAACAGCATCTCTAATTGTCCCATTGAAGCGGAAGTATTAATAATAAAAAGTGAAAAAACAATTGATTTCTTTGAAAAAGAGGAAGTCGAAGAAAGCGCACATATACAACACCAGCACAAGAGAAAATATGAGCTTATAAAGGATAAAAGAGATTGCTTTGAAGAGATAGAAGTTGGAAAAAGCGCACCTCCACAACATCAGCAAAAGCGAAAATGTGAGCCTAAGAGGACTAAAAAGTGTAAAACTAAAACGGTCAAAAACTCCAGAAATGAATGTGAAAATTCAGTAGAAGCCAAAACTGAACCTCATGATGATACTGTTAATAAATCTGAATTAACTCAAATCAAGGATTTTCCTATAAAAGAAGGAGATTTGGTTAATATTGTGGAAAAAAATAAATTACAATTAAAAGACAAACCAAACATATATGACAACCTATTCCATTTGGGAAAAGTAGATAACATAGATACAGACAACGATGAAATTTTTGATAATGAAAATTCGTCACAATGTGGTAATAAAATTGATATAAAAACTTTAAAGCAAGATGAATTCATTAGCGAACATCATCAAATAACATGTAATCTTTGTCAAACACCTTTGGAAACGTTTACATTAATGATAAAACATTTTAAAGAGGAACACAATCAACGTGGTTATGTTATTTGTTGCAAGCGGAAATTCTCCTATCGTACAGAATTAGTTGATCACATACAGGTGCATCTAAATCCAGAATATTTTAAATGCCAACAATGTGATAAAAATTTTGCTAGTCGTTCGTGCCTTAGGATTCACGTAAGAAAGAAACACGAAGGAATAGAAGAACAAGGCTATGAATGTGATCTGTGTGGCAAGATTTTGGGAGATAAGTACAGATTAAAATTTCATAAACTAATACATGAAGCAGAAAATCAAGAAAGGTTACCCTGCAAAGAATGTGAAAAAACGTACGTACATATTTTATATTTAATTTGTTTCAGTTTACTGTACCATACCTGAAATTGTTTTCTAACACAGAAAGTTAGTAGTAGTAGTAGTTAGTAAATCGAGATAAATGCGCACTCTTGAAGTCAAAACTAGGAGTAGATCCATACCGTCCATACCATCCATATTCATAAAGTAAATGACTGTATTTATTCCAATAAATCTATCGATTAGGTGACATCGATATTAATATTCTTTTATTTTCTGCAAATCGATTTAACATTTAAGATATTCAAACATAGCACAAATTCTTTAAAGAAGTTTTACAACTTCATGCAGAAACTAGTGCTTGCTTAGAGCTTCCAATGACGATTTAATGTTTTTTGTTCCTTTGTTTTTTTCTATTTTCTGTTACTTACTCCTTATGGGGTTATCTTTATGCTAGGAAAGTAAACAAGAACCGCTTATGGCTTATTTTCTTAAACTTTTTTTGTCTTTCTTTAATTTATTTTTAAAGTCTCTGTCCAAATCATGATTTGTATACGTTTAAAATTTTAATAATAACATATTATGAACGTTTTCCCAGTTTTCGCAACAGTTTTTCGTTAGCCAGTCATATACGCACGGTTCATTTAAAAAAGTATAGTAAAGTTTGTGATTTATGCGGTTTATCGATAACGGATAAAGAGAAATTTAAACATCATATGTTAGAACATGAAGGCAAACCGATACCAATGTTAGCCTGTGATATTTGCGGAAGGCGTCTCGCTGACAAAAAATCTTTAAAGCGTCATATGAATTCACATCATCCAGTTGAAGGAGAGAAACAGGAATCTGAGTGTAATATCTGTTCGAAAAAGTTCTCAAGCCTCGCTAATGTTAAAAAGCATATTAAGGACGTACACAATAATAATTATAAATATAAATGTACAATATGTATAAAAGCATTCAAACGACCAGATGCTTTAAAGGTGTGTGTGTTTATTTGAAAAAAAACTCTTTAAAAATATTTTTTCAACAAAGTTTGTATTTTAAGGATCATATAGCTAGACATACAGGCACACGTATACATACATGTGGCTGGTGTCCCAAAACATTTTATTCTAACGGTCAGATGTATGCTCATCGAAAAAATGCTCATCCAAAGGAATGGCAGGAATCTGTACGTGAAAAGTTTTCTGGAAATTTACCAGATAAATATAAAATATTAGATAATGTTACATGATAGATGAATAATACAGAAAATGTACAATTTTTTTTAATAAAACTGAAATGGTTTAGGTATGCATTTTATTATTTTAATGTTTTGTAACAAATATATCCATTTTACTTTGTATTTCTATTATTTTTACCTAGTGCTTCTTAATTTCCTTCTTAGATTTTATAATCTAGTTATGTTTTATTGTAAATAATATATAATAATAATGCAGTGAAATTTTGTACAGTAAGTTGAATCATTGATATTTTATTTATAAACGCAGGTATATATAACAAATATCCTAAATCACTATTGGCTAACTTAGAGATTGTGTCATCCGATCATCATAAGATATTTCTCTATTGAAGATGTAAGTGTCCCTTAATTAGCACAAAATAACCTATCATATCATTCATACAGCATCCCATCCTTATGCAAATATTTACAATCCTTCGCGAATGGGTAGTCATCTTGTCGCGATGCGAGGGCTTAAGTGCAGTGAAGTTTAGGGTTGAACTGTCTTGCTCTACCCTAAACGGAGCACGAACTAAGAACTACCCCTCCCATCTATTAGCGTCTGTTTTCCCTAGTTGGGACGGCTATTAGATACCAACCTCTATTTCAGTTTCCTGTAGGCTAATTTGTCTGCAGAACCTTAAACCCATCAGCGTCTGTTTTCATAGTGATCGGCTGATGGTCTGCGTCTGTCTCTAGAAGAACGGCAGTTTTTAACAGCCTGGCAGTAGGCATAAAATGCAAAACCCCCCGTCGAAATCCATAATGTCGGAACAGAAATCACGCCCTGCGTATCCGGTAAGGGGCTTCATAATCTCCGGAGACCCAACTACTACAGTGTCGGTATCAGGCTGTAGGAAGTTGTCTGCTACTGAAACCTCGATTCGTAGAGTGGTAGCGCCAGGCTCTGCTAATCGATATGCTACTAGTGCGCTAAAATCAACTTCGATCAAGTCAATAGGCGATGGAAATCGGAGATTTATGCCATATGGTTCTTCGGAACCAAGTACCTCTAATTTGTCTAATATCTACACAGAATACAATTTCGTCAAAAACCCTATCTCGGGAGGGCAGACTAAATTTGCAGCCCATGTCTCAAATTATAAACAAGAAGACCACATAAATCACAATTCAAGGATATTTGAAACATCGCTCGCGGTTTCCCCGCCCACAAATTCCGCACCCGTAAAGCACAAATGTCCATCAAAGAGGGCCTTCACCACCAGGCGTTCTGCGTATAAAATAATGGATCGGTTTGGTGGAAAACCTGCTGATGAGTTAACGGAGAAAGAGAGAAACTCCCTCCAATGGGCAAAAACTATAATTAAAGAGTTAAATCGACCCGCTCCTACTGCTATAGATGATGGAGAATCAAATTCTGCGCCTAAGCGGCGGAGGACTGAGGAGGTAAGCTCTATTTCCAAGCCAGCACATTCCAAAAATACACATCCAAGACCGCAGGCGAGATCGTATAAAGATTTGGCAAAAGACCGTATTATTTGGGCCATAGTTGACAGCAGTACTAGCGATGGCACCATTTCTGCAAGTAATTGGAAATCGGTCGTTACCCCAGCTATCACAGCAAAGTTCCTTAAAATTATTCGGGATAACCCAGGTCCTCCACCCCAATGTGAAGATGTTGGCTGGTATCAAGGCCATATCAAGCTGATAGCTTGTGCAGATGAGCATTCAGCACAGATGTAC
Organism: Sarcophaga carnaria; assembly: GCA_958299815.1. NCBI lineage: Eukaryota > Metazoa > Arthropoda > Insecta > Diptera > Sarcophagidae > Sarcophaga > Sarcophaga carnaria. Next base: position 13,417,406 of record OY283153.1, read on the forward strand.
AAAACCGCTGTAGAATCGCTCGGGGAACTTTGGCCGGGCGCGAAACTTCAGGCAATTCCTCTTGCCAATGTAGAACAGAGGCCAAGATCAATTGGCAAGTTTCCTGCCATACCATCCGACCCAAAGGAGATCCTGGAAATTCTAAGGGTCAGCAATCCTCAACTACCTACATGGAACTGGAAAGTAGTTCAGGTTCATGAAGCTGTAGGAGGCATCAGGAAAGCTACTGTTATTTTAAACAGTGACTCCCTGCCGTTACTTCGGAAGACTGAGGGTAAGGTTTTCTATGGGTTTGGAACTGTCATCCTCAAAGTATACAAAAGTGATGAAAAAGAGACGCCACAAGCTCCGGAAAGAATCATAAACCATAATTTTGGCAAAGAACATTCTGACAATGAGTACTTCCCATCAGTTTCTAGACTAGTTGGTGAATGGGACGACAATTGCGAGGACATCAAGTTTACCGTCATCGACTATAATGAAGGTTATTCGAATTAACACCTTCATTACTCAAAGCAGCCTTAGCTGCCCTAATCCTCTGGTTGTCTTCAGACACGGAGGAACTTATATATATCCATGAACCTTTGCCGTATAAAGACATGGTTTGCGAACTAAACAAAGATGATGGCTAAAGTATTTTGTGAGCAGCCAAACCAGGTAAGACTGGAACTTGAATTATGATCAAGAACATTCCTAAAGTAAGTTTTTATCCGATCTGATTTCAGCGATAAATATATTTGCACTGTTACCATCGATTATAAGTGGTGCATAACACAAGGCAAGGAGAGGGCCACCAAGCTCTATAACTACATAACTAATGCTATCCTTTTATAGCATAGGAAACATATTTTTTGTATAACCTGTACATACATATAGCAACGTAGACAGATATTGACCTAAGAGGTAAGTTCGTTTTTAAGCTTGTAGACCATAACAAACTAACACTTGGTAATGAGAGTAACGAGCAGACTTTTTACTGTAATTAACAGAAAAGTTTCTTTATGTGACGCTCTGATCAGTGATTGGAATGAGTCGGAAGATTGTTCCTTTCCTGAACAGATATATATCGATTGTGAATTATCTCATTCGATTTATATTTTCTTAAATAGGAAGAAAGGCTTGTTGGCCTATTGATGCTGTTGCAAACTACCTATGTGTTCAGCTTTCAATGACGATAGGTCCAATTTAGACTAATGAGTCTTAACAGAAGCAATAGAAAAATCCTCCAGGTATGTAAAGACAAGACAAATGATGCAGGAAACTACGGAATGATCAGTGGCCCTCATATAAAAGCTTAATCCTCGTATAATGTATTTAAACATCTAATCTAATCTTCGGAAGTAAGTCGACTACGAAACATTTTATCGACAAATTCAACAATACCATCGTCGTTCACAAAAACAAACAGCAAATAAAATATAAACAGAGAAATAATTTAGAATTATCGTCACTATATCTAAAATGTATTAAAATTCGAATTTATTAAAATTGATGTAACAATATTTGCACTTAATAAACATAAAATTTTTATTGATTCTAATGTTTTTTCGATTTATAAAAAATAAAAATAAAAAAGGACATGATTAAACGACATGTAAAATCTCACGTTTTGTAATAAATAAATTGAAAACATTTTAAAATATAAGCTTAAAATATTTAAATAATTTTTAATAAATTAACATTTTAGTTTATTGCATATTATACAAAGGTAATTCACAGTCGTTAGTATTATTATTTGTAGCTGGTGGATTATAATTGGGGGGCAATTTACCGGAATACTTTTTTCGCGTTGCTTCTTCCCACTCTTTGGGATGGGCTTTTTTACGATGACTATGAAAGTTAGCATTAGAATTAAATGTTTTTGGACACCAAGGACAGGTATATAATACAGTACCGGTATGAGAAGCCATATGTTCCTGTTGTTAAAATAAATGTATTAATAACAAACTACAAATATATATATATATGTATATTCTCCTTTCTATATATTTACCGTTAAGGTGTGAGCAGTTTTAAAAGCCTTTTCACACATAGTACACTTATGATCATAGCCCCATTCATGATTGTATTGTACATGCTTTTTGTGGGCCTTCAGGTTCGGTGAAATCTTCGCACATACCGGACAAGTGAATTCTTTTTTGCCACCCTCTGGATGAACCATTAGTTTGTGCTGCTTCAAGCTATGCTTGTTAGCCAAAAGCAAACCACAAACATCACAACTTACGGTTGGTAATGGCTTGCCTTCATGCTGCAACATATGACGTTCAAAAACTTCTTTGCATCTTATCGATTTACCGCATATATCGCAAACGTTTATATATTTCTTAAGGTGTACAGATCTTACATGGTTGGACAATAGCGACTTGCTGGCAAATCTAAGCAATAGTAAATGGTAAATGTGTATAAATCAAAAATAGGAACATTTTAGAAGCGACTTACTTTTTGCCACATTCTGCACAGGGAATATGTTTCTCTTCTTCTGATAAATGGGACATTTTATGCAATTTTAAAGACAAATGCATGCTAAACTTCTTATTACAAATCTCACAGGCATGAGTTTTTTCTTTCTTATCATTATGAGTTTTATTGTGCATATTCAGACATTTTCTATCGGCCATTACTTTATCGCAGATAGTGCACTTGAAATAGTTGGGGTCCACGTGCTGATGCACATGATCTACCAAAATACTGCGCCGATAGAATTTCTTCTTACAACAGATCACATAACCAATTTGCTTATGTTCCATTTTAAAGTGTTTGCACAGTGCATGGAATGTTTCCGCCTGAATCTGACACAAGCTACAAATAATTTTAAAGTTTTCCGCCAAAAATTTATCATTTGCATGGTTTGTTCTTTTCGTTTTAACTGATGTTTTTTTCTCATTATCTACAGTCACATCCTTGTCAGGTTCATAATTAGAATCTGTATCAGTATCATCATTTCGAATATCATCCGCCATTTCCAAGGTTTCCTCCGGATCGTGCTTAACTTCTAACGGCTCTAATTTTTCTTTATCTAGTATTGAGCTCTGTGTGACTTCACTTTCGGGTTTATCTTTTGATTCTTTAGGTTTTAAAATTTTTCCCTTTTTTGCGTTGCTTTGTCTAGTTTGTCTTCTTTTACTCAGGGGATCTTCGTCAGTGACACACTCATTTTTATCATTCCCTACTCGTTGACGTCTTGTTCTTTTATTCCTGGTTGTGGCAATGCTTTCACTTTGTTCTTCAATTTCTTCCTCTTCTTTTATAACGATTTTGTCCTCAACTAAACTCTCAGACTGATTTGCTTCTTTAACAGAAATTTCAGGTTCAAAATGAGTTTCATTGAATAAAATATTTTCAATAGGTGGTTTGAAATCTACTTCGTTATTTATACTATAATCATCACTCTTAATGCATGCTGTATCAATTACTCTTACTGACGATCCCACCTCCGCGTGAGCCTCTTCCACACGTACATAAAACTTGTGAAAATCATGTAATTCTTGCCAGCAGCCTGTGCAAAGCCAGGAGCATGATGTATGCAATTCATCCTATGTAAGAATTAATAGAAGTCGAATTAATAGGAACAGTTTCTACCTTGATGTACTTACCATTGGCCAGAAATGTTTTTCTATTAAATTTCGTATGCCCAGTTCTTGCCATTGCATTGAATTTACTTGAATACTGCCAACTAAATCCTGACATATTTCCAGACATAATAAACAACCTTTCATTGTTTATTTACCCAAAGTATTTTGTGAACTGTTCCTAGAAATTTATCGATACTAATGCAAAAAATTATTGTATATATTTGAGGTAAACAATAGATGTCACCAATGACACTTTCATAAATGTAAACAAAACTTTTTACTAAAACAGTGATGTTAAAAACAGATGATCGCTGGTGCAGCGAAAAATATAACAAATGGAACGTTAATGTTATATTGTTACGTTAATACGGTATAACGATTTCGTAAAAGATTTGGATGATATTAGACGTCATTATGAATGATAGGGCTTTGTTATTTTGATAAGTCTGTTGGCAATATGTAGTAAAAAACCATTTCTTTTCGTTTCATTCTTATTTCATTTAGTTCCTAATCCTTGTAAACAAATTCATGTTTTTATTTCTTACTATTAGGCAGCTCTGTTCATAAACGTTTGTTTACATTTGAATACATCTGTCATATTTTGAAAGTGCAATTAAACACTTTTTGTTTTACACGGAATAGCATCAACATTTGGTTAAATAGGACAATTGTCCTTTACTATACACACCGATTATATATATTTTGTAACTATACATATTTACACAAGCAATGACCGGTTGCCTACTATGCCGGGAGTTAAATGAAGAGGGTATAGCTGCTGAGTCTGGTCAATGGCATGAGTTAAACATTAAAAATGTAATAGAAAAACATTTATGGCCTCTGGTAAACTGACTCCTCCTTGGTTTCTTAAATATCAATTTCTTATGTTTATTAATATTACACAGAGTTCTATTGAATCCGCATCATGGGTGTGTAACACTTGTTGGCAAAAGTTGTATGATTTTCATCAATATTATGAACACATAGAGAAGATACACACAAATACCTTTTTGATAACGAATATAACGCAGGAAGAGAAATACAGTGGACCTCTGTCAGTTAAAGAAGTAATTAAGGAACAGGAAATAATTATTCCCGAGAACGTGACACAATTTGGGGAAAACCCTATTTTACCTTTAAATTTGGCTATTGAAGAACCAGAACTTCATATTAAAACAGAAATACCAGATGACGACATGCCCTTATTAGAACGATACAAACAAGAAAAGTCTCACAGGAGAGCTGGTGATCCCTTAAATAATTCCCTAAACAGTAAATGTAGTCAGGAACAAAAGATCTGCGAATTAAATGTTAAAAGTGCCGAATATGAAAAAATTTCCGTAAATATTAAAAAAGAACCAGGCTTAACAGATGATTCAGATGAATCAATTGATCATTTAATTAACGAAACAAATTTAAATGGCGATGCTGAAGACCTAGATCTATCAATATCATGTCCTCAACGTTATACACCAAAAACTAATCGCCATCAACATGACAAATTTATAACGCAACATTTTAAAATCACTTGTATTTTGTGCCACATTAAGGTGGAAACTTTCCAAGCATTGCGCAAACATTTCGAATTAGAGCATAATCAGTTGGGCTATGTTATCTGTTGTAAGAAGAAATTTTATAGACGTAGTATTCTTGTTGATCATATAAATCGTCATTTGGATCCCAACTATTTTAAGTGTGACTTATGCGGTAAGACTTTATCAGACCGACGTTGTTTAGAACTACACCGTAAAATACATTTCGAAAAGCCGAAAAAAACTCATTGTTGTGATATCTGTGGTAAAGGATTTTCAACAAATAGTATTCTAAAGAGGCACAAATTAATACATTTGCCGGAAGTAGAAAAGCATTTTTCATGTTCAGAGTGTGGTAAAAAGTAAGTAATTCTTGAATGAATATAATTATAATATAAACAAAATTTTATGTTCACTTTACAGCTTTGGCAGCAAACCCTTAATGTCTCATCACTATCGTTCCGTGCATCTTAATAAATATGTGAAAATCTGTGATATTTGCGGTAAGCTACTGCGAACTAAGGATGACTTTGAGAAACATATGTTAGAACATGAAGGAAAACCGATAGCTTTGCTTAGCTGCGATATATGTGGTTTAATGTTAAATGGTAAGCGAGGTTTAAAACAACACAAAGATATGATACATCCAATTGGAGGTCAACGAAAACATACCTGTTCAATATGCGGTAAAATCTCACCAAATCCTAAGGCCCTCAAAAGGCATATACATTATAAACATGAAATGGGTTATGATCACAAGTGTACAATATGCAACAAGGCTTTCAAAAGAGCACATATATTAAAGGTTGTCAATATAATAAGCACATATGTCTATAGATATCTTTTATAAGTAACCATTTACTCTTAAATTTACAGGAACATATGGCCGCGCATAGTGGCTCTTTTTTATATAAATGCCCTTGGTGCCCAAAGACCTTTAATGCAAGCGCAAATCTACATAGTCATCGTAAGAAGGGTCATCCCATAGAATGGGAGGAATTGAAACGAAAAAAATATTCTGGAAATTTGCCTCCAAATTATATAGCATCTACCATCGAAAATCCTATGAATATTTCCGCACCAATTGACATTTAAAGCTAACGGCATTGATTTTTCAATAAAGCTAAGTAAGACTTTTTATTTTAATAGCATATTTAAATAATTTTTTGTCATAAAATTAAGGCATTTATTATACTTGCAAATTAACTTTCAAAGTAGCAAATCTATAGTTACGACTATTTGTGGATCGTAGTAAACATATGGTTTGTTTTAAACGACACTGTTGACTTAATTTAAGTAATTGTTTTAATCCTTCGACAGTAACATAACCTATGGCACCTACTGTACCTTCTGTCAAACAAAAGCTTGCAGTTGAAGCATAACCAAAGCAGTCACGTGTTGCTTGTTTTCGTACGCTAAACAGCGTCGCTGTGTCTTCTGGTAACCACAACTTGCACATTCTTTTAAATTGTTCCAAACAGATGGTAGACGTGCCAGCAGGTCTTATATAAACTCTGGTACAACTTGTTTCCTAAATAGAATTTATGCTTAATTAGAATATTTTTGTAAACAAAAGAGGTTAACGAAACACGTACTTGCTTTTTCCTTTTCTCTCTAACTCTTTGTGCTCTTAATCGCTTTAGTAACTTCTTATGTTGTAAGCGTAGATTACATCTTTCCTTTTCATTGGGGTCTTTCAACAGTGGTTCGATATAAACTGGCTCTCGATTATTAAATTTGATCTGTTTTAAATTGCGCTTTAAGTCTTTTCTACTTGGCAAACATAGCAGGGCAAAATCCTTAGGATTACCTCTACACTTCATCGTCAATTTTATTTGTATAATGCAATTAGAATTCAAATCTAAGGGAAATTTCAAAAGATTGCGTCTTTTGACACACTCAGCTATATCTTGTAATTTTTGCCGTTCTCTTAAAATATAAAAATCTTTGGATACATTTTCATCTGGTGAGTGGTTAGGTGATGTTGGACACCAATCACGTAAAAGCTGTTGAAAAGGAACTTTAAATGGTGATACTACAGCAAATTTTCGATAGTTGCAACGCTTGTTGGGAGGTAAGCGAAAATATTTCAAAAATAATTCATTATAACGATCACCAGCAGTTTGAAGACCTATTCAATTTATAATGAAAAATTAAAATAAAGTTTTTTAGCATAAACAATATGGAGGAAGGTGCAAATTAAAGATTTCTTACCTGCCACTGTATCTGGTAGATGCTCTTCAGTGCCCATTTCTCTTGCTAGGGAGTTAAATTCACGCAATCCGCCCGGTCTTGCGCCCCACATAATTAAAGATAGCCATATGGGCATACCATAGCCAGCGGGTGCTATTATATCCCAGCCACAACCATAACCTAAACGTTTATATGCACCATCACTAGAGCCGGGCCTTTGAATTAGTAAAACTGGAACTGGTTGCATATTTTCTTCAAAATTACATGATTTGCCCGGTACTATGACATGTTGTGATCTCAATGCACAGTATTCAGGAGTACTTAACATGTCTGAAGTAATACGATTTCTTAGCGTTTCATTCCATAGCACGGAGGAACTTAACGAAGGCTGTACATCCAATAGTAGATCATTATAATTAAAGAATTCATGAGATTTACTTTCACACACTGCTTTCGTTCTTCTTTGTGGTCTATTTAAGCGAGGATCCTCAATGTTTAAAGCTAATATCATATTAGATAATAATTCTCCAGGAGATGATATAAACTCCACGCATTTCTTCCAAAATTGTTGTTGTTTTTCATTATAATCGACAAAGTTTTTGCTGTCCTTAGCCTCCTTCAGCCAAGAGTTGTTTTGTTCAAAATTTAGATATTTGAGTTTAAATGCCTTATTCAAAATGCTCTGTGCTAAGGGACCTGTTAATCTAAACCTATTAAATGTATCTTTAAATTCCTTAAGTTCCACTGAATTCGTAGAATTTTTATACATTCGCACGTTTTGTCGAGCAGTAGAATTTGTCGTAAACTGTAAACGTCTTTGTGATTTAACAGAAACTTTTTTGATCTTTTTATTAGTTTTTATTTCTGTTGACTCTAAATTTTCTGCTTTTTCCGCTTCCCTTATCTCTTTGGAACTTTTACTGTTGTCTTTTCTATTTTCCAAAGCGGTTTCATTAAGCTTCTCCGGTTGTAGTTTAAAAACTTTAATAATTTCTTCTAAAATAGCAATATAGGACGCTGGATGTAACCATAACCATAAAGTTCTTTTATCACTATTTTCGATTTCGTCTGCCTCCGTTCGCCACATAAATGTTATCTTCCCCAAAGCCTTAAAGGGATAAGAATCTGCTTTAAAGAAATCTATACATCCCTCTCGGCGTCCCGTGAGAAAAGTTTTCGCTGTTACAGATAACCCGCATTCTTTACTTGTTAATCTTTCAAGACCTTGAGCTAATTCCTCTACAACCGCTCTTATTTCCAGACAAGCATAGAAGGAAATGTCTTGTAGCAAACAATGTTCTGTCGTAGCCCTGTAGCAGGCTCGAAATGTTTTATCACAGCTAGCATAAGGCAATTTATAACCCCATTTCTCTATCATATGAAATCGTTTAGCATGCCAAATATGTGTCTCCAGCCATTTATGCTTTCTTTGCCTTCTCAGGTAATCTTTTAGTAAATTTTGTGGTCTTCGCCTATGTTTTCTAGAGGGTCTCTTAGTTGTCTGCGGCTTACCAGATTTGGACATTTGATGAATATGAGCAGTTCTATATTTACGAGGTAATCTTTTGGGATGATGGGACATTGCCCGGCGCCTCATGTGCTTAGGCAGTGTTTGGAATACCAATTTGTTGGAATGGCTTTCTTTATTGGCATTTATCAATTCTTTCATTTCCTTTAATGCCGAAGCAGCATATTTATATGTGGGCATATGGGTTCCCAGCACTACTGGCCCGCCCAGTGATGAATCGTATTCCAGCTTTTTGGAACTCATTGTATTTAAAATTGAAATAAAATAAAAACAATAAATAAATCAAACGCCTCTTTTGAAAATCACATTGTTAAATGTCTTGGTCTTTTTACGTCGAACAATTCATATATAAATGATAACTTGTTAAAAAAATGTTACCGGATGGTAAAACTTATACTGCAGGGCAATCAAGAATACCTTGTCAAAAACTTATCAAATGAGACGGGTTATCTGTGCAAGAATATTAATGAAAAAATTAACTTCTAATTTCAAATAAATTTAATGAAATAATACATTTTTTAATAATATATTTGTAATGCTAACTGATACTATCCCAGGGAGCTTTATGGTTCTTAAACCAAGTTGAAGAAACATTTGTGCCTTTTACTTTTTTCATTGTTTAATACTAACCAAAAACGCCAACTGAGCTGCTTCAAAATAAATGTAAGTAAAGGGTATTAATTCAGTGTGATTGGCCAGACGCCGTAAAGTTTTTCTGATAACTTTGTTTTCTCATTAAATATTTGGCTTGTGTAGCATTAGAAAAAAGGAAAAAAATAAGTTTTGTGCAGTTTTTTTACAATTAGTATGTATTTTCTATGTGTTAACTGATAAGTGATAGTTAATAAGTTATTATATTAGTTGTAAAATGTATAAACAACACAAATTATTAAATAAATAATAAAAAAAACCCACAAGAAGTTGTAAAACTTAAAAAAAATCGAAGCCTCTCAAGCAATAATTAACAAATAAAAAAAAACATGGTGGTTAAATGCCTACTATGCCTTGAATATCCGACTATACCGGGTCCGAAATTTTTAGAAATATTTGGCGAAGAAGGTCTACGTCTTGATATAAGTGCTATTATTAACAAACACTTTTGGATAAAGGTAAGTCTACAAAACACACACATACAAACCAACGCGATAGATGCCAAACGAATTTAATTTTTTCAATTCTTATATCTAGACAAACAGGAATAATGAGGATGTGGAAAAGATATGTATGACATGTTGGGAGATAGTGAGAGACTTTCATATACTTTATCAGAGAGTAGAAGAAGTGCATAGACATTTGGAAATAAGGACTATAGAGTTAGATGATCCGTTACCTCAAGATGTTCTACTTAAATCTGAAGAAGATCCCTCTACAGTGCAGGATCCTATTAAGGAAGACAATGCTGCCTTGTTTGATTCAGAAGTAAAAGTTGAAGTACATGATTTGGATCTATTGCCACAAATAGAAATACTTGAGTCTGAAGAACATAATGTTGTTGAAAAACCGGTAAGAGCAAATAGACGCGGGCGTCCTCCGGCAAGAGAGCAAAGTCCAAATGTATCCGCGAAGAAAATTAAAAAAGAGCAATCTTCCAACGCAATTGATAAGGATGAAAATCTAGACGATTTATCAGACAGCGAACAATTAGCGAATGATGCTTTAAATACATCAGGCTCACTGGAAGACATAAATAGAACGTTATTATCCACTTCTTTAGATATGACAGACAAGGAAGAGGTTGGCAGTGTTAAGAAAAGAGGTAGACCTCGTAAGACTGATGTTGAAAAAACAAAAGTACATGCGACTCGTACGAAGCGCACAAAAAAACAGCAACAGCATCAAACCTTACAAACAACGGACACTGCAATCAAAAATGAAAAAGATTCAGAAGAAGAACCTTCATGTTCAACAGCACAGCCTGGCGCTGTCGAAGAACCGCAAATTAAAACAGAAAGTTCTGCAGAAGAACAGAACTACAATGAACTATCTGCGGTAGCCGATCAATTCGATGATGATGCCTATGCACAGGATGACTATGATGACGATGATAATTATCAAAAGCCTTCTGATGAATCTTCAAATTCCGACTCTGAATCAGAAGACTCCAATGCCTCCGATTGGGTAGAAGATAGTGAACGAAAGGACAAATTCGCTGTCATAACAAAAAAAGAACGCAATACTCCTAAAAAATATAAAAAGAGAGAAAAACGTTTGGTTGAACCAAAACGCATGAGCCGAGAAGAAATAGAAGCCAGACAAGCTCAACAAGCCGAATATGACAATATTATAACAAAATTCTTTGAGAAAATACGTTGTCCCAAGTGTGAGCTCTTGGTTCATACATTTGGTGAAATGCGTGCTCATTTCCGTTTAGATCATAATGATGATCATGGTTTTGTTGAATGTTGTGGTCGTCGTTTTGCTACCCGCAAATTTTTAGCCGAACATATTTTAGTTCATTACAATCCCGAACATTTCAAATGTAAATCGTGTGATAAAGTGTGCCGGGACTCTACACAGCTAGAAAGTCACGAACAATCCCACTTACCTAATCCTCCTTCAAAATATAAGAAAACGTTCCAGTGTGAAAAATGTTCAAAAACATTTTCCTCCAAAGCTTCTTTCGAACATCATATGGTGGCGAAACATGTACCACGCGAAGAGTTCAAATTTGAATGTCCCGAATGTAAGAAAAAGTGAGTACCAATTTTTATTTTTAATATTGTTTTGTTCAACTTTCTAATTCCAATAAGTGATACTGATTGAAATAGGAAGAAGATTTAATTCCCTACCTTAAGTGGCCTATCTTTAAATAAATCTAATAATGATGTGGTTTTAACTAAAACAAGTTAATTATTTGTTCTTATGCAAAATACTATAGGAATATATTTTTATTGTTTTTAAATAGAAAAATTATTCTATTACCTTCTTTACCATACACATTTCTACGTCTTAACAGATATCAAAGGTTAATAGTTTTACTATAACAAACGAATTGTTGGTATTGCCACTAAAAAAATGAAAACTGCTAGAATGAATAATTTTTTTTTATGAATATTTAGACGTATTGAATCAGTGTATGTATGCAAAAAAAAAGGCTAAAATTATTTAAATCTAAATATCGAAATTATTTGAAAATGTGATGTGAAAGTATTTTAATTTGTATTTTATTGGATTGCTAAAAAAGCCTACTAATAGGGAAAAGCATGTTATTGAATTAGAGAAACATTTTTAATACTTTTAATCCCACTTAGTTGTAGAGCTAAGGCATTCATATCTTCTTATCGTTATAAATATGTATCATTAAAATTGACTAAATATATTCAAATAAATTAATTTAATTATAAAACTAGATAAACTCTAATAAATTTAAATTCAGGAATTTTCCTGCCTTTGAACAAAAAACATTTATCAAATGAGAGCCTGTAACTTTTTGAATATGAATTCAATGCCTCGTTTATCTACTAATTCTCAATTGAATCCGTTCTAAGATAGTTGACTTTTGTAATTTGTTTTCCCATTTGTTTTCCCTTAATTTTACATCGATTGCCGAATCTGGTAGTAATGTTCACCAATAATGTGTTACAGAGCAAAAGAGAAAAATTTTAAAATTTATTATTACTAATTGAACACCTCTGCAAAACGTATACGGCTTTAAATATTCTATACAAAAATGTTTGAATAAATAAAAATTAAAACAAAAAATCATTCCATTAAGAATCCTGTCTTTCATCGTCGCTATTTATTCTATTTTACACATTTTTAATTTAAAAAATCGAATTTTATTTTGAAGCATTTAAACCATGTACTGCAGAGCTAAAAAGAATCTTCATTGGCAGCAGGATGTCTTACGTTTATTTATTTATCAGAGCAGTCAGGCTGTTACGTAGAAGTTGCGTAAGTCATTACAAAGAAAATACTTTGTTTATCTGCACTATTCATATGTGGAATGCTTTCCTGCATATTCTAGGCCCAATACAATATAGATCCTCTGAATATTGGTCCAATTAATAAAATAAAATGGAAAAGATATACATACATACATAATTGGCCATTACAACCCTACAGTCAGGATTACGGCCTAGGTTCTAAAAAAAAGACACTTTTTCAAAACTTTTTTAAACTTTAAGGTTCGGCAAAAATTTCTTCAGGAGTTGTGTGTATACCTATAAAAATTGTAGTGAATATTTCATTTATAGGCGTGATCGTGTCACAATGTTGTTATAGGAATGCAGAGACTTAATGCATTAAAGTACAGTCCAACAAATTCTATCGAAATGCAATCGGGTTTTTTGAATGATGCACATGGGCATATATACAAACGCCCCATATAATTTTCAAAATATATTTTATATACCGATTCGGTCTTTTTATATAAGAAAACTATATAATAATTCTAAGTGTGTTTGCTATAAAGTGATTTAAGCAAAAAAAAAAAAAAAAAAAAAAAAAGAAAAACAAACAATTATTGTATGGATTCTGTCTCTCTTTGTAAGTTGTAATGCAATTTTTTAAAATTTCAATAAATTTCTACCTTTTCTTTTATCCATTTTCTAGATGTCCAACTGAGACCAAACTCAAAGATCATATGCGTAGTGTACACGATCCTCAAAGGACAGTGATATGTGATAAATGTGGAAAGACATTTAAAAGTACCTATAGCCTTAAGAAACATCATGAACTTGAACATTCGGATATGCCTAAACCGGTACCCATTCCACAGCAATGTGAAATCTGTGGTGCATGGCTGAGACATTTGTCGGGACTAAAACAGCATATGAAAAATATTCATGAATCCGTTCAAACCGAACATCGTTGCCATATTTGCAGTAAGGTCTCTTCAACAGCTAGAGCCTTAAAGAGACATATTTATCATAATCATGAATGCATAAGAAAATTCCAATGTACAATGTGTGATAAGGCATTTAAAAGAGCACAAGATTTAAGGGTAATTATTAAATTGAAAATGTATGTGTTTTTTATTTGCAATTAATTTAATTTTTTTTTTGATTTCTGTAGGAACATACATCTGTTCACACTGGCGAAGTTTTATATACCTGCCCTAATTGTCCCATGACATTCTTTTCCAATGCCAATATGTATAAACATCGACAACGTTTGCATCGTGCCGAATGGGAGGCTGATCGTAGCAAGCCTATACCGCCAAATATTATGAAGCAAGCTAAACAGGGCAGCAAACTTGTGAAAACAAAGCGTGGCACTGGAGAAAGTTCTTCCTCTCAATTAATAACACCGTTAACCTCAATGCCAGCAATACCCTCATCGGCAAATGCACTTCATCCAATTATAAATCCCCAATTACTATATGCAAACATGACTTTACATTGAAAACATTTTGAAATAGAAGATAATGGACATAAATATTAAGCGTATATGCATGTAGGTGGTATTAAACGTTGAATTACGATTGTTTAGTTATTTGTTTAAAAAATAAAAAAACAACATCTGCAGCTTGTTTTAACATTTAATATTATAATAAAAAAATATAAATATATACAATAAATATATACAAATACAATTAATTTTAAAAACACTTGGTCCATTACAAATTCATTAAGAAATCATTATTTGCTAAATATTCTATCTTTACACAAATTATTGTTGTCATGGTTATCGGTCACTTAAGGGTAAGGAGATTAATAATTACACAAGTTAGGATTAATTTTGAAAGTAATAGAATTACGATCTTCAATAACATACATAGTATATGAAGGGAAAATACATTTACGTACGTTAAATTTTATTATTTTTTAAACACATTTAAATATTTATTTTTATTTTTAATAATGGAATATTTTCGTAAATGATTTTTTTATATTTAATATACCTTTAAAACATAAGTGCTTGGTTGTCCGTCCTTTATGTGTACTTTGTCCTTAAGTGTACTGTCATTTTATTTTGTCTACCAAATTAAAACATTCACTATCCGATATACAAATGATTTTTATTATAATTTATTTTCCAAATTGTTTATTTTCATTTTAAAATACCCACGGAAAACTTTATTATTTCTATGTAAACAAGCCGAGGTTTCAAGAACGTTTTACTTTAGTTTACGTTTAGTGTTACTAAATGAAATTAAGTTTGAAAGAAATATTCCGTTAAACGTGCCAAAGTTTGATTTTGCCTTACAATTAAAGATTGCCGTGTGTGTGATTTGATGTAAATAATGCAAATAATTACGTATAGTTGTTATGGCAAGCTTGCTAACTGTGAAATAACTTATAAATTAAATATTTAAACAAAAATACCATCTCTACAAAGCCACTTAGGGTAAGAGAAATTTTATTTTAAATTTATGAATTTTGTAAGATTCTAAACACTTTCGTTTCCTTGAATATCTCCTCTTCTACAGATGGCCATCAAAAGCTAAACTGCGTAAACATATGTACTGTCACGATACTAATCGGCAGAAGATATGCGATCAGTGTGGCAAAACGTTTGCTTGTAATTCCAGCATGCGTAAGCACGTCGATGCAGAACATTCCCATGTAAAGCCAGAACCTCAACAATGTAAAATATGTAACACATGGTATCGCAACATGTCTGGCTTAAGGACTCACATGAAATTTATGCACGAAAACATTGGCGGTGAACATCGCTGCAATATATGCAATAAAGTTTCAACAAATGCGCGTGCTTTAAGGAGGCATATTTATTTAAATCATGAATGTGAAAGGAAATATAAATGCCATATGTGTGAGAAGGCCTTTAAAAGAGAACAAGATCTAAGAGTAAGTTTCCATACAACACCCTGACAATTACAAAAGACTAAATAATTAATTTTTCCATTGGCTTATTACTAGGAACATATTTCTGTACATACTGGTGAAGCTTTATATACATGTCCCAATTGTCCCATGACCTTTTCGTCCAGTGCAAATATGTACAAACATCGTCAACGTTTACATAAAGCCGAATATGCGGCACATAAACAACAACCCATGGCTGTAAATATTATTAAACAAGCTAAATCTGTACCAAATACAGTGCGTACTAAGAGAAGAATGATTGTTGAATCACAAACAACGGAAAATCTTTTACAGCCAACAACAGCCACTGCAGCTTTATTAAATCCTCAAATTGTATTAACATCACAGTATAATTTGACAACAAATTTATCGAAACTGCAAAATTAATTGTATTGTGTGTAGTTTAATGGCAGCCAGTATAATTTAGTATTCCATTATGTGTTTGTTTTAATAATTTAACGATTTTAATTTGCTTTCTAGGAAAGTTACGTATTATTTTAATTGATTTCATAAGTTAAGTTATTAAAGAAATTCTAATCATGATGATGTCTTTATTAGAATTGGTATGTATACAATATTTATTTATTTTTTTATTCTTGACCATAAGCCGATCAAAATAATATTTTATTAGATTTTCGATTCGAAATGATCGTAAATAGAAAATAGTTTTTAATAGTTTTATTGTAATAAACATTATAACGTCACAAATATAAAGTTTGGTTACATTTTTAAATTGTATTTGTCAGCAGTTTATTGTTTATCCTGTTGGACTCCTACTGATTCTCGAAATGAACCACAAAAGTTTTCGAAAGTCTGTTTTGAAAGACATTTAATTTAATTTTCATTTACCATATACTCAAGTACTTTAGCGTTTATGTTAGGATAACACTACAAACGGTACACAAATTATACAAATTGGAATACATTTGGAATAAAATAAATGTTCCTCGTACCGCATTACATTCGTAAATGGAAGACAGGTTAACTAACATGTCTAAAATGTTAAATTATGTGGCTTTTAAATATAAGAAACTAATAATTGCTACAGTTGGCTATTGCCTGAGTTATTAGCGCCCACACCATTGCCAATCAACAGTAAACTTTAGCAAATATATATTCATTCAGAACTGGTTTGCCAAAGGGATAAGATAAATATCAAGATTGTAGTCATATGTAGCCACTAAATGTGCCGGAATAATAAGTACGTAGTACGAAAATCGAATCATCAGCTTACTCTGTGAAACTGAAATCAATGGATATAAGATTTGCTAGCTAAGGAAAAAAAGGTCCTGTTGTTGAATATTATTTAAGACAATTTAACACCCGTATCAAGACTGATTATTTAGAAGTTAAAACTAAAATCTATAGCAAGTTTTTTATACTAAATAATTATTACAAAAAAAAAAAAAAAAAACAGTATACAGTCACACAGATAATTATACCTACCCCCCCCCCCCTAAAAATCATTTTTTTTAAAAAGTAATGAACTTCTAATCTAAAATTTCTTTACATTAGCGTCTGTAGCGACACATTTACTTAATTAAAGAAAAAAGATTCCCAAAATCTATGAATTTGTGACTGCAGTTTGCTTAAAACCAATATGGCACCACAGAAAATTATACGTACGAAGTATATTTCGTATAAAATTTCTCCAAGGGTAGCCCGGTATATAAAAGGTATTGTGGATAAAAATCCTAGGACTACAGCCGTAGGAATACGAAATACCTCGGAAAGTGATCACAGTGTTATTGTGCATTACGAAACAGTTCGAAGTGTTTTGAGAAAGAACGGTTTCCGCAGCCGAGTGCCGAGAAAAAAGCCACGATCGGAATTCGCCCAATAATATATGGACAAGTCAACTGCTTTTTGGGCGAATGTAATATTTAGTGATGAGAACAAATATAATTTGTTCGGCTGTGACGGAAAACAAAAAATTTGTCGCAAAAACCAGTTGACTTGTCCATATATTATCATTTAAAAAAAATGATTTTTAGGGGGGTACGTATAATTATATGTGTGACTGTATATCGTTGGTCTCATGTAGAAAGGCCCTAACACACACTTTTTTTGATTCCAATGCATTTAACACAAATACACATTGGAATCACAGAAAAAATCAATTTCGAAAAAAGTGTCGAGTTACAGCCTTTTTACATGAGGACAACGACATGTATGTATACTTGCTTCAAGAGCCACTTAGGGTAAGAGAATTTACAATTTTCCTTCATTAAATATCGAAAGTAATGAAAATAAAATCAATATTTAATTTTCAGATTACCTTCTGAAGGTAAACTACGAGAACATATGCACAGTCATGATGCAACAAAACGACCAATATGCCATAAATGCGGTAAAACATTTAAAAATAATTACAATATGAAAAAACATGAAGAAAACGAACATGGTGAAGTTAAACCAGAGCCCCAACAGTGTATCATTTGTAATACATGGTATCGTAATATGGCAGGTTTAAAGACTCATATGAAAAATATGCATTATAATATGGAAACAGAACATCGTTGTAGCATTTGTAATAAAGTTTCAACAACACATCGTGCCTTACTAAGGCACATTTATTTGAATCACAAATGTGAAAAACGTTTCAAATGCAATATGTGTGAAAAGGCTTTTAAAAGAGGACAAGATTTACGAGTGAGTTTCGATTTATACAAATACGCTTAGAACAATATGTTTTAATAGTTTGAAATTTTTTGAATTCGCAGGAGCATATATCAGTGCATACGGGAGAAGCTTTGTATACGTGTCCGAATTGTCCAATGACATTTTCATCCAGTGCCAATATGTACAAACATCGCCAACGTGCACATAAGGCCGAATATGCTGCTTATAAACAGCAATGTTTTCCGCCAAATATTATAAAACAGGCTAAATCAGGTGCTTTAAATAAAATACACGATAACGGAGCAGACCAAGTTGGACAGCTAAATAGTAAATCTTATGAAAATATTGTTTCGATTTTGCCTAAATGTAAAATATCTTCAGAATTACAAGCTAAAAGTAGTCTAATAAACTTGCAAGTTTTAGCAGCAGCCACCCAATTTGGAATAGAGTAGTTGCAACATGATTTGAACGTCTTAATTTGATATGATAATATCGTATATTTGTATATCGTATAATGATATTATGTTCGTGTAGTTTTTAAAATGAATGTATAATAAATATGGATATAATGTGTATTAGGATTAAATAGTATTCAAAGCTTAAAAAGCTATTAATACAGTAGGGCTTCATAATATTTTAGGAAGTTTAATAAATATTTTTAAAAAGTATTCTTTTGAATAATAAACTTCTTTTAATAATTAAAAAAGAAATGATAAACTAAGACACGTTTAAACGAAAGCAATTTAGGCCCAGATTTACAAATCAACGTCTTCTTTTTCTTTTCCGTTTTATTTTATAACATTTTGTATTAATGTCTTGTATATTTTAAGTGTAATTGAATATAATTGAAATCTGCTGGATAAAAGAAACTCTATTATGTAAATATAAATAAGACAAAACAATATTTTTTATGCTACGTACATTTTATTTGTTTTTAGATTCCCATCAAAGCGTAAACTCTCATCTCACCTGAGCGTCCATAGTACCGTGTACACTTGCATGTGTGACATTTGTGGTCGGACATTTAAAAGTAAATTTACATTAAAAAAACATATCGAACTAAAGCATTCAGAAAAACCCCGCCTGGATAAAGATCCCCAAGAATGTCCCATATGTTATAAGTTGCTTAGAGGCATTAAAGGCCTTAAGGCTCATATGAAAAATATCCATGAAGCTGGGGAACAGGAACATCGTTGTAAAATTTGTAATCACATATCAACAACGGCCAAAGGCCTAAGAGTTCATGAAATATTCCGTCATGAAAAGGAGCGAAAACATAAGTGTTACTTTTGTGACAAGGCGTTTAAAAGGCCATTGGATTTAAGAGTAATTAGGCGCTTTAAACAAATAATATTTTGTTGTTGATCTTGTATTTTCTTAAATGTTTTAGGAACATATTGCAACACACACGGGTATCTCTCTATATAAATGTGGGGAGTGTCAAGCAACATTTAAATCCAATTCAAATTATTATCATCATACCAGACGATTTCACAAGGGAAAATCTAAAAAAGATTTAATGATTAAAATGCCAGACTGTCCTTAAAACTATAGTTTTATAATTAATTTATTTATTTTATTGTTATGTTGTTTTCAATATATTTGTGTAAATAAAAAAAAATATTTTTAACATCAACTGCTTAAAGATAAGTTTTTGTTTATAGCTGAAGTAGAAGAAGGAGAAGAAATTTAAATCATTTTATTATTAATTATAAAACAAAACATTATTGTTGACATTATTTTCTGTTTTGATGTTTTTTAAAATATTTTAGGTTTCCGACAGCTAAACGTTTGAGTGCCCATGAAAATACTCATAATCCGCAGAATATTTTAATTTGCGATAAATGCGGTAAAACATTTAAAGACAAGTGTCGTTTAAGATTTCATCATCGGCACGATCATTCCAGTGAACCAAAACCCGAAAAAATACCAGAACAATGTCCGTTCTGTAACAAATGGTACTCATCCAAATCAAGTGTACACGAGCATGTACGAAATATGCATACAAATAACGATATTGAACATCGTTGTCCAACGTGTGGTTTTGTCTCGACCACAGCTAAGGCATTGAAAAAGCACATACTCTATAATCATGATGTTGTGCGACGGCACAAATGTAATCTATGTGAGAAGGCCTTTAAAAGGCCACAGGATATAAAAGTTCGTATGCCTTGCTAGTATTATTAGATAAAATCTTAATAAATAATATTTATTTACTTAACTTGCAGGAGCATATGGCTACACATACGGGTGAACCATTGTATACATGCGTGAATTGTGGTAAAACTTTCAAATCCAAAGCAAATATGTTTCATCATCGTCGACGTTTTCATAGAGCCGAATGGATTGCAGATCGTACAAAACCGCCTAAAGAGAAATATTCAAGAAATTAATTTAAAAAAATATATAAGAAAATTATATTCAATAAAAAATAGTAATAAAAATGAGTTTTATTTTTTAAATATTACAATAAAAATAAGAAACATTATAAAAATTAAGTGATTAACTAGAAAAAACAAAGTGTTAATTTGTACACACTTTTGGGGAAAATATTCTTTCTTTTATGAATAGCAGAGGGAGGGGGTGTATAAAAAATATTTTTTTATTTTGTTTTTTATTTTTAATTTATTTAATATCTAATACTGGTGTTACTACTGCAATGTATGTATTCTGCATGACAGTAGTTGAAAAATGATTTTCCTTCTTCATTATCTAACCAGTTTATTGTTTTTGCATTTTACAAAATTTTCAGATTGCCAACCAGCCGTCATTTAGCACAACATCGTTGTCATCCAAATGCTATCAAATCGTATACATGTGACATATGTGGCGAATCCATTGTTACACTTAAGAATCTAAACGAACATAAAATAACGGTACATGGTACTAAGAACGCCAAGGATCCGAAACAATGTAAAATTTGCCACAATTGGTATAAAGATTTAAAATATCACTTACGCAATATGCATAGTGACAATTCGGATAAACGTAACGTATGTGAAATTTGTGGTTTTGTATCCACTACCAGGGTGGCTAAAATGAAACATATACGTTTCAAGCATAAATCAGAGAATAAATACAAATGCTCTATGTGCGATAAGGCATTTAAAGTGCCCATGTTGTTAAAGGTAAGTTGAATAGATTTCTTATAAATTTAATACTAATCATTGATAAATTTTTCTTGCATTTTCTAGGAACACATGGCTATACACACGGGTGTAGATTTGTATTCATGTGCACATTGTACGATGACTTTTAAAGCCAAGTCCAATATGTATAATCATTGCAAGCGTATGCATCCGGAAGAATTTGAAAATAGTGTACAGAAACGTCTACGCATACCCAAAACTTTGTAACATATTATTTAACTTTTTAATTTATTGTAATATTTATGATTTATTTTCTTTTTTTTAATCGATAATCGTATACGATATACTTTTTAAAATAAAATGAATAGAACTGAATTTTAATGTAATACAACAAAACACTGGTTTTTTTTTTGATTTAAGAAACAAGACAATTTTCTTTTCTATTCCACTGTAGGATTATAAAACATTTCATAGATAATTTAGTTGTAAACGAATATTAGATTTTAAGTTGTATTCCTGCTACGAACATACATACATATGTAGTTACTTAAGTGGTTTGCATGTTTGATTTTTTGTTATATGCACCTGACCTGATTTCTTGTAAAATTTTCAGATATCCAACAATAAGACACTTGACCCAGCATCGACATCATCATAATCCTGCCAAAGCTTATATGTGTGATATTTGTGGTAAAATTGTTTATACAATGAATACCTTCAGCAAACATAAAAAGGCGGTACATGGTGTTAAGCGTATACGGAATCCCCAGGAGTGTCTAATTTGCCACAATTGGTATAAGGACTTATCCCATCATATGCGTAATATGCACGCCGACTATTCAGATAAACGTAATGTTTGTGAAATTTGTGGTTTTGTATCCACTACCCGAGTGGCCAAATTGAAGCATATACGTTTTAAACATACCACCGACAAGAAACATCAATGTACGGTGTGCAGAAAAGCCTTTAAGGTGCCCACCTTACTCAAGGTAAGTTTTGTTTTGTTATTTTCTTTCTTTTGTATTAAAATTCAAACGATTAACTTTTTAAATTTTAGGAACATATGGCCACTCATACTGGAATAGACTTGTATTCCTGCTCATATTGTCCAATGTCTTTTAAGGCCAAATCTAATATGTACAATCACTATAAACGTTTGCATCCCATAGAATTTGAAAATCGTGATCAGAAACGTTTACGCATAAACAAAAAAGCTACCGATACCTAATTTGTTATAAAATAGATTTTTTTAATTGTTAACATTGGTTGTTTTCTAAATGAATAAAGAATATATGAAATAATAGAATATTTTAAATGGATTTTATTATAATATTTACGAATAGTTTTAGTATTTTTCTTTATTATAAAATCGTGTTATAAAATACCTCCTCCCGACGACAAAAATCCAATCAATGTGGTTACCTACAGAAATGTGGAAAGACTGCAGCTCCCATCGAACAATTACTGCCGATGTTGTTATAGTCCTTTGATATCAAGGATATAGCTTTGTTCATAAAACTTTCAGGCTGGTTTCCAGCTTAGCGGAGTCGTGCTTTTAGTGTGCAACCCCTACGCTGACCAATTTCTTCGATGAGGGGACTGCGCTTACCCCTGGCTACCACTCTAACCTAATCTAACATATAGGATAGGTGATCTAGTAGTGAAAAGGAATAAAAAACTGAAGGAAAAAAGCAGTCATTTCACAAGCCAACTAATGCTAGAGGTGAAGTTGTCAGTGTCAGAAATCCTAACTCACCAAGGCCATTGAAGAAATCCAGTCCAAGCATCTTGAGTATTCGCCTTTGCACGCCAGGGCAAAGACAAGAATCTGCTTCATAGACTCGGGCTTTGCTACATTCTATAAATTCTTCAAAATTATGGGGTGTTCCCGTCCTTGATCTGTGAACTGCAGGACAGAGAATGTTCTCTACAGATTTTGTCTTTCGCACATTACCAAAAATATTGCAGAAAGAAGGGGTGGCCTTATCCCACATACTAGTCCTTGAGTTAGGGTAGCAATGTTTCATTAAACCTATATGGGTCCTAATGGAATGTGCACCTTGAAAAATTTTGTTTTCTTTTCTATATAATACTGATTCGAATACTTTTTTTAGATACTTAAAATAATAATTTATTATAAATAAAAAAGATATTTTATAAAAAACAGTTTAAATGATTTCATATATCGAATGTTTTATTGTCTTGTGGTATATCTATTGTAAGGCTCATATAGGATTCTTTATGCAATTCAGACCATCGTTGTGCCACTCTAGCATCACAGGCTTTACGAAATACCATGCATGTTATGTGGGGCAATTTTTCAAAACGTATCCTTGTAAAACCCATACAGCCTAATGTGTAACGCCAATTTTTCATTATGGCCGCATTTTTGCCCACATGTTGCGAATCGGGTGTTATGATTATTAAAATACCTTCGAATTTAAGTAAATCATAAGCCTTTTGACAACATTCAAGTCTTAGCTGCGAGGTGGGTATGTACTCCAGTAATAAACTAAATATTACGCATTCATAATAATTTTTTGGTAATGCGGTTACTTCCCCATTATCGAATGTAATGCCATTGCTGTTGTTAACTTGTATTTTAAGGAAATCTCCTTTGAAAACTTCATTTGTAGCGGGACACAAATCGATGGCAGTTACTTCGAAATGTAACGATTTGCCAAAGGGATTAAAACAACTGCCCACATCCAAAATTCTTAACTTCTCTGGCAAATTGTCCAGGTACTGGCATTCAGAACAATCATAGCCTTCCCATGATTCTAGTAAACGCTGTTCCCGCAATCTCTTTTCCAAGTAGATACGTTCGGCAAAAAAGTAAGCCATACAATATTCCATTGTCCATTTAATGCGACTTTGTGCCAATAAATCCTGATTTGTGGTGTTTTCCTCCCATATATTTGCCAATTGATGCATGGCAGACGCATATTCCTTTAGACGTTCGGTATCTTTGAGATGTTCTTGCCAGGCCTTCTCGGCTCCATGCTGTTTGGTTAGAAGACGTAATGAATCATGACAGGATTTAATAATATTGGCTAAGCGTTTATGTTCCTCAGTAGCCATATTGAAACAATAAATTTATATTCAATAAAATCTTCGTTAGCCCAGTTGAAGTAGCAGTGGTTCCAACTATTAATGAATACCCCAGGTGTTAAAACAAAACAAAACAAAAAACATGTGTTCGATTAATAATGTTGCCATTTGAGTGAAAGTGACTTGTTATAAGCATGATTTAATATAAATGTGGCAATACTTATAAACCGTTAGACTAAAACTCGTTAAAAAAATAATATTTTAAAATTAATGCCATGAAAGCCATAAAATTTCTGACTGTCGACAGTGTTCCCTCAGATTTTTTATTATGGTCGGGTACACAAAATCAAATCAAATCTCTGGACTGGCTACTTATTAAACTGAAGTCTCATAAAGGTAGCACTAAAATCTAACATCGTTGACCAGTAGATTACTGACTGAGATTCCATATAGAGGCAAGTAGATTACTGACTTTTTACGCCCCCTTTTGAGAACGGATTCTCCTATCCCTTGCTGCTGGGGACTCCTGAAAACAAAGAGGATAAAATGAAAGGCTTTTATAACAAAGCAATGAACAAGAGAGTAAGTGTTCTTCATTAATTAAAAGGATTATAGACTGGTTAAGGTATTACCAAGTATGTGGTAATGATATTGGAATCATTACAGAAATTTAGCCATGCATCTTTGAAGGGCTCCTATGAAGATCAAGATCAAGAAAACCCAGAGATCTAAAAGATATACAGTGAGCGCCATAAGTGAGTCAACACTTTTCTTCTTAAGTATAAAACAGTTTTGTTCTTAAGTATAAAAGAGTTCCTTTATCATGAATTGTTGTTTTTATTTTAACATTTTATAAGTAATAAAAAACGTTTTTATTTTTGAAAATTTATTCGACTACTCTCATTTACTTTTCTCGCTATCATAAGAAAATGAATTATTTCAGTGGTGTTTACTCACTTTTGGCGCTCAATGTATAATTCTTTTCTTGATACATATACCTGCAGGCATTGAAAACAATCTAATGAGCTAATGAAGGTACCCACTAGGTTGCCTTTTTTGCATATTGAATTTAAGCTTACAAGGCTGATATTTAATCTTAGCGAGGCGGTTGGTCATGGTAGAAAAAGGACTCTTGCAAATTGGCTCTTCTATATATTAAGTTTTGCCTGCAATTGTCTGTTTTTCTTTTGCTTTCTATAAGACTGGGAAAAGTTCATGATCAGAACCATTTCTGATTATTATTTCTTTTAGTTCCTCTAAGGATCATAGGACTATCAGAAGGCATCTTATTTGTATCCTTCATTCAGTTTCACAGACCAACTTTATTCACCAATGGAAGTGATTAGTCCTACCGTAACAGGGTTTCGTAAAAATAATTGTATGCAAAGTAGTGGGAAGCGATCGTGCTTATTACGCCCTACACTTTCATAGCAGACGGCGCTGCTTAATCTTCCAATGTATGTGTTTCCCTAATGATATCCTTTCTGGGGCCAGATGACATTTCGATGGTTTATTTGAAGGACGAATGAAGTCTTTTCAATCCTTTATAAAATTCGTAGCAAAAATTTGATTAAGTGATAAAAAACTGTTTACTTTGCACTGAATTCGAACCTGGAATGTTTGAGTTTATGGTCATGGGAGGTAACCACCTCGCGACGGATTGATGGATCAATAATCTTTCTTAATAGGTCTGACAATCTAACATCATTTATTCGTGAGAACTTGGAATTAGTTCGGCTTAAAGGGTTTTGAAGCTGAATTTGTCTGTAAGCTGATGAGTTGCTGCTCATTAAAATTTACAGTTATACGATCATAAATTGATTGATACGAGGTAGTTAACTTGGAGAATGTGATGTTATTTTGACGATGTGGTGTAATTTACAACGTTCCCATAAGAATTTTGAAGGGTTTATTTTGTTAGAAAGTAAATGTTGGATAGAGTATTAATATCAGAAAGACCTTAGCATAGTGATTAATGATGCCTTATCTGCCATATTAATTTCCCACTGACGACCAGATTATCTGTACACTAAGCCAGTGTGAGGAGAATTTTGTTTTTTCATACACTAGAGATTTGCAAATGCTTTTAAATCTTGCAATTATTTTTCGCAAATTTATCTGTTGTATACATATGTATGTATGTATGTACATAGTATGTATGGAGGTAGTAAGCAGTAACTGAATGAATAATAAAGGAATGATAAAACTTAAAATGGAATTAAACATTTACTGTGTATATTTGCTGAATACTACAACCAGATGTGGTTAAACCTGTCTTAGGCAAATAACCTACATTGCAGTTACATGTAGACATTAACCTTTACTATGAAGTAAGTTTTAATTTTTTTTTAATTTTACAAATTTATGAAAGATTTCTGTTTTTTGCAAAAGTAAATAATACTTATTGCCTTTAACCTAGAGGAGGAGTTCGTTATATTGATGAATAATTACGTTTTATAAATTTTTTGGAAAATTAAAAACATATTTATTTATTTATTAATTACAATACAATTACAAATTATATATCAATATTAAGAACGAGGTGATAAAAACCATGATCACAACCATAGCCCAGAGACTGGTCGGAATCGAATCCACAACCCTCACGCTTGGTTAGCACACTACCCACTAGACAGACTATCACGACATCTAAGAAAAATATTTATCGATTTTTCAACAATTGCAATAATGGACGGTTCTATAATAAGTAATATTGTGATAATGATTTCAAGAAAGCTTTTAAAAGGAGTCAAGATAAACGAACTGGGTGCCAAAGCATCGGAAACAATCAAAATTCCATTCCATACCCTCTGGTCTAAGATTATCTGACAATTTTATACAGACAAATTAATATTTATTAGTTTAATAAAACTTTCCCCTATTGGTCCACTGTTTTTATAGGATCTCCAGCAATTTTAAATTTATCGGTTATCGGTTATCGCAATTGCAATCGTGTTTCGCAGTTTATTTGCCAATTACATACTCGTATCAAGCAATTGAATATCAATTTCGATTAAAAATCTACGCGTGATGTTCGTCTTTTTATTATTCCTAAATAAAATAAAATTTATTGAACAATTTATTGATTATTATCGCTAGACTGGGTTATTTTAAACACCTAAAATCAGAGAAAAGAAAATAACAGTGAACTTATCTCATCTACAGTAAAAATTATAAGTGAGCAGATAGGGAAATTCAAAATAAGAAGTGTTTGCTAAAGGCCTGTTTTGATTAATAAAACTTGGTTTAATAAAACTGAAACAAAGCTAAGAAATAATATGAAGATGGAGGACGACAAATGTTGATTATTCGGTCTTGATAATCAGAGTATATATACATACATAATTGGCCATTACAACCCTTCAGTCAGGATTACGGCCTAGCTTCTCGCACCACTTAAGTTGTGTGCGTTAATTTTATACGTGAGTGGCGGGATCTACTGTTTAACGTCGAATCCGAACAATCGATTTTTGGGAAATTTTTTTATGGCTGGTTTATTTACTCTCATAGCTTTTGCCAGAAATCTGTTGAGAGGAAGTTGCCGAAGAAATATTTTTTCATATTTCGTTTTGATGTCTGACTTGGGATACGAACCCAGGCTTTACGTCTAATAAGCCAACACACTACCTGCTAGACTACGGCGACTTCAGAGTATAGGGTTCATATTTAATTCATTACTCCCATGGAAATAATTAACCCGCATGAAAATTTGCTGAATTTGGTGATCGATATCATAAAGGACAATATAAAAAAAAACGATCTTCTAGTCTTGATCATAAATTTAACATGGAATATGCAATATATCAATATAATTCGCATTTTCTTTTTCCTAAATTATTTACCCTACACTTTATCGAACACGTATTGCAAATTTGTTAGTTTTTGATTTTATTGCTGCTTCAAAATAAATTTCTTATCAAAAAAAAAAGTATAAAAAAACGCATAACAACGATTTAAAAACGCATTTGACTAGAAATTTCTTGTTTTTTATGAAGTAAATAAAAAAATATTTATTATTTGGAAAAAAAAACAAAGACTAATAAAATTGATAATTGAAACCTTTAATTCGATTTCTTTGAAAAAAAACTTTTTAAAATTTATTTCACATTGTCCGATTATTAATGGAACCACACATGTCTGTTTTTAGTTAATGACTAAGTAACGTTGAGTAACATTACTGGAATGCATTTTTGCGATATTAATCAAACCTGCCTAGATAGCGAGATATTCGTGGTCATCCAAAGTCTTTGCATAAGGTACATATGCTTTGGTCCAAGTCATTAAACCGCCAGGCATATGGACCTTTCCCTCGAGGGAAAGGCATTCAAGGCGAACATAAACTCTTTTCTATTCTATGGCTTTGAAACATGGAACATTGTTCATCGATATACTCAGAAGTTACAGGTGTTTGCTAATGATTGATTGCCTTCACAGAATAATACAAATCTTCTGGTCAAATTTAATTACTAATAACAACTTATGAATCGAAACAAAACAACTGTCAGTTGCAACTGACATAAGAAGGCGTAAGTGCAGACTACCAAATCAGATCACCATAAATGAAGTCGACTGGAATTTACAGGGGAATTGTAGAAGTAGAATACAGGGAAGAATACAGGGAAGTGTTAAATAGTTATCGAAACTCCAATCATGAATGATGTTGCAGTGATAAAATTACTCCTCCAAATGCCTCCTGTGTCCCCAGAGAAAATTAAATGTGCAATGGTTAACATAAGAGGATCAGGCAACGACACTTCTTGGCAAAGAGTAAACTTCCCCGTCACTTTACCCAATACAAACATTCAATACATTATCACAAAGGTCACTGTGCTTAGGCAAAGTAGATGGCAACCCTATTATTCTAGAACCCGCCACATTAGGGCAGTTATTAATTGGAAAAACTTGAAACTGAAACAAGGCAACGGAAATGAAAATGTCAAGATCTGACGGCTTTTAAGCACATCCAGGAAGCAGAGCAAATATCGAAACTATTTTTATTGTAATTTAATTATCGATAAACTAATTATGGATGTGTAAAGGCAGTCCGAAATCGGTCAATCACGTTGTTATGGGCCAGTTCAGTAAGTAAAGTAATTGAAATAAAGAAAATAAAAGCTTCCAATGCATTTTGTCAATACTTTATTTTACAATTTGTGTAGCTTACAATTAAATTGACACTAAGGAGCATTCAAATTAATTGTTAAATTACCGTAAATGTTTATTTGTTTTTTTAATTACCAATTAATGAGTATTTGATAGAATTTCCAGACCAGCTGTCTGGATTACAAGCAGTGAGAACATGACCAGGCAAAAACTGTATGTACTTCTGCGAAATTGTTATCTCTATCAGGCTAGAAACATATTTAAATAGAACATTGTAATGACGACAATATTATCAGTACTTTCGAGGCAATATACACGAGTGCAAACATACATAAGTATATGAATAAGACTGGATGTATGACTAAATGTATGAATAAACAAGTCATTCTTTAGTAATATTGTTCGTTGATGACGAAATTGTTAATGTTACATATCAAATTAGAGTTCAAAGTTTGAATTTTATCGTAAGTATTTCACCGTTTTATATACAAGCTAAGGCAAGAGTAATGTCGCAACATGGATTGCCATGAATTTGTTAGAAATAAACAAAGAAACTTCAACAAAAAGAAAATTATTTGAATATCTAACATTTGAATTGTTTAAATGCGGTATTTGAATTGTGGTTCACAAAACAACGAGCTTTAGAAAAAAAGGCACCCAGGGAAGAGGTATTAGACCAAATTTTCTAAATTAGGTAACACTTGGCTCGGTAGTTTCAGTCTTAATATCTTTTTGATTGTAAAAACGGTGTGATAGAATGTGAGGCTCAATCCCTTAATACATAAATGACTCTCTAATTATGGTTACGACGTATGACTCTTCCTGTGACTTTTGCTATATAAAAAGTAAAGAGACAAAGGGAACGGATATTTTTAATGATTGAGACACCGATAACAAGAGTTAGAGGCCATTGTGAGATATTCAAAATTAAAACTCTCAAGAGAATAATTGCCATTTTCAATACGTCTTATAAACTATACCTAGTATTCTTCGTCTCTTTTTTGCCAGACATGAGACGTGTTTAATGCACATTGTGCTCTGCACTGCACTGCACTGAGTTAAATGATAACAAAAATAAATTATTTTAATAGAACATACTGACGTCATTATTTGCAGTCTTTTTGTTTAAAATAATTGTAGAAAAACGAATGACTTAATAATTATAGGAAGGCGTTGAACTGTGACTAATCCAATCCAAGTAATTGTGCAAGCTAATGACGGACGTAGAATGTTTGTTTTTAAAGGGTGATTAGCCAAGGTTTAGCATAGGTTTCCTTTTTCTGGTACAGGAAGTAATTTTACAATACAGAATTAAATTCAAAACATTGTTTTTGTTTTTGAAAACTAGTGTGCATAGGTGAGAAAATAAATATGCATTCCGTTCGATGAAATCGCCTCTGAATTTAGCGGTTAATGATTAACAACAGATTTGACAGATATAGACATAGATAGGTTTGACGAAGAAAAGGTATAAAAAACTTCTAAATAAGGTGCAGAAAATGAAGCATACACCTACAGTGAGCGCCATAAGTGAGTCAACACTTTTGTTCTTGAGTATAAAACAGTTTTGTTCTTAAGTATAAAAAAAGTTCCTTTATCATGAATTGTTGTTTTTGTTTTAACATTTTATAAGTAATAAATAAACGTTTTTATTTTTGGAAATTTATTCGACTATTCTCATTTACTTTTCTCGCTATTCTAAGAAAATGAATTATTTCAGTGGTGTTTACTCACTTTTGGCGCTCAGTGTAAGTCAGTTCAATTTTTTATAGAGCTCAGAAGAGGCATAATATTAGCACTCGACAGAATGTTTAAACTCTCACAGAAATTCTCTCCCAGGGCATTGAAACTTCTGCTATAAAAAGAGCTGAACTGTCATAGTGGAGATCCACTATAGGCCTCCAATACTTCTTCATCGCCACATATCCTGCAAAAAACCATCTGAAATCATCTGCCTCACTTCACCGACAGCGATTTGATAGCAGTATATACATATATACTGCTCACGATAGGCTTACAGAGTCCTAGCAGTGAACAAGTTCTACCAAATGGATAAAGCTACGTAGTACGCCGATTTATCCTGCTAACAACTCATTTTTTCGACCAATATCCGTATAAGTCCGTAGTGGTAGTATATTGAAGGATTAGGACCAACTATCATACCATCAATCGAGTAAGAATCTTATCTCATATAACCCGAAACTCAACAGGAAGTCTCGAACAATTCGCAAACAATCGGTTTCATTATTCAAGTTCTTTCACCTAAGCAGGGAATTTATTTTCTGCAACAATTTGTAGAAGTATGGAGTTATTAACTGTCGTTTTATTGCGAGTATGTCCTTTGTGAAAATGTGATGTGTTACTATCCTTACATCAATTTTCTAATACCCAGTGCCAAATTCGTTTTCATGTCAGATTTTCGTTTGACGTATTAGCCATCAAATTTCGATGTTACTGATGGCAGTTAAATATTAATTCTTACAATACAGAACATTGTAAAGCTTATAAGATTTTTTCAATTTTAAAAGACCCTGTATATCAATAAAAATTATTTCATAGAGTACCTTACAAGTCGTATAGAATTTTTCAAAATAAAATTTCAAAAGAAAATTTGCATTTCGATTCTAAATATAACAACACGTTGTTGTTATTATTTTTCATCATGGAAATATATAATGTATGTGCAAACTTATATACGTACATATACTGAAATACTTGTGTTATATATATAAAGTGATAGTGACAGTGAATCGACAACTATTTACAATAACAATAACAACAATAAATAATAAGAAAACCGATTTAATTGATAGTAAAAGCTTCAGTCATAATGTTTAGAATTTCAAATATGTTATCGTGCCTAGATATTGTATCGAAATAACAACAACAGTAACGACGACATTAGTTTTGAAATAAAATGAAATTTTCATTATGATTTTATTATGGAAACAGGAAAATAAATTAAAAAAGAAAAATTAAATTTCGATGTGAAACAACAACAAATCCCACAAACATGAAAATTTCATATAAAATTAACAAAAAAAAAAATGAAAAATGAAAAACAAAAATATCATTATGGGCGGTGGTGATAAGGTTTAAACACTAAAACTTAATCGAACTGAAACGAAGTGAAGTGAATTGAAATGAATTTTTTTTAAAGTACGAACATGAAAAAAAAAAATTAAACAACTTTAGATAGACGGATTAAATAATGAAAAAAGCAACAAAAAATATTTAATTTTTTTTTATAAACATTCAACACATTCAGTTGTATTTAGAACTTGAACAAGAACAGACGGCAAATACATACGTTACTTGCAAACCGCGTCTAGTGTAAAAATTATTGTTATTTTTTCTTTTTTTATTGTTTAATTACTTTTGCATTAATTTATAAGTTTTATTTGTGTTATTTTTAATAAGTTTTTTCTAAAAGGAACACAAAATAAAAACAAAAATTTAATTGAAAAAAAATGGAAAAAATAAAGAAACAAACGAATCAAAAAATTGCCGAAATTACTAAAGAAATCACAGAAGATGTTCATGAAACTGTAGAGCATTTCATAGAGGGAATATCGAAAAATATTAAAAAAATCGAATGGGCACCGGTTAAAATACCGCCTAGACGCCGCATTCAAACGCTGGCGGTTGGCATGTATGTTTACATATTCATGATATTGCCCTTCCTAGCCATGATATTGGCGGGTCTAATACTGGTAAGTAGAATAAGGAAAACCACACTAATTGTGTAGACTTAATAGACCATATTTCCCTTTCTTTAGTTATATTTCAATCATATAGGCCGTGCCTTTTTATTAATCTATATGGCCTACATTTACTATGATCATCACAAGCGCAATTCAGCTGTAAATGGCAATGGGTATGGATCATGATCATGATTATAACGATTAATGTTTATATGACTAAATATATTATTTATTATTTGTTTACTCTTAATTATATATGTACATATGTAGTTGGATGTTTTTGCGTAATAATTGTATGACGAATCATTTGCGCGACTATTTTCCTGTTGAATTGATTAAGACGTGCGATCTGGAACCAAATCGTAATTATTTATTAGCCAGTTTTCCACATGGCATTATTGGGTAAGTGCATATTAAATAAAACTACAAATCTATACAATTTAAATATGCATTGAATGTTAACAACAACAATAATAACATATAATAACTTATTTAGTTAACAATTTTATAAATAAGGCCATAATAATTATTTTTTTTTTATTGAAGTTTTAAAAGTTTTTGTTATAAAATCATACGAATTTGTAAAGTTTGATATTAAAAAAGATTTTGTAGGTTCTAACAAGGTGTTACTGTAAGGCCTAAAGAGAATAGGCTATCGTAGTGTCAGTTAAATTGCTAAATTATCTGCCAAAGTTAAAGCCTTCGAAAGTTATGTGCTTAGTAAGACGATTCTTTTTATAAATTTGGCTCGATCAGTTGTAAGTTACAAACGTAGATCGGAGTAATATTGACGCTGGTATTTTCATTAACATTAGCATCTTATAGCGTTGAAGATCGCGCTGTAGCTTAGTTACGAATACCTATATTTTTATGTTGTTTACTATGCAGTCAATACTATGTTGTCTGGGGACGTTCTAGTGTCACTAATGTCGTAGTTCAGCATTGAGGTCGATGCTGGTATAGCTCGAGTAGCTTATTTCAAAACAAGCTTATTGATTGGCCGAGTAGTCGCCGTAGTCTAGTAGGTAGTGTGTTGGCTTATTAGACCTAAGGCCACGGTTCAAACCTCAGGTCAGATATCAAAACGAAAATATGAAAAAAAAATATTTCACCCGCGATTTCTTCTCAGCAGATTTCAGGCAAAAACTCTGAGAGTAAATAAAATTGCCATCAAAAGTTTTTTAAAAATCTGTCGTTCGGTGTCAACTTTAAACTATAGGTCCCACCACTCATGTGTAAAATTAACTCACGCAACATAAGTGGTGTGATAAACTAGGTCGTAAACCTGACTGGAGGGATGCAGTGATCAATTATGTGTGTGTTACTGATTGACCGGTGCCCTTTTTACTGCTCTCTTAGGTTAGGTTAGAGGACGTGTACTTGTCAATTAAGACAAGTACAGTACCCAGAGGTCGAATTGACCCATTGTACAGCTCTCTTAGCCGTCTTACATATCTTTAGCTAGCAGAACTAAAATTTTTGAATTGAATTGTACAGTACCAAGAGGTCGAATTGACCCATTGTACAGCTCTCTTGGCCGTCTTACATATCTTTAGCTAGCAGAACTAAAATTTTTGAATTGTTGTAATAAAAGCAAGATTCTATAAAAGAAGGAAAGAGGACTACGCAGATCGGTTCGGAAATTGGTGTTAATGTTGGAAAACTTATTATAAAATAGTCACTTTATTAGGACACAAAGGTTCAGTATTTCAGTCTTCTTGTTATATTTCCTTTTTACAGAAACGCAGTCATCGTTTGTTCAGATAACAACATAAGTGGAAGTGGTCTTAGACACTTATATATTATTCTGTTTACAAAGTTGTTTCTGGAATCACCAAATCTAATATATCGACACCTCCGTTCTATAACATTCTAAGTCGAAAAATTGTGTTTTGAGTTATGAGCTCTCAAAGTTTTCACGCGATATACGACTATATGTGTATTCTAAGAAGATTTTTAACTATAACTTCGGAACGGATCGGCGCATCTTGACCAAATATTGACAGTATTTAAGTTAGAGAGCGTAGAATTTAAAAATGCAAGGACATTAAAAACGTTTTAAGTACACTTAGAACGTTATAGAAGTCGCCGTAGTCTAGTAGGTAGTGTGTTGGCTTATTAGACGCAAAAGCCTGGGTTCGAGCCCCAGGCCAGGCATCAAAGACAAAATACAAAAAAAGTATTTTTTCGGCGACTTCCTCTCAGTAGATTTCTGGCACAAACTCTGAGAGTAAATAAAAATTGCCATGAAAAGTTTCTCAATAAATAAAAATCTGTCGTTCGGAGTCGACTTTAAACTGTAGGTCCCACCACTCATGTATACAATTAACACACACAACATAAGTGGTGTGAGAAACTAGGACCGTTGTACAATGGGTCAATTCGACCTCCGGGTACTGTACTTGTCTTAATTGACAAGTACACGTCCTCTAACCTAACCTAACCTAGAACGTTATAGAATGGAGTCGTCAATATGTACCATGCATGCCAACATAGCGGGGAACAATTCGTAGATCTTTCACTAAAATTCGTTCCAATAAACAACTGCTGATGCGTTGCAATTATCGTTGTCCAAGTTTCCATATTTTTTCTAAGGTTGTTAATGACAGTATTAATAATATTTTCGATAGGGAATTTGGTTCATAATTCCATAAATTTCGATTAAGTCTCCCTATTAGTTGCAGTCAACTAATTCTCGGTTCACGAAGTTAAGTTCATATTTTTACGATCTTCGCAGATTATCCAGTGATCCAGGTGATATAGAAATTGAACTCATTTTAGTAAAACGTCAAAGGAGGAAAATACTATTGAAAAAGGTAATCGAACTTGACACACCATGTATATTTTATATATACAGAAGGTACATAAATCTGCTTAGGTACTATTTAAAGTCAATTAAAGCCATTAATGGCAAGTGATAATATAACGTCAATATGTTTTATCAGTGTGATTAAATATTTTTACATATTTTTACAAGCTATTAATAATAGTTGACTAGTTTTAGCTATTATTAGAATGAATTTAATTGACGTTTGATCTTTGAAATAGTCCAAGTCTAGCCCAGCAAACAATTTCTCGTACTTTTAATTACTTTTTTCTGATACTGAGCTCTGAATATTAATTATTGGTTATCGATTTTATCTATTTTTTGTTATTTTTCCCTTGTTTTATTCACATTAAAGCAATTGGAACCCTATTTCAAGTCCATTATTTATCTCTAAAACTATAAAGAAATTCAAGCAAGGCCTTGAATTTTTTTAAATAAACTTTTTCTTTTTCAAGATAAGAACTATTAAATCATTTGACATTCAAATTATTGTTCGATTAAACTAAATTTCATTTATTTTATACATAATTTTTGTTCTGTTACTGACTGAACCAGACATAATTATTGTTTCTAAAAACGTTTAGAAACTAACCAAAATTGAATGCGATAGTTTTGTTATCACTTAGTATTGTATTGTAGTTTATTTTAGGAAATCTGTTTTGCAGTTTATGATACTTTGTTTTGAAACTTTAATAATTAAAGTTTTTAAGTGTTCAAGTACAAAGGTTTGCCAAATCTTATCATACATTGTACATTGAGGTCGATGTGCGTGTTCATAAATCATTTTAATTTCATAAGCCTTCCGATAAAGTTCGATTTGTATGACACATACTTGAGCAAGTTGTATTGCTTGATAAATAGGAACGAGTAATTACAAATTCTAGACTAGACGACAGCAAAAAAAAAACAAATATTCCCGGAAAAATGATAACTAAAACATATTTTGAACATGTAGTCAACGGCTAGAGATAATGACCTACCCTAACACAAACTTATGTTGTATGTAAAGTATCGATTTAGTTTTATTTATTTATTTATTTATAATTACAATAGAATTACAAATTATATTCTAATTATATACGAGCTGAAGTCGCCGTGGTCTAGTAGGTAGTATGTTGGCTTATTAGACGAAAAGCCAGGATTCGAGCCCCAGGACAGACATCAAAACAAAATACAAAAAGTATTTCTTCGGCGACTCCCTCTCAGCAAATTTCTGGCAAAAACTCTGTGAGTGAAATAAAATTGCCATGAAAAGTTTCTCAAAAATCTGTCGTTCGGAGTCGACTTTAAACTGTAGACACTAAGTGAGACACTAGGTCGTAATCCTGACTGAAGGGTTGTAATGACCAATTATGTATGTATGTATGTGTATACGAGCTGAGTAACTTTGACCATATGCTCGGTGTAGTGTCACAGACCAAAGTTTCTGATGGAAATCGAACCCACGACCCTCACGCTAATAGTCTAGCACACTACCCACTAGACTACCAGCGCACCCTGCTTGACAAATATTTTTATGCATTTTAAGCAATTGTGAATCACAAGTTAAATAAATTGATTTGTAGAACTGATCTACTGATGATCTAGATCGCTGATCCTTTTTGAAAGCGTGTTAATTTTAGAGAATACTGTTAAAAATTTTTAGAGCACCGGTTTTAATATTTCATTTTTAAAATAAACTCCTCTCTTTCTTTTACAGCACCGGCATTTCCGTTAACATGGGCAACAATATTGGCAAATGGCTGAAAATGTTCCCCGGCATTCGACCGAAAATTGCCACCTTGGATATGCACTTCTATATACCATTTATGCGTGAAATTTTCCGCTTATGGGGCTTAGTATCATGCTCAAAGGAATCGTTGACCTATCAGTTAAGCAAATCAAATGACCCCGAACATGCGGATAACAAAGATGGTTTCACTTCAAATGCCGTAGCCGTGTTGGTGGGCGGTGCACAAGAATCACTGGATTCTCATCCTGGACGTTATATTATAACATTGAAAAATCGGAAAGGTTTTGTGAAAATTGCCATAAGGACAGGGTAATTATTTGAAATTTTTCTTGATTTAAAGCATATAAGTAATGGAAATAATTTTTTTTACCCAGATCACCCATTGTACCGACCTTTTCATTTGGCGAGGTTGATATATACGAACAAGTAGCCAATCCACCAGATTCTTTGCTTAGAAAAGTGCAAACCGTAGTTAAACGCATAACGGGTGTGTCGCCCTTAATTGTTTTGGGTCGTGGTTTCTTTCAGTATTCATTTGGCTTTCTGCCACAACGTAAACACATTGTGCAAGTTGGTAAGTTTTTCTTTCTATTTACTGTTGAGTAATAAAATATAATAAATAAATATGTTTACTTTTCATTGTAGTTGGCTCTCCCATTGAAGTTGAGAAAATGGCCAAACCTAGTGCCGAATATGTTGATGAAATTCATCAAAAAGTTATCGATAGTCTGAATGAAATGTTTGAAGAATACAAACACAAATACATTGAAAATGCCGATAACGTTGATTTGATTATCAATTGAAAAGTCCTATCAAATTTAATATTTTATTTGTTTTGTTTACATTTTAATATATTAAGTAATTTATTGTTGTTTTTTTATTATTGAGAATGAAAAGAAGAAGAAGAAAATATTTTAGTTTTTTAATTTTTATAAAAAACCACCCAATTATACTTAAGTTTAGAAATTAATTAAACTGTACAATTTCAATGTGGAAATGTGTTGTAAATATTCTATGAATAAAACATAAGTTTTTAATTAATTTTAAAAGAAAATCTAATGTCTTTTTAAGTACAGTCAAAGAAAAAAGTCTACATACAGTGGTATATGTAGACTTTATTCCCGGTGATTTTTATCAAATTGAAAAAGGTGAAATTGAAATAGCGTTTAAGGCAGTTACAATTCAGAATGTTTGAAGACAAAAACGAATATAAAAAATATCACCTAGAAATTATTAGAAAACTACAAAAAAAAAATTAGCAGGAAAAAGTCTACATACAGCGGTGTATGTAGACTTTTTTCTGTGACTGTATATAAAGTAACTATGCTACTAAAGGACTAATTTATTAATGCACTGAAACAAATTATTGGTAAGATTTAGGAAACTACTTTCACTTTCTTCATGTCAAGAAAGGAAAACGTGCCACTATGTTTAAACAAAGGAAATTGAAGTGTAGTACTCCTACAATTTAGGCCGAAATTACGAAAAATATCGCATGGTAAGCAGAGATATAGTTGACAAGTACCCCGGGAAAATGTCATACTGCTTGGAAGCGTTGTGCATGCTCGAAAGAAAGACATCCAAGTACCATACCCAGCTCTCATTAGAATTTAAAAATCATATTCCTTCAACATGATGAATCATACAAAAAAGTCTGGCTTATCTACCTGCAAAACAGTCGCTGTTAATATAAAGGAAGGTTAGGTTAGGTTAGAGGACGTGTACTTGTCAATTAAGACAAGTACAGTACCGGGAGATCGAATTGACCCATTGTACAACGTCCTTAAAGAGGGAAGGATAATAGAGGGATAAAAAGGAGAATATGTAGGAAAGGGGAGAATGGGATAATATAAAGGAAAGAAGCAAAAGCTAATGCCAACCGCAAGGAAATACTCGTAGAACTCCAGACGTAAAAGGCTATTTTGTTCTTGAATCTGTATATGTTTTGTTTGATAGGTTATGTTGGGCTGATAGGTTATATTTTGTTTGATAGGTTAAGTTAGGTTAGGTGGCAAATCTTCCTTAAAGTGTAAGACGCCATTGAGGCCAGAGGTTCCTACGACAAAAATAGTAGGAGCTTAGTACAATTGTGGCATTTAGAATACCTATGCCTTGTAATATGTAGAAGACTGTAAGGCCTTGCTAGTTCATCAACAAATTAATTTTATTTAAAATTTCAACGATTATTCTGGAACCCTTATAAGAGTTAACTTTGAATGATCCAAAATTTCACTAAGTGTTCCACTGAGAACATTTAGGCTGTGTATCAGGCCTTGCTAGTTCATCAACAAATTAATTTCAGTTAAAATTTCAACGATTGTCCTGGAACCCATATAAGAGTTAGCTTTGAATGATTCCAAATTTTCCTAAGTGTCCCATTGCGTACATATAGGTTGTGTACCAGGCCTTGGAATCCTAAAATATGATCTTATCATCGCAGACTTGCAGCAGACTTGCTTTGGGCCTTACTACCGAATTCGAGGCGAACAAATGCGGAATTAGACCTTCAAGAATTAAACAAATTATAATTTTTTTTAATTAAATGATTTGTTTTTTATTCAATTTTATTTGTTTTTATTGGTTTTGAAAAAAATGTCTCATTTTATTTTATTTAACGCAAGCATTTTAATTTTATTTTTAGAGATTTCTTATGTTAATTTTATTTTTTTTAATTTTTTAATTTAAATTTCTTTTCTTATTCCAAAAAAAATTCTTACAGAGGATTTTTATATGTTTTTTTGTTAATTTTTTTGTTTTTTATTTATTTATTTACTTATTCATTTATTTAATAATCTTTTTTTATATACAAAAAGGAGCAACAATTAATTAAAATTTTTCGACAACCTACTCTACGTTTTTTTTTGTTTAATTTTTAATGTTTTTTTTGTTTTTGTTTTTAATAAAACTCATATAAAACAAATATTTAATCAAAAAATTTGTATTCTTTCACTATAAACTACACAAAACAAAAAACAAAAGTTTTTATTTTTAATTTATTTATTTAGTAACCATGGTTTTAATAATAATTTCTTTCAGTGTATAAGACTATTTTAAATAGTTTTGTAACGTTTTTCATTTCATTTTTATTTTTCTTTTTAGTTTTTATATATATTTTAATCGTTTGGTTTACTTTATTTTTTCTTTTCGTATTGTTTTCTTTACGTTTACGGTGAGCTATTTTTTATTATAATTTTTCTTCTCTCTTTTATTTTATTTTGTTTTTTTTTTTATGATTTGTTATTAAGTTTTGCACATCAGTAGAATAGTATTTGAAATATTAATTTAAAGTTTTAGTGTTTTTATTTTTAATATTCTGTTCAAAAGCTTGTAAATTCTGTTCGCAGCTACTTTAAGCCTATTTTTTGAATTTAAATACTGGAATCACTGAATTATGCTGTTAAAGAACGTATATTGGGTCAGAACAACCGCTGATAGTAGCACGTTTTTATAACAGCGTTCAAGGCTCTGTGGCTGGTCTCTATTTATGTAGTATATCGTTTGGAATTCGACCAAATAAACTGCAGAAGAGTGCAAGGCAAGCCCACGCTCCCTAGATCCAGCAATTACTACTTACTATAGTAACTAAAACTGTAGTAATAGTTTAGAAACTGCTTTTGGATCAAATTATATCGAAATCCTTCACCTTTTTCAAATTCCTGGAAATGACAATCAAAAGCAGGTCTATTAGGGGAGGGGGCGATCAGATAACATAAATATAAATTCGTTATAGGACTTCATTAACTTGAACAAATAAAATATAACATGGCTTTCATCTTCTTCCTTCTCTTCTCTTCTGAACCTTAATTAAGTTTTCCAATCAATAGGGGGAGGATTACATGATCCTGTGGACAATAAATTTAAGTTTGACAGCCCATCACAGGACGATCAAATAGACGATTCAAAAGGTTGAATAATTCTTGCATTACAATAAAGAGTTATATACCATATAATGGTTTACTCTACTATATCTATTCTTTATTAATTTAATGAAAACTTTCGACGCTATAAGATGGAAAAAAAGGCAATGTCTGCTTAGGGAAAAAGAAAAATTATATGAGTATTTGGATTATGTGGTTGACATTTGTTTACTCACAAAATTTTCTTACACCGTTTAGAGTAGAAAAATTAAACGTAGAAAATAGGAGAGGATATCGTAGGCACTATAATGGAATTTTTAAGGTTCGAAATGGCGAATTCGATCAAGGAATACATAGAGACGCACGATATTCAGAGATCGACGACACAAAAATAACACCAGCATATATTTCATGATTTATTTATTTATTTATTTATTTATTAATTACAATACAATTACAAATTATATTCCAATTATATACGAGCGGAGTAACTTGACGGTGTAGTGTCACAGACTAGAGTCTCTGGTGGGAAGCGAACCCACAACCCTCACCCACTAGACTACACCCAGATTGTTTCATGATAATATTTCAATTAAATCTGATCACTGTTTGCTCACTTTTTGAATGTAAATGGGAATTTAAAAAAATCTTGAGCCAGATAATGAACTCATGAGAAAAAACAAATGCGTGTAAGTATGTTTGTCTAGAATACGGCATAAACTAGGTTCAACACAACATAGATTTCCAAAGCTTAGGTATTATAAACATTTTCTCTAATCGTCGAAAGGTTCTCCTCAACCTCATCTTACTTTCCGACGCCTGAGTCTGTAAACTCCCCGAAGATCACTTTGAGAGCACTGTGGCACTCTTATAGTGTAACTTGGGCATCTGTTGAAGGTAGAGAGCTAACATATGCAGAACATTTCGCTAAGCGAATAATAAATAATGGGCTAAAGTATCGGGCTAGTAACCCGTATCTAGAAAAGGAGACTTACAATGGGAAAAGCAGAAGAAAAGACTAAAGCGTAATACAGCATTAGGATAAAAATAACGTAAAAACATTGGATCCATTACATTAAATAATTTAGAGCGTAATTTTATTATGAAGCTTGGGTGTGGTTCTAAAAGA
Organism: Sarcophaga carnaria; assembly: GCA_958299815.1. Taxonomy (NCBI): domain Eukaryota; kingdom Metazoa; phylum Arthropoda; class Insecta; order Diptera; family Sarcophagidae; genus Sarcophaga; species Sarcophaga carnaria. Next base: position 13,460,115 of record OY283153.1, read on the forward strand.
TTGTTTCCTTAAGCACATCGTCATAAAGTTTTGAGCAAAGTTTTAAAACGAGTACAAAAAATTATTATTAATTTCATATTTTTTTTAAATATTCCCTTATTTTTAAAAGGTTTTGTAACTGATTCAATAGTAAATGGGTTTGTTTTTTTAACCTACACAGCTAATGACATTGGCTTACTAGGTGGACATGTTATTTTACGTTTTTTTTCTTCTTAGTTTCAGTATTAAATTTATTTTATTTTCTTTTTTAATCAATTATTTATTATAGTTAAACTAGATTAGTTTTGTTGTAGATGTAGATATTTTTAGAGCTTTTTATTGGTATTTAAAATTCAATTAATTTTTTAATCAGTTTAATTAATTTTTTCAATTATTTTGGTAGTACTAAAAGCAGTTTAGGTTTTCATCTAGAAAAATGCTTTGGTTTCGTTTAGAAATAAGTTTTTTAAATTTTGCAAAAACAATTTAAAATAAAAATTAAGAATTTTTTTTTAATTTTTATTTATTTTATTTGTTTTTCTACTAAATTTTTAATAGTTTTTACTTTTGTTTTGTTTTTTAATAATAAATAGGAGGGACCCTGTGGCATATATTTGGAGTTAAACTCTTTGTTTGTTGTTGACTATAACACAACAGTTTTGGTTTGTAGTATTAATTTTTGAATAATAGTTTGTTGTTGTTCTTGTTGCTGTTGTTGTTGTTGTTGATATTAAATTTTATTTTATTTATCAGGAATTATTATATACTTTAAGATGTTTTGTATTTTGTAGGTGATGTTGGTTGGTTTTCAAAGTTCAAAATTTTTAATCCCTGAGGTGCAAAAAGTATGTTGTAGTACTTGATTCTTTTCTTTTGTTTGTTTTTGTTTATAAGTTGTTGCTGTTATATTATTTAACATTTTATTTTGTTAATATTGTATTTATTTTATATATAAAAAGCTTATTTCCTTTTTAACAAAATAATATTTTTTTTAATAGAATTTTGTTTTTATTTTTAGGCCAAAAATTGTGTGTTTTTTTGTTTATTTTATTTTTTGTTATTAAATTTCTATCAGGCTTTATGGGTGCATTTTATTCGCTTTTTTGTTATATATAATAATTGTCTTTCATATATAATATTATTATATAATCAATATCTAGTTTATATAAATACATTTTTTAATAGGTTTATATATAAGTAGTATATATGTTTTAATAAATGTTTCTTGTTTATAAATGTTTCGTAAAAAAGGGTGCTTATTTAGTGGCTTTTGGAAGAGGAGAAAAAACACTTCTTTTTATCTAAAAAATAAAAAATTGCGTTTATTTTTTATATTTCTAACAATAATTTCAAAATGGGATTTTATTTATGCAAATTGTTTTAAATGTATGTATGAAAAAGGAAATATTTATAGGTTACGGTATAGGAACTAATTTATACGTTGTTATTGCAGTGTCGGTGTCGGTTGCTGGATTTTTCTCATTTTGTAGCCATCACCCTACAACTTGTGCTTCATATATATTTAATTTATTGCCATATTAATTTAAAAGTACTTTACAAATTATAAGAATTATAAAATTATGTAATTTAATATAAAGTAAGTTTGTAGGGAAATAGAACAAGAGGTGTCATTGCAACACCCCTCCTAAAGCTTACATCATTTAAATTCTGATTGACTCTTATCAATGAATTCTTTCAAATTGAACTTAGTTAAGGTATGTTTTCCATTTACCTGTGTGTTTTCCTTTCTTATGTATATGTTGGGTCGGTTGCGTTTTTGTGGTTTTAAGCCACCAGCCAAACTGCCACACTGTCTTTTGCATATTATAATTTATGGCCTATGCTAAATACATATCATTTTTATTAATGAAAATTTGAACTCAAATATTGGCCAAAAAGTTCAAAAACAAGTGGTATTGTACAACTGAAACGAAACGACTTAAGACCATAGGCACAAGCAGAGCTGTATTAACAAGTACTTAATATTCGAATTTCAAAGAATCTGGTACCGGATTATCGTCTAAATTCAATCAAATTCTGTAAAAACCAAACAAGATGAACTTGGAAAAACTTGTGATTTATTAAGAAAAATAAATCAATTGCCGCCCAGGGCCCCTTTTTTCGCCACCTACAACCTGTTCACTACTGTTCTAATTTCAACACAATATCGTGCAAGAATATATTCTAGCTCCTGAGAGTTAAGGTGTTATGTACGTAGTTAGGTATACAATCCAAGAGGTTGCGATAGATATACCGTATATAGCCGATTATTATACCACAGTTATCTATTTCCCGGAGCCCTGGAACCTGGAAAAGCTTCTGATAAAGCCTCGACTAATTAGTGACATCTTTGGCAAAGTCGAAACAAAAATGCTTTCTCCTTCTCTGACCTGAGAGCATCCCTTATTGTTGCAATTAAAGAAATTATTCTACAGAATCAATTTGTTTAAGCTAATTGGTGTGATTAGCTTATCAGCAGTCAAAATATATTAAATTTTTTGTACATCCACAAAGTATACAATGTTTCAATGGGTTACAGTTTTTTAAAAATTATTTGTTTTGAGATGGCAATAGTGAACGGTTTACGCAGATACCTCAATGGACACTGAAAAGGCTCGATGGTTTATAATTAATTATATCCACAGTTTTAAGGATTTTCAATTAAAATAAAGAAGTATTGATGAACTTTAAAAAAACTGCTTTGCTTTATTTAATCAATACTTTTTTTATACTTTAAAAAGGTTTTTATTGGAGTACTTTTTGGAAATGGTACTTATTTTTTGTAATTTTATTCTTTTTAAGAAAGGTACTTTTTGGTTATTTTAATCAATTATTTATTGGCTTGCAATTTTTAGAAAATTCTTTAAGAAGGTACTATTTTTTTTTCGAAATTTTTAGAAATAGTACTTTTCAAAAAAGTACTTTTAAGAATATATGAATTTCTTTTCAGGTACTTTGAAAAGGCTATATTTACCAATATCGTTCTCGAAGAATTACCATAAGATTTTACCATATGCTACATATATAGGTACATTTGTTAGCTCCTCTTTTAAAATTGCTTATTAAGAAACTGTTATAGACTCTGAGAGGAAATGAACCTACAACCCCGCTTTTGCCACTTAGTACTCTATTAACAACTTTTAACTCTTTTTTTGGAAATTGCTTATTAAGAAAGTGTAATAATCTCTGATAGGAATCGAATTGTGAAGTTAGTACGCTATAATATTTAGAAAACAGTTGGTTATTACAAGTCCCTGCTGTTCTATAGTTCTTCTAAATAGATTCGAAGAGACTTTCTTTATTTGGATTTATTTTGTTGCACTAAAGTGTACCTATAAATATTTCCTATTTCGGTTAGAGGCAATTTTTTAGTTTCTTTTGAGTTTCTTTGAATAAAATAGTTCAGCGTGTTGGTTCTTATTAAATTTAAGTTACATTTAAATTAAAAAAGAAAAATAAATAAAAAATAAAATAATTTATTAGGATTTTTGGTTTAAAAATGGGGAATTTTTATTAAATTTTTTTTATTTTTATTTTATTTATATGTAGAGTTTTTATTTTTATTATGAAGAGTATAAAGGAGTTGGTTAGTTTTAAATGTTTTTTGAATATATTTTTTTATTTTTTTTTTGTATTTTTTTTGTTCGTTTTTTTTTAATGTAAATTATGAATAAATATATAAAGAGTTGTGGTGTTTTTGTTTAATAATGAATTCTCGAATTTACAATAGTAGGAGGTTTAGTTTAAGTAAAATGGCAAAATAATAGTATTAATAATAATTATCAATATAAAGTTTTATTATTTGGAATAAAATACTTTTCATTTTTGCTTTTTTCTTTTTGTTTTCTTATAAGATGATTTAACAATTTTGTTTATAATTTAATTATAATCATTTAGTTTTTACTTCTCTTTTATGATTTATACTTTATGCAATAACAACAAATTTTATTTTATATTAATTAATTTCATTCTTTTTTTGTTCTAAATTGGTACTAAAACATATCGCGTTTCATTTTTTTTAAATAATTTTTTTTTAATTTGTCAGTTTATTTTTAATTTTTTTGAAAAGGGATAGGAATTGGTTTTAAATAAATTTTCAGTTCATAAGAATCATTAGGATTTAAAAAAAATGTTTATTAATGAAAAAATGTTAAAAAAAAAGAAATGCTTATAAATTATAAATATTAAATAATTTCTGTTTTTATTTCTTATATATCTTTCAACAAATACAACTTTTGTTTATTTGCTATAAACATCGGTGCTATTTCTTTGTAAATTCTTAGATTAATTTTAGTATTAATTGAAAGTGCAAATAGCACAAAAAATCATAGCAAATAAACAAAAGTTTTTTTTTAAATAATTTTATTAATTTTTTTAAATTTTTATTTCTTATGTTTTTGTTTCAGACCTACAACAATTTCAGTTTTTTTTTTAATACAATATATATTTTATTTCTTTGTTAATTAATAACTACAATCTAAATATTAGCATTTGTTTGTTATTTATTTTTAATAATAATATATTTATGATTCATTATTATTTATCATTTTTAACAATATATTAAGTGGAGTTATCATTTTTTATTTTATCATTTATCATTTTGTTTAAAAGGTACATATTTTTGTTTATTTTTTTAAATATTTTATTTTTTATAATAAATTTCGTAAGTACATTACATTACTTGCAAAACAGTTTTAACTTTTTTTAAATATTGATGGGCTATTTGTTGTTCATTTATTATTATTATTAGTTTTAGTTGGTTTAGTTTTTTTAATTCTACTCATATGTAGATGCTATATCTATATCTGCTAGACACTGTGTATTGACGTTAGAGTCTGTCTAATATTTTTATACAGCCTCTGGTCTTATGATTGTAGTCTATGATGGTGTCAATTGGGGTTGTGGTATAAAATAATGTAATCCATTTGTGGCCATATCATATTCTGTTATATATGCTGGAATTTCTAATTGATCTTTTGATATTGCTGAATATAAATGCTCAACACCAGGCAATGAGTGAACTTTGGCTTTGATGGCCGGTGCCATAAATGTGGTAAACCACCAGGTCATCATCTACACACAAAAAAAAGGAAATTAAATTGTATTCTCAATAATATATTATTTAATAGAAATTTATATACTTACCTTAGTCCAGAATGTTGGATGTACAATATAAAAGGCTTTAAGATTTTTTTTGTATCTGGAAAAAAATAAAAAACAGAAAAAAATGTAACATTTTAACGCAAACATTATAACTAAGGGGTCCGCCAAATAACTTTTTTTTGAAAATGCTTTAAAAAAAACTACTGAATATTTTCTCAAATTTCTTTTTTTATTTGAAAGTACAATCCTTCCGGTTAATAATGGAAAATAATTTCATTCAAGTGGCTGCCTCGGCTGGCCATGCAGTAGCCTACACCAGAAGATGCAAAAAAATCATTTTTTCAGATGAAGCTCATTTTGATCTTGGCTGGTATCTAAACAAGCAAGATTGTCGAATTTGGGGCACAGAAAACCCGCACGCATACGATGAAAAGCCGACGCACCCAAAACGAGGCAATGTTATCGGGCCATGTTGAACGAATTTTTGTTCACAAAAATTGAAGCGGAGGACATTGGCAACATTTGGTTTCAACAGGACGGCGCTACGTGCCACACAGCCGAAGCTACACTCGATGTTTTGAGCCCTGTTTTTGAAGATCGCATTATCAGCCGCAAAGCTGATGTCGTTTGGCCACCTCGGAGCTGCGATTTGGCACCGTTGGACTATTATTTGTGGGGTGTCGTCAAAGATAAGTGTTACGCCGACAAGCCAGAGACAATTGACGCTTTAAAGGACAATATTCGTGAAGCCATTGGTGAAATACAGCTGCACACAATCGATAATGTGCTTAAAAATTGGACCGATCGTGTAGGCTACTGATAGCCAACCGAGGTAGCCATTTGAATGAAATTATTTTCCATTATTAACCGGAAGGATTGTACTTTCAAATAAAAAAAAAGAAATTTGAGAAAATATTCAGTAGTTTTTTTTAAAGCATTTCAAAAAAAAGTTATTTGGCAGACCCTTTAAGAAAGTGAAGCCACATATGCACGACCTAGCTTCTCGCGCCACTTGTGTTGTGTGTGTTAATTTTATACATGAGTGGTGGGACCTACAGTTTAAAGTCGACTCCGAACGGCGGACTTTTAAGAAGAAGTCACTGAAGAAATATTATTTCATATTTCGCGTTATTGGAGATGTCTGATCTGGAGTTTGGTTTGAGCAGGTCGAAAATCGATAATTGCTAATTAACGTACATATATCATATTCTACTATGTTCTTTGGTCGGGAAAGCTATTGCCTGCCATTTTTTCAGAGCACGAGTCTGACTATAATCGATCGCTTGAAATCAACAGATTTCGACTGAAAACATTAAGATTCTCTTGTACAAAACCGAATACATTAAGAAGTAGAAGGAACGGAACCGGTAGAAAGATTTAATATGATAAAGAGAAAGTGGGGTCAGGTCCAACGTACAATTGGTCTTTTGTTCATCTGCCTTCAATATGAGTGTTAATAATTTTTGTTCAACCGTCGAGTATACTTATAGTAGCTTGCATCTCCTTTGTCTCAGTGGTACACAGCTGGCGATCAAGTTCTTCACCGATTCTTTTTCACAGAATAATCTGAAGGTGCTATGCCCATCCTATACATACGGTAATTGCTGCCATAATGTCTTGTAAGTGTATACGAAAGTGTTCGCAAAGTTCGTGCGCTGAACGTCTGAAATGTTCCAAATGTTTTTGCCTATTTACTCCATTTCAGGATATCCCTGCTGAAGCCAAATATGAGACGGGTCCAGTAGATCTTCTCTCAGTCATCTTCTTGGCATATACATACATACATATATCAAACTCTTATATGCTCAGGATATCCCTGCTGAAGCCATATATGATGCGGGTCCGGCAAAACTCTTGACATTCTTGACAAAGAAATATAATTTTTGTGTCGCCAAGTCGTTAAGCACTTTGTGATTGTCCCCAGACATACATTTGTAACATATAAGAGTCTTAAGATCGTCTATTCGAGATTGTGTACTCAAAGTTATGGTTATTCGTGCTATGGCCTCCACTATTTCGATCCATCCATTTATGACTTTTGTGAGTCATTCACGGTTTTGCAGAAAAAAAGGTTTATTTGGTAGGATTTGTAGGTACTGAATTGTGTTTCTACCAGCTAAAGAAATCAATGGCGAAATTCTAGTATTGGGCAAGACCAGAAGAAACTTTTTCAGGATAATGCCAGTGCAAGGTAGTTACCCGTCAGAGGCTACGAAAGGCTAATTGGGAGGTTTTCAAACATCCATTCTTTTGGAAATAGAATTGTGGATTTCACTGAGAGGGCTATTTCTACAATAAAGTATAGGAATAATTCCTGCAGACGGTGTATACCATGCCAAAATTCAAGTTGGCAACATAGTTTTGATTGAAATTTGTTTATGCCTCCGCTTTACTTCTCTTTTGTTTAATGTTTGTGGTACGAATTGAATTATTTCTTAAAGATAGTTTCAGTATTAAATTTCTACTAAAATCACACATTAACTAGAGTTTACAACGACACTCTGTTACCAATTCTTACAATAACACCTTTTCGAATTTTAACTAATTTTATGTATAATTTTCGATGGAGTATACTTACTTGTAAGGCAATACACTGTAGACTTCACGTAACCAATGCAATGATGGATAATTATTGGCACTGGTTAAGGTATGGAAGTAAGCAATGACATAGTCTCCTTTAACGATGGGATCCAATAATTTAATTAAATATAATAAGGCCTGAATAAAAATTAAATAAAACAATCATTAATTAAAATGAATTAAAATTAAGTTTTTATTATAAAGCAGACATACTTTTTCCAAATCGACATTGTGGGCTGGAAACCATTTACCACAAAATACAATAACGGGTCTACCCAAACGATCAACACCGCTTTGATAGAGACAACCGATACCGGAAACTTCATTTAAATCTTCGATCTGAGCACGATGCAAAAGCCGTTCATATCTAAAATTAAACAGAGCAAAAGAGAGAGGGGGAGAGAGTTAGTGTAAGAGTGTGATAAATTTTTTAAACTTTTAATTTCAATTTAAATGTATTAAGTAAACTTAAAGCAAAAAAAAAAATTGTTTATTGGCTTAACAGCCATAAAATTTAATACATAAATGAGTAAATGAATAATACCAATAAGCGTAATAACAAATATCAAGTCTGTGAGTAAATATTGTATTTGTTTAACAATTATGGCGTGTTTCTAATATCAATGTGAGTTCATGTTATATTTATTCCCTTCTAATGTTTCTTTTTTTGCTTTATTTTCAAATCAATTTTATTTGAACATAATATGGTTTTTCTAAAATAAAGACGTTAAGGAAAATGTACTCATAAATAGGCCATCGACAGTGGAATGTTTATTATGCTTTATTGATTCAAATCAGGCAGACGATGCCAATACAGGCTTGATAGTTAATAAAATATTGTTCCGTGCTTGGTGTGATTAACAGGAGCTGACCCTATACTACACCACTTCACGGCAATTTATGAAGATACATGAAGGGCCAATCCTGAAAAGGATTAATTGTTAGTAAAATATGGTTGCGTGATTGGTGTGATTAACATGTAAGTCATCTACTAAAAGCTGCACCTTCAATATGGGCCTGTATTGTTTACAATTGAACCGTCAGAAAGAAAAGAAATCACAATTGTAGCCAGCTTTAGAAAATAGGTGAGAAGGATAGCGTGCTCACCAGAACAATGCCAGATCACAAACGTTGATTCAACTATGGAAACAGTCCCAGAAACTTTGCTGGGAGTTCTTTTGCAAACCAATTGTTATAGTTTTTGTTTAATGGGCATAGGGATGTCTCTAGATTTTTAAAAGGTTAGGTTGCACGGGTTATCCTGCAAATTTTAGAGAATTAATTCTGAAATCTCATGGTCTAAGGAGATGATTGGTTGATAATTTTCCATACTTTCCATTTTCAATATATTAATTTACCTATGAGCGGAATAACCTACTGTTCAGAGTCAACTCCGAAAAACAGATTTCAAACATTATTTCTTGGCAATCATTTGGCAAGTTGCCGTAGTCTAGCAGATAGTGTGTTGGCTTATTAGACGTCAGGCCACTGTTCAAACCCTAGGTCTGATATCTCCAACAAAACGAAATACATATAAAAAATATTTCTTCGGCAACTTCTTCTCAGCAGATTTCTGGCAAAAATTTGCAAGAAAAATTTCTCAATAATCCGTCGTTCGGAGACGGCTTTTAACTTTAGGTCCACATAGCATGAGTGGTGTGAGAAACTAGATCGTAATCCTGACTGAAGGGTTGTAATGAGCAATCATGTACGTATTTATTTACTTTTAGGACTTTTGAAGTCGCCGTAGTCTTGTAGGTAGTGTGATGGTTTATTAGACGTAAAGCCAGGGTTCGAGCCCCATGCCAGACATCAAGACAAAAATACAAAAATGATTTCTTCGGCGATTACCTCTCAGCAGATTTCTGGCAAAAACTCTGAGAGTAAATAAAATTGCCATGAAAAAAGTTTCTCAAAAACAAATCTGTCGTTCGGAGTAGACTTTAAACTTGTAGGTCCCACCACTCATGTACAAAATTAACACATACAACATAAGTGGTGTGAGAAACTAGGACGTTGTACAATGGGTCAATTCGACCTCCGGTTACTGTACTTGTCTTAATCGATAAGTACACGTCCTCTAACCTAACCTAACTTAGGGCTTTTGACAGAAGACTACTGAGAAGAGCTTCCGAATGAAATAGTTTTCTCATATTTTTTTTAAGATTTCAGAGTTGAGTCAACATACTACTCACTAGCCTATTAAGCCAAAAGATTTATTGTTTTTCTGCTTTATGGTTGCCTATAAATTAGATTTCTAGCATACTTTGGTTCTCTTGACATTTGCAATACAATGTTCTTGAATTAATAAAAAAAAAGATTCATTCTCACAAATTTAAAATGTGTTGCTAATTAGAGTTGAGTGCTATAAAATGTGCGATAAAGTAATTAAACTTTTGGACTTAAATTAAAAAAAATAAAATAAAATTTGCAATAAAGAAAGTAACATTTATTTGAGGCATTTTCAAATATTTTGTTTCAAAAAAAAATAATGAATATTTTATTTTAAACAATAAAAAAATCACGTTCTAAAGGCTGTTAAACTCAACTTTTATATGCAAAGCTGTCACAATAAATATTTGCAAACAGAGATTACCTCAATTAGTTCAAAATAACAATAACAACAATATATAATTTATATATTTTAATATTTTGCATTGAATTTAAATAAAAATTTCTTAAAAATATTCTAAATTTAAAAAAAAAATACTTATACGTTTGACAATTGTGGCAAAATGTTCCATATCCAGTCATAATTGTTGTAAGTTGATATTGAAGAAAACAACAATAACAACAACAGCAACAATAGTAACAAATAATTATTTTTGTAAAACACAACAGCAGCGTATTAAATCGCAGTAAATGTGCGCAGGTGAAATTCAATTTCATTTAAGCATCTGAGACCATATTTGAACGAATATTGAAAGTTACGAATCCAATTAACAATATTCAGCAAATAGGTAGTGGCAGTGGCAGTGGCAGCAGCAACAACAACAACAATTTATTATTTAAAAATTAGATACTGTTTGAGAAAAAAATACGCTTTAACAACAACAATAACATCCATGAAATAAATCTGATTTATTTAAACAATAAACCACCAACAGCTGTAAATTAAATCAGTTCAATATAACAATAACAACAGAACAACAACAATAGAAAAAATATTCATAAATTTTTTGTTTTTTTATTTATTTTATTTCATTCAAATGTTCCACAGATGAATCATCATCATCATCATCATCACCATAACTGAACACTACTGTAACACCGAACGCGTATTATGAAAAATGCGTAATCAAACGTTAGAAGAGATGCCAATTAAACACAAACTGACAAGTAACATTCGAAACTGCAAAATAGATACTGCAATGCGTATAATCAGCAAACGGAAATCAAATTATCATTATCCGCATTAAATGCAAATGCCGAAATCTTATCTTTTTGTCACTTAACGCTGTTATATAGGGTATCTTGTGTGCAAGAAAGATAACAATGATGCTGTTACTTACTGTATGTCTTAGAGTTTCATCAGCCACAACCATTTCATAAATTAAACACAACGAGTCACTGTGTTTATCTAAGATTTTTTGGTGTTTGGTATAGAATTTTATCTTTGTGCCTTCCCCTTGAAGGGCTATGCAGTTGTTTTTAAACTCCTCTATCACTGACAGTTTTATTTATAAAACACAGATAGTATTTTATTTACTTGGCCCATTAAATAAGCTCCTGATAATTACTAGAAATTTATGAAGGAAATAGTGTTGAAGTAATGGTAAAGAAAATGCTGAACACATGAAGGTTATAAAGTAGACAAAATATATGAGGTGTAGTAAAAAGAAATCCATTATTTTTAGGAATATTCCATATGCTATATCGACGCCTCCGTTCTATAACATTCTAAGTCGAAAAAGTGTGTTTTGAGTTTTGAGCTCTCAAAGTTTTCACGCCGCATACGACCATATGTGTATTCTAAGTAGATTTTTCCCTATAACTTCGGAACGGATCGGCGCATTTTAATTAAATTTTGACAGTATTTAAGTTGAAGAACGTAGAATTCAAAAATGCAAGAAGATTAAAAACGTTCTAAGTACACTTAGAACGTTATAGAATGGAGGCGTCGATATGTTTCTAAGAAACTATTGTCAAAAAACTAAGACAAACTATTTGAAATTTGCTTAATTACTCTGGCTAGGCATTCACTTAGAAAGTGAGTGAAATTTTACAATAAATGGAGCATAGCACACAACTTCACTCTCCTGATAGTTTAAATTTAAAAAAAGTCTGACTAGTTCTAAACAAAAATGAACCTGAAAACAGCTTAGGCGTTGTTAGATAAGATTGTGTAATAAAAGTGAACGCAGCAGTTATGCAGCTACATAGGCTGACTTCCAAAATGTTAGTTGCTTTGTGTTTGAACAAAGTATAGTGTTTCATAAAGCCGCTATACAAAATGTTTACGATGTATACTATTTCAAAACGTCGTCAATGTGTATTTTTAACGCATTCAAAAAGCAATCGGGCATCGGATTTATAGCTGATGCATTGTTTGGTAACTTTGCATATCTACATAATTTATATACCGTAGTAGAACTGCATACAAACTTTGTATTGATACATTTTGAAAGTCAGCCATAATGGTTTAGCAGAGAAACCTTTCTTTGATATACGAATGAGACGAAAATTGATGTTATTACAGGAGTCAGTATGTTAGCGTTCAAAATAAAATATTTAGAACCCTTAGGGGAATTTTGCTATTGGAAGTTTACGCCATGGAGAGTCATGCCCGTTTTTTCTTATCTAGAAGGAGCAGATAGCGGGATAATCTGTGACATTCAACTCACAATCCCAGCACTCAGTTCCTATGACGTGTACTCAGGGTTAGGACGGCATTTTGCCGAGCCTCAGGTGAAATATTTTTACAGGATAGCAATGGCTCGAATAGCATATTCTGTAATACATACATGCATAATTGGAATTAAAAACCCTTCAGTCAGGATTGCGACTTAGCTTTTCACACCATTTATATTGTCTGTGTTAATTTTATCCATCAAGGATCTGCAATTTTAAGTTGCCTCCGAAGGACAGATTTTTCAGCAACATCTCACTACAATTTTTTATTTACTTCAAGAGTTTTTGCCAGAAATCTGCTGAGGGAAAGTCTTCGAAGCAATATTTTTTCATATTTTATTTTGCTGGAGCTGGATGTTGTTTGAACAATGGTCTCACATCTAATAAGCTAACATGCTATCTATTAGAGTAGCTACTTATCGATTTTCAATAAGGAAAGCTTTGGCATAAAATTTCGTAAAAAAATTAAGACATAGCCATACCTGGCTTATTTAAATCACTTTTACGTTTATTCGAATGTCGATGAAATGATAATAATTTCTAATTACAGGGTAATATACCTCTTTTTACATATATGTATGTATTTATGCATATAAATTTGCATAGCAGTTTTAATCTGGAAAAATAAGCATTCTATCTCTTATTTTCTCTCCAGGAAGTGCACCTGTTTTGATTTTTTTTTTTAAACCAAGGGAACATTAATTAAATATATGTACTTACAAATCAAATTATGCGAATAGAGATTAGAAATATACCCTTAATTTACATTAGAATTACATTGTTTACGTTTAACTATCAATTTCAACGTTTTTTTTAAATGATCTGTTATAATTCAATTGCAATAAGCTGTAGAGAAATTTAAATATTAAATACGGAAAAGTACGAATTAAATTATTTAAAATTAAAACAATAACAAAAAACAATGAGAACAATCAAATTAAGTTGTAATTGGCATTTTCTAATTTGCAAATATTTGTTAATAAATATTTAATCACTGCTCAGGATGATTTAAACAAATGCACTGCTAATGTCAATCGAATAATTACCGTTACTAGTGAATAATCAACCACAAGGAAATTGTAAATAACCCAGTAAACAATTGTAAAAGAAAATTAAAATGATATTTAAAATTAATTTAAAAAAAAATCAAAATTGTTATTTATAACCCAGCAAACAATTTAAAGAGAAATTAAATTTTTTTTTTTAATTTTCTTTAATTAAAAATGTTTGCTAGTCTATTACACTATACAGTAAAGCTATTGGTTATTACAAGCAAGCAAGCAAAAAAAAACTAATCTAAGCTTCTTATTTTGATGAGAACATTGAAAGAAAATCAATAAATGTCTTCTTTCCCTCTCTATTACTATTCGTAAAAAATTGTTGTAATTCATTGGTAGACAATGTTGTACGAATTAATGTCAATTGTTGTGTCCTTAATTAAATTAACAACATGGTATTGCTTGTAATTTTAGTCATCAATGCAGTAATTTAAGTCCAGCTGGACAATGTTACTTTCTTATTGGTAAATAATTAGCTGTTACGTTACAGAATATACACTATTTAAACAATAACCTTGAAAAATATAAGACAATGCCATGAGAATTATAACGAAAATAAACAATTTTGAAATGTCTGGCATTTAATAATAATTTCGTTGTTTTGGTTCTTACAATCAAATCGATTTTCTTACAATACTCGTCTCAGTGACGTCAAGTTTAAATGGTAAGCAAAATAATAGTTTCTTGCTTCAAATATATTTATTAAGTAGCTTGGAAAGTAATGTTTGCATGTTTGTATGTAATAACGTCATAACTTTAGTCACAATACTTAGTAGTTACTCAAACCATTAAAAAATGTAAGGATATGAGTATATGAATTGCAAAATTATGTGCTTCGACAGACTGTAAGTTCCTACTTCAACAGAGACTCATTCGAAGGACCAACCTGTGCTTCTTGCAGAACTCAAAACATTGTACAAATTCATATTTGTCCTGGAAAGCAGAACATGCCATTTGTGCTAAACGCTTGTCAGCCAATGCAGTACAATGTTAAAGAAACTACGATACTCCAAACTCCTCTCTTCCTTTGAACTTCTGTTTTGATGTGACAGTAATCATATATATATTCAACCAATAATACCTAGCTGACTTCCAAAATGTATCAATACAAAGTTTGTATACAGTTCTACTACGGTATATAAATTTTGTACATATGCAAAGTAACCAAACAATGCATCGACTATAAATCCGATGCCTGCTTGCTTTTTGACTAAGTTCAAAATACACATTGACGACGTTTTGAAATAGTATACATTGTAAACATTTTGTACAGCGGCTTTATGAAACACTATACTTTGTTCAAACACAAAGCAACTAACATTTTGGAAGTCAGCCGCTCTGTACGATAACTGTCCATATGTGACTGTAATTTCCAGGCTATCTGGCAGTCGTTCTTGTTTACTCCTCTTCTATTCACAAAATTTATAGTATTACTTCAAAAATTGACTTTAGAGGAGAGCAAGAGAGACCCTAGCATTCTAAATCCATAGGACTCGTAAGATAGTGACAATTTTGGCAAACTCATATAACTTTACATTTCCCTGTATGCCTCCTTACACACAGGATGCGAATATTAAACTATCCAGTCATCTTATAAAGAGACGAGCGATTATTTATTTTTTAGGATTATTAGGTCTTAGGTCGGAGTGGTAGCTCTGATATCACAAAGCTCACTTGAGCACGCATAGCGGCCCGTTGTGATGCCACGGGAGAACGCAGTCCCTGTACTGACCAAGTTCCACCAAAATCAGGGAAGAGGAAAAAGGTGGTCAGCGCAAGGGCTGCACTAGGATTATTGCTCCTATAGTTTTTTTTTAGCTAAATTATAACCTAAACAGAGGGGATGGCCCCTGCTGATGCAATGCTTTGTGTTGAAGTTTGAAAAATATATTATAGGAGAGAGAAAGAATTTTGAATCTGTTTATACTGCAAACTTCAGTAAAAGAGAGAAGAGAATAAAGAAAGAATGTTTTCGGTAAGGCATCATGTGGTTCTCTGGTGAATCAATTACGTGATTTATTTTGATTTTATTTAACCAAGTTTTCCTAGTAAACCAGCTAATTGGTCTACTGTTACTGGACCTAGAATGTTGGAAGTCTCTGAAGAAATGTATTGTGAGGTTATGTTAGGTGTAGTAATTAAGGCATTGAGCCCTATTTTTTCAAGAGGTAATGGAGTCCGATCTTAATGTTACCCTCTGTTGGAGGTCAGGATCTTGTCGATAAGGAATCGATAGGAAAGTGACAGCTTTTATAAGAATGCATATAAATAACATTTGCAAACGCTATAAGAGAGAGAGAGAAAGAAAGAGGAATTTGAAAAAGAAAACTTATCACCAGTAGCTTACAATCAATTCAAATCATTTGATTGGCTTGTGTTCTATGATCGAATACAGCTCTATTGTATTATAATGTTTGAAGTGATGAATGATGATCTCAGCACAGATTAAGACTGTAAATTTTTACTTAAATTTGTTACAATTGAGACTGTTTCTTTTAAATTCTGTTAATTTTGTTGGCTTTGCTATTGAAACGCATATTCTATATTCAGTCCCACTGTATGTATGAAAATCAGTCTTCCTGCAGAAGACTGCTGTCTTTTAAAAAGTAAAAAGATTCAAATCTTCAAAAATATTTCTTTTCTAGAAACTATTTTCTTAGCTCCCACACAATATACAGTATGAATGTGGATCGTCCTGTAAATATTGATCTAACGGTTTATTTGTTTTTTAAAACAGGCTTGCCATAGTGATATATTTAAGTGATATAAACACAAATATAAATAAATATTGAAATGTCGGCAGCTCTCATAATTATTGTAAAAATGTAGACAAAAAATTAATTAAAATTTTAAAGTTCGTGACATAAAATTATTATTTATCAGCACACAATAAAAAAAATTAATAACAATTAAACAAAAGCCTTTATTAAATATAAAAAAACAATAATAAAATTGAAAAAATGTCATTTCAATGTGTTAGATTCAGAGCAAAGCTTTTAAATATAAAATTAATAACTAATAAAAAACGTATTTAAAATAAAAATATACTTATACACCCAAATTAAAAAAAAAAAAACAATGAAAACTAAAAACTACGTAATAAACACTGAACTACAATAAATTAAAGGAAAACAAAGGAAAAGGAACCGACAAAATGACCCCATTAACTGGCAGGCAGGCTGGCGAGTCAATAACGATGACAATTTAAAAATTTTGTTAATATTGCCAATGACGTCAGGATTTCTTTTTTTTTTTAATAAAAAAATCCCTTTCTTAACAAATATTGTAAATTTTAAATGTAGAGAAACATGATATTCCAGAGGAAGATTGTATTGGCAAAGGCAAAGTAAAACACGTGTGAAAAGCGAAAAAAATCAATATTAGGTTGGTTTGCCGTTTGTACGGAAGTTTGCTTAAAAGAAAATGCCCTCATCATCTCACTCATTACAATGTTTATACAGACCTTTCTTCGGGTGTTTCCATTGGCTCATCAGGCGTAATGTCGCCAATATCTCTGGTTGTTTCTTGCATGGGACTGGTGCCCAAATCTATGGAAGTCATACCCTCAACCATTGTCATAATCTTAAGGAAGTACGTTTGTAAGCTAAAAGGCTTTGTTTTTTATTTTAACACCCGGCGCTAATCTAACGGTGGTTATACTCTACAAACTTTTTTCTTTGAGTGTAGTTTTTCGTTTTAGTGCTAGGGGTGGGAGTATTTAATAAATATTGAATCACTTTTCAATCAATTTTGTTTTGTTTCTTTTGCTTTCGTTTTCGATTCTCTCACTTTTTCTATTATTTTCTTTGATTTTCTTTCTTTTTATAGGAATCTCAAGTATTCCTTTTTATTTTCACTAATTACGTCAATTTTTCTTATTTTTATTTTCATTTAATATTTATTTTCTTGAGGTTTTTCGGCTTTTCTTTTCTTTTACATACAAAATAAAATCCATTAAAAATTATTTTTTTAGCGCATTTTCAGTTTTTCTATAATTTTGTTTTTGTTGTTTTATTACAAAAATCTATACTAAAAAAACAAATACAAAAAATATTTTACACAAATTCTCCAATTCGCACTTTAATTTCAAAATTCCTTTACTTGCTATTCTTTTTTGTTTTCAATTAAATTTAAAAATATTTTTTTTTACAAAAAATCGACCGTTTTCAAACGTAGCGTTTTATCGACTAAATTCAGTTGAGCATCTATTCGTGTCAAGACAGTTTTGAAATGCGTTGTTGTTATTTTCGCTCACGAGCACGTAGCAGTATTTTTAAACAGTGTTGCCAACTGTTTGTTTGTTTAAGAAAAACGTTTATTATTATTATTTTTTTTTTTTGATGACTAAACTGTCAAAAAAATATTGTTTACAAACATAACAAAAATACAGAAGTCAAGATGAGATAAAAACACTACAGGAAGTTATGAGATGTGACAAGCATAATTTTTATCATTTTGTTTTTAAGGTTTTTTAAAAAAAGTTTAAGGTTTTTAAAAATCCAAAACAAAAGAAGTGAATCATGGCAATTAACAAATATGACAAGTAAATTTAAATTTGATTAAAAATAAAAGATTAAAGAATGACAAGCTTTCTTCTTTCTCTGATGTATGTACTTAGGAGAAGACGTCAGTCCCGTCTCTGTTGTATGAGAAGTAAATTTGACTTTTTCAAATTTCTTCTCGCTATGAATGACATTTTGTTTGATCATAATCACATTTGCAACTTGCTCTCCTATCATGTTGGCGCATTATTTCCTCTGGGCACTCCGCAAGCTTATCTGAGAATTCTCCAGACTCTGCTTGAAATTGATTATACCTCATCTGAAGCCAGATTTGATAATTAATTTCACACAAGAATTCAAAGTAGGCCCGCTCTGAGGACTCTATGGAAGCGGTTACTGGCAAGCTGGTAATTTTCTCCAGAGGACTTACTCTTAAGATATCTTTATGTCTCTGTAACTACTGTAGAATGTTTGAGGACGAAGCTACAATCATGAAGCCTATATAGGTGGTAAGGTCAGCTAAGGTGTTTTCTCCAAAGGACTTAATCTTGGGATATATTTTCGCCTCTCTAATTACTGAAGAATGTTTTAGGACGACCCTTCAATCAAGAATCAATCTGCGGAACTGATACAGAGTAGTCGATCTTCAACTACTAGCATTTCTATTCTGTGTGGTAGCTATTCGGTAATTCTGTATATAAACTGTAGCAGTATCAACGTACATATTATTGTAGGAAGTTGATCTGACGCTTTTCTTTAAGAAACATAATGAAACTGGCTGTCACATAGTTTCTCCGCCATCCTTTTATAGATTTCTTTGGTTTTTTCCGGGTTTATTAAATCTGTTCCTAGTTACTAGAATGATAGGGTTGCCATCTGTCTTTGACCGCTGTGCATAAAAATTGCCTATAGTGTGAGAAAACTTTTGTTGATTGAATTGTACTTTTTCTCGAGAGGTAGCGCTGCTTGACCACGTTAAGTCAATTTCTATAATGGGTACAGGGTCAAGAGTCAGAGGGCTTTTTGGATGGATTATTCGGAAGTCAGATTTGGTCTTTTGGACTAAACTGTTTAGGATATTTCGCTAAAACAAACGAAAGGTTGGACACCCTAAGTATAAAAAGAAATTGTTCATAAAATGAAGCCTGGCTGTCACATAATTTCTCCGCCATCATTTATAGTTTTCTTTGGTTTTTTCCGGATTTATTCAATCTGTTCCTAGTTACTAGAATGATAGGGTTCCAATCTGTCTTTGCCCGCTGTGTATAAGTAGTGGGTATATGTGAGGAAGCTTTTGTTGATTGAATTATACTTAAATGAAGGCTTACTAAACGCGATAAATTTCCAAGCAAAAGTATAATTGAACTTGATTGGGGCTTATATTTTTGTGCACAACTTTGTTATTAATAAAGACGCAGGGCAAATACCCCAAATTTAAATTTAAATTAAAAATTTAGCGCACAAATGTGCTAAAAACTGCTTTCTTTCAGCTCCACACTAGATTTTGGCGCTTTTTGCCATCCCAAGTGTAGCAGGTTCCATTTATTTACTCTCAATAATACGAGTATTTTATTGAATATTTTACTATGCTCATGATGGGGAGACGTTATAGTGGGGTTTGTTATTGTTTTTTTTTTGTTACTATTTACTCAGTATCTCCTGTTCAAAGAGAAAGAGCGTGGCTATGAAAATATGTTTTCTAGCGCAGTCTCACTCTCTCTGTGGTCGATAGCTTCTTCTCTTTAATATTGTTTTCATTATTGTTTTTATTATTATTTGTATTATTATTGTTGTTGTTGTTGTAATTTGTTTAGCTGTTTACAAGATACATTTTAAGTTTCCATGCTGCACTCATTTCCTTCTTTTGTCTGTATTTTTGATAATTTTTTTGTTGTCGTTGTTATTTTTGTATTTCAATTTCCAAAAATACTGCTTAATGCTCATGTTATTATTCATCACAAGGAAATACGTCAATAGCCTCTTATTTTCAAATTTAATTTGCGTTTCAATAATTTCAATCGATGTTATAAAAAGTCATTGATTTACGAGAATTTCCAGCGTTGTAGGCGCCAATTTAAAAGTGTTTCTAGGTACATATATAAACATTAAGTGCGTGGAAATTTATCTTTAAATCTACGATAATCCTTCTGTAGGTGGCATTTGAGGTTAGGTTTATTTAGCAGCCTTTTTTGTTTGATCCATTAATCATGGAGCGGAAGAGATACTGAGCATTGGATCTCGTTTTAACACTATTTATTTCTTTACTGACAGCTGATGTCAATCAGATCTCCTTTGAACGCAACTTTCGAATCAAAACTGGTGGGTTTGTGACAGTCTTATATGAATTTCTGGCCGCAGGTACATTCTGGCTAATTGTGTAGACGATAAACTTACGGAAGCGAGTATATTCTTAATGAGCAGCTTTTAGCTCTGTTAAACTACCCATCTGATACATCCTGGGTTGAGGAGTAACCTTGCTTCATTGCCAAACTCACCGAACCCAAATCGTATAGGAAAAAAGGCAATCAATTACTTAAACTAGACTGCAGTGACATCTCTGCCATCGTATCTATTTTCAATAATCATTGCGTAATGGATGGTCATGCAAACAGATTTCCCTTACTCGCTAATGGCTTTTGCAAACGTTGTAGAGAAGAGAGTATTGTCCACATTATTTGTCGAACCCCTCCCGGGAACAATGTAGTCTTCTCTCATTTCGCTTAGTCCTTTGCGATAACTTTTTCTAAGCAATTGTTATTTGGCAACAAATCGATTTCTGCATGCACTATACGCGCAAATAGTTTTTAGGTTGATTTTAAGGGAGTCAGTCAAGCTTTAATGCAGAGACAGGCTTTAATACGAAGACAGGCTTTAATGTCGAGACCGGTTAATCAAGATTTATGTGGTATACCAACGAGCTGTCATTTCAACAAAACTGCCACTCCTTCTCAACCCAAATTTTTATCATGAATATGCTGCAATGATTCAGCACATGTGGTAGTCAACGACTATGGGTTTTACGTGTGTACATGTCCGCGTGGAGCTAATCCCACGGTGCTCTTCGCACAGGGTGAAATAGAATGCGTCTACAAACGCCCCCAAATGTAGCAGACTGCTACACTTGAGTACCAATTCGAAGCCATGTATTTGAACATGATTTCCCCCTTGGTTAGGAGCGGAGCCTATCTAAAACTAAAACCTATCTAAAATCTTTGGGTCACGGCACCCGGTTGAAAATGCAACTCCACGCCGAGCCTACTGACTAGACTCTTCCCGTTATTTGGGTCTAAGCCACAGCCACCACGATGGTCCCAAAAGTGACCACACCAACAGCCAGGCTGGATCCGAGGTTCCAGGGGCTCCTGCTTCCCGTGGTACCAGAATTAAGTCTCCGGTTAGACCTCGTAATCAGATCGATTACTACCACTTGAACTCCAAACAGTTCGGGACTGGTGGCATGTGGTAGCCAAGTCAGACTTAGTTGTATGAGAAAGAGATAGTAAACTCTTTACTGTGAGCTGTGTCCCTAAACTCAGATTTAAGAAGGACAATGCCAGGCCACGCAAATCAATTGTGACTCGTTTGAAGATAAGCATTTTGAATTGGTGTTTTGACTAAAGTGAATACAGAACAGGATTTCATACAAGATAATGCAATTCAGAAGCATGTGATTTAAGTTTTTTTTTATTTTTTAATAAAATGACTTCCTTGTATAATTTAAATTAAATAATCATATTAAAAACAAATAAGATTTTTATAGTCGTACACAACTAATTACGAGTAGCGGCTGGAAGATTATAACAGACTTTGTACGTGTAAACGACAAACAAAAATCCCCATGACTTTCAGCATCTGTCAGTAAAATTTATGTGAATTTAGTTTATTTTTGCAATGTAATTATATTACAGTTATACGGGTTATTTTAAAACAAAGTAGCCAGTAAGTGAGATAATGGCTGCAGAACTGAACGACTGAACAAATCAGAGACGTCAACTGATAAGAAAGAATTTTTTTTAAAAACAACACAAAATTTTTAGAGAATTTTTTTTATAAAAAAAAGAAAACAAGAAGATAAAATAGAAGCGAAAAAAATATTTTAAATGATGCTGTGCGAACTAACACAAGACACTTCACTCCAATCGCAAACGTTTATATCACAGAGAGAAAGAAATATTTTTTATCAGGATGCTGTCTGTTGTTGTTGATGTTTTCGTTAAAATTTCAAGATTTCCAAATAAAATATTTGAAAAACTGACAAAAATGTGTTTATTTAAGAAATTTACTTTTCATTTGTATTATTTTTAATTGAAATTTTATTACTTAAGGCGTAATTAGCACGGCAAGAAAGAGAAAAAAGGCGAAAAGGAATATTTTTGGAGCCACAAAAAGCAAGATTTGTTTACAAATCGTTGGTCTGACGTTTATGAATCATTCAGAAAACACTTGAAACATTTAAACTAGCAGAACTATTTTTCTTTAATCCAATATTTATAAGAAATTTTCAAGGTTTCCATTTAATATGTATGTCTGCGGCCAAAAAATTCAAAATCAATTGTATTTCTTGTTCTTTATTTAATTATAAATAGTTCAGGGAAATCATCTTTGAAACTTTGTAATCCAATTTCATTTAAACTTGACATATTATATTACCCAAGTCAGTGATTAAAAATTTATAAGAAAATCGTGTGTGAAATGCTACAAAAAATTGTGTTTTTAAACACTCAATTATAAGTTTTTTTTTTTAAATTTATTTGAACACAATTATTTGCGTATGACCATCAAATATGAGTTCATATTGGCCATTAATATGCAATGCAAAAGTATCAACCGAAAAAAATGTTTTTTTTTGTTTGTTCACATAAGAGAGTGACTCTTTGGCGTCGACCAAAAGAATAGTGTTGTCAAGTAAATGAAAATAAAAACGCTTAAAAAAGGCAACCAATTATTTACTTGTTTTTTTAAGCCGCGATTTTTCTATCACTAGACTGTGTTTGCCGAACGACAGATTTTTGAGAAACTATTTCATGGTAATTTTATTTACTCTCAGAGTTTTTGCAAGCAATCTGCGGAGAAAGTCGCCGAAGAAATACTTTTTGTATTTTGTTTTGATGTCTGGCCTGGGGCTCGAATCCTTGCTTTACGTATAATATGCCAACGCACTACCTACTAGACTACGGCGACTTCTGGGTGTGCGGTCTCATAGTAAAATATTAGGATACTTGTGGATATACTCCAAATGGAAGTCTATGTCTTCAAGAGCTACGCTTAATTCAACTTTGGTAGGAAGTACAACGGATGAGACCTAGCAGTACTACTTTGATAATCAGGACACCATCCATCTCTCTGCTGGATTCCAAATCATGTGAGAATTAATGGTAATTCCTAGGCAAGTAAACTTGAAATAAAATCACCTTTCTCGCTGCTGATAGGGCTAAAACTTTTCTGGGAACTGAGAAGAGAAGTTTGTTATGATATACTCGACCAAAGGGAAGACGGAAAGGTGTGCAGACTCTTTTCTATCCAAATAAATTTAAGACAATCTAAACTTTTAGAAGAGTTTTGAATCTATGCACCAGATTATCCTGAAGTAAAGTGAACACAGTAACCCACTTTCTCAGCGAGAACTACAGACTCAAAAGATACTTGTTCAGAATAGGAATCGTTTTAAACCTAATATGTGATTCTGTAGTTAGGAGAATTCTACACCAGATACCAAATGTTTGGAACTCATTGAAGGGAATTATCTTTGCTAACACCGGACTCATTCGTCAGGACAACACGATTCTATAGGGAATCCCTATACAGATCGAGGACAGAAGATCGTATGGCCCCAGTACTCTAGAACCCCAACGCAAAAATAATAAGAGTGGTTACAGTACTTATGCCAACTTAATCCTGGGAAACTGGACCTAAATATTTCTCTCCGTCTGCCGGACGGAGTGTGTTTCAGGCGGAGGTGATAGCAATTTACCGGGCCGCTCAATGGCTTTCACTCGCTTCTCGATCTTTTCTGATAGTCAGGCCGCGATAGGATCTCTATCGGGTTTCGTGATTAACTCTAGGATCATTAGGGAATGTTGCCGCTGTCTTGACCATTGCGCGGAGGTTCTTTCGGGACACCAACCTATCCTGGGTCAATGAGGAGACCTGCTCCACCGCTAGACTCACCTGGCGCAAGAGGGATAGAAGGCGTACCAACCGATTACTTGGTCGTGATGTCATCTCGACTACAGTGGCCGTGCTTACAGGTCATTGCGTCATGGGTAGAGACGCGGAAAGAATGAGGCTCTCTTTCAACGACTTCTGCCGTGGATGCAAGTCCACTGAGGAAGAGGAGACTATTGTTTACTTTCTTTGCTAGTGCCCGTCTCTTGCTAGGTGTAGATTTTAGGTTAACGGAGCTATCATCTATTGACATCAAGGATAAAGCTTCATTCATCAAACTTTCTGGCTGGTTTTCCAGTGCGGGGTAGTCGTGCTTTTGTTGTGCAGCCCTTGCCCTTCTTCCTTTTCCCTGATTTTGGTGGAACTTGGTCAGTACAGGGACTGCGTTCACCCGTGGCATCACATCGGGCCGCTATGCGTGCTCAAGTGAGCTTTGTGATAACAGAGCTACCACTCCGACCTAACCTAACCTAACTTATGCCAACTCTATCAGTATTTATCATATCAAGAATTTTTGAAGATTAGCCACACTGTCTGTATGAAATATTTTACGCATATTTGCTGGTCATACGTTTTTTTATTTTTAATCATTCTGAAGGTTGACTGAACATATATTTTTTTTGTTGTAATTTGTAATGATTTGTAATGAGGTGTGAGGAAAATATGTTAAACTATTATATACAGTGATTCCCAAATAGTTTGTTAACATTTAGTACTTATGTGTGTTCATGACAATTTTTTTTTATTTAATAGGCAACACCCACAGTAGCAATAAATAAAGATTTTAAATCTTTACATTTACGTTTCGGATACTTTTTGTTTACAATAATTTTGTCCTTGATAAAGGCAAGCTTAGAATATTGGGCATAAATTCGTTATTATCGCTGCTATTATAAGCCAAATTTTGAACTTCTTTTTAAGAAAATTTGAAATCCTGTAGCAAAAAATAATTCAATAAAGTTGCAAAGAACGCTTGTTTTGAATAATCAAATCAAAGGTTAAAGGTTAATAGAAAATTGTAGAGAAAGTTAAGGTAGTAAGAAGTCGAATAAAAATAAATACTATTTAATTAAACATGGTCTAAGGGAAATAAAAATAGTACCCCACATTAAATTTAAAGGCGTGTTTGCTGGCAGTGAAAAACTATTGTTTAACATTTTAACAAACATAAGTTTTCAAGTACAATAAAACTTTTGCTTTATTTATACATACAAAAATAGATTTCAAATACTCTATCCATTCTAAAGGGCCTGGTGTCTGCATGCAAAATACCTTGCTTTCCTCAGAATACATTATTTAATAGCGGCTGGTACAAGTGTCTGTCCTTCTAACAATTGAAATTGAAGGAGTTCGTGTCCTTTAAGCCATTCATACGTAATACATTTTTGAATTGTATTTCCTTCCATTGGCTTGATGCCTACTTTACTCGTGTTGCAATTGTTAAATGGCATATCGTTTAATGACGTCAGTGTTATACCTGCCTGCCTGCTTGCTTTCGTCATGAAAGTCATGACCTCAATAGTTTAAAGTGTTGTCGTGATATGCATGGAAAAGTTTCATTTTCGAAAGTAAATTAACTACAGGATAAAAAAACATTGCTTCAAGACAATTGAAATTGACACGGTAACTACACACACACATATACATATGTACGTATACTGTCAGGCAAGAAAGGACATTGAAAGGAAGTGCAAAATGTCACAAGGTTGATAGTCGTTGTTGCACAAACATTTCCCACTAAAAATAGCCCAAATTGATATTGGAAACGTTAATCAAATTATAAGTGATAGTGACGATGATGGAAAATGTGGATGAAAGCGTTTTTTGCATGACAAGGACATTTAATTTAAGTCTTCCTTAAAGGACGCCTTTAACTTTTGAATTCGTTTAAATTGGAAATGAGAACCAAAGCGTGTTATTTTCTTATGGTTCATGATGAATATTGTTCGTTAAGCATCAAATAATAGTTTGATTTTACATCTGTTGCTAAATGGGTATTAATTGTTAACATTGTTGAGATCAATTTTCATCATTCAAATAATTCAGTAGCTCCCTGATGCTCCAGAATAAGAAGGGGTTAGTAAGACACTGTTACCTCTTAGGTAACGAGTAGGATGAGTATCTAATCCAATAACAAACAATGTTTTTCCACAGGGCTCTACATCTAGATAATAACAGATGGCAACCCTATCATTCTAGAACATGTTATAGCATAGTCAACTGAAAAAAACTTGATTAATGAAACTGAAACAAGGCAAGGAAAATAAAGAAAAAACAACGATCCTGTGATTTTTAAAGGAATAATAATAAAATAATCCAATGGAATCTACAACTTGCATATATGAGCCAGTGTTTCGAAGTCTTCTGGTCATTTACAAGGTTAATATCCATTCTTTTAACAGGGAAAAGTAGGCCACTTCGAAAAGTGCTCTCCTGAAATCCATCTTTAAAAGAAATTCGCAGAATACTTCCTCTAACTGGTAATAAATTTTCCTAAAATTTATTAAAACTTATTTTATTTAAATGATTTTCTTTTGTTTTTTAAATGTCCATTATATCACAATTGAAAGGCAATCATTACCATATGTCTGCAACAATTTAACGTGAAAATAACATGAAATTAATGACCAAAACACGCAAATTTTATGGTTAAAAAATTCGGCGATTACGTATGAGTGTGAATTTTTAAAACCTCAAGACTCTTTTTCTCTGTTTTTTTTTTGATCAAACTAACGATCTTCATTTAAATTTAGAGAGGGAAAAATAAAAATATGATGAGAATATAAATTAAAAACAGAAAAAATCAAAAAAGAAAAAAACAAAAAATATTCGTCATCTAACGTGCAACGATCCATAAAAAATTGTTTTTAATATTCAGTGAATTCGATTGTTATCGAAAGTATTTGTTTTTTTTTTTCTGTTCACAAAATATCATTCGTTTTGTGTTTTTTTTGTACAATTAAATTTTATTTGTTATAAACAAAACCCCCCAGCTGGTAGAAGTATTAAAAAAAAATAATTTAAAAAAAAATGTTCCTTTTTCTCACATGTTTTTCAAAAAATCATAAGATATTCTGGAAATGTGGCCAATGATGCGTTTTTTAATACTTTTTGAGATTGTCTTTTCACAAGAGTTAGATTATGTAGTAAAGTAGAAGGCGATCTCTTTTAATATTATGCTTGCCTGGATGAATATACACGCGGCTAATGAGGTAGGCCAAGTTCCTTATAGACTAGCTTAAGAAGTTCCTTCTAAGCCTGAAGAAGAGGGATCTTGAGGCTGCGGAACATGTGGGCACGCCGGAATAGATGAAACTGGCACACGTGCCAAGCGGAATTCGAGGCAGGGACCTGGACGAAAGGAATAGTGGAGACACTTAGATGTCTCTTCAACTTTCGACACGCAGTCCGGACGGGGATATAAACACGCAGGGGCCAAAGGGCCAAAGGGACTCCACTCCGCAGTAATACCACCGTAGTTCCGGAGTGGGCACAAGTCCACGAGATGAGGGGGGATTTAGTGGGTGAGAGCCCCACACACGGGGGATGTGACGACTTCCTCTGTGGTGCGGTTAGGTACATTTACCCCTCCTCGGCGTGAAAAAAGAAGGTCCTTAGTTGGTACTTATGGTTATTAATCACATGATTGGCGTTCTTTCCTATTTACATGAAAGTTTTGTTAGAAAATCAACCAGTTGGAGTAACTGCTTATGCGCTCAAATTATATCTTCCTCTTCGCTTTTATCGTAGAACCTGAGATGATGTGGCAGAGAATGTCACTATCACCCACTTCCTCTCACTGTCCAGTGGTACACATACATACATACATAATTGGTCATTACAACCCTTCAGTCAGGATTACGACCTAGTTTCTCACACCACTTATGTTGTGTGTGTTAAGTTTTATACTTGAGTGGCGGGACCTACAGTCTAAAGTCGACTTCGAACGACAGATTTTTGAGAAACTTTTCATGAGAATTTTATTTCAGTCTCAGAGTTTTTGCCAGAAATTTGCTGAGAGGCAGTCGCCGAAGAAATACTTTTTGTATTTTGTTTTGATGTCTGGCCTTGAGCTCGAACCCTGGCTTTTACGTCTAATAAGCCAACACACTACCTACTAGACTACGGTGAGCACTTAAGACAGGCATAATAACTTCTGTTCAGTCGTGCTAAGTAATAAAGAAAGGTTCGGGCATCTGAAACCTCCGGATAACTTGGATGACTTGGTGTCTGTAGACGTTAACTTTAAAGTGTTTATGAGTCGATTCTAAGATAATTAGAATGATATTGTCTCTGATGTATTTCACTAATTTCATTTTGTTACTGCCTAATGCTGTTGGTGTCAGTAGCCCAGTTGATCCTTGACCTCTAATGGTTTAAGTATGACTAGTTTATTTTCGATGATGATTCCAGAGGACGTTGTAGTTCAAGCTTGACTAATCGATGCTTTTCAATGGTTTAAACATCCTTGTTTCCAATAACTCTCTTTGATTTTTTAACGGTCTTAAAACAGGTTTAGTATGCTTATGCTTAAATTATTATTGCAAATTTAGATTGAAATCCAATGGGTGTTTGGTCCAACGTTTTCCCGAGGTAATGAAGGCAATTTCCGACTGTTCGCAAATAAATATAAGTTGAGGACACTCTTTCTTCAGAGTGTATGGATCTGAATCTTATAACCATGTTCGCACCCTGTCATTGAGTAACAATTTTTCTTTCTGCTGAGTTACGAAACAGGATATGAACACCAATCGCTGTATTGGCTAGAGTACATAAAGCAGACAAAACTGCTCTTAGCTATATTAGGAGCAAGGATAACATAGCATAATGATAGCAGGGCACTTTTCAACTTTAATTACATACCTGACGTAAAACCCCGGCTGTACAGAGAGGAGAAATGCATTGTTAAAATGTTTGCACCCATTCGTTGACAAGACATCAAGGGGATTGTAGCCTACATACGAAGGACTAAATGCATTCTTCTAGAAAACATAGCCAATAGTGTATCCTGTCTGGGACAACACTTAATTTTCTGTAATTGTGAACTCTATGGACTTTCTTATGAGTGATTGTTACTAATTGAGGTATGTGAGTAACCGGGTCAGGCCAGTGCTTTAGCTATTAGTAAAGCCCCTTCAGCTCTAATAATAATACAAATGTAGCTGAGAGAAATCACTAAAAAATTCAATAAAAAAATCGGATTGAAAATGATTTTTCAAAACTTAGGGCCATTATTACAACTTGCCGTTAATTAAAGGGAGGATTTTAACGGGCAAATAAATTGTTTTTCCTTATTATAAGTGGATAATATGGTAGAAGTGCACGTTAAGCTAAATGGAGGATCATCCTTACCATATTATATATTATTTTCAACAAAATAAGGATATACAACAAAAAACCAAGTCGTTGCCACTGCGTTTAAAAATAACTTATATAATTGAGAAATGTAATCGACATTGCTCCGGCACTGCCATATTTTTGAAAAAGTTAACTTTATTTTATCATTAGGTTGTAATAACAGAAAGAAGTTAAAGGTGACTTTAAAGTTCACTTTAGCTAAAGTTACCTTTAAGTAAACCTAACTTTAACGGCAAGTTGTAATAATGGCCCTTAAAGTGAGAGACAGTCTAATGCAAGCTAACGACATTTAAAGAAAGCTTAAGAAGAAGCAGCTAATAATAGTGAATAAATTCGGATAAAGCTTTGTTATTATTCTTACTAAATTATGTTTTAAATATCTATTTAAATATATGTTTTATCATATCACGTGTTTTGACAGACGTGTACAGATTACTTCAAATAAATCATACATTAAACAAAACTATTCAGTTGTCTACTTTTTTTTTGCTTTTTCGTAAACAAATAAATTAAAATTTTTAAATTTTCCTTCATTTCGCAACTGTACAAAGCTATGATTTCTTTGTTTTGAAATTGAAAACTTAATTACTGTGTTGGATGGATGGATGGTGCCACTGCCATGAAGCACACAAAATGTAATTGATACGCGTCAGGAAATCATAAGGCGTAAATAGTTGCTTAAAACTTACAAAAACAAAAACACCATAAAACTTACAAAAGTGACAACAACAAATTTGTTAAACAAATTAAAAAAAATGACGTTGCAACGCGCTTATTTAATTAGTTGACAGACAACACAAACTGACTTAATTAAATACGTTAATGTAAACAATTACACTCAACTTATTATACTTATTATTACATATGTTACATAATAAGTATTATATTATATTTTATTATTAAAAAAAACAATTAAAGAGGAAGGATAGATGCTTGTATAACTTACCTTTCTTGATGTTCAATGCCTTCAATGCCATCGGCTACCACACTTTCAAAGACACCATTACTGGGACGATTGCCCAACAGATGTTGGCGATCTAAATCGGCCTTAAATATGAAAAAGAAAAATATTTTGTTAAGCATTGTTCAGAAATAACTACACAAACATTTCTTATTAAGTAATTAATACTCAATAGGAAATGGTGTAGAATTCATTTGAAATCATATGTACCTGTATTTGCGATTGCATGCCACCACTGTATGAATTAAGATTTAAACCATTTAAATCTGCCAGACCGTAGTCAAGATCCGAACCACCACCTTCAAAATCGTGCGGACAGTTATCAGAGTCGTCGTCAGCTAGAAGGAAAGCAAAAAAATAAACATAAGTAAGCTTTTAGCAAAATTAAAGGGCAGTATTAGTATATGATAAATATTCGCGACATGTCATAATACCAAAAATACTAAGTAAGGTTTACATTCCTCTTGAATAGACTAACAAGCGAACAATGTTTAACGAAAAATCATCTTCAGTTGCGAACCTCAATTTGGATCCATGTTCACATAAACAAATAGAATTGCCATAAAAATAGATGGTGAAGGGCAGCTAGAGGCGACTCAAGAACTGCCAAGAGCTTGTTTAATATGCACCTTAATAAGCATTCTTATAGTACGCTGAGGGTGGAGTATGATGGGTAACTAATTTCGCGTTTTGAATCAGTCAATATCAAAATCATGGGATTTGACCTCACCAGACTATTTTTGTGAACTGCATATATGAACGAAGAAGTCGCCGTGGTCTAGTAGGTAGTGTGTTGGCTTATTAGACGAAAAGCCAGGGTTCTAGCCCCAGGCCAGACATCAAAATAAAATACAAAAAGTATTTCTTCGGCGACTTCCTCTCAGCAGATTTCTGGCAAAAACTCTGAGAGTAAATAAAATTGCCATGAAAAGTTTCTCAAAAATCTGTCGTTCGGAGTCGACTTTAAACTGTAGGTCCCACCACTCATGTATAAAATTAACACACACAACATAAGTGGTGTGAGAAACTAGGTCGTAATCTTGACTGAAGGGTTGTAATGACCAATTATGTATGTATGCATATATGAACTCTCTAAAGTACAGAGAGAAGGCAGTCACAATTTCAGCTTTCAAATGCTGTACTGCAGCTGCTTTTGATGAGGTACAGGAAACATTTACATGAAATAATATTAAAAGAGGGAATGGCAGGCCCTTTATTTATTGATAGCATGAAAAGGGATCTTCGATTATTTTTACAGGCATCTCCAGATTACGTATAATCATTCATATATGTCAACTAAACTCGGCCTAGTTTCTCACACCAACCACGTTATGTATGTTTCTTTCGTTCATAAGTAGCTCTAAACGACAGATTTAAGGAGCTTTTGCTGGGCAATTGGTTGCGCGAGTTGTTGCCGCAAGAAGGTTGAAAGTGGGTCATTATTTTCGTTTTTTCAATGTCAAAGCTGAGATTTGAACTCAGAGCTCTGGTCTAGTAAGCCCACACACTACTCAATACACTATTCTATGGGTACCACAGTTCTAAGATTTATAGAACACAATGGAAGACTCAGGCCTCTGTAGACGCTTCATGTTTTTTTGGAACTCATAAGCTAAGTTGGTCATATAAGCTAAGCTGGGCATAAAGGGTCCGCCAAAAAACTTTTTTTTTGAAAATGCTTTAAGAAAAAAACTACTGAATATTTTCTCAAATTTCTTTTTTTATTTGAAAGTAAAATCCTTCCGGTTAATAATGGAAAATAATTTCATGCAAATGGCTGGCTCGGCTGGCCATGCAGTAGCCTACACGATCGGTCCAATTTTTAAGCACATTATCGATTGTGTGCAGCTGTATTTCATCAATGGCTTCACGAATATTGTCCTTTAAAGCGTTAGTTGTCTCTGGCTTGTCGGCGTAACACTTATCTTTGACGGCACCCCACAAATAATAGTCCAACGGTGTCAAATCGCGGCTCCGAGGTGGCCAAACGACATCAGCTCTGCGGCTGATAATGCGATCTTCAGAAACAGGGCGCAAAACATCCAGTGTAGCTTCGGCTGTGCGGCATGCAACAAAAATCTGTTCAACATGGCCCGATAACGATCGCCACTGACTGTAACGGCCACTCTTTGCTCATTTTCGAAGAAAAATGGCCCAATTATGCGTCTGGACCAAAATCCACACCAAACAGTGACTCGTTTTGGGTGCGTCGGCTTTTCAATGTATACGTGCGGGTTTTCTGTGCCCCAAATGCGACAATTTTGCTTGTTTACATACCCGCCAAGATCAAAATGAGCTTCATCTGAAAAGATGATTTTTTTTTGCCAAAATCGGCATCTTCTGTAAGTCGATCGCAGGCCCACTTAGCGAAGCAAAAACGCATTGGATGGTCAATATTCGTTCAGTGGAAGGATAAAACTAATTATCTGTCAAATCAGACATGAGCTAAGTGTTACCATTCACGAAATAAGCACTAGTTGAAAAAAAAAAAACGTTGGATGGCGGACCCGATATAAAGCAAAGTCTATTAAACACGATGTTCATCGTTTTTATTTTAAGACTTTGTATTTGATTTTATTGCTTCATTTTTATATACTTCATTGAACATAAACTCTTAAATTGAATGAGATTTCTATATTATGGTCTGGTTCCACATATTTAACAGATAATACGCGAAGATCTTGCTTAAATACGGTCGTAAATTTAAAACTTTTAGTTTCGCTTTGCTTTCTTAAGAGCTTTAGAAAGTTTAGAGGCTTTGGTGAACACTACTAATGTTCGTATTTAAAGATAACCGATTGTAGGCGCTCGTACTATCAAAAATATTACATATTTTTCATTATTCTTTCACCAGGGAAACGAAAAAATCAAATCAAAAATATGAGAATGTTTCATGGCGATTAAACGCTAACGCCATCTATGTGTTTGCGTTCTTATAATTTATTTAATATTTTCCACAGAAAAATAATGAATAAATTGAATGCGTATAAAATTAAAAAAAAAATAAAAGATATTTTGAATTATTACATGAAAATTGAAATGAATCGTTTATCATATCGTTTCCTCTTCGTCACACACACACACAAGCACATACACAAAAGATTCCCGTTTTTTTTAAATTTATTTTCTTTTTTTTTTCTAAGTATTTAGTTTTGTTTTTCCACAGAAATTTTCCACAAAAAACCGCGCTGCTTCTAAAGCATCACCACACTTTATTACGTTTAAAATGTTCTCTACGGTATGTGGAGCAACAATTTCAAAAAGTTAGAAATCTCCGTTGAAAATCGTATTTAATTTTTTTCTTCTTAATATTTAAAATGTTATACGATCAGATACTAAAAGAATATGTAGCTTCTGTTATGGATAAATGTTTGTTTTTTTTATTTCACTTTTTTTTGTATGAATTTTTAATAAAACAGGCAGCCAGTCAGTTAGTTTGTTTGTTTGTTAGTGTTCTCAACGCCATCTCTCAATCAACATCAGTGGTTTTTTATTTTTGGTTGGTATGTTAAGTTCATATTTAGGTTTGTCCAATTAAGTTTTATTGCAAGGAATCTAGGACATCTAGGCATTCATTTGAATTACAATACCCAACAGGATTTCCTTAAGATTCAGCAAAAGATGTCTGAAGGTCTTGTTACGTTCTCAAAGAGAGAAATATGCAGCACTACACGCATTCTCTGAATAGAGCGTACACTTAAACTGTCTTTGAAACCGAAAAGAGAAGAGAGAAACTACAAAGATATAGAACACATATAAATTCTTCCAAGTCCGTCAGGTATTTTTCAAAAAAGTCTTCAAATAAGTGATGGCGTGGATATCTTTCAGCAGATATATGTATGGCAAAAATTCTGTGTAGTAAATAAAATTGCCATGAAAAGTTTATCAAAAATCTGTCGTTCGGAGTCGACTTTAAACTGTAGGTCCCGCCACTCATGTATAAAAATTAACGCACACAACATAAATGGTATGAGAAACTAGGTCGTAATCCTTACTCAAAGGTTGTAATGACTACAAAAAAAATAATGTATGTATGTGGAGTAGTGACCAAAGTGTTTAACGACAATTTCAAGTATCTTAGCAAAGCACAAACAATACTTCAGGTTGGTTGTCACGAATTTAAAAAGCTTTTCTTATCTAAAGAACTCATCTAGAGGCTTCTAACCCAGACCTCAGGCAGCCCAATTCTTTGTTTAATTCTATGAACAGAATTTCTTACACAGCCAAATTTAAGCATTCGTAGACGGCAACCCTATCATTCTAGAATCTGCTACAGTAGCTGAAAAAGCTGAATTAAATGAAACTGAAGCAAACCGAAAAAGAAGATATTTTGGAACAGTATTATGATATTGAACAGAATTATTATTGCTATGTATGCTAGACCATGCATAGCAACAGGACACTGAGGCCTATTAGTTCTAATATGTCCATAGTTTGTTTATCACATCCACGGCTTTTCAAATGAACACTAGCAAATCCGAAGCTTTAATGCCGGAAATGTTCCACATTGCGACACTTTGTTACCATAGATATTACCACCTAAAATACTATCCAGGGCACCATATGCTATGCTATATGCTATATGTTACTCTTTTTGCGGCGCCTAAATCATAAATCTGCCGACATTCACAGCCGTGATTATCATCCTCTGTAGATGCGCTCTCAATCCATAGTGTTGCGTAAGAACATTTATTAGGAGTTTAAGCTCCTAAATGACTTCCAAATAGGAGGCTGAGCGCTTCTTTTGTGTGTCTATACACCCTTCAAGCATTTCAGTGTTCATTCTACTGAGAATTGTAGAAAGTGGTCTCCAGATCTGTAGTATATTAACCTTGAAATGCTTGTTAGCCCAAGAGCTCCACAGTAGAAAGTAATACGTGCTGTCCAGTTAAACAAAAGTACTAGGACTAGCTTCCACAACTCTTTATGGCAAAATTTCACAAGTTTAGACAAAGGAAATGAAGCAGATAAGGACAACCGTGGAAAAGTAAAAAAAATTGTTTTGTCATGCAAATTAAGCTACTTATTGAAATGTGAAGGAAATCAAATTTTTCTGCTATGGCAGCAATTATTTCCTTCGGTATAGCGGCAAATAATTAAACTACCGAATCTCGTCTAGGGACCGATGACAACGAAAAGTCTATTCAAAAATGACAATGAGGATGGGATGCTTAAATACTCAGATTTTGCAGGCTTGAGAATAAAGCTCAAAGCATCCTGAGTACTCTTGCTATTGAAGGCCATTTTTTGTAAATTACACTGAATCTTCTCATTCAGACATGTCCGTAATCCTAATCAAATGCAGCAAAAAGTTTGTAAAAGAATACATTGGACACAAGAAGTAAGCCAGAGCTTCTTCAGTAATTAAAAGGAATTGAGGTCGTGTTACAGCCGTTTAATTCAGACATACATATCTCAAGGAATTTCTTTATTTTTTTTTTTTGATGATGGTTTGTAGGGTATTGGAAATTCGTAGCTATTGAATATTCATTTTATTTTTCTACTTTCTGTGCAATTTTGTAGGAGTAACATTCGCTGATAACAATGTATCAACAATCAGATAAAATCTTTACTTTTTTTTCTAGATTTCTTGTAAGAAAGATAAACAATTTGATAGATTTATACGTTATTTTACTACCCTAGAAAATAAGAAGAGAGAAGAAAGGGACAAAAAATGAGAGATGAAAGAAAAAATTTTCAAATATTTTTATGAGATGTTTACATACGGCAAACTAATGACGAATACGCGTAAACAGACCTTTACTGGAGCACGTTCGTAGTATTTAAATAAAAACAATGACTTGCTAAAAAATGTAAAAGCCGGTGATTTACACAGGCTTTAATATTGTGAGCGAATTTATTTAATGCAAAGCGCTGTTGTCTATGATTTCATAAATTTGAATTGCAAAACCGTCGTCTGTAATTATAGTTACCGATAATTTATGGAGCAAATAATATTAAAGTAGGAATTTTTTTATTACACCCTACATCTTAACACATACATAACATACTCAGTATATGTATGTATATATCGGATCTTTCATTAAGCGCTTCATACATACATACATAATTATTGGTCATTACAACCCTTTAGTCCAGATTACGATCCAGTTTCTCCTACCACTTATGTTTTGTGCGTTAATTTTTATACATGAGTGGCGGGACCTACAGTTTAAAGTCGATTCCGAACGACAGATTTTTGAGAAACTTTTCATGGCAATTTTATTTCCTCAGAAATCCCAGCCAGAAATCTGCTGAGAGGAAGTCGCCGAAAAAATATTTTTTTATATTTCGTTCAGTTGGAGGTGCCTGCGCTTCATATCTTTTTATTCGTCTATAAGATCTATTGATGCCATTATGTGTGGAATATAGCAGCGCATGAATGTACGTCTCATCTTCTATGAGTCGAGCGCATCCGAAATGTCGAATACTCCATTATTCTGGAAAATAAATCAGACTGAATTTGATCGATGACATGGGTTATGTTGGCTTTGAAGACGGCCGTGGTTTGTGGCTTATAACTGCGGCTAAGGAAAATCCCACAAGAAAAAGCCTCACTGAGTCAAATTGCAAGATCTCCGCATTTCCACATAGGATGCCTATGCCCAATAATCGTTGATTCAGAATATCCAATGACGTTCTGTTAAAGTTAGATATCGTTGATGCTCAGATCATCCAATTCAGACCAAAACAAGTTAGTACTGATCGACATATAGTGCTTGTCATTGACAGTGATGACCTAGCCAACATTGTTCTCAAAGATATATGAATTTGGTCGCCGTAGTCTAGTAGGTAGTGTGTTGGCTTATTAGACGTAAAGCCAGGGTTCAAACCCCGGACCAGACATCAAACAAAATACAAAAAGTATTTCTTCGGCGACTGCCTCTCAGCAGATTTCTTGCAAAAACTCTGAGTGTTGAAGTAAAATTGCCATGAAAAGTTTCTTAAAAATCTGTCGTTCGGAGTCGACTTTAAACTCTAGGTCCCGCCACTCATGTATAAAATTAACGCACGCAACATAAGTGGTGTGAGAAACAAGGTCGTAATCCTGACTGAAAGATTGTAATGACTAATTATGTATGTATGTATGTATATGGATTTAAGACGTTTGACAGATGTAGCCGTTATCAACTGTCAAAGTTCGGAAGTCCCTGTTGGAAGACCCGAAAGTAAGATTTTATCATAAAAAATAAAGAAAAACGTCATGGGATCAGGCAAAGATACTTCTTGTACAAATTTAGTATGTATTCGCTGTGCTATCCTCTTAAGTGGTATGTCAGAAAATGTTCCCTAAAGACTTTGATATTACGCAACGATAGTTGGCAACCCTATTATTCTAGGACCCCTTCTACAGTAGATAATGTCACTTATTCAGCTGAAAAATCTTGATTAATAAAACTAAAACAAGGCAAAGCTTTACAATCATTTGCTATTTGTTACAGGAATATTAAATAGAATCCTGTCAAGGGGTTACATTATGGATGACGTGTTTATAGTCTCGATCTCTGAGTGTAGGGGCGTGACCGCATGATCTTATTTATCTTGATGATCGAATTTTGTAAAACATATTTCTAGGCAGCTATAGAAATGATAAAAGAGGTACCAGGTAATAATTTATAACTTCGTTTATGGCGATATCAAAATCTAGTTGAAGAAGTTCGATTACGGAATTAGAAAACAATCGGTTTTCAAATAGTTCGTATTATTAGTTTTTTATCGGACAAGTAGAGGTAATTTCTTAAAATTTTGTTTCTCTTAAACAATAACAATATCACAAGAAAATGATGGTTCGAACCAGTTTCAAATAACCGGATCAGCCCTCCCCACTTCGAGTAAAGACAAATTGAAAATCAATTCACATTGATTAAAAAATGATACCAATTTTAAAACAAATATTAAATGATAGAAACAAAAAAGAAAGAAACTTAATTATGATGATAAACTTATCATGACAATACCAATGACAATAGTAGATAAGAAGGGAATATACAGGTGCAATTCGGGACATATGTTTATATATAGTCACACAGAATTGAATTTTTTATTAAAAATTAATGGTTTTTAGTATTAGAAATTCGATTTTTATAGAATTTTTTAAAGTAAAGGATTAAAGTCACCGTGATCTAGTAGTTAGTGTGTTGGCTTATTAGACGAGAGCCTGTGGTTCAAACCTCAGCTCAGATATGTCGAAAAAACGAATTTTGAAAAATATTGGTATTGGCGGAATTCTCTAGGCAGTTTTCCGGCAAAAGCTCGGAGAGTAAATAAAATTTGTAATGAAACCATATGAACAGAACTGAGTTAGAAAAATACCTACGGGACTAGATCACAGTATCGGATGAAACGAATATATTTATGTATTATATATGGACAAACATCTTTTTTGAATACCTTCAAAATCATTCAGTTACTTGAGCGATGTTCAATTTCCTGGACAAAAATCTACGCTATAAAAAAATGGGAGACCTTATGTGTGATATTGTTTAACAAGAAATGAAAATTGAGTATGTTAGCTTACTGGACGTGAGCTCAGAGTTCAAACCACAGTTTTAACATCTTAAAAAAGAAACATGCAAAAAAGTACTTATTTCGGCGACCACACTCAATAGGCTTCTATTAAAAAGTTCTGATTGTCATGAAATTTTTTTTTCACAATTTGTCATGTCCTACCATTTACGGATGAAATTACACACGCAAAATGATTGGAGAAGCTAACAGAGTATTGGAATGGTCCGATGGGCATCCAAATGAATTTAGCAAAAAGTTGCGAACCTAAGTTCATTAACCTCCGTAAACTGAAGTTCAACTAGAGCAATATGCTACAGGTATAATGGCTTCTGAGCGTTTTGAGAGAGATTTGAAAAGCTAAAAAATTAAGGAAAACGAACGGATCTAAAGTTAATAGATTTCAGGATTACTTATTAACCTTTAGCCTAAGGAAAGTTAAAAGAGGATATTGCCTTTTGACAAACTTGTTGAAATTTGACAAATAAACGCCACCGGAACCTACCCAACTGGCCTCTCTGGTAATAACATATGCAGCGGCTGCTATATTTTTTGAATATCATTTCCTGGACCTTCATTAAAAACAATTCGTAAATGCCGAAGAAGTTGCATATATTTTCTAGGGTTGGTAGAGCAAGTCGAGGGGCTTTCAAAGGTTAGGTTAGGTTAGAGGACGTGTACTTGTCAATTAAGACAAGTACAGTACACGGATGTCGAATTGACCCATTGTACAACGTCCTAGTTTCTCACACCACTTAGAATGTGTGTTAATTTTATACATGAGTGGTGGCACCTACAGTTTAAAGTCGACTCCGACCGGCAGATTTTTTGAGAAACTTTTTCATGGCAATTTTATTTATTCTCAGATTTTTTGCCAGAAATCTGCTGAGAGGAAGTCGCCGAAGAAATATTTTTTTATATTTTCTTTTTGATGTCTGAACCGAGGTTTGAACCGTGGCCTTACGTCTAATAAGCCAACACTCTACCTACTAGACTACGGCGACTTCACAAATAAATGTCACAAGTAAATATGTATGTATGTTTGAACCATGTGCCTCTCTGGCAATGGCATAGAACCCTTGAAAGAGGTAAAGATTGTAATCGTGTGGCCCAAATTATTGTGCATTAAACAGTTTTCCGAGTAAGGATTAAAATGAAAAGCGATTAAAGAAGCTAGACTACGGCGACTTCACAAATAAATGTCACAAGTAAATATGTATGTATGTTTGAACCATGTGCCTCTCTGGCAATAGCATAGAACCAGCAATGTTTTCTTAAAATTATCTGGATCCACATTAGAAACAATTTGTAAATGCAGAAGAAATTGTATATATTTTCTAGGGGTGTTGGAACAGGTCTAGAGGCTTTCAAAAGTGAACCTGATAATTCCAAATTCCACTTGCTAAGGCTTAAAGTCGATTGTAATATACCATTAAATGGTAGAAAATCATGGATCATACAC
This sequence comes from Sarcophaga carnaria, assembly GCA_958299815.1. Classification (NCBI taxonomy): domain Eukaryota; kingdom Metazoa; phylum Arthropoda; class Insecta; order Diptera; family Sarcophagidae; genus Sarcophaga; species Sarcophaga carnaria. The sequence goes on from OY283153.1 coordinate 13,500,639, forward strand.
ATTATTTTATTAGCGTCGGTCCATAGCTTGGCTTAGTTATGCTTTTTTTAAGTTCTTACTGTTGCCTAAAGTTCCATTTTTTTGAAATCACTTTATAATGAAATTTGCTTTGGAACTCCTTATCACCGTAATGCATTTGAAGGCCCAACAGCTACCTCTTATTTATTTAATTATTCCAAAACCGTATATCATTCAAGATGACTTCACTATTTTACCATTTTTTTTAATATATTTTTTTGTAAATATTTTTCGAAATTAATAATTTTTAATGCGTTTTAATGTTAACTAGAGACACTATTAAACGATTATCTTTAGTAATGATTCATGGTTTTTGTATAAACAAAGAAAATATATTTTATTTACGTGTAATTATTCCACGGATTAATACAACTGCACAGAGTATTACTTTCCAAAATTATGGACACGAATAAAACTTTTTTTAAAATTTTGTATTATCGACCGATTTTCAATTTACTGTATACCCGCTAGTGGTTTCAAAAATTTTTCAAACTGTTATTAATACCGACCGTTCAACTGGTGCGACAATCAATTAAAAATACTTTCGAAGTTCTGTCTTTAATCTTATCAAACTAACGACAAAATATTGTATTTAAAAAAAAATACAACAACAACAATAAAAAAATGGTTAATTACTGGTAAGAAATGTGAGTAGTACCGAGCAATGTTTATAACGAAATAACATGGAATGGAAACAGCCCAGCAGTGAATTGATATTGGAATTGAACCAAAAGAACCACAATTTATTCTTCGCTAAAGTTTATCAACCAACTTGCATTGTTTGTTTGCTCAGTTCAGTTCAGTCAATACGTTAATTTATCAATTTTTTACAATCTGTATGACAGTTTTTATATGGGAGGGGGGCATATAAAAGACTATAAAAAAAAAATCAAAAGATATACAGTGAGCGCCATAAGTGAGTCAACACCCACTATAATTTTAAATTTTCTATTATGTTCTTAAGTGTAAAAAAAGTTCCCTTATCATAAATTGTTTTCTTGTTTTAACATTTTAAACGTTTTTATTTTTGGAAATTTATTCGACTATTTACTTTTATTTACTATATTTACTTTTCTCGCTATCCTAAGAAAATGAATTATTTCAGTGGTGTTTACTCACTTTTGACGCTCACTGTATATGAACATATGTATTCATGTGAAGATTTATTTATTAAGCCCTTTACACTGTGTGATAGTTTTATGTTTATTGCCGGTAATTTCATGGCAAAAATAAAAGAACAAGTTATTCGAATGGTTCTATGGTTCGAAAAGTGACAAGAAGATATCAGAAGTTTATAGTCATTTCTAAACTGCTTTATATACCTACAATAGGTATACATAGGTACAATGCTTTCTATCTAACAGAAACCTCTTTAAGGGGTCTCGTTTATGATATGCAATCGAAAGATTTTGTTGTTTTTGAAACTCTTTATGGCCAATAAATATGAGCCTTAAAACAATTGGTACTGATGGCATCGTATCTAATAATCTACAGAAAACATCCTTGGCTGCAGAGAAGATATTATGCCTGTCTTAAGTGGTCGCCGTAGTCTAGTAGGTAGTGTGTTGGCCTACTAGAGTGAGGACACAGTTCAAACCACAGGTCAGGTATCTCTAACCAAAACAAAATATGAAAAACATATTTCTTCGGCGACTTCCCCTCAGCAGATTTCTGGAAAAAACTCTGAGTGTTCAAATAAAATTACCATGAAGAGTTTCTCAAAAGCCCGTCGTTTATAGACGAATTTAAACTGTAGGTTCTGCCACTCATGTATAAAATTAAAACACAGAACATAAATGGTGTGAGAAGTTAGATCGTAATCCTGAATGAAGGCATGTAAGGACCAATTATTTATGTATGGTGCGGAGAGTGACAAGAAGATATCAAACTTTCATTTTCATTTCAAAATTACATGTTTTTTGAGCAAGCAATGTATACCTACAATAGGTTTACATAGATAGAATGCTCCATATCTTACAGGAACCACTTTAAAGAGTGACGGTTTGCTATTTTTGGAAACAACGGATATACTTCTCCACGAAATATGCGCCTTAAAACAATTGGTACTCATGGAATCGTATCTGTTAACGTACAGAGAATATCTTCGACTGCATAAAATTTATAATGCCTGTCTTAAGTACTCTGATGTCCTGGTTTTCATCTGTAAAGTTGGGGCACCATCGATATATACTGGGAAAGGTAGCAGATCTCATTCTTCCTCAAAACATTGAAAAGGGTTGTGGACAACGGGATACGATCCAATTAGAACACGCACACAAACTATAGTGAGCTACTGGGTGGAGAATATTGATCAAACATTTCACACAGACGTGGAGACAGCTTTCAATATTCGGGGCTATTGATATGACTAGATAGGACCTGCAATCTTAGTAATTGTGTTGTAAAGTTCGTTGCTAAACTTTTGAGCAGAAGGTGCTATTACTGCCTCTATTTAGGAGGCTCCTAGGGCAGGAGAGCGGATGCAACGATGTAGCTTGGGATCTTTGGTTATGCGGATGATCTAACCATTGTGGTATCAGGCTTTGATCTGTTCAGTCATTTTTTAAGGCACAATCAGGACTTAAAGATTGTAGCAAAATGGTTCTCGTTGTGAGCTTAAAGCGTCAATCTAGGCAAAACGGAATTAATTCGCCAAATAAGACAACTTTGCTTACCCATAAGAGTAAAGTAATACGTTAAATAATGGCTTCTTACGCCACTAAGATTGGTTTTCATTGATAATTATACTGAATGCGCCAGTGCTGCTATAGAGCTCATAATCTCCCATACACTGCATGCCATATGTGTTACGATTACTGCAGTTAAACTGGGCATTCTTTGATCGTTTTATAGGGAGGCTCATTTTTGTTGACAGTATGCTATGCAATAATTCTAGGCACTGCAGGACTGATATGAATAAAAGGCGGATTTGTTGTCTTTTCTAAAATTGTATAACCATACATCGCACTATTGGTTCCCATAGTTCCCGTAGTCCTATTCATAAGCACCGAATGTTGAAAGCGGCTAACACGCATCGTACATACAGAAAACATCATATTCAACAATATATTTAGGGTTTCCTTGCCGGACTCCTTCAGAAAGTGTGGATCCGAGCAGAAAGAATTGTCTTTTACCTCAATTGTCAGTACCCAGCTCTTGCTATGAAGGTCAGAGTATATTGATTTGGCATTTCCTATCGTTTTTAACTGAAGTCTTGAGGCTAATGATAACAACAGCAATATTTACTTTGGAGCCGATATGATTTCCGATATCGAGCGTCAGCTGAGATACAAATTAGGATTACAATAAATCTAATATCAGTTATAAGTGCTCTAAGGAGAATCGGGCACATGACCTAACCTGACTTAATATAATTAGGAGCCCTGTTAGTTTCATAGAATTTGTGCTAGACTGTTAATGTCATGGGTTCGGGAAAGAATCTATCTTTAGAAATATAATAAACATGCAGACGGCTGTATTAAAATCTATTCAACTACCCGACGTGTACATACCATTATGACGCATTAATACGCTGTGCTGTGGATTGCGTATAATACGTATCTGACGATCAGGATGCTGTGGTTCACCATATTCACCGCCAATATCTTTTGGCAATTGCCATAAAGCACTGCGTTCTTCTAGATTATCACGCGGAAAATATAGAGGAGCTAATACCTCATATATGCCCCGCTCATGGGGACTAACACAAAATATCACGATTTGTGTGGTGAATTTATCCAAATAACGGCGTATGGTTCCTGAAATACAAAATCATTTTAGAAATATCTTATAAGGATTAAAAGGAATGCAAATTTCAAAGTATACTTAATGCAATATGAGCGGCTAGATCAGCTGGAAATGTCTTTTGATTGATGCTGATATTGCAGACAGCTATTGATTTTAAATTCAGTTCTTTGGCTTTACATAAAACGTTTCTGTCATGGGGAGAGATTAAAATTATAATTTTAATATTTCTTTAATTTAATTTTAATTTAATTTAATTTACTTACCTATAACAACAATGTAAAGTATTTTCGGCTGCTGTTTTAAATTTTTCTTTATACGCAGGACCCACTGTATGTAGTACATAACTAGCGGGTAAATTGTAGCCCTTTGTTACGCGTACTTCGCCAGTGCGGCATTCTGTAATAAAATTAATATTAATTCATGTATTTTAGCTAAACAAGGAATGTCAGTAGATGGCTCTCAAAAATGTATATTGGAGCCATGGTAATATTTATTGCATTAGACAGGCTTCGATACGTCGTAGGCCATTGAAAAGATTTCATCGCTTTGCTTGACCAATCGCTAAAAAAGTCAATGAACTTATGGAAAAATTTCTAAAAGACAACCTAAATAAGCAACGAAGACCTTTGCTAGGTATTCAAATTCAAATTCATCATCAAACGGTTATCAAACATTTGAAGAAAGCTAAATACACACACAGAAGTTCAATGTGAGAAAGAGATCATGGACAAAGCAAGGTAAAGTTTCACAAACGTTGACAAAGCCAGGATAGACACGAAAAGAGTTATATCTGTGTGGCCAGAGACATTGGAAGTGTTCCTACGATAGGTTCTGTTAACATTTAACGAGTTTGATGCAAGTAATTCAATTCAAATCGTCAAGATAGATCAACTGATCACAAGTCAATGAGAACAAAGGTCTAACGAATCACATGATGGTGGTTGAGGTCAATTAAAACCTGGTATTACTTTCTCTGGGAACTTTAATTAAATCAAAATCGATCAGGTTGTGTAGATGGTCGTACCGCTCAGCATACAATCTACAATTACAGGCAAAAATAAAAATTCTTTATGCTCGAAATTCAAGTTAACGCTTCTTCTAGGCTAATTTTTGTATGAGCATGACACCTCCGGGCTAAACAATTAATTTTTTTGGATACAAGGGTTACCTACAAACACTTCAGGGTTTAACGAGCTGCATATGCGATAACTTTGCATGCTAACTTAGCCACCACTTGGAAAATGAGTTTAGTTCTTGAAGAAAATTGTCTGCAAAAAATCTGAATTAAAGGACTGTTGCTCTAGCATCCAATTGGCAAATTCCAATTCAAAATATGCCATACTTAACCGTAAGATAGGCCCAATTAGTGAGAATTCTAAGGAATAAACAACTTCCGATTAGGTTTAGGTTAGAGGACGTGTACTTGCCAATTGATACAAGTACATTGCCCGGAGGTCAAGTTGGCCCATTAAACAAACGTCCTAAAGGGGAGAGGATAATAGGGGAGATAGGTAAAAAGGAGAGGAAGTAGAAAAGGGAGAATAAGGAATCCGAGGAGTTACACAAACTAACGTAATACGCAAGAGAGCTCGACTACGCTATTAAAGTGCTAGCGCTTCTCAACCATCTCAAACTAATAATGAATCTATGGAGAGCCTTGATCTCGACACAGAATTAAAACCTTTAAAGAAGCGCCAGCCAAGGGTCTTCAATGGTCTCAACCTACTAAGGAGGTGTTCGATAGTCTCCAACTCCTCCGCATCGCAACATACCCTGCAATATTCTATCTGGAATCTCGCAATGCCTCATAATAAAAGCTTCAAACAGTTTATAGCATTGCCAGACCATTGGTTTAGGTTAGGTTAGGTTAGCGGGTAACAAGACATGTTCACAGACAAGTTCACAGGCACGTTCAGTCAGTGGCCCATATGGCCAATGTATTGCCCAGTGTGAGGTAAGCCCCCTTATGTTAGGTTAGGTTAGAGGACGTGTAGCTGTCAATTAAGACAAGTACAGTACACGGAGGTCGAATTGACCCATTGTACAACGTCCTAGTTCCTCACACCACTTATGTTGTGTGTGTTAATTTTATACATGAATGGTGGGACCACATTTTAAAGTCGATTCCGAACGAAAGGCTTTTGAGAAACTTTTTCATGGCAATTTTATTTACTCTCAGAGTTTTTGCCAGAAATCTGCTGAGAGGAAGTCGCCTAAGAAATACTTTTCGTATTTTGTCTTGATGTCTGACCTGGGGCTCGAACCCTGGCTTTACGTCTAATAAGCCAACACACTACCTACTAGATTACAGCGACCCCTTGCCATGATCCGTTAGTAGAGGGCTTGATATAACACGAGCTCAGGATGAAACTGGTCAGTTCCCTTAGTGGCACGTTCGTCACCATGCCCAGATTTTCAAACGTTCTGACGTTCAAACGTGATGACATCTGTTCTGAAGTGCGGGGTGCCCTTATAAAAGGAGTTGTACCGATTCCGTTTCCTAGGTCATTGGTTTAATTCTTCAAAGAATTTTCTATGATAAGACAAGTGAAGTCCTATATACAAGGGAGTTACGAAAAGCTTTCTTAATGCAATACATGACATACATAAGTTTGCGATGAATGAAATTTACCTCTTATATTATGTGTTAAATCTTCTTTTAATTGATTACCGGCAACATTTAGAATACGTTCCGATATAATATTGCTTTCAGTTAAAGTCTCATCGGTTGTATTGGTAATGGCGTCCACTTCCAAAGTGGTTATATCGCCATCCCTGTAAAAATAAAAAATAAAATTAAAAAAAACGTCCTTTAAATTGGAAACCACGGTTTGGCTCTACCATAATATAAAACGATTATTGACATCGCGGGATATGGGAAAGGGACTGCAATTGTGACGGGGGCCTCCTAAAGTTGAATAATCGGTTATTGGCAGTCTTGTATCTTGTTTGGCAGCACCACCCCAGGTGGATAGATTTTCTGGTTTAATTTTCTACAAAGACACAAAATAACAAATTATTAAATGAAATATGTTTGTTTTTAATCTTTTTAACTGGGTTTACATACACAAAACGCTGTTCCTAACGCTTTGAAGTCCTCATTTGAATTTGTGTCCAGTCGCATGTTGATTGATGGTTGTTTTTGCTGTAAAATCATAAGAAAAAAAGAGAGGAAAACATATAAGAGAAGTTTAAATAAGATAAAGAATTTAAATTTAAAAATAAATTGTTAAAAAATATCTCCTTCAAATGCCTTTAATTGTTAGGGGAACCTGTGATGTTTTTCTTTTTAATTTCCGTTAAATTGAAACTTTAATGCTTCTCGTCAAAGAGAGAGAGCGAGAGAAAGCGAAAGAAAAAAAAAACATGAAAGTTTATGAATAAAGTGGTTTGTGGAAACTGTGGCTGTATGAGTGTGAAACAGTTGATAAATTGTTTTAAACTTTTCTTACACCAACACACACAGACACACAGAGACTCTGTAAAACATATTTTATTTCCTCTACACTAATACAGTTTCACACATTTATTATGAAAGGGGGCAAAAAAGAAAGTTTACATGGAACCACATGTTTCTGTACGCATACACATACATATAAATACGTATAAGCATTAAAAAACATTTACTCATTTACTGACATACAGTTGTGGTTAGAGGAATAGAGACAAGTGTTCTGTTTTTAATTTTTTAATGTAATTTTAAAAGATTTTCAAAATTTTAAAACATTTTAATTCTATTGAAATTAAGATCGACGGACATATTATTAAGGTCCATAGGAAGTTCATGTATAGGAGCTTAGACAAACTTCATTAGTTTATTAGTGACGGCAAAGTGAAAAACCCTTGAAAGAGGTAAAGATTGTAATCGTGTGGCCCAAATTATTGTGCATTAAACAGTTTTCCTAGTAAGGATTAAAGTGAAAAGCGAGAATGGCCAACGGGATTGTTGAGATGGTTAAAGAAGCATTGGAAAGGAAATGCGGATAATTGTAGAGGAACAGCGAAAGCATTATGTGTAAAAGACTCACTTTAAGTCAGTCGCTTCCCAATTTCCTCATCCTACGTACTGTTTTTGCTTTATGCGAATTGGAAATTACTTCATTGATCACTGCATTCCTTTAGCCGGAATCCCAACCTAGCTTGTCGCACCACCTATGTTGTATGTGTTAATTTTAATTATGTGTCGTAGGGTCTAAAAATCAATGTCCACTTCGAACGACAGATTTGTGAAACTTTTCATGGCAATTTCATCATTTTTACAAGAAGACAGCTGGGAGTTTGACCATGAGCTCTCGCCTTATAAGCTAACATACTGTTACGCAAATCGAAAAGAGCTAATATTAACGACCTAACAACAAAAACGACAAACAAAAGCACACGATACAAAAACACACACTAACACTAAGAATACAATGAACGTGTTGATTATCTAAAGCTGTACACACACATATGTACAACGAACCTGGTTGCGCCTGGTACCAACAATAACATGTATGTGACAAAAAGGGATGTACAACGTAAGCAAAGTACACAAACAACAATGTATTAGCAATAGAGCTCTCGAGAAGGAGAGATCACGAACCTTCCACTTCAAGAATGTTCGTTAGACTGGTTGTATCGGACTATAAAAGGGCTGGACAAAGCAGGCAGCAGTCAGTAAGAATTCAGTCAGCCTTGTGTGAAGTTGCATGTGAATAAAATAAGTCGTAGCTGTAAAGATCTAGCGTGTGAACTAGTTAATAATCAGATTATTATTGTTGTATCGTTAAGTTGTATACGGTGGCACACAAAAGTAGTGTAAAGAATAAAGAGAGTTTAACTGAAATTAAACACATATTTGCTTTTACTTTGTTTGCAATTAACGAACTCATATTTAAACGTTTTTAAAAAGGTAAAAGCGTAACAATACCAACGACTAGCCTATAGCGACTTCATTATGTAATCGCGAGAAAAAAGTGAAAAGAATGATCGAAGAATGTATAGAGATGATCCATGGAAGCCTTTCAGGAGATGTTGGGCATCAGAGAGGTAAATATTTGCGCTTTTCTCGATATAGAAGGCGCACTTAATAACACTTCTCACGGGATTGCGTATAGGGAATTGAAGGAAAGGGTTACAGGCCCTTTTTACCCGGATGGATGACACGATTACTATACACACGATCTGCGGAAACAAACGCAGGGAAACGAAGTAATAAGGATTTATATCAACAAAAGTTTGCTCACTTAAAGGGATTCTTGCATGGCTAACGTGAAGCTCATTCACAACGAATGAATTCCTGCCGAAAGTGTCTGCCAAGACTATGTAGAAAATATTGGAGATGCAACCCAAAAATTATTCGTTTGATGTATAACACGATAGTCAGGCGATTTTTTTCGAGACCAACACTCAGATGAAGTACCCTATTCTTGCAGTGCATTGTGTTGGAATGCAAGAAAGATAATTTGTAGGAGGAATGAAGGAAGGGGTAGTGGTAAGTATGACCTATGGGGCCAATTTTTGAGCAGGCAAATGGAAATTGGAGACAGCTCAGAAGAAGTTGGATTGAATACAGGTACAGCCATGTCTTGGTATAACCAGTTCAATGAGAACCTTTAAGCTATTTTCTTCAAGCTTAGAAATAATCATTCGATGTTAACTTTAGGGAAAACAGCTGATAAGGGTTCGAAATTTAATCATTTGATCATTGCATGGGTAACACAAGCTAAGTTTGTTAAAATTTTGACAGTACTGATGAACTAACAGATGTCAGGTGATAGAAGTAATGCTTCTTTATCAGTTGAGAGGCTGGAAATTGAAAAGTAACGAACTTATTGACTTCCTCTTCTAGAATTTATAAGTTTCCCCATAAGACACAAGATAACTAATAAAAATTAAACTTAATCATGCCATTCATTTTATTAAAGTTTCGTTATTATATTAAGATTTCACTCACCCTCCCCCCCTGGACTATATAAGAGGGGGCATTAGATTTTGCTATTCTTTCAATTTTAAGTTAATTTTTATAAGCATGTTTGCAATTATCTGCTTAAAACTTTCTAAGTATGTACATGTATGTATGTATGTACGTGTGCATGTATGAATATGTATGTGTGTGTGTCTAATATTAATTAAATGACAACCTCTTAACTTTTCACAGCCTTTGCTTTGCATAAATTTAATAACCTCTTTAAAATAAATTTAATTATCATGTTATTTAATGTGTTTAAATGCTTTTCCTTAGAAAATTTCAATTAATTATCAACACTGTTGCATGTTCAGCAAAATAAATTTGAAAATTTTACAACCCCCCCTCCCCCTCCAAACAAACCATCTTTCAAGTGTTAAAACTGAACAGCCAAAAACCCAACCATTGCAACCAAACCGAACCAAACCACAGCTAGCTAAGCAACCAGCCAACAAGCAAACCGAACCAAACCAATCAAACCTACCGAAACTGATATTTTGAAAACAAAAACGCCTTAAGTTATGCAGCAAGTTTGTGCAGTAAAGAAACAATGTTGTCGTTTGCCGTTACCTTACCAACAAAGCAGCTAACGACGATGCTGAACGATGAACGACGGACACAATGTCATTATTAAAGTTTTGCATAAATAGATGTATACATACCAACACACATGTACTCTGCTTTAAGTGGCATACGTATACTAAACGAGAGCGATAACAACGTGGGCATGAATGTATTCTTTTGTTTATGGTTTTTCGAAAGGTTGAGAGTACACACACATACAGCTGATGTGCATTGTATTGTGTTGGTATTTAAAAGAACATCCTTCACACACAAACACAGACATATTCTCGTGCATTTTTGTTTGTATTTTGTTTAATGCATAGATTTTTATGTCATTGTTAATGTTGCTGTTATTGTTGCTGTTATTGTTGTTGTTAATGTTTATTTTTTTATGTTTTTCGCTGTTGTGTATTATTGTTCATCTTTTCCACTTGTTGTTATTGTTGTTTTTCGTGCTTTTTATATAGGATTTTCTATTAAAAATCGCTAAAAGGTATGCCACAGAAATAAACATGACAAATACTTAGTATTTCTTGGTTGTCTCTCTCACGTCCTTTGTGTAGTTTTTTCTTTAAATAACTGAAGGACCTTTTCTTAAAAAAAAAACAAACTTTTATACAGAATTTTTTATTTCTTTTTCATCTCTTAATGCAACATAATGAAAATTGCATACAAAGTTTTTTTTAAATGGTACAGTTTTTTTCATTTTAAATGTCACTAGTTTGGCTTAAGGAAATTCCAGGAATTTGATTAAAATTTCTTGAAAAGAAAATTCATTCAATACTTTTAACAAATATTCTACGAACTTCATTTGTAATACGAGGAAAAAAGTACATTAGCAATGGTAATTGAATTTTCCATAGAAAATATTATAAAAACATTTAAATAACATTGAGAATTAAATTTATTTAAAGGGGATACTCAATTTAGGCAAGACAAAGCCTATGACAAGACCTAACTTTTGTAATTCAATTAATATTAGACGAATAAGCTCATCTAGTTACGCTTTAGCTAATTATTTAGAAACTCTTAAGCAGATAATTGCAATGTTTTTCCCATTTTCAACACAAAAACTCATGGTACAAATTTCCACCTTCGAATCCCTACAGATAGACGGAAAATTTTCTATGTTGTTTACTAGGATTGCCAATAAGGTCGAGGAATTTTAAGCAAGAGGCACAAAAGAATTGTTTACAGTATGCTAACAAGACTGGTGGCTTAGTTTAGTATTTAAAGTGCTTGATTACAAATCACTTCATATTTGAATACGACCTTGAAGCCTTAATTTCCTGTCTCTTTATGGAGTTATGTTCGGGTGGACTGTAATCAAGAAAAATTGCAATGTGAAGCTGCTTGATAAAGTGAAGAGCTCCCTTGCAATACAGTTCATGCGCATCACTAGTTCAAAGGCCCTCTTTGATAGGCCTAACTGGCTTTAATCTAGTTTACTGGCAAGACAACTTGGTGTGTTTGTAGCAATGTAACGAAATGTCTTCAATTCCAAGCGGGAAATACTGAACTCTAGCGAGTTTGTTTGTCTCAATGCAACGAAATGCCTTCAATTCCAAGCAGGAAAGACTCAACTCGCTAGAGAAGGTACGGTCTTACCGTATACCAAGCCACACTTATACCTTTGTCAGGCTGTCCTTTAGGCAGAGGAATTTATTGGTCACTGACTGACTACTTAAATTGAATTGCAGGGACATCTGTATCAGTTCTCATAACACGTAATAGGTAGGCATGCAATTACATACATACATACCTACATAACTGGCCATTACAACCCTTCAGTCAGGATTACGGCCTAGCTTCTCACACCACCAATGTTGTGTGCGTTAATTTTATACATGCGGGGCGGGACGTACAGTTTAACCTCGACTCCGAACGACAGATTTTTGAGAAACTCTTCGTGGCAATCTTTTTTCAACACTCAGAGTTTTTGGCAGAAATCTGCTGAGAGGAAATCGCCGAAGAAATATTTTTTTTCATATTTCGTTTTGATGCCTGACCTGGGATACGAACCCGGGCTTTACGTCTAATAAGCCAACAGACTACCTATTAGACTACGGCGACTTCAGCGCCATGCAGTTAGCCTTCGTTTATTTGCAAGTGGATTTTGATGAGTTTCTATATCGAGGAAGGAGGAAGGGAGCTTTATTTGTTTATTTTTTTTTTGGGGCTCGAGTTAGACTTTTCTCTTTTGGCACAGACTTTCTGTATAGTCCAACTGAGCCATTATTGCTTGATATATGACACAAAGATACAAAGTACAGATCATTCTGACTACACATCATAATTTATGCATATTTATGGATTTCTTTTTACAACCACTAATAGGTTAGGTTAGGTTAGAGGACGTGTACTTGTCAATTAAAACAAGTACAGTACCCGGAGGTCGAATTGACCCATTGTACAACGTCCTAGTTGCTCACACCACTTATGTTGTGTGTGTTAATTTTATACATGAGTGGCGGGACCTTCAGTTTTAAAGTCGTCGCCGAACGAAAGATTTTTGAGAAACTTTTCATGGCAATTTTATTTTCACACTCAGAGTTTTTGCCAAAAATCTGCTGAAAGGAATTCGCCGAAGAAATACTTTTTGTATTTTGTCTTTGATGTCTGGCCTGGAGCCCGAACCCTGGCTTTACGTCTAATAAGCCAACACACTACTTATTAGACTACGGCGACTTTAGGCATGCAGTTAGCTTTCGTTTATTTGGAAATGGATTGTGATGAGTTTCTGTATTGAGGAAGGAGGGAGGGAACTTTATTTTTTTATTTTTTTGTGGCTCGAGTTAAACTTTTCTCTTTTGGCACAGACTTTCTGTATAGTCCAACTGAGCCATTATTGCTTGATATATGATACAAAGTACAGATCATTCTAACTACTCATCATACATATATACATACATAAATAATTGGTCATTACAACCCTTCAGTCAGGATTACGACCTAGTTTCTCACACCACTTATGTTGTGTGTGTTAATTTTATTCTACACATATACTACACATCATAATTTATGCATATTTATGGAGTTCTTTTTACTACCACTAATAATAACAAGTTTTTTTCAATTAAAACTCGTATTTTTTTCAATAGAAAATAATTTACTTGTTACTCCAGGTTATTCTTTTCATGGAAAAGAATTTAAAAATAAATATTTCGAATGTAAATTTAATAACTATCCGTACATACTCGTACGTACACCCATGCATTTTTCCTTTCTATTCCTTTTTCATGCACAATATTTTAATTAACATTTTAGATTTTCTATTACAATCTCTGATTGGATTCTTAATAACTGTAGGCTGTTGCTTGCCACTGCTTTCCATTAATAAAAAAACGGGAGAAGGAAAAAAAGAATGAAAAAAATGAATTTGAATTTCATGTTAAAAAAAAATTCGAACAAAAGAATATCAGATACACTCGTACAACAAAAGAATAGTAACAGCAGTTGCTATTGCTGGTGCTGGTGCTTTGTGTAGTTGTCGGTGGCAATGCAAATGGATTTTCTTTTTTTCAATAACAAATTTTCTTGCCACAGGGAAATTGTAATGGTTTCTTGAAATTCTATTTTATTTTCTATTTTTTTGGTGAAGATGTTGCATGTTGTTGAAAAGCATTGAATGAGTGAGCGAATGAACGAGTGAATGAATGACTGAATGCTTGGGTATGCCATAAATGGCAAGAAATATTAATTCATTCATATTTTCAAACAAACAAACAAACAAACACAAGTAAACTTTTCCTCACAACACATTTTATTATCGTTGGAGGCTTTTGTATGCTGGCAAATGGAAAACTGCATGAAGGAATGAATGAGCGAATGAATGAATGATTGTGTGTGCGATGCAGAGAGGATAAAATTGTGGCAATAATTTTTAGGGTACCATTAAAATGTTTTTTTGAACAATTTAGATATGAAAAACCCGCATGCCTACAAACCTACATGTAATATGTGTGTATCCAGCTCTGTACTCGTGTATTGTAAATACTTTTTAATATTGGTTGGGTGTGTGTGTCCAAAAGGAAGACCATGAGCAAAATTTGTGCCAATATTACAGCATAGAACATTCCTCCCATGAGATGTTTGGTAAAAAGTGTTCCCAATGGTGCTGTTAGAATTGCTAGTTTTACTAGCTTACATTTACACATACCCCTGCATATGTATGTATGTACATATACTTTTACATGAGCTAGTCAATGCTTTATCTCTTAAAGTAAGTAGTAATGTGTAGTACAGGCCTGAGTCAGAGTACATTTTTAGACTTGCTACTCAAATTGATGGGGAATATGCAAAATTATAAAGACTTTTAGCAAAGAACTCTTTCTTTGTAATGTTTTATGAGTAAATATGTATTAAGAAAATGGTAAAGAAATACGAATAAAATATAAAGAACTTCGAAAAACTATTTCTTGGAATTCAAAAACATACATAACATAATTGGTAATTTTTGAGAAACTTTTTCATGGCAATTTTATTTACTCCCAGAGTTTTTGCAAGAAATCTGCTGAGAGGTAGTCGCCGAAGAAGTATTTTCATATTTTTGTCTTGATGTCTGGCCTGCGGCTCGAATCCTGGCTTTACGTCTAATAAGCCAACACACCACCTACTAGACTACGGCGACTTGGAATTCAAAAACAGAAACATTTTAAATCAAGAAATAGTCGAGAAATAATCGAATTTATTTCGGAAACCCCAATAGCTTACTATCCCTTTATAATCCAAGGTAACCAGAGAATTGCAATCTGCCCGTTGGACGGTTACTGTAGACTTGAAGAACAGAAGTCCAATATATAGATTCTAAGCTGAGAGGAATGATCCATACGAACACATACTTTAAACCATTTCAAGAGGAAACGATCGAATAATTATCCAATAGTAGGTATTGAATAGTCGTCGTAGTCTACAAGGTAGTGTGTTGGTTTATTAGACGTGAGGCCTGGGTTCAAATCCCGGGTCAGGCAACTCCAACTGAACGAAATATGAAAAAATATTTCTTCGGTGACTTCCTCTCAACAGATTTCTGACAAAAACTCTGCAAGTAAATAAACTTACAACGAAAACTTTCTCAAAAATCTGTCGTTCAGATACGATTATAAACTGTAGGTCCTGCCACTCCTGTATAAAATTAACACACACAACATAAGGGGTGTGAGAAACTAGGTGGCAATTCTGACTAAAGGGGTGTTATGACCAATTATGTATGTATGTAGTGGCATAAAAGTGGAGCTCTTTGATTTCAGTGTGAAATATTCAGAATTTATGAGGAAACACGCGTAAGCGTACGCCTTCAAAAGTAGTGCCCAATTCAACTTGGACTGGAACTACAAACAAAGGGTCCTAGCAATACTATCTGGCAGTCAAGCTGGCATTTTGAGTACTCGATTCGTATAACATTGAATCGAGAATAGTAGGGTTACACTTTGCTAGATTATGAGAGAATCCAAGATAACAAGCAAGCAGATGAATTAGCTTAAGGGGAAGCTCACACGCCACTGACAGGGCCAGAGCATTCGTAATCCTGACTAAAGGATTGTTATGACCAATTATGTATGTATGTATGTAGTCATTGAGTTGCTCTTGATGGCTCCAAACAACATTCTGCTCCTGGGAAATCAACAGGATTGGGGGTGATATTATAGGGATACCCTATGTATGGTAAATTACGTAGAGTACAATAGATTAGGATTCAGCACGGTAAACGGATATCTAGAAGTTAGACAACAGTTCCAAGAGTCCATGAGCAGAACGTTAGAAAGTTCTTGCCGGAATCAATATCCTAACACCAGACATGTTCGTTTGATTTTTAACTTCTTACTCCTGCCATACACCGCTTCAAAGGAACACTAAGAACACACGTTCAAACACCACGAAGTTGCATTAAAATCAGAACATTTCTTATGTCGGCAGTAACGCCGGCTTGGCGAGACTTGGATGCTTAGCTGCTCTGCTAGTGATAGCTTTGGTGTCAGAGCTTTATTATCAACAATCGAACAGCCTCCTATAAGACTGTTACGAATGAAATACGTGTAGTCAGGACAAAGACAACCCATACACGTTGACAGTGATTTGCGTAAAACTGCAGCAGTTGGATGGATCGTGGCAATGTCCTGTTGAAACCACATACCATTCAGCCAACTGCAGTTGTTGATTCCCCATTTTATACGGTCATAGTACTCTGCATTGCAGGGTTATTTTTTTAACAGAAACAGGAGTGCGTACATTATGAGGCTGTATCGCTGCCAGTTTCTTCAAATTTCTTTGCCAATTCCTTGCACGGTCAATCGATTATGCCAATCATAATCACGCTGTAATGCACAAAAAGTGCTAACATTGGCATCAACACTGCTGTATTCAATTTTCGTGTGATAAAGGCTCCATATGGAGATCGTAAATTGCTCAGCTATCACTAAATATGTACATAACTCAGATGGCTGACAGTCTTGCCAGATTTATGGTTTTAAAATCGCAAAATGGCGGAGTTTTTTTTAATAAATCAAGGATATGTAAAGCCACTTGGAAATTACTTCGATTCAATTTGAAATCCAGAGGCCAACTATTTTGAAACAATTTCAAACGATATGTGAACTGCAATCATTTTTTTTTTGCTCGCAATTACAATCAATTACTCGCGAATTATTTCCTTTAAATTTCTGTTTGACAAGATAATGATTGCATGTCCGCTTTTAAAAATAAAACGACAAACAACTACAAAAAAAAAACAAAACAAAATAATAAACAAAGAGAGCAGGAAGAATGTACCCAACGTACTGGTGGATTTGGTGGTGGATGGTGTGGTGTGGTGTTGTGCTTGTGGTGGCAGTGTCAGTGAATATGGTGACTCGTTGCTATTAAAATTTTGTATAACCTTGACGATGGCAAAAGTACTCTGTGTGTGTACGCGAATATCAGAATTAAACAAAAAGGATTCACTTGTTTTTTTTTGTTTTCATGCGCAAACCTGCAAACCTGTGAACATAAACAAAAGCATGCGAATGACTGAGTGAGTGAGTGTGTGTGTGTGTAAACAAAAACCACTCGCCTATACCGCCGCCTTCAACTACCATTGACTGCTGCATACAGCTTAGAATAGAGAAAAATTGCTTGGCTTTTATGTATGTGCTCAGGTATAAATTTAAATTTAAATTATAATCATGTAGATTTGTTGTGTTTTTTATTTTTATTATTATTTCGCCATTTTTTTTTGTTTTTTGCTATTATCGTAAGCAGTCGGAAGAATGGAAATAAGTAGGGCTGCATGGACTAAATAAATATGCTATAACGGGGTGTACTTTGAACAATTTTTTTTGGATTAAAATTAATACAGAAATATATAAGATATCCTTATGATTTCTATCCAGTCCTGTTGCACTGGTAGACAACAGTATGCTGATATGTTTTAGTAGACAAAACTGTTTGTGTAGTACCCAGATGTTTCCTTTATTAGCACCTCATAGAATCTACATATTGAGGCTAAGTTGATCAATATTCAGTACAAGCTTTCTTTAGGTGTACAGTACTCGACAATAAGGCCGGTTACTATTCTTAGGCAACTTTTGTACTCGTATAGTCTGATGCATAACTCAAATCTCTTCTTATTATAATTACGCAGCAAAAGTTTAGATTATCTTAAAACTATTTGGCTTCAAAAGAAGATTTTTTGCCTCCTTTCATCCTTCTTGAAATGAATATATCACTCCCCACAGAAAGCTCTTGCCCTGTCAATGGCGTATGAGCTTGCCCTTAATCTAACTCATCTGCGCTCATTCCTTAGATTCTCTTATGATACTACAAAGTGTAACCCTACTATTCTCGAGTCAATGTTATACGAAACGAGTACTTAAAATGCCAGCTTGACTGCCAGATAGTATTGGTAGGACCCCTCGTTTGTAGTTCCAGTCCAAGTTGAATTGGGCACTACTTTTAAAGGCGTACACTTCCGTCCTGAAAATATACGCGTGTTAGCCTCATGGATTCTGAATATTTCACACTGGAACCAAGCAGTCCCACTTTTATTCCACAACATACATACATAATTGGTTATTACAACCCTTCAATCAGGATTACGACCTAGTTTCTCACACCACTTATGTTGTGTGTGTTAATTTTATACATGAGTGGCGGGACCTACAGTTTAAAGTCGACTCCGAACGACAGATTTTTGAGAAACTTTTCATGGCAATTTTATTTACTCCCAGAGTTTTTGCCAGAAATCTGCGGAGAGGAAGTCGCCGAAGAAATACTTTTTGTATTTTGTTTGATGTCTGACCTGGGGTTTGAACAGTGGCCTCATATCTAATAAGCCAACACACTCCCTACTAGACTACGGCGACTATTCCACTATCTAGCACAAAGTCGTTTCGTTTCTCGCTCTTTGAAAAATTATAGAGTTTTCTGTCTGTGGAAACTAAACGAAATGTCAGTCACGGGATTTGAGAGGCCACAATGCTATCTATCTAACGTTAGACTTGTCCCCCGTTATGCTCACCATAGTCTACATAGCTCTGGTGCTCACTGCCATGTGTAATAAATTTCAGTCCAATAGAGCCTCTAGCAAACTTTGTATTATTGCGCCCAATGATGACGCAATGGTTCACAACCGGCCTGACTATCATGTTATACATCCTTGAGTTGCACCCCCAAGATTTTTGGCACGCGTTCTGTATATCATTAGGACATGGTCCATATGACGCATGGCCTATATGACATACGTATAAAGTTTACTGTCAATGCTTTGTCCTGTATATCGTAAAATGGCGAGGAGATAATAGCGTAACAGAGATTTTTAAAGATCCATCAATTGGGTAGAAAGGTAGGTAAGTTCGAGGACTTGTGTAGTCACAATGGCAAATGCCAAACTAGGCGGTGGTTGAGTAGTTACCTTCTCGAGTTTAATTGGCATGTTTTTTTTATTAAATTGTTCACTTTCTACTTGATAAGCGACTCTTCAAAGACCCCGTACAATAGGTTTTAAAACCACGATGTTTATTTTAAATATTGTAGGGTACATACTACATATTTATTTATATATTAAACCAACAACAACAACAACAACAAGAAAAAATCTCATTATGAAAATAAATAACAGACGAAGAGGTAAAAAAAAGGAAGGAGCACAGTGTTTAATTATGAAAAACGTTCATTTAAA
This sequence comes from Sarcophaga carnaria, assembly GCA_958299815.1. NCBI lineage: Eukaryota > Metazoa > Arthropoda > Insecta > Diptera > Sarcophagidae > Sarcophaga > Sarcophaga carnaria. The sequence goes on from OY283153.1 coordinate 13,520,069, forward strand.
TTAAAGGAGAGCAGAATGGAATGAAATACACTTTTTGAGTCATAAAATACAAAGGTAAAGAGGCATGCAGAGGGGGTTAAGGGGGGCGTTAAATGAATCATTTTAAAACAGTTTCAGTCGTAATTAAATATTTAAACGAAAAGAAACAAAATTCAAGAAAAAATAGCAAAACGAAATTACAACAGGAACTGTGATACTAGAACTGTGACTGTGACTGTGACGGTGTCTGCTTTAATGATGGCATAACTATTTTTAAATAAATTTTTAAAATTTATTTTTATTTTGGTTTGCAAACGAGACATAATTTTGAATGCAAATTGCAAAGATAGTTAGTGAGTATGAGAGGAGATAATTTTATTTTAATTTCCTTTTGTTATTATTTTTCTAACTCTGTCCCTGAAAGGGTTAATTACGAGACAATGAACGCATTATTACTTTTCTCACCTGTGTTTAGCACATTTAACATCTACGGCCATAAAGTTTAACACCAAAAACCTTTTTTGTTTTCTATTTTCTTAACAAGATGACGAAGACAATGAACAAAATAGATAAAGTTTTGAATCACAATACAAATGGCGCGATAAGCTTAAACTCTAAAGATGCCGTCAGCTATGTACATATGTGACATGATCTCCACATTTTGTCAACTAAATAGAGGAAGAATAAGGGGGCCCCCTCTATTCACAAAGGCAATTCATTTTGCGGATATTAGGCGGTTTATTTATTTAAAATGAAATAAGTTGACATGTTACTTGTAATAAACTAGGCAAATATTTAAATTAATTTATTTAAAAAGAAAATCTAAAGATCACGACTCAGGCACAACAACAAGGTATTTATTTTTAAAAAATGTTAAATTAAATTAAAAGATAAATAAATAATTTATGAAATCATCGCTTCTTTTTTTTCACAGAAATAGAGATATCAGCGTCGTCATTATTAATTTAATTTAACAAAAAAGTAAATAAATTTAAACAAAAATTAACAACAAAAAAAAAGTAGCTACAAACGACGATGACAAAACTTTATTTATTCATATACGACGTTAAGTTTCTACGTTTTATTTAAAAAAAATTTATTAATTTTTGTTTGTTTTTTTCTTAAATAAAATATTGAAAATATTTAATGAACAAATAATTGTTTAACAAATTAATAAAAAACTCAAACAAATAATTAATAACTAAACAAACATTAATCATTAGAGATTATGAATAATAATTTTTAAATTATAAAATTGCTTTAAAATAAACAGAATACCTACAGGAACTGTTCAAGGTAAACAGATGCCATTTATTGATCTCGCTATTTTGGTATCTGAAATAGATTATCTGCCTTTAGGTGGAGATATTAAATTCCTAGAGTAAGAAGGCAGTCTAGTAGCAACTAACGCAGGGTCCTAAACACGACTCAGACATTTCAAACTAAACAAAATACCAGAAAATATTTCTTAACTTCCTCCCAGAAGTCTATTGGCAAAATCTCTGGGAGTCATATAAAATTACTTTAAAAAGTTCCTCAAATCCGTCTTTCAGAATCGACATATAACTGTAGTTCACTCAAGTATTTAATTACCGCACACAACCACGAAAGGTGTGTTGTATTCCTGACTAAAGGATTATTTTAAGCCATTAAGTAAGTATCTAAGATGACAGAGGCGTCACTCTGAAACTTGCAAACTTCTTTCCTTTAATCTCAATATGCAGTTTGTTGCAGATGAGATTCCATAAGATGAATTCAGAAAAATTTCAGTGGTACCACAAGGTTCTATTCCATCCAACTATTTTTCTTTATGATTTTCTCTTCTTTACTTCCAATTCTAAACACTCTTTAGCAGATGACAATAATATTTTTTATTAATATTCTTTAGATCGTAGACCAAGCCCTCCAAAGGGTCTAATCCCAGCTACAGCTAAGCTCCGCATTATGTCTTAACAACATATTATGTAATTCCAATATCGAGGCCATATATGTATAATATCTTCTGAAGGGGATTCTGAACTTTGACAGTTAATAACGGCCGTCTTTTTGAAGCTGAAATTAGTTGTCATTCATTCAAACTATTTTGCATAGCCACCATGGACCACCATAGACAACAATATGTTTCTATGAATCGGCTCTGAGGAAGTTGGCAACTGACATTAATTTTCATTGAATAGTCATCTACAGCGATGCGGACCATTTCGAAATGAAAAGGTACGCGAACAAACAAAATTGCCGAATTTAGAACGATATCAACCCACATGAGATGCAAGAACACCCTATGCATTCTGAAAAGTCCACTGTTGGTCCACTATTGGTCGATATTTCTTTGAGGACGAAATTGGACAGATCATCCCTGTCAATAGCGTGCACTATACATAGGTCTATGATTGCCAACTTTTTTTGGTCTGTATTGGATAATCTGGTCATCAAAACAGGTAGCTTTAACAGGACATCGTTATGCCTTAATTCTCACGAGTTTGAAACAAGTAGCATTTAGTGTTTATAAACAAGAAAAAATTGGATTCCAAAACAGCCATCAGTATACACACTGCTCTGCATTCTAAATACAGCAGAAAAACCTATAAACAGAGATTCTTACAGCCACGAATAAATGAAGTCGTTAGTGCTGGAGGAGATCGTTTGAGAAAGTCGATATGCACTTAGATCTGTCAAGTCTTACATTCCAACTCTAAAGGATTTCTCAGAATGAAATTATATGTCCAGGGAATTTATCCTCCTTGCAACATTAGATGCGAAGAAAAAGAAAAATTCTTCGATCCGTAATTTTTTCAAAAAAGTAATTCAAAAACAAAGAGAATAAGGGTAGTTTTAAATTTATTAATGAAATCATTCTTTTAAGAAGAATAACGTTAGTTAAATTTATTAATGAAATCATTCTCTTAAGACTCTGTGTGTTATTGATCTTGTCATTCACTTAAGCCGAGTCATTCAGTCAGTCAGTGTTTGTCTTTCTTATGCAATGTGCTCGTAGTAAAGTGAAGAAAAGTTTGTACACGTTTTCCATTTTTTTTTTGTGAATATAATTTAACTTTTTATTGTTTTATAAACAATCCACAATAATAACGACAACAATATTAAGAAAATGTGTTAAATAAATAAATGTGTGAATACAAAAGAAATTGTAAAACAAAAAAAATTGTTAAATTCTTGTGTTAAAAAGCTATAAAATGAGTGAAGAAGAGAAAAAGCAAAAGAAAATTGAAAATAAAAAAGTGCCGTTTAAATTGGATTAAAAAAAACGAAAACGCAGAAGAAGCAGCACAGGCAGAGAAATCAAAGAAACAACAGCCAAAAAACAAAGAAAGAAAGTGCAATAAAAAGAAAAAGAAAACTGAAAAGAGTGTTAAAAAGTCTTATTGGACAAATAAAGAGCAATAATAATAATAATGAAAAAACAACAACTACAACTGCAACACTTTTGTAAAAACAAAAGAAGTGCAATTAACTTTTGTTTCAAAAATCATTGTCGTCATCGTCATCGTCAGCCAGCCATCACTTGATAGTTTTTGTTTTTGTTGTTTTTTTTTATTTTCTTAAATCTTTTATTGTTGTTTTTCTTTGTTTAAATGGTTGTTGTTTTTTTTTGTTTTGATTTCTTTTGTTTCTTTTATTCTACATTAAAAGGTAAGACATTTTAAACAATTTTTATTTGTAATTGTAATTGTTGTTATTGCCATATGACCTTTGTTATACATACTCAGCACATAACACATGTGGTTTAATTTTATCCGCTTAAAAGGGTGGCTAAAAAGTGTTGTGTGTAGGTGGTGGTCTTGGTGAGGAAAACTTATGCAAATTTTTAAAGAAGTAATTTTTCATCAAAACAAATGCATTTTTACATCAAACCCTGGTCAAATGGTGTGAATTTATTGTAAACAATTCAATACAACAATAATTTTGTAGCCTTCTTATGTTCTACAAGGCTTATGATTGCTTATTAAATAGGGCTTCAATCGAAATTCAAGTGCAATTGCCACATCGCATGTTCCGTGTTACAAGTATCGTGCTATAAAGCCACACTGCAAGTTTTGCGTCACAAATGAATTTTTTGTTGTGCAGTAGTCTTGCTGTGCGGTAGTCTTTTGCAATGCGGAAGTATTTTGTTATGAGGAATTTTTTGACTACATATAACGCGCTGTATATTCGCATAACAGAATAACATGCTACTAAATATGCCGCGCAGCAATATCTCTCTGTCGTGTAGCAATATGACAGACGGTATATTAGCGCACTGTAATATGATGCGTTGCATTTCTGCGCGGTCTTCTGCACCGAAATAGATCCCATTGCAACAGTTCATAGAGCGTAGCAGCAGACCGCGCAGTAGTTGACTGAGTTACAATGTGTGCTAAAGTAATATGCCGCACGGCAATGGGACTTGCCACATCCCACTATATACAAATGGTGGTCCGAAGAGTCCTATTTCCAACAGTGGTTGTGTGATATCTCTGATGATTTTAAAACTGCAGAATATTGATTAAAAGAAAATATTTTTCAGGTCGCCGTAGTCTTAGTAGGTAAAGTGTTGGTTAATTAGACGTGAGGCCACGACTGAAACCCTAAGGCAGGCATCGCCAACAAAACGAAGTACCAAAAAATATGTCTTCGGCGACTTCCTCTTAGCAGATTTCTGGCATAAATTAAATAAATTTACCTTGAAAAGTTTCTCAAAAATCTGTCTTTCGGAATTGATATAACTGAAGTTCCTTTGCTTTAATTATTACTTTGTAAACCCTATAGAAAATATGTTTTTTTATGAACGTTTATGAATGTATTTTTTTCTAAATTAGTAATAAAATCCATAAAAATTAATTTAATTACCATTTACGGAACAAAACATTATAGACTTAACGCCATAAAAAAGGCAGCCATAAAGAATTTTTTGAAATTCTATCACGCATTTGAATAAAGAATACAAAACAATAATATTTCCATAAAAACATTCAGCTTCAAAAAAGGTTACCGAATATTTGGAGAAATGTTTGTTAAAAGTAGGATTAAAATCTGTCTTTCGGAATTGATATAACTGTAGTTCCCGCCACTCATATATAAAAAATTAACACACACAACATAAGTAGTGTGAGATGCTAGGCCGTAATCCTGATTGAATAATGACCAATTTTGTGTGTTATGTATGTATGTATTTTTAGTGAAAATTCTGAAAAATTTCGAGAACATTAGTGGCCCTTTTGGAAGAAATGGTACTTGGTACACATATTCCACTATATAAGGAAAAGAGCCTTCTTTGAAACCGTGTTAGAAATTCAAGGAAATTGAATTTGAAAAAATCAATTTTGCCTACTTCGAAGCCGGCTGAACTGGAATCATAACCCCTGCTGATGAATTAATCGAATTATGACTCCACTAGCTGAAGTCTAAATTAACATGTTTATCCCTTTAGGGATAGGCATCAAAGACAAAATACAAAAAGTATTTTTTCGGTGACTTCCTCTCAGTAGATTTCTGGCAAGAACTCTGAGAGTAAATAAAAATTGCCATGAAAAGTTTCTCAATAAATAAAAATCTGTCGTTCGGAGTCGACTTTAAACTGTAGGTCCCACCACTCATATATAAAATTAACACACACAACATAAGTGGTGTGAGAAAACTTAGGACGTTGTACAATGGGTCAATTCGACCTCCGGGTACTATACTTGTCCTAATTGACAAGTACACGTCCTCTAACCTAACCTAACCTAACCCTTAGAGTACGAAGGCCGAAGTCACTAAGGTCCCCCAAAGAAAAATGGGATTTTGTTGTTTATATGTTAGCATAAAAGAGCTAAAAATATTATTTTGAAAGTAAAAGGTAAGGTCCCCCACTCCTTACTCTAAGGGTTAAATATTCATTCATTATATGCGAGTAAATTAATTAAAAATTCATTACAAAATTTCAACTTCATTAATGACAACGATTTCAATGCTCAATTATTTTATTGTGAATGTAATCCTATTACAGGCGTTTTTTGCTAATAGTTTATAGGCCATTTAAAATTTAATTAATTTTGTATCCCCTTTTTATTTAATAACAACGACAACAACGTAAATGTCAATGTAATATATCGAATCTTCTATTTTGTTCTTTTTGTTTTTTTTTTTGTTTTTTTTATGCAGCAGTAAACAGCCCTTTAAAAGGGCTTTTCTACATACAAAACTGTAATGAAATAAAGACCTTTGCATCAAAATTTTAATAAAACTTTAATTAAAGCAATGTTTTTTGTTTGTAATTGAATCATTTCCAGTTAAATTGTTAACACATTTGTGTTGTTTTTTATATTTATTTTTATTTTTTTTAAATCTATTTTTACTTGTCCATTTTGCAGTGTTGTATGATAGCTAGCTAGCCGCTGCTTCATGTATAATTAATACCGTTCGTTGGCTTTATTCTGTGTTGTTTGTGTTGAAAACTAAAATGCCAGAGATGGATAACTGCTTATAATTGGACAATTTAAATCTTCAAACTAAGAATCTGACCTCATTTTCATCAACCATATGCTTACAGGAAATGATATTTTTTAAATTGTATTTTTGTTTTTGGCTTTCTAAACTGATCTTTTGTTTGATTTTTCTTTTTATGTGGATTGAAAAATGTATGAATAATTCATGAGATTTTTTTTTTTTTTTTTTTTTTTGGTGAGTCAATTATCTTCATGTTGCCATTTTGGAATTAATTTTTAGCCGTTTTGCATTTTCAATTTCAACTAAAAGGAGGTAAAATTTATCTCATATGGTAACCAGCTCTGTTATTATTTTTTACATAAATAGTTCTCTTCTATAATAACTCAACTAACCATGAAAAAATAGTTTTTAGCCATATTCTTTAATTAACAACTATAGGCAACAGTATAGGCAGCAGTTTAAAGGATTTAATCGATGCATGGAAAAAAAACACCGCAACAGGTTCCGGAATAATAGAGTTGCCATCTTTCGGTTGATTTTTCTTTTTATGTGAATTGAAAAATGTATGAGATTTTTTGGTGCGTCAATTAACTTCATGTTATAGAATAATAGAGTTGCCATCTATCGGTTCTTGGAAGAGAAAAAATTTGTTCATTGAGTCCCAAAGAAATGGGACTTGGTACACATATCCCACAAACAGTGGTCCGGAGAGCCCCATTTGCACCCGTAATTGTAGGATATCTAGGATAATTTTTAAACTGGGGAAAATTGGATTCAAAAAAGTCAATTTTTGCTGAACGTTTTTGAAAGATCTCTAAGAGAGCATATGGCTTCCACATTTTTATTATTCCAGCTTAGCAGGTGATTGGTCTACTGTAGATAGTCCTAGGATAATAAGGCTGCCATCTATCGTTGCCTAGAAACAACGTCCTCCGAGGAATCTTGCTGATTGTGAATTCCTATCTCTTTTTCCACTAGGTTTCTTTTATATTCGGATAATATTCGTGGTCAATATTGACCTTTCTAAGCAATCAGGGGTTAGGTGATGAACATTTTTTCATTTGCTTCGCAAATCCGAACTTGAATTGCTCGGCAACGTATAAGATCTTTCAAAATTGTCAAAACAGGGTACTATTTAATGGTAAATGTGATATATTTTACAGTCTTTCTTAGCAAAAGGATACCATTTTGAAAATCTAAATGATTTTGATGCACTCTACACTCCAGCTTAAATACCAAAAATATCAGTAAAACCTCATGCAAGCACTACTTCAGAATCACTTGATTAAGACTACAAAGAAGTTCAATGCAAATAAAAATCACAGGAAATTTTAACCATAAATAGCTGCTGAATTGCAAAAACTGGTTCTCCAAATAAGTCACGACAACATTAAGCAAGGGCAATAGCGTATGAATCCTAATGAGCACAAGCACACAGTCTCCAAGACAGTTTTGTCTGTTAGATTGAAGGGTTAGATGATTATTTGGTAAGAGTGACAGGACTATGAGCTGCTCTAACACCCCTAATGTACCGACAATACCGTATTAACTCCTTTCTCTATATTCATTTGAAGAAAGTATACCCATGACCGACAATAGTGTTGTGGTCTTTATAAAGGCAATATCGTGTGATTCATTGAATATTAATCTGAATAATATTTGGTAACTATTTCCTGTATTTACTTTGATTCTCTCTACATTTTTCATCTGTTAACAAAGGATACTGTAAACGATCACCATCAGTTAATTACCTCTACTGGCGGTAGTATGGTATTTAATTATTTGTCATAGAGCGGATCGCCCATCTGTACACTGTAAGAGTAGTTGTGCTTTAATTGATTATTCCAACTGCTCTTCCCAATAAACTCAAATTATTTCTTTATTTTGTTTCAGTTTCTTTAACCAATTATTTCCAGTTAAGCGGTTAAGTTATCTACTATACCTAATTCTAGAATCATAGGGTTGCCAAATGTCGTTGCCTAGATATTTTATATGAATCTAATATTAAACCCTTTTAAAATATTCTGATTTTGTTTTAGTTTCAAAACATAAGAAACTAATACTAAAAAGATATCAATTATCGAAACAATGCGTATTTATTTCTTTGCTTTAATAATTACTTTGTAAACCCTATAGAAAATATGTTTTTTTATGAACGTTTATGACTGTATTTTTTTTTTTTTCTAAATTAGTAATAAAATCCATACAAATTAATTTAATTACCATTTACGGAACAAAACATTATAGACTTTACGCCATAAAAATTCTATCACGCATATGAATAAAGAATAAAAAACAATAATATTTCCATAAAAACATTCGGCTCCAAAAAAGGTTACCGAATATTTGGAGAAACATTTGTTAAAAGGAGGATTAAAATGTATTTTTTTTTCTTCAGAAATAAAATTATAAGTATCTGTTTTTTAGGGAGAAAATACTTACAGAAAGAGGAAGTTGATCTGAAAAAAACAAAAGAAAAAATATTTTTATTAGCAGTTATCGATATTAGTATGTAAATATTGATTTAAAACAATATAAACAACTTCAACTGATTTTAAATGCAACTTCCAGAATGGATTTTGTTAGTTATGCTAACTTATAAACCCTCCTACGAATTCTTACTAATGAGTTTTTAAGAGCTAATAGGAAAATTTTTCAAAAAAAAACACATAAAATTCAGAAAAATGCATGAAATCTTTATTTGAATCGATAGTACGGTCCATATAATTTAATGTTTGAAGATTATTTCATGCAAATGTTGAACGCGACTGCGCCTCAAATGGTCCATCCGCTTAGTCCAATTTTGTCATACTCTTTCCAACATTTCGGCCGGTAGCTCACGAATAAATGCTTCAATGTTGTCTTTCAATGTGTCAATTGAAGCGGGTTTGTCTGTATAGACATGAGCTTTAACGTAGCCCCACAAAAAATAGTCTAAAGGCGTTAAATCGAACGATCTGGGCGGCCAATTGACCGGTCCCGAACTTGAAATAAAATGTTCAACGAACTCGCCTCTCAATAAGTCCATTGTTACGCTTGCTGTGTGGCATGTGGCACCGTCTTATTGAAACCACATGTCATGCAAGTCAAGCTCTTGCATTTTGGGCAAAAAACATTTGGATATCATCTCACGGTAGCGCTCACCATTCACAGTTACGTTACGATTCGCAGCATCTTTGAAGAAGTACGGTCCAATGATGCCACCAGCCCATAAACCGCACCAAATTGTCGATTTTTCTGGATGCATTGGTAGCTTTTGCAATGCTTCTGGCTGATCTTCACTCCAAAATCGACAATTCTGCTTATTTACGTATCCATTGAGCCAAAAATGAGCTTCATCGCTGAACACAATTTTTCGGTAAAGAAGTGGATCTTCGGCCAACTTTCCAAGAGCCCATTCACCAAAAATTCTGCGTTGCGGTAGGTCGTTCGGCTTCAATTCTTGCACCAGCTGTATTTTGAAAGGCTTCACACCTAAATCCTTCCGCAAAAATTTTCACGTTGTTGAGTAACAGAGGCCCAATTGCTGCGAACGGCGACGAATCGATAATTGATGGTCATCATTAACACTGGCCGATTCAGCTGCGGTATTTACTTCAGTTCGCTCTCTACGTAGGCGTGTTGGTGGTTTAAGGTCCAACAATGTAAATTTGGTGCGAAATTTAGTCACAATAGTCCGAATAGCCGTTTCAGTGGGTCGATTAAACTGACCATAAAATGGAAGAAGCGCGCGATGAACTTTCTTAACAGAGCACGCATTTTGATAATAAAATTCAATGATTTGCAAGCTGTGTTCCTTTGTAAGACAATTCATAGTTAAATTATAGACCAAACTGAAGATGTTTGACAGTGAAACAAAACACGAAACGTGCATGAGCTGTTTAAACCAGTGCTGCTAAAAAGATAATAGCTAAAAAATCACCCGTTATCTGTCTGTGTGTTTGTCTTGTTTCATGAACAAATAACAATTTCTTTGACGACTTTTGGTTAACTGGGTCTATTGTCTCACTAACTTTCCGCTTCATATTGTAATTTTCAATTTGCAACCGCCAGTTTGAAGCTTTGGGCCCACTGTGCAGAGTAGTTTTTTTTAAATCTCATAATTATCGCTTCAATTTGAACTGTTTTAATGGAATTATTAACACCAGCTTTATTAAACCAAATTGAATAGAATCATTCATTAAAAGCCTTCATAATATACCTCTACAACATCCCACACGCCATCATTCATTCGTTCGTACGTTCATTCATTCATTCAGATGAGTTCATAAAGGTACCACAATCGGTTCAAATAATTTAACAAGGTTGGATGGTTCGGTTCGTTGGATGGTTCTTTTCTCTTTACTGGCTGACCCAGCAGCTAACTGCTGCTTGGTTGACTAACTTCACTAAAAGAGAAGAACTTGGGTGCTTGGTTCCATCCATCCATACAAGTAAAATGCTTATGAATATATGTATGTGGGCCATAAAGAAATCAAAAGAAAAAAATTTAAAAATAATGACACAAAAATAAAAAGAAAAAAACGTTTTTAATTTTATTACTTTTACATCATGGTTTTTGTTTTTGTTGTTTTTTTTCTTTATTTTTGTAATTTAATTTTGTTGCTGGGGTTTGTTTTTTATTTTTAATGTTTTTATTTCGTATAAAAAAGAAACAAAAGTTTCTAAATGAGTAATTTGAATGCAAACATGTGAATCACATGTGCCATTATTTTGTTTAATTAAAACTCACAAAAATAACAACAACAACAACAAAAAGGTAACCAACAAAAAGTAGTAGAGAAACAAACAAACTCTGACTGTTTGTTTACCACCGCATAATAAAAGTACATTAAAGAGACACTTTTTTCCTTCATTTTTTAATTTTTTATTTTTGTTTTTTTTTCATTACGTGATTAAACAAAGGAATTGTTGTTAATTTAATTATTTTCTCTTCCCTTCTATTCACACACACTCTTTTTTTATTATTATTATCGTTCGTTCTATTTTTATTATTATTTTGTGAGGTGATTTAGAATTTTTTCGATTTTAATGAAATCAAGTTAATAAAAAAGATCATTTAGCTTGTACATATACACACATGTATATAGGGTCATCCAAAAGGGGCTTTCAAACTGTGACAGTTGACAACGGCCATCTAGTTCAAGCTGCAATTGTCAAATTTGTTTAGTATGCGTTGTCAAATCACCATAGTCCGATACAGCATTCAACAACAGAACGATCTGAGTGTTCTGAATATGCTCTGGAGATGTAGACAACTGACCCTAATTTTCACCGAAAAATTATCTTCAGCGAAAAGAACCATTTTCAAATGAATGGGTACGTGAACAACAAAATTGTCGAATTTGAGACGCATCCAATGCATTCAGAAAAAGTCTCTGTTAGCTGTAGATTTTAGGCATGTGAGGTCTTCGATCCATAGTTCTTTGAGAACAAAGCTGACCAGACCATCACTATCAACGACGAGCTTTATAGGTCGATGTTTACCAACTTTTTTTCGCCTGAATTGAATGATTTGGACACCAACGACGTGTGATTTCAACAGGACGGTGCTACATGCTACACAGCTTATATCACATTGTAGATTCTGCATAAGCAATTTGGGGGCATGATCATATCAAGTGTAGGTGATAAGAACTAGTCACCGAGATCGTACGATTTGACCCCGTTAGACTTTTTCTTGTGTGGTTTTCTTATGTCACAGGTACACACAGTTACTAAATTATACGTACGGTTAAAAAATTGCCGAATTGGGCCTGTTGTACACAAAAGTTAACAAATTTCAGAAAGTTTTGAACCAAGACCGTCTTAAAATCGAGGAAAGTTGTCAGACAATTACAAAGATTTTCAACGAAAACGGATTAGTTAAAAAAATTTCTGAAATTTGTTATCCGTATGTATACTTCTGTGGCTATGTGTATATGCGAATAAGCCACAGCTGTTCTCAAAGCCAACATAAACCATGGCATCGTTCCAAATCAGCCGGATTTATGCACCAGATTCATACAAATTGGATTTTTAGAGGCCGATGTCATGCAATTCTCAAGAAATTGGCTTAATTGACGTAACTAACATCCATGTGAGGTTTCTTAGCTGTTTTAGTTATGCTTCCTGCTAGGTTGAGAACCCGATAGCTAAGTAACTATTGGTACTGTTGTAGATATTGACGACCAGAGCAAATCCCCAGAATGAGAGATTAGGGTAATCGACCACAAATCCACAGAATTCCATTTGTATGGGCCGGTGGTTAAACCACATGTTTTCCACTAGTACAGATAAGGTAGGGAAAACTCATTAAATATTGCTTTGGAGAGCACACAGCTTATATTATGGTTCAACTATACTTCAGCAAAAGCTCAGAAGCTTCAGAATAGCTCTTCGTACATTACACGCGGATTTTCGCAAGATAAGATAGCAAGCAAGATAATAAAATTGTTTCGCTCATGGACGAGATTCAGAATTTCATTAGTGTGCGCCGTTGTTAGAGCCGTAATCTTAATTCGTCCAGACAAGGTAGAAGGAAGTCATTAAGTATTCCTCTGTAGCCTCTGATTTTGGATACAAAGTTATCTTTCTCCTGTACGAGATTCACTTTGCAAATGAACATTCTCAAATCTTTCAGCAAAACTTCATTGCGGAGGTTGCCGTTTGATGTTTAATTTGTATGACATGTTGGCTGGTCGCCGTAATCTAGTAGGTGGTGTTTTGGTTTATTAGACGAAAAGCCAGGGTTCGAGCCACAGGCCAAACATCAAAATAAAATATAAAATGTATTTCTTCGGCGACTTTCTCTCAGCAGATTTCTGGCAAAAACTCTGAGAGTAAATAAAATTGCCATGAAAAGTTTCTCAAAAATTTGTCGTTCGTAGTCGACTTTAAACTGTAGGTCCCGCCACTCATGTATGCAATTAATACACACAACATAAGTGGTGTGAAAAACTAGGTCGTAATCCTGACTGAAGGGTTGTAATGACCAATTATGTATGTATGTATGTTTACTTCAGCAGAAGCTCAGAAGCTTCAGGATAGCTCTTCGTACATTATACGCGGATTTTTGGTGCGCCAGTTGACAATACAAGCAAGAGAAGAAAATTGTTTTACTCATGGACGAAATTCAGAATTTCATTAGAGTGACTTGTGCGGCATTGTTAGAACCACAATCTTAATTCGTCTAGACAAATAAGAAGAAAGTCATTAAGCATTCCTCTGTAGCCTCTGATTTCCGCTACAAAGTTATCTTTCTCGTGAACGAGCTTCACTTTGCAAGAGAACATTCTCAAATTTTTCAGCAAAAGTGCATTACGGAGATTGCCGTTTGATGTCTAATTTGTATGACATGTTGGCTGGTCTAGATCTAGAGCGCTATATTCACGGTATTCGATCGCTATTCTACTTAAAGAAGAAGAATAATTTATATTTCTGTAGGCGTATCGTGACTTTAAACTGTTCTATGGTTTTTAGCTGATCGGCTAGGATATTATAAGACAATAGGCAGTGTTCCCAGATCTAGGCGATCGCGCTGCAGCCGTACTGCTGCGATTACCGATGATCGTATACCCTAAAACTGCTTACACTTTATTAATCGTGGGATTTCGGGAAGGGATATAAGGGATTTCGTTTGTTAGACGATCCCATTATGGCTTCCTCAATTGAATTGGCACAAATTACTTACTTACTTACTTAATTGGCCATAACAACCCGATTAACGGGTTTCGGACTGCCGCAACACATCCTTCCAGGCGCCTCTGCTTCTTGCGCGCCTACGCCAGTTGGTCACACCAATCGATGACAGGGCTTCCTCGATTTGGTCCTTCCAACGGATACAAGGTCGTCCTCTTCGCCGACTTCCGCAGATCCCCGCATCAAATACCCGTCTCGCTGGAGCATCCTCCTCCATTCGAACGACATGGCCGAGCCAGCGCAGCCGCTGGATAATAATACGCTGTACAACGTCCATGTCGTTGAGGAGCTCATACAGCTCACTATTGTATCGGATGCGGAAATCATCGCCAACTCGTACTGGACCGAAGATCTTACGCAGTACTTTTCTCTCGAACACTCTCAAGGCTGCTGCATCAGTACTTAATAGGGTCCATGCCTCTGCGCCATAAAGAAGCACGGGTAGGATGAGTGTCTTGTGGAGTGTTAGTTTTGTCGTACGAGAGAGGTCTCTGCTACTCAATTGCCTATTGAGACCATAGTAGCACCTGTTGGCAAGATTGATCCTGCGCTTGATCTCCAGACTGACATCATTTCTGGTGGTAACGGCGGAGCCAAGATAGATGAATTCCTTGACCGTATCAAAAGTATAGTTATCGGCCGTAATATGAGAATCAATACGCCGCGCGTCTCTACTCGTCGATAACATATACTTTGTTTTGCCCTCATTTACTGCCAAACTCATCTTAGTAGACTCGCGTTCAATAGCAATTGGCACAAATTAAAAAATCAAAAATCCCAGTATTATTCAAAATTTCTTCCCATTTGACAACCCTGTTTAGTTTTAATTGAATTTGTGCGTTTTTTTTTATAGTCTGTAGGATTGTCTTATTGAAACTTCCTTGTTTACATAAAATCCCTTCATGGAATATTCATAGTTTTCTTTCACAAATTTCTATTTTCTTTTCCTTCTTCGATTGTTTATAACATCAAAACAAAACAAAAAAAAAAACAATTGAGGACCAGGAGAAGGAGAAGGAGCCCTAACGTAAAAGGAAATTAAAAGTTATTTGTCAACATCAACATGAAGGAAAAGAAAGAAAAGAGGAAAAATTCATTAATTTTTTATAGAAAATTTTCCAGGTCACATAAATAATTTAAATGTATTGTTGTTGTAGGTCATTTGAATAGTTTTCAAATTATTTTTTTGCTTTTACCGCACCGCACTCGCTGTGCTTTCCCCCTTAGCTTAGCAGAGTAAGCCAGTAAGTGAGTGAGTGAGTGAGCCAATAAGCGCGTTAATGTTCATATATTGTTATTGTTATTGTTATTATTATTCGATAATGTCAACGTCATTTGTAGGTTATTTTTGTATGAACGCTATCTGTCTGTCTGCGTGTTTGTCTGTCTGCCTGTCTACCTATGTACGTCTGCATATTTATCAATTGCGGTATGGTCTACGTTAAGTGGCCGTGTCTAATGTTGGTTATTTCTTGTTATTGTTGGCCTTTTTTTAGATTGTATTGAATGGCTTCAAGACGATAAGAAAATATTTTGTTTGTGGGGGCATAATTACGTGAATTGAGTGGAACGTTGGATACGTTGTTGTATTATGCACTGCCGAGTGTAATCGATTGCAGCGTAAAACCATTTTTTAATTTAATTTATGCTGAAACGGAAAGCCAAGATATTCTGCCAATATTTTGTAAACGTTAGCTCTGGTTCGCTAATGACGACAATATTGAAATTCTATTGAAGTTTACGTTTTTACACGGGAGAGGAGGCCATAGAAGTTACAAAATGAAAAATAAAATTTCTCTTTAAAATCAGGTCGTAAATAGAAATTTTTAAACACATTCTGAAATCCTCTTATTATTCATTCTTTTGTTTGTTTTTTGGTTTTTAGTTTTTAAAATAAAAAAAGCATTTTTTAAGTATTTCCCCAGCACGTATTGCACAATTTTAACGCTTTTTTGATGACACACAAGGGAATACATTATTTGTTGTTGTTGTTTTTTAAAAAATAAATTATTTTAATGAAAATTGTTTACAGTAAAGCACAATAAAACCTTTTTTTGTTAAATGATTCACACAATATTCCACAACACGATCATTTTGTTACAAAATCTCTCAAAAACTGTCCTGATCGGCTATGATATTATAAGGCAATAGGAAGTGTTCCCAGATCTAGGAGATTCCGCTGCAGCAGTCCTGCTGCGATTACCGATTACCGTATACCCTACAGTTGCTTACAATTTAGAAATCGTGGTTTGTAGAAGGGATTTCGGTTGTTGGACAACCTCAATATTTACGAGAAAAAAAATAGCAAAATTTGCTACAACATTTGTTTGATCATTTGGCCAATACGGCCTCTTGGTGTAATGCTTTAAATGGTTAGACTACAAATCCCAGCAAATTCATAGTTTTAAAATTTTAAAACATTTCTCCCTTTAAATAATCCTTTAGGGAAAAACTCCTTTGGCGGATAACATTAACTACAATCATCAAGGAATTTCACGCAGTGCTAGGGCTCCTACCCATATACACCCAAAGTCAGAGGAAATGTTTACTACACAAAAACAATAAACCCTATCAGCTTAGGAGCTTCCAGAGTAAACCAATCACCTGATGAATGTAACAGATACATACAAAGGAAATAGGAACAAAACGATGGAGCTTTATGAAAACCCTATGACAGCACGAAGGTAGTCTGATCAATCGTTTGCCTATTCATCAACGGTGGATTTGGTTATACGTGCATTTGATTTGAACTCAAATAACCTTATGATGCGGGCTTCTTGGGGACGATTGCTGTAGACTGTCTAATGGTGAAGGATAAAGGATAAAGGATAAAAAAACTTTCCTACACTCGCATAAGCAGGCGATGTCGTCCTTATAGTAGAGAGACAACAAACGCTCCATCTTAAACTACAGAACATTGAAGAATTTTGAAAGTTATCAGAAGGAAGACAAATTGTTTCAGAATTTGTATGCGGTGTTGTTGAAACTCCCATGTTTTCCAGCTCCAATTCGCCCACATTAGATGGGAAAAAGTGAGGCTAAATAGGCAGCGGCCTCAAAAAGCATAGCTCACTAACTTACTCGCTAAATTGATCATTACAATCCAGGATTCCGATCTAGCGTCTCAGACCACCCATGTTGTTTGTGTTTATTTTATTATTTTTTTGTGAATTTTTTCAGTATTTTTGCCCCCTAGACTACAGCAAGATCACATTGTAGTACCTATAGTATCTATTTCGTCCTTCACTGTAACTCCTGGCTGGCTTTTCTCAACAATCCCGACAGTTTTATGAGAGCCGCCTTTACTTAGCTAACTTCCGCTAATAAATTCTGGATGTGATTCCGGATGAATTCAGTTGCTTGCAAACGTTTTTGTTACTGCAAAACGATTGAGTTGGCATTGGAGCGGCTTCCAATGACTTAACTCTTCTTCGTTTAAAGATGAAAGATCGTCCATTCCTCCGCCTTAAATCTACAGAGCCTCTAGAAGTCGTTTGAGGGAAAACAAAGTTTTTTGGCCTCTTTTTCTGCCAATAGGGCAATGGCCTGTGATAAACGCAATAATGTAGGGAATGGTGGCCTTGTGATTTACGGGAAGAAGACAATCGAATCGCTAATAATCCATATCTACCGAGAAGAGCCTAGTAATATTATAACAAAATCCCAGTGTTTTTGCCTACTAGACTACGACGAGATCATAGCATAGCTTACTTAGGTCCTATAAAGTCACATTGTAGTACCGACAGTTTCTCTTTCGTCCTTTACTGTAACTCCTGGCTGGCTTATCTCAACAATCCTGATAGTCTTATGACAGAGCCGCCTTTGCGCCTTTAGATAACGTGAGGTAAAAGAAAGTCGTTAAGCATTGTTCTGTAGCACTCGCTGTTCTAAGTAGTCATTGGGCCTGCGGAAAAATAAGACCGAATGATGACTCTTGCTTAAGTCAAATTTGCCCACATTGAAGGCTTGAAGATCTTCAAACAAAATTCTTTGTAGGCACCACCAAGTTATGCCCAACTTCAGGGTGCGTAGTATGGTAAAAGTCATGCGTTGCATTGCGAATTAAAACGAAAAATGATTTCAAAACAAACAACAGGATGCCAAATCATATGATAATTAATACCTACAACCGCCGCCCTTCTAAATATTGGCAGAGTAGAGTATTTCGATATGTAGGGGGGAACACGCTTGTAGGTATTGTAAAAAAAACTATGAAGGGCAAGAAAGATTTCGGATTACTATGTCTAGTAGTCTAGTAGGTAGTGTGTTGGCTTATTAGACGTAAAGCCAGGGTTCGAGCCCCAGGCCAGACATCAAAACAAAATATAAAAAGTATTTCTTCGGCGACTTCCTCTCAGCAGATTTCTGGCAAAAACTCTGGGAGTTGAAATAAAATTGCCATGAAAAGTTTCTCAAAAAAATCTGTTGTTCGGAGTCGTCTTTAAACTGTAGGTCCCACCACTCATGTATAAAATTAACACACACAACATAAGTGGTGTGAGAATCTAGGTCGTAATCCTGACCTGACTGAAAGGTTCTAATGTCCAATTATGTATGTATGTATGTCTAGTCTGGCAGTCGTTTCGGATTCTTATACGGTAGGAGACCAACTGTAAGCATTCAGTCTTATGCCTATCGGCATACACTTAATGCGTGAAGTATGTTTGCTTGTGTGCTCTATAGGAAATCTGTATTCTGTACACCACTTCCCTAACTTCTTCCAGTTTAGTTCTCTGAGATGAGTTATGTCTGGTATAGCATCCCTCCTAAAATAGTATGAGAGAGAAATGCATTAAAAATTGTTTCGATATGATTTTCTTAGGATTTCAGTTTTAAACTTAATATACCTTTACTTTTATCATGCACTGTAAGATTTCGCGTTTTTTTTTTTTTTTTTTTTTTTTTTTTTTTTTTTTTTTTTTTGTAAAAAAATTGTTTTTTTTTTTCTAATTTAACTAAAAGCAAATATAATTTAAAAACTAATGCTTTAATGTTGTTGTTGTTGTTTTTTTCATTCTTCTCCGTATTTGCTTTCAACGATTATTTAAATGCAATAAAGTTCCATTGACGTCAAGTGGTTTTTAGGCCGCAAAAATTTTTATTTTCAGTTGATGTTGCTACTATCACGGCTGCGGCTGATTCTTGCTGACATTTGCACACTTTTTACCAGGTGTACTCAGACTAGAAAGACCTTCTTTCTTTAGTTTTTTTTCCGTTTTTTCAGTTTAAATGACAAATTTAATGAAAAAAAAGAAATCCCCGTACTTGAATTATTTGTTTTGTTTTGTTTTTTTCATTTAATTAATAAAATATTAATAAAATAAATATAAAACGGGGAGAAGAGAAGGGAAGAGAACAAATAGTAAATAAAATAATATTTCATTTCTTAACAATAATAATAATAATAACAATAATGCTGTATTTATTTTTCATTTGAATTTCATTCTTTTTCTTCTTCAATAGCAGCTGTGGTTTTATTTTTCAACTCCATTTTTATTTATTGAGGTTTCATTTGTTTTTTTTAAAATAAAAAACGAAAAAATAAAATAAACTTTTTATTACGAAGCAAAAAAGAAAAATCAGTTTAAACTTTAATCTAGTAGAAGTGTTTTAATTGGTATTTAAATAGTCCATAATAGAAAAATTGTTAATAAATTATTTTATATTTTTAAAGCTGCTTTAAAACAATTATTCAAACTATTTTCGTCGTAATAAAAAATTAAATGAAATGAAAAATGTTAATACGATATAATTTAATTAAAAAACAATCTAAAATTTAATTATTTTTAACATCAACACGGTATTAATTGTTTTCCATACGTATTTGCCATTTCCGTTGGAAAACATTTTCAATTTTTTTTTGCCTTTTGGAAAATGACGCATTTTAGCGAAAAAAAAGTAATTTTAAGCCTCCAACGGAAATGAATTTTCTTTACTTCTCCCCCCTCTTTAATATTTATTGTCATCATCATTTCATTTTGTTGAAAAATTTTAAACAGCTTAATAGTTATTTGTACAACGTAATTTAAGTGGTCTGATCGCAAAATTATTGGCATATGCTTTAATTATTTGTCTCCCTCATGGTCACCTTAGCATATGGTGCCTAAGTGCAACTTCTAGAGAAAATTATATCCAATAATCCACAATTCATTCCACTCTATTCTAACGATAACATTCCTCTCAAATGTTCTCGCAAAAATGAAGCAGCATTTTTTTCAATAGCAATTTCTCTGCTCTTCAAATGAAGTTGAGTAAATCTCTGTATAAATGGGGCTAAGTCGGATAGAAAATAGACTTGTGGAGGAAATGGTCCTAGTGTGCTGGATAGCCATGGTATCAAGCATTCTAAAATAGTTTTCGTTACGGCCATGCGTTGCTTGAGACCGGAGATATAGGCGTCGACAGTAATGCAAGCAACGAAGCTAATATCTTTCTCATTGATAAAAATAAAATAAAAAAAATATAAGTCATCGTCCAAATAAATACAAGTCATCGTCTTAAAAATGCAAGTCATCAACCAAAAAATGCAGGTCATCATCGATCCAAAAAATGCAAGTCATCGTTCAAAAAAATGCAAGTCATCAACCAAAAAAGGCAGGTCATCGGTACAAAAAATGCAAGTCATCGTTCCAAAAAAATGCAAGTCATCAACCAAAAAAAGGCAGATCATCGGTCTAAAAAATGCAAGTCATCAACAAAAAATTCATGTCATCAACTAAAAAAGTGCAAGTCACCCACCAAAGAAATACAACTTGCGAAAAATACAACATTTTGTTGGATGTATATATACATATAAATGCATATGAACTCAATGAGAATTATTAAAATTTTTAAGTTCATTCTTAAAATTTTAAATTTTTCTTGCTCATATAATAAAATTTAGCTACGTTAGCCTATATCTCCGGTCCCAAGAACAGCCCGAGCCTAGGGAAAACTGTTCTGGAATCATTGATGCCACGTCTATCCAGCACACTAGGTCCACTTACCCCCACAAGTCCATTTTTTATCCGATTTTGACTGATTTGTTCCTAATTCGACAAAATGTAAGCTTCGTCGGCTATATCTCCGGTCCTAAGTAAAGCTCGACCCTAAGGAAAACTGTTCTGGAATCATTGATGCCACGTCTATCCAGCCCACTAGGTCGACTTACCCCCACAAGTCCATTTTTTATCCGATTTTGACCGATTTTTTCCTAATTTGTCAAAATGTTAGCTTCGTCGGCTATATCTCCGGTCCTAAGTAAAGCTCGACCCTAAGGAAAACTGTTCTGGAATCATTGATGCTACGTCTATCCAGCCCACTAGGTCCACTTACCCCCACAAGTCCATTTTTTATCCGATTTTGACGGATTTTTTCCTAATTTGACAAAATGTTAGCTTCGTCGGCTATATCTCCGGTCCTAAGTAAAGCTCGACCATAAGGAAAACTGTTCTGGAATCATTGATGTCATGTCTATCCAGCCCACTAGGTCCACTTACCCCCACAAGTCCATTTTTTATCCGATTTTTACCGATTTTTTCCTAATTTGTCAAAATGTTAGCTTCGTCGTCTCTATCTGCGATCACAAGTAAAGCTTGATCCTAAGGAATTCAAAAAATGTTTTGGAATCATTGATGCCATGTCTATCCAGCCCACTAGGTTCACTTCCCCCAAGTCCATTTTTTTTTCGATTTTGATCGATTTTTTGCTAACTTGACAAGAAGTTTGCTTCCCCTGTATCTCAGGTCCCAATTAACGCCCGACAGTAAGGAAACCTGTTTTGGAATCCTTGATGTCATGGCTATCCAGTCCACTAGATCCACTTTCCCCACAAGTCCATTTTTATCCGACTTTGACCGATTTAGAGAAAGTAGTTTTTTGCTCGTTGGAAGAAAACAATTAGTTTCCTCGGCTATATCTCCGGTTTCAAGTGTTAACCGGCCGTAACGAAAACTGTTTTGAAATCCTAATAGCTATCCAGCCTACTAGGTCCGAGCACTGCTTTTTTTACATTTTATCGAATTTTACCCAATTTATGGAGGGCATATTTGGCAATAATACTTGATTTTTCAACTTTTTTTGTCTCCCACAAGCAAATTGTTATTTTCATTATTTTTTCTCTTTTTTTAGTTTCCAAGTCTACTTCGTCTTCCATTCGTGTAGAGATTACGTGGTTGTAATACGGTAAGTGTTGAATTTTATTGCTGACTGTAAACGATTTAAAATTTTTTTTAATCAAAAATTGTTAAACGTGATCGATTATTATATTCGGTCTTTTTTTAATAAAGTTTGTAATTTTTTTTGTTGTTGTTGTAAAATTCACTTCTAGAATTTACACTGAGCGCCAAAAGTGAGTTAACACCACTGAAATAGTTCATTTTCTTAGGATAGCGAGAAAAGTAAATGAGAATAGTCGAATAAATTTCCAAAAATTAAAACGTTTTTTATTATTTATAAAATGTTAAGTCGCCGTGGTTTAGTAGGTAGTGTGTTGGCTTATTAGACGAAAAGGCAGGGTTCGAGCCCCAGGCCAGACATCAAAATAAAATACAAAAATTATTTTTTCGGCGACTTCCTCTCAGCAGATTTCTGGCAAAAACTCTGAGAGTATATAAAATTGCCATGAAAATTTTCTCAAAAATCTGTCGTTCGGAGTCGACTTTAAACTGTAGGTCCCGCCACTCATGTATAAAATTAACACACACAACATAAGTGGTGTGCGAAACTAGGTCGTAATCCTGACTGAAGGGTTGTAATGACCAATTATGTATGTATGTAAATGTTAAAACAAAAACAACAATTCATGATAAAGGAACTTTTTTTATACTTAAAAACAAAAGTGTTGACTCATTTATGGCACTCACTGTAGTCCTAGAATGACGTACGTACAATTGTTTTCCGAAGCGTTTAAACAAGCATTTCCTTATACATTTTACGAGTATACAGTCATGCAATACACTTGCAATTGTAAATATTTAAAATTTTTCTTTATTTTTTTTTTATTTTTTTATTTTTTTTTAGTAATGAATTTAAGCTTAAATAATTAGAAAATATTTTTACAAATTGTTATTAATGACTGTAAATTTTTATATTTTTTTACTTTATTTTCAATTGTTTACAAAAAAAAACAAAAAATTTTTTCTGTCGATAATTATTGCAATTTTAAATCGCGAGTCACGGTTACAGCAACAGTGAGTTACAAAACACTACGTCAGAAGAAATAAAAATTTTCACAAATGTATTATAAACTTATTATAATGAGAATGAGGTACTGTTTTGGGTACCATTTCAAGGAAATTAGGGAATTTAAAAGTGGAGTGTTTAATACCAAAAAAATCGATGGGTGCCAGAGTTTGGTTTGAACAAATTTTTTGTTTAGAAGACAACTATAATTGAGTTAACGCATAAACACCTTAGGTTTACATCTTCACAATTCAATCAATCATGGATACCAACCAATTAACTGCTAAACAATATCTTCTCCTAACGTTAGACTGACAGATAATAGACCACAACCAAATAAATATTGCTTCTCTAATGCCAGTTAAAATCTAAACTTAAACTAATCCATCAATTCATGCAATTCGTTTCGTTGCAATATTTGATGCAATAATATAATAACGGTTTATAACTACAACAACATACGCATGTCATGTCAGGCATATTTTCATGCAATATTGACATTTTCAATTGAATTGCAATTTGAAACTGAACGCAGTTTAATTAAGACCAGAAATCATTTGGAAATAAATGACATGTAATCGTAAGTAGTGTTTACACTGGCAATATCAAATTGTTTTATTGTTTTTGTATTTAATTTTTTTTATAAACAATTGCTATTTTTATTGTTTATTTTTGGCAGAAAACAAATAAATTTGAATCAAGCGATTATCTTTCAATTGAATCGGATTCGTAACAATTTACATTTACTCGCATGTTGATTGAGGAAGGGAGTGTCCGTGTCTTTTTAAAGTTTTTATTGTCATTTTATACGTTTAATTTGTTTACAATTATTTTTTTTGCAATTTGATTTTGAAACAAAATTTGTCGAAAACCATTGACACAACTCAATTCAGTGATTTTGTATAGGGTTTTGAGATGAGGTTTGTTTGTCTTTAAAATGGAAATTTTGGCGATTTTTCAAAAATATTTGGGAATTAAAAAAATGAGAAGCTAGGTTGTAATCCTAACTGTGTATGTTCTAAGTTTCCATTTTGTATTATTCAGGGCTCACGTTACTTCTACTAGGTGACTTTTTTTAATTTGTTAGGGGTACAATGCTTTGTTTTTGGGTAAAAAAAACGTTCGTGATATGTGACAATACCAAAAATTCTTAGTAATGTTTGCCACTTAATTATGAGTAGTTTAAGCAATGAACAAAGCTTGTACATACTTGTGTGAGAAATGTGTTTCAATCGAAATGTTATCTACAGTAGCGAATCCTAATTTTGTCCCAAATTGTTTTTCAACAGAAAAAATTGCAGAATTTGAGGTACCGAGCAGCTAGAGGCAGTTTAAGAGCTACCAAGTCACAATGAGAAATGCACTGTTTGATGCTATTTACGTATCAGTTTGTGTGCATTGGACTGCGCTTTGTCAAGAACAAGGAATTTTCAAGAACAAGGAAAATCGCTATATTATAGCCTATTGAGCGAAGTACTCTGCGGTTGTTACTGATTTTTTGAGTCAAAATAAAATAATTTTTAGTTGTTTGTCATTAAATCGTCAATATTATGCGATTTGATCCCACTAGACTATATTTTTTTTTTTGAGTTACGCGAACTCTGCTCTGAAGGGAAAAAGCAGCCCTGGTAATCAACATCGCAGCTGCTGTTGGTGACTTACCGGGCAAAATACTTGGAAAAGTATGCCAAAATTAAAACTCACTGAAGTATCATCTACAATGTAGCCGATGTTCTTTCTTTAGAAAATAAGTTAGGTTAGATTGTGCAACCTTTTTGATGGGTAAAGTTCGACTTTGGCCAGAATTGTGATACGACGTATTAATATACAACCACTAGATCAAAACATACCTTATGGGGGACCATCCCGATTCCAAAATACATGTTTCTATTGCATTAATTTTTATTTCAAAAACTTCTGTCAAAGATGACAGAAAATCACAAGTCAAAAATGTATGCCTCTTAATGCAAGGGTCGGGCCGTGGCTGGAATAGTCTGTCAATGCCTGTGACCTATAAATAATGTGGTATCTATTGCGTTCCGGATAAATTCAGTTGCTTGCAAACGTTTTTGTTACTGCAAAATGATTGAGTTGACATTGGAGTGGCTTCCAATGATTTTACTTTTCTTCTTTTAAAGACTTCTTAGGCCCACAGAGCCTCTAGAAGTCGTTTGAGGCAAAACAAAATTTTTTTGCCTCCTTTTCTGCCAATAGGGCAATGACCGGCGATAACCGCAACAGTGTAGGAAAAGGACTTGAGATTTAATCAAAGAAGACAATCTGCTCTGCAAAGCCTAGCAATGTTGTAAAACTACCGAAGTATAGAAAAATAAGCGAGAGAGAGAGAGTTAAAGAAAAATCGCATTTTGTCTTAAAACTGGTAACCCTAACTCACGTTACAATAATTATTTTCGACGATTTTCGTCATTTAAGTAAATGACGTTGCTGTAGGCTGCCACAAAAAAACAAAACAAAAAAAAGAAGAAAAAATTTCTGAATAGATCATGTTTTTCGTTTTGAAGCGTTGTTAACTTTAACGAATGGAAAGTTTTTAAGTTTAAAAATAAATTTTTCTTCTTATTTTTGTGGCTGCAATTAAAACTTAAATTCTGTTTTGTTTTTGTTTTTTTTTATAGAAATTGAGTTAAAACGAGTTTCTTTACATACCACCAAATCTTTTAAAAAAATCGCAATGATGTTGTTGTTGATCTTTAGATGACGAATTAAAAATAAAATTTGAAATTAAATGTAAACAATACGAGTATAAAAATAAATAAAATTTGAAAAGAAAAAAAAAACTTAATGGTCTGAGGGTCAAGTACTGTCTGGACAATGTTTTTGTTTTTTATATTAATTTAAATGGTTTTTGCTTTTATTAAGTAATGTGAGTACTTATCTAACCCACGTACGAGCAACTGAATAGCGTATCTGGTTAATACTTGTCTTGTCAGAAAATTGCTGTCTTTTTGCAAATGTTGACTACTTTATGCGCGGGAATAATATTTTCATTTGTAGTTGAAGTATTTAAGGAATATTGATTATCGATAATAATCGATTATCGATAATTATCGATAATAACGATATCGATTATTATTATCGATAATTATCGATAATCAAATTATAATATAATAATCGATTATCGATAATAACGATATCGATAATTATATATATTATATTATTATCGATAATTATCGATAATCAAATTATAATATAATAATCGATTATCGATAATAACGATATCGATTATATAGATAATTATATATATTATATTATATTATTATCGATAATTATCGATAATCAAATTATAATATAATAATCGATTATCGATAATAATAATCGATTACCGATAATAACGATATCGATAATAATAATCGATAATAATAATCGATTATCGATAATATCGATAATAACGATATCGATTATTATTATCGATAATAATCGATAATCAAATTCGTTGAATTCTTTAATTACAAATGAAAATATTATTCCCGCGAGTAAAGTCGACAACAATTGCAAAACAGCGATATCCTGACAAGACAAGACGATTATCGATAATAATAATCGATTATCGATAATAATCGATATTAATCGACGTATGTATTTCGAAAATGAATTTCCATGACACTTTTAAAACATTTCCTATGTTTGCTTTCAATAACAATTTTTTTCTTTCTTTCTATAGTTGTTGTTGTAGTTCAACAATACTTGTCAATTGCATTAAATTTTAATTGCCTACGAATTTCTTATAATTCCGTATTGTTGTGTTTGGCCTGTCACCTTTTAAATTGTTGTTAAGAAACATACAACAACAAAATATTTTAATTTAATCAATACAAACAATACTTTATAGCCAATAACAACCTTCACCTTTAAATAAATAAAAAGAAAACTTTTCTTTACATTGTTTACATTGTTTACATTGTTGACATTTGTTTACACATTATATACCTGCTTAGATGCCAGGTGAAATTGTTTTCATAATTGTAACCGCAAATTGCATTCAATTGCTGACCGACTGACTGACTGACTGACTGAGTTAATCGTAACAGTTGTGTTTATTTAGAGAGAATTTTTTAATGACCTTCTCTGTTTAATTATTGTATTATTAACTGCATAAATAGTTGAATAACTTACCTAGAAAAGAGAGAAAGAATTAGAATAGATTAGTATTGATTGAATAGATTGACAGATGTACATATAAATGTATTGAATTAATGAATTATTATAAAATAAGCAACAAATTAAGCTAATTAAAGCGACATTAATTCATTTAATTTAGGGTAATTCCTGTTTGGAATTAAATTAAACAGAAATTAAATATTCATTGTAATTTTACGGAAGACTGCTAATCAAAAATCATTGCCCATTGCACAATAATACAGGTTAAACACTTTAATTTTTAATATTAAAATTTTTCAATATGAAATAGACAAGGTTTTCGATTTCAAACACTTTCTAATGCCATTAAATAATAACAAACAAACTTTCTTCCTAAGTCAGCAATAAGTTCTAGAAGTTGCCAGACCGAAAACAAATAAAGTATAAAAAGAGTAAGACCTAATGTGGCCAGACAGATGCATTAAGAAACGTTGTTTTTTTTTTATATAAACTGATAAAAAAAAATTTATCGAAAATAGAAAGAAAATCTCAATAAAGAAACTTGTTTTGAACAGTTTAGTACCCTATTTATAAAGGTCGCTGGAAAATTCTTATCATATAGGTCTGCTTGGGAGCTCAGTTTTAATTTTGAGTAAATGAATTGCGATAACCTTGAACCTCTTCATCAGGTATATGAAGATCTTCTTAGTCGCTGCCACATTAAGGGTTCTAATTATCTGGAGTCATCTCAAAACATAGGCAGTCAAGCTTTATTTACTTTCAATCCAGTGTTATGGATGCATTGGAAAAGTTGTGCATGATTAGAAAAATATCATCCGCATTGTGTAAACCTTCTAAAGGATGTTTTTTATAGAGGTATAGAACTTTAAGTTGCAATAAAACAACGATGGATAATTCGATTGACATGAATTTTATTTATCCGAAAGATAATCTTGTGGCATTACATTTTAAATATGATTTCTGGCATATGACCGCCACGGCTGGCGCGGATGTAGTCCAATCTGGACGTCCAATTTTCAATGACTTTTTCCAACATTTGTGGCCGTATATCGGCAATAATACGGCGAATGTTGTCTTCCAAATGGTTAAGCGTTTGTGGCTTTACCGCATAGACCAATGACTTTACATAGCCCCACAGAAAGTAGTCTAGCGGTGTTAAATCACAAGATCTTGGAGGCCAACTCACAGGTCCAAAACGTGAAATTAGGCGGTCACCAAACGTGTCTTTCAATAAATCTATTGTGGCACGAGCTGTGTGACATGTTGCGCCGTCTTGTTGAAACCACATCTCCTGGACATCATTTGTAAGCACGCAAACCAAGATCCTTCCTCCAAAATCTTCCATAAAGTGGATGGACACAGATCCAATTCCTGTGCTCAATGGCGGATGGACTCATTCGGGTCTTCCTCAATGCTACGCTTTACAGCAGCAATAGCTTCTTCTGTACGCACCGTACAGCGTCTCTGGGGATGCGAGTTATCAATAAGAGTAAACGTGGTGCGAAAACGTTCCATGGTTAATCGAATTAACTGCTCTGATGGACGATTTTGTCGACGATAAAATGGACGTAGTGCGCGATACGTTTTCCGCACAGAACCATTATTTTCGAAATAAAATTGCACTATTTGCAAAGCGTTGTTCAGGCGTGAGTCTATTCATGATGAATTGCCGAACCAAACTGAGAATAAATCACTTGACAGCTGTTAAATCGGTCGCCATCTTGAAAAGTAATGCCAACTTAAAGTTCTATACCTCTATAAAAAACATCGTTTAGTTGACAATCGACACTTCCTATATTTCTATTTCTGATACAAGTTGCGTGCAGCAATACTAAGCCCATAGCGATAACGTAAAACACCACTGTCTCAATCTAGTGTTAACTTCTAATATGGGGTCACGCAGTACTTGTCCTGTAAAGTTCCGCTACAAAGTTATAGTTTATCTGGCACCTCAAAACATGGTCAATGTAGATCTATTTCCTCTCAATTCAATGCTGCCGATATTATGGAAATATCATAGGCATAGACTAGATCCGTCTAGTCGATGATTCTTACTCCAATTATTGCTACTTCTGATACGCGTTCCTTGCAGCATTACCTAGCCCAGAATAATATTGATTGACAGCGATAATAAAATGCACGGCTGTAGCATCCAGTGTTAATATTAATATTGGATCGCTTAGTAGACATTCACGCAGTACCTGTCTTGCTAAGTTCCGATACAAGTTATACTTTATCTATCACCCCCAAAGCATGACTATCTTGCGCTATTTGATCTCAGACGCATGCGGATGATATAAGGGACAAGTTAAAGATGTGTAGGAAAATATAATGGGCTTAGACTAGATCCTAATAGTCGCCGACTTATACTCCAAATCTTTCTACTTTTGAATACATGTGTACACAGTACTTGTCTTGTTAAGTTCTGGCACTTGTTTGCAATTAAATGAGTCCTAGATTGCCTGCTAATGAAGACGAGTTATAAAAGTGACTGCTATTCCGCTAACTATCGCCATATGAAACATAGACTGTTGACGATTCGGTTTAAATTTTTATCCGATTGTAGTTTTTTGCAATGGGAACGATTGGAAACGAAACACCAATTTAAACTTGTTACTGCACAATTGGATTAAAAATTGAGAACTGGGAGTAAAAATTGAAAGTTTTTAATTTTATGCCTGTAATGTTTTATTAATTAAGGCCTAAAAGCATGTGTGTTATTTAAGCCTGTTTTTCTCTCTAAAATCCTAAAATTGTCCCATGGAAAAAATGCAACCAAGTTCTTTATTGAATACATTAAAGAAAAGAATCAAACCATGGGTTTACTTTTCTTTCTTTCCGATGCCATAAAATGTAAATTTTGAAACTTTTTAAGCCCTTTTTCTAGAAAATTTAAATATTTCGAGAACAAACGATAAAACAATTGAGCTGAAGATTATTTTACCTTAGCAGCTACCCTTAGAAGATTGGAATTTTTTTTGTTTTTGTTTAATTATTAAATAATTATACGACAGCAGCAAGAGAGAGAACAGCAATAGAGGAGCAACAATAAATCGAAACAATGCCAGATTGACAGTGGCAATAGCAACAATAGCAGCAGCTGTTCGCTCTATTGTTGGCAATAATTTTAGTCTTCAAACAATTGTTGTTGTTTTCGTTGTTGTTGTTGTTGTTGTTATTTTGTATTGTATTTGTGATGCAATTTGAGAAACCTTGTAACACTTAAGCTGAGATTTATTGTTTCGGCCGTTTTGATGGTTTGTTGAACGGTTGAGTTTGTGGTTGTTTGAGTTTGGTTGGGGTCGAGTTGAAAAGCTTAAACTTCTATTATTTCCATACAATTTGTACACCCATGCACAATCACATGTACTCAGTTTAAATTAAAAGACGACAGTCTGCCTTTTTTTATTCGCATGTGTCTCTCTCTCAGCCAAATATCAAGTTTCACAATCTGTGAACAGCATTTGCAGTTTGTGTCGAATATTTGCATATTTTGAGACGTTTTTTTTTGCCTCTGCTCTATTCAATTGCATTTGAAATGAAACTTTTATTGTCTACACAGTTGGTTAGATTTTAATTTACTATACATTGCGACCTTTGATGTAAAAATGAAACAAATCACATGAAAACTTTTCTGAATAAAAAGGAAAACATGTAAGATACACTAAAGAAATTGGAATAACATCCACAACCTTTAATAAAGTTTGAAAGTTGTTTCTATTAATACGAGTCCAACATTTCATTATAAAGAAAATAATAAGGAAACCTGGCCCCCGAGATAAGATAACATCAAGAAAGCGCACAAACTTTAGAAGTAGAGGACTCAGAAAGCACAGTTCTGCACCATTACCTGAAGTCGCCGTAGTCTAGTAGGTAGTGTGTTGGTTTATTAGACTAGACGTAAAGCCAGGGTTCGAGCCCCAGGGCAGACATCGAAACAAAATACAAAAAGTATTTCTTCGGCGTCTTCCTCTCAACAGATTTCTGGCAAAAACTCTGAGAGTGAAAATAAAATTGCCATGAAAAGTTTCTCAAAAATCTGTCGTTCGGAGTCGACTTTAAACTGTAGGTCCCGCCACTCATGTATAAAATTAACACACGCAACATAACATGGTGTGAGAAACTAGGTCGTAATCTTGACTGAGGGGTTGTAATGACCAATTATGTATGTGTGTACGTATACAGACAGTATCAAAGCTACTTCTTTGTTATGTCAACTAATTTTTGGAAGAAATAAAATCCACATTGAAACACTTTTATATCGCACTGTATTTTATTCACATATTAATTCCGCATAATTGACCCGGGTGTTTTTTTCATGAAACAGTAGGGATTATTAGGAAGCAATTAATCACATTGTAATTGTAATTTTTTCTTCTTATAAATCAGCATAAAGTGATTACATTTTGAATATTTATTTGAATACTTCGTTGCTACTTTCTTTTGATTAATTTCGCAAATTTTGAACTTCAAGCATTGAGTTGAAATGTGGCGTTATTATGCAAAATCACCACGTTTTTAGTCTTCTTTTTTTTCCATAAATATTTAATAATTTTTTTACATATTTTTTTTATTATTATTTATTATTATTATTTCTTTTAATAATTTATTGTATATAACTATAATATTAAAGATATTATTTTTTTATTATTGTTGTTATTGTGATTATTATTATCGTCGTTATTGATTTAATTTATTTCTTTTTCACGCTTCATTGATTACCAGAAAACTTTAACAAAATATTTGCCTTGAATTGTTTGTTGTTTTTACATACAAATATTACCGCTAACAATAACTAACTTAATGACTAACTTAGTGACTGATTGGCTGTCTGACTAACTGACTACCTAGAGTGCAAATACCACGGAATTATTTTCATAAAAATGGATTTTTTATTAGACTGAAATATCCCCATCAGCTTATAAATCATTAATCAAATATCAAATCAAACCACACCAAACCAAACTATAAATTCAAAAAAAAAAAAAATAATAAAAATAAAAAATAATTGTGGTTTCATTTCGTATTGAAAATAACGTAAACATGGTTTACTTTGCGTAAAAAAAATACGTTTCTAAAAGGTCACGGTTTTTTGTTTTCTTCTTTCAAGAAGTAAAACTAAAACACATAGAAAAAAAGCCATGAGCACTCTCCTACTGCTTTAGTTGAAAAGCTTAAGAAGAGACTTTAAGTGCATTTTTGAATAACAAAACAAGTTTCGAAATTCTGTTTCTTCCTACAGAGTTTAAAAGAAATGTATTACATAATACATACATAATAATAATTTAGACATTGCAACCCTTCAGTTAGGATTACGACCTAGCTTCTCACACCACTTATGTTGTGTGTGTTAATTTTATACATGAGTGGCGGGACCTACAGTTTAAAGTCGACTCCGAACGACAGATTTTTGAGAAACTTTTCATGGCAATTTTATTTTCACTCTGAGAGTTTTTACCAAAAATCTGCTGAGAGGAAGTCGCCGAAGAAATACTTTTTGTATTTTGGTCTGATGTCTGGCCTGGGGCTCGAACCCTGGCTTTTCGTCTAATAAGTCAACACACTACCTACTAGACACCGGCGGCTTCTACATACCACATGATACATACATAATAATAACCCATCAGTTAGGATACGACCTAGCTTCACACATTTGTAAATTGTGGTGGGATCTACAGTTTTAAAGTCGACTCCGAATGACAGATTTTTAAGAAACTTTTCATGGCAATTTTATTTGCTCTCCGATTTTTGCCAGAAATCTGCTGAGAGGAAGTTGCCGCAAAAATATTTCGTTAAATTCCGTTTAGTTCGAAATGCCTGACTTGGAGTTTGAATCGTGGCCTCACGGCTAATACGCTAACACACTACCTAGTAGACTACGACAGGATACAAGATGTACAAAAAAGAATATCATTTTTCAGCCCACAAACTGCACATGAAAAACGGACCCTGTATTATAGTTTCGTAGGCCATTGAATCACTATTTTAGCCTAGAGTCCTTAAAAATGTACACCAGTATACGAAAGCTACTGCGTACTTTCCGTACTGCATTTTACCCTACATAACATAATTTGTCATTACAACGCTACACACCACCTACTAGACTACGACGACTTCAACAGAAGATGTACAAAAAAGAATACAGTTTTTCCGCCTACAAACTGTACATAGAAAACGGACTCTGTATTATAGTTTCGTACACCATTGAGTCACTATTTTAGTCTAGAGTCCTTAAAGATGTACACCAGTATACGAAAGATACGGCGTACTTTCCGTACTGCATTTTAGCCTAGAGGTCTTAAAAATGTACGCCAGTACGTTTCACCAGTTACGGCGTAGTTTCCGTACTGCACTTTAGCCTAGAGCCTCCAAAAAATGTTCACCAATGTACGAAAAATACCGTGTACTTGTCGTACTGCATTAAATGTTCATTGTAGGCTAAGTTGCTGATAATATTTATGGTTTTGATATTATCACAGACGTAATTGTTATTCCTTTCAAAATCTCTACCAATAAAATAATAAAACCAACGCAGTCACTGTGCTTAGCCGTCGGCTAAGGTTAGGTCAGGTTAGAGGACGTGTACTTGCCAATTAAGACAAGTACAGTACCCGGAGGTCGAATTGACCCATTGTACAACGTCCTAGTTTCTCACACCACTTATGTTGTGTGTGTTAATTTTTATACATGAGTGGTGGGACCTACAGTTTAAAGTCGACTCCGAACGACAGAGGAAGTCGCCTGAGAAATATTTTTTGTATTTTGTCTTGATGTCTGGCCTGGGGCTCGAACCCTGGCTTTACGTCTAAAAGCCAACACATTGCCTACTAGACCCGTCGGCTTAGAGGCCTAAATTTTCAGTGAAAGTTTTTGTCAACATGGGTTTGCCCATGATCGTCCACAATCGTCCACAAATGCCATCATAATAAAGAGTTTTAGAACGTGAGTACACCAGAACACTCAAGAGACCAAACATCAGTCTAAAATGTGCATATCTCGGGTAAAATTGGTGCTAAAAAGGTCGAGGTGGCCTATAAAGTGATGACAAGACAAAATTATAGTATTTGGCTTGAGAAAAAATTACTTCTGCAGCAGAACAATGCAAAAATGTACATATGTTCAGTGTGTACTACTAAAAGCTAGGTTTGACTGGCGGAATGGCCTTTACTCATTAAGTACATAAGCAGTGTATTTGATTGGAACTCGAAGACGTGTTTGTGGGACTCCCACAGAAGGCTAATCATCTGCTTTGCTAAGAAAGACAGATATACAAATATTTCAATTCTTTTTTCCATAAAACTCCATCTCATTTAAAAGGAAACTTTCCATAGTTTCATGTCATTTAAGTTCCACTCGAATTAAAAATTGTTCAATAGAATTAAATAAAGTGCTTTAGCTTAAGTATCTCCTGTATAATCTTAGATTTTCAATTAAGATTTTAATTTTAAATTTCAATTGTTTTTTTTTTTTCTTTTATTGTATGTACGTATGTATGTATGTATGTCGTATTATAAATTTTTAATTCCTCTTATAAATATGTTTTGAAGAATTACTTACTGAAACAATCAATTTCAAATTCAAATAACAATCGTATTATTATGGGGGATATATGTATGAACATATTATTGTTGTATTATCGTATCGTATCATATCGTATTTAAATTAAAATTGACTTTTGTTTTTATTTTTATTGAAATTGTGGTTTTCATAATAAAGAGAAATGTTGACAATATATTTTTAGATTTTATATTGTTAATAAATACGTTGGAATTAGTAGAAACATATATTCGAGAAACAATACATACAGTCACACAGATAATTATACGTACCCCTCTTAAAAATCATTTTTTTAAAAAGTAATGAACTTCTAATCTAAAATTTCTTTACATTAGCGCTTGTAACGACACATTTACTTAAATAAAGAAAAAAAGATTCCCAAAATCTAAGAACTTGTGACTACAGTTTGCTTAAAACCAATATGGCACCACAGAAAATTATACGTACAACGTATATTTCGTATAAAATTTCTCCAAGGGTAGCCCGGTATATAAAAGGTATTGTGGATAAAAATCCTACGACTACAGCCGTAGAAATACGAAATACCTCGGGAAGTGATCACAATGTTATTGTGCATTCCGAAACAGTTTGAAGTGTTTTGAGAAAGAACGGTTTCCGTAGCCGAGAAAAAAGCCACGATTGGAATTTCCCCAATAATATATGGACAAGTCAATTGATTTTTGGGCGAATGTAACATTTAGTGATGAGAACAAATATAATTTATTCGGCTGTGATGGAAAAAAAAAAATCGGCGCAAAAATCAGTTGACTTGTCCATATATTATCATTTAAAAAAAAAATGATTTTTAGGGAGGTACGTATAATTATCTGTGTGACTGTACATATGTACGTATGCTTGTGAATGCAGATTGATTGTGAACAAGTGCATGTGAAAGATTTATACACTGAAAGGAAAATATTTAATTTAATATACAAGCATGTGGTAAATATTTTATGACAGCCCGTTTTGGTAAGCAAAAATTTGTAATAATTTTGAGAGAAATTACAGCCATTTTGACTGCTGAATAGCTGCATGGTTGTTAGCTATGAAAAATGCTGTTATTTATGGCCAAAAGCAGAGATATATTTTAGTCGATTATAGAAAAATGCAAGCCTAAGCGACATTATGAACCTTTTATCAAATTGTGTAGGCATGTACTGCAAAATACTTGGACTTGACTATCAAAGTTTCGATACCTTAACGCACAAAATTGAGCCATGCATTGTTACAACTTGATTTGTATTGTGGCGATATCTCATTTGTTCGTCTGCTGTAGACGAGCTTGATTTCTACTTCAACATGATGATTTCACGGTGAATGCTTTAATGTTTAAGATGTTAACTTGTAGGCCAGCTGCTACAACCATTGTGGTTTCTAAATCGTCTATTTTTGCTTGAATATGTTCTTGCCTTGAAGCGTAAGTCATTGGTATAAATGGAAACCTTTTGGTGTTGATACACGTTCCACGCTAGGTTAGGTCGATGTGGTAGTGGGCTTTGATTACTAAAGCACCCTTGAACAGGCATATGGGCCACAGTTAAGCGCATGTCCCTGTACGGACCGAATTCTACCAAACTCAACAAGGAACTTGGTCAGCACAAGGATTGTAAACGTTCCACGTTATTCCTTACTTCTTGTCAATGACTAATTTCATAAGTCAGACTTCTGTGACTGTTAACAGGAAAACGAAAACAAGCATCATCGTTTGTTACATAACATACATACATTATTCGTCATTACAAACCTTTAGTCAGGATGTTATGTGTGTTAATTTTATATATGAGTGGCGGGACCTACAGTTTAAAGTCGTTTCAGAATGATTTTTTGAAAAACTTTCTATGGAAATTTTATTTCAATACTCAGAACTTATGCAAGATATCTGCTGACAAGAAATCGTCGAAGAAATATTTATTATTTATTTATTAATAACAATACAATTACAAATTATTTCCTAATTATATACGAGCGAAGTAATTTGATTATGTGCTCGGTGTAGTGTCACAGACCAGAGTCTCTGGTGGGAATCGAACCCACGACCCTCACGCTAATAGTCTAGCACACTACCCACTAGACTACCAGGACAC
The DNA here is from genome assembly GCA_958299815.1 of Sarcophaga carnaria. Lineage (NCBI taxonomy): Eukaryota > Metazoa > Arthropoda > Insecta > Diptera > Sarcophagidae > Sarcophaga > Sarcophaga carnaria. Next base: position 13,557,073 of record OY283153.1, read on the forward strand.
CCTCGCCGAAGAAATATTTTTTTTAATATTTTCGTTTTGATGTCTGGCCTGGGGTTTGAACCGAGGCCTTATGTCTAATAAGCCAACACATTACATATATATATATATATTGGATTATAGATTGGATTATTTTAAAATGGTCGCAACTGCTAACAATTCAGAAACTTTCATTTATTAGCAGTAGCTTCTATTCATGTACAGACTATATTCCCATTCACTCAACTGATTTTCTCTTAGAAAATTTGCTAAAAATCCGGTTTTTGCCTAAAAATTATACTTTTCATGGCATATAAGGTAAAGACTTTTTGCGATTTCTCGCCTCTTAACTGAAAGGGGAACTTTAATTCTGTCAACAGATTCATAAGCTGCATCTTTTAATTTGTATTTGACAGCCATTAATAGCAGTTTAACTGAGATTTGCTATGACCGTAAAAGCCTGGAACATGACGAATGTTTGAATGAAGTTTCTACAAGCGAAACAATTGAAAAAATTTACGATATAGTGTTGGTGTAACGAAGATTAAAAGGAAAGAGAGAGGACGAGAGATTTCGAGAAGCTATAATCATTTCACATGACTTAAAGGTTTCAATTTTAAGTGTTCATTGGATTACGAAAATCTCTGCAACATTGTTGCTGAAAGGAAGATTAAAAGGGAAGAGAGAGGAAAAGAGATTGCGGAAGCTATAATCATTTCACATGACTTAAAGGTTTCAATTTTAAGCGTTCATTGTCTCATAATCTCTCTGCAACATGGGTGTCACATTTGGTCACAATTGATCACAAAATCAATCACATGTGACAAGCTTGCAGAAATGTTTGGCGTTATTCAAGCGCTCTATATTAAAGGGGTTTTAGGACGTTAAGTAAACGTGAATGAAAGGTAGCTGCACCAGAACATACCAGAGGTCAAACAGCCGTGAAAAATGAGTATTTTTCGAGGCAAATCGGTGTTAAAGGTTAAGGCCCTGGTATATTGTAATGAAGACCTTTACTGTATGGGGAACATACATACGTGGAACATCTAAAATATATCCTTTTATTTTAGGAAATTATGGCCTTGATTTCCTTTCTCTTCTTTCAAAAGTGCTTAATTTTTCTCCGATTGATAGTTAAACTTCTCTCAGTTCACCAATCACTTCTCAATTTCACCAATGGCTTCAAGAATATTGTCCTTTAAAGCGTCAATTGTCTCTGGCTTGTCGGCGTAACACTTATCTTTAACGGCACCCTACAAATAATAGTCCAACGGTGTCAAATCGCAGCTCCGAGGTGGCCAAACGACATTAGCTCTGCGGCTGATAATGCGATCTTCAAAAACAGGACGCAAAACATTGAGGGTAGATTCGGCTGTGTGGCACGTAGCGCCGTCCTGTTGAAACCAAATGTTGCCAATATCCTCCTCTTCAATTTTTGTGAACAAAAATTTGTTCAACATGGCCCAATAACGATCGCCATTGACTGTAACAGCCACTCCTTGCTCATTTTCGAAGAAAAATGGCCCAATTATGCCTCTGGACCAAAATCCGCACCAAACAGTGACTCGTTTTGGGTGCGTCGGCTTTTCAATGTATGCGTGCGGATTTTCTGTGCCCCAAATGGGTATTTGGCGGGTGCCAAGATCAAAATGAGCTTCGTCTGAAAAGATGATTTTTTTTTTGTCAAAATCGGCATCTTCTGGTGTAGGCTACTGCATGGCCAGCCGAGGCAGCCATTTGAATGAAATTATTTTTCATTATTAACCGCAAAGATTGTACTTTCAAATAAAAAAAGAAATTTGAGAAAATATTCAGTAGTTTGTTTTTTAAAGCATTTTCAAAAAAAAAATTATTTGGCGGACCCTTTATTTCATCATATGTACTGTTGGAGTGCTCAGTTCTATGTTTTCTTTATTCATTTTTCTCTATTTTCTATACGAGAGATGAGATGAGAGTATGCAACTGTAGTAGAGTGATAAAAGGAAGTAAAATTATTTGCTTATATGTGTGTGTATGTGTGTTTAACTGTGTGCATTGGTTGGAAAAAACAGTTGAGATGAGTGTGGGACTTAGTAAAGTTCGTTGTACACCCAAGTACCGTAATTGCTGATGTTGTATTTGTGAGCGAATGTAATGAAAAAAAAAAGAATTCTATTCTCTACGAGAACGACAACGGCGGAAATTAAGCATTAATATTCATAAAACAATACGACAAGAATTTATACGAAAAACAAACAGTTGGTTTTGCGAATAGAATGTGAAATACAAAACAAAACAAATCAGAAAAAAAAGGAAAGGAAATTAAAAATTGGCTAATCACGACTGCAGAAGGCACCCTACCCTCCTTCTATGGAAGCCATCGGCCTACGTGGAACCTTTTTCTTTAAGAAGGATCCGCCACCTGGTCTAACATTGTGAAACAATTCCAAATGCACCCGGTTTAAGATGTTACATGCAATTGGGCTTTAATTCCATATTAAAAAAGTACGTTCAAGGCTGAGAATTCACCGTATCATGCTAATATAATTTTGATTTTAAAATTTCAACTTCGAGATTGTATTTGAATCCATGGTGTTAGTGAAATGTAACTCCCCAACAGATGTTACAAACGTTGTCACAAACTTAAAATACCAAAAAAAAAAAATTATTTCGAAAATGAAATGAAAATTTTTTGCTGTTGTTTTGTTTGAATTTCCATAAAAATAAATATAATTACGTGCAGTGGTAATAGTGATGGGAATTATGGTTGACAAATCCGCTGAGTTGTTTAGGCTTCCACACACCCACCCATCACTTACAGTGAGTGGCCTTGTTTATGATTAAATATTACAAAAAAATCAAAAAACAAAAACAAAATTCATAACAAAACTTGTTACAATTAAAACAACGTACATATGTTTTTCTTTATTTTTTTCTGAAAAACATGAACATGATTTTATTACCCACTGTAATAAAAAAAAAACTTCCTTTGAATTTTATAAAGAAACTGAACGATTTATAACATCAGCAGTTGACAGTAAACACGTGCAATTTAATGGCAACAAGACGTACCAATCTCCAATACAATTTATAATAATTCCCGCATATAAATATACGAGCAATGTGTGGTGTCACTTGGTTGGTGGTTCATGTTGTCATCGGTGGTGGTAATCATTGAAACGTTTTGTGGTACCCTACAGAATCTTAAAGTATTGTTGAAAGTTAAATGAAAGTTGCTTTTAGGGAAAAAATATCTGCCTTCTGTTTAATCTCAAAAGCAGTATTTGCCAGAAGGAAAACGATTTCAAAAATTTTGTAATAGAAAACTTAGTTCGTTCGCACGTACTATTTAAAACTTTCTTTTAAGGTTAAGTATGTTCTCTTCTTATTATTAATTTTAGGTCAGGTTAATCAGTCTTAGTAAAATTCCGGAGAATATCTATAATATAATATGGAAACTATGTTTTGAATTTGGTCAAGTTTTCGTTGATTTAAATACGATTAAATTTAAATGATCTGTTAGGAATGAATGAATGAAGTCTCCGTAGTCTAGTAGGTAGTGTGTTGGCTTATTAGACGAAAAGCCTGGGTTCGTATAAAAAAAAATGTTTCTTCGGCGGCTTCCTCTCAGCAGATTTCTGGCAAAAACTCTAAGAGTAAACAAACCTGTCATGAAAAAGTTTCTCAAAAATCTGTCCTTCGGAGTCGACTTTAAACTGTAGGTCCCGCCACTCATGTATGAAATTAACACACACAACATAAGTGGTGTGAGAAGCTAGGCCGTAATCCTGACTGAAGGGTTGTAATAGCCAATTATGTACGTATTTATGTATGTATGTTAGCAATGACTAGAGTTGACAGCCACCTCTACTCACCATAAGAATGAAATACGAAATCTCTTTCCGCCAAGCCATTTCTTTAGGTTTGGAAACAAGAATTAATCACCCGGAGTTAAGTTAAGGCGAATGAGAAAGCAATTCATTGCCTAATTCAGGACAATTTTTGCAGTTTTTCGCAGAATTAACTTTCACACGGAATTCTGGTATCAATGGCTCTCAAGCACAAACTGAATAAATGGCTTAGCTTGTTCAAATTTTGACAGGCGTCAATTAAGATGTACCAAGAACAGAGCAGTATTATCCTTCCAATTAAGAGACGTATAATTCCAAAAGCCTCAGACCTATCAACAGTGAAGTTGACTCCATGAAAAATATAATTTTTACAAATATTTCCAGAGAAATAGTGTTCAACAACTGACTGAATTCGGTTATAATCTGTACAGGAATTGAATCTACTGGTATTGCATTGGAAACCCTTATAGGTCCACCCCTGCCATATATTCTCTAAGTGCCCATTGGAGTGATTTAAAGTTAAACAAGTCCTATCCTATAATCCTGTATTAAATTCAAGAAATTAATTGATTTTTAAACCACAGACCAATCTGGAGGCAATATCACTTTCAAGGTAAACATTTTAGGAAGATGACCAACACTATCAATATAGAGCCTAGATAGCAGATAGCTTAACTGGTTTGTACTTTGGTACGAAAGTATATGTCTCTGTTAACAACTTTTGCGTAAACTATTCGATGTTTATTTGTCCTCCAAAGCTGACTGGATTTTTTTTCTCGCCGAGGAGGGGTAAATGTACCCAACCGCACCATAGAGGAAGTCGTCACATCCTCCGTGTGTGGGGCCCTCACCCACTAAATCCCCCCTCGTCTCGTGGACTTGTTGTGCCCACTACGGAACTACGCTGGTATTACTTCGGAGTGGAGTCCTTTTGGCCCCTGCGTATTCATATCCGCGTCCGGATTGCGTGTCGAAAGTTGAGGAGACATCTAAGAGCCTCTACCTTCCTTTCGTCCAGGTCCCTGTGTCGGAATTTGTCCAAGTATCATCTATGCCGGCGTGCCTACATGTTCTGCACCCTCGAGATCTCTCTTCTTCAGTCTTAGGATACGCTCCACGTAATTCGCCACTGAAGTCCAATTCTCTCTACTCGCAATCATAACCCCTACAGTGTTAGCGGCCGTGATTGTTCCAACTGTTGACGTCTGCCAGTGTGCACATTCAAAAATAGTGTGCTCTGCATCATCAATTACTTCTTCCTCTTCGTAAAGGCAATACTGGGAGGCGCTCTTGCCCATTCTATGCAGGTACTTTCTAAAATATGCATGCCCCGCTAGCATCTGTGTAGTGTAGTAGTTCACTTCTCCGATTTTCCTTCCAATCCATAGCTCAATATCCGGGATAAGTCTCGCCGTCCACCTTCCTCTGTCCTCTGCATCCATTGGAGTTGCGATGGTGTTTTGCCTGAAGGAACCTGTTGTATAACTTCCGGTCAATTTCGCCCTATAAATCTCCATCCGGTGACTGGATTGTAGATTGTATCATCATACTGCTCTTGCAGTCTTGAGATATGATTCGATGATACAGTGTGATATAAGTGAACTGTTTTTAGAAGGTAGTAGGACAAGTTGATGTTTATTTCCCTAAAGGAAATCTCCAAATTGTCTGAAAAATTGATTAACAATTAATGGAAGAAGATGTGTTTGATTACATTTTGAAAGAAAGAATATGACACCGTCACCGGTAGTTGCTTCTCAATCCGTTCTTAATTTTTCAGACGGAATTATTTACTGTTTTGGAAGCATTTAATGCCGTGGCTGATTTCTAATGTGAATTCTCATGCGATTTTCATTGGCAGTCTACCGACTATGAGGGCGTAAGGATTGATCTCGAATAAGTCACGAGTGGATGCGGACTGTAATAACTCTGTAATCGTGGCAGTCGAAGCCTAGTGGTATTCCTGGGAACGCCTTACTTGAATTGATTTCTTACACGCCTGAGAATATGGTTGTTGATCCTCATCCTCCAATATGTTGCCCCTCATCGGGATTTGTAACTCGGAAATGGAGAGGAATTGCTGAAACATAAGAGACATAGCGCTGCCACAAAGTGTTTTGGTTTTAATTTTTTTTTCATTGTCTTGTTTCAGTGTCATTAAACAAGTTTTTCCAGATAAACAGCTGATTGTTCTACTGTAATAGGCCCTACAAGTTATTCGTCGTTGTATAAAAACAATTCCCTATGAATTGGGGTGCTGCCCTCTCTCTTGAGTGGCGTCGCTGTTTGATTTTCCTATAAAGTTTGTTGCTGGTATTATCCTTGCAGGGAGAACACCTATTTTTAGATGTATTCGAACCTGTTTTAAAGTTTGTAGTCTGATAGTTTAATTCCAATGCTAAGTGACCTGAAATCTAGCGCAATGATTGAAGACACAAAAAAGATTTTTAAAAACCCGTGTAATGGGTAAACAAATCTTTTTCAGATCTGTCTGGTATAGGGGGTCACAGCGGATAATTACAACAATTTTACGTTTATTTGTTGTTGGATTTTAATAAACAAAAACGATAATTATTATTATTATTGTTGTTATTTAGCTATTATTTGCTATTTATTATTAAATGACGTCAGCATGTTAATATTAAACAAAAAAAACGAGAGAAAAAAAATCTACAAATAAAAACGGGTGACATCTGTTATTTTAATTTAATTTATTTGTTTTCTTTTTATTGTTGTAATTGTTGTTATTGTTGTAAATTCTCTTCATTACCTGTCTCTGTCATGTCATGCCATGTAATAAAATAGACAAACGCAAGAACAAAAAAAACAAATTTTCTACACTTTTAGGTAAATCGGTATGAAAATTCCGTCCTTTTTTAAAGGGTTTTCAGAAGGTAGTGAAAAGCAAGCCAACAACAACAAATAGGAAAAAAATATTAAAAATTGTCAATTCTGATGCTTCATTCACTTCATTTTTTAAAAGAAATTTAAATTTTTGCTGACATAATGACAATAGAAGAAGTGGTAGAGGGAGGAGGAGGAGGAGCGAAGAGTTGTAGCAGCTGTTCGTTATGTTGATTACAGAACAGTTTCTAAAAAAAAAACACGTAAAAAATTTCAAATTTTCTTTTGCTGTTTGGAATATTTTTGCTTATTTTGCATTGGATTTTGGTCAGGTTCTTCGTTTGTCGACACCAACACCAACAACTAAGACAACCGATTATAATGTGTAGTAAAAAGTAATCCATTATTGTTATATAAAATAGCAAATGATTGTAGCAACGCATCTCCTCCATTTTCTTTGCTTGGTTTTACTTTCACTTGCTGATCTTCTGTCTCACATTCTAGACTGATATGGTTGCCATCGTTTATTGTTTTGAAACAATGCCTTGCGTACAATGTGTACTCTACAGTAACAGAAACTTTTCTTATTAAAACCCAATCTTTATCGAACTTTATGTCTAATTAGAATGCTGTTTAAAACGTTACTTCTTTTCCGAAGATGGTTTACTAATCTCAAGCTTTTGCTGAACATTCTAATGCAAGAGGCAAATTTCTTCCCTTCATGGGTGCCTAGCAAAAGTTTAGATTGTCTCAACTTCGTTGGAATGGGAAAGAGTCTTCGGCGTTCTTTATATTTTCTTTCGTTAAGTATACTCCTCGTTGCATTATCAAGAAAATTTCTGAACTAATAGTGAAGTAGAAAGTGCTTTGGTGAAAGAAAGATTCTCAACTAATTGGTGGAGTAGAAAGTGCTTTGGTGAAAGTCCGCTTCAGTCCGCTCCAGTCCGCTTAGTGCTCTTAATTCTCATATGACTTGAGATACAACAAAAGATGGATTCTATTTCTCCTGTCTATCTGAACTTGCAACGTATGTAATTGCAGACCTCAATACCCAAGGCTATACTAAGATAGCAAGTGCACTAGCCGAGTACAAAAGCTGCGAATTCTTTAGATAAAGAGCTAGGTGGGTAGATAGGTAGAGGTGCGCAGAGTTTAATGATCATAAGTGTGCTTATTTTTCACTATCGTACTAAAGCTTTCTTGTCAATAGCACAATAAATTTCTTTTTACAACATACATACGTACATACATACAGTAGTGGCCTTATAATTAGAAACGACTTAGCAACATGTATGTTTGTTAATTTGTTTTACAGTTTTCACTGTGTACCTGGGATCAAAGGCTTTGTTTGGAGGACGTCTTGCATACATTTTTCCATCAGATTGGGGACAAATTAAACTTCGTCACTCGAGAGAACTCTGTTCCAGAAACATCGTTTATAATTAATTCTGAAGTCGCCGTAGTCTAGTAGGTAGTGTGTTGGCTTATTAGACGCAAAAGCCTAGGTTCGAGCCCCAGGCCAGGCATCAAAGACAAAATACAAAAAGTATTTTTTCGGCGATTTCCTCTCAGTAGATTTCTGGCAGAAACTCTGAGAGTAAATAAAAATTGCCATGAAAAGTTTCGGAAAAATCTGTCATTCGGAGTCGACTTTAAACTGTAGGTCCCACCACTCATGTATAAAATTAACACACACAACATAAGTGATGTGAGAAACTAGGACGTTGTACAATGGGTCAATTCGACCTCCGTGTACTGTACTTGTCTTAATTGACAAGTACACGTCCTCTAACCTAACCTGACCTAACCTAATTATAAGGCCACCACTGTAATTGGTCATTACAACCCTTCAGTTAGGATTACGACCTAGCTTCTCACACCGCTTATGTTGTGTGCGTTAATTTTTATACATGAGTGGCGGGACCTACAGTTTAAAATCGACTCCGAACGACAGATTTTTTTTTTTTTTGAGAAACTTTGCATTTCAATTTTATTTTACTCTCAGAGTATTTGCTAGAAATCTGCTGAGGGGAAGTTACCGAAGAAATATTTTTTCATATTTTGTTTTGTTGGAGATGTCTGCCTTGATGTTCGAAGCGTGACTTCACGTCTAATAGCGACTTCTTTTCACTACACCTTATATTATTATTTCAAAATGTTGTCATTCTTGTTTAATAGTTATTATTCATATTGTTTTATTTGTAGTTGTTGTTGTTGGGTTTTTTGTTTTCTGTAATTAACCACACTCCACACGTGGTGTATACGGAATGAATGAGTATCACAGTGTTTGTATAGAAGTATATGTGGTTAAACAGTAACAACAACAACTAATTTTATAAAAAAAAGAACCCGTATAGTCAGTCAGCTAGTCAGTCACATTCTAAATATGAAATTTTTTATTAAATCAGCCAAATAAAGCGAAAAGAAAAGAACGAACAACGAAGCATAGTTTTCTAAGTCGTCTTAATGCTTAGCTTAGTTGAGGGCCTATGTTATGGATTTCATGTTTAACACATTGACTGCCGAGTACGATATAACTCGTAGACGGCGTTCACTTCTAGGGCGCCAAACTACGTGTTACCTCGTACTCACTAATGTGAAAAAATCAAATTGTCGTTTTTTTTGGCAAGTTTTCTGAAAATTGACGCGGCAGTTAACGTGTTAAAAATCGTTTCCTGTTTTCATCATGTTTTTTCTAAAATTAAAAAAAAAATCTTATCCAATCGTTGTAATTAGAAAAGCATGGCACTTGGGATGTGCTGTAAGCCCAGTTTTACGTCAAGCCACACTTACATACGTCTACCGTTTTAGATGATTTACTGTCTTATTATCTAACATTTCGAGTGTATGATTATTTTTATTTTAAAATTTAAATAATTTTAATTAAATTTTTATTATTTTAATTGTTTTTTTCTTATTATTATTCGGTTTTTTTTTGTTTTGCTTCATTTAAATATTTAATCGCAATTAGCTTGGACACTAAACACAAACACCCACCCCTGCTAATAACAGTTGCTTGACCGGTTGCTTACTCATAACTGTTGTGTGATGTGTTTTGTAACAGGCAATTAAAATTTAAATAGAAATTACCGGTCAGCCAGCCAGCTTAAGGCAGAGTAACCAGTAACCACTATCATGTAACACCTTCATTATAACGTGTAAATAAATTTGAGATTTATTTCATGTATTCTCGCGCTTGTTTGCTTGGTTACCCTGTATTTTTTTACGCATAAAAAATGTTTAATAATAAGAGAGACTGGTTTCTTGTGTAAGTAATTACTTTAACTCAACTAAAAAAATAAATGTTGGCTTAAACGTTATTAGCCAATCGCAGAATTTATCTGTATAACCACGTATTAATTTGGAAAATTTATTAAAATGCCATAGAATAACTAACAACAGTTAAAGAGAATCAAGGACAAACCCTATAATAAATGTTTTTTTTTTCATGGTTTTTTATCTCATAAGATCTGTTTTAGTTTTGCTATTGGAAAGGTTAACGACATGTTACCTTAAGGAAAGACAAATAATTGCCCTTTAGTTTGGTTGCAGTCGTCTATCGTTTTAAGGCAGTTTTCGACTACTTTTTCATACATTCTGGGCAGTATCTGGGCGATAACTTCGCAAATGTTGGTTTTAACGCCTTTAATGGAGTCTTCCTTTAACGAAGTCGTCGTGGTCTAGTAGGTAGCGTGTTGACTTATTAGACGTGAGGCCTCGGTTTAAACCCCGGGTCAGGCATCTCCAACTGAACGAAATATGAAAAAATATTTCTTCGGCGACTTCCTCTCATCAGATTTCTGGTAAAACTCTGGAGAGTGAAATAAAATTGCCATGAAATGTTTCTTAAAAACCTGTCGTTCAGAGTCGACTTTAAACTGTATGTCCCGCCAAAATTAACACACACAACATAAGTGGTGTGAGAAACTAGGTCCATAATCCTGACTAAAGGGTTGTAATGATCAATTATGTATGTATGTATTGCAAAGGCAGTTTTCAACCACCTTTTCACACATTTTGGGCAGTATCTGGGCGATAACTTGATAAATGGTGGCTTTAAAGAACACCAACGTTACAGGATTATACGTGTAAGCACGGCCTTTGATGTAGTCTTAGAATAAAGTTTCACAGCGTCAAATCGCATAGTTTTTGGTGATTAATAGTCGTCTCGAAAACGTGTAATTACTCTTTCTGTAAACTTCTCTAATAATACCACCAAAGTCGGTTGCTTTGTGGTGCGTGATACCGTCTTGTTGAAGTCACATGCCGTCCCGTTTATAATATTTAATTGTACGTTAAATACGTTTAGGTTTAGGTCGGAGTGGTAGCTCTGATATCACAAAACTCAATTGAGCACGCATAGCGGCCCGTTGTGATGCCACGGGTGAACGCAGTCCCTGTACTGACCAAGTTCCACCAAAATCAGGGAAGAGTAAGAAGTTGGTCAGCGCAAGGGCTGCACATGTTACATACGTACGAACATAATGCTTTAAATTGACTGTAATGACTCTTCCAAGGTTATGTTTGAAAACTTTCATACTGCACATCACTTCTGTGTGTATTCTCTGAGCCCCATGTGCCACCTCCGGGAGAGAAATTGCTTTCATACCTTAAGAAAATGTTGTACAAATTGTTGTAAATGGCCAGTCGGTTTTAATTGTTGTACTGTAGTCTAGTTGATAGTGTGTTGGCTTAATAGACGTGAGGCCACGGTTCAAAACCCAGTTCAAACATCTCCAATAAAATGATATACAAACAAATGTTTCTTTGGCGACTTTCGCTCAGTAGATTTCTGACAAAAACTGCGAGAGTTAATGAAATTGCCATGCACAGCTTCTCAAAAATCTATCGTTCGGAGTCGACTTTAAACTGTGGGTCCAGCCGCCAGTCATGTATAAAATTAAAACACACAACATAAGTGGTGTGTGAGAAGCTAGGTTGTAATCCTGACTGAACAGTTGTAATGACCAATTATGTATACCTTCAGGAAGAATAAACTTCAATTAGAGTATTTGATCTTGTATTGTCTTTTAAAAGGCTTGAGGCACATCTCTAATGAGCACATAACAATACTTTATTACTTCTCTGATCACATTAATTGGCTCGTGTGTTTGAATAAAAAATATTTGATAATGAAGTTCATTAGAAAAAATTAATTCAATACAAATTTATCGCAAAACTTTACATACTTCTCTCGAATACCAACAAAACTCTCTAAACGAGTAGTTGAACACAGTTAAACGTGCGGTTTTTTCAACTGCACAGCAGAATCGTATGCAATACAGCGATTCAAAGACGTTAAAATTATTCAGAATTTTGCAAAATTATTGTTCCAGGAATTTCATACATACGTTAAGATTGTAATTTCTTGAGTATTATACACATACGAGGTATGTTTAAAAAGTAATTTTAAATTGTTTATATTTCGCATGAAGCCTACATATGAAATATTTGCACTTTTCATTACAACAGTCGTATAGTTTTCCTAGTAATTAACCCATTCGCTGCCAAGCCTAAATTATATGAAGTCAGTCCCATTGCCATTCATATTTTGAGTGTTTTTGTTTACCAAAACCCTGTTATTTCTTGGCACATATATTATCATACATAATCATTTACAAGCAGAAAACCAAAGACGAGTATACTCGTCATTGGCAATAGGAAGGCAGAAGGACTCGGTATCCTTTTTCGTATTTGTGTACATTTTAGTAGAAAAACAAATAAATCACGCAGATGGGTAAAATAAAGAAAATGGAATAAAACGAGGACGAGTATACTCGTCTTGGCAGTGCGGGACAGCCTGTCAAAGACGAGTTTACTTGTCCTTGGCAGTGAATGGGTTAATTTGATACACTTTGCGAATGTGAAGAATTGAAACAAATATTATATAAAAAATGGAATTTAGCACTCGAAATACGTAGTAATTAAATTCTTTTCATGGCAAATAAATGTTTTATTTTTCTTTAAACATTTACCGGGTGCCTGTGACAAAATCGGAAGAAATAAAAATATTTCCATGTCGTAGGGAATAACAAAGAAAATAGCCCCTAACATGGTTTGCAGATAGATTTCGCATTCTTCGAATAAAAGTTTAGATTTGTTTAGATTATGCCTCCTTATACGCTCCTCATCTGCTTTTTATTCACTAAAGAGACTCATTAGTGATCGTAGATTTGTAACGATTACATCTCTAAGAGAGCATATTAAGCGGTCATCAAAAAGTTTCGATTGGGCACAAGTGATTTCTAAATTCGTCAATTATTTTTAAGTCAAACGAACAGGAATACTGAGGAGCAAAGCAACACTACTCCTGTCAACAGGCATTTGTCAAACGCTACAATCAGATATTCATAGCAGGCTACTGTGTGATTTAAAGTAAAAATATATACGACATGAACTACAAATTCCTACCCTATTCTCGTGCTTTAGCGTCCCTGTTGAAAGTTACAGGTTTATTGAGCCACCCTCGTATACGGCCTTCAACAGAAGAGCTTTGACTATGAACACAACCAATTTGTATTTGATTCCAAATTCTTTTCGAAGTAATCAATATTTTCCAAAGCAAATTAACATTAATAACTACAGAGTGAAGGTAAAAAACAGTTTTTTACATGTTTTTCAGAATCGTATATGAATACGTCATGAATTCCTATGACTAGTAGCCAAATCTGATAGAATTCGATATTACTTCAGATTGTTAATTACTTTGGAAAGGTACAAGCCTCTCCGAAACGGTAATGTGGTCAGGAAAATTCCAAGATAAAATATTTTGATGGCCCAGTGGCGTCTTTCAATTTTTGAAATTCAAAAACCGTGATGAATATTTCTTGGCATTTTCTCGTTTTCGAACTTGGAGAACTATGTGTGACTAATTAGAAAAAATTCGAGTCTGTAGAAGTGTGAGTTCTCTTTAGCTACACCATCTGATTTGAATATTTCGATAAATTTTCTGCAGGAATTTTTAACAAAAAAATGTTTACTGGGAAATTGACATAATTTTCTGTTATGCAGGTTGTTGTTGTCGTTGCTTTTTTATTTTACTTTATATTTCACATTTTGCCTTCGAGTAGCCAGTTTGTCTATGCAGCTTCCTTAATGTCAATTTTTGTGTGAAATTGTGTTTTTTTCCCCAATTTTTTTCTTGTGCTGCCATTTACTTTTCTTTTTGGCAAAAATGTGCTCTTAAGTATTAAAAAAAGGCCAAAGGAACACCATATTGATGAGAAAGAGAGAAAAGGAATTTCTCTGATAAAATACACAAACAACTGCTAGCTACGCTACTACGACTGTTCAAGCAAAAGCAACAAAACATGTACAAAAGCTTTGCCATACTTAACTCACACACAGGCATATATGTATGTATGTACATGAGAAAAAATATGCAAGAGAAGTAACATTAATTTCTATAATATTTAGTCCTCTTTTAATACTCACATTCGCACACACACACACGATCTCTTGCTTGCTTAGGTTTACAGTTATTGCTGCACAGTTGAAATGTCTTTGAAGGCACAAAATTTTTCAAAGAAAATCACGTTTGAACAGGTTTTGTTGTTGCTGTTGTTGTAGTTGTATTTTTTTATTTCTTTATTCGATAACAACATCCTGTACTTTAGATAACGGTTTTATATTTTGTTTATTTCGACCATGCCTTTGTATGCATGCTTGTGTGCATGAACATACATAAATGTGTGTGAAAATATTTCGGAGAACATAATATTATTTTAATAAAATATTTTCCATTTTCTCTCACTCTCCCTGGCTCCTCTCTGCCTCCATCTCTCTCTCTCACTATGTGTGTGTGCCTTGCTTTGGAGCTCTTTTATTATCTGCCGTAGTATTTAGGAAAACAAGAAAGTTTTGCGTGTGCGGCGGCGAGTGTGTGTTTTTTATTATTATTTTGGTTTTTCGTTCGTTTGTGTTTTTCGTTCGTTTGCTTAAATTACATACTTTGTAACAATGTTTAGTTGTTATTGTTGTCGTAGTCGTGTATTTTTTTTTTGAACAGAAACTGAAGAACAAACATTCAGGGACATGTGGGAGCATAAAAATGAAGAAATAATGCCGAAGATAAAAACAAAATCATGTTTCTCTCTGTAAATGTATGTGTACAATACATACATATATATTTTCATCCAATTTTCTTTTATTTTTTTTTGTTTATTTGTTTGTGTTTTTTGTTACTGTTTTACTGTTATTTTGTTACGTTTGCTGTTGAGTGTCGAATTTATCTTTAAAATATTGATTAGTTTGCCAAACAAGACGAAAAAGAAGAGAAGACGAAAAGAAGGAATTGAACACTTCTGAAGAAGATTTTGCTCTCTGGAGAGCAAAATCTGAAGGTAAAAATTGTTATTCAATCACATGCAGGTCTTTTTTCCCCCTCCACCCCTTTAAACAAATTGAAAAATGAAAATTTGAAAATAAAAAAGAAACAGAAAACAAATATTGAAAATTCATGCTTGGAATTTGTGTTTTTCTGTTAGCAAATGATAATAAAATAGTGGCTGAATACACGTTGGTTACATTTTATTAAGAAAAATATTCAGTTTTTCTTTTTTTTCAATTTGAATACCTATACAACAGGACTTTAGAGGGAGAAAAAATATTCTGACCTTAAAAATGCATACTAATGGTGGGTGTTATGTAAAGAAAATTATTGTTTCCCATTAAAATTAAACTCGTATTGGGCATACATAAGTGCAGTTGGATCACGCTAAACCGTAGCATCCCCGTTCAGCTTTCACTATCACGTGCAAGAAAAAAAAAAGCAAAAGAAATAACAAGATGATAAGAGTGATGATGCTTTGTGACAGGAATGTGGTGTCAAATATCACGTGAAGGCTTTACTAAAATTACAGCTTAGCGAAGCACATACAGCGGCTTGTTATCCAAACTAAACTGTCTCGGCAGCCAGAAAGCCTGAAAGAGTTTAGCAATTGGTTTGATGCTTGCGCTGAGCTAGACAACAGCAGCATGCTTCTCCGCATGCCTATAACTTGAAAGTGTAGATGCTATGACACAGATGACATTATAGTTCAGTTTATGTAGTGGATTGTTATACTTTCTATCCAATTTAAGCCAGGTGTGTGTGACAGTATGTTTAGGATTTATCAGGTTTTGTCAGCATCCAATCGTTACCATTGCTTGATAAATACTTTATCGCCTTTGCCATCTATTCAGATGAGTAAAAGTAATACGTACCTATTACGCAATAGCTTGTGAGATTTTAATGGTAGTAAAACGAACACCAGTCCACATCTCGACCCCATAGAAATCTGTCGCGTTTCTCGGGACCAGAGCGAGAGTTTTATAAAAATTCGAATGTCAAAACCTTCCAATGTCTTTCAACATTTTGAAGTGAAGCCTCTCTATATGGTTAAAGTGTCCCTAAGGTCTAGTGGGTGATTTGTTGGCTTATTAGACGTGGGGCCTCGGTTCAACTGAACGGAATCTGAAAAAATATTTCTTCTGTGACTTCCTCTCAGCAGATTTCTGGCAAAAACTATGAGAGTTGAAATAAATTTGCCATCATAAGTTTCTCATAAGATTCCTAACATATCGAGTTTTATCATTTTATTATCATGGTAAGAAGCCTCATCACTTCTTCTCTTACCCCTTTCCTCTAAGTAGTGTTTTGGCAAAAACTCGGAGGGTAAATATAATTTCCCTGAAAACTTCCTCAAAAATTTGTCGTTCGGAGTCGACTTTAAACTGCAGGTCCCGCCACTCATGTATAAAATTAACACGCCCAACATAAGTGGTGTGAGAAACTAGGTCGAAATCCTGACTAAAGGGTTGTAATGACCAATTATGTATGTATGTATGTACAGCTGTGTGAAATATAATAGTAGCGCTGTATTAAAAATATTTTAGTTAAGCAAAAAAATTAATTTTTATTCCATTTAAAAAAAGTTTGTTATTACATTTTATTACCACCAGTCTAATCTATTGAAAAATAAAAAAAAGACCAGTATTAATTTTCCAAAGAAAACGATGCTAAATTGTTAAAAACTCAAAATATTTGGCGTGCAAAAAAATAGTAGTAGCATTAGAAAACGTAGCTGCAAAAAAAAATGTTGTCACAAGTGATTACTTTTTTATGTTATTTTGTTAGATGGACCTTAATATTTAGTTGGAAAGCCCTTATTGGCTATTACAGCTGCGCAACGCCGACGCATTGAGTCAACTAAAGATCTGTACCTCTCGATAGGAATCTTTCTCAAGCTGACCTCACTGACGCCCACAACTGCTTTACATTTCCCGGGTTATCTTTAAAAATATCTTTTTTTACATCGCCCCAAAGATGTTCAATGGGATTTAGGTCTGGGGACTGAGCCGGCCATTCTAATACCTGAATTTTCTTAGAAGAAAGAATAAAACGAATGGTATCATCAGACCCATTTGTGACTTCAACAAAGATAAAACAGGACGTGGAGCTTGATGTTCATACCTCAACTATTCGCTGGCATCTAATTAAAGAAAATTTATATGGTAGAAGTATAAGGAAAGTACCATTGATGAATTCAAGACATGTCCGCAACCGACTTAAATTTGCTAGACTTCACGTTGATTGGCCTCAGACGAAATGGCGCAATATTCTGTGGACAGATGAATCCAAAGTTGTTCCTTTGGGTAATCCTGGCACCAGAAAATATGCAAGAAGACCATAGAACAAGGAATACGATCCTAAATTTGTCATGAGGACCGTAAAGGATGGTGGTGCAAAAATTAACGTTTGGTGTTGTTTTTCTTATAATGGTACAGGACCCATATTTTGAATTAAAGGCAACATGGACTCCTCAATGTATGTGGAAAATTTAAAAACTGTCATGCTACCTTATGCAGAATATAATATGCCGCTTAAATGGGTGTTCCAACAGGACAACGATCCCAAACATACCAGTATAATGGCAAAAAATTGGTTTTCTGAAAATAAAATTGAGGCATTAGAATGGCCGGCTCAGTCCCCAGACCTAAATCCCATTGAACATCTTTGGGGCGATGTAAAAAAAGATATTTTTAAAGATAACCCGGGAAATGTAAAGCAGTTGTGGGCGTCAGTGAGGTCAGCTTGAGAAAGATTCCTATCGAGAGGTACAGATCTTTAGTTGACTCAATGCGTCGGCGTTGCGCAGCTGTAATAGCCAATAAGGGCTTTCCAACTAAATATTAAGGTCTATCTAACAAAATAACATAAAAAAGTAATCACTTGTGACAACATTTTTTTTTGCAGCTACGTTTTCTAATGCTACTACTATTTTTTTGCACGCCAAATATTTTGAGTTTTTAACCCTTCCCTTTTGTTCAGTTAATTCGTTCTTTTATGGTTTTATTTCTTGTATTTAAGTTTAAGCTGTTGGTTTATTTGTATTGTGTTTGTCAAAAACTTGCCTTGCGTTTGTCTTTTTATTCTTCATATCGTTGGCCTCATGTAGGAAGGCCCTAACTTACACTTTTTTCGAAATTGATTTTTTTTTTGATTCCAATGCATTTAACACAAATACACAAAAAAATCAGTTTCGAAAAAAATGTGAGTTAGGGCCTTTCTACATGAGACCAACGATATGTATGTCATGTTGATTGAATTTTTATAATATTTTTTTTATTAATAATTTGTTATTATTTTTCTCTATTTTTCCTGTATTATTTTCTCTTTACTTTATACATACCACTACTACCCCTTAAGCGTTGTCCCACATAATGTTTTATTTCGTGGTCATATTTTGGTGGAGTTCTATTTACTACTAAAGAGTGAGGGGCAGGGGGCTACCCTGTACAATAACTAATTACCTTTAATGGTAAATATTTGTGTGTGTTAATGCCATAAGTGGTTTGAATGTTTATGGCTGATATTTAATCGACCATGTTTGCATTCACCTCAAAGCATAATCGATTGTTGTTGCTGTTGTTGTTGTAAATTTCTTCGTTATCCTTGTATATTCTAATGTATTTTCAAACACTGATTCCCAATAGGAAAATAAGGAATACATGGCTGCAAGTATCATTTCCGAAATATAGTTTATTCTCCTTAAGGAATTACGGTGTTATTCTGTATACCATAAAGGATGTTTTTTTAAGAACTTTTTATAAATACTTTGAAGACCAAAGAGAGCAGGCATTGCGTATTAATCACAAGCTATGTAAGCTTTATGGGGAGAGTGTTGTAGTTAGATACGTTACATACGCATTAGCAGAGTATGAGTGAGAGTTGCTGGTAATTTTTTAAATGTTGATGATCGAAGCATGAATAGATTGCGGTAAAGCAGTTTAATAAATAAAAAAAGATAAGGCTTTTCCTGTGGATGAAATACACGGATATCTACTGTTTGGAATTTACAGCGCAGGAAAAGAAAAAGAGCCCCTCCATACATTGATTAATATGTTGACTGCCGACTACGAGATAACTCGTAGTTTGGCGGCCTAGAAGGGAACGCAATCTACGAGTTATCTCGTAGTCGGCAGTCAACGTATTAATCAATGTGAAAAATCTTATTCTCACTAATGTGAAAAAATCAAATTGTCGTTTTTTGGCAAGTTTTCTGAAAATTACCGCGGCAGTCAACGTGTTAATTAGTTGGATAACAAGATAAAGTCAGGACCTTCTACACATTGAGAAATCAGTTGGGTAGCAAGATGTAGTCGATGTAGTATAGTAGGTAGTGTAGGGCTTATTAGGAGAGAGTCCGTGGCTCAAATATCAACATCCCGAACAACCGTCTTCTGGCAAAAAACTCTGCGAGTAAATAAAGTTGTCATGAAAAGCTTCTCAAATCTCTCGTTTTAAATCGACCTTAAATTGTAGGTAGCGTCACTCATGGATAAAATTAACGCATATGACATGAGTGGCATGAGAAGTTAGGTTGTAATCCTGACTAAAGGTATATGATGACTATTTAAGTAGATTAGGTTAGAGGACGTGTACTTGTCAATTAAGACAAGAACAGTACCCGGAGTTCGAATTGCCCCATTGTACAACATCCTAGCTTCTCACACCACTTATGTTGTGTGTGTTAATTTTATACATGAGTGGTGGGAGCTACAGTTTAAAGTCGGCTCTGAACGCCAGATTTTTGAGAAACTTTTTCATGGCAATTTTATTTTTTTACACTCAGAGTTTTTGCCAGAAATCTGCTGAGAGGAAGTCGCCGAGAAAATACTTTTTGTATTTTGTCTTGACGTCTGGTCTGGGGCTCGAACCCTGGCTTTTACGTCTAATAAGCCAACACAATACCTACTAGACTACGGCGACTACATCAATTAAGTATGTGAGTAAGAATTCAATATTGGGAACACGATGGTATAGAGCCCACAACAAGATGATGCCACGAACAATATACTACGACCGATATTGGTTCTATTACACGAGAAGTTTCCTACATACATACATACATAATTGGGCATTACAACCCTTCAGTCAGGATTACGACCTAGTTTCTCACACCACTTACGTTGTGTGCGTTAGTTCTTTTATACATGAGTGGCCGGACCTTCAGTTTTAAAGTCGTCGCCGAACGAAAGATTTTTGAGAAACTTTTCATGACAATTTTTATTTACTCTCAGAGTTTTTTTTGGAAATCTACTGAGAGGAAGTCGCCGAAGAAATATTTTTTGCATTTTGTTTTGATGTCTGGCTTGGGGTTTGAACCCTGGCTTTTACGTCTAATAAGCCAACACACTACCAACTAGACTACGGCGACTTCCTAGAAAAGAATAATTTTACGTTTTAACAAAGACAATTGGCCAGTAAGAATATGCGATGTGACGTCATAAGTCCTCATTGTTTATAGGGTTAATTCCATTAACCATTGTTTGTGAATTTATCACAGAGATATTGACTGAAATGTAAAAAGGTGCTGGAAGACTGCTTCAAATGAATCCATAGCTGCATCTAATACAGAGGGGTGATACTAAAGGGTCCGCCAAATAACTTTTTTTGAAAATGCTTAAAAAAAACTACTGAATATTTTCTCAAATTTCTTTTTTTATTTGAAAGTACAATCCTTCCGGTTAATAATGGAAAATAATTTCATTAAAATGGCTGCTGGCCATGCAGTAGCCTACACCAGAAGATGCCGATTTTGGCAAAAAAAAATCATCTTTTCAGATGAAGCTCATTTTGATGTTGGCGGGTATGTAAACAAGCAAAATTGTCGCATTTGGAGCACAGAAAACCCGCACGCATACATTGAAAAGACGACGCACCCAAAACGAGTCACTGTTTGGTGCGGATTTTGTTTCAGAGGCATAATTGGGCCATTTTTCTTCGAAAATGAATAGGGAGTGGCCGCTACAGTCATTGGCGATCGTTATCGGGCCATGTTGAACGAATTTTTGTTCACAAAAATTAAAGAGGAGGATATTGCCAACAATTTGGTTTCAACAGGACTGCGCTACGTGTCACACAGCCGAAGTTACAGTCGATGTTTTGCGCCCTGTTTTTGAAGATCGCATAATCAGCTCGGAGCTGCGATTTGACACCGTTGGACTATTATTTGTGGGGTGCCGTCAAAGATAAGTGTTACGCCGACAAGCCAGACACAATTGACGCTTTAAAGGACAATATTCGTGAAGCCATTGGTGAAATACAGCTGCACACAATCGATAATGTGCTTAAAAATTGGGCCGATCGTATAGGCTACTGTATGGCCAGCCGAGGCAGCCATTTGAATGATAATGAAATGCAAGTTTCATCGAATTCACGGATTTATATGTGTTTTCTTTAACTTTACTTTGGAAAACGAAAAATAATTAATAAAAACGAATACTTCGGCAGTAATGTTTTATTCAACCGAAATGTGGACAACCATTTACCAAAAATCTCTTTTGTAAAGTTCAAAAACCTACAATAAATCTCGTCAATGTTTTGAAATGAATTTTTATGGGGGTTTTTGTTTTTTTCGATTTAACCCTGGAAATGGTTTAAAAGCTTTAATGGCGTTTGTTTTTTTTGTTTTGTTTTGTTTAGTTTTGCTTTTGTTGTTGTTATTTCTATTCATTTATTTATTTATTCATGATTGTAACTTACATTTGATGTTGATGTTGATGTTGTTGTTGCTGCTGCTACTGCTGCTATTGCTCTTGTTGCGGTTGTTGTTTTTGCTGTTGCTGCTGTTGTAAATAGTTTTATTTGTTCTTTTGTTATAGTCGCTGTAGTTGTTTTATTACTTCAAAACAACAACAAAAATGTATGAAAATAGTTGCGATGCCAAATGCCCAAAAAAAAAGAGACAGTAAAATAGAAAGAGATAGAAAGTTAAGAGTGAGGGAGACAGAGAAATAAAATAATAGAATGAAAATACAATAACAACAACCACTAATAAAACAATATAAAATACAACGAGTGTATCTATCTATTCTATACTATTCGGTATTAAAAAAATAAAAAGAAAAATAAAAAAATAAACGAGTTATTTACTATTTGTTGTTGTTCTTTGTTGTTGTTATATTACTCTTTCAATGTTATTTTGTTTTATTATTACAATTTGTTTTTGTTTATTTTTGGTTTTACTACTACTAGGTGGCTTGGCTATTCTTTTTGTTTTTTTTTCGTATTTTTTTCTTCTTCACAATTTTAGTTGACGTTGGTTATTTGCTGATTTCGTTTGTATTTTTTTTATTTTCAAAATATGTAATGGTGACCGACTGATGTTGGGTACTCTTGCAATTTGATACTTTTTATTTATTTTTTCCACTTTTTTTTGTTAAATTTTTGTAAATAATTTTAATAATTTAAAATATTTTTACTTTTAATTTTTAATTTTCGTTTAGCTTGTAATAACGTTCAGTTTTTTTCTTTAATGTAGAATTTTTAGTGTTTAAAATAAATTCCTTTTTTTTCTTTTTTTGGCAGCTACTTTTTCTAAAATAAATTTTTTTATTTTTTATTATTTTTATTTATTTTATTATTTTTATTATATTTATTATATTTTATATTATATATTTTATTATTTTATTACTTATTATTTTTTTCTTTTTATTTTAACTGGTTTTCGAAACTATTTAGTTTGCATTGCATTGTGTAATCACATTTATTAGATTGGCTATTATCCTTCTTATTATTGTTATTATTTAATTTCTGTTATTAATTTTTATATGGTTTTTCCAATTTTACAAACACTGTACAACAAAAAAAAAATTATTCATGCATGTAAACATTTCATACACATTTCTGGGTTAAAACAAATGCAACAAAAAATAGTTTGAATAAAAACTTTTTTTTGTTACAATTTTAATTCAAGTTTGGAATAAAAAACCGAACAACTATTATGCCATCTCGGTTTATTTAAATCATTACATACATACATACATAATTGGTCATTACAACTCTTCAGTCAGGATTACGACCTAGTTTCTCACACCATTTACCTTATGTATGTGAATTTTATACATGAGTGGTGGAACCTACAGTTTAAAGTCGTCGCCGAGATTTTTGAGAAACTTTTCATGGCAATTTTATTTTAACACTCAGAGTTTTTGCCAGAAATCTGCTGAGAGCAAGTCGCCGAAGAAATACTTTTTGTATTTTGTTTTTGATGTCTGGTCTGGGGCTCGAACCCTGGCTTTACGTCTAATAAGCCAACACACTACCTACTAGACTATTTAAATCCTTAACTTGTTCAATTTTGTTGCATAGTTAAAGGGGTGAAGTCGTCATAGTCCTTCCTGTACGTAATATATAGACTTATTAGAGCAAAACCTGTGGTGCAAAACCTGTGGTGCGAAACCTGGCTCAGACGTCTCGAACAAAACGAAAAAAAAAATATTTCCTTCGGCGACTTTTTCTCTGCAGTCTCTGAGCAAAAACTAAATAAAATTGCAATGAAAAGTTTTTCAAAACTGTCGCTCGGAGTCGGTGTTAAACTGTAGGTCCTTTCACTCAGCGATAAAATTAACACACACAACATAAATGGTGTGAGGAGCTAGGTTGTAATCCTGACTAAAGCATTGAAGTGACAATTAAGCCGTTGCCTGATATTTTTATGATGTTAGCAGTTGATGTTGCATCTCTAGGGTGTCAAGGATAAGGTTTCCTGAATTGATAATTTAGAAAGTGATTGAAGCCTCTTAATTTCTTAAAATTTCATTATTTTCGAAACCCATGAAAAAGGTTTTCATTCTCTCCTGTAGTTGACATTCGGATTACCATTACATTGAACCATTATGCATGCTCAAGTGAGCTTTGCCATCGAAGCTACTACTTCAATCAGCCTACCTACCATGTGGTTTGAGAAAACTTGCAAAAATCCGTGTATTATGCTACTTACTCCCTATTATGCGAATTTTGCTTCAAGTGATTATTTCTTGTCTTTGAAGGAATGCTTTCATGGGAAAATATTTGACTACAACAATGAAATTATCTCACATAAAAATCTATTCTGATGACTACAACCTATCCTAATGCTTGCAAGGCCAAACAGAATCGAAGAAATGATGGATAAGGGGTGTAAAGATCTTTCCAAACAATCTTTGTCCCATATCAGATTCGTTCTAATTACGTCGCGACAACATTAAAAACGTAGGCTTGCAAATGCTTGAATACGTCTACTAAAAAATGGAATTGTGGACCAGGTAACTAATAGTGAGTCTTGAGTGCAACACAGTTGATCCATTTATGAAGCATAAACGCTATTTAAACCAGGTTTAATGGTTAAGAATTTCTTTATATATGTGTTGGGTAGAACTAGCAGGGAATCGCCCATTGCGAGCTACCTACTCCCCTATTGTGCAAATATTAGTTTAGACCTCCACGATTGATCTGCGAACAACTTGAGTTAAAACAAGGATTAATTTCTAGAATTTCTTTGTGTATGTTGGGTAGGACCAGCAGGGAACCGCCTATTGAGAGCTACTCCCCTATTGTGCAAATTTTGTTTAGACCTATACGGTCAACGATTGATCTGCGAACAGCTTGAGTTATTGGAGGAATAAGTTTACTATGCCCCCACTCTATAGGCTTGAGGCGGCGCCACGTGATTACTGTTAATTTTTGTTGATGAAAAATTTGATTTTGAGAAAATTGATTGTCCCAGTTTAATTTTTTTTGGCAAATGGAAACCAGTTATCGAACAAAACTGTTATAATTGTTACTACAACACCTTATATTTGGAATTGAAAAAATTTTTGTTTTAACTTTTAAACGAAAAATGGTTGAAAATTATTTTTTTTCACAATTTATTTGGAGCCCTGTTTTACATTACATTCACATTCAAAAAAACTCAGAATTTAATAAAAGAAAATCTTTAAAAATCAAATTTTTAATCCACAGAAAGCAATAAAATTTTTAAAATTGAATTCTACTCGTATAAACGTTTATAAATATTTTTTTTGTTGCACAGTGTTTTTTTCTTTTGTTCAAAGTAAAAACAAAATTATGCTGCTTAAATTAGCATTTTTTAGAGACCCATTCACATTGACTAGCAAACACACACACACACATACACATGCACATGCAAGCATACATTCAGGCAATACATAGAATTTACTCTCTCTCACGCATACACAGACACTTATGGAAATACTGTGCGCGTTTGTATGTAATTGATATATATAACGGTAGTTTTTAATAGTAAACTCGTAAGAAAAAAGCAAAGAAAAAAACAGAAAATTGGAAACGAAAATTATATATTCAGCAGCCGCAGCATAAATCTTGAAAAAAAATTCTTTTTTTTCTCTTTTTTTGTTTTAAATTTTCAATCAATTCACCTGCTGATGTTGTTCTTTTTTTACGGAATTTTTATTAAAGAAAACCGAAAAACAACGTTTTTTTGTTTGCTGTAATTTTGCAAATATCTTGTGAATACTGGATTTTTTCTTCAGATCTTTTTGTTTTTTGCTTCTTCTGATTGATTTTGTTTCAACTCTTTTTTAATATTTTTTTTTCACTTTTTTCTTCACGTTTTTTTCTTCTTTAACTTGGTTTTTTTTGTATTTTTCTTTTTTGAAGTGAATGTACAAGAATTTCTGTATATCTAAGGCTTGTTTTTCTATTTTTCTTTACAAATTTAAATCTATTGTGGTGTTTGCTTGTTTGTTTGTTTGTCTGTCGCTTATATTAATCGGTCTTACAACACTGTCTGTCAGTCTTCTGGTGTTACCATCGAGACCGGACTTCTTTCGCTCTCCAATTTTAGAAATACAAGTTTATCAAACGCGCGCTACCGTACAACTGATAGTCGTTTGGAATATTTTTGTATACAAAAGTCGTTGTCTTTGCTTTCAGTCTCATTTCATTTTTTTTCACTATTCTCCTGTGCCTTTTTTTCCATTTTTCTGTTACTCTCCACCACACTTGACTTTATTAACAATACTGTTGGTCTTGTTGTTGTTGTTGCTGTTATTGTCTGTTTTAAATTGTTATCTCTCCTCCACTCTACTCTGAATTCTCTACTCAACATTATAATTCTCTGTTGTTATGTTTGTTACTCACTCCCCACTCGTTGTTATTGTTTGTTAAAAAAAAGGGGAGCTTATTACTCTCTGGAAATATCATGTGTATTTGTGTGTGGAGGAGTAGAGTAGGCTTTTATCGCCATATAACTGTTGTTGTCTCTTTCTTCGTAGTTTTCTACGTTTGAATTTATTTTGCTATACTTTTTCTATCCACAGCGACTGTAAAAAGCTTGCATAAAATAATTTCATTTGGTGGTTTTGAACTACGCTAAAACTTTTTTCTTTTGAAGTTCATAACACATTGAGAGGCATTGTAAACAATAAAATTTAAATATTTAAATACAAAACGTAATAACAGCTTAACGTTTATTGAAAACAATAAGTCTGGCATCACAGCAAAAGTAAAAAATTAAAGGAAATGGGAATTAATTGCGGAAGTTTGATTTCCGAGCCTTCTCAATTCAAAAATCAAATTTAATAGAAATTCTTTTCAAATCAATAAATTGTTATTGGATTATCCATGTAGTGGTTTCAAAATCTCGCAGTCTGGCAAGGCTGTCAGCTATAAATTGTTCCATATTTAGCGGGAGGTTTGACATTTTCGATCGATATGATCTTTTAACCATTGAAGGGCGCGTGAAAATAGTTAAAACTTAGAACGAAAGCGTTTTTCTGGCACTATTGGACTCGCAGAACCCAGAATTGATAAAGAAAAAGCCATTGCATATAAAAAGTCACTGTTTGGTGAGGGTTAAGGTTTACCGACATTTTAAAATCCTAAACCCATATGAGAGGTCATCTCTTTTGGCCTCTAGTTAAAGATTTTAAAGTGAACGGTAAGTGGTTTTAACAAGATGGTTCTCTAAGCCACACAACGCGACCTACTTTGACTTTTGTACGTGACAAATTTCCAGAAAGGGTGAAAAGGTTTGATGAAATAAGTTGGCTATTAAGATCAAGCAATTTAACGTCGTTAGGCTTTGTAGCAGGGCTAGTTTATGGATAGCCTAGTTGACCTGGTGTGTGTGGATGTTTGAAGATTCTTCGGGTTCCTTAGAATCTCAGAAATGTCACTAGACCATGAAAAGTTCGCTTTTGTCATCTCAGGGTTGAATTTGAATCCGTTTAGGAAATGAGCATTTTCGATAACATTGTGGGGTTCCAGCTTCCTGAAGCTTTTCTAGTTCTCTGAAGCTGCAGTCCCCTGAATGTTGTATTTCAAACATTATTTTTTGATAGTAAAGGGTCCACCAAATAACTTTTTTTTTTTTGAAAATGCTTTAAAAAAACTACTGAATATTTTCTCAAATTACTTTCTTTATTTGAAAGTACAATCCTTACGGTTAATAATGGAAAATAATTTCATTCAAATGTCTGCCTCGGCTGGCCATGCAGTAGCCTATACGATCGGTCCAATTTTTAAACATATTATCGATTGTGTGCAGCTGTATTTCACCAATGGCTTCACGAATATTGTCCTTTAAAGCGTCAATTGTCTCTGGGTTGTAACGGCGTAACACTTATCTTTGACGGCACCCCACAAATAATAGTCCAACGGTGTCAAATCGCAGCTCCGCGGTGGCCAAACAACATCAGCTCTGCGGCTGATAATGCGATCTTCAAAAACAGGGCGCAAAACATCGAGTGTAGCTTCGGCTGTGTGGCACGTAACGCCGTCGTGTTGAAATCAAATGTTGCCAATATCCTCCTCTTCAATTTTTGTGAACAAAAATTCGTTGAACATGGCCCGATAACGATCGCCACTGACTGTGACGGCCACTCTTTGCTCATTTTCTAAGAAAAATGGTCCAATTATGCCTCTGGACCAAAATCCGCAACAAACAGTGACTCGTTTTGGGTGCGTCGGCTTTTCAATCTATGCGTGCGGGTTTTCTGTGCCCCAAAATGCGACAATTTTACTTGTTTACATACCCGCCAAGATCAAAATGAGCTTCATCTGAAAAGATGATTTTTTTTTTGCCAAAATCGGCATCTTCTGGTGTAGGCTACTGCATGGCCAGCCGAGGCAGCCATTTGAATGAAATTATTTTCCATTATTAATCGGAAGGATTGTACTTTCAAATAAAAAAAGAAATATGAGAAAATATTCAGTAGTTTGTTTTTTAAAGAATTTTCAAAAAAAAAAAAATTTGGCGGACCCTTTATATGATATTTTATTGAGTTTAACAGCGCTGTTGTCCAACATGTGCATATTTCCAGTAGTTTCATTCAGTAGACTATAGAGGACTATATTGACAATCCGTACCGAGAAGTCAGTTATCTAGACCAGCAGTCTTTTAAGCTCCGCAGTTTTTTAAGTCCAGTCAGTTGCTGTGGATCCTGAAGCAACTCAAAAAAAGCCAATTTAACATGGTGTAAAGTGTCGTAGTCTAGTAGGTAGTGTGTTGGTTTTTGAGAATCTGATATTCAAACTCCAGGTCACTCAGATGACTAACTATCAACAGATTTCTGCCAATTGCCATGAAAAGCTTCTCAAAAATCTGTCGTCCGTAGTCGATATTAAACTGTAGGCCCTAGGCATGGATAAAACTAACACACACACACACCATGGGTGGTGGGAGAAACTAAATTGTAATCTTGACTACAGGGACAATTAAGGTTTTAAGCAAAGTGCCATCATATACGTTGTTCGCAGGGCATTTGGATACTTAAACTGTCAATGATTCCGTCATACACTACCATTTAATTGCAAAATAATTGAATGAATATAAAAAATAAATCAAATTATTTTTATTTACCTAGCATTTCTCATCATTCCCTCGTATATCTTTTAAATATTTTCTATGATGATCATGTTTATTTCATGTTTCATATTAAATTGTTTTTTTTTCTTTCTTTTTTTGATTAAAATTTAAACATTTGGTGAAATATTAGACGTAATTTAAAACAATTTATAGGTTCTCTCTCTAATAGAACACGAAATTATATGCAAAAACAAAAAAAAAAAAACAAAAAAAGAAAAAAAAAAGTTTTTTTATTCACCAAAAGTATACGTTAAACTGGTTTCGTTTTGCATTCGAACGAATTAAATTTGAAATTTTATTTCAATCGTCGTTGCATTATGAGATTTTTATTATATTTGTTGGTGTGTCTCTGTTTGGAATGAACAAATCTGGGAATTCCCAGTTTAAAATACAAACAAGCGATAAATACAAAATTATTTCTTCTTTTTATTAACTGGAGAATGATAAATGACGTTCACATTTGAAATCAGACAAGGCTTAAATGATTTCTGAAATGCTTTTGTCTTGTTCTTTTTGATTTGATTGTTAATCTTTCAATGAAACATTGTTTTTGAAGGCAATTTTTTAAAATTCGTTGTTTTTTTTCAAATGAATTGGAATTTTTAGCTGTTATATTAGCACTTAATGAGTGAAGGGTCAGACACATTATTAACACATTACGTGCGGGTGACAAGCGCTTTGTGACTACGGATACAAGAGCACGGGTATGGGCTAGTGTAACGACGTGATTTCTTTGTATCGATTGGTAGTAAGATGGTAGAGCATGTCAAAACACCTTCGCGATGATATTCAAAATTATAGCAGACTGCCCGAAAAAGAATGAGAAGATCGAAATGATTTCTGAAAAGTTACGTGCACGGATTTTGTGATGGGATTTACTCGGGAGCATCATGACCTGACAGAATGAATGACAGTTCATTCTGTTCCCTGGACAGAAGCAGTAAACTCTATAATTTTGGAAAGAATGAATGACACAATATGGAGGTGACATTGTGCTAGACAGTGGAATAGTCGCCGTAGTCTAGTAGGTAGTGTGTAGGCCACGGTCGAACACCAGGTCAGGTATCAAAACGAAAATATGAAATAAATATTCCTTCGGCGACTTCCTCTCAGCAGATTTCTGGAAAAACTCTGAGTATTGAAATAAAATTTCCATGAAAAGTTTCTCAAAAAATCTGTCGTTCGGAGTCGGCTTTAAACTGTTGGTCCCGCCACTCATGTATAAAATTAACACACACAACATGGGTGGTGAGAAAAGCTAGGTTGTAATCCTGACTGAAGGGTTGTAATGACCAATTATGTATGTTTGCATGCTTGCCGGGCTCTCAATCTGGTGTCAATTTGGTTTATATTCGGTTTAATGTAATCAAGTTCAGTAATGTAACCGTTTAGGACCGTTGGCATGTAAAGTCTAATGCTCCTCTAAAGCTTGTCTAACTATCACGCTGATCTAATCATCCCTCAACAGCTACGGCCTCTTAAAAGCTACAATCCTATCATTAGATCGATGCTTAAAATGTATTGGTTAAGTTAGTTTATGTTACATAAGAGTGTTGGTTGATACAATTCATCACAATTAGGCCTCCAGATCGTTTGTAGTATCACGATCCTCTGTTTATACAGGGTACTTACCGTAAAACTAATCTGTGCTGTTTAAGAAGCTCAAAATAGGTTTCAGTTTCATAGCTAAGGCATCAGATAGATCTTCAAAAGACACAGCGACGTAACTGCACTCGCACGCTGCTACCAAGCATATTGCATATCTACTAATGTATGTGTTTACGTTCGATAATCAGAGACTTTTCGTAAGGCTAGACTACGGTGAGATTCTAGACTCAAAGCTTACAAGTTTAAAGACTAACCTGTAATGCCTAAAAGAAGACGATATACCGCACTAATACATTCACTTTAAGAAGAAGTGTGCATTTATTGTCAAGATAGGGTCCCCTTATTGTTTGCCTATCAGGCAGAGTTATTCTTAGCCGTCCATGTAATATTAGCAGCTGCCATAGGATCACAATAACGGTTGAGTTTCCAACAGAGCATAGCCGCTGAATTGGTCATTACAACCCTTTAGTCAAGATTACAACCCAGGTTTTCATACCATCCATGTAGGCCGCCTTCCAAAATGTTAGTTGCTTTGTGTTTGAACAAAGTATCGTGTTTCATAATGCCACTGTACAAAATATATACAATGTATTCTATTTCAAAACGTCGTCAATGTGTATTTTTAACGCAGTCAAAAAGTAATCTGGCATCGGATTTATAGTTGATGCATTGTTTGGTTACTTTGCATATCTACATAGTTTATATACCGTAGTAGAACTGCATACAAACTTTGTATTGATACATTTTATAAGGCAGCCGTAGTGTGTATTAATTGTATCCATGACTTGGGACATCTACAGTTTAACTTCGATTTTGAACGATATATTTGAGAAACTTCTCGTGGCAGATTTCTTTCTAGAATGCTTTTGAGAGCAAGTCGCCGTAAGAATTTTTTTTCAATATTTCGTTTTGTTGGAGGCCAACATATTATCTGCTATAAGCCAACATATTATCTGCTATTCTCTTAGTCTTGAAGTCGCCGTAGTCTAGTAGGTAGTGTGTTGGCTTATTAGACGAGAGGTCACGCTTCAAACCCCAGGTCAGACATCTTCCTTGCACTACTTCCCCTCAGCAGGTTTTGGACAAAATATCTGAGAGGGAAAATAAAATTGCCATGAAAAGTTTCTCAAAGATCTGTCATTCGGAGTTGACTTTAAATTGTAGGTCCCTCTCCACTCGTGGATAAAATTAACACACACAACATGGGTGCGAGTTTGCGATGATTTACGTATCCGATCCAACAGTGAGCTGCATGAGCTCCTTAACGACATTGACGTTGTACAGCGTATTAATATCCAGCGGCTGCGCTGGCTCGGCCATGTCGTTCGAATGGAGGAGGATGCTCCGGCGAGACGGGTATTTGATGCGGGAATCTGCGGAAGTCGGCAAAGAGGACGGCCTTGTATCCGTTGCAAGGACCAAATCGAGGAAGCCCTGTCATCGATTGGTGTGACCAACTGGCGTAGGCGCGCAAGAAGCAGAGGCGCCTGGTAGGATGTGTTGCGGCAGGCCGAAATCCGTTAAACGGGTTGTTATGGCCAATTAAGTAAGTAAGTAAGTACATGGGTGGTGAGAAAAGTTAGGTTGTAACCCTGACTAAAGGGTTGTAATGACCAATTATGTATTATGTTAGGCGTCCTTACCTTCCCCTATATGAAGGAAATATTAAACTTTTCTGCAATGTATTTAAAAAAGGGACGACAGTGTTGTTTTAAGAAACGAGGGTCCAAGGTTTTAATGGTGGAACAACTATCGCTACACAGATATTAATTTTTCTTAGCCTGTCTACAGCTTCCTTGGACACAAGAATATGCTTAGATAAGCTCAGTCCAAGTTCCTGTAAAAATATTCCAAAAACCTACACATTGTTTCCGAGTCTGGCATACCATTTAAACTTTAACCAGGATTTGTTTGCAACAGTTTGAGGGAAAGCATACGAGTATTTCGTGGGAGATTTTGTATTCGTTATGGTTTTAAGTGCTTTTCTTCCTGTTTAACTGTTTTTGATTAACATTTTGTGTCCAGTTTTTTAAGCTTCAAAACGATTTTTTGATTTTTCAAAGATATTGGAAGACCATCTTCCATTGACAAAAAAAATTGGAAAAGTGTGTGCAAAGTCACATGGTTTTCTTTTCACATAAAAAGAAAGAAAAATAATTTGAAGAAGACCTAAACGGGTAGCTGCCAAATAAGTGATCAACAGTGCTTAACAAAAGTGGACAGACAACGAAAGAAAAAGTAAAAATAAAAATAATAAAAATAATTGCATATAAAAATTTCGTTTATTATGCTTCAATTTGTGGTAAATTTCTATCCAATTTTTTTTTTTTTAATTTACAATCATCGTCTGAAGCTGAATTTATTATTACCCGTCTGGTACTACTACTACCATTACCACTACTACTCTACACGGTAGACCAGAGATGCAATGCAGTTTTAGGGTAAGACGGGCAAAGCTCGAAAGAAATGAAACGAAAGATGCCACAAAAGAAGCACCATTTGTGTCATAATCAGTTGTTGTTTTTGTATATTTCGGCTGTTTTTGGTATTTCAGTTGGTTTTTCTTTGCAATTTTTTTTTATGGCCAAAATTAAAAAATAAAAAAAATTGAAGAAAATCATCGCGTAGTTAGTTGCTGTTATACGTACTAAAATAGTAAATAATTTTTAGTTTTAAAAATTTTCTTGTGTTGTTTTGTTTTTAGAAAGGAGGAAGTAAATTTTACGTTTCTGTGTTTCTCCTTACTTTTCTGGACAAAAAAAACCAAAAAAAAACAACAAAAAAAATTTAAACGTTGTTCCTTGTAACCCAGTGTTGATTGTGGATCTGTCTACACGGTCTATTCGAAGGCAATATAACTTTTTTATTTTTATTTCTGTTTTTTTTTTCTGTTTTGTTTTGTTTTTAATTAAATTGTATTCCCCCCCAAAAAAAAAAGGTTTTTTTTTTCTGATCATAATAATAAATAAACATTTATTTTGTAAAGAGTTTCATTTCGTTTAAATTGTAATTTATTTTCTTGTAATTGGCTATACAATGCAGGCAGGCCATCACTTTGTAAATTATTTATGATGCCGGGATAAACTGTTTCCCGAAGACATCTTTTGAATTTCGTTAACAAATATGGCAACGGCCTTTTATGGCTGCATGAAGGAAGAGAGAGGTGAGAAAATGATTTGTAAGGCAACAATGTTTTAGCTACTCAGGAAGCCTACTGCTAGTTTAAGTACAATAATGGAATAGAATGTGATCGAAATTCCCTTTTTTATTTCCTTTCACAAAAACCCCGGAAGAAATCATTTCAACCATATTGTACACCGGCCCTGAAGCATTTAAGCGAGCAAGGATTTTAGAAGACTTATTGAAAAAGGTTAAGAAATTTACCAAAAAAGTTTCAATACTTTTAGTAGGACTGCGAGAAATACCATGGCTGAGTTATTGTTTCTCGTTTCTCTGTTCGCTTAAAGAATATTATAAATACGTAGCTTAACCCATTAAAACTGAATAATAACAGCTACAATGACTGCATTAGTCATTTAATGAAGTTGGCTGCAAGTCAAATTCCCAAGTAATCCAAAGCAAACTTAATACTTACTTAATTAATTTGTCATTGTTCCTGACCCTTTGTCAGGGTTACCATCCAGTTTCTCTCACCATCCTTGTTGTGTATGTTAGCCCACTAGTGCAACTGAAGTTGCCAACAGAGGTTGCCTTAGTTTTTATGCTCTGAGAGGAAATTGAGTGTAAAAAACAAAACGGTAACCGTTAGAAAAAAAAGTAATTCGGGTATTAATGGGCTAATTTTATCCGTGGGTGGCAGAATCTGCAGTCTAAAATCGAGATTTTTAAGAGTTTTTACTAGAAATCTACTGAGAGGAAGGTTGCCGAAGAAATATTTTACTTCATATTTCGTTTTGTTTGAGATGTCTGAGCTGGGTCGTGAACCACAAGCTCTCGTTTAATATGCCAACATACTACCTACTAGACTACGGAAATTTCATGAAGATAGTTTAGCTACAATGCCGTCAACAGGTACATACTTTACATTTATTGGTCAAGTCAGTGTAGGCTAGGTTAACGGGTAGCTTACCCTTCACAGGCAAGTTCTCTCGGTGGCCATATGAGCTATTTTTGTTACCCAGTATGAAGTCAAATCAGTGTAGGTTACATACAAATATTTTTTACTTCATATTTTGTTTTTTTTTGCGGTGTCTGAGCTGGGGTTTGAACCACGGTCTCGCATCTAATTAGTCCACACTACGTTCTAAACTAAACTACGGGGAGATTCTGGACTCTAAGGTTATAAGTTTAAAGGCTAACCTGCAATGCCTAAAAGGACCTGTCTTAACTACATCGATACTGATGCGAAAAATCTGGCGGGTTGTAGTGAATATCGTATCGTTAATTCGCCGTGGTCTAGTAGGTAGTGTGTTGGCTTATTAGACGAAAAGCCAGGGTTCGAGCCCCAGGCCAGACATCAAAATAAAATACAAAAAGTATTTCTTCGGCGACTTCCTCTCAGCAGATTTCTGGCAAAAACTCTGAGAGTAAATAAAATTGCCATGAAAAAGTTTCTCAAAAATCTGTCGTTCGGAATCGACTTTAAACTGTAGGTATCCCGCCACTCATGTATAAAATTAACACACACTACATAAGAGGTTTGAGAAACTAGGTCGTAATCCTGACTGAAGGGTTGTAATGACCAATTATGTATGTATGTTATGTATCGTATCGTTAAAGGTTCAGGAATGTATGGGAAAAACTGAGTGAAATCGAATAAGAAATGCTCATGAATTATTGCTGCCGGATTATGGTTTGGATGGATGACTGGGTTGCAAGATTTTCAAAATAGATTCCCCATCAGTGTAATGGCAGACCCTATCACTTTAAAGATATATTTTGTGTCCTTAAAAATAAATCGACGTAAATTTATAAAAAAAACTTTTCTTTCATTTTTTACAAGACAGGGACTTTAAAGATTGAATACCGTTTTTGATGGCATTTTTTTATCGTTTTAAATTCTGCTGCAGTTGTTGTATTTAAATTGTTTTTTTTTTGTTGTATTTATTTTAAACAATACTCGTATCATTAAAACAGAATACAATAGCAACAACTACGTACTATATATCCATGCATACCTGTGTATTTGTTTGCATATTGTAAATTTAATTAAATAACCTCGTTTCTTTTTAATTTTTTATTTAAAAATGTCTGTTTCGAAGGTATGGAGAAATTCTTTAACAACAATAAGAACAAAAAAAAAAGAAACAAAAAAAAATGAAAAAGGTACACACAGGTGGCGTTGGTTGATAAGTCTGTTTTTTTATTTTCTTTTTATTTTATCGACCCATTTTAAAAATGTTTCCAAAGTGTTACGAAAACTGTTCATGAAATGAAAAATCGCTGTAATATTCCGTACATGCATGCATGCATACATACATAATTGAAACAAAAAACAAAAAACAAAAACACTTGAAGGTGTGTTTAAAACATGAGCTCGTATTCTACTGGGTCCAATGTGAAGGGTGTGTCGCCGGTTTGCATTGCCTTTCTAATTTGATGAAATGCATTGCGGGTTTTCAGTATCAAGGATTTGTTTGCTACTTGAATGCAGTATGTGCTGCATTAAATCATATTCGAATCGAATGATTGATAAGCAATAATAAAAGAATCGATGCTTGAAGTGTTATCGATTAATGTATTTTTTATTATTATTTTTATCGAATCAAGCAAGGGTGATCGAATAAGTCATTTAATTTTTTAACACAGTCGCCTTTGAACTCTTTACACTTTGTTCCCAGTTTCTGTATACCTTTTCAAGGAGTTAGATTTGTCGAAGTCAGCGAAATAGATTTGTTGCGAGATGAATTCATTATCGGCCAGCCGTTACTGCAGGTTTGGAAACAAGAAATACTCACCTCGTTGTAAAATTTGGGGAACAGTGTGGATAAATTTGCAAGTCGTAGACAAATTTATTGGGTTTTGCCATGAAAACTATACATGAGTGCATCCTTACATTATCCTGGTGTAAAAGACATTTTTTCTTGTTGTTTTTTTATTTTCAAAGATCATTAAAGCGACTCAATAAGCCGGCGATATTGTAGTATGGGTTAAC
The DNA here is from genome assembly GCA_958299815.1 of Sarcophaga carnaria. Taxonomy (NCBI): domain Eukaryota; kingdom Metazoa; phylum Arthropoda; class Insecta; order Diptera; family Sarcophagidae; genus Sarcophaga; species Sarcophaga carnaria. The sequence goes on from OY283153.1 coordinate 13,593,600, forward strand.
CGTTTACATATTGAAAAAGAGCCTCCTTTACTTTATTGGTTCATTTTTCACTTCAGTGGCCTTCTTTGCCACTAAAAACTCAGTGTTTTGACTGCTGTTTGTTCTCTGGTTTGTTGTGATGTATTCACGTTTCAACCACGCCTACGAAAAACACAAAAACTCGTTCATAAACAACGTGAAACAGGCATTCGAAATTGTGTCTTCATTGTGTTTAAGTCGATTGCGAGCAAACCTCATACCCGCCCTACGGAAGTCTTTCCCATATTCATATCCAAGTAATCCTTCAAAATTTAAACCACTGAGCCATGTGAGTTGCCTTTTGCTTCCATAATCTTTTGAATTTGAATCTCCAACCGTCTAACAGCTTCAGGTGCAGATACCTCTATTGGGTATTCAGCCATTTTTTTGGAACTGATGGTAATAAAACTTAGAGCTCTGCTGACTGATGGTTTTTCCACAAAAAAATACTTCAATTATCTCATGTAATTCGCTTTTAACAATGTCTTCTCGGTTTCGAAACATTCGGTTGTCAGTGGTTGTTTTGCAAAAGGCTTTGATTCTGGGCATGAATAGCTTGTAATTCTATCGTTCTAGTGCTTGCTACAGTATAGCAATCAACTGATTAACAGAAGAAAAATTTGTTCTTTCGTTTGCGTTTTTTAGAACACTGGACAGCAGAGTCCAGCCCCAGGTCCTCGCGATCTATGAGGTTGTAAATGCTTAAGAGAATCAGTAGAATTGTATTTAAGGATTGTAGGTGAAGAGGCGGGTGCTAGTTACTACAAGGTTACTGTATAAATTTTAGAGGAATTATTGTCCCGAATAAAAAAGGCACTAAAAAACATTCTCTGTGTGAATAATCGTAACCCTTTAGTCAAGTTTACAACCTATCTTCTCACAACACTTATGTTGTATATGTTAATCTTATACATGGACCTACATGGGACCTACAGTTTGACATTGGCCCCGAAGAACAAATTTTACTCTCCGAGTTTTTGCTAAAAGACTGCTGAGAGCAAGTTGTGTCAAAAGAAATAATTTTTCTTTTTTTTCTTTTTGTTTCAGATGCCTGAGCAGGGGCTTGAACCACGAGCTCTCGTTTAACACGACAATATACTATCTACTAGACTACGAAGATGTCATGAACATTGTTTAGCTGCAATGCTGTCGACAGGTATGTAACATTTATTCGTTAAGTTAGTATAGGTTAGGTTAGCGGATAGCTTGCCGTTCACGGGCAAGTTTACTCGGTGGCCATGTGGTCCTTTGTGTTACCTAGTATGAGGTCAAGTCAGTGTAGGTTACCTAAGAATGTTAGAGTCTTCGAATTACATACATATACACTCAACCACAAAAGTATACATACGGTTAACAAATTTCAGAAATTTTTTAACCAATCCGTTTTCGTTGAAAATCTTTATAATTGTCTGACATCTTTCTTCGATTTTAAGATGGTCTTCTGCATTGGTTCAGAAATTTGTGAAATTTGTTAATCGGATGTATACTTTTGTGGGCCTGTGCAGGGCCACAATTCAGTTCAATTTCAGAAATTTTTTTAACCAATGCAAAAAACCGTCTTAAAATCAAAGAAAACGGATTGGTTAAAAAATTTCTGAAATTTGTTAACCGTATGTATACTTTAGTAACTGTGTGTACATATATATACATACATAATTGAATTTCGCCGTGGTCTAGTAGGTAGTGTGTTGGCTTATTAGTCGTGAGGCCTCGGTTCAAACCTCAGGTCAGGCATCCCAAACTAAACGACATATTAAAGAATATTTCCTCGGCGACTTCCCTTCAGCAGATTTCTGGTAAAAATTCGGAGAGTAAATAAAATTGCCATGTAAAGTTACTCAAAAATCTGTCGTTCGGAGTCGATTTTAAACTGTAGGTCCCACCACTCATGTATAAAAAAATTAACATGTTGTGTGTGTTAAGTGTTAAGTGGTGTGAGAAACTAGGTCGTAATCCTGCTGAAGGGTTGTAATGATCAATTATGTATGTAGATACATACATGCACAATACATCGAATTAGTTCCCCTAAAAAAATTACCCTCTTGAGAAAGATTTTCTTGCAATGAAAAGGTAGGGTCTGTAGTTGATGGTTATTGTATGAAGATACCTATCGAAGGTGCCTGATCTATTAAGTAGGGCTGGTAAGAGGCAATCGAATTAAAAGAATATTTTGTTGAGAAATTTGTTGTTTCGATTTAAATAAAGAAATTGTTGATGTCTTCTTTAGGTTAGGTTAGGTTAGAGGACGTGTACTTGTCAATTAAGACAAGTACAGTACCCAGAGGTCGAATTGACCCATTGTACAATGTCCTAGTTTCTCACACCACTTATGTTGTATGTGTTAATTTTTATACATGAGTGGTCGACTCCGATCGACAGATTTTTTGAGAAACTTTTCATTACAATTTTATTTATTTCACTCCCGGAGTTTTTGTCAGAAATCTGCAGAGAGGAACTCGCCGAAAAATACTTTTTGTATTTTGTCTTGATGTCTGGCCTGGGGCTCGAACCCTGGCTTTACGTCTAATACGCCAACACACTACCTACTAGACTACGGCGACTTGTAAAATTATGTCCTCTTTGCATTGCTGTAATCGATGATAAAACCTTTCGAATTTCTATTAAAAGTTGTGCAAGGAAAACAATATTTTTTGCTTAAAATTCAAGTTGATAAATTATATAATTAATGACTACTGCCTTATGTTGCAATAGTAATAAAAACATTAAAAAAAATTAATTTTTTTTTTCAAAGATGTTTGCAAATCGTTTATATGATTACATACGACATGGCTTTCATATTGCCACATACACTTTTAAAATCCCATCCGTTTCGAATATGTTTGTTTTCCCAACTGTTGCCAATTCCATTAAGAATGGAGGCAATAAATAAAACAATTAAATTGAAATTTTTTTTAATTTTATTTATTTTTTTTATTAGATTTTGTTGTAGTTGTTGTAGTTGTTACTTTCAATGTTTCATTAAATTTTTATTTAATTAATTTAATATCCGTAATAATTTTTGTTTATTTGTTAATGATTTGTATTGCAAAATGATGTACTTACTCTACCCCTAACCAGGAGGTGGAGAAGAAGAGTAAGAGAGGAATGTAAATAAAAAACAAAAACAATAAATTTTAAATAATTATTGTAATCAAAATTAATACACAATATTCTTATGTTTTTAATACGAATTTTTGTTTCTGTATTCGTGTATATCTACAAGTGTATTTGTATTTTTCAATAATTAATTAATATTTTAAGCACATTATACAGACATACAGAATGTATGTATATACTATACCACTTAATAATCTTTAATAATGAATTATTCTTAATAAAGATGAATTATTTTCAAATAATTATTACAACTTTACATTGCTACTACAAGCAGCAGGGGGATAGGTTATAAGTTTCGCTTACAAATATAATTTCAAAATTACAGTGTTTCAGATTCCATTTCATTTTCATTTTCTTTTTTTTTTCATTATTTTTATAATTTTTATTTGTTTTGTTTGTTTGTATATTTTTTAATAAATTTTATATTCTTCTTAAAATATATTCTGTACACGTACATATGTATGTATACAGTCAGCATTTGATTTTTCTCATTTTCAAAAGGTAGTTTTGTTCCACAGTATTATTTATATTTTTATGTCTCATATTCGTTTGATTTTTAAGCATAATTTATTACAAAAAAAATTAAAACAAAATTAATATTTTTGTGCGTATAGTTGAATAGTGTCCTAAGGATTATAAGATTACAAGTTCGAACCGAAAAGTGCCCATAAAGAACAAATTGTCTCAGTAATACGTAGGCGGTTCACTAGCAACTAAAAAGTCACACAACAATCATAGGCTTTTAAATCAATCAAGCTAAGCTTTCTAGTGTTAAGTATCTTCTACTCAAATGAGAATTTTCAATTCAAAATTGAAGTATCTTCAGCCCTTATATTTTGTTTGTGAAGAATGAAAATGCAAAATCCGATATATTTCAATAGGAAGGGGCAGGTCAATAAGGAGAATTCCCCACCTCTTAACCTAAAACCGCAAAAATCGAAAAAATACTCTAAAGTACGCAACGTTTATATACTGTACTGAATGTCGTGGATAAAGAACACAAACACATTCACTACAACGAGAGCAAAACTCTTCGTTTCTACTTTAATGTTTGTGAACATGTACGCAAACTCTAACATAACGTACTGAACAGAGTTCACAAACACTAAGAAATAGTGTTTGCGTACAAAGTACTCTAAAAAGATCAGTACACAACGAAAAAAAAATTTGGTTTTAGTGAACTTTTTTTTGAGTACACTAAATTTTTTAGTGTACGCCAGAGTTTATCTTCTCTCATTCAGTATTTTTAGAGATCGCGTTGTGGTTTTTGATGCCATTTATTATTCGTTAGGAATAATAGACATGTTTCGCTTAAGAATACAAAGAAAAACTGGCCATTTTTCTCTCTCTTTTCCTCTTACTGAATGAGAACATAAACTCTCATTCCATCTTAAGAATCTCATAGGAGAGAGACACATGCCCAAAGATTGAAAATGCCTTATAATGGCTTCTGTAGAAGAGGGACAACAGAACTTCTTCCCTGCCAAAGTTCGACGCTTGGAAAGCTCGGTAACAGAATTCTTTTGCACCCAGTATTTGTTGACAGAACGTGAATTCACACTTTCGACAGACATTTGCTTCGTTCAAGAAGCCATAGACTTGGTTAGCTTCGTACTCTACAGTATTAGCAGTAGGATTCGATCATTGTAACGAAAACCTCTTCAAAAGAAAACCCATTCAAGCTGCACCAAACTAGAGTTAAATTTTTATTGAGAAAGAGACAGAGAGAGACAGAAAAAAGAAAATAAGGATAGAAAAGATAAGGAAGAAGCAAAATAAGTGGAAAACGAAGGAGAGAAAGAAAAGTGGGATATTCCCTGACTACATACATAACATATATAATTGATCATTACAACCCTTCAGTCAAGATTACGACCTAGTTTCTCACACCACTTATGCTGTGTGTGTTAATTTTATACATGAGTGGCGGGACCTACAGTTTAAAGTCGACTCCGAACGACAGATTTTTGAGAAACTTTTCATGGCAATTTTATTTACTCTCAGAGTTTTTGCCAGAAATCTGCTGAGAGGAAGTCGCCGTAGAAATACTTTTTGTATTTTATGTATGATGTCTGGCCTGGGGCTCGAACCCTGGTTTTTCGTCTAATAAGCCAACACACTACCTATTAGACCACGGCGACTTCCTGGACCACGGCGATATCCCCTGACTATCATGCCATAATGCAACTAGCCTGCTAGCCAGTTCATTAGTTCTCAAGATTTTTGATCCTCACATCCATCAGTTCCTTAACAAATTGACGACCTTGCCGTCTACATACCTGCAGTACAATGGCATAAAATATGTTGTATTGTTTCTTTTGTCTCTTCACCTTGACTTAAAAAAAGAACTATAAAAACTTAAAAAAATGTTTTAAAACATTTGTTTAACATAAATTGAAATAAAAAATCTATTGCATAACCAAGTCAAGTCATTAAAAAATTAACCGAAAAATTAACCAAAAAAATAAACACAGTTTTGAAATTTTTTTTTTATTTTTTTTGTTTTAAAGTTTTTATTTTTATTTTTATTTAACGTTTTAACATTTTTTTGGGGATTTTTTGTTGGTTTTTCTTTTTAAATTGTTGTTGTATTTGTTGTAATATGTATAATTGTTTATTATTTATATTTTTTAAATTAACGATAAACAAAAAGAAGTTTCACATTCTTTTTTGTTTTTAAATTAAAAATTAAGGACTATTAAAAACATAATAATAATTAATAATATATAAAAAAAAAACATTCTTATTGTTGTTTCTGTTTTCTCTAACACACAAAAAAAAAGAAAAAATAAAATTTAAAAAAATACAATAATAATAATAATAATAAAAATAATAAATGAAATCAAAATCGTTTATTTATTTAATTATCAAATAAAATAAAAAAAAAAACTTAAGACGAGAAACAAACAAAAGAAGGGAAATCAAGTGACTTTAGATTTAATTTCTTTATATTTTTCTTTTTGGGAAATGTCTTCCTTAAAATGATTCCAAGGAAAAGTGATGAAAGCTACAACAATTAATATAAAAAAAATTGTTTTGGGTTTTACAGCCTAGTTTAGCATGCGAATATGGGCTTCAGAAGATGATTTTCTTTTTAAATTATTTTTGAAAATTTTATTTTAAGTTTTTCTTACATAAGTTTTAAAGGCTTATTATAGATTTCCGTACAATTTTTTAAATCCCCATGACATGTTTGTTTTTGGGGCGGTTTAAAACAAACCGACACTTATAATAGGAAGGCTTGGATTTTACACAGCAAATCAGCAATTTAGCTTCTATAATTTCATGTTATTTTGCTTAGGTTTCTCTATTCAAGTTCTGATCGAAATGCTGTCATGACTAAAATGTATGTATCTACCAGATAAACTACATATAACCGAGTTCTTGCTGGATCAACATGCAATATATTCTGTATTTTGAAATTCAAGCCTCAAACTATGATTTGTACGAAATGTTAATAAATCAGAAAGTACTACGAACTTCATAAGCCCAAATCTACATGCAGTAGTTGTCGTATACCAGTCGAATTATTACGAATATATTATCGAAAAACAGATCAGTGGCAATATTTTGAATTTGTTATTCTGGAAAAACAGTGGTGTTAAGCTAGTGGATGGTGAGTTCTCATTCCTCTAAAATAATTTGAAATTTGAACAACTGATGTATGTTTGACAAGCAACAACTATGCTCTGTGGTTAGTCTACACACGATACGAGTTGTGCGCTGATATGCAACCTATGATTACTGCTTTGTATGAACCTTTGATAAACCAAGAAACACGAGTAACTTGGCAGCATTTAAAGCTTTCAAAGCAATATTTAAAAGGGTATTTGATAATTTGAACTGCTAATGTTCTGGTATTCAGCCGTTTAATAAGCGAATTTATAATATTTCAATCATGCCTTGTACAAAAAAAAATCCAGTTCCTAATAGAATAAAATCTGGTGCGGTATTATCGACAAGCGGTTCAATATACAACGTATAGAGTTTGGACTTTCAATTTATAGGACCTCTGTTTAGTGTTGTATTTTGAAATTGAAATTTCAAGAAACTTTAACTGTTTAGTATTAATTTTTTAATTTTAAAAAGGTGATGAATTTTTACGCACGTTTTTTTTAAATTCACATTTTAATGCTTTCGGCATCCCCTTGCACAGATACAAGTTTATAGGTTATCTTGTGTTTGCTAATTGAATTTGGAAATTTAATCAAAGTTTTTAATTTCAATGCTAATTTACAAATTTGAAAGCTTTCTGCAATTATTTTTATTTTATTTTTAATGAACTTTTGGAAAAATTTAATTAAAGTTTTTAATTGCAATTTTAAAAATATTATTCAATTATCTTTATTTTTTTTTTAAAGAAAAATTTAGAAATTTTTTTTTTGATTTTTTTTATCACTGTTTCGAACTTGTGCTAATTTAATAGTTAAAAATCTTGTTTCCTTTTAAATAATGCAGGGTTTGTAATTGCAAAAAGTTATTCACTCTTGTTTTTTTATTTTCAAATTTATAATTTTTTTTAATTTTTTTGGAATCACTGTTTCGAACTTGTGCTATTTTAATTGTGAAAAAATCTAATAAAATATTTTTTTGTACTCAATACTGATATTAACTTGCTGCTGTTACAGAATCTTTATCGCTTTCAATTGTTCTTTCATATATGAAAATCTATTATAAGCCACTTTAATTTTGTAATTTTATAAAATCAAATGAAACCTTATTTCATTATGTATTGAATTTGCTTTTTTAAACTCTTTCAGAATCTTGCAATAATATTTCTTGTTTGTTTCGAAATTCATCACTTTAACCCTTTCATTCATTCCATAATAACATTTTCCCTTTTGAGTCACTATGCTTTTCCCCTTCTTCGCTTAAAACAAATAATCATAATAATTAGAATATATTTTCGTTTTTTGTTTGTTTTTGTTTCTAAATTTAAATGTATAATTAATTTTATGGATATTAATTTACAGTATTTTTCACTTAATTTTCATTACTTTGCATATATGCTTTAAAAATATGCTCTAAAAATAATTTTTTTTTTTTAATATTAAATTTTAAATTTTTTAATAATTTTTTTTTATTATAGTTTAAATGCAAGATTTTACTTGCGGTTTTGTATTGGATTACAAATTTCTAGAAAAATTTCTTTCTTTTAAACATTCTTAATATTGTAGGTTGTAGTTGCTGTGTGTAGTTGTAAATTTTATATTAAAACCGAAATATAATTAAAATTAAATAATATGTAATAATAATAATAGAAAAAGGAAACAAAACAATATAAAATTATAAAAATGTTTACAATTTATACAAAAAAAAAAAAATAATAATAATAATAAAACAATTAAAGGAATTCAAAATTGTTTTGTTTGATTTAGGCGACACGCCCCTTGTTTAGTAAGTAAATAAGGGCGTTAAGTTTTAAATAATTTAATTTAAATTAAAAAGTGATTTTTTAATATTTTACATGTTTTCTTCTTCTTCTTCTAAATAGTACAATGTTTGTTTGTTTTGTATATTTATAATGTAGTATTTTTAATTTATAAGTATAATGTATATACGTGTATATATATATAAAGTTTTATATTTATAATTAAATGTTTTTTTGTTTTGTTTTTTGTTTTTGATAACATTACAGGAATTATTTTTATTATTACATCTCATAAAATATGATTTTTAAATTATTTTTCTTCATTCTTTCTTTTCATTTTTAAGGTATAAAAAAATTTCTGGTTTATAATAATAATGGTTTTTTAACTTTCTTTCTTTTTTTGCTGTTTTAATAATAATAATATTTTTATTTTTATGTATAGTTTTTATATTTATTTTTATTTATAAAAAAATTTTAATTTTTCTTTAATAATGTCTTTCATTTACTAAAAATTATCAAGACTTCTAATGTTTTTCCCATACAACTTTTCACACAATTTATCTGGCATTTATTTTTATTTTAAAATTTTATTTTTAAACAGAGATTTTTTTTGAAAAGAGCGAAAACACTGTCATGTTATGAATTTCCATACTTTTATTATAGGTTTTTGGAATTTAATTTTCATTTCTGGTTTGCTTAATTTTATAAAATTTTTTTTAAGACTTAAAGTTAATTTTTTTTTTAAATTATTATGGTGTTTTAAGTTTTTTTTTCTATTACAAAAAGTATATGTTTTAAAGAAAATCTTTATATTTATTATTATTGATTAATGGAAAGAATTATTTATTTTTTTTATTTATAAAAAATATATGTTTTTTGTGTTTCATGTTGCTCACGGTTAAGTTTATTATTTTTATTGTTTTTATTATTTTGTTTTTTATTTATAAAAAAAAAATTATTTTTAAGTTTTTCTGTTTTCCCTTAAGAATTAAAAACAAAAATGAATTACAATCAGTTCTCCTTAAAAAATAAAACTTTCACAATTAATTATAAAAAAAGAATCCACCTCACTTTTAATAATTGCATGCAACAGATATAGTTTATAAATATTTATTTATTATATAATTATTATTATTTATTTATTTATTTCCTTCTTTATTTTAAACTTATTATTAAATATTTTCATAAAAAAAAGAGTGAAAATTCTAAAATTCCTTAAAAACATTTGAATATTTAAGCTTAAACACAAAAATAAAGGGTTTGGAAACAATACCTCCTCTTTTTTTTCCTGTCAAGTAAATGTCCTTAGTAAGCTAGTTATCAAGGTTTAATAAAATAAAAGCAGAACTTAAAACTTAAAATTATAAAAATAAGAAATGAAAAACAGAAACAGGGTTTGAAATTCCACAAAAACAAAAAACTCTTCTCAAAAATCGCTTTTTATTGCAAAGAACTTTTAAACTACTTTTAAAACTTTTTTTTACAGAAATTTATGTACTCAGGTATGTAAAAATCTTATTTTTCTTATAAATTTCTCTTCAATTCTAATTATATAAAAAACTAAAATTCTATGTCAGGGGTGAAAATACCAGTGTTTTTAATTTTTAAAAATTTTTTAGCCTAAATTTAAAACTCTTGATAAAGATACTCATGTGTTTTGGCTATTTAGTGGGCTACTGGTCTACTGGTATCCCAATATCGAGTTCTTAAAGGACAGAATGATTGAAAATTTTACAATCAGGGTTCGGAAAACTTTTTTTAAAACTCAATCGCAAATATTAATTTTTCTAAAATGAACACCTTGGTTTTGTAGGTCTAACAATTTCAGAAGACAAACAATTTATATGAAAATAACTCAAAAATATATGTATAATTGAGTTCTTTTCATATAAGTTATTGGCACATAGCTCTGAAACTGTTCTTCTTACAAAAAACATGGTTTAGGTAGGTTTCAACTCTTAAGAGCTTCAGTGAAATATTCCCTTAGTTAGAGCCATACAAATAAGAAAACCTTTGCAAGTATAAATAAATTGTTCCCTAATTATGAATACCAAGTTATTGAATGAGTGCTTCTTTGAAAACTGAACAATCAGGGTTCGAAAAACATTAAAATTAAACTCTTTTGAAAAGAAAACTTAATTTTTTGTATATAAATTCTGATTTTGTTTTCTTTTATTTTTAAACTAGAGCTTGAAAACTAATCATGGTGTCTAAGTAAAGCAGTAGTTCCAAAATTCTGCGTTGTTGTGTCTATTTTTCTTCTTTGTTTTGAAGGGAATTCAAAATTCCTGCGTTTTAACCTAACGGGCCGCTATGCGTGCTCAAGTGAGCTTTTGGTATGAAGCTACCACACTAACCTACCAAAAATGTTACTGCCAGAGTAAGGAAAACTTGTAATTTTTAAAAACATTTATGAAAACATTAGAAAAAATCAGCTTTCGGAAACTAAAAAGAGTACTTTGCTAAAGCTGGAGATTAAAAACTTAAATATTTTTAAACAATCGAATTTACTATCACAGGAAAAGTAAGAAAAGGTTTTAAAAAAACTCTAAAACTATGCGACATGAGTCAGGTTTACACTAATCTGGGGAATTAAAAATATTTCTATGAAAACAATATTATAAAATAATCAGTTTATAATTGCAAAATATAGGGCCTGCATTTGTAAGGCGAATGGTTTCACACGTTCTTTCGTTTGTATGAAAAATCTAAACAAAATTGAGTGTTTGTGCTTTTCATAAAAATACACGAACGTAAGAAATCTTTCGTCTTACAAAAACACAGGAATAAGCTATAGACTATACACGTAAGTCAGGGTTAGGGCAGGGAATTTTGAGATCATATTTCATGATAGTTTTGTAGTCCAATGCAGTTTATTATACGAGAAGAGTTTCCTCTGAAAGTTTTTTCTTCTTTTCTTTATTTAGTTTGGTTTGGTTTTAGTTTAGTTTCTCTTAAAATGAATTCAAAATGTTCAACAAAATACTGTTGACTGTATTTTAATTAAAAACAAAAGAAAATTTTTAAAAGTAAAAATTCGTAAACGACTAGAAAATGTTAAAAAAATAAAAAATAAAACAAGTCTGCAAATGCTTTTAATTTGAATTTAAAAAAAGAGGGAAAAACTTTTTGCAATTCCAAACCCTGTATTATTTTAAAAAAGGAAACAAGAAAATTAAAGAAAAGTATTATAAATGACAAGCAATTGTCGTAGGTGTGTCAAGGGTGTCAAGGGTCACATTTAAACATATTTTTTTTAAACTTATTTTTCTAGAACTTAAACTATATCTGCCATGCTTTCTATTTTACTTTGTTTTTCTATGGGTTTTTTTTGTTTAAAAAATGATTTGTTGAGCTGATCAACTCATTTGTTGAGGTGTTACGTTAATATAAAAATCTTTACCTATTAAGAGTAGTGAAGGCTCAGAACCATCGTACGGGTAGAAATAGGCAAATTCACCGGTAAGTTTCTCTTTAGCGTGGGTTGATTGCATTAAAATTGGTGGCAATTCTTCAATGTTGCCTTCCAAATGAAATTCATGCTGTTCATGGGTTAACAGCAAATCACCCGCCATTGTGGGTATAGTGGGTTGCATGTCTTCCTCTTGCTTGATATCATTGTTGTTGTTGTTGTTGTCTGTTTCAGTTTCATCTACTGTTGGCTGCTGGTCATGTAAGCAACATGAATTTCCATTTCTCGGTGTATCGCCGCTATTGTTGATCGTTGGGTAAGATTTTAGCATTTTTAGGGAAGTTTTAAGATCTAAGGGTAGTGGTTGGAGAGCGTTAGTGGAGAATATGGAATTGGTTTGGATGAAGGGGAGATGGAGATGGAGATGATGATTAAAGGGTATAATGGAATCGATAATAAACTTGGCCGGAGCTACTGTTGCTGTTGTTGTTGATGCTGTTAATGATGCTGTTGATGGTATAGTTGTGTTTAGAATAAGATCTGCTGCTGTTGCTGCCTTCGTAGTATATGTTGTGGTTAATGCTGCTGTTGCTGCAGCTCCTGCTGCTGCAGCTGTTGATGTATTATTTGATGTGGTCGTTGTTGTTGCTACTGTTGTTGCTGCTGTTGGTGATTGTGTTGTTACACTTAATCACGTACTCAGCCATGTCGAATTGCAGGTGCAAATAGTTGTGGGAATCACAGGTGCATAATAGACGCCATTGGCGTATATGAGTCCGGGCGGACCGGCTTGTATTTGTATTGTTTGCGGCGGTACCGTTGTGGCCTGAGCCGTTTGAGGAACCGTTTGCTGTTGCGTCTGTTGTTGTTGCTGCTGTTGTTGTGTGGTTTCAGCAGCACTTGTTTGAGGGGCTGGCATGGCACAGCATATGGTGGCTGTTTGTGGCGGCGTTTGTGGAACCTGTTGCAAGTAAATGGTGTGTGTATTGTGAGGTTGTTGTTGCTGCTGCTGTTGCTGCTGCGGTGTTTGACACGGCGTCGTATTCACCATAGTCATTGTGGACGTATGTTGCTCAATCAATTGTTGATGCTGTGTTTGCTGCTGATACTGTTGGTGATGTGACTGCGCTTGATATTGCTGCTGCTGCTGTTGCTGTTGTTGGTGATGATGAAGGTGATTATTTTGTTGTTGCTGTTGTTGCTGCTGCTGCTGCTGTTGCTGTTCATGAACTTGTTTTTGCTGTTCCCTGAACAGCACCTGGGCAGCCAGCGACTGTATCAACTGCAATGTCTGCCGTCTTTCGTGGCCCATTAGGCATACGGTTGAATTCTCCACCACCTCACGTAAATGCATCAGGTACTGGTACTGCAAAGGCTCCTCGTCGATACCCCAGAAGTGATTACGCAAATAGGCTTCCAATTTCACTGTTTGCGTATTGATATCGGGAAAATCGATAAAGAAACGTGAGCACATGTAACGCTCGAGGGTTTTGATGCGCTGCGAATCGACTGGCTTGTAGTTGCGTACCAACAAATTGCAATACTTGAGCAGACCACCGCCTCGTATCTCTTCGGGCTGCCGCGTTGAGATCAATTTCTTTTGCAAGTGATACAAGGCCTCTTGGAAGTCGCCGTAGACGGATTCGCCCACGACGGTGGGGTAAAAGTTTTCGGATATTGGCAAGGCTGCACAATCGTAGAACAGCAGCAACGAGTCGAGTACAATTTGGAAGGAATCGACGGAAAATTCAAATTGTCGCCTCATGGTATCGACAAATTTCAGTTCGACATTTTTGTGACCGGGCGAATTGCCCAATGATATAAGCGACCAGCGGTCGCCATCGTTATTATTATTGACCTTCACCATTTTGCCAACGTATGCCTCCTTGAGCGCACACGGCGAGATGCGACGCTTGGAAACACCTTCGGGCAATAGATCGAGCAATGTGCTCAGCACAGCTGATTTGACACGATCAAAGTGACGTGGTGAACTCAGCTCAATGGCATAAATTAAATCCAGATCGTTATAAGGCTGATCCTCTGAAGCCAATACATGACTAGCTGCTCCACCGTTCAAGCGTATATCCTTGACTATTATACCGGCACCACCCGATACCATATCGGTCTCCAGTTTGCGCCTCACCAAATTCACCAAGTCTTTTAATGTCACCTCCAATGTGGGAAAATTACCACGTCCATGTATGGCCACCTTTTCATCCATCACATTATGCAATTTGCGTACCTGTTCGAACGATAGCACAGCCAAACGTTGTGTACCACCCGTATCGACGCTCTCCAATGAGCCATGATCTGATGTTGAGGCTATCGATGAGCCCGAACTGGGTGAGGGTGGTGGCGTTTCGGTGCCACCATCTGAATGGAAACCGTCATCAATTTGAAAAACGTCCATTCTGTTGGATCTCTGTTTGTGATATGACGAATCGGGTGCGTCTAGTGTCCCGCACTGTAAGAAAAAAAGAAAATTAAAAATTAAGTTGTCATTTCAAATGTATTTTTAAAATAAATAAAAACACGAGAATATTTTCCCACTGGTGAGTGAGTGAGTAATTTTCAAACTTTCATTATCACGATCCCGATTAGTTGTTGTATTCGAAAAAAAATTCTTCTTTTTATGGTTGATGAGTTGAACCAAAAACAAAAACAAGGAGAGAAATATTTCTTATTAAATGTGGGTGTTAATAAAACGTGGATGAACAATTTTTATTCTTACAAAAAAAAAAAAAAATAAAAACAACGTGTTTTTGCTGTTGTTCTTTTTATACAACGACGACATAAAATTTAATAAAAAAAAATGGAAAAAAATTGTGAAAAATACATGAAAAATAATCGTTAAAAAATCATTATTTTTTAATTCTGAAATCAAGACAAATTGAAGAAATCAACCAACCGCAACGGGACGAGTAAATATTTAATGACACAACCAAACAACTAACCAACCAACCTACCTACCTACCAGTCAGCCAGCCAACCATCTTTGCAACAACATAAAGGAAATTGTAGACCCCATATAGAAAAAAATAAAATTTGAAATAACAACATTGACAACAACAACTACAAAAAAGAATGAAAAAAAACAAAAGACAGATGGACGAATTGATAGAAATTAAAAAAAAAATTCCAGAAAAAAGTATTTCTTATGGAAAAACATACATAATTGTAATTACAGTAGGGGTCATAAGTATACCAGAGCATTCAATTGGGTTCATTATAAAAAGTCCCAGCAGTTCTTTACTTGTACCACAAACAAAACATGGTTATCTACGCCTACTCAAAACAAGGCGTGGCTGCAATAAAGGAGCATGAATTTCGTTTCTCAACTTGTCAGAGAGATGCAATACAATTTACCATTTTGTTTAAAGCGAATAAGCAGGTCCGTGTGACCTACTTTTATACTGAACATGCTGCACTTTTTCTGTCAATAGACATCTGTCAGTTAGCTTGTATCAAAAATTTGAATAAACTGCATCATTTAGTTTCTGTTTGACAGCCATTGATAGCAGCCTTCTACGTCATTTGAGAAGAAAAAAGGTAGAGAACACATTTCGTGTGCTCATCAAGCATTGCTCTTTGAGAAGAAAAGAAAAAAACACTCACGCCAATGCCAAGTTTGATAAATACTATGGCGGCTCTAGAAAAAAAAAATTAAAAAAATCGTACAATTTGGTATTGCCTTAACGGATATTGAAAATGCAAGAGATTGTGCAAGTCATAGGCAGCTAACACGGTGCAGTGAGTTCAATTTTGAATCATCACTTGAGAAAGCTTTTTTCAAGATGGG
Source organism: Sarcophaga carnaria (assembly GCA_958299815.1). Lineage (NCBI taxonomy): Eukaryota > Metazoa > Arthropoda > Insecta > Diptera > Sarcophagidae > Sarcophaga > Sarcophaga carnaria. The sequence continues at coordinate 13,609,317 of OY283153.1, forward strand.
TATCTCGTTTGCTGACAATTGAATTCAAACGTAATAGGAAACGCCACAATAGACTACAGGTCAAATAGCAGGTTAGGTTAGGTTAGGTCTGAGTGGTAGCTCTGATTTCACAAAGCTCACTTGAGCACGCATAGCGCCCTGTTGTGATGTCATGGGTGAACGCAGTACCTGCACTGTACCAAGTTCCACCAAAATCAGCAAAGAGGAAGAAGTTGGTCAGCGCAAGGGCTGCACATCAAAAGCACGACTACCCCATACTGGAAAACCAGCCAGAAAGTTTGATGAACGAAGCTATATCCTTGACATCAGTAGATGATAGCTCCGTCAAGCTGACAAGAAATGGAGAGCCAAATAGCCTATATCTACACCTAGCAAGAGACGGGCACTGGCAAAGAAAGTGGATAACAGTCTCCACTTCCTCAGCGGATCTGCATCCACGGCAGAAGTCGTTAAATGGGAGCCTCATTCTCTCCGCGTGTCTACCCATAACGCAATGATCTGTAAGCACGGCCACTGTGGTTGAGATGACGTCACGACCAAGACCAAGTAATTGGTTGGTACGCCTTCTATCCATCAAGGGCCTGGTGAGTCTAGCGGTGGAGCAGGACTCCTCATTGACCCAGGATAGGTTGGCGTCCCGAGAGAATTTCCGCGCATCAAATAGCAGGACAACAACAACAAATTCCAAACTGCATTAGCCTTTAAAATTCTGTTGATTTGTTGTTGGAATGTTCGTAGTATAACCCAGCATTTAAACTTGTAAGTTTTTCTTAATGCATATTGACTTGAAATGAGACCTAGTTCAGCTTGTTAGTCACTACAGCTTTGGTGACCATTATTTTAAATAAATGCATGGTAGTACACTTTAACTATCTTCCAAAAGGCAAACCAATCAAGTGGTGAATATTAAGGCAAGTTATTGAAAATCATCAAACTTTCTGTCTGGTTTTAAGCTTGTTCCTAAGGCAACCATGCTTTTAATGTTAAGCCCTAAAGCCCGTTTCTAATATCACAACACTTGGCGGTCTAATACACTAAGACTTGGCAGTTTGTTTTGTGAAAGTGTTTCATGTGATATAGTAATGGACGCCTAGGTGAGCTCAAGCCAGCCTTGAGTCTTCTCCAATAATTTTCTAAATTTGTGGAAGAGATCAAGAAAATTATATTAAACTGTGGACAAGCAGCAGTGCAAAGCCTGTGTTATTCAATTTCGCTCCTCCCATTTAAATCTTTTTTTTTTTTGCAAGTGTAATTATTTCTATGACCTCTACTGTACAGTTTTTTTATTCTCCTAAACAGAATGCGTAGTTATGTTTACCATTTAAAGTCGTTGAAGAAAAAAAGACACAAAATTTAATTGCAAATAATTGCGGGGGTATTTTTTGTTTTTCTATTTTTTTTAGAGCAAAAATAACATAATTTTTGTTGTAAATTTGTGAATTTCAACAATTTTTTTTTTTTTTGATAAAAAAATTCACAGAAAAAAAATTTAATTAAACGGCAAATTAATTCTTTAAAAGAGTTGCGCGTCTATAATATGCGTCGTAATATGATTAAAAAATTACCTCAAGACACTTTGAACACTATACTTAAGACACTTTAACAGCTTTAAAAGGTAGGCTAGGCTGGCATATACTATTGGGTAAGGGAAAAATGAGTTTTCTTGGTCAAAATTGAATTTCAATGAATTTATTCATTTTTTTAATTTTTATTTATTTATGCCATAAAAGAGCATTTTAAAAAAGTCTAACATTTTTACGCATATTTTTTTTTGCTTATTTTTTTCTGTAAATAGACACGCGGAAGAAATAAAAAAAAAATAATGAAGAAAACTAACTAACAAATGATGTCTAAAAATATCTAAATAATCTATTTAGCATAATTAACACAAAATATTTTTGTTTAAAATAAAAAAAACTATTAAAATACAATAAAAAAAAAGACCGAAGAAAAATATGCGCAAAAAATAATGCACGTTTCATAAATAAAATGAAAAAAAAAAAGAAATCGTAACAGTTGGTACTTTCAATGAATATTTAATGGATTTAATGGATGTATTGAATAAAAACAAAATAACAATAACAATAACAAAAAACTAAATTTATTTTTAAAAATAAAAACTATAAAGTCATGTCAAAATTAAAAATGCATAAGAATGCTGCACAAGGGCAGCCGGCAATGAGTGAGAAAATAATTCCACGCGCGTGCATTGAAAACAAAATTAAAACGGAATCGTCTGCAGATACAGCGTAGATTAGTCGGTCAAATTTATATTTAAACTTCAAGAGGATTTTTGACCTTAACAAAGAACCTAACAAGTGTGGCATTATAAATATTAAAGCTATCCGCTAAAGATCCTAAAATACTTCTGTCTAGTATTCGAGGAATTGAAAGTGACCGTGAATCTTGATTATAAAAAATTATGGCGAGTGCCCCGTTCAAAAAAAGTGTCAAATTTTGTATGGCATGCATTACACTTAAACTAACCACTTTATTTACAACTTGGCAGTCTAGTGGGTAGTGTGCTAGGTTATTAGCGTGGGGGTCGTTGGTACGATTCCCAACCATTACACCGAGCATATGGATAAGTTACTTCTCTCGTATATAATTAGAATATGATTTGTAATTATATTGTAATTAATAAATAAATAAATATTTATGACTTGGCTGTAGTAAATTGACCATTACTTGGCATACAAGATGGAGGATAATTGTGCCATAAAGGCGTTGCTTACTTTTCAAAATTTGAAATCGGTTTTGTCTGGCAAAAAAGGACTGTTCCTTACATTAAAAAGCTGGCATATGACTTGTTTTAAATCATTCCTATACAAACATTCAGTGATTTGGCCATTTCAACAATTCAAAATTTACGACCCTCCCTGGGGATTAAATTTCCCTGATTTTAGTCGTTTACCTGCAGAACTATTATTGACATTGTGTCTCAAACTAATAAGGTGAAGTAAGATTAATGACAACCAAATTCATTATCCAACTTATTTTCTACCCCAAATTCCTTAATTTTTTTATACAATTTGGTACGTGTAACCAAGAAGTCGCCGTAGTCTAGTAGGTAGTGTGTTGGCTTATTAGACGCCAGGGTTCGAGCCCCAGGCAAAATACAAAAAGTTTTTTTCGGCGACTTCCTCTCAGTAGATTTATGGCAAAAATTCTGAGACTAAATAAAATTGCCATGAAAAAAGTCCCACCACTCATGTATAAAATTAACACACACAAGTGGTGTGAGAAACTAGGACGTTGTACAATGGGTCAATTCGACCTCCGGGTACTATTCTTGTCTCAATTGACAAGTACACGTCCTCTAACCTAACCTAACCTAACCAAGACCAAATTTTGAAAAGTGGTATTGGACAAGAGCTGTATCCCATCAAACGGAGTAGATTTACTCCGTATCCATCGTGAACGTGGCTTGATTTCCAGGAATATTATCGGAAATAGGCTGATCGCATGCCAAACCAATTCAAACGTAAATCATAAAAATAAAAACAAGAAACTTCGAATTCCACAATTCTAATCACAGTCAAACTAGTTTTAGGTTCTAATAATCGAAGTCGGCTCACATGCCCACACAGCTACGACGACAGCCAAGCTTTGCAAAACCTTTCCCTGTATACTGACAACGCTAGACAATAAGAAAGGAAATGGGTGATAGTTTCAACTAATTGCGCATAATTTCAAACCCTACAAAAGTCGTAAAGAGTACGATTCAGTTTCCTTGCATGACTATCTAGAAAACTGTGTGCCAATAATTATCCCACGTAGTACAGGTGCCTGCAGATACAAAATAAGCTTTCGTATGAACATAGAGCTGATACATGTGCCATATTATAGCAGTTCCCTTCCTCTTAGTTTTTAGGAATATAAAGGTCACAACGAAATATAATATTTTGTGTACTGATGACGAGTATACTCGTCACAAAGATTAAAAAGATTACTTTTGTATTCATGTTGAACAGAAAATATTTTTCCTAACAAAATGAAATTATTGCAAAGGTTAATAGAATATTTTTATGTCAATTGTATATGATTAGGCCCACTGTAAAGTATTTCTTCTTTGAAATTTCATACTAAAATATGCGTTTGAAAATTTTTTTCTGCTTTTTTTTTTGCAAAATAACAATGACTAGTTACGATGGATGAATAAATTAATAAAAAAAAAACAAAATTAGAAAAAAACAAGAGAAATAAATTTACAAACAAAAGAAACCACAAAATAATTGTTTATAAAAATAAAAAAAATTTCAACAAAACAAAAAAAACAACAAATATAATGAAATAAAATACTCGCACATAATTTGTTAATTTTGTTTGTAAAAAAAAAAAAATAATTTGAAAAAAAAAAATCAAAATTAAATGAAAAACAAAATACCGAAAATATTTTTAATAAATATTTTCGAAAAATACAACAACAAGAACTACAACAATAGTTATAGAAAACAAGGAAAACAGCGTCTAACAGACGGACGGACAAAAACTGACAATCATAGAATGACAACAATAATACAATACATAGACATATGTACGTATGGATGTATGTATGTATGTATATATTATTATTATAAAAGAAACAACAAATTAATGATGAAATAATGACAATAATAAAAATAATAAAACAACAACAACAACAACAAAATATTATTCACCAAAAAAAAAATTTATCATTCAGGCCTCTTCTTACACACACGCATATAAATTAAGACAGACAAACGGACGGACAGACGGACGAACGAGGAAAATTCATTATAATTAATATCTGTCTGTGTGTTTATGGTGTCGTGTCGTGTCGGTCGTGTTGTCACAAGGACGGTTAGTTCAGCAAATTGTTCGACGTACTGATATTATCGAAGAATTAGGAAAGAAACGTAATAATGATACGAGCACAGTACGTTTGTACATACGTACACAACACACAACCTTTGAATTTTTGTGTAAAAAAAAAAACGTAAAAAAACGTAAAAATTATACAAAAATTTTCCAACGCATTTTAATGAAATACTTTTGCACAAGAATGAAAAAACAAAACGAAAAAAATTTAATTATTGGTTATGGGAAAAAGATTATTTCTGTAGGTTTTGAAAGGAAAAATTCAAAGTTTTTTATGTAAGAGAAAGAAACGTTAGATAAGAGAATTTTGTAACTAGAAAAGGTCAGGTCACATTAGGCAAATATTTAGCAAAAAAAATCATGTATCCAAAACAAAACAAACAAAGTGTCAGATTCGTAAAGACGGCAGATAATGTTACAATTTAAAGATCTTAACACAGTTCTTTGTGCAGCCCTTGCGCTGACCAACTTCTTCCATTTCCCTGATTTTGGTGGAACTTGGTTAGTACATGGACTGCGTTCACCCGTGGCATCACAACGGGCCGCTATGCGTGCTCAAGTGAGCTTTGTGATAACAGAGCTACCACTCCGACCTAACCTAACACAGTTCTTTGGAAAATCTTAGTCTGGTAGTGAGAGTACCTGCCCCTTTTGGTATATGTATATACAGTCACACAGATAATTATACGTACCCCCCTAAAAATCCTTTTTTTTAAATGATAACATATGGACAAGTCAACTGATTTTTGCGCCAAATATTTTGTTTTCCGTCACAGCCGAACAAATTATATTTGTTCTCATCACTAAATATTACATTCGCCCAAAAAGCAGTTGACTTGTCCATATATTATTGGGCGAATTCCAAACGTGGCTTTTTTCTCGGCACTCGGCTGCGGAAACCGTTCTTTCTCAAAACACTTCGAACATTGTGATCACTTTCCGAGGTATTTCGTATTTCTACGGCTGTAGTCCTAGAATTTTCATCCACAATACCTTTTATATACCGGGCTACCCTTGGAGAAATTTTATACGAAATATACGCGTCGTACGTATAATTTTCTGTGGTGCCGTATTGGTTTTAAGCAAACTGCAGTCACAAGTTCTTAGATTTTGGGAATCTTTTTTTTCTTTATTTAAGTAAATGTGTCGTTACAGACGCTAATGTAAAGAAATTTTAGATTAGAAGTTCATTACTTTTTAAAAAAATGATTTTTAGGGAGGGGTACGTATAATTATTTGTGTGACTGTATATAAAATGATGGAAAATTACCTTCTACAATAGAAATCATCGATACTTGAATTATTCACTTTATTTATTAACGCCCTATATCTAGTAAAGTGACTAACTCTACGTAAATAAGTCTGGGAGGAATAGTTTCAATGAAATTCCCAATAAATTGAAATTGTTTAGTCAGTACAAAGAAATAAATAAAAAATTCTTTTTTCCATAAATTAAGTTTTTTTTATAATAAAAATAAAAGAAAATTTTATAATCTATTGCTGTGGTATGCAAAAAAAAAAAAATAAAAAATATTTCATGCAAATAAGCCAATGGTTTGATAAATTCCTTATCACTTGATAACGACACTGTTATTGCTACTTATTTGAATAGAAGGTACGTATATTTTAATTTCACAATAAAAATTGCAAGAAAATTATCATATCAAGCAACCAAATGCCATTCAAATAAAAAGGCAACTAAAAAAAATAATTCTGTTATGCAAGTGAACAAATTATTGACCACAAATCAGATAAGTTAACATGAATATGTCAATATGTATGTCAATATTGATTACAAATTTCTATATAATGCACTATTAGTTAGATGTACTTTTGTAAGACATTATCTTTTAACACAATCAATTCTTGTATCAAATGTATCAGAATTTATTTTAAACATTTAGGGCCACCACTTGCCGTTAAAGTTGGGTTTAGTTAAAGCTAACTTTAGCTAAAGTGAACTTTAAAGTCAACTTTAACTTCTTTTTGTTATTGCCAACCTACAGATAAAATAAAGTTAACTTTTTCAAAAATATGGTAATACCGGAGCAATGTCGATAACATTGTTCAATTAAATAAGTTTTTTTTTAACGCAGTGGCAACGACGGGCTTCTGAAGTTGCCATATTGAAAATAATATATAGTATGGCAAGTTTAAACATAAAGTTACAGGTAGGATGATCTTCCCTTTAGCTTAACGATCACTTCTATCTTATTGGGTACTCATAACCACGAAAAACAATTGATCTGCCCTTTAAAATCCTACCTTGAGTTAAAGACAAGTTGTAATAATGGCCCTTAAAGTAATAAGTTTTGGGTGGTAAATGGCCAGCCAGTCCACAAGTTGGAATATGACAAAAGCTACTCTAACCATAGCTTACCCGTTGTCAAAACGGGCTTCAATTGGCGGTTATTCTGTGACCATAGGGACAGATTCAGATAGCATATATGAAAACAAGAATTCTATTCATTTGGTAGTATTATATACGAAAGATTATTAGTCAATGTGTACTACTAAGCTCCTTATGGTAAGCGAGAAGAACATAAATGAGCAAAAAGTTCCGGGTTTTACAAAATTTAAGAGTTAAAGGCTACAGTAGCATGCTGCTGAGATGTTAAAAACGATTTGAAACGCTGATAATTCTGGTAAGACAGAACGACGCAGAAAATCTGGTGAAGGATAGATGGAGAACTTAAACCCCAAAGGAACGCGCTCGGTATGATTAATGGTGTCGTTACTGGACATCACGTTGTGGGCACTCATACAAGGTACACCGGTTTTGGACACTTGAAAATGATTTCAGCAAGAACTGCAGAGATGGGGAAGAGATGGATTTTCTTCTTCACTTACTGGGCACATCTTCAGTACTTTTTCAAAAAAGAAAAAGGGCCAACCTTGTGTTGTACTACGTGGAGAATCGATCAGTGATAGACATGGACACTCTAAGCCGCTTCATTGGCCCCTCCGAATACTTCAGAGATTAGCGGAGGAAAGATTAAGCTGTGGCATCACAACGGGTCTCATGTAGCCAAACCTCCTGGGTAGGCAGTCACCTCTACCTACCCTTTTAGAAGTCGTAACGAAAACCTAAGCCGCCACAACAAAAAAAAAGCTTCTGCCGCAACGAATATTGCTAGCACCTAGCGGCAATATCGGGTAAAATAGAGGTTTTTAAGGGAAGCAGATTACAACATTTGTTGGTTGGGAACAAAATCTAAGGAAATCAAATGAATTTCTATGTAATACAAAGTGATCTCCAATTGCATTTTACTTTCATATAAAAAAACTACGGATTAAATTTCTAGATCATGGAAGAGACCTGTTTCAAGGCCTTGAAATTTAAACGCGTGTAGAACGGTGCAAACACAATGAAAATTATTGTTTTGGCACCTCTTCATTCTGATGCTGACAATTCCTTTTCCTATTGCAGGCATTATAATGAAGATTTTGTCTAACACAAGAACTTGAAAATACCAATTCACTAGAGGCTAATCGAGAACCAATTTGAGAATCTAGGCAAGCAGTACTTATTCAGAATCGAGGTTTTCTAGAGTCCAACCTATAGATCTAGTGATGATGAGAATGAATCGTCAGAATACACTTATGGAACCTAAGGGATTTTAATGCATGCCAGGAAGAAATACCTGAGAATTGTTACTTTCAATAATGAGCAGCATCCTGAAGTTTGTTAGGGCATTAGGCTTGGAGAAGACTTTAAAGTTTAAGGAGAGTGCATTACTAAGTCCGCTCTTTGTGACAATAATTAGGATTCACCATAAAACAAATACATTTGATGCCACACAACCTGCTGAAGCTAAGTAAACTGGAGGTCAATAAAAAGAAATAATTTTTCCAACAAATCTGACAAAAAAAAAATTATTCGCTGCGACAGGCCGAGGAAACCACAAAAATTAATCAGGTGGCATTGTAACAAATTTTTAAATAAAATTAAATACAAAATATTTATGGCTTATGGAATAATGATGTATTTTAGAACAGCTAGCACACACATAAAAAATGTATTTTTTGAAGAAACTTTTTAAATAAAAAAAGAAATAATTTTATAAATTTATGTGACTTTAAATGTCGCTAATGTGTCTAAATTAATCATATTTTCATTGTTTTTTTATTATTATTATTTAATATATTATTAATTAATTAGTAAGAAATAAAAAACACACGTCTTTTTAAAATTATTTAAACAAAAAAATATATTTTGAAAGTCATGGATTTCTTTCCAAATGATTCACAAATACAACTGGGTAGAGACTTTCGTTTACTTTTTTTCTAGATTACATGACTTAAATTTTTTTTTTTATTTTTTTTTTATTAAAAATTTGTATTTAATTAAAAAATTGTGTTGTTTATAATAAAAAATAAAAAAAAAATAAAATAAAAAACAAACAAAAAATTACAAGAAATGAAAGAAAAAAAATTCCCACAAACAATTTAATATTGTTTAAGGCCGTTAATAACAATTAAAATAAATTAAAATAAAACCAGTTGTAGGTGGCATTCAAAACATTAAAAAAAAAAAATAAATAAGACAGAAAAACAACAACAACTGCAACAAAGACAGAAATTGGTTGCATTTAAAGGCGTTTATCAAATAATTTTATTTGAAATCAACGGTATTTTTATGGTTATAAATTAAGAAACTGAACATAAAAATGTATTTTTTTAATTAAAAAAATAAAAACAACGACAAGTTCTTGTTGTTGTTGTTCTTTTTTAAGGTGGGTTAGTTAAGACCGACTGCATTCTCAGTTGATATTAAAAATTTAAATAATTATAATGGCAACCCATAAATAAAAGTATTGGATTTTATTGCTCCTCTTATTTAACGGTGGTTCTTAAACAACCAACCCAACCCAACAACACAATTCAACAAGTGTTGGTCAAGTGTTTGAGAATTTTTTTTTGTTCTGCGTTTTTATAACACCAGCCAAGCCAGCAGCTGCCTGGAAACCCTGTTTAAAGATCTTATTTTTTTTATGATTATTACCACACACTTTTATTTAACAGTTCTTGGCTTTAATGATAATGGCTTACGGGAGGTTATAAAAATATTGTGTTGAAATTTTATTAAAGAAAACTTCATCAGCATTAGGGATTAACTTGAAGCTGAACGAATTTATATTTTTTTTAAAAGCGAAATAAAAAATAAAAATAAAACTGCCATGTTTTTGAAAATGATTTTATAAAATAAGAAATCTTATGTGGCAATAATAAATATTTTATCTTTGTAAAGATTTTATTTTTGTAATTAAAGTTGTTTAAAAATCAAAAAAAAATTTAAATTATTTTTCAAAGTTCTTTCCATTGCAAATCGTTGCATTTAACGAATCTAAATGATAGCCAAGGGTTTTTAAAAACACATCCACATACCACATCAATTGGACTACAGGAGAAATAGTAGTGATAATTATTACAGCTTTGAGGAAATACATAATTGGTCATTACAACCCTTTAGTCAGGATTACGACCTAGTTTCTTACACCACTTATGTTGTGTGTGTTAACTTTTATATATGAGTGGCGGGACCTACAGTTTAAAGTCGACCCCGAACGACAGATTTTTGAGAAACTTTTTCATGGGAATTTTATTTACTCCACAGAGTTTTTGCCATATATCTGCTGAGAGGAAGTCGTCGAAGAAATATTTGTTCATATTTCGTTCAGTTGGAAATGCTTGACCTGGGATTTGAACCGAGGTCTCATGTCTAATAAGCCAACACACTACCTACGCGACTTCAGCTTTGAGGTAATAAGATAGTTTATTTGCCTCCGCAATTAACGAGTCGATTTTGTATAAAACCCAGATTTTTTCATGCCAGCAGCTGCCATTTTGTCCGGCATTTTGCGGGCATTTAAGAAACATGTTTTCCCCCGATAAGCAAAGCTTATACCATAAGACGTTTTAGTAGTGACAACTTTTCCTTCTAATGCTCACAATTCCTACTCCTATTGCTGGCATTACAATGATAATTATTGTCTAACTGAAGAAGAACTTGAAAATACGAATTTACTAGAGTCCAACCTATAGATCTAGTGATGATGAGAATGAATCAATGGAATACATTATTGTGATCTGTGGGGCGGGCATTAATACATTCCATCAAGAAATACCTCAGAATTTTCATTTTTGACACTGAGCAACATTTTGAAGCTTGTCAGTTCATTAGGCTTGGCGAGGACTTTAAAGTTTGAGAAGAGTACAGAGTACTAAGGCAGCAGCTCTTTACGACGACAAAAAGGATTCACCATAAAACAAAGAAATTTAATAACACACGACCTAAAACTAAGAGATCTGAACCTTTGTTAATACTGAACATTATTCTGAAGTTTGTCGGGGCATTAGGATTGGAGCAGATTTTAAAGCTTGAGAAGAGTTCAGTCCAATAGCAGCAGCAGCTCACATTAATAAGAATTCACCATAAAACAAAGAAATTTTATAACACACGAGCTAAAGTTAAGAAATCTGAGCCATTGTTAACACTGAGCAGTATTCTGAAGTTTGTCAAGGCATTAGAATTGGAGTAGATGTTGTAAAAATACTTTTTAAAGTTTGAGATCGAATCTTTTTCAAGATATGCTAAAAAAGGTTCACTATTTTCTTCTATAATTTTTCAAGTGTTTAGACTTCAAGAATTAAAAAAAAATCGAGAAAAATTTCGAATTCTATTGTGTTGAAATATAAAAAGTTTGCCGTGGACAATCTTTTAATTTGAATGTGGCCAGAAAGAGTGTGTTTTATGAGTTAGTTTTTAAGATGAGGCCTTATTAACTCGGTTATTTATTATTTAAATTATAAAATATTATTATTATTATTACTATTATTTATACATATAAATAAAATATAAAATATATTCCATTAAATCATATCATATGAGTATATTTTTTTTAAATTTTTATATTAAATAATTGACTTGTATTTCAAAGTTTGTTTCTTGGAAATATAACCGCAAACAATGATAAAGAAATAAATAAATCAATAAATAGTTATTTAAATAATAAATATTTATTTTAGATTCCAAACACCAGTCTGTCTAGCTGTCTGGCCCTAGCTATTTAATATAAACAAAACCTATTCCCTAGAAAAGAGAATCATTTTAATTGTTATCGTTAAAAAGCAATAATTTTCAGAAAAGAATAGAAACAAAAGTTTAAAAAAAAATCATTCTAATTTTGTTAAAGTATACAAGTATACCTATCGGAATGGATCTCTTAAAGAAATTTGAATTTCTAATTTTAAAAAATGTTTTTTTATGGTCTTCTTATTTATTTTTTTATTAAGTGGTTTTCTTGTTAATGAAAAGCGGTTTTAGGACAGGTTCAATTTTTGCTTTTTAAGTATACATTTCTATTTTGTTTTTATTGAAAAAAATTTAAATAATTTTATCATAATTTCTTAAAATGCCCGGTTAGGTTAATTTCAGTTATTGACCTTGAAGTGTTGAAAAATTTTTTATTTTTTTTTTTGGCTCTAAATTATGCAACATTTTTATCTCATTTCTTCAAAAGTTAAGCACGTGTTTGATTGGAGATAAAAAAGAAATTAAATGAAATTAAAAAGAAAGTGAAAAAGATTTTTGAAATTAATATAGAAAGGAGAGGAAACTTATTTTTAAAGCATTATATAGGAGAGGTTATAAAGTGATATTTATTAGAATATTGATTAGCTTTTTTGGCTTTCAAAGAAAGCTGTTTTTTCTATATGTTCCCTAGGAAAACTCGATAGTTCTTATCTTGATGCTAAAGATGACATTGAAAATCGTCTCAACACAAAACTTTAGTTATTTTGCAAACCATTTGAGGCTCGCATATCGTTTCCCTAAAACCTAAACAAAAATTAACACCAATCTACCGCTTAGAAAGATGAAATAATGCAACCCCGGAGATCTAGAAGTTGCCAAAAGTGCCTTCGCTGGTCAAGTTTAATTATAAAAGAAGCTTGTGAATCGAAACAGAACAACTGGCATTTACAGCTAACATAGTAAGACTTATGTAAGTGGAGTTTTCTCCTCGAAATACATATGTTTTGAAAAGGAGGCTGACTCAAAATCGATATGGTAACTACAGTATTGAAGTCGTCGTAGTCTAAAGCTCGGGTTCGTATTCCAGGTTACGCATCAAAACCGAAATATGAAAAAAAATATTTCTTCGGCGATTTCCTCTCAGCAGATTTCTAAGCTTTAGCTCGTGTTTTATAAAATTGCTTTATTTTATGGTGAATTCTGATTACTGTGAGCTGCTGTTGCTGCTGGACTGAACTCTTCTCAAGCTTTAAAATCTGCTCCAATCCTAATGCCCCGACAAACTTCAGAATAATGCTCAGTATTAACAATGGTTCAGATCTATTAGTTTTAGGTCGTGTGTTATTAAATTTCTTTGTTTTATGGTGAATCCTTTTTGTCGTCGTAAAGAGCTGCTTGCTGCCTTAGTACTCTGTACTCTTCTCAAACTTTAAAGTCCTCGCCAAGCCTAATGAACTGACAAACTTCAGAATGTTGCTCAGTGTCAAAAATGAAAATTCTTAGGTATTTCTTGATGGAATGCATTAATGCCCGCCCAACAGGTTACAAGAATGTATTTCGATGATTCATTATCATTATCACAGAATCGATATGTTGGCCTCTAGGGAATCACCATTCTGAATAAGTTCTGCTTGCCTAGATTATCAAGTCTAGGATCTCGATTGGCCTCTAGTGAATTGGTCTTTTCAAGTTCTTCTTCAGTTCGACAATAATCGTCATTGCAATATTGTGCAATTGTGAGGATTAGAAGGAGATTAGAATGTCAGCTGTTGGCATGAAAAATTCTGAGTTTTATGCAAAATCGACTCGTTAATTCCGGAGGCAAATAAACTATCTTATTACGTCAAAGCTGAAGTCGCGTAGGTAGTGTGTTGGCTTATTAGACGTGAGACCTCAAATCCCAGCTCAAGCATTTCCAACTGAACGAAGTATGAAAAAATATTTTTTCGGCGACTTCCTCTCAGCAGATTTCTTGCGAAAACTCTGAGTGCTGAAATAAAATTGCAATGAAAAGTTCTCAAAAATCTGTCGTTCGGAAACGACTTTTAACTGTAGGTCCTGCCAATCATGTATAAAATTAACACACACAACATAAGTGGTGTGAGAAGCTAGGTCGTAATCCTGACTTAAGGATTGTAATGAGCAATTATGTATGCATGTAGTAAGACCAACTACAGATTGTTATGGTAACTTAAGCAGCTAAGCAAGGTATTATTATTGAAAAATTTATAGAGTTTTTAAAAACAAAATTTCTTGGTCTTCATCTTTCTGCGTGTGATTATAAAATTTGGCCTTCGCTCTTGTATTCAGTTTCCGTGTATGTATCTTGTGTTATAAAAAACATAATTATTAATACACAATACATATTTCTTTTAATCTTTCTTTCATTTATCATAATATCGAGTATTTTTGTTTCTAATTCTTCTACCATACCATACAAAAACACCTGTAGTGGTGGTGATGATCTTAAAAGAAAAATCATTTTTTTTTTATAAATTCTTTCGCCTGAGATGACTAAGAGGAGATGCTGCTGAGATGTTAAATAAAATATTGTTTATTAATAAGATGCTTTTGTTTTTTGTTTAAATTCATATTAATTTTGTTTTTTTTTTTGCTTAATATTCATATTAATTTTGTTTTTTGTTTTTGCTTAATATTCATATTTTTTTTTTTTGCAAATAACCGCGACGACTACGTCAATAATTTTTTTGTTAACAAAATCTTGGTAACGTGTCTAAAAATAAATAATAATAATAATAATAAAACAATAACAAAAATATACACATGTTGTTGTGTTAAATTTATATGATATTTAAGTTTATAATTTATAACAAAATTTTATTTTTTTATAAAAAAAAATCCATAAAATATTGGAATTCTAAAAAAAACGAAACAAATAAAAACGAAACATATTTCAATTTTTAAACAATTTGGCGTAAATTAACTCATTTTAGTACAAAAAAAAAGTAATCTTGTATTCCCGGAATTATGGGGTAAGAAAGTATTAAAAAATTCTTTTACTAAAGACAAGCAAATGATGTCATTTAACATTACGACATATTGTTTATATAGAGTTATACATTTAGTGGTTTCAAAACTATTAAGTATGTTTCATTTGCAGTGTTATTTATTTAGAGTGCGGGAGAAAGAGAAACAGGGAGAAATCTTCGTGTGTTCACATATTAGCCAAGACTCTGTGCTTCGAAACCTAGCTCAAACGTGTAAAAAATCTCTCAAAGACTTCCGCTCAGAGTCTTTGCCAGAAGACTGCCACGAAATATTTGTCATTAAACTGTTGGCAGTACCAGCAGGATATCATGGATGAAATTACCACACAAACCATGGGTGGTATGCGAAGCTAGGTTGTAATCCTAACTAAAAAGTTGTAGTGACCAATTAAGTAAGTAACCAAGTAGATAGATATGCCGATTGGGTGTTAGAGGAAAAGGTTTTCAAAGGCGAGTTTTCAAAATGAAAAATTTCTTCAGTGGTAAAGCTTATATTTCACTTGGTGGGGTGGCTTTGTACACAAGCACAACTTCTGGTCCACGGAAAACCCAGAAATAATTGTGGAAAAGTCAGAGCTTCTGGAAAAAGTTAAATGTTGGCTAAGCATTACAGTAAGCCTAGAGGTGGCTTTGGGTCATTTTATTAGTAACATGGCCCTTTCAAACCTTTAGTGGTAATTCAGAGTGCTATGGCCGTTGGGATAGGTTAGATTAGGTCGAAGTGTTAGCTTTTATAGCCAAAGCACACTTGAACACGCATCTTCGCTTTAAACATGATTATATTTTTGTTATCTGAAATGGATTCCAGTTCGGAGAGGTCATGGATGACTATAACACTCAAAATATGGGTGGTATGAGAACACTAGGTTGTAATCCTGACTAAAAGGTTGCAATGACCAATTAAGTAAGTAAGCAAGTAGATAGATATGCCGATTGGGTGATAGAGGATCAGAAATCTGCCTTTCATAAGTGATATGGAATGCATTGGCGTTTCTAATACAAGAACAGGCACAGACACACTTTAAGCCTTAACTCCGAGGTAGCACTGTTTGGAGAAAAATAAGTTCGAATTCCGATCATAATACAATGAATCAGGGTCGGCAGATAAGACCTTTCACCTTTAAAGCTAGCCTGCTTCCCAAAATACAACAGAGAGGAGGGATTTCCAGAAATCAGTGTACAAGGTTCAAAAGTTATTTTAGCATACCGGGAGCGGTGAAATCTGTACCATGGTTGGTTTGAGGGTTCAAGAGACTGCATTCATTAGAGTAGGGGAGGCCAATGGCATTTATTGCCCTCTTGGTGTCCACGTGTAATTAATGATAACTTGATCCCTATCTACTAAACCAATTTGAGGCTTTCAGAAAGGAGTTTTTATCTCTTATTCAATACAATTAATATGTTTTCTGTGAATCGGTGGGCCGTTGTGACGCCACAGGTAAATGCAGTCCCTGTTTACTGACTGAATTCCAGCGAACTTATCGAGGAAGTTACTCAGAGCAGAGGCTGCGTATTAAAAGCTCGATCATAGGGTAGATGGAAACTGGCCATATAATGCCCAATTTCTTTCGCCTGCGTTTGCAGATTATGAATGGTAAGGTATTTGAAATCAACAGGACGATGCCAATACCTGTACAAAATGATCTCTTTTGGATTTGCTGCATGATAAGTTACCAGAAACCATAATAACTAGTTTAAGGCGATGTCAATTGGTCACCGAAATCATGTGGTTTGTCATTTTTGTTTCTGTGCGGATAATCCTCGAAATTAGCAGGCATGACAAAAATTTGTATCACAAATCGCACGCATAACGAAAAATTTTATTTTTAAACAATTTTCTTCTTGATGACAAATTTTCATCATCAACTTTCTTTCGTTTTGACAAAATGTGAGTCAAAGATACGAGTACCTCGCAGCAAAGCCGCAAGAATTATAAGCCAAATGACAATGATTTTACGTTTTCGTTGGCTTTTTTTTGGCCATAAATTTTAAACGAAAAATATTTTTTTTTTATTTTTTTTTTCTTAAATCATGGCTATAAATTTAAATTTTATAATTTAATTATAAACAACAAAAACAAATAAACGAAAAAGAAGAATAAATATTGTTAAACAAATTAAATTAATTTTTTTTCTATTTTTTTGCTAAGGTGTTTACGTCAAAAGAACAAATATTAGACGTTTTTGAAAACGTTTAATAAAATGACAAAATAAAAGACAAGAAAAAAATGAAAATTATTTTCAAAATAAATTTTTAAACATTTTCAAATAAAATTTGAAAAGAAAATATTTTTTCAACATTTAATGCATTAAGCAGGGGAATAAAACTAATCTTGTTTTTTGTTTACTTTTAAAAGTGCATAATAAACGTTAAAAACAAAACAAAAAAAAAAAAGGAAAATACAATTGCATTCAATGCAGTTACTAAGAGAGGACAATAAATTTTTTTTATTATCATTACTTTTATCACCCACTGTGGTTAAGAGAAAGGTTAAACGATAAAATTAACACACTCGTAAACCAATCATTGATAAATGTCAGCATGAAATACAATCACAATTAAGTGTATTTAAAATGACTTTATCAAGCGTTTATTATAAGCAGTTTGACTGGTAAAAAGTTTCTCACGATGGCCATTTGGGCTCATTACATAACCCCCACCCCCCTTAAGGAAAGATAAACCATGCCTTGCTGGATTATCAAATATACCGGAAGTATTTCCTGCAACAAATACAGAAAGTCTCAAATATTTGCCTTTATCCTGCTATCAAAGCAACTTCACCAGTATCTATCTCTGCCTGCATTTCGTCTGTGCTGCCTTGAGGTGCCTATTTCTTAATTTGAGCCAAAATTAGTGTCCTTCCACATTACAGCATTCAATCCGCATTCATTAGCTACTAAATTGCCATCAAAACTTAAGTATTTTCCACTGCGCTCAACTAGTTCTTGATCACTGTAACCTAATGCAGTTCTATGCAGGGCTTTACTTTAAAGGCCTAAAGCTATCGGCAATGCATGATATCTTGTGGCTCCTATAGCAGCTGAAAGAATTTGTCAAATTAAACAGGTCTTCGGCAAACAGAAAACTGAAAACTTTATAAGACAATCGAGGAGAAAGAACATATACAAAGCCGGGGAGAATATATTTGGCCTCCGCTTCTGAGAAAACTTGGGAATTGTTTTGGCAGAAGAGCCTCAAATTGGCTTAGCAGATAGGCATCAAGTTATCATTCATTACGCAGTTGTTAAGAGGCGCTTTTGTGACACAAAAAGGTGCCATTAGTCCCCTACTCTAGTGGATGCAGTCACCTGATCCATCAAACGAATTGAACACATTAGTTTGTGGTATAGATTTCACCGCTCCCATTATGCTACAATAACTTTTGCACCTTGTACACTGATTTCTGGAAATGACTCACTCCTCCCCGTAGTATTTTGGGAGACAGGCTAGCTTTAATGGCGAAAGGTCTTATCTACCAACCTGGATTCATTGTATTATGATCAGATTTTGAACTAATTCTTCTTCAAACAGTGTTATCCAGGAGTTAAGGCATAAACTGGCTGCCTTCCAAAATGTATCAATACAAAGTTTGTATACAGTTCTACTACTGCACATAAACTTTGTAGATATGCACAGTAACCAAACAGTGCATTAAATATCAATCCGATGCCTGATTGCTTTTTGACTGCATTAAAAATACACATTGACGAAGTTTTGAAATAGAATACATTGTATATATTTTGTACAGTGGCATTATGAAACACGATACTTTGTTCAAACACAAAGCAACTAACATTTTGGAAGACAGCCACTGTGTCTGTGCTGAAGTGTGTCTGTGATAAAGTGCGACTGTGATAAAGTTCGACTGTGATAAAATGTGTCTGTGCCTGTTCTGGTATTAGAAACGCCAATGCATTCCTTATCACTTATGAAAGGCAGATTTCTGATCCCCTATCATTCTAGAACAAATTTCAAGAGGATATCTCATTACGAGTTATCGAAACTGGAATTCCATGTCAAATAACAAAAATTCGATCATCTTTAAGATGAAGCGATGATGAAGGTACTACCCTTAGTACAGACGTTCTTCGTACACTTAGCAACAAATATTATGGCACACCACCAAAAACAAATGGAAAATAATAGCAATTGAATACAAAATTAAAATATTAAAAAAAAACAACAAAAAATCAAATTAAATAATAATGAAATCATTAAATTATAAATGAGTGTATGTATGTATGTGTATTGTTGGGGTTTTTTTTTGTTATGATTTTCTATTCCTATGACAATAAAATTTGTTTTTGCTCCTATAATTTTGTTTTAAAATAAACAAAATAATTAAAAAATATTTTTTTTTTTTTGTTTATGAAAACCGAAAATTAATTTATTAAAGCCATTAAAAACTATAAAAAAAATAGTAATCACAACAACAATAATTAAACCGAAACTAAATAAATAAAATAAAATAGTTCATGAATAATTCACAAATTAAAATTCAAATTCAAATTATTTTGTTTTCAAGTTTTTTTTTTATTTTTTTTTCGTTCATAATTTTTTTAAAATATCAAAATCATCATTGTGTCGGCTTTTATTTTTTAAATTAAATTTACACGGTTTTCGTTTAGAATTTACATAATAAAGCAGGAAAAATATTTATCAGTTTTTGTAACAAAACAAATTATTAAATTAATGAACTGAAAAGATGTTTTTTCTTTTTTGATTTCGAAAGAATTCAAAAACAGTTTTGAACTTTATTTGGCCTTCACCTTAGACAGCAGAGTGTAGTGTTTTATGGTAAAGTACAGTGGTGAGCATTGCATCAGTGGCAAAACTAATTATGAAATGGCGTTAAAAGTGGTAAATGCCTGACGGTGATTAATTGTCAGTATGTCGGTCGTATTAAAAATTGTTTTCTTTTAAGCTTCACTTTATCAGAAGATATTGTATTTTGCTTTTCTATTCGAAAAGCGTTAGGAATGCATTGCATGCTGCTGAAAAAATATGTAAAGTTTACGGAGACGATGCTGTCACTACAAAAACAGCGTGATCTGCTCGTTTTCCATCCAAAAATTTTGATTTTAAGGATTCATCTCGCCATTGAATCAGTTTTTCGTTTAGGAAACCTAGAAGCTCTGTACTTATGGAAAATTTTATCGACTTAAATGGTATATTACTTCACTATTACGTATTGATCATCACAATCCGTTAGTCAGGCTAACAACCTCGCTTCTCACACCACCCATGTGGCGTGTGTTAAGAGCTTTTGCCAGATTAGGTTAGGTTAGAGGACGTGTACTTTTCAATTAATGACAAGTACAGTACCCGGAGGTCGAATTGACCCATTGTACAACCCTAGTCCTAGTTTCTCACACCACTTATGTTGTTTGTGTTCATTTTTATACATGAGTGGTGGGACCTACAGTTTAAAGTCGACTCCAAACGACAGAGTTTTGAGAAACTTTTTCATGGCAATTTTATTTCCACTCTCAGAGTTTTTGCCAGAAATCTGCTGAGAGAAAGTCGTCGAAGAAATACTTTTTTTGTATTTTGTCTTGATGTCTGGCATGGAGCTCGAAACCTGGCTTTACGTCTAATAAGCCAACACACTACCTACTAGACTATGGCGACTTCAGAGTACTGCTGAGAAACAGTTACCGAAGAAATATAATTTTTCGTATTTCGTTTCATTCGAAATGTCTGAGCTTGAAGCAGGTTCAAAACTCGTTTTAAATATAAGAAAAGCTGTTCCATTTTTGATTAAATTTCTAACAGAACTTTTTCTACCACCCAATATTAATAATATTTGAATGTGTGTAATTGAATAGTTTTAAGGAAGTAAATGCCAATCATAGGTATTATATTCTAATGAGATTCCGGAAATCTTCATTTAGCTTCTAATACGTACAGTATCGGATGCTTCCTTACGTTGGCTTTGAATTCATTTCTAGAACACATAGACAAAATGAAGTTACAATGGACCATTAGTGGGTTTTAAAGAAGCCGAATTCGTGACTGTTTGAACTGTAGTAAGATGCACAACACATTTAAATGAAGCCGATGTATTTAGTTAAGCCTTAAGAGATCGCTGTGCTCTAGTGGGTGGTATTACAAACTAACTTAGTAGTATAGGGTTCGAAACTCAGCTCAATATCTTAAAAAAAATTTTTTTTTTTCGATTGTCCCCCTTTGCAGTCTTCTGGCCAAAAATCATTGAAAGTAAGAAACTTGCCATGAAAAAAGTTTCTTTAAATCTGTGTTAAGGAAACCATATTAAACTGTGTGTGTCACCACTTAACATTTGTGATGTTAGCAGCTATCACACGCCCGGTGATAGGGTCATAGGCCCTACGAATGAACTCTCTAAGCTAATCTACTCGCTTGACTGTTCAAATTTGTTTGGAAAAACTTATTTTCCTGCTTAATTGCTTCTCATTGGAGGCGTGTAAACTTTCTGACAAAACAAAGTAAGTTTTCAGTGTCTTTATGACAATTTTACTTGTCAGTATGCGATCGTTTTTATATCAAATTACATGGAAATCATTCACCTGAAACAATAAATGAAACTCATGCTCGTGTTTAAAAAATCAATAGAAGACTCCAACTCACATGCAATGGCAATTTAATTAAAAAAAAAAAAGAAAATTTACATGATAAATAAGGTTGAAAACAAGATTTTCTCACACAAAAACTACAGGGAAATTCTTAAGAAATTCTATTCTTTATTCATAATCATATATAAAATTTACTACAAAAATTAGAAGAACTTTCAATGAAATGAAGCCAATTTAAATTAAAATTTTTATTAAAAAAAAACGAGAAAAAAATTGACAAATTTTTTTTGGGGTCTCTTATGTTTCAAAAGCAAAAAAAAATAAAAATTTCTTCTCTGCCTAACAACAAACAATATTTTCTACAATAAAATTGAAACCCAAAATACAAGAAGAAAAAAAAACGGAAAAAAAATATTTGAAATTTAATTTTTTCAAAGTGTTTTTAGACATACAACAGTCGGTCTGGCTGGCTAGCTGTCTGTCTGTCTGTTTGACCATTTGCTATACATAGTATGACTATATCAGCGGCATTTTTATGCTGCGGCAAAGTACAATGTCACTTAAAATTATAGTGAAAATATCATACAAAAAAATACCAAAAAAAAATACCAAAAAAAAAATACCAAAAAAATGAAAAGAAATATTTAAGATTAGCCCGGTAGAGGCAAATGCTATGAAAAAAAAAATTTATTTTTTTTTGAAATTTTATAAACAATGTTGCTCCTGTTGTTGTTGTAATTTTCTTTCTATTTTTGTTTGTTTTGTTTTGTTGGTATTGCAAAAATTAAATTTTTTTTTTGAAAAATATTTAATCACACTAAAAACGTTATTGATTTTTCTCTTTTAATTAAATTCATAATTTTTTCTTAAATAATTAAGAAACTAAAAAAAAAATAATTTTCACTTTCATTAACCTGCACACACAGCGAACATTACATATTTCACAAACAATTTGAAATTCACTTGGATTTTCAGCCATACGGTGTCTATACATAGTAGTTGGTTGGTTGACGTGTCAAATTATAATTTAAATTACTTTTATTTTTATTTTATTTTTTATATTTGAATTTGATAACGTTTATTTTTTTTATTTTTATTTAATTTAGAATATTTAAAGATTATTTTTTCGGTCGTTTTTTTTTTTCTAAAAATAAATTTTTTTTGTATGCTTGTTTATAATTGATAAGAATTTTTTTTATTGTTATTTTTCTTTTATTTGAATGCTAAATTTGAAATTAAATTCGAAAACAATTGTTTTAAAAAATTTAAATTAAAGCAAAACTATGTATGTAAAAAAGGAAACCCCAAGAACCACAAAAAACGATAGGAACATACAAATTTTAAGTAAAGTTTTAAAAAGTTGGTTTAAAAATCAAATCAAAATCTATCACATGCAGCACATTGCTTAGAAAGGAGGGAATAGTAGGTAGGTAGGTAAGTGTAGAGCTGGCTGTGTAAACAAAGAAGTTAAATGGACACACTGAGACCATTTACAGCCCACTGTGATAAAAGCAGTGAGGAAGTACACACGAAATTATTGTGAAAAATTGTGTTCTTTTGAAGACCGCTGTTGAAACTTTGTCATCATTTTCATACAAAAAATATTTTTTCTCTGGTGCTGCTTCTGTAATACAAAACGGTTGCAGACAATTGAAAGAAAATTATTTTTGTGAGCGAAATTCAAAAATTATTTAGTAGTTGGCTAGTTTTCATATAAGTTTTCAAACGTTTGGAAGAATCGCTTGTCTTACAGAAACACTGGGTTACCATGGTTATGATACAGTACATGCGTGTTTATAACCCAATGTCCTACACCACACATGCTATGTGCCTTAATTTTATCCATGAGTGATGGAAACTACTGTTTAACGTCGACTCTGAACAATAGATTTAAGATTTTGTTTACTCTCAGAGTTTTCGCCAGAAGACTGCTGAGGGGAAGTCGCCGAAAAGATCTTTTTCATATTGTGAGTTTCGTTACTTTCTTTAGAATGCCTCCAACTTTCTTCTTTACATACATACATACATACATACATACATACATAATTACATACATACATCTCTTCAGTCAGGATTACGACCTAGTTTCTAACACCCCTTATGTGGTGTGCGTTAATTTTATACATGAGTGGCAGGGGACCTACAGTTTAAAGTCGATTCCGAACAACAGATTTTTGAGAAACTTTTTCATGGCAATTTTATTTCAACACTCAGAGTTTTTGCCAGAAATTTGAAATTTACGGAGAGGAAGTCGCCTAAGAAATAAAACAAATCCATACAATCGAAAATTTTTTTTTTTTTTGGAAAATAATCCAAAAAATATTGGAGTGATTTTCACAAAAATGTTCCAGCATCAAAAATCGCGTGCATTATAGAATCACTGGGTTACCATGGTTATGATGCAATGCTGATGTTGAGTAAAGTGAAACTAGAACATGATTAGCGGCGCTACAGAAAGATATTTTAACCTGCTTTGTAACGCTGGTTAATTTTCCACTTCTTGCTCTTTTCCTAAACTAGTAGGTAGTATGTTGGCTTATTGGATGTGAGGCCACGGATTGAAGGGTTGCAATGACCAATTATATATGTATGTATCTCTCTCTCTGTCTTCGTCTCTATCTCTCTGACATGGGATGGATGGGACATGGCACAGTGTGTGTGCAAAACTACAAAATGCCCAATTCAACGAAGAGAATTGTGGGGCGTTGTGTACTTTGAAACATTTTCTAGCCACACTTTTGTCCAAGGTTCTGCCTTGTCATCAACCCAAGTAGAACTAAACAAAATATCTGGTGGGCAAAGGGTGTCACAAATAATTCTCGCAGTATTAACACAATACATCACTAACCACTGAACATCATCTGGGCCGTGCCAGAATATCACAAAAAAAAAAAAAAACATTCCAGAAAAAAGCACAACTAATGAAATGTTTTTTTTTATTTAATTATTAATTAAAAATAATTAAAAATTATTTGTAATGAAACATAACATTGAAATTTTTTTAATTGCAAATAAAATAAATGAAATCTTAGCTTATGTTTGAAGGCAATAGAAAAAAACCAATATTGTGACCTGTTGCTACCGGATACAAATTGAAATATACATAAATAAGCAAACATGAGGCAGATACAAGACCTAAATGTAATGAAAATTTGTTTTGTAATGAAATTATTTATGCCACTGAGAGCAAAATCAATTTAATAAAATCAAAGTCAAGTTATTACTTGTTTTGTTTCTAATTAGACACACTTTTTGTCTTTTTATTCCAATAAAAATATTGCAAACTCTACGTATAGACATATGGATTTTTGCTAACACGAAAACTAACATATGTAACTAGAGTGTAAAAACTAAATTTTTGTATTTTGTACGAGTTATGGTATGCAACGATGTGAAATACAAACACCAAATTCTACTCAGGCATTTATCAAACGCTGTCTAGCCAGAAACAGTATTAAAACTTACCTTCTGGCAAAGGTCACACCAGGGTATTATTACTCCGATTATTATGTGAAACTGGCCATAGAATGGAACCGACAAGGAACGGCCAGCCAGTTTATTGGCAGAAGAGAGTTGCAGAAGGAATTTGCTTCCCAAGTACTACTTCGGACAGACGCAAATGGATAGAAGGTATTACGATATTTTAAACTCCATTATATTACAGTTAGGTTCTGTACTTAAATACATATTATTTTAAAAGGGTTCAATACTCTTACTCTTAATGTGCTATTTTTGTTTTTCTTATTTTGCATTGTTTTCTGGTGGTTATCAAAGGATATTTATTCCTATCATTGCTCGTATTTGTTCTAGCAGATGTAAGTTTTTTAATATTATTTTTATTAAAATGCTTTAATTATATATTTTGCTTAATTTTTTATATAATTTTTGAATATAATTTATTATTACATTATTTAGTTTTACTTTCTTTAAATGCTTTTATTATTTTTATTGCTTTCTTCAAAATTGTAATGAAAAATTTTTAATTTTAATATTTTATTATAATACATTTAAGGTTTAGTTTGTTTAGTATTTATTTTTTTTTATTTTTTATTTTAATTTGAATTCATTTTACGTTTATTTTATTTAATTTTATTATGAATTTTATTTTTATTTATTTTTTATTTATTATATTTTTTTTAATTTAATTTTTCTTTTCTTTTTATTTCATTTATTTTTGTTATTCATTATAAATAGAATAATTTTTAAAAATTATGTTACTTTCAGTTTAAATAAATTTTATTTTTTTATAGTTAATCTTATTTTATATATTATGTATTTTATTTTGATTTATTTTTTATTTATTTATTTAATTTTCATTTTCTTTTTATATCATTTATTTTTATTGTTTATTATAAACAGTTTAATTTTGCAAAATTTTTTTCTTCAGTTTAAACCAATTCTTTTTTTATTTTATAGTTAACCTTATTTTATTTATTGAGTATTTTAATAATTGAATTTTTTTATTGATTTTATTGTAATATAATAAATAATTGATTATTGAAAATTATTGTTAGTATTCAAAAATTAAATCTTGATTGTTGCTATTTATTTAAGATATTTTTTAGAAAATAATTCTTACAATTATATTTTTTTACATGTATTAATACTTTTATACAAATATAATGAATAAATAAAAAAGAAAACAATAATTTCTTTCTATAATTTAATTGTTTATTATTTATTTATTCATTACAAAATTCTCATTTTGTATCATAATGTTAATTTTTATTTATAATTATTATTTATGTATGATAAATATTAATATTTATTTGAGAAAAAAACTATTATGTTCTTTTAATTTTTAATTAAAACATTATTTATTTAATTTAATTGTTTATTTATTAGAAATTTCTATCTTTTTTATTACAATAAATTATTATATTACAATACTTTCAATATTTGTGGAACTTAATTATTTTTTTAATACCAGAATTCTTGATTTAAGTTAATTTTTTATTTATTTTATTATAAATTCTTATTTTTGTATTATAATAGTCAATTATTATAATTATTTTTTATTTATTTATTATAAATTTTTATATATGTATTATTATTATAGTAAATTATTATAATTATTATATTACAATATTTTCAATATTTACTAATTATTGTGTTTTATTTATTTAGTCTCATTTTTTTCCTTTTATTTTAATGTTTTATTAAATTTTTATTAATTTAATTAAAATTTTTTTTAAATTATAATTATTTTATTAAATCGATTATTTAATTTAATGTAATTATTTTGTTTATAAATATTGTTTTATATTTTGTATTTAATTATTATAAATTATTATAGTTTATATGTGAAAATTATTTTATTGTGTTTTCTAATTTTTTACTTTCAAAAGTCTATTGTTTTAAAATCATTATCATTGTAATCATTATTTTCTAAAATCATATTTTTATATTATTATTAGTCTATGTATGTATTTATGCTTTTTTTATTTTTCATATTTTTCTATTCTTTATTTAATTAATTTTTTTCTTTTATTTAATTTTTTATTATTTTATTGTTATTTTTACATTATTTATTTCATTATAATTTTTTATGTTAATGTTTTTAACATACAATACCATTTGAATTGTATATATGTTTTATGTTTCTAATTTATTTCATATTTGAATTTAATTGTTTATTTAATTTTTTTCTTTTTAATTTTATTAATTTAAATTTTAGAATTTATATATTTATTGTTTGTTTTTTATGTTTATTTCATTATTAAATTAAATTTATTTATTTATTTAATTTTTTTTGCAATATCCATTTATTTTTCTATGTATTATAATTGAATTTAAATTATAAATGACCATTCGCATTGGTATTATTATTTTTTCTCTCTTCATAATCAATTATTGTTATTATTTTTATTACCTTCAAAAATTCAATACATTTCTAATAAATTATATTCATTATAGTTTTTAATAACATATTGCAAATATTTCCAAAAAAAAAAAAAGAAAGAAAATTACATAGTTTTTCTATACAATTTCGCCAACATATTGTACAATATGTTTCACACTTCAATTACGAGCAAAATTTTTTCATTAAAAAAAAAATATTTTTCTTCTTGCGTTTTCATGTATGTATTCTGCTGCTCTTTTTTTCTTTCTCTCTGCTTTTGCTATTCAATGCTTTTTTTTTTAAACCATAACAAATAATTTTTATGTGTATGTGCGTTTTTATTTTTTAATAGTAATAAAAAAGCTAAACTAAAAAAATAAAGTGAAAAAAAAACGTAAAAAATCTACCCCATATTTGCTTTGAAATCAAATCAAACGCTTTCATTTTTTCCAACAAAATAATAAAAAAAAAAAATTAAAAGTGAAAATATGTTTCAAATTTTATTTTATTTTCAATTTTTTCTTTTTTTTTCTTTAGTTTACCTCCTCTAGTTTTATTTGTTTTAAATTTGTTTAAACACGTTTAGAAAATAAAAAATAATAAAATAAGAATGTTTTTAAAAGTTGTTTGATTTCTTCTAAAAGTTTTATTTTTTTAATAAAAAGTATCAAAAAAAATGTTTGTGATTTGCTTTAAATTTAGAGACCAACCGTTCAAAATTATTGTGGATTCCGTTTCTTTAAAACATTGGCATAAAAAGCTGCTGCAGATACAGATTTACACAGATGCTGATACACAGGTTGCTCTGCTAACGATTTGTTTGCTATTGTTGTTGTTGTTATTGTTGTTGCTTTTTAATGATTTTTATTTTTTCTATGAATAGTTGATGTTTTTGTTGTTATTATTATTA
Source organism: Sarcophaga carnaria (assembly GCA_958299815.1). NCBI lineage: Eukaryota > Metazoa > Arthropoda > Insecta > Diptera > Sarcophagidae > Sarcophaga > Sarcophaga carnaria. The sequence goes on from OY283153.1 coordinate 13,637,509, forward strand.
TTATTTTTGTTGCTGTTGCAATAAAACGTCACACTTTCAGAGACAACATACATATACCCACAAACAAATGCATATAGACACACAAACACACACACACACAGATAAAGAGAATGTGGCAAGTTGTAGCGTAAATATTTAGTTGTTGAAAATAAAGAAGAAGAAGCGAAATTTTTTTTATTATAAAATTATTTTTTGTTGTTGTTGGATGATGAGGCACAAGAAAAAAATTTTCAAATACAACAACATACGATTTTATACGTAAATTACAACAACAATTATAGAAAACTTAAAAAAAAAAACGAAAATTAGAAAATATAACGAAATAATACTAGAGAAAAAGAAGAAGAAAAAAATCGAAACGTATGTTATAGAGCGTAGAAGCAGGGGAAGGTTGCCTATTATACGTTTCACCGAGGGGTGTGGTTGCAACAATGATTTAAAAAAAATTTTTTTTTTATTATTAAATTTTTTTTCTATAAAATTTTTCTTTTTTTTTTAAATTTATTAATTTTAATATCTTTTTTTTTTTGTTACAGTTGTTGTTACTTTACTCTTCTTTTTTTTTGGTTTTCTTTATAAATTTTATTTTGTTGCTATGCTTTCGATTTTATTATTTTTTTTCTTAATTTTTCATTAACACACCATTAATTTAATAATAATAAGAAATAAAACAAGAAAATTTAATTATTTTTCTTTTTTCGTTACTTTTTATGGGCCTTTAAATTTCTTTTTTCAATTTATTTAAATTTTTTTCTTATTTTTTTCTATTTTTTCTTTTTATTTTATTAAACACTTGAATTTAATTTTGTATACCTTTTTTATCATAAAATTTTTGTTTAATTTAATGAGATTTCTTTTTGTTTTCTTCTGTAAATGTATATTTATATTTCAATTTGTTTAATTAAAATTCAAAGTTTATTAAAAAAAAGAAAATTAAGTTTAATCTTTAATTTCTAACAAACGTAGACTCTAGAACAACTATAAACCGTCACGTTGTAAGTATTAAATCGAACTAAAATCCAATTGTTGAGCTTAATATTACTTGAGTTATAAACGTACGTCAGAAATGCAAACACACACACACACACAAACACACAACACCAAAAACAACACTTTAAAATAAAAAGAACGAACGAGCAAATGAACGTGAAAGAAAAACTCACTCAAACACTAAAGCAAAAAGCTTTTGCTCAATTGTAGCCGTGTTGTTCATACAGAAAATAAAACAAGAAAAAAAAAACACATACAAAATTGCTGCATTATTACGCTACAAATATGGGGGGCTAGCTCTCCCTCTCTTTTTCTCTTTTTGTTGTCACTCATTTAGCTCCTACCGAGTACAGTTTGTTGGTTTGTTTGTTTATAACAACTTTTACTTTATATTCTATGCTGTTATGCTGTGTTATACTTTTATTATTATTATTATCTGTTGGTTTTTTGTTGTTCATTCTTATCTTTATTTTAAATGGCCTATGACGTCACATTGCTATTTTACTACCCACATAGTACTCATTTACACATACAGCAGCAGCAGCAGCAGCACATTTGATTTGATTGTGTTACTAAACATGCTCAAACATTTTTTTTACTTTTTTTAAATACCGTACTTAACAGTCCATAGACTGTTTATTAAGCTCTCCCTCTCTGTCGCTCTCTCAATCTCACTGTGTTTTATTTTACGTACAAGCACTTATTTTGTGTTTCTGTTTCTGATTGTAGTTGTTGCTAGAATTTTACAGAAATTTCGAGTAAAAAGCAAAAATAACAACAAAATGTTATACGTTGAATACAGCACAACGTTATTTTCTTGTGTGTGTGGCTGTGTGTGTGAATGTGTAATTATCTACTTAACATTTGAAATATGAACAACAACAACAACAAATTTATATATATTTTAGAAATATTCTGTAAATAATAAACCCTCATCACACACATAAACATTGTGTCGCGCACACAGCCTTATTAAATTAATCATACGTCATACCACACGTATGTACATACATATGTACATGTAATTCATGACAGAACGAACGAACATTCACTTGCAGTGATGCTGCTGTTTTTTTTTTTGATTTTTTTTGCTTAAAAGTAAGGAATTTGACTTGACTTGTGTGTGTGTGAGTTTTGTTTGTTTGAAAATTGCCAATGCAGCGCTTTTTCTATCGGATTTTTTGCAGTTCAAATTCTTATCATTCTTGACGATAATTTCATAATCAAATGAAATGAAATTAAATGCTGCTAATTAATTTGGTCGAAAACTAGTATTTTTTAGAATTAAATTTGAAGGGTGATGCAGTGACTTAAATAAAAATTTACAAGGTGGGCATCACTTCTCAAAAGAAACGTAGTCAATTTGCAAAAGTGAATGAAATATTCATTTCGGGGGCAATAAATGAAAGCCTACTTAATTATTTTATTTGTCATTATAACGCTTTAGTTAGGTTTACTACCAATTTACTCACATCATCCATGTTATGTGAGTTCATTTTATCCTTGCGTAGCGGTTCCGAACAACAGATTTGAGAAACTTTTCATATAAATTTTATTTTAGTCTCAGCAAGATAACTGCTGAGGGGGAAGTCGCCACAAGAAATTCTTTTTCATATTTCGCTTTGTTCGAGATGGATGTCTGAGCTGGGATTTGAACCACGGACTCACTACCTACTATACTACAAAGCCTTTTGGCATGTTTGGTACAAAAATTATTGTGAGGTATTTCCAGCCTACGAGCTTGTGAGCCTAGGGGGTAGTGTTCCGTTTTAATTGTTATAAGGTTCCTAACATGGGCTCTGGTTAGGTTTAAAGGAAACTTTGCTTTGCTTATAACCCTAACGGGCTAGATTTGTGTGATCTCTACGCATATGGAATAATTATCTCATCTTACCTTTGAAAATTAGATTATTTCATGGAAATATTGCCCACAATTAAGCCACAGGTTGTTCATTCGTGGGCTTTAAATTTTGATATACTTTTAGTAGCATTGTAGTCAGTATTTCACTAATGGAAACTGTGTTGTTGCCTTAACGGGCTTTAAATTTTAGCTAACTTGTCCCTATACAAGAGAGACTCCACAAAACCTCAAAAAAAATGTTTATTGGGTTCAAGTCGAATGATATTGGCGATCAATGGACCCAGAGCAAAATGTGAGATTAATTGCTCACCACAATTGCCATTTAATAGGTTCATGGTATTTGATATTTGGGAAAAATAGTCACTAATCCCTGCATAAGATCTTTACGAAGGCTTTACAAGAGGAAATCGATTGTTTTGGATTGTAAAAATTGTGTTTTGAAACAGCATTTTGCTACAACGTCAGAAATAAAGGGTGTTTTTTATAGAGGTATAGAACTTTAAGTTGGCATTACCTTTCAAGATGGCGACCGATTTTACAGCTGTCAAGTGATTTATTCTCAGTTTGGTTTGGCAATTCATCATGAATAGACTCACGCCTGAACAACGCTTGCAAATAGTGCAATTTTATTTCGAAAATAATGGTTCTGTGCGGAAAACGTATCGTGCACTACGTCCATTTTATCGTCGACCAAATCTAGCTACGTTAACAAACAAAACTGCCGCATTTGGAGTGAAGGTAATCCTCAAGTGTATGTGGAAACACCGTTACATCCAGAAAAACTGACTGCTTGGTGCGCTTTATGGGCTGGTGGAATCATTGGTCCGTACTTTTTCAAAAACGATGGTGGCCAGAACGTTACAGTCAATGGTGATCGGTATAGAGCCATGATTACTAACTTTTTCATTCCCGAATTGAATAACCATGATGTCCAGGAGATGTGGTTTCAACAAGACGGCGCAACATGTCACACAGCTCGTGCCACAATAGATTTATTGAAAGACACGTTTGGTCAACGCCTAATTTCACGTTTTGGACCTGTGATTTGGCCTCCAAGGTCTTGTGATTTAACACCGCTAGACTACTTTCTATGGGGCTATGTAAAGTCATTGGTCTATGCGGTAAAGCCACAAACGCTTGACCATTTGGAAGACAACATTCGCCGTATTATTGCCGATATACGGCCACAAATGTTGGAAAAAGTCATCGAAAATTGGACGTCCAGATTGGACAACATCCGCGCCAGCCGTGGCGGTCATATGCCAGAAATCATATTTAAAATGTAATGCCACAAGATTATCTTTCGGATAAATAAAATTCATGCGAATCGAAGAATCCATCGTTGTTTTATTGCAACTTAAAGTTCTATACCTCTATAAAAAACACCCTTTATATTCGTTTCAGAGAGTACTCTTGTATTAATGTTTCAGTTACTGAGTTCTCTGAGAAGTCGCCGTGGTGTAGTAGGTAGTGTGTTGGCTTACTATTCGTAAAGCCCGGGTTCGTATCCCAGGTCAGACATCAAAAATGAAATATAAAAAAAAAAATATTTCTTCGGCGACTTCCTCTCAGCAGATTTCTGGCAAAAACTCTGAGTGTTGAAATAAAATTGCCATGAAAAAGTTTTTCAAAATTCTGTCGTTCGGAGTCGACGTTAAACTGTAGGTCCCGCCACTCACGTATAAAATTAACGCACACAACACAAGTGGTGTGAGAAGCTAGGCCGTAATCCTCACTGAAGGGTTGTAATGGCCAATTATGTATGTATGTATGTATGTTACTGAGTTCTTAAAAATAAATATTTTTTTAACTTACAAATTATGAACGGAATTAATTTTGTACTTCTGATAGAACCTTGTGTGTACATACCTGAAAATAAAAATAAGAATGAAATAATTAACGTTTATTTATATTTAATAAGAATATTATTTTGTTTATATTAAATTAAATTCAAAAATATATTTCAGATTTCTGTTTTCTTTGTTGCAATAACATTATAAAGCCACGTGGTTCAAAAACCGCAGGTCTTTTAAGGCTGTCAGATGATCATCATTTAAAGTGTCATTTATTTAGTGGACGATTTATCATTTACAAACGCCTAACGGGTCGCTTAATAACAGCAGAATGTGTGAAAATAATGAGAACTGATTCCAATGGTGATGATGCAAACAGGACCACATTATGAGTGTTATGTGGTCATGCTATGGTCGTCATAATCGATCTATTATGCAAGGAATTGGCAAATGTGGACAGGCATGTGCCAGGCACAATTGATCTGCCCAATGCTCTGCTCTACTAGAGTAATGGGCGTTTAATATTTATTATTTTTGCTCCACATCATCTCTGATTCTATGGTTACATAAACAAGCAAAATTTTCACATAATACGGCTCAGGGGGCCGAGTAGTAATGGTGGAAAAGCCATTGCATCTAGACAAATGACTGTTTAGTGCGAATTATGATCTGGAAGTGCCATGTGTCATATTTTTCGAAAATAACTCTGACAAACTCAGCAGATTTCTGGCAAAAAACTCTGAGAGTTGAAATAAAAATTGCCATTAAAAGTTTCTCATAAATCTGTCATTCGGAATCGACTTTAAACTGTACGTCCCGCCACTTACGAATAAAATTAACACACACAACATTCATAAGTGATGTAAGAAGCTAGGTGGTAACCTTAACTAAAGGGATGTAGTGTCCAATGCATGTATGTACAGTTGTGTTCATAAAAATAGCGGTGAGCCCACTGAAAAACAAAAGCTTCATTTTTAACAAATAAAAAACATGTTTTAATTCAATTTTTTGGTGTAATGTAATGTTGATTCAATACTAAATTATTTAAGTTATTCATTAATTAAATAAAGCTTTCAACAAGTAAGTAACAGGAAGTTTAAAAAAAAATATCTTAAAAAAATGCTGTTCAAAATAATAGGAGTATTTCAGTTTTCATAAAAATTTACTACGAAAAAAGTTAAAAATGCTTATGACTATAATCAGAAACTTTAAATACGATTAGTATTTGGTAGAATAGCCTCTAATTTTTATTACAGCAGCACATCTACGAGGCATGGAGTCAACTAAATCCTGACATTGTTTTAGTGGAATTTTATTCCACCCATCTTGCACTACAGAGCACAACTCAGTTGCATTTGACGTTTTTCTCTCGGCAACATATTTTTTAACATCTCCCCATAGATGTTCCATGGGATTAATATCAGGAGACTGAGCTGGCCACGCCAGAACCTTTACACCATTAACCCGAAACCACTCATTTGCCAAGTTACTGGTGTGTTTCGGGTCATTATCTTGTTGGAATATCCATTTTAGAGGCGTGGAATATGGTAACATCACTTCTCTCAAAACGCCAACATAGACGTTCCTATCCATTATGTCTCTAATTGGATGTATTGGGCCTAAACCATTATATGAAAAGCTTCCCCATATCATTAGTTTTGCACCACCATGTTTAACTGTCTTTTGTGTATACTGAGCTTTATATTTGGTGTTGGGCGGACGTCTAACATGCTGTCTAGACCAAGTGCCACCAAACAAAACAATTTTGCTTTCGTCGGTCCTCAATAAGTTTCTCCATTTGTCTTTCGGATATTTGATATGTTCTTGGGCAAACTTTAAGCGTGCTGCTGCCTGTTTTATATGTCAACAATGGCACCTTTTGTGGACTTCTTGGGAATAAATTGTTGTCCATCAGACACCTACGAATAGTAGGGACACTTACGGCAAGATTCAGATCCTTTTGAGTTTTTTTGCATACGCCGAAGGATTCATTTTGCTGTATCGCACAATTCGGCGGTCATCGAGAGTTGATGTTTTGGCCTTGCGCCCACGCGTTTCGGGCTTCTTTTTATATTTTAATGGATTTGCGATCATTTGATTGGAGCAACTTAAGGTTTCCTCAATTTCTTTAGAAGTTTTGCCTTTTTTCTCGAAGATTTTTAATTAGTTTTCTCTTTTCTTCAGTGTACAGTGCTTTTCTCGTCCCACTATTACAAAAATGTATGTGAATCACTGTAGAAAAAGTTTTAACTCCATTTTTCCGTACTTACTGTTCACTTTTTTCTTTAAATTATATGCTGTTGTATTTTTATTTTTAAAAGAACACTCACACTCCTATTTTTTTGATCAACTGAACTCAGGGGCAAACACAGAAATGAATCAATTTCATCGTAAATATTAAAGTTATTACGAGATTCGTTTTTTTTGTATTTTATTTCTTACATATCGTTGTAACTACCATTAAAATATATCATGTTTTGCAAATTGGTAGAATAAAAAATTTTAACTTTAATTAAATATTACATGGTAGCACTGCTATTATTTTGAACACAGCTGTACATACATATGTGAGATGTCGTCTGACCGCTAGCTACTACACTACGGCGATTGAGACTCCTATGTAAGCTTCTCTTCGTTGAGCAAATTCTTTTGGATGCCTCATCGTCGAGTACGATTGAAAAAAGTAGAGGAGATGGTGTGGATATCCTTGTATCACTCCTATCTCTCATTTCGCAAATGCTTAGTCCCCAAGAAGCTTAAAATCAAAATCAATTTCAAATTAATCTTATAAAACAGACCACAGGCCTTTAGTATCTCCAACAGAGGTTGTCATATAAAATTCTTAAAAATAATTGAAGAAAAACAAAAAATCGATTTTCATAATATTTGTTGTCCAAAAAAAGAAATATTTTTGTTAAGTTCAATAATTAATAAAAAAAAAATCGATTTAAACTTATTATTCTTATATTATTACTATTGTTGTTGTTGTAGTTGTTGTAAATTCAAAAATATTTGCCTTTCCCTTTTTATTTTAAAATACAACGAATAAATACGCCACAATAGCAACTAAAACAATAATAATAATAACAACAACAACTACAACAACTATAATAATATTTGTATTAAAAGCATTAAAAAAAGCAAAATTAGTTGTTTACAAAAACAACAACCATTACAATGGCAACAACAATGTTAACAACAACAACAACGAAAACTAAAAAGTAAAAACTTGTAATACCAAAAAAAAAGCCAAGACAACAACAACAGCAAAAAAATCAAGAAAAAAAATGAAAACAAAAATCAAGAAAAATCGAACGTTGCAACCAGTTTAGTGTTGTTATTTTCGTGTTTTTTGTTTCATTTACCACAAGTTGTTGCACTTTATACACAGTCTTACTATTATACACTGTATAGTATACAGTAAAGTGGTTTGTTGTTGTTTTGTTTCTTTAATTGAAGAGAGCATTTGTTTACAGAGCATGTACGAGTACGCGTGTATGTGTGCCAGCCAAGTTTTCGTTTTTCTTTAAGTGACTACACAAAGTATTGGCACACAGGATTCGTTTCGTATTCGTATTTGCATTTGTAATCGTAAATAAGCAAGCAAATCAGTTTACTATGTGTGCGTGTGTGTTTGTGTTGATCTATTCAACTGAGAAGAAAGAGATCACCTGTAACATGAAAATGAAAACATCACAAACAACAGCAGCTTACTTATACACTCTCACTTACTTACAGAGAGAAGATAATCGAGAGGAGTTTGGCAAATACTTCGATTAATGGTTGAGAGGAGGAGAGCTCTTGTTTTTTTTTTCTTTATTGTAGTTTTTGTTATTATTTATTCAACTACACAACAAAGTAAAGTCAAGACAGAGGCGAAACCAGCAGATTATCGTATGGATTTCTGTGGATAACGCACAGAATTCGAACTAAATTCTGCGCCCTTAAGGGCGACAACAACACATAGATTTAATTGCTGAACAATTGAATTTTAATTTCCACTTGCATTGCACTTTTGTAAACTAATACAACTGGCGAGTACCCTCCCCAACATATACGCCACTGAATAGTGGCTGTGGCTGCTGTTACATTAAAAATGTTTAAAAGTTTGTGCACACCACCATATAAGAAGAACGAAGTGAGTAAGTGATTGTATGTGTGCGTGTTATTGTTATTTTATAGAAAACATTTATTTTATTGGCCAGAATGTCTGTTAATCGTTTAATTTTCATTTTTAACTGTGTAACAAACTGCTTGAATGACTGGCTGACTGACTGACTGAATGGCTCAGTAACTAGGTGACTGACTGATTGATCGAGTGTTTGGCATAAACTCACCGAGTGACTGATTAAACTTACACAAACGTTTTTATTTTTTATTTTCTTTCATATTTTTATAATTGTTATTATTGTTGTTGTTGTTGTTGTTCTTGTTTTAAAGTATGTATAAACAACTATTAATTGTAGCAAATGTTGTTGTTGTTTTTGTTGTTGTGATGGTGTTGTTTTAACAAAACTATACTCATTTAAACTTTTAATTTTTAGAGAAACAATTTTTTTTATTAGATTTTCAACAATTTTTCTCTAGCTGCACCATATGTTCGTTATACCCTCCTACACTATCGCGTACAGAAAGGGGTTGTTATTAGCACTTTCAGAATTGTTTGGGACCACGTTTGACTATATAATCAAAGGTAATTGAAAGGTTTTAAATTTAGATTTGGATTCGAATTGGCCCATGTTTATCTAATACACCTGTAGTGTGTACATTCGATATAAACGTTCAAAGTTGCCTTGACGAGAGATTGTCTAAGCAACGGACTTAAGACACATTTTGGCTCAAATAATTATATTCTTCTGTCAATGGGAGAAAGCATAATGATCCTGCAAAGTCCAGGCGATATCTAAAGCTTTTAGAGGTTTTTGCAGAATACCAAGAAAAATTCTCACAACGTCGCTGCACATAATCATTGCAAGACCATAAAATTGAATTGAAAGCCAACAGCGAAATGAATTATTTGTGAGATTAAAACTGTTAGTTTAGTCGCTAATGTGATAATGAGCAGGGGAGACGTCTGGAGATGGCAGCGAGCTGCATATTTTACGAGATCAAAACAAAGTTGAAATGCCTTAGCTTTGCCACCATATGATCTATTGTATTCTCCTCTACCTCTAACGAGTATGCCTGTAATGTGTGCTCCAAGTCTATCACACTGACAAATTGGAGGATGCTGATCGTTGTCAACAATGATAATTCCCTGCCTAGCATATGATATCCAAGATATGGTGTTACTTCTTGGGATGCATTAAATCCCCATAAGTTTCAACAATATGTTGCGATGATTCATTCTCATCATCACAGAACATATATGTTAAGCTCGAGACAACCCCTAATGTGAAAAAGTGTATTTTGAGCCTACAGTACCCTGTCAAATGACCGCTTATAAATCTCCGTTTGTTTCTTAATAGTCTGATACATAAATTTGATGAGATGAGCACAGATAAGCTGTCCGCCATTCCATTCTTTAGGTCTTGTCATGATTAAAAGCTGATTATAGCAAAGGCACTTTGATATATTGCAGAGGTACAGATATTTTACGTCTGGTATATTACAATATCTAATAATCTAGGGCCTTGAGCGCCTTATAAATGAAAGTTAGTGTAATATCCAGGCTACAAAAAATAAAATAAAGTGTTGAAATAAAAATTGTCATGAAAATTTTTTTCGAAAAAAATCTGTCGTTCGGGATCGTCTTTAAACTGTAGGTCTCCCGCCACTCATATATGCAACAGAAATGGTAGTGTGAGAAGCTAGGTCGTAAACCAGACTGGAAGGATGTAGTTAGCAATTATGTGTATGTATGTACTATGTATGCATGTAATTAAAACGTTGAAAAATAATTTCACGCCGGCGCTTTATTTAATTCATGTTGTTGCTTACGGGCGGCTGCGCTTATTACTTTTCGGTCTATAGTGACGTGACTCAGGTTTTTTTTTCTTCGGCAGCCCAAGTGTTAAAGAACTAAATATTTGGTATTACGTATCGTCTAATAGCACGATCAATTGCGTACCACCGGTGGTACGCTCCGAATGATAAGACAGTCTAGTGCGGGCCACCGGTGGCACCCGCCGGCATGAACTTGTTAAAGCTAAATTAACCAAAAACGTTGCCTTTTTTATCTTAGCACGTGATCGATATTAAATTTCCAAAACATGCCATTAACTCTGTGAGGCAGCATATCATGGAGTTTCTAAGCAAAAACTTTTGAGAAAAAAAAAATGAAATGAAATATTTTGCCACTATTGCTATCACAACAACAAAAACAACAACAACAAGAAACAAGAAAAACTAAAATTTTCAAATTTAATTGATTTCTCTAGTTTCCGGCCCATATTTCATTTCAAATTGTCGTTCGTTTTTAACCAATGGCTGGGCTGGTTGTTGTCGTTTAATTATTTAATTTTTTTTTGTTTTCTTATCATTCCTATGATACTTTTACCTTTAGTTTTTCTAGTTTTTTTATTTATTTTTCTATTATTTTTCTAATTATTTGTGTCTAAAATGAAATGAACTTCACAAACAACAGCAACAACGACCACCGCACAGCAGTAACAAAAGGTAACACACAATAATCTTATCATAGCTTCCCACACACAGGTTCACCTTTTCAAATGGGAATCGAAAAAAAAAGAAAAAAAATTTTTTTTTTTTTGCAGATATTGAAAAAATTTTATTTTTTTTTATTGGAAACAACAAAAAAAAAAACAAAAAAAAACAAGAAAAACTTTTATTTTCTAAGAATTTTTCTGTTGATATTGTTTTTGTTTTTGTGTTTCTAAATTGTTTAGAAATCTATCTTTCAGTATATAAACTGAAGAAGAAGAAAACACGCAAAATATGTTGTACGTGCAACAATAAAAACAATAAGAATAACAAGCTTAAAATATTTTGTAGCCAATGAATTGAGAAAAAAAATTGCAAAAAAAAACAAGAAAAAAATTGTACGAATATCTGTTGCTGCTATACGTGCATGATAAGGAAGTATAAACAGAAGAGGAACGTAAACATCGATTATAAATACAAGCTTGTAATTGAAATAAATAACTAAAATGTACAACAAATAATAACAACAACAACAACAACTACAACCAATAACAATAATCGACTAAAATTAAAAGGTTTCCTTAAGTTAAGAAGAACTTGTTTAAAAAGATTACACATTTAAGAAATTGTTGCGTAGAATTCCTATTCAAAAGATACATATGAATTCCGTTTTAAAACACAAGCAATTACTGTCTGATACTGACATGTCACACAAAATAAGTTGCATTGCAGCATTTGTTATGCTCCCTACTGTAAGCTGTATACGATACAGGCGAATAGTTTAATTACCTTTCATGTTATCATATACATTACTTTGACGTAAAAGGTCCTGTGTGTGTCAAATTCATTATTTTGATGTAAAAGCTACTTCGTAACCTAATTTATACTCGAGTTTGAACAACAGGATCACCTTGTTTCAATAATCTCAGCCGATAATGGCCAATTAATGAGAGTTTTATACTCTCCGACTAACTATAACATGTACAGGTTTTTTTATTCTGTTTTACGCCCTTTAAAGATCCCTAAAATATCCTCTTCATCTCCTTATAATTCTTCTGTTTTGTTTCAATTTCAATAATCAAGTTTTTCTCTAACTCTGGTAAGTTCTGGAACTGCAAGGGTTGCCAACTGACGTTTTCTACGTTTTCTGACTTGAAAATGCATTGGTATTGTAGTAAACTACTAGGCATTGTGCTGGCAAGCTCGTAGTTCAAACCCCAGCTTAGACATTTGCAACAAAACGAAGTATAAAAAAATATTTCCGCGGCAATTTTCTTTCAGCAGTCTGCTGGCAAAAACCCTGCGAAAAATTTTTCAAACTATTTGTTCAGAGTCGACTGTAATTAACTGTAGTTCCCGCCACTCATGGATAGTGCGAAAACCTAGATCGTAATCCTGTCTAAAGGCATATAATGTCCAATTAAGTAAGCCTTAATGAAAACATACAGGATAAGTGACTTCAGCCTGCTTAATCCAGCATTTGTCGCAGTGCGACTTAATATTCAGCCACGCTGGAACATTACCTCCCATTGGTACGCTTCTGTTCTATTTACGGATGCTCAAAAACTCTAAGTGAAATTGATTAAACTTTGTTTGAACCTAGTTTTGATAGGCGAATTCCAAGAAGTCCCTAGAAAGCCAAGCAGAGGAGGCTGTTCCTCCAACATGTTCTATTCTGCGGATTCCGTTGAACCCTAGACGGGTGGTTCTAAACTTGGATATTAGGCAATCTGTAGAATTTTCTGTGAAGGGGGCCTAACCTTAGGATACCTCTACGTTTCCCCAAGTTAATCACCATAAATCACGCTGTGGAACTGGTTTTACTAGTAATTCTCTCCTCTCTAACAATAAGGTGCCAATCATATCTATTTTGGAGGCAAATTTCGCGTCCAAATTGGTTTACATACGCCGTGACTGTTTAGATTGCCTTTTGAGACAGTTTTCTGTCAGTCTAACATGGGTCCCTGTCGACAGGGATGTTCAGGGTGATTGTGTGGCTGAGGAATTTGCTAGAGCAGGCACACTAATACAGAATACTAGTCCAGACTTCAATATAGAGATGCTTCTTCTTACATCTGTTAGACTATATATTAGCCCAGGATAGTTATTGGTTGCTGATATATCTTGAGAATCTTGCCAGACTCATCTGGCCTAAATTGAACAGGAAATGTGCCAATAATTTATTTAAATAAGCTCTCAGGGATATCTTTGCCATTGTATTTGTTCTCATGGGTCATTGCGTAATGGGTAGGCATGCAGAAAAAGTTAAATTTCTGTAGAAGTTGTAGATCCGTTAAGGAGGAAGACTATTGTCTACTTTATATGCTGAAGTCCCGGTAGTATAGTAGGTAGTGTGTTAGCTTATTAGACGTAAGACGACTGTTCAAACCCCAGATCAGATATCAAAACGAAAATATGAAAACAAAAAAAAATTTCTTCGACGACTTCCTCTCAGCAAATTTCTGGCAAAAACTCTGAGTGTGTCAATAAAATTGCCATGAAAAGCTGCTCAAAAATCTGTCGTTCGTAGTCGACGTTAAACTGTAGGCCCTACTCAAGGATAAAACAAAAACACACACACCATGGGAGGTGTGAGAAACTAGGTCGTAATCCTGACTGAAGGGTTGTAATGACCAATGAGGTATGTATGCTGAAGTCCGTTCATAGATAGTCCGTTGATAGATAGTCAAACGGATTTGTTGCCAGTAGATATCGAATTTCATTAAACTTCCAAGCTGGTTTCAAGGAAATCGTGCTTGAAAAGGGAAGCTCTCATAATGACTCTCATGACCGGTTAGTCAGGACTTGTTATTTAGTTCTTGACTTGTGCCATCACAACGTCCCAAGAAGTGTTCTTAGGTTTGCATTGCATTGAACAAAGCTACCGGTTTCCCTTACCTTATGCCAAAGGGCACACACAGGGCTTTTAAAATTCTGTGTGAGAGGCAACTGAAGTACGTATTTTGGTGGATATTCTTAGTTTTCGTCATATGACAGCAACATGCCTAATTGGCCTTCAAAATCTACAAAAGATTTTTAAAAATATCATGACTACGAAGGCCAATCAATCCATGGGAGCAATAATTTTTATAATAATTTCCCTCAAAGGAATGTTAATGTGTGATTGTAAGTTTGAAGTTTAAAATGTTTTTTTTGTTTTTTTTTCCACAAATTTCAGTCCCCCCCTTTAAATTAATAGCAGGTTAATGTTTATGATTATTTTGTTGTTGTTGTTGTTATTTGTGTTGTTATTATTGTATGAACAAAGAAAAATTACGAACAACAACATGATGTTTTTTTAAAAAAGATTAAATGTCGGCAGGCATAATTGCCCGCCTCTCCCGCTGACTTCTTTCAAAAAAAAAAAAAAAAAATGAAAATTGTTTCTGTATGTCAGTGTGTGAACGAACGAACAGAATAAAGTGATCGCTGTGGTGGTGATGGTGGTGGTGTATCACTCATTCACTTGTAATTTCAGTCCGAAGAGAGGAGGAGTGAACCATTAATATCGTGTGTTATTTTGTTTTTTTCTTATTGTTGCTGCTGCCTCTTCTTTTGTTGCCGTGTTGTTGTTAAAGAAGTCGAAGAAGAAGCAGAAGCAGAAGAAAAAAATATTATTTTCTGAATATCTGTGGTTATTACTGCCATGTATTGTTATTGGAGTTGCTGTTGTTGTTGTTGCTGTTGTTAGTATTACGACCATGACCTAATAAATGCGCGCAATCGCATAACTTCTCTTTTTTTTCTGGTTTGCTTCTTCTTTTTCTTGTACGTTTCGTTTTTGTTGTCATGTTGTTGTTGTTGTTGTAAGATACACAATATTTTGTTGTACTTGTCTAAGCCAACAACAATAAAAAAAAAACAGAAGACAATAACACAATGAAAATAAAGTTTATGTATCACTTTTATGAACGAACAAACGAACGAACGAACATGTCTCTAAACGTACTTACATATATAAAGTACAGTGCATGATAAGAAGTAGACGGCAAAGTCTCGTTTTAATAATTTTTGGTTAAAAAATTTCCATCAAATGCGGCTCAGTGATAAAATAATGTGTATTAGGAAGCAAATGTCCTCTTTATTCGAATCAAATTTACGGGTCAACACTAGAATTTAACGATTTTTATATCGCTAGGAAGGCTACAGTCAAATTGTTCCTTAATAAAGGTTAGTTTAGAGACGACGAGTAGGATAGGAGATCCATTTACATTTGCGTCATATTTAAAAAAAACTATCCTATATCCCCCCGCCATTTGGGTCCACTTATATAGAAGACCTTAAAGAAAATATTAACCATAAGGAAAAGTTGGTAGCGGGCAACAACATTATCGAATCGAATATGGTACCACTTAGTACCCTTGAACCCTTAACAATACACAGGAAGCTGACTCCCCCAATATTATCACCATGGGATTAGGTCCACGCAGACAGGCGCCCATGTAAAATCCATCGTCATTGTCCCCCAATGTTATCCTCGAAAAAAACGTTGACCATGTCGTAAGCAGATTCCTGTTAAAATTATAAGGAACCAGTGTGAGCCTGGTGTAATATCAAAGCCTCTGTATAAAAACAAGTCAGCTTCAGACCTATATTAGTTTCTACAAATAGGATTCATAATAACAGGAACGAAAAAGCTTTTAATGAATCCTAGTCTCATTGAAATCATTTTAAGGTTCTACTGAATCCACACAATTTACAGATATTTTCTTATTCCATCTGGCAACTTCTAGAACTCTACTGTTGATGTGTTGTTGTAATATTTTTTTCTATCTTTTGTGATCTTTCACTGTTATTGCAATTTTAATGTCAGGTCAGGTCGGACCAGAAGCTATTTAAAGACTTTTTATACTGGCATCTGTAGATTCCACTCTGGAAAGTGGTCATTGCTGCCCATACAAAATTCGTTGTGCGGATAATCTAGTCTTCTTGCACACTCACCACTCAAACATTTATAGGCAATCACTCTAATCTTTCTTCTGTAAATTCTGGTTAAAGCGGAGAATCTTTTGTAATCAGAGAGTGGAAATATATGCGTTAAAGATGGATGGGTGTTCAATGTTCGTAGAGCTAGATATTCCGTAATTTCAAATGGAGTGAAAGGAACACTAATCACGTGATCAATGCCCGTGAGTGGCAGATTAATACCTGCCTAAACTATACTATCAGTGCCTAGGATTCCTTAATTGACCGGTTTTCCATTCACAAAAGCAATGATAACATTAAATAGAAGGCAGGCAAGGGGGCCACTGTGTAATTATTGTAGATATACGGCTATATTAATAAACTTTACGTTAAATGCCAATGAATTCCTACATTACACCGATTATGGTCTTTAATAAATAGATGGCCGAGTGGTATAATTTTTGCCCTACATGAGTTCATCGACGTCGTGATATTCGCGGAAACTGCAAAGCATATGATTGACAATTTAGTAGGAGATACTGTCAATAAAGCGCAAGTGTTTTTGCCTACCGACAGGTAGTGCAGCTAGTATGGCATGGACTAGCCGATGGGCTCACCAAAAATCCGCTTAAAATCTAAAAGAGTACGTGTAGCATAATTAGCAGTCATTCATTACTGGACATGGTATTCTGAATATTCATGCACGATGCAGGTTAGAGGACGTGTACTTGTCAATTAAGACAAGTACAGTACCCAGAGGTCGAGTTGACCCATTGTACAACGTCCTAGTTTCTCACACCACTTATGTTGTGCGTGTTAATTTTACACATGGGTGGTGGGACCTACAGTTTAAAGTCGCCTGCGAACAACAGATTTTTGAGAAACTTTTTCATGGCGATTTTATTTATTCCCAGAGTTTTGCCAGAAATCTGTTGAGAGGAAGTCGCCGGAAAAATACTTTTTGTATTTTGTTTTGATGTCTGGCCTGGGGCTCGAACCCTGGCTTTACGTCTAGCCAACACACTACCTACTAGACTACGGAGACTTCCGATGCCTTTAGTCAGTATTACGACTTTGCTTCCCACGCCACTTATGTTGTGCGTGTTAATTTTATACACGAGTGGCGGGATCTACAGTTTAAAGTCGATTCCGAACGCCAGAATTTTAAGAAACTTTTCATGGCAATTTTATTTCAATACTCAGAGCGAAAGTCGCCGAAGAAACATTTGCTTGTATATCATTTTGTTGGAGATGTTTGAACTGGGATTTGAACCTTAGCCTCATGTATAATAAGCCAACACGCTACCAACTAGACTATGGCGACTTTCATGTGTAAATTATTTCACAAATATATGGAGAATGAGCATTAGCAGCCTAAATGACTCCCCAAGAATCTCCAAATGGTTTACAGACTAAGGAAAAAGATAGATTGTGTGATTTTTTTATATCCAACTGGAGGAGTTCAACTTTTGGCGATCACTATTGCGAACTCATTATTATTATTATAAATCTTTTGGTGCCAAAGTAAAGAAACAAAAATATTTCTATCATGTTATTGTTGTCGTCGTTGTTGTCGTTGTTGTTGTTGTTGTTGCTTTTAAACAAAAGTAATATGATTTTCTATAAAATAGATTCAATTACAATTGAATTGTGAATTCTTTTTTTTTTGTGTTTTTTGCTTTGCAGATTTCTTTAACTTGTAGTCAAAAGCTTCAAAATTGTATTGTGTTGCTTGCTGTCAGTTTGGTGAGTGCGTCTGTCCATTCATTTGAATTGTCTGTCTGTCTGTCTGTCTGTCTACATATTGAAATAAAATTTAATCCACGCCTTGTCATGATTTTCTGTATCTTTTTCAAATGGTTTGTTGCTATTGTTGTTGTTGTTGCTGTTACTCTATGGCCATAAAGAAGTAAGAAAAAACAGAAAAACCATGCCGAGATAATACCTTTTGCAAGTGCATTCACAGCTAATAAGTGTACAACAATGACAGAAATAACAACAACAACAACACCAGCAACAACTATGTAAATAAAACAATCATGTTTATTCAGTCAGTAACTAAGTCAGTCAGTCAGTATAAGCTGACAGTCATTTATACGTTCATTCATTCAGTCATTCATTCATTCACTCCGTTTTTTTTTGTTTTTTTTTCATTGTTTTGTCTCAATTTCTATGGTCATTATTTTTATAAATCGATTTTTGTAGTGATTTTGTTTTATTATTGTTGTTGTTGTTGTTGTATATTTGCAATGATTTTTCTTTTAAAATTTTATTTACACTCAAGGACACTTTTTAATTTGTTGTTGTTGTTGTTGCTTAATTAGATTTGTCTTTGGGATTTATAAGAAAATCAATTCAAACAAATATTTCCTATTAAATGTATATGCTTGGTTGGGATACTTTGTCACAATTTCGGAAGACGCGTGTAGTTCTATGTATTTTGACCAACGTCTTCCCAATTTTGTTAACTTTTTAACAAAATAAGAGAGACTGTAACCACTCAAATCAAATCTCTTTTTGTAGAACCATTTGCTCAGGTTTGGAAATAAGAAAAAATCGTTCAGAGCTATCAACGACTGTTAAACACGAACAAACTGATTCAGTTTGTTCAAATTTTGAAAGGGATCAGCTAACAGGGGCCTGTTGATAGGAGAAATTTTGTTACGAGAAATAAAATTTAAAAGCCTATGGACTTATTGATACCCGTACGTATATAAATGCTTCCTACCTCGACGAAAATACCTTCGCACAGTATTGCCGGAAATTAATTTGGTGTAGTAATTAAAGTGCTCGACTATAAAACTGAGAATTCTAGGTTCGAATCCTGGAATGGATGAAAATATGTTCATCATAGTCTTCGATGTTTGTAGGAAAATAAAAAAGAAGCTCAATCAGCTATGTAGGGAAATAGTTTCACTCTCTGCTGAGCCTCAAGCCATGTGAGATTTCGCGACAATGAGAAGAGAGATAAGCTTGCGAGGAGGGGAGATTCAACGCTACCGATATGTCAGAACCTTTCTGTGGAGTGTAAACAAAGAAAAGGAAGATAGGGAAATGCAAAGGTTCCTCTCCAACCAAATAGGTTTTGAGGCAATCAAAATTTTTGATGGTAAATTAATATAAGAGGAGATTTGAGTCATGCATCAGACTATCAAGAAAAAACTTGAGGTTGATATACACGGTTCTTTTGGCAGGGCACTGTAAAATCAAACTTTACTTGTTGATGTGGATCGTTTTCATGAGAAATGATGAGAATGAATCATCAGAACACTTCTGTGGGGACTAATGCATTCCGGAGTAAAACACCTGGATGCGCTTCAGCTGCTGGGCAGAGTATTAACCTTGACACCGGACCAGCACACTGAAGCTTGCTAGGGCAATAGGCTTGTAGGAGACATTAAAGTGATATATAGAGGGAAGTACAATAGATCGCATGGTTGCAGTACTATGGCACCCTTTAAAACTTGAGGAACCTAGTTCCTAAAAAGAAAGAACAAATAGGAGCGAGCTTCTAAATAAAATTTCTATTCTGGATGGGTTATTATGCCAGTTATCATACGAAACTTATTATTCAAAGCATTGTGTTTTGAGCCGCCGTAGTCCAGTAGGCAGTGTGGTAACTTATTAGACGTGAGAACACGGTTCAAACCCCAGGTCAGACAACTCCAACTAAAGGAAATATGAAATATTTCTTCGGCGACATCCTCCCAATAGATTTCTGGCAAAAACTCTGAGTGTTGAAATAAAATTGCCATGAAAAAGTTTCTCAAAAAAAAATCTGTCGTTCGGAGTCGATTTTAAACTGTAGGTCCCCCGCCACTCATGTATTAAATTAACACACCCAAGATAAGTGGTGTGATAATTCTGACTAAAGGGTTGTAATGACCAATTATGCATGTATGTGTAATGTACATATGTAATACTTTAAATTTTCCAAGTGAAATATCAAAATTACTTAAAAAAGTTAGGTTATGTTAGATTAGATCACTCCTCATAAGGTATACTACGTGGGGCTTACACTGAAAACAATTATTAGGCCCATTATGATAACACAGAGTCTCACAGATTCTCTTATAAATTCTTAAACTGAATATCAGGAAATCAGAAATGTCAAGAATGAAATTCCCAGCTGAACCAGTGACACAATGTATGATTATGATTGGAAATGTTTATTTCAATATTTGTTTCATAATCATTATTTATTTTGGAATTTTTAATTATTTTTTCCCATATTACGAATACATGCGCGAACCTTTTAACCTTTTTAGGTTAAGTTTAATACATTTTGAACAAAACAATGTTTTACAATGAATGTTAAACTATTTTCTACAATTTATTTCGTGTTTTTTGTTTTTATGTTTATTTAAAAAAAAATTAAAAATTTATTTAAATTGGTTTTTAAATATTTGTTGTATTTATTGATGTTGTTTCTAATTTGTATATCATATCCGATATTGTTGCATTTTTATATAAGAGCCGTCATCATAATTATGGTGGCTCTTCACAAAACAATGTCATGATTGGCATTTTAATTAAAATACAACAACAAGAAAAAAATTAAAATTATTATGTATACATAAACAATTTCATGCCTAGAGATAAAAACAATTTTCTGTTTGTGGGTAAAGCAAAAAAAATTATACGGAAAAAACATTGTTAGGGTGTTCGAAAAAAAAGAAAAGAAATTAAAAATTCGGGTTGCGGCATAATACAGAAATAATATGGGAAATTGGATTTCCAATAAAAGTAATCAGCATTCCAAAAAGTTGAAGTGTCTAGTAGGTAGTGTGTTGCTTTATTAGACGTAGGGCCACGGCTCAAATCCCAGCTCAGATATCAAAACAAAAATGTGAAAAAAATATTTCTTCGGCGGCTTCCTTGCAACAGATTTCTGAGAAAAACTCTGAGTGTTGAAAAAAAATTTGCTATGAAAAGTTTCCCAAAAATCTGTCGTTCGGAGTTGACTATAATGTGTAGGTCCCGCCACTCATGTATAAAATTAAAACACACAACATAAGTGATGTGAGAAGCTAGGTCGTAATCCTGACTGAAGGATTGTAATGACCAATTATGTATGCATTACAAAGAGTATAACAAAATAAGGTTTTAAAGTTTTGATTTCATAAAGAAGAAAATAAATCCAATTTTATGTGGAACTCTGCTTATATTTTCCCATTGGTTATGGCTTTTACTTCAACTAGAGTACCGTGTGTTGCATGGTTGATCATTGATACTTAAATATTGCTTAGCTCCCGCCTTTCAACAACCGAATAATTCGAAAGTAAATATTCGATTAACTGTCCACATTAAATTATTCGAATAACAAAATAATTCGTATACCCTACACAAATATAGAGCGTAGCGTCATTATGCAGACGCGTTTAAATAAATTATTTTAATTTTTTTTTTATTATTATTTTGACAAATATAGACCCAGAAACATAAAAAAGTGTATGTGCTGGTATGTCTTTTAGTCGGTCGATCACTTGATATGTTGATTGCGATTTTTTTTTTGAGTGGAGCCAATTCACCGACAAAATTATGCTCGTGAAATGAAACGTAGAAAAATTTTGGCAAAAAATTTTAATAAAAATTGATTGCATATTTTAGTATGTATTTTAAATACCTTCTCCATAGCAACCCAAAAAAACTCTTATAATGTTTGATTTTAACCAAGACTCTTACCATAGCTCTAGAAGACACATTTAAACAATTCCTACCACAACCAATATGACTAAATGCAAAGAATTCCGATTTTTTTAAGACCGCAGGGGAGCTAGATCTGTCAAAGCAGATGCGAGCTAAGCCTCTCTTCTTTTGTTGCATTGTCAATAGCCACTGTATCGTGGCAAAGGAACGCCATAACTGAACGATATACAGAATATATGGATTCATATGTTCTTCCTTTTTCAGCTTTTTAGCAATCAGATTATTCTTTACTATGCCTCCAACATTATCTCCTTATACGCGTTGAAATGGGGCATCAAATAACTGATTTATGCTTTGAATAGAAAATTTGGTGTCGTACGTTTGTTTCAAAACATAATGCTTTGAAAAATAAGTTTTTGGCATAATAACCCACCCAATACAGACATTTTATTTAGAAACACGTCTCATGTCATTCTTTCTTTGTAGGAACTGTTAGAAATTCCTCAAGTTACAAAGGAGTGACTATTGTACTTCCTTTTATACCTACATCACTTTAATGTGTCCTCCTCCTCCAAGCCTATCATCCTAGCAAACTTAAGTATGCTGGTCTGCTGTCAAGGACAATACCCTGCCCAGTGAATAAATCCAGGTGTTACTTTCTTGAATGCATTAATGCCTCACAGAATGTGTTCCGATTCATTCTCACATACATACAAAATAGGTCATTACAACCCTGTAGTCAGGATAAGAACCTATCTGTTCTTAACTCATGTGTTACTTTTTATCGATGAGTGGTGGGACTCGACTCACCACCTAACATCGACTCTGAGTGTCTCGGTTACTCTCAGTGTTTTTGCCAGAAGACTAATGAGAAGAAGTCGTCGAAATAATTTTTTTTATTTCGATATGTTTGACCTAGGGGTTTGAACTACAGGCGCTATTAGACTATGGTGACTCGTGTGGATACATTCATAAGTAAAATTATCGCTTCTTGGGCACTTTTCTAAACACAACCACATTTAGCTGCTCGTTTAGAAGAGCATAAAATAGTCTATCTTAAGATAATATCGTAGCAATGACTATCCTGCTATTCGGGGTATCGATCAAAGACTTGAGAAATGTTTTCAAACGTTGTGTGTAACGACAGTTAGCTCTCTTAACTCTCATTTTGGCAATTTGATGTGTAACCAGCTATGTCGTTCGATTTATGGGTCGAGAGTGGTCGCCGTAGTCTAGTAGGTAGTGTATTGGCTTATTAGACGTAAGGCCACGTTTCAAACCCTTGGTCAGACATCAAAACGAAATATGAATAAATATTTCTTCGGCGACTTCCTCTCAGCAGATTTCTGACAAAAACTCTGAGAGTAAATAAAAATTGCCATGAAAAGTTTCTCAAAAATCTGTCATTTGGAGTCGAAATTAAACTGTAGGTCCCACCACTCATGTATAAAATTAACACACACAACATAAGTGGTGTGAGAAACTAGGATGTTGTACAATGGGTCAATTCGACCTCCGGGTACTGTACTTGTCTTAATTGACAAGTACACGCCCTCTAACCTAACCTAAGCTATGGGTTCGAGATTTCTTTTTGTGCCTAACAAGTTTCAGGCCCTTGAAGTTTTCAAACGGAATATCCGTCAGGAATATGGAAATCAATTGTGGGATGTTCTGGCAAGAACATCACCGTACGGTTATCGGTCCGAAAAACTAAACTAAAGTCTGTGCAACATCTTACAGGAGAAGCCATTCAAACCTTAGAGGTTTAAACGTTTTCCTGGTGTTTCAGAAAGTGATTCTGAATTAATCGGTTTTGAGGATGTAGCAGATCACACTCAATAAAATGTCACATACAATAAAAACAACAACAACAAAACTTATATATAAAAATAGTATTTAAAACAATAACAACAGCAGCAGTAGCGGTAGCAGTGTGACAGTAGCGCAATTTAAAAAGTAATTAAATTATTTCAATGTGCCCCCACAGCTGACAGACAAGCAGACATATAGATAGCCCAGGCAGGCAGGCATGTAGGTAGGTACGCAAACAGACAAGCAAACAAATAGACAATAAGAAGCGCGGTCACGTTTCAGACCAGGTCAAGATTAATACAACAATAACAACAACCACAAAAACAAAACAAAAACCAAAAAAATACTTTTAGCCAAATAAACAAACTGATAAAAACGAAAAATTGAAATACGAAACAAAAACAAAAATAATCGAAATAAAAATCGATTTATTTTGATTTGTTTGCAGTTAATTCTTATTGTTGCGTTGACGTTTCGATTTTAGGGTGTTCACAATTTGCATTTTCATTAAAAAGAGCCAAAAAAAGAAAATTATTCAAACAACGTCAGCAGCAATAACAACAATAACAACAACGAAAACGAAAACGAAAACACTTAATAAATTAATGAAATAAACGGCGATAATAAATAAAAAATCATACTCGTTCGCAGAAGAAACAAAAAAAAAACATGAACAAAAACTATTTCCGCACCTTTTGCAAACAGCTACACGTGCGGAATTACTTTCATTTTTTCCCCTCTTTTTTGTTTTGCGGAAAGAATTTTTTTTTTTTTTTTTTGAAACTGAATACCACAATTCATCATAAATCGCGGATATTGTGAATTTCTAATCGAATTAATTGCGTTTAATTTAACGCAACATAGCAAGAATAATTTCGTTTAATGAGGTCTAAACACCAAGGCAAACAGTAATCCATCATTATGGCTTATAACTGTACAAGAGGGAAAGGAAACGTATCCCCTTAAGCTTAGAAAATACTTGGGGAATGAATGAAATTTTTCCTAAACTTCTATAAAATGGTATGGAGGATCTATTAAGTATGTATACCGCAGTAGCCTAGTTCTTGCTTATGCACGTACAGCCTGGGGAAGCCTGGTGTTTATTCCAAAGGTAGGCAAAAGGGATTCATTGCAAAATCCTTTGGACGAGTTAGTCTCCTAACTTTCGTGCTGAAAACACATAAGAAAGCTTTCCAATACCCTCTTAAGATCTGTGGAATTGAAAAGATTGCCACTGCATCCTAAAGAACACTAATATAGGATCGGTAGATCTATGGAAACAGCTTTTGTAGATTCAGAGGGAGTCATTCAGGAGTCCTTACATGCTAGAAGAGGTAACCTATTACCCGTTTTTTTTTTCGCTATAGAGGCAGCATTTGATAACATTGCTCTTAGCGTCATAGATAGGGCATTGAATAGAAGGGGTATTGCCCCTTGCCATCCATGTGGATGCTCTTATAGGCATGCTCTGCGGAAAAAAATGCAGGAGACGAGAGGTTGCCTGCAAGTTGACATTCTTTTTTCATTAAGTTGAGGTTATGTGGCGGATGAACTCTTGATGCAGTTGTCTAAAGCAGACATTGATTGCCAAGGCTAAACAGACGACATTATTCTCAGGGAAAGAGGCAAATTTGAAGGTACTTTCTGTGATATCGTCCGTAGGCGATCGAGAGATTATAAGTGGGTCGAGCATATTAGCAGAATTGAATATACATTCGAGCAAAACCACAATTGTAACATCTACGAGAAGGAATAAGCTTCCAAAGTAAAGAAAACATTCCACCTCGGCTAGAAAAAATGCCACAAGAAATAGAGGCAAAATATTTCGAATATTAATGGACAGTAAATTGACATGAAAGGCTCATGCAGGCAGTATTTTAAGGAGGCCTATCAAG
This sequence comes from Sarcophaga carnaria, assembly GCA_958299815.1. Lineage (NCBI taxonomy): Eukaryota > Metazoa > Arthropoda > Insecta > Diptera > Sarcophagidae > Sarcophaga > Sarcophaga carnaria. Next base: position 13,663,017 of record OY283153.1, read on the forward strand.
CCATAACGATATACAGAAGCCTTAGGCTGCAACTCAAGAATTGTAGGTTGCATGTATACCATGATGATCAGACCAATTGTAAGCCCTTTTTGCGAGCCTTGTATTTGCCCTATTTAGTTGACTGGGGAAGGAGATTACTGGGACTCTCATATATTTGTTACAGTTGCATGGCCGTCATGAGAACATCAAATCCCTTAAAGTGTTTCAGTTGCCGAAATATAAGAACTCCCAGGTAAATTTGGTATCCTTAACTATTCTATTTGAAATCAAATTACAACCACAAACGACGAACATAGACAACCTTTTCGAGTGTACTACACGATCAACGGGAGTAGAAGGCAGATAAGTGCCATTGTAAGGTAACAAAGCTTTTAAACTCAGCTTACTGGGGCGTACAAAAAGCCTTCACACGTACATAATTGGTCCTTATAACCCTTCAGTCAGGATTACGACCAAACTTATCACACCACTTATGTTGTGTGTGTTAATTATATACAGGAGTGGCGGGACTTTTAAAGTCGACGGTTTAAAGTCGATTCCGAACGACAGATTTTTAAGAAACTTTTCTTGGCACTCCGAGTTTTTGTTCGAAATCTGCTGAGAGTAAGTCGCCGAGGAAATATTTTTTCAGATTTTCGTTTTGATGTCTGAGCTCGGGTTTGAACCGTGGCGTCACGTCTAATAAGCCAATACATTACCTAGTGGACTAAAACGACTTCACGAAAAGCCTTCAGTCGATTCAAACTTATTCAAAACATTGAGTCATTGAAAGCAGATGGATTTTCTTCCAAAAATGAAGAAAACAAACTTGTCCCAAGTGTTCTGCCTTTCAAAATGGTTTGCAAAAGGCTTCGCTGCTTAAGTCTTTAAGAGAATCCATTGATCCAACCGCACTTTCCTGTAGTACTTGTGCCTATCGAACTTTGTAAAAATATAGGCAATTGAACAACCCTTTTAAATTTAGTTTTGAAAGCCTTTCTGTACAACTGGCTGACTGCAATTGCCAATGGCATGTACTACAAAAATTTCTCAATCAAACATTTTCAATTGACTCTAATGGCCACATGGCCACATAATGACATGTTTATGGTAATTTTTAAAAACAGTGGGTGTATATAAGATAAAATACACCTGTTTGGACTCGAAGTAGGTATCTATGACGGTGATAATCAATTTGTAAATGACATACTTAGGTGGACATCCATTCATACAAATTAGGATCATATTGATGACGTACCTTATAAATGTCAAATTTGCTGTCTTTAAACCAAAACCACAACAATAAATAAGAAAATTTATGTTTCTTTCTATAAACATTAGGTTACTTTGTATCTACCCATCCATACATACATACATACATAAGTGTTTGTGATAAAAATCATCATCAAAAGAAAAATCTTCAAAATTTTCATGACATGACAGAAAATGTCTCCACCCCCAGCTTTGTTTACTCGCAGACAATGTTTTTCTTTTTTCTTTTTCTACCTTTAAAAAGAAAAAAACGATTCAAACAACCGAAACCGCAAAGAACAATTGGCTGACGGACGATGTTTTCTTTTTCTCTCCCAGACAGCCACTTAAAATGTCAATTTTTTTTCAATGTTCAAAAAGGCACTTTCAAATGACAATTAAAAGAAATTTTAAAGTTTATTAAAAGAATTTAAAAATTAGCCACAGTTGTGCATAAATAAATAGTTCATATACTATAATGTAAGGAGATTATTTCTTATACATTTCATTCAATAAATTATGTTATCAACGACGGCAGCGCCGAGTTTGGAAAAGTCGAGTCAAATATTATGAAAAAAATACATTTCTTTTGGCGGCCTCCTCTTCTCAGCAGTCGTTTGACAAAAACTCTGAGTGTGATTGTCATAACAAAGTTTCTCAATTGTAATGTTCAGTGTAGATGTCGAACTATAGATCTCGAAACTCGTGAATAAAATTAACACACGCCACTTGGGTGGTGGGAGAAACTAAAACGTATTTCTGACTAAAGGGTTGTAAAAGTTAATAATATATGCATGTACTTTTAACAAAAACCTATGATATGTGGGAAATTACTTTGTGGAAGTGATATTTGGAAAAAGTACTTCATGTTCTTTTGGAAAAAATACTTCATGTTCTTTTGGAAAAAGTACTTTTAAAAAATTATTTAAAAAAATTGAGTAAATTTAGAAGAAAAAATACTTTTTTAAAAAAAGTACTTTTTGTAAAAAATATTATTAAAAAAAGTACTTCTTGTAAAAGATATTATTAGAAAAAGTATTCTTTATAACTCTTATTAGGATTATTAGACGTAAAGCCAGGGTTCAAACCCCAGGCCAGAGATCAAAAGAAAATACAAAAAGTATTTTTTCGGCGACTTCCTCTCAGCAAATTTCTGGCAAAAACTCTGAGTTTTAAAATAAAATTGCCATGAAAAGTTTCTCAAAAATCTGTCATTCGGAGTCGACTTTAAACTGTAGGTCCCGCCACTCATGTATAAAATTAACACACACATTTTAAGGGGTGTGAGAAACTAGGTCGTAATCCCGACAGAAGGGTTGTAATGACCAATTTGTATGTATGCATTCTCTATAACAAATACTATTAGAAAAAGTACTCTTTAGAAAAAATACTATTAGAAAATGTACATTTTGTACCAAATACTATTTTAAAAAGTACTCTTTTGAAAAAATACTTAAAAATGGTACTTTTTCTAAAAAGTATTTTTTCTAAAAGTACTTGTTCTCAATTTTTTTTTAATAATTTTTCTAAAATAAACTTTTTGTAGAAAATACTATTACAAATAAAGTACCTTTCGGAAAGAATACTGTTTGAAAAAGTGTTTTTTGAAAAAAATACTATCAGGCAAAGTACTCATAAAAAACATACTATTAGAAAAAGTATCTTTCGAAAAAAAACTACATATTAGAAAAAGTCCATTATCTAAAAAAATACTATAGAAGCACCTTTTAAAGAAAGTACTTTTTGTTAAGTGTTATTGGAAAAAATATTTTTTAGAAAAAAATACTACTAGAGAAAGGCTTTTTAGAGAAAACCACTATTAGAACAAGTACTCCTTAGAGAGAATACTTTTAGAAAAAGTACTTTTTGTAAGAAATACTATTAGAAAAAATACTCTTTACAAAAAAATACTATTAGAAAAACTACTCTTTATAGAAAATACTACTAGAGGAAGTACTTTTTAAAAAGAATACTATCCGAAAAAGTATGTTTTAGAAAAAATACTATCAGAAAAAAGTATTTTTTCGAAAGAAATACCATTAGAAACAGTACTTTTTACAATTTTAAGCAAATTAAATATTGAAAACAAACTCTTTAGCAGAAATAACTTCTTTTGTTTAAAGTACCTTAACAAAAAAAAAAAATATTTCCTAATTGCGAATATTTGTATTGTATGTGTCTGTTGCACTGCTTTCATTCTTTAAAGTATTGAGTTTTAAAATATATATTCACTGTTCACGGTATTTCAAAACATTACAAAAAACTCTCCAACCTTAACAACTTAATAACAAAAAATCCTCTTATAAAAAAACAACAGAAATAAATACCGAAAAAATTTGTTTGTTGGTAATTAAATACACGGTATAAATTAAGACATTGTATTACATTTATAAAAGCGCCTCAAACAAACGATAACAATAAACATTAAAACTGGTTAAATAAGCTACAAATGCAATAAAAAAAAATGAAAAAAAAAATGAAAAAAAACATTAATAATTTGTTAACAACAAATACAATAAATATGTATGTACTCGTATGCAGAAGAAGAAAAACGGTAACAGCATATACCACCCGGTTATAGCCACCAACTGCATAAATACGAAAATTACAAAATAAAAAATATTTTCTACTCACTCACAGAGTATTTCATTTCAGTTTCAGTTTCATTTCAGTTCATTTTTTTTAAATTTTTTTATTGCCATCATTAACATTAAAAGAATAGCCTAACAACACAGGCGACGGGCGGCATATAAGGTTTAACAAAAGTATTGGTAACACAGTAGTTAAGAGGATTATTAATGAATAATTAAAAACGATCATAAATTTATCCCAACAAAAAATTGGAAAAAATCAAATTTATGACACATTTCATAACAGATTTTATTTAAAAGTAGAAGGCATGGCAGCACTCAAAAAAATCGATTCGTTTTGTTCAATTCAAATTTACGACTTAATCGTGGCATAATACTCTTTGCCATTTTCTTCAATTTTAAATAAATATTTAACAGAATTAAATAAACATTTATAGGGCATTTAAATAGTCCACCCTCGCTTGTTTAGATGGGTAAAGTGAACTGATATTCTCATTAAATGAATTTCTTTTTTGTTTTTGTGGTTTTAGTTTCTATTTTTATTAACTGAATATGAATGAATTGACTGGAATACAGGTACACATAATTACGAAATTTGTTAAAATTTCAACAAATTTTTAATACCTTTCCATCAAAAAAAAAAAAGTATTTTTTTTTATAAAAAATAATTAAATTATTATTTAATTTTCATAAATTCATTCAGAAAATAATAAAAAAAAACAACCTAAAAATGTGTTAATTTTTATAGTGGGTGGGTTGGCAGGCATTAAATCGAAAATTTAAAAATTTGTTTAAAACTACTTCTTGTTGTACCAACGTAATAATCTATCGTATTAAGAAACAATCATGTACTCCTGGGTGCGTATTTGTTGTTTTTTTTTTACAATGAATCGTGACTAAGTTTTAATGACTACAAACTACTACAAGATAGTAAAAAATAATTGATAAGTAAAATTCATTTAATATTTATGGTAGACCATTTAGTTTTGTTTCGATAATTTTACTAAAAGAAAAAATATTTTAAAAAACTATACAAATTAAAACGAAGATTTTCTACAGTGTAGTTAGCTTCTTAAAAAGAAACGCTTTGCAATAATATATGTGCATACCGCAGATCAAGGAAAGGTAAGTCTAAATGCACACGATTCAAAAAAATTTGATAATTATAGTTATCGATAATTTTGATAGTTATCGATAATTTTGATAGTTATCGATACTTTTGATAGTTATCGATACTCTTGCTATTTATCGATACTTTTGTTAGTTAGCGATCCTTTTGTTGTATAAAACTATTGCTTTCGCTAAATATTCCATACTCGATACATTTTTTGTAGTTTTTAATGCTATTGATGGAAATTTCGATAATTTTCAATAAAAAAGTATCGATAACTTTTGATAGAAAATTTATAGGTTATTATATATATTGATAACTTTAGATAGAAAATTTATAAGTTATCGATGTAGATAGTTTTCAATGAAAATTTAGATAATTTTCAATAATTTTTCATATAAAATTATCGATATAAATAAATTTTCATTGAAAATCATTGTTATTGGTAAATATTCAATGGAAAATTGTTGTTAGGGAAAATAATTTTATCGACAAAATATTAGAAAAAAATTTTTTGTATGAATAAATTTTTGCATAGCAAATTATTCTTATCGATAAATATTTTAAAGAATATTGCCTTTATTTTTAAATATTTAATAGGAAATAATTGTTATTGTTACGCTTTTTATAGCAAATTATTGTTACCAAGCAGTACTAAAAAGAAAATTTCTTATTATCGTTACATTTTCAAAAGAAAATTATTGTTATCCCTAAATATCCTATAGAAGATTATTGTTATCGACAAATATTCTTTTTAATTTCCATAGAAATTTAGTCCTATCGATAAATATTATACAAAAAATTATTGCTATCGATAAATATTACATAGAAAATGAATGTTATCGATACATTTTTTTTTTGTAGAAAATTACTAAAATTAATAAATTTTTAGCGCAAGCTATTAAAATTTATTAAATTTTCAATACAAGTAATAAAATCGTTACATTTTCCAAAGAAAATTATTGTTATCGCTAAATATCTTAAAGAAGATTATTGTTATCGACAAATATTCTTCTTAATTTCAATACAAATTTATTTCTATCGATAGGTAGTATAAAATATTTTGGTTATCGATAAATTTTCCATATAAAATTAATGTTATTGTTACATTTTTAATAGAAAGTTACTAAAATTAATAAATTTTTAGCTTAAGCTATTAAAATTTATTAAATTTTCAATACAAGTAATAAAAAAAATGCAGTTATCGATTGTTTTTATATAGAAAATTATAGTTATCGATAAAGGTTGGAGTGGTAGCTTTGATACCAAAAGCACACTTGAGCATGTTGTAACGCCACAGGTGAACGCAGTCTCTGCACTTACCAAGTTCATTCAAACCAGGGGAGAAGAAGTTGGCCAGTGCAAGGGCTGCAAAGTTATCGATAAAGTTAAAGATAAAAACTCTTCCATAGAAACAATTTTTTTTAAGTAAAATGCCACACTTTTTAAAGTATTACTAGCATCGATAACTTCATCATTGAAAACTACTGTTGTCGATAACTTCTATATTCCAAATAAAATATCAGAAAGAAACATATATATGTATATCTTTTAAAATATGTTATCGCTAATAAGCCAGAGGAAACTACTTTGAAAATTTAAAACATTTTTGAAAAACCCGTTTACTTTAATCTTTTCTTAATTTTTTAAGTCACTAAAGTATGAACAAAGCAACAGAGGTGTAGATAATCACAGTTAATCATTATTAAGTCATCATAAATTCTAGTCCAGTTTGTTAATGAATGTGATAATAAATGAAACCTTAAAATTCTGTCTAAAAATATTTGATCTGAAATTTATTTCAATTTTTTATTTTTAAATTCGTTTAAAAAAAACAACAAGAAACAACAACAACAAAACAAAGTAAACCTTTCAAAAAAAGAGCAAAAAAACAAAACCACAAGAAATACTTTTAAAAACGTGAAACAGGTCTACAGTAGATTGCAAACATAAAGAATTAAAGTTGAGAACAAAAATTTAAAAAAAATACAACAAAAAACTGAGAAATAAAAGAAACCAAGAATAAGAATTCCTTTCTAAAATAAATATTTTTTATATATTTTTTTTTATTTTTATATTTCCTTTTTTTAAACTTATACAACAACAAGAGCAACAAGAATGAAATAAAGAGAAGACCTTGATATAAATTCTTGATGTTTTTTTTTTTCATTTTTTTTTTGCTTTTGTTTTTATACTTTTTGTTAAAATTTAAAAAAATAAAAAAAAAAATTAAATTTATTTAACTGCGTATTTAAAGTCACTATTTAAATTAACTTTATTTTCATAGACGTATGTACAGACTTAATAAATAAATGTTATAAATCACTGGGTTAAAATATTTTTAAAAAATTTTGTTTCTCTTCCAGTGTTTTTACCACAAAGCCATGTGCCTCAGCGGCATAAAAAAAAGTTGTATTATAATATGCCGTTAAGTTTTCTATAAAAAAATTTTTATTGTTATCGATATTTTTTATCGATGGCAAATTATTGTACTCTTTTTAACATTTATGTTCAACGGTTTAGTTTCCTTAAGAAAAATAATTTTACAGTTTAAGTTCCAGTTTCAGTAGGAAATTATTGTGTTATCGTTTAATTTTCCATAAAAAACTGTTTGCCATTCTTTAGCTGTTATCGAAATTTATTGTTATAATTTAATATTCCACAAAGAGCCTATTGGGCATGGACTACCATCTGTTATGGTTTCATTTGTTATAAAAAAAATGATAGGTATCGTTAAATTTTCCACAGACAGTTATTGTTATCGTTTATTTATCTATGGAATATTATTGTCACTTTTTTCATATTCTAATAATAACAAAAAAAAAAAAAAAGGAATTGTTATCATTCAATTACAGAAAGAAAGTGATTGCTATTGCCATATGTACTATAAATATCATTATTGTTATCGATTATTTTTTTTAGATTATTATTTTGTTTATTTTTTTTTATTAAATTTTCTATAAGAAATGTTTACAATAAGTTTTGCTACATAAAGTTATTGTTTATCTTTTAATATTCTCTAAAAAAAACTTCTGTTATCGTTTAATTTTGCACAAAAATCATTGTTATCGTTTAATCTTACAATTCAAATTATTGTTATCGTTTAATTCCCTTTAGAAAATTCTTGTTATTGTTTTGTTTCCTGTCCAAATCTATTGTTTTAGGATTTATCGGTAATCTATCGATATTTTTTTCCCATACATTTTATGTAAGAAATTATTGTTGTCCATAAATTTTCTGTAAGAAATTGTTGTTATCGTTCAATTTACTGTAATAAACTTTTTATACTGAAAATCATTGTTATCGTTTAATTCTCATTAACAAGTTATCGTTATTTTGAAAGTAACGTTGAAAATTGCTTGATTGTGATTCGGATTGACCAACAGTCGATGTGAGGTTTCCTTGTAGGAGACTATCAGGCATTGGGTTTGTGAAGTTTATTCGCTTCCTCATTTCCAATCACTTCACTAGGTACCCATGTAATGTGTACCATGCCACGTTCGAAGTAATTGTTAATCGCCTTTTTATATTTCAGGTCAATTTTTGATACCATGCCTCTGGATGTTTATTGTCCTAACTGCCATAAAAGTTAGTCGCTGTTAGTCTAGTTGGTAGATGTGAGGCCGTGCGTGAGCCCAGAAATCTTGAACAAAACTAAATACGAAAAAATATTTCTTCGGCGACATTCTCTAGGCAAAAACTCTAATAGTAAATAAAACTGCCAGGAAAAGTTTTTCATAATTCTGTCCTTTGGAGTGACTTTAAACTGTAGGTCCAGCAACTCACGCGTAAATTTAACACACACAAACATGAGTGGTGTGAGATGCTACATCTCGAAATCCTGCCTAAAGGGTTCTACTTATCAATTCAGTAAGTAAGTTAGCATAAAGAGATAGCAGGGAGAAATTTTTATATTTAACTGAAGACTCTGAGCGTCAGCATTTCCAAATAGTTGGACATCATTCGAGAGCGGAATTTTTCATCTCATGACAAACATAAGCATGCTTCTTTGCCCCCACAACAATATATTCTAAAACATTGTTTTATTTATGTTTGCCCTAAAAAACCGATTAAAATCAAGTCCGTAATCCTATAGCCCCAAAGAGCGATATATTGCCTAGGGTAGTAGTAGTCTAGTAGTTAATGTGTTGGCTTATAAGACTTGAGGCCACAGTTCAAACCCTAGATAAGACATCAAAACGAAATATGAAAAATATTTCCTCGGCGACTTCCCCTCAGCAGATTTCTGGCAAAAACTCTGGGAATTGAAATAAAATTGTCATGAAAAAGTTTCTCAAAAATCTGTCGCTCGGAGTCGACTTTAAACTGTAGGTCTCCGCCACACTCATATATAAAATTAGCATATGGTGTGAGAAACTAGGTCGAAATTCTGCCATTTAAATAAGTGGCCATAAAGGTTAAATAGGAAGAAAAATGTATATTCAAATGTAGGTTCTGAGCGACAGTATTTCCACATATTTGGGGATCATTCTAGGGCGGAAAAATATTAACCCGTATGTGCCCAATTTTTTTTTTGTAAAAACATGGATTTTTTGCATTTATTGGAATCTATATGGTTTACCACTCAGCTGATCAATATCTTACCGTTTTAAAAATGGGGCTATAAGTGCATATGGGTTAACATGCTGCTCTGCCCACACAAGAATATATTTTGAAACATTGTGTTATTTATGTAGGTCCTAAAATACAATTAAAATCAAGTGATATATTGCGTAGGGTATTGCTATTTTACACAAAACGCTTGCACTGTTTCATTAGAATTGGAAAAAAATACCAAAAATCTTAGGCACACTCAATCCCCCCCCAAAAAGCCTCGAAATATTTATTAATAAGGTTACGTTTAAAATGGGTCACTCTTACTTAACTCATACTACGACTAACTTGTTTTCATTCAAACAAAAATTTAATTAAACGTGGCAAATTGTTGCAAAAATCCAACTAATTTGAACGTTTTTTTGTTTTTTTTTTGTTATTCTAAAGAAAAATGATTTTAATTTTAAAACAATTATAAATCTATGAATGAAATTTGAAATTAAATTATTAAAAAAAATTTAAAAAAAAAAATTATGAACGGAAGTAAACTGAGCTAAAATTATAGTCATATTGCGAATAGTAATCTCATATTAATAATAACAATAATAATAATAATAAACAATAATAATAAAAGAATTAATCAAAGTAAAAAAAAAACATGTAAGTGTGAGTGTGAGTATGTATATGTGAGTGGCTTTTCATATAAAATTACCCCACAAAAGTAGTCATTTTATAAAACAAAACATTCGTTCTTTTTTTCTTTTTCTGTCTTAGATTTTTAAATAAAATTCCTGCCATTTATCATCGCATTTACTGTATTTGTTTATTTGTATTTGTTTTTATTTTTATTTGTTTTATAAACAATATTAACGTATTTTTTTCTTTCTCTGTGTGTATATTTATTTATTTATTTTTAATAAAATTTTTTTGTTTTTTGTTTCCAAAACATGTTTATTAAGAGTTTAACCCAAATATTTGCTGCTTAAATCGTGCGGGCAAGACACGTGCCTCCCTTTATTAAAAAAAAATATTTTTTTTTTATTTTTATATTTTTAATATTAATTTCTGTTGAACAAATAAACAAGTGTTCAATAACAATAAAAATTAAAGGAAAACGTTAAACAAATACGTTTTTGTATGCGTTTCTACATGCAAAAAAATATAAATTTTAATTTTGTCAACTTAATGAGAATTATTTTTAGAATTGAATGGACTTTAAATTCCATGGAAATTTTATAATGTCTGCATTTTGTTTTTATTATTATTATTGTCTTTTTTTGTGTCAATATTTTTAATATTTTAATTGAATCTCATAAAATTTGTCTGGCCCAAGAAGTAATATGTAAGACCAGCTTGCATACTGCAGGATTGCATTGCGAAAAAATGATACAAATGTCGTATAAAAAGAATAAAAACGACCACACCAGTATCGTTCTATACCTGGAGGATCTATCGGCAATCATATATTCACATAACGTCAACGTCTCGAAAAGCCTTACGGAAAAACAATCTGTAAAGCATCACCTAATTGTCGCTTACAAAACCAGCTTCTATATTCTTCGATATACGCAAAACTATTGAAGGCCAAAACTTAGATTGACAATCCTCCAAGTAGAATAACACTGTGCCGAATGGCCCTAACATACAGCTAGCATTGTTACCATACTTATAACCACGGAAGCTTTCTATGTAGACCCCTTGTGTTACCATATTCCATGAATTTTACATGGAACCATATATGCTATTAGGAAGTTACACTTATAATAGCGGACAATGCTTCGTATTGTATTCCCACAATAGGGTTCCGAAAAATCTCACACGCATTTGCTGAGCAGTAACATAATAAGTAACAGATGTACCCTTACTACTGCCGTGATTTCGCGGGGGCGAGCCAAGCGAACAGACAACCATCTCTGTTAGGCAACATTCACCGAGGAAATTTCGGTTTTTCCTCCTCCTACGAATCGCAACTACTGCAGAAATCTTTGCGTGGGCGAGCCTAGCGAACAGCCGAGCCTCTCTATTAGGCAGTGTTCCCCGAGGATTGACCCACATACTAAATTTTGGCTCTTCTCCTTCTCCGAAACGCAACTACAGCACGAATTATAAGGGGGAAGCCTAGTGAACAAGCAAGCCTCTCTATTGGGCAGCATTCCCCGAGGATTGACGCCACATACTAAATTTTGGCTCTTCTCCTTCTCCGAATCGCAACTACTGCAGAAACCATGCGGGGGGAGGGCCTAGTCAACAGAGCCAAGCCTCTCTATTAGCCTGCGTTACCTGAAGATTGACATCACACAATAAATCATGCGGGGGACGAGGCAGCTTTCGCCTAGGACAGAGACTATATAATGAATTTCAAGTCGGCAGATGAAAAAAAACAGTTGTTCGTTCTCCTTGGCGGCCAGTTCGACCCTTTTTCGAAGAAATCTGCAGACGACACTAATACTCCCTGTACTATTACAAGAGGCATAGCGGTTGTACTACTTGTAGAAGCAGATCTCCTAACCAAGGGGGAAATCATGTCCAAATACATGGTTTCGAATTGGTGCTCAGGTGTAGCAGTCTGCTACATTTGGGGGCGTTGGTAGACGCATTGTATTTCACCCTGTGCGAAGAGCACCGTGGGATTAGGTCCACGCGGACAGGTACCTACGTAAAATCCATCGTCGTTGTAGAAGCAGATATTGCTGTTCTTGTTTTCGAGTAGTTCTTGGTGTATTCGAGGCAGAGGTATTTCATAGGGAATGTGGGTCCTACTGCATGGGTATCGTATGAATCATGACCACGAGTGCATTGATAGTGGTGGCTAGGCCCCGTCATAGAGAGAATATTCTGTCGAAAAGATATTACGATAGTGTACCCTAGCGAAATTGCAAAGAGGAATGACGAAACTTCAGCGGAAGTAGCAAATTGAAGGTAATTTTTTATACTTCACATGCATGGTCATTACAGCCATTTAGTCAGGATTACGACCTAGTGTCTTACGCCACTTATGTGGTGTGCGTTAATTTTTATACATGAGTGGCGGGATCTACAGTTTAAAGTCAAATCCGAACAACAGATTTTTGAGAAACTTTTCATGGCAATTTTATTTCAACACTCAGAGTTATTTCCAGCAAACTGCTGAGAGGAAGTCGCCGAAGATATATTTTTTCATATTTTGTTTAGTTGGAGATGTCTGACCTGGGCTTTGAACCCGAAGCCTCACGTCTAATAAGCCGACTTTTAAACTTTACTTCAAGAAATTGGAAACGAATTGTATGCGCTTCTACGAAGAATTTGGAATTTTATTTAAATGCAGGCCCAAGACTAAGAGATTTTGAAATCACCATTTCAGTAATTTAGTACATAGAACCTCTTTTATGGTGACCAACAGTCATACCTCGTTAAGTGCCTTTATTGCTTTAAATTCTACACGTAGTAAATGTGAGCACCAGAAACCCAATTTTTTTCTTTCTTTTAAAAATTTTGCACAAAATTTCCTAAAAGTGTAATAAAATCTGTATTTATTTAACAACAGGATATAAAAACAATTAAAAAAAACAAAAGATGAGGTTTTTAAACGATTTTGTTTTTTCCGTTTAAATGATGTGAAAACACTTGTGGTCTAGAACAAATAGAATTTTTTTTAAATTTATTTGCCTGGTTTAAGTATTACGTTGTTATGGTTTTTAATTGTTTTATTATTTGACGTTATACATATTTCAGACGATTTAAATTAATTTCTTAAACATATTATGCAATAATACATATGTACATACTATTTAGCAAATAACAATAAATAAAACGGCACGTGGGTGGGAGGTTCAATCTACAAGTGGAGGAGTGAAGTGTCTGATTTCATTTCAATACAAATTTTTGGTTGTACCGAAGCCAGACATAATTTTATTTTTATTGCTCTTTTCGCACATTTAATGAATTTTAAATGAAATTAAATGAAATTTTATAAAAGGAAACATAATTAAATGTAGAGTTAGAAGAGATTTTATTTAAATTTTTCAAATGCAAAACAAACTCCCTTTTAAGGAATGTTAAATGAATAAGGAATTAATCAAAATTGAGGGGATGAATGAGGAGAACCCTCTCTATAAAAATCAGACATGGTCTTAGGTGTCTATGATTGATTTACAGGTCCCCTACACTATAAAGCTTCGAGTAAGACATTCCTTTGAAGAATATTTAAAGGAAATAATGTTACAAGTGAATTACTTTTGCTACAAAAATTATGAGTAGTTAAGTAGTCTGCAGGTGTGTCTGCAGCTGGTAGGTGTGTTGACCCATGGTTCTAAACCCAGCTCAGATATTTCCAACTTATTTTAGTCGACTACAAGATTGATTATAATTTTCTCGACAGTAATTTGGATTTTATGTTACAAAGATTCCCAGTAGGATCCTTTTAGGTACGTATCGATTTATATACAGAATTCTCCGTGTTGTGGTAATGTGTTGGCTGTCGGCTCATATATGCCGAACACACTAAAATTTGAAAAAAGAAAAAATTTTCTTTTGGCCACTTCTTCTCAGCAGATATCGGGCAAAAACTCTGAGAGTAAAATAAAATTCCAATGAAAAGCTTTTTAGGTCGCCGTAGTCTAGTAGATAGTGTGTCGGCTTATTAGACGTAAAAGCCAGGGTTCAAACCCCAGGCCAGACATCAAGACAAAATACAAAAAGTATTTTCTTCGGCGACTTCCTCTCAGCAGATTTCGGGCAAAAAAAACTCTGAGAATAAATAAAAATGCCATGAAAAAGTTTCTCAAAAATCTGTCGTTCGGAGTCGACATTACACTGCAGGTCCCGCCACTCATGTATAAAATTAACACACACAACATAGGCGGTGTGAGTAGCTAGGTCATAATCCTGACTGAAGGGTTGTAATGACCAATTATGTATGTATGTATTGGTATGCTATACAAAACACTGGCACTGTTTCATTAGAATTGGAAAATAATCCCAAACATTTTTAGCATGATAGCATTCAATTTTATATCTTAAAAATAGCCACCAATTCTAGCTTAATAAGGTCACGTTTAAATTGGGTCACTCTTAATTAACTCATACTATGGCTGACGTGTTTTCATTTACACAAAAATTTAATTAAACGTGGCAAATTGTTGCAAAAATCCAACTAATTTGAACGTTTTTTGTTTGTTTGTTATTCTAAAGAAAAATGATTTTAATTTTAAAACAATTATAAATCTATGAATGAAATTTGAAATTATTAAAAAAAAATAAAAAAAAAATTTTAAAAAAATTATGAACGGAAGTAAACTGATCTAAAATTACAGTCATATTGCTAATAGTAATCTCATATTAATAATAATAATAATAATAATAATAATAAACAATAATAATAAAAGAATTAATCAAAGTAAAAAAAAAAATGTGAGTGGGAGTGTGAGTATGTATGTGTGAATGGCTTTTCATATAAAATTACCCCACAAAAGTAGTCATTTTATAAAACAAAAAATTCGTTCTTTTTTATTTTTCTGTCTTTGATTTTTAAATAAAATTCCTGCCATTTATCATCGCATTTACTGTGTTTATTTATTTGTATTTGTTTTTGTTTTTATTTGTTTTATAAACAATATTAACGTATTTTTTTTCTCTTCTCTGTGTACATTTATTTATTTATTTTTAATAAAATATTTTTTTTGTTTTTATTTCCAAAACATGTTTATTAAGAGTTTAACCCAAATATTTGCTGCTTAAATCGTGCGGGCAAGACACGTGCCTCCTTTTATTAAAAAAAAATATTTTTTTTTTAATTTTTATATTTTTTAATATTAATTTCTGTTGAACAAATAAACAAGTGTTCAATAACAATAAAAATTAAAGGAAAACGTTAAACAAATACGTTTTTGTATACGCTTCTACATGCAAAAAAAAAAATTTAATTTTGTCAACTTAATGAGAATTATTTTTAGAATTGAATGGACTTTAAATTCCATGGAAATTTTATAATGTCTGCATTTTGTTTTTTTATTTTTAATATTTTAATTCAGTCTCATAAAATTTGTCTGGGCCAAGAAGTAATGTAAGACCAGCTGGCATACTACAGAGTTGCATTGAGAAAATAATGACACAAGGAATGTCGTATAAAAAGAATAAAAACGACCACATCAGTATTGCTCTAGATCTGGAGGATCTATACATACATACATACATAATTGGTCATTACAACCCTTCAGTCAGGATTACGACCTAGTTTCTCACACCACATATGTTGTGTGTGTTAATTTTATACATGAGTGGCGGGACCTACAGTTTAAAGTCGACTCCGAACGACAGATTTTTTTTGAGAGAAACTTTTCATGGCAATTTTATTTACTCTCAGAGTTTTTGCCAGAAATCTGCTGAGAGGAAGTCGCCGAAGAAATACTTTTTGTATTTTATTTTGATGTCTGGCCTGGGGCTCGAACCCTGGCTTTTCGTCTAATAAGCCAACACACTACCTACTAGACCACGGCGACATGGAGGATCTATCGCCAATCATATATTCACACTACCTCTACGTCTTCAAATGCTTTACGAAAAATAATCTGTAAAGCATCAGCTAATTGTCGCTTACAAAACTAGCTTCTATATTCTCCGATATACGCAAAACTATTGAAGGCCAAAACTCAGATTGACAATCCTCCAAGCAGAATAACACTGTGCTTTCTATGTAGACCCCTTGTACTACCACATTCCATTTATTTTAAATAGAACCATGTATGCTATTAGGAAGTTACACTTATAATAGCGGACAATGCTTCGAATTCTAAACCCAGAATAGAGTTTCGAAAAATTTCACAAGCACTTGCTAAGCAGTAACATAATAAGTAACAGATGTACTCTTACTCCTCCTCTGAATCGCAACTACTGCCGAGATTATGTGGGAGCGAGCCTAGCGAACAGATAACCATCTCTGTTAAGCAACATTCACCGATGATTGATACCGCATACTAAATTTCAGTTTTTCCTCCTCCTCCGAATCGCAACTACTGCAGAAACCTTTGTGTAGGCGAGCCTAGCGTACAGGCGACCCTCTCTATTAGGCAAAGTTCTCCGAGGATTGACTCCACATACAAAATTTTCTCTCTGCCTCCTCCTTCAAATCGCAACTACTGCGAAATCATG
Source organism: Sarcophaga carnaria (assembly GCA_958299815.1). Classification (NCBI taxonomy): domain Eukaryota; kingdom Metazoa; phylum Arthropoda; class Insecta; order Diptera; family Sarcophagidae; genus Sarcophaga; species Sarcophaga carnaria. The sequence goes on from OY283153.1 coordinate 13,679,628, forward strand.
GAGGAGAGAGCCTAGCCAACAGGAAAGCCTCTCTATTAGCCTGAGTTGCCTGAAGATTGACACCACACAATAAATTTCCGCTCTTACTTCTCCTCCGAATCGCAACTATTGCAGAAATCATGCAGGGGGCGAGGCCGCTTTCCCCTAGGACAAAGACTATATAATAAATTTCAAGTCGACAGATGAAAAAACAGTTGTTCGTTCTCCTTGGCCAGTTCAACCGTTTTTCGAAGAAATCTGTAGACGACACTAATATTCCCTGTACTATTACAAGAGGCATACCAGTTGTACTACTTGTAGAAGCAGATATTGCTGTTTATAATGTTTTCGAGTAGTTCTTGGTGTATTCGAGGCAACGGTATTTCATAGAGAATATAGGTGCTACTGCATGGGATAAGAGTACAGGTATCGTATGAATTATGACCACGAGTGCATATATAGTGGTGGCTAGGCCCCGTCATAGAGAGAATATTCTGTCGAAAAAATATTACGATAATGTACTCTAGCGAAATTGCAAAGAGGAATGACGAAACTTCTGCGAAAGTCTCAAATTGTAGGCAATATTTTATACTTCACATACGTAAATACATAATTGGTCATTACATCTGTTTAGTCAGGATTACGGACCTAGTTTCTCACACTACTTATGTGGTGTGTGTTAATTTTTTATACATGAGTGGCGGGACCTACAGTTTAAAGTCAACTCCGAAGGACAGATTTCTGAGAAACTTTCAGGGCGATTTTATTTCAACACGCAGGGTTTTTGCCAGAAATCTGCTGAGAAAAAGTTGCCGCATTTACATAGTTCGTGTAGTTGGAGATGTCTGACCTAAGATTTGAACCGAAGCCTTACGTCTGATAAGTCAATACACTACCCACTAGACTACGACGACTTCCGATGCTAAGATCGCGTATGTATTTTTAAACTTTTTATTGCAAGTTTATTTCAACACTCAGTTTTTGACAGAAATCTGCTGAGAGGAAGTCGCCGAATAAAAAAACGTCCTTTAGTTGGAAATGTCTGACCTGGGGTTTGAACCCGAGGCCTCACATCTAATAAGCCAAAGCACTACCTACTAGACTATGGCGACCTTTAAGCTTTATATCAAGAAATTAGAAACGAATTGTATGCGCTTCTACGAAGAATTTGGAATTTTATTTAAATGCAGGCCCAAGACTAAGAGATTTTGATATCATAATTTCAGTAATTTAGTACATAGAACCTCTTTTATGGTGACCAACAGTCATACCTCGTTAAGTGCCTTTTTTGCTTTAAATTCTACGCGTAGTAAATGTGAGCACTAGAAACCAAACTTTTTCTTTCTTTAAAAAATTTTGCACAAAATTTCCTAAAAGTGTAATAAAATCTGTATTTATTTAACAACAGGATATAAAAAACAATTAAAAAAAACAAAAGATGAGGTTTTAAAACGATTTTGTTTTTTCCGTTTAAATGATGTGAAAACACTTGTGGTCTAGAACAAATAGAATTTTTTTTAAATTTATTTGCCTGGTTTAAGTATTACGTTGTTTTGGTTTTTAATTGTTTTATTATTTGACGTTATACATATTTCAGACGATTTAAATTAATTTCTTAAACATATTATGCAATAATACATACGTACTATTTAGCAAATAACAATAAATAAAACGGCACGTGGGTGGGAGGTTCAATCTACAAGTGGAGGAGTGAAGTGGTTTAAAAACAAATTTTTAGTTGTACTGAAGCCAGACATAATTTTATTTTTATTACTCTTTTAGCACATTTAATGAATTTTAAATTAAATTAAATAAAATTTTATAAAAGGAATCATAATTAAATGTAGAATTCAAATGCAAATTTATTCCTTTAAAGGAATCTTAAATGAATAAGGAATTAATCAAAATTGAGGGGATGAATGAGGAGAACCCTCTCTATAAAAATCAGACATGGTCTCTGGTGTGTATGATTGATTTACAGGTCCCCTACACTATGAAGCTTTGAGAAGGACATTCCTTTGAAGAATATTTACAGGAAATAATGTTACAAGTGAATTACTTTTGCTACAAAAATTATGAGTAGTTAAGTAGTCTGCAGGTGTGTCTGCAGCTGGTAGGTGTGTTGACCCATGGTTCTAAACCCAGCTCAGATATTTCCAACTTATTTTAGTCGACTACAAGATTGATTATAATTTTCTCGACAGTAATTTGGATTTTATGTTACAAAGATTCCCAGTAGGATCCTTTTAGGTACGTATCGATTTATATACAGAATTCTCCGTGTTGTGGTAATGTGTTGGCTGTCGGCTCATATATGCCGAACACACTAAAATTCGAAAAAAGAAAAAATTTTCTTTTGGCCACTTCTTCTCAGCAGATATCGGGCAAAAACTCTGAGAGTAAAATAAAATTCCAATGAAAAGCTTTTTAGGTCGCCGTAGTCTAGTAGATAGTGTGTCGGCTTATTAGACGTAAAAGCCAGGGTTCAAACCCCAGGCCAGACATCAAGACAAAATACAAAAAAGTATTTTCTTCGGCGACTTCCTCTCAGCAGATTTCTGGCAAAAACTCTGGGAATAAATAAAACTTGCCATGAAAAATTTCTCAAAAATCTGTTGTTTGGAGTCAACATTAAACTGTAGGTCCCGCCACTCATGTATAAAAATTAACGCACACACCATAACTGGTGTGAGAAGATCCTGACCCTGATCCAGAATGAAGGGTTGTAATGACTAATTATGGCTGCATAAATGTATTGGCTTATTAGACATGAGCTCGTGATTCAAATTCCAGCTCAGACATTTCGTACAAAACGAAGTATGAAAAATATCCCTTCCGCAACTTCCTCTCAGCAGTCTTCTGGATAAAAACTCTGAGTGTTGGAATAAAACTGCAATGAAAATTTTCTCCAATAATTTGTCGTTCGGGATCGACTTTAAACTTTAGGTCCCGCCACTCCTGTATAAAATTAGCACATACAACATAAGTGATGTACGAAGTTAGGTCGTAATACCTAGCTAAAGAGTTGTAATGAACATTTAACCCATTAAAGTAGGTAAGTATGAACAAAAATAATCAGGAAATCAGTCGATTGAATAGGAAATTCTTGAATTTAAAGCCTCTAGCTTAGAGTTGTGGACTGATATCATAATAATGCCAACAAATCAAGAGTAATGAGAATTCTACAGCAACCGTAAGGTCAGTCACTGAAGAAACCGTTGGCCCAATAACTAAGTAAATTCTATCCTAGAATAAAAACTATTTGAGCTTAAGCTCTTACTCTTAATTTTTTAGATTGATAGGCTCAAAGCTTAAACGTTTAAGCAATAGAATTTCCATAGTATTTCACCATATTTTTTAATATCTTGCCATATTGCAAAAAAAAACCAAATGAAATGGAAAAAAAGGGGAAAATACCGCACTTATAGTCCATATTTATAATTTCCTTTTCATTTCTATTTTATAAGCGATAAGATAACCACAACCATACATACATACATATGCAATAGACTTTTCAGCAAATAAGTAAAAGTTTTTACCTCCCCTTTAAAAGACAAATAAATTTTTAAAAATAAAAAGTAGAAGTGAAAAGAATTTCCAAATAAAGTTCTCCGTATAGATAGACAAATACGAGTGCATATTTACAAACTACACCATAGGCTGGGAGTGTATTAAACATGTGATCATGTTTTGCAACAATATTTCAAATTTAAAAAAAAAAATTATTCCAATGTGCAATGAGCAGCCACTCGTGGGAATAATTAACATAAGGATACTGTGTAGGTTGTAATCTTGACTAAAGGATTGTAATAAACACTTAAGAAAACTAAACTATTGGAGAAGAATGCCGGCTATTCTTGGAGGAGATAGGTAACTATACAAACATAATTGATCATTATAACCCTTCAGTCAGAATTACAACCTAGCTTCTCACACCACTAACACTGAGTGTATTAATTTTATACATGAGTGGCGGGACGTACTATTTAAAGTCGACTCCAATCCGCAGGTTTTATTTACTCCGCGGGTTTTTGCCAGAAATCTGCTGAGGGGAAGTCGCCTAAGAAATATTTTTTTATATTTCGTTTTGCTGGAGATGTCTGGCCTAAGATTTAAAGATGAACACACTACCCACTAGACAACGGCGACTTCAAGGTACATATACTATATGGTTAAACTCATTTGAGGTCCTTTGAGGTTGGCCTTCTCTTTAGAAGCTTACACATAATGCCATAAAGATATCATTCATTAATACATACATACGTACATAATTGGTCATTACGACCTACAGTTTAAAGTCGACTCCGAACGAAAGATTTTTGAGAAGCTTTTCATGGCGATTTTATTTCAACACTCAGAGTTATTGCCAGAAATCTGCTGACAGGAAGTCGCCGTAGAAATACTTTTTGTGTTTTGTCTTGATGTCTGGCCTGGGGCTCGAACCCCGGCTTTACGTCTTATAAACCAACACACTACCTACTAGACTTCGGCGACTTCATACCATCCATTCGCTTAGGATAAATGGAAAGACGAACCCATTCGTACATATAGACCAGAAAACCTAACTTTATATGGAAAAACGAGGGATTCGATTTGAGTTAAATTTGTCAGAAATTAGAATTCTTGTCTTCAGAAGCAATCAGCTGACCTTAGTAGTAGTCTGCTCTTACGCAGAAGAAGTTGGGAAAGAACTTGAATAGACGTGTTGAAAGACTAGAGAAATCAAGTCCATTAGGGTACTCAAGGAAGTAATGATTTGCCTTAATTATAGCAGAAATAATTGAACCCTGGGGGACAGAATAATTGAACTTTTGTTCAAATAGATTTATGGAAAAATAGGCTCAACGGTATTACAAGAGAACCTTTTACAAATGAACGGTTGCGTATAACCTAACCGAAATAATGTGACACTTTTTTTTTATACCGGAATAATGAATTTGACAAAAAGTGCTCTGTGAAGACTAGCAATGTCATACAAATTTTTAACTACAAGTAGTCAGGGTTACGACCTAGCTTCTCGCACCACTTATGCGGTGTATGAATGGCGGGACCTACAGTTTAAAGTCGATTGCGAACAACAGATTTTTGAGAATCTTTACATGGCAATTTCATTGATTCGCAAAGTTTTTGCTAGAAATCCGCTGAGAGGTTGTCCTACGAGATGTCTGACCTGGTTTTTTGATCCGTGGCCTCACGTCTAATAATCCAACACACTAGAAGTATTAGAAAAAGTCGTGTAGTATTACAAGAAGTCGTGGCTTGAGCATGTATAAAAACATTTGTTTACATTTTTTTCTTTTAAATTTTTTTTTTTATTAAAAAATATTTGATTGACAATAATAATAAAATAAGTATGGCAAAAAAGATAAAGAAAATAAAACCTTTTTTTTACTTTTTCTTTTAAATACATTCTCGTATTTGCAAATGAAAAAAAAAGAGAAGGAAACAAAAATAAAAATAAATAAAGTTTTTATCTTTTCTGCCTTTTTTTTTTTGTTTTTTTTTGTTTGTTTTTCTTGTTGACTTTTTGCTACCACTTTAAATATTTATTCAAGTTTTATTCTTTTTATTTTTTATTTTCCACATTTATAGATAATATTTATAACGTATTTATTTCATATGTAACATGGTCTTACGAAAGTTATTTTCAACAAAGAAATGAAGAAAATATTTGCAAAAGAATCATTTTCAAGGCCACCAACAACGGTTAGCTAATATTGACAAATGAGGGCAGGGAACAAGTAGCGATCATTATGAAAATAAGAAAAAAAAAAGAATCAGAATTAAGTTAGAATACAAGAAACGGTGGAAATTCTTAAGAAAAGGTAACATATAGGAGCCGCAGGGAGTGCATCTGTGCTCCAGAGCAATGCTGGAGTGACACAACAAGCCCAACAACTTGACTCCACAGAATCAAATTATGCATGCCAGTAAATGAAACGAACTAGGGGGGCTCAGTGGAATCTTCACTTGCCTCATTCCATTTTATGCCTTCAAGAAGAGTCTCCTCTCCTCTCAAGCTCTACAACTTGACTCCACAGAAACAAATTACTTTGTTATGCATGCCAGTAAATGAAACGAACTAGGGGGCTCAGTGGAATCTTCACTTGCCTCATTCCATTTTATGCCTTCAAGAAGAGTCTCCTCCTTAAAAAGGAAGATGAGAAAATGGTTAACAATCATCCCGAGGAAATATTATAATGACACCACTGACCACAACCTTTTCAAAAAGCTTTTCAGTTTCTTTGCTAGTTGAAAGAGCCGTAGTCTAGTAGGCAGGAAGTTGGCGTATTAGGCGTGAGGCCACGTTTCAAAACCCAGGTCAGACATCACAATCAAAACGAAATGCGAAAAAATATTTCTTCGGCGACTTGCTCTCAGCAGTTTGCTGGAAAAAACTGAGAAAGTGAATAAAAATTAACATGAAAAGATTCTCAAAAAAAAAAGGAAAAACTGTTGGTCGGAGTCGACTTTAAACTTTAGGTTCCGCCACTTATGAATAAACTTAATTACATCATAGTCCTATCTGAAGGTGTGCAGCCCTTGCGCTGACCAACTTCTTCCTCTTCCCTGATTTTGGTGGAACTTGATCGGTATAGGGACTGCGTTCACCCGTGGCATCACAACGGGCCGCTATGCGTGCTCAAGTGAACTTTGTGATATCAGAGCTACCACTCAGACCTAAACCTAAATTAAACCTATCTGAAGGTGTGTAATGAACTACTACGTACGTATTAGTAGAGCGGACTTTGCTTTAAAATCGGACAGCAAAAGCTTGACAGTACTTTCGAGGGCATGTATAGGCCACCATCAATAACTTCTACTACTAATACAGAGTATGAGAATATCAAACAATAATAGCTGAAGATAACGCCAAAAGGAAGAGAAGTTAATGCAGCATTTGATCACCAACTATGCTACACCGGGGCATAGAAGGTACAGACTACACTTGCAAGTACTCTGTGTGAACCCACATCCACATTGTAGAAATTGTTTCAGGTGTTTGGCATAATAAGTCTATGATCAACTAGATCCACAATAGATTAACGATGATTGCACAGCAAATGGACGTCTTGGATCTGACTGTCTAACTTTATTATATTAAACTACGTAAACAAAATCAAATTTCTATATTTTTACTACTTCTTGCTACTTACTTACTACTTACTTACTACGTTATTTCTACTACAATATCAGTTTAACACTCCGGTCATATGTAGTATTCATGAGTTGTATGCAGTTTTAATCGAAGCAAAGTCAAAATGAAGCCTAGTAGTCTAGTAGTTAGTGTGTTGGCTTATTAGGCGTGAAGCCACGGTTCAAACTCCAGCTCAGATCATCTAGAATAGAATGAAATATGAAAACATATTTCTTCTGCGACTTTCTCTCAGCAGTTTTCTGGCAAAAACAACTCTGAGAGTTGAAATAAAATTGCCATTAAAAAGTTTCTCAAAAATCTGTTATTCGGAGTCGTGTTTAAACTGTAGGTTCAGGCACTCATGTATAAAATTAACACACACAGCATAAGTGGTGTAAGAAGCTAGGTTGTAATCCTCACTAAAAGGTTGTAATCACCCATTATGTATTTAAAAAATTAAGGTTAGGAGTGGATCTTTTTTATAAGATTGTTGAACCGAAGACTTACTGGTACAATTTTTTTTTTATAAAATCAATGCAAATGACACAGTCGGGCTGTAGTTGACATCATAAATATGACTGTATTAAATAGTTTTTCTTCTATTTCATTACACGATAATAATTAAATCCTATTCTATACCAAATAAACAACAAAAAAAAAACTGAAAATAATTTATAAGAACAGTAGCAAAAAAAAAAATGGAAAAATTCTATTGCAAATCGCCTCCATATTTTTGTTTGCTCGCCTTATAGGTATTTGTCCGTACTTGTACTTGATGTACAATAATAGTACGGTTACAAGTAAGAAATAAACTTTAACGAAATCTTTATTGAATAAAATAAAGAATGAATTGCTGCTCTTGAGATAAAAACTTACTTTGAAAATATGATTGTTTTTTTTTTTTGTGATAAATTATGGCCAATAATATGTGTACATACCTGCAATGAAATATGAAAAGAACAAAGAATTAATAATTAATTGTTATTGCGATAAATATTGTAATTAATTTAATAATATTTATTTATTAATTATTTATTAATAAAGCTAAAACATGATTTAAAATAAAGACAGTATTTAAACGAATATTACATCATCGTTTGCATTTGATTGTTACAGAAGCAGAATTTGAAATTATAACGAATGGGGAACCCTTCCCCATCGTCATCATCCGACCTGATAGATGACAAAGTAATATGCCACCAGCATATTAAAAGTAAAAGTAATAGACTAGGGGCCTTAGTAGAGTCTGAGATTAATGGCCATTTGAAGAATCTTAAGAGGCAGTAGTGACTATAAAGAGAGTATTAAAGCCACTGCATATCGACGCCTCCATTCTATAACGTTCTAAGTGTACTTAGAACGTTTTTAATGTTCTTTTAAATTCTACCTTCTCTAACTTAAATCCTGTCAAAATTTGGTTAAGATGCGCCGATCCGTTCCGAAGTTATAGGGAAAAATCTACTTAGAATACACATATAGTCGTATATCGCGTAAAAACTTTGAGAGCTCATAACTCAAAACACACTTTTTCGACTTAAAATGTTATAGAACGGAGGCGTCGATATGTCTAGAAGACGTCTATCGACACTTAAAAAGAGGCTTTGATAAGTATATAAAAAGTTGTTGTATTGCCTTAGAGGCTGCCATAGTCTAGTAGGTAGTATGTTGGCTTATTAGACGTGAGTCCACAGTTTAAACCCCAGGTCAGACAAATCCATTGCTTTGACGACTTCGTCACAGCAGATTTCTCGCAAAAACTCCGAGTATTGAAAATAGATCAGCAATGAATCGTTTTTTCGCTACTCATAAGCACTCATAGAATTTTGAATGTGAGTCAACAATATTATAATTTAACTGCACTACTCTGATTCATTCATACTCACTACAACGTTGATTTATAAGTACAGGTTGCAATAAGTATGCATACAACATTGACATCAAACTCATACCATTCGAAATATGTTTGATTCATGAGCCTACACATTCAGATTCACAGTCTTAGTCTTACAGTCTTAGTTGTTTGTTGCATTTACATAAGCAAAAAAGGCAGAGCAGCAATCAGAGCAAACACACAACCTTCTAGTGAGTATTTTAGTGTTCCTACGCGATTAATACTTATTTTGTGGTTCGGGTATATGTTGAGTTATGGAGAGTCGATATCAACAACATCATACGTGTTGTTAGGTATGATTATGATGAGTATTTCAAACTTTGAATATGAGTAGAGAGGTTCCATGATATTAAAATAAGTATGAATGCGTATAAGTATCAGAAATTATGAATATGATTCGATTCTAGTCAGCTTTTTGTATACTCATTGCTGATCTCTGGTGCTGAAATAAAATTGCCATGAAATGTTTCTTAAAAATCTGTCATACGGAGTCGACTTTAAATTGTAGCTCCCGCCGCTCATGTAAAACAATGAACGTAAACAGCATAAGTGATGTGACTGTGTTAAGGGTTATAATGAGCAATTATGTACATATGTACAGTGGTGGCCTTATAATTAGAAACGACTTAGCAACATACATGTATGTTTGTTAATTTGTTTTACAGTTTTCACTGTGTACCTGGGATCAAAGGCTTCGTTTGGAGGACGTCTTACATACGTTTTTCCATCAGATTGGGACAAATTAAACTTAGATTCGTCACTCCAGAGAACTCTGTTTCAGAAACATCGTTTCTAATTATAAGGCCACCACTGTATGTATGTATATATGTTGTATTGCCTTTAAAAAGCTGTGAATTAAAATTATTTTTAAGTACAGGCCAGTCAAAGTTTTTAACATTCAACGTTAAAAAATAATTGAAACCTTCATTTTAAAAGAAAAACTATTTTTTTTTTGTTCTCTAATTTGGCCTTAAATTTTAAGCAATTTTTTTCTAAACATTTCCTAAATTAATGCCCGGCCAAAAATACGAAGAGGAGGACATTGTATGTAAATGCATGTAATTATTGTATTGTATCTAAGACCCTCGTCACTGTATGTGCGTACATATATCTTTGCCATTACGATCATGATGATAATGATTATGATCACTCAATATTATCATCATTATGATGATGTTGTCTATATGTCTGGTGTTGACACCTTAACACTGATGTTTTCTAGTTTATTTTACACAAAAAAAAAAAAGCAGACGAAAAAAATTCTAAAAGAAAAAAATTCTTCCGCCTTTCAGACGATTACCTTCAAAAAATTAAATTCATAAACTGTTGTAGACATCAGTCAGTCTCACACAAATTGTTTAAAAACAATTTTTTTTTTGTTTTAATTATCTTAGCAAATGAGAAGAAAAAAGAAAATCACAAGAAAATAAAGGCAGATTATGAGAGTGACTAATATTGTAAAATATTTTTTTGTTTGTGAATTTGTTTCGTTTGAATACAGCAACCAGAGTGTTGTAGTGATTTTTAATGCCAATTTAAAACATGAAAAACAAATACGAAAATAAAGAAAAAAAAATTTTGTGTTTTTACGCGCATCAAATTCGCGAATATGAAACGCCAACCTCTTTTTCAGTTTTCGCGTATTTATCATTAAGAACACCACTTTAATAACAGATTGTGTGAAGAGTACAAAAACATACAAAAAAAATACAAAAACAAAAACAAATAAAATATTGCATTCACTAAAGATGAGTAGTTCGTTCTTATGTGTTTATATGGTAATGATGATGACAACAACCGGCGAAGGCACAGTGTAACGAAACGAACTTTTTGCAATGATTTTAAATTTCTCTTTTTTCTTTATTAAAAACGTTTAATTTAAATGCCTTAGACTGGCGAAAACAAAATAATTTACACCACTTTTGTTCTATACCCGTTACACTGTGCTGTTGTGAATGACTGGCTTTTAATGCAATTTTATTTATGAGGCAAAAAAAAACCGAATAATAATACAAATTCAAAGTATAATTTAATGATACACTTAAATAGTCATATTAGGATGGCGTAATTTACTCAATATGTACTTCAATGTTCTTAAAGAATTGAATAAAAAACTAAAAAAAAAATGAATAAATAAACACAATAAAAATTAGAATTGAAATGAATTTCAAAATTTTCTATGTTCCTTGGAATGATATGTTCATAATGATAATGTGAATTTATTCTAAAACCCACTATAAAAATAAACACAAGCATTTGTCTAATAAAATGCAAAATCATTAGAAATTGAATTAAATTTGGAGGATTTTTTTTTGTGAAGATCCTAAGTTCGAATCTTAATTTAACTATCAATTAGAAGAGTAAACGTTTATGTAAATAGGCCCATACTTAATTGTTCATTACAATCCTTTGATCAGTATTATAAAAATAATTAAAATCATCAGAACTAATGAAGAACTCTTAACAGTGTAAGCATAACATTGCACACCATCGCTGAGTCAACAAAACGATTCTCCTCTCCTTATGGCTTGACCATCATTCCGGATGATGTTATGCAAGAAATGTGTTCAGTGTTCTACCAATTCGAGGGTTATGGTTATACCCATTAGTGCCCAGTGGCAAGTTAAGTTACCAGCAGAGGTTGCCTTAGTTTTTATGCTCTGAGAGGAAATTGAGTGTAAAAAACAAAACGGTAACCGTTAGAAAAAAAGTAATTCGGGCATTAATGGGTTAATTGGCCACTGCAAACCGTTTAGTCAGGACTACAACCTAGCTTCTCACAACACTTATACCGTGTGTGTTAATTTTGTACATGAGTAGCGGAAGCTACAGTCTACGGTCGATTCCGAACGACAGATTTTTGAGGGAATCTTTTCATGGCAATTTTAATTTTACTCTGAGTGTTTTTGCCAGAAATCTGCTGAGAGGAAGTCGCCGAAGGAATATTATTTTCATATTTCGTTATGTTCGAGATGTCTGACCATTAGTTTGAACCGAGGACTCTCGTCTCAAAGGCCAACACACTATACTACGACGACTTCAATTATGCGACTTAAAATTATGCGAATGGAATTTATTAAAGTCTCACACGGGGTTTTTAACATTTAAGCTAAACTAGAGGTCCTAGGAAAAGATCGTAATTTTGGACTTGAGGCAAATATCAAGACATCCAAAGACATGCGTCAATGTGAAGTAAGCTCAAAGAACATACATGCAACTGGTATCCTATAAGAAGCATAGGACTTTAAATCGTATGAATGAGAGCCCTGGGGGGTTACTCCCTATTGCGATACGAAAGCAAGTTCGATGCGTAAGTTAAATACGTTAAGATCAAAATTTGGTACTCTGTATCGCTTACGCAAAATCTTTCACAAAATTAGTTGCGCAAGGGAAAAAGTTAGATGCGTAAGGAAAATACGAAAGCGCAATAAAGAGTACCAATTGTTCTATTACGTACCATTTTCTTTTCGCATCGCAATAGAGAGTAACCCCCTGGGCTATTATCTACACGTCCCTGGAAAATATTCCGATTGTTATTATTTCCATCATAATTCGCTTTTTCTACGTATGTGTAGCTCTTCTCCTTCTAAGCAGTACAGTGACAACAGCTGTCCAGGAGGAATAATTGAAAACTGAACTAGTTTTTCAACACTCAACGAATGTGCAAAGTTTCCTCTATTGAAGGCGACTGTAATCTGGCTGCAATTGAATACAATCGTGTAAAAACTTTAGAAATTCATTAAAAACTGCCTCAGTATCCTCCCTGTCTCCCCGTTGGGAACCTCAGACAAATTAAACGTGAAAGAAAAATTAAAACGCCTAGGATGGCATTTCACTTGTACAATCGAGCGGAATTTTAATTTCAGTATTATTTGAAGTCCAGTGTTAATTTGAAGTTCAATTCTTAAAAGTGTTGATAAAACAAATAAAATCTTCGAATGCAAGCTTCTACAACTTTTTCAATCGTGCAAAAGCACGGAACCACTTAATCTAAACACAAAAATAACAATAACAACTCAATAGATCGATCCATTCGTCAAACACATGATGACAGGTCATCAAAATTAAATCAGTTGCGGCAATGTTAAGGGCGATCGATTGAACGTAGCATAGCCATAGCGTTGTAGCACAGCCGTAAATCGACGCAAATGGAGACAAATTAAGGATTGAAGCTGCCTGATGAGATTGACAGGGAACCACCCAAGAGTAGTGATTAACTGCGTATTTACAGGCAAAACCTCCTATCGAACATGCAACAATTGCCCACAAGCTAACATTTTCTGCCAATAATGAACGAAATTTTGTTTCAATGATAGAGAATTTTCCAAAGGGTTTTATCAAAAACTTTAGCTATGAAAACCGTTTTCTATCGCTGCTCGAAAAGCTAAAAATGGGTTCCTCATCTTTTGAAATTTTTCAACCAGATCGTCACTTCCGGTCTTCGAACAAATGCAACCCTGGTAATTTCGTAGTTTTTTAAGTTTTTAAAGCGTTTCGTTGGTTCATGTTGTGTGTGACGATATAAGTGGACGGCAATATAAGTTACGACCAATTGGTTGAGATGAAAAGCATTAGAAGAGAACATTCAGATCGAACAGAATACCAGCGTCACATTTCAATGCAGTAGTGAGAACAATTTTATCTTATCTAGGCAGCCTAACTTCTTACTCCTTTACAGTCTACAAACGAAGTTACCATACTTTCATTATGTTAAGTTGATGGAATTGATGAAAACACACCAAAAAAAAATTGTGTTATTGATGCTTGATCAGCAACAGCTTTTGCTCCAGAAGTCAGGCGTGCATTGTGTTCTAACCCAAGTGAATTTCATCACGAATAACTTTTTTTTGAATGCAATATATCAAAATGCCTTTGTAAGCTTGTAAATAATAAAATGAACTGTCACTGGAATAAATCTGTCAGCTGTCAGACGAGCGGTTTACAAATGATAACAACCTGAAGTTGGTTGCAATACATAGCAGCCACACTGTAGTGCCAATAAAAAGCGAAAAAATATTTTTTTCCGTTTATTTTCTTGAAGGATTTTTGAATATTTCTGTGCTCCAATAAAATAATTTATGATGCAAGTATAGTAAACGTGAAATGCCAAAAACATCTTTTCCATAATCATTAAAAAAATTTAATTTTATTTCTAAAAATTTCATCCAAAAATCATAAATTCTTTTGCAAATTCATATTCAAAAATAATTTGCAACACTCATCTGTTAAATATCTTCGCCATATAATCCCGCCTTATTTTGTTCAAAGTTCATAAAAAAAAATTGTTTTTTTTTTTTGATTTCAAAATTTATTTGCCAATTTTATTTTCATATTTTCCAATTGCAATATTTATTCATTAATTTTAAGTTTTATTTTTTTTGTTCATTTTCTTTTTCAAAAATCATCATCAGCATCATCATGCAGAAAAATATGAAGAAAAAAAAATTGAGATTCGCTTATAATTGGCATGAAAATGAAACAAATTTTTTACGTGTAAATAGACAATTTATTTTTGGTAATACAACAACAACAACAAGAACAGCAACAGCCATTTACCCACAACAACAGGCACCATTAAATACTCGTACCGACCGACACCTTTTTAAAATAAAAATTTAGAAAAAAATTTTCATTCTATTTCTGCATCTATTTTTGTAGTGTTTAATCGATATTTTTAGCAAAAATTCTTTTGCGAAAAAATACAAATCGCAACTATAAATAACACACAACAAATTGCAACAACAAATACACAAAAAAAATTAAAAAAAAAACTTAAAAAATTTTCTTGATCGAAAATAAAAACAATTATTCACACAGAATAGGGTGTGAGATGGTACGTGATATTAATAACATAAATAGGAGGGTTGGATGGGTAATTAATTAGAAGGCAGTTAAAGGGAAATATTATTTAATTTCATAGAGGGAATTTCCCTCTGAATATCTCGTCAGTCATTTATTTTATTTGTTTCCTTGCTATGGGAGCGGTGTACCCCAAAACTGTGAGACTGACTGAGATAAAGATAAGCGGCATAATATTATAGTCAACTATGCAAAAAGCTTAAGATCCTAGAGATCTACTGTTATTAAAAATAAAGGGTCCGCCAAATAACTTTTTTTTAAATGCTTTAAAAGAAAAACTACTGAATATTTTCTCAAATTTCTTTTTTTATTTCAAAGTACAATCCTTCCGGTTAATAATGGAAAATAATTTCATTCAAATGGCTGCCTCGGCTGGCCATGCAGTAGCCTACACCAGAAGATGCCGATTTTGGCAAAAAAAAAATCATCTTTTCAGATGAAGCTCATTTTGATATTGGCGGGTATGTAAACAAGCAAAATTGTCGCATTTGGGGCACAGAAAACCCGCATGCATACATTGAAAAGCCGACGCACCCAAAACGAGTCACTGTTTGGTGCGTATTTTGGTTCAGAGGCATAATTGGGCCATTTTCCTTCGAAAATGAGCAACGAGTGGCCGTTACAGTCAATGGCGATCGTTATCGGGCCATGTTGAACGAATTTTTGTTCACAAAAATTGAAGAGGAGGATATTGGCAACATTTAGTATCAACAGGACGGCGCTATGTGCCACACAGCCGAAGCTACACTCGATGTATTGCGCCCTGGTTTTGAAGATCGCATTATCAGCCACAGAGCTGATGTCGTTTGGCCACCTCGGAGCTGCGATTTGACACCGTTGGACTGTTATTTGTGGGGTGCCGTCAAAGATAAGTGTTACGCCGAAAAGCCAGAGACAATTGACGCTTTAAAGGACAATATTCGTGAAGCCATTGGTGAAATACAGCTGCACACAATCGATAATGTGCTTAAAAATTGGACCGATCGTGCAGGCTAATGCATGGCCAGCCGAGACAGCTATTTGAATGAAATTATTTTCCATTATTAACCGGAAGGATTGTACTTTCAAATAAAAAAGAAATTTGAGAAAATATTCAGTAGTTTTTTTTAAAGGATTTTCAAAAAAAAAAAAGTTATTTGGCGGGCCCTTCCATAGCATACGTGACCCTAAAAATCCATCCTTTAGTGGTAGCCTTTAAGGAATAGACCCCAGCATAGAAAATAATCAACTGGTTGCTATTCTTCCAAATTTCCATTGAAGTTAGTAAGTTATGGTCCAATACGTCGGGCTTAATCTCCTATTCACCAGTGCCTGATACGTACTTACTCTAGTCTGCATATGTCCTTTCAACTGTAACCTATTAGCGTACTAGAGTGATTGATATTTGAAGCAGGCAAGACTCGTGATTCCGCAGTTTACAAGACCACTCCTGCTGTAATGACTTCTTTCTAAGCAATACTGGAAAATACGTCTTTCAATTAACCCCTTGAGTTACGCCACTGCGCCCGAATAGCGTTTGCATGAGTCTGCTCTGCAAGGCATATTCAATTCATTCCGGCAATCAATGTGCGATAGGAGAGCGAAAGTAGCTGTTAGGCTGCCTATGCAACTACAGGTGTCCCTAACTGACATAGTAATTGGTCTGCCCTTTCCTTAGCAGGAATACGTGACCCACGTAAGCGGCATATTCAATTAGTTTCGACACTCCTTTATAACAATCGAAAAGCAACAATGTGGAGAGCGTGAGAGGAGAGAGAGAATAGCTGTTAGGCACCTCTACCTAACATAGTAATTGGCTCATCCATTAATTTCCAATAACATATAACTCAGTTGTCGCCGTAGTCTAGTAGTTAGTGTGTTGGCTTATTAGACGTAATGCCCCAGGGCCAGACATCAAAACAAAATACAAAAAATATTTCTTCGGCGACTTCCTCTCAGCAGACTTCTGGCAAAAACTCTGAGAGTAAAGTCACTTTGAACTGAAGGTCCCACCACCCATATATAAAATTAACACACACAACATAAGTGGTGTGAGAAACAAGGTCGTAATCCTGACTGAAGAGTTGTAATGACCAATTATGTATGTATATGACTCAGGTAAGCGTCATATTCAAATCATTCCGACGTCTCGTACCAATCAAAATGCTGCAACATATAGATGCACGTATGCTCTGCGACCTGAGTAACAGTGAGAATGCTTGCTTCTTTAGAATTATCTGCGTACTCGCCGATATGTCGTAAAGGATAGCGACCGTTGTTCGACCTGTCTCGACAGTTAAAACAGGGACTTGGGCCTAAAACGCGTTACCCTTAAATTAAGCTTAAAAGCCAGCCAGAATGTTTGATGAATTTTCTGATAGGTTTGAGGTTAAGAAGTGAAAGTTTCGTCACACTGTCGACTGTGATACATGAAGTTAAATTTTCTCTCATTTTCCTCGATCGGTCCGCAACCTCTATAGAAGTTAGTAAAGAGCCGAACAAAGCCGTAGATTCATCCGCAGCCCAGGATTTATCAAAGGTCTTCGACTTGATAACGGAGATGGTGGACTTGAAACTTAGGTTGAAGCCATGCGAATAAATATTACTTCCAGCAAGTTGGTATATGCGCCTGTAGCTTTCAAACAAGCAGCTAGAGAATCGCTTTTCAATATCGTATTGCCATAAATTTATAACATCCCTCGTTTAAATGGAAATAAAATTTTGAAAATATTAAATAAGAGGAAATTATTTGTTTTTGAAATGAATATTATTCACCTGTGGTTTTTATTGGGGTCAGTAAAACCAGAGGAATCCCAATTTGAGCATCACTTGATTCCATGATAATAAAATTTGAACAAAAATTTATTGTTTTTTAATGGTACACAAACGGAGGGGGGGGGTCGTGCTCTGTGTTTTCTAATGAAAATTGCAACGAACTAATCTTTATTGAATAAAATAAACAAATAAATGGTGTGACCATAAAAATTCCAAATTTTCTCTGTAATTCAGTGGAGTGGTAGAAAATTTTACGTCAGCACTGCATTTAGAGGACTGAATACTTTTCAGATTAAAACTTTTAGAGATCGAGTGAATAGTCTTTCTAAAAGTAGCTGTCATTGAACTTTCTGCGTATGAACATCTCCAGCCTTCTCTTAATGTACCAGCGACATAATGGTGGAATGAGGGAGCATTTTCATGTAGTCGCTGTAGTCTAGTAGGTAGTGTGTTGGCTTATTGGACGTGAGGCCATGGTTCAATCCCCACGTCAGACAATCTTCAGTAAAACGAAATATGAAATGAAGTATTTCTGAGGCGACTTCCCCACAGTCGATTTCTGGCAAAAACTCTGGGAGTGGAAATAAAATTGCCATGAAAAGTTCCTCAAAAATCTGTCTTACGGAATCGATAATAAATTGTGGGTCCCGCCACTCATGTATAAAATTAACACACACAACATAAGTGGTGTGAGAAGCTAGGTCGTAATCCTAACTGAAGGATTGTAATAAGCAATTATGTATGTATGTATAGCGGTAAGAAGGCTCTTGATCAAGATTTATGATCATTCTCGATACGTATTAATCTTGCCTGCAAAAAAATTCAAGAGGACATTCTGTCCCATAGGAGAGAATTTGATGAGAATTGGTTTTGAGATGTAGGAAGATTGATCAATTCTTCACTCTGCGTTCCTTGAGGAAACTGAGGGTGATCTTCGTGTTTTTTATATTTTTTCCTTCTTGTTTTACTCCAGTTACTTCACAAGTTAACCTTTTCAAGATAAGCGGATGTTTGGGCTACTGTAGCAGGTTCTAGAATGATAGGGTTGCCAACTTTCTTTGTGTAGAAAAAAAAAAAACTTTGCATTGAATGTCTTATATTTTTTCAAGAATGAGGAGGTACGCTTCTGAATAGATTGCACAGGCCGACAAAATTTACGAAAATTAATAACACGGGAACCAGACCAGAATTCTTTCATCGCATTAGTTTTTTGAGAAAAAAAAGTGGAGAAGGTGGTTTTCGGCTACATTTGACTCCAGTAAATTTCTTGTTATATGATTCAAGATACTCAAAGAGTTGTAGACATTCGCTAGAAATTTTAAGGCACAGTTTCTTGTAGTAGAAATCAGAATATATTTTTGCCCGTATACAGGCTTAGATTTAAGGAATCTTCTCCTTCTTGGCTCTTTTGATTGAAGCGTCAAAGGACTTTCTGTATCCATTAAATGAAGAGGTTTACCTCGCCGCAATGTTAACGCAGGGCATTTGTGGTCTTTTTTTTATAAATTGACTTTGAGAATATGGTCTTGAAATTCCCCATGCCCATTAAGCCTACAAACTTATGCAAACAGGTCACGTCTTTTGCCTAAAAATGCAATTTATTTTGCAACTACGCAACAAATCGTCGATAAAAACGAGAGAAAAAAAAACGAAATAAAATGTCGATCAATATTTTATTAATTTCGATTATTTAGAATAAAAAAAACAAAAAGAAAAAAAGAAAAACTATAACGATAACGATAACAATTTAAATGCAAAAGAAACTGAAACTGAAATTCTTTAAAAGAACGTACATATGTACGTGCCATGCACACTCATAATGTTGTTGTGAAACAACACCTTTTGAATTTTAATTACTCAGGTGTGAATATTATGTTTGTTGTTGTTGTTGCACTTGTTGTTATTGTTGAACTAAATAATTGAAACCGGTTTGTAGTATTTAAACAGAAAAGAAAAAAAGATTTTGTTTAATTAAAATTAAATTTAATTAATATTTCATTAAAGTTTATAAGTTTTTATTTTTGCAATTATTTTTTATTGAACAAAATTATGGCATTAAAACAAAAATACCTAAGAACACCAACTTTAAATGGCATCAGCCCCCAATAGCAACAATATCTGCAAGTGTACCTCCTTACTGCTCAAGTTTATTAAACAAAAAAAAAATTAAAAAATAACTGACACATCAATTAAACCACATTTTATGTAAATTTGTTGCTCATTTTATTTGATTTTGTTTAAATAAATAATTATAATAAATAATTATATTTAATTATACCGTATGAATATGAAGCAAGCAGAAGAAAACAACAAATCGATATAACGTAAGAGAGCTACATACAGGTCGCTATATGGATGCCCTATGCCGCAATATGATGCCGCTGCATAATAACCACTAGTGGTAACAACAGCACTAGGTAGCAGCGTAGGCCTTTATGACGAAAAATATCACCACTTTCCAGCAATATGGTATTCCGCATACAAAACAGCTGCTTATTGTTTAAGGCCATGAACGAATCGTGCCAATTTAATATCCTGTTTTAAAAAGTAGAAGTCGCCATAGTCTAGTAGGTAGTCTGTTGGCTTATTAGACGTAAAACCAGGGTTCGAGCACCAGGCCAGACATCAAAACAAAATACAAAAAGTATTTCTTCGGCGACTTCCTCTCAGCAGATTTCGGGCAAAAACTCTGAGTGTTTAAATAAAATTGCCATGAAAAGTTTCTCAAAAATCTGTCGTTCGGAGTCGACTTTAAAATGTAGGTCCCACCACTCATGTATAAAAATTTACGCACACAACATAAGTGGTGTGAGGAACTAGGTCGTAATCCTAACTGAAGGGTTGTAATGACCAATTATGTATGTATGTATGTAAAGAGAAGAGTACTCCAATAAAATCTTAGTGTATACAGACATAGAGAAGGCGTCGTTGCCTTAAAGGTAGTATGTTAGACTTGTGCCCACAGTTCAAAATTCAATAAAATTGCCATTAAAAGTTTTTTAAAAATCTGTCGTTCGGAATTCGTACACGTATGATGGGAAAAATACATTCGCGACCTTAGAATGGGAAATTGTGTGTTTACTTATCAGACGTGAGGCCACGGTTCAAACCTCAGGTCAGACATCTCCAACTACACGAAATATGCAAATGTGGCAACTTTTTCTCAGCAGATTTCTGGCAAAAACTCTGGGTGTTGAAATAAAATTTTTATGTAAAGTTTCTTAAAAACTCAGTCGTTCGGAAACGACTTTAAACTGTAGGTCCCGCCACCCAGTCATGTTTAAAATTAACACACACAACATAAGTAATATGAGAAACTAGCTCGTAATCCTGACCGAAGGGTTGTTATAACAAATTATGTATGTATACATGAATCGAAACAAATGAAAACGGACGGGACAAATTCTGGTCTATAAATCGGGAGAGTATCACCACTATTTTTCGAAAAAGTTTTCAATTTTTTCTTTGGAACATGTTGCCTAACGTTGACGTAAGGAAATACTTATGCCAACACCTCAAATAAAATACAAATTTTAGGTTAGGTCCCCTATATCGTCTGGATCATAAAAGATGGGGTATTAATCATATATCAGGCGGCATATGACACACTATGTGGACAGCCATTAACCATACGAATATTGATATCGAATTCAAGAAACGTAAATATCGTTAACGTAAAGTAGTGGAACAAGCTGCTAGACTTTGTGGAAGACCATCAATAACTTGGAAAAATGCTACAACTGGCAAATTGTCAAATAAGTTAAAGCCGCCATCTGAAGATAAATAAAGTTAATGCTGCTAAAGCAGTCTGAAATTGCTTTAGTAGCGTGGAGAGACATGCATATTCGTTATTGGTGTTGATTTAAGTGATCAGTTAAGCCTCACATGTAGTCGCCGTACTCCAAGTATGTAGTATGTTGGCTTATCAGATGTGTGTCCGCGTTTCAATTCCCAGCTCAAACATCTTGCACAATGCGAAATATGAAAATAAAATTTTTTCGGCAACTTCCTCTGAGCTCGCCAGAGCTGGTGCACTCTTTCCGGAATCCTCTTCATTAGACTTGGGTATGCCAATCGCCTCGATCAAGGTGGCCATTGCGCAAAAATTCTTTCTAGACACCAACCTATCCTGGGTCAATGAGGAGTCCTGCTCCACCGCTAGAATCACCTGGCCCCTGACGGGTAGAAGGCATACCAACCAGTTACTAGGACTTGGTCGTGGCATCATCAACTCAATCACAGTGGTCATGCTTACAGGTCATTGTGTTATGGGTAGACAAGCGGAAAGAATGCGGCTCCCATTTAACGACTTCTGTCGTAGATGCAAAATCTGTTGAGGAAAAGGAGACTGTTATCCACTTTCTTTGTCAGAGCCCATCTCTTGCGAGGTGCAGATATAGGTTATTTGGCTCTCCATTTCTTGTCAGCTTGACGGCGATATCATCTATTAACGTCAAGGATATAGCTTCGTTTATCAAACTTTCTGGTTGGTTTTCCAGTGTAAGGTAGTCGTGCTTTTGCCCTTGCGCCGACCAACTTCTTCCTCTTCCCTGATTTTGGTGGAACTTGGTCAGTAAAGAGGCTGCGTTCAACCGTGGCATCACAACGGGCCGCTATACGTGTTTAAGGGAGCTTTTTGATATCAGAGCTACCACTTCGACCTAACCTAACCTAACTCCCTCCCAGCAGTGTTCTAGCAAAAACACTGAGAGAAAAATAAAAATTGGAATGAAAAGTTTCTCAAAAATCTGTCCTTCGGTGACGAAACTAGGCTTTCCTTGGGCAAATTGTGACGATTTTTCACCAGGGAAACTTCAATTCCTGTGGTCATATAGAAAAGCTATGTTCAGTCGTTAATTCTTTACACACCTATTATAGAGTACACAATTTAAAAAAAAAATTAAACTTAAAACATAAATTGTTTGAAAAGCAACTACTTTGCATGTGTGCTGTTTCAATAAACCAGATAAATTGCGTTGATTCAGTTTTTTTTCTTCTCTTCTAATATTTGCTTTCCGTTTTAATTGCTTAAAAAAAAACATTTTTAATCGCGTAGATTTAATTGAAAGTAAAAGTTAAAAATTATAATTTAAATTACGTGATAAAGAAAAAATAAAGTCAACGAATGAAATATCATTGGAATAGGAAAGAAATAAAAATGATTTCTTTATTATCCGGAGTCTGTTTAAGCGGAGACTGTCATTAGACCAACTGAGGCTTTTATTCTAATCAAACTAAACAAGTTTACTTACAACAACAGGGCTTTAAGAATGTTTGGTTCTAGAAATGATTACCTAATGCCTGGCTGAGGAGAGAGGGCAACTGGGCAGAACAGAAAGAGGAAGTTTGTGAAAATCTTTTAAGCTCCACCTCTGGAGGAAGAGTAGGATTCATAATTCATAGAATCCTTAATACATGTACAACCAGTTATAAAACCCTAGAAATTTTCACAGATTGTCGTTGTTTCTAGAAAACGGCAGTTGGTAACCCTATTATCCTAGAAACTGCAAGAGTAAATAAATAAATCACCAGAAACCAATCATAAAACCCTAGAAATTTTCCCAGATAACGTTGTTTCTAGAAAACGGTAGTTGGTAACCCTATTATCCTAGAAACTGTAGGAGAGTAAATTAATTACCAGATCAACTGGATGAAAATAAGGAAATAAACTGAAAGAAAACTGGAAATAACATGATTATGGCGGAAATATTTTGTGATATTTCAGTGTTAATTACTTACATGCATAATAGTTCACTACAAAGCTTCAGTCGGGATACAACCTAGTTTCTCAATTTTGTACATGAGTGGCGGAACCTAAAGTTTAAAGTCTATTTCGAATGACAAATCTTTGAGTAATTTTTCATGGCAATTTTATTTTTACTCTCTAGAGTTTTTAACAGAAGGCTGACTGCTGAGAGGAAGTCGCTGAAGAAATATTTGCTTTCATATTTCATTATGTTGGAGATGTCTGACCTGGGGTGTGAATCACACAACCTATTAGACTACGGCTAATACATGTACAACCAATGATAAATCGTTAGAAGTTTTCCCAGATGGAATTGTTTCTAGAACTCGAAAATTGGCAACCCTATTATCCTAGAAACTGCAGGAGTAAACGAATTATTAGATTAACTCGATGAAAATTTGGGAAATTTGAAGTCGCCATAGTCTAGTAGGTAGTGTGTTGGCTTATTAGACTTAAGGCCACGGTTCAAACCCCAGGAAATATGAATAAATATTTCTTCGAAGACTTCCTCTCAGCAGATTTCTGGCAAATTCTCTGGGTGTTGAAATAAAATTGCCATGAAAAGTTTCTTAAAAATCTGTCATTCAGAATCGACTTTAAACTATAGGTCCCGCCACTCATGTATAAAATTAACACACACAACATGAGTGGTGTGAGAAGCTAGTCCCTAAATCCTGACTGAAGGTTTGTAATAAACAATTATGTATGTATGTATGTAAATCCCGGAAATACTTTGTGATAGACCCCACTATTGTGCATGCAACATTACTTGTGCATGCGCAGCACCTTTGCAAAATTTCCGCCTTCTTTTAAGTTTTTTTTTTTGTTTTTTTATTTTTTATTTTAAATCATTAAACTTTAACTGGCATAATTTAAAACCTAATTTGTTTAATAAAAATCTTATTTTATAATCATATTTTAAAAACGTTTAAAGCGAAAAAAAAAAAAAAAAAAAAGAAGACGTAGAAAAAATGCAAAAAAATAAATAAGCAAATTGAGGGTACAACAAGTATTTCCGCTAACCAAATTCGTTTACCTGGTTAAGCCAAAACGGGGCAATTACTTTTACTTTATTTAACTGAACTTTATACTATTTTTAAACAATACAAAAAACAAAAAAACAATAACAAATAATGAACAATAAACGAAAAAAAAAGAAAAAAAAACTTTAAAAATCGTGCCTTAAAATTTATTATTTCAGCTAAAAATACATGGTGCTACTGCAGTTGCTGCTGTTCATATGGAAATCTTTATAATTATACGAGCCAGAAGAGGGAAGACTGAATAATTTTTTTTTATATTTTTTTAATTGTTGTTGTTGTAGTAGTATAAATATTATATAGAATAATAAAAATAAAAATAATTTTATTATTTATTATACAATAATTATTAACTTTTAAGTTGAATTTTTTTTTTGCTATGAAATCGAAAACCATTTGGGTTTCATTAATTATTTGATTGATTGATTGAAAACTTTAATAAGACTACACAATAGAGCAGAGTATACAGTAGAGTAGAGTCTGAAGCGTTGAACGAAAACAAAAAAAAAAAACAAAAATTCCGCTTGTCATATGCTTGATTTAATAAATGCATATTCATTATTATTATTAAATTTATTATTATTTTTATTAATAATTTTCAAATACTTTTTTTTTGTTTTGAAAAAAACACAATAACATCGCGTGCTTTAAATTTTATTGAAAAACCAAAAAAAAAAAATTTTTTCAAAACAAATTTAATTTAACCTGCAATTAAAATTACATACAAGAGAGAGAGAGAAAGAGAGATTCAATTGATGAAAACCTCCAGTTAGAATTAAAGATGATTTAACGGAATTCAAATATATGTAGTTATCCACGTGGCTAAAGCCTCTGACACGAGGTGTAAGCATGGACCCCAAACTATCCGGGAGGGTTAATATAGTAGAGAAATTAAAGAAAACGACTTGTACGATATCTGGCTTTATCAAGACGGTCACAATTGCTGAATGGTGTACAAATATACATAAGTGTTACTGCAAACTGCTTGGCTTAGGGCGG
The DNA here is from genome assembly GCA_958299815.1 of Sarcophaga carnaria. Taxonomy (NCBI): domain Eukaryota; kingdom Metazoa; phylum Arthropoda; class Insecta; order Diptera; family Sarcophagidae; genus Sarcophaga; species Sarcophaga carnaria. The sequence goes on from OY283153.1 coordinate 13,705,034, forward strand.
AGGCAGTCAGCTATTCTGATCACCAGGGCATTATTTATTTTCTATACAAAGTTAGTCGTCCGTATGTGGTTAAGTGCTGCACAACCTGGATTGACTCGATACAATATTATATACATACATAATTGGTCATTACAACCCTTCAGTCAGGATTACGACCTAGTTTCTCACACCACTTATGTTGTGTGTATTAATTTTATACATAAGGACAGATGAGTTTACCACCACTATTTGACTGGTGACGATGCTCTCGTGCAAACTCAAGGTTAGGTTAGGTTAATTAATTAAGACAAGTACAACGTCCTAGTTTTTCACACCACTTATGTTGTGTGCGTTAACTTTATACATGAGTGGCGGAGGACCTACATTTTAAAGTCGACTCCGAACGACAGATTTTTTGAGAAACTTTTCATGGCAATTTTTATTTCAACACTCAGAGTTTTTGCCAGAAATCTGCTGAGAGGAAGTCGCCGAAGAAATACTTTTTGTATTGATGTCTGGCCTGGGGTTCGAACCCTGGCTTTACGTCTAATAAGCCAACACACTACCTACCAAACTACGGCGACTTTGTCATTAAATTCATTAAGTCGATGCAATATTGGAAAGCCATTTTATTCGACTTCAAGATTGTTTATAATTTTCTTGACAGCAGGTTTGATTTTATGATTCCCTATATAGACTTTTGATCTGACGATTTGAAGGTTCTGATAGAAGTTGTCGTGTTCTTGTAGGTTTTGTGTTGTCATATTAGACATGAGGCAATGGTTCAAACCCCAGCTTAGACATCTTCAACAAAACGAAATATAAAAATAAATATTTCTTCAGCCACTTTCTCTCAGCCGATTTCTGGCAAAACTTCTGAGTGTTGAAATAAAATTGTCATGAAAAGTTTCTCAAGAATCTGTTGTACGTATTCGATTTTAAACTGTAAGTCCCGCAACTCATGTATAAAATTAAAACACACAACATAAGTGGCGACAAAATCTAGACTGTAATCCTGACTAAAGGGTTTCAATGACCAATGAAGTTCAATTGAAATGGAGAACTTAAGTGATGGCAGTAACAGTTTAACGCGGTTTGGTCGTGGACTATTGACTCGATGCAATATTGGCAAGTCAATGACACATTTAATTCGATTACAGGGTTGACTTTAATTTTCTCGACAACAGATTTGATTTTATGATTCCATGTATAGACTTTCAATCTAACGATTCAAAGGTCTTTAGTAGGCCTCTTGAGATACATATCGATTTACATACATTCACGGTTTGCAGAAATTTAGTAGGTAGTATGGATTTGATTATATAATTCCATGTATGGACTTTCAATCTGACGATTCAAAGGTTTTTAGTAGGCCTCTTGAAGTACATATCGATTTACATACATTCACGGTTTGCAGAAGTTTAGTGGGTGGTATGTTGGATTATTACAAGAAAGCTTCCGGCTCAGACATTGCAAACAAATCGACATTTGAAAAAAGAAAAAGTATTTCTGTCGGCCACTTCCGTAGGTAAATAAAAATTGCCTTAAAAAGTTTCTCGAATCTGTAATTTGGAGTCAACTACAGTCTGTAGCTCTCGCCACTCATGGAGAGACACACAACACGAGTGGTGTGAGAAGTTAGGTTGTAATCCCGATTAGCAAGTCGCTAGCCTCAACATCCATTTTCTTCCATGAATGTCGGAAATTTCTCCACTGTGGTGGAAATTAACACACACAACGCGAGTGATGTGAGAAGCAAGGTTGTAATCCTGACTATCAAGTCACCTCAACAACCATTTTCTTCCATGAATACTAGAGATTTCTCAGTTATGGGCCATAGGACATAGCGATTCATTGGAAATAATATTGCTGATGAACGGCCTAGGAAAAATTCCTACTTGCCTTAGTTAAACAGGTTAAACTGGTCATCTCCAGAGAGAGAGAGAGAGAGAGAGAGCTCGCATGAGTGCACGTGCAATATTGCTAGGCACTGTCTTATGGCTGATATGGATACAAAGAGGACAGGTTGTCTTTTTTACTTTAAATCGTATGGCCATCTTTCACAATTTTGCAGTTCTCACAGGCCACTATTCCTATAGAAAATATGCTCATTGACTTGGCATTGCCTCTAAAGACTTATGCAGGAATGGTGAGTCTAAGGAGATGGAAAAGGCTATCTTTCACCACATACAGTCACAGAAAAAAGTCTGCAACACCATAGCATGTAGCGTTTTTCCCGCTATTTTTTTTTTTCTAATAATTTTTAGGTTACATATTTTATAATCGATTTTGTCTTCAAGCAAGCTTAATTGTGACTGCCTTAAAGAACGTTTAACACCTTTTTTAATTTGAAAAAAAAAAATCACCGGGAAAAAGTATACATACAGCGGTGTCTGCAGACTTTTGTCCTTGACTGACAGGCATGTTCATGACGGCTGTTGCAGGTCATGTGTCGTTGACTGACTCTGCTACAAAGAGAATGAACTCTTTCTGTACTCTGCAAAACAAGGATTACGGCAACAGCAGAATTTATTTTGGTTTCCTATGGAAATTATTGTTTAATTCCAGGGTTGAATATTGATTTAAGGTATCACAATGGGCCTAAATTAACATAACCTAACTTAGAATTTTTGTTTTTTTTTTTTTCTTCCAAAAATTCATTCATTATTCGCCAATTTTATTTAAAATTCGTTGAGTAAATTTTTATTTCTAAATTTATACAATAAAAGTTCATTATCTTTTATTTTATTTCATTTTCGTTAATAGCGTGACTTTTTTAATAGAAAAAAAAATTAAATAAAAAAAAATAATTACAACAACGTGATGATGTTATTTTTCTCTCTCATTTTTTATTGTGATTTCTTATACAATTTAATAATTTTTTGTTATTGTTGTATTCCATTTGTAAACGTTTCAATTTCAATTTAAAAAATGCTGATGTTTCACCCTACTTTAAATGTTAAAATTTTAAAATTCATTTCGTTTTCTTATTATTTTTCTTTCATTCATTAATTTTCTGATTAATTCAGGCAGGCATCACTCTATATAATCAATAACACAGACTGAGGGAATTATCTGTACTTAGTTGTTCTTTAGGCAAAATATAATGGAGTCAGAAAGCACCATGAAAAGGCTACAGTGGAGAAGAAAATTGTGATTGCGGGAATGTTTTCAGGAACAATTTTCTTAGATTCGGTAGTTCAGCTGTAATATGCAAATGGGGTTTTACAGGCCACCACTTATGTACAGTCACACAGATAATTATACGTACACCCCCCCCCTCCCCCCTAAAAATCATTTTTTTTTAAAGTAATGCACTTCTAATCTAAAATTTCTTTACATTAGCATCTGTAACGACACATTTACTGAAATAAAGAAAAAAGATTCCCAAAATCTATGAATTTGTGACTGCAGTTTGCTTAAAACCAATATGGCACCACAGAAAATTATACGTACGAGACGTATATTTCGTATAAAATTTCTCCAAGGGTAGCCCGGGGTATATAAAAGGTATTGTGGATAAAAATCCTAAGACTACAGCCGTAGAAATACGAAATACCGAGGAAAGTGATCACAGTGTTATTGTGCATTCCGAAACAGTTCGAAGTGTTTTGAGAAAGGACGGTTTCCGCAGGCGAGTGCCGAGAAAAAAGCCACGTTTGGAATTCGCCCAATAATATATGGACAAGTCAACTGCTTTTTGGGCGAATGTAATATTTAGTGATGAGAACAAATATAATTTGTTCGGCTGTGACGGAAAACAAAAAATTTGGGGCAAAAATCAGTTGACTTGTCCATATATTATCATTTAAAAAAAAATGATTTTTAGGGGGGTACGTATAATTATCTGTGTGACTGTATGTTAGTTGTGGCCAGAAAGAACAGGGACTAACAAAGTCATGAAAGGAACATCGAATAGCACCTCATGAAAGATGAAATTTGAAATCTATTGCTGATTCTTTAAAAACTTGCACAATTTTAATGTGAGGTTGAATGACCAGCAAAGTGTAGCCCCAGTGCCATTGAACACAAAGTTTATAAAAAGTGCCGCTTGGAAACCATAAATTCTGCATGAAAAGCTTTACTTTTTAATGCCGTAAAGCATAATTTATTGACCCAAAAACACATTAATTTTCGCTGTTTTGTTTTTAATGCCCCGAAACCAGAAGCAGAAAAAAAACAGAATCTCATCATATTTCTTTATGGGGCCATTTAGCCGGTTTTTTTTTTTTTTTCTAAAAATACATGCAATTGAACTGATTTTTGTTATTGTTGCTGGTCATTTTTATGTAAAACAGTTTAAATTAAAATAAAATTTTTTTTTTAAATATTTTCCACTTAAAAAAAAAAATTTAATTTCTTTCAACAATTCAATTCAATTCAGTTGCTTTGACTGTGGGTTGACTGACCTCTATAAAACGTTCAGATCTGATTTTTTTTATTGTTAAAGAAATGCACAACACATGAGATGAGCTGTTAAAAATGAGCAGAAAGAAAGAAAAAAATTTAATTTTTTTGTCATAAAAAAAAGTGCAAATTATGACAAAAAAAAAGAAACGAAAATAAATGCTCCCAGCAACAATTGCAATCAGCAGACAAACAAGTTGTTGTCTTGTCATTTATTTAATTCTGGTATTTATTGTTGTTTTTATTAAGAAAAACAAAATTAAATAAAATTTTTTTTCATTACAGGCAAGCTGTTATATTGAGGTTATCGGTGCAATAATTCCGGGCGATATGAGGGATTTATTAACAACAAAATCAAAAGACAAGACAAGACAAAACAAATAAAAAAAATTGTCCACCAACGATAATAAAAACAAGATAAACATGTTATTGTTAATATTTAAATTATTTTTTTTAAATTTTTTATTCAAAATCTCAATCAAGACTGTGAATCATATGCTCCTTGTTAGAAGCAGTTTTCGTTTAATAAGGAATTATAAGATGTTTTTTAATCAATTGTTCTTCTTCATTAATATGTTTTATTGTTTCTGTTATTTGTTGTTAACAAATAACTTTGTAATCGTATGTTAGTGGCTGATAGCAGTAAATTAACAACAGCAACCGTTACTAACATATAACGAGAATTTACGAGCACAGAGGCTACGATCCTGTCAAAAATCTTAGGTACTGTTAGTTTCAAGCTACACGACAACTGAGAAAACGATAACTGAGAAAACGCTTTTAAGCCTTCCGATCCTGAAAAACTGCAAAGAACCTGTTACGATAAGCATCACAACCAATTTAGCGAATATCTATACGGAAGCCATTAAAGCTTTGAAATCCTTCCTTCTTAGAATAAAAATTGCCCCGATTCTAGCTCGCCTTTTATGACATTTGCACAGTTTAATGCTTAAATCACGTACATACACATAGCCACAAAAGTATACATACGGTTAACAAATTTCAGAAATTTTTTAATCAATCCGTTTTCGTTGAAAATCTTTATAATTGTCTGACATCTTTCTTCGATTTTAAGACGGTCTTTTGCTTTGGTTCAGAAATTTGTGAAATTTGTAAGCCGGATGCATACCTTTGTGGGCCTGTGCAGGGCCACAATTCAGTTCAATTTCAGACATTTTTTAACCAATGCAAAAGACCGTCTTAACATCAAGGAAACTATAAAGATTTTCAACAAAAACGGATTATTTAAAAAATTTCGGCAATTTTTTAACCGTATGTATACTCTAGTAACTGCGTGTAGGTCCTAGGGTACAGTGGCATACGGACGAAAGTAAGCACGGATGAGTTTACTACCACTACTTGCCTAGTGACCATGCTCCTCGTGCAAACTCAAACTTCTGCGTGATATTATAAGATATAAGATATAAGAGCTGCAAATGGTATATGGGCTGCCGGAAATCGAGGTAATTTTATGACCCCATCATGACAGTAGACTCACGTGATCTTTAAGAAGAATGATCACGTGCAATAGAGTGCTATTTGCCTGTGTGATTACCAAACATTGCCTCATTCACAGCACTTGGATGCATTAGGGATGCCATAGCTGTGTAAATGAGAGCGATATGAAAAGTTCGGACATCTGTTATGCCATTACCTTGCATTCACTAGAAGACATTTCGGGAGAATGGGTTAATCTGCTTCCGAAAATGTATTTGATGTCCAAGCCGGAGAATGTTCTTTTAGCAACAACATGCCCCACGTGATAAACGCTTTATAGTTGGAATTTTTAGCAGCATAAATTTATAACAAGTGATCCTAAAAGAATTTGTGACTATCGGGAGTCGTGATTACATGATATCGCGATATGACTTCTCAAGGGAATTCAAGGCATCCATTGCGTATAAAGAGATCTGGAAATATTGTGCAGGGCAGTTTGTAGAAGACTCCGATGGAGTTAATTTGTACTGAACTGTGGGAATAGCTTAGTCCATAAGACGAAACGATATGATGTCCTCATTATATGGGCACCAGGATACAATGACATTCCAAGATGCCTAGTCGCTGCAGTCCAGTACGTAGTATGTTGGCTGACTAGACGTGAGGCCACGCTTCAAACCCCACGTTAGGCATCTCGAACAAACCGAAATATGATGAATATTTCTTCGGCGACTGCCTCTCAGAAGATTTCTGGGCAAAAACTCTGAGTGTTGAAATAAAAATTGCCGTGAAAAGTTTCCCAAAAAATCTGTCGCTCGGAGTCGACTTTAAACTGTAGGTCCCCCGCCACTCATGTATATAATTAACACACACAACATAAGTGGTGTGAGAAACTAGGGCGTAATCCTGACTGAAGGGTTGTAAAGGCCAATTATGTCTGTATGTGATCCTGAAAGAATTTGAAATTATCGGGAGAAGTTATTATATGATACGACTTCTCGAGGAAATTCGAGACTTCCATTCCGTTGTAAAGAGATCTGAAAATATCGTACAGGGCACATTGTACAAAACTCTGATGGAGCCAATTTAATATAATAATAACTGTGCAGGCTGATGTATTGCTGGAAAAATTACTTGTGACTTGTGACTATGCGTACCAGGACACAATGACATTCTAGGTAACATATAGCGAATGAATTGGTTAGGTGCAGCACAACCCTCGAACTCTTTAATGAGTTCTCTACTTTTGGAATCCCTTGGAAGATCTGAGGGTCTGTAATTGAGCGGTTTCGGATAGGGTTACTGATTAAATTCCAAAGAACATTATTCGGCATTACATTAAGGACCCTCATGCAACTTATTCAGTAAGTTAAGAGACGAGGAGGAGGAAGAGACGGTTTATCTCGTATTACATACAAGCCCAGCATTATGCCGGAGAAGGAAAAGTAGCTTCGTGCCTATATCATACACGATATAAACGAACTATAGTGCATAGCAGTCTGAACCACTTCATCAAACGCTCGGAATGGTTTCGACAATTGGTGAAAATGGAAAATTGTGGTATCGAAATGGGTCTCTTGTGCCATAAATGTGTCTGTCCAGCTTTTTTTTTTGGGCAGACAGTTTTGGAATTTATGAAATAATAGTTCGCGATGAGAATTACCGCATTCAAGCAACATGTTGTCAAAGCTGAATGACTTTATAAAACAGCATGGAAGGTTAACTTTGTAAGAAAACTTCAAAATAATTATAATTAAAGGAATACTTACAATATAATTGTTACAATAATTTTTAAAAGGAAGCCAAATACATACCTGAAAGAGAGAAAAAATATGTGTTAGTAAAAGACAAAAGCCAACAAGAATTTAAAACGTTTGCAGACAGTTTTTAAGCCGACTTCATTAGATTTTTAAGGTAATTCCTTACAGGTATTTTAGAATATAAATTTTTACAATAAAATATTCGAAAAAACCTGATACAAATTTATTTACATATTATTGTTATCGATAGATCGATTACGTTGTAATTTTGGCATTTAATATCGGTTTTAGATTTTTCCTGTAGCGATTGGTTGTGAACGTAATTATAAACCACAGTGTGGTGGATTGCGTTTAAAAATTTGTTTTTCAACAAAAAAACAAAAAGTTTTGAATTTCGACGACATAATTAATGCGATGATTGCATAATTATAAGCATATGTATGTATGCATATACATACATAATACATACAATGTTATGCCCCCAAGCACCCCCTCTCCACTCAAGCACTTGTTTATTATTACACTCCTTTATGCCATAAATTTATGTCATTTTAATAAATATTTGCCATGTTAATGATGTTGTTGTTGTTACAAAAATCAGAAACAGAAAAACAAAACATTAAACATGTCAATTGAACTTGTCCCATTAGTGTGCCAAACGTCATTAATTGACATATACAGCAGCAACAACAAAATTATGTGGTGTTTTACTCCACATAAACGTTGTAATTCACCTCATTTTTGAATTGCCTGCCTGCCTGCCTGCCTGCCACCATACAATTGCTGTTAATCAAAATAAGTTGTTTTATTTGTTGTAAATTTGAAACATTGTCTTTGTTTGTATTGTTGTTGTCACTGATTTTAAATGACAATCGCTTACACATACATACATCCACACATTTAAAACGAAATGAAAATGAAGAGCACAAAACAACGAAACAAAATACGCGTAATCGGAAGCGACGTGCTTAGATTTTTATTCAACGAAAGTACGAGTGAGTGAATCAACAGAAAATCAAACAGAAAACGGCAGAAAGAAAGTGAAATCGTCGTTGTTTGTTATTGTTGTTGTGGCCGTCTAACGACACACACACACACACACATCCATATCCATCGACAACAATCCCATCCAGTTAGACAGCCACAGCCACAGTAAAGTGAACAAGCCATTCATACATCAGTCATCCATTTATTTAAACAAACACTCATACTGACACAGATACTTACACGTTCAATCACTTACAGTTAGAGGAACAAACACATGCTTAATTAACTGACTTGACTTGACTTGGCTGGTTGTTTAGCTGGATAATGACTGACTGTCTAAATAACTGACGGAATGAATGAATGAATGAATGAATGACTGGATTGTTGGTTTTACGTTTTTCGCTGGCTTGTTTTTCTTTTTTTTCACCAGACTAAAGTGAGTAAATCGGTCACATGTGTGAAATACAAGTGGCCAAAACAACAACAACAAGAACAAAACTTGTTACAAAAATCAACAACAATTAAAGCAAAAAAATTTTTTTTTTTTTGAAAAACAAAAATAAATTTTTAATTTTTAAAAATGAATGAATTCAACAATCAAATTCAAATAAGTTTCATAAAATGAATTTAAAAAAATAAAATAAAAAAAATAAATTATTAAACGTGTGCAGTTAAGATTACCAAACCTTTTTTTTTTTTTGTAAACAAATTTAGAAATTTAAGAAATTCGTTTTAATTAGAAAAAAAATTCACTTGACGGTACTAAACGCTACAAAGTTTGATTTATAGTCAAGCAATTTCAGTCAAACACTTTTTGTTTAAAAACAAACCGTTAGTAGAGTATTCTGAAATGAAATATGAGGGCGATTCTAAATCATCAAACAAAAACATGCAAGTCGTCGACCGAAAAAAAGCAGATCATTTTACTAAGAAAGTGCAAGTTATCAACGAAAACAAGTCAAGTCATCGATCAAAAGGATGCAAGTCATCGAACAAAACATGCAAGTCATCGACCAAAAGGATGCATGTCATCGAAAAAAACATGCAAGTCATCGATCAAAAGGATGCAAGTCATCGAACAAAACATGCAAGTCATCGACCAAAAGGATGCAAGTCATCGAAAAAAACATGCAAGTCATCGACCAAAAACTATGCAAGTCATCGATAAAAAAAAATGGAAGTCATCATCAAAAAACATGCAAGTCATCGTAAAAAAAAAAATGCAAATCATCCACTATAAAAATGCGAGTCACCAACCAAAATACTGCAAGTCATCGATGAAAACATGCAAGTCATCAAAGAAAATGCAAATCTTCTACCAAAGAAATGCAACTTGTGAAAAATACAACATTTTGTTGGATGTATATATACATATAAATGCATATGAACTCAATGAGAATTATTAAAATTTTTAAGTTCATTCTTAAAATTTTTAAGTTTTTTTTTTGCTCATATAAAACTTTTTTCATCTCTATCTCCGGTTCCAAGTAAAGCTCGACCCTACGGAAAACTGTTTTGGAATCATTAATGTCATGTCTATCCAGCCCACTAGGTCCACTTAGACCACAAGTCCCTTTTTAATCCGGTTTGGACCGCTTTTTGTTTTTGCTAATTTAGCAAAAAGTTAGCTTAGTCGTCGATATCTCCTGTCCCAATTAACGTCCTACAGTAAGGAAACCTGTTTTGGAATCCTTGATAGCACGGCTATCCGGCCCACTAAGTCCACTTCTCCTACAAGTCCATTTTTAATTCGATTTTCACTGATTTGTACAGAGCACTTTTTTTTGCTTTTTGAAAAAATTAATTAGCTTCGCCGGCTATATCTTCGGTCCCAAAGGTTACCCGAATGTCATGAAAACTGTTTTGAAATCCTTGATAAAATAGCTAGCAGTCTTCTAAGTTCGAAAAACGCACCGTTTTAAATTTGTGATTATTCGAAAGAATACTTTTAGGGCCTGACATTTTTTGAAATTATGCTTGTCTTTGGTACCACGTTGTTATGATTGTATAAATAGAGAATTGCTCAGCCAAAGAACGAATAAAATTGCAGAATACTGGACTCCATTTGGAGCTTAATAAAACGAGGATTTCCCTTTTTAAATCCATATATTCTTCAAAAGGTTTCTTAATCTCCGAGTTCAATCAATAGTTTCCTTAGGAATTTCTTAGTAATTCTTAATGATTGATATTTAATACTCTTCTCACGCTTCCTCATTCTATTCTGCCAACTGAATTTAGTTGATGAAAAACGTAAATACAAGAGTGGTGATTTACATTTTTCAATGCGATCATTAGGTAGAGTGATGATGGAAAGATTTAATTCCTCTTCGTGTTTTAATTGATTTCCCAGAAATGTCAGACCGCAAATGATGTTTTTCTATCTTAAAATATCACACGAAGAAAGATGATTATTTTTCAAAATTTTATTTTTAGTTTTCGTTTTAAATAAGAAAACAACAATAAATAAAATTAAAAAAAAAATAATTAAACAACACTTTACATGAGAAGAATAATTTAAAGAAACTCCGTTTATTTGCGATTTATTTTCTGTTGCTGTTGTTGTCGGTAAGTATAACAAGTTTTCGTCATCGATTATCTACTTTAATATAGTATTTGTAGTTCTTAAAAGTTGATTTTTTACTTTGCACCCTACCCTCGTAAAGAGAGATTGCTTTAGAAGCCAGAAGGACTAAAAATTTTTTTTTTAAAACTTTTCAAATTCTTGATTAAGCAACCCTGAAGTCATATTAAAACAAAATTTTAAATTTTTTGTACATTAAAGCGTTAAAAACTAATCGATTATTGAGTCAAAATTTTTTCTCGGGCAGCCCTCAACAATTTCTTTCCTTAAAACTCTTCAAATTCTTGATTGGGCAACCCGATGAAGTCGTATTAAATTTTTGTACATCAAAGCGTTAAAAACTAATCCGATATTGTGTCAAATTTTTTCTCGGGCAGCCCTCTAAATCGCAAGGGTGTCCTGCTATCAATTTTACCACATGTAGAGTTTCTCGTCAACGGGTCTCTCGGGCTACCTCAATAAGGCAAATTTAAGCTGACACTCTGCCAGAAACTTACGTGAGAAAATTTCTAGCAGTTTAGGGTATTATATGGTCGGGTTGCACTGTCATTACTTTCCTACGTTGTTTACGTTGTTTTGATCTTTTAAAACGTATTTTAAGTTGAGAGAAAAAAAAGATATTTTTATTTTTTTTTATTTCAATTGGAGTACGAAACGTATTGTAGTTTTATTAGAGTAGAAAAACAAAAGCAACAACAACAAGAACAACAACATGATTTAAAATAATTTGCATAAATCCGGTTTGTATGCCAACACCAGCTCACAAACAAAGCAGGCTTAAAACGACGATCACAATTTAAATCAAGAATTTTTTCTCGTATTCAAATGATACGTTTTTAATGCTGCTGACTCAATATGAGTGGACGAACGAGGAGATTGCAATTTAAAACACAAAAGAAAAAAGCGAATATTTTTAAAGACGTCCGAAAATCTAGACTTAAAGTACGACTTACAAGGGACTCATAAGAAATGTCGAACCATTGGCTAAGCTTTCATTGAAACTCTAAAAGAGGTAACGATTTCTAGATGCTTCATATTCCTTCTCTTCATTTAGTGAAGCTGAAAAGCTATCACTTCCAAGCCTTGAGCAACTTGCAAGCCTGTGAGTTGAGAAGCAAACGACTCAGCTTTAAGAAATACGAACCCCTACTTACTTGAAACTCTAGAATAATTTCTTGCAATAAGAAGAGTGGAACAGAAGTAAGTAAAGCAACAGAAATAAATTGAAAAGCGAGGATACAAGACCCGAAGTGTAGAGTATATTCAATGCACAGACTCCGCACTAATCGAGGGATAGCGCTGCAGTAATTGAGAATGCAACGAATTGATGGCGGACGTTTTACGAAGACGACAAACGTGCAGGGACAACTAGACTGTAACGTCAATGACGTTTTAGCATAACGCTTTTGGCAGTTTTCGGACGTAATACTAACGCAGCTCAGAGCGGTACAACGGATTGATATTAGTGGACGTAAGTTCCACTCCAGTAGCCGTAGTCTAGTAGGTAGTGTGTTGGCTTATTAGATGTGAGGACACGGTTCATCCCCAACAAAATGAAATACGAAAAATGTGTCTTCGGAGATGGCTTCTCAACAGATTTCTGGCAAAAGCTCTCAACATTGAATAAAATTGTCATGAGTATTTCGGAGTCGACTTTAAACTGTTGGTCCCGCCACTCATGTATAAAATTAACGCACACATCACAAGTGGTGTGAGGAACTAGGTCTTAATTCTGAATGAAGGGTTGTAATGACCAATTATGTATGTATGTGTGTGCATAAGTTCCACATCAACTGAGGTTTTCAACTGCTTTACATCCTTTTGGCATAGAACTCCTAATTCCTTAAGTCCTAGCATCTGCATTAAAAAAATTTTCTTCTGTGTGGCCACATTCTTGACATCGTTGTGCACTTCAGTACTGACCTGAACCAAATTATGCATCTGCTAATAGCCATGATCGGGAATATTTTTATATGTACTCCTCTAGGATTCCCGCCAGTTATAGCACCCTTGTACTTCGTGCTCTGGGTTGCACTATTCCTGCTGTGAGTCCGTGAAACATTTTGTATCCATCCGTGTGTCGCATTTATGAGGCGTCACGTTATCATTTTCAGTTCGTGACCAATACCTGTCTGGTCTGGGAAAATTCACAGTGCATTTCATGGTACAAATTAAGTTAGGTTAGCTCAAAGTGACAGCCTTGATTACCAAAGCAGACTTGAGCACCCATAGCAGCTCGCTGTGACGTCGCAGGTAAGCATAGTCCCTGTACTGATCGAATTCCACCAATATCAACGAAAAAGTCGGTCTCAGTGCAACTGAGCTCAATTTTTCTTCGGAGTCATGTAGAATATGTTCCCGATTCCACCCAAAAACCTATGGGATTACCAATAAAGTTCCCTAAATTACTCAAAATTTTATATATGAATGGAGATTGCTTGCACAGAAGTCACGAAAAAGTCGGTCTCAGTGCAACTGAGTTCAATTTTTCTTCGGAGTCATGTAGAATATGTTCCCGATTCCACCCAAAAACCTATGGGATTACCAATAAAGTTCCCTAAATTACTCAAAATTTTATCTCTGAATGGAGATTGCTTGCACAGAAGTCACGTTAAGAGGAATTTAGAATAAGAATAGTACACATAGCCGCTTCCATGCTAGAACAGAACAGAGTGAGACAACCACAGAATGTTTCTAATAAAGGCACGTCGGGATGTCTCCCTTCTTAGCGGTCATCCTAGTACATACTACCACTGGATGGTAAAGCCTTATATAATGTCGATCCCATAGAGATTGCAATATCTCTCGCACTTACAAAAGTAATCAGAATTCTGTTTGGAAGCTTTTCGTCTCGATCTTGCGTATAACAGAGCGGCGAAAGGGTTTGTTAAGCAATTCTAAGCTAAAAAGAATTCTCATTCGAATATTTCTTTCTGAAGCCAAAAAATAAACAAATTCCATTTCAAAATTTCGTTCCCCATTTGCCCAACTTTTATTAAATTATTCGGCTTTTAATGCTGCAATATTAGGCAAACAAATAATTGCCGTGGATTACTTAATTACTTTCAAATATTTTGGCTGCGAATTAATAATTTGCTACGCTTATACGAATATTTTATGAGCCACAGTTTCAACAGAAACACACACACAGAGAGAGAGAGAGAATGACTTAAAAATTTGAAAAAAAATTTCTTGCAAGCCATTGTTAGTTAAGCCGGCATAAAATGAATGCCTTTTATAAAAAATACAAATAAAAAATAAAAAAAATTAAATATACTGACTGTGGTCATTAAATAAAATTTTCTGCTCCTCTTTTACTATCTGCAACTGTGCTACCGAAACAACCATCAAATGGTGGCACAATAGAGGCACACCACACCATACAATCGGTTTGTCCAACTATTCATATGTCTCTCTCTCTCTCTCTCTCTCTCTCTCTATAGCAGCCATGCGTTTTAGCCAACTTGTGCAGACCATAACTTTAGATGGTTTTGGTTTTTGTTTTTGTTTTAAGCGGCTTAAAACAATTGACGTCAGAGTCGTAGTATTTTTTTTGTTGTTGTTTTCAATTACATTGTAATTTATTTCAAACTTTCATGCCATAATCGTGTTGAAAACCGTTTGATATGAAGAAAGACAGAAGCAAAAACAACAACAATAAAAACTTATTAAAAAAAAATCAAGTAAAAAAGTTTCAAATGATAAAGCTGGACTTGGTGGCACGGTACTCTATACAAAAAAACTTTTTTATCTGAAAAATGTCTGGGATTGGCTCTATCTGCCAAGAGCTTAAACTAGTCTTAAACAAGGTACAGACTTGATGAAAATCATATCGGTTCTGGATGCCTCTCATACATATGTATTAATTTGAGGTTATGTATCCCTTATTAGGAAATGCTCTCTAAGGAAATTAAAAGCCCGGTTTGTCCCACAAAGTCGGATCGTAACTGAATATATCGAATACATGAATCAATAAGATGCCATTACAGTGTAGAAGCCATTGAAAATATCGGCTGCTCTTGAGGTAGTAGAGGGATACGAAGGGGTCTTAGGCTTTGTAGGGGTTTGACAGGTCAATAGTGACTCACGATAGATGTTCTATCCAAATCCAACCACCCATTTTCAATAAAAAATACCAAAAGCTGGCATTGGATAGGTCCAATGGCGTTCTCTTAGTCCCAGTTTTGGCAAATAAAACTACTGGTTAATAGACTCCCTGCGATAATTGCCTTCTGCGCATATAGGAGAGATTCCCAAGAGGAAATTTCTAAAATATTTAAGAAGATGCTGATATATCCGTGCGAGAGAGATTAACCGACTTTTTAATATGTAAAGTGCAGCAAGTGCATAGCGACACAACCAGCTAGTTAAGTGAATGATTCCGGAAAGCAATAATCGCACAGAGATAATCACCACTGGATGTCGCTTGACTTAACGGATAGAGTACGAAGTCATTAAAGAAAGAAGCCATCGAAGGTACTGGCAGCGCTTGAGAAGCATTAATTGCTTGCGAATGCAGGGATCAGTAAGAAGTCATTACAGAAAGAAGCCATGGAAGATATTGGAAGCTCTTGGGGCAAGGATTTGTAAGGGAACTCAGGCTTTGCTGTGAATTGACTGATCTCAGCTTACTACTGATTGCTCTAAGGCATGAGAACTTTTAGCGCCGTTTCTTGTAATAGGGACTGCAACATCCTTTAAATGAGGAACCTTAAAATGGAAAACTTAAATGGTTTATTAAAGCGCCGATGGTAGACTTAGGTTAGGTTAGGTTAGAGGAAGTGTACTTGTCAAATAAGACAAGTACAGTACCCGGAGGTCGAATTGACCCGTTGTACAACGTCCTAGTTTCTCACACCACTTATGTTGTGTGTGTTAATTTTATACATGAGTGGCTTGACCTACAGTTTAATGTTGACTCCGAACGACAGATTTTTGAGAAACTTTTTCATGGCAATTTTATTTATTCTCAGAGATTTTGCCAGAAATCTGCTGAGAGGAAGTCGCCGAAGAGATACTTTTTGTATTTTGTCTTGATGTCTGACCTGGGGCTCGAACCCTGACTTTTACGTCTAATAAGCCTAAACCTACTAGACTACGGGCGACTTACTTGTACCGAAATTTGTCTAAAATTGAGTAACTTTTCGAGGATTTAATTCTGTATCAGAATAAGGCTTGGATGAGAGAGGTTTAAACAAGAAATAATGGAATAGAAAGAACGCACTCGAAACGTATTGAAGGCTTCACACGGAACTACAGGGTCTGATTGGGCTTTCAGCAGAGGAGTGTTAACAAGAAATCAGTAACGATCTGGTTGGAGTTTCAGGTTAGATTGGTGTGGGTCTTGGGAACACAAGTTAGACATGTTGATGGGATTTCCAACGTATGAAACCTTTATCTGAACATCAAAGAAAAACTGGAGGATATACGAATATCTTTCTATTTGAACTTTAGAGAGACTGGCTTATTGTCTTTGGGTTAGACTAAGCAAAAGAACTGAGGCTTTGCTAATGGAGTTCTCAAATATACATACGATCAGGAGACTGTTCAGTATCTTCTATCTGATTGACCATCCCATAAAGGCTCTCAATGATGAATGAGAATAAGTTTTAGAATCTGACAGAATCCCAAAATCAGAAACTCAGGCTGGATTAGGTAATACGGTTGAACATTCCATTTCTGAGGAGGTTGAGTGCAACACAAGAATATTCCAATAATCAAGAGGGCTGTCAAAAAATACATACAAAGACTGGGTAAAAGAATCGAAAATTGGAAGATATTTGGAGTTAATTATGGATCGATATTCCCTACGTAAAGGGAATTTTTTTGTGTTTTGTATGACTGTTGGTGTCTAAATGATATCGTCTCCAAGCTGTTCGGTATTATAACTCCTCCAATTCAAATAAAAACACGAACTTGCCATCTACTGCTGCTGGTGTAGGGTATGATGAAATACGCATGAATGAATTTTTTAATGAAAAAAATGAAAGAAAAAATTGCCAAGAAAATTTGAAATAAAAAAAATTATTAAAAAAGCCTATACGCTCCTCGTATGTAGGGCTAAACACGGTCATTGGACGTTTGTCTGACTTGAAGAAAAGTAAGAAGAAAAAAACAAACAACACAGAAATTATGGTTATTGTTGTTACTTTGAAAATTGCCTGTAAAATACAGTGTAACTGCACAAAATAATGAAGAAGAAAAGAAAAAAAAACAACAACAACAATAACAACCACAAATTATTTATGATTTCACGTAGACTAAGTTGAATTATACGAGTTAGTTACAACAACAATAACAATAGTAATAATTTCAAAAACAACAACAACAACTACAAAAATGATGAATTAATGAATGCATATCACCAACAAACAGCCAACGAACAATAACAATCGATCGATGGCTCTATTACACTAGATTTTAAAAATTCATACACTGAACAGAAAAAAGTTTGATGAAAAATTTGACGAAAAATTTTAACGAAAAATTTGAAGAAAATTTTGATGGAAAAATTTTACAAAAATTTTGATGGAAAAATTTTACAAAAATTTTGATGGAAAAATTTTACAAAAATTTTGATGGAAAAATTTTACAAAAATTTTGATGGAAAAATTTTACGAAAAATTTGGCGGAAAAATTTGAAGAAAATTTTGACGGAAATATTTGACGAAATTTTTACCGTATCAACTTTAAAGAAATTTTTATATGCCGCCATCGGCCATATTCAAATATTTCTGAGCAAACTGTGTATTGAAACGATGGCCTAGGGTGGTCACATCAGTAGGCCATTACAAGCACGCCTTTAGTTCGAATTACAACCTAGCTTTGCACACCACCAATATTGTGTGTGTTAATTTTTCTATGAATAGCGGGACCTAGAACTCCGAACGATAGATTTCCGAGAAACTTTTCATGGCAATTTTATTTATCCTCAAAGTTTTTGCCAGAAAACTGCCGAGAGGATGTCACCGCCGTAATATTATATTATACAGATTCACGTATAATAAGTCATCACATTCACTTCTAGACTCCAGTGACTTCAACTGATCTGTGAGTACCAAATTACATACATACATACATACATAATCTTTCCAAACCTTCAGCCAAGATTACGACCTACCTTCTCACACAACATATGCTGAGTGTTAATATTATCCACGACTGTAGGTCCCAGTTTGAAGTCGATTCCGTACGACAGATTTTGAAGAAACTTTCCATGGCAATTTTATATCAACGCTCAGAGTTTTTGCCAGAAATCTGCTGAGAAAAAGTCGTCAAAAGAAATATTTTCTCATATTTCGTTTTACTGGCGATGCCTGACCTGGGGTTTGAATCGAGGCCTCACGTCTGATAAGCCAATTCACTACCTACTAGACTACGGCGAATACAAGTACATAATTGGTCATTACAAACAAACCTTTAGTCAGAATTAGAACCTAGCTTCGCACACCATCCATGTTATGAATGTGAATTTTTACTATGATTGGCGGGACCTAGCTATCCCGACAGACAGATTTTAGAGTAACTTCTCATGGATATTTTATTTATACTCAGAGTTATTGCCAAAAGACTGCGGAGAGGAATTCGGTGCAGAAATATTTTTTATTTCGTTTCGAGATGTCTGAGCTAAGGTTTGAACCTTAGGTTCGTGTCTAAAAAGCCAATACGTTAACTACTAGACTACAGTGACTTCAAATTACCTCTGTGAGTACTAAAAGGCTACATATGTGTAAAATTCATTTCATATGTTATGCACCGTTTAAGAACGATTTAATAATAGTTGTTGCCATATTGTCGTAGCCGTAGTCTAGTAGGTAGTCTGTTGGCTTATTAGACGTAAAGCCAGGGTTTGGGCCCCAGGCCAGACATCAAAACAAAATACAAAAAGTATTTCTTCGGCGACTTCCTCTCAGCAGATTTCTGGCAAAAACTCTGAGAGCGGAAATAAAATTGTCATGAAAAGTTCCTAAAAAATCTGTCGTACGGAATCGATTATAAATTGTAGATCCCGCCACTCATGTAGAAAATTAACACACACAACATAAGTGGTGTGAGAAACTAGGTCGTAATCCTGACTGAAGGGTTGTAATGACCAATTATGTATGTATGTATGTGTTGCCATGTCACGAACACTCTCAGACGGTTTTCAATTTTTCATTAAATTTTTTCTAAACTTTAGTTAGAGATATTTTGCCTTTTAAAGCCCTTGGTTGCAACGTCTTGATTAATTTTATTTGAAGTAATATTTGCTACTGTACTGCCAAAACCATTATTTCTCTCAGTGTATACATACATTAAACGATTACATGTCTGCCTTTTTAATGTTAAAAATGTTGGATTGTTTTTCTAATTTGTTCGTCTGATTTATTTATTTTAGACATGAGGTGCTGCTGGTGCTCAAACATCAAATCGGCTTAAATTCAAAATGAAAATTAAAAACGAAATTCAAATTGCCACCTAAAAAATTGCCTTTAAAATATGCTTAAAAAAATTAAATTAAATAAAAAAAATTTTTATTTTAATTTGTTAACAAAAAGAGAAAAAGAAATATATTTTATACGTCAATAATAATTAATAAAATTTTATTTTTAATTTTATTATTGTATTTATAATAATAATTATGATTATGATTACTATTATTATGATAGTTGTTGTTGTTGTAACACTTTCATTAATTTATGCAAGAGAGCATGTGCAACGCCACAATTACACAATATTGACAAAAAAAAATGGAAAAAAAATTGAATGAATTGAAAAGAGTGTGTCAATCTATTTTACGTCATGCCACTGCATTTGTATGCCACCCTCTCACTCACGCCTTTCTTCAGCCAAACAAGGCAATATAATGCATAACCCGCTATTACTTCATACGGCCACTGCCGTCAGTTCGTATTTCATTTAAAATTTCTAAAATTTTGTAATCAATTTTGCTTTCAAATTAAAATGAATTTTTTTATCGATTTTGTTTTTTTTTTTTTTTGGCTTAAAAATATCGATAAATTTGGCATTTACATCATAAAAAAGATCATAAAAAGAGTTGCAAATGTTGCAAAAGGGATCACAAATAAGACTGCGCTACTGTACAGAACTAAAGACAGACAAGCTTTCATTTAAGCTGGGTTTCAACAACCAGTATTGATTGCAACATGAAGTCGCCGTAGTCTAGTAGGTAGTGTGTTGGCTTATTAGACGTAAAGCCAGGGTTCGAGCCCCAGGCCAGACATCAAGACAAAATACAAAAAGTATTTCTTCGGCGACTTTTTCTCAGCAGATTTCTGGCAAAAACTCTGAGTGTTCAAAATGAAATTGCCATGAAAAAGTTTCTCAAAAATCTGTCGTTCGGAGTCGACTTTAAACTGTAGGTCCCCCGCCACTCATGTATAAAATTAACACACACAACATAAGTGGTGTGAGAAATGAGGACGTTGTGCAATGGGTCAATTCGACCTCCGGGTACTATACTTGTCTTAATTGACAAGTACACGTCCTCTAATCTAACCTAACCTATTGATTGCAACAGATCTGCAGAGAGAGGTAGTTCCGTAGATCTACAGAAGGAAAGGAACCCGATTTTTCTGTTCATTTCCAATTCTATCCTCAATCTGTACTGAAAAACAATCAAGAGTGATATAAAAATGGGCTCAGTCTGTAAAGTTTTGGAAAGGCTTTAGTTGGGGGGTTAGGTAAGGTGGCGGCCCCTTCAGGAAAGAGTTATCCCACTTAAGCCAGCATTTAGGCCCGTTGTGATACCACAATAAATATTCAATTCGGGGAATCCAAAAGGAGTCGAAAATAATTCTAGGTATTGCAGCAATCCTCATGTTAAAGCGCTCGGCCAGGGAAGTCAGGAAATGAGAGTTTAAAAATCTCGGTCTTCTTATGATAAGAGCGGGTCACAGACACAATTCGCAGCAGAAATCACTTGCCGGCATGCCAACCAAAAGGAGAGTGGCCCGTGAGAAACACTTTTGTAAGATGAATACCCATCTAGTTTACGAATTGAAGTGAGTCAGTCATCTTCTTACTAATACGTGTCCAGTAGGATCCAACAATATTGCCCAACCCTCTTGCTACCAACGAGATTAAGTCTCCTAGTAAAACGAGTGGCTCATTCCCAATTCAACTAAGGCAAGCGGTGTGCCTATGCCGGAGAATGTGAGTTTTGTTCTCGCCCTGGCTAGCTCAGCAGCAAAGACATTTCCAATGATATGCCTACACACAGTTACTAAAGTATACATACGGTTAACAAATTTCAGAAATTTTTTATTGAAAATCTTTATAGTTTCCTCGATTTTAAGACCGTCTTTTACATTGGTTAAAAAATTTCTGAAATTGAACTGAATTGTGGCCCTGCACAGGCCCACAAAAGTATACATCCGATTACCAAATTTCACAAATTTCTGAACCAATGCAGAAGACCATCTTAAAATCGAAGAAAGATGTCAGACAATTACAAAGATTTTCAACGAAAACGGATTGATTAAAAAATTTCTGAAATTTGTTAACCGTATGTATACCGTTGTTAACCGTTTGTGGCTGAGTGTATGTTCCGGAAGCCATATAAGAGTTATCTTTTAAAAGATCCGAAATTATCCTGAGAAATCCTTGGCATTCAAGATAGACAAGGATGGACGCTGAAACTGCTTGCGTCAGAGACTCAATCACAGTGCGGGTAAATCAGAAGATTTTCAGGAAAAATGTCTCCACCCAACAAGCATTGCCCCGCTTTCAAAATAGTCGTGACCCTATGCTCAGACGCTAAGCAGCCTATAACAAAGTTTAATATCAGAACCCTTAATTATTATACGACAGACCACTCTGTCACGCATCTAGGACACATTGGTATAAACATTAAGGGTCCCTTTGGGAACCTCGTGGCCTTACTTACTTACTTCATTTGCTATTACAAGCCCTTAGTCAGGATTACAACCTAGATTATCACACAACCCCTGTTTTATGTGTTCATTTTATAAACAGTAAGGGGCTTGAGAGGGTTTCTTGGCAATTTTATTTACTTTCAGAGTTTTTGCCATAAGACTGCTGAGAGGAAGTCACCGCAAGAAATGTTTTTTCAGATTTCGTTTTGTTTGCGGTGCCAAAGCCGAGATTTGAACTCATCTAATAAGCCAAACACACTACTTATTAGATTATGACAACACTGCCAAGCAATATTTAATTACCAGGACTATTGCCATATTGCCATAAACATTAATGTTTCATTAACACCACAGCATACACTCCCTAATCGGTTAGTGACAAGTCAAGAGGCCGCGTAACACTTTTAGAATGATAATAAAACATTGCTGCGTATATAAAGTGCTTAAACGTGTCACATTTAAGCATATTTATGACTTTTAATTAACTTCAGCTTTTATTACCATTTAATCGATAATAAAGGAGTCTCATAAATAAATTACTTAAAACCGTTAAAATGCAATTAAGTTCCTCCGCTCCTAACCAAAAATTACTGGATAGGCACAGGAAATTAAAATAGGCAGCCGACACAATTTAAAAAATTACAATAAATTGTGGGGTTTTTTTTACCACATTTTGTAATCACTTTTCGATAAATACACATTCTAACTGAGAGACTGCATTTAGAGACAACACCTCTCGTCGTTCCTCGTTTTCAAAATATTTTTTTTCTTTTTTTGTAATAAATTTTAACGAGATTTTAACAAAAATTTGATAATTATTGGAAAGGAAAACACATTTTTCATTTCAACAAATTTGTTTTGTTAATTTATGTTGAATTTTAATTTTTATTTTCATTTTTATCGTTATTTGCTTGCTTACCATCACTATACGTTGTTATCGTGTTTTGTCATAAATGTTTCTGCCATTAAATTCAATGTTTTGCTAAATTTAGTCTTTTTTTTTTTTTTTTTTAATAATCAAAATGCAGGTTTAACTTCTTTTACAACAAAAAAAAAAAAAAAATAACAACAAAAAAACAATGTTTTTTTTTTAAATGTTTAATGTTAAATTGCAGTTGTTTTACTTCTTGTAAAAAGGAATTTATTTACAAAAAAAAATTATGCAAATTAAATGAGTTTTAAAGTGACTTTTTAAAAAATGATTAAAAAAACACAAAAAAAATTAAAAAAATCTGATATTTTTTTAATATTAAAATTAAAATAAATTAAACCATTAAGGTCGTAGTGGAGATCTTACCAACGGGTGGTTCATTTAATGGTTTTATCCAATGGTCTGGCAAGGCTTTATCGGAAGTAACATTTATTTAATGAAAGTTATGCAATCTCAGGTCAGACATCAAAATGGAAATATAAAAAAAAACATTTCTTCATCGACTGCCTCTCAGCAGATTTCTGGCAAAAACTCTGAGAGTTGAAATAAAAATTGCCATAAAAAGTTTCTCAAAAATCTGCCGTTCGAAGTCGACTTTAAACTGTAGGTCCCGCACCACTCATGTATAAAAATTAACGCACACAACATAGGTTAGAGGACGTGTACTTGTCAATTAAGACAAGTACAGTACCCGGAGGTCGAATTGACCCCATTGTACAACGTCCTAGTTTCTCACACCACTTATGTTGTGTGTGTTAATTTAATACATGAGTGGTGGGATCTACAGTTTAAAGTCGACTCCGAACGACAGATTTTTGAGAAACTTTTTCATGGCAACTTTATTTCAACACTCAGAGTTTCTGTGAGAAATCTGCTGAGAGGAAGTCGCCCCCGAAGAAATACTTTTTTGTATTTTGTCTTGATTTCTGGCCTGGGGCTCGAACCCGAACCCAGAAGTGATTCTAGAACAATCAATTGCATCTGGAAAAAGTGCCTATTTGGCGCTCATTACTATCTTATGTTGACAATGCATTGCATTTTCAAAAAAAAAAAAAAAAATTACCCTGGAATAATCGATCACGTCAATTCAGAAAGCACCGGCAGTATGATGGCCAGCTGGCCGATTTGTTGGTTTCAACAAGACGGCTTTAAAAGCCATGTAGTACGACAATCTTGCCTTTGTTGCGTGACAAATTGTCATTTTGGTGACATGTATTCAAAACCAAGATCATGCAATTGGACGCCATTTGACTTTTTTGCAGGGTTAAGCAAATTACCACACGTAGAATTCCCTGACGTTGAAGCATTTGAAAGCCAACATACATTCAGTTGGCTGGAGATAATTTTACTTCTCTTCCCCAGTAAGCATTTACTGTAAGGGTTTAGCAGCTAATACTAGACAACATGTTTTGATGACTGTACAATGGCATGTACCGAATACAAGTCACTCAAAAATCCCGACGAAATTGGGAACTTTCAGGAATCCAGAGGTAATTCAGAACGTCCTTTCCGGAATGTAATAATCGATCAAACATTTGAATTAATTCTCCACATATGGAACCTCATTGGCAGCTTTCAAGCATAGATACCAGCAAGATAGAGAAGTAAATCTGGCCAAGGCTAAGTGAAGATCACATGGAAAGTTTGGTCACAAAACCAAAATAGTAGGCTTAGCGCAGTTGCCAGAAACATTACTGAACTACATTTCATTCTGGGTGATTCGGAATGGGCTTGTCAATGAATTCTGCATGAGTTACAGAAGCGAAGAAGGGTGCAAGGAAAACACCTCGGCTTCTATTCTACTAAAATCTTGTCAATGCAGAAGCTACTAGAGAAGAAGGGTGCAAGGAAAACACTTGGTCTTCTACTACTCACTATACAGACAATTTCACTGATGTGTTACGGTTGCTTGAAATGCAGTGGGTCTCACAGAGGCTTAGTCTGTCTATCCTCTTAGATTGACAGCCACTTCTGCCCACCAAACTACGATTGACAATTGCAACACACGCCAAATAAGATGTAGTATAACTAATTTGCCTTATTTTGATCACTCTTTAGGTCCTGCTTCTCATAAGATAAGCTGGGTTGTAATCCTGACTTAAGGGTTGTAATAATCAATTACGTACTCAATGCTTATAATTCTATAATGATGGACTCTAGATACACAAAACATGAGTTCATAAATCGTTTTCAAAACTGAAAAAGTTCTTGGTACTTAAAGGGTTAATTTATGGCAATAGAAGGAAAGCCAGTCATCGATTTTCGTGTTTATTTTTTTTTGCTGGTTTTCAAAAGACAAGATCGCGGATCATTGATTTTGGAGAACCAGCAAAAAGGAGACAAAGACAGAGACATTCTTTTTATTTTGTTTTTGTTTTTGTAAAGCCAGTTTGACAATCTGACAATATTTTTGTATCTGAATTCGTTTCTTTTACTTTTTGTTCAACTACAGGTTTTATTTGAGATTTTTTTAATTTTTTTTTTTTGTAATTCGTTTCGTTTTCGATTTTTAATGAATGAATTCAATGAACGAATGGAACGAATGAACGAACGAATATATGATGCAATTCGAAATGATTGTCTTGAGATTTTGGAAAAAAAATCTCCTTCTCATAAAGGTGGTAGATTCTTAAAGATTATATGTACGCCGCCTCTCTCCACCTCATTTGTGTACAACTTGAACGTTTTTTAACTGTCAAAATTTAAACATTTTTTAATGACACCTACTTTTTCTTTTTTCTTCTATTTCTTCTTGAAAACGAAAAATCAAGCAAAAAAAAATTAAAATTCTTTTAAAGTTTATAGTTTTGTCTTGTTGTTGTTGTTGTTGTTGTATTATATGTTAGCAATTTAACAATTATATTTCAATTATTGGCCAATATTTTTTAGAGGCATTTTTTTATTGTTATTTCGGCTCGTTTTTTATTTTTTTTTTATTTTTATAATGATGAAGAAAATCTAAACACTTTAATTTTAAAGTAATTTTGATTGTATGTGTGTATGTATGTATGTTAGATTGGCTCAAATATTTGTTTGAATCGAAACAACAACAACAACAACAAAAAATTAGCAACAATCGAAATTTAAAAAAAACTGCTGCAGCAGTTAAATTGAAGTTGCAAGCAAACTTCTTTCACTTTTGTTTCTTGAAATACAGCCAGCCAGTCAGCCAGCCACACAATTAGATACCGACACTGCAGAAATAAAAATAACAATAACAACAACAACAACAACAGCAAAAAAAAATCAAAATTCAATTGCAACAATATATAACCCAGCAAACAATTTGTATATGAAATAACCAAACGACTTCAAATGCACATCAAATAAAAAAAATTTTAAAAATAAAAAAGAATTCAATGCTCCCATGGACTGATTGATGAACAAATTTTAATAGAAGACGTTTCGGATAGTTTAAGTGTGATACAACAACATACAACATAACATATTTGTTCATTACTATCCTTTAGTTAGGATCAGAGATCAGTAATGAATCGTTTTTTCGCTACTCAAAAGCACTCATGAAATTTTGAATACAAGTGAGTCAACAATATTGAAATTTAACCGTGTACTCTGATTCATTCATTCTCACTACAACGTTGATACATGTTGCAATGAGCATGCGTACAAAGTTGACATCAAATTCATACCATTCGAAATATGTTCGAGTGACTCGATCTGAGCTGATGTTACTGTCGTAGAAGTATTCCGATTCATCAAAACAGCCAACAAAGCATTGCGAATAGAAAAGAAAATTCGCAGAGTCACAACAAGACAATTGCTGGAAAATCGGCCAGGATGGAGCTGACAAAATGCAAGGAACTTTTGGCACTACCACAGTTCTGCTGGAAATGGTTTCAGTCGGTAAGAATCTAACGTAACTAGTAAGGATAGGTATTTAAAGAAGGTTTCCACATTCAATAAAAAGGGATATAGACTCTCTATACCGTCCATTTTATCTGTGCTCTATTGCAAGGTAAGAATTACGAGACCCCTACTAGATGTATCATTTTTAATGCCTCCCATTATGACGTTGAAGCATTTGAAAGCCAACATTCAGTTGGCTGGAGATAATTTTACTTCTCTTCCCACTAGGCATTTACTGTAAGGGGTTAGCAGCTAATACTAGGCAGCATGTTTTGACGACTGTACAATGGCATGAACCAAATACAAGTCACCCAAAAATCCTGTCGGAATTAGAAACTCTCAGGAATGCAGAGGCAGTTCAGAATGTCCCTTCCGGAATGTAATAATCGAGTAAACTTTTGAATTAATTTTCCACATATGGAACCTCATTGCTGAGCTTAGATACGGGCAAGATAGAGAAGTAAATCTGGCCAAGGCTAAGTGAAGAACACACGGAAAGTTTGCTCACAAAACCAAAGTAGTAGGCTTAGCGCAGTTGCCAGACTCAATTACTGAACTGCATTTCATTCTGGCTGATTGGGATTGGTCTTGTCAGTGAATTCTGCAGGAGTTACAGAGGCGAAGAAGGGTGTACGGGAAACAACTGGGCTTCTATTCTACTAAAATCACCACACACCGAATGTGAGGACAATTGATTTGGGAGGATTTTCCTACCACAATCAAAAGCAAATACTTATAACACTCGATAAACTATTCTTCAGGATGATATCAGCATCATTATGATATCCCTAATCGATGCCCCCTTTTTAATGACTCCTATTATGGCTTGAATTACACTACACAGTTTGATAACTCAAAGTACATACTTGAATAATTATGGCTTTGCTCACAGGAGAGGAAAAGGTTGTTATTAATGAGATCAAGATTTGGATCCAAGAAAATCTTTGCAGCCATTTAGAGGTTATAATGGCTTAAGAGGTAGTATATCAATTGATAAACAATTGTTGTGTGTCTCCAAAGACTTTTAAATTTGAAAGGAAACGACACACGG
Source organism: Sarcophaga carnaria (assembly GCA_958299815.1). Lineage (NCBI taxonomy): Eukaryota > Metazoa > Arthropoda > Insecta > Diptera > Sarcophagidae > Sarcophaga > Sarcophaga carnaria. The sequence continues at coordinate 13,732,911 of OY283153.1, forward strand.
ACACAGTGAACAAAGAATCTTTCTACCTACCGACCACTGCACATGGCAACCCTAACATTCTAGAATGTGCTATTTTAGTTTAGTTATTAGTTGCATGGCTGAAAAAATGTTGATTAATGGATCTAAAATCGAAGAAAGAAATAAGAACAGTGCAGAGATATGCTTTACGACAACCTTATGTGTTTGCAATGTGAGATTGGGATACTTTCCCTTTTCGAAACTAACCTGATTTCTTATTGTATTTGGAAATCCGTAGCGAGAGCTTGAAATTCCTATTTCACGACAGAATTTGCCTCACACGGAAATACTTTCAAGGTTATTGCAACTTTGTAGATGACCCTCGTGTAATGCTAGTAAATTTATGAAATAAAATATTTAACATTTTACCACAGAAAAAGGCCCCCACCTTGACCCTTTACAAATTGTAAATGAAAATTGATAATAAAATTTTTGAAAAACGAAAAAAAAAACCAAAATCCCAGTACCACGCTGTTAACGTACGTACATATGTACGTACATTTGTACATGTGTTGAGATAAAAAGAAGATACAAAACATTGTTTTTTTTTAAACCTTTTGCAAATATTATTACGGACATAAATTGTTTAATAATATTACGTTGACATTTAACAACATCTATACACTTACATACACACACACACAAAGTAATGAAAATTTAAATGAAATGCTAAAAATACAGACAAACAGACAGACAGAGAGCAAAATAATGAAAGAAACAAACAAACAAAAACCAGATGGAATCTTCAGATTAAGACAAGCTTAATAAACCAGCCAAACGCGAGTGGCAGGCAGGCAGGCTGGCAAGCAAGCTGGCAAGCTGGCAGACAGGCAGTTACATATGAAACCAGGAATAAAATTAATGATGATGGCGACGAATGACGATAATGATGATGCACTTAAAAGCCAAAAAACGAAAAAAACACAAAAAAAACAACTTGAAACCAATAACAAGTGCTTGTCAGCTATTCAGCAGAGTGCGAGTAGAGTGTTAAGCTTACACAGTACACAAGCTAATCAAAGTGATCGTATGCCACAAGTCATTTCAACCTGCGTGTCGCTAATAAAACATGAACACTGCAAAGCTGGGCCAGTGCCTTCTTCTTCGTCTTCTTCTTCTGCAGCTTCAAGAAAGCCAGCCATTTAACAAACCAAGTCAATAAAGAGTTAAACTGTTCGTCTTCAAGATTGACTAACTAACTGACTTGACTGACTGACTGACTCTTTTAACTGGTATTTTAAGCTCAGCTCAGTTCAGCTCACAGCCGTTATTTGTATTTTGTAGCAGATGCAACAAGCTTTTCACTATTTTAACTGTGGCTGCTGTTGCTCTTCGAATTTTATTTTTAGTTGTGAAAGTGAATTTTTTTTTTTGTTGTTTTTGTTTTTTTCTGCTCATTTAGATCATCACAACGAAAATGTGAATCTTGAACAAAAAGAAGAAGAAGAAGAAGCAACAGTAGTAACACAGACCCACAATAATTATTTTCTTGTTGCTGCTGCCAGTGATTTATTTGGCAATTAAAACTGAAATAAAACAACAAAAACAACAACAACAACAACAATATAAAGCAAAACTAAAAACTTAAACTATAAAAATTAAAACAAAAGCAACTACAACAACAACTACAGCCACTCTAAGAACAACAACATTAGCTAACAAGATAGCATGTCATGGTGGAAGTAATTTAAACTGAAAAAAAAAGTTCACCCCTTACCCCCTTCCCTCTCTCACCATTTAAAAATATACCAGGATTACGACAGATAAAAGCGCCAAGTCAACAATAACAACAACAACAACAACAACAAAACAAACAGCAAAAAATGTTCACGCTTTTAGAAAAAGGGTGTGACAAAAAGGGTTGTTTTTTTGCCAGTCAAGAGTTAAGTACGCACCCTTAAAGTAGGCCTGCTTTTACAATCATTGTTATAAGGACACCGAGAGAGTGAGAGACAAAGGCAACCAACACGTTCACTAGGATCTGAAAAAGTTGAAACATTTCATCACTTTCATGGCTCCCATTTAACGACTTCTGCCGCGGATGCAGATCCGCTGAGGAAGAGGAGACTGTTATCCACTTTTTTGTCAGTGCCCGTCTCTTGCTAGGTGTAGATATAGGCTATTTGGTTTCTCATTTCTTGTCAGCTTGACGGAGCTATTGCTATCAAGGATACAGCTTCGTTCATTAAACTTTCTGGCTGGTTTTCCAATGTAGGGTAGTCGTGCTTTTGATGCGCAGCCCTTGCGCTGACCAACTTTATCCTCTTCCCTGATTTTGGTGGCACTTGGTCAGTACAGGGACTGCGTTCACCCGTGGCATCACAACGGGCCGCTATGCGTGCTCAAGTGAGCTTTGTGATGTCAGAGCTACCACTCCGACCTGAACCTGAACCTGAATCACTTTCATCTAAAGGGTTTTGAGGACACTCTATGTTGCTTCCAGGAGACACAAGAGCGGATCCGTCATCGCCTTATTATTCTTTTGAGGTGCCGGGATGCAATATTTCAACGCAACTTATCCAGATACGAATACAACTGAAGACGACTTAGTGGTCTCATATATACATATATGTTCCTCTTACTCCTCTAGGGAGCACAGGGCCGCACTTAATTGTCATAGTTGTTTCGAATTGTAAAACTTAACAGCTTCATTCCCTCTTTAAACAAAGAAGCCTGCTAATCCAACAGAGAAAATAACATCAACATCGAGCATCGTAAAAAGCATAGGCAACGGCAGGAAACTGTTTGTAGAAGACAATAAATATTCGTCACTGCCTGCAATACATTTCATAGAAAACATTGTTCATATTCAATAACTGTTGGCAACCCTATAATTCTAGATCCTGCTACAATAGACCAAATTGCATGTTTACCTAAAAAAACTTGATTAAAGTAAGTGGTGCACTAGTATGGCCAGTCATAATATAGGAAATACCATAAATTTTGGTAGATACATACATACATAATTGGTCATTACAACCCTTCAGTAATCCTGACCTAGTTTCTCACACCACTTATGTTGTGTGTGTTAAATTTTATACATGAGCGGCGGGACCTACAGTTTAAAGTCGACTCCGAACGACAGATTTTTTTGAAACTTTTCATGGCAATTTTATTTACTCTCAGAGTTTTTGCCAGGAGTCTGCTGAGAGGAAGTCGCCGAAGAAATACTTTTTGTATTTTGTCTTGATGTCTGGCCTGTTTGGTAGATAACACGGCTATAATAACCCGACGTTCAATTTTAGAAACTTTACATCACGATGTCTACCATGTACTGTGATTTAAAAAAAAAAAGAATTATTTTTCAAGTCTTGCAAATTCCGTTTCGCCGTAGTCTAGTAGGTTAAGTTAGATCGGAGTGGTAGCTCTAATATCAAAGAGCTCACTTGAGCACGCATAGCGGCCCGTTGTGATGCCACGAGTGAACGCAAGCCTCTTTACTGACCAAATTCCACCAAAATCAGGGAAGAGAAGGAAGTTGGTCAGCGCAGGGGCTGCACATAGTCTACTAGGTAGTGTGTTGGCGTATTAGACGTAAAGACACCGTTCAAATCCCAGGTCTTCAACAAAACGAAATATGAAAAAAAAATATTTCCTCGGCGACTTCCTCTCAGCAGATTTCTAACAAAAATCCTGAGATGAAATAAAATTTCTATGAAAGATTTCTCAAAAATCTGTCGTTCGGAGTCGACTTTAAACTTTAGATCCCGCCAATCATGTATAAAATTAATGCACACAACATAAGTGGTGTGAGAAGCTAGGTCGTAATCCTGAATAGAGAACTGTAATGACCAATAATGTACATATGTTTGTACGTTCCGTTTCGACAATGTTTCATTTCAAATTGAAACTCGCAGAAGACGACCAATTCAAGAAAAAGCTCTTCTTAAAGCTTGGCAAAATCTAGGCATGCTCTGCACCGCTTAAGAGAAGGGAATACAATAACAATGTGATAGGGTAAGCAGGTTCATTACAAGTACAGTAAAATCGATTCTAGAACTTAGCTTTAAAACATGTGAGTGAAGTCACCGTAGTCTAGTAGGCAGTGTGTTGGCTTATTAGACGTAAAGCCAGGGTTCGAGCCCCAGGCCAGACATCAAAGCAAAATACAAAAAGTATTTCTTCGGCGGCTTTCTCTCAGCAGATTTCTGGCAAAAACTCTGTGTGTTAAAATAAAATTGCCATGAAAAGTTTCTCAAAAATCTGTCGTTCAGAGTCGACTTTAAACTGTAGGTCCCCCGCCACTCATGTATAAAATTAACACACACAACATAAGTGATGTGATAAACTAGGACGTTTGTACAATGGGTCAATTCGACCTCCGGGTACTATGCTTGTCGAAATTGACAAGTACACGTCCTCTAACCTAACCTAACCTAGGAGGTTAGTCAGCGCAGGGGCTGCACATAGTCATAGTCACACTACCTACATGTTGGCTTCTTAGACGTAAAGACACGGTTCAAACCCCAGGTCTTCAACAAAACGAAATATGAAAAAAAATATTTCCTCGGCAACTTCCTCTCAGCAGATTTCTAGCAAAAATCCTGAGAGATGATATAAAATTCCTATGAAAAGTTTCTCAAAAATCTGTCGTTCGGAGTCGAATTTAAACTGTAGCTGCCTCCAATCATGTATAAAATTAACGCGCACAACATAAGTGATATGAGAAGCTAGGTCGTAATCCTGAATGAAGGGCTGTAATGAACAATAATGAACGTATAATTGTAAATTTCGTTTCAACAATGTTTCCTTTTGAATAGAAACTTGCAGATCACCAATTCAAGAAAGATTTCTTCTTAAAGCCTGGCAAAATCTGGGCATGCTATGCGCCGCATAAAATAAGGGAATACAATAACAAAATGTGATAGGGTGAGCAGGTTCATTACAAGTACAGTAAAATCGATTCGCGAATTTATCTTTAAAACATGTGAGCCCACGACAAAATTACTATTCTTTGTATCGGTAAAATTAGATCTCTTACGTGTGAGAAAATCGGTATTATAAGGGAACCTACAGGCATCACGTGTGCTAAGTGTTTAACCTAAGTTCTCAGCTTTTTGCTTTGATTTCTAGAGCCTTAGTTTAGTGAATGACAGTAAATGGAAAATTTTATTGCCGAACTACACACAGAATCTAGTCTCAGCCGCGTTATAATGGCTGCACTGAGTTCGACAGACAAATTTTATTACCGAACTACATACAGAATTTAGTCGGCCGCTTTATAATGGTTGCACTGAGTTCGGAAGACAATGGAGAGAATGAATGTCGACACGGCATTATCATAAGTCTGTTCGTTTATTGATTTGTGCTGGAATCTTTGAAGGAATTTCTTCTAATGTTTCTTTAAAAAATCGTCTGAAATATTGTAATGGTTTTCAATAAAAATTAGGGGCCTCTGCTATAAGCAAATGACTGCTGATTTGGATTTCTGAAAGTCTAGCCATCTCGCTATTGAGTATGCAGATCAACGACTCCAGGTATAGTGGTGTAGTTTAATGGGTTTTTGTTTCCTACAATTTATGTGTGAACCCTGTTTGCCCAATTAACCATTTTACTCATCATCATTGTTAAGGCATGCGGATCTTCTTGTGCAGTTTTTGATGGACAGACTGACTCTCTTCGTTAGATAAAGACAGACGGTCGCGACCGGGACGGATCGGTCCGTCCGTTGCAATTAAAAAAAATGTGCCACAATCATAGGCATTCCGTCTAGCCTAGTCTAGTCGTTTTCGTTAAGAGAAGTTTATCTTCTTCTTCTGCTGTGTGTCGTTCATAGGCACATCATCTGTCTAATTTGTATGCAAATTTTCAAATTTTTTTTTCGTTTTTTTTGTAGAGGGAAATAAATGATTGTGTAACATTTGCAACGACGATGACGACTGTTTTTGTTTTTGTTGTTTTAGGCAATTTAATGCAATATTTAAAAACAATTACTTGTATTATTCACTGTAATTTTTTATATAAAACAAAAAGAAAAGCAAAAAAAAAAAACATTTTTAATACGAACGATTGACAGTTACCAACTAAAAAAAATTACCCGTTACTATGGTAGTCAGTCAATCAACGGGTCTATAACAACAGTTATGAAAAATAGCGACAACTTCTCTACATCCTGTAGTAAAATTTTAATTCATTTATATTTATAAACAGAGTTTGTTTTTGTTTTTGTTTTTCAATTTATTTTTAATATTTATTGATAAACATTCACTTCAAACACTTCACAAAACGAAAGAAAAACTAAAAAAAATTTAAGTTGTGTTGCGTTGCGTTTCAATTGAAATTCCAGTAAAAAAAAAAAACTCGAAAAAAAAATTGATTTTTATCTCGATAACCATAGACATGCAATCTTGACTATATTTCGACTTCGAAAATAAAAATTAAAATGAACAAAAAAAAAACAACTTAAAAATAAAAATAAAAACAAAAACAATTCATCTCTTGATACAAACTTGCAATTTTTTTTTATATAAAAAAAAATTTGAAAAAAAATTCAATAAAAAAAGTCATGAATTTTTTAGAAAAAAAAATTGAAGCCAGAGAGAAATAGAAAAAAACTGCGTACAAAAAAGCATCAACAATATCCTGTAAAATGTAGGATATTTAGTCACATAAGGCTTTTTATTATTTCCTGTCCTGGAAATTTCTCTTTAAGAAAAAGAAGCTTTTATCTCAACAAACCATCTTTCAATATTCAAACAGGCTAACTGACTAGATGTCGCATAATATTCCATATGAACCTTTTTAAAGAGAGGTCGTCTGAAAACTAAGCCAGTTCTTAACAGGGCATGATGGCTACATGATAGTTAGTTGCCTTCCTTGCTTGGCACACAACATCCCAACAAGAAGATCCCAAAACGTAGGTTAGGTTAGGTTAGAGGACGTGTACTTGTCAATTAAGACAAGTCAGTACCCGTAGGTCGAATTGACCCATTGTACAACGTCCTAGTTTCTCACACCACTTATGTTGTGTGTGTTAATTTTATACATGAGTGGTGGGACCTACAGTTTAACGTCGACTCCGAACAACAGATTTTTGAGAAACTTTTTGATGACTATTTTATTTCAACACTCAGAGTTTTTGCCAGAAATCTGCTGAGGAAAATAATTTTTGTATTTTGTCTTGATGTCTGGCCTGGGGCTTGAACCCTGGCTTTACGTCTAATAAGCCAACACACTACCTACTAGACTACGGCGACTTCCCAAAACGTAACTGCAAACATGTTGTCTTCAAAAACAAGGTATTTAGCGAACGCCGAATTGCCTTCCTGCAAAGGCCTTTACTGTCACTTGTAACACAAATTGTTTCAAATTTAATATCCACAAACACCACGCCCTCTTTCCTCTTTTCTCCTTCCTATAACCTATTTTCCTAGTTCCAGCTAAATGCATAGCATAGGTAAAGGGGGGTCATTCAAGTGTTAGTCATAAATTTAAAAAAAAATTGAGTCTAATATGAACCAGATTCTGACGGCGTTAGGGCCGCATTGTATTAGAAGAACTGATTTGTGTTGAAAGAGTTCATTAAACGTATCAATGAAGAATTGTACATGGAAAAGGAAATACGCAAGGCCGACCAATACAAGAGCACAGTGAAGTACCCTAGCAGTTAGAACGAATTCATATCGAAGTAGATCGTATGGATTCTCGAAGGGGATTTTTATATCAAATAGTGGGCATTTATAAAGCCATTACCTGGACTTGACGACGTAGCCGTGTAATTCAGTTTCGAAAGCGAGAGACAGCGAAGATATTTTCATTAAAAGACTTTAATTCCACTCCAAATAATATGTCCAGAAAGCCCTTATGTCCTCTGATCTGATTTTAGAGAAAAGGCTGGCCTTAATGAGCAAAATTTCTTCAACTCTACTATTTTGAGTGAAGTCGCCGTAGTCTAGTAGGTAGTGTATTGGCTTATAGGACGTAAAGCCGGGGTTCGAGCCCCAGGCCAGACATCAAGACAAAATACAAAAAGAATTTCTTCGGCGACTTCCTCTCAGCAGATTTCTGGCAAAAACTCTGAGTGTTGAAATAAAATTGTCATCAAAAAGTTTCTCAAAAATCTGTCGTTCGGAGTCGACTTTAAACTGTAGGTCCCATCACTCATGTATAAAATTAACACACACAACATAAGTGGTGTGAGACACTAGGACGTTGTACAATGGGTCAATTCGACCTCCGGGTACTGTACTTGGCTTAATCGACAAATACACGTCCTCTAACCTAACCTAACCTATATGCTCTGATTCATAACAAAAGGCTGGACTTAATGAGTAAAAGTTCTTTACCTCTTCTCCTCTGAGGAGAATGCTTTTGAAGTGGCGAAATTTTCACTGAAAATCTCTCGATTTACTCTGACAGCCAGGCTGCGTTATGTTTCCAATGAAAGTAATTTCAACATCCATACTTTGCCATGAATACAGAGCATTTCTCAGGAATATTTCGTATAATTCAAAAGTAACTGCTACCTATGGGTTCCGGAATGTAAAGATATCATGGGATATTGTAGTATGAGGCTTGCAATCTCCAAAATTTTACAGAACATAGGTATTCCAATTGCCTCAGTTAAATTGGAAATTAGCGAGTCATATTAAAGGCAGCCTAAATCCTGTTGATACGTGCTATATTGCTAAACTCTGCTGGGTTCTTATGAATGAATAAGGAGAGGACCGACGACTCACTTCTATCCTTAATCCATTAGTGCCCAGCGGCAACTTAAGTTGCCAGCAGAGGTTGCCTTAGTTTCTATGCTCTGTGAGGAAATTGAGTGTAAAAAACAAAACGGTAGCCGTTAGAAAAGAAAAAAAGTAATTTGGGCATTAATGGGTTAAATTGCATTGCTATTCATTGCACAATCTCGTTGATATCAAGAGGGTTGCTGCTGGACACGTATGGATAAGAATATGACTGACTCACTTTAATCCTTAAACTGTACGTGTATTCACCTCATAAAAGTGTTTCTCACGAACCACTGTCCTTTTGGTAGGCATGCCGATAGAATTGACATTCCGGCAAATGACATCTGCAAAAGCTGTGGGTTTTAGTAGGACGAAGATCTCACGCCACTCTAGTTTCTAGCGCTTATCGGTGGTTTGCACGATGTTCATTCAACAATGCGTACCCATGCAGAAAAAACGAGCTCACCACACTGCACACGATGGTGTTCATTTAGTTACTGGTATCCACGCAGAAAAAAATGTGTTGACCAGTGCTACAAAATCTATACAAAATCGGTACCCTTCCGATAGGAAGACAATGAATCACTTTTTTTTGCAAATTTCTGCGCCTAACTGGCCAAACGATTAAATTTCTGTTGGATTTTCTTGTTTTAATTGCTTGACACATTGTATAGATTGGATCCGTTTCATCTTCTGCACTGTTATTTTCGTAATAAAATTGAGGTTTTTGGCCTCACACTTTCTACTATGCTTCACCAAGCGCTTTAATATAAGTATTCTTGCAATTGCGAATTGGTGGGAAGTTTTTCTGAGGAGTGTTTGCGCCCCAGATTAAAAAAATGATTGTGGTATCTTATTGCGCCTAACAACTGACCTAAGTGTGACGACACGTTGTTGCAAGGAACATAACCATAACATAACCTCACTTAAGCTTTTCAATATTTTTTTATTTTTTTATAATTGGTCATTACAACCCTTCAGTCAGGATTACGACCTAGTTTCTCAACACCACTTATGTGTGCGTTAATTTTATATACGAGTGGCGGGACCTACAGATTAAAGTCGACTTCGAACGACAGATTTTTGAGAAACTTTTCATGGTAATTTTATTTCTTCTCTCAGGATTTTTGTGAGAAATCTGCTGAGAGAAAGCCGCCGAAGAAATATTTTTTTTTGTATTTCGTTTTGATGTCTGTCCTGGGGACTTAAAGTATTTTGAAAATTTGAACCTGGGCTAATGGGGTTTGCAGCCAAGCTTGCCAAAATCGCGAAAAGTCTGCCATATTCTGTTTTAGGAGATTATAAAGGATTTTCTTGATAAACCAACATTATAACAGCGGCGTTCTTGGAAAATCCTGTCTTTTTTTTTTTTGTTTTTGGTAACATGAACACGAATATTTAACCACACTTGTGGTAACTATTCACAGGGAGGACTGGGGGTACATTATTGTGCCTTGATTTTCATGTGAATTACGTGCTTAAAAAAAGTATTTTTTTTTCATGGCATTTTCTACGAACTGAATTTCTATGAACAGCAACAACTACAACTGAAAAAAAAACAAATTTTCATGGGCTGTTGTCTACTTACTAAACAATCACACACAGCTGTGGATATGGCGGGTATGCAGGTGAATCTCAATTTCTGACTGTCTCAACTTTTCATCAAATTGTCTGTCTGTCTGTCTGTCTCGTCTGCTTGAACATCAGCAGTAAAAAAAAGTGTTCGTTCGTTTGCTTACCTGTAAATAGACGAAAAACACAATACAATTAATTACAGAAAAACAAATCAAATGAAATGTAATAGAGAAGTAGAAATAGAAAAGCAAAACGAAAAAAAAAATGAATTAAATTTAACAATAACAAAATAAATACAAATAAATAAATGAAAAAAATAATTGTGAATAAATTTATTTAAAAAAAAATACAACCGAAAATAAATAGAAATTCATGTCGATGATCATTGAAAAAACGAAATGAAAAACGCACACAGCACAGCACAATACAGCACAGCACAGATTCAATTTGAAGCAACACAATTGAGAGAAAAAAATGATATGAAATTAATACGTTTGTATTGTATTGTTATAAATAAAATAATTATTTATTAAACATTTTTATATAAATAATAATTAAAACAACAACAAAAAACAAAAAAACACAGATACGATGAATTTTTGTTTGTTTTTTTTTTCTTCTAATTTTAATGTAAAATTTCTATGTTTAGATAAAGCAGATGAATAAACGTACAGACAGACAGTCAAGTCAGTTAAATATTGTGTTAAATAGTGTTAATGATTTTATAAATGAACGAATATTGTGAATTGAAATTTGTTGTTAAAATTATGATGAATTGTTGAAGAGCAGCTGTTGGCTGCTGTTATTAAGTGGCTGCTGCTGCTGCTGCTTTGCTTTAATAAGATGCCATTAAGATAATGACTCTCCATTCTATGTGCAGTCAGTCAGGAGATTTATGAAAATTAATTTTATAAAAACGCATTAATTGTGTATGTACAGTGGTGGCCTTATAATTAGAAACGATGTTTCTGGAACAGACTTCTCTGGAGTGACGAATCTAAATTCAATTTGTCCCAATCTGATGGAAAAACGAATGTAAGACATCCTCCAAACCAAACCTTTGATCCCAGGTACACAGTGAAAACTGTGAAACCAAATTAACAAACATACATCTTGCTAAGTCGTTTCTAATTATAAGGCCACCACTGTATGTGTCTTTGTTAAATTCAAGAAAAAAAAAAGATATTTAAACTATAAAATTAAACAAATGAGGGAGGCATTGATCCACATAAAGGTGGAAAGTACTTGAATACCAAATTAGTTGGAATAGCAAAGAATGATTCTTACTTTGTTAAACAGTCAAGAGGCCCATGAAATCCAAAATTTTGTTTGCAACGAATTTGCATAGAACAGTGACTTCTGAATGGAATGCAACTAAGTAACCTAAACTGCCATGGTTGGTAAATCTAAATCCCGGAACACAGTGATCTCTTTGGAAATGAAATTATTGATGAACATGCTACAACGGCTTCCATGGTCGTCGATAGGCTCGAATCATACTATACATTAAAATTTACACTCTTTGTTGTTGTTGCTTTTACAAAAAAAAAAAAAAAAAAAACCAGACACCTAAGCAAAAAAGACAGACCAGCAAGCAGAGTAAACACACAACCTTCTAGTAAGTATTTTAGTGTTCGTATGCGAATCATACTTATTTTGTGCTTCGTGTATATGTTGATTTATGGAGAGTCGAACTAAACAACATCATACGTGTTGTTAGGTATGAATATGATGAGCACTTCAAACTTTGAATATGAGTAGAGGTTCCATGATATTAAAATAAGTATGAATGCGTATATGTATCAGAAATTATGAGCATTCGATTCGTTTCTACTCATATTTTTGAATACTCATTGCTGATCTCTGCTGTGTACATACATGCATACGCACATAGTTGATCATTACAACCCTTTAGTCAGGATTACGACCTAGTTTCCTACGCCACTTATGTTGTGTGCGTTAATTTTATACATGAGTGGCGAGAACGACAAACTCAGATTTTTTTTTTCCGGAAATCTGCTGAGAGGAAGTCGCCAGATAAAATGTTCTTGTTGTTTATTTCGGTACACTTCCGATAGGAAGACAATGAATCACTTTTTTTTTTTTTGTAAATTTCTGGGTATAGCGTTTAAGCAATTAAATTTCTTTGGGGTTTTCTTTTTTCAATTGCTTAACACTTTGTATAGACTGGATCCGCTTGATCTTCTTAGATTAGTTAAGCTTTTCTTAAAGGACAAGGTCCCGTTGAGGTTTAAGCCCAGTAATTACCCCCCAAAAAGTATGATGACATTCCTGCCTAGACCTAAGATTCTCGTCGAAGTAGGCCAGCGAATTGTGGATATTTTGCAAATGCAAACATCACATCCTCGCAAGAGCCACTATCAGTGTAAAAACTGTATATCAGCGCCGTATCCATCTTTCCCCCATTCTTAGAAGTCCCGGTAATTATGCCTGTACGAAGACTAATCGACTCAAGAGAGCCTATGTTATTTCCATACGCTTATTCCATTAGAATACCCAGAAGTGATTGCTGAATACCTATTGCATCCGGATAAAGTTACTGTTTAATGCGTATTATGGTCGTCTGAAGATGTCATTTGGCTGTATTTCACTGAAAGAACCGTTTCTGTCAATTCAGAAGGTCATGGCAGTATTACAATTGAGTTGGAAGATGAGTGAATGGCAAGAGCCACTAAACGCTTCGATTTTATTTAATTCCATGAGAAGTTTCCAGAAAGAAACATTTCAAGTTTGCGGAGACGTCATTTGACAACCAAGGGCAGGCGATTTAACGCCGTGAGACTTTTGTAATGCTTTGCTACGTCAAAGATCACTTGTACGAGACTAATCCCCATACTTTATAGAATTTATCTCCGAGTTAACGCTCGAAGAACTTGTCGAGAAGTACTTCAGATGTCTTTTAAATGTCATGGGACTTCGCAGTCCAAGTCCAAGAATTATTATGATGCCGCAGCTGCAAATAGTGCGCATTGAGAAGAAGATGTATATTGCTAGGAAATCGTGGCTAGGGTATCACATAAAATTGAGAGACAATAGCAACATGATTACACCATTTCCACAAAGGGAAGCAGAAAATACAAATTCGAACTGTGACTAGCGGCTGGATGTAAATGAAGCAGCTGCTAAGCGGTGCCGATTAGCACATAGAGCCTATTGCTATAAGTATGGGCACGGATCGGACGAAACGTGGCCAGAATGTCTAAGTATAAGGGAAACAAGCACAGCATTTCTCTGCAGTTAGGATTACGAAGTAGTTTCTCACACCACTTATTTTATTTCAACACTCAGAGTTTTTACCAGAAATCTGGCGAGAGGAAGTCGCCGAACAAATATTTGTTTTCATATTTCGTTTTGTAGGAGATGTTTGAACTGAGGTTTGTACCGTGTGGCCTCACGTCTAATAAGCCAACACAATACCTACTAGACTACGGCGAATTCTACTTCTAAGCGCGTTCTATTTGTCTTCTATTTGGTTGACTAAAACTATAATCTGATGCCGCGCATTAGTATCATTTCGTATTGGTTGTTGTTGCATTTAATCCCTATTTATCCTTAATATAGGCTCAACCCAGTTTTATTTTAAAATGTTTTTTTTATTGCGAAATATTTGGGTTGAGCACCTTCGTTTAGCAACGCATTTGATGACACAATTAAAAGAAACCAAGCGAATCGTAATCAACGAAAAGAACCCCCAAAAAAAATAATCACTTCAGTGAGTGCCTTGTGTGTGTATATGCTGAACAAGTAAAATGAAACGAAAATTTTGTGCAAAAAAAATAGTATTTGAAATGTGCTACAAAAAATAGCAAAAAATTGTAAAAATAGCAAAAAAAAAAAAAAAATCGAAATAGAATAGAAAAATAGAATATTTTTAGTTTTTTGTTTTTATCGTTAAACTAATAAAAATTGTTAGTGCGTGTAGTAAAGTTCAACAGAACCTTGAACTGATTTTGAATTGAATTTTCAATTTTTTTTTTGTTTTTTTTTTCAGTTTCAATAATATTTGCGAACCGATTTTTCGAAAAGTGTGTTGGCAGATGTTTTTTCTGTGTCGTCGTTTCTATCGTTTCGTTGTCATTTTTTATTTCTTTGTAAAAATTTTATTTTATTGTAAAAAATATCACATTTTAGAATTTACAAGTCATTCTCATTCTACACTGCAAAATTGCAAGTATTTTTCGCATTTGATTTCGTTTCTTTTTTGGCGTATTTTGTTTAATAAAATATTTGTCTGTCTAGACAAATAATATTGTGGTGGTAATTGAATGACACGTTAAAAACAATGGTACTAAAAAAGGAAATTTAAGTACCTTTCTGATTTCTTTGCAATAAGATTCCATAAGGAATTCTTGAAAATGAAAAACGTTTATAAAAATAGGATTTTTTTTTTGTGAATATTTGTTGGCCAGAATGGGCGAATCTTGCGTTTTCCTAAAGTACTCAGAGTGTATTTTCCCACTTAAAAGATCGCCTTCAATCACCTACAGAGTACTACTATAGTACACGTTAGATGGTACAAACACATACGCGGTTTCACAGCATGGGAAGTCGTCCTAGTCTAGTAGGTAGTGTGTTCACTTATGAGACATGAGGCCACGGTTCAAACCTAAGGTCAGACATCTCCAACCATGTGAAATATGCAAAGGCGGCGACTTTTTCTCAGCAGATTTCTGGCAAAAACTGTGAGTGTTGATATAAAAATTGCCATGAAAAGTTTCTCAAAAATCCGTCGTTCAGAGTCGACTTCAAAACTATAGGTCCTGTCACTCATGTATAAAATTAACACCCACGACTTAAGTGGTGTGAGAAGCTAGGTTGTAATCCTAATTGAAGGGTTGTAATGACAGAATATGTATGATCTCAGCAGGGGTCCAATACAATGAGCCACGTGGAATGTTGTGCTAAAACTTGAGCTCACAAATAGCAACGTAGATCAATAGCTCTCAGGATGATATTGCTCTGCCATGAATACCGTGACAAGCTTGCACGATAGTGCAAATTTGCTGTCAGTATAGTTAGAAATTGGAGCACTACTTAGAAGCACTAAGAAAAAACTATAAGCGACCAGGGAATAACTTCCAAGCATTCAAGGAATATTCAGCGTATATCAATGGGGAAATGTACAGCAACCAGGGTATTTCAAAGCAAAAGAAAACCCTGTTACTACTAGTCGAGACTAGGAGTACAAAGTCACCGTATTATAGTAGGTAGTCCGTTGACTTATTAGACGAGATTCAGAGGTTCACACTCCAGTAAGCAGTGTACTGGCAAAAAAAATCTATCGTTCGGAATCTATAAGTCCCGCCCCTCGTGGATAAAATTAACACACGGATATAGGTGATGTGAGAAGCTAGGTTGCAAACCTGACTACAGGGTTGTAATAACTAGTAAAGTAAGTAAGTTTAGGTACAAAAAGCTATAAAATAGGATGGCAAATGCAGCCTACAAGGGATAGACCCTCAAGATCGTTTCGGCCTTTTGCATAATTCTTCTACAGACGTAGCCTTTGTAATTACGGGTTTAATGACACTGCAGCTAATAGGGGACACGGAGAAGAAGAAAATTAGGAAAACGGAGCTAGTTTTTAGTGAAGATAATGAGGGACAATGCCACGATATATGACAATATGAATCGATCATTTTAACAAAGGGTAGGTGGAACTAAAAACTCAAAGGGAGACAGAAGAACAGAAAGGAAGCTTGGCTAATTAACCTTCCACTTAACACGGTCATGGTCGATATACAGAAAATCTTTTTTAAATGTGGACAGCACATGGCCAAAAGTATTTAGAATGTCTCTACAGAAGGCGGGGCACGACCATTGAACTCTCCGATGAGTTCTCGAATCTGGGCATACCCATGAGGACCTGCACGCTCATAATTGATAATGCGATCGTCGATTCCATCAACGACAGGTGGGCGGCCTCGGACACGGGTAGAACGGCTCGTAAAATCTGGCCAAGGCTGGATGAGGGGCGCACAATGAGTCTACTTAAACTCCAAAGAGGCGCGTTCAGTGTAGTTGTCGGTGTCATTACGGGGCATTGCATTATGGGTACGCATGCAAGGCGCATTGGTCTTGGGCACCTTGCTAACGACTTTTGCAGAAGCTGCAAAGATGAGGAAGAAGAGAAGACTGTCCCTCATCTGCATGCCCGGCTCTTTGCCAAAGGAGAAGAAAGTACTTGGGTACTTACTGCATGGATGATCTGGAGGAACTGTCAAGGATTGACACTGGCAGCCTGAATCGCTTCATCAGGAGCTCCGAGTGGTTTCGAGGGATAACGGATGACTGTGATAGCACAATGGGCCCAATGCGGCCTAAGTGAGTCCAATCAAAAATTTTTCTTGGATGGGCAGCCACCTCCACCTACCTACCTACCTCTACACAAGGCAGAGCATATTTTTTTCAGTAACCAGGATACAAGAATCCGTGAAGCTGCTTGGTAAAGTTAAATGAAGCCCTTCTTTACAAGATTGGCCCAAAATACCATGGCAAAGTGTTAACATGTGGAATATGTTGCAAAATTTTCATCAAATTCGATGTAAGTATTCATGCAAAAGGCAGCTACAAATGCCATGGCAGTGTTGTCAAATAAAAAAAAATTAAATTTTAATGACAATCGCTGCGTGTGCCTGCCAGCCAGCTCTGGCATTTATTTTATAATTACTATGTGCTTTGGCTTGTTAGTGTGCCACAATTTAAATAAATTCGGTGATAAAGTTTTGAAAAAAAAAAAAAATAATTAAAGCAGCAGCACCTCCAAAAAAAAGGCTTCAACCACAAAGACTTGTTTTAAAACTTCAGATTTTTTTTTTTTCAAAGTAAAATTCAATTTAAAAACAAAACAAAAAAGATACGCTGACGTTCTATAAAAAATGTTAATTTTATCGATAAGTGTACACTTGTTGTGTGCTGTTGTGGTGGTGTTATGGACTCGACTAGACTCCACTATTTTTTTTACACACAAAAAGAAACAAAAACCAAAAAAAAGCTAAGCGGGGCCATAAAAATTTAAATTGAATGCAAAATACCTGCTGCTGCCACAAAACATTAGAATATTAGAAAATGATTTGAAAATAAAAACCAAAAAGAAAAAACAAGAAAAAAAGACGTTGAATTTACGTAAAAGAAAAGTCAAAGAACAAGAATTAAATTTTAAAATAAAAAAACGTGTCTTTAAATAAAAATTTAAAACAAAAAAAAGTTTAAATAATTTCAATAAAATTCAATTAAGAACTGGAATTTATTATAAAAAAAAAAACAAAAAATAAACAGAAACCCACAAAAATAACCAATTTGAACTAAAGACGGGGTGAAGGCAGGCTTCTTTAATTTAAGATTTTTATTGTATCGTCTTGAAATGCTTCTTAGTCACCGATTAAGTATTTCGACAGTTAAATTTAATGTTTAAAATGACAACAAGTTTCATTAAAAATACGATTGCTTTTTTCTTTTTTTTCTCAATCGATTTGAAATTTTATTTGAATTTCATTAAAACCATCATCAGAGCACCCTACGCTTTCAATTGCGTTTTCCACAATTCAACAGTGTTTGCCAAGCTAAACTTATTGCTGAGCATACACTTTCCCTTTCCATCTCTAGAAATTAAAGAGGATTCTTGCGAATTTCAATACAAACTAGTGTTCAGGATTGAATGATATTTCATCAGCATTCGATCTGTAGCATCCAAGAATCCCCTGAGCAGTGCTATACCAGTATTTTCAGTCAGTATTTTCCTTTAATGCTGGAAGAATTCTAAAGATTGGCAATAAATTCTAAACTTATCCAGGACAACAACCAGACCAGATGTAGACAAAAAAGTATTTAGTCAACTTACGCATGGTAGCCATCCCTCCCTGCAGTATAATGTTGCCTACGATTGGCTTCAGCATTCGATCTGTAGCAGCTAACAATACCCCGACCAGTGCTATACCATGTCAGTATTTTCCCTTAATGCTGGAAGAATTCTAAAGTTAACAATAAATTCTAAACTTATCCAGGACAACAACCATACTAGATTTAGTCAAAAATATTTAGTCAAGTTACTCAAGATCGCCATTCCTCCTTGCAGTATAATGTTGCCTACGATTAGCTTCAGCATTTGGTCTGTAGCAACCAACAATTCCCTGAGCAGTGCTATACCATGTCAGTATTTTCCCTTTAATGCTGAAGTTAGCAATAGACTCTGAACTTATCCAGGACAACAACCAGGCTAGATTTAGTCAAAAATATTTAGTCAAGTTACGCATGGTAGCCATCCCCACCCCTGCAGTACAATGTTGCCTACGATTGACTAAAGATTTCCTTAAAAAACCTGCATCATTCATGTACAAAAACAGACATTCGTAAAGGACTTGAGATTATCTTAGCTGTTCGAATAGGTAGATAGGTAGGTTGGAGTGATAGCTTTGATTATCAAAAGCTCACTTGAGCCTGCAAAGAGGCCCGTTGTGGCGCCACAGGAAAGTGCAGTCCCTGTGCTGATCGAATTCCACTAAACTCAAGGAAGAAGTAGGTCAGCGTAGGGGCAGGGTATTACCCGAAGCTGGAAACCAGTCTGAAAGCTACGTCCAATAGTCTGCAATAATTGCAAAGTAGACGCCTAATAGACTTATAACCCCTATTAAACAGTTAACAGTGCCCTGTTAAAGACAAAAAGTGGCGCTGCTAAAAGTGTGGGTTTGTGTCTTTGGTTTTAAATTCGAATGAAGAGTCAAATAATCTAATTTTCTGCAACCTGTAGACCTACAACCTCGGCAAAAGTCGTGTTGATGGGAGCTATAGTCTTTTCGCGTGTCTGCTTTTAAGGCTGGCTCGACCATGTCGTTCGTATGGAGGACGATTCTCCGGCGAGACGGGTATTTGATGCAGGGATCTGCGAAAGTCGGCGAAGAGGACGACCTTGTATCCGTTGGAAGGCCCAAATCGAGGAAGCCCTGTCATCGATTGGTGTGACCAACTGGCGTAAGCGCGCAAGAGGCAGAGGCGCCTGGAAGGATGTGTTGCGGCAGGCTGAAATCCGTTAATCGGGTTGTTAATGGCCAATTAAGTAAGTAAGTAAGCTTGTAAGGCACTGACCTGTACCACTGTGTTCGAGATGAAATTTCGATCAAGTTTGAATAGTTGGTTGGTACGCCTTCTATGCAACGTGGGCCGTGAGTCTGGTAGTTCGGCAAGATTCCTCGTTGATCTCGAATAGGGTCAATTGTAAATTATAAGATTATCAGGCAAGAGCTCATTATCCAAACAAACAATTCACAGCAGTATGGACCAAAACCTCTAAGTGAAAAACGCTTCAATGGTCAGGCAACCAATGCGAAAATCCAATGTCAAGATTCAGCCTACTCCGTCCAATATTTAAGTGTCCTCGGTATATGTAGCTCTCAAATGCATTACCTACGGACTACCTGAAGTCCAGAAGCACTTCGTTGAAATTTCGAAGGTAAATCCAGTCTCCATTGTCTAGTAGGTAGTGAGTTGGCTTATTAGACGAAAGGACAGGTCAGACATCCCGAACAAAACGAAATTTGAAAAATATTTCCTCGGCCACTACCCCCCAGCAGATTTCTGGCAAAAACTCTGAATGTTGAAATAAAATTGCCATGAAAAGTTTTTCAAAAATCTGTCGTTCGGAGTCGACTATAAAACTGTAGATACCGCCACTCATGTATAAAAAATTAACACACACAATATAAGCGGTGTGAGAAGCTAGGTCGTAATCGTGACTGAAGGGCTGCAATGACCAATTATGTATCTACATATGTAATCTTCTGCAGAGAAAGTTTTAAGAGAGCATGTAGTCGACGGGAATGTAGGTTATAATGGCTTCTCAAGAGCGAGCTAGGGCCAGGAGTTATCTAAATTTGCTTTAATGTCAGCAACCCAGCCGCTTTTCAATCAATAAAAGGTCTAAGGAAAGTTACAATTAAGTTACAGTGGGGCAGACTACACTGCTAGTCAGAGCAGCCAACTGTTATCTTCTCGCTTTTCTTCAACACCCTGTAAATATTATTGGTTTTTGGCCTTTACTGTGTTCAGTGTTGTCTCCTAACTTGTCTTTTTAGATACTCGTTGTTTATTGCTTTCATTGTTGTTGCCTTTTTGTGTTGTTTATGGCTTTTAAACGTTTAAAGAATTTATTTTTATTTTCGGTTTTTTTTTTAAATTAAATTTGTGTGGATTTTTAATGTTTTTTAAAGATCGATCGTAAAAAACTTTAATGATTCCAGCACTCTTAATACAATACAATCGATAATTAATCGATTAATTATTGATTTAAATTGTTTCCAAAGGTTTTATGGCTTAATTTTTAATTGAAAGATTTTCGAAAGAGAAAGTTCTCAGCCTTCTTGCAATACATGACTATTTTTCCCTCTATTTCTCTCTCTCTCTAGAGAGAGAGAGCTCTCTCTATATATATTGTTTCTTTTGTTTAACTAAGATCTGTTTTAATGGTTTTTTAATTTCAATTTCAATTGTTTTATTTTCGTTTGCATACACAATTCACCATATCCCATCCAGTTGCCTGCCTGCCTGGCTTTTATTAGTTGTTGTTATTGGTGGTGAGAAGACGAGTGAAAGAGGTGAGGAGTGCGGTATAAAAGATTCCGTTCATTTAAAATGCAATACAATCGCTTGCGTAATTTGCAAATAAAAATTATTCAATTGTTTCGTATCGTTTCGTTTTGTTTAATTAAATTAATGCGAGAGAGAGAATTATACAAAGAAAATAAATAAAAAAACAAAAACAAAAACAAACAAAAATAAAAATAAAAATAAAAATTCAATAAAATTTTGTGTTTAACTTTGTTTATCAATAATTGACAGACAGACAGACAGACAGATCAGCTGCTATTGTTTACAAAGAAACAAAGAAAATCCAGACTCCCAAGTCGGACTGGTAGCATATAGGAAATCAAAGCATTCAATTCAAAGCTTTGTTTATCGCCCTTTAATGAAATTATAATTAGAAGCCAGGGATTCTCGTTGCATTTTTCTTTAATTTCTGCTCATTAAAGAAAATAAATATAAACGTCATGGCATAAATTAACTGCAGGTAGACTGCCAGCCTGATCCAAGTTGAATCTCAACAACAAATTCGTTAAACTATACCAGAAAACTGTCGAGAAAATGATAGAAAGAATTTTTTTTTTTCAAGATATAAGGTCTGAGATTTGAACTTCCCGAGTTCTCTTTTAGTAATCAATCCAACACACTAAACACTTTAGGACGACCACAAAGGCAATCTGATGGAGTTGAATAAATTATAGAGACCGACACGCATTGCCTTAACCGATGCAGTGAAAATCAGTACTTAGGAAATGTTTAGAATAATGGGAGGTGGGCCAAATACTAGTTTTCTGAGAGGGCATAGTGACCTATCAGTTCGAGTATGGATAGGTTTAAGGCGGATAATGAAACACGAGGGGGAATGTTCGGCCACACAGTGAAATATTCGAAACGCATGGAAACCAGTACTTAGGAAATGTTAGAATAATAAAAGATGAGCATCGCGTGCGGATGTTTCAAAGGCAGACCGTGAAACATACATACATACATACATAATTGGCCATTACAGCCCTTCAGTCAGGATTACGGCCTAGCTTCTCACACCACTCATGTTGTGTGCGTTAATTTTATACGTGAGTAGCGGGACGTACAGTTTAACGTCGACTCCGAACGACTGATTTTTGAGAAACTTTTTCATGGCAGGTTTTTTTACTCTCAGAATTTTTTGAATAAATCTGCTGAGAGGAAGTCGCCGAAGAAATATTTTTTGTATTTCGTTTTGATGCCTGACCTGGGATACGAACCCGGGTTTTACGTCTAATAAGCCAACACACTAGCTATTAGACTACGGCGACTTCTATATATTTTTGCAAGCCGCAGTTTTGACCATTGAAGAGTGTTTTGTAGTCCAACTTACATAGAAAATACAGGCGGCAGGAGCCTACTAGCACTTCACAACAGTCGGGCTGTCATCATAACACATACTAACTGCTGATATGAAATTGTGGAGAACTATCTAGGCATACAGGAGCACATAGTCCAGGGGAATAGTGCCGTCTTTTGCAGTATTCCAGGTTATATGGGAATTCCAGCCAAGGAACAAGCAAAAGATGTCACCAGGGTGAAGCCAAAGAAACCTATCTGTGAAATGGAAAGAAAAATTTGGCGACAGCTAAGCTACAGTGAGAGAAAAGTTAAGAAAGTGTAAGTTTTTTCTAAAGAAAGAGATTTTAGGCTAACAGCCTAAGTTTTGTAACTTACCTCCTGGCCGTGAACTTTACAAAGTTGATGCTCAAGTGCTTAAACGTTAGGGAATTAAACAAGTCTTTGGCTTAGCCCCACAACAAAAAAGCAACTTAGCAGCGTCAAATGGCATGATCATGGTGACCAGTTGACGTTGCCTATACTTAGAATTACTCTTACTGGAGACTTTTCATGCAATAAAGCGAAAACGAGATAAAGTCCAGTTTAAAATCTTCAATTGAAGGCAAAAAAATGGAAAACCATACGGCCAAAGGGCACTGAATTGACGGTGACCTTTTCCCCATGATCATTTTCGAAAAAAATACAACACAATGACACATTCAGACTATAATATCGGCTGAAGTGGCTTTTCCACAATCACTTCTGGGTCCTTCAAATACCATATGTTATGATTTTGCTTGTTGCCATTACCATCGAGAGCGAAGTGAGCTCCAGTGCTAAAGAAAATTTTATTTGTTTGTTTACTGACCACCTTAGCTGACACTCTTTATATACATGGAGCTGTAAATGGTAAACCGGATTTAATTGTTGCATGAAATGCTATCGCTAACACGGACTATCCTCTCCACATTATTAACAGAAGTGATGTTTTCGGCAATGCTTACATTCTTATGATGCCTAGGCCTGTAATGTAGCTGTAATGCCTTCAGTCTTTTCAAATTTCTTAATAATCTCATCGAATTCATTACCCAGTAAGTGATTGTACAACTGCCATCCCTATTAAGGCTGTATTAAGATGGTAGAAATCAAATAAAGAACAAAAACAAAACCTTACTTAAGGCTGCCTTGCTCTGCCTGTCTGCCTTAGCAGTGTTGACGAGAGTAAATAAATATTTTGCATTGAACTATACATGCGTACATATATGAATGTTTACATATATAAAAGAATTGTAATGACCTTCACCGTTACACGAAAGCCACAGCCATACTTAATTATTTACAATACATACATACATATGTACGTATGTATGTAAGTAAAGGTATTCGCATATTTACATACAAAACAAATGCAGTAAATTGGTGTTCCGAGAGGAAAAGAGTAAAAGAGAGCATTGAATTGAACTCTTTGGTCATGTTGGGTTTTGTAAATTTTAACTGCCTAAAGCGTTATCTATTGTTTACATAAGTAAATATTTACACTCTTCCACGCATACACTGGTACAAACACTGTTTCAAGTAAAACAAGTGCATTTACTGCCTCCCTCTCTTAGTTACGACGTAAAAGAACAGAAACAACAACAGTAATAATATAAACAAAGGTAATAAAAATTACAATTACAGTAGCAGTAGCAGTAGCTGTAGTAGCAGCAGCAGCAGCATTAGTAACAGTAACAGTAACAATACAGCAGTGATGGTGAAGGTCAGTTTTAGTAAGTCATTCAGTTAGTAAGACAAATCCATTATACATGTGGAATATACATGAGTGTATAGTATACAAACAAACCATAATAATAATAATAAAAAACAACAACAACAATAACAAACCAAATGGCCACAATATAAAATTCCATTAAATTTTCAATGCAAAATTTATTTTTTGCAATTCGATTGCATTTGTTTATTATTTTTTATTTTTTTTATTAGAAACAAAACCAACAACAACATCGCCAATAATAATAAGAATAAAGTTCTCGTTGTAAAATTTAGGTCCGCTTCAGCGAAGTTCAAAAACAAATCCACACATACACACACACGCACATGCATTTCCAAATGCAGCTAGCCAGCCAGCCAGCTTATTATTACTCTTACTATAGGCGAGAACAGTAAGTAGTAACCCCAGTAGTAGTAGTAGTAGTAGTAGTGGTAGTAGTAGTGCAAGTGCATGATTGCATTGATTCTTGGTATTTGTTTAGGGTGTGCCGTAAAATATTTTCTAAATTATAGTGGAAGTTTGTATTTCATTTTTAAAGGTTAAATGGAAATTAAATTGTAAAATTAAATTAAAATTTTTTTTTTTATTTCTTTATTTTTCATATATAAACACAACTGAATTAAATAAATATATATTTTAAATGTTTTAAACAATTTAATAATACAGTATTTACTGTGTATTATTAAATAAAAAAAAATTATAATTTAAATTAAAAAACTTTTAAGTTTTAATTTTATAAGAAGCTCGGCTGTTGATTGGAGTTGCGATTTGGAGTTGAATGACACTTGTTTGTTCGTCCTTTCATAAACAAACAAATTTCAAGGTCGTGGTTTGATCAAACTTTTTAAATTGATTTTCTGTTATCGAGGAAGATATGTTTGATTTTTTTTTTTTTTTTTATTATAATTTTATTTGCAATCTATTTTACAATAATAAGCAAATTTGATCATAAGTAAATATTAACAGAATCTGTTGAATCCCATCAGAAACAACAATATAAAATATTTATATAAGAACAATATAAATAGTTTTAACAGTACAGAAGAATTTAGAAAAAATTTATAGAAATATGTACACTATGAAAATAAGAAATCTACAGAACAAAGACTAATATAAAAAGAAAAGGTGATTTAATTAAACATATGTTATAGAAATGGTAGATCTAATATATGATTTCTTTTAAGTCTACGGGTCTCATCTGTCTCATCCAGTAGTGCGATTGCCAAAACATTAGAATGATTACTAAGTCTATTTAAATAATTATTACTAAATTTTTTGATTTCAGATTTCACAAATGGTATTTGAAGATCATTATGTAAAGTGTTATTTGTGACATAGTACGGAGCGTTTGTAATTGATCTGAGGGCTTTTGACTGGAATCTTTGTAGAATTTCTATATTAGAATTACTTGCAGTTCCCCATAACTCTATTCCGTAGGTCCAAATTGGTTTTAAAATAGTTTTCAGAAGCAGCACTTTGTTTTCCAGAGAAAGCTGTGATTTCCGTCCTAATAGCCAGTACATTTGTTTAAATTTAGCATCAAGTTGTTTTCTTTTGGCCTTAATCTGATTACTCCATGTGAGTCGTCTATCCAGGTGAAGCTCTAGATATTTCACTTCATTTTTACTAGGAATTTCGATACCATTTAAAAACACAGGAGGACAGGTCTGTTTCCTTAATGTAAATGTGATATGAAAAGATTTTTGTGTGTTGACAACAATATTCCATTTATTAAGCCAAGATTGAAGGATAACTAGCTGTATTTGTAGTCTACTTGAAGCTTCGGACGCTATTAAATGTGATGATAAAAACGCTGTGTCATCAGCGTATGTTGCTATTGTTACATCTTCTGTAAATGGCATATCATATGTAAAAATGTTATATAAAACAGGACCAAGAACGCTGCCCTGAGGAATACCGGCTTCAATTTGATGCATTTGGGACATATTGTTGTTAATTTTGACGTAAAAATATCGATTACTCAAATACGATAAGAAAAACATATAAAATGGGGCAGGGAAGAGCAGCTTTAACTTATACAACAACCCTGCATGCCAGACTTTATCGAATGCCTGTTGTATTTCTTCTTTTCAAGAGCATCAGATATAACTTTACAAATACGGTGGCATTGTTCAGGAGTACCATGCTTTAGTCGAAAGCCAAATTGATGATCAGGAATTATCTTGTTTTTTTCCAGAACAGATAGTAAGCGATTTAGTACGAGCCTTTCAAATATTTTTGAAAATATAGGCAGTAGGCTAATTGGCCTATAGGAAGATATATTATTTACTGCCTTGCCTGGTTTCAAAACCATTATTATCTCAGCAACTTTCCATTGGGATGGAAAATGCTGCAATCTTAATATTGCGTTAAATATTAATGTCAGGAAAACTATTCCTTTTCGTGGTAAGCATTTGATAGCAGTTGCATCTATTTTATCATAACCTGGGCTCTTTTTGTTGTTCAACGCCATTACTTCCGCTTTGGTTTCATTTGGAGATATACTTTTTAATGGGAAATCCATTTGGCACGCCACATCTAAAAAATTTAGAATGCTATTATCATCTACATTGATGGAGTTTGGTTTAAACGTTTGCTTCAAATGATCTGCAAAGGCTACAGATTTCTCCACGTCATTTCTACACCATATGCCAAGCTCATTTTTGATCGGAACGTTACTTTTTGCAGGACGTTTTAGATATTTGGTAGCATTATACAGCTCAAATTCTTTGTTTTTATTATGTGGCTTTAAATTTTTTAAAAACTGACCAATGTTTTCATTTCTTTCCTTCGCCAAGAATTCTGAGCACAGTTCAATAGCCAGATTCCAATTTGTTTTGTCAGTTGGATTTCTTGTACGATGCCAAATTTTTCTCAACCGATGTTTGATTTGATGGAGAATTGATCTGCAATTTTCAAACTTTCAATTCAATTTCTTCAAATTTCTGCACAATTTTCTCCACAATTACCAAATCAACACAAATTCTTAATTTCCGAGACCCATATTAGCGTTTGAAGCGCATTTTTTATACGAAATTTATGCCACTAAACAAAATTGTTTCAAATGGTATTCTGAGAAGCCAGAAGTGACTGTGGAAAAGCTATTTCACCCGAAATTATGGTCTGGATGTGTCATTGGGCCGTATTTTTTCGTTAACCTAACCTTTGGCTGAATGTTAATCCATTTTTTGTTTGAACTTCATTTGATGATTATGAACTGAACGGTATGGGGCTTCAATAAGGTGGCACCTTGTATGAATTTTGACTTTATTGTCTGAGAAGTTTCCACAAAGAGTGATTCCATGTTTTGTTGACATCAGTTGACCTTCAAGATCAAGCGGTTTGACACTTTCTTTGAGGTATTACATCAAATATCATGTCTAACCATTTGAAAACCATTATTCGTAATGTTATCAACGATTAACCGCACAAAATATGCGAAAAAGTGTTGGAAATCACGTGAAAAGGATTCACTGCTGCGACCAGTTCCGAGGTGATCATTTAACTGACATTGCAGTTCGTACATTATGGCCAGGCCTAACCTAGCAACCGACATAGCTTCAAGAATATTTTATTTAAATTTCCTTAGGTTAGGTTAGAGGACGTGTACTTGTCAATTAAGACAAGTACAATACCCTGAGGTCGAATTGACACATTGTACAACGTCCTAGTTTCTCACACCACTTAAGTTGTGTGTGTTAATTTTTATACATGAGTGGTGGGAACTACAGTTTAAAGTCGCCTCCGAACGACAGATTTTTGAGAAACTTTTTCATGGCAATTTTATTTCAACACTCAGAGTTTTTGTGAGAAATCTGCCGAGAGGAAGTCGCCTAAGAAATACTTTTTGTATTTTATTTTGATTTTTGATGCCTGGCCTGGGGCACGAACCCAGGCTTTTGCGTCTAATAAGCCAACACACTACCTATTAGACTATAACTTTACTTAAGTAAACAAAGAATGGAAGAAGAAATTGAATGAAAAGAATGGAAAATTTTTTGTGTATCAATCAAGATTTTGAAAAAAAATCGCTAAAATTCCCGAATAAAAAATTACAAGTTAGCATCACTATTGAAAAAATGTATCAGAGAGAGAGAGAGAGCAACGAATGACTTTGAGAGAGAACATGGCTGAATGCAACCTTAACCGCACAACGAATAAATTGTTGGTTGGGTTGATTATATAAAACGCCAACAGGGTAACTACAATAGACAATACAATAAAAACAACAACAACAACAATATAAAAAAAAATTATCGATAAATTCTAGGGTCAAGTTCTTCTCTCTTTCTATTTCATTTTGTTTTAAAGTTGTTTCTGTTGTTGTTATTGTTTTCATTTATTTTTAGCCATTTGAACGTTTTGTAACAGGATATTGAATTTTTGCAAACGTTTTTGTTTTTGTTTTTCATTTCTATGTGGCATTAACTTGGCTTTTATTATTATTATTGTTCTATTGCTGCTGTTGTTGTTGTTCTTATAACTACCATTTGGCGGCTAAATTGTAGGCATTAAGTGGGTATGTTTTTCATGAGGCAAGTGCTGGCTAATGTGATAGCCAGGTGGCTGGCTATGTTCAGAAAGGGGTTTCCATTGATGCAGAAAAGAGTATCAAAGAATATGTAAGTTTTGCATCACCACCAACTACAACACGGATTAATTATTACGAAATTTACAACCACAATAGAGGAGAGGTATTGGAAATATTTACTTTTGAATGACTCACTACATAGGCAACCCAACCTACAGAATATTATCATGGGTTTTGATCTAGTACCACTACAGTAGGGGTCCAGATAAAAAATCCCCAGGCCGAATTGTAACCTAAGTTTTCTTATTACTTAAGTCCTTTTTGAGAGAGCATATCTGTATTCCCTTATTTCAAATTTCTCAAACTCAAACTTTAGTAGCTAAAAACGTATTCAGTCTTCTCTGGCAATTTCTAGAAAGATAGGGTTACCAAATTCCGTAACAAAATTCGTCAAATTTACACAATTTTATTCAAACTTTATATCGTGTACTGCCATCAAAGTTACTTTAGTAGCTAAAAAGATAATCAGTCTTCTGAAACAATTTCTAGAAAGATAGGGTTACCAAATGTCTTCAGAAAATTCGTCAAATTTACACAATTTTATTCAAACTTTATTTCGTGTACAAATTTATTTAAATTTGATATCGTAATTAAGGGCTGTAATAACCCCTTCACCTGGGGATATCCAGACCAATATACATACCCTCCTGTCTAAGGCATCTACTGGGAAATGGTTAGTAAACATATTCCTTAATTGTGTGTACATACCCGGGTAGCCATAACAAATATCATTGTTCAGAATACATTTGTGTTCAAAGGGTCACCAGTCCCGAGCTATTTGGGGTTCAACTGGTAGCAGACTAGACTGCGAAGCTCGACGGAGGCTTAATTCTGGTACCACGGCTGTCGGGAGCCCCAGAGATTCGTCTCTGCCCGACAATGGTGAGGGCCTCTTGTGGGAGCAATATGGTGGCTGTGGTTTATACCCAAATCGCGGGGAGAGCGCAAGCTCGGTGTGGCGTTGCACTCTCAACCGCTGTAAAAAGCAGAGTTTAGGTAGTCTTCCACCCCTAACCAAGAGGGAAGTCTTGTCCAAATGTAAGGCTTCGAATTGGTACTCACGTATTGTGATGCAATCAGTGATATGCTTATGCATGTCATGTGGTTGCATCACTGTGCGTGGGGGCGCTGGTGGACGCATTGTTTCCACCCGTGCTTTGAGCACCGTGGGGTATGCCGTCAGGGCGAAACTCACGTAACACCCTGGACTAATGTTCAGAACACATTTCTCAGTTAACATATGCCCAAAGCGGTCTGAATTGAGGGTAATGTTTCGAAAAAATACATCACAATGACACAGCCAGACGAAAACTTCGGGTGAAGCAGCCCTTCCTCAGCCTCCTCTATGATCTCTGAACACCTTCTGCATCAATTTTTCCTTGTTGTACATAAACACCGTGTAAGAAAAGAGTTTCATTGCTGAAGAAAAACAAAATTGTTGGAAAAATTTGGATTGAAAGCCTTAGGAAACACGCTACATATCTGTGGGTTTGAAAGACGTTAGTCGGATTCAATTGTTGCATGAGATAATATTGCGCAAGTTTCGCAAGTGCGCATAGTCTGATAATGCACAGACCTGACGGCATCTGTAATACTTCGAAAGTCTTCAAATTTCTTTATAAGATTACAAAAGCATTGTCCAGTTAGTAGATTATGATGATCATTACTCACCCTGTAATGCTTGAAAAGTGATCACATTTCAATGATCACCTCTGTAGTCGATTTTGACTGCCCATATACCATTAATGACTTTAGTGTAGAGTGTAGGTTGAAGTCGCCGTAGTTTAGTAGGTGATAGCGTGTTGGCTTATTAGACGTGAGGCCCCAGAGCAAGACATCTCCAACGAAATATGAAAACAAATATTTCTGCGGCGACTTCCTCTCAGCAGATTTCTGGCAAAAACTCTGAGTGTTGAAATAAAATTG
Source organism: Sarcophaga carnaria (assembly GCA_958299815.1). Classification (NCBI taxonomy): domain Eukaryota; kingdom Metazoa; phylum Arthropoda; class Insecta; order Diptera; family Sarcophagidae; genus Sarcophaga; species Sarcophaga carnaria. Next base: position 13,763,365 of record OY283153.1, read on the forward strand.
CCATGAAAAGTTTCTCGACATTAAACTGCAGGTACCGCCACTGATGTATAAAAATTAACGCACACAACATAAGTGGTGTCTCTGTCGAACGTTGCGGATAATTCCAGGATCGTCAGAGAATGTCGCCGCTGCCTCAATCTCCTTTCTGGGCGCCTCGGCGTTACACTTGTCTGGGTTCCCGGACATTGCGATATTCCGGGAAACTGTAGGGCCGACGAGCTGGCCAGGGCTGGCGCACTACTTCCGGAATCTTCCACGATCAACTTGGGGATGCCAGTTACCTCGTTCAAACTGGCTATTGCGCGGAAATTCTCCCGGGACGCCAACCGGTCTTGGATTAATGAGGAGTTCTGCTCCATCGCTAGGCCCACCTGGCCCACAATGGATAGGAGGCGTACCAACCGGCTACTTGGACTTGGCCGTAATATCATCTCGATCACAGCGGCCATGCTTACAGGCCACTGTGTTATGGGTAGACACGCGGAAAGAATGCGACTCCCATTTAACGACTTCTGCCGTGGATGTAGATCCGCCAAGGAGGAGGGGGAGACTGTCATCCACTTCCTCTGCCAATGCCCATCCCTTGCGGGCTGCAGATATAGGTTATTTGGCTCTCCGACCCTTGTCAGCTTGACGGAGCTATCGTCCATTGATATCAAGGACATAGCCTCTTTTATCAAAATTTCTGGCAGGTTTTCCAGCGGGGGGTAGCCGTGCTTTTTGGAAAATGTGCAGCCCTTGCGCCGACCAACTTCCCCCTCCTTGGATCGGAGGAGCTTGGTCAGTGCAGAGGCTGCGTTCACCTGTGGCATCACAACGGGCCGCTCTGCGTACTCAAGTGAGCTTTTTGGTACAATTAAAGCTACCACGCTAACCTAACCTAACCTAACATAAGTGGTGTGAGAAACTACGTCATAATCCTGACTAAAGGGTTGTAATGACCAATTACATAAGTACGAATGTAGGTTCCACAAAACTGGTTACAGTTAATTGCTTATGACAACCCTGCTTACTTTACTGTGTCTCGTATGTACTTTACAGTGAGACGAAGTAGTTGTAGCATTAGTACTTAAAAACATACCACAGTGGTGCAGCACAGGGCATCATAATGGCCTGATTTGATGGTTTAAAACGTGGCCACATGTTACTGATTTTGTTTTATTACAAAACGTGTGATGGTAATTAAAATTAATTACATTTTTAATTTTATTTTTCTTATTTTATTTATCATGTACCAAAAGATTTAAAGAAATTATTTGGAAAAACAAAAAAAAATTGATTTGTTTTCCATAACAGTGCCATTAAAAAAAAATAATTTTTTCATTTTTGTTTTTGTTTGTGTAAAATGCCATGGCATATTAACCAACTCCAGCTGCTGGTATTACAGTTACTAGAGAGGAGATCATTATAATTATTAATGGAGTAAAACAAAAAAAAATACGAGTGCCGTAATACGTACATATGTATAATAAAAGTGTTTCAAAAACTGAAATTTTTTTTTTTTTTTAATTTAAAAAACATACATTTTGTTGTTGTTATTGTTTTTATTGTTATTTTTCTATTACAAATTACAATTGAAAACTGTAAATCAGAAATTGGTGCCAGCGATTGCATAGGTTTTGTGCTTATTTAATTGAATTTGAAAGTACCCTTTAAGGAAATCGAAATTGAATTACAAAAAACAAAAAATGGTTTTTAATTTCATATTTTGTAATTGTAAGAAAATTTAACCATAAAAACGTTTATAAATTCAATTACTTGCATAACTTGTAAGGCTTTAAAAAAAAACTTTTCTCACGCTAAGTTATCAAATTTGTTCCACTGTGGCACCTATCTTTTTTTTTTTTTTTTTTTTTTTTGCTTAAGCACCTGATGTAAGGATGTGAATCGATTATCTACCGAGATAGTGGTGTAGCGCGACCAAATGATTTATGGTAGTGCTCTCTAGTCTAATGCATCTTCTTCATGGCAAGCAGTTCGTTGTCAGCATAAATAACTTCGTGCCAAATTACTTGATAAAAACACTCATCTGTTGCCTCCTGAGATGCATTTCAGTTACATAAGCTCCAAATATATATGTCCGATGGCCCGTTCTTCTTATTACGAGGGTATGGATATTAGGCTTGATTCGATTTCTTTGCCTGTTGCACTCATCAGGCTACTTCCTGATAGTGTGAACCATACTTACTTAGATTAGGTTACAGGACGTGTACTTGTCAATTTAGACAAGTACAGTACCCGGAGGTCGAATTGACCCATTGTACAACGTCCGAGTTTCTCACACCACTTATGTTGTGTGTGTTAATTTTATACATGAGTAGTAGGGCCTTACAGTTTACAGTCGATTTTGAACGACAGATTTTTGTGAAACTTTTCATGAAAATTTTATATACTCAAGGAAGTTTTGGGCAAAAGATTGCTGAGGGGAAGTCGCCTCCAAAGCTCTTTTGCCTCCTCCACAGAAAGGTACTGGCCTGTTCCAATATATATCCTTGACACATCAGTGTATCTCAGAATGGTTTCTCTCTCAAAAAGAATACTTAGCGGCCAAATTATTTCTTTCAATTTTATTACCCACTCTCGTTGCAAAGCATTTCCCAAAATCAATGACTTTAGACTGATATTGCCTAGGGGCAGTTAGGGAAGAAACTGCCAGATTACGATGCCCCTTATCACAACATACATAATTGGTCATTACAACCCTTTAGTCAGGATTGCGGCCTAGCTTCTCAACGCCACTTATGTTGGGTGCGTTAATTTTATACATGAGTGGCGAGAGATACAGTTTAAAGTCGACTCCGAACGACGGATTTTTGAGAAACTTTTCATGGCAATTTCATTTTGAACACTCAGAGTTTTTGCTAGAAATCTGCTGAGAGGAAGTCGCCGAAGAAATATTTTTTCTTCTTACATTTTGATGTCTGATCTGGGGTTTGAACCGTGGCCTTACGTCTAATAAGCCAACATACTACCTACTACGTTACGACGACTTCTAAGGCTTAGCTTTTTTTTTCTTTTTGTTGTCTTAAAGAACACGGTCTAGAAACAAATCAAGCAGTTGTACTATAACAGGTTCTAGAATGACAGAGTTGCCATCAGTCGGTCCCCCTATAAGGTTTATTGGTAACAAGCAAAATAAACAAATATTTTCATACGTAACTATTCATAGTTGTACAGCCTCTTCTAAGATTCGTTTTAGTGGTCCTGCAAAAAAGAAACACTTTTCCCCTTCTTTCCAATTTCGTTCACTGCTGTTGTGGCGACTTCACCCTTATCACAACGTGGTATGAAATTTTACAGATTTTTTCTACAGTTCGCTTCACTACACATTTAGACAGCAACGGTTGGCAACCCTGCCACTCTAAAAGTTGCAATAGTTGACCTATTACACGATTGGTTGGAGACAAATATGATGGAAAGGTTACAAACCAGAGAAATTGTAAGAAAATAAAGAAAGAATGAAAAACAAATCGCCCTCTTCTTCGATCTGATCAAATACCATACGATGCCAATAACCTCAAACTGTCCTGGCATTTACTGCAATTTAAACCTTAACTTCACAATTGTTTAGGGAATACATTTTTCCGCTTTCTAAAAACAAATTTTTCCCTCAGTTAAGCTGTTGCCATGGAAAAGATTTCAATTGTGTTTGCTTTTTACAATACGACGGCGGCGGCGGCGGCACGCTTTACTATCGCTGCTTTGATATTGGAAACCAATGAAATTTTGTAATAAATTTTCTATGATTAGAAATTTTATACATACATTGTCTCCAGGGTGCTCTACAACAACCAACAAAAAATAAAATAATTCAATACAACAACAATAGGAAAAACTCCAACTGATATCGTTTTTCACATAGAAAAGTGAAGCAAAAAAAGAACGCAAAAACAAGCAAAAAAAATAAAAAAATAAAACCAGAAATAAAAAAGCTAAAAAGCATCAATAAATCTTAATAAAATTGTTTTTGCGTTGTTTTCTATCTTTTTCTTCTTCTAACAATGTATTTAACAACAGTGTTGGTAATAAATATAGCAACGCCTAACGAAGCCCTATGCATTTGGAAACAATGGGAGCAACAAAATGCTTCACTTAGCAAGGTTGCTTTCGCAGAGAAGAATCATGGACATTTTTACTAAATTGGTCATTGCAATACTTTAGCTAGGATTACAACCTAGCCTCTCACACCCACCCATCTTATTTATAAATAAGCAACGGACCCTACAGTTTAGGTAACGATTTTAAGACAATTTTATTTGCTTTCAGAGATTTTGCCAGAAGACCGCTTAAGAGAAAGTCTTCGAAAGAAATATTTTCTCATATTTTGTTGAATTTGAGATGTCTAAGCTGAGGTTTGAACCACGAACTCGCTAACACATGATATACTACTACGGCGGCTTCAAAGGCTAAGCTTAAGTTTTTTTTTGTTGTCTTAAATAACACAGTCTAGAAGTCGCCGTAGTCTAGTAGGTAGTGTGCTGGCTTATTAGACGTAAAGCCAGGGTTCGAGCCCCAGGCCAGACATCAAAGACAAAATACAAAAAGTATTTTTTCGGCGACTTCTTCTCAGCAGATTTCTGGCAAAATGTCTGAGATTTTAAATAAAATTGCCATGAAAAAGTTTCTCAAAAAATCTGTCGTTCGGAGTCGACTTTAAACTGTAGGTCCCACCGCTCCTGTATAAAATTAACACACACAACAGAAGTGGTGTGCGAAACTAGGTCGTTTGTACAATGGGTCAATTCGACCTCCGGGTACTGTACTTGTCTTAATTGACAAGTACACGTCCTCTAACCTAACCTAACCTAACCTAAGAATACGGTCTAGAAACAAACCAAGCAGTTGTACTGTACTAGATTCTAGAACGACAGAGTTGCCATCAGTTGGTGTTGCTATAAGGTTTATTGGTAACAAACAAAATCAACAAATATTTTCATACGTAACTGTTCATAGTTAACAGCCTTTTCTAAGATTAATTTTAGTGGTCATGAAAAAAGAGAAACAAATTTCCCTTTTCTTCTAATTTCGTTCACTGCTGCTGTGGCGCTTTCAACACATTTATGGCTGCAGTGGCATATTTTCTATTCCGATGTTTGTCTAGATTAGATGGTGTGCTGCTGCTGATGCATTCCTTAATTTCAATAGCTTGTTATCACAATTGCATTCAATATAGGCAGGGAATTACAAATATTAGGGGATCCCTTTAAATATAAAAAAAAGTTGTGAAAAAGTAAGGCAAAGATTAGATTTTTGAAACTAAAGGGTCCGCCAAATAACTTCTTTTTTTTGAAAATGCTTTAAAAAACAAAAACTACTGAATATTTTCTCAAATTTCTTTTTTATTTGAAAGTACAATCCTTCCGGTTAATAATGGAAAATAATTTCATTCAAATGGCTGCCTCGGCTGGCCATGCAGCCGCCTACACCAGAATATGCCGATTGTGGCAAGAAAAAAAAATCATTTTTTCAGATGAAACTCATTTTGATCTTGGCGGGTATGTAAACAAGCAAAATTGTCGCATTTGGGGCACAGAAAACCCGCACGCATACATTGAAAAGCCGACGCACCCAAAACGAGTCACTGTTTGGTGCGGATTTTGGTCCAGAGGCATAATTGGGCCATTTTTTCTTCGAAAATGAGCAAGGTGTGGCCGTTACAGTCAATGGCGATCGTTATCGGGCCATGTTGAACGAATATTTGTTTACAAAAATTGAAGAGGAGGATATTGGCAACATTTGGTTTTAATAGGACGGCGCTACGTGCCACACAGCCGAAGCTACACTCGATGTTTTCCTGTTATGTGCCCTGTTATTGAAGATCGCATTATCAGCCGCAGAGCTGATGTCGTTTGGCCACCTCGGAGCTTCGATTTGACACCGTTGGACTATTATTTGTGGGGTGCCGTCACAGATAAGTGTTACGCCGACAAGCCAGAGACAATTGACGCTTTAAAGGACAATAATCGTGAAGCCATTGGTGAAATACAGCTGCACACAATCGATAATGTGCTTAAAAATTGGACCGATCGTGCAGGCTACTGCATGGCCAGCCGAGGCAGCCATTTGAATGAAATTATTTTCCATTATTAACCGGAAGGATTGTCGAATAAAAAAGAAATTTGAGAAAATATTCAGTAGTTTTAGTTTTTAAAGCATTTAAGAAAAAAGTTATTTGGCGGACCCTTTATTTCTTCAGCAAGTCATTGTAAAGAAAAAATCTCAAAAATGTTTGATTTTCACAGTAAAGCTCATGCAACCAGTTTGATAAAGAAGTTTGTTACCTAAGCAAAGCCTTTAAAAGTCAGAAAACACTGCAACAGACGGAGTATTCGTTCCACATACAAAAGAAAATATTTTCTCTCCCTCCATAACACTTTGCCTAAACGAATACTCCGCGTGTACATCATATCAAATAATTTGATTTGCCTTTTTCAAGGGAAACCCTAATTCACATAATAGACACAGAGTTGGGGGAAAAAACAATATAAACAAGACAAAAGCAAAAACAAAACAAAGAAAAAAATTATCAGTAAAGTTATCATCTTTCAAACTAGTGTGTTACTCTCCTTCCATACTGCACCCCCCTTCCACTTCTCCTCCTTTCAATTTGTGAAAAATTTTCTCGTTTACTCCGTTATTAAATCGTAAACTCTCTCAGGCATTGTTTACTTGATTAAAAAGAGCGGAAAGCACTGATTGAAATGAACTTAAAAGAAAAGGAGATGCACGCACACATACATACGAGTACATACATACACTAAAATATTTAACACTTTATTTGTTGCTCTTGTTGGACAGACTTTTGGCTCATGTTCATGTTTATGTTGGATACCATATGCTTGAAAATGAGAGCATGTGTAAAGGGTTGACTATTTTGGGTTCTCACAACCGCCGGTCTCATCAATGTGTCCATAAGTACCACAAACCTGTAGCGACATGCAACAGTTGCTCCCTTGAGCATTTGAAACGCTTTTTTCTAAACAGTTTCGTTGCAACATGTAAGTTGGTTTACGAAATTTATCATAAAACGTCTGCCATAAATGCAAAGATGATTTGAAATTGCTGTCAGCATATGCGCCTATCTTACGGCTCATTACAGCGTATTTCGTATTTGGCTTTGCACCTCTCTCTTCATAGGAAAACCAACTCATGCTACTTTTAAAGCCTGCTGACCATTCATAACGCCGTAGAATAATTTTCGACCAAATTTTCCTTTGACTGTGAGGCCCATTTCTCACTCGATGCTTGCATCAACAAACAGAATTGTACTCAAGGGGCTGAGACAACCCAAAAGTGATTGCAGTAGAGCAGTTAGGTCAGGTTGGGTTAGGTTAGGTTAGAGGACGTGTACTTGTCAATTAAGACAAGTACAGTACCCGGAGGTCGAATTGATCCATTGTACAACGTCCTAGTTTCTCACACCACTTATGTTGTGTGTGTTAATTTTTATACATGAGTGGTGGGACCTACAGTTTAAAGTCGACTCCGAACGACAGATTTTTGAGAAACTTTTTCGTGGCCATTTTATTTCAACACTCAGAGTTTTTGTGAGAAATCTGCTGAGAGGAAGTCGCCCCCGAAGAAATACTTTTTTGTATTTTGTCTTGATGTCTGGCCTGGGGCTCGAACCCTGGCTTTACATCTAATAAGCCAACACACTACCTACTAGACTACGGGGACTTCCAGGTTAGGTTAGTGAGTAGCTTGCCATTCACATGCAAGTTCACTCGGTTGCCCATATAGCCCATTGTGTTACCCATTGTGAGGTACATAAGCCCTCTTGCCATGATCCGTTAGTGGTAGGCTGGACCCACCCCGAGCTCAGGATGGACAGCTGGACAGTTCCCTTACTGACACGTTCGCCATCATGCCCAGATCTAGAAACGTTTTGTCATCCCAAAAACCGATGACGTCTGTTCTGAAGAGCAGGGCACTTCCGGCCAGTTCCCTTAATGACACGCTCGCCACCATGCCAAGACCTCCTCCAAACGTTCTGTCACCCCAAAAACCGATAACATTTGTTCTGAAGTGCAGAACGCTCGCATAAAAGGTGTTGTACGGATTCCGCTTCTTAGAAAAGGTTTTAAAACCGGAAAAATTGCGTGATTGCCGCGTGTTAGGGTCTGGAGATTCTTTTTGGGTCGTATTATTGTAAAAAATTTGCCCTGGGGGCATGGTTACTATCAACTGAGAGAAACGACGTTTTTTGGTCTGCAATTGAGGATTATGAACAGGATTGTATATGGTTTCAACAAGACAATGCCGTAAGCCACACAACGCCATCAGTTTTGAGATTTTTGAATGAAAAATTTCTACGACGATAACTTTAGGTTCTGACGACGTCTATTGGCCAACCAAGATCGTATGATTTAATGCCTTTCGTACCATTTTTTGTGGGGTTACATCGGAGAGCGTGTCTACCCGAATAACCCTCTACCATTGCAGCATTTGAAAGACGACAGTCGTCCAGTTATCGCCGTAATGTAAGCGAAAATGAACGAAAATGTTATCGGAAACTAACACAAAAGACTAGGCCGTTGTAACCAATTCACATATGTTTTCGTGCCTATTGACAGCACGGAGCAAGCATTAGAATTGAAATAAAAGTTGCTTCACAAGCTTTTGATTTAATTTTACTTTTGCAACCTATAAATGGATAACCCTTTACTACACACTAAGAGTATGTGTTATGATGTTTATAATTCAATATTCTGGTAAAATTTTTGTGAAAACAAAAGAAAAAATGAAAAACAGACAACATGTTGGTGTGGAAATTCTAATACAATTAATTAAGAATAATTGAAAAACTACACAAGAAAATAGAAAAGAAAACAACAAAGACAATATTAAGATGAATAATAAAAAAAATTAGAATGAGAATTACAAGCCATAGTGTTGTAAAGAGAGTCTCAGAGTAAATGTAGAAATTATTACAGTTTGTCATAGAGAAACAAATAAAAAAACCCCGACTTTAATCTCTAATTGAAAACGAATTTGAAAAATTAAAATTTACCCACACACACACACTTATACTGGCACTTATACTGCCACTTACACATCCACTTACTCTTCCACTTATAAAGCGAAGAGTGTGGTTGCTCTTGACAGAAACACATTGAAGGCGATGAAACTAACAAACACGGTGCCTGCAGAATTAAACTTGTAATCTGTGGATTACAATCCACTAAAGCCACTTTATTAAATGGACATCTATCTGTCTGTTTGTCTGCCTGTCTCTCTCTCTCTCTCTCTGTCTCTGGGTAAATAATTTTCTTCTTTTTAATTTAAAATAGAAAGAAAAAACCGAAGAAAAAAAATGTAATTCCAACAGGTTAATGAACCTTAAATGAACACAAAAGTGGACAAAACAAGCGGCAGAAAAAGGAAAAAGTTTAAAATTTTCTAAAAATGTTTGAAGGAATGAATTTGAAACCAAATATCGAATTTTTTTATCTTCCCTAGTTCAGCAATTATTTAATTTTCATTTTGTAAGCGATAATTTCTTGTTTATTTAAAAACAGAAAAAACATATAATTTGTCAAACGCCAACGTCATTTGTCTTAATTATATTGTTTACAACTTAGTAAGCAAAGTACAGTGGGACACAAAAGTAATCCTTTTAAGTATTAAAACTTTTTACAAAACATCTCCGGTTTTCCGTAATCAACTCATAAGTATGGAACTCAACATATTGTTTGTCCAAGTTTTCGACAATTTATTTCTCCTTTAAAAAAAAAAAACGAAATTTGACTAGGTGTTTTAGTAAAGGATATGTTTGTGAGATGCTTTCAATCGTTGACAGCGAATCTCTATATTCCGAGTGATTTCTTTAGTTTTCAAAGCAAAAATTCCAAAAAGTCATCGTAGTCCTGTTTTCGAGTGTGCACGCTGGCAGAGCTAGCTATCGCTCTGTACTGACGTCAATAGTCGGAACGATCACAGCCGCTAATATTGTCGGCGTTATGACTGCGAGTAGTGAAAATTGGACCTCGGTAGTGAATTACATAGAGCGCATTCTGAGACGGAAGAAAATAGATCTTGAAGCTGCAGAACGAGTAAGCATGTCGGCATAGGTGATACTGTCACACGTGCCGGGCGTAACCGAGACGATGATCTAGACGAAAGAAATAGTGGAGGCGCTTAGATGACTCCTCAACTTTCGATTCGCAATCCGGACGCGGATATGAACATGAAGGGGCCAAAGGGCCAAAAGGACTCCACTCCGAAGTAATACCACCGTAGTTCCGGAGTGGGTACAAACAAGTCCACAGGAGACGAGGGGGGATTTAGTGGGTCAGGGCCCCACACACGGAGGATGTGACGACTTCCTCTATGGTGCAGTTAGGTACATTTGCCCCTCCTCGGCGAAAAAAAAAATCGTAGTCCAGTAAGTAGTGTGTTGGCTTATTAGCCAAGAGCCCGTGGTTCATGCCCCAGCTCAGACATCTCCAACAAAACGAAATATGAAAATAAATATTTCTTCGACGACTTCCTCCTCTCAGCAGATTTCTGACAAAAACTCTGAGAGTGGAAATAAATAAAATTGCCATGAAAAAGTTTCTGAAAAAAAATTAATTCTACTGAAATTAGCACACACAACATGGGTAGTGTGGTAGTGGGTAGACTGAAGGGTTGTAATGACTATGAGTCTCCAAAAAGATGAGTATAATCGAATCTAATACTCAAAATTCTTATACTTATACGCATTGATACTTATTTTAATATCATGGAACCTCTACTCATACTCAAAGTTTCTACTCATATTCAGAAATACTTTGAGAGCTTTTTGCAATGAGCCACTACCCCTAAGTTGGCAGCATGCTCGGATAGTGTCCTTAGTGTAGAATGACTGTCTGTCCACATAATTGATCACCCTCTCACCAGTTACAATATGTACGCAGATTATCGTCCAACTAGGAATCCCATTAAGGTCCTAAGACATCATTTTACTTAAACTTAGAATCCGTTCCTAGAACGCCTCAGTCTGAATCAAAGCGGCCTAGAGTTATGTTACAATCTTCTTGCTGCATATTTTGCTCTGACGCCTCTACTCTCTGATTGATCGACTGCACGGTCAGCTCTAACATGTATGGCCTAGAGTGACCAACAGACCAGAGATCAGCAATGAGTATTCAAAAAGATGAATAGAATCGAATCGAATCACTCATAATTTCTGATAATTATATGCATTCATTCATACTTATTTTAATATCATGGAACCTCTACTCATATTCAAAGTTTGTAGCACTCATCATAATCATACCTAACAACACGTATGATGTTGTTGAGTTCGACTCTTCATAACTCAACATATATACGTATCACAAAATAAGTATGATTCGGTGTACGAACGCTAAAATACTCAGAAGGTTGTGTGTTTGCTATGTTTGCTACTCTGTCTTTTTTTGCTTATGTAATCGCAACAACAAACAAATGCTATTGAACGCGAGTCTACTAAGATGTGTTTGGCAGTAAATGAGGGCAAAACAAAGTATATGTGTTATCGACAAGTAGAGACGTGCGGCGTCGTATTGATTCTCAGATTACGGCCGATAACTATACTTTTGATATAGTCAAGGAATTTATTTATTATGGAATGGAATGGATATGGAATTTATTTATTATTTACTATGGTCTCAATACGCAATTGAGTAGCAGAGACCTCTCTCGTACGACGAAACTAACACTCTACAAGACGCTCATCCTACCCGTGCTTCTTTATGGCGCAGAGGCATGGACCCTATTAAGTACAGATGCAGCGGCCTTGAGAGTGTTCGAGAGAAAAGTACTGCGTAAGATCTTCGGTCCAGTACGAGTTGGCGATGATTTCCGAATCCGATACAATAGTGAGCTGTATGAGCTCCTCAACGACATGGACGTTGTACAGCGTATTATTATCCAGCGGCTGCGCTGGCTCGGCCATGTCGTTCGAATGGAGGAGGATGCTCCAGCGAGACGGGTATTTGATGCGGGGATCTGCGGAAGTCGGCGAAGGGGCGCAAGAAGCAGAAGCGCCTGTGTGTTGCGGCAGGCCGAAATACGTTAATCGGGTTGTTATGGCCAATTAAGTAAGTAAGTAAGTAAGTAAATGCAACTAAGACTAAGACTATGAATCTTTAACGAGTAGACTTATGAATCAAACATATTTCGAATGGTATGAGTTTGATGTCAACGTTGTATGCATACTCATTGCAACCTGTACTTATAAATCAACGTTGTAGTGAGCATGAATGAATCAGAGTACATAGTTAAATTGCAATATTGTTGACTTCCTATATTCAAAATTCCAAAAAAGAAGCCAGTGGTTACCATTGCATTAAAAAACTTGTTTAATTTTATCGACATTGCTCCGACACTGCCATATTTTTGAAAAAGATAACTTTACTTTATCTGTAGGTTGTAATAACGAAAAGAAGTTAAAGGTGACTTTAAAGTTCACTTTAGCTAAAGTTACCTTTAGCTAAAACCAACTTTAACGGCAAGTTGTAATAATGGCCCTAAGTATACTTAAACTTAATTTGTTATTATTACACCTTAGTCATGATTACAACCTAGTTTCTACCACCATTCATGTTGTAGGTGTTAATTTTATGCATGAGTGAAGGAAACTGCAGTTTAAAGACGACTCTGACCTCTGAAATCTCTAGTAAAATCTAAGTAACTGTTGTGTTAATTTTGAAAGGCACTGTACTCAAATGCGCCATTTAAAGCTCAACATTTAAATAAAAATCGATTGAATATCAAATTCTAAATGAAGAAAGCGTGACAGCAGGCAGTAAACAAAAAAAAAAATACAAGATAAAAAACCCAAAAATAGGCAAAAAAAACTGAACCAATGAACGTATTGAACTGAACTAAACTAATTATACTATTCAAGTAAAAATAAAGGCCTGCAACAACAACAAAAACAACAACAACAACACTTTACAATTACCAATTTATTTTTTTATTTTTTTTTTTTACTTTTCTTAAATAATTCTTACAAGCTTTTGGTATTGCTGTTGTTGTTGTTATTATTCTAACCTAAAAAGAAAAAATTGTACAACAAAATTACGTTGTAAAACAATATTGTAATAAACATATAAAAATAATAAAAGAAGACGTCAATTATTATCGTGATGATGATAATGATGATGATGACGGTTGACTACGACGATATAGGCAATGACGTTGACAACACTGTTAATTAAAATATTGAATAAAGAAGGTGACAATAACACAATAAACGAAACCGAAATACGATAACTGTAAGAGTAACGGTTTCTTGCCCCCAAGTACTCGGCCAAGTATTTTCGTAATTTTCGTTGTTATCCACTACCATTACAAGGCGTTAAGAACAGATAATAGAAGACGAATACTTTTCTCTGGTAGCGCAGATGGAATAGTGGAAGTAATCTGACAGAAGACTAAGCAGTTTAGAATAATTTAAAACGAAATAGGTCTTGAATCTCAGTTCAGATATTTCAGTCCCTAAACGATGTACTTTACGGCCTACTTCGGCCTTAAAAAGCATTTTTTAGCAAAAACTCTGAGAGCAAATAAAAATTGCCATCAAGAGTTTCTAAAGGGTCCGCCAAATAACTTTTTTTTTTTTGAAAATGCTTTAAAAAAAACTACTGAATATTTTCTCAAATTACTTTTTTTATTCGACAATCCTTCCGGTTAACAATGGAAAATAATTTCATTCAAATGGCTGCCTCGGCTGGCCATGCAGTAGTCTACACCAGAAGATGCCGATTTTGGCAAAAAGAAAGATCATCTTTTCAGATGAAGCTCATTTTGATCTTGGCGGGTATGTAAACAAGCAAAATTGTCGCATTTGGGGCACAGAAAACCCGCACTCATACATTGAAAAGCCGACGCACCCAAAACGAGTCACTGTTTGGTGCGGATTTTGGTCCAGAGGACCATTTTTCTTCGAAAATGAGCAAGGCGTGGCCGTTACAGTCAATGGCGATCGTTATCGGGCCATGTTGAACGAATTTTTGTTCACAAAAATTGAAGAGGAGGATATTGGCAACATTTGGTTTCATTTGGACGGCGCTACGTGTCACACAGCCGAAGCTACACTCGATGTTTTGCGCCCTGTTTTTGAAGATCGCATTATCAGCCGCAGAGCTGACGTCGTCTGGCCGCCTCGGAGCTGCGATTTGATACCGTTGGACTATTATTTGTGGGGTGCCGTAAAAGATAAGTGTTACGCCGACAAGCCAGAGACAATTGACGCTTTAAAGGACAATATTCGTGAAGCCATTGGTGAAATACAGCTGCACACAATCGATAATGTGCTTAAAAATTGCACCGATCGTGTAGGCTACTGCATGGCCAGCCGAGGCAGCCATTTGAATGAAATTATTTTCCATTATTAACCGGAAGGATTGTACGTTCAAATAAAAAAAGAAATTTGAGAAAATATTCAGTAGTTTTTGTTTCTTAAAGCATTTTCAAAAAAAAGAAGTTAATTGGCGGACCCTTTATATGAAGTCGACGTTTAACTTTAGGACCCGCCACAGGTCCCACACATCATGCGTGGTGTGAGAAACTAGGTTGTAATGCGCAATGAGTTCTTCCCCATCATGGCATTTATTATGTAATGACACATGGCAACTCTTTTATTTCAGAACATGCTACAAAATACACCAAATATTTGTTTAGCTAGAATGGCTGTGTTAATGAAACTCAAACAAGGTGAAGAAAAACCGATATTAGCTGAATAAAAAGTTGGAGAAGAGGCTTTGTCACATGCCTCTGTTCATACAAAAACTACAGTGGTGGCCTTATAATTAGAAACGATGTTTCTGGAACAGAGTTCTCTGGAGTGACGAATCTAAGTTTAATTTGTCGCAATCTGATGAAAAAAACGTATGTAAGACGTCCTCCAAACAAAGCCTTTGATCCGAGGTACACAGTGAAAACTGTAAAACAAATTACAATACATGCTACTAAGTCATTTCTAATTATAGGGCCACCACTGTACGTAACCTACTAGTATTCAAAGGAGCCACCTGTGATAGCCAGCGTATGTTGTGCTTATGGCTTAATAATCTGCTGCTACATGCTCGCATTGACGACAAGTTCTTGACGTCAAACGAATCAAAAGCTATAAGGCGACACGGCTGCAGAAGTAGTTCAACGCCTTCAATTTTATTAACCATGATAGCTTGGCGGCATTATGCCTATGAGTGCTAATGCTTCAGCTAAAAGCTGTGTGCTTGATCGATCTGAGATAAATCCCGGAAAAGTACTCCAAATCTCCGATAAAAAGATCAGGTTGTTGATGACATACGATCAAAGCGAAAATCTTGCAAATTTGATTTAGAAAATCAGACGAAAGGATTTCATTATGCACTGGACATAGATTATATGTCAAGGATTTAGATCCTTACTTACTACCACATAAAGATTCTGCATCATCATAATCGTGATAATATCAGGTCATCGATATTATTCAAACGTTTAATTCTTATGCAATCGATTTACGGTAAATGTGTACAACATTACAGCATCGACAAGTGTCTGCCCAATGATGATTCAATCATAATAAAAATGAAAAACACGGATAAAATTTACAAAAAAAAAAAATTAAATAAAATGCAGTTGCCATCAACAAAAACGACTCGTTTTTATAGCCGATTTCTTTGATGGCTTCAAACTGTACATGTTGTTTACAGCTAGTAATTCGTTTTTAATGGCATTTTAGAGTTTGCTGAAATGAGCCCTAAACAACGCTGATATAATCACTCTGACACGCAATCAATCACTTGTAAAAATGGCACGATTTTTTTGTTTTTTTGTGGCACAATTTCATTTATTTTTAATGAGCGCGCTAGGGTTTGTATATCATTTCAAAATGGAGGATTTTCTTTGTCAAACCTATGCAAATAAAGTTCTTGTGACAAAAATATTGAACTGATACTAGTTCACTACCGATTAGGTTGTTAGAAATCGAATTTGCATGTCAAAATTTATGCCTAAGCCATCTAAACTCTTTGCCATCAGATCCAATACATTCTCACAGTTGGCGTTTTTTTTATGCAGTGGCAACACATGGCAACCCTTTTATTTTAGAAAGTGTTACAATATGCCAATTATCTGTTAAGCTGATAAGGCTTGATTAATGAAACTCAAACAAGGTGAAGAAAAAATCGATAGAAGCTGAAAAAGAAATTGAAGGAGATGTTTTGCCACAACCTTCTGCTGTTGGGTTAGGTTAGGTTAGGTTAGAGGACGTGTACTTGTCAATAAAGACAAGTATAGTAGCCGGAGGTCGAATTTACCCATTGTACAACGTCCTTACAGAGGGAAGGATAATAGAGGGATAAAAAGGAGAGGATGTAGGAGAAGCCTCTGCTGTCAAAAAAAAATATAAAAACTACGAAAAGGCAACTAATTGGTATTCCAAGGAGCCTCTTCGGATACAACACTGTAACTGTTGCAGTCATAGTCTAATTGCTTGGTCCTTGCATTATGAGCTGCTATTAAATGGCGTAGAAGCATGAACACTTGTGTAAGCAGGTGAATCAAGAGCACAAATGGTTATCAAAGCATTAACCACCTCTAGGTTCTATGCAAGGTCGGTCGTAAAAATTCAAATTTCCAAAATTCCAAATTCTTTTTCTTAGGAACAATGCCTTTAGAATGTTGAGGATCTACGCTCTGAAGGTTTTAATATGTCTACGCCTTGTAAACATTGTAATACCGACTACGGTCTCTGTATTGACCAAGTTCCTCCGAACCAGGGAGGGAGAAGTTGGTCCGCGCAAATGCTGCATTCAACTATGCGTGCTCAAGTGAGCTTTTGGTATCAAAGCTACCACACTAACCTAACCTAATACCGACGACTACGTTCGATTAGAAAAGTTATGATAAAATGCTCAATACGTCTACAAATTCTTACTCATTTGGTCATTGTAATCTTTTTAGTCAGGATTACAACCTATTTTCTCACACGACTTATGTTGTAAGGTTAATTTTATTCACGAGTTGCACGACCTAAAGTTTAAAATCGAATCCGAGTGACAGATTTTTTTTGAGAAACTTTTTCATGCCAATTTTTCATTTTACTCTCAGAGTTTTTGCCAAAAGACTGCTGAGAGGAAGACATCCAAAAGTGATGGAAGACAATGAATTTAATTTCATTTTAATTTTGAAAACATAATTTGGATAACCCTGTATAACGATGAATCTATCATGAACTCTTTAGTTAAAACGTAAATTTATTGGAAAAAGTTTTAAATATTTTCATAAATATGTCAAGGAAAATTCCTTCTCCAACTACAAAAGCACGTTTAGAACAAACTACACTTACACATGCACACACTCACACAACCATACACTTATAAGTACCTGCATATTAGTAAACACGAAGTGAACACAAAGCCAACAAAAGAGGGAAACAAATCCTTACAACTTTTTTTTATTTTTTTAGCTTGTCAATGACAGGTTAAACTCGACTATAAATTGTTATGCAAACATGTTCACTTACTTACACATGCACACTTGAAAAAAAAACCCAAGAAAAAAACAGAGAGAGAGACTCTCGCTGGCTCTTAAAGGATATTTGTTGTAGAAGAAGAAGGAATTTATTTTATTGAGTACCCATCATTTAACCTGTTGCATGAATAAATCAAGCACGTTTCGAACGGTTTTTTTTTTTGCTTTTTTAGAATCTTTTTTTATTGTTCTTTTTCTAAGTTTTCTCTGTAAACAATGAAAAGGAGAGAGAGAGAGCGAGTATGAATATTTAATGAGCAAAATTCTCTCATATACATTTACAGTAATGGTTGCAAGTTTAAACAAAGATTTGTAGGTAAACAACAAAAGAGAACTTAAAAACGCGTAAACACAACTACATGCAAAGGAAAATAGTACACACAGGGTAAAAATAATACACACGGCTAGGCTGTTGAGAAGAAATTAAAAGAAATACAAGGAATTTAAAAGAGTATTTGAGGAGAGTTATTTTGGTTTTAAAAGCACTGGAAGCATAAAACGTGCAGTAAATTATGATGAAATTAAGAAACTGGAATTTTTATAAAGGGTCCGCCAAATAACTTTTGTTTTAAATGCTTTAAAAAACAAAAACCACTGAATATTTTCTCAAATTTCTTTATTGATTTGAAAGTACAATCCTTCCGGTTAATAATGGAAAATAATTTCATTCAAATGGCTGCCTCGGCTGGTCATGCAGTAGCCTACACCAGAAGATGCCGATTTTGGCAAAAAAAAATCATCTTTTCAGATGAAGCTCATATTGATCTTGGCGGGTATGTAAACAAGCAAAATTGTCGCATTTGGGGCACAGAAAACCCGCACGCATACATTGAAAAGCCGACGCACCCAAAACGAGTCACTGTTTGGCGCGGATTTTGGTCCAGAGGCATAATTGGGCCATTTTTCTTCGAAAACGAGCAAGGAGTGGCCGTTACAGTCAATGGCGATCGTTATCGGGCCATGTTGAACGAATTTTTGTTCACAAAAATTGAAGAGGAGGATATTGGCAACATTTGATTTCAACACGACGGCGCTACGTGCCACACAGCCGAAGCTACAGTCGATGTTTTGCGCCCTGTTTTTGAAGATCGCATTATCAGCCACAGAGCTGATGTCGTTTGGCCACCTCGGAGCTGCGATTTGACACCGTTAGACTATTATTTGTGGGGTGCCGTCAAAGATAAGTGTTACGCCGACAAGCCAGAGACAATTGACGCTTTAAAGGACAATATTCGTGAAGCCATTGGTGAAATACAGCTGCATACAATCGATAATGGGCTTAAAAATTGGACCGATGGTGGAGGCTACTGCATGGCCAGCCGAGCCAACCATTTGAATGAAATTATTTTCCATTATTAACCGGAAGGATTGTACTTTCAAATAAAAAAAGAAATTTGAGAAAATATTCAGTAGTTTTTGTTTTTTAAAGCATTTAAAAAAAAAGTTATTTGCGGACCCTTTAGAAGGAAAAATGGTATTTGAAAAGACAAGATAGGCAACTATTCAGCAGGAATCATTCTCAAATGTCTTAATACAGAGCTACTAACTCGCCCATACAATACGACCTACAGCTCATTAATACGACGCTTAAAATCCCATCAAATCACTATCATTGCCTGTCTGAGAATACAAAAATTTATTATTTCTTCCCCAAACAGTTTAATTTCCCCAAGGAAAGGGAAGAGAAAGAGAGAGTACGAAAGACAGAGACAGAGAAAAGTGTTACAAAATCATTTAATTTCTTGAAATACAAAAAATTCCTTTCCTTCTAGAAAAAAAAAGAAAATGAAATAGAAAACGAACAGAATTGCCAAGAAGCTTTTGTAAAAATCTCATAAAAGTTCCTGTTTGATTTCCAAGTAAAAAAATAAAGTTTGTTTTACAACTTGTACGTGTTCCATCACACCAACAGTCCCTTTTTTTCCTCGTTTTTTATATGTTTTTTTGCTCTAGATTTTCCATGGTCACTCCACCATTGCCATTCTTATTGCGAAAAAACAAAAAAATTGTGTTAAGTTTTACAAAAGCGGTGAATTACAAGGAAAAAATCGTAATTCATGGAAACTTTTTAATTCGAGAAGGAGGGAGAGCAATAGAGGGCAGCTAACTTACAATATTTTGCAGAGTTTTTCTTGAATACTCTCCCCTCTTGGAAACGTTATTATGGGACATAGTTTTAGCAGAACGAACAACAGGCAGTTGATGACCAAATAGTAAAGGCTACGGCCCGACTTTTTGCACCCATGTTGTGCGTGTTCAATTTTATTTATGACTGGCAGCAGCAGCTACAGTTTAATGAGGACTTTAGACTGCAGATTTGGGAAGCTTTTTTAAAGCAATTAGTAGCTCTCAGGACGTTTGTCAGAAGACTGCTGCGAGGCATTCGAAACAAATATTTCCTTTCTTCAGCACAACAGCTGTGCTTTGAATTCTGAGACCTCGCCTAGCATGCCAACATGCTCTACACTAGACTGCGACCGTATGAGAATCCAGTCTGTAATCTTAGCTTAGAGGTTGTATTGCCATAAGAGGTTGCATTCCCTCTCTATGAGGGAAATCATATAAAAACGCTGTAACCTAGTAGGCAGGGAGCCCGTGTTTTGAGCCCTCAACTCAGACATCTCGAACAGAATGAAATTTTTCTTCGTTGCCATAGCCGCGGAGTGAGAAATATGCGTCACCGTTGAAGAAAACTTTCTTCGAAAAATTAAAATTGAATGCCTGTTGCTCTAGTAAAGGGTCCGCCAAATAACTTTTTTTATTTTGAAAATGCTTTAAAAAACTCAAACTACTGAATATTTTCTCAAATTTCTTTTTTTATTTGAAAGTACAATCCTTCCGGTTAATAATGGAAAATAATTTCATTCAAATGACTGCCTCGACTGGCCATGCAGTAGCCTACACGATCGCTACAATTTTTAAGCACATTATCGATTGTGTGCAGCTGTACTTCACCTTTAAAGCGTCAATTGTCTCTGGCTTGTCGGCGTAACACTTATCTTTGACGGCACCCCACAAATAATAGTCCAACGGTGTCAAATCACAGCTACGAGGTGGCCAAACGACATCAGCTCTGCGGCTGATAATGCAAAAAACAGGGCGCAAAACATCGAGTGTAACTTCGGCTGTGTGGCACGTAGCGCCGTCCTGTTGAAACCAAATGTTGCCATTATCCTCCTCTTCAATTTTTGTGAACAAAAATTCGTTCAACATGGCCCGATAACGATCGCCATTGACTGTAACGGCCACTCCTTGCTCATTTTCGAAGAAAAATGGCCCAATTATGCCTCTGGAGTAAAATCCGCACCAAACAGTGACTCGTTTTGGGTGCGTCGGCTTTTCAATATATGCCTGCGGGTTTTCTGTGCCCCAAATGCGACAATTTTGCTTGTTTACATACCCGCCAAGATCAAAATGAGCTTCATCTGAAAAGATGATTTTTTTTTTGCCAAAATCGGCATCTTCTGGTGTAGACTACTGCATGGCCAGCCGAGGCAGCCATTTGAATGAAATTATTTTCAATTATTAACCGGAAGGATTGTACTTTCAAATAAAAAAAGAAATTTGAGAAAATATTCAGTAGTTTTTTTTTTTTAAAGCATTTTCAAAAAAAAAAGTTATTTGGAGGACCCTTTACTTAATTGGCATATCTACAGCGTTTTGAATGATCAGCCGGCTTTAGTCACTGCATGACATGGACTTTACATGGATTGATTTGCAAATGGAAATACGTGCCAATTAACTGCAAGATAAGTCCAATTGCTAAAAATTATGTGAATACAAGGAATTCCAATTAAACTGCCATAATTTCTTTAATCGTGAGTCATCGTAGTGTGGTAGGCAGTGTGTTGCCTTAGGGAATAAGAGTCCATGGCTCTACCACGAGCTCAGAACATGGCGAACGGAACGAAATATAAAAAAAATTCTCTCGGTGGTCCTTTTAATTGTAGGTTCTGCCACTTGTCTATAAAATCAACAAACACAACATGGATGGTGTGAGAAGCTAGGTTGTTGTCCTGACTAAAGGCTTATAATTACCAATTAAGTAAATAAACTCGATTATTAGTCTTAAAACATATTGTATGTTAAAGATACAACACAAATTTATGAATCTTTTATGGAGTAATGCTGTATAACCTCAAAAAATTTGTGTATGCTAGCAAAGACAACAACCATTTAAGCTAAACAATAAACAAATCAAGCCTTAGAGAATATGTTACCTTAGAATTGTTTATTTTAACAGAATTTCTCCTGCTACCGAGTGCCTTTAACACGATTTATATTCCTGCTAAACACTCTTCTTCAGAACTTCCAGCAAATATACTCTCCCACAGTCTTTAGCCACATGTGTGCGTGCCACACAGATATTTGTTTCACTATTGTTGACTTGACACGAATAGAAAAAAGAGGGAAAAAATTGTGTTGGAAAACAAAAAAAAAACTTGATTGTTTTCTAAGGAATTTTCTTTAAAGTTCTTCGCATATGAAATTTATTCATACGAATTGCGTTTTACCACAAAAACTTTTCTTCATTTCATTCATTTTGAAGATAAATTCTCTTTTACTACGTCGTTTCACATTCAAATTGAAGGGAAGAAGAGTTTGATTGCTGCTTCGCATAAGAATGCTTGAAAAGAATTTCAAAAAAAAATAGAAAAGAAAGCATAGAGACATGGAATTGGAATAAGAAGTAGAAAGTTTAAGAGGAGGTTTTCTAAGTAAATATTAAAAATAAACAACAACAAAAAATATGAAAAGAAAATATCGATTGCTTTCTAACTGGAGGGCTTTTAGGCGTATGCTTACTGTGAATGGCTAAAAAAAAATTAATGCTCATACGCCTTCATCAAAATGTTGGATTTTCAAAACCCAAAAACATGCTTTAGAGGGTAGCCAACAAATAAGTTTTTATTTTTTAATATTTATAGGGCATTCTTTAAACAATATTTCCCATCTCCATTGAGAATTTTGTTCCAAATAAGTCTCCCTCCTTTTAATAAAGGGTGTTTTTTATAGAGGTATAGAACTTTAAGTTGCAATAAAACAACGATGGATTATTCGATTGACATGAATTTTATTTATCCGAAAGATAATCGTGTGGCATTACATTTTAAATATGATTTCTGGCATATGACCGCCATGACCGCTGGCGCGGATGTTGTCCAATCTGGACGTCCAATTTTCGATGACTTTTGCCAACATTTGTGGCCGTATATCGGCAATAATACGGCGAATGTTGTCTTCCAAATGGTCAAGCGTTTGTGGCTTTACCGCATAGACCAATGACTTTACATAGCCCCACAGAAAGTAGTCTAGCGGTGTTAAATCACAAGATCTTGGAGGCCAGTTCACAGGTCCAAAACGTGAAATTAGGCGGTCACCAAACGTGTCTTTCAATAAATCTATTGTGGCACGAGCTGTGTGACATGTTGCGCCGTCTTGTTGAAACCACATCTCCTGGACATCGTGGTTATTCAATTCAGGAATGAAAAAATTAGTAATCATGGCTCTATACCGATCACCATTGACTGTAACGTTCTGGCCACCATCGTTTTTGAAAAAGTACGGACCAATGATTCCACCAGCACATAAAGCGCACCAAACAGTCAGTTTTTCTGGATGTAACGGTGTTTCCACATACACTTGAGGATTACCTTCACTCCAAATGCGCCAGTTTTGTTTGTTGACGTAGCTATTCAACCAGAAGTGCGCTTCGTCGCTAAACAAAATTCGCTTATGAAAATCGGGAACAACGGTAATCTCGTTTTGGGCCCATTCGACGAATCTACGGCTTACATGATGATCGTTTGGCTTCAATTCTGGCACGAGTTGGATTTTGTAAGCACGCAAACCAAGATCCTTCCGCAAAATCTTCCATAAAGTGGATGGACACAGATCCAATTCCTGTGCTCGATGGCGGATGGACTCATTCGGGTCTTCCTCAATGCTACGCTCTACAGCAGCAATAGCTTCTTCTGTACGCACCGTACAGCGTCTCTGGGGATGCGAGTTATCAATAAGAGTAAACGTGGTGCGAAAACGTTCCATGGTTAATCGAATTAACTGCTCTGATGGACGATTTTGTCGACGATAAAATGGACGTAGTGCGCGATACGTTTTCCGCACAGAACCATTATTTTCGAAATAAAATTGCACTTTTTGCAAGCGTTGTTCAGGCGTGAGTCTATTCATGATGAATTGCCAAACCAAACTGAGAATAAATCACTTGACAGCTGTTAAATCGGTCGCCATCTTGAAAAGTAATGCCAACTTAAAGTTCTATACCTCTATAAAAAACACCCTTTATAAAGCCCATTTTCTAGCAATTTTTTTTTTTGGTTTTTTTGGCAAACATTCTCCATGAAAACGTGACAATTATGCCTGGATTTCGCATTTTGTTTTTGTTTTTTTTGTCTGCACCCAAGTGGCAACCCGTAGAATTGAAATTCAAAGGAAATAAAATGTCGAAACGTGATTTATTGCCCAATAAAACATCTGTCAGCAACACAACAACACAATCATCATCATCAGCCATGCAGCAACAGCAACAATTGTCTTGTCGATCTGTTCAACTGTCTGTCTACACGCATCTGTATTTATTATTGGTTCAACAACGGGCTTAGAAGCATGGAGAAGCAAGCATATGGCGATTCCAAGAAAACCCAGCACATGTGTTCACTACTGCAATGAGAATCGTGATTTCGAAAAACTGTTGCAGTACGGCTAAGGCATATGCCTGCTGGGGGTTTGCGTTAGGTCAGGTATGTTCGAAAAAATTTAATTTTTCAGTGAAATATTGAAGTTGGGATAAAGAAAAGTGAATCCATAACCACATTAGTGCTCATTATCACGCTTTAGTTAGGATTACAACCTAGTTTCTTACACCAGTCACATTGTGGGTGTTAAATTTATACAAGAGTGACGAGACCCTACATAATAAAGTCAACTTCGAATGACAGTTTTGTAGGAAACTTTTCAAAGACAATTTTATTTTACTCTTCGAAATTTTACCAGCAGACTAGTGTGATATTTTTTCAAAATCCCTTTTTTTCGAAATGTCTGAGTCAGGAGCTGCACTACGGGCTGCAGTCTACTAACCCAACGTATTACCCACTAGACTATGCTGACTTCCATAGTCTTCCCAACAGTCGTATATTATTCCCTTAATTTTCACATCTTTTCCTGAGTATATCTATCTCAACTACATAGATAAGTAACTGTATACGCGAACATACATATGTATTTGTATGTCTCTGTGTATTTGTGTGTGTATTTGTATGTCTCTGTCTGTCTAATTAATAATTCCTTGGATTACAGACATGTCGTTTGGGTATTTTATCATCCACCACCATATGCCGAGCAATTTTATTTATCTTTGAACGACGTTTCTTTATTTCTCTTTAAGACTTCCTTTGGGTTCGATGACAGGAAATAATGTGTGACATAAAAATTTATATGCAGCAACAACAGATAAAGACGTTAAAATGATAAAGACAGGACTACAGATTTAATGAGTTTCCAACAAATAAAAACAAAAACAGAATATAGGTTAACAAATCTAAACCCCTCCCCTCGATATTATGCAAAAGAAATGTTTCCAAATGTACATTATAACCAAAGAGTACCCTATATTCGGTACTAACCCTTTACAACCCATTTTGGTGTAAATATTTTCCTTAGAACTACTTGTACTTACATTTAAAAGAATTTAAGAATATTTTTATTTTGGTATTTAAATTATCCATAAACAAGACATACCTGTAAAGAAAAGAAAATAAGATTTTGATTAATAATTACAAGAATTAAATGCATTCGTAAGAAAATTCTCAAAAAAATAATCTTTCAAAAACAATATTTATTATGTCCAACACTAGGAAAAGGACTCTTATTATTGTCCTAACGAAATGCCGTTCTATTGCATTCCCCTTAAAACATATAAAGTGTCCTACAATATCTCCAGCAAGACTATTAGCCTGACAAACATCACAAACATATCTCTGCCTGGCACTAGATATGCATCCAAGCGTTTCTGCCTTGGCTGCATTAATGTCGCACGGGTTCCAAGAATGTGATCCGCTGATTCACTCTTATTGTCGTTTTGTTCGAGTTGTTTGACCTGGGGTTTGAACCGTGGCCACAAGTCCATTAAACTACGAGACTACGGAATGCATCAGAGTACCCAGGAATAAATTCACGTTGGGTGACCGAAACTACATGTTAAGTTCGAATCAAACTACATCCAGAATAAGTGCACGCTGAGTCGACAGTGTCCAATCAACCAACTTCAGGTTATTCGCGGTATAACCTTATAATCCGGACACATCTCCTCTTATTATTGTTTCTCTACAAAAGTTTCAATTGCTTCAACTTCGTTTGACAGGAGGTTTGGTTTCTCTTTATCTTCCCTTTCGTTAAGCATTCCTTTCCAAATATGCGCTTCCTCTCCACAAAAAGGTTCTGATCCCTGTGAGCGGAGTATAAGCTCCCCTGCTTGTAAACTCGTCTGCTTGTTCATTACCAAAAATTCCCACATGATCTGTAAACCAGCAGAGTGTGACCTTTTTCTGTCAACCAAGCTGATTCAACTTCCCCAAACAGTGCCTTACTATGTGGGATTTAACGTTATGAAAGCCAAGTGCTCGAATGGCGACTTAACTGTAAGATAGTCTTTAGTATCTCCTATTAAGTTTAAGCACATCTTTCATAGACTTCCGCTTGGAAAATACCCACGAGTTTCCCCCAACGACCCGTAATATTTTACTCCTGGATAAAAAAAACTCCTGCTCCTGATCCATAATCTGTTCTTGACCCATTTGTATACCACTAAACTCGTTTTTTTTTAAAGAATATGCAGCTTTCAGATTCAAAAGATTCTCCCGTTTTCTGGCAGAGAATCATTCTTTAGAAAAGAAAAGGCGAACGAATCCTATCTACAGGATAAGGAGACCAAATTGATGTTGCATCAGCCATGTGCAAATGACTTCACTAGATTTCCCATCACTAGTAGGAAGCCACAAAGACACCCAAAAAGGGGAAGACCACTTCATACCAGTAGAACACAGATTGAGGCCAAGATAAATAGCAGTTACAGGAGATTTGGTGTGGAGCAAAGGCTTTACTTACATACATCAATATATACATAATTGGTCATTACGACCCTTTAGTCTGGATTACAACCTGGCTTCTCACACTACCCATGTTGTGTGTGTTAAATTTATACTTGAGCGGCGGAACCTACAGTTTAAAGTCGACTACGAACGACAGATTTTTGATAAAATTTTATTTTACTCTCTGAGTTTTTGACAGAAATCTGCTGAGAGGAAGTCGCCGAAGAAATATTTTTTCTTATTACGTTTTGATGTCTGACCTGCGGTTTGAACCGTGGCCTACATCTAATAAGCCAACACACTACCTACTAGACTACGGCGACTTCACCCTTATCACAACGTGGTATAAAATTTTACCGATTTTTTCTACAGATTGCTTCACTATACAATTAGACAGCGACGGTTGGCAACCCTGCCACTCTAGAAATCGCCGTTGTTTAGTAAGCCAACACACTAATTAGTAGTCTACGGCGTTACCACAAATTTCTATTTTATTCAGAAATTTTGTTGTAAGTATGTTTAGCTACAGGGTTTGGAATGCAAGGTACATACATATGTATGTATATATGTATGTATATGAAGTGTGCTAACCTAATGACCGCCCCTGCACCCTATTTCGTATTAAAACAGAATGAAAACAAATGAAAACAGTCGCTACGGTATTATCTGGTCTTATTAAACTGTTGCATTTAATTTAAATATTACATCTCATTACGCTACACTCTGTAGTTTTCAATTAAAAATAGAATTTTTTTTTTAAATTAAAAAATTATTGCAACTCACCTTTGCATGATACGATTCAAAATTATTTTTCAATTTCATATGAACGACGTTTATTAAACAGCAAAAATTAATAACGAAAATAATAAAACAACAACAACAGCTACTAGAGCAACAAAACTAAAGAACAACACTTTTCAACACTTTATTTTCTAGAAGAGAAAAAAATATTTTGTTTTTTTTATTCTCCTTGTTTTCTATAAAAAAAAAAAAAAAAAAAAAAAAAAGGAAAACGAAATGAAACGACACATAAAATTTTCAAATATTTCAAACGGTTATAAATAATGTTTTGTATTTAGAAAAAAGAAAACGAAAAACAAAAACAAAATAAGAACACACATCTGTTGAACATGTGTGAGTATTAAAGAATGTTAAAGAGAGAATGTCACTCGACAATAAAGGCGCCAGCCATTAAAGAAACAATACAAGTGGTGGTGTATACATACGTGTGCATGTATGTATGTGTATTTAAAAAAGAGGAATCCCTTAAAACATAACACAACACCACACTTGAGAAAACTTATGCACGGCAAAGCAAGGAAAAAGGGAGAGCATTGGAATGCACAAAAGGGAAAAAGGGGTGAAAAAAGAGAAGAAATGCAAGCATATGTTCTGAATCAATTAAACAAAAAAAAAAAAAAAAAACAAATTAAATTTATTTTTGATAGAAATTTAGAACAAAAAACTAATTGCCAAGGCCGTTAAACAAAAAAAAAATTACAACAATTGTTGTTGTTGTTTGTTGTATTTGCATTGGCTATTTATGGTAAAAGAATAGATAGTTTTATGGCAGGCATTTCTCTTAGGCTCTCTATATTAAATGCATAGAGATGATGAAATAAAAAAAGAGGTGAGGGAGAGAAAGAGAGACGAGGAAACAAACACATAAAAATGAAAAGTAATTGGTATTAAGTTGCGTTGTGTTTTTACTTTTCAAATAATATTTAATTATGCTACTTCTTTAAGTTTTTTTTCGATTTTTTTTTTGTTTAAATAACAGTCTTTTAATTAAACACACAATTATTGTTAAAAAAAATTCGTTTTTATTTATTTCTTTTTTTTAATTTTTTCAAAGAGAATCTGTCTCTGATTTTTGTTATTATTTTAATGCAGGTTTTTAGTTTTTTTTTTTTAATTGTATGATTTGCCCGTTAGAAAAAAACTGTATTGTATGGTATTGTATTGTATTGTTTAATATGACACAAAATATACTGTTATACGCGCGGTCACATTCGTCGAACGACTGACTGACTAGTGTAAAAAGGTAATCAAAAATTGCACGAGTCGCATATACACAGAGCACACACTAATTGAGTGCATTGTTTAATAAAAACAACAACAACAACTGCTAGCTACAGCATGTACATATAATGAACATAAAAACAACAAAACTTTTCTAACTTAAAAACACACAAAATAGCATGACATGCCATAACATGTTTTCAACAGCAACATTATACTCACACTCTCACTCTTTCTCTCTCACAAAATAAAATAGGTGGCTGGCTGGCTGGCTGCTTTGTAACATGTTTATGATACAACCCCACTGGCAACAACCCATAGAAACATGCATGTATGTTAACAAACAACCCCTCTCTTAATCTCTTTACTGTATTGCAATACAAAAACAAACAAGTACATACAAAAAAGGGGAGATTACAGAGAGTAACTAAACTGAGTAAACTAAATTAGAAAAGCAACAGAACAGTCTCTACACTGCACTACAGACTCCAACTACTTATGTGTATGTATGCGTATGTGTGAATAAACAATGAGTAGTGAGAGTAAGGTGACTACAACTTGTGGCTGTGCTGTATGGTGCTGTTGTTATTGTATGTTTGAAACGATTTCATCGATATTTTGTTTGCAAAATGTAACACAAACACAAATGTTAGCCATAAGCTTCAGTAAAAAGCTTTTCAAACAAAAAAAATAGAAGCAAAGAATTACTCAATTACAACTTTTAAAAGTTGTTTTCACAAACACAAACAAACAGAAGCTTTTTTTAAATTCTAAAAAGCACTCAACGCACACTTTATTGAAAATGCTCTTCTACTCACTGCTAGAAGCAAACAACAAAAAAAACATTAAAAATTCTAAACTTTACTAAACATTGAGTGCTGAAAAGGCACAAATATTAAAAGAGCGTACGTACGAAATCCTCTCATTGCATTGTTATTATTTGTATCATCATCATCGTGATTACTATCACACTTCATTTATTGTTTTTTCTTCTGCTGTTGCTTAGTTTTCTTTCTCTCTCTCTCTCTCTATTTTCTTTAGTTTTCATTTAGAAAACAACAACAATAATAATGCTAACGTGATAGTTTTGTACTCTCAATATTTTGTGTTGAATGTTTTTTTTTTATATTTTGGGTACTGTGCACTATTAAGCCAGCATGTAAAGGAATGCAATAAACAATTGAGGAGAACCACAGGATCGTGTTTCCAAATAAAACACAATTTTTAGTGCCATATTTCACTGCAACGCTTTTGAAATACTTTGAAAAATTTGAAAAATATTTTCAGTAAGTATTTTTATATTCCTTTTCGATCGTTTGAAAACGTTTTCATACATAAAAGGAGGTTAAAAGCGTTTTTAAATGAAGATTTTTTAACCATTTTGGGTTTATGAAAATTGAAAAAACACAGAAAATTTACAAAAGTAAAGCAAATATGTTTAAGAAGTCGTCGTAGTCGAGTAGGTAGTATGTTGGCTTACTAGACGTCAGACCTCGAATCAAACCCCAGTTCAGCGATCTCCAACAAAAGGAAATATGAAAAAAAAAATATATTTCCTCAGCGACTTCCTCTCAGCAGTCTTCAGACAAAAAGCCTGAGAGTAAATAAAATTGCCATGAAAAAGTTTCTCAAAAATCTATGGCACGGAGTTGACTTTAAACTGTAGATCCCGCCACTCATAGTTAAAATTAAAAAGCACAACATATGAGGTTTTAGAAACTAGGTGATAATGAAGGGTTGCAATGGTCAATTAATTTGTAAAGTGGAAAAATTCAGTGCTTCCAATGTCATTAACCTTAAAGCCAGTAAGAATACATTCCTTTAAGTGTATTGTTAGCAAAAAATATAAAAATCATTCAATATTTTCTGTTCTGTTGCTGTTACGATTTGAATTGTTGAATTGAATTCTTGTGTTAAATTTTCGCGTCATCGGTTGCCAAGTCAAATAAGACACAGACGACACAGCTCTTTTGCTTTTAACACACTTCATTTATTTATTATTAAATTTATTTTACTATTTTTTTTTAGTTGTTTAATATTTATTTTATAATATTTGCTTTTTACTTTTACACTGCCCCCCCCCCCCCTCTTCTTTCTCTGGCAGCTACCCTTTACTCTCCATAAGTGCTTGTTTCAATTAATTGCCGACTTTTCTCTGTATTTCATTTATTTCTATTCCAATTTTTATTTTATTTTCTGTTTTAATTTTATTTTTTCAAAATTTTTTTTGTTTATATTGACATTTTGTTGCTATTTTTCTGTTGCATTTTCTTTGTATTTCTTTTAATTTTTCTTTTTAAATTAATTTCTTTGCTGAATGCATTTTTATTAAAAGTTTTCTTTTCGTTTTTTTTGCTTTCCTTGTTTGCCTCTTTGAAAATAAAAGGAAAACAATAAAAAAAAACAATGAAAACAATAAAAACAATAACAATTAAATTCAATTCAAATGAAATGCTTTCTTTTCTTCTTTCTTTTATTTTTCTTCTTTCCATTGCTTTTGCCGGTGTGTTTGTTGTTGTTTCTAATTAAAAATTAAAATAAAATCACTCACACACACATACATAAATAATCATTGAAATTATTATTTTGTGTGCAATTAAGAGATGGCAATCCAGTGTGTGTAGTGTGAACTCTCACATTCTCTTCAACACACACTCACTCGCACGCTTAAAATTATGCCAGTGTTGGTTAGTTGGTTGACTGCATCATTTCTGTTATGATATGATTTGATGAGTTGCTAAGAGATTATCAATTTCATGAGAATTTAACCGTTAGGATACACTCGAAAATTTTTGTTAAAACACGTAAACAAATATTGTGTTTATGTGAGAAAAAATAGGAGATTTGGGTATTTATACTATAAATGACAATAAAAGAATGCAATAAAGTAGCACAGCAGTGTAGTAGTAGTGAAAACCACAGTTGGCCAGTTTTGAAAGCTAAATCAAGGGATTAAAAATTGTTTGAAACATATGTACATACATAATTGCTCATTACAATCCTTTAGTCAGGATTACAACCTAACTTAGGCACACCACCCATGTTGTGTGTGTAAATTTTATCCATGAGAGCCGGTGGAATACAGTTTAAAGTCGACTCCGAAAGACAGATTTTTTGAGAAACTTTTCATGGCAATTTTATTTAACACACAGAGTTTTTGCCAGAAATCTGCTGAGAGGAGGTCGCCGAAGAAAAACTTTTTGTATTTTGTTTGATGTCTGGCCTGGAGTTTGAACCCTGGCTTTACGTCTAATAAACCGACACACTACCAGATTTTAAACACGTACCCGAAACTAAAGCAATAACTGCTGAGCGAAAGTCACTAGCGAAATTTTGTTTTTCATATTTCCTTAGCAGGGATTTGAACCATAAGCACGCATCTCTAATGAAATAGAATACATATCCTAAAAACCAAAGAATTCAAATATCTTAGGATACGAAAACATAATTAAGGAGTGCAGACTAGATTACTGCGTACATCATTGCTCTGAGAATTCATATATTTGCCGGCAGTCCTTGATAAGCTTCCTTAAAGCAAGAACCACGAACACGATGGCAAAACAGAAAAGGCAGAAAGGCCTCTTGAAGTGATTCGAAGTGCAGCTACGATACACAAGACAGTTTATTTATTAAGCTTCGTGTTCTTCATTCTATAAGGTGTAAAGGGCCTGAAAAAACTTGTAGAATTTATTACAGCGTATTTCTGAAGCCCCCTCAGGGGATATAACCTTGAGCTGACCAAACAACAGATCAAACATGGCGAAAGCAACATCCAACGTGATGAAATAGCGGAGATTATTGCATTCCTAGGCTACTTTAGCTCAAACGGAATGGATTCTGACACTGAATAGAGAGACTCTTAAAACCTTAACAGGGTTTTTGACTGGGATCTGATGGAAGAAGATGCCACAACTGAAGAGATGATGGTCAAGTATATATGTGGACTGATAGGAGAACTATTTGAGCATTCAATAACAAACTCGAGGGTAGTGGTAAACACTCAGACGAATTTCTGCATAAGTGTTGTATTAAATTATGCTGGATTTCGTATGTTGAAGCGAACGTGGGTGCAAATCAACTACACAGAGCGAAAACTGCCTAATAAAATCAAGAAGATTTTCTCTACGAAACGTTTTTGGAGTGAGGAGTATTACAGCAGAAAGAAACGAAGATTTTTTCGTAGAGATTTCTTATTATTTGTATGTTATAAATCTTTTTAATTTTTTCAAGACGTAAAACACATACATTTAAGAAGAAAACTTGTTATTTACAATTTTTTTACTCAAATTCCGTCATTTTTGCCACAAAAAATTCAATCCATAGAGAAAAACTTATTGATTCTATTGTGTTTTCTTCTAAATTGTATAAAACAAGAATTTCTTATTAATTTCATTGGGCTACCTAATCAATTTTTTCAAAAAGGTTTTTCTTATAGATTTCATTAGGCTACACTTGAAAGTAAATAAGTGACAAGTAAAGAAGTGGAAAAAAGTAATAAAAATATTTCTTAAAAAAAAAAAATCAAAGTAAACTTAAATAAAAAAATTTAATTGTTTTAATTTCAAAAAAAAGTGTTATAAAAAACAAATAAAATTTTAAGTAATGACCGATCAAAGAATTTTAACAGAAAATGTAGATATTGTCCCAATTTTTAAATCCTCGGAGCTCGGTGATGAAATCAACAAATATATAAAAAAAATGAAAATGGAAGACGTTGAAAATTTATTCAAGAAGGTGGACCAAAAATGGTCCAATGGTCTTATGCTATCTGCGAAGTATTCCCTAACGAAAAACCGGTAAAAAAAAATCTAAACCAAATTTTATTTAATGTACGTATCTTTTTATTAACAGTTTTTGTTATTCTACGAAACATACTTTTTGAAACGTAAAGACGGGAAGAAAAATTCAACAGGAAAATTTTCTCGTTGGACTAATGTTGAAAAGGAAAAATTCGATGATTATTCTGTCACTGCGGACGAATCTTTTAAAGATTTGAATAATGGTATGAATATTTAAAACTCCTTAAATTAATATATGTACATCTTTATACGTCTATCTTTCTCTTTCAACGATAAATATTTCGAGTAAAAGCTCGTCATTTGCAGCACAATTGCAGTCCATGGGAACAGGTGCTTTCTTTCTGGAGGAAAACAAAGAAAAATAGAATTGATGAGATACAAAATGCCAAATCTTTGACGAATATTTTTCAATAAAAAATCTATAATAATATCAATCAAAATCAAGAAGTATCATTTAAAAAAATAAAGGGATAGTCTTCTAAAATTAAGAAGAAAATCTTTTTGAAAAAAAACAAAAAGAGGGCCTCATAAAATCAAGAAGAAAACCTTTTTGAAAAAAACAAAAAGAAAGCCTAATAAAATTAAGGAGAACCCCTTTTTAAAAAAATCAAGAAGACTGTCTAGTAAAATCCCTAAGATTTCTTCTTGATTTTTTCAAAAAGGTTTTCCTTATAAAAATAATAAGAATATCTTCTTGAAAAAAAACCATAGAGAAATCTTATAAACTTTGTTCTAATTTACTATGTATTTATTAGGTTCAGTTTTCTCTGTGTAGCAGCAGAAGGCGCAATGAAGGGTATGTGTGTTGAAAAGTTCATTAAGTTTGTCGTTCGGAATCGGCATTAACCTTTTGACTGCTAAGCGATTCTGGTAAGAACGTTCGAAAACTGCGGGACATATTTTTACACTGAAACTCGCAATTTTCGTAACAAATGAACGCAGCGCTTTTGCGCCGCGTAGCTGTCAAACGGTTAAGCAGCATGCCCCATTTACATGTGGGTCTGAAAAAACATTTAGAATTTATTGCAATCTTGTGCTAACGAATGATCTCATTGTGCCCCTTCTTATAACCAACACCAGTCATTTTATCTTTCGACGTATGATCGCACCAGGCGTCACCACTTTGTTCCAGCATATGGCATTACTTGTAATGGCGTTCCGGATCCTCTACATGTCCCGAAGTGTATCACGCCATGTTTCTTTTAACCAAAAAAGTCAATTAGACTGGACGTACAGTGGTGGCCTTATAATTAGAAACGATGTTTCTGGAACAGAGTTCTCTGGAGTGACGAATCTAAGTTTAATTTGTCGCAATCTGATGGAAAAACGTATGTAAGACGTTCTCCAAACGAAGCCTTTGTTCCCATGTACACAGTGAAAACTGTAAAACAAATTAACAAACATACATGTTGCTAAGTCGTTTCTAATTATAAGGCCACCACTGTAAGTGCTAAATATTATAAATTTTGTGCTGCGAGCCAGGATTCCGTACTGTATTTATGCACTAATAAATGTCTTCCCTTGAATCTACATTTTAGAAAACTATGCTCTCGAGCTAACAATGCTGGTTGATATCTTCCATATAATAGCCTCTATTGGTGTGATTAACACGCAGTGTGGTTTTAGTCTGAGCTAAGCAGAAATGAAAATGAAAGATTTTTTTTCTTTTTTCTTGAGGCACCATTTTTGCTTCAATCGAAAGTTATAGGCCTCAAGATAAATGTTTGTATGTATGTTTATATGTGTGTATGTATGTATGTATGTATGTATGTACGTATGTATGATAAATAAAATGCCACTTAAAAAAGCAACAAAATGTTCTGCATTTAACCATTAAAACGAGCAACTTTTCATAGCAGAAAATATACAAAAAAAAAATTGAGTCTTAAAAAACAAAAACCAATGAAAAGACAGGTTTTTTCTTTCTTCTTCTTCTTCTTCTTCTAAACGGGCTTAGAGAGGCTTTATATATACACACACACACGCATACATACATCAATAGTTGGATAAGTGAGGGTTTCTAAAACCAAATCATTTAATAACAACAACTACAGCAACAACAACAAAAAATTGTTATTAAAAAGTCGATATTAAAACATTGCTGCCATGCGAGGCTAGAGAAATACAATCAAATCAACTTCTTAGACAAGCAAAGACTAAAACTAAATTGTTGTTGCTGTTGTTGTTGTTTGTCTAAAAGCTTATACACTCACATCCATACATACATATATTCTTTTACATATGGATGTACGGTTATAGAAACTAAATAAAGAATAAAAACTACATGGTTATACCCATACAAACAAACTGGATGGTCTTTATGCTTGTATATGTAAGCTGATGATTGTAAGTTTTTAATTTAAAGAGAAAAAGAAAACGTATGGCTTTGATTAAATAAATAAAAATAAAAACAAAAACAAAACTAACGTATATTATTATTGTTGTTATTGTATCGTCGTGTGTTATTATTTTTAGTTTCAGTTTCAATTTTTGTTTGTTGCCATAGTGCATGTGCTGCCTGCCTGCCATCGAGCTTTAAGAGTTTGTTGAAGCTCTGGCTTTGGTTTCTCCTTTGCTATTCTAAATTTACAACAACAACAACAACAATAAACAAACAAAATTTAGGGTGTTGACTAACTATAATGGTGGTGGGTTGTTGCAGCAGCAACTTTAAAAAAAAATACGAGTACGATCAGCAATTGCCAGTTACAAGTTCCAATAACTATAACTTGGGTTTCTAACTTGGTTTATATGCACATTTAAGGTAATTTTTTTTTTAAGTTTAATATTAACGCAACAACAACAACTTGTTTAATAATTACAACAACAACAACATCGGCTACAAAAAAAATACCAAGCAACAGTTATACAATCTGAATTATGTTTTAGAAAAAGAATGTTGTTTTCAAGTTTTCTTTTTTAGTTTACTTGGACTACGTATTTATTTTGCTTTTTTTCGTTTTTTTGCTTTCAAAGGTTGTCTGATTTTTCTCTTTAAAAGACAGTTTAAACATGAAGAAAATTTTGATGGCATTATTAAACGGTAAACAAATGAACGCAAATGAAGTGAAAGAGTTGCCCTCTAAGCTGTGATGAGACTAATGACATGGTATGTCAACTCAAGTGTGGTTGCATCCAACAGACTGACCATTGCCATATAAAACGAGGATGTATTTTGCAACACTGTAACATTGCAACACTGTAACATTGCAGCGCTGTAACATTGAGGAGCAAAACTGCCAACGAACTGTAATGCTTAGATCTGTAACAGAGATCAGCAATGAATCGTTTCTGTCGCTACTCATAAGAACTCATGAAACTATGAAGTGAGTCCACATATTCACCCTTATTCTCTTGCGTCGACAAATTAAAATTGATATTCTGTTTGTCGTTATTGACAGCTATCGATGACTGTCGACACACATTTGGTATTCTGTAAGTCAATACTAACTTTGATTTTGTCGACGTCATTTTTGGTAACGACAAGCATTAAAAAATTAACTCTTGTGGTGAATTTTTATTGTCTTACGTTTTTCTTCCTTAGCACAATAGCGATATGGATCGCCTTGATATCCATAAATACAGTTACACGTCGCCAAATGATTTCTAACAAAACATTCGGCATTCTGCCCACAGGTACCAGGACATGGGCCTTTACATTTCTCATTAACACATGTCCTGTTCGACGGGCAGTCGGAATCAAACATTCCGGTCGACATTCTTCATAAGGATTGCCAAATTAATCAGTATAGCCAGACGCACAATAACACATTGGAGTGTGGCTATTAACACGACAAACTGCACTTTGGCCACAAAGTCCTGAGCAGGGATCCTTACATCTCTGATTAATACAAGTTTGTTGCGAGGGACATTCAGAGTTTGTAATGCATACAGGTAGAGGTCTTGTATACTCTGGTAAGCAAGTACATGAAGCTGTTGTTCCTATATCCTTACAAATGCAATTCGGACCACACGGTGAAGGTTAAGTATTCGAAGCAACAACATCCTTTTGAGATTCAACTACAGACATTAAAAATCGTATTAATAGCTAAGTTTTCGCAGCAATTGTAATCCTATCAAACTTACTCATTCTTTGGCACTGAACAAATGGATTTCCTGTGTAGTCTTGAATACAAGTACAGAACGTATTCCTGGACATGGATCAATACATTGCTGATTTTGGCAGGCCTGATGACAAAAAACTTTTTTCTTTTTCTAAATAAACCATAAAATGAATCGGCTGACTTAAATATTAGAGATGTGTGTTTTGTGTTATTACAATTTTCGATAAACAGTTGACGTCGACACAGTAGTGTTACAGAATACCAAAACAGTGTCGACGTGATGTCGACGACGATAGAAAGCGATGTCGACTCAAAAACGACGACGACGACGACGACAACCAGAATAAGGGTGATTGAAATTGAATACTCTTGTTCATTCATACTCACTACAATGAGTATGCGTACAACTTTGACATCAAACTCATACCATTCGAAATATGTTTGATTCATAAGCCTACTCATTCAGATTCACAGTCTTAGTCTTAGTTGTTGTTGCATTTACATAAGCAAAACAGACAGAGCAGCAAGCAGAGCAAACACACAACCTTCTAGTAAGTATTCTAGTGTTCGCACACCGAATCATACTTATTTTGTGATTCTTGTATATGTTGAGTCAAGGAGAGTTGAACTCAACAACATCATACGTGTTGTTAAGTATGAAGATGATGAGTACTTCAAACTTTGAATATGAGTAGAGGTTCCATGTTAATGAAATAAGTAAAGGGTATTTTTTTATAGAGGTATAGAACTTTAAGCATTTGGCATTACTTTTCAAGATGGCGACCGATTTAACAGCTGTCAAGTGATTTATTCTCAGTTTGGTTTGGCAATTCATCATGAATAGACTCACGCCTGAACAACGCTTTGCAAAGCAGTGCAATTTTATTTCGAAAATAATGGTTTTGTGCGGAAAACGTATCGCGCACTACGTCCATTTTATCGTCGACAAAATCGTCCATCAGAGCAGTTAATTCGATTAACCATGGAACGTTTTCGCACCACGTTTCCTCTTATTGATAACTCGCATCCCCAGAGACGCTGTACCGTGCGTACAGAAGAAGCTATTGCTGCTGTAGAGCGTAGCATTGAGGAAGACCCAAATGAGTCCATCCGCCATCGAGCACAGGAATTGGTGTCTGTGTCCATCCACATTATGGAAGATTTTGCGGAATGATCTACAAAATCCAACTCGTGCAAGATTTGAAGCCAAACGATCATCAAGTAAGGCGTAGATTCGTCCAATGGGCCCAAAACGAGATTACCGTTGTTCCCGATTTTCATAAGCGAATTTTGTTTAGCGATGAAGCGCACTTCTGGTTGAATGGCTACGTCAACAAACAAAACTGCCACATTTGGAGTGAAGGTAATCCTCAACTGTATGTGGAAACACCGTTACATCCAGAAAAAAACTGACTGTTTGGTGCGCTTTATAGGCTGGTGGAATCATTGGTTCGTACTTTTTCAAAAACGATGGTGGCCAGAACGTTACAGTCAATGGTGATCGGTATAGAGCCATGATTACTAACTTTTTCATTCCTGAATTGAATAACCATGATGTCCAGGAGATGTGGTTTCAACAAGACGGCGCAACATGCCACACAGCTCGTGCCACAATAGATTTATTGAAAGACACGTTTGGTGACCGCCTAATTTCACGTTTTGGACCTGTGAATTGGCCTCCAAGATCTTGTGATTTAACACCGCTAGACTACTTTCTGTGGGGCTATGTAAAGTCATTAGTCTATGCGGTAAAGCCACAAACGCTTGACCATTTGGAAGACAACATTCGCCGTATTATTGCCGATATACGGCCACAAATGTTGGGAAAAATCATCGAAAATTGGACGTCCAGATTGGACTACATCCGCGCCAGCCGTGGCAGTCATATGCCAGAAATCATATTTAAAATGTAATGCCACAAGATTATCTTTCGGTTAAATAAAATGCATGTCAATCGAATAATCCATCGTTGTTTTATTGCAACTTAATGTTCTACACCTCTATAAAAAAAACACCCTTTATGAAGGCGTATAAGTATCAGAAATTATGAATATTCGATACGATTCTACTCATCTTTTACTCATTGTTGATCTCTGGTCTGTAAGTCATTCTAGGCCATACATGTTAGAGCTGGCCGAGCAATCGATCAATCAGAGAGTGGAGGTGTCAGAGCAAAATATGCAGCAGGACGATTGTAAAATAACTCTAGGCCGCTTTGATTCAGACTTAGGCGTGCTAGGAACGGATTCTAAGTTTAAGTAAAATGATGTCTTAGAACCGTCTTGGGATTCCTAGTTGGACGATGATCTGCTTACATATCGCAATTGGTGAGAGGGTAATCAAATATGTAGACAGACAGTCTACACCAAGGGCACTATCCAAGCATTTTGTCAACTCGAGGAGATTAGCATCTTACAAAAAGCTTCTCGGCGTATTTCTGAAGCCCTTCTTTAAGCTGACTAAACCAATCGATCAAACATGGTGAAAGAAATATTCGACGTGATGAAATTGGGGAGATTGTTGAAACTCTAGGCTGCTTTAGCTCAGACGGAATGGATTCAAATATATGGAGAGGATGGTCAAATATGTGGACAGACAGGAGTACTATCTGAGCATTCAACAATAAACTCGAGCACAGTAGTATTTTGCAGAAATTCATAAGCATGTTTCTGCGTAAGCGTTGTATTAAATTGTGCTTGATTTCGTATATTGAAGGGAAGGCTATTGCAGATGAACCAGCGGCAGAGGGCGCAATGAAAAGTCCACTAAATTTGTCGTTCGAAGTCGACATCAAGCACTAGGTCCCAGTGCTTGAGGGTGGTGTAATAAGCAAGGTTGTAATCCTGACTAAAGTCTCGTAATGACCCATTAAGAAAGCTTCTCTGTACTTAACCCGTAGTTTTTTCCCATGTCTAGGCAAACTGGCTTTCCGAAGACCATGTATTTTGACATCAATTCGTTATATTTTTAGGCCAGCATGTTGAGCTCAACTCGATGCAGTTTACCTAGTCATTATCATAAGATTTTCAATACTTAAGACACCAATCACGTGGTATGTGGCCAAAACAGAAGTTCTGACAACTCTTTCCCTCGTAGTTGAAAGGCTTAAATGCTGAACCATATTTATTTGGCCAACTATTGCACTTTAATCAGCAAACCGATGCCAAAACAGGGGTACAACAGAACTGTTCATTAGTTTTTCCAAACAATACCAATGGATTCCTTTGCTTAGAAATCACAATTTATGGCAATTTCGCATTCTTGCCTCTCTCCCCCCCCCCCCAGAAACCTTTTGATTGTTACACGGAATTGTTAAATGTTGTGATCAAAAGAAGTTTGTCTGTCTGTCTGTCGAACGGAGTTGAGGTCAAAAAGAGTTTCAAAATAATTGAGTGTGTGTGTGTGTGTCCATATGTCTGTCATTTCGAAATATTCGGCAATAAATTTATTTTGTAGCACCAAACACCACACCACACATTACAAAAAGAAAAAATTCTTGTTTTTTTCTTTCTTAGTTTTGGACCAGTTAAGAAACAATACGAGCAACGCCTAAACGTCAAAAGAATAAAGTGTTGTGTACTCATTTTAGGCCGTTAAAAAAAAACGAAGGAAAAGAATGTCAACGGCAAAGTGTTTTCGAAATTTTGAAATACTCAGCAGATTTAAAGACTGAGTTGTCCATATTTTGTTGTGCGCGCACTGTATTACTGTTACTTTTCAAAACAACGCAGACTTGTTTCGATCGATTTGACCATAAAGAATAAAACGTACAACAACGTACGACGACGACCAGTAAATTTCGACTTTTTTGGTCTGTTGATGGTTAGACTTGTTGTTGTTGTTGTTGTTGCGTTTTGTCATAAAAGTGTGTGCTTTTTAGACGCAGACATTCAGCCACTGCCACACATTTAACCTGATGTTTGAGTGTCTAGGTTTTTTTTGTTTGAAGCGCGGCGACGGATGACATGAGCCTGAAAGAATGTTTTCGAAAATATTTTGTTGTGACGTTTAATTAGCCATTAGCAATAGGTTAAGAGGGCAGTTTCCTTCTCTTTCTTAGCTCTACAGCTTATGCAGAAGTCATTTACCAAGTGCTTAAGCACTCTAACAACCATGAAAACGTGATTCTTTAGAGTTTAAGCAGACATTTCGAGGG
Source organism: Sarcophaga carnaria (assembly GCA_958299815.1). Lineage (NCBI taxonomy): Eukaryota > Metazoa > Arthropoda > Insecta > Diptera > Sarcophagidae > Sarcophaga > Sarcophaga carnaria. The sequence goes on from OY283153.1 coordinate 13,805,006, forward strand.
GACTCTATTCAGCTGTGCCGCTCTGCCCATATCTTTCACGTGACACCCTTGGTCGCCTCATGTGTCAGTTTTTTTTTATATTAATATGGGTTCCTGCTGACAGCGCAATAACCTGGTAAGTGTTCCCTGCTTCTCCAGAAGTCATTTACCACGTGTCCAAGCACTCTAATAACTATGAACGTGATTCTTTAGAGTTTAAGATGACATTTCATGGGGGACTCTATTCAGTTGCGCCGTGACTCGCTTGATCGACTCTTGTGTCAGTTTTCTGTCAGTCTAATATTGTTTCCTGCTGACAGCAATAACCTTGTAATTGTTTCCTGCTCTTCCTTATCTCTACTGTTACTGCAGAAGGCATTTACTACGTGTCCAAGCAATCTTATAACCATGCACGTGATTCTTTAGAGTTTAAGCATACATTTCGAGGGGACTCTATTCAGCTGCGCCGTTCTGCCCATATCTTTCACGTGACTCCCTTGACCGCCTGGGGTGACAGTTTTCTGTCCTGCTGACAGCACTAACCTGGTAATTGTTTCCTGCTCTTCCTTATCTCTACAGCTTCTCCAGAAGTCATTTACCAAGTGCGTAAGCACTCCAACAACAATGAAAACGTGATGCTTTGGAGTTTAAGCAGACATTTCGTGGGGACTCTATTCAGCTGCGCCGTTCTGCCCATATCTTTCACGTGACTCCCTTGACCGCCTGGGGTGACAGTTTTCTGTCCTGCTGACAGCAATAACCTGGTAATTGTTTCCTGCTCTTTCTTATCTCTACAGCTTCTCCAGAAGTCATTTACCAAGTGCGTAAGCACTCCAACGACAATGAAAACGTGATGCTTTAGAATTTAAGCAGACATTTCATGGGGGCTTTATCCAGCTTTAGCCAGATTTACTGCGCCCTTTTGCTCATATCCTCCAGATGAGTACCTTGATCGCCTGCTGTGGCAGTTTTGTGTCAGTCTAATATGGGTTCATGATGACAACAATAGCCTGGCAATTGTGTAGCTGATGATGATGCCAGAGCCGGAACATTTCTATCGAATATCAATCCACACATGAATACAGGTACTCCTCTTAAGTCTGTTAGGCTGTCTATTAGGCAAACGAAATCAAACGAAACAATATGGCCCCCAAAGGATAGGAAGCGTACCAATCAACCACTTAAATTGAATGCTAGGGAGTCACTGTGAATGTGCATCTATTTTGCAGAATATTGCGTATTGGGTACGCTTGCGAAGAAACTGCACATAACTCCACAAATTACTTTCGTAGCCAAACAAATACGAATCAATATGGCCTCTAAAGGATAGGAAGTATACCAATCAACCACATAAATTGAATGCTAGGGAGTCACCGAGACTGTACCTATTTTTATGGGATATTGTGTATTAAGTACGCTTGCGTAGAAACTGCACATGGCTCCACAAATGACTTCCGTAGCGATAGTAAATCGTCGTCTTTGGCTAGAAGTAAACTTCTTGCATTTGCCTTGTCCCTGTAGTCTAAGGGAGCGCTGTCATTACTAGATATTTGGATTTCATTAAACTTTCACACAGGTTTTCAGCATTAAATGCAAAGTCCTGATGCTAATTGTTAAGACTATTTAGTCAGAAGCCACCGCATCTAGTATGTAGTGTGTTGGCTTATTAGACGAGAGTCCGTGGTTCAAACCCCAGCTCAAATATATCAGAAATATAAAACAAACGAAACAAAATAAGAAAAAATATTCCATTCCTTTTGTAGTCTCCGTAATCCAGTAGGATCCATAACATACATAATTGACCATTACAACCCTTCAGTCAGGATTACGGCCTAGCTTCTCACAACACTCATGTTGTGTGCGTTAATTTTATATGTGAGTGGCGGGACTTACAGTTTAACATCGACTCCGAACGACAGATTTCTGAGAAACTTTTTTTCCAGTAGGTAGTGTGTTGCATTATTAGACGTGAGGCCTCGGACTCACGAACAGAACGAAATATGAAAACAAATATTTCTTCGGTGACTTCCTCTCAGCAGTCAGTGTTCTGGGAAAAACTCTGAGAGTTGAAATAAAATTGCCATGACGTTCGGATTCGACTTTAAACTGTAGGTTACGCCACTACTCATGAATAAAATTTTGCACGCACACACAACATGGGAAGAAGTTGGAGTGATAGTTTTGATACCAAAAGCTCTCACTTGAGCACGCATAGCGGCCCGTTATGGTGACTCCACAGGTAAACGCAGTCCCTGACAGAAGCGAGTTCCACCCAATTAGTTAAGGAAAGCACGATGATATCTCGCTCCGTCAAGCTGACAATGATTGGAGAGCCAAACAAACTTTCTATACCTGCACCTCGCAAGAGATTGGCATTGACAAAGAAAGTGGATAACAGTCTTCTCTTCCTCAGCAGAACTCGTTAGATGGGAGCTGCATTCTTTTCGCATGTCTTCCCATAACACAATAACCTGTAAGCATGGCCACCACTGTGATCAAGATGACGTTAACATCAAGCCATAGTCGCGGTAGTCTAGTAGGTAGTGTGTTGGCTTATTAGACGCAAAAGCCTGGCCAGGCATCAAAGACAAAATAAAAAAAGTATTTCTTCGGCGACTTCCTCTCAGTAGATTTCTGGCAAAAACTCTGAGTGTTGAAATAAAATTGCCATGAAAAAGTTTCTCAAAAATCTGTCGTTCGGAGTCGACTTTAAACTGTAGGTCCCACCACTCATGTATAAAATTAACACACACAATATAAGTGGTGTGAGAAACTAGGACGTTGTACAATGGGTCAATTCGACCTCCGGGTACTGTACTTGTCATTAATTGACAAGTACACGTCCTCTAACCTAACCTAACCTAAGATCAAGCCAGAGTAACTGGTTGTTACGCCTTCTATCCATCGAGGGCCAAGTGAGTCTAGCTATGTGCATCACTGTGATCGAGATGACGTTAAGATCAAGTCCGAGTAACTGGTTTACATCCCCTTTAGTCAGGATTACAACCTAGTTTCCTACACCAACCATGTAGCTGCTTCAGCACCGGCTAGACTCACTCCTCGATGGATAGAAGGTGTACCTTCTATTCTAGGTGTACCTTCTATTCTAGGTGTACCTTCTATCCATCGAGGAGTGAGGCTAGCCGGTGGTGGAGCAACTACATGGTTGGTGTAGGAAACTAGGTTGTAATCCTGACTAAAGGGGATGTAATCCTGATCAATTAACTAAGTTAGTTTGCTAATCACAACTTGTTTGTTTGGTTTGAAGCTTCCTATGGTATCACAAGGGACGGCTACCAGTGAAATTGTGTTTAAAAGGTACTTTTTTAAGCGCATAAATGGTATCTGCTACACAACTTTTTTCACTGCAAGTTTCTATGACGAATAAACAAACATTTTTAATATAAAACTGTAATGAATGCTAATAAAATAATGATTTACAATGGAATGTAAATGTTTACAAAGACCTTAACAAAAAAAAAAAAAAAAAAAAAAAAAAAAAAAAAAAAAAAAATTAAGTACCATGGATTCCGAAGAAATAAGTACCAAAAACCAAAAACAAAAATTACCCTTTTATTGACATGGTGTAGTATGGTATGGTATGGTATGGTATGCATAACGTTAACAATTTTTGAAAGAAACAAAAAAAAAAACAACAACAATAAACACTTATTCAAAAAAGGTATGAAATAATCTTATTATTACGAGTATTATTGTTGTTGCTGTTGTTGTTTTGTGTTTTCTGTTATAAATAAACCGTTGATATTTTCGTTAATTTTTTCGTTGGCATTTTAAACGTTATTCTTGTATCGGATTTTTTCGATTTTTTTGTTGTTGTTTTTTAACTGCGATATTTAGTTTTTAAACGTTTTTTTATATTTTTTTCGGTTTTTTCTCCTTTTTTTTTGACGACTTTTGTGGCAAATTGAACTGAATGTGTGAGTGTGTGTGTGTGTACAAAAGATTGAAAATCGAAAGCAAGGTCTTTTCGTTTTGTTTGTTACTCTTATTATTTAATATTGTTGGTGGTTAGCTGTTGTTGTTGCTGTGGTTGTTGTTGTTCTTGTATTATTTGTTAATGTTTAACAAAAAAAAAAAAAAACCAAAATAATTTTATTTTAATTTTTTTTTTTGCAAAATATAATAACAACAACAATAACAATTAAAGTTTGAAAAGAAAAAAAAAACAGAATTTAAACCAACAAGTTGTTTATGAGTTCGTTAAACAAAAAAAAAAAATGAAAAAAACTGCAAAATAAAAAAAAAAAGTTTAAAAGAATTAAATTTGCGGTGTACTGTTGTTGTCGTTGTGGTGATGGTGCTGGTGGTGGCGGTGTTGGTGGTTGATTTTATAATTTTTAATTCTTTGTTTTTTTTCTCTTTTTTTCTTTGTTATCTAAAAGCCTAGTAATGTTTAAGCTTAAAGCAGAGCCTTTAAAGAATTTATTCTCTAAAAAAAGCAGCTGGCCAGTAACTGATACTAGAGTGGGAGTAACATAGGAGTTAAAATTCATAGCAGATTCGAACACAGTGAATGGCAAACAATTATTAAAAATAAATTTTTTTTGGGAATTCCTTTCACTTTCAAATAATCCCAGTAAAATTCCCTAAGCCTTTAGGGAGATTAACAACAACTAACAACATAGTAAGATGAGATAGACCCACTTCCTGTAAAAGATTAGAACTCAATGAGCACATTTCTCACCACCAATCCCAAAACATTTTCAAAAAAGACATGTTTTCCAGAAAAGTGGCAACCCTATAATTACAGAACATTAAGATCATGGCTTAGAAGACCTGTTTAATGCCACATAACTACTTGGTAATACAACCAAAACTAGATAAGATAAAATAAATGCAGATTTTAAACACGTACCCAAAACTAAGGCAATCCCCAGCCTCTCACCACATGGTAACATAACCTTGACAAAATGTTACGAAATCAAGTGGTTTCCAAGAAGAAGTCACAAGTCGAAAATGGAGAGCGGAAATTAGCTTAAAAAGTAGAGCCCAAGAGATAAAAACTTTCAATTTCTTAGCATTAAAACGAAGGCCACAGTAGTAAGACACTCGCTAAGCACAGTAAAGCTATGCACTAAGCGATATACATATGCTATGCAGCAAAGGTACAACAACAGAATCCGAACGATTGCTGGATCGGGTGTTTATTTCAAGGACGCAAGATCAGCAATCATGGTAGTGGTAGTATTACAATCTTCAAGTAATAGGTATGGGTAAAAGATTAGTTACTGGCAATCTGGTTCCCCTTAAGGGAAATTGAGGTCTCAGGACCCCGGGAACTTAGAAACACAAGGGAATTTCGGCAAACTATTTGGAGATGAAGAAGACATCGAAACGATAAAGCATTTCCTCTGTTGTTGTCATTCTTTTAATTACAAAAACTTGATTACCATCGCCATAGTCTAGTAAGTAGTGTGTTGGCTTATTAGACGCGAGGCCGTGGTTCAAACCCCAGCTCAGACATCTCGAGGAAAACTGAAACACGATAAAATTTTTCTTTCGGTGTCGTCTACTTTAGAGTCTTCTCTTTCTTTCGCTGTCTTTTTCTCTGGAGTCTTCTGGCAAAACCATGAGAGTAAATAAAAATTTGCATGAAAGGTTTCTCAAAAATCTGTTGTACGGGGAGTCGACTTTAAACTGAGAGGTCCCCCGCCTCTCATGGATAACATTAACAATCCTGAATAAAGCATTGTAATGACCAATTAACTTAAGTAAGTAAGGTTACCATTGGGAAGGGATTCTTTGAAGGTTCAAACTCTCTGACAGGCTCTACTAAGGTTTATTGTGGGATTACACTAGACGGGTGATGTAAAGGGTCCGCCAAATAACTTTTTTTTTTGAAAATGCTTTAAAGAACAAAAACTACTGAATATTTTCTCAAATTTCATGTTTTATTTGAAAGTACAATTCTTCGGGTTAATAATGGAAAATAATTTCATTCCAATGGCTGCCTCGGCTGGTCATGCAGTAGCCTACACCAGAAGATGCCGATTTTGGCAAAAAGAAAGATCATCTTTTCAGATGAAGCTCATTTTGATCTTGGCGGGTATGTAAACAAGCAAAATTGTCGCATTTGGGGCACAGAAAACCCGCACACATACATTGAAAAGCTGACGCACCCAAAACGAGTCACTGTTTGGTGCGGATTTTGGTCCAGAGGCATAATTGGGCCATTTTTTCTTCGAAAATGAGCAAGGAGTGGCCGTTACAGTCAATGGCGATCGTTATCGGGCCATGTTGAACGAATTTTTTTCACAAAAATTGAAGAGGAGGATATTGGCAACATTTGGTTTCAACAGGACGGCGCTACGTGCCACACAGCCGAAGCTACACTCGATGTTTGGCGGCCTGTTATTGAAGATCGCATTATCAGCCGCAGAGCTGATGTCGTTTGGCCACCTCGGAGCTGCGATTTGACACCGTTGGACTATTATTTGTGGGGTGCCGTCAAAGATATGTGTTACGCCGGCAAGCCAGAGACAATTGACGCTTTAAAGGACAATATTCGTGAAGCCATTGGTGAAATACAGCTGCACACAATCGATAATGTGCTTAAAAATTGTAGCGATCGTGTAGGCTACTGCATGGCCAACCGAGGCAGCCATTTGAATGAAATTATTTTCCATTATTAACCGGAACGATTGTACTTTCAAATAGAAAAAGAAATTCGAGAAAATATTCAGTAGTTTTTTTTGTAAAGCATTTTCAAAAAAAAAATTATTTGGCGGACTCTTTATACTGGCCTTATATGTTCTCTAACCTCAACCTAGCGCAGGTTCCTTTGGCTGGCAATCATACAATCCTATCTTGTAGATTTTGTTTGCATTCTCCAGCATGGACACATAAAGTAATTGATCACTATCGATTACTACACTTTGCAGCTTGTAAGGCCGCGTTTATACTCTGCCGCTTTATACTTTTATGCTCTGTAAAAAGAGGTACAGTACCCTCTATAAAAGAATCTAACTCTGTCTTAATATCAGCTGGAGTGAGACCGCCTTAAGACTTGGAATACATGTTTTATATTCAATTAATTGTTTAAAAACTATTGCAGCCGTATACATGACGTATATATACGTCATATGGGCTAATTTTGGGTCCAGCGTAGCAAATGTAATGCGTTTTACTTACGAATAATTTCTAACCTTCTTAAGGCCGTAATCTTTCTCTCAATCTAACTTATCTTTGGACAAATCTTCACAAATCGCTTCAATTAACTTTAAATTGCTTTATTTTCAGATTTATTTTCAAATTAAAAATTCTAAAATATAAAATTAGAAAAGCAAAAGCGAATAAAACCTATTTTAAGCCACGATAACCTTCTAAAAACCGCCGCATGAAAGAAATAAATTTCAAATTTATTTAAATTAATTGGATTGTGATTTTGACATCACAAAGCAAAAGCAAAAAAAAAAAACAAAAACTAATTAAAATTAAAAATAAATTAATAAAGAATACAAAGAAATCAAATCAAATGAAATGAAACGAAACGAATCAGAAGAGAATTTTAATTTTAATTCCTAAGCGATTTAAACAGAACAGAACAGAGAAAAAAAAACAAAAAATTTAAAAGATAGGATTTAAAATTTTTTGAAATTTTAGTTTCCAACCTAGCCAGTCAGCCAACCAGCAAAAGAGATCATTTAAATTAATCGAAAATTAATATTCAATCAGAATCGTTCTTAATAAAGATTAATGAACACGAGCTAAGCGGCTAGAAAACGTTGAATATGATGTATGGTGTGGGAGAATAATATTTCAATGGAATTAAAATCTAAAAAATATACAACAACAACAACATCAAATTGACAAATAAAGATGACAGTCGTCGTTGTTTTTTTTTTTTTTAAGATTACAAATCAGATTAGAATACCGGTTCAATAGCCGCCAGGTGATTGAGCAAAGCTCAGTGATCGTTTTTACATCACAGTTAGCGAAGCAACGAACCTGTGTTGAGCTAGAAGATAACATAAGGTTCGTACACAGGAAATGTGAACGTATAGTCCCACAAATCAGATTAGAATACCAGATCAATAGCCGCCAGGTGATTGAGCTAAGCTTAGTGATCGTTTTTACATCCCAGTTAGTGAAGCAACGAACCTGCGTTGAGCTAGAAGACAACATAAGGTTCGTACACAGGAAATTTGTACGTAGAGTCCCACAAATCAAATTAGAATACCGGTTCAATAGCCAGCAGGTGATTAAGCTAAGCTCAGTGATCGTTTTTACATCACAGTTAGCGAAGTAACAAACCTGCGTTGAGCTAGAAAAGATCATAAGATTCGTACACAGGAATTGTGAACGTAGAGTTCCACAAATCAGGATAGAATACCGGTTCAATAGCCACCAGGTGATTGAGCTCAGTTCAATAGCCGCCAAGTGATTGAGCTAAGCTCAGTAATCGTTTTTACATCACATTTAGCGAAGCAACAAACCTGTGTTGAGCTACAAGATAACATAAGGTTCGTACACAGGAAATGTGAATGTAGAGTCCCACAATTCAGATTAGAATACCTGTTCAATAGCCGCCAGGTGATTGAGCTGAGATCAGTGATTGTTTTTACATCACAGTGAGCAAAGCAACAAACCTGGGTTGAGCTAGAAAAGATCAAAAGGTTCGTATACAGGAAATGTTAACATAGAATCCCACAAACCAGATGAGAATATCAGTTCAATAGCCACCAAGTGATTGAGCTAAGCTTAGTGATCGTTTTTACATCACAGTTGGCGAAGCAACAAACCTGCGTTGAGCTAGAAAAGATCATAAGATTCGTACACAGGAATTGTGAACGTAGAGTTCCACAAATCAGATTAGAATACCGGTTCAATAGCCGCCAGGTGATTGAGCTAAGCTTAGTGATCGTTTTTACATCACAGTTAGCGAAGTAACAAACCTGCGTTGAGCTAGAAAAGATCATAAGATTCGTACACAGGAATTGTGAACGTAGAGTTCCACAAATCAGGATAGAATACCGGTTCAATAGCCACCAGGTGATTGAGCTCAGTTCAATAGCCACCAAGTGATTGAGCTAAGCTCAGTAATCGTTTTTACATCACATTTAGCGAAGCAACAAACCTGTGTTGAGCTACACGATAACATAAGGTTCGTACACAGGAAATGTGAATGTAGAGTCCCACAATTCAGATTAGAATACCTGTTCAATAGCCGCCAGGTGATTGAGCTGAGATCAGTGATTGTTTTTACATCACAGTGAGCAAAGCAACAAACCTGGGTTGAGCTAGAAAAGATCAAAAGGTTCGTATACAGGAAATGTTAACATAGAATCCCACAAACCAGATGAGAATATCAGTTCAATAGCCACCAAGTGATTGAGCTAAGCTTAGTGATCGTTTTTACATCACAGTTGGCGAAGCAACAAACCTGCGTTGAGCTAGAAAAGATCATAAGATTCGTACACAGGAATTGTGAACGTAGAGTTCCACAAATCAGATTAGAATACCGGTTCAATAGCCGCCAGGTGATTGAGCTAAGCTTAGTGATCGTTTTTACATCACAGTTAGCGAAGTAACAAACCTGCGTTGAGCTAGAAAAGATCATAAGATTCGTACACAGGAATTGTGAACGTAGAGTTCCACAAATCAGGATAGAATACCGGTTCAATAGCCACCAGGTGATTGAGCTCAGTTCAATAGCCACCAAGTGATTGAGCTAAGCTCAGTAATCGTTTTTACATCACATTTAGCGAAGCAACAAACCTGTGTTGAGCTACAAGATAACATAAGGTTCGTACACAGGAAATGTGAATGTAGAGTCCCACAAATCAGATTAGAATACCGGTTCAATAGCCGCCAGGTGATTGAGCTAAGCTCAGTGATCGCTTTTTACATCACAGTTAGCGAAGCAACGAACCTGTGTTGAGCTACAAGATAACATAAGGTTCGTGCACAGGAAATGTAAACGTAGAGTCCCTCAAATCAGATTAGAATACCAGTTCAATAGCCGCCAGGTGATTGAGCTAAGCTCAGTGATCGTTTTTACATCACCGTTAGTGAAGCAACAAACCTGTGTTGAGCTAGAAAAGATCAAAAGGTTCGTACACAGGAAATGTTAACATAGAATCCCACAAACCAGATGAGAATATCAGTTCAATAGCTACCAGGTGATAGAGCTGAGCTCAGTAATCGTTTTTACATCACAGTTAGTGAAGTAACAAACCCGTATTGAGCTAGAACAGATCAGAAGGTTCGTACACAGGAAATGTGAACGTAGAATCGCAAATACACGTTTAACATATTAATATCGTCGTCAAGAAAATAAGGAGGCCTTAGAACCTATCCTTGACTAAGTTCAATCACGGTTAGAGAACCAACAAACCTGTGTTGAGCTAGAACAGATCAGAAGTTTCGTACAAATGGAAATGTGAACGTAGAGTCCCAAATATAAATTTACGATTGGGCACGTCGTCATCAGAAGAGGCCGGTAGAAGCTATCCTCGACTTAGTCCGATTTGGTTGTTAATTTGTTGACTTAAAATACCCCCATGTGTTATAAGGCCACATTGGGGTCACTTTTAAGAACTACAAGTCTCTCACAAAATATTTTATACGCCCTATTTTAGTTTCATTAATCAAGCATTTCCAGCTAAGCACATGATTGTGACCCTACTGTGGCAACTTCCAGAATTGTATGGTTGCCATCCGACTTAGCCTAGACACAACAACTACAGTAACCACGCGTTAAACGTTAGTATAGTGGCAAGTGTATTCGGTTTGGAAAATAGAGGAGACACTAATTATCACTTCTTAGAGAAAATATTGAATGCGATCCACCGTTTTAAACGATTATCTACACTGACTTTTGCTAACATGCTTCTTGAACCAACTAAAATGAGGGTTTCCTTAGAGTAACTATTAAATAACAGCCACCGTATTAACCAATTGCTAGGACTAACTCCTACTAATATGGTTCTTGAACCAACTAAATTAGGCTTCAGCTTGGAAAAGTAGCAAAAACTACCGAACTAAAGTTGAACAACTTTGTTAAAGAACTAAAACAGCCCTCGATACTCCTCTTTAACGTCATAATGAAAACCATTATCAAGTCTTTGCTAATACCTGCAAGCTATTATTAGTTTTTTATTAAAAATACTTTAACACACATTGAAACCACAATAAAATATACAAACAAACACGTCCAAACATTCAACTCCAAAACACATCCTCTACTTGATGTACGTAAACATAAAATTTGGTGGCGCTCTCGTTTGCACCGCACTGCAGTTTTTCTTCCGTCGTGGTATTTCGGAAGTCGGAACTGCAATTTTGAATTTCTTAAACCGCTCATCAACGTTCCGTTTCAACTGCTCCTCCTTAAGTTTTAAGAAATTCTTCCGCTCCTTATTTTTACGTGCCCACACATAATAGGTTAACTTGTCGTGATTCGACATCTGACGCCAACGTGCGCCAGCCATTTTAGCCGCTTCCGTAATTGATGGCTGAGGTACTACGCCCTTCTCCCTGAGATCTTCACGTAATTCATTCAGAAAAATGAAGAACGGATTCGATGAATTGGATTTTTTCCTTTTTGGAACCGGCTTTATAAATGACTCACACTTATCAGCGGGCTTGGTTGGCGGTGCTGCTGTCGGTTTTCGACAGTGCAGGTTAAAGAATTTACGAAAAATCATTTTTTTATTTTTATTTTTCGTTTAAATTGACAAGAAATTTTGATTTAATAAAAAATTTTTTTTAAATTTATAAGAAAAACAGGCAAGACAGAAGAAGAAGTAGAAAAAGAAAAAGCTTTTTCAGGGTTTACAAAGAGTTTTTTAATGTAATTTTCCAGAAAAAAAAGTACTTTTACGAAAAGTACTATTTGGACCTTAAGGTAGCTGTCTAAATAATAATTAAAAAAACTTGAATATTTAATATTTGGGGCGTAATCGCTTAAAGTAATCCATCATGGAAGCACTCTGAGTCTACCCAATCAGAGACGATAACCTCAGCAATGAATATCGCAGAGAGACAAGGCAAAACCATCTCTAGAGAAAGTCTAGAACTTAATCAGACAAAGTTCTACGCCACTATGTCCAACCTAAGTTCACAGAGAGTATTCGCTCTTGGCTTTAGATGGCAACCCTATCATTCTAGAACCTGCTCAAAGATCGGAAGTCCAGGTGAAAGTGTAGAACTTAATAAACAAAAGTTTTACGCCACTATGTCCAACATAAGTTCATAGATAGTCTTAGTTCTTGGTTAAAGGTGGCAACCCTATCATTCTAGAACCTGTCCGAAGACCGAAAGTACCAAAGAAAGTATAGAACTTAATCAGCAAATGTTTTACGCCATTATGTCCAACAAAAACTCACAGAGAGTATTGATTCTTGGTTGTAGATGGCATCCCTATAACTCTAGAAGCTTCTCGAAGACAGGAAGAACAAAAGACAGGGTTAGTGTGGCACTATATGGGCAAGCGTTATCAACTTGGTAGGAGAAAAAAGTCTGCTGGTTCTCAGAATAAGCCTGAGAACCAGAGCATTTCCGTAGAGTAGATATACTCGTTCAAAGAGTAGATGAAGAGAGATGGAACTTGCAAAAACTAACCTTTTGCAGCGTAATTGCAATAAGAAAAGATTTGAGTCATGAATCCTACACCTTAGCAGTATTTGGAGCCGGCTAAAAAGCTTTCTAGCCTGCAACTGTGGGCTTAAAGGATAGTAGCTGTGACTCGAAGAAGGAGGAAAAGACAGTCCTCTACTAAATGTGTCAGTGTACAGCACTTGCTCTTAAGCATACAAGAATTCTAGGAACCTTCAAGTCCAATATTGAGATTCTGTGATGAGGAGAAAAAATGCCAGAACATCCGTAACTGTAGGCTTAAAGAACATTTGTTTTAAGCAGCAGTTGCGCTTCAAAGAAGGATAAAAATACAGTCCTCTATTTAGTGTGTTCTCGAACGCATACGAAAACTTGGGGAACCTTCAAGTCCAATATTGAGATTCTGTGATGAGGAGAATAAAACACCAGAGCATCTGTAACTATAGGCTTAAAGAACACTTGCTTGAAACAGCAGTTGAGACTCGAAGAAGCATCAAAAGACAGTGCGCCACTTAATGTGTCACAACACAGCATTTGCTCGAACGCAGAACGAGAATTCTAGAAACCTTCAACTCCTATATTGAGATTCTGTGCTGATGGGAATGAAGAGCCAGAACATCTGTAATTGTAGGCTTGAAGAACACTTGTTTAAAACAGCAATTGCGACTCGAATAAAGAGTGAAAGATAGTCCTTCACTTAATGTGTCGTTGCACAGCACTTGCTCGAACGCTGAATGAGAATTCTAGGAACCTTCAAGTCCAATATTGAGATTCTGTGATGAGGAGAATAAAATGCCAGAGCATCTGTAACTATAGGCTTAAAGAACACTTGCTTAAAACAGCAGCCGCGATTCGAAGAAAGAGTAAAAGACAGTCATCCACTTAATGTGCCACAGCAGAGCAAGCAGAGCACTTGTTCGAACGCTGAATGAGAATTCTAGAAACCTTCAAGTCCAATATTGAGATTCTGTGAGGAGGAGAATGAAACGCCAGAACATCTGTAATTGTAGGCTTAAAGAACACTTGTTTTGTTTTGTTTTGTTCCAAAGAAGGATTGTAAGACAGTCCTCCACTTAATGTATCACGACACAGCATTTGCTCGAACGCAGAACGAGAATTCTAGAAACCTTCAACTCCAATATTGAGATTCTGTGTGGAGGAGAATGAAACGCCAGAACATCTGTAATACATCTCATAAGATAACTGGATGGGCTGTCAAGTACTGGAAGTTATACTTTCAGTTACCGAACAGTATCCTGCCTGAAGTTTGCAACACAACAGGAGGAGAGACACCACAGAAGCAGTACAACAGCTTCACTTGGTTGTATTAATCCAGCACATGGTTGTCCTACCAATTACCCGTATATACAGTTGTGGCCTTATAATTAGAAACAACTTAGCAACATGTATGTTTGTTAATTTGTTTTACAGTTTTCACTGTGTACCTGGGATCAAAGGCTTTGTTTGGATGACGTCTTACATACGTTTTTCCATCAGATTGGGACAAATTAAACTTAGATTCGTCACTCCAGAGAACTCTGTTCCGGAAACATTGTTTCTAATTATAAGGCCACCACTCTGTATGCCTGTAAATTCACAATCTGATCCATCTCAACCTTAATAGCCGGTCAGAATCCAAAGTAGCTTCAATTTATCATGAGAGTGTCAAAGCCTTAATTGCTGCGTGGGTATTCTTGTCAAGCTTGAGAAAGATTCGCCGCCTTTTTTAGAGCATAGATTTCCATGTCGAGGACAGAACACAAGGTTTTTGAAGGAGATACCTTTCACGCATTCAACAGCAATTTTGAAAATATCCTTCAATATTGAAACCTTAATTCCACTGATAAAAAAAAAGCCACAATTCGTGTTATCTGTGGAACTACTTTTTTAATTAAAAATTACAACAAATATAAAAACAAAAACAAAAACAAAACAAAAATATTTTAAATAATTATTCTTATAAATTAAAAGCGAATAAAATGTCAAATCAATTTATCTTCTCTTCAATTTGTTTCGATTCTTTCGCATGAAAAATTCTCGATCTTAAAAGCACTCCATCATTCGGACAGCCTGAGAGACAGAACAGACTGAGAGACAGCGATTATGCTGAGGTCGAGATAATGACCAATGTTGTGGTGGTCATTGGCAGGGTTAATCTGTTTTAAAGGTTAAAAAAAAAAATTTTTTTTTAAAAAATCACACACAGTCAGTCACTCAGTGGTCACCAATGAATGATCAGAGTTAGCCTGTCATTTTTTTGCAGCATTTGCTTTACAGCTTTTAAACTTTAATTATTGTGTGTAATTTTAATAATTTTTTAAAATTTTTTTAATTCATTTTTTATTTCATTAAAAGTTGTTAATTTTTCTTAAAATCATTCGCGTAATTTGATTTGATTTCTGTTTAATTAAGATTGTCATGGAAAATTTATATGAAAATTAATTGCTTACGGATTCCATTGAATTAAATATATTGTTGTTGCTGTTGTTGTAATTATGTTGTTATTGGTAGAATGGCCACTAAACGCATGGCATTTTAAAAAAAACGATAAAAAATTTAAATTTTTTTATATTTTTAACGCCATTTGCTACAGCGAAAAAAAAGACATCAAAGCTAAGCCATGATTAGTGGCCTGCCGATCTGACAAGGCTGCCACCTGAAGGTTGTTCCTCTGAAATGTCATTTGTTAAGTAAACAATTTACCATTTGCGATCACCAAATGGATGGTTTAGCCATCGAAGAACACGTAAAACTTGTTGAAACTCCCAATAAAAGTGGTGACTCAAACGTAGCTACTTTTGCAGCATTACGGAGATACTACGGCCCATCATAACCCTCGTGTTGTAAAGAGTGTTTTTTATAGAGGTATAGAACTTTAAGTTGGCATTACTTTTCAAGATGGCGACCGATTTAACAGCTGTCAAGTGATTTATTCTCAGTTTGGTTCACAATGTACACAGTGACGACTCGGGATTTTGACATTTAACCGTATACTAAGAAAGGGACAGCAAATATTACCAAAAAGTATTTCTGTCCCTTTCTGATTGTTTGTCCGTTTTGTTTATTTATGTTTTTTTAGGTTTTGGGGTGGGTTTTTTATATTGGCGAGAGTTAATAAAAAATGTAATTTTTGTGTAAAACTATTAATAAATAATAAAAACAACTAATAGCAATAACAAATTTTAACTTTTTCTTTTAAGAAATTAAATTATATTGGCAACTTTCAGCAAGAAAATTTTTTTATGAGCAGTACGTTTTATTTTGATCTTGTAATATTTAGCTTCTTAATTATCTCTTGCACAAGAAACTATATTCATTGTGACCGAAAATCATGCACATTTCGATTAATATTTAAATATTTAAGAATCTTTAAACTTTTCATTGAAGAAATTAAAAAATATTCTAAATTTTCCCCTTTTTAACACAAAATAAATGTTTGTTTGCATTTAGTTTTTCTACTTTATCCGCCACTTTTCACTCTGTATATCTATTGCTTCTAACACATTTGATTCGCAAAGTTTTTAACATTTTCTTTCTCCCTCCAAGAAAACGGTTAAGGCAGCTGATTTTAGCGTTTTTTAAACGTTACAATTGTCATCACTGGTTACATTGTGGTTTGGTTTGGCAATTCATCATGAATAGACTCACGCCTGAACAACGCTTGCAAATAGTGCAATTTTATTTCGAAAATAATGGTTCTGTGCGGAAAACGTATCGCGCACTACGTCCATTTTATCGTCGGCAAAATCGTCCATCAGAGGAGTTAATTCGATTAACCATGGAACGTTTTCGCACCACGTTTACTCTTATTGATAACTCGCATCCCCAGAGACGCTGTACGGTGCGTACAGAAGAAGCTATTGCTGCTGTAGAGCGTAGCATTGAGGAAGACCCAAATGAGTCCATCCGCCATCGAGCACAGGAATTGGATCTGTGTCCATCCACTTTATGGAAGATTTTGCGGAAGGATCTTGGTTTGCGATGGTGGCCAGAACGTTACAGTCAATGGTGATCGGTATAGAGCCATGATTACAAACTTTTTCATTCCTGAATTGAATAACCATGATGTCCAGGAGATGTGGTTTCAACAAGACGGCGCAACATGTCACACAGCTCGTGCCACAATAGATTTATTGAAAGACACGTTTGGTGACCGCCTAATTTCACGTTTTGGACCTGTGAACGGGCCTCCAAGATCTTGTGATTTAACACCGCTAGACTACTTTCTGTGGGGCTATGTAAAGTCATTGGTCTATGCGGTAAAGCCACAAACGCTTGACCATTTGGAAGACAACATTCGCCGTATTATTGCCGATATACGGCCACAAATGTTGGAAAAATTCATCGAAAATTGGACGTCCAGATTGGACTACATCCGTGCCAGCCGAGGCGGTCATATGCCAGAAATCATATTTAAAATGTAATGCCACAAGATTATCTTTCGGATAAATAAAATTCATGGATTATTCGATTATCCATCGTTGTTTTATTGCAACTTAAAGTTCTATACCTCTATAAAAAAAACACCCTTTACAAGGAATTGAAAAAATTATAAAGAGACTGGAAATATTACGCAAGTGGATCATCACAATATATGTACAGTCGTTCCCGTTAAAGAAAAAGCAAAAACTCTGTGGAATAAATAAAATTGCCAAGAAAAGTTTCTCAAAAATCTGTCGTTCGGAGTCGACTTTAAACTGTAGGTCCCGCACACAACATAAGTGATGTGAGAAGCTAGGTTGTAATCCTGACTGAAGGGTTATAATGATCAATTATGTATGTATGCATATATGTTACATATGAAAACTTTGGAAAAACTTTCCGAAAATTCTAGAAACTTAACACATATTCGCTTCAGTGTATTTCCTTTCAGTGGACCATTTGATCTGTCACTGTGTACCCATATTAAGTAATACACTTTATATGCATATTTTAAGACTCTACACATTTTTTATTTTATTTTTTCGTTTTTTAATTATTTATTTAAATATAAAAATATTCGTTTCTTTTTTCTGTCTCTTTCTTGTAACTTTTTGACAGGTTGCAACGTAACAACAAAATTCGAAATACCTTCAAGGGCAGCCGCGTCTTAGAAAAAAAAAATTTTTTTTTGAACAACAAGACATGAAGACCAAAAAAAAATTGAAAAAACTGCTTCAGAAATCTATTCTTGCTTTAAATGCAAATCAAAAAAGAAAAACAATTTTAGAATGGCATTTCAAAATTTAATAAAAAAAAATTACAAAAAAATTACGAAAAAAAAACTTGTTACAGCAAGTAGTTGCCACAAAAAGTACTCGTTTTTGTACTGAACGTTTTTGTTGTTGTTTTTCTCTTTTTTTTTAGATTCAAAGTTTTTTTCTTGTTCATATGAAATTACAACACACAGACACAAGAAAATGTAATTTTAGGATACCAAGTAACTGAGGTAACATTACAACAAAACAACAACAACAACAACAACAATAATACAACAAATATGAATATAAAGTTATAGACAAAGAAGGGGGAAGCATAGCCAAGAGTAAAGTTACTCTGAAGCTTTGGGTAAGGCAATGAATTTCTGTAGGAATGCATTGAATGGATCCAGTAAACTGCCAGTTTCTATACAATAGCCTATTTCTCTCTCTCTCTCTCTCTCTCTCTCTCTCTCTCTCTCTCTCTCTCTCTCTCTCTCTCTCTCTCTCTCTCTCTCTCTCTCTCCTCTACGATAGTTTCTATTAACCCTATGCCCTTTTTAAGTTATCTTACTAGCATTCAAATAGAGCCTCTTGCATCCAGCAGTGCTTTATGAAAGGTGGTCCTCAATGCCCCATTGATACCAATGCCTGTCTCAGTCTCTGTATCTTGTCCAGCTCCAACCAAACTGTTTTCAAATTCGTTCTATGGACTCATAGTTTAGAAGTGGTCCCATCATTTGGAGATTGACTTTAAATTGCAGGTCACGTAGGCGTGGCCTCATTCAAAAAAATATACTTGTCCTCCTAAGTTGTTTTTAAACGTTATTTGTCAATGTTTGACTTGACTTAGGCATCCATTATTTGACTCAGCATTTCTCAATAGCCTAACGAAGCTATCGCTAACTGATATCGCGTCACCCACAGACTTTTAGAGAGAATGGTATGCGGCTATGTGTGTTCATAAAAGTGCCACTCCTTCCTATCCTATCCAATCCTAACCACACTTGATTGATGATATACTGCCTTCATCTTACAAAGGCAAGTTATCGTACAAGGGCAAGGTAAAGACTTTAAAGCCTTTGGTCAATAGCCCTGAGTTCCTCAGCTACTACATCTTCAGCTACAGCCGCGATATTCAAATAAAAACGGCTGCTATGAGCCCCCGCTGTGGCCTGACAGCGACTCGTGTTGTAACACACTCTTTCAACCGAGCATCTAAACGTCGTAATTTTTGTTTAAGGGCCGCAAAAGCGATTATTTGGCTTATCTACGCCTATTCACAGTAGTGGAAGCGAGTCTGATCTTTCAAGACAATTGTCATGACCTCGCGGTTGAAATTCAAGATAATTTGAGCATTGACTACACATGCTTGGCGGCCAACAATTAGCAGGCTGATTCCCTGTCTGCACTTTGTAAGAAAATATCTCCAGGTTTTCCAACAAAATTCTCTGTAAAGGTTGCCAATCGAAGTCCAATCCATAGACATACTGTTTGGCCGTTACACTAGGTTTTTCTGCATTACTTACTGAATTCATCAATACAGCCCTTTAGTCAGGATTACAACCTAAGCCTCTCATACCACTTACGATGTGCGATTAAATTTTATCCATGAGTGCCTGGACATACACGACACGTCTTTTGGCTGCTATACCGAGTTCTTCTGCATTACTTACTGAATTCGACATTACAACCCTGTAGTCAGGATTACAACCCTGTAGTCAGGATTACAACTTAAGCTTGTCACACCACATATCGACGCCTCCGTTCTATAACATTCTAAGTCGAAAAAGTGTGTTTGAGTTTTCACGCGACATACGACCATATGCGTATTCTAAGAAGATTTTGCCCTATAACTTCGGAACGGATCGGCGCATCTTAACCAAATTTTGACAGGATTTAAGTTAGAGAACGTAGAATTTAAAAAAGTGTACTTAGAACGTTATAGAATGGAGGCGTCGATATTTTGTGTGATTAAATTTTATCCATGAACACCAGGAAATACAGTTTAATGTCGGCTCCGAACGAGAGAGACTTTCCATGGCAATTTTTATTCCGCTCGCAGAGTATTTGCCAGAAGACTGCTGAGAGGAAGTCGCCGAAAAGAATATTTTTTTTTTGTTTCGTTCGAAATGTCTAAGATGGGGGGTTTGAACCACGCCTAATAATATACTACCTACTAGATAACGGCCACTACAGCTGTTCATACAGAGAAGCATCTTTTACGCCATAGAGTTTGTCAAAGTCGACGATGGAAAAGCTAGGATTAACGCCGAGAGAGGTAGTGCCAGGCGTAAGGAAAGAACAATTCAGTTAAAACCACTGGAATTGAGTAACAGAGATCGTGTTGTGTTTCATCATAAAAACGCCAGACCAAACATATGTATGTTTGATGAGCCGATAGGGGTATTGAACCACGTCTAATAACCCATAAACACTGCCTGCTAGACTACAGCGACTATGGCCGTTCATACAGGGTGGAATCGCGTACTGTTTCATACTCTTCTAGGTGATCAACCAAACACCAGAGTTTGTGAAAAACGATGATAGAAAAATTCAATTAAAACCACCGGAAGTGAGCCACAGAGATCGTGTTGTGTTTCTTCATAACAGCGCCAGACCAGACACATGTTTGATGAGCCGGTAAGGGTTTAAACCACGTCTAATAATCCAACACACTACCTACTAGATTACAGCGACCACGCCCGTTCATATAAGGCATCAGCTGGTACTCGCTCATACCTTCTAGGTAAGCAACTAAACGCCATAAGGTTACTCAAAAGCAACAATAGAAAAGTCAGGATTAATATCGAGAGAGGTAATGCTATGTGGATAGGAAAAAATAATTCCATTAAAATCAACGGATCTGGGTAACAGAGACCGGGTTGTGTTTATTATAATAACGCCAGAACAGACACATGTTTGGTGATGAGCTGGTAGAAGCTGAGAAAGCTTAGCTAGGAACTTTAGTATGCATTTACTATATAGCAAGGATTTTAACCCTCATAAATGTTACAGTTACAATACATATGTACTTTGTTTTATTTATTTATAAATGTAAAGATAATATTGGTGTGTACCTATAATTTCATACAACACTGTATTTTTTTTTTTTTTTTTTTTTTGAAAATTATGTCTCCGAATGCATGTTCGGCTGCATAAAAAAATGATATTTATTGAACATATTTTTGGATAAATCTTCCCTGTTGCTAAATTGATTTCCAATAATTTAAAAAAAAAATTTTTTTAAAATTTAAAAAATTAAAAAATAATTTAATTGAAAAAAAGTTAATTTTTTTAAAAAAAATTTTTAATTAAAAAAATAAATTTAATAATTTTATATAAAATTTTTTTAATTTTTTAAAAAAAAATTTTATTAAAAAAAATTATATTTTGAAAAAAAAAATTTTTTTTAATTTTTTTAATAACGGCACGCATTTAAACAAGAATTAAAATGCCACAAGAATTCAATGGAAAATCATAAAAATTTTACTGGTAATGGTGGTACAGTGCAAGCAAAAAACACAAAATTTTTTTTCGACAAATTTTAGACGACGTTTTTCGCTTAAAAAAATTTAAAAACAAGAGAACATACAGGTTCTGTCATTTTTTTTTTACAATGAATTGCCATGAACCAATTTGATAATGTAGTGGAAAAACTAAAACTGAACTCGACTCAGCAACAGAACTACAACGTTATTATACCAGCGTTAATGGTAACTGCAACGGCAACAGAAACTACAGTTATTTACAGCGTATGAATGGCAAAAATTGAAAGTTAATAAATATTTCTGTTTGAATAGTTTATTTTTGTTGAATTATTTTTCGTTTTTTTCAAGCAATTTGGAAGGTTTTTCTTTAAACTAGGCAAAGAATTATCTGGTCTGTCTGTCTGTCTAACAAACAAGGCATACGTATGTATGTATGCATACACTTGCATACATAAATTGTAAAATAAAATAAAGTAATTAACTGCAATAGAAAGAAAAGAAAAAAAAACGGAAAACTAAGTCTATGTGTTTGGAAATCATGAACAAAAAAGAAGGAGAAAAAACTCATTGAATTTCATTTAAGTTTCATTTTTTTCAGCCAATTTAATTTGCAATAATCCATGATTTATGTGGGCTTTTTTGCTGTTTATTTTTTTCTGCGTTTCCTTTTGCCATATTTTCGCAATTATTTTCAATATATTTTATGAAAGGTTGCAAAACTTCACAAAAAAAAAAATCGAAAAAAAAACGTATCAAGATAACGCAAAACGACGACTAGAGCAGTATTTTTTTTTTTTTTTTTTTTTTTTTTTTTTTAAGACAGGAAGGAAACATAAATATTTTGTAATAATCACGTTTAATCACGTCATCAGCCCACGTAGGCAATAGTATTCTACAGTTTTGTAATTCGTTGCCACCCACCCATCACCATATACCGTTACCCACTTCTTTTAATGATGATGATCCATTCATCCATCCATCCATCCATTGATTTTAATATCGAAGTCATTTAAATACACACTAAAACAAAAAAGAACAACAACAACAACAACGACAACCATAATTAAAAGGGAATTTAATCAGCATGGCAGACAATAATAGCATAACACTGTGCGTGTGTGTGTGTGTGTGTGAGAAAATGACGACGCCATACTACATTCCCATCAATTAATATCCTGCCGTGTAAATGGCGTCGTTATCATTATTGCCACACAATCCTCTGTAATTCTTCTGTAAATATTTTATATGCTTAAGCTATTATACATACACACACGCATACATGCACACACTCATCCATAGTAAAAAACTGTATATTTAACTTTAAAAATAACTTTTCGCTTGTGTTGTAATATTTTAAAAACCATTTTAGCCAAGACACTTAGTGAAGATCTGCTGGCGGCAGAACGGATGGAGATTTATAGGGCGAAATCGGCTGGGAATCACAAAACCGGTCACTTCAGGGAAAACACCATTTCAGAGTGGCAACAACGATGGAACGAGGAAGATAGAGGAAGATGGACGGCGAGACTTATTCCGGACATAAGGCCATGGATTGGTCGGAAATTTGGAGAGGTAAATTACTACGTTACACGGATGATATCGGGTCACGGATATTTTAGAAAATATCTGCACATAATGGGCAAGACCGCCTCCCCTTGCTGTCTTTACGTGGAAGGGGAGGTAATTGATAATGCAGAGCACACTGTTTTCGAATGTGCACGCTGGCAGAGCTATCGCTCTGCACTGACGTCGATAGTCGGGACGATAAGGGCCGGTAACATTGTCGGGGTTATGATCTCGAGTAGAGAAAATTGGACCTCAGTGGCGAATTACGTGGAGAGCATTCTAAGACTGAAGAAGAGGGATCTTGAGGCTGCGCAACATGTGGTCACGCCGGAATAGCTGATACTTGCACACGTGTCAAACGAAATTCGAAGCAGGGACCTGGAGGAAAGGAATAGTGGAGACACTTAGATGTCTCTTCAACTTTCGACACGCAATCCGGACGCGGATATGAACACGCAGGGACCAAAAGGCCAAAGGGACTCCACTCCGAAGTAATACCACCGTAGTTTCGAAGTGGGCACAACAAGTCCACGAGACAAGGGGGGGATTTAGTGGGTGAGGGCCCCACACACGGAGGATGTGACGACTTCCTCTATGGTGCGGTGAGGTACATTTACCCCTCCTATGCGTAAAAAAATCCTTTTTCTAGACTCTATTATGTTCATAGCAAATCTAGCAATCTGGTAGTTGTCTCTTATCATTCTGCAGGTGTTTTAAATTGGAAACTCACCTCAAGCGATACTATATTGTTTTGTTTTAGCCACACGTAAACTTTTCTAACAACGTAGCCATCTATGCTACCCTTTTAAGGACATCAACCTACCTATCATTGTCTCCTAATGACAATGAAGAGAAATAAATTTTCAAGGAGGTTCTTCAAGAACTACCGGAAGCGTTACAGATCTGCTAAGGCCTGTACGTCATAGCGCGTTATGCCCTGCCAATAGTATTATGTCTGTTAACGAAAGTGTGGCCAATAATCTGAACTTATCAGGTCTACAACAACCTCTGCAATTTTGCATATTTTACGGATCTTTATAACGTATTTTGCATTTAAATTAATATCTCCATCGGACTCACGCGAAAACTAAAGCCAGCTGACCACTTACAGCACCATAGTTATGGGAATTGTATGCCAGATCAACCAGCAGGCTTACCATTACGCTTTTGCAAACAAAATTACCTTCAGCGATGAAGCTAATTTCTCACATGACGGATATGGGGCTCTGAGAAGCCTAAAATTACCCTCAGCGATGAAACTAATTTCCTACATGGCGGATATGGCGCTCTGAGAACCCTAAACTGATGGTGGATAAGCCATTACGCCTGGAAGAAGTGACTGTTTGATGCTATTTTTTGTTTCCGTAAATTTTCGGTACGTATTTTTGACAAGACAATACACATTATAACCGATTTTGGTTTCATTTTATGAATGGACTTCAAGAAAAAGTAATTTCAGGTTCTGGTGACCTCTAATGGCTACAAAGAGTTTCTTTTGTGCCTAAGGGGACAATCTTCTAACGTTAAACCATTTGAAAACCAGCAGTCATCGACCCAAAAATCGCTGGGAATTTGAGAAAATGTAGAATTTTCAAGACAGTCGTAGTAGGCCATAGCCTGTCTATGCATGGAGCCAATATTGCTGTCTAAGATAAAAACTGAAGCGAAATTAAAACCGCAAGATATACCAGAATGGAAAAACTTTGTATATTTGGTACTTTCAGGAGCCATGGTACAATACATTTATTGTGTAAATAATAGGCTTTAAAAAAGTACTTAAAAAAGTACTTTTCTTGTGATACTACTATATAACTTTCAAGCTATATTAATTACTGTAGAAAGCCCTTAAATGGTACCATATTTCGTACTTTTTATGGTAAAACTTATTAAATTCTTGTTTAGGTACTTTTTCTTAAGAAAAGAATATTTTTACGCCAAATTATGCTTCAAATGGTACTTTTTTTTACCGAGATGTCTAATGTATTTGAATGTTGTATGAACTACAATAAAAAGGGACTAAAAAGTACCATATTTTGTACATTTAATAGTAAAAAGTTTGGTACTTTTTGTTTAAACAAAGCTATTCTACGATACATAATTTACTTTGAATTGTACTTACAAACAAAGTAACTTTTTCTGTAATGGTACTTTCCGTAAATACTTTTAAATTACATTCGTTTCTATAGAAGGATCTTATATAGTAGCAATAGTACCATATTTCGTACTTTTTATGGTAAAAATTATTAAAATTTTGTTTCGGTGCTTTTTTTAAATTATTTTACGACGAATAATGCTTCAAATGGTACTTTTTTTCAATGCTATTTAAAGTATTTGAATACTTTACAGAACTGCAATAAAATGGGTTTTAAAATCGATCATATTTTGTACATTTAATGGTAAAAAGTTTGGTACTTTTTGTTTAAACAAGGCTGTTCTACGATACATAATTTGCTTTGAATTGTACTTACAAACAAAGTACTTTTTCTGTAATGATACTTTACTTAAATACTTTTAAATTACATTCGTTTCTATAGAAGGATCTTATATAGTAGCGATAGTACCATATTTCGTACTTTTTATGCTCAAAATTATTAAAATTTTGTTTCTGTACTCTTTTTAAAATTATTTTACGACAAATAATACTTCAAATGATACTTTTTTGCTAGGATGTCTAATGTATTTGAATGTTGTATGAACTACAATAAAAAGGGACTAAAAAGTACCTTGATTTGTACATTTAATGGTAAAAAGTTTGGTATTTTTTGTTAAACAAAGTTATTTTACAATACATAATTTGCTTTGAGTTGTTACTTAACAAAAAGTACATTTTCTGTACTGGTACTTTACTTAAATACTTTTAATTTACATTCGTTCCTATAGAAGGATCTTAAATAGGACCATATTTCGTACTTTTTATGGTAAAAATTATTAAAATTTTGTTTCGGTACTTTTTTTAAATTGTTTTACGAAAAATAATATTTCAAATGGTACTTTTTTTGCTATGCTATCTAAAGTATTTGAATACTTTGTAAACTACAATAAAAAGGGACTAAAAAAGTACCACATTTTGTACATTTTATTTTACGATGCTACTTAACAAAGTACTTTTTTTGTCAAGCTACTTTAAGGATACATAAACTTCCACAAAAGAATCTTCAAAAGTACCATATTTTGTACAAATTATGATAAGAAATTGTGCTTTGGTACTTTTTCTTAATCAAAATTACTTTACATGCTTTAAGAACTCCTTAAAAAAGTACTTCTTCTGTCATGCTACCATATACATATGTATACATAAACTCCTATAGCAGGATCTTAAATGGTACCATATTTCGTACTTTTTATGGTATAAATTATGTTAATTTTGTTGTGATACTTTTTCTTAAAAAAAGAAAAAAATCCTTCTTTTACGACGTAATTTATGGTTGACTATCGTAGAAAATGATGCTCTGCCATTATGCAACAATTTTAATAATCATGTTTAAGGCGCTCTCTCTCTCACACACTTAAATTATCCTCTTTATGATTAAATTATTGAGAAAAAAAAAAGCATTAAGAAGAACAAGAGTACAGACTGAAATCGAAATCCGAATGACGCCAAACGTATTAATCGTCCATATGGCAAGACAAATCGAAATATGATTTGGCTCCTCCAAAACAATATGAAAGTGCGTACTCGTATATGTTGTTGCGGCGTAATATAGTGTGGGTGTGTGTGTGTGTATGACACGATTACCACAGGCCAAAAAGAAAGAAGAGAGAGAGAGTAAATTATCAATTCTGTAACAAACAAAAAAAAAGAAAAAAGAAAAGAAAACCACAGAATCAATGAAAGGAAATAATAGCAGCTGGATGAATGGATATGGTTGACTGCATAAATGGATGAAATGCGATGAGATGGGAAAAATTCATGATGATGATGATGTTGATAGTAATGATGATGGTGTGGTACTATGTATGTGGGTGTAAGAAAAAAACTGTAAGTCTGTTTGCTTGGCTGAATAAACGTTGTTGACTTCTTTCTCTATTTTTTCTCTATTTTTCTCCATTTCTTTCGCCCCCATAAAGCCTGTTGCTATTGTTTTGTGTGAAAAAGGCGCCACACACAAGTGACGTCCTTGCCTTGTAATAATTTTGATTGTAACAGTGTTGCAAATAAATGGGAAGCTGTGTGAGTGAAAGAAAAACGAAGAAAGCCATGTGATTGCAATTGCGGGTGGGTTGTAATAGGACAATAATAGCAAGAAGAAAAAGAGGACAAAAAGAACTCTTAGAAAATGTTGAAGCAACAGTAGTGACTGCAACAATGATGGTGATGGTGTGGTAATAAATGCATGTATTTTTAGCTTTAAAAAGATTTTATTTTCTAAAAATAAATCAAGAAAAATAAAAATAATTTTCTTTATTCATTTCTTTGATGCACAGGGTATATTAAATGGGAAGTAATTACTAGGAAAAAATATTTATAAGTAATAAACTCTGCAAGAATAACTAAAAAAATTTAAATATGGCCTGCAGTATACGAGTAATACGAGAATGTTCTAGATTAGGGCAATAGACAGTTCAGGACAGTATTTTTTTGCTTTAATTGCAGAAGAAAGCTTAGGAAAGTCCCTTTAGTTTTTGATTTAATTTAATTTATTTTGCTTTGTTTTCGTTTTTTTCCTCATTCTGGTAACTGATGTACTGCGGCATATTCTGGAATGATAGGGTTGCCATCTAGCTTTATTATATACCAAAACAAATTGAATGTACTAGACTGGAAGCTTTGCTAATTACATACATAATTGCTCATTAATGCCCTTCAGTCAGGATTACGACCTAGTTTCTCACACCACTTATGTTGTGTGTGTTAATTTTATACATGAGTGGCGGGACCTACATTTTAAAGCCGATTCTGAACGACACAATTTTCAGAAAATTTTCATGCAAATTTTTTTTCCTCTCAGAGTTTTTGCCAGAAGACAGCTGAGAGAAAGTCGCCAAAGAAATATTTTCTTATATTTTAGTTTTGATGTCTGGCCTGGCAGTCGAACCCTGGCTTTACGTCTAATAAGCCAGCACACTACCTTCTAGACTACGGCGACTTTTAGCATGACAGATGGTGATCTTATTTTCTCTGTCTAGCTGATTAAACTAGAGTCAACTTCACACGAACCAAGGCCCGTCCCTTGTACTTTCCGCTTGAAATATACCTGCGAGTTTCTTCACGACTTTTGTATATTGTATTTGTATGACTGCTGGGAGAAAGTCGCAGAAGAAATATTCGAGATATCTAAGCTGGGGTTTGAACCACGGGTTCTGGTCTTGTCACACTGTTTCTCCTGCACTTCCACAATCTTTCTTATTTTCGGTTTTTCGATGAATAGAAAAGAAAAGAACTCTTCGATCGGCCAAATACTGATGGAGATATGTAATGCAATGCAAAAATTGTAATGTGTATCCATCATTAGACTGTCACAGGTCGTCTAAGAAAGCTTGAGTAACGAATGAACCACTAGGAAGCTGATCAAACCACTAAATAATACCGTAAAGCAGTTCCATTGAATGTGCAGCAAGAGATGAATGCGGTTTTAATAAAGAAGAGTCCATCAGAACCAAATATTGTTGGTTCCCACAAAAGATCTCCACCTCTAACACGCAAAACACAGAGTTGAGGTAATGACAACAAACTAGAGACCACAAAACATGTTCTGTAGAACCATAGATCGTCGCCGGCAATTCAGTAATTTGAGATTAAGGCTTCTAATCATTAAAAATGGTGACCATAGAACGGTTTTGCTTACTTTTCTTTGGATTTTTTCTTGAGTTTAGTCGAGTGAATCTAGATTTCTATGGATATGCCTCTGCCTTTATAAAGAGCAGTTCCCCTTTTACAGCAAAGCTTGCCTTGGCATAGCGCAGTGTTGAATTTTGTTAAAGGATCCGCCAAATAACTTTTTTTTTTTAAAATGCTTTAAAAAACAAAAACTACTGAATATAAAAATATTTTCTCAAATTTCTTTTTTTATTTGAAAGTACAATCCTTCCGGTTAATAATGGAAAATAATTTCATTCAAATGGCTGCCTCGGCTGGCCATGCAGTAGCCTACACGATCGGTCCAATTTTTAAGCACATTTTCGATTGTGTGCAGCTGTATTACACCAATGGCTTCACGAATATTGTCCTTTAAAGCGCCAAGTGTCTCTGGCTTGTCGGCGTAACACTTATCTTTGACGGCACCCCACAAATACTAGTCCAACGGTGTCAAATCGCAGCTCCGAGGTGGCCAAACGACATCAGCTCTGCGGCTGATAATGCGATCTTCAAAAACAGAGCGCAAAACATCGAGTGTAGCTTCGGCTGTGTGGCACGTAGCGCCGTCCTGTTGAAATCAAATGTTGCCAATATCCTCCTCTTCAATTTTTGTGAACAAAAATTCGTTCAAAATGGCCCGATAACGATCGCCATTGACTGTAACGGCCACTCCTTGCTCATTTTCGAAGAAAAACTGGCCCAATTATGCCTCTTGACCGAAATCCGCACCAAACAGTGACTCGTTTTGGGTGCGTCGGCTTTTCAATGTATGCGTGCGGGTTTTCTGTGCCCCAAATGCGACAATTTTGCTTGTTTACATGCCCGCCAAGATCAAAATGAGCTTCATCTGGAAAGATTATCTTTCTTTTTGCCAAAATCGGCATCTTCTGGTGTAGGCTACTGCATAGCCAGCCGAGACAGCCATTTGAATGAAATTATTTTCCATTATTAACCGCGGAAGGATTGTACTTTCAAATACAAAAAAAGAAATTTGAGAAAATATTCTGTAGTTTTTGTTTTTTAAAGCATTTTCAAAAAAAAAAAGTTATTCGGCGGACCCTTTCGTTTGTCACAAGAAAAAGGTTCAAATCAGGCTTCCTAGGTCTTCAATTTTCTTAAAATTATGCAACAGAAATTAAAAAGAATCCAAAAAAAACAAGGGCGAAGGAGATGCATGGTTATCATTCACTTGTTGCCCGCCCAAACGAAAAAGAAGAAGAAAAAAGAGAAAATTTGTACATTTCCCTGTGTATTCATAATAAAAATTAAACCCCGCTTTAGTTGAGTAAATTTCATCACATTCTACGAGATGGAATGGATAAGAAGGATGTTGGGTGGTGGGGAATGGTATATGATTTTGACCTTAAAGTACCATGAAAGGGAAAAGTGGGAAATGGCTTTGAGCGTGGTAGGGTTTGAAGGATTTTTGTGGAAAAGAAAGGCAACTAAGAGTGGAGACAGCAACTATAAGCAAATGCGTTGGCGTTATTGTTCCGTTATTTTATTTTTATCAAAACGGTATTGTTTTGTGGCTATTTTTAGCATCACAACAGCAGTTGGACTGATGAATTTCGAATTCAGAGAAGCAAATGTATTTGCACAGAGGCAAATACATACATACACATGCATATGTTTTTTTTTTTTTTTTTTTTTTTTTTGTTAAGTTTGTTGGCGATAAGGCTTAGAAAATGTTTCAACAAAAAAAAAATATTTTTTTTTTTCAATTTTTTTCTGTATTTCATGCATCAAATCGAATGATAACAAAACACATTGGCCCCTATCCTATTTGGCTAGGGGGGGCTAGAGGGTATAATTATGAATGAATAGAGAATGAATGTCATGCTAAAACTGCTGCTGCTGCTGCTGCTGCTGTGTTATCACAATATGGTGTTTGATATGCACAACATCCGTAACCACAGGTCCACAATACATACATATGTATGTACATATGTAGGTACGTACGTAGGTCGTCTGTCCAATACTAAACAGAAAAAAAATATCAACCAACGATGTGCATATGTATGTTTCCCTTTTGGAAATCAAATGAGCTAGAAATTGTTTATTTTCAGCGAGCAACAGTGAAGATAAAGCAGGGGGGGCTGGGAAAGCCTCAAAGTTATTAAATAATTGGGTATGTGGGTGAAGCAAGAAAAAAAAAAACAAAAAAAATGTACGATATTTTTTTACAGTTACTAAACGTAGAGCTACACTCTAATTGAAGTATGAGCAAAGAAGAAAAAAAAATTTTTTTTTTGTTTTTGCCTTTATTTGGTACCAAAAGGCGTCAAATTACTGCCGCTGTTGCTGTAATCTAACACGAGCCAGAGTCTATTAAATCTTGGCAATACTTGTTATGGTGTTTGTACCAGTAATTGTGATGTAAAAGTATTTTTTAAACACACACACACACACATACAGACACACAAGTAAGGTACTAACGGCTACATTTACAATTTTATAGAGTTTTCGTAATAAAAGTAAGAAAGAAGAAAAAAAGGAGAAGAAATATTATGAAATTTTTTTTTGTAATTTTTTTTTCTTCGTAAAGTATTACAGCAGTCACCTAGCAACTAAAGGGAAGGTAAGCCAATAGGGAGAATAGTTCAAAGCGTAATTTTTTATCTACACATACAGTTGTGTTCATAAAAATAGGAGTGAGCCCATTGAAAACCAAAAGCTTAAATTTTAACAAATAAAAAACATGTTTTAATTCAATTTTTTGGTGTAATGTAATGTTGATTCAATACTAAATTATTTACGTTATTCATTAATTAAATAAAGCTTTCAACAAGTAAGTAACAGGAAGTTTAAAAAAAAATATCTTAAAACGTGCTGTTCAAAATAATAGGAGTATTTCAGTTTTCACAAAGATTTACTATTAAAAAAGTTAAAAATGCTTATGACTATAATCAGAAACTTTAAATACGATTAGTATTTGGTAGAATAGCCTCTAATTTTTATTACAGCAGCACATCTACGAGGCACGGAGTCAACTAAATACTGACATTGTTTTAGTGGAATTTTATTCCACCCATCTTGCACTGCAGACCACAACTCAGTTGCATTTGACGGTTTTCGCTCGGCAACATATTTTTTAACATCCCTCATAGATATTCTATGGGCTTAAGGTCAGGATACTGAACTGTTCACGCCATAACCTTTGCCCCATTAACCCGAAACCACTCATTTGCAAATTTACTGGTGTGTTTCGGGTCATTGTCTTGTTGGAATATTCATTTTAGAGGTGTGTAATATGGTAACATCACTTCTCTCAAAATGCTGACATAGACGTTCCTATCCATTATGTCTCTAATTGGATGTATTGGGCCTAAACCATTATATGAATAGCTTCCCCATATCATTAGTTTTGCACCACCATGTTTAACTGTCTTTTGTGTATACTGAGCTTTATATTTGGTGTTGGACGGACGTCTAACATGCTGTCTAGACCCAGTGCCACCAAATAAAACAATTTTGCTATTGTCGGTCCACACACAATAAGTTTCTCCATTTTTCTTTCGGATATTTGATATGTTCTTGGGCAAACTTTAAGCGTGCTGCTGCTGCCTGTTTTGTATGTCAACAATGGCACCTTTTGTGAACTTCTTGCGAATAAATTGTTGTCCATCAGACGCCTACGAATAGTAGGGACACTTACGGCAAGATTCAGATCCTTTTGAATATTATTTGAAGATGCTGAAGGATTTATTTGGCTGTATCGCACAATTCGGCGGTCATCGACAGTAGATGTTTTGGCCTTGCGCCCACGCGTTTCGGGCTTTTTTTTATATTTTAATGTATTTGTGATCATTTGATCGGAGTAACTTAAGATTTCCTTGGTTTCTTTGTAAGTTTTGCCTTTATTTCGAAGATTTTTAATTCGTTTTCTCTTTTCTTCAGTGTACAGTGCTTTTCTCGTTTCACTATTACAAAAATTTATGTGAATCACTGTAGAAAAAGTTTTAACTACATTTTTCCGTACTTACTGTTCACTTTTTTCTTTAAATTATATGCTGTTATATTTTTATTTTTAAAAGAACACTCACACTCCTATTTTTTTGATCAACTGAATTCAGGGGCAAACACAGAAATGAATCAATTTCATCGTAAATATTAAAGTTATTACGAGATTTGTTTTTTGTATTTTATTTCTTACATATCGTTGTAACTACCATTAAAACATATCATATTTTGCAAATTGGTAGAATAAAAAATTTTAACTTTAAAAATATTACATGGTAGCACCCCTATTATTTTGAACACAGCTGTAAGTAGCAAAAATGGCCTTTAAAGCGTATAAAAAGTATCCCTTTTTTGTCTTAGGGATTTATTAAAATTTCCTTTAGCTATCCTTCCCTTTAATTCAGTTCAAATGTCATGTCCTTTTTATGTGCTCTTCATTTTTGTTCGTCTATTTTTTTTTTTTTAATTTTTCTCAGTAGAATTCATTTGGCGCCAAGAAACTGAATTTTGTTCATTTTTTTTTATTATTTTTGGCCGATGGTCTCTATTAAAAGCTGTTCTGTGTTTAAGCACGTGTTAATACTTCCAATAAAAATTTCCATAAAAATTTCATTAAATTACTTACGAAATGTAATTTGGTTACACACGACCAGCCAGCCATTGGACGACATACATGCAATAGCAGACCATATGGAGAATCCAAAGAAAAGGTTTGAAGGAATTCACAAGAACATAAGGAGGGACTTACCTGTAAAGATACAAAGAAAAAAGAAAATAAGAGAAAAATTAAAATTGAAAATGGTTATTTGAATACGAGATAAAGTAATTGGAAAACAAGAAGAAGAAAAATGGAAATATTTGGAAAATAAATTCAAAAATTTTACATCAAAAAGAGCAAAGTGAAGTAGGAGTTTGGGAGAACCCAAAAACATGCCCAGCATCAAATTTAATTCCATTTTAAAATTTATTCCATAGATTCGACGTCTAATGCTATAAACTTGAGCTGAAAAAAGCTGGAACCAGTTATAGGTTTTAGGTTTCCATGAATCTACAAATTTTTAAAGCAAACTGAACAATAAATTCATACAGTTTTCATAAGAAATCTCGTTATGTAGCAGAGAATGACTTTAAAGAAGACTCAAGACAAGGGACATGTCGATTAAGGTTAGTTTACGTGTCTCGAAACAAATCCCCTGGATTAACACATGTTATCCCGATTGTGTCGTGTACTAATTACCGAAACTGTTTCCCCTTTTTACGCATTGTCAGCGTTACAACAGTAACTCAGTCAAGCATAAGCATTTTAATTGACTAGTAAAGGGTGTTTTTTATAGAGGTATAGAACTTTAAGTTGGCATTACTTTTCAAGATGGCGATCGATTTAACAGCTGTCAAGTGATTTATTCTCAGTTTGGTTTGGCAATTCATCATGAATAGACTCACGCCTGAACAACGCTTGCAAATAGTGCAATTTTATTTCGAAAATAATGGTTCTGTGCGGAAAACGTATCGCGCACTACGTCCATTTTATCGTCGACAAAATCGTCAATCAGAGCAGTTAATTCGATTAACCATGGAACGTTTTCGCATCACGTTTACTCTTATTGATAACTCGCATCGCCAGAGACGCTGTACGGGCAGCTATTGCTGCTGTAGAGCGTAGCATTGAGGAAGACCCGAATGAGTCCATCCGCCATCGAGCACAGGAATTGGATCTGTGTCCATCCACTTTATGGAAGATTTTGCGGAAGGATCTTGGTTTGCGTCCTTACAAAATCCAACCCGTGCAAGATTTTAAGCCAAACGATCATCAAGTAAGGCGTAGATTCGTCGAATGGGCCCAAAACGAGATTACCGTTGTTCCCGATTTTCATAAGCGAATTTTGTTTAGCGATGAAGCGCACTTCTGGTTGAATGGCTACGTCAACAAACAAAACTGCCGCATTTGGAGTGAAGGTAATCCTCAAGTGTATGTGGAAACACCGTTACATCCAGAAAAACTGACTGTTTGGTACGCTCATTGGTCCGTACTTTTCCAAAAACGATGGTGGCCAGAACGTTACAGTCAATGGTGATCGGTATAGAGCCATAATTACTAACTTTTTCATTCCTGAATTGAATAACCATGATGTCCAGGAGATGTGGTTTCAACAAGACGGCGCAACATGTCACACAGCTCGTGCCACAATAGATTTATTAAAAGACACGTTTGGTGACCGCCTAATTTCACGTTTTGGACCTGTGAATTGGCCTCCAAGATCTTGTGATTTAACACCGCTAGACTACTTTCTGTGGGGCTATGTAAAGTCATTGGTCTATGCGGTAAAGCCACAAACGCTTGACCATTTGGAAGACAACATTCGCCGTATTATTGCCGATATACGGCCACAAATGTTGGAAAAATTCATCGAAAATTGGACGTCCAGATTGGACTATATCCGCGCCAGCCGTGGCGGTCATATGCCAGAAATCATATTTAAAATGTAATGCCACACGATTATCTTTCGGATAAATAAAATTCATATCAATCGAATAATCCATCGTTGTTTTATTGCAACTTAAAGTTCTATACCTCTATGAAAAACACCCTTTACAAGTACCATTCTCGGTAAATCTCCTCTACTGTAACCTATTAATGAAGTAGAGCGCCAGATGACATATTTGCTCCATGTAAGTTGTGAATTCCCCTAGGATTCTATAGTCCTTCAGCTGCAATTTTCCCTTTCGTTGTAATAGTTGAGAATACTTCTTTTATTCGACGCCATAGGTAATGCCAGCTTAGTTAGAAAGCATTCGGACGATCCTGCACAAGCCATGCTTTGGCCTGATAATCTCCCTAGAAACGTGTATTGTCTGCAGCTCACTTAAGTGTTATCGGAGAAATAAGACCGAAGTTATTCAATTCATTCTTGTACTCTCTAACGAAAAAGGTGGGCAATGCGTAATCAGATAGCTAACATAGCTGCCCCACTGTCAATACGCCTCAATTCGAGACATTACTATCGGGGCAGATTTCCTTTGTAGTAAAAGAGAGACACTGGAACTACGCTAAAATAGCTCCCCCTGTCTATACGCCTCAATTCGAGACATTACTATCGGGGCATGCTTTCTATATAGTCAAGGACAGGCACTGGAACTATGGTAAAATAGCTGCCCCACGCCTCGATTCGAAACAGTCCCGTAGTACTGTTTGCATTCTTTATAGTCAAAAAGAGCCACTGGAAAGAGCGATAATTCAGTTTCGGAATAATACCGGATAGTACATCAAATGTAATGCCACAAAACCTGTGCTTACCATCTGTGTAAACCTTGTTATCAAAGTCAGTAACAGGACCACATCAATTACATTCCTAGCTAGAACAGATTTCCCTTTCAAATCTGTTATGGAAAGGAGAGTTCACCCGTAATTTTGTCGAGAGTCCTGGCATTCCATCGTCCAGAGCGCAAATAGTCTCACCACACTGTAGAACGCTGGCTAAACATACAAGTCGTTTGAGAGTGGATACAGCAGCCTAGCAAGGGCCTTATGAAGCCATTACCAGTCGACCTGTGCATTCTCCCAAGCATTCTAATGTTCGTGGCTCTCTTTACCGCCAACTAAAATACTATTGTACGGTATTCGAACATTTTGCGACAAGTGTAGTAAAATATTGTGGATTTCTGTACACGATATGTAGACATTCCATACTTTCCAATAGATAGGTTGGATACGCAGATGATATTGCAGCTGTTATCACGGCCAGGAACACGGAAGAGGCACAACGAAAACCGAGACTTGTCATACTGAGAACGAAAACATGGCTGGATGCCCACGGCCTGGATCTGGCCATGCATAAAACGGAATTACTGCTGATCACAGGTCGTCATATCTCCTTGCAAGTGGACATGAGTATAGGTGACGGGGTAATTAGGACCAAGAGCTCAGTGAAATACCTGGGAATAAGGCGTGATCCCAGACTAACATTTTCACATCAGATTCAGTACTCGGCTAACAAGGCCCAGAAGATAGTTGGACAGCTCAGTAGATTAATGGCGAACATTGGAGGCCCACTACCGGCGAGAAGGAGACTCCTGATGGAGGTTGGAAACAGCATTATGCTTTATGGGAGCGAAATTTGGGCCGAAACACTGTATGTTAAGAAGCGGACGAACGCACTGGTAGCGGTACAGAGAACGGCTGCATTGCGGATCGCGTCGGCATATCGTACGGTATCCGCTCCAGCCGTAGTGGTGATAGCGTGTATTATCCTTGTGGATCTGCTGGCAGCGGAGCGGATGGAGATTTATAGGACGAAATCGGCTGGAAGTCACATAACCGGTCATTTCAGGGAAAACATCATTTCATCATCATCATGACGTAGAGCACACCGTTTTCGAGCGTGCACGCTGGCATGCACTGACGTTGATAGTTGGGACGATCACGCACGGCAACATTGTCGGGGTTATGACCGCGAGTAGGGAAAACTGGTCCTCAGTGGCGAATTACGTGGAGAGGATTCTAAAACTGAAGAAGAGGGATCTTGAGGCTGCGGA
The DNA here is from genome assembly GCA_958299815.1 of Sarcophaga carnaria. Taxonomy (NCBI): domain Eukaryota; kingdom Metazoa; phylum Arthropoda; class Insecta; order Diptera; family Sarcophagidae; genus Sarcophaga; species Sarcophaga carnaria. The sequence continues at coordinate 13,842,091 of OY283153.1, forward strand.
ACATGTTGGCACGCCGGAATAGATGAAACTGGCACACGTGTCAAGCGAAATTCGAAGCAGGGAACTGTAGGAAAGGAATAGTGGAGACACCTAGACGTCTCTTTAACTTTCGACACGCAATCCGGACGCGGATATGAACATGCAGGGGCCAAAGAGCCAAAGGGACTCCACTCCGAAGTAATACCACCGTAGTTCCGGAGTGGGCACAACAAGTCCATGAGACTAGGGGGGATTTAGTGGGTGAGGGCCCCACACACGGAGGATGTGACGAATTCCTCTATGGTGCGGCTAGGTGAAAAAAAAAATAAAATACATATAAACCTGCCAACTACTCTATCCGTCTATTATTAGTAATCCAGGTCTCTCAAGAATTCAATCAGCTATCCAGCGAAATCTGGTCAGGAAACTTGGCGGTTTCGTGATTACGGATAACCGGCTTAGCTTTCTAAAGGCTAAACAACAATGTTAGAACCGAGTAATCCAACCAAATCCTCGTTATTAAGCCTTATTAAGCTTTATTTCAAACCAATTTGATCTCCCACACTCTATTTACTAAAGCTTTAATAAATAATTCCTGAAAGTTCCCAAAAAAAAATTCCTGCTTAACCTCAACAAAACCAAAAACACCAACACCATCCAATCAATTTGATTAACTTTCAAAATATCTGCACACTTTCAAGTTCATTTTTGTTCACACATACACACGAAAAAAAGAAGGTGCTCCCGCAACTCAGGCAAATAGAAAGAAAGACTCTCTCGCTAGCAATTTCATCATATTGTTGACGTGCAAATTGTAAACGCAAAAACAATAACAAAAAAACAACCGAATATTTTCATCATGTAACTGCACCACACCCGCTCCCCTTTGCACAAATATTCATGACACGCCTGTCTGCCTGTAGATATCTGAAGGGAACATTACCAATGCCCCCCAAAATTCCATCATTTGCTGTTGTGGCTCAAATTTTTTTTGACGTCATCTGATAAAAACCAAATAAATATAGAAAAAACAACAACAAAAACAATAACAAAGACTACACAAACAAACTCTGAGTAAACTAAAGTGAGTAGTAAAGTAAAGAAATGTTCGCCAAAATACGTCATTCATTCACAGATGTTAAGCCAACAAGTAAACACAACCACCTACAACACTGTATTATGCATGAAGATAAATAAGAAGACGAGAGGGCTATACTCTTACTCTTACTCTCTCCCATCACTAGCTAGATGGCTGATATTCATTCATAAATTTTGTTGTTTTTTGTGTTCGTATTTCTCGCTGTATGAGGAGGACTAGAGTAAATGCAGTAGAAATTTAATACGCAAAGATGACACCCACTGCTGTTGTTGATTTCACATGAATATACAGTGTTGCCTGTGTGCTTAAAATGATTGGAACCAAATTATAAACAAAAAGGAGTTAAATTTCGAAAACAAAAAAATTTTAAATTATTTGTTGCCAGTAGTGTTTGAAGACACCATAGTCTAGTAGGTAGTTATCAGACGAGAGTGCATGGTTCAAACCCAAGTTCAAACATCTCGAAGAGCAAAAAATATAAAAAAAATATTTCTTCGGCCAACAACTCTGAGAGTAAATAAAAAATTTCCATGGAAAGTTTGTTAAAAATTTGTCATTCTCTGTCGACTTCAAACTATACATCCCGACACTCATCGATAAAATTAACACACAGAACACAAGTGCTGTGAGCAGCTAGGATGTAATCCTGACTAAATGGTTGAAATCAGTCAGATAAGAAGCCACTAGCTTCATGATAATAATAAAAGCAACTCACGACTAAGCGCAGAACCCGTGTGTTTCCCAGAAATCAATGGTTCAGCTTTTCAGATTCCAAAAGTGCGATTAACCTACGGCCCGATTAAATTCAATGTTAGAAGTCTCTCGTAAGTTTAAAAAAATATATGTATTTAGCATAAGAACCGAATACGAAACATGGTTTTATACGGTTGTGAGCCTTTAATTGAGTGAAAAACACAAATTGATTAGCAACCGAACTCCAATTGCGTTGAAATCTTTAAAAACTGGTTGTCTGCTGTCCCCTGTAACACCATTTGTGGCAACTAGCAATGCAACTGAAGCTCTTCGAATTGATTTTGATTTAGGGTATCAGAACTTGACGTTCGCAGTCGTCTTTAAACTGTAGATCCCGCCACTCATGTATAAAATTATCAAACATAACATAAGTGGTGTGAGAAGCTAGGATCACCAATTATGTATATAGTATGTAAGAGAATTAAAAAAAGACACGCCAAAATAAGACAGAATCTATCTCTCGAGCGTCAGAGGTATATTCTGTTCCCTTACATACAAAATTTTACATAATTGGTCATTACAACCCTTCAGTCAGGATTACGACCTAGTTTCTCACACCACTTATGTTTCATACATGAGTGGCGGGATCTACAGTTTAAAGACGACCCCGAACGACAAGTTCTAATACTCTCAACCAAAATCAATTCAAGGATGACTAATATCATGAGGCAGACCCCTGTGACTGTTAACAGGAAAACGACAGCAAGCATCATTGTATGTTACATAACATACATACATACATAATTCGTCATTACAACCCTTTAGTCAGGATTACCACCTAGCTTCACACATCACTGACGTTATATGTGTTAATTTTATACATGAGTGGTGGGACCTACAGTTTAAAGTCGACTCCGAACGACAGATTTTTGAGAAACTTTTCATAGCAATTTTATTTACTCTCAGAGTTTTTGCCAGAAATCTGCTGAAGTCGCCGAATAAATACTTTTTGTATTTTGTTTTGATGTTTGGCCTGGGGTTCGAACCCTGGCTTTACGTCTAATAAGCCAACACACTACCTACTAGACTACGTCGACTTCATAACACTTAAATAAGTCAACAAATTGCAATAAACATACGACTTTGCAATTTAAAATCAACCTCTTTACCAAAATAAACAGATTTTAACATGTTTCTATATTTATTAACCCATATAACCCAATGGCAACACTTGCATTTGCGACACAAATTGATTATAATATTCGTTGTTTTTTTGTTTTTTTTTTTCTATTAACCGGAAGCTCTCGCTATATAAATTAAAGCGTATATGTGTGGGTAAGCCCTGTGTTTGGGTACCGAAAATACTCGTAATAAAAACAAAAATTGCGTGAGAGAAATTTCGTAAATGAGTCATATGATAAAAAGACTAGAGAGACGGTCGTAAATAAATACGAAATAGGAATGTAAGGGTGTGTATTGAGGTAGTTTTCTGTTAACGAGAGTACTCATGTGATAAAGAGTTAAAGAGCATAACAAAACAGGGTCCTTTTTATGACCTTTAGCAGAAACATGGAAGAAAACTCAATTAAAAATTGGAAATAAAAAAGCTTTGCATATAAAATTTGCTTTAGGGTGACAGATTTTATTATTTTTAATAAAAATTTCAAAGATTTTCATTAAAATTTTGGATTTAATTTACAAACATATGCTAAGGTTTACGAAATGCTTTCATTTCACGAGCAAAAAAAACTGCGTAAATGAAGAAGAAATTTTCTAGAAATTACGGTAAACTCTCTTGAGTATATTTTTGAGAAATTTCTCTTTCTCTCTCTCTCTCGGGTTCTAATTGATGCATTTTATAACAATAAAAGCTTTTCTTGCTCTCTCAGTTTAGAAAAAACTTTCTAGAAACTCATATACTGTTAGACAAGCAACTAGAAAACAACAAAAACAAGAGTGTAAGAAGGGAACCTTAATAACGGCAAAATAACCTTCAATTCATCTTCTCTCATATGCTGGATTATATACGGCGTACATGCATGCCGGTTAAAATTGTCTTTCTCTACAAGTGGGTGTGTTAAATTTCTCTTCTCTCTCTCTCTCTGCTTAGGCTTTTACTTCCTATACAAAATGACTCATAATTTCACAGCTAAAGACGCACATTTCTTTTTTTTGGACGTAATATTTTCATTTTTCTTCTTCTTCTTGTTTGTTTAATCAAAACTTAAGCCACCATATGTTTACAATATTTTGCTTGAAAGTACCAGATTTTTTTTATTCCGACCTGCCTCAAATGTGAAAGAACAACTCAGAAGGCAGGTGGAAGTAAAAGGATTTTATTATTATTTAAAAATACATATGTATGTACGCGAACATGTGTTATCAATAAATCATCATCATCTCATTTACATTCACTTGTTAATTGATTGTTTTTTTTTTTTTTTTTTCATTTAAAAAAATAGAATTTTTTTGCGTCTTTGGTTTTTGTGTAAACAATTTGCCTTTTTATTGAAAAATTTATGGGGTTTTTATTACACAAAAATCAACTTTTGTCTTGAACAACTTTAGAAGGCAAAATGGAAGGAAAAAAAAGAGAAAAAAGAAAAACCACTTGCTAGCAACATTGTTGCAAAACATGTTTCTCTATATTTAATATGATTATTAAGACAAATATTTACACCTACAACACGATGAACGAATTGCTTTATTACTACTTATCGATAGTATCAACTACGGTGCTCCCAAGAGGTTCAATAACTGGGCAACAAGTTTCTATCAATACATTAATTCGGACGTTACCACGCCTACTAGGCGTATGAAGAATTTAAACTTCCGGCCCATCGATTTTGCTAAGCACCTTGACATGCCTCTGGTGTCGAAACTGAATAGAAAGTGCCACGTAGAAAACTAGGTTAGAGGAGGACGTATACTTGTCAATTAAGACAAGTACAGTACCCGGAGGTCGAATTGACCTATTGTAAAGGGTCCGCCAAATAACTTTTTTTTTTTGAAAATGCTTTATAAAAAAAATCTGAATATTTTCTCAAATTTCTTTTTTTTATTTGAAAGTACAATCCTTCCGGTTAATAATGGAAAATAATTTCATTCAAATGGCTGCCTCTGCTGGCCATGCAGTAGCCTACACCAGAAGCTGCCGATTTTATCAGAAAAAATTATCTTTTCAGATGAAGCTGATTTTGATCTTGGCGGGTATGTAAACAAGCAAAATTGTCGCATTTGGGGCACAGAAAAACCGCACGCATACATTGAAAAGCCGACGCACCCAAAACGAGTCACTGTTTGGTGGGGATTTTGGTCCAGAGGCATAATTGGGCCATTTTTCTTCGAAAATGAGCAAGGAGTGGCCGTTACAGTCAATGGCAATCGTTATCGGGCCATGTTGAACGAATTTTTGTTCACAAAAATTGAAGAGTAGAATATTGGCAACATTTGGTTTCAACAGGACGGCGCTATGTGCCACACAGCCGAAGCTACACTCGATGTTTTGCGCCCTGTTTTTGAAGATCACATTATCAGCCGCAGAGTTGATGTCGTTTGGCCACCTCGGAGCTGCGATTTGACACCGTTGGACTATTATTTGTGGGGTGCCGTCAAAGATAAGTGTTACGCCGACAAGCCAGAGACAATTGACGCTTTAAAGGACAATATTCGTGAAGCCATTGGTGAAATACAGCTGCACACAATCGATAATGTGCTTAAAAATTTAACCGATCCTGTAGGCTACTGCCGAGGCAGCCATTTGAATGAAATTATTTTCCATTATTAACCGGAAGGATTGTACTTTCAAATAAAAAAAGAAATCCGAGAAAATATTCAGTAGTTTTTGTTTTTTAAAGCATTTTCAAAGAAAAAAAAAGTTATTTGGCGGACCCTTTACATTGTAGAACACTAAGTACGGAAAACCATTGCGGCTAACGGCACTTGTTATACAAGTTCAGATGCTGTCGGGTGCTGAGAGTAATTACTCTACTCTGGATGCGCAAAGCATGTGCAGTTTTACGAAATGATTCGCGGCTAATCTACAGTTTGCTTTCAGTAGTCGATTACTCCTCACCCAAACTCCTGTTGAGAATCCATTCGCTTGCGAAGAACTATACGGGTTACCACCAAGAAAACATATTCACTACTGTCTCAGTTTCAAAGGCTTCATCGTATCTGTATTTATGTTGCTAGTCAAACGGCGTCATGAAATTAAGCCCTCAACCTCTAGATGTGCAAGTCCTATACAATTTTACAAAACGATTCTCGGCTAATTTACAGAGTGGTTCCTGTAGTCGATTGCTCCTCAATCAAACTTAGCTTCGGTAAAAAAAATTCCTGTTCCTGAATGGATTCTCATTCTCTTACAAAGAAATACGCGGATTACCACCAAGAAAACATGCTCACTACTATCTCAGTTTCAAGCACGTAGGGCGCATCTGTATTTCTGTTGATAGTCAAGCGGCGGAATGAATTTAGAGCCCTCAACCTCTTTTCACGGATTACGTATACGTTTATATGGGTCGCAGGCCATCATATTTACTACGGAATTGAATGGGAGGATCATTAGCGAAAACATAAGTCGGCCCATAACGTGACTGAATAGAACTTTTTCTATACCGAATACGATATTAAGCACTCTAGGGTCTAGGGTCACTCTATGGGGGAAGTATAATAACCTTTTCTTCCTTCATAACATACATAATTGGTCATTCCAAGCCTTCAGTTAGGATTACGACCTAGCTTCTCACACCAATTATGTTGTGTGTGTTATTTTCTCTATGTGAGTGGCGTGGGACTTACTTTCATTGGCAATTTTCTTTACTCCACCGAGGTTTTGCCAGAAATCTGCTGAGAGGAAGCCGCCGAAGAAATATTTTTTCATATTTCGTTTTGTTATCTGACCTGGGGTTTGAAACGTGGCCTAAACTCTAATAAGCCAACACACTACTAGACTACGGCGACTTCCTCTTCCTACGCCTTCCCTAAATCACTTTATGTTGTTGGCGTTAAGACTTCTCCTCAATGTTGGATCAAATAAGAGATAAATTCACTGAAATCTGTTTTAGAACTGCTTCTCGATCTTGGAGGACAGCAGAGAGCATATCTAACTTGGGGCAAATGCTCTTCCCACGTCAATTTCGATTAGGCTGACCAGACTACGGCGACATCCTCTTCCTACGCCTTCCCTAAATCAGTTTATGTTGTTGACGTTAAGATTTCTCCCCCAAGGTTGCATCAAATAAGAATAAATGCGTTCAAATCTGCTTTAGAAGTGCTTCTCGATCGTGGAGGACAGCAGGGAGCATATCTAACTTGGGGCAAATGCCCTTCCCATGTCAATTTCGATTAGGCTGACCGACTTTTGGAACGTGATATAAGCTGCCCACCTACGAAAACTAGCATATGCCTTCACTATATTCAATAGAACTCTTTCCTCATGTTAGTTGTATGCTTCTCAATACCACTATGGCTACCATTTAAAGCTTCCATCTCCGTTTATTGAGGTCTAGGTGTCGTTTTTAGTTTAAACATTGTAATTTATATTGCATTGTAGAGCCTATAATTTGTAATTTTCTTGTTGTTGTTGTGCATTTTTTCTTCAGTTTTTTTCTTTTTCCTTTCTTAAATAATTTACCAGCAGCCGCAACAAAATGTCGTTTGAAAGTCCAAAAGATGAGTCTTTAAAAGATCAGTGGGTTATGCAAGACTAGATTTGCTTACATAAGAGCACACAATTGCTTGGTGATGGCGCTAGTGCTGGTGGTAATGATGATGATGGTGGTGTGGTGAAAAAGGAGAAGCAGACCAAATATTTACTGGTGCAATAGACTGTAATTAGCGCCAAAGTGAAAGGTATCGATGGCAACAGCATCAGCATCAGCAGCCTCTAAGCTTTTTCTTTTATGATGTCATCATGGCGATAGAGGGGGGATTTGCACTTTAAGAAAACATAACCAGAGCCTTGTTTTATTATAACAATCGAGGCATTTCTTAGGTGAGTAGAGAATTGTTATTCGTTAATGTGCCTTGAATAAATTCGCATGGATTTTTTGTATTAGATTCTGATATTCATCGAGAATTAGCATTAAAACCCTTAGAGGGAGCCTATGTGACATCTATTCTAAGCAAGAAAGGCTGGGCTAACATTTCTAAGGAAGTTGGGCAATTGAAGATCAAATATTTCAGCGTTATTTTGGACAGCAAGCTAAACAGGAAAATAAAAATTGAGTAAGGAACGAAGAAAAGTCTGAACACTTTGTACTAAAGGGTGTTTTTTATAGAGGAATAGAACTTTAAGTTGGCATTACTTTTCAAGATGGCGACCGATTTAACAGCTGTCAAGTGATTTATTCTCAGTTTGGTTTGGCAATTCATCATGAATAGACTCACGCCTGAACAACGCTTTGCAAAGCAGTGCAATTTTATTTCGAAAATAATGGTTCTGTGCTTAAAACGTATCGCGCACTACGTCCATTTTATCGTCGACAAAATCGTCCATCAGAGCAGTTAATTCGATTAACGTTTACTCTTATTGATAACTCGCATCCCCAGAGACGCTGTACGGTGCGTACAGAAGAAGCTATTGCTGCTGTAGAGCGTAGCATTGAGGAAGACCCGAATGAGTCCATCCGCCATCGGGCACAGGAATTGGATCTGTGTCCATCCACTTTATGGAAGATTTTGCGGAAGGATCTTGGTTTGCGATGGTGGCCAGAACGTTACAGTCAATGGTGATCGGTATAGAGCCATGATTACTAACTTTTTCATTCCTGAATTGAATAACCATGATGTCCAGGAGATGTGGTTTCAACAAGACGGCGCAACATGTCACACAGCTCGTGCCAAAATAGATTTATTGAAAGACACGTTTGGTGACCGCCTAATTTCACATTTTGGACCTGTGAATTGGCCTCCAAGATCTTGTGATTTAACACCGCTAGACTACTTTCTGTGGGGCTATGTAAAGTCATTGGTCTATGCGGTAAAGCCACAAACGCTTGACCATTTGGAAGACAACATTTGCCGTATTATTGCCGATATACGGTCACAAATGTTGGAAAAAGTCATCGAAAATTGGACGTCCAGATTGGACTACATCCGCGCCAGCCGTGGCGGTCATATGCCAGAAATCATATATAAAATGTAATGCCACAAGATTATCTTTCGGATAAATAAAATTCATGTCAATCGAATAATCCATCGTTGTTTTATTGCAATTTAAAGTTCTATACCTCTATGAAAAACACCCTTTACAATCGCAACTCCATAGAGAAAGCTTGAGGACTTCGGTCCATGAAAATTCGCGGAATTACCCGGCTGCGTTTTTGATAGAAAGCTTTGAACAAGACCTGCAGAGCAGTGCCCTTTTGAAAGTCATCGAAATTAGAAAGATTTGTCTCCTTGTTGTTCACAACTCCTCCGACTCCTTCTGTGGTATGCGTTGTGCAGCACATAGTGTCATACGCCTGAGAGTATAGGACTGTTGGAAATCGTACGCAAGCGATCACTGCAATATGTTGAGCGTCTTTTGTTCGCTGAGAGGAAGAGAACTTCTGTACAGAACCTCCAACTATGGTTACCAAGGCTGCTTTTATCTCAGGGTTAGAGATACTCATTCCGAATAGGGCCATGTGCAGGCACCTAATTTCAAGGATAATTCGAAACTAAATATGGGCTCAGATGCTGGAGTCTTTTGTAAGAATATCGAGCAGGAGTTTCATGACTGCAGGGCTTTCCAGGGCTGTCTTGAGACCTCCAAACATGGCTTTATTTAATGCACATTCTAAAGTAATTTGTAGTCGACGTTTTTTGAAAGCATCTGCCATGAAAAGATTCGGAAAAAATCTGTAGGTACCGCCGCTCATGGATAAAATGAACGCACACAACATAGGTGGTGTGAGTTGATATGTTGTAATCCGGACTAAAGGCTTTTATAGGCCATTTTAACTAAGACTTAAGTAGGCCCCTGAAGGCCTCAGACTCCTTCTGACGAAAGTCATGAGTGTTTCACAACTTTTGAGTTTAACACGTCAGTATCTGTTGGGTTTCAGTGCATACTTCAGTTCCTGAAGGCGATAGACTCGATCTGGTGAATGTCGTGAGTCGTTCACAACTTTTGTACCGGATCAAGTCAGTATCTATTGGATTTCGATGCATACTACAAGCTCCTGGGAATGAAATAACTGATCCCCTTGCTACATTGTATTGCCATTATTAGATTTCATTCCCTGCGCGTATTTCTTTATTTCCTATTATGGCTACAGACGTTCTCAAAACTGTCTATCCACCGAAATTCAATGTTGAACCACGGTATGGAAGGTATTAAAGGTAATTCAGTTGCTAATAGGATTACTCAGATACTAGAATACTATATATATGCTTTACCGCATAGACCAATGACTTTACATAGCCCCACAGAAAGTAGTCTAGCGGTGTTAAATCACAAGATCTTGGAGGCCAATTCACAGGTCCAAAACGTGAAATTAGGCGGTCACCAAACGTGTCTTTCAATAAATCTATTGTGGCAAGAGCTGTGTGACATGTTGCGCCGTCTTGTTGAAACCACATCTCCTGGACATCATGGTTATTCAATTCAGGAATGAAAAAGTTAGTAATCATGACGTAATACGTTTCTGAAAAAGTACGGACCAATGATTCCACCAGCCCATAAAGCGCACCAAACAGTCAGTTTTTCTAGATGTAACGGTGTTTCCACATACACTAGAGGATTACCTTCACTCCAAATGCGGCAGTTTTGTTTGTTGACGTAGCCATTCAACCAGAAGTGCGCTTCATCGCTAAACAAAATTCGCTTATGAAAATCGAGAACAACAGTAATCTCGTTTTGGGCCCATTCGACGAATCTACGCCTCACTTGATGATCGTTTGGCTTCAAATCTTGCACGAGTTGGATTTTGTAGATCCTTCCGCAAAATCTTCCATAAAGTGGATGGACACAGATCCAATTCCTGTGCTCGATGGCGGATGGACTCATTCGGGTCTTCCTCAATGCTACGCTCTACAGCAGCAATAGCTTCTTCTGTACGCACCGTACAGCGTCTCTGGGGATGCGAGTTATCAATAAGAGTAAACGTGGTGCGAAAACGTTCCATGGTTAATCGAATTAACTGCTCTGATGGACGATTTTGTCGACGATAAAATGAAAGTAGTGCGCGATACGTTTTCCGCACAGAACCATTATTTTCGAAATAAAATTGCACTATTTGCAAGCGTTGTTCAGGCGTGAGTCTATTCATGATGAATTGCCAAACTAAACTGAGAATAAATCACTTGACAGCTGTTAAATCGGTCGCCATCTTGAAAAGTAATGCAATGTCATTCATACTCACTACAACGTTGATTTATAAGTACAGGTTGCAATGAGTATGCGTACAACGTTGGCATCAAACTCACACCATTCGAAATATGTTTGATTCATAAGCCAACTCATTCAGATTCCTACATACACATACATACATAATTGGTCATTACAACCCTTCAGTCAGGAATACGACCTAGTTTCTCACACCACTTATGTGTGTGTGTTAATTTTATACATGAGTGTTGGGTCCTACAGTTTAAAGTCGACTCCGAACGACAAATTTTTGAGAAACTTTTTCATGGCAATTTTATTTACTCTCAGAGTTTTTGCCAGAAATCTGCTGAGAGGAAGTCGCCGAAGAAATACTTTTTTTTTTGTATTTATTTTTGATATCTGGCCTAGGGCTCGAACCCTGGCTTTTCGTCTAATAAGCCAATACACCACCTACTAGACCACGGCGACTTCAAGAATTCAGATTCTTAGCTTTAGAAAAATGCTTATAATAATTATAAATGATTTGAGTCACTAGAAAATTTACAGTCTTAGTTGTTGTTGAATTTAAAAAAAGAAAACAGACACATAAGCAAAAAAGACTGAGCAGCAAGCAGAGCAAACACACAACCTAGTGAGTATTTTAGTGTTCGTACTCGATTCATACTTATTTGGTGCTTCGTGTACATGTTGAGTTATGAAGAGTCGAACTCAACAACATCATACGTACGATATGATGAGTACTTCAAACTTTGAATATGAGTGGAGGTTCCATGATATTAAAATAAGTATGAATGCGTATAAGTATCAGAAATTATGAGCATTCGATTCAATTCTACTCATCTTTTTGAATACTCATTGCTGATCTCTGATATATGTACACCACCCGCATTGTTAAGTTATACACCCAATAGTTTTATTATTGCAAAGAAGATGAGAGAATATAGTGAACGATAAATGGGTACGAAATCCCATGGTTTGCAACACCATGGACTTTCAATTGCCTGCCATAAAATTTTCAATTAAAATACAAACAAAAAACAAAAAAACAAACACGTAATCAATGTGATTAAAGCACCAATTAATAACGGTAATCATAATGATTAAAGTGTCATTAAAGCAACAAAACAAAATCTTATAGCAGCAGCACCTTTTGCTTTCAAATCAATTGAAATTTCAATTGAAATTGCATTTACAATCCCATACCCAAACCCATATCGATATCCAAGCCCAAACCCATATTTGTTCAGATTCAATGTCCGTTTCGGTTTTTTTTTCTCTTGTTGTTGTTATATTCACGTTTTTTTTTTTTTTTTTTTTATGAATTTATTGGCCAATGGCCAACACATTTCATATCATTTTTTGAAAATCTTTTTGGAACGACCTTGTCTTGTAAAAACATTAGCAAACGACAACCATAGTAACAGCAACAGCAACAATTGATACAATTTTTATTTGTTATTAATTTAGAAAAACGTAATGGACAGACAGACCGAGAGACAGACGGCATTAGAATGTTTGAAGAAAAAACAAAAACAAAAACAAACAATATTCTGCGAGACTTTTTGAAAGTAGGGCGTTGGTTCATGAGTTGTTCTGTGTTGCATTGATGCTTGAATTGATGGTGAATTGTTGCTGAGTTCGATTGAATGGACAACAACAACAACAACCACCACACTCTAAGACCATTAAACACAGCATTGACGCAATGTCCAATAAATTGCACTTTAAACAACAAGAACAAACAGCAGCAACACCAACAACAAAATCAAATCAAACTTAACACATAAGGAGACTTGATGGAAACAAGTACCGGATTATCAACCAACCTAACACCAACAACAACAACAACAACAACAAGTGGCCAACTAAAGTAATTGTAACAACAGGCGAAAAACACCACAAACACCACAAACAACAACAACAGTGCATTGGCAACAATACGAAAGAAAAAACAAAATTGGAGGTGAATGATGCTGACCATTCGTGTCTCTGAAGGCAACGTTTATTAAAAAAAACGAAGGCAAGGAAAGGTTTGTGTGTGTGTGTGTGTGTCCGATTCGTTACATTTGCAGCGAAACTATAACAACAGCATCAGTGGCAACACCAGCAATGGAATGTTCAAAAACGTTTTGTTCGCCGAAAAAGTATTGCCAGAAAACTTGTTGTTACGACATGGTCAGGGTAGACCAGATGGATGTGCTACAATAATACGCCACAATGTGCGTTCTAAATGCGGCCAAAATATTAGAGAGACAGATGCAAAAGAGCCATTGGCTTCTTTTGTTAAGGGACTTCATTATAACATTTTATCATAGAAATTAGGGGAAGAATCGTTGACTTTAAACTATTAGAACTCTTAGGCCACAAACAGTCTGAGAGAGAGAGACTCCTTTATATTCTGAAGCTGAAAAATATTGTGCTGATAAAAAATTTTCCATTCACCCATTGAAAATCACTTACAGTTCGTTAGGAAGAGCAACGGCTCTAAAATTTTCCAAAAGCACGTTAAGTTAACCCAAAGATAACCAAGGTGTACAAAGCATTGGAATTTGAATTTCATAATTGCCTGCTGAGCACGCATTTCGATTTTTAAACTCATAATCACCAATACGTCTTCGGAAAGTTGGCCTAAGACTAGAGACATTCTGGGTTAGCACCAGAGATCAGCAATGAGTATTCAAAAAGCTGAGTAGAATCGAATCGAATACTCATAGTTTCTGATACTTATACGCATTGATACTTATTATAATATCATGGAACCTCTACTCATATTCAAAGTTTCTACTCATATTCAGAAATACTTTGAAAGCTTTTTGCAAAGAGCCACTACCCCCGAGTTGGCAGCATGCTCGGATAGTGTCTTTACTATAGACTGTCTGTCCACATAATTGATCACCCTCTCACCAGTTATAATATGTACGCAGATTATCGTCCAACTAGGAATACCATTAATGTCCTAAGACATCATTTTACTTAAACTTAGAATCCGTACCTAGAACGCCTCAGTCTGAATCAAAACGGCCTAGAGTTATTTTACAATCTTCCTGCTGCATATTTTGCTCTGACGCCTCTACTCTCTGATTGATCGATTGCTCGGTCAGCTCTAACATGTATGGCCTAGAGTGGCCAACAGATCAGAGATCAGCAATGAGTATTCAAAAAGCTGAGTAGAATCTAATCATACTCATAATTTCTGATACTTATACGCATTCACACTTATTTTAATATCATGGCACCTCTACTCATATTTAAAGTTTGAAATACTCATCATATTCCTACTTAACAACACGTATGATATTGTTGAGTTCAACTCTTCATAACACAACATGTACACGAATCACAAAATAAGTATGATTCGGTGTACGAACTCTATAATACTCACTAGAAGTTTGTGTATTTGCCCGGCTTGCTGCTCTGTCTGTTTTGCTTATGTAAATGCAACAACAACTAAGACTGTAAGACTAAGACTGTGAATCTTTAATGAGTAGGCCTGTGAATCAAACATATTTCGAATGGTATGAGTTTGATGTCAATGTTGTACGCATACTCATTGCAACCTGTACTTATAAATCAACGTTGTAGTGAGTATGAATGAATCAAAGTACACAGTTAAGTTTCAATATTGTTGACTCACTTATATTCAACATTTTATGAGTGCTTATGAGTGGAGAAAAAACGATTCTTTGCTGATCTCTGGTTAGCACATAGGAGGCTACGGACTGCTTATTATCGAGAAGGAAACTCATTCTAGTAGTCTGAGATTAAAGAATACTTCTGAACTGAAATTTTACCGGATGAGCTAGTACAACTGACTACAGCCTCTTAATTCGAATCCCAACAAGAGATTTCTTCTCTGAGGACCCGGTAGTGAGCTTGAGCCATATACCGAGGGCTACAAACTACGTGATAAAGAAGGCAATGGTATACTTTAAGGAATTTTAACATTAAACTTTCCTCTGATGTCTCCTTAACCACTACAATATCAAAACATATGGATTTCGGCACATAGGAATGTAGTCGGATAGTGATGGATGGCCTGGTAAACTGTTTGGTACAGACCGTTCTGACACGTAGCAGGGCATAGATATTACGATTAAAGAATAGTTCTCTTCAGAAATTAAACAGTGAAAGTAGAAAGTTTCCTGTCGTCATTCCTTTAATCGTCTGGAGCAGGAGCTGTGGATCTGACAGTGAGAAGGAGACCATCTTTCAGCTCATGAGTCAGTGCCCGGGCTATTGCTTTCAAGAAAATCTTTGTATTGCCAATTATTCATTTCAATCCTTTAGTGAGGACAGCTGCTCTCACCACTCCTGTTGCATTTGTGTTAATTTCAACCATGAGTGACCGAACAGATAGATTTTTGAGAAACTTTTCATGGGCATTTTATTTACTGCCACACTTTTTGCCAGAAGACTGATGAGGGGAAGTCGCCGAAAGAAATAATTTTGATCCGAGTTGGTGCAAATCTTTTTCTAGAAGCCATATTCGTGAGCATAATTATCAGCAAAATAAATCACCGAACAATCACACACACACATTCTCTAACAGAAATAAAGTGTTTTAAACACTTTAGTCTTCAACACAAATTAATTAATTAATTAAGAAAAAAAAAACGAAGAATTATTTTTTATTAAACACCGTAAAACACACCTTTTTGAAGGTTGTTTTGAACAAGAAAAAACAAATTCTTTTTGATTTAAAATGAAACAAATGAAATGAAGAAAAAATTATACTTGAGCTGGCTAATTTGCTGGCTGGCTTTGCGTTCACAATTAAAAGACAATTACCACCAAGAAGGAAACACCACCCCGACCACCTCGATTACCACCATCACCATCACTAGTTTAAGCCATCAAATCAAAGAGAGACCAACATTCCATTTTTGAATAATTTTTTTCGGTGGTTTTTCTTGGCAGTTTTTCATTGATTGTCGCGCGTCTAACGTTCGACGTTTTGCATGCAAAAAGCGTTACAAATAAATGCGAAACTTTAGTTCTTTTTCTTCTTCTTTTTTTTTTGAAAGTTTTGTTTGAAAATCTTTTTGATTTTGTTTCGTTGAAAACATGAAAAAAAAATGAAGAAAAGGAGGTAAAATTATAAGCAACACCACCAACACCACCTCCTCCTCAATAACAAACAAACAAACATTTTTGTGTATGTGTATGTTTATTGCTGCACTAAAAAGCAACAACAACAACAACAACATGAAAAAATAACAGACAGACAGCCAAACAAACAAACAATCTTTAAAAGCCAACAATCGAATTTGAATTCTAGCCTAGTAAGTGTCTGTCCGTCTATCTGTCTGTCTGCACGTATGCTCAACATATTTCGTATATTCTTTCGTCTGTCCTTCCATTAGAGCTATTCACACAAAAACATTCATTTAAAGCAATGCATTGTTGTTTTAAACACTTGAATAAATGTCCCAGGGGTTGTACACACACGCAACGGTACAATAAGTACCTTTTGTTAGAACTCCTGCTTCTTCTGCTCAAGCTCTTGACCAGAAAATGGAATCACTTCCTTAACATCAACATGAAGACCTGAAACGATACTCGCAAATTCCATTCAAAACGGTAAAGGGTACAGGAGGATACTCCTGGTGCTAACGGTCTGCGGTTGTCTTAACTAATCGAAGAAGAAGAGATCAATTGCAACCCACCAACCCACTTCCAGATAGAAAAAGGTACTTATAGAAACCATTTTCATAGTTTAAGACACTACAGCCAGTCAAAACGGCCAAGGACTCAGAAGAATAACCCTGGTCCTAATGGTCTGTGGTGGGGCGACTAATGGGAAAGTGAAGCGTTCAAAAGACACGTTCTTTTTCACACAGCCACTCCTTTCCAAATGTCAAAATCACCCACTGTCCTTCAAGGGCTTGGTGTCCCCTGTCACGCTGACGAGGCAGGATTAAATCCCGGCAATTTGCATGCCTGGAGGCGATGTTGGCAGCCCCAACACCAGGTCCAGACGCTATAGTCTAATAAGCTGTACGTCTTAAATAATTCTTATTACCGAAACCAGCAGCCCTATGCTCCCTAGAGGAGTAAGACGAACATATATATAATGGTCTGTGGTCGTCTCAAACTAATCGAAGCAGGACAGATCAATTACAACCCACTAACCCACTTCCAAACAGCAACTGGAAGCTACTTTCATTTCTCTTTAGAGTGCTTTTAACCTCCCAAATTGGTACAAAATTGCGAAGCAAATAGTCTCGTAGTTGACACGATAGGAAGAAAACTCATTTCTAAGGAATTCATATTCGCTGAGACTCTAATATTCAAAAGTGCAGTGGAAATAATGGTACTGTTCCACAATTTCATAAGTAAAGTTCACTGCGAACTTCTGAAAAATTTCAAAAAGTCGTAGAGTCCATTGAAGAAATGATGAGAAATTAAACAGCAGCCAATAAGACGAAATGCAGAACATCTCTGCTCAGTATTAATACGGCCTTCAAGCAGTGGAACACCACACAATACAATACATATTGTATTGTTGTGACTACACACAATAACTTGTGAGTTCAAACCTTTACTCACGACATCTCGAACATAACGAAACATGTAAGAATATTTCTTTCGGCAACTTCCTGCAAAAACTCTGGAGTAAAATAAAATTGCCATGAAAACCTTCGCAAATCTGTTGTTCGATGACGACGTTAAACTGTAGGTCACGCCACTTATGAAGAAAATAAGCACACATAACATGTTTGATGTGCGAAACTTGGTTGTAATCCTGTCTGTAAGGGTTGTAATGCTTACTTAAGTAAGCAAATATACCCTGAAGGTCAATAATAGGTTATTGGACCTCCCAATGAATTGTTTAACGCGTCCATAAATTATGAAATCAAATTCCAAACAAACATGATTTATGAGACTCAAAGCTCTGTTTTAAAAGGTGATTTTCTATTATTTGTTGTTGTTGCTGGTGTTTGGTGCATTAAACTGTAATTGCAACCAAAAACTCCAACTGAAACTGACACACGCACACATATATTCAAACATATTCGTTGGCTGTTGTAGTTTTTTAAAGTTTTTTTCGTTTTTTTCTGTTTTTTTTTGTTTTGCATGGCTTTACTGATTATGATACTCGTCGTACTACTGCCCCAGCAAAATTACAACGAAAAAAATAAATTCAACTAAAAACCAACTAATACACTTACACACACATACTATATACATATGTGTGTGTATATATAGTTACTCCAATATAGACGTTGTTTAAACTGGTAAGTTGGGTTTTAAGTTTCAAGGACTTTTGGTGGACATTCACTTTTTTAAACAAAACTACAACAACACTAACAACAGCAACAATTGCATTTTTTTGTTTTTATTTTTATTTCTACTTCTTCTTCTTCTTCTTGTTATAGCATATCGTATATGGTATATTGTAACAAAACTAGATGCATATGTATACACAACGAATATTATTTTGAAAAATTTTATTTTTAAAAATATATACCACAACAACAGCAACAACAACAACAAAATATACTATATAAACGATTTAGATAAAATAAAAAATAAAATCCAACAACAACAACAACAACAACTAAAATAAATTCAAACATCATAAACCATGCCAATGCACTCTGGAATTAAAAACGAACACAGAAAAAAAATAAATACCAACAACAACAAACTACAAACAAACTAAAACCACAAATAAGTTTAAAACCAAACCAAGTCAGTTAGTCAGTCGGCTAGTCAGCCAGCCAGCCAGCCACCATGTAGTTGTTGTTGTAAAAGGTAGAGTTTTACATGAAATAGTTAAGTCAAGTTAAATCGAAAGCGTTGAATGTTTTATAAAAACTTTAAAATGAAGTTAAGAAAAAAGGTACCAAAAGTACCAAAAAAAAAAAGTACCTAATTCTGTACCATTGGTACTAGAAAAAATTGCAGTAACTGTACGAAATTATTTGCAGCAGTCGGAGGTAGTTGAAGGTAGTTTTGGCCCAGTTTTTCGCGGCTTACCCCCTTTAAAGGAAATGGTCCCACTACGGCCAACATTTAGGCCTATTGTGGTCTCACAGCGATAACTTGATGGCTATGGATTTTCAATTACAATTACGTTAGAGGTATAAGTATAGCAATGTTGAAAAATTCAATACTTTTGTACTTTTTTCAGTACTTTTTCATTTCAAAAATACCGCAGTACCCCCGCGACACATTCAGTACTTTTTTTATTATTACATATTTTATGTCTTCCGCTTTTCAACTATTAATGCATTAGCAACATGTTCAAAGCAATGCGAAAGGTAGAATTAGGCTTAAGCCCCGATTAGCCAAACGTCCACGGAACGTTTGGACGTTTTTGGAATACGAAAAGCAGTAATAACGCTTGCCGAACCGTAATGTAATTTCAGCAAGCATTTGCATTGCTCTTCATATGCTAAAAATGAACGTATGTTACATTAAGTTCCCTCGACGTTTGACTAAACGTGGCTTTTACGTTTTGTTACGTTCCGAATCAGCTGTTTTCGTCGTGTATGTGAAGAAAACGAATAAGTCGTTAGTTTCTCTGTTCCGTGCCGCACGTGCCGCATGTGTATTAAATATAAATAAATAAATAGTCTAGTAGGTAGTGGGCGGGCTTACTAGACGTAAGCCCACTTCAATCAATTTCTCCGGCGACTTCCTTCTGGCAAAACTCTGTAAATAAAATTGCCATGATAAAGTTTCTCAAAAATTTGTTGTTCGGAGTCGACTTTAAAGTCACTCATGTATAAAATTAACACATACAATATAAGTGGCGTGAGAACTTAGGTTATAATCCTGATTAAAGGTTTATAATGGCCAATATGTATGTATTTTTTTTTTTACAAAAGTACCATTTGATGCAAAACAGTACTGTTTCAGTTACAGTTCAGTATCATTTCAAAATTTCAGTTTTGCAACATTGAAGTATAGCCACGGTCTTTGTCTTAGCCCTACTAAGGTCTAACGGCTGTCAAATCGCACAATTTTAATGGCCGTGGATTTCCGATTGCACCAAGATTAGGGGATTATCCGTAAGGCCACAATCTTTGGCGTACATCTACTAAAAGTTCTAACGGCATCAAATCGCACAGTTTTGAAGGGCAAATTAATGTCGTTAAAACGTGAAACGACTCTTTCTGAAAATTTTTCATGCAATCAATCCAAAATTAATCACTTTGTAATCGCCATAGTTTAGCAACTAGTGTGTTAGCTTATTAGATGTGTTAGCTTATTAGATGTGAAGCCAGGTTTCAAGCCCCAGGTCAGACATCTTCAAGAAAACGAAATATGAAGGAAATATTTCATCGGCGACTTCCTCTCAGCAGATTTCTGGCAAACACTCTGAGGATTCAAATGAAATTGCCATGAAAAGCTTCTCAATAAATCTGTCGTTCCGAGTCGACTTTAAACTGTAGGTCCCCGTTACTCATGTATAAAATTAACACACACAACATAAGTGGTATGAGAAGCTAGGTCGTAATCCTGATTGATGGGTTATAATGACCAATTTTGTATGTAGGGCTCCTACCCTCAGCTTGTTGAAACTGCATGGCATCCCATAGCGCTCAGAATTGTCGCTAACAGTTCCTCCGGGATCATTTTCGTAAAAATACTGTCCCAACAAGTAATTTTTACGGATTAAATGAAATTTTTCCGATTCACTTATGGTTTCTCTGAACACCTAAGGCAGCAATTTTGTTTGTTGGCGAAACAACCTTGTGAGAATGAGAAAATCTTATTGGAAAAATCAACATTAAAAACTTGCTGCGCTAGGCTGTTGTTCTAGCCTGTTGCTCTTGTCTGTTGCTCTAGTCTGTTGCTCTTGTGTGCGTTGGACTGTATATGGAATTCATATAAATTGAAGGGCAAACCCTATTTGACCTACTTTGTATTGTCTGAACACAGAACTTATGCCTCAGATCAGATCTAAAACCAGAGAATATCTGGTGCCACATTGAAGAAGTTTGGAAGGGTAAATGTTCGAACGTAGTAGTACTCCCCGCAGAAATACTTCCATTCTAATCCGACAATACTTTGGCTTTTGTTCTCAGAACTCCACAAGAACTTGTCTGTCGCTGAGGTATTTGGCCACCTAGAATTTGATGTGATTTGTTGGCAGAGTTTATAGTTTATCGTGTCACATGCCATGAATAAATTCAATCTTGTCACAATAGTGCACCCACACGGTCTCTGCTGGTGAAGGTCATTAGTTGTACCATACGCGGAGCAATTCAGTTCAGTACTGTTATGCAACTAAAGCCGTGTTTGTGTGAGATGATTGGAAACGTTAGTAACAGTAAAGGCCGAGTCACATAGAATCCGTCATTTTGACTTGCGTTGATTACTTTGACAGCTGACCGGCCTTTTGTTTTGCTATTTTCCTACAGAACTTTTGTTGTGTGTAGGCAATGTACTGATTGTGTCAACCTGCCAGTATTGTGTACCTGTCATAAATCAAAGTACAATGTAGGACAGATTCTATGTGAGTCCGCCTTAATACAACTTCTAAAACCTTTACTGCTACTGATAGCAGAGAGACAGGACGATAAGTTTCTCCCTTTCGATTGGATTTCCTACATTTTAAAATCAATATTTTATGAGCAGTCTCATCTTTTTTGAAATCACCCTTTGGCAGATGGAGACGTTCAGAAGGCAAGCCAGATATTCTAGAGATGTAGCGCCAAGCTTTTGTAATATCAACATGGAGATAACTTCCGAGTTTTAGATGGTTTCGCTAGGAATATAATATTTCTCACTTCATTGAAAGTGTGGAATTGGCCACAGAATGTCTTGTAAGTTTAAAGGATCTCCATATTATTGTTGTCTTCGCCTTACTCATCGGAGTAGAGCGTTCGACAATCAATCGGCATAAAAATACTGCACATCTCTTCACATCTGTGTGTTGAACATCACTGAGTCCTATATCCGTATGATTCCTATTTGCGTTTAATCTGGAAGGACTTTTGTGTGATGTTTGAGCTGGAAGCCCAAGTGTTTGTATTTGTTGCGGCCTCTCTCTCTCTCTCTTTCTCGCGATGAAACGATTTGAGCAGCAATATTCTAAAGTTGCAAAAGGTCAATTGAGTGCAGTTGAAAGGCTAAACGGTTGTTTATTTGCATATTTTTGTAACGTACACCACCACCACCACTACCACTACCACACCACTCTGACACTTATCGCTTCGTTTAAGATAAAGCCAGTGAAGTCTACTCTGCCCCCCCCCCCTCTAATACCCTGTGGTTCTTATGTGGTTGGTTATGACGCCTTTACGAATTGATTTATTATTTTTAATTGTCCACTTTGTAATTATGATCGCATATAAGTTGTTGTTCTGACAACCGTTTGCTGTTTATCAGAAAACTTTATTCTTTAGTGTGTGGTAATATGTTGTAGAAATAAATCTATTATAACAACAACTACAACAACAACAAAAAACAAACAAAAAAGTATTGATTTGACGGTTTTAAGTATGTTGTGTTTTAAGTCTTGCTTGCGCTGCTCTTATTTTTAAGCCAAAGTAATCGCCATCCATAAAATACCACACCCAAGTACCGCTTTTAGAGCAGCAGTTAAAAAATACATACTAGACAACAACAACAGCAAACAAGCATTAATTATAATTATTTTTCTTAAAAAAAAAAAAGAAAAAAAAACTTTATTTTTATTTTCTTAACTCGGTTTTTTTGACTTGTTTGATCTACTTTTACAAAAATATAAACGAAAATCGAGAAATAAGAAACATTTTGATCATGTCGTTTTAAAAATTTAGAATGTCTTAAAGGAGAACAAATTAAAGAAATAAATAAATAAACATACGCACACACTTACGAAATATGTATGTACTTACTAAATAAAATTAAAAAAAAAAAATTGGAAAAAAATATTTCAATTTAATTGAAAATATTTCTCAACCAGAAATTTAATTCATTTTGTGTTCGTACAAGACAAGACAAGAGACAAGCTTTATGAGGCAACCGTCCGTACAACAGTACAGGACATGGGAAATAAAGAATCGAATCGAAATTATAATCATAAACACCGTTTCCATAACGGTTCTGCCTAATGACAGTTGATGGCTTTTATTAATTCTAGTTTCTTCTATACGTTCAATTTTGTTGTCAATGCTCTCTGAGAAAAATGTTGCACAATTCCAATTGAAAGATGCTGCCAAACGAAGACAGAAATTGCTTTCAAAGAAATTTTGAAATGAGGAAAACCAGCAAAATTTTTCAGAAAGAAATGAATTATTCGAATAATCGATTAAATTATCGATTAGATTATTAGAACAACCAATTGAATTATTCAAATAGCCCAGTAAAATTTTTCCAGAAAAAAAATAAAAAATGAACGATTAAATTATTCCAATAACTGATTGAATTATTCGAATGATGGATTAAATTATGCGAATATTTGATTAAATTATTTGAATAACCGATTGAATTATTCGCATAATTAATTAAATTATATTTTTTAATTATAATTGATTAAATTATTCGAATAATTGATTACAGTATTCGGATAACCGATTAAATTATTCGAACAACCAATTGAATTATTCAAATAACGCAGCAAAATTTTTCCAGAAAAAAAAACTAAAAATAAAAAATTAACGATTAAATTATTCGAATAATCGATTAAATTATACGATTAAAGTATTTGAATAATCGATTAAAGTATACGAATAATTAAATCGATTGAAATGGATTAAATTGTTCGAGTAATTGATTAACTTATTCGAATAATGGATTAAATTATTCGAATAACCGATTATTATGGATTATAATTTAATTAATTATTAGAATAACCGATTAAGTTATTGGAATAACCGATTAAATTATTCGAATAATGGATTAAAGTATTCGAATTATTCGAATAATGGATTAAAGTATTCGAATTATTCGAATAATGGATTAAAGTATTCGAATAATGGATTAAAGTATTCGAATTATTCGAATAATGGATTAAAGTATTCGAGTTATTCGAATAATGGATTAAAGTATTGGAATTATTCGAATAATGGATTAAAGTATTCGAATTATTCGAATAATGGATTAAAGTATTCGAATTATTCGAATAATGGATTAAAGTATGCGAATAATGGATGAAATTATTCGAATAACCGATTAAATTATTATTATAATAACCGATTAATCTATTCGAATAATCGATTATATTATCCGATTAAAATAATCGATTAAATTATTTGAATAATGGAATAATCGATTAAATTATTTGATTAAACGATTAACTTATTCGAATAATCGATTAAATTATTCGAATAACAGGGTCAAAAACCAAGTAACTGTTTTGATACGTATAATTGAAAACAGAGTTTTAGCTTCTCTCAATTGGAGGCAATAGCCCAGCAAGTCACCTTTAATTTGAGCATTGTAGGGCCATCAGCTCTTTCAGGCACTGTGAATCGCCTACTACTGGCGCCATAATACCTGTTGACCTATAAAAGATATCTGATGTGGCATTTCAGAATCTTTTATTACCATTTTAATTACCCTCATGTACCTGTGAAGTGTTAACAGAATTAAGTTGTTTTCATCCCAACGGAAGGGGTACCTTCCCTTCCTCTTTTCACTCATTCCTTGTTAAAACATTGGATTGGTGATCAGAACACCGACATCTGGCCTAACTGACTCTTATTCTCTTTAGTAGCACTCAACAAGCCTGCACTTCCTATCCTATCCTGATACTGTATTAAGCTCCATTGAGAAGGCTTTGGTGAGTATGCGTTTCACAAAGGCAGCCTACAATGACGTGAAGAGCGCTTTCAAAATTGCCCATTCGGAGACTTTTGTTATGGCTCTCGGTGCAAACAATGCCGGTGACAGCATGGCAAAGTTTGTACCGGAACTTTTTGACCAGAAGGATCATTACCGCCTCCATTGCAGAGGCTCACCTAGCAAGGAATGTAAAGAGAAATAACTCCCCTACCATGTAGTTTCCTACCTCCCTGCTTTTGAATATCATTAAAGAAGAACTATTAGAAGAGCTGCACCCAAATGGTTTTAAGGAGTTTGATTATGCGGATAATCTGGCCATTGTAGTGTCAGCACACCCCTACCTTTATATGCTCCATTCGGGTCTTAACACTTAGAACAGAATGATGTTCGCCAATTCTTGTAAAACAAGATGTCTTCCCTCAATTTGTAAAACCCCGAATTCAAATTAACATAAGTTCACATAAGTTATCAAATTGATTACTAAACCGATTACTGAACCGGTTATTGAAACGGTTTTTGAACCGGTTTTATTTGGAAATATGTTCGCCAAATTTTATTTTTTTTTTAATTTAAATATAAAACACAAAACAAGTTTGAAATAAATTAAACCCGGTTTTTAGACTGGTTATTGAACCGGTTTATGAACCGGTTTCATTTGGAAATATTTGAAACAAAAATTTTTTAATATAAAAGGAAAAAATAAAAAAGTTAAAACCGGTATTTAAACATAAACCAAGTTTCAAAAAATTAAACCCGGTTTTTAGACCGTTTCTGGAACCGGTTTTAGAACCGGTTTTATTTGAAAATATTTTCCACAAAAAATTCTTATTTAATATAAAAGAAAATATAAGACAAGTTTGAAAAAAGTTAAAACCGGTTTTTAAACCCGGATTTTAATCGATTAATTTTTTGTAATAAATGGAATTATTTTTAACATTTCAATTAAAAATTGTATTGTTTAGCGGTTATAATTTAATCTTGGGTTATTTTTTTTTTAATAAAAATCGAATTGATTCGTTCATTCATTTGATGCCAAGCCAATCCAATCCAAACCAAACTAAACCATCCATCTATCCATCCATCTATTCATCCACACATGTGACAATGATGAAATACACAACAATCATGTCAAAATATCTACATTCAGTTTTGTTTTCTATGCTGTTGTTGTTGTTGTTGTTGTTGTTGTTGTTGTGTATTCAATTCCAACTTCTGTAGAGTAATCGATACGTTTCTTTCTAAAAAAAAAAAAAAACAACGCCAACACAGAAGTAAAGAAAACAAGGCAAAATGCCGACTTATGAATTAATGTATGAATGGATAGATGTATGGATGGATTGATGGATGGATGGACAGACAGACAAAATAAACACTTTTGACAAAAATATAGATTTTGTAATAAAATCTACAAAAAAAAAGGAAAAAAAATTAAAACCGAAAAAGAAATCGGAGATCGTATAACAAACAACAAAAGAAACAAAAAAAATAAAAAAAATCAGAAGTATTGCCACCTTAAAAAGACAATTAAAAGTGGACACCCCTCCACCTCTTCAACATTTCAAACACACAAGCAAACAAGAAGTCAAAGAATTCTACTTTCAAAAAAATTGTTTGGTTACCAGGCAGGCAAGCAGGCAAACAACAAAACCGTCAAACATGATCAAATTTTAAGCTCTTCTTAGGAGTCAGTCAGTCAGTCAGACTTACAAACTCTAGAAGCATTTCAAATGTTTTGTCACGATCAAAAAACGCAAACATGCCCGTGCACATATGCCATTGTATGTAAGAGCGGTTGCATGAAAAGAAGCGGGCGTTTGGCAAAGTCATTTGGTTTTGGGAAGCCAGCCAGTTAGAAAAACCATGATGATCGTCTCAAAATAATCTAAAAACCGAAAGTGAAACCACATGCGACTTAAAGTTGTTGTGTGTGTGGCAGTCAGCCAGTCAACCAGACAATAAGTCTGTCTTTGCAACGAACGTTGTATCAAAAGTCCTCGTCTCTATAATGATGGATATTTTTTATGGTTTTCGTTTTATGGATTTTTAATGCCTTTAACTACGCTATTATAGGGCGATTTGACAATTACAACACTAACAACAACGGCAACAATACAGTTATAATAGAATCAAAATTTGAATAGAAATCATAGACAAAGGCAAAAATGAAAGAGCAGCAGCAGCAGCAGCAGCATTGCAGAGTGTGTTGGTAATTGAGAAGATTTAGTTGTTCAGTTTTGTGAACAACAATGCCACATAATGTGGCACATTCAAAAGTCAGCTGCTTTGCTATTGCAGCACAAGTTGATCCAAAAATAAGCTCGTTTGCTCGTTTGTTGAAATCACAGAAACAAATTATGGCCGTAATGTGAGCCAGACCTGCAGGAAGGCTAATTAAAGGCATTATTTAGAAAATTTATGATACTTGTTTAGGTATTCAAAGAGTCTTCGTAACATGTCATATGTTGAGAATTTATGGGGGCGATACTGAATTTACTCCATTGAACCTTACTGGCACCAACTCAGTCCTCTGCTTGCTTATTTTTGTGGGTATTCAAAGAGTCTTCGTAACATGTCATATGGTTCAATAAATACGTTGAGGATTTTACTGCATTGAACCTTACTGGCACCAGCTCAGCCCTCTACTCGCATACTTTTGTGGGTATTCAAAGAGTCTTCGTAACATGCCATATGATATAATAAATACGTTGAGGATTTATGGCGACAATATTGTATTCTACTGCATTGAGCCTTACTGGCACCAGTTCAGCCCTCTGCGTGCATACTTTTGCGGGTATTCAAAGAGACTTCGTAACATGTTATATGATATAATAAATACGTTGAGGATTTTTGGCGGCAATGTTCGGTTTTACTGCATTGAGCCTTGCTGGCACCAGCTCAGCCCTCTGCTTGCTTACTTTTGTGGGTATTCAAAGAGTCTTCGTAACATGTCATATGATTCAATAAATACGTTGAGGATTTTACTGCATTGAGCCTTACTGGCACCAGTTCAGCCCTCTGATTGCATACTTTTGTGGGTATTCAAAAAGTCTTCGTAACATGTCATAAGATACAATAAATACGCTGAGGATTTATGGCGACAATATTGGATTTTTCTGCATTGAGTCTTACTGGCACCAGCTCAGCCCTCTGCTTGCATATTTTTGTGGGTATTCAAAGAGTCTTCGTAACATGTCATATGATTTAATAAATACGTTGAGGATTTATGGGGGCAATATTGGATTTTACTGCATTGAGCCTTACTGGCACCATCTCAGCCCTCTACTTGCTTATTTTTGTGGGTATTCAAGGAGTCTTCGTAACATGTCGTACAATTCAATAAATACGTTGAGGATTTATGGCGACAACATTGTATTTTAATGCATAGAGCCTTACTGGCACCAGCTCAGGCCTCTGCTTGCTTAGTTTTGTAGGTATTCCAAGAGTCTTCGTAACATGTCATATGATTTAATAAATACGTTGAGGATTTATGGCGACAATATTTAGATTTTTCTGCATTGAGTCTTACTGGCACCAGCTCAGCCCTCTGCTTGCATATTTTTGTGGGTATTCAAAGAGTCTTCGTAACATGTCATATGATTTAAAAAATACGTTGAGGATTTTTTGGCGGCAATGTTCGATTTTACTGCATTCCACCTTACTGGCACCAGCTCAGCCCGCTGCTTGCTTGCTTTTGGGGGTATTCAAAGGGTCATCGTAACATGTCATATGATTTAATAAATACGTTGAGGATTTTTTGGCGGCAATGTTCGATTTTACTGCATTGAGCCCTACTGGCACCATCTCAGCCCTCTGCTTGATTACTTTTGTGGGTATTGAAAGAGTCTTCGTAACATGTCATACAATTAAATAAATACCTTGATTACGTGGATGTTCCAGTTACATAGAGAAATTGAGTTTTGGTGCAGTTGACAGGCTCCATTTAAGGAGCTATTAAATTAAGGCGGCTGGGAACTGCCCACAGTTTAATATTCAGTGGCCTATCGTGTTTACGAAATAAGCGCCAATGGATGGATGTTTCCTTGCTGAACTGTCAGTGACAGTGCAAATTATGAAAAGTTATGTCTATAGTTTCAGGTTGCGCCATTCATTGCTACTTACTTACTTAAATTGTTATTACAATCCTTTTGGCGGGATTATAACCCAGCTTGTCACACGACCCACCATGGATGACATGATCTACAGTTTAGACTTGACTCCGAAGGACGAAACTCTTCATCGCCATTTTATTTTATACCCACGAGTTTTTGCCAGAAGACTGCTTGAGAGGAAGTCGCCGAAGAAATATGTGTTCATAGTTCATTTTGTTTGAGATATCTGAGCTAGGGTTTGAACCATGGCCTCACGTCTTGGAAGCCAACACACTACCTACAGGACTACGGCGACTACTTACATGTCATACCACCATTCAATAAATACGTTGAGTATTTATGAGGGCAACATTCCCATGGTTTAGGTTAGGCTAGCTGCATTGTGCCTTACTGGTACCAGCTCAGCCCTCTGATCCAAGAGAAGATCAGAGGTTAGCAGACTAAGTGTAACAAATAATATCTTAATTGAAAGGGAACAGAGTGTACTGGTAATCAGGACAACTGTCTATCAATATAAAAAGCCACAGGTATTTGAATCATCGATTAAACATGAGCACCGTAAATCAAAGTAGACTCCATCGCGAACATAAGGCCTCAAAACTTCATTTCAATCCTTAGGTTGTAAAGCACTGGATTTCAAAAATTATTTTTTCGAATCGAAATGCAAAATATAGAGCCCATGGACGAATGCAAATCTAGGCTTCAAAATAAAGGGTGTTTTTTATAGAGGTATAGAACTTTAAGTTGGCATTACTTTTCAAGATGGCGACCGATTTAGCAGCTGTCAAGTGATTTATTCTCAGTTTGGTTTGGCAATTCATCATGAATAGACTCACGCCTGAACAACGCTTGCAAATAATGCAATTTTATTTCGAAAATAATGGTGCTGTGCGGAAAACGTATCGTGCACTACGTCCATTTTATCGTCGACAAAATCGTCCATCAGAGCAGTTACTTCGATTAACCATGGAACGTTTTCGCACCACGTTTACTCTTATTGATAACTCGCATCCCCAGAGACGCTGTACGGTGCGTACAGAAGAAGCTATTGCTGCTGTAGAGCGTAGCATTGAGGAAGACCCGAATGAGTCCATCCGCCATCGAGCACAGGAATTGGATCTGTGTCCATCCACTTTATGGAAGATTTTGCGGAAGGATCTTGGTTTGCGTGCTTACAAAATCCAACTCGTGCAAGATTTGAAGCCAAACGATCATCAAGTAAGGCGTAGATTCGGCGAATGGGCCCAAAACGAGATTACCGTTGTTCCCGATTTTCGTAAGCGAATTTTGTTTAACGATGAAGCGCACTTCTGGTCGAATGGCTACGTCAACAAACAAAACTGCCGCATTTGGAGTGAAGGTAATCCTCAAGTGTATGTGGAAACACCGTTACATCCAGAAAAATTGACTGTTTGGTTCGCTTTATGGGCTGGTGGAATCATTGGTCCGTACTTTTTCAAAAACGATGGTGGCCAGAACGTTACAGTCAATGGTGATCGGTATAGAGCCATGATTACTAACTTTTTCATTCCTGAATTGAATAACCATGATGTCCAGGAGATGTGGTTTCAACAAGACGGCGCAACATGTCACACAGCTCGTGCCACAATAGATTTACTGAAAGACACGTTTGGTGACCGCCTAATTTCACGTTTTGGACCTGTGAACTGGCCTCCAAGATCTTGTGATTTAACACCGCTAGACTACTTTCTGTGGGGCTATGTAAAGTCATTGGTCTATGCGGTAAAGCCACAAACGCTTGACCATTTGGATGACAACATTCGCCGTATTATTGCCGATATACGGCCACAAATGTTGGAAAAAGTCATCGAAAATTGAACGTCCAGATTGGACTACATCCGCGCCAGCCGTGGCGGTCATATGCCAGAAATCATATTTAAAATTTAATGCCACAAGATTATCTTTCGGATAAATAAAATTCATGTCAATCGAATAATCCATCGTTGTTTTATTGCAACTTAAAGTTCTATACCTCTATTTACACCCTTTATTAGACAAGAGCCCTCGTACAAAAATACTTTAGTCATTGTCTTTATATTCCCAACAATATTATTCCCTCCAGAAGTATTTGGAGTCTAAAATAACCTCCATATACTTTAGTCTCTTGGATACATATCCTGGGTATCGTGTTCAGAAAAGCCTCAACGATAAGGACGGACACTAGTTGTGTGACTGTAGAAATATTTTTTAAATAAAAACAATTATCCTGCAGGAACTGTTAGCGCAAGTTCAGAGCGCTATGGGACTCCATGCAGTTTCAACAAGGCGAGAGCAAGAGCCATGCAGGATTCCAACCTAGTTTTCACACACCACTTATGTTGTGTGTGTTAATTTTTATAAATGAGTGGCGGGGGACCTACAATTCGACTGCGAACGACAGATTTTTGTGAAACTTTAAAAAAGTATTCTTTTAAGAATTTTTAAAATACATTCAAGGCTACGTATTTACGTATCATTTATAGCTTTTCCTCGCAACAATTTCGGTTGTAATTTAATCCATGCACTTCAAATAAAATTTTTTTTTTTGAAAAATAAAATTTTTTTGAAAAATAAAATTTTTTTAAAGAAACATTTTTCAAACCTGCTCAATAAGCATTGAAACATTGAAGCAGAGAGTTTCTTTTTTAATTCGATTTTTTTTTTTAAATTTCAATTTCATTTGATCCTAATCAAACCATGACTTCCGTAAACAACTGCGGGTACGACCACTAACGTGGAGATACGATTTCCGTCTTAAAAAAAAAAATAAAAAAAACGATTTTTAAAATCTTTTTTTTTAATTTCAGTTTCAATGATTTCTTGGGATTTTATGATTTGTTTAAACAAAATAGTTGGTAAACACAAACAATTTTTAATATTAAAAAAATTTAATTTTTTTTTTTCGTTTTCCCCACATTTTGTACAACAAATTTTTGGCAAGTCATTGCATTGAAGCATTGAAAAACCTCCAACCATAATGGCCAATAAAATTTAAAAATTAAAAAAAAATTATTGTGGCTTGTCTTTAACAAGAAAACAGAAGAAAAAATTATTAAAAAATTATTAAAAGTGAGAATAAAGGAATATTTAACACAACAAACAATAATAAAAAAAAAATTATTAACAACAATAATAATAATAATAGCGACAACAACAACAACGACAACAACAACAATAATAATAATAAGAATATTGTTTATTAACAATAACAAGATCGTCGTAACATTGAATAAATGGTTTAATAATAAAATTAATAATTATTATGGAATTTTGTTAAAAAAAAAATAAAAAAAAAAACAAAAAACAAAACATTTAATTGATGGGTTGTACCATTAGTGTGCCATGAGAAAATCAGGGTTAATATATAATAAAACGGTTGTTTTGTTTTTTTTAATATTTAATGGATTAGTGAATCTTTTGACAGCTTCAATCGAGACAGCTGTTTATTGGATTAGAGCAGAGGTTTTGGTCTACCAGCCATAGGCAATTGCACTCCCAAGATAAATTCGAATTTAACTAGCAAAGGCAAAAAAAATGTTAACAGAGCTAATGTAAAAGTTAACAGAGCTATGTTAAGTGGTTAACAGAAAATACGAAAAATAATCAAGGAATCACCCAAATGTACGATGGCTGCCTTCCAAAATGTATCAATACAAAGTTTGTATGCAGTTCTACCACTGTATAGAAACTATTTAGATACGGAAAGGTACGAAACACTGCATCAACTATAAATCCGATGCCTGATTGCTTTTTGACTGCGTTAAAAACACACACTGACGACGTTTTGAAATAGAATACATTGTAAACATTTTGTACAGCGGCTTTATGAAACACTATACTTTGTTCAAACACAAAGCAACTAACATTTTGGAAGGCAGCCGATATCAGAGAATGGTATGCCTATTCCTTTAAAATTGTCCTCCACTCAGAAACGTGTGCAGCTCTGGCAATACGGGAATTCTTTTAAAAATTGCAAAATTTATACTAGGAAGAAATTTATTTGTTTTAAGAATATCTGGATAGGATAATCGATATTGTGAAAAAATGAGACTCGCTGCAGGTATCCCACTATAAACAAATTCTAGCCTAAGGTGCCGCTATTAAAACCCAGTTACAGGTATACCCCAAATAATTTTTGTATTTGAGATATTGGGCTTTAAAAATTTGCTATGTTAACATATTAGTACAGAGTCTGGGTAGGATGATAATGGACTTTTTTTTTGGTTTTTGTCTTTGCTAGTTAAATTCGAATTTATCTTCACATAAAGGGTGTTTTTTTATAGAGGTATAGAACTTTAAGTTGGCATTACTTTTCAAGATGGCGACCGATTTAACAGCTGTCAAGTGATTTATTCTCAGTTTGGTTTGGCAATTCATCATGAAGAGACTCACGCCTGAACAACGCTTGCAAATAGTGTAATTTTATTTCGAAAATAATGGTTCTGTGCGGAAAACGTATCGCGCACTACGTCCATTTTATCGTCTACAAAATCGTCCATCAGAGCAGTTAATTCGATTAACCATGGAACGTTTTCGCATCACGTTTACTCTTATTGATAACTCGCATCCCCAGAGACGCTGTACGGTGCGTACAGAAGAAGCTATTGCTGCTGTAGAGCGTAGCATTGAGGAAGACCCGAATGAGTCCATCCGCCATCGAGCACAGGAATTGGATCTGTGTCCAGTCAATGGTGATCGGTATAGAGCCATGATTACTAACTTTTTCATTCCTGAATTGAATAACCATGATGTCCAGGAGATGTGGTTTCAACAAGACGGCGCAACACGTCACACAGCTCGTGCCACAATAGATTTATTGAAAGACACGTTTGGTGACCGCCTAATTTCACGTTTTGGACCTATGAATTGGCCTCCAAGATCTTGTGATTTAACACCGCTAGACTACTTTCTGTGGGGCTATGTAAAGTCATTGGTCTATGCGGTAAAGCCACAAACGCTTGACCATTTGGAAGACAACATTCGCCGTATTATTGCCGATATACGGCCAAAATTGGACTACATCCGCGCCAGCCGTGGCGGTCATATGCCAGAAATCATATTTAAAATGTAATGCCACAAGATTATCTTTCGGATAAATAAAATTCATGTCAATCGAATAATCCATCGTTGTTTTATTGCAACTTAAAGTTCTATACCTCTCTATAAAAATCACCCTTTATATACATTAAATTCCACTAAAAGGATAGGATAGTTCCTCAACTTAATTGTGGGTAAATGGACTGGAGAGTTATTGAATCAAGAATTCCAAAACAAGTTTCGTTTCGGGCGAATAACCTTTGTACTAGAGATTTAGCCGACGAAGCCAACTTTTTTTTATCCGAACATGAAAGTACCTTCTAAAAATCCGGTAAATTTCGCTAAAATTTAAGAAGATGCAGCTTTTGGACCTAGTGGAATGAATAGCTATTGAATGAAGGATTCTAAAACAGTTTTCGTTATGGTCAGATGACCTTTGGGACTGGAGATCTAGCAAAACGAAGGTAACTCTTTTATACGAGCATATAAGTGCCTTCTAGCAATTAAGTAAAATTCGATCAAATTTAAGAAGTTGCAGTTTTTGGACCTAGTGGATTAAATAGCTATTGGATCAAGGATACTAAAACAGTTTTCATTACGGTCGGATGATCTTTGGAACCGAAGATCTAGCCAACGAAGCTAACTTTTTTATACGAGCATATAAGTGCCTTCTAGAAATTAAGTTAAATTCAATAAAGTTTATGAAGGTGCGTGTTCCGGGCCTAGTGGATTAAATAGCAATTGGATCAAGGATTTTAAAACAGTTTTCATTACGTTCAGGTCACTTTTGGGATCAAAGGTCTAGCCAACGAAGCTAAGTCTTTAAGACGAGCAAAAAAAGTGTTCCATACAAATCAAATAAAATTCGATCAAATTTAAAAAGGTCCGGTTTTCGGACCTAGTGGGCTGGATAGCTATTAAAGCAAGGATTCCGAAACAGTTTTCCTTACAATCGGGTCACCTTTGGGACCAGTGATCTAGCAAACGAAACTAACTCTTTTATACGAGCAAAAAAAGTGTTGCATACTCGTACAAATCAGATGAAATTCGACCAAATTTAAGAAGCTGCGGGTCCGGTTTTCGGACCTAATGGGCTGGATAGCTATTAAATCAAGGATTCCAAAACAGTTTTCCTTACGGTATAGTTTTGCTTGGAACCGGAAATATAGGCGACGGAGCTAATTGATTTCTTCAGATGAGCAACAAAAAGTTTTTTACATAAATGGGGCTAAATCGTATCAAAATAGGCTTGTGAGGAAAATGAACCAATTGGACTGAATAGCGATGGTATCAAGGATTTCAAAACAGATTTCGTTACGGTCGAGCAACCTTTAAGACAGGATATTCAGGCGACGAAGCTAATCGTTTTCTTCAAATGAGCAAAAACAGAGTGCTCTACGTAAATCGGACTTAATCATATAAAAACTAGGCTTGTGGGGAAAATGAACCCAGTGAAATGGACAGCCATTATATCAAGCAATTCAAAACAGTTTTCCTTACGGTTGAGCTTTACTTGGAACTGGAGATATAGGCAAAGAAACTAATTGTTTTGTTCAACAAGAAGTGCTAATAACTTCTACGTTAAATAACAAACACTGGGTCTGCCATAGCGTATGTGTATCTATAAAGCATCGCCTGGTTTAATTTGTTTTTTATTATTCCCTAAGTTCAATTATGAGGGATAATGTAGGAAATTCTAGAATGATAGGGTTGCCATATCTCCTTATATGAAATTAGAGGAAATGAACTAGATTGCTGTATTGGGTGTAGTGTTGGCATATCGAGTTCTATGGTTTACCAAGAGGTGTCATGCCCAGGTCTTCCTAGAATGTTTATTGTTAATGAGATTAACTCTGAAGGGAGATTTCTACTTCAATTTGAAGGCTACGTATGATTTAAAAAAATGGAAAAAAATTGTTCGTATTTCCCCTCTGTAATTTTAAAGCCAGGAAACACAATAAAAAGATTGTTTCTTCACACTCCTTGTCCAGATAACTTCCACTGAAGGCAGTGCATGAAAATCTTATTGTAATCAGCAGTGCTAAGTGACGCTGGCCCAACTACAGGCTATCTGCCAGAATGTGCACAGTTTAAGGTTTGGAAACACTAAAATTTTTAATGGTTGACCATCAGTGTTCATTCTTTTGGAAGGACCACTGTCAGCCTTACTGGAAAGTTCGTTAAATCAACTTACGTGCGGCTATTGACAGACTATTTGCACTTCAGTGTAGATTCTGTATTATGAGTGTAACAGTCTGTCAATAGCAACCAATTTAGATTGAAAAACTCTATAGAAGTGTGCATTACTAAAGGATATGCGAAAAGTATTCAAAAATACAGCATAACCTGCTACCATATCTGTGGTAACAGCAACAAATCAAACCATTTACAGGCATTGGGACATTTTCAGTCCACATGTTGGGTTCTATCAATCGAGATCGTATTACCACAGAGTACAGATTTGCTTGATAAACTGTTCGCACGCCTAGAAACTTGTTGCAGACAAATGCATTACGTTTTCAAGATGAAAATTTAAACGAAATCAGATTTTATGAAAGATTTCTAGTCCACTTACCTACTTTACGGTATAATTTTCAAGGATTTCTCAAGGAACTTACCTGAAAAAATAAAAGAGAAAAAAGGGGTTAAAATCTGAGTAAAAGAAAACAAAAAAATGTATTAAAATTATTGAAAATAAAAAGAATGGGTGCCCTGGTAGATAGTCTAGTGGATAGTATGCTAGACTATTAGCGTAAGGGTCGTGGGTTCGACTCACATCCGAGAGAATCTAATCTGTGACTCTACACCGAGCAATTTGGTTGAAGTAACTCGGCTAGTAAATAATTAAATTTAATTTGTAATTCTATTGTATTTAATAAACTAGAAAAAAAATGAAAATGAAGTCCCAACACCAACTACTTCACACCGTACACCACACCTTACTTCTAATCTATCAAGAGCTAGTGCCTTTTACTTCTTTCTATCCATAAGCCGAGGCTTAAATTGATCTAATAACCAGGCTTGACATAACAATAAGATGCATAGAGTTCCCTAATCCTGAAAATTCCCTTGAGCCATACATTCAGAGCCCCAAATGGGTGACTTTCTCCTTCTTTCCCGTGTTCAGACAACAACAGTTTGTTAGTTATTCAATAAAAATCGAAGGCTATACCAACAGAAAACGAATCAAGCCAGATATTTCTAGTATTTCAGTCAGCTCGAGTTATTTTCTGTGAACAGTCTGGTTGGATTATAAAATTAAAGACGATGATAAGCATTTGATATGAAAAAGGATATCTACACCACTTCTGATGGTAGTAGACCTGTACTGCATAAACTTTGATTAGTTAGAGGTGTGTGTTCCTTAAAGACTACCACTTCACACATACATACATACATACATACATACATACATACATACATACATAATTGTTCATTACAACCCTTCAGTCAGGATTATGGACCTAGTTTCTCAACTCCCCTTATGTTGTATGTGTTAATTTGTATGCATGAGTGGCGGCATCTACAGTTTAAAGTCTACTCCGAATGACAGATTTTTTGAGAAACTTTTCATGGCAATTTTATTTGAATCCTCAGAGTTTTTTGCCAGAAATCTGCTGAGAGGAAGTCATCAAAGAAGTATTTTCATATTTTTGTTTTGATGTCTGACCTGGGGTTTGAATCGGGGCCTCACGCCTAATAATCAACACACACTTTACTAGACTACTAGACTACGGTGGCCGAAGGTTACAACAACGGAAAAGGAGTCAAGCCAGGCAATTCTAGAAATCTCACACAGCTCAAGTTAGAGTGACTGATCCTTCTCTGTGAACAGCCTGCTTATATCATATAATTTAAGATGATGATGAGACTAAAAAGGGTATTCGAAGAACTTCTTAAGGTGCTAGAAGCGGCCTATATAACTTTGGTTAGTTTGAACCGTGTACCTTAATTCATTTCTCAGTTTTTTCTAAATTTTTTGAAAATCCCAAAGCTGAGATTTGAACAAGCAACTCTCGTTTAACCCACTACTAAAATATGAAGATCCACCGTGACCTTTGCTAGGCTTAAAGAAAAACAAAATCTTTAGAGTTCTTTCCCTATGTTTCACGAACAATTTATTGAAACAAAATCCACACTCAAGTATCGAATGATTTCCTCAATTATTTCTTAAATCTTTCAAAAGATTTTCGATGAAAGAACAAAAACTAGAAGAAAAAAAATTTTTTTTCCCACACACTTCGTCGACATGTTTGCCTTGGGAAAAAAGTGAAGTGAAAAAACAAAATCTAGACGAAGACGAAGAAAATGAAGAAGAATTGGAACTGAATTTCTTTGTTGGAAATTAAACATGATTTAAATAATTAAACAATAATTACTAACGGTATTATTGTTTAAAACAATTTTGCACGTTATAATGATGAAAGAGAACGAAGAAAAACTGCAACGAAAAACAAATATTTTGAACTTAATTAAATGCAACAACGACAACAACAACTCTCGTAATGGCAAAATCCTAAAAACTCTGCAGCAAGACATCTAAAGTTTCGCCAAAGTTATGGTAATACACGCGGCCTGTATGTTGCGAGTACTCACTCGTATGTGAAATATGAAATCCGCCAGTACTCACAGAAATTGTAACTTAAGAAATGCCAACCATTGCCGCCATTACCGCCACCAACAACAGCAGGTAACGAACCATCAAAAGCAGAAGCCAAGCAAATAATCAACCTGCTTAAGAAAACCGACAGACAGACTGAGAGACAGACATGCATTCCATTAAGTACATGCATATGTGTGGCAGTCATAATTTGCAACATCGAAATTCATTGATGCCCTCCGACCAGGCAAACAATCAAGCCAAACCTAACCAAAGCCAACCAGTTGAACCAAGTTGATCACTCACTGAGCCGCCAAACTTAATAATTTTTTTTTGTGGCATGCAACCTCTGTCTGTACGACTGCTTGTTGGTTTGTCCATCTTTAAAGTTAAGCATGCGTTGTGTTGTCGTCTCTTCTCTCAGGCAATACAAGTTGAAAAGCAACCGCCACCACCACCACCAACAATACCATCTTCATAATCATCATCATTACCACCACCATCACCATCACCATCATCATCGCCATCGCCTTCGTCATCTAATTTTTTTATTCTGTTTCGTGTTAAACGTTATAGAAACAGTAGAGAATTCTACTTCAGTTGCGTTTGAATTGAATTGTTGTTATAGAAACTTTTAAAAACACAACAACACCAGCAACAATAACAACAACAACAAAAAATGAGGTTGAGAGACTGCCTTCGGCAAGGTCGTTCATTTAAAGTTTTACTTTTAATAACAGAAAGAAAACCGTCTCAACAGCAACAACAACGAAATAAATAATTTAAAGAAATAATTACAACAACAATTGAAAACAACAACGTACATTTAATTTGTTTTGTTTCGTTTTTTTTTTGTGTTTCATTAGAGTGTTATTGTGATTGTTGTTGTTACTATACAAGCTTATTTGTAAAATGTTTCCCTTACGATAGCATTTAAAAGAATGAAATCATTAACGAAAGACAGTGATTTTGTTGGGAAACTTTACAAATCTCATAGTGTTTCTGCTAATTACTGACAGTGTTTCAGATGAATACTGACTGTTATATTGTCACAATCTCTATCAAATACTATCAGCCTTTCACTAAATACTAGCAGTGTTTCAGATAAATACTGATTTTGTTTCTACTAAATACTGACAGCATATCTACTAAATACTTTCCCTAAATACTAGCAGTGTTTTTAGTAAATATCGACAGTGTTTCTATCAAATACGGACAGCATTTTTACTAAATCGTATTTCTACTAAATACTGACAGTGTTTCAGATAAATACTGATTTTATTTTCTACTAAACACTGTCAATATTTCACTAAATACTAACAGGGTGTTTTTTATAGACGTATAGAACTTTAAGTTGCAATAAAACAACGATGGATTATTCGATTGACATGAATTTTATTTATCCGAAAGATAATCTTGTGGCATTACATTTTAAATATGATTTCTGGCATATGACTGCCACGGCTGGCGCGGATGTTGTCCAATCTGGACGTCCAATTTTCGATGACTTTTTCCAACATTTGTGGCCGTATATCGGCAATAATACGGCGAATGTTGTCTTCCAAATAGTCAAGCGTTTGTGGCTTTACCGCATAGACCAATGACTTTACATAGCCCCACAGAAAGTCGTCTAGCGGTGTTAAATCACAAGATCTTGGAGGCCAATTCACAGGTCCAAAACGTGAAATTAGACGGTCACCAAATGTGTCTTTCAATAAATCCATTGTGGCACGAGCTGTGTGACATGTTGCGCCGTCTTGTTGAAACCACATCTCCTGGACATCATGGTTATTCAATTCAGGAATGACAAAGTTAGTAATCATGGCTCTATACCGATCACCATTGACTGTAACGTTCTGGCCACCATCGTTTTTGAAAAAGTACGGACCAATGATTCCACCAGCCCATAAAGCGAACCAAACAGTCCGTTTTTCTGGATGTAACGGTGTTTCAACATACACTTGAGGATTACCTTCACTCTAAATGCGGCAGTTTTGTTTGTTGACGTAGCCATTCAACCAGAAGTGCGCTTCATCGCTAAACAAAATTCGCTTATGAAAATCGGGAACAACGGTAATCTCTTGCACGAGTTGGATTTTTTAAGCACGCAAACCAAGATCCTTCCGCAAAATCTTCCATAAAGTGAATGGACACAGATCCAGTTCCTGTGCTCGATGGCGGATGGACTCATTCGGGTCTTCCTCAATGCTACGCTCTACAGCAGCAATAGCTTCTTCTGTACGCACCGTACAGCGTCTCTGGGGATGCGAATTATCAATAAGAGTAAACGTGGTGCGAAAACGTTCCATGGTTAATCGAATTAACTGCTCTGATGGACGATTTTGTCGACGATAAAATGGACGTAGTGCGCGATACGTTTTCCGCACAGAACCATTATTTTCGAAATAAAATTGCACCATTTGCAAGCGTTGTTCAGGCGTGAGTCTATTCATGATGAATTGCCAAACCAAACTGAGAATAAATCACTTGACAGCTGTTAAATCGGTCGCCATCTTTAAAAGTAATGCCAACTTAAAGTTCTATACCTCTATAAAAAACACCCTTTACTAAATGCTGACAGCATTTCTACTAAATACTGCCTGTAATACTGTCACCGTTTCTATCAAATACTGCCAGTCTTTCATTAAATACTAGCAGTGTTTCTACTAAATACTGACAGCATTTCTACTGAATACTGTAAATAATACTTTCGCTGTGTCTATCAAATGCTGCCAATCTTTCCCTAAGTCTTAGCAGTGTCTCTACTAAATATTGACAGCGGTGCTACCA
Organism: Sarcophaga carnaria; assembly: GCA_958299815.1. Lineage (NCBI taxonomy): Eukaryota > Metazoa > Arthropoda > Insecta > Diptera > Sarcophagidae > Sarcophaga > Sarcophaga carnaria. Next base: position 13,883,442 of record OY283153.1, read on the forward strand.
TACGGGCAGTATCGCTACTAAATACTGACAGTGATTCAATTAAGACTGAGAGCGTTTCTCTCAGCAGTCTTCTGACAAAAAAACTCTTAAAAGTAAATAAAATTGCCGTAAAAAGTTTCTCAAAAATTTGTCGTTCGCAATCGACTTTAAACTGTAGATCCGGCCACTCAAGGATAAAATTAACACACACAGAACATGGATGGTAAGAGAGGATAGGTTGTAATCCTGGCTAAAACGTTATAATAATCAATTAAGTAAGTAATGCCGACTGTGTTTCAATGAAATACAATTCAGAGTTTGATGGACTCACCTCTTGTGCTTCTTTTTCTGGACACTACACCGAATATGATACGGGAAGTTTTGAGAGTTACTCACACAGCAAGGCATCCTGGCTATGAATCTCTCGAGTCACTGCCTTACACGACTAACAATGAGAATTCGACTACAAAAGAAATATATTTACGGGAGAGAGAGAAAGTCTGCCTTGACTGCCCACTTTTTGCAGCGGACACAGCTAAAACTGTGACTAGCGATTGCCACAATGTTTTATAGGAAATGTGTACCGTGAATCTATTGTAGATGTATTGCTAGTTTTAAAGCTTTTGATGTGTTATTTTCGAGTACCACAGAGGAAGCAATAAATATCCAAGTTCTATAGAGTGAGGTTGACATTATTGTTCAGAATTGTCATGTTTTTTCGGATTCATTTAAACCCTTGACACACGCTTTGTGATGCTTCCAACTAAGATGTTAATTTCAAATGAGAATTAATGACGACTGGATCGTCAGGGGAACATTAACAGCAAAGTAAAGCGGCACAATTACGACTGGCTTTGCTAGAGTGGAGTGCAATAAATACTGGAATAGAATACACAAGACTTCCAAAGAAGAGGACGAAAAATTACTACTTGCAGAAGAAATTAAACACGTAAATCGTCTAACTGTGAAGTCGCCGTGGTCTAGTAGGCAGTGTGTTGGCTTATTAGGCGAAAAGCCAGGGTTCGAGCCCCAGGCCAGACATCAAATTAAAATACAAAATGTATTTCTTCGGCGACTTCCTCTCAGCAGATTTCTGGCAAAAACTCTGGGAGTAAATAAAATTGCCATGAAAAGTTTCTCAAAAATCTGTCGTTCGGAGTCGACTTTAAACTGTAGGTCCCTCCACTCATGTATAAAATTACTACACACAACATAAGTGGTGTGAGAAACTACGTCGTAATCCAGACTGAAGGGTTGTAATAACCAATTATGTGTGTTATGTTATGTAAATCGTCTGACTATCTTACTGAATTGGTCATTACAGCCCTTTAGCTAAGATTACAACCTATGCTTCTCACGCCACCTATGTTGTGTGTGTATCAAATTTATCACTGAACAGCTATAGCTTATTTTATTTACTTTCAGAGTTGGTGACAAAAGACAGCAGATAGTTTTCATATTTCACTTTCTTCAAGATGTCTAAGCTTGGCTTTGGACCAATAGACTTTTGTCTAATAAGCCAACACACTACTAATTGGATTATCTTTAAACGGCCATAGATTCTGGGCGACAAATAAACAAAGCAGAGAATAAAATATGACTTATGGTGACTCTAAGCACTTTTCAGTCTTTAACAAACGACAAAACTTGTCTTGGAAATGTAAATTTTAATGAAATAGCATTTCATTCGGCTTAATGGGACATCAAACTTCAACCAATAAAAGATTTCATACCTTTACAACTCTGCCAAATTGTTTGATTTCAATTTTATGTATGAATGTGTATCTAATTTGTATAGAATATAACAAATATATGTTGAATAGCTTTGCGATCAATCAGAATCCATTCTTTTCATTTCATTTTAATTATCCGCGCCTGATTGGATTTGATTGAAAAAGGTTAAGTATTCATAATAAAGTGCTTGTATGATCAATAAACGCCATCAAATACCAAACAATTCTTTACGGATAGATGAGGTTTATTACCAAATTTAAATTGAATTTAAAAAAAAAATTTTTTCTTTAATTTGACTCTCAAAACTATTTTAATTGCCTGCACTACACACACACACATCTGTGATGAGAACTTTAGGTTTAAAAATATCTCAACACCCTCTTTATTATTGTGATTGCTGTTGTGTTATTGTTGTTGCTTGTTTGTTTAATTGTACATTAAAACAAAAACCTTTATTATTGTTTTTGTTATAAATTAAATGTTCATGTTTGAATATAAAAAAAATTAATTCCACATTTTTTCTTCTTCATATTCTTTTCAAGCTTTTTTTTAACGTTTATTTCGTGCAAAAATTTGTTGAAAAAAAAAACGAATTTTTTTTTAATTTCATTTGAAACGTTCTAAAGAATTATTAAGTGTAACAATAATTGTTAACAGACAGACAGACAAAGCAAAAAACAGAAAAAAAAACAGTCCTTAACAATGGTAAATCAACAAATTAATTAATCCACAATGAACTTTAGAAAAACAAAAAAACAAAAACAAACAAAAACAAACAACAAATCATAACGAATATATTCATTATTTACGTGTTTCATGAACCGAAATTAATTTTTGAATTGCAAAATTTAAAAAGAATTTCAAGAACATTTTTTTTGTTTTGTTTTGTTTTTCTATTTGAAAACGGATTTCAAACAAATCCAAAGCAAAAAAACAACAATTTAAAGAACTTTGATCCGTATTCTATCACACACTCACACACAAAGTTAGTTCCGTTTATTACGTACGTATACTGACTGAACTGACATTTAAAAATATTTTCGCTTCAATTGTTTCAAGATTGTTTTGAAAAACGATTTGAAAAAAAACCGCCTGTAATTGTTATTCGCTTGTGTAGAAATAATACTCAACGTGTCACTCACATCAACTCGAGGATTTGGATTACACACGAACAAATCGAACACGAATTGGTCATTACAACCCTTCAGTCAGGATTACAACCTTGCAACCTGTTGTGTGTGTTAATGTTATCCATGAGTGGCGCAACCCATAGTTTAAAGTCGTCTCTGAACAACAGATTTTTGAGGAATTTTTCATGGCAATTTTATTTCAACTCTTGGCCAGATTTGCCAGAAATATGCTGAGAGTAGGTTAGGTTAGGTTACGTTAGAGGACGTGTACTTGTCAATTAAGACAAGTACAGTACCCGGAGGTCGAATTGACCCATTGTAACTACAACGTCCTAGTTTCTCACACCACTTATGTCGTGTGTGTTAATTTTATACATGAGTGGTGGGACCTACAGTTTAAAGTCGATTCCGAACGACAGATTTTTGAGAAACTTTTCATGGCAATTTTATTTACTCTCAGAGTTTTTGCCAGAAATCTGCTGAGAGGAAGTCGCCGAGAAATATTTTTTGTGATTTGTCCTGATGTCTGGCCTGGGACTCGAACCCTGGCTTTACGTCTAATAAGCCAACACACTACCTACTAGACTACGGCGACTTCAAAAATGAGTTTAATGGCACACAATTAAGGAATGTGAAGACCAACCTTTTCACCACAGATGTCTGCTGAGAGGAAGTCGCCCAAGAAACATTTATTTTCATATTTAGTTTTACTGGAGGCGTCCGACCTGCAGTTTGAACCGTGGCCTTACGTCTAATAAGCCAACACACACTACCTACTAGTCTACGGATGACATTTGTCTGCTGCATGCAAAAAACAAGAAGCTCTGAAGAGCCTAAAGCATTATTTTGAAAAATATCGGGATAGGGTAGATAAGTAGAAGTGCCCCTGCAAAAGAGATAACCACTCGCAGGCCCGTGAGATCCTTTGCAATGCCTCAATGCATCTTTTCCCCCAATTATAAAACCATACAGAGCATATAACAACAAGCCACTGAGTTTTCTAATGTCACTTGCGGAGAAATCAGTGAATTTAACTGCCCAAGTACTTCTGACGACCAAATGCATTACGTCCCGTATGAGTGTCCACCACTACACAATGTTCCATAGTAACATACATACATAATTGGCAAATGCAACCTTTCAGTCAGGATTACGGCCTAGCTTCTCACACCACTCATATTGTGTGTGTTAATTTTATACATGAGTGGCGGGACCTACAGTTTAACGTCGACTCCGAACGACAGATTTTTGAGAAACTTTTTCATGGCAGGTTTATTTACTCCGCAGAATTTTTGCCAGAAATCTGCTGAGAGGAAGTCGCCGAAGAAATATTTTCGTTTTGATGTCTGACCTGGGATACGAACCCGGGCTTTACGTCTAATAAGCCAACACACTACCTACTAGACTACGGCGAATTCCATAGAAACTCCAACAAAAAATCTGAGTAGGCTCGTACTCACTTTACTGATTGAGTCAGATGGACTTCTCTATCTTGCCCGCAAGGCCACATTATCAATTCTACGCTTACAATGGATTTTTAAAGCAAAAACAATTTCCTGGAAATCATTTGGTCTGCAGTTTCCCGATATATCACTGTGACCCATCAACCATAAGATGTAAATATTGTACTGCTCAGCCATCTACCTGCCATCATGTGATATTCTAGGTGGCCTAAAAGAGTATTGATCAGTGTGATATCTAGTAACGCAAGCTCTATTAGACTATCGAGGTAACAGGCAACAATATATTCAACCTCTTCAGAAGACAGTTGCAGGCAAACGAAGACCCTAACCATGCCCATGCATCGTGCAACGTGAGCATAGATACAGTAATGCAGATGTCCCTTGTTACCTGAGTGGTATGCATCCTAACCAACAATAGGGCAATAAAGCAACATTTTTGCTTAGTCCAGGATTTATGGCCAATAAATATGTCTGTCTAGCAGGCAGCCAAACGGGGCCAGAGGTTATTTCCTTAATTTTTATTTCATAATCATGTGTGGCCTGCAATTTCAACAGGCTTTCGTGATCTCCCTATGACCAGGATCTGATATTAAAAACAAAACTGCCTCGAGAGTCGAGTTTAGACCTGAAAATTGCACCTGGAGAAGATCTGTTTGTCAGTTGGCTTTTGGAAAAGTTAGATGTCCTAAAATTTGACGATATCATACGTAGGATATGTTCGGCCGCATAATTTATTCGCATTACATCGGCCTAAAACTCAGAAAGTGGGGGAGAGACATCCCAATATTAAGCGCCTCACTTACCGCTTTCTCAAGTTTGCTACCCTCTGTATAAACTTCAACGGAACCTCAGAGCAAACCATATCAAAGGATCAGACTGCCCTACTTGGAGTTCTAGGGCGGAATCTCGTTTCAAGTATGGATTCAGACGAAGTACAATAATCATTCGGAGTCTGGGGATCCTCAGATAAAATCGAGAAGTACCCTTTACTACCCTCGCTGTTCACTTCCACAAAACCCTAGAGCAGACCATGTCAGGGGACCAGACTTCCCTACTAGGAGTTCTAGGGCGAAATCTACAACAATCAACGTAAAATCATTCAAAATCTGGGGATCCTCAGATAAGATCGAGAAGTGCCCAGTAGGAATAATTAACCAGAATGGCGAGATATCAAGTCGAATTGTGACAAATGCCATATGCTGTCTGGCAAGTAGGCAAGATGGATGCCAATGCAGTATAACCAAACATGTTCTTTAAGTCCACAAATTAAGTCAGAGGAAATCTAGTGGAAATCGAACCCATAATCCGCTCTCTATTTTCTTAACACGCCGCCCGCATAAACCAGGGAAACCAATCGAATAATCTTATCTACAGTGGTGGCCTTATAATTAGAAACGATGTTTCTGAAACAGAGTTCTCTGGAGTGACGAATCTAAATTTAATTTGTCCCAATCTGATGGAAAAACGTATGTAAGACGTCCTCCAAACAAAGCCTTTGATCCAAGGTACACAGTAAAAACTGTAAAACAAATTAACAAACATACATGTTGCGAAGTCGTTTCTAATTCTAAGGCCACCACTGTAATTACAGACTTTGGCGAGTATAGTTACCGCACTTTAATGAATTAATAAAGGGTGTTTTTTATAGAGGTATAGAACTTTAAGTTGGCATTACTTTTCAAGATGGCGACCGATTAACCAGCTGTCAAGTGACTTATTCTCAGTTTGGTTTGGCAATTCATCATGAATAGACTCACGCCTGAACAACGCTTGCAAATAGTGCAATTTTATTTCGAAAATAATGGTACTGTGCGGAAAAGGTATCGCGCACTACGTCCATTTTATCGTCGACAAAATCGTCCATCAGAGCAGTTAATTCGATTAACCATGGAACGTTTTCGCACCACGTTTACTCTTATTGATAACTCGCATCCCCAGAGACGCTGTACGGTGCGTACAGAAGAAGCTATTGCTGCTGTAGAGCGTAGCATTGAGGAAGACCCGAATGAGTCAATCCGCCATCGAGCACAGGAATTGGATCTGTGTCCATCCACTTTATGGAAGATTTTGCGGAAGGATCTTGGTTTGCGTGCTTACAAAAATCAACTCGTGCAAGAATTGAAGCCAAACGATCATCAAGTAAGGCGTAGATTCGTCGACTGGGCCCAAAACGAGATTACCGTTGTTCCCGATTTTCATAAGCGAATTTTGTTTAGCGATGAAGCGCACTTCTGGTTGAATGGCTACGTCAACAAACAAAACTGCCGCATTTGGAGTGAAGGTAATCCTCAAGTGTATGTGGAAACACCGTTACATCCAGAAAAACTGACTGTTTGGTGCGCTTTATGGGCTGGTGGAATCATTGGTCCGTACTTTTTCAAAAACGATGGTGGCCAGAACGTTACAGTCAATGGTGATCGGTATAGAGCCATGATTACTAACTTTTTCATTCCTGAATTGAATAACCACGATGTCCAGGAGATGTGGTTTCAACAAGACGGCGCAACATGTCACACAGCTCGTGCCACAATAGATTTATTGAAAGATACGTTTGGTGACCGCCTAATTTCACGTTATGGACCTGTGAATTGGCCTCCAAGATCTTGTGATTTAACACCGCTAGACTACTTTCTGTGGGGCTATGTAAAGTCATTGGTCTATGCGGTAAAGCCACAAACGCTTGACCATTTGGAAGACAACGTACATCGCCGCATTATTGCCGATATACGGCCACAAATGTTGGAAAAAGTCATCGAAAATTGTACGTCCAGATTGGACTACATCATCAGAAATCATATTTAAAATGTAATGTCACAAGATTATCTTTCGGATATATCAAATTCATGTCAATCGAATAATCCATCGTTGTTTTATTGCAACTTAAAGTTCAACACCCTTTATTGATATCAAGTGTGTCTAAAATTAGCTGATGTCTAACCCTGTCACCTAACGAATTATTCCGCCAGTAAACTCAGAATTAAACTCGGGTCACTATATTTGCTCGTTGAATTTGAAAACATTAAGAGGGCATTCATTCACTTGTATTTCACTTTTTATCTGTGAAATACGATTTTGAATTAGAATTTCGAATGATTTTTTATTGTATTTCCACTGCTTGCTTGTTATCAGCACTGTATTACAGCATTTTATTCGGAATATTATTCTGAAAATAAATTTTCTATCGCTAGTTGATAACACCAGTTAATGCACGTGCCATAACAACGATGAGAAATCAGCAAAATTTATTCACTTCCATGCAAAATTGCAAAATCTGTCATTCACATCTTAACGATCAGTATGAGGAGTTCAATGGCCTTAAAAAATCGATCGTTCGTTAATTAAATTCCGTTTTAGAAACATCATTTATAAGCGTGGATTAGATAATGAAAAGTGCAAGTGCAAGTAGAATGAAATCTCTCGAAATGAAATCCAAAGGAAATGAACTTTAAAACAGTTGTGTTGTAATTGTACGTTTTAATTGAAATGAACGTTCAGGAATTATGAATGAACTGGGATTTATCAAAACAGATGATCATTAAATTGATGATCACTAAATTAAATTGAATACACTCACAAACGTTTTCTATTAATTTTAATTAATCTTCTAGACAGGCCTAGACAAAACTAAAGGAGTTCTTTCTTAATCGATTTTTAGATTTAAAGCCCAGATTATTGATTAAGAAGTTATGCAAGTGTTTACGAATCGAATGGAGAGTAAAAATACCAGTTCTTTATGAGAGGGCGCTGCCATTCTAACTAATAAAATCTTCCAAAGGAAGACCGCCGTTTGTCAAAAAGAATATTCATGTTCCAATTGTAGGAGTATACATTACATTATTGGCCATTAGAACACTTCAGTTAGGATTACGACCTAGCTTCTCACACAACTTATGTTGTGTGCGTTAATTTCATACATGAGTGGTGGGACCTACAGTTTAAAGTCGATTCCGAACGACAAATTTTTGAGAAACTTTTTATGGCAATTTTATTTACTCTCAGAATTTTTTTGCCAGAAATCTGCTGAGAGGAAGTCGCCTAAGAAATATTTTTTTCAAATTTCGTTTTGATGGGTTTGAACCGCGGCCTTACGTCTAATAAGCCAACACACTACCTACTAGACTACGGCGACTTCGAGTAGGAGTATCATTAATCGAATTAAAGCAAGCCAACGTCCTATCTGATCGATCCAATCAGTTCCCATAGGAAACAATTCCAACTCCATAACCAATTTCGTTAGTGCGGTGGTCTCTCTATTTTGGGGAGTCAGTCAAAGAAGACAAGAGACCAAGGTTAAGATGCTACTACTCAGTCTTACTTACATTCTAACTTCAGGCAGTTCTTTATGTAATGTCAAAAAAGGGTGACACACAGTAAGTGACAAATTGTCTCCTCTTCTTTCGAATCATAATACACAGCCTTTAACGGTTAAACACATGCAGGGTCTCGTTAGGACATTTATTGACAAAGTCAGACGCCAAAACCACGTTCAAAAGGGAATTTGTGACAGCATGGTCAACCGAGTCTATCAATATACTTTGAGGAAAATGAATAGCCATGTGGATAGCCATAACTGCCACCTGAAAAACACTCCAGCGAACTGGAAGTCCGTAAGAGTTTTTAATACCCAAAAGACACTAAGTTGTCGCATCTAATTTCGATTCTTTGGTGAATATTTTCAAAGAATTTTTAAGAGGATTTGACTGAACACTCTGGTGAATACTACTCTAGGCCAATAATGACTGATGTAGAGCAATTTATCGATACCGAGAAATAAGGGTTTATGACTCTAGCAAAAGAAATAGTATTTTTAATGACTAAGCTGACACCTAAGGTGAACGAAAGGCTTCCTTTCTATCCTTATATTCACAATTACTGCCGAATTCTTGTAAAGGAATGGCAGGCAGAGGCCTGTAAAACTATTAATAATGCAGTTATAGGACAGAAGACAATTATTCCTCTTCTTATACAGGTCCAAACAGCAGAACCTAGCAATCCTACATATGACAACCTGGCTGACAAAGAAGATTAGCTCCGCAGAGATTAATTCACCAGCAACGCAATTACCTACTAAATCAAGCGATCGCCTGGCTGTCAAACACAATGACTGTCAATGAAAATAACGCAACTTATCCAAATTTTGTACAATGTGTCTATTCGACCTCCGGATACTGTACTTGTCTTAATTGACAAGTATACGTCCTCTAACCTATTCAAATTTTGACAATAGTGCCGTGGGAGATGTCCGTTAGCAGCAGCAGTATTGTTTTTACATTTAAGAAATGTGAAGTGCTCTCTTTGTTATACGCCAGAAGCAGAGAACTGCAATCGATAAATCTATAACGGTTTAAGCAATAATTAGTGTCTTATTGTTAGTGTTATCATCTCCTACAACTGTAGTTCAAAGTGCTGATACAACAAAAAGGTTTACAAAGAGAATTTTTTTAATTGCGGAAAAGTATTCACAGAGAGAGTAGACAAGAAAAAGAAAGACAAAATTATTGAAGAAAAAGAAAATGAACCCGGATATTTAAAATTTCGAGTAGACAATGGCGATAATGCAATGGCGAAAAGTCGTAAAGTAATAAAGAAACAAAAAAAATTTGTAATGCAATTTAGCATTAAGCGCGTGCAATAACCTTTCGATTTTTCTAAAATCAAAAATTTACAACAACAAAACAAGTATTTGTATTAATTTTTAAAATTAAAAACTGCACACACAATATTTAAAACAAAAACGAAACGAAAATCAAGAGAAAAAAAATTTAAAAAATGAAATAAATTTTGTAGGTTATAAAACGCCCACTCAGCATAAAATGTCAATCATATCGGCACCAGCGCAGTCAACTAAGTCAACAAATAACAACAGCAACAACAATAACAACAAGCAGCAGCAACAGCAATATATCAATACTTGGATTATCAAACAACACTTTTGAATAATTTTTTTGTTGCTGTCGTTAACTGTCATGTTCGTGTTGTTAGTACGAGCTGAACGAGCTGTACTCTGTTGGGCTGATAATGATCATCGACACAATTTTTCAATTTTTTTTGTAATTTTTTTCTTTCTTTTTTTGTGTGCATGATCAACCGCCTGCACCACCAGCAACAATGGCCGCATCGGCTTGTCCATGGAGTGACAGTTAGTCAACCAGCCAGCCAGCCAGCCAGCGAGCCAAATGGACAGACAACTGATGTCGGTGAGGGTATTCATTTGCCAAACATCACATCGCATATTGCATCGAATCGCATCGCATCGCATCATCACATCGTGTTGAGTTTTTTTCTTCTTTTTTCGTTTTTTTTCATACATTTTCGTATAAAAGTTCATTAACATTTACCGTTACAATATGGTTCGTACATAATACACCAGCTGATTAAACTACAGTTAAACTTTTGATAATGAATTGAATTTAAAAAATGAAAAAAAAATTAAAAAAAAATTCAATGAAAAACTGCAATAAAAATAAAATAAAATCCAGCGTTTTTAGTTTTTTAATTCTGCTGTTGTTGTAGTTGTTGTTGTTTTATTATTTGATTTCTATAGAAAACAAATGCGCTATGGATCGATTAAATCTATTTCTTGCAAATATGATTCGGTCTGGTAATTTATAAAACAGACAGCAAAAATAGCTGATGATGATGATGATGATGGCAAATCATGGCAAATGAATAACAAATGACACGATAACACTAATGAAATATATTTATTGCCCAAAACCGTTATATGATTTATCGATTAAAGTTGGCGTCTTCTTAACTATAACATTGAGGGCAGTATACTCCTTTGTCTGGCCTTAAAATTAAACACTAGGAGGCAATTTGAGCAACACGGATCTTATCAACAGCTGCCTCTCTACTTTCTTAGCATTTCTTTACTTTGTAGCCGTTTCATTAATCATATTTTCCTCCAACCCAAAAGTGTGATTGGTCAACTGTTGCAACTTCTAGAGTGGCAGGGTTACCAACCGTCGCTGTTTAGATGTATAGTGAAGCGATCTGTAGAAAAAATCTGTAAAATTTCATACCACGTTGTGACAAGGGTGAAGTCGCCGTGGTCTAGTAGGTAGTGTGTTGGCTTATTAGACGAAAAGCCAGGGTTCGAGTCCCAGGCCAGACATCAAAATGAAATACAAAAAAAAAGTATTTCTTCGGCGACTTCCTCTCAGCAGATTTCTGGCAAAAACTCTGAGTGTTGAAATAAAAATTGCCATGAAAAGTTTCTCAAAAATATGTAGTTCGGTGTCGACTTTAAACCGTAGGTCCTGCCACTCATGTATAAAAATTTAACACACACAACATAAGTGGTGTGAGCAACTAGGTCGTGATCCTGAATGAAGGGTTGTAATGACCAATTATGTATGTTATGTAGGAGGCAATAAAGCCAGATTTACTCTATGTACATACATACATATCTGGTCATTACAACCCTTCAGTTAGGATTACAACCTAACTTCTAAAATCAACCCCAAACGACAGATTTTTGAGAAACTTTTTCATGGCAATTTTATTTACTTTCAGAGTTTTTTAATATTTTTTCATATTTGAGATGAGATGTCTGATCTGGGGTTTGAACCGGGGGGCCTCACGTCTAATAAGCCAACACACTACCTACTAGACTACAGCGATTTATCTTACTCCTGGCCTAAATTGTTGTCCATTTTTCTGATTTTCAAATTATCAAGTGTTGTTTATCTATCATGAAGAATATCTGGGGTCTACCGGCTAGACTCAATAACATTTGCCATAAAGCTCACGTTTCTGTCGACTTTCTGACACAAGTCTCCCCGCAATTGGGTAATTTATTTTGGATTTATTTTGTGTATGTGTTGGTTACAGGATTTAAATAAAATCCTGATGACTCACTGGACCTACACAGCAATGATCAGACCTATCTTAACAAACGGATGTCTAGTATACTGGGAATCCCTCGGTAGGGCAACTAATTTGAATCTGATTGTACTACTGTTGCCAAGATCTGCCTCCACCTCACCATTATTAGTGGTGCCTTGATCTCTTTTGTAGGAGCCTTGCGGCTAAGTACGTCTCTCGTGGCCGACTAAACAGTGATCGTGGAACAAATATAGGAAACGCAATGGTCCTAAAAGAATTTTTAGGACAGTCGAGAGCAGTGGTAACATGATAACGCGATACGATTTTTCAAGGCAATTTACGATAACAATTCCATATAAAGAGGCTTGAAAAATGACGCAAGCACTTCGTAAAAGACTGCGTTTAAATGGGAGCAATTTTTTCGGAATCGACAGTCTCTAAGGCTGCCGAACCACTGCAGGTAGCTTTTTTCAGGCGGAAATGTTGACACTGCAGCTGCGGCGAATGAGAGAGCAAAATGATATGATGTCCATATCATATGGCTACCAGGCCACAGAGTGACATTCCAGCTAGCTGTAGAGTGGATGAACTAGCCAAGTGCTGTACATCATATCATAGACTTTAGGAATCCCTCTAAGCTCCCGTGAGCTTGACAATTGACAAAGCAATCGCCAATTCCATCAACAACAGACTTCGACTTCGAACACGGGCAGAATGGCCCAGAAAATCTGACCAAAACTGGATAGGGAATGTACGATAAGTCTGGTCTGCATGATCAGTAAGGTCATGGGGGTCATTACGAGGCATTTCCATCAACAACAGACGGACGACTTCAAACACGGGCAGAATGGCGCAGAAAATTTCACCAAAACTGGATAGGGAAGAACGTACGATGTCTGGTCTGCATGCTCGTTATTATTACGAGGCATTGTGTTAAAGGCACGGATGATCTTGAACACTTTACTCCTGCAGAAGCTGCAGAGATGAGAAGGAAGAGGGGATTATTCTTCAACAACTGAGCAGGAGAAAAAGGCACCTCATTGGTGGTTCTGTTTGAAGGAAGTTGTCTTGTGAGATCAATTGACATTTGGATGCATCTGCCCTACATTCTAAGAAATTAATCACCTTTTAAAATGTATCTTAGCAACATTTTCATTCCATTCTTTTCTAATGAGTTTGCAATGCATTCAACTTTGCCTTGCTTTACAAATGATTCGTCATGATCATCATTTGTGTCCATCTAAACAAAAAATTTTATTTCAATATCTCAGAGTGATTTGACATTTTAAAAAAACATCATCAAATACTTCTTGTTTCTTTCTTGCTTTTCTTGTAATACTTCTGAATACCAAAGCTTAAATGATTTATTCTCGACTTGTTATTATTGTTGATATTTGAGATTTTCTATGTAAGACTGAAAGGGTTTGATTTGATTTGATTTGATATTTAAGATTCGTTTACACCGCCTCCCAATAAAATCTTAAATTTCCTCTTAAGAAAAATTGTTAGAAAACGCCAACTCATGTTGAAGAATTCGAAAGAAAGACAACAAAAAGCGGTAAATCTATTGGAAAACTACAGTCAATCAAAGTCGACTATAAGGTAACGGTAGGCACTTTGACCAAAATGGACTTTTATGCCCCAAAATGCACTACACGATCACCCCTACACAGTTATTAGTGCAGTTCTCAACCAGTTAAATACAACTGTAAACTACAATAGAAAGAGACGGGTTGAACAAATTTTTTATCTAAGCAGGTGATCTGGGTGCACCATAACACGTTCGAGAATAATAGGGTTGCCAGCTGTCGTTGCCCTGAATCTACTTTCCCTGTGAAAATCTTTAGCGTTTTTTTATTTAATTTTTGTAGAGGGATTTTTCTTCCTCCTCTTTCTTTCTGTCACGTTCATTACCGACATTTTTCTCTCCGGGAAGACAATGGCCATGGAATTTTCGGAATGGATTATGTGAAGAAGGATTTTTAACTCCCTGTTCTCCTGGGTTCGAAACTGCGTTGTTTTTTTTTCGAATTCTAATCCAGTAATCTAACCACTATGCCCCGCCATTTCTGGAAGTTATAACCTCAGTTGGAAAGTGACAAAACCTCGTGGAATTTACGTTTGAAAAGGATTTTGAAACTTCCTGTTCTTCCGGATTCGAAACTGTATTGTTTTTCGAAATGTAATCAAGTACTGTAACTACTATGCCCTGCTATTTCTGAAAGTTATAATCTCAGTTATGTCTGAAGGCCAGAGCACAACTTCCCAGGTAGCATTTGGAAGATTGTTTTTAAAAAAATCACCTTGCTGAGTCTCTTTAGAGTACTTTTGGTGATCAAAAACGTATTAATCAGTTACACGATTAAAAAAGGACTCAAAAATGATTCGTGCCAATGAGTAAAATGAGTTCGATTTAAAATACAATAAAAAAAAAATAGCAATTGGAAATTCATCATCCAGACGTTTAAAATGTGACTATTATTTCCGTTATTTTTTATTATATTCTACTTATACTGAAGATTGAAAAACGCTTAATCAAAAAAAGATCATGCAGGTGTTTGAAAACTGTTTATAATTACGTATTTTATGATCATATTTTGAGCAGATGGATGATTAAACGCTGCTTTTTTACACCCTCTCTGTATAAATTTTCATTTATGTAAGAGATGGCTGTGAAATAAAGTTCAATTTGTATTTAAATATATACATATATAATATTCTTTCTCTGGTAGTCGCAGACTTCGATTCAGCAGATTTCTGGCAATAATTCTGAGAGTAAATAAAATTGCCATGAATAGTTTCTCAAATATCTGTCGTTAAGAATCGACTTAAAACAGTATGTCCCACAAGTCACGTATAAAATTAACGTACACAACATGAGTGGTGTGAGAAGCTAGGCCGCAATCCTGACTGGAGGGTTGTAATGGCCAATTATGTATGTTATGTTACGTATTCTTTCTTTATTACTCAACGTTCACACGAACGTGATTTTTGAAATCGCAGCAGTGTAAACGAAACCGACTAAAAAACACATTTTGAATTTCGACTAATAAATGACACAAATTATAATCATAAATGACGCAAAAAGGAGTTCAAATTAATACAAACATGACTGATAAATGACAATAAAAGGACTTCTAAACATACTGATAAATTACTCATAAAAGACTCGTATGCGATTAAACCATGACTGAAAAACGACTCGAAAAAGAAGCATAAACGAAGTTAAATACGACTAATAAATGATCAGAAAGCGATTCAAAAATGCTCACAAATCTATTCAAAAACGCATCGAATATTACTCGAAATTAATATAGAAAATGACTCATAAATGATTTTTTGAGAAGAGTCGCCCGTAGTAACATTTTTCTCCCGACAAATAAGTCTTTTATAATCAGAAAATGAGCGCATATTCTTACTTTTCAATCGCGCAAAAAGATCGAAAAAGACTCGAATTTGATTAAAATTTTCAAAAAATGCTGGCTGAGTTCTTTAGTGTGGTTTCCATCTTCGCTTAATTTAGCGTAGACACAATATCCGGGTGTTTGCCAAAAACAACGATGAGAGGAATCCTGCTGTAAAGCAAGACTCCGTAGGACATTTTCAATTCCAGTCTGAAACTCTTAACAACATGGACGATGTTATCACCCTAAAAAACAAAGAATTTTGCTAGATACGCTAGCAACCTACACATACATACATACATAATTGGCGATTACAACCCTTTAGCCTGGATTACAACCTAGCTTCCCACACCATTTATGTTGCATGTGTTAAGTTTATTCATAAGGGGCGGGACCTACAGTTTAAAGTCGACTCCGAACGACAGATTTTTGAGAAGCCCTTCATGGCAATTCTATTTACTCTCAGAGTTTTTGCCAGAAATCTGCTGAGAGGAAGTCGCCTAAGAAATATTTTTTCATATTTCGTTTTGATGCCTGACCTGGGATACGAACCCGGGCTTTACGCCTAATAAGCCAACACACTACCTACTAGGACCTGCAGTTTAAAGTTGATTTCGAACGACAGATTTTTGAGAAACTTTTCATGGAAATTTCGTTTATTCTCAGAGTTTTTTGCAGGAAATCTGACGAGAGGCAGTTGCCGAAGAAATATTTCTTCATATTTCGTTTTGCTGGAGATTGTCTGACTTGAGGTTCGAACCGAGGCCTCTCTCGTCTAATAAGCCAACACACAGCGACTACGACAACGACTATCCTAACAAGCTAACGTAGTCAAATGCGATGTCGATCGCTTCAGTAAAGATCAACAAACAAAGATCAATCAACACAATTCTCAACACTTCTTACAAAACAACAACATCCGCTTAATTTCTTGCGTTAGATAACCTTCACTTTCCATAGACCTTGAGAAAGTAATGCCAACTGCATGTGGTTGGTTGTGAGGAATGCGGTCAAACAAGGATGACAGCCAGCGTTTTATAGCCATGTTCTGTTTAAAAACAAGACAAAACAAACCAAAACGGTTTTTATTTATTTACTTAAGAAAGTATTACACACAGTAAATGAGTTTAATTAGCATGAGAAATTCTTTCAACAAAAACTAGACGAGGTTGCCATAACATTTAGTGGAAGGAAAGAGCCGAATGAAATCCGAGTCTATAATTATCGCAATTGGCAGCAACCTGTTGCATTTTGCACATTGCAATGCAAATTTATTTCTTAAAACGTTATGTACCGTTTTGTTTCTTTTTTTGTTTTTGTTTCGTTGTTGTTTTTGTTGTTGCTTTTAAAGAGTTTTTCATTAATTATTTTCGATTTTTAACACTCATTATCATTTTAAATTGTTTGTTGGTTGGTTGGTTGTTGCCTGGTATGTATTTGGCTGCTTTGGCTGGCTGGCATGCTGATTAAAAAGCTTATGTTACAACTTAAAAGGCCATTTGAATAAATTGGTTAAAATTAACACGACATGGCTCAATGCAATAAGCGTTTGTGTGTATGCCACTCTCTAATTCTTGTTGGCAAGAAAAAAAAAAAAAAAAGATGAAGAAAAAACCTCCTCAACAAGCAGAATGAACCCAATGCTGTGTTGCCAACACCACATTAAAGAGATAAATTAAGTGAAACTAATTTGTTCTATTAGTAACAAATTTAATTGTTGTTCTTGTATAGAGCTTGTGCTACTAAATACAACAACAACAACAACACCATCATCATCAAAGTAAACGAAAACTTTATTAAGTTGTTAGCTGTTGGTCGGCTAGGCTAGGCTAGGCTAGTTAGTTTGTTAGTTGGTTGGTGTCTTAAAAACTGTTGTAAAACCCAGTTTGTTTGTCGTCATTATTTATTAGAAAATTATTTACAAAAAATAATAAAAAATTTAATTTAAAAATTAATAAATATGACACAAGTTTTAATGAAAAAGAAAAAGTTGCTGCCAGTCAAGCCATGCCATGCCATACTGCCATCACTAGTAGCAGTAGCAGTAGCAGTAGCAGCAGTAGTAGCAGTAGTAGTAGTAGTCGACAGCCTTGAGGTGATGTGGTTTTTAAAATATGAACGTCTTAACGGTCTCTGCATACGGTATTTAACATCGAAGTTAAAGAAAAGCTGCACTTTGGTGGCTAATTTTAATTTTTAATGTCATTTTTATGCAAAAGGCCTTCTGAACAATGCCAATAAGGAAGATAATTACAACCCAAGGCATTACATACATACTATAGACTGGTTCAATCCCTGGTTTCATTAGGAAAATTCTTTCCATTGAAAATGAATTTTAATCAAGTACACTTTTGATATCACAATCTGTGAAATTTGGCCTCTTGTGGTTCGAAGGACCAAAGAATTTTCAGCAGTTCTTTAGCGGAGAAAGATACACACAGTTACTAAAGTATACATACGGTTAACAAATTTCAAAAAAAATTTAATCAATCCGCTTTCGTTGAAAATCTTTATAGTTTCCTCGATTTTAAGACGGTCTTTTGCATTCGTTAAAAAATTTCTGAAATTGAACTGAAATGTGGCCCTGCACAGGCCCACAAAAGTATACATCAGATTAACAAATTTCACAAATTTCTGAACCAATGCAAAAGACCGTCTTAAAATCGAAGAAAGATGTCAGACAATTATAAAGATTTTCAACGAAAACGGATTGGTTAAAAAATTTCTGAAACTTGTTAACTGTTTGTATACTTTTGTGGATGAGTGTATCAGCAAGAGAGTTTTGCAGCCGTCAAAGCCTATCGTCTAAAAAAGACCAATACCCACCTGCTTAGTTGGAAAAGCTTGATAAATTAAAGTGAAACAAGGCAAAAAAAACCACAAAAAAATTAAGAAGGTTTCAATAATAAAGAACGCTTCAAACCCCAAAGAGAGTGTATCACCAGCAATCGCAAAAGTTTTCAGTCAAGCTTCCACACTTTCTGCCGAGCTACCAGAGATGAGAGTGGCCTGACATTGTCATGATGTAACACAATAACTTTTCCGTTTCAATCCTGGCCACTTTAACTAATTTTTTGTTTTAAAATCGTTAACCCTTGACAGTAGAGGTCGGAATTCACCAGAACAATTCTTTTGCAATTCCCTCATACGCAGGACTTTGAGAAACTTTTCATGACAATTTTATTTACTCTCAGAGTTTTTGTCAGAAATCTGCTGAGAGAAAGTCGCCGAAGAAATACTTTCTGTATTTTATTTTGATGTCTGGCCTGGGGCTCGAACCCTGGCTTTTCGTCTGATAAGCCAACACACTACCTACTAAACCACGGCGACTTCATGAAAAGTTTCTCAAAAATCTGTCGTTCGGAGTCGACTTTCAACTGTAGGTCCCACTACTCATGTATAAAATTAACACACACAACATAAGTGGTGTGAGAAACTGGGCCGTAATCCTGACTGAAGGGTTGTAATGACCAATTATGTATGTATGTATGTGTCATACGTAGGACATTACATTTCTTGGTATCATAACTGGAATTCAAAACCCCAGAGGAGCCTTTGCAGGATTAGGGCCTGTATTTAATGTTCATGCATCACCCGTACGCCTTCAAAAATAAAAATTTTCAAAGCAGATCGGAAACTTAACTTGTAACAACGGAAACCAAAATGAAAATACAAACTTTCTTCGAGACATAGTGGCCGTATATCAAAACGTTCGACTAAAAACTTTGACGGTGAACTTGACAAACTCAAAAACTCAAAATTCAAAAGCAAACATATGATTATATTGGCTATACAACTCGTAAGCAATATGATGATATCGCACAGACAGCATTAACGTGTAACCTTTAAGGAAACATAAGCAGTAACGGACCAACAGCACAATATCGGAGAAGAGCCTTTACCGAAGCAAGTCTTTGCAAGTGTGTCAGCAGCTTTAGTGTTACCTTGAATGCCTTGAATGTCCAAAACCTCATATGAGAATAAGCGCCAAATGCCTTGCTATCTCCTTTCAAGGCACTCGGTATTCATGGACAATCTTAGATGTGTTGTTGTACCTCCTGTCCAGGGATCGAATGGTGGCTTTACTGTTAGTGTACTTTCATATAAGATTCGCATAACAGCTGCCATTATTTCAGACTGAAGAGTGCTACAATTGGATTCAACTTTGATTAATTCAGCTTTGCCGCGTTATCTGAATCGGTTACTGAGTACTTGGAGAGCTTTCAATGAAAGATGGGAACCATTATCGTAATAGAATACGATATACGATATTTTCATTGTAAAACCATGGGCGGAAGCTGATCTAGGCAAGGGAGTTTCAGACCATGATTTTTATATGGCTTCTATATTTCCATACTCTTGTGATGCTCAGTTTGACTAACGCATTTGCAGGCATTGGTTTCGCCAACATGTTTGCTGGTAGCCAGTTAAGGATTGTAAATGATGCCTACCGTGATGTAGCATTAGATGGTGATATGAGCTTCAGCTGTCATGATCGTCACCATTCTAATAAGGTACTCAAACCGGATTTAATGATTCCTTTTCTCCAAAGCCAACCACGAAAATCGGGACCGTATTTTAATTACAAAGTCGTACAGGCAGCGGATATTTTTATGACTGTTACCCCGCCGTTTTTACAATTGTCGCCTTTGTAGTTCTGGCCTTTGTAGTTCTCCTTCCAGTTTAGTTTGTTGTCCAACATGGTTGTAAGAATATTTAGCGTAATTGAATAGAATGGGAGCACCTCCGTTCACACTAGCTAACTAAACTAAGTCTGTGAATGAGCCCAACTATGCTGTGCTTGATAGCAATTTCAGGTTAAATTCCAGAATTTACGGAAATTAATTTAGATTTTGGCATGTAGTTGCCACTGTCATATCGCGGCAGACTAGTAGGTAGTGTATTGGCTTATTAGACGTGAGGTCACAGTTCAATAGCCATGTCAGACATATCCAACTAAACGAAATATAAAAACAAATATTTCTGAGGCGACTTCCTCTCAGCAGATTTCTGGCAAAAAAAATAAAATTGCCATGAAAAGTTTCTGAAAAAAATCTGTCGTTCGGAGTTGACTTTAAACTGTGTTGCCATGAAAAAGTTTCTCAAAGTTTCTGTAGGTCCCGCCTCTCATGTATAAAATTACCACACACAACATAAGTGATGTGAGAAACTAGGTCGTAATCCCTTCAGGTAGATTTGTGACCTAGCTTGGGTGCGATAAGCAGCAGAAAAATTAATGATTAACTTCTTTACTGCGGCTAAGGCAGTGACAACAAAAGGATCATCCGTTTTCCGGTTTCAAAAGTATAATGAAAATTTTACTTCATTATAATGAACGGACGGCCTCAGAACTAGTTGTGTTGGTACTCGAAACTTTTGAGACGGGTTTTCACTCACTTTTCTGCACTTTTTTCAATTTTAAAATGCTCTGGTGTTAGGGAATTGTCTTCATGGACACTAGATTTGAAGTAGCCGCACAAAAACGTCCAAAGGCATTAACTCGGTTGATATTCTGGTGAGCGCATAAACATGAAATTACTCTTTCAGGAAACTTGTTATGCAATAAATCCATAATCGATCGAGTTGTGTGGGTCATGATACCATCTTGTTGAAACAACATACAGTCCTGTTCATAATTTTCAATTGAAGGCCAAATAAAATCAATTATCATACCACCATAACGCTTTGAATTGATGACAATGTTTCTTGCATTGTTACTTTCCAAAAAATACGATCATGAGGCCAAAATCTGTTTGTTTTTGTATGGTTTCGAGTCATTAGCAGCTTAATTTGATGTGCCCTTAAAGAAATGCTATTGGTGTAGGACTAAGCTTCGATTGAAATTGAATTCACCATTACCACTGTTAACATGACTTCAATTGCACAACTAAGGCCATAACAATACATCTCACCTTGTTGTCATGAAATCTCTTTAAAAATTTGATCAAATATTTGAAAGCAATTTTTTTTAAATATTTTTTCTTAAAAAATGTTTGGCAAAATAATTTTCAATATCCCAAAACCAATCGAAACGATTTATTATGAATTATTGATTGTCAATGCCTACTTAAATGCTGAATAATTTATTTGATTTCCATTTAAGCTTTTTAATTAGGCAGACAAATTGCTGATTTTCGATAAATAATTTCAGTTATTTTGTGGTTTTTTCTGAAAATACCATGATTAAAATGAAATAAATTATTAATACCCACATAATTAATTAAAAAAGTTGAAGTATTTTTCCAACATTTTTGAAATAATTTTTTTTAAATCTTTTTTTCTTTTTCTAGTTATGAAGTATTGAATGGAATTGAAAATTTGTGTGATTTTAGAAAAGATTTTTCCATCAAAAAACAAGTGGCACAGTGGTTTAATTACAAGAATTTGTTACTTTTAATGTAAAATTCTAATCAAAAAAAGATTTCATAAACCTCACACCACTGTTTTATCAAAACAAAAAAATCGCAAAAAAACCATTTTTTTTAACGTTGCTGCTATAAATTCATAAATAAATACCCAGTAAAACTAACTGACTAAACTAAACTCGAAAATGAATTGCAAGCAAGAAGAAGAAAAAGAAAAAAACTTTAATTTCGTTGATTTCAAAAGTTTAGCACACAAACACAAAGACACTAAATACTGCAACAACAACAACAACAACAATAACAACAACCTAAAAATTATTGTTCAACTAAATCTAGAAACCCAGTCAAGAAGCATGAAATAAACACACAAAAAAACAACAACTCAAGACATACAAAAGCAATGAAGAAAAAAAGCCAAAAATTTTTTGAAAGGTGCACTCGAATGCAATTTAAAATTGAATTTTTTTTTTCTTTGGATCCATTCAATACACTGAAAGAATTTATTATTTTACTAGATTGAGGGTGCACATACGTACATAGCTGTCCTCATTTAAGTTCACTTTACTAAAGAAGTATTCGAGGCTTTAGTAACTCTCTCCGATGGTATAAATCCTGATTACCAACAAAATCTATGTTGGCTTGAATTCATTTTTTTAATTCCCTGGAGAATCAAAGTACGAAGCATTTCCATATTAGTCAGGTTCGACTTTTTCCGTAGTTGGCTTGTTTCTGTTTCATTAATCCAGTTCGCCCAGCTTAGCAGATGATTATGCAACTGTAGCCGGTCCTTGTACTCCGGTACTCCATGCCATGGTACGATGGTGCGTGCGGTCTTACTATCCTATAGTGAAGAGTCCGGTACTCCATGCCATCTGTATAGCTGGCCCTACATACATACATACATACATACATAATTGGTCACTACAACCCTTCAGTTAGGATTACGACCTAGTTTCTCACACCACTTATGTTGTGGGTGTTAATTTTTATACATGACTAGTGGGACCACCTACAGTTTAAAGTCGACTCCGAACGACAGATTTTTGAGAAACTTTTTCATGGCAACTTTATTTACTCTCAGAGTTTTTGCCAGAAATCTGCTGAGGGGAAGTCGCCGAAGAAATACTTTTTGTATTTTGTCTTTGATGCCTGGCCTGGGACTCGAACCCTGGCTTTTCGTTTAATAAGCCAACACACTACCTACTAGACCACGGCGACTTCTGGCCCTACAAGTCTTTTTATCTCCTACCCGTGTAACCCTATAGTCCTCAGACTCTCTCAACCTAGTAAGAGTCTTGTTATCCATATTTCTGGATTACCGCCATAACCGCTAATCTGGCAACTCTGTCAGCTGTTAAATAACTGTTAATCTGAAGTGTAATTTTCCTTCCATTTAATGTAAGATTTGCACATTTACATACGTTCACTGGCATGGATTGCTTAAGAATCGAAAACGAACACGTAAAAATAGTTAAAAGCGGCTACAAAAGTGATTTCGACCATACTGTGGTAATTATGATCATCGTAATCGATCTACTAAGCATAAAACTAAACAAGTTTGTTAAGAAATTTGAAGAGACTGGAGATCTCTGCTCAAAATATCGTGAATAATACGAAAATGTTGATTGCCCGGCATTTTTCCGCAGTAGAGATTATCCAACGACTTAGTGTGGCGTATTTTGCATTTAGGTTTAAGCTTCCGAACATATAAAGTCCCGGTAAAGCAACAATCAAAGCCAGTTGACTACTCACAATCCGGAAGACACACATATAGGCTGCTAAAGCAACAAGGTTTCTGAATCAAGAATTAATTGGGGAAAAACCATTGCCTGTTGGGTGCACCTTATAATCTAAAATTTCATGTCATATTTTGTTAACACGTTGACTGCCAACTACGAGATAACTCGTAGATTGTGTTCCCTTCTAGGGTGCCAACTACGAATTATCATGTACTCACTAAACCTGCCATTTTTGTGTAGCTACGAATAAAATCGTATTATATCACTGCTAGTATCGATAAATGGCTTCTGGGGAAAGGACAAAAAGTCAGTGTTGGCTTGCTCGGCCAGTTTTCTGAAAATTGCCGCGGCAGTCAACGTGTTAATAATAACTCCGGAAAAACCATTGCCTTCCATACAAAGCGTTATGGTCGTATGATAACTGATTTTATTTGGCCTTCAATTGAAAATTATGAACAGGACTGTATGTTGTTTCAACAAGATGGTATCATGACCCACACAACTCGATCGATTTTGAATTTATTGCCTAACAAGTTTTCTAAATGAGTAAATTCATGTTTTGGCGTGCCCATTATCCACCATTATCACGCGATTTGACGCCGTTAGACGTTTTTAATGTAGTTTTTAGGGAGCCAGTGTCTCTGAGGGCAATTCCCCAACACTGGAGCATTTTAAGACCAAAAAGTGTGCAGAAATGTGGCTGAAAAACGTTTCAAAAGTTCCACCACAACTAGTCCAGAGGCGGACATTTAATTGAAAACAAGTTTCGCAGATACATAATGACAACTTTCAGTCCGGCATTATATTAACGTACAAGTCGCCGTGGTCTAGTAGGTAGTGTGTTGGCTTATTAGACGTAAAGCCAGGGTTCGAGCCCCAGGCCAGACATCAAAACTAAATACAAAAAGTATTTCTTCGGCGACATCCTCTCAGCAGATTTCTGGCAAAAACTCTGAGTGTTGAAATAAAATTACCATGAAAAGTTTCTCAAAAATCTGTCGTTCGGAGTCGACTTTAAACTGTAGGTCCCGCCACTCATGTATAAAATTAACACACACAGCATAAGTGGTGTGAGAAACTAGGTCGTAATCCTGACTGAAGGGTTGTAATGACCAATTACGCACAAGTTTCATCACAGTTTTGAAACCGAAAAATGGATGACACTTTCGGTCATTACTACCTTTCAGTCAGAACTACGCCAAAGCTTCTCACACCACTTATATTGTATGTATTAATTTTTATGCAGGAGTGGTGCGATGATCTACAGTTTAAAGTCAACTCCGAACGACGGATTTTTGAAAAACTTTTCATGGCAATTTTATTTAGCCTCACGTCTAATAAGCCAACAAACTGCCTAATTGACTACGGCTACTTCAATTTAATAGGAATATCTGATCAAAAATCCATTTTCATGCATAAATTTTTTTCTCCCAGTGTAACGTTAACGTTAGTAGGAGCATAACAACAATCTCGCAAAACCACTACAACTACCATGAAACAAATACAATAACAAACGAAAACAAATAAAATTACATTCAATTTATCAGTAAAAATTACGTAAATTTGCTATAAAAAACACTAAAAAAAAACAGAGAAAAAAGTTCAATGACTTTAAAACTGAATTAAAAAAAATAACCAAAAAAATCAAACAAAAACAAAAATATTCAAAGAAAAAAAACAAAAACAAACAAGAACACAACATTTTTAGCCCTATTAATACATAAAAAATCATAACCACAGGGCGATAGAGAGTGAGTGGGAGAGGGATGGGGAGAGTTAGGAGCTTAAAACAGAATTCCATTTAAATAGACAATATTTAAAGCAACAACAACAACAACAAGAAACAATAAAACAATATCGCTTGTAAATGTCAAATTAAACGAAAGACTCCGAGAGAGAGAGCAAAAAAATATGGCAACCGTACCCACTCTTATTATTCTATTGTTTTAACTGTTAATAGATCATCATTAACATCATCGACAGCCAGGAGACAACATGTTGAAATTGAAAAGAAGAAGCAACAAAAAAGAAGAGCATTTAACCACAGAGAGTCAGTTGTACTCTTTTTTTTTGGTTTTGCACAGAATTAAGGTGCGTTATTGTTACTTAGGCGCTGATCTCATTACATGCAGATTACATTTACAAGCCAATACCAATACCAACAACAACAACAACAACAACCTTGACAGAAACCGAACATAAGATAAAGAAAACAAAATACAAGAGAAGCTAAAACAAGAAGAAAAAAAGAGTTGCTGCTGTATGCAGTGTTGCATCTTAATCCACTGATGCAGATTTGTTTTGTTTTGTTTTGTTGTTTTATTTTTTTCGTTTTTTTTCCATTGATTTTCTCAGTCGGACGGTATTTATTTTTTACTGCTTTAAAGGCCAATATCGTTAAAAATTTTTAACTGTTTAATTAAATATTTAAATTTAAAAGAAGTATTTTTAAATTCTGTTTCTATTTCTATTTCTTGTTTTTGTATTTTTCAGTCTG
Source organism: Sarcophaga carnaria (assembly GCA_958299815.1). Classification (NCBI taxonomy): domain Eukaryota; kingdom Metazoa; phylum Arthropoda; class Insecta; order Diptera; family Sarcophagidae; genus Sarcophaga; species Sarcophaga carnaria. The sequence continues at coordinate 13,909,583 of OY283153.1, forward strand.
TCTGTCTGTCTACACAATTATAATATTTATTACAACAACAATTACAATCAAATCAAATGTAATGACTAGTGTATTAGAATTAATAAAATTAAAAAAATAATCGTAATCATAATCAAATACTAAATACAGTGGAGAGCATAAGTGACTACATACACGTGTAGTAAAGCAATTTTTAAATGAGCCAATGTTAACAGAGTTAACAGAACAATGTTAAGTGTTTAACAGAAGATACAAAATATGATCATGGAAGAAATCTGCCAAACATACGATTAACGGAGAATGGAATGAATATCTCTTCCATTCCCACATGTTCCTGAGTGGAACACAGCTTCTCTGGTAATTCGCAAATTGTATTTGAAAATTGAAAAACTTATTAAAAAAATGTATTTGTTTTAACAATGTCTGTGGAATGTGGATGATCGATATTGTGAAAAAATGGGACTTAGTGCAGGTATCCCACTGTATACCCATGGTATCAAGAATTCCAAAACAGGTGTCCTTGCGGTCTGGCGTTGCTTGGGATCAGGGATATAGCCTAGTCGTCGAACAAAAATATGCAAGCTGTCAACCAAAAAATGAAAGTCAACAACCAAAAAATGCACGACATCATTACAAAAAGCAGGTTATCGGCCAAAAAATGCAAGGCATCGTCCAAACAATGCAAGGCATCGTCCAAAAAATGCAAGGCATCGTCCAAAAAATGCCAGTTATCGGCCAAAAAATGCAAGTTATCGTCCAAAAAATGCAAGTTATCGTCCAAAAAATGCAAGTTATCGTCCAAAAAATGCCAGTTATCGGCCAAAAAATGCCAGTTATCGTCCAAAAAATCAAGTCATCGTTGATTATGTTTGCTGTAATCGCACTGTACTGTGCAATGTATTTGAAAGATTAGAAGGAAATTTGAAACATTACAGATGTGGTCAAGGCTATGCATCTCGCAATGTACGGGCTGCCAAAAAGATCGCTTCTGTTCGAGAAAATTATGACAAATAATACGAATATTTCGCTGCCATGACTTGCTCAGTAATTAAGCCTATCTTACACATCTTTGGGGGCGCATTATGCATTTTAGTTTGCCCCTCCATCCATATAAAGTACAACTGATGCAACAATTAACTGCCGATTGGGTGTTAAAGGAGCACTTTTTTGGATCTGAACTCGTTGGAACCATTCCGAGAAGAATATGTGATAAACAGTGTTGAGGGTTATCGCTCTTGTTATTTAAAATTAGCATGGAGTAGGAGTGTATCAGTCTAGAAAAGACATTCATAAGTGTCGATATGGCTGCCTGGCTCTATCGAAGAAAGACATGCGACGCCTCGTCAAAATATGTCGGTTAAATATAGTTTTTTTTTTCTTTAGAGATGAAGTTCTCTCACATTCAACACTTTATTCGGCATTCCAGGAACTGAACACGTTGGTACAATTCCGGGAAGAATATGTGATAAACAGGGTTGCGGGTTATCGCTCTTGTTATTTAACAATGTCGCCAAGTAGGAATATATCGGTTTAGAAAAGGCATTCATTAAGGTCTCTATGGCCGCCTGCCTCTATCGAAGAAAGACATGCTACGCCTAATCAAATGATGTCGGTTAAATATAATTTGCACCTTAATATAGGGAACCAAATATAAGGAATCTTTTGATCAGCGCAAATTACCAATGGGGTGCTCTGGGTTGTACCGCCCACAAAGTAATCCGAACACATTAGTAGAGTTGGATATAACACACATCCTAAGAAAACCATGAGAGAAAATTTTATTAAAAAACTGTCCTGATCTGAAACCCTCAAAATCAAAGACAGTTTGTGGGACTTGTGGACTCACTGAGCAACTGAAGCAGAACTCTAATGAGTGACACTCTCGATCAAAGTGTTCTAGGAACAATTGATCTTATTTGCTGTTTTAAACTTTAAACATTTGAGTTTTTAATTCCCAAAAATGTCCTACAATTCTTTGAATGAAATCCCTGAAAGGAAACTAAAATCAATCCTTATACCGCAATTCTTTCCAAAATCTAGTTTACCTTCACTTCAAACTTCATGTTTAGAAACCTGAAATGAAAAACACGTACAATTGTGTTCCACATTTATTAACACGTTACTGATATGCCATCAAATGTCATAATCCGTCATAAATCATCTGTCCAGCCATCAGCTAAAGGTTATTTAAATCGAACTAACAACAACTGATCAACAAGTTTTACGACTTATTTCGGAAAGGTTAGTTACACACACGTCCTTGCAGTGACAGCACAACAAAACATCTTCTTCTACTTCATCTTGTTAAAGATGCTGACTAAATGGGTGTCCTTATAAGCCATAATGACTGACATTTAAGAAGAAGAAAAAAATGTTTTTTTTTAAATAAAAAATAAAATTTTTTGACATTTGCTGACTGATTTTTGACATTTCTGATTGATTAAACACACACACATTCAGGGTAATAAGAACAGCAAAAACAACAACAAAATTGTATTTAAAAATTTAATTTTTTTTCTCTTTCCACATGATGGCTGTTGGTTGGTTTAATTCTTTATGATGGTTTTTCTTTATGGTGATGATTTAAGTTGCAAAAACAACAACAACAACAACAAAGAAAAAAAATATTAAATAAACTTTGTTTATAAAATATTGAAGCCTTGATCTTTAATCATTAAACAAAAACAGAAACTAAAAATAAAAACAAAAACAAAAGAAAAATTATAAAAAAAGAAGAATTGAATACGATCGTATTCATTAAACATTGGGTCATATAAAGAGTAGCCAAGCATTGTTCTGTCTCTCTCGCTAACGGTATTGCTGCCATTTTATCGGAGTACTATTCAGCCGATTTGTATACAACTTAGCTGAAACCAGCAGAAGAAGATGAGTTTTCATAATGATTTTCGAAATTTGAAAATGAGGAGGTTTAATGCCTTCTCCAGTGAACTGTGCGTATGACATCACCGATTAAATGTTGCCCATGACAGTGTTTATCTCTGGATGTGAGATTCTCATTCCAAATTGGGCGTTGTAAAACGGAAATAGCTTGTGACATCTATTTCTACTAACGGGTTAAAAATGGAAGGGTCATTGGAGCTGTGGTTTCCAATGAAAATCCCAAATTGAAGCTACATTATGAACTTAATGACGGACTGCAGCGAATTTTAGCTGAAGATACGTGCTGTCTTGAAGGCTCTTAAGAACCTGACTGCAGCGAATTTTAGCTAAAGATACGTGCTGTCTTGAAAGCTCTTAAGGCCCTGACTGCCTCGAATTTAAGCTAAAAATACCTGCTGTCTTGAAGGCTCTTAAGGCCCTGACTGCCTCGAATTTAAGCTAAAAATACCTGCTGTCTTGAAGGCTCTTAAGGACCTGACTGCCTCGAATTTAAGCTAAAGATACGTGCTGTCTTGAAGGCTCTTAAGGCCCAGACTGAATTCTCTTCATCAAATGGGGATTCAGACTCTACTGAGAGCAATATTATCGATTTGGCATGAAATGTATGGGATTCTTGACTCTTAAGGCTTTATAGAAGCCTAAGAACCGGATGGGATCAGTTTCTGAGAGTCACTGGGATGATAAATCGGAATTCAAAGTAGCTAGAAACGTTTGGTTCGCTGCTGGAACTCTATAAGTTTACTCGAGACTGCTGATTGGGTTCCTTAGAGGACATTGTGATACGTTTCCAATGCTGATGTGATGTGAAGCTGCGATTTCCACGTCATCCCATAAACAAGGCAGAATTTTATACAAGTTGAAGGCAGTCTTTCTTCTCCCCAAAAGGCTATAATGTAAGGCTTTAGATGCTTAGCTGTCGTTCCCATGCCAGCCTTCATACATTGTTGCATTTTATCCAAGTCAGAGGCAGATTCTGCGAAGATGTGAGTCTGTAGCACGTCAGTTGCGGTTTCAATGCTGTGGTTTAGATGTTAAGCCCATAACCTCTATTTTGTTGAAGGCAGCCGTTCTCAGTCTCAAACTGATGTGATGCAACCCTCATTCCAATGCCTATCTGACCGATTGAAAGCAGCACTTACACCTACCAAGCTACTATAACGTGGGACTGAAACAGTTCAGCTGTGATTTCGATATCAAGTCGTAGTCTTCGCTGAAATTTTTCAGATTGTAGACAGACTTTCTTAGTTTCTAACTGATAAAATATGAAGCAAAAGAAAGCGATGCCAATCTGTAGACATTGATGGGGTTTCTCCAAATTGTAAGCCAACTTTACTCCTTCCAGGCTACTGTGTTGTGAACCTTAAGCAGTTCGATGTCATACTCTGCGAGTAAATAATATTGCCATGAAAAGTTTTTCAAAAATTCTCGTTCCTAGTCGACTTTAAACTGAAGGTTCCACCTCACATGAACAAAATTAACACGCACAACATGGGTGATGTGAGAAGCTAGGTTGTAATCCTGACTAAAGGCTTGTTCTAGTTATTCTATGGTCTGGTGCCGCAGACACTTTTTATATCAGCCAATATTCAAAATGTTTGCTAAATTGGCTTATTGTTTTTGTTTCTTGTGTTACTATTGTTATTGGGATTTGTTTCATACAAAATTATAATTTTAATTCTTTTGTATGCATTATCTATGCGGATTTAAATTTGTTGCAAATAAAAATGAAAAAAAAACCTTTTTTTTTCTTAAAATAAAGTCAACATGTGTGTTGCATTGTAGCATTAAAAAGATTAATATTTTTTTGTATGGAATACAATGTTGTTTTTATTAATAATAATAATAAAAAAATATTAAATTTTATTTATTTTGTTTAAAGTGCAACTCTAACCTTGAGATCTATACTGTTAGACAGTCAGTCACTTGCACAGTGCATCAGCAAAAAAACGGTGAGATAATTTTTTTTTATTCTTTTAATATTTTTCGGTTTTATTATTTTTATTTCTTAATTTTTTTATTTAATTAATACGGATCATAAATAAGAAAAATAATAAAAAACCAAATAAACAAATTTATTTATTTAATCGCACTCAGTTTGACTTTTTTTTAAAAGATTTATTGAAAAAATTGATAAAGATGTCTTGTTCTTCTTCTGCTTCATGTTTTTTCCAACAATTTGTCGAAAGAAACAAATTTTTTGTGTTTTAATCAATAAAAATAATAAACAGAAGAATATACAACACGTGTGTGTGTTGTATCACACAGCTATCACACACACGCACATATACTTTTTTAAAATAAAAAATACAGACCCGACAATTTTTTAATCAAAAAACCCACTTTATTTCAGAAACTAGAGTCTACTTCTAGGCTGTTGTATTCATTTAACAGCAAAGCTTTTACCGTATTTATGAAAAACCGTTAACAGAAGAGTTGCCATTGGGTTTAAGTAAAAGTGCAAAAGCTTTTAATTGAGATTAGCTTTTATTTATTAAAAGAAGAGAGGATTAAATGCTTGTATAAACTTTAACCCTTTCAGGGCCAACACAAAAAAAAAAGCGACAAGAATAGGTAGGTAGATACCGGGTCATTTCACTCATAAACGTAGAATACTACATGACAAGGGGTTAGGAAAGAAAAATGGAAAGAAAGAAAGAAAAGAGAAACAAGTAAAACTATAACACGAAACAAAGTTAAAAAGAATCATAATTTATAGCAGACCGATCTAATAGCCCTCAGGGCAGCTTGATTGTCAACTAGCATCATATAAAATTTGAAGGGGCTGGGCCAGGTACGACCTCAAGAGCCTTCAAAATAGTAAAAATCGCTGCTTGAAAGATGCTGTATTCATAATTAAACCTCAGTGAAACTACTGTCCAAGATTATTACAGAAAACACCAGGATCATATAAGATTTGAAGGGGCTGGGCCAGGTACGACCTCAAGAGTCTTCAAAATAGTAAAAATCTCTGCTTCAAAGAAGCTGTATTCATAATTAAATCTAAGTGAAGCTGCTGTCCAAGATTATTCAAGAAAACGCCAGCTCCTAGGCCTTCAATTAGCTTTGAAACATCTGAGAAGTTGGGTACACCATTTCACCCCAGAAGTACCCCATTGTCATACACAGCCCTTTCCATTTAATGAGGCATATGATAGGCCCAATTGCTGAGGACACCGTGGAATGGAAAAATTTGGATTATCATGCACAACAGATAACAGAAGCTATATTTCGGCTGTGGTAATGCATAGACTTGACCACATCTGTATTTCTTTTTTATAATTTACAAATTCCTTGTGCAGTAGGTCGCCTATGATGACGGCCCGTAATAATTGAAAGGTGGTCACGTTTGAATCACCATTTTATAATCAATTTGAAGCTGAGTTTTATGCGTTCGTCGATTATTAAGCCATCGATATGGCGATATTAAACGTATGAGTGATATTTCACAACTGAGAGCCTTGCGAGATCAACAGTTTTGTAAACATTGAATCAACATCTGTTTGAATTTCATAATTTTTGACACCCACTGTGCTTTTCCCTTTACTGTATTGAATTAATTTTTAATTTACCAACAGCTTTATTTGGAATATTTTGAAATTTATTTGAATTACAAAACCAAATAAAAAAATTCTTAAAAAATTTCTTAAGCTATCACTATCACTCTCCCTCCCTCCTTCCTCTTTCCCTCTTCTACCAGAAAAAATACTATTTTAGGCCTACAATAATACCAAAACGAAATTTATACGTCGAATCCAAAAGATACACAAACAACAAGTGTTTTTTATTTAAATTTCTAATTGAAAAAAAAACAACAACGAAAAAAAAAAACTAAATAAATATTATTGAGAAATAATTTCTGCGTAGGCTGTTAAATAAATAAACAAGAAATAAAAAAAATAATAGAAAATAATTTGAACCATATTTAAACGTACACTTTCTCAACAACAAAAAAACACACAAAAAGCCTAAAAAACAATATGAATTTAATTAATTAATAATTTAAACATCACGATAATGATAAATTAAAGCAAAAAAACTAACAAAAATAATTACAATAATAACACAATAATTAGCATAACATATGGCAACTTTCGTTAAATCAACTCACACTACCAACCAAATTCAAAAGTAAAAAACACAGAAACAAGAGTGAGAAAGAGAAATCTCCTCTCTTAGTATTTCTCTCAGTATGTATTTATTTCTCTTTTAACCACGTGGAACTTTTGGCATGACAGCCATTAAAAAAATATAGCAAAACATAAACAAACAAATCCGATGAAAGCAACAACAATAACAACACAACTACACAATGGCAGCAGAAGACGACATATTGCGTGTTTGAAATGTTGATGCACGCAAAAGAAGAATAACAAAAACAAAATACAGCTGATGGCTGAATTGTGTGTATGCGAAAATATTTGGAGGTCAGTATAATGTTATGGTGTTTTTATTTGCACACATCCAAATACAACACAGAAAAAAACAAACAATCCACCGCCTATGCATTTCAAGGAGATGCCAGATGGCTTGAGGCATTGTAGAAAGGAATTGTTTATGAAATTCTCCATTGAAATCATGTTTAGTGAAGGGAATTTAATAAAAAAAAAAACATTTTTGTTTGCTTAATACATAACAGAGTGGGGAAGAGTGAAGTTTCGAAATACATACATACGTAATTGGTCATTACAACCATTCAGTGAGGATTACGACCTAGTTTCTCACGCCACTTATGTTGTGTGCGTTAATTTCATATATGAGCGGCGGGACCTACAGTTTAAAGTCGACTCTGAACGACAGATTTTTGAGAAACATTTTTTTCGTGGCATTTTTTATTTACTCTCAGAGTTGTTGCCAGAAATCTGCTGAGAGGAAGTCACCGAAGAAATACTTTTGTTCTGATGTCTGGCATGGGGCTCGAACCCTGGCTTTACGTCTTATATGCCAACACACTGCGTACTAGACTACGGCGACTTCAAGAAGTTTCAAAATGGTGAGTGCTACAAAGCAGATGTTCCAGCTTCTCTTTGTTCTCTGTCATGCCCCATAAGAACTTAAACTTTGTGTGGAACAAATCCTTGTCACAATTGAACCCATTTCCACGACGACAGTGACATTTGCTTAAGTTTATCTTCATGAATTGCTATCGGCAGCAACAGGATGATCATAGGCGACCACAAATGGCTCCAAAGCCAAGTTGCAATAACTCACATGTTATTCAAACTCCATAGATAAGTATGAAGAAGTTTCAACCCAGGTTTCTATCAATTTGCCTCCATCAAGATGATAATAAGAGACAGTGGGCTTTAAAGTATTGGTTCTGGTGGCAAACTACATTGAAGATCTTGGATTCAGAACTTCTGTACAGGTAGGACGAGGAGATAATACATACATAATAGGTCATTACAACCCTTCAGTCAGGATTACGACCTAGTTTCTCACACCACTTATGTTGTGTGTGTTAATTTTATACATGAGTAGCGTGACCTACAGTTTAAAGTCGACTCCGAACGACAGATTTTTGAGAAACTTTTCACAGAGTTTTTGCCATAAGACTGCTGAGAGGAAGTCGCCGAAGAAATACTTTTTTGTATTTTATTTTGATGTCTGGCCTGGGACTCGAACCCTGGCTTTTCGTCTAATAAGACAACACACTACCTACTAGACCACGGCGACTTCTATAACGAGGTGATAATGTTAGGAAAAATTCGTCGACTCAAATGTATTTTACGAAAACCAGCAGGCAAACGCCTCAAAGAGAAGTTAGACTGTAATGGGCAGAGTACCACAGAACTCAGACGCCCAAAACCCACATGGCGTCAGACAGAAAAGGTTCTGGCAAATGCAATTAGAAAGCAAAGGCAATTGCGGAAAATAGTTTTTTGGAGGTCCTTCGCTACAACTAAGATTATAATTTAGGACCCCAGTTAAGCTACTGCTTGTTTTTTATCATGTTGACACCATCTACTCTTCAGCACTAGTCATGGTAAGCCCAATTCCAAAGTTGTCTCTTGCCGTTTGCCGGACTACTACTTTCGCTTCAAAACCTTCTTCAGATTATTTGATTATACAGGAAAATACAGCGGAATTTTACTTACAGGTTCTCAGCCTCATAAACGATAGCACAGTCGACATCCTATCATTTATATTGCTTTAATCGCTTACAAAAATTTAGCTGGGCTTTTCCACAACTGAATAGAAATGAAAGAACTTAAGAAATTTCATTCGGCAGTTGACAAATGATTTGATTTCACCCGATTAGATAAGAATGATTAAGTTCTAGGCAATATTGACCCTTGGATTGTTATTGTTAGTATAACTATGTCGTCGACTGTACGATTACTGTTATGAAAAAAAGCATTTCTTGTGAAATAACGTGTTTTTATCAGACATTGTGAAACCCCCCCCCCCCCCCTTTACATTTAATCAAAACGCAATATTTATGGCGGATTTTTCTTCTTTTGCTTTTCAAAGTCACTAAGATTTATAGAAGTTCTGACTCTGCTAGACATTTTGAAATGGATTTCATAAATAAAAGGAAAGAGAAGATAAGGAAATCATTTTGTAATGTTTACCTCAACAATTAATATGCAATTGTTAACGAAAACTAGAAACTATTTCTTGGATTAATAAAGTGTAAAGTTGTTTTCGATTATAACTCCGTCCGTCTAAACATAATTGAGAATCTTTAAAGAATTTCATGAATTATTCCACACAAGTTTATAAAAATTAATAAAAAAAAACATCGTTTAAATCCAATACTTTAAATTCTTATTAATTCATAAAACTGGCTTTTAATGTGAATTTTATTGTGGAATTATTAAGAAACAGAAATCAAAAAAAAAAACAATAACTATTTATCATAATCATTTAAATTATTAACAAAATGAATGACGTCTTTAAATCAGTCATTAATTAATGAAATAGTGCTTTGTAAAGCCAAATAACTATTTAAAGTGACCTTAACACGTGACTTGTTTTGTGGAAAAAAGGGGGGTTTACACCCTCAACTAGAACTTTAATAAAATCATATATATTTAAAGCCTCTTATAGTTTGCAATGCCTGGTCAGAATGCCTATTACTATCCTCAGACTACTGGATAATCTTTGTATTGTAATTCCACAGTAAAAGTTTAGATTCTCTGAAACCCTTTGGCTTGATAAGGGTTTCGCTTCTCTTCATATTCCTTTACGCCCTTCTCGTGCCACTTTACGGTAAGGTTCTGGCCCTATCAACTTTATGGACGTTCCCCTTCATTTTAGAGCATTTGTCTGCTCAATGGTTTGACGTCGCACATGTCATGGGATCCAGTAGACATTATGGCGAAGAACAATTTTTCCCTTCTGCGCAGACCACATTTGCAAATGCTAGTCAAAGCAAATAACACGGACCTGCAAATTTGAACTTTTTTGTGCTGAATCTGAAATTAATCAGATTTACTTGACCGCCATATTGAATCCGCCATTTTGAATTTTTTAAATCTGAATGCAGATCTGTAATTAGCGACCCCAAAAACTCCTGAGTGACAATTTTCAAGTAAATTTGATTAATTTTTAAGGACCTCCGTAATGTGTTTCTTTTTCTCTTGCACCCCTTGACATAAACCCACCCCCTACTTTAAGGATGTATGCAAACAATTTGGCTTTGGGCTCATTTTAAAGAGCAAAGATCAATTGTCAATATCTGACAATAGCGATGGTTCTAGCACGTCAGTGTTTAGCCAATGTTTCAAAAATGGCCGAAAACGCTATTTTAGGGGTTTCAACCCCCCTTTTTCTCGAAAACCTGACGTGATGGAATGTTTTTGAAACCAGATTCGTGTTCAGCGCGCAAAATGCCTTCGGAAACAACTGGAGCCATCTTATTTACAAAACCCTTGCAGAGCTGTGTAATCTGTTATAAGCCTAAACCGGCTGGATATACACCACAAATAGGTTCTCTGCCCTATCTAGCTCTATCTAACGCAGCTTTAAATTGGAAAACAGAGAAACTAATCATTTGGTAAAGATCTGCAATTGTTAGCTTAATGTCTGACTAAGCTAGGTTTTCCTCATGGCCCACGATATGGAAACATATATCTTCTGGTATGTGCAGGTCGCGGTTGAGTACTCAATGAAAATGTTGTCTCATAATTATTGTTTAGACAAACCTGCGGCTTTATAGAGCAGTTACACACTTGTTATATGTAGCCCGCCTAAAGAGAAAACAGCTAAAATTATGTGATCAATGCTAGCTTAGTGCCTGAGGCCAATATCTCACGATTAAGCTTTGAAGATCAATAGCAATAGGGCATCCAACTCTATTAATTCATTAAATACGTACGTATCACATCAAAACAAATATTTTTACGTAGTACTAGCCTGCCTCGTAAAACACATCTATTGGTAGACGATTGACCGGTGCATCACTAAGCAAATTCGTTATTTAGCCTTACAGTTCGTAAGTGGAATGGATAGCGCAGCCAAAGAAGCTTTTCTTGTGACCTAACAATGTAAGGCAGCTTTAAATCTAACATCCACTACTACACCCTCTTTGTGACCTACCACAACTTATTTTCCTCGATCCTACACAATTTACTCGACTAGTAGGAGTCATCCTCTGTGTGTTGGTCGTATATTAAAAATAAAAAAGAGGAGTGAATTGGTTTAATCACCCTCTTATTGTAAAACCTGTCTGTTTGGAATGTAAACTTGTCACGTGTGTTTACATTTTAACTCACTGATCCACATTTATTCTTCCTCTTCTCTCCTCTGACCTCTTATTCTATTTGTTTTTTATTTCCTATAATTTAAGGTCATTTACTTGAGCATGTTAACAACTAACCAATCGATATTCTTTTATGACGCACTTTATCGCTCCGGCTGTCATCTGAACAGAGCAAAAAAAAACTAATTTTAGTTGGTTGGGACAAGTTTATTAGCGTTGAAGTCAAGTTTACTTTACTTTTGTTTTCTTTTTAAGCATGAAAAAAGAAGAAAACGAAACCAGACACTTAATTTACGGCTTCTCTGTATAAACCGAATATGGATGGAGAAGAACCCCCACCATCATCAATCAAGCAACCAGTTTATAATTCATAAAACAGTTTATTGGCCATCAGATTGAAAAACTTTTTTAGTTAATAGTTGGGATTGCTTAACGATGATAACCAAAATTATATGAAGAGACCGGTTCCCGTAGCCCGTTAATTCATATTCAAATGATCGCAGTGACAAGTAGTTCACCTAAGCGTGCAAGGTGTGGTGCGGTGTTGTGTGGTATGTGTGTGTGTGTGGTCTGAAAACAATATCGTATCCATTGAGATTCAAGGCTGTAACGATTTTTTTTGTTGTATTTCCGCGCTTAACAGCACAGTCGCTTCTATTGTTTTCTGTTTCTTGTTTTTGTTTTCGTTTTGCCAATATTTTCGATTTTTGTTTTTTTTAATTAATTTTGTAGGCATTTTATGCAAAAACTTCAGCAGATATTTCACCATGAATTTGCAATTAAAATTTATTTTTATTTACGCAGGTATTCTCGGCTGAATGGAAAGTTTTTTTTAGGTACCCTAAACCACCATAGTTTATTGGAAAAATATTAAGTTTAAGGAGATGTTTGTAACACTTTTAAAATGTCATGGCTCTGAAAAACTTTCCAAGCATAACGCTCTCCTTTTTATGCAAAAAATTAACTGAAAAAGGGGGAATTGAAGCAGTTACCATAGAAGATTAGATAAGAAACAGTAGAAACGAAACAGTGTGCATGGCTTTGCCGCCATTTTGATAATTTTTCGCGTCTGTCGATTGTTAAGCGATCCATATGGCAACCACGAGTGAGTAACCTTTCGCTCAATAAATGGCACTTCACATGAATAGCCTAGGTAGGGCGGCATTTGTGAAACTACTAGAGGGTTAACCCGATGTAATTACACGGAATACCTTGAATGCTTGGATTAGGTTTTAGTATTTAAATTGCTAGAGGATATATCTCTAAAGTAACACACAGGCATGGAGACTACTGGTAACTCACAAAGCTGTCAACAATCTGGTTGCTTAGAATCAATTTACTTTGCTGCTGATGCCAAAACCTAAGGATCACTAAAGTGTATGTGGCGGCAAGCATGTCAGGCTGTGGAGATCTTCACTTGACCAATTTTAGCTTCTTCTGAAAGGGGAGATGACGTCATGATCACCATCTTTCGCGAGTAAATATTAGAAATACCAAAAAATTTCGGTGCTCAACAGAGGACAGTTTGCTTCGATTTACTTTTGCTGCTGATGCCAAAACCTAAGGATCTCTAAAGTGTATGTGGCGTTAAACATGTCAGGCTGTGGAGATCTTTACTTGACCAAAATTTAGCTTCAACAGGATTCCCCTGAAAGGGGATATGACGTCATAGCCGCCATCTATCTCGAGTAAACATTGGAAGTACCAAAAAATTTCTCATCTCCAATGCTAAACAGAGCGGATGTTTCTCCGAAATTGTACAAAATATGCCTGAAAACTCTTTCAGGGACACTTACAGATCATTATGCTTGTACAAATCCCTTACACAAGATGGCATCATATCCGGTACTAGTGCTTGCTGGTTCTGCTGCAAGAAAGAGGAGTAGCACGGTCAAGTACTCTATTTATATCAGACTTGTTGACATTCTCATTGTGAGAGCTAATTCGGTTCTTTGAAGGTATACGCCACTGAATGGGGCCAGAAACTTTCGCTTTCGTATAGTCTGTCTTCTCAAGATAAATGGGTTCGAGGCAATGTAGTAAGTGAATAGCACCGTTCTTTTGACTAGGCTGAGCGGACTTAATAAACAATTGTTCAGGATAGGAATTGCCTCAGGTCCAATATGTAGATTCATTGATAAGCGAAATGAATTGCCAGCACACATACTAATAACCTTCTCGAGTTAGTGCATTTTAGAAAAAAGCATTTGTAAACGTATCAAGTTCTAGGGCGGAAGTTATTTGTACTTATTGCGAACAACATTCTGGACTTTGTTAGGACAACAGGATTCGGGAAGAGATACCCTACATAGATTGAGGGCAGTACCCTACATAGGCTCAAAACAAGGTGTCATTTAGTCTGGATGGCACATCTAATTAAAAATTTAAGAATTAAACACGTGTAGATTTGCAAATCTATTCGACAACTCAACAGCTGCTGCTACTGTTATTATTTACTTTGAACGCAGAAACTAAAAACAACAATAAAAATTAAATACTTATTACGTTATCGTTGTTATTGATTAAAAATTAATATTCGCTTAAAATTTATACAAAATATATACATATGTACGTGCAAGAGAAAAGGCAGTAAATGTTACTGTGGCTTATCAAATTTCTAAGAAATTTTAACAGAAACTAATTAAGCTCGGGAAGTAAAAATCAAAACAAAACAAAACAAAAAAACCGCAACAAACAATAACACGAATTGGCAATAATGGCTATGGTTGGCAAACTGTTTATCAATCTGCGTAAAGTAAATAACAACAATCGTCAAGAGAAGGAAAGATAGAGGTTGAGAGCGACAGAAAGAGAGACAAGCAATGGGAAAATACACAAACACTAAAAGCTAAACATATAAGTACACTTACTGTAGGATACTTTTGCAAAAATTCTTTGGTAGCGTTGAAATTTTTTTTAATTAAATTGGAAATTATTGATTATTTCCATTTAAATACTAAATTAATGCCGTCAAATGTAAAGTTTTTTTATTTGTTGATCGTTATATTACGTGTCATTAACTCGTTTAAAATTATTTTGAATTGTTTACGTTTATAGTTTCAGATTAAATTTTATTTCCAGATAAGTCTGAAAAAAATTAATTAGTGATGGATGTTGTTGGTATCCAATTATTATTTCAAATGCCGTGTACGGCCTATTTCACGTGTTCGCTTATTATATTGGTTTCTAAGGCAGAGTTATTGATTCAAATATTTGTTAAAAGCCCTTTGAAAATATATATTGTAACAAAATGAGCCCATATTATGATGCTGAACGAAATAAAGCGAAAAATAAAACGCAAATTTAAGATTGTCAATAAAAAAGGTACGTTGATACAAGTACATATTTCTAGAATAAGGGAAACTTAATTTCCCTACAAGCCACAGCAAGGGTGTCAAGGGTTATGGTATGTCTTTAGCTGAGGAAATAAATCTAGAACCAAGCGGGAGGCAAAACTTCAAACTTAAAGATATACAGTGAACTCCCCTATTGTACTATAAAAGATCATGACATTATTTAACGCCCTCATTCTGTTTTTGGTAATAATTAATTTCTTATTTATAAATACAAACGAAAATACAACTCACCTGCATAATGGGATACGTGATGCGTCCTTTACCCAAACGTTGTAATATCACCAGTTTTTCAGTGTCTGCGATAACAGCATAAATGTACGATGAAGATAAAATTGGACGAGCTGGAGCCTCGATGGGTACAAAATTCTTATTGCGCTCGGCAAAATGACGATCAAATGAACTGCGACGATCGCTTAGTGAACGCTGATAGTGATGGCGACTGTTTGATTTGTGGCCAGCACTGCTGTTAATTAAATCACCATTTGATAAATGACGTGCGGAGGCAACATATGATTTTGATTTGCGATATTGTCTGTTACTACTGTTCCCATTGCTATTATTTTTCGAGCCTTTAAATGTCCAGGGCTCCAAAGCTACATATGAAGTGGTAGCCGAGGAAAGTAATGCCACATCAGTGGTGGCTGTAGGTTTTGAACATTTCGCACAGGGTTTTATTAGAGCAGCAGTCAACAATTCAGCAGGATTTAGTTTTTTCGCAACAATTTCATTTTCATTTGTGGTTGTGGTTGTGATTGTGTTTGCGGTAGTGTCAGATGGTGACGGCGATTTGGAATTGCGTCGATTTATTTTGTTTTGTTTTAACGATTTCTCACCCGGCAAAGGATTGTCATCGTTGTACTGAGCATTTGTTTTGTTTTGTTTACTCTCGTTATTACCGTAATTTAATGATTTCTGTTGTTGTTGTTGCAACTTATGGTTACCCAACGTTTGCGCATAACTATTTGTCTTATTGCGTTGTGTTTGTGGTGTAGTGGTTTTCTGTTGTTGTGTTTTCAATGTGTTGGAGCCATTGGTATTAGTGTTGTTAGTGGTAATATCTGTGGTGGATTTAGTCTGGGGACATTCTGTGTAATGCTGTTGCTGGCTTGTTGTTTGTTTACCATTCGTGTTAACGGATTTGTTATGGTTGTTTTTGTTTTTATTAGTAGCTGAGGACTTTGTGTTTTGATTTTTTTGAGTGCCATTCGATTTGTTATTGTTACCGTTACCGTTGCCATTGTTATTAACACTATTACGCCGTTTATTATGATTTTTATTGTGATTTTTCTGCTGCTGATTTTGTGGTTGCTGCTGCTGTTGTTGTTGATTTTTAGTTTTGTTACTATCATTGCTGTTGTTGTTATTATTTTTAGTAGTAGTAGTTTTATGTTGTGCCTGTTTAATCTCTGTGTTCATTTGTTTTTTACTCGTAGCAGTTGCTGTCATTTGTGCCTGTTCGTATTGTGCCATCTGTACCTTGTCAGTGTTGCCAGCAGCATCCGTATCACTGTGGGGTTGTTGTGTGTTGGATGCTTTAAGTTTCATTTTTGGCGGTTTACTATTATTGCTATTCACCATGGTGAATTGCTATTCAGCAATAAATTTTACCTTTTCGTAGCGTACCTTCTTGCTGCTGCTGTTATTTTATTTTCAATTATTTTTGCTACAAAAAAACCTTATTTAATTTCCTTTTATTTGTTGTTGATGTTGTAGTTCTTTATTGTGAAACACAAACTGTTAGAAACACTTGTTGTTTACTTGATTGTTTTTCAAAAAGCAAGAAAATATTTCTTTTTTTCTATACTTTTAATTATTTTTGTATAGTTTTGTTGTGTTATTTTTGCACCTAAAAGAAACAAGAGAAAATAAAATTAATAACAAATATTTATTTCTTTATTATCTAATCAAATTTATTTATTTCTTTATTCTTTTTTTTTCTTTTGCAAATTATACATACAATATCACTTTTATACCATCAACCAACTATTTTTGGTAACAAATTAACCCATTTTACGCCTTAAGAATTCAGAATCACTTAATAACTTCCTAGACTTCAAGGCATTGAAAACAACAACAAATCTGAAGCACTTGGCGTGAAACCCAGCCAGAGTTTATCTGGTTGCATACACACAGAGGCTGGATATAGGAGGAAGAAGAGAAAACTACAGGAAATCTTCTCTGCCATTGTCCTACACTTGGGAAACTAAGACAAAGGATTCTTTAGCACTCAAAATTGATTGACGGAACATGTTTAAACTATTCAAATTGTTAGGGAAATGTCAGCCTGAAGAAATAGATACTAACGATATTAAAACAGAATATTACAGAACCCAAGTATGTTATGCTGTGTAAGGCGATTACCAATTTAAATTAACCTAGACTAGGGGGCCTGAAAAGTAAGATTAAACCGCTAGATAATTCGTAGCCGATAATTAGCTGGTTAATCTACCACATGTAACCAACCTTGATAATGAATTTTCAATCCTTTGGATTTTGAAAATTTAAAAAAAAGAAATATTTTAAATTTAATTAAATTAAAATTAAATAAGAAATAAAACAAATTATTTTGTTATTAAAGAAGAAATATTTTAAATTTAATTAAATTAAAATTTAAAAAAAAATAAAATAAATTATTTTAGAAATTGTTTATGATACTATATCACTTTAAATTTACTCAAATTTTCTCACAGTGCAATTGCCCTTCACTCACGAATGCATCCACACTTTTAATTTTTTTCTTTCCTTTATGTTTAAAAAAAAATCCCTCAACGAACCATCATATCCTAGCATTTCTCTCTTTCCCTAAATTTCCTACAATTTGTTACTTTGTTTTTCTCAGTGTGCACATTTGTTTTTATTGCCCAAATAAAAATATAAACATTCTTGCACACGCACACCCACATCACACTAAAAAATTCTACCTGATATTGCAACGCATTTCCTATAAAAAAAAATTCCCTCAGCCGTATGCTGTTCTCAGTCAATAACGATCTCTTTTCCGTTTTGTACGCTCAGACAACGATTGATTCATTCTCTGTCTCTCTTCCTTTTGTTTTTGTTATTGTTCTACTGTTTAATTTAAAAAACATTCTCATATGATGTAATATTTCGCGCATTAATAAATAAATAAACAATGTTTTCTGCTTTTTGTTTATTTTTAAACAAATTTGTTTTTATATGAATTTATTTTTGTTTTCTTTTTAATTTGAATTTGTTTTCTTCCTCTCTCTCTTTCTCTCTCTGTCTTTTGATCATTTATCTACGTACTCGTATGTGTTTAATTTGCGTTCTTCATTTTGTGTTGCGTTGATCAATTATTTTTTTTTTCTTCAATTCATTTCATTGCCCAGTGATTCACCACCCTTTTGAATATGAATATGAATCGCATGGAGAGAGTGATAAGATAGAAGATGGTGGTGGGTGCGTGGCGTTGCTGATTTTATGATCCGAAATTAAAAAAAAAAGTGAAACACTTTGCACATTCCAAGCTCTTCCGTTATAATGGCCGGGTGGTTAAAAATAATGGAGATGACAGCACACGTCTAATTGTGTTTAATTTACTCATTCATTCAGTTCAATTTATAAGACAGCAATAAAGTGCACTGCAAGTGAATCAGCTTGTACTGAATATAGAATTACACATACTGACTGTGAGTGAGTTCAATTATAAACTCTAGAACTTTCGAAAAAATTGCTTTTAATCATGGAATAAGTTTGGAAGGGAAATAATTTATTGAATTTCCAGCCAATATTATTGCAGGCTCCTTAATGTCTTAAACAATAGCTGACTTGGTCTTCACAGATGGTGTAAAACTGACTGGAGCTACGGGTGGAGGCATCTTTTCGAAATCAAGAGGTATAGCTTTTCTATATAAAACTAACAGATCATTGCAGCCTAAGTATCGGCCATATGTGCTACGCTAATGATTATTAAGTATGAAATTATCTCTGGGGAAGATACTATCATGCTTTGCAATTTCATTCTGCAATTGCCGCTAGGTTCTCGGAGGTACAGTGTAGTGGCATAATTGTCACTTCACTACATCCCGAGAACTACAGAGCACGGTGTGTTACAAACACCAAAACTTTCGTAAGCTAATTGAGAAGCTGACAACTGCGAGTTGATAATGCAATAATGGATTCCGCTGCATGGTAGACTTCAAATAGGGTCAAGAAAACGCCGCAAATCGAACTAAGACTAGATGAATGGCGCAGGGAAAGTCTTTTCTGGATATTGCACTCTGTATACTTTTGCGAAATGGATTGGTATTAGCTATATGGCCAATGGCTTCTTTAGGAGAGGAGAAAACTGTTCGGGTATATGTCCAGCATTATGTTGAAGAAGAGGAATTACTTAGGCCTTATACCACCATATCATAGGTTAGGTTAGGTTAGGCCCATGTGTTACCCAGTGTGAGGTAAGCCCACAAGTAATAACGTCTTAGTAGCGCACTCGTCAGCGATATCATTCTCTTCGATGCTCGAATGGCTTGTAATCAATATTACTTCACCATGATATTCCACAAGCTGGATCAGTGAGCGTACGCTCACAGTTAAGAGTCTGAATAGTCTGGGACTGAAAAATCTAGTTCATCAGAGTATATCCCCGATCCTCTAACCTTTTCCGTCTTAAAGTGCGATAGATTTCGGAAACCAATAATCTCTGGAAGACATTCTAATCATTACGTATCTCGAGAAACTAAAATTCCAAAGTTGGGTGTGAAAGTTCCATTCTGAAATCAATCAAAACATCACAAACAAATCAATTCTGCTTTGGATTCAAAACGAATCATTTGCACCCACAAAAACGTAAAAAATTTCTTTGATTTACAAACGAAAGCCTACAAATTTTGCACGAATAACCTTCACACGCACTTTCATTTGAAGCGAAGTGTTCTTCCAATATTGTTCACACGTTTCATCATATCTCTCTGCATTTGAATAGATTTCAACGAAGGGGAGAGATCGATCTTTAATTGTATTTCTGTGAAAAAATTCCATACCATTCCTCATGTAGTTGTTGTTTTATTATCTCAAGAATTTGTTAGAAATAAAGGCAGCAAGGATGCAAACGAAGGGGTGAGTATAAGTGAGTGCATTCAAGCGGTGAGGTGAATAAGTGTGTAAGTAAAGGAGGAACACCTTTCGCGCAATTCATTATCAAAAACGAAAGAAATCAAAACAACATTTTTAAAAAAGAGAAAATAAAGATGAGATAAGAACGACAACTAGTCTAAATTGATGATATACGAGGGAAGATGCGTCAGGGAGAGAATAGATCACTGTGGTAATATTGCGTTGCAATGTTTATGTGGTTCAAGAACGCAAAAAATAGAACGAAAGAGACAGTAATTGTAGCGATAATGGCATTGAAAGTGGGTAAGATACCTAATGATGCCAGTTGTGGAGAGATAAACTACGATTTAAGGCTAAGACTCGATCATGAAATTCTGTAATTTGCTGCTGCAAAATTTTTTCTAAAAGACAAAGTTCCTTAAGAACTTAGCATTGGGACAGTTGGGCCACTACACAATCGGGCTGGATATGGAGCCATACATCCCTAAATTGTAATGGCTTATATATTATCGCCATTTATGAGTGCCATCGTTCTATATACTGTCTGACTGCGCTCTAGAATTGATCTGACAAGGGCCTTTTTCTTACAAACAGGAGGCTCACAGCTCTGCAGGAGCTGCATTTGCCTGAATGCCGGGTCTTTCGGCATGCCTACCAAATGGACAGTGGCCCGCGAGAATCGCTATTGTGCGATGAATGGTCATGTGATTTGAGAATAGAAGTGAATCGGTCTTCTTCTTATCCATACGTATCCAGCAGAGTCTGGCAATATTGCTCGTACCTTCTTGCTATCAACGAGATTGAGTCACCCTATAAAACAAGAGAACTGTATACAATTAAACTGAGGAAATCGGTATACCTAACATGTTGGAGGTGACAAGCTCCCTATCGGCCTTAACCAGATCTCAGGAATGCAATATCGCACGATCGGTATGCCGACCGGTCCTGGATCAATGAGGAGGCCTGCTCCATCGCTAGGCTCACTTGGCCCACAATGGAAAGGAGGCGTACCCACCAGCTACTTGGACTTGGCCGTAATATCATCTCGATCACAGTGGCCATGCTTAAAGCTACCACGCTAACCTAACCTAACCTAATATCGCACGATATCCCTTATGTCCCGGAGTCTAATTTAGAGCTAACTCTGAATGATTCGAAACTTTCCCAAGTAATCCGCTGCATGTATGGACAAGAATGGACGTTGAAAATATGCTCTCTAAAGACTTAAAAGCAGCCTGATTGAGCTGGTAAAGCAAGAGAATTTCAGGAAAGCTCCCCACCATCCAACCTTGCCTTGGTCTGGACAAACTTCTGTACATGATCGGACGTTCATATATCTGGAGCATATGACTCTATCCGATAATGAGATATTTGAGTGCTAGCTGCACGGGAACGTCAGATAAACTGTAAATTATCTTCTGTGCCATTGTCCAGCACTTAAGGAACTCAGGCGTAAATACTTTGGAAATGATTTATTCGCTAGAATTACTAACTGATAGGATGAAGGGTGGGTATCACGGCCCCATACTATTCATCTAATCCAAGCTATCTGTTCAAAAGCTTTCTACAAACCCCTTTTATTTATAGGACAGGGCCACACACGCCGTTGCTAATATTTAAACGCTAAACATTTGGCAACAGAAAATCTACGTGCCTTTCTGTTCCATTAGCTCTCTTATAGATTGCGTAGCTTCTTCTTCCTCCCACTTAATTGGCCCGAAAAGAAAATTAATAGAATTCTACATACATATAATACCTGCCTACATGGATGGCATTATAAATTGCTTTGAAAAGAAAAATTTTCGAAAACAGTTTCATTCGCCGCAAGTAATCGAAATGATTTATCATGTGCGAAACACAAACGACAGCAGAACGGACACTTAGCGGGACGTACAGCTGTTCAGTTAACCCAGCGAAAGAAAAAACATTTGCAGGAAAATAATAAAAATAAAAAAAAAAGAATTTTCTTTCGTTTAATTTAAACAATAATAACATGAATGAATGAAATTCAAATAAAATGTAAAATTAGAAACTAGATGAGGTGGCCATCTATGTTTTTAGTGTGATCAGCCATTATACGATATGAACTCTGCGAGAATATTTTCAATTTTCAAAAAGTATTGTTTGACAGAACCACGACAAAACGAGTTAGCTAAGGTTTTTTTTTATACTCCTTAGCAAACTAACGTGCCGGTCAATTTGTTTAAAAAAAGCAAAGTTTTTCAACAAAATTTTACTTTAAAATATTTCAAAGGCAAGTAATTACGGTTGATTGCATCACGAGAAATTTGAAGCGGTATATTTAACTTCAAACACCTGCAAATTTTTCGCGTAAGAGTTACAAAATTGAGGATCTGCTGTTTAATTAAATACAAAATATTTTCCTCTAGCTATCTGCTGTTGCTCCCAATTGGAAATTTCAGACTATTCGTATGATTGTGAGAAATGTTAACGTCTGATAATTATAATGCAAGTGAATGGTGGAAATAATGTGATGTGCTGATTAGAATCATTCAGTCCTATGTACCATTTTATTAAATATACATAATTGATCATTACAACCCTTCAGTCAGGATTACGACCTAGTTTCTCACACCACTTATGTTGTGTGTGTTAATTTTATACATGAGTGGTGGGACCTACAGTTTAAAGTCGACTCCGAACGACAGATTTTTGAGAAACTTTTCATGGCAATTTTATTTACTCTCAGAGTTTTTTCCAGAAATCTGCTGAGAGGAAGTCGCCGAAGAAATACTCTTTGTATTTTATTTTGATGTCTGGCCTGGGACTCGAACCCTAGCTTTACGACTAATAAGTCAACACACTACCTACTAGGCTACGGCGACTTCAACATTATTTTATTAAATATAAAATCATTAAAACCACGTTGATAAAAGTCTTATAAATTCAATCTGTAATAAGGAGGACATATGACGTCACAATCCTACATTTCACAGCCAAACAACCGTTGCAGATAAAAGTAGGTACTAAATTGCCACATTGAAGTCGCCGTAGCCTAATAGGTAGTGTGTGTTGGCTTATTAGACAAGAGCCTTTGGTTCAAAACCTCGCTCAGAGATCTCGAACAAAACGAAAAATGAAAAAAAAAGTTCTAAGCAACTTTCTGTCAGCAGTCTTTTGGGAAAAAAAAACTCTGAGAGAAAAATAAATTTGTCATGGAAAGTTACTCAAATCTATTGTTCGAAGTCGATTTTAAACAGTAGGATAAAATTAACCCTTTGACGGACACCAAAATTTTAGGCGGCCTTCCCGTGGGACAGTTGCTGTATCTAGGTTATTTGGCAAGATACGAAAATTCCGACAATTATGACGTGTATAAACGGCATGTCCCCCCAGAAACCCTTGTTATGACGTCTATATACGTCAGTGTCCGTCGAAGTCCGTTAACACACACAATATGAATGGTGTGAAAAGCTAGGTTGTAATCCTTGCTAAAAAGCTACAAAGATCAATTCAGTAAGTAAGTTAAGTAACTGAATGGTGGATCTATTATCACAAGGCAAAGAAGGAAGACAATAACATAAATTTCTAGAACCTTAGTCTCAATCTGCCAGTATAAAAAGTGTAGAGGCGATATGACCTATTGGCCCGAGTCCCCATTATAATTAACCCTATAATAGGTGGTCATAGCTAAAATGTTAGCTGACCTCAATTGATCAAAAGTGCATTGGTAGAAGTTGTATTATTTGCATCTGCTACAAAGAGGACATATGACGTCACATACCAGCATTTTACAGCCTTCTCAAGAAGGCTGTCATTATACAACCACTCTAGATAAAAGTTTAAACTGAATTGTCAAATTAAAGAGCTGTTGCCTTGATAGTAGACAACCTAACTACATCGTTGACAAGCGTGACATATGACGTCACGCCAAATATCCCCTCTAGATAAAAGTATTCGTTAGGTTTAAAGAGATTTTGAGTTAAAAAATGTGATCCTAACTGCGAGGTCGCCGTATTCTAGTAGGTAGTGTGTTGGCTTATTAGACGTAAAGCCAGGGTTCGAGCCCCAGGCCAGACATCAAAACAAAAATACAAAAAGTATTTCTTCGGCGACTTCCTCTCAGCAGATTTCTGTCAAAAACTCTGAGAGTAAATAAAATTGCCATGAAAAGTTTCTCAAAAATCTGTCGTTCGGAGTCGACTTTAAACTGTAGGTTCCGCCACTCATGTATAATAACACACACAGCATAAGTGGTGTGAGAACCTAGGTCGTAATCCTGACTAAAGGGTTGTAATGACTAATTATGTATGTATGTAACTGCATTTATGAAAAAGGAAACATATAGCGTCATAAACCTGAATCTTACATTTAACATATGATGAGATGTTTTGGCCAACACTGTATTATAAACGGAAAACGTGTGCAATTTGCAAAAACAGTATGTAAGATAAGAAGCAGACTATATGGACATTTTGGGTACTTTACTTTTAAGCTTTTTTTTTTTTTCGTACTTTCAATACAATCAAAAGGGATTTCCCTATCGCTAAAGATACTGAAAATAACGGCCACATCATTGAGAAGCGCTAGTAATGACTTGAATGCGGTTATAAATTTTCAGAAAAGCCTAAATGCACAAACTATTCTCATTGACAACTCCTATATGATGTGATTTTCCACAAATTAAGCACAGACCTTGTTGTTTTTGTGATCGAAAAACAACAAATAAATAAAGAATATGATCAAATAAATAGCAATAGAATGAAGCAAATATTTTAGAATTTTTTTTTTATATTTTTTGTTTCTTTTTAATCATTTTTTATAAATTTGTATTAATTTATTGTTAAAATTCATTTGTCTACGTTAATGTTCTGGTTTTTTAATACTTTTTTTTTTCATCTAATTTTTAAATAGAAAACATGTAAAACTAGATTTTTTTTTAATTTAAAATGTCACTTTCAGTTTGAGCGGTATTTACAATCAATGTCACACACAAACAAATAAAAAAACGTATGATTAAGGGGAGACAAACAGACAGACAGACAAACGAATAGACTTGGAATAGAGATGCAAAACGATATCACTTCTAAAATTAGATGAGAAGATATTTTAGAAATATTGGTGACAGATATTTGCTCAATAGATAGGCAGAAAATCTGCAGATGCTATGGATTTTGGCATAGAAACGAGCAGCTTAGCTTAAAGAACCCTCAAACGATTTCCAATTTTCTGCCTCTATTTCTTGTACATGAAATAAAAATCATAAATTTCTTCAAATCAAATTGTTTGCATTTGAAAACCATTCCGTAGTACAAATAAATATCTTTTGAGAATGTCTGTCTTCCACAAATGAAAGTGATAAGATAAGGAAATTGATTTAATTTCTTTCAAATATATTTCAGAAGTTTTTTGTTAATTTCCTTTCTAAATCAAAATGCCTATTGCGTTTAAAAGATTAACAATAAATAGAAATCCACTTCACACTATCTTTACTTTCTAGTTTTTACCAGATTTAATAAATTTTAAAAGCAAGTGTGATATGAAGCCGATAATAAATTAAAAAAAAGCTTATCGCAGGCATTTACTATCGCCGTAGTCTAGTACGTAGTGTGTTGGCTTATTAGACGAAACGTCAGGGTTCGAGCCCCAGGCCAGACATCAAAATAAAATACAAAAAGTATTCCACTCAAAAGATTTCTGGCAAAAACTCTGAGAGTAAAAAAAAAATACCATGAAAAGTTTCTCAAAAATCTGTCGTTCGGAGTCGACTTTAAACTGTAGGTCCCGCCACTCATGTGTATAAAATTAACACACACAACATAAGTGGTGTGAGAAACTAGGTCGTAATCCTGACTGAAGGGTTGTAATGACCAATTATGTGTGACGGCATTTACTGAGCCTTTAATATTTAATGCAATAGCTATGCAGCTGACCTTGGAAGGATGGGAACTTACATGCCGTTGATAGGTTCAAAACCTTTGTGTAAAGAGGGAAAAGAAGTATACTCGGCAATATGCAAGATAAAGATAGGCGGATTTGAAGAAATTCAATTTTTTATAGGTATTTAGCCCATAGAAAGAGATTTTAATAATGCCGCAGACTGGGGATAGTAACCGGCCTCCAGGCCAGCCACTGTTCAGAATCGGTAGTCAAGGATTGCTTTAAGTCCAATATTAAGATTCTATGATGAGGAGATTGAATCATCAGAACATATATTTGGACAGTGGTTCAAGAGTCGGTAGTCAAGGATTGCTTTAAGTCCAATACTAAGATACTATGATGAGGAGATTTAATCATCAGAACATATATTTGGAACCTGTGCGGCATTAATGCATCTCATAAGATAATACCTGGGTGCTTAACAAGTACCAGGCAGGGTGTTGTAATTGCTGAAACCGAACAAAATCCTGAGGTTCGTCAGGAGAACACTTTTGGGGAACAGATGCAGTACTCTAACATAAACAATTTTGATTTAAAATTTTCAACTTGCTCTAATTTTATGTCTACTTAATCGATACTCCGCCGGAAGTAGGTCGACCTTGATACAGTACGACAGAATGATACATGAGAAGACGAGCCAATAGCATGAAGCTGGCTTCGAATATGGCGCACCCAGACGTGGGAGAGAAGACAACGGTCCTTAACAGGACGTCATTCTGGGCCCTTCCCGAAGTAATGCAGATAGCCGTCCCGGGAAGGCAGTATCCCCAGAAGAGGAGGAGGGATTGTTTTAGTGGAAGCCCCACTCGACGCAGCTGACAACGGTCACTGTAAGTGCGAAGGCATTTTGAATCCTACCTCACACGACAAAAAAAAAATCGATTGCGACCACCATGTAGAAGTATTTCATCTTTAGAACATAAAACTCGCTTCTATGAGTGAGTTAGCTAACTTCTATAGGCCTGTTTAACCAGTTAAATACATACATATATCTTTACTGAGACATTATTCCAATGTCTAGACATGTGTCTGCAAAACTTTTACCATCACTGTAAACAAAACTCCACTAAAGTGGCCGTTATTTGTCATATAACGACTCAGACAACTAACCACTCTACCACTATATAGTGATGAGAAAGAAATAAAACTGAAAGAGAGTTGAAAAATATATAATAAGAAGAGAGCATAAAAGAAAAGAAATGTAATATTTACATACGTGTGTACATATGGGGATAAATGAACAGCAGTGTTGTCAACCTATTGCAACGAATAGTTTCCGAATTGTTGTGGAATCTTTCAGAAGACTGCTGAGAGAAAGCCGCCGAAAGAAACATTTTTTTCTTATTATAGTTGGGGTGTGAAATACAGCCCGTATTTTCTAATACGCCAACACATTACCTACTAAATTACGGACTTTGCGGAATTTAAATTCGCACCGTTTTGTTCTGCAGATATCGAAGCAAATAATATTCTGAAGGAGCAATGGTCCTATATAGTGGCCGTTTTACAAATCTTTTGACAGCCAGTGATGTATTTTTTAAATACGAATAAATTTACACAGAACAAGAAGGTTTTAAAAGTCTCTTTGAACAAAGTAGAGCTTAAAATGTAGCCTAATAAAGTAAATATTACCAGGAATATTATATTTGATAACCATTTACCGATAATTTATAAACGAACCTTAGTGTATTGCTGTTTATTTTCTGGTTTTCTAATTTCGAAAGTTGACAACTTGGCAGACGTGTGAGGGGCTATTATTGTTGTTGTTGTTAAAATTTAATAATGATGTTGTTATTATTGTAGGCCTATTTTATTTTCTTTGCTTTTATAATTTCTTTTCCTTTAATTTGCGTTTTGTTGGTAATGAAAGAAATAAAATAAAGAAAGAAAGAAAAAGCAAACTAAAACACGAGGCATAAAAACAATCAAAAAAAAAAAGAAACGCAATCACAGTTTGTTGTTGTTTGTATTTTCTGTTTTTGGCAATGACGAATGAAAAACTATTTTAAGAGTAGAGGGAGGGTATAAAAAGAAATTGATTTTTTTTAGTTTTAATTTCTAACTCAAAATCATTTTCACAAGATAGTAAAACAAATTTTAAAATTTTTAATACATAATTATTAGCAAAAAGAAGAAAAAACTCATACACTCATACATATGATTTAACTTTACCTTTTAAAGTAAATTCCAGAGATTTTTATTCCAAAAAAACACGCAGAAGAGAGATGGAGAAATCAAAAACACAATTAAAGGGAAATGATGCCAAATACAAATTTTTTAATTTCTTTTTTTTTAAATTCTTATTTAATAAATTGAAATATTTGTTTTTTTTATTAATTTATTTTAATTGCAATTGCTGTTTGTTTTAATTTCTCACAGCTGAAACTAGTATTCTCTTTAAGCACTTTCTCACTTATGATGATTGTTTCACTCTCTTCCTTACTCTTTCTGTCACTCTTTTAAAACAAACAAAAAAAACACCTTTTATGTATAGTGGCTATTGTGAATTTCTAACAACTTTTGTTATTGTTGTTGTCGTTTCTTGTAAGATTTTTCTGTTGTTATGGCTATAATTTCTTATCACTTGAAACACGTTTTTATTTTTGATTTCTTTTGCACTTTTATGTTGTTGCGTTGCTTTTGTTTTCGAAAATTATAACCTTTTTTTTGGTATTGCCTTTGCTTTTTTGTTGTTTTTCCTTTTTTTTGATTTGATTTTGCAAAATTTTCTTTTGTAAATTTTACAAAAACACTTTTTTCTTTAAAGGTGCTCTATTTTTTAGTTTTTGCTTTTTCTTCACTTCTCTCACTTTGCACTTCTCTTGCACTTTAGAAAATTTTTTTCCCTCTTTTTCTTTTTTCTCTTTGCAATAAGAGTTTTTCTTTCTTTTTTTTTCTTAACAATTCGCTACAATTGTTACAAAATTTTACAAATTTTATCGTTTTCTTTTTGTTTATTTTATAACAAATTGTATAACAATTTCACAAATATTGATCGTATCGTATAAATCCAAGAAAAAATTGTGATTTCTTTGCAAAAATATTTGAAAAGAAAAAATATATATAAACGCACGACAACTAGTTTTTAGCGTCTTTTCTAAGTCTTACGAGTCGAACATGTGACGAACTACTAACTCTCGCTACTGTAAGCGCCAAGAAATTAAAAAAAGCCAGCAACAAATCACTAACACACTAATACAGTAACAAGTTAGTAGACCCATATAACAATAGATTAGAATGATGTCAACAATATAATTTCAACATACGTAAAAATGAGTAAAAACGCTGTCATTGCTTAAATAAGTATTCATCTTATAAAATTGCACGATTTCGAAAAATTCAAAACGAATTTTAAAAAAATAAGAAAACTCATAAGAAACTTGAATAGTTGTTTGAAAATTTTAAATAAAATTGTGAGACGAACTATAAAACAATCAAAAAACGTTATAAAATTCGCTCAATTAATTTCTTATGTATATATCTGTACGTACAATATTATACATTTCACACAATGTAAAGAAAATGAAAGGTTAAAATATACTTAAGTATACGATTCATTCATGACTGAGAACGTGAAGCCTTAAATATTCCCTCAAAAGATCTAAAATTAAATCTGTGTTACAACAAGTACTGTCTTCTCTATTCCTTCCAATTTTCTCCACTCTTGCCTTGAAATTTGTACACGATCCATATCTGTGGTGATGCGAAAAGAGTACAGAATTTGTATGGAAAAACACTTATGTACGCAAAAAGACGTTCGTTCGAAGTCGTTCGTCTTACAGAAGCAGGGTATAAGGCGGCCGCTACATGTTGCCGTATTAGTTGTACAACATGTTGAATAAACACATTGGTTGTTTCCTTCACACTTTTCATTTTTCAACCAACTTTACTTAAATTTGTTGTAGCAATTTTTGTTGCTGTAGCATCATGCATGAAAATCAAAGTTTTTTGACCAACCAGCCCTCCAACGTAACAATATGTTGTACAACATAATCAAGTTGTAAAACCAATCGAAAATTTTAGGGGCCGCATGATATAAAAGAGATTCAGAAAGATTAATTACTTTTTCGACTTAAAACAGGCTTTATAGAGGAAAACAGTATCTCTAATTTTGTTTTCTGATTTTTTACTCCTCAAAGTTTATATACACCTAACTTCTTGCATATCATATTTACGAATTTTGTGTTCTATTCAAATCTTCTAGTGAAAATCAGTTTTTTCAAGGTTTCCAATCTTCTAAAATGCAAAAAATAATGTTTAAATATACAAAATATGTTCAGATTAAGAATTTTATGGTTTCTAATGCAATTTTTCAGTTCGAGAATTGAAACTTGTCATGAAACAGACAAATCAAATAAAACTATTAATTTAAGCGTTTTTCAGTATAAAGCGTTTTTTCTAAATAACTTAGCAACATCATTCTTGCATACATGCAAGAGAATAATGTATAATAATAAACCGAATATGGATATCGGAAGAAATTCTCTCTGTAAATATGTATGCCTGTGCATGAGAAGACAAACAAAAACCTTTGAAGGGTTGCCTTCAAAAGAAAGAACAACAAAGTAGAATTGGTAGGTGTGTGAGGGAAGTGATGTGGTAGGAAAAGAAAGAAAATCACGGTATTGAAAAACTGTAACAGTGAGAGAGAACATTCTCTCTGAGTAAAACCGGTAAAAGTATTGATATTTACCAAATACAGTGGTAAGTAGAGGTAGTAGTAGAGTAGTATATGAGGTGTAAAGGGCGAGTAAGTATATTTCCGTTATGCACTGCCACGCAATATCAGTCTATTTACCTGAACCATTAATCTCTTGATTTGCTTGAAAAAAATATGTATTTGGTTTTGCGTTTTAAACAAATAAAATAAAAACAATTTAAATATAGAAATAAGAAAAAATAAAACAAATTTAATTTAGAAATATATTTTTAACTTATTTGTTTAATTAAATCAACAAGTTGCACTAAAAAAGAGAAAGAAAATAAGAAAAGAAAATGAAGTGTGGTTCTTGTACATATTGCGCTCTTCTCTTCGTTAACAGACAATATGGATTCTTTAATAGTTTCAGTAAATAAGCATGTGTATAAAAGTGTTTGTATATTTATACATACTGTTGTATAGTGTAATCTAGGGCAACTTCGAAAGGAGGTGTTTTAAAGAAAGAAATAACGAGTATAAGAACATAAAAATAGAGTTGAAGTAATCATTTACATACAGAAGAGGTAGGTTTGTATGTGTTTATATGTTTACTAAGATTATAGATAAGTTTATAGCGGGGAATTATTTATTTGTTAAGAATAAAAAGTTAAAAATACAATATAAATCACCCGTTTGATGAGTAGTACTTCAAGCTGCTTATCACTTTCTTATTTTTTTTATAGATTATCAGTAATTTAGTTGAGAAATATTTTCTTTACCACTGTGAAAATACCAGTTTTATGTGGAAAATTTTTTATTGCATTTTGGCGAGCCTCTTTCGACTTTTAACGACAATTTGCCAACACTGTCATTAATGGCTGACACATGTTTGTGAAAAAGTGAAATCAATTCCAATATTTACCCCCGTTAAACACACATTCACACGCGCGTACACAGAGCTACAACAGTTATTAAAAACTAATAAAACGAAAGAAAAAACAATAAAATGTAGAGACCAGCCAGACAAATAGACGTTATCAGTAATGCTCATGCAATTCTATGTTTAATTTTGTTTTTTATTTCATACTTTTTATAGGAGAGCTAAACCGGCCGGCAATGAGTAATATAAAAACAACAAAAATTATTTAGTAATAATGTAAAGAGAGAGAGAGAGAGCAAATTGTAATAATAAACAACTGCAATATTATGTAAACATGTTTGCCTGTTACATGAAAGAAAGAAACAGAAAAATAAACAGTCTCTAAGAGAGTGTGTTGAAACTCAACTTTTACTGTAATTAAATAATCAAAAAAAGAGCGAGAGAGTGTTTGAAAACCGGCATTTAGAAAATTCTGGCAAACAACAACAACACTTTAATATTGTTAAACCATAAGCTGAAAACATCAACAAGAACAATGCTAAACATATCAATACATACATGCATACATACATATGTATGTCTCTTTCAGTGTGTAGGTATGAAGATAAACAAACTCATCATCGACCTTATTTGCATTTAAGTTTGTATGTGTGTGTGCATAAATAGCTATGTTTTTATGTGTCTAACAGAAAAAATGTTTACTTTTGTTTGTTATATTTTGTTGGTGTTTCTTTTTCCTCTTTTTTTTTGTCTGTTTTTAATGATAATTTTTAATATGCGCAGTTCCAGCTATGTTTTTAATGTGTTTAGTTCTTGTTCTCGCTTATCTTAATAGAAAAATTATAAAAATTATATCAACAACTCATTAAATTACGTTTTTTTTTTACTAATTTGCAGAGGTTCAGTGTGATAATAAAACACTTATGATGTGTGATGCAATAAAAAGAGAAGTAAACAAGGTAATCGAACAGATTAGAGTGTTGCAACTACAACTCTAATAGTAAAACGAGGTTGAATGGAATCCCTAATAAAATGCTGAAGATTGCACTTAAGAAAAGTCCAGAAGTGTTGACCAAGCATTTCTTTAAACCTTTAAACGAACGAGAACTTGGCCCCATCTCCTTGTCTAACCCAATACCTGACATTTTGTTTTGGACTCACATACGCAGCTTGGTACTTGCAATGAAATCAGACGAAGGATCAGCAGACAATGCAAGACTAAGTTGATTCTGTCTGCTGCAGAGAACATACCTAGTTTTTGGTGTATCAGTCAGGTGAGTTAATAGAATTTTTCTCAAAATTTGCTACTTAGCGGTTGCAGTGGTTCCTGTAAAATTAAAAGATGATGCTATTTAGGTATTTACTAATGGTTATAGGATCGGTGTTCTGATTTATGCACTGCGGATTCGATCTATCTATCTCCGACTATCAGTTGACAGCACAGCACTTGGCGCTTGCGGGTCGAGTTTGGACCACGATATGTCGAACTGGTATAAATGCCAAGTTATTCGCCATTTTGACAACGCCTCTCGTTCTTCACATATAGTTTTGTTGAGTGCACCCACAATTTTCTTCTTACTTTTTTGCATGTTGCACGTGCAGCCGAGAGTTTGCATTAAAATTGTTGCCTTTCATTTGCATCCGTATAATTAATTTGTACGTGTGCTTATTAGCCTATTTAAAATAATAAATAAGCATTTAATTTAAAAAAAGTGGTCTACGCCAGACACTCCATAAATCAAAAAATGTATCTCATTAAAAATCTTGATTTGGAGCTAAAACAAAATATCTCATGGAAAGCCCTACATTTTTTGTACATACTCCTTTTAAACCATTTTATTGCTTCTATAATGACCTACAAAAACCCCTGTAATAAACAAACAGCAATAGACGAGAGAGAGAGAGACCGCAAGAGATCTGCTATTCTTTGCAATTTCAATAAATACATTTAACGAAGAGTTGATTGTTGTTTTATGAGTGAGTATTTTTATGCAAAACATTATTGGCACAGTTAAAGAAAAAATTCGGCATGTTTAGTAAACAAAGCAAAGCAAAAAAGCAACAACAACAAATAAATTGAAATAAAGTGTCTTCTTTTAGTAGCTAGACTTAGCAACGAAATCATTTTTTTTTATTATATTAATACGCGACGTATTTTTTTGCGCGTGGAATCCCTTTACCTTCCATTTTTTTCGGTTGCTTTAGCGGCCATGGATTAGATTTGATGTGTGGTGGTGTTGTGAATTTCTTGAATAAACAGTACACACACACGTATATATACTTACGCATTTTGTTGTTGTTTAATATAGGACAGACTGTGATCTCAAAATAAAAATGGAATACACGCATTCAGTGTCGAAAAATTCAGTGCTTTTTGGGCAGTACCCCCGCCGAGCTTCTTTCAGTACTTTTTTTTTTATCAAATTCGTTTTTGTTCGCTCAAAAAAATAAATTATATTTTAATACATAATTCGCACATTCTTTTTCTGCCATCAAAATTTTCTGCATGTAAATTTTGCATTTTTTGGCTTAAGCCTAAAAGTAGGTACGCTTTAACTTTTTTTTTTAAATTTTTTAAACCTTCATTCATGCAAATAAAAAAATGGTAATAAGATGTGTTGGAAGGGGGGGGGGGGGGGAAGTAGAAGAGGAGTCTACAAAATTTGTTCTTCTGCAATTTAAGACTAATTGCTCGAAGATGGAAATAGGATCGGTGTTCTGATTGATGCACAGCGGATTAGATCTATCTCCGACTATCAGTTGACAGCACAGCACTTGACGCTTGCGGGTCGAGTTTGGACCACGATATGTCGAACTGGTATGATAAGATAGGTTGTAATTCAGACTAAAGGATTATAATGACTTCCTAAATTAGATCGTAGGGTAGCTTAGACAGCGTATGTATACATACTTACGGGTCATTATATTATAAGATAGACATGGGGCCTGCTCATTTGAAGAGTTTGTAGATCATTTAAGGAAGAAGTGAATATCGCCAACGTTTCCTGCCAAAGTCCATACTGACTCAGCAGATGCTTCGTTCCTTTCGCTTAACATCGAAGGACTTTTCAATTACTTCGGAGTCATTTCTTGATGTCTTATCACACAGGGCCACTCTCTGTTATCCTATCAAAGGATTTTTCTCAGTGTATGTATTTTTTTTTAAATAAATGTGTATTACTGTTGTAAGGACAGACACAATAAACAATCATTAGCGCAAAAATTTAATTTTTTTCCTGCAGGCCAACTGTTATACCAATTATCTCCTTGCGGCTATAAAAGCAACAGTTCAACTCAAGTGGCATTTCATTTGTTCGGCAATTGCTCAGTTCAGTTAAGTTTAATTCGCATACTAATGGAAAGACAAGTACTACGTTCACCATATTATAAGGATATACCGAAAGCCTTTAAGCAAACGAATTTCCAAGGCCAGGAACAGCTGTTGGGTGCCTATGGCAGACTTATACAACTGTTTGCCGCATACATGAATTACTCATTGGAACTGCTGGAGGAGGAGAATCTAAGAATGACGGATGTACAGGATGATATTGTGAATAATTTCTACAATATTTCAATACCCAGCTGTTCGCTGGCAAATCGATTTGCTGATGTTGATTTTACCTATCCATTGGAGAGTTCATTTACCTGTGTTATGGTGCCAGCCGAGGATGAGTTGCCACGTTATTGGTATGTGGTGTGGCCTTTTGAACGTTATATATGGTTAGTCATAGGCATTTCCATACTATATGTGGCCTGTGCAATGACTTATCTAAAGCATCCAACGAAATTGTTTTATTTTAATCTCCTGCACAGTCTGGCCTTTGTCATAAGCTCTCCCAATGCCGCCATTCGTTTGGTAAATATACCACTAAGGCTGCAGTTATTTTATTCACTTCTCTTGATCATGGGTTTTATAATGTCCAGCTATTATGGCAGCTTCTTAACGATTTACAATATGAAGCCTTTGTTCCAGCCGTACATTAATACCGTAGACGATGCTTTGGAGGCCGACATTAAGATCCTGGTGTCTTCAAATACTTTAGAAGAATTACAAAATAACATTTACGTGGACTTATCGGGCATAGAACCGCTGCTGGTGGAAAGAGATTCTGTGAACATAATGGATTCGATTAATCATTTAAACCGTTCGCATGCCTATGTTGTAACACAAACGCATTGGGATTTTATGGCCAAACTGCAAAAGAATCTTATACAACCGATTTACCAATTATCGGACATATGTTTTGGTCAAACCTACAACGCCTATCCCATGCAAATGAATGCGCAATTTGCTCAGGAGTTACAAATTTTTATCTTGTTATGCCAGCAATCGGGTCTGTGGGAGTATTGGCAAGATGAAGCCTTTATAATGACATTAAATCGAGACATATTTGACGTTCTGCTCGATGAATATCCAGTGGATCCATTGGCCTTGTCATACTATCGCATTGCCTGGATTGTCTTCATTGGCGGTATGCTAATCTCTTGTATTGCTTTTGGCTGTGAATTGTTCTGTTTTAATTATAAATTAAGATGTTGTTGTACTAGAAATATAACGGTAAATATATAAATTAAAAAATTAAATCTAAATCGCATCTGATGTATTACTTTTTAAGTGGAAGTGTTTATGTCTTTAGATTGTTTTATGATTGCAGGCTACCACTATACTGGGCATTAACTGTCCATCTGCTGCTAGCCATTCCAGAAACCTTGTTCTAAAATATTTTTGCGGCCCTTAATTTGTGTTCTTGGTTCCAAGTGACGTCTGAATTCGAAGATTAAGACAAAATATATAAGAGTTGCCAGTGCCATTATTTAATCTCGTTGGTTTTTTCCTTAATATTTATTAAGATATTGAAAAATTCACACTCAAATCAAATAATTTTCTCTTTATAATACTCGAAGAGGCAGTTTTAAGTATACTTTCACACCTGAAGCCGTGTGGGTATCCCCAGTTTATGTTAATTAATGAGTGTAAATGTTCTAATTATTCCATTAAAAAAATAAACATTTTTGCTTAAAATATTGATGGTACCAATAGGAAATCACAGTTCGAATATAGAGTTTAAGGCGTAAAGATCTCTTCTGCAAAGTGGTGAAAAATAAATTTGAAAAAATAGCAACGAAATGCGGTTTCTCGTTTTAATACTGATTGTTGGCATAATTTCGTTGAGTGCTATGGAAACGGAAGCAGGAAGAGGCGGAGGAGGTGGTGGTGGTAGAGGCGGCGGTATTGGTGGAGGCGGTAGAGGTGGCGGTTTCGGTGGTGGAGGCAGAGGTGGTGGACGAGGTTTTGGTGGCGGTAGAGGTTTTGGTGGTGGCAGAGGTTTTGGCTTTGGTGGCGGTAGGGGATTAGGTTTTGGTGGTGGCGGTTTTATACCCTTTCCTTACCGCCGTTCACCATACTATGGCAGAAATTACCTTTACCCCTTTGGCTTTTAAAGTTAATTTTTTATGGCAATAAACAATTGTAAACACACAGTTTAAATTAATTAGCAGCTCCTTGATAGAACGTAGAACGTAAATATTTTGCAAACCAACTTTTTTTAAATTTCTTTTTAATTTTTTAGTATCAATTCGATTTCATTGCAGTCGCATCATATATTTAATCATCGTTAGTCTGTAAAGATGAAAATTTTAAATCGCATTTTATTCTATGGCATCATAATAATGCTGATACTCTGTTGCATGGAATTTACCTGTGGACTGCGTGGAGGCAGAGGTTTTGGTTTTGGCAGAGGATTTGGTTTTGGCAGAGGCTTTGGTTTTGGCAGAGGATTTGGTGGTTATCGTGGTTTTGGTGGTTATTATCGTCGCCCTTTTTTGTATAGACGAGGTTTTTATGGTGGTGGTTTCGGTTTTGGAGGTTTACCAGTTCCGGTACCTGTTCCAGTTCCAGTACCGGTGCCTGATTATTATTAGAAAATGTAAAAATATTGTAAAAAATTATTAACGTTTATAGCATTAAGTAATATGTGATATCCATGAATACATATATAAATTTTTTTATAATAAAATATTGTAAGAAATCATATACAAAATTCTGATTCGAAAAAAGTATACTTAAGGCAAACGTTTGTGCATGTTGTCTTGCTTTCCATAGTGATGATGTAACAGCAACAACAACAGTTTTCTTCAGAAATTGCCTGGTAATTATCAGGCAATGCTCGCAAGTATGGTACACAAGCAGCTTCAAGCTGGAAAATGGTTGATAAAGCGCCCAGGCTTAGAAAATTATTTTTACCCGAAAATTTTTCATTACACTGGAATAAGTGTTAGGGATTGTCTCCCAAGGTATGTGCATTTAGATCTTAAATCTCTTCAATCGTTCCCAATTACTATAAAAGGTTGTATACGATTCCCTGGAGCTTTTGGGCAGTTAAAAAAATTTAAAATTTTATTATTGGAATGGATTCTTGGACATACGGGCTTTTAGGGTAATAAGATAGTGGACTATCTGGCGAAACTTTCGATAAATATGTCCTGTAATTTTGTAATTAGCCCTGAGCCATTCTTAAGCCACAGAAACATAAACCACAGAAGCAGGATAGGAATTAGGAACTGATGGAGAGTAAATTTCCCTGCTTACTGGCGTAATTGTTTATTTTAAATTCTAAAACAAATAAAAAAATAAAATCTAGCATTTAATATTAATTTATACAAACTTTCAAGCACATTATGCATATATTTGTACTCACTTCTGCCCTCCTATGCATATTCTTCTGGCAACCGACTATTGCAGTATAAAAGATATTCCATAAAAGAATGTTTAACATCCAAAATGTACAGTTATAATAGAGCATTTTAAACTATTCAATTAATATTAAACAACAAAATTTTTACATTTTTAATTACAATTACAAACGACTAAAAACTAAAATTAAAATCAGAATTCTTAACCAAATATACAGCCGATGCCGCAACAAAAGCTGAAGTTAAAATCGTATAGAAAGACTTGGAAAGAAACTAGAAAAGAGAAAAAAATGAAATGAAATCTAAAAGTCACTACAAAATTATTTCAAAAGTTTTACCTCATCCTGCCATTTACGATTGGCAATACATTTACTATAAGGCATGCTAGTGAAGGATACACTATTATATAGGGGCACCCAAAAGGTAGGGAAAAATCTAAAGAGTGTGGTATCCAAAAGCTTACGGCATTTAAAGGAGAAACGTTTGGTTAAATCACGCATCTGTAATAAACAAAAATTGGGTCAAAGACTAGAGAAATTAGTTGTGAAACTAGACTTACCTCAACATAATTATACATGGCCAGATCACATATGGCATGAGCATCACGGCAACGTTTTTCGGTGAATTGCTCCAATGCTTTTTCAATTGTCATTTGAGATTCACTTAAAATTGAAAAGAATATGGTACAGTCCTCCATGCCGGCATTCATGCCCTGGCCATAATACGGTACCATGGCATGGGCAGCATCACCCAAAATTAAAGCCTTGCTGCCATAATGATAGGGATTGCACTGCAAAAAGAAAGAGGAGATAAACAGGTCATTAAAGCTAACTTATCAAGTATGTGAGTAAAAAATCTCTGTTATTATTCCTTCCTCCTACCTTAATCGATACCAAATGCTGAGGCTTTGATTTAAAGAAATCCTTAATCAGGCATTCCTCTCCTATAAGCGGCAAGGCATCAGCATAATAACGTTTGAAAAACTCCAATAGCTCCTGGGGAGTTTTAATACCGGCAAATACTTTAAAAGGCATGGATAGCGTTACCGTAAACGATTTATCCTGATTGGGTAAGGCAATCATCATGAATGCATCTCTGGGCCAAATGTGCAAATAATTTGGAGGCATTTGAAAATCATTATCTTTACTGGGTATACACAATTCCAAATAGCCATGTTCAATATATTCCTGGGAGAAATTGAAACCCAAAGTTTTGCTCATCTTTTGACGTACCGAACTGAAAGCACCATCACAGCCCACAACTAAATCGGCACTAGCTTCAGTACAATTATCGCTATAGGGACTGGAGAAGAAAGAGATTTTTTTTTTTTTCTTAACATTCTTTACAATTCAACATTCTTGAAGCCACTTACTGTTGGAAAACCATATCACCTTCTTGTAGATTGACTGTTTTCAGTTTATGCTCGAAATGGTAGTGGATATTGGGAAACTTTTCTCCGGCTTTAAGAGTATAAAAAAAAGAAAAGAAATATTTCAAGCTTCTTAACGTTTTTTAAGAAAATTGCGGTCGTTTTACCATTCAATAAAAATTCATTCAGATGCTTGCGACCCACAGAGTACAGACACTGATGTGTACAAGGATCGTATAACACCACCGATGTATTGCCTTTAATATCGTGCAGCATACGACCACGCATGGGTATAGCAGTTGATAGCACCTCTTCTTCTAAGCCTACTTCGGCCAAAGCTTTGCGTCCTCTCTGTGACAAGGCCAAATTTATACTGCGACCCTGCACCAGCTCCGATGAGCGTATATCTTCACGGTATTCGTATAGATGGACCTCATGACCACGTCGTGCAAAATGTAAAGCCGTTAAAGATCCAACCTGGAATCGGTAAAGGTTAAATAAAATATTGAATCAATTTTTGATAGTCTGAAGACCACGTTCTTCTTTAGTCTTTCGACTAATTCATCACATGAATTTAGTAGGATTTCTAGCCCTCTCGGGCCCTATAAAAAGAAGTCTAAACTAGGCTTTAGTATGGATTTTTATAATAAAATATAAACAAGAATATAGGCTTTCAGCTGTGAGCTGCGTTAAGGCATTTCAGAAGGACTCACATCCATATGTAGGTGCTAAGACTGAGAGTTATCCGTAAAGAAAACTATCAACAGTCTGGGTTTCTTTCGTAAACGGGTATACATTGAAGACAAACCCTATACAGATCGAGAGCTATACAATAGATTGTATAGTCGCAGGAGTAAGCATAAAAATATCCCGGCTTGAAAAATTTAAAAATTATTTTGAAGTCCAGAGATATGATATGATATGAACGCCTCCACCTTAGAATTTTTATTCGAGGTTTGATTTATTTTTACATTTACCGTTATACATATTTCTCGGACAACAGCGTCTTAATTTATAATTAAAAAAAGCAATTCGCAGATAAAAGTAATGCAAGAGATTAGCATGCCGCCAATAAAGATAATCCATGCAATGCGATAGAATGATAAAGCCATAAGAAACATCGTATAGTCATCCAGTAGAACCTTAAACATGTTCCGATTTAATATCATAAAGGCTTCATCTTGCCAATACTCCCTCAGATCCGACTGCTTGCATAACAAGATAAAAATTTGCAACTCCTGAGCAAATTGCGCATTCATTTGCATGGGATAGGCGTTGTAGGTTTGACCAAAACATATATCCGATAACTGGTAAATCGGTTGTATAAAATTCTTTTGCAGTTTGGCCATAAAATCCCAAAGTGTTTGTCTTACAACATAGGCATGCGAACAGTTTAAATGATTAATCGAATCCATTATGTTCACTGAACTTCTTTTCACCAGCAAATTTCGCATTCACTTGTATGGCATAGGTGTTGTAGGTTTGGCCAAAAAGCATATCCGAGAAATGATAAATCGGTTGCAGTTTGTCCATAAAACACAAATTTTTAACCAAACATTCAGTATTTAATCATGATTTTTAATACTAAAAATTTTAGTTCGAATAATTAACTTAAAACTCGGTTGATATTTTGTAGGGGCCTTACATAAAATAGCTTTTCACTCAAATCAGTGCACAATAATATTTTCTAATGCTTATTACAACAAACTTTTTGCATCAAAAGTCATGAGTTTTATTTAAATCCTTAAGCACAGTAATTTTTACATACCAAACCAGCACCGATAACAGCAACTTTTAATGGAGGCATTGATAAATTACTGCCATTCTGATCTGTTTTCACGATTTTTTCCGACATAATCCGTTACTTTTTTATATTAATTTTTAAAATATTAAATAATTTACAATTTTTATTTTCTATAAATAAAATATTTTCTTATTCTTCTTTTATCAGTAATTTTTTGTTCTTCGTTGAAATACTTCACAGTTCTTTCTTCGTTGAAAGATGCGTAAAGAATAATTTTAAAAATAATATTAAAGATGTTGTGATTAAATTATTACATTAAATTTAATGTAGATTAAATTTATATATTTATGTATGTATGTATGTTAGTGTATTATTATATTTAAACAGTGATTAAGCACAGATTCTGAAAGAATAAAGAAAATTCATTTGTTTAAAGAGGAAAACTCGGCTGGTAACGAACAGTTGTTCTATTGATTTGATTACTTCGTGCAAGTCATTCGGTTTGAAACGAAAATGAGACAGTTACCGTCATTGTCAATATTGGAACTGATATGAAAAATGGTTATGAAAAATCCAATCAAGCATAAATGTATACGAGGGCGGTATTCAAATTAGTAGAACTAACAAAGAAAATGCAACAAATTTGGGGAAAAAATGCAATGGAAGGTAAGTTCACCATCATCCAAGTGATTAGGTATACTTAGGCAACGTGTAGACCATTGCGATGCCACAGTTTTTCAATTCCGGTAACATAGAAATTATACGGGGCTTTTTATGAAGCCTTTTAAACGTCTTAATGGTTTCTGGCATTTAGACCGCAACGGGATTCATCGCAAAAGTTCGTACGATTTCACTTTAATTTTTCCCAACAATATTTTTCCTCCAAGTAAAATTCAGCAGCACTTTAATATTGATTGGATTGAGACCTTTAGAATGAAATTATGGAATTACATTCACATTCACTGATGCCACAATCTATACGCGTAATATAATTTTGAGACTACCCTCGTACATATTTATTAGCCTTTAGACTGATTAGACTTCAGCCCACTACCTTGATGTGAAGCGATGTTCATAACGCTGCTCGCCGTTAGCATCTCATTGTATTCTTAGAGTGAAATTCTTTTCTGTTACTTCAAGTTTTTCGAAATTGTGGCAATTATCTGTAGAATCAGAGTCTTGATTAGTTAAGGAAAAGTTATCCGTCTTTTGGAATGCTTTTCATATGCCAGAACGAACTTTGCTACTCCAGACAAACACACTGTCTATGCTTGTTTAACTAAATGTCTTCGAAGAAAAAAAAAGTTGAAACAGCAATGGTACTATTATTTTGACCCAGGCTGTATACATGCAAATACAATTGTTGGGTAAGATATTTAATCTTGCTTTACTAAGCC
Source organism: Sarcophaga carnaria (assembly GCA_958299815.1). Classification (NCBI taxonomy): domain Eukaryota; kingdom Metazoa; phylum Arthropoda; class Insecta; order Diptera; family Sarcophagidae; genus Sarcophaga; species Sarcophaga carnaria. The sequence continues at coordinate 13,952,222 of OY283153.1, forward strand.
CTATACTAGTGCTCTAGTTACTCAATACGTCTATCTATGTTATGTGTGTATGTATGTTTATATGTATGTCACATAATATATCTTTCCAGTGCATTTCTATTTGTATACTGATATGATATGGAAACATCAAATTGCGTTATAATGATTTTCAACGACTCGCAACGACTATCGTAAACATTATATTAAATACAGGATGTTATGGTGAAGAATATCTTGATCATTGTTTCCGAGTGGCGGCACTGCCTAAGCTGTATATATGTTATCAAGTCTAGAGGTTCAACGGTAATTTTTAATTTTTAAAATTCGTAAAAACATTACGAAAAATTGCTTATCTGCTGCTGTATTCAAGATTGCATTGTTTCAGCTTGTAGTAAAGCCTTTTAACTACGAACAGAAATAAAAAAGCACAGTAGGGTACTTTTATTTTATAGTCCAATGTCAATCCCTTAACTATTGTAGTCTACTCAATTATGTAGACTCATTAGTTGTCAATTGTATGCTCTGAAGAAGAAGCCATAAAATTATTAGAATAAATTCATTCATTTTAATAACTTATTGAGGTTTTACCGAGAAAAGTAAGACAAAACAATTGGAATATTTCACAGTTATAGATAGACATGGCTGACTGACAGTCATTTCATAAATGCAATCTTACATAAGATGAATTCATTGTCTATAGAGTCAATGAATTGTAACTGAATACTAGAATCTCGTCACTCCCCGTTTATTATTAACGAATAGCAATTAAATATTTTTATAAATAAAATCAAGAACAATATTTTAATGCAAATGACTATTATAAGCAACAATTCATTTATAGAACAAGAATTTTTTTTTAAGCCTAACAAATGAAGCGACAGATTTCGGAGGATTGTTTAAGGTTGGTCACCTGAAGTTATTATTCAAATTAATTAAAATCAGCAACACCATAATACATAGCACTTAGATTATTACAACCCATTCTCTGAACCTATATTAGGCCTATCACAGTTAAAAATTTACAGATCCGGAGAGAGAAGGGTTTTAAAAAGGGGCAATGGTAGCTATGCAAGCAGGGAAGTACGGAAGATAGAATTACTGTTGCGCACAAATATTCCAGGAACTGGTGAAGATAGCCAGATAGTAAGCCTATACATTTTGACAAACAGAAAGAATGCGGCTTATATATATTCCGGGAAAGTATAAAATGGGCTTTTATTCAAAAGATGTGCTCAATTCAACTTGCGTAGGAGGTACAAAATATAGCAAAAGACAACAATAATATCTAACAGTATATAAAATTGTAAAATTCGTTCCCACCTACCCTATAACTATTTCCAGCACTGTTGTTTTAAATAAAATTTTATCTATTGTGTATTTACCTTTCGCTTTTCGTTGGCCTTGAATTAAGTTTTTCACCCATTTTATCTTCGTTTCCCTTTGTTTTTGTTTCATTTGAAAGAAATCACATTTTCGACTTTTGCGACTAGCACTTCGACAACAGCTTCCAATGGAAAGTTTTGTATCTGAAATTTTATTTAAAAAAAAAACTTGTATGTAGAGTGACTAGTATTGTTAGCCCATATAAATCTTAAGATTAACATGGACACATATTAATACATACACAAGTATATATTTAAGTTTTTACGTTTGTATTGCTAAAAATCTCTCATCTTTGGTTCACACGTACCGTACTTAGGACAGTGTCTCGCTATGACGGCCAGGATTGTCGAAAGACTGATTCTAAGGTGATTTATCCCAAATGATGCTTCTGTTATGTCTCTCTCCACTTTTCCCAATTTTCTTTGCGAATAAATGCTGTTTGCCAACTTAAGGCAGAGGAATGCAAATCTAACACCACATCTGGATTCGGTCGAATTATTTTTTGAACCAGCCTTTACAAATGTCTTGTTACATACTACATCCCCGTGTCCAGAAAGTCACAAGAGGGCAATTGTTGGACAATCTTAGATGTGTACTACGCAGAGTCTTTTGGGCCGTTTGCTACATCTATTGCTATTGAATTTTTTTTTTCAGAAATATAAACACATCTGATTGAATTATACTACCACATCCGACCTTGCAGCGGGAGTTTGATCCGTACCAGGATGCCCCGCCTTGGCGACTTGTTCTGCAGTGAAATAAGACAATATTCCCAAGACATACGCTGCTTATAAGAGTGAACGGGTACTTTATGATACACTGGATCAAGTCTATAGAGCAAACATATGGTGAAGTTCCACTACTGAATCTTGATCGTAGCTGAGAGAGAGTAACCTTTGTCTGGCTAGGGAGTTATCTCTCGCAGTCAGCAATTTCTGGCGGAAGTGCGTTCAAGGCCGCAACAATACAAATCGGCATCGTTTATCTTCTCACACCCAGTAGCAGTCCTCAGCACTTTGTTTTGGAATCTCTGGAGCATTTTCCATAAGTAAGGCCCAATGCATAAAGAATAGTGCTATCCCCTTTACTTTGCTTGGCGTTACGAAATTTCTTCGCCATAATTTTAAAACTTTTTAACTGATTTCCGTTTGTAAACACACTTTTTATAACAGCCCTGTAATAGTGGCATGTCGATAACTTGCTTATCGTGCAAAGTCGACAGCAATCATTGCAAACAGATGTTATTTGACGTCTCAACCAAGCATTTATGTTCAATGAAATGCAATTTGGAAAATGTAAACAAACGAGAAAGAATTTAAAAAAATTGTTCATAATTAAATATTAATTCCATAAAAGACAGAGAAAATGTTTTCATTAGTAGCCGATTATGACACAACATCTTCATCAAGTAGTTCAAATGATGATGAAACAGAAGATGATGAGCAGGAGAAACAAAAGAAACTAAAAAATGACAGGTAATTCGAGAAAACTTTTTTAATTCGTTTAAAAGTGGGTTTAATTAATAATTTGGCTCTTCCTTAGTAGTACAACACCCGCCAAACCCATACAATTGTTACCCAGTGCCAATTTACTACTAAAATCTGGTAGCTCTCGAAGTAGTGGTGAAGTCTTTAATAATCCATTTCTGGAAGCAGAAAAACTGGAGTTGGACAAATTGCAAAAGCATGTAAAAATGGTCGAATCGGAAGATCATTTGGTACAGAAAAACGGTCGCAAAATATGTTGGAATAATCGTAAGGGCCGTTGTAGATTTGGTAACAAATGTAAATATGCTCACGATTCGGATTTAGTAATGGAGCAACCCGCGGACACTAGTGCAAGAAGTCAACAGGTAAATACTTAAAAAAAGTTAGTTTAAGCAACTTTGAAAAGTTAAATAAACAAAATCGTTTATTTTTAGGCACTTCTCATAATAAAATTATTCTAAGCTTCTAAATTAATCGACTTTTCTTTCAATTTCAGCTAAATGCTCAAAATTCTATTCCAAACAAAACAATTACCTTAGAACACCACGATAACAAACACATAGAGCCTGTTCCAACAACAAACTCTGATGATAAAGTAAAAAATCGTAAACGTCCCGGTTTGGGAGATAACATCGTACCGGGAAAACGTGTTTTGAAATCATATCAGAATACCAAGAAATCATCATCATAGTACACCATCAGTAGCATCTACAACACCTTCATCCTGCAGCCTAACAGTACAATGAACATTTTTTGATGAGAAACGACTTTTAAGTATTCGAATAACACGTAGAGAAGAAGCATTGTGTTGGCAATGATTTCCATCTTCTGGATGAGAATATTCCAGCGATAGGCGTAAATGTGGTTTGGTTAACCAAAAATAACCCAAAACAGGACGATGATTAAATAGCAGCGATGATGGTTTATTATCCGTTACCATATCATCAGCCTCAATTAAATCCGATACATCGTGGTCATCATTATGAGGCAATTGGAAAACTGAAAATAAAATATTTTTAATAAAATTAATTTTTTATGTAGAAAATTTAAATACTAACCTCCTGTTGCTTTTATTTCATTTTCCTCTTGTGAAGGCATTAGGGACAGATTTACACATATTATGGCAATATAATGTTCGGATACTAAACGGTTTATTACTTGACATAAACGCGACAACAACCATTTGCCAGCTAAGCGATCACTTTCGGCTTTTAAAAGAAACCAGACAGCGGGTAATGAGTCAATGACAATCAGTTTAATAGCCATTACATCTTCGTTTTCTTGTTGAAGTTGTTCCAAAAAATGCTCCAGCATTTCCACCACACCTTTAGCTGATAATACACGTTCCACTTTAATGTACGACATTATGCCGGCATGGAATTCCCGCTCAATTTTACGCGCCTTTAACATTTGCTTTATACGTCTAGCGGAAAAATCCAATTTGGTGTCAATATATAAAACTGGCGATATTTGATTAGCAATAAAATTTAACACCAACGTTAACAGCAATTGGGTTTTTCCCACTCCGGTGGGTCCACATATTTCCCAAAACGATAAATTGTTCAATACATCAGAAGGCATTAGCATATCGTCCAGGCATGAAATTTGACAGCCATAGACTTTACGTTTACGCTTCTCTTCGATAAGACGTTCTTCAAATGTCTTCGCCTTGGGTCCATAAATTCTACGAAATTCCTTTTTTATTGTCAACACTTGTTCAAAGTTTAGATTTAAAATTTTCATTAATTTTTCGGTTTTTTCCAATATGAATTCACGTAAATAAACAATGCCATGTTTTTCTAAAATATTTATACAATATGCCGATAGTTCTGTGTTCGCTAAAACGTGTAATTTTAACATTTTGCACAAATACTTTTAATTTCCCGCCTTTGAAAGTACAAATTTAGAGAAACACACAATTTTATTTTGTAAACAAATTAAAATTGAACGTTTCTGTTTTTGTTGTTAACTTAATAGCGTGGCATCTCTGTGCAAGTTACAGCATTGCCAACAAATGCAATGTTTTTCATATTTAAATAACGGTCACCAGTTCACCTGTTAATTTATATTATTCACAAACACAGTCTTTGAATAAATTTAGTAAGATGAGTAAAAAATTATTCATAAATTTATTTAAAATTTAATTTTTCTATGCATTACACAATATTTCTTAATTTCAATTTTTAGATACATAAGAATAAACAGAATTTACTTTCTCACTTGGCAACACTGCGTTCGTTAAGTGTAATGTTTTCATTCAGTGTTTATGATTTCACTAATCGAGATTAATTATCCTTAATCCAGAGAAAAACACACAGTAGTAATAATAATAAAAACTAAAAATAATAATAGTAATATAGTGCAAAGTGGCAGTCCGGTTATGTCGGTAACCAATGTCCGCTAATAGAGGTTAACATTATTTAATCTAGACATATACCGATTAATTCACCACTCACAATACAATGATTTATGGTAACACAGTACATATTTCGAATAACGGTATTTTGGTGATTTTTAATTTTATTCACCACACCGGACAAATGCACCACACTTTGCAAAAACTCACCACCCTGAAAACTCACCATAATTTGCAAAAACTCACCACTCGGGATAAATTCACCACGTTGTAAACACTCCAAAAGGGTCCGCCGCCCCATCCATCCATCACCCAAACCCAACGCACACCAACCAGTCTCCCATGTACAACGCACAAACCTACTCACCAACCACACGCACACACGCCCACCCTCAAAAACTCTTCCCCCTCCTTTCTCATACGATGCACCTACCCACACAGCACATCTCATTATTATCCCCATTTAGCATCAGAAAGAAAAAACAACACACACACACACACACACTTACTACGTACGCACTTCGGACGCCATTATTTTTTTAAAAACAATTAAATTTTATTTATGTTAATCTGATTCGGAAAAAGAAAATGTGAATTATTAAATGTGATGGGTGGTGTGTGTCTGCGATGTTGAAATGAAGTGGAATAGAAACACCCGCAACCAACCACCATCTTGAGAAGTTTTTGGTGTTGCCAGCAATAATTTTAAAATTTCCTTGGCGAAAATCGCTTGTTTGTATTTTAATTTTCTTGGGAATATCGCTTATTTTATAGAATATTTTAATTTTACCTTTTTTAGTTAGTTGTTTTTGATTATTTTAAATATAACAACAAATAAATTCAAATAGAAAATATCGAGGGTGAACAATATAAACATAACCTAACATAAATGACAGAAATTAAATTTTAAATTGTTTTTGTTTGTAACGAATTTTATTCGAAAAATATATGTGCTTTTTGAATTATAGCGCTTTTCAAAAACTATGGTTGACAACGCTGTTAAAATGGCTGATGTGTACTTTGCTTTTATTGCGTTTTCCACCATAGTTTCAGTTTCCGTCATGTTCTCAAACAGTTCACAACACATTCTCCGCAATAGAACTGATGCCGTTTATTACGTGATATTTTTTTCTTAAATAAAAATTCCCAAAAGTGAAACAAAACATACGGAAACCTATAAGTGCAAAGAGTACGACCGTATATATACTTTAAGCATAAACGAAAGAAAAAAATTTTCCATTTATTCAATTGTACCCGTGTCGAAATATCAAATTTTTAAATTGAAATTTGTCCTCGTTATCGGTGAAAATAATTAAAAATTGCTTAAGAAAAAAATTATTTAAATATTAAATTAACGTTTTATAATTGTTCTATGTACGGATGCCTCTAGAAATGCCGGAAAATTCATGATTAAAATCTAAAGACATCTGAGGTAGGTGTAGAGACAGAAAGTGAAAAAATAATTATAATTTTTTCTTTTGTGCCCAGTAAGAGATATATAGATGTGCATGCATATGTGAGACATGTGTGTTCGTGTGTTTGTAATAATTTCAAGTGGTTTATGTGTGTGTTTAGCTTCGCTTGGTGTGTTGTTTTATTGTTGTTTTTCTATTACTTGTGTTTCAAAAGAAAGGAAAAGAAAAAAAATTCAGTCAGAGTTGCATTTTAAAGGGTCTGCAATGGGAAAAAAGTTAATTATTCTTAAAATTTTTTAGTTTGAAGTGATGATTATTTGTGGTATCAGAATTAATAAATAAATATAATATTGTTGTAATTGTTGTGTATGAAGAGAAAAGAAAATGACACAAAACAAAACCACCATTTAATTGCCGGCTTTTTTTTCGTCAAATACCGGTTAAATGGCATTTTTGTAAACAAATTAATTTTGATAGCATTTACCAATCAATTAGCCACCAGTTTAACCGAACCCATAATATTTTTGGACTATGGTTCTGAAAACCTCTTTCAAAGCAAAATTGTAGTGGTCTGTCTGTAACTTAACTGGGATGATGTGGGGTTTATTTTCTGTGTTTCTTTTTTTTATTTTGTTTTTTTTATTTACAAAAATAATGTTTACAAATAAATAATTTAATCAATGCGGTGACGCCCTGTTCTAGAGGGCTAATATCAGATTATATAATTAATTAGCACATGTTCTTGGGACGATAAAATGAATCCTTTGTTCAGGGTTATCTAAACCTGCAGGCATTTTTATTTTCAAAAGAGGCTATGCAGAAGTTGAACCTGGAGTAAATCTATACTGTAGGCTTCCTGATGAGGGCAGTTTAGTCCAGGCTGAGGAGGTCGAGAGCTCCAAGTCGTTAAAACTGGTCTGGGGATAGATACTGTAGTCAGCTGACTGCTGAACATTGGCTGCATATGCTTCCTGGAAGAAACAGCGTTATAAAAAGTCTGGTTTTAGGAAAATGTGATGTGTGGCATAATGAGGCGGCAAATGAGCTAAAAAAGAAGCGTTGATAAATCGGTATGTTAGTCCTCTCCTTGGACACTTCATCAGTTTGACCGATATGGTGATGAGACAAAGAATGAAGTCTTGCTTTTGAAACAGGGGAGCTTGCAGTATTTCTAAGATTTCATGGACTAGATTGGATCGTTCTAGACTAAGCAGGAAATTTGTTAGCATCTTGAAAATTTTTTAAAGGGACATTGCGCCTTTAGAGCATGGACCAATATGTGGTTTTCCTGCGGTGCTTTAGTAATGTGTGAGAGCCGAAGCCTGTTGATCATATTCAGTGTCTCTGCGTCTGCTAAGCTTCCTAATTTCTGCGATTTTACTCTAGGATTAGTTACTAGTTAGATGTCTTTCATTTCTTCTTTGTCTTTCTTTTTCTTTCACTTTTATCTTTGGACAGCTACTCGTTGTATCTGTTTCCTTGCCTCTTTTCCAATTTAATCTACTTTAATATACCTATACTGTCCGTTTAGTTTGAGCCCCTTCCATGAAGATTATCTCTCACAATGGTGTCTGAGTGAGGTGTCTCAATTTACATTCCATTTTAAATTTTAAACTGTAACGCTTAGTCTATGTATTCGCCATATGATCCTCAATTTATGTATGCATAACAATATTAAACAGATTCAAGTCTAATGTTCATAAACTTTACTAACCATTATTATTTTAATGTTCTTAACACTGAGATTTAAAAAATAAAAAGTTGAACAAATGTAAAGTTTTAATATTTAATAATAATATGTAATGGTTTATACTTAAAGATGGAGTCTTATCCTTGCAGTACGTGTAATGAAGCACCTAAAAAGCACTTTCATGTCCTTATTATCCTGGCTTGAAAATCGTCAAATGGTTGCTAGAATAAATATACAAACAAACGCAAAGTTCTTACTGTCTGTTATGCAAGTAAAAACGATAACTTTGTTTACATTTTAAATTATAGTTTTAAATTAAATACAATATTTTGAAATGCTTTTCATGATTAGTTTATATTATAAGCAAGGGCACTCTGTGTCACATTGATTTTTTACTCCAAGTGAAACAATTTGTAACCTTGCCATAGTAAAATCACGCCTTTCAAAGCTTCTACTTTGTAACTTACTTTCTTGAGTTGTAAATTTTGTAACAGGATGTACAATTATAATTCATTTCAAGTATTTAACGTATCTCAATATGATGATCAATTGTCACTGACTTTGGTTAGATTCAAGCTATTTTTGTTAGAATCTTATTGTGCCAAAACTTAAAACAGGATGTTCGCTTTTGCGAGGCATTTGTCTGATTGAGATTTATGTTTTAAGGTTAAGATTTATGAAGAAATATTAATGAGGGCTCTTAGTACGCATTAAGCACCTAAAAAGCACTTTCTTGTCCTTATTATCCCGGCTTGAAAATCGTCAAATGGTTGCTAGAATAAATATACAAACAAATGCAAAGTTCTTACTGTCTGTCCTACAAGTAAAAACGATTACTTTGATTACATTTTTTTCTTATCATAATTAGGAATTTAAATATTGCTTTAAATTGTCTGAATAAGTATTTAGTAAAGCAAGGGCACTCTGTGTCACATTGATTGCTCCAAGTGAAACAATTTGTAACCTTGCCATAGTAAAACACACCTTTCATAGCTTCTACTTTGTAATTCAATGCTTGAGTTATGAAATATCGTAAAAAAGGTGTACAATTCTAATCCATTTACAGTATCTAACGAATCTCAATATGATGATCAATTGTCACTGACTTTGGTTAGATTCAAGCTATTTTTGTGAGAATCTTATTGTGCCAAAACTAAAAACAGGATGTTCGCTTTTGCGAGGCATTTGTCTGATTGAGATTTATAGTTTATGTATTAAATTTATGATTAGATTTTAATGATTATTCTTAGTACGTATTAAGCACCTAAAAAGCACTTTCTTGTCCTTATTATCCTGGCTTGAAAATCGTCAAATGGTTGCTAGAATAAATATACAAACAAATGCAAAGTTCTTACTGTCTGTTATGCGAGTAAAAACGAATACTTTGATTACATTTCTTTCTTACCGTAATAAGAAATTCTCGTTAAGATAGTTTTTATTAAAAGCAAGGGCACTCTGTGTCACATTGACTATTCCAAGTGAAACAATTTGTAACCTTGCCATAGTAAAACACACCTTTCATAGCTTCTACTTTGTAACTCAATGCTTGAGTTATGAAATATCGTAAAAAAGGTGTACAATTCTAATTCATTTACAGTATCTAACGAATCTCAATATGATGATCAATTGTCACTGACTTTGGTTAGATTCAAGCTATTTTTGTGAGAATCTTATTGTGCCAAAACTTAAAACAGGATGTTCGCTTTTGCGAGGCATTTGTCTGATTGAGATTTATAGTTTATGTATTAAATTTATGATTAGATTTTAACGATTAAGTGTTAACTAAAATTGTTTTGTTAGTTATATTAACCAATTGGCCCTTTTGTTTTGCACCTAAAAAGCACTTTCTTGTCCTTATTATCCCGGCTTGAAAATCGTCAAATGGTTGCTAGAAAAAATATACAAACAAATGCAAAGTTCTTACTGTCTGTTATGCGAGTAAAAACGAATACTTTGATTACATTCTCTCTCTTTTCTCACCATAATTAGGAATTAAAATTGTGCTTGAAATTGTCTGAATTAGTTTTTAGTAAAAGCAAGGGCACTCTGTGTCACATTGATTGCTCCAAGTGAAACAATTTGTAACCTTGCCATAGTAAAACACACCTTTCATAGCTTCTACTTTGTAACTCAATGTTTGAGTTATGAAATATCGTAAAAAAGGTGTACAATTATAATTCATTTAAAGTATCTAACGTATCTCAATATGATGATCAATTGTCACTGACTTTGGTTAGATTCAAGCTATTTTTGTGAGAATCTTATTGTGCCAAAACTTAAAAAAGGATGTTCGCTTTTGCGAGGCATTTGTCTGATTGAGATTTATGTTTTAGATATTAAATTTAAAATTCTTTTGTTAGTTATGTGAACTAATTGGTCCTTTTGTTTTCTACTTAAAAAACACTTTCTTGTCCTCATAAGCCTGGCTAGGAAAACGTTAGACAGTTGCTAGAAAAAAAAAACAGATGCAAAGTTTTTACGAAATATTTCAGCAGTTAAAAACGATTATTCTGGTTACAAAACGAGTTTTTTTTGTTTCATTTAATAAAACAAGAAGAAGGCGTTTGTCTGACTAAAGAGGGTCATTAATAATTAAAAAACCAGAGAAACAAAATACCGGTTAACTTGTATTTTTAATTTGTTTATAAAGAACCAGCCTGGCTTTACCAAATGATTGTTTATAAGTAAGAATTGAAGTTTTATTTTAAGTACACCAAAACAATTCTTGTGTGTGAATGGTTGGTTTGTTGAGTGTTTATATTTTATTCTCGTTTGATTTTATTAACGCAACAACACTTTGTATTTACTTACGTTTATTATATGGCAAGAGTGCTTGCTTTGTGTTATCGTATTATTGTCCAGTGATAAAACGATTTGTCATCTTTGCCAAATAAAATAATGCAGAATAACGCTTTACACTTTTAAGTTGTATTGATAATGAAAACCTAAGTGATATAATTTTGCTAAAAATTATTTTAACAAGTTTTTAATGGAATAGACTAGACAAGGTTGATTTATAAAAACCTTTGTTAATATTTTTTGTTTTTTATTGTCGTTTAATAGATGCATCAAACATGAATGAAGGTGAGTCAGCAGGAGGGGGGCATCAAGGGTCTATCCCGGCCCCTCCTGCTGTGCCAGACCGCATATCATCAACAATATTAACTACAACTATTGTAACAAACGCAATAAAAACTTCGTCCAACATAGCGAATAAAAGCTCCGCAACGACGTTATCACCAACAACGGCTGTTGCTTCTTCAGCATTGCAACAACAGCAACAACAAACGTCATCTAGAACAACAACAAGTCCAATTCCAAGAAGTTTTCAACAAGCTTTTGCTCAACAACAAATACAATTACCAGACCATCCCTCGCTAACATTAACCGCCACCAATTCATCAACAACAAATCGTAGCAACGCTGCAAAAACAGCAACACTTATAACGTCTACGTCAAAGACGACGACTCATATGCCTCAAACGCCAATACGAACAACGACGGATATAACAGCTGCTACTGCTACAGCCTCAGCAAATACACAATTACAACAGCAGCAACTAAGTTCATACTCTGGCTCACTAGCGGCTTTTAATACGGACAACAATACAACAGGTTCTCCCCTAAACAAACGGAAAAAATTCGACGAGCAACAGCAAGGAAATAGTAATTCAATTTTAGGCACCGCTGTTCTAAGTGGCAGCAGTAGTGGTAGTAATAATTCTTTAGTAGGTTCCCTATTGCCATCACCCACAACGTCCAATATAGCTTCAGCTTCATCGTTATCATCAGCCACATCTTTAATCAGTAGCAGTCCATCGTTATCATCATCAGCAGCAGCAACAACGGTAGGGGGAGGAGCAGCAGCAGTAGCAACAACACTTGATATACAAACCTTAAAGAAACGTATATTAGAACAGAAACATTCACGTTTACGTAGATTAAAGGAAAAGTAAGTTTTGTTATCTACTACTACACAATCAAATTCTATGAAAGACAATATTTATTCATTATCATCACAATCTGTAAATTTCGATTAAATTTTAAACATCATGTACATAGTTGAATGAAAACGGTGCCCCAAATTTCAATATATAGATAGGGAAACCTATTTGTTTGTTCTTAATGTACTAGAACACTTAAGTTTCGATTTGTAAGATTTCAAAAATTTCGATTGCGCGTTTCGGTTACTTATACAATACCTAGTAAACTCTACATAAATAGTATTTTTTTTAATTGCTAAATACTCCTAACGATCTTGAAAACAAATAAAATTTAATAATCATTGCTTTAGAAACTTCATGAAATTAATCGAAATCCAAATTAATTCATTCATTTTTTTTATAGACATACTGAAAATGTCGCCGAATTGTTTTATTTGCAAACCGGTGGCAATATGATGGACTATCCTACGTGGCGTAAGAAAGCACCTACCCCACAGTTCATCACCTTTAGCAATGCCTATCGTTTGGATCAATTGGTTAACGATGAAAGGACATCAGCATCAGCTGCAACATCATCATCATCAGCATCAACAACACCTACAGCAACAGCAACATCAACAATTCACTCACAAGCTGCTACAGCAACAAATGAAAATGTTGTTACAGCAAATGCAACGGGAACTTTATTATCCCAACAACAGCAACAACACCAGCAGCAGCATCAACAATTACAAGCACAACAAACAGTATCGTCTGCTGCAGATAATATAGCTACAATTATTGGTGTAACAAGTGCTCCTAGTGGTACTACTACGACAAATCATGCATCCTACACACCACAAACGGTGAGTTTTTCTCGTTAACACTTCTTTTACGAAAAACAAAATGTAGAAATTAAATACAACGGCCAATTGTTCTCTTTTTAAACATAATTGGCTTTAGGTTTTCTTTGTAAAATACTTCTGTTTTGTTCGTTCAAGTAATGCTAAGCCAACATAGCGTTTGCTTTAAAGGAATACCCAGAAATCAATAGTTCCAATACCTTTTTCTTTGAAGTGTTTATGTTTACATAGATTTCGCTTATTTTCTGTTTATTTACAAAGAATAAAAAGCAGAAATAAGATTATTGAGAAGCATAAATAATAAATTATAGAGAAAGTCTTATCCCCTACATCACATAACGACAATTTCATATTTTGACGTTTTATGAACCTGGTTTGCGTTTTGGTCTTTAGCGGAGCAAATCATTGAAACAAGTTTTTTAGTACAAAATTTTTCTTTTCTTGCCTGATGTAATCCAGACTTGGACAATACGAGATAGAGATTACTATTGCAGGGTATTTTTGTATGAAATTAATTTCTTTTTTACTGTTAATAAATTAAAATAAAAATTTCCATGCCTTTATACACTTTCAGAATGCGCAATCTCATCCACCATCTTTAATACCTACAACGGCTTCATCAACAAATTCCTCCTTAGCAGCAAACACTACATCATCATTGGTCTCAAGTCATGGACGTCTGCAGAGCAGTACAACCAAACACACAACCCCCGCATCAACAACCACAAATATTTACTCAACTTCCAGTTCATCATCGTCGTCATCCTCGTCTGTTTCCTCGTCGGCATCAACATCCAACAACACAACACAGAAAACATTAACGGCCACAGATGCCAGTGGTAATCCATTGCCACCACAAGGAGCCGAAATAAAAATTCCCGCTGTTGGTGCTACACCAGTAGCGGTATCTACGAAATTACCAGCTGCCGTACAACAATTAACACAGCAAGGTATGTCATCTACCAACTTGAAACAACAATTTTACAACCACTGTTTTGTTAAATATTTTTGTTTTTATTTGAAATTTATTTATTCGTTTACATTTATATTTAAATTTTTAACAAAATTATCTAAAATTTATTAATTTTAGTTGTTAATTTAATTTATACAAAAAATGCTTTTAACTTTCTCACCACTATTCACCACCACAACTTTGATCATCATCTCTTGAAAATAAAAAAGAAAAGCACATGTTATACACACATATTTTGAAAGAAAGAAGAAAAAATTACATTAAAAAACCAAATTAATTTTTCAGTTTTTTGTTTCATATTTTGAATAAAAAAGGCCTTATTTTTTAGTTTCAGTTCGATAAATCCTTTTCCGTTTCGTTTTATTTCGTTTTAAACACAATTTTTTTCTTTTCATTTTGATTTATTTTCTCATTTTAGTTTTGTTTGTTTGAAAATCGCTTAATTTAAATCCTTTTTAAAACATTTTTTAACTTTTTTATAATCATTCAATTCATTATTTATTTGGAAAAAAATAAAATAAAAAATAAACATCACATTAAAAAATTTAGGTCACATTCCGGGTAGACCTTTAGGTGGTCGTCACGGGATGGTATTTGGTCAAATACCCGCTCCACCTGCTGTAGGAAATACTACTGTACCTTTGGTGCCAGGTGCTTATCGTTTTTTCCTAACATTTTCAATCTCAAAAAATCTTTACATTATTACTCTTCTTTTACTTTTTGTAATTGATATTCTCATGAATACGTTTTATAAGCTTTATTGTTTCATTAGCTGTCACATTTCTTTTTTTTTTGTTTTAGTTATTCGTCTTTTTTTTTTTAATTTCTTTATTTTATTAATAATTCTTTAAACGTAAAGAGCATCCCCTTTTTTCATTAAAAGAAAGGCTTTTTCTTCAAGTTTCTTTTTTTATATTTAAATTTGGCCAGTTTTTTTAGTTGGTAAAAAATTGGCGGCTGTCGTGTATTATTTTTAGTAGTAAATTTGGCTTCATTAATGTGTGATTTTTAATTATTCTTTTCTTATTGTTTTTCTTGTTTTTTTTTTTATTGTATTTCGTAAACATTAAGTAGTCTCTTGATTTCGAAAAATATGTTTTTGATTTCATAACTAAAAAGTAGTCATAATTTTAATTTATGGTTGTAGTATGTAGTTACTGTAGTAGCATTGAAATATATTGAATGATGATAATGTAGCACTATTAAATTTCTTTTTAAATCGTTTATAGATTCAAAGGCAGGTTTAATGGAAATTATTACTTAATTTGGTCAGAGTACAGGGTTGATAGCAAAGTTTATTTGAATTGTTTAAAACAGCATCTTGTTCTTCATGATTAGTAGGTTAATATTTATCGATAAGTTCTATTTACATCATAAGTGTAGTTAAGCACCTAAAAAGCACTTTCTTGTCCTTATTATTCCGGCTTGAAAATCGTCAAATGGTTGCTAGAAAAAATATACAAACAAATGCAAAGTTCTTACTGTCTATCATACAAGTACAAACGATTACTTTGATTACATTTTTTTCTCACCATAATTAGGAATTAAAATTGTGTTTGAAATTGTCTGAATTAGTTTTTATTAAAAGCAAGGGCACTCTGTGTCACATTGATTGCTCCAAGTGAAACAATTTGTAACCTTGCTATAGTAAAACATACCTTTCATAGCTTCTATTTTGTAACTCAATGCTTGAGTTATGAAATATCGTAAAAAAGGTGTACAATTCTAATTCATTTACAGTATCTAACGAATCTCAATATGATGATCAATTGTCACTGACTTTGGTTAGATTCAAGCTATTTTTGTTAGAATCTTATTGTGCCAAAACTTAAAATAGGATGTTCGCATTTGCGAGGCATTTGTCTGATTGAGATTTATGTCTTAGGTATTAAATTTATGAAGGAATATAAATGGACGGTCTTAGTACGTATTAGGCACCTAAAAAGCACTTTCTTGTCCTTATTATCCTGGCTTGAAAATCGTCAAATGGTTGCTAGAATAAATATACAAACGAATGCAAAGTTTTCACCACAATTTAAACAGGTGAAAACGATAACTTTGTTTACAATCACTTTTAAATCATTTACAATATTTAACGTATCTCAATATGATGATCAATTGTCACTGACTTTGGTTAGATTCAAGCTATTTTTGTGAGAATCTTATTGTGCCAAAACTTAAAACAGGATGTTCGCTTTTGCGAGGCATTTGTCTGATTGGGATTTATAGTTTATGTATTAAATTTATGATTAGATTTTAATCATTATACTTAGTAAGTGTTGACTAAAATTGTTTTGTTATATTAATTAATTGGTCCTCTTGTTTTGCACCTAAAAAGCACTTTCTTGTCCTTATTATTCCGGCTTGAAAATCGTCAAATGGTTGCTAGAAAAAATATACAAACAAATGCAAAGTTTTTACTGTCTATCATACAAGTAAAAACGATTACTTTGATTACATTTCTTTCTAATCATAATTTGGAATAACTCTAAGATAGTTTTTAATTAAAGCAAGGGCACTCTGTGTCACATTGAATATTCCAAGTGAAACAATTTGTAACCTTGCCATAGTAAAACACACCTTTCATAGCTTCTACTTTGTAACTCAATGCTTGGGTTATGAAATATCGTAAAAAAGGTGTACAATTCTAATTCATTTAAAGTATCTAACGTATCTCAATATGATGATCAATTGTCACTGACTTTGGTTAGATTCGAACTATTTTTGTGAGAATCTTATTGTGCCAAAACAAAAAACAGGATGTTCGCTTTTGCGAGGCATTTGTCTGATTGAGATTTATGTTTTAGGTATTAAATGTATGGAGAGATTTTATTGGATATTCTTAGTACGTATTAAGCACCTAAAAAGCACTTTCTTGTCCTTATTATCCCGGCTTGAAAATCGTCAAATGGTTGCTAGAATAAATATACAAACAAATGCAAAGTTTTTACTGTCTATCATACAAGTACAAACGATTATTTTGATTACATTTCTTTCTAATCATAATTTGGAATAACTCTAAGATAGTTTTTATTAAAAGCAAGGGCACTCTGTGTCACATTGATTGCTCCAAGTGAAACAATTTGTAACCTTGCCATAGTAAAACACACCTTTCATAGCTTCTACTTTGTAACTCAATGCTTGAGTTATGAAATATCGTAAAAAAGGTGTACAATTCTAATTCATTTACAGTATCTAACGAATCTCAATATGATGATCAATTGTCACTGACTTTGGTTAGATTCAAGCTATTTTTGTGAGAATCTTATTGTGCCAAAACTTAAAACAGGATGTTCGCTTTTGCGAGGCATTTGTCTGATTGAAATTTATAGTTTATGTATTAAATTTATGATTAGATTTTAACGATTATTCTTAGTAAGTGTTGACTAAAATTGTTTTGTTAATTATATTAATTAATTGGTCCTTTTGTTTTGCACCTAAAAAGCACTTTCTTGTCCTTATTATCCCGGCTTGAAAATCGTCAAATGGTTGCTAGAAAATATATACAAACAAATGCAAAGTTCTTACTGTCTGTTATGCGAGTGAAAACGATTACTTTGGTTACATTTCACTCGTACCATAATTAGGAATTAAAATTGTGTTTGGGATTGTTCGAAATAGTTTTTTGTGAAAGCAAGGGCACTCTGTGTCACATTGACTACTCCAAGTGAAACAATTTGTAACCTTGCTATAGTAAAACATTCCTTTCATAGCTTCTACTTTGTAACTTAATGTCTTGAGTTATAAATATCGTAAAGGAGGGTGTACAATTTTATAGTTTCAAATCATTTACAGTATTTAACGTATCTCAATATGATGATCAATTGTCACTGACTTTGGTTAGGTTCGAGCTATTTTTGTGAGAATCTTATTGCGCAAAAACTTAAAAAAGGATGTTCGCTTTTGCGAGGCATTTGTCTGATTGAGATTTTATTTATGTACGCTAGTATGTATATGATGAATAATTGTCTGTCACTGATTATTTAGTTTTTGTTGTAATGTTAGTTTTAATTATAAGGATAGCGTTTTTTGACTAATTGCTCTGTCGTTCTTTATAATCAATCCATTTATAAGCATCTAATATTTTTCGTTTTTCTGGATTTTAATGAGTTTGCATTATGAAGACAAAAATTGATTCTCAAATTAAATTATGTGAAATCCATAAAAGCATAAAGTTAGTCAGAACTTTAAGCAATCGGAAAGAGGTCGTTTGTAAAATAACGAAATTAAAATAGAAACCCTTTCTTAATAACTGAAACAATACTGTGGTTAGACTAGCAAGATCAGAGGCGATAAAATTCTCAGTCAATTACTCATTATAAATAAGTAAAGTTTAGCAAAGAAAAATAAAACAAAAAATAAATACAAAAGCATGTTCATTTTAGTTACAATATCTTCTAAGGCATGTTAAGTGTGTTATTAATTTATTATAACGAATAAATTTTGTATTTTCGTTTTAAGTGAAAGAATTTTTATTGAAACTAATAAAATTTTATTTTTTCTCTCTCTCTCTCTTTCCATCTTTATGTCATTCCTAAGGTGGTACTCCGTTAATACCCTGCAGTACAGCCCAAGGCACTACAACGTTACGACGCAATGGTAATGGCGTAGTCTCTACTTCAAATACTCCTCCGCCTCTGTATTCTCCCACGCCCAGTGGTCTATTGGTGCCAGCCGGTTCGGCTAGTGCCGCTACCGCAGCAGCAGCAGCGGCGGCAGCCTCATCGTCGGCCACAACACCGAATAGCAATCAAGAGTTCTCCTTTAAAGCTAAACAGGAAGTTGATGTTATGCGTCGCATTATGGAATTACAACGAGAGGGATTATGGACTGAAAAACGTTTGCCCAAACAAATGGAGCCGGCACGTCCCAAAGCCCATTGGGATTATTTGCTTGAGGAAATGGTTTGGTTGGCGGCCGATTTCGCTCAAGAGCGTAAGTGGAAAAAAGCAGCCGCCAAGAAATGTGCCAAAATGGTACAAAAATATTTCCAGGATAAAGCTAATGCAGCCCAAAAGGCGGAAAAGGCTCAAGAAGCCCATCTAAAGCGTGTTGCAGCCTTCATAGCCAAAGAAGTGAAAATGTTTTGGGGCAACGTGGAAAAACTGGTAGAGTATAAGCATCATACCAAACTGGAAGAGAAACGTAAAAAGGCTTTGGATCAACATTTGTCCTTCATAGTCGATCAAACGGAGAAATTCTCCCAGCAATTGGCTGAGGGCATGAACAAAAGCTTAAAAGATGCTTCCGCCAATCCCAGTATAAATTCAAGTAGAATTTCATCGCCCAAACGAGAAAATACCGACGGTGAGTTTTTTCTTCTACCTTTTTCAAAGAATATTTCCTTTCGTTTCCAAGCCAGCCATATGATGACACAAATTAATACTGATTCCTAAACTTATGCTCTATTCTTGAGAAAGTTTAAAGGAAATTAAAGGATGGTCGCTTATGCGAGGCATTTGTCTGATGGCTTCTGGCAAAATAGTAGATCCTTATACCCGTCTTTGTTTTTATTATAAATACTTATGTTATGTTGTCTTTTAATTAATCATTTACAGATGAATTTCGTCCTGATTCTGGTTCAGAAGATGACGAAGAAACAATAGCCAAGGCAGAGGAAGAAGAAAATGCCGATGTCGATGCTGAAGTGGCAGCATTAGAAAAAGAATCTCAAATGGATTTGGATGATTTTCTTAACGATTTACCTAAAGGTTATCTAGAAAATCGCGATAAAATTGTGCTAGATGAAGAAGACGATACATCGGCAACAACTTCTACTGCCACAGGTGCGGCCGCTACAAGTTCATCGAAGGCCAGCAAAAAAGATAACGACAGCGATGATGGTGAATTTGAAGCCAACGAAACTAGTGAAGATGATGAAAACACCATAAGCAAACAAGAAGAAGATGAAATGGATGTGGATCATCAAAAGGAAATCGATGAATTAGAGGCTGATAACGATTTAACCGTAGAAGAGCTTATGGTGAAATATAAAACCGAAACTAGTAATGCTGCCGCCTCCCCATTAACAAAAATAAAATCGAAGAAAGTGGTGGACTTTGAAGATGAGGATGAAGAGATCACAATAGGTATGCGTGACTCAGACGATGATACGACGGCTGACGAGGATAATGAGTCTGAGGAAGAAGAGGAAACCGAAAGCGAAGATGAGGAAGATGATGAAAATGAGAATGAAGCGGATGAGACTGAAGATAACGAACAAGATGCCGGCTTAAAAAGTCTTTTAGAAGATTCTTCCACGGCCAATAATAGTAGCAAAGATGATATGATCAAAGATGCTGCTGCATTGGCTGAATCATTACAGCCCAAAGGCAATACATTGTCCTCGACGAATGTCGTAACACCGGTACCCTTTTTACTCAAACATTCTTTGCGTGAATACCAACATATCGGTCTCGACTGGTTGGTAACCATGAACGAACGCAAACTCAATGGCATTTTGGCCGATGAAATGGGTTTGGGTAAAACAATACAAACCATAGCCTTGCTGGCTCACTTGGCCTGTGTTAAAGGCAATTGGGGACCTCATTTGATTGTGGTACCCTCATCTGTGATGTTAAATTGGGAAATGGAATTTAAAAAATGGTGTCCTGGCTTTAAAATACTCACCTATTATGGTTCGCAAAAGGAACGTAAACTGAAAAGAGTTGGTTGGACTAAACCAAATGCTTTTCATGTCTGCATAACATCTTATAAGCTGGTAGTGCAAGATCAACAAAGTTTTCGACGCAAGAAATGGAAATACCTGATATTGGATGAAGCGCAGAATATTAAGAATTTCAAATCCCAACGCTGGCAATTACTATTGAATTTTTCAACTGAACGGTAAGTTAGTTGTTCAATGCATTTTATTTAATTTTAATTTAATTTATAAAATATTTACAATTATTTGGCATTCTATGAATTACTTTTTCTGCATTTGAATTTAATTTTTGCAGAAATTCTATACTGGAATGCTAGAAAAAAATGTTCTAACAGATGCAAAGTGTTGGTATTAAAATAAAAACTGATGCCAACATTGTTAAATCTGCTAACAATGCAGCGAATATCGTTATTGCTTTTGCATTATCGTCCTGTCATGCTCTGTTGTATTTTTTGTTTTTATGCTAAAGTTTTAGCGCCAAAAATCAGTAGCTTAACGTCTGCTAAATTAGTTAAGAGACTACGCTTGGGCGCTTAAATTAATTTGCTTAGCTAATTTTACTTTTAAAGATTTTAAACATTCACTTAAAGAAGTCTGCTTGTATTAGTTTTTGGCTACATTTTGAAGTTTTCTCTTTTTCATTTTAATGAAAATTTATTTTACGCATATTCATTATATAACGTGATGCACATAGCGCCAAAAATCAGTAGCTTAACGTCTGCTAAATTAGTTAAGAGAGTTGTTCAATGCATTCTATTTAATTTTAATTTAATTTAGAAAATATTTACAAATATTTGGCATTCTATGAATTACATTTTCTGCATTTGAATTTAAATTTTTGCAGAAATTCTATACTGGAATGCTAGAAAAAAAAGGTTCTAACAGATGCAAAGTGTTGGTATTAAAATAAAAACTGATGCCAACATTGTTAAATCTGCTAACAATGCAGCGAATATCGTTATTGCTTTTGCATTATCGTCCTGTCATGCTCTGTTGTATTTTTTGTTTTTATGCTAAAGTTTTAGCGCCAAAAATCAGTAGCTTAACGTCTGCTAAATTAGTTAAGAGACTACGCTTGGGCGCTTAAATTAATTTGCTGAGCTAATTTTGCTTTTAAAGATTTTAAACTTCACTTAAAGTCTGCTTGTATTAGTTTTTGGCTACATTTTGAAGTTTTCTCTTTTTCATTTTAATGAAAATTTATTTTACGCATATTCATTATATAACGTGATGCACATAGCGCCAAAAATCAGTAGCTTAACGTCTGCTAAATTAGTTAAAAGAGTTGTTCAATGCATTCTATTTAATTTTAATTTAATTTAGAAAATATTTACAAATATTTGGCATTCTATGAATTACATTTTCTGCATTTGAATTTAAATTTTTGCAGAAATTCTATACTGGAATGCTAGAAAAAAATGTTCTAACAGATGCAAAGTGTTGGTATTAAAATAAAAACTGATGCCAACATTGTTAAATCTGCTAACAATGCAACGAATATCGTTATTGCTTTTGCATTATCGTCCTGTCTGTCATGCTCTGTTGTTTTTTTTTTTGGTTTTTATGCTAAAGTTTTAGCGCCAAAAATCAGTAGCTTAACGTCTGCTAAATTGGTTAAGAGACTACGCTTGGGCGCTTAAATTAATTTGCTGAGCTAATTTTGCTTTTAAAGATTTTAAACATTCACTTAAAGTCTGCTTGTATTAGTTTTCGGCTACATTTTGAAGTTTTCTCTTCTTCATTCATTTTAATGAAAATTTATTTTACGCATATTCATTATATAACGTGATGATGCACATAGCGCCAAAAATCAGTAGCTTAACGTCTGCTAAACTAGTTAAGAGACTACGCTTGGGCGCTTAAATAAAAATATCTGAAAAATTCTGCTATTATTGGCTTTGCAATTTTCAAAAAAGTCCAAAATAATTATTTAGATGATAAGTTTGATTATATTTTTATTGATTATTTATTAATTCATTGAGTTTTGGTGAGGTGTTTTCGTTAACATGAAATTTCTTTGCCTAAATTATGTGATGAAAATTGCATTCAAAAAGCGTTTCTTGTTTGTTTCTCATAAAACAAGGAAATCGTACATGAATGCAAAATTAAAACAAATACAAATAGTTGCAAGGTGCACAATTTTTATTCTCATAAATATGCATTTAATAAACTGTTTGACACTCTTTTCATGCCCTCTATTATTGTCCAAATCGCTTAACAAGCAACAAGTATCTTAGCAGGTGGCTTAACGCCCATGTACATACACATTTATACAAGAGAAATAAATAATAAATTATTGAATTAAAATGAATAAATAAATAAAATTAATTTGTATGTTCCTCCATTCATTCTCATTCGTTACAGACGCCTACTACTAACTGGCACACCATTGCAAAACGATTTAATGGAATTGTGGTCTTTAATGCATTTCTTAATGCCCTATGTCTTCTCATCGCATCGTGAGTTTAAGGAATGGTTCTCCAATCCCATGACCGGTATGATTGAGGGTAATATGGAGTATAACGAACAGCTTATACAACGGCTACACAAAGTTATAAGACCGTTTTTGCTAAGACGTCTGAAAAAGGAAGTCGAAAAACAAATGCCCAAAAAATATGAACACGTTGTCATGTGTCGACTATCGAATCGTCAACGTTATTTGTACGACGACTTTATGAGCAGGTCAAAGTAAGTTGATATTTAAATGTTTTTTTCTTTAGTTTTCATATAAAAAAAACATAAAAACTTTACTTCGTTTTTAGAACGAGGGAAACCTTACAAACAGGCAATTTATTAAGTGTTATAAATGTTCTTATGCAATTGCGTAAGGTGTGCAATCATCCCAATATGTTTGAAGTGCGACCCACAATATCGCCCTTTCAAATGGAAGGCATCTCATATGATACATCACGTTTGATATGTGATTTAATGGAATACAATCCATTTACGGTAAGTAAATCTAAAATGCTTCCAGTTTTGTTTGAATATTTTTCAATCCTTGTTTTGCTTTTAGCAAATCGACCTGCACTCTTTAAATTTACTACTGGTTGAACTGGAGCTGACACTCACCGCGTATGTATCCCATAAATCCCGCCTACTGGCTGCACCTCGTAAACTGATAGAAGAAATCGATACAATACCTGAGCCACCGCCACGATGTCCAACGGGGAAATATAAATTCCATATACGTGTCAGGGATTTAAGGGTACAACAAAGTATTAACACCCATGCTAAGCAAACGGTAAAAGTTGGCGCAAGTCCAGCCATGCGGCAGGAAGGCAATAAAATTGTACCAGTAAAGCCGTCGACGACAGGCACGACATCAATCCCAGGAGCCTCTAGTACGGTGGAAACAGCCAACAGTCGTATATTTAAACGTATGAACAATGTTATAAATCCAGTCGGTTTACCCAAACTAGGTCCCATAACACCGGCGTGCATAACAACCAGATCTCGTGATGTTTCTGCCGTAGATGCCTCCATGGGACCAACACCCGCCAAACAAATGAAATTACAAGACACCACGATTATAAACGGTGAACCTTTAAAAGCCGGTAAAACGGAAAGAACTAAAGATGACAAAGCTTTAGTAAGCGCACTGGCTCAACGGGTTAAATCGAATGCCTTGGCGATAAGGGCTAAAACATCAACGTCTAGACTAAATGAAGCTGCAACTGTTAAGACTGAACCAAAGGAGGATATAGACGGTGATACTTCGTCGGAAATGGATCCCATTTATAATATGACAGAAATAATGCAACAACGTAAAGAACAAAGACTAGCCAGACTTAAACTGATGGCCAATATTAATAAAAGGCGCACCGAAGCCACTCCCATCTATGGTGCCGATTGTCGCGAGTCAATTGAACAGTGTAAAAACGCCAGTAATCTTCTTAAATATTCCACTTGGCAAACCCGAGGTTTTACGAATTGCTCTACTGCCCTAATTAGACGCCATGATAATTGGACTTTAAATAGAATTTTAAAATCGTACGAACGGCGCTGTGAAGGTCTTAAAAAAATATTTCAAAATTTCGTTATTTACGTACCGTCCGCCTGTGCTCCTCGCATACGTTTCTATGTCAACAACATAACGTCTACACGTCTGCTCAGAGAACATGAGATTGAGAGGAGCATAAAACAGGAAATGTCACCAAAATTAACCATGTTACATCCGATTATATCGGCTATGACTACACAATTTCCTGATCCTCGGCTCATACAATATGATTGTGGTAAATTGCAAACATTGGATCGTTTGTTGAAACAACTCAAGTCAGGACACCATCGCGTGCTAATATTCACACAAATGACCAAAATGTTGGATGTTTTAGAAGCCTTTCTTAACCACCATGGTCATATTTATTTACGGTTAGATGGTGCTACTAAAGTAGAGCAAAGGCAATTGCTTATGGAACGCTTTAATACTGATAAGCGGATTTTCTGTTTCATTTTGTCAACGCGCTCTGGCGGTGTTGGCATAAATCTTACTGGAGCTGATACTGTGATATTTTACGATTCAGACTGGAATCCTACCATGGATGCTCAGGCGCAGGATCGTTGTCATCGCATAGGACAAACTAGAGATGTACACATCTATCGTTTGGTTTCTGAGAAAACAATTGAGGTTAACATCCTAAAGAAGGCCAATCAAAAGCGTATGCTTAGTGATATGGCTATAGAAGGTGGTAATTTTACTACGTCGTACTTCAAGAGTTCTACCATCAAAGATCTGTTTAACGTTGAAACACAACAGCAAATGGCAGAAACTTCAAATGCTAATGCAGTAGCAACGACTAGTCAACAACAACAGCAATTGGACACCAGCACTATGGAAACTACAGAAATTGATTTAGAAAAACAATCTTTGAAAGCCTTTGAAACGGCTTTAGCTGCCGCCGAAGATGAACAGGATGTACAGGCAACTAAAACCGCCAAGGCAGAAGTAGCCGCTGACTTAGCTGAATTTGACGAAAACATTCCCTTTGATGAAACCACAACACCGGCGGATACTAATGTTGAACTTAGTAAAGCCGATTTGGAAATGCAGAATTTGGTTAAACAGGTAAGTTTTTTTTGTGAATTTCTTTTCTTCCGAGTGCTTAAGATTTACCAATGTATACTATCGATTACAATGTTTCGATAATATGGGTTTATTTTAAGCCAGAGTAAAATCACATAGACGCTCAGACATAGTTAAAGCGATTTTTGCTACGCTTGATTATATCACTCAACGTCTAACATTTTGAAAAACGTATTTAAGACTTTCTAGAATTATACACTTTGAGTTTGAGTTTGAGTATTTCGAATTTGTTATCGTTTATATGGCATTGAATATTTAAAATTGAATATGTTTTCTAATCGAATATTTAATACGAATATTCAGTGCCTATATGAATCTTTTTTTCTAAGAGATTGACGCTCAGACATAGTTAAAGCGATTTTTACTACGCTTGATTATATCACTCAACGTCAAACAATTTTAGAAATTTAGTACTTAAGACTTCCCTCGAAAATTCTCTGCTTTAAGCATTACATTCTGAATGCGAAGGGGCTGACTGCCTCGCCTTAATTTTAGTATTCCTTTAAACACGTTAGCTATTGTAGGGCATTGAATATTTAATGTTAAATTTGTTTTTATAATTGAAAATTTAATACGAATATTTGATGCCCAGATGAATCTATTTCTAATAGACTGACGCTCAGACATAGTTAAAGCGATATTGCTACGCTTGATTATATCACTCAACGTCAAACAATTTCAGAAATTTAGTACTTAAGACTTCCCTCGAAAATTCTCTGCTTTAAGCACTGCTTTCTGAATGCGAAGAGGTTGATTGCCTCGCCTTTATTTTAGTATTCCTTTAAACACGTTAGCTATTGTAGGGCATTGAATATTTAATGTTAAATTTGTTTTTATAACTGAAAATTTAACACGAATATTTGATGCCCAGATGAATCTATTTCTAATAGACTGACGCTCAGACATAGTTAAAGCGATATTGCTACGCTTGATTATATCACTCAACGTCAAACAATTTCAGAAATTTAGTACTTAAGACTTCCCTCGAAAATTCTCTGCTTTAAGCACTGCTTTCTGAATGCGAAGAGGTTGATTGCCTCGCCTTTATTTTAGTATTCCTTTAAACACGTTAGCTATTGTAGGGCATTGAATATTTAATGTTAAATTTGTTTTTATAACTGAAAATTTAACACGAATATTTGATGCCCAGATGAATCTATTTCTAATAGACTGACGCTCAGACATAGTTAAAGCGATATTACTACGCTTGATTATATCACTCAACGTCAGACAAATAAAATTATATCCTATGACTACTGGCAAGAAAAGAATAAGGCTTTCTACCCAAGTTCAGGTTCAGTCTGGGCAATAGTAGACTGTAAATTATACTACTAACCTACTACTGCGATAGTTAATCCATTCACAGTCTGATTTCTTCCTCGATCAGCTGGAAGAAATGTCCCATGGCAGGTATTACAGGCCACTTCCCCAGATTCCTGCATATCGGCGTGCACGCTTTATTTTCCAACAGTTTAACTGCCGTTATCTTCTTACCGTCAAGGTGACAGTGGCCCAGGATACACTACAGTTTTTACTTTAATTATACAGAGGTATTGGGAGGGTGTCTGATTGCCGGTCAGAGCCTTCAAAGCAGAGCATAACTGTCTGCTTGAATAACCATTCTATCGCAGTCCAGTTCCGTTACGTTAAACTGAAATAACCTAACCCAACAGTTTAAACAAACAACAAATTCTCTTTAAATTTATTTTATAATTTAAGTTTTTTTATCCCTAATGTAATCCTTAAACCTATATATATATAATCGATAAATATTTCTTATTCACATTTCAGCTTTCGCCCATTGAACGCTATGCAATGCGTTTTGTGGAAGAAACCGGTGCTGCTTGGTCAGCCGAACAATTGCGTGCTGCCGAAGAAGAATTAGAGGCCCAGAAACGTGAATGGGAAGCAAATCGTTTGGCTGCATTGGAAAAAGAAGCTGAAATGCTTAAACAAGAAGAGAGTGCTGATGAGTCATTAACCTATTCACGAAAGGATGCAACAAATCAGGTTAATAAAACAACTAATAATAGACTTAATAAGAATAACAATAACAACAAGCGCAATAGTAAAAATAAAAGTAATTTAACGGCGGCTAAACGCCAAATTCAAAGTAATAAGTCAAGGCTAGCTGCTCTTAGAAATCGTAAAGGTTCGGCTGCAGTCGCTGTAGCAAAAGAAACGAAAAGAAAAGTTGTACGTGGTAGGCCCTCAGGAGGAAGTTCTCGGTATACACGAAGTACAAGAGGAAGAGGCAGAGGTAGAGGTAGAAATACATCTAGAGCAGGTTACAGTTCAAATGAGAATAATAGTCAGGACGAAGAAGAAGACAGTGAAAGTAGTAATGACGATAATACACAAGTTGGCGAAGACGATGAAGAATTGGTAGATGAAGAAGAGGAGGTAGAAAACGCAACAGATCAGGAGGAAGAAGAAGATGAGGATAATGAGGATGATGAAGAGGAAGAAGAAAATGAAGAGGAAGCCGATAGTGACGTAGAAGTTAGTGATGAGGAGGATAGAACTAATGATGATGAATCAGATGAAGAGAATGAAGATGAAAAAGTTATTAAACAATCGAAAAATATAAGAAAACTTCGCAAAGTTATAGACTATGAAGAAGAAGAAGAAGAAATTTTACCAAATAGAAGAAGACTAAGATCGTTAAATAGTAGTTCATCGGCACGTGGCAAATTAAATAAATATAAACGGGAAACAAAGGCCGTATACAAAAGGTCGTCGACGTCTAGAGGCCAACAGTCTTCCGATAAAAATGTGACCAATAGAAAGACCACACGCACATCATTGGCTGCTGCAGCAGCAGACAAAGATTTACAATTGAATGCAATGAAAACGGCTAAAACGAAAGAACAAACCGGGGTAAGAAATCAGAAACTTTTAAATTTCACTCAGAAACAACGTATACAACAAAAGCGACAAGAACTTGCCGCACGTAAAAAGCAAGACGAGCAACAGGCTAGTAGAAAACGTAAATTAAGTTTGAGTCCTCACAAAGGATCAGGAGGAATGAAAATAGCTAAAAGAAGAGCTACCACGGCCACTACAGGTACGCGACGAATTTTAAGAAATAGCCCCAGAAAGGCAGAACAAACAAGGGAGGGCGATGATGAAAAATCAGAAGACGAATCAAATGAAAGCAGAGATGATAATGGAACAGAAAGCGAAAAAAATCCTTTAAGCGATGGGAATGACATTAACTCCGATGAGGAGGAGGAGGAGGAGGGCAATGAAACTGACGATGAAACTCAACATAAATTAGCAGAAAGCAAAGTGAAACAAAAACCAACAGTTGCACGTCCATTACGATATTTGCCTATAAGATCAAGAGGTGGTAAAACTATGAAACCGGATGATGATGATGATGAAGACTCAGATGGAGATGATAAGGAGCGTGGTCATAATAATGATGACAATGAGGAAGAGCAAGAGGAAGAGGAGGAGGAGGAAGAAGAAAATGATGACAAATCAAGTTATGCAACAGCGGGAGACCATGATAATGGAGATGAGGATGATGATTATGCTGACGATGTTGAAGATAATCATAGCATAGACTATGAAATCTCTCATAACATACATCAGCATCAAGCAGATGCAGGCAATTCTTCTAGCATGGATGCTTGGGCCGTACACAATCAGGCTCAAGATACTACCACCAATTCCACTTATTACAATGTTTCAGATGAGTCTGAATCTGAGGACAATGAAAGTCTAAACAATTTAACAACGACACTTAAAAAAACCCCTTTGACAGGGACCAAATCGAGTTCGTCTTTAACTGCTAGTTTGCGCCATCAGATTGCCGGTAATAGTACACCACAACAACAACAACAAAATGACTGTCATACTCCTCGAACACGTTCTAGGGGTTCAGTTAAAATAAATCTTTGGACTTTAGATGAGAGTCCAGTGTTACCGCAAACTACTAGACATCACACAGCCGCAAGAGTTAATAGAAATGTACAGAATGTCCACAAATCAGATGAAGAAACGAGTAAAACGAATGATAATAAGACTTTAGTAGGTAATAAGTCGCTGCTGACGACGACAACTACTATACCACAAAGCAAAGCAACAAATCAGAAAAGATCTCAGACTTCAAAAGCACAAGTTACACCCACAAAGTCGGGCAGTACACTTAACACTTTACATAGATGGCTTTTGAAAACACCACGAAGTATCAACCAAACTGCCGCAGGTCGTGGCAGTGATGTTGGTGATGCTGCTGAGGCGGCCACATCATCATCGAATGGTGTGACAGAGTCTTCCACTTCATGATGATGGTTGCCTTGGAGGACAAGTAGGAAACAGTATTAAAGAAGAATGAATAATAACCGTTGAAGATGTAAGCAAATTTAATATATTTATTGTTGACTGTTGTAAGCTAAGGCGGCCTGTGTGCGTGCGTTTGAGTGGTTTTGCTTTTTATTGGTTTTCAAGAGAAAAACTTTTACAACACACACACTGTAATCAAAAATTATATTTATTTAAACTGCCACAGGGTTTAATTTTTTTTACCTTTTTTTTCTAACGAATTTTAAGTTTTTAAATATTTTATAAAAAGTGATGGGAAATTTCGTTTTTTTTTTAATTTCGGACACTTGTATACCACCTGAAAGCGTTTAGCGTTTTGGATCTTTATTTAAAAACTTCTTATGTTTGGTAAAATCTTCTTGATATCGATTTTAATTATCGATTTAACGGTTTAAAATTTTGTTTATTTTTTTTCAATCAAAAAAGAAAAAAAAAATAAGAAATGTTTTGTAAATATTAAATATTTTAATTGAAACTAAAAAATGTAATTTAACGTATAGAATTATAAATATATAAAGAAATAATATAATAAATTAGTTATTAGTTAGAATCTATAGGTATTACCTAATAATAATAATAATAATTATTATCATAAAAACAATACTACTAAGAATAGACAGAACAAAATAAATAATTAAAATTAAAAAAATATTACAAAAGAAAGAAAGAAAATAATATTTGCTGTGATGGCGACATCAGTTGGAAACCATTAAGGAAAATGATTATGTTTTTAAACACACACACACACACACAATCAGTTAATATAATATAATACAAATTGAGATTTGTTTCGAGTGTATAAAACAGAAAATAAAAAAAGTTTTTTATACGTTATAAAAAAAATTCCAGAAAAAAAATTCGATAATCTTGAAAAAAAAATTTTAATTTAAAATAATTTTAATATCTATTAATCGCCCAGCAAGAAATGAATAATTATGATGATAAGAAATCAAACTACATATAAAACATCCTTTATTTTTTTGTTAAAGGTTCTAAATATATAAAAAAGAAGAGAAAGTAGTTATTTTTTAATTTTAAAATTAAGTTTTTTTAGTTTAAGACCTTTTTAATTTTAATTACCAAATAGAGTTATACAATCAATATATACATATATATATTAAAGAAAAGCTAAAAACAACATTTTTAGGTTAAACAAGAACTCTTTCTTGTGTATTTTGTTAAATTATATTGAAAAACAAAATTATTTATTAATTTCTATCATAAACAAAAACAGTTTAATTTTGGATTCTTTTCAACAAAAAAGCTCTACAAAATTTAAAAACTACCACAATATTTAAAAAAAAAAACAAAGCTTTTAACAAAAATAATATATTAAAAAAAAACAAATACAACAAAATAATCTTTTATAAACTGTGTTTTATTTAAATTTTATTTATTTTTTTTTCGTTTGTTTGGTATAAAACTAAATCTTAAGTGAAGACAAAGTTAAAAAAAAAAATTAAAAAGTATTTAAAAAAAATTCTTACAAATCTTTGGCCCTTGTAAACAATCTAAAAAAAACAATCAATCAATATACATATTTTTTTGTAATAGAAAAGCAAAAACAAAAAAAAAGAAAGGAATTTTATTAAAAAAAAATATTATTTTCTAATTAACATGTCTTGTAAGAGAAAAAAAAATTGAAAAGAAAAAAAAAATCTGTTTTGGTGTCTTCTTTTATTTTCTTTTTTTAAAGGTTTCTAAACTAAATTAAACTGTAATTTGTATGTGTGTCTACCACTAAAGAAAAAAAACCCATTTTATTAAAATTTATTCTCTCAATTCAACTAAAGTTTGGTAAATGGCTTTAAAAGTTATTATTTTCATTATAATTATTAATTAATTAATACAGGGGCACCAAAACAGTTTAATTAGAAATCTATAACAAAATTACTTTAAAAAAAAATTTCCAAATTTTTTTTGCCATTTCCAAACGGCCTCAGATTTCGTTTGTGTTTGTTGGTTTTTTTTTTTGAATCACATTGTTTTTACTTTAGAAAAAGTTTTATTACCACGCTTTGAAAACAAAAACAAAAAAAAAAAATAAATAAAATTTTTATAAAACCTTTAAATTGTAAGTCACCAAAACAGTTTTTTTTTTCATAGAAAATAATATTTTTTTCCTTCTTTTCTTTTTTTTCTATATATATTTGACCATCAATCAATGGGGTTTTACTTCTGCCCTCTACCACCCACCTACCAAACATTCGTTAATTTTGTCTGTGCTTGTGTCGGGGTTCCATGCTTTGCTTTTCCAATATCTTTGCAAACTTGGCTTGTAAAAACTAAAAAACCAAATCACTATGTTGTGGCCCTATTCAATATAATTCGTGCAAAATCGTTTAGATTTGGATTTCAGCCAATACTATGGAACAAATGCCGGTAAGTTTTAAATTATTTATTTTTATTTATTGACTACATTTAAATGGATTTTAATATCGGGGATAAACACAGGATGGGTTATATGGTTTTATAATCTCATTTTATTTTAAACATTAAATTAAAGGTATTCAAATAGTTTAACTAATAAAATAAAAATAAATGACTAGTTCTGCCAAATTCTTAAAAAAAAAATATAATTTATTTGAAAAAGGCCTGGAAAAAATAATAGGGACACTTTATGTTATGCTAAAAATATGCATATTTTGTTAAACATTACCATCATTTCCAGATATTATTTCAATATTTGGTTGAAACACCTTTCATTTTTATTATCTCCTGACAGCGACGATTCATAGATCCCACAAGATTCGCACAGACGTCAGGGGAAATACCATGTCTCCTGAATTTTTTAACACAATTCCTGTTTATTTTTTGATTTAGAGTTGCCGATTTTATTTTTTAGGACTCCCCAGAGGTGTTCAATGGGGTTTAAGTTCGGTGATTGGGACGGCCACTCCATTACAGGCACCTCATTCTGTTGAAACCACAATTTGACTCTTCTAGCGGAATGCTTCGGATCATTGTCTTGGATAAATCCCATTTAAGTGACATTTCGTCCTCGGCAAACGGAAGCATTTTATTCTGTAGAATATCTATGTAGTCAGCTGAACACATTTTCCCCTGAATCCAAACAATAGGGCCAACGCCAGATGCCGAAAAACACCCCCATAGCATTATCGACCCTCCACCATGTTTGACTGTATATTTTGGGTTAAATTCTGTATTTACAGGACGACGTACGAACGATTTTCCGTCCGAACCAAACAAATTAACCTTTGTTTCGTCTGACCACAGTACATTATTCCAGTTTTATTCCTGTAAATACAGAATCTATGTATTTTGTTTCACATAATTCCTTTAAGGAACATAAAGTCGTACCGATCAGCCTCCCTCCCAGTTGCCTCTTGCTTTCAATTTCACTTCAACTATGTCTTGATATTCTTATTTCATATACGACTTGTCTTTCCAACGCTTCTCTAACCCTGAGAAGATCAGTCAAACACGATTCTAATAATATCCTTATGTATGTCCAATCCAACACCATTTATGCGAAAGCCTCTGTTTCGAAAAACCTGAATACTATTGGTGTCTTTAGCTGTAGCATTTCAAGATTCGCTGCCATTAATAATTGCTTCATCACATTCCAACTGAAGATTTGATAGGTCATAAGGAATGTCTTATGTTGTTAGATTCTATTCTATCGCAATTTGAATTTCATAAAATGCTAAAAAATCAATCAATAGATAGCGTTCGTTTGCAATCTGTATCTTTCGTTGCAAGGCGAGCGTTGGGACAATGCTAAGTGGCTTGACTCGGTACGACTTAAGAATTGGATATATACCGCAAATTTTACAGACTTAAACTAAACGGTAGAAATCAAATTTCCTTTAAAAACTTCATAATATTGTTATGAAATCATTTCTAATTAAATACGATTTTCTTTTCTTTCAATATCTTATCAACATTTTAGATGTGGTGTCCACCAACTCCGCCCCAAGATAATGATGATATTTACATTGATTATTCGCTAAGTTTCATGTACGATGTAGAACCAATACCGGAATCCGAATTGCCACCGGTTTACGTTAAAAAGGACTACAAGCGTTCACGTTCAGATGCTGGCTTTTTGGTGGATGGCAATAAACGTCCGGCAAAAATACGACGAGAGGAAATGTTTTGTGCACCACGTTCTCTCTTCGATCGACCAACACCGGCCATTGCAAGAATACGACGTGATTTAAAGAGTCAACGTTATCGCGGTACATTCAAACCCTACATACAAATACCCGGCTGGAAGCCACAAATACCACAAAAGGCTCTTACAGAGCCCGAGGGCATGGCTGAGTGGTGTATTTTTGAGGATATAGCCATATTGCATGTGTTGGTTAACCTACAGGGATTGCCATGTAACTTAATGTTGCTATCGCCCGGTCATACGCCCAATTGGGATTTGGTGTCAGAGATTGTAAATACTTTATCGAAAACCTTTAGATCACCCAAGCAGTGTAGATGGCGTTATGAAAGCGTAATACAGCCGCGAGAGGATGGGAAACTAGTGGAGAGTCCCAAAAAACAAAAGAAACTTAAAGCAGCCTTAAGATCGGAATATCTTAAGAGCCCTTTAAAATTCTTAAGGACCACTCAACATTATGCCAACGATAACAATTCATCGTTCACCAAGATAATGCGTTCACGTTTTGACTGCATTAAGACGGCATATTTGAAAAAGGCTCCACCAGCCAAACGTCATTTTAATACGCCGAGTTCCATGAATCCCAAACATATGGAGGTATTACAAGAATTTGGCATAAGCAATTACGATCAGCCAATCTCGCCACAAAATATTGCTATTATGAGAGCAAATAAAATACGTGATAAACAAAGATCACAATGTCCACCACCGCCACCTCCGGCTACCAGTCAAACTGCACAAACTTGTCAAGGCGTTCAGCAGCAGCAACAACAGCAGCAGCAAACATGCGGCGTAACAGCTGGAAGTACTGTAAACATTGTGCAACAACATAATACACAGAATACCACTCACTTGCAAGAGTTGGTGCAACAGCAGCAACAAGCTCAACAGGTAACTAGCGGTCCGCCTGGTCTTCATACACAACAGTTACAAATCCACCAACTGTCTGCCAGCGGTCAACAGCAGGGTCAACAACAGACTACCACAGCTATTGTTTTGCAACATGCTGGAAATAGTGGTCAACAAGTACAACAGCAGCAAACCGTGGTTAGTGGCAACGTTAATCAAACGACTCAACAGCATCTGCTCAGACAACATGGTACGCCTACTACCACACAAATTGTTAAAGCTATTGTGGCTCCTCAATCTGGTCTGCTGACTACCAGCCAAATGCAACAACTGCAACAGCAAACGAATAGTTCTCAAACAGGTACAGGCCAGTCACAACATGTGCAATTGCAGCAGCAAACCTCTTCTGGCAATCTGGTGGCAACACCGGCTTCAGTGTCGGTCGTATTAACCACGCCGGTTCAAACAATATCTTCTACCAATCAGCAACATCATGGCAATCAGTCATCGTCCTCTACAGCCCAAATAGTATCACTATCCCCTCAGCAAACTATTGTCTCCAGTTCTTCGCAAGTGGGCAGCATAGTTCAAACGCAACCCATGCCACAGGTAGTTTCTGTCTCACAATTGGCCACCGTGGGAACAGTACTAACAACTTCCAGTGGCATGCAACAGCCCACAACTACCACACTTAATACTTCGGCCTTGCGAGCCCAAAGAATTGTGGCCGCTCCTAGTGGTACAACTCTGCAAGATGTAGTGTTACAGCAACGATCCTCTGGTAATCCCAGTCCTACTATTGTTTCAATGTCCAGCTTAGGAACTAGTGTAGCTCAAGCCCAACTACAGGCAACACAATTCCAACTAGCCTCTATGCCAACAGGAACTCAACAGGTGGTGGCAAAGGGTATCCGAGTAAGTTCCCTGCAACAAGGTCAAAAAATGGCTGCTGCCGCTCAGGCGGGTAATACACAACAGGGTCAACCGCATCATATACAACTATACCGGCAAAGGCAGCAACTGAAAGTCCTACAGGCTGCTGCGCCCGGTCAGCAAGGACAGCAAACTGTGGTTCAAACTGCCTCTGGACAGACGGCATTAGTGAATGCTCAGGGCACTATAATACAAGGCAGCCTAATGCAAAGTGGCTCAATGCCTACAACCGTACAAGTCGTGCAGGGACAAAAAGTAGCTGTAGCAACATCCAATGTAGCGGTTACAACACCCAGTGCTACGGGTGTGGTAACCACAGTAGCAGCCTCCCAAGTTCATCAACAGCAGGCGCAACAAACTAGAGCTCAATTCATTAAACAAGTTGCCGCTGCAACAGGTAAACAAACCATTGCAAGGCAAGTGGGTGAAAGCGATATGCTGTTTGTAAAACGCCAAATGATATCGGCCCAGCAAAAAGCTGCTCAGGTGCTGCAGCAAGGGGGACAAATATTCACCGCCAATACAAGTCAAGGTTTGCAATTGCAACAGACTTCGGCATCATCCGGGCAAACTGGTACATCCGTACAACAGGGCGGTAACCAACAAGTTGTGCAGCAAGTAACACCCCAGCAGATTGCCACACTGGTAAAGACTTCTGTTGCCTCTTCAGTTGGTGGAAATCAAAATACAAGCCAAACCATTAGTGTTAACACAGGGCAACAACAGGCTCAAAATACAGTCAATATGGCTTTGTCACAACTTAAGCCAGGTGGACAGATTAAGGTGACCATGGCTAATCAATCACAAATGCGTCAACTGCACATGCAGCAACAACAATTGGCAATGCCACGAAAAATCTCTCGTATGACACAAATACAGGCAGCTCAAGCTGCAAATCAACAGCAGCAACAGCAACAACAACAGCAAAGTACAACCATAACACAATCAAGTAATTCGCAACAACAACAGGGTATCCAGGTTACGCAGAAGACCTCATCATCGGGAACGTCGGGCTCTTCGAACACGGGAGGAGTACAAACGCAATTAGTGCATATACAGAACACAAAATCCCTACCAAGCTCCGTAACCGTTCAACAAATCCAGCAGGTTATGCGACAGTCTCAACCAGGCACACTGGCCACTACCGGTTTCGTTTTGGGCAAAACCAGTGTGGGACGAGTGATACCAGTATCGGTTGCTTCACAATCCAATCAAAGACAAACAATACAGGTATGTTGAGATTTTGTTTATCCATTTATGTTGTAAATAATCCGTGAATTGTGAGGTTACAATCAGTTTCTAAGGGATATTGCCACGCCCACTTTGGTGTAACAGATTAAAAAAGAGTTAATGAAACGATTTTTTTTATTTAAATTTTTTAGGTTGTTTCAGCCGCCTCAGCTCAAGCTCTAGCTGCTGGAAACCTAAGAGCACATGTAACCGGAGGACAAAATATTGCAGGCACTATTAAAGTGGCAACATCCGGTTCACAGTCTCAGACGCAACAAGCAATTATTACGGCAATACAACAGCAAGCCGCTGCACAGCAAAGCCAAAGACAAAATGCCAGTCCTGTGCGTTTGCAAACAACGGCTAGTGGAAATTTGGTTGCTGTGGTGCAGCAGCAATCTTTACAACAGCAACAACAACAGCAAGGCGTTGTCGTTAGCTCTTCGAGTGGTGGTGGCGGTAACTCTTCCAATGTCACACAAGCCGAAATAATGACGATAACGCAAACATCCTCGGGAGCCACAATGACTTCAACGTCTGGCCAACAGCAGCAGCAGCAGCAGCAACAACAGCAGATCATTGGCAATCAACAGTCGGCTGCTCAGCAAGTGCGCACGTTGGTTAAAAAGAAAATTATGCAAATACGCAGTGAAAATAAAGATTAAAAATAGCTAACACAGGAAAAAAAAACAAAAACAAAAGTAGTCTACGATCTCTTTAACTCTCCTTCTTAAAACAAACAGAACAAATATTGGTTTTAATTGTTATTAAAATTTTACAAACAAATTTAAATTTAAAATAAATCTTAAAAAAAAGAAATAAAAGAAGGAAAACAAAATTGTGTATAAAACCAAAACCAATTTAACTTAACGTAACGTAACGTAACGTAACAATTATCTTTATATGTATAGAACTATAAAGTATAACAAGTATTATTTGTTTTAAATATTTAAAATTTTAATTTAAACGTTTAATCGTTAATATTATTATTATTATTATTATATACTTATTATTTTTAAATATTGTTTACTCTTTTAAGTTTGGCAATGTGTGTGTATAGAATATTTTTTTTTTATTTTAATTTTTTTTTCTAATAAAAAACAAAACTCGTAGTTTAAGTAAATTCTTATTTTTGTTAAAATAGTTTTCTTAATAAAGTTACAGTTTAGCTTTGTAGTTTTTCTATTATAAAAAATTAAATAAGTTTTCATTTATATACGATCGATATCTGTTAACGTAACTAATTAGTTTTATTTTTAAAATGAAATAATACTGGACATACTATTACAAAAGAAAAAAAAATACATTTTTTATTTAATAATTAAATTCATTTTATATATTTAAAGAAAATAACAAAAAGAAATTTATATAAACAAAAGAAATAAAATAAAAAATAGTTTTAATATATTAACAAAACATTATTTTAAACAGTTTTTATAATTATTAGTTAAATATGTAATAATACTCTTCTTGTCGAAGAGTTTATATATTTTATATTTGTAAATTACATACAATTAATAAATATTACATACATATAATATATATGAAACATAAATAAAAACAAAGAAGAAACAAAATAAAAAACGAAATACAACAAATAAAATTGGAAAAAATGTAAATAAAATGGCGACTTTTTTTTAAAAGTTTAACGTAATTAACATACATACATACATACATAATTAGTCATTACAACCCTTCAGTTAAGATTACGACCTATCTAGCGGATGTCTCTTTAGAAGATTGTAAATTGCAGAATCTTATTCCCTGTTGGGCTCTAAAGACAACTCGTAAAACACTTTCCTGATTATTTTCAATTGAATTCTATACTGGTCGACTGAAGTTCTAATGCTAATCACCAGCTGCCTCTATATTGCTTACTTCTTACTTAATTGGCCATAACAACCCGTTCAAGGGATTTCGGCCTGCCGCAACACATCCTTCCAGGCGCCTCTGCTTCCTGCGCGCCTACGCCAGTTGGTCACACCAATCGATGACAGGGCTTCCTCGATTTGGTCCTTCCAACGGATGCAAGGTCGTCCTCTTCGCCGACTGCCGTAGATTCCCGCATCAAATACCCGTCTCGCCGGAGCATCCTCCTTTATTCGAACGACATGGCCGAGCCAGCGCAGCCGCTGGATATTAATACGCTGTACAACGTCAATGTCGTTAAGGAGCTCATACAGCTCACTGTTGGATTGGATACGGAACTCATCGCCAACTCGCAATGGACCGAAGATCTTACGTAGGACTTTTCTCTCGAACACTTTCAAGGCCGCTGCATCAGTTCTTAATAGGGTCCATGCCTCTGCGCCATAAAGAAGCACGGATGAGTGTCTTGTAGAGTGTTAGTTTTGTCGCACGAGAGAGGTCTCTGCTAATCAATTACCTATTGAGGCCATAGTAGCACCTGTTGGCAAGAGTGATCCTGCGCTTGATCTCCAGACTGACATCATTTTTGGCGCTAACGGCGGAGCCAAGATAAATAAATTCTTTGACTGTTTCAAAAGTATAGTTATTGGCCGTAATCTGAGAATCAATACGCCGCACGTCTCTACTTGTCGATAACACATATTTTGTTTTGCCCTCATTTACTGCCATACCCATCTTAGTAGACTCCCGTTCAATAGCACTAAAGGCAGCAGTAACATCTCGCTTGCTACGCCCTTTGATGTCAATGTCGTCAGCGTACGCAAGCAACTGGACACTTTTTTGAAAAATAGTGCCATTGCGATGCACTCCCGCGTTTCGCAGACCACTCTCCATGACGAAGTTGAAGAGGTCGCATGATAAGGGATCGCCTTGTCTGAAACCTCGCACGGTATCAAAAGGTTCGGAGAGGTCCATTCCTACCTTACAGAGCTGCAGGAATTGCTCAACGTCATTTTGCCTCTATATTAGTTAAAGGTTTAGTTCGAAAAGTAGTTAAGACTTCTCCACTCGTAGATCAAAAGCGACCCATTAGAGGTTCATGAGAATAAATCAAACGAAACATAATATTGGTTAATCAGCATTGAAAAATGAAAGAAGAGGAAGGACACAGAAACCAAGTGACGTTATGTAAACATAACGAAAAGAGGAAAGAAAATGAAAGAAAGAGAGAGAGGATCCAAAGCAGTAATGTCACTAGTCAAAGACAATATTACAAATTCCAACAGAGGCTAAATCACTAAGGTTGTCTGAATCGACGCTTGTGCACACAGGGGCAGAGACACTGGATATCCTTAACAGACTCAGCCTACCGACGGTTACTCCTCACACAGCAGAAGGATGGAATGATCTTGTATCACCTTCTGGTCCTTGTGTACGAGGCTCAATGCCCCATCGAAGAACCAGTCGTGATCCTAATAGATTCATTTCCTAGTTTTTTAGCACACATTTTGTGCTGAAACGGTTTAATTTGGGCCACAAAAGATCTCCTAATCAATCAGTCAGAAGAAATGGCTCAAGGTAGATTTAACCGATCGGCCTATTCGGTTCACGTCGTACGTCATTCCTTTTCTTGCCAGTTCATCTGCACGCTCGTTACCCCACACCTCCAGCACAATAATAATCTGTTCCTGTCCAGAAGCATAGTGAGAGTTTTCTTATAGGCTGCCACCAATTTGGAGCTAACTTCAAGGCAGCTTAACTATCCACCTAGAAAACGACCGTATCATGAGGCGCAATCCATTCCTAGAACAAGCCTGCTGCTTTGTTGATATCAAATATCTCAGCCTAGAATACACTGCATTCATCAGGGCGTTTGTTTGATGACTTAATGTCATCTATTAAGCAGGCCCCCGTACCAGTCCTAACTTCAAGTTATCCGTAAAGATTGAGAGATAGATCATCAAAGTAGTCTACCTACACCAGGCCCATGCTTATTGTCCGCAAAAACCATTGAAGGAGGCCTGTCGAAGTCACAGACTCTGAGTACTTTGTACGTAAAGCCTTTATTTATGGTCCGTATGCCTAAGTCAACAGCGCTCAAAATCTTGGTAAAACTAAACTCCTTTACCTCTTTAAGAAGTACTTCAAATAACTTCAAAAATTTTTATTGCCTTTAGACTCTTCACAAACCCTTCAACTGTTTGTTTCAGATATCATTCCAATGATCGGTCTCCCTCTATTTCGCTGTAAACCAGGGTTCGTCAAAAAATTTTTGGTTATGTGTTAGTGAGTAAGAGAGAGAAAATAAGTTGAGAGAATTTATTTATTTACAGCCATAGAAAAGTGTTAGTAATATACGCTATTTTTATTTTCATTCCATCAGCATACATATGTAAAGCTATATAACTTTGGCTTAATAATTTTAGATAAATAAAAATAAAATAACAAATCCATTTTTTATTAAAAGAACATAAAGCTATCCATATTTGACTTAAAAATTAGGCCATGTTTTTTAGATAAATAAAAATAAAATGGATAAAAAAACCCATTTTTTTATTAAAAGAAAAAAGCGAGCATTACAAAGCATTTAAAAAAAATTATACTATGCGACAAAATAAAAAAAATTAAAAACGCCCAGCTAATGCCATAGCCCATTTTTAACATAAAATATTTTTTGAGTGTCATTCTGAAATAAAATGATAAGGCATCCGCCGCACATGTGTTCTTGTCGCAGTCTGATCGACAACTAAATGAAAAAATACAAGAATGCGTGTGAGTTCTCTTTGCACAACTGTGCTATGAAATGGTAAACTATGCTGTAAACGGAATTCTCATCTCAATGTTCCCGCCTAGTTGGACTTCGTCGACTGTAACTTTCTTAAAAATAAAAACCGTTTAACAAAATAACTAAAATTTATTGAAAACCTTTTATTTCTTATTGAACTTGTCCCCCCGCTTTACCACCATATACCCAAATCACTAAATAGTTCATCCGATGATGGCAATTTGAATTCTTCATTTAACCATTCAGACTCTTCGCCATTCGCTTTATCCTTACATCCGTATTCCTTTTTATAACCCATTTTACGTAAATCTTCTTCATCCTCTTCAGCCTCTTCATCATCATCCTCCACCGCTTCCAGCGTGCTGAGCTTGTGAAATGGTTTTAAACGTTT
This sequence comes from Sarcophaga carnaria, assembly GCA_958299815.1. Classification (NCBI taxonomy): domain Eukaryota; kingdom Metazoa; phylum Arthropoda; class Insecta; order Diptera; family Sarcophagidae; genus Sarcophaga; species Sarcophaga carnaria. The sequence continues at coordinate 13,994,562 of OY283153.1, forward strand.
TACTGCTCCAGCAGTATTCTTCATTGGTTGAACCTTTAAAATTTCATGCCAATTTTCTGTAGGCGGCGGTGGAAGTGGCATTTGTTCGACTTGAATCTTGCTTAGCTTAGGTAATTCCACTTTTTCTTCTTGCACTGATTCGATTTGTAAGTCCTGAGATGCTAAACGTATGATGCGATCGAAAAAATGGGCAAAATGTTTACGAAATCTTGTGTAATCGAATATATCATGACTGGTATTGGCATCCAGCATGGTGTGTTCATTGGTAGTGTTTTTAGAACGATTCAGTGGACCATAGTGATGCAGCATATCAATGCCAGGTGCCATGGATTCTTCCCAACTCTGTTAGGAGAGAAGAACTTTGTTTTGAATACTCTTCAATGCTTTTGAATTACTTTTGAGTTTACCAGTTCGGTCCAATCTTCGGCTGGTGTGATCAATATGGATGATACGATTTTTATAATTTTCTCCTCCAGTTTCAGGGTTGAAATTATAAATTTGGCCACCACTAAAGCACAAGACAAGTCACAGCGTTGTCTGAAACAAAAATTTTATATCGAATGCTAGGCCACATGGCCAAACTGTATTCGCTTTCCTTACCTCAATTCATCTTTACGCATCTCCATTAGCTTATCGCCTTCTGCTATCAAATGATCGTAGTTCTCTTCGATTTGCATGACCAATGTTTCCTTAGGCTCATCATCCGATTTCTCTTGTAATTTACGCTGCAGATCTTTGAACTTTTGCCAAAGCTCATCCAATTCCAACTGGAAATAAAAGAAAGCCTTTTAGAGGTTTAAGAATATATATTAGAATCCCCTTTAATAGGTACCGTTTGTTTTCTGATATTTTCCTGGGTCTCATGGTGAACATCGATTCTATGCAATATCGGTTGGGCCGGTAGAAATGGGGTTGAGGTAATATTTTCAAATTTCTTCGAAGCATTCTTTGAATTCAAGTTGTCATCCGTTGAGAACATTATTAAACGTTCCATTATTAAAGGCAAGGTTTCCAAATGATCCGATTGTATCCTATAAGAATAGATTAGAGGGTGATAAACTAAATATCTTTTTGGATTTGATTGGAATCGTACCTTAAACGATTTGAGTTCTTGGCTGCTACAATGGTAACAATTTCCTCTTGACTTTCATCGACTGTTGTTAGCAACACCAGACCCAAAGCTTGGACATCTGATTCCCAGCTTAAAAATTCCGGAAAGAAATCGGTTAACTTTTTACTGCCCTCCTTAGAGCCCAAAGTAAAGGTCAATTTGATGGCGGCCGCTTTTTGAGGCTGTTTTGTTTTGAAGAACATACTCAAGGGCAAATAGGCCGTCTGATGTATGATTCTCGGTATGCCTCTCATTGTTATAAAAGATACCACCGCCTCAACTTGGGCCGTATGTAAATGCAAGAGATCGTTGATATAGAAATCCAAATCCATTTGTTCTTTGCGCCCAGCCTTGATCTCTGTATAGGTGAGTGTGTCCTGTGAACATTTAATGCCCTCGGGAAGATTGAAAACCACTTGCAATTCCGATAAATCGATATTTGCCTGCCACTTTAAAACCCCCGAACACAAAGGCAATTCTTTTAGGGTTACATGGGCCGGTATGTCCAATAATATGGCATCGGAATCCTGCTTAACCGCGGTATCTATGCAGAAGGTTATTTGGACATCCTCGTATGATTTCTTATTTATCACTTCCATATCCTGGATGTCAGTGGCCTCTTTGATTTCCTGCTCTAATTGCGTGAATTCGTCTATGGCCTGTTGAAATGTCAATTCTTGCATATTTATAGGGGGCACTTGAAATACATAAGGATCAGAACCCAGATAACCTATACGCAACTTCCCCGTTGGCCCCAAGGTAACCATGGCCCCTGGCAAACCCATTATATTGGATCTTTGTATGGCGACTGGAGATTCATGTTTTAATTGGGCCGCCCATATAATGCTGGCATTTTCGTAAATGAAAACTTTCGACGATTCCGAAACTATAACGGTTATCAAACGGGCCGTGGGTTCTATAAGAAAATTTGGAAATTAATACGACTTTTATTTATTAAATGCCACTTACTTACCCCAATAGTAGCCCACTACAAAGGTATGAAAACATTTCGGGGCATAGTCCAATTTTAAGATGAATTCTACTTTTCCGGTATCCGTTAGGCACATGAAATTTCTTTCACCCAAAATCATAATTGAAGCACAATTACTTTTGGATTGCACGACACTGATATCTAGTATACCCTCCCCTAGGCAAACGGACCATATGGGCTGATAGTGGGATTTATTTATGGAAGAATGTGACAGATCTTGGTAGCTGAAAAGGGAGAGATTTTTAATAAAAGCAACTCTAGGTTGGGGTTAATTTCTAATTTGCTTAATCTGGACTTAAGTAACATGGTAATGCAGTAGGAAGAGGAACCTTTCACGGTTAGCGGCCCCCGCCACTTATATCGACAATTGAAAGAACAAATTTAATCGGAATTTTCTTTGACCTATTGGCCGAGGACGTGACTATATTTTGGTACATTATTCGCCTTAGTGGTACCTTTCAAGAAAGTACGTTGTTCCACCTTTTTTTTAATTGGGAAATACTGGACTAAATTTAAGGAGTCCAGCTTAGCAACAGACTTCATATTCTTTAGGCTGAAGTAGCCGCTGTAGAAAAGATTGAAAATCTTCTAAATACGATGTGGACATTCGGATTCTTACCGAAGGGTAAGTGGCAGTGAAAGCTTTGTGGTGAGTCTTTCTCATATTTGCTAATTGAGTAGTTTTACTAGCCTAACTACTTACGTATAACACTCCAAATTCCAAGCGGATGCCAAACGAAAAAAGCTATCCGTACGCTCACAATACACGATGGGTGTGGGTAAAGCACGATGGCCGGGAAATTTGCATTCATACGAAATGCCATCCTGTTCGTAAAACGTTAAAGAGCCATCCAAATGTACGACACAAAAAAACTCACGACCTTTCACTTTGCCAAAGTGGCCTTTACAAAATGAAAAGGCCGTGCGTTGAAAGCTGTATTCCATTAGTTTGTGCAGACTCAATTGAGCACCATGTTCGGCAACACCGCTCATATGCAATACATTGTAGATGACCAAAGTGTTGGGATGCAGCACAGCCAATTGATTGGTGTTATCTTTGCGATTATTGCTGCAAGGGGTATAGTAATGAATGGTTTAGCGATGTTTATAAGTACATTCAATATACTTACGCACTAAATCTGCCAGCATATACACCCAAAATGGGTGCATCTGTGAAGATTTCCAATAGCAGATCGGTAGCCTTGTAGCCTAAGGTATTACCATTGGCATCCATTTCATAGCTGGGATAAAATATATTCAAGTGGCCCGTATGAGAGCCTATTACAATGTAATCCTTCTCTTGATCCTCCAAACCAAAACGGGCACATAAAAGACTGGCCACATCATAGTTCTCCTCTAAATCGGAACACTGTGTTGACCACCAATTGCATACATTGAAGAGGGACATTTCCTTTTTACACTTTAATCCTGAACTTCTAGGAACGATTTCTTTGTTTTACGGTTTGTTTTTCGAGTTTGTTTTCTATCACGTTAACATTACGTCCTTAATAGAGCTGCTGTTTGAAGGGTAATAGATTTCGGGAAAACAAATCAAAAAGGCCATGAGTTGAGTTGTATTTGAATATCAATGTTATGGCTTTACAGGCGTTGCTAGGACACCAATAGACTTCACAGTAAAACTGGTTAAAGCCACGAGAATCTATCAGGTGTTTTGTTTTTACTTTTCAATGTCATGAATTAAATGTGACCGTTTAAGGGATGATTTAAATGAAATTGAGAAAAATACCAGTAATTTGGGACGTTTGAATTCATAGAATTAATGTATGGGGATGAACATTTATGGGCCATTAACACGAAATAAATATTTGCAAAAAATTAAAAGAGTTTTCGAACCACAAACTGTAATCCTAGAAATTTGAAATTAAAATTCGAAAGAAGTTAGTTGGATCCAGTCCACTCTGAAGGACTTAAATGAGGCATACATTAGTCTCATGAAATGGAGACGGGCTGTGATAATTAAAACTCTCATTGGGTAAAACTTTTTTACATTTTATTTATTGACTTTATGTCGACCTTAGTCGCCATAGTCTAGTAGGTAGTGTGTTGACTTATTAGACGCGAAGCCACGGTTCAAATCCCCAGTCAGACATCAAAACGAAATATTGAAAAATATTTCTCAGGCGACTTCCTCTCAGCAGATTTCTGGCAAAAACACGGAAAGTAAATAAAATTGCCATGAAAGGTTTCTCAAAAATCTGTCGTTCGGAGTCGACTTTAAACTGTAGGTCCCCGTTACTCATGTATACAAATTAACACACTTAACATGAGTGGTGTTGAGAAGCTAGTAGGTAATCCTGACTGAGGGGTTGTAATGGCCAATTATTTCATGTAAGTATGTGGACCTTCCACTAGCTAGAGGTTTGTAATTGAATGATATAAAGGCGTGACATTTGATGATATTTGAGCCATTGCGGGTTGTATTGACTACTATATCCATAAGTATAATCGTATAAAATATTTTCCTGCGAATCGGGCTTTATTCCAATTCAATTTTGTATTTGCAAACGGCCGCAGTCTAGTAGATAGTGTGGTGGCTCATTAGACGTGCGGCCACGGTTTAAACCACAGGTTAGACAATCTCCAGCAAAACCAAAATTTTGAATATTTCTGCGGCGACTTCCTCTCAGCGGATTTCTAGCAAAAACTCTCAGAGTTAACAATATTACCAGGAAAAAAGCTTCTGAACAATATGTTGTTCGGAGTCGACTTTAAACTGTAGGGTCCCCCCACTCATATATAAAATTAACACACACAACATAAGTGGTATGAGCAGCTAGGTCGTAATCCTGGCTGAAGGGTTGTAATGATCAATTATGTATGTATGTATGCCAACACCACTTGTCTTCCGTTGTTCTTAAATTTCTACAAAATGTGGTATGTTGTCTCAAATATTTATTAATTCTTCCTTGAATTTCTTACTGTTTTTCAAAGAAACCAAACTCTAAACATGAATTAATAAAACATTTCTGAGACCATATAGGCTGTCCGTCTATCTGAAATATAATTCGCATGTCAATAGAATTTACAAATTGGCACGCAAGCACTCTCATATTTCATTAGAGGCTTGCGTTTCTTTTGATATGAATTATTGCTTTTGCAGAGCCGATAAATATTTACAATATAGGAAGGAGTCTGCTTTACATGTTCATATGAATTGTATTAAGAATATGAGAACAAAACATTCATAAGCGATATTATTGTGCTTATTTGCTTGTTCCAGAACATGATAGAATGCTTTTGAAAGAGAGGCATGTTTAAAATTTTAAAATTTAATTTAGACTAGAAAAGATTTTGCAGCATCTTTTAGAATACTGCCGATATGCATGCTCAAGTGAACTTTGGTAATCAAAGCTAACATTTCGACCTAACATAACCTAACCTAACCTTTTTAGAAGTCGCCGTGGTCTAGTAGGTAGTGTGTTGGCTTATTAGACGCAAAAGCCTGGATTCGAGCCCCAGGCCAGGCATCAAAGACAAAATACAAAAAGTATTTTTTCGGCGGCTTCCTCTCAGTAGATTTCTGGCAAAAACTCTGAGAGTAAATAAAAAAAATTGCCATGAAAAGTTTCTCAATAAATAAAAATCTGTCGTTCGGAGTCGACTTTAAACTGTAGGTCCCACCACTCATGTATAAAATTAGCACACACAACATAAGTGGTGTGAGAAACTAGGACGTTGTACAATGGGTCAATTCGACCTCCGGGTACTGTACTTGTCTTAATTGACAAGTACACGTCCTCTAACCTAACCTATGATAGTGCTGAAGACGTAGCTTTGAAAAGTATAAACATTTTCCCTAGTTTATGCAGTGTGAAGCTTTCACTACCTTGCACTGTAGTTCTTAAATAAATTACCGGATACATCATTAGGATATCTGTCCCCCGTTTACTAACATAACCTCAACTATTTTATATCAAAAAGCAGAAAAAAGGCTGTAGTTTTTTTGTATTGATTTAACTCTTTTAAGTATCTGTACATAATAAAACTTATGAGTGCATTTCATAGCTTTGCAATCTTACAGTTGTTCATATTACGTATGACTCATTTACACATATACGAACATTAACGGAGACTCAAATCATGTGGTCCAATGCATCATGAGTCTTCTGCAGAAACAAATGTAGTTTCTACAGCTTAAGTCGCGTGATTTTTTACATTTCAGCACTGTTGTTGGGTTATTTTAATCTTCACTTTGTTATTGTGAGGTTTGACTTCAATTTAAAAATATAGACGCCTACGTTGTCATGAGAATTTTGGGTAAAAAAAATAAAAGGTGATTTAGATCGCCCATATAAGAGCCTACAATACAGTCAAAGGCAATAATGGATCCTATAAAGTCTATGTGTATCCTTAAGTTCGTGGTGTAGGAGATAGATAGATTATTAAACCCATAAAATGACTGGTTATCAATCCTGGATATTATATTTTATATGGACATACCATATGCCTTTACTCAAATGATTCCAAAGTGCAGGTTCGTGGCACAGCACAAGGACTGTCTACTCTGAGCTTTGTATTGAACCTCAATTCAGACAGAATGCTAAATAAGCCATACACAACTTCTGTGCAGCCATTCTTTCATGGCACGTAGTCTCATTGTTGCATCTGCTTAAACAATGTGTTACAAACAATCAACCAAAGGCAATATACCCGCATGACATATGGTAGTGGAGGCTTTAAAAACAAACATTCAATGACAGACTGTATGTCTGCAGACAGAAATCAGACGTGAGTGTTTACAATATAATAGCTTTCCAACTTAGCGGTCCTAATTGTTGTTGTTGTCTTTTTTTACAGTGAATGTTAAGGACTGTTAAGTTAACATAATTGAAAAGTTTAGAAAACTTAAAAAAAAATAAAAGTTGGAGAAAAGTTAAAAGAAAGATGAAGGAAAACCTTGGAATTTTACAACAAAATGTCATGAATGAAACTGTTTCCTCATCATAGATAATCATATTAAAAGATTAGGATTTTTCCACCAAATATGGCCATAATAAATCGGTAAAAATAGGATGGTGGGGGAATCGATGGTTGGATAGCCCTTGTGTCAAGGATTCGAAAACAGTTTTTGTTACGGTCGGGTCTTAATTAAGATATATTATGATATCGGTAACGAAGCTAATATATGCACTAAAGCTAATATCTTTATCATCGACCAAGAAATGCAAGTCATTCACACAAAGAGTACAAGTTATCGACAAAAAATTCTAGCCATAGACCAGAATAAATACAATACAAAAAACTGTAGGTCATCGGTCAAAAACTGCAAATCATCGACCAAAAAGTGCATGTTAACGATCAAAAAAAAAAATATTTAAGTCATTGGCCAAAAACTGTAAGTCATCGACCAAAAAGAAATGCAAGTCATTGAGCAAAAACTGCTAGTCATCTACAAAAAAAAAAATGCAAATCATGGTCCAAAGAAATGTAAGTCTTCGACCCAAAAATGGAAGTCATCGACCAAAAAATGCAAGTTATCGACCAAAAGAATGCAAGTCATAGAGGGATCTCAGGCATTTAAAACAAGACATTGGGTTATGGGCACTTAAATTTCTTTATAATGCCTTCTTCAGAAGCTGTAGTAACGACGTAAAAAATTCAGAACCCTGAACATATTACATACATACATAATTGGCCATTACAACCCTTTAGCCAGGATTGCAACCTAGCTTCTCAATACCACTCATGTTGTGTGTATTAATTTTTATACATGTGTGGCGGGATCTACAGTTTAAAGTCGACTACGAACGACAGATTTGTGAAAAATTTTTCATGGCAATTTTATTTACTCGCAGAGTTTTTGCCAGAAATCTGCTGAGAGGAAGTCGCCGAAGAAATATTTTTTCTTATTTCGTTTTACCGGGGATTTGAACCGTGGCTTCGCGTCTAATAAGCCAACATACTACCTACTAGACTACGGCGACAACTACATACAACTGTTACTTAAGAAAACCCCACAAGGAAAATTGTGTAGCGTTACTTTTCACAAGATGAGGAGACATACTTAAGGATCACAACTAACACCCTACCATATGGTGTAGGGTATCATAAAGTCCCCCAGATCTACTTTTACCCTGTTTATTTTATTATTTATTTGTTGTCTATCAAATGTTTTAATTTTATAATTAAAATTCATTTAATTGTGGCATTATAATACCCAACCTTGCACTTGAAAACTGAATATGAATCTGGAACTGCAGAATGCTAATCAATTTTTTTTTCAAATTTGTTTATCAGCCCAATCAGGTACGAGATACTCAAGATACGTTTGCATTTATGAATTTCAAATTGTTTTAACAAAATTATTCACACTTTAAAGGTAAAATCAACGCCAGAAAATATTAAACGCTTAAACAGGTTTCAAATGAGATGAAATTAGAGTCTATTTAAATATTCAATGAAATAAAAAAAAAATAAAATTAAATAATATTATTTTGTGTTTTGTATTTCAAATATATACCCGTATGTACTTCACTGATAATGCTCAAATGAAAGTTAGGCACGCTGCCATTTACCCAGACAGATCTCGTGCTAAGCTCTGTTCTGACATTAAAATTGTTTTCTTTTTTTTTTTTGTTTTTATTGCAAATCAATGTGGCAAACAGAAAACAGAAAACAAAAAAAGTCGGAAGCATTTAAAATTTTTAATTTCGCCAGAAAATTAACAGGAGGAAATAAAACAAATGCAATGAGTAATTAACAGGGTTGCCAATTATAAAAAAAAAATGGTGGGAATATATTTATTTTAAGTCGCCGTGGTCTAGTAGGTAGTGTGTTGGCTTATTAGACGAAAAGCCAGGATTCGAGCCCCAGGCCAGACATCAAAATAAAATACAAAAAGTATTTCCTCGGTGACTTCCTCTCAGCAGATTTCTGGCAAAAGCTCTGAGAGTAAATAAAATTGCCATGAAAAGTTTCTCAAAAATCTGCCGTTCGGAGTCGACTTTAAACTGTAGGTCCCGCCACTCATGTATAAAATTAACACACACAACATAAGTTGTGTGAGAAACTAGGTCGTAATCCTGACTAAAGGGTTGTAATGACCAATTATGTATGTAATATATTTCAAAGGAAGGTTGCTTGTAAAGAAAACTGTATCTTACAAGTTATGTAAGAATATCTTTACAATTTTCTTCGGTTTCCCTCTTTTTTTGGTTGCCTTATTTAGTCTCATTAATGATTTTCCCATCTAAACAGGGGATTGATTCTCTGTAGATTGTCCTAGAATGACAGGGTTGCCATTTATTGCCTATATGGAAGTATCAAGGGAGGCCTTTATGGGGATATGTATAATAGAAGAACGGTCTGGGCAAAAGGTCTTGTGCCTGTAGCTGATTTAGAACAAGCTTGTTGTTGTATTTTGGCTTTATGAATCTCCTCGTGTTGGTCAAATTAATTCTAAATGTGATAAAGGGAAATTCTAAAGGCATGATACTAAGACGCTCGATGATAGTCCCATTCGGTTAGCTATCTTGGAGTTAAAATATGAGAACAAAGAAAATAATTCATCTATATTATCGAATATTACATGATATTTAGTAGTAGTAAGGTTTTCCATGGCTGGGTAAAGTTAGATTAGGTGACGCACTCGCCTTAAAAGCTAACGATCCGCTTAAGGATCAAACATTCTCTTTAGAAAACAATCTCAACTGAAAAATAAATCTTATAAGTGCACTTATTCTTGTTTTAGAGAGTTCAGTCAAAGAGAATAGGGTGTCTGGGAATATGTTAGCGAAGCTTTGTTTATTTAAATACGAAATACTTTCATAACGCAGAAAACAATTCCGTTTATGGCTTTGCTAAGTGGTAATAATGCTAAGTAAGTAATGATTGCGTTGATGATGCCGGATCTTGTTTTTGGTTTACGTTATTAGAGGGCAGGTACAAGGCCCCTCAGTAGGTCAAACGGTTGACGTCAGTGCACCGTACTCAGCTTAAGCAAACGATAAAAAAGGCGATTTTTTCTAACTGTAGTGATAAAGCTTTGTAATGGTTTGTTGACATTTGGCTCGAGCCTTTCTGCAATCCATATATGGTTTAAAATAACACATGGCAACCCTGTTAATTGTTTACCGTGTAAAATTATAATTAACAAATACAAAAATCTTGTAAAATTAATAACAAACTGTTAATTATTTAAAAGTAAACAACAACAAATCAGGACATTTACCTCGTAAATAACAGTCTGGGCACGTTTGTTTTTTTTATTTAAAATTATTTAAATTATAACAAAATGGGTTAAAATATTTAACAAATCAATTAAAATAAATTAATTATAAATAAATAAATTATAAATCAAATAAAACCAAAAAATCAAGCAATCAATCATCCTGTATATAATTGGGATTGTATGGTTCATTTGGCGAACACAAAAACGGATACTGGGGATGTGTGCCGGTCTCACACATGGAGGCCGGTTCCCCAACACTGTAAATGGGTATGTCTAAAGCGTAAATACTGGCATAATTACATGCTGTATTATAAATATGCAGAAATTTATAAACCGGATGCGTGTAACGCAACATGGCACAGCCAACATGGGTATTACGATCCAAAACGAATTCCGCAAAATGGCCATAGCTTTCACTATAAACACAGTTATTATTATTATTATTAAGCATACGATTTCCAATTGTATGCCTAAGAGATAATAATACTTACAAATCCATATCCACTTTAAACTTGGTTATGTAGTTGCTATTAATGAGCTCATGTTCACCAAACCATAAAGCCATGCCTCTTTGTATCACTTCGGAAATGTTGCCAGGTATATGACGTGGCCTATCAATGCCCACTAGATTTTGTCCTACATTACGATAACGATAAGAATTTTTACAATCTTCATGTTCCACCACACATGTTCGTACATTTAGTTCGGCCAGGAAAGCCAATTCCTCATCCCATTGCAAGGATGCCATTTTCGCTGCCGGATAATAGCCGGGCAATTTACCGGATGCTATGAAGTTACGGCGCTTATTGTGTTCATGTAAAATAAATTTACGATATGGCCGTAAATCAATGATTGTGGCATCGGGTTCACAACGTTCATGGAATTTCTAGAAGTGGTATAAATATTAAGATTTTTAATATGAAAGATGTTTTAGGTTATGTTTGTAGGGTACTTTATGGGTAGGCTTGTTTGATTATTATAAAATTTCTATTGATTTCATTATTATAAACTCGATATACGTAATAAAAAATTAATTAATTGCGGTGATAAAAATCGTTTCAGTTTGGTTAATTTGGCTTTAACAAGTTTGTTTCCTAAGTCTTTGGTTTTTGTTAGTTATAAAACCATGTTTTTTTATAAATGTTTTCTTCATTTTTTAGACGCCTATTTTATCTGTGATTGTGTGTATAAGCACTAGATTTTTAATTAAAACATTTTTAAAGAGGAAATAAAAATTTTAAATGAATAGAAGGACCTTTAACGGTTGAAAGTGAATTGAATTGATTGTATCAAGTTTGTGTCTTAAGTCTTTTGTTTTTAAGTGTTTGTGACTGCCTTAACAGAGGTTGGGTTTGTAAAACTTTGATTAATAGAATGATATTCTAAGAATTCTACACAAACTCATGTAGATAAACATGATAAATTCTTAAATTACACATTTTTATCACAAGGTTTTGTTATTAAACTTTAGAGTTTAATTTGTGGTTCATGGCTGTTTTTTTAATTTTTTTTTTCAATAAATTAAACCAATATTTCCATAACATTATTAAGCACTTACTCCCGTATTACCACAAGCAATATGTTGAATGCCGTGAGGACATAACTGAGGATCACACCAGGATAATGATGATTGCACAACAATAATTTTCAAACAAGCCACACTTAAGGCCAATGCTAATACTTTTTTAAACATTTTTTATGTAAAAAAAAATAAATACAAATTCAAATAAAATTATGAAATATTTTCAACCGTTTTAATGTTTTTCAATTAAATGCTTTCGTTTAAATATGCCCTCTTTCAGTGAATTACTTTGTTTTTATATCAATTGCTCCTGTAGGATATTGTTTTTGTTTTTTTTTAATTTAATTTTTGAATTTAATAAAATTAATCACCTTAATTAACATAAACTCTCGTTTATTGGTGTAAAGAAAATTTTTTTTATTTAAAATATTTTTTTCTGGAAATACTAACTCGCACACTCGAAATACGCATTCCCATAATGAAAAAAAAGATTCACCGATGATAACAAATATTATCTGGTGTTGGTCATTGACCCATTCATTAAAATGCTTTTCCCGTTTATTATTCATTCATACAAAATGTATTTATTTTGAGGCAGGTTGAAATTATTCGTAACGCTTCAATTCGCATTAAATTTGAAATCGACAAGTGAGGGTGGCTGATGGCGCTAATAAAATACACAAAAAAAAAAATGATTTGCATTTGTCATGGAGGTGAACGAATTTGAAAATAGAATTTTGTTAATAATTTTTGTAAATGGAGGCCTATTAACCGAGTTATATTGTAAATATTTGTAAAAATTTTTAAAGTGCGTGAAGACATTACAATAATTTGAAGATCTTGAGAGACTTTCTGTGTAACTTGATAATCGTGAGAAAAGGGACGGTGTTGAGATAGTTAAGCGGATCTTAAAGTCCCTTCATCACACACTATTGCACTAAATAAAGTATATTACGGAATGTTTGGGAATTGCTGCATTAGACAGGAGGTATTTCATGATATTAATATGGCAGATTATGTGACGAAAGGAAGTCGCCGTAGTCTATTAGATAGTGTGTTGGCTTATTAGACGTAAAGCCAGGGTTCGAGCCCCAGGCCAGACATCAAGACAAAATACAAAAAGTATTTCTACGGCGACTTTCTCTCCGCAGATGTCTGGCAAAAACTCTGAGTGTTGAAATAAAATTGCCATGAAAAAGTTTCTCAAAAATCTGTCGTTTGGAGTCGACTTTAAACTGTAGGTCCCACCGCTCATGTAAAAAATTAACACACACAACATAAGTGGTGTGAGAAACTAGGACGTTGTACAATGGGTCAATTCAACCTCCGGGTACTGTACTTGTTCTAATTGACTAACCTAACCTAACCTTCTGTATAACCTGATAATCTTGAGAAAAGGGACGGTGTTTAGATAGTCAAGGGGATCTTAAAGTCCTTTCATCACACACGATTGCACAAAAGTATTTAACGGGACGTTTGAGAATTGCTGCATTGGACAGAAGGTATTTGATGGTAATAATATGGCAGACTTTGTGGCGAAAGGAAATACATATTTGATTTAACTTTATCAAATACATGCCGGGTTTTCAGGTAAATGATTAGAAAACAGAAATACTGGAGTGGGAGTTAATTAATTCTGCTTGGCAGAAATTTATGGCATTATAATACGGCTGCCTTTCAAAATGTATCAATACAAAGTTTGTATGCAGTTCTGCTACGGTATATAAACTATGTATGTAGATATGTAAAGTAACCAAACAATGCATCAACTATAAATCCGATGCCTGTTTGCTTTTTGACTGCGTTAAAAATACACATTGACGATGTTTTGAAACAGAATACATTGTATATATTTTGTACAGCGGCATTATGAAACGCGATACTTTGTTCGAACACAAAGCAACTAACATTTTGGAAGGCAGCCTATGTGCATGGAAATGCCTCTGTAGGAGTATAAGAGGTGTTCCCATCTTTACTGTATAACTTTGGACAGTCAAGTGAATCTTAAACACCTTTTGGTCTCTCTCAACACATTAGCGTTTTTGTAATTGAATTCTGTATCGAATACAACGAATATGGTGATAATAAAATGGCTGAATATCTGGCGAAATGAGCAGCAGGTTTTCCGCTGTTTGGCAATGAACCTTTCTGCGGTCACAGGAATGAAATATTTTGAAACTCGGGAGAGAGTCAGTTTGCAAAATTGTTCGTAATTCCTAACAGAAAAATCTGAAGTTGTTTTCGGTAAGTACAACAACTTATTTGCGGCCCTATGCTCCTTAGAGGAGTAAATTGAACATATGTATATACATATATGTATGTACAACAGCTTCTTAACATGGTATACTGTACGGGTTATTGTAGCTGGAGGTTCTAATTGAATAAAATATGTCTGATGTCGCCGTAGTCTAGTAGGTAGTGTGTTGGCTTATTAGACGTAAAGCCAGGGTTCGAGTCCCAGGCCAGACATCAAAACAAAATACAAAAAAAGTATTTCTTCGGCGACTTCCTCTCAGCAGATTTCTGGCAAAAACTCTGAGAGTAAATAAAATTGCCTTGAGAAAGTTTCTCAAAAATCTGTCGTTCGGAGTCGACTTTAAACTGTAGGTCCCACCACTCATGTATAAAATTAACACACACAACATAAGTGGTGTGAGAATCTAGCTCGTAATCCTGACTGAAGGGTTGTAATGACCAATTATGTATGTATGTATGTATGTCTCTCTGAGGCCAACGTCTGTCGATTTCGTGAAACTAGTGCTTTACTGTGCCTTGTGAGCTGTTTTTTTTATTGGCGGTCTTCACATTAGGATGATAATACAGGATTCAGTTAGGACTGCACTTACTTATATCATCCTTGATACCTATTTAATGTCGTGCTATTTAAGCATCAGCTATCTGTAGTAGATTTCCAGCCTTTAACGTCCAATTTTCTTTATAATATGTTGAAGAAGGAGGTTGGAAAATATAAAATAGTTGCTAAAGAGTTGGTATTCTATGAAAAATGGTTTGGGAAACAGCCTGTTGTATAGCTTCAGTAGTAGGACTTAGTTTATACGTACTACTCGTTCTCTGTAATGCATTGTTCTGGATTTTTCGACGGCCTTTTCACTACGTATTGTTTTAGGAATAAAGCCAACTGTGCTGCCACAGTAAATGCTGCAGCTCTGCCAATCCTTTTGCAAGTGAACAGGATTGCTTACTTTGCCTTATGCGTCATGATGCGATTACTAATGTCCTTAAGTCTTTATTTCTGACCTTTAACGTTCATTGGACGTTGGTGGCCTATTTATAAAAGTAGAGAATGTTGACGAGGATGATTTAAAATACCTTGGGGTATGGAAAAATCGAGATGGTTCCATCTCTGACAGAAATACTTGGACTTCATCTGTCCTTGAGGTATTGATTTTATATCTGTAGATTTTATATTTGTATTATACATATGTATTTGGTTATTACAAACCTACAGTCAGGATTATGACCAAGCTTCTCATACCACTTATGTTGTGTGTGTTAATTTTATGTATGAATTGCGGGTCCTCAGTTTAAAGTCGATTCCGAATGACAGATTTTTGTGAAACTTTTCATGGCGATTTTATTCACTCGTTTTGCCAGATAATAACACATCACAATAACTATGTATCCAAGCGATTGAGAATTTTGTGGGTGAACAATTTTCCCAATAAAAGCTTATAAAAATCAAGAGACATAATGGCATCAAATTTAAAATTTTAATAAGTTTTTGAAAAAATCGGGTCCTATTTGAGTTGAATTGATTGAGGCCGCGTAAAGTCAGAATTTCATACAAAATGGTAGATTTTTGTATCACAAGCTTAAATTAAGATTCAACATAATAAAAGATAAGATATGTATGTATATGCAAAAATTTCAAAGAATGCAACCCTCGTATAAAATCAAACCATATTGACGGCAGGAGGTATATTTCGAATATCCAGTTAAAATTATAATTCCTTAAAAAAATGGAGGAATAAAAAAAACTGTCAATAACAAAAACAAACCTTAATTGAATTAAAAATAAATATAAATGTTTTGGAATTTATAATTGAATTAAAATGCAACCCGTTATATGTAAAGTGAATACAGAATGAAAGAAAAACAAAAATTTTTTTATTTTTACTCACGCTTTAAGATTTTAACGTGTATAACAATAAAAACGTTAAGAAACTGTTTAATTGAGTTAATAATAATAATTAATGTTGTTGTTAATACTGACAAACAAATTTATATCATTTTAATTAAAAACTAAAGCTTTGCACGTTTTTCAAAGTCAATGAAGGCAGTGTTTTAAACAAAACAAGAAAAAAAACCTAAAAAATTATTAATTGAAGCAATTAAAAAGTAATTAATCATTGGCATTTGGAACACATGTTTTATTTCAAAGAAATTGTGACTAAGAGCGATTTAAAATAAAATAAAATGAAAGAAATAAATTTTATTTGAAAGTTGGGAGTGCTAACTAACGCTTGCTTCCGTTTCCTGTTTTTTTTTAAATTTTTGTATTTTTCATATTCACATTAACATTCCATTGAATTGAATAATTTTTATACATACATGCTTACATACATAATTGGTCATTACAAACCTTCAGTCAGGATTACGACCTAGTTTCTCACACCACTTATGTTGTGTGTGTTAATTTTATACATGAGTGGCAGGGGATCTACTGTTTAAAGTCGACTACGAACGATAGATTTTTGAGAAATTTTTCATGGCAATTTTTTTACTCGTCAGAGTTTTTGCCAGAAATCTACCGAGAGGAAGTCGCCGAAGAAATATTTATATTTAAATACAAAGTAAAGTCAATCAATCATTTTAATTTCTTTGAAGATTATTTGGTCTGTTTTTAATTGCCAATAAACTTCATGATTTTATTGGTTGTTATACGCTGTAATTTTTTAATTTTAAATCATATTGTTTTGAATATAATTATCGTATATAATTTCATTAATCTTGAAATGAAAAATCAAACAAAAATTAATGATTTTACATTTATGGTTCATAAAAATGAAATTTATTTAATTTACATCATTACCTAAAGGAATACAAATTATTTGATTGTTGAGTGATATTATTACCAGGCATAAATTAAAAATTAATTGGTAATAAATGTCAATCATTTCCACGCAATGCCTTCAAACTTTTTTAGAGATGGTAATCGGTAGTTGACGTATTTGGCAGTCAATCATTTGAAATATTTATACGACTTTTTTTCTGTGCAACCAATGGCCTGTAATGCATTTTTATATCCACTAAGTATAGAATGCTATTCTTTGTAGTGTAGAGATGCTAAAACAATGCGATCGTACATACCATCTATTGCACTGCCCTCAATCTTTATCTTCTTCTTCTTTTGATGAATTATTCTCACCATCAGAAATCTACATATTGTGTCTGAGGCAATAGCAATTCTTCAAACGTATTCTTTCTGAATACTTTGTTGCAATACACAAATCTTTTCTCTTTGTAATTGCCAAACAAAAGATTAGATTGTCTTCAACACGTTTGGTTATAGGATAGGCTGACTTCCAAAATGTTAGTTGCTTTGCGTTTGAACAAAGTATAGTGTTTCATAAAGCCTCTATACAAAATGTTTACACTGTATACTATTTCAAAACGCCATCAATGTGTATTTTTAACGCAGTCAAAAAGCAATCAAGCATCGGATTTATAGTTGATACATTGTTTGGTAAGCTTGCATATATAAAAAATTTATATACCATAGTAGAACTGCATACAAACTTTGTGTTGATACATATTGGAAGTCAGCCATAATCTCCACCTCTCTTCATCTTTTCTTTCGCCTTTTAAATTTCTCTTCTCATTCCATAGGAGGAAGATACGGCTCTTTAAGCGCGGTGGCCCTTAAGCCTACTTATTGGCGTGAATTCTGCCATGACCTGGTATTTGGGAGATGCATGCCACAGCAGATCTTGCACTCAAGATCTATCTGGCTCTTGACTGTCAAGGGACGTATAACATACTTAGAAGCATTTTGGCAGCGTGATTTGTGGCCCGGGTTGAAACACACTACATTTCCGCAGTCTAGGTTAGGTTAGGTTAGAGGACGTGTACTTGTCAATTAAGATAAGTACAGTATCCGGAGGTAGAATTGACCCATTGTACAACGTCCTAGTTTCTCACACCACTTAAGTCACAGTCTATCTTCATTTTAAGTATAAAACCGTTTGTGAAGACTACCACAGAATCCGCAATAAACCAAGTCATGACACCAGTTTTCTGTGCTTGGAAATTTGGGGTCAAATCTAGGTTCAAACGAGGTTTAAGCAATTTCTTTTAGAGCCTGAAAATCTGTCCAGAGGACGAAATGTATCAGCGTGACATATGGTGACCTTATTTATACTGCCTAGCTGATTAAACTAGCTTAGACTGGCAATCCGTCCAGAGGAAAAATAATGTGTTAGCAGGACAGATGGTCATCTTAGCTGATTAAAGTAGAGTCAACTTCACAGGAACCAAGGCCCGACCCTTGTACTTACTGCTCAACTTAAATTGAGCACATCTTTCGGTGACGTACACACAGTTACTAAATTATACGTACGGTTAAAAAATTTCAGAAATTTTTCAACTAATCCGTTTTCGTTGAAAATCTTTATAGTTTCTTTGATGTTAAGACGGTCTTTTGCATTTGTTAAAAAATTTCTGAAATTGAAATGAATTGTGGCCCTGCACAGGCCCACAAAGGTATGCATCCGATTTACACATTTCATAAATTTCTGAACCAATTACAAAGATTTTCAACGAAAACGGATTGGTTTAAAAGTTTCTGAAATTTGCACAGGCCCACAAAAGTGTACATCAGGCCCACAAAAGTTAAAAAATTTCAGAAATTTTTTGACCAACACCGTCTTAAAATCGAGGAAAGTTGTCAGACAATTACAAAGATTTTCAACGAAAACGGATTAGTAAAAAAATTTCTGAAATTTGTTATCCGTATGTATACTTTTGTGCCTGAGTGTAGCTTTTCGCTTGAAATATACATGCGAGTTTGTTTACGACTTTTGTATACTTTTTTAAAAGAGTCGTCTTCAAATTTACTCATATTGTCGGCTAATCTTTTTACGGTGAGTTCTAGATAACATGACTTTTAAACGAATTAAAGGAATAACAATAAAAAAAACTCGATTTAACGAACATATGTTATTCGAATCTGTACTTCTGTATTTTCCGACTGTTATTCAACCAGTAGCATATTATGAGATATTTTATGGTGCACTTTAATTACTCTGCGTTTATTTATTAAACATTAGAAAAGACAACTCATTAAATATTTATTTATTTTAATAATTAATTTTCTTTTATTGTGTAAATTTAAAAAGCAGATGAGAATCGATAGTCATTAGCATTTTGTAATAAAAGTGGATGTATAAATTTAATATCAAAATAAACGAGTAAAAAAAAGAAAAAATTTTGATTAATGCACACATTTTTTGTATATGTGAGCTGCAACAGTATCGATACGCTGAAAAACTTTCAATACGATTGTAAAAGTGATCAACGAAGTTTGTTTTTGTTTTTTTTTACAAAACTTCTCTTTTCTTAATCATCTCCAAAGAAAAAAATCACAACTTTTTTTTTTTTTAATATAAAATTTTTGTTAAATTAAACTAAGTTTACTAATTACTACACATACTGTTGCTAACAATTAATAGAATAGAATAGATTACATATGTACATACTACATACAAAATAAGGAATACAAATTTTAATAATTCTGATCAAATTGCTCTCGTTCGGAACACAAGGCGGGAAAGCGAGGATTTCTACCAGTCTTACAGCCAAAGGCAGGATAACCAGTTTTATATAGTGGCGCACCTAAAGCATATACTGACGAATAATTACACACCACATTGTAGATGTACACATGGGGATAATCGGGTCGCGTAAAACGCATTATGGCACAGCCCACATGGGTTATACGATCGACAATCATTTCAGTAAAATGACCATAAGCTTCACTGTAATTGAAAGGAAGAAGAAGAAGAAAAAAATTCATTAATTTCCTGCACAAGATTAAATTTAATTAGAAATGTTACTTACAAATCTTTTGTGACCTTAAATGCTGTAACAAATGAATTATCGATTAAATCATATTCTGTATCGAACCATAATGTTATCGTTTCATCGATAAGATTCGTTACATTAACATATGGGGACTTTAATCGTGAGATACCACATAAATTTTGTCCTGTATTTTTAAATCTGTAGGTGTGATTGCAATCATCATGATCCAAAATACAGGTGCGCACATTTAGACCAGCTAAATATTGTAATTCATCATCCCAAACCTGAAACGAAAAGAAATTGTGAAATTTATTATTTTAATCCTTGTTTAGTAGATAAAATATCCTTCTAAAGATATCCCCCTAGCCATTCAATATCGTTTATGAACTCTATTGGATCTTCAAGTTCCTAACAGTTCCTCAATAAATCGACTGACTAGCCACCTTTGCCTGCTACACTGCAGACAAGGACCGTGATATAAAAATGATCCACTGTTACTTCATATAGCCTACAGAAATCAGAGATATTCTTGTTCCATCTTTTAATCCTATATCTATAGGGGCCATGCCCCGTTGGCACTTCTAAAATCGCACTTATTTTCCGCCACTTTTGCTTTAGATTAGGTTGGTTCCCATAGGAATGAGTTTTGGCCATAAGGCTCTTGCAACTCTACAGTTCGTTCTATATTCCTGTACACGGCTTACGAGTAAATAGAATATTTCATCAGCAACTCCAAAGAAGAAGCCTATTAGTTGATCTCTAACTTCAATTAAACATATTCTTACATTTAGTTCGGCTAATTGCCGGATAATAGCCGGGCAAATTACCGGATGCTATGAAGTATGTGGCCGTAAATCAGTGATTGTAGCATCAGGTTCATTACGTTCGTGGAACTTCTGGAAGTAGTTAGGTTAGGTTAAGTTAGAGGACGTGTACTTGTCAATTAAAACAAGTACAGTACCCGGAAGTCGAATTGACCCATTGTGCAATGTCCTAGTTTCTCACACCACTTATGTTGTGTGTGTTAATTTTATACATGAGTGGTGGGACCTACAGTTTAAAGTCGACTCCGAACGACAGATTTTTGAGAAACTTTTTCATGGCAATTTTATTTATTCTCAGAGATCTTGCCAGAAATCTGCTGAGAGGAAGTCGCCGAAGAAATACTTTTTGTATTTTGTCTTGATGTCTGGCCTGGGGCTCGAACCCTGGCTTTTACGTCTAATAAGCCAACACACTACCTACTAGACTACGGCGACTTCTCTGGAAGTAGTTAAAGTGATAAGATTTTTGAAAAGAGATGTTCCCTGCTGTTGTAGCTCCCAAAGCTGAACTTGAACTTGTTAATTCATATGCAATTTCGTTGCCAATAACACAGCAATTACCAGGTATCCAGCATAATCATATTTTGATAATCTAACATAAAAACCTATGACCAGATGTAACCTAGAAACATGTCCTCTTAAAGCCTTTAGTGTGACCAGTTTATCTACATAAATCATAACTCTTGTGCTCTTCGGGATATTTTTCCTGACTAGTTCGATGACCTTAACGACCACTTGACTCTCCGCCTGAAAAACTCTATGTTCCGCTAGAAGCCTAAATGAATTCTTAGAATTTGTTCTAAAAATAAAGCCCCTGCATTTGCGCTACTCTCTATTTTGAATACGTTAGATATACGAATAGTTTAACCGAACCTATCCAGAATTCCTATCAGGTTTTCTCTTATTCGGTGTATCGCTGAAGTGAGCTTTTGTGATTATATGATCCGTCATTCCGGCGGTCGAAATAATTTGACTTCGTCTCGTTAGTGAGTGTACAATGGGTCAATTCGACTTCCGGTTACTTTACTTGTCTTAATTGACAAGTACACGTTCTCTAACTTCGTTAGTGAGCAAGGTATTCGTCTACTATACCAGGTTCTGGAATAATAGGGTTACCACCAAACAACATAAAAGACAACCAGATTTCTGGAAATATATTAAATTACGATATTGTGAGTAGTGGTGAGGAACCTAGTAACTATCATGAGTAATAATTCTTTGACTTCTATTGCATTCGAGCGCTCTTGTGGTACTTTTTCAATCACTAAATTCTGAACCTCAAAAAAGATGTACCAGAATATTTCTTTGATAACCATTTGCATTGCAATTCACATAGTTTAACACTGTAGAACTTTGATCTTTGGCTTGCTAATGTTTCTTTGTTTGTTTAATTGATTATTGTTGGTTTTTTTTAATTTTAATTCTAATCAATTCCGATAATGATTTGCAATCAGTGCTCATCCCTAGTTTTACCAGGGGGATTATTATAATATTGATGGTATTGTGGGGGAATTTGCAAATTATTTGTTGTGCAATTTAATGTTTAAAATTTACATTAATTATTAAAATTAAATAATTGATTAAAATGAAGGAAAGAAAGAAAGAAAGAATTGAAAATAAAACAAAAAAAAAACTAACTCATCATTCATTCGTTCATTTATATGTTGTCATGCAATTCAGTCATTTTGCCCCAAAGACAATAATAATTACGGGGGTATTTTAAATAATTCTTTTAGCATTTTAAAGTTCATGTTTGTTTAAATCATTAATTTATGTTTAATTGCTATTAACTAACTAACTAACGAGCGAACTAATAACATTATAAATACTAGAATTACAAAATTTATTAGCAAAAGTATTAATAAAATGACAGCTTAAGAAAGAATTAATGCTTAGCACAGCACAACAGTAATAAAATAAATATCATGGTGAAGTTTTTATTACAAAAAATAAAAAAGCATCCGTTTATTTAAAATCATAAAATATCTTCTACAACTATGATTACGAATAGTATTGGTAGGTATTGGACGGACAATGATAGATCGATGAATGGGTGCGACTTTACGCTGTTGATTGTATAATTGATAAATTGATAAATTGATAAATTGATAAATTGAATTATTAAATCTGTTTCTGCCACTGTCATTCTGATGTAATAAAACTTTAAGACGTGTTAAGTAGCGTTGTAATGGCTTAATTTGCATACATCATTATGCATTTCGGATTACTATGATATACAATGCAGCAGAAATATAAAAAGTAACATTTTAAACTCTTAAAAGTTAATCTTTACATTTAATTAAACCTCTCATAATAAAAGTGTTATTTCCCATAATAAATGAAAATGATTTTTAATTAATTACATGATAACACGATATTAAATATATCGGGGCAAAGAAAAGCGTTTGTTAATACCTGCCAACCAGCCAAATCATAGAGACAAGAGAGCAGAAGAGACTTCTCTTATTATAAGCTGCTATAATAGGACCAAACGATCACAAGGAACTTGTACCAAGCACAACTGATATGTTAACACCTATGTAAACATTGGACACACAGCTGATTTTAATGTTAAAGCCCAATATCTGAGGTATTCCCTTTACTTGCCGTTCACCATAAATATAACTCTGCGAGGATAACATTAATAGGAGGGTTAGATACCTCTTGAGGAAGAGGTCTGTTATACTCTGGCCTGCTACAGTGCTCATCTGGAATATCTCAGTATTATGTCCTGGCTGCATACATTCCCCATGCTATGGGTATTCGTTTTATCCGTGCGTAAGCCTACAGTTTAAAGACGATTCACAACGATACATTTTTAAGACATTTTTCATGGCAATTTTATTTTACTCTCACAGTTTTTGTCAGAAGACTGGCGAGAGGAGGTCGACTAGGAAATATTTTTTTGTGCTACTAAACTACGGTGTCTCTAATTCCATTCCATTAAATTTAAAAGTCGCCGTAGTCGAGTAGGTAGTGTGTTGGCTTATTAGACGTGAAAGCCAGGGTTCGAGTCCCAGGCCAGACATCAAGACAAAATACAAAAAATATTTCTTCGGCGACTTCCTCTCAGCAGATTTCTGGCAAAAACTCTGACAGTAAGTTTCTGAAAAATCTGTCGTTCGGAGTCGCCTTTAAACTGTAGGTCCCACCACTCATGTATAAAATTAAAACACACAACATAAGTGGTGTGAAAAACTAGGGTCAATTCGACCTCCGGGTACTGTACTTGTCTTAATTGACAAGTACACGTCCTCTAACCTAACCTAACCTAACCTAAATTTAAAAGTCTCTAAAGTATAGCATTGGGAAGATTCCTCTAGTCTAAGCCACGCACACTCATAAATATACTGGTCAATGATCTTTATTTTAAATGAACACAGTTCCGTAAGTTATGTCAAGAAAGGGGTTCCCAGTTCAAACTCAGGCGCGAGAGACGGCCAGTGACATATTAAGTGGTAGATGGTCTCTTCCTTTTTCCCCCAGTAGCAGCAGAAACTACGGCGACTCTAATTCCACTCCATTAAATTTAAAAGTCGCTAAAGTATACCATTGGGAAGATTCCTCTAGTGTAAGCCACACACACTCATTAATATACAGCTCAATGGTCTCTATTTTAAATTAAGACAGTTCCGTAAGTTATGTCAAGAATGGGGTTCTCAGTTTTCTCACAAACGTATGCGCGAGAGACGGTACGGACGGTCCCCGAGTCATAGCAGAAACCAGGCGTAGGGCGCTTAGACGACAAGAATGGGGTTCCTACTATTCCAGCAAAAGCACACGCATGTGAACTGGAGACTGATACATTAAGTGAAAGATACTCTTTGACTTTCCTCCGAGCCGCAATAGAAATTATGCGAGGGGTTGGTAGACGACAGCCTTACTTCCCTATTAGGTAGTAAGAGTCCTGTGACGACAGAGAGCACATAATAAATATCAAGAAGGGAAATATCAGAAGGGAAAATGAGCCCCTTCGTCTTTTCTAAGTTAAGATTCGATCGAACATGTCCTTTCTTTTAGGAAGGTTAAGCGAAGAAAGATTAAGAAATAATTTCTCCTAATTTTCAAGCTAATCGAGGCCAAGGAGACCCCTGTGAGTGAATTTCATATGGAATTTTCAATTTCGCATCCATTCTGGATGGTTCTGCAACACAGTTTCTGGGTATATACCCCAGAGATACAAATAATAGAGACTTAATTTCCACAGAAATAGGCTGTACGTGAAGGCTTGGACGTCGACATAGACGTAAGAAAAGAACGGAATGAAAGAAAATGGAATTGTCAGGGAATATTCAACTGAAGATAGCCATAACTACTGCCTCGAAGACACTGTATAGACCTGGGAGTCCTATATCCAAGCGCCTACTATCTAGATGCCACAATACCGTAATCTCCATCCAAATGGCGAAACCTTCTTCAGGCTCTTTTTGCCCACAGAAAAAGCAGCAATAACTACTGCCTCGAAGACTCTGCAGAGATCTGGGATTCCGATATCCAAGCGTCTACTATATAGGCGTCACATTACCATAATCTCTGTCCAAAGGGTGAAACCTGCTTCAGGCTCTTTTTGCCCAAAGAAAAAGCAGCAATAACTACTGCCTCGAAAACTCTGCAGAGATCTGGGAGTTCGATATCTAATCGCCTACTATATAGACGCCACATTACCGTAAACTCTGTTCAAAAGGCAAAACCTGCTTCGGGCTCCTTTTTTCCGCAGAAAAAGCATCCACAGGTTAATCGAATATCAAGTTGTTGCTCACTGTGCTACTTACTTTTGTAGCGTACTGCTACAAGAGTTCTGCTCTCAATGTAGTATTAAACTGCAAAATCTAAGTCCATTATGGACTTCACAGCCTATCAGTCTGCAACTTCTTTTTCTTAAAACTGACGAGAGAGGGATAGAAATTTGTAATGATTGAGAATGTAAAGACAATATAGCTGAAAGATTTTTAGGTTATGTTTGAGAGACTTTTATAAAAATGTCTGCCAGGAATGGAAAAAGCGTAGGCAAAAGTTTACGAGAAGTGCAGAAGTGCTGTATCTGAGAAGGATTGCTGCAAAGGGCACAAGATAGGATTATAGGAGTAAAAGTTTGAAATGCATTATTTATTTGAGCAAAACCTGTTATTTGGATGTGATAAAAAACAAATTTTCGTCATAAGTTTTTTTTACCAATCAAATCTACTTCAGAAGTCTATTTAAAAATAAATTTTGAAGACTTGTTTCCCACACTTTTGTATTTTTATTATAAAAAATTTTTATAATTTATTACAATTTCAGAGAAAAGAAAGAAATTTAAATTAAAAAAAGCAAAAAAGTGCTGAAAACCTGTTGAACATGCCTCGTTGATTATTTAATTGAAATTCTCACTTGGGAATGCTACCTTTTCTAATCATTTCGTAAAACTTGAATGCCAAATAGTCTGTCTTTACCCATTTATGGCTAATTTATGAATTGATGATTTCAGCTAATAAGATGAAATGAAATTAAACATTTTAATTTTTAATTTCTATTTCATGTCATTTCATTTCATTTCTTTTAATCGATAGGCCATCCATTAAGTGTTTTTTTCCTCTACTTTTAAGTCTATTTTATAATGGCTTATCATGTCATGTAATCTGTTAAATTTGTTTTAAATTAAAGAAAAAGTATGCCACAGGCCTATGAGTCAAGTGACACGTGTTTCTTGTTCCATATTGTGAGCAGCGAAAACAAAAGATTTCTTCCAATCAATTAATTTCATTCGATACGTTTTGTAGTCAATATGCCCATGAGCAACAAAAGCTATTGTAGACAATGGGCATCATTTCTAATGTGATGATAGAAATGAATAGGCTTTTTCAAAGTGACATTTCACGTGAAAGATTTATGTGAGGCATCTTCTTATATAACATATTGGATGGGGAAGGCCCTTTAATTGGAATGGTGAAGTAAGATTAATTCAGTTGCAGCAGTGATTGTAAAATAAAGAAAGGAAAACTCTTTTCTTCTTTGACAGATTGGGGCACAATGGGTACTCTAGGAAAACATGTTTTCAAACAACCCAATAGGCTGTGTAATCATTCCAAAGCATTCGATGATGAATCTGATGAAAATTAAATGAGTTTTGAAGGTGATAGTAGGTTAGGTTAGGTTAGGTTAGGTTAGGTTAGAGGACGTGTACTTGTCAATTAAGACAAGTACAGTACCCGGAGGTCGAATTGACCCATTGTACAACGTCCTAGTTTCTCACACCACTTATGTTGTGTGCGTTAATTTTATATATGAGTGGTGGGGGATTTTCAGTTTAAAGTCGACTCCGAACGTCAGATTTTTTGAGAAACTTTTTCTCAGAGTTTTTTCCAGAAATCTGCTGAGAGGAAGTCGCCGAAGAAATACTTTTTGTATTTTGTCTTGATGTCTGGCCTGGGGCTCGAACCCTGGCTTTACTTCTAATAAGCCAACACACTACCTACTAGACTACAAGGTGATAGTAAGTCTAATTCAATTTAACACTTCACTTCACTTTCATTTTCTTAGGGAATATCCAAAACTTGACGGAAAATTCAAAAGAGAGACAATACAGAAGCAATTTGATATGTGAACTACCTTTTAAAGACTGTAATAAAGCCCCCCTGTACAATAGCTACAGTTTCGTGGTCTGGTAAAAGACAGTCGATGAGATTAACATGACGATTTCAATCCCATAAGGTGCATACGACTGTTGGAAAGCCTCTCGCTTCTCTTTAGAATATTTGTTTACTTCATAAGTAAAGTCTTTCATAAGTAAAGTTTTTATAGGTTCTAGAAGGCTAGGATTGCCACCTTTCTATGCCATTGTTGTCATATAGGTGTATAGCAAAAGACAAACAATTTATCGTCACTTTTTTTTGGAATGTTAAAGAACCAGTAAACTTCATTTCTCCTCGAAATAGTCCATACAGAATTCTCCAACATTCGATGAAGATTGGACCACATCACCTTCTGGGAATAAGCAGGAGAGAATGTTCTTTATTTTAAAACGCAATATAAGAAGGCATTGATTTTGGGTATCATATAAGGTTAACTAAAGTTGGAAAATCAAGCGCTTTATAAAGATATGCAGAAGGCTTACAAAGAAATCTTGAAGTTCAATTCAAGAATTATGCACTGGATGTACTATAGCATTATGGTCAGAGCAATCGTGATCTATGGGGCTTTTGTTTGAGTTGGCAGTACGTATTTGAAAACAGCTCAGAAGTATTTAGATAAGGTGCAGAAACTGGCATACGCTGGTATAATAGAAACAATGATACTCTGTCCCAGAGGTACGCTATTTGCTCTGTAGAACTTCAGCATGTTGCATATTGCGTAGAGGACAAGAGCTATGGAGACTATGATTAGGATAATGAAAGAGAACTGTGATCCGAGATTTATCAGCGGTTATAGTAACCTGACATATTGAGCTGGTTCCTAATGATCCTTTGGATTAAACCAATAAAAAACTCTTTGATGCTTGGTAACGAGACTGAGTGTTAAGAGTGAGTGGAGTAATTTAGAGGCTCAATACTGTGTTAAGAGAGAGATGACATTTGATGTCAATTATGAGAATTAGAGCACATTTGACAGTCCCTTCTTGTTATTAAAATATCGTGATTTTTACATTTTGTTGCCCAGTGTTGTGTTCTTAACCAAAATATTCTAACAAAAGATTTGAAAAGTCTTTAAAATAATTTGTTTTAAGACATAAATTATAAGATTTAATGTATTTAAATTAGTTTTAACACCGTGTTCAGAATCTTTTTGTCATTTTCATAAAAGAGCGGCCACTATTTGAAAAAGAAACCTGCTTCCATTAAAAAACAAAAAATTTTTGTTTATTTAGGTTTACTTAATAATATTATTTATTATACTTTTTTTCTGTATTAATTATTTATTATTGGTAAGTTTTATTGCCGTTAGTATTACTAAATCGAAATTAAACAAATAATCAAATTTACATACGTTTTTATAAAAGGTTTGTTTGATATTTTCAATTGATGTCAATATTTTGTTTTTGTTATTTTGACGTCATCATATATTTAAACAAAAATTATTTGTTTAGTTTTATTGTTTTTAGTTTTTACACAATTTTATTTATTTTTTTTCCTGCTAATTTTCTGGTTGTAAAACCTTAGAGTTTTTAAATTTCCGTAATTTGTTGATTTAATTTGTATTTAATTTTTTTTTTGAGAACTTACCATTGTTGCCATTCTGGATGCTGGATAATAACCGGGTAATTGACCCGATGCAATTAAATTTCTTCTTTTATTGTGTTCATCAACGAATACCTGCTTAAATTTGGTAATGTCTACATCGGTAGCATCGGGAAAGCAGCGCGAGTGAAAGTGCTAAATGAGAATTAAAGAAAATAAAATTAAACAATGAATATTCAATAGGTGCAACACCTTGTTTGAAGGAAGGAGTTGCCAACCTAGCTTCTTAAAATAGATGGCCATAGAGTAGGCTTTTCTTAAACCAACCTTAAACCGTAAGGACTTAAAAACTAAGCGGAGAGAACTAAAGCGTGTATATATAGTGTGTGTTGCCATAAAAACCCAGAATCTATACGTTAAGCTCGAAGCAACCCCCATTATAAATAAGTATACACTGAGTCTACTGGAATCGCCGTAGTCTAGTAGGTAGTGTGTTGGCTTATTAGACGTAAAGCCAGGGTTCGAACCCCAGGCCAGACATCAAAATAAAATACAAAAAGTATTTCTTCGGCGACTTCCTCTCAGCAGATTTCTGGCAAAAACTCTGAGAGTAAATAAAAATTGCCATGAAAAGTTTCTCAAAAATCTGTCGTTCGGAGTCGACTTTAAACTGTAGGTCCCACCACTCATATACAAAATTTAAAACACAACATAAGTGGTGTAAGAAACTAGGTCGTAATCCTGACTGAAGGGTTGTAATGACCAATTATGTCATGTAAAAGCCCTTTAGTCAGGATTACAGTTGTATGTGTTAATTTTATGCATGAGTAACATAAACTCCGTATTAATGTCGTCTTATCGATGGTTATGAATCAAAAACAAATCTTTGTGTGTTATTGTGGACACCAAACATTCATTGTAACATCTTCAAGAGAACATTAAAAACCGGAGAGGATATATCAGAACAATATTAAGGCATCTGATTTTTATATAGAAAAACTAATTGAAGACCGTTTGAATGACTGAATTTCTAACCAATTCACAGCCTAAATGTATAATTAAGACAAGAGTTTTGCAGGGGTCTAGGTCCTCTGTTGTGAAGTAAGCGTAAAGCTTGATCAACTTGCAAAACAGGTTATTAATGACTAAATTCTGACTAGAACCTAGAGAAAAGATACAAGCTCTGGTCATAAGTCGAAAAGCTTTAATCCCATATCCAGTCCAATAAAATATCGTAACGTTGGAGCATTTGAAAATCAATATTCAGCAATTTATAGAAAGGATGCCGTCCGAAGGATACGAAATAGTTATTGAAAACTGTCTTAAAAAGGATCGAAAATTGAAATCAAATGGCTTTTTATTTCGAACATACTGCCGAAGCCTAGGCATTATATTAATTTGGAAAATCAAAAAAACAGGTTTATTTTCTTTCCAAGTACTAGAATTAAAATTACTGTTTGTTAGAATTCCTGATACTGGGTTATATACATACATAACTGATCATTACAACCCTTCAGTTAGGATTACGACCTAGCTTCTCACACCACTTACGTTGTGTGCGTTAATTTTATACATGAGTTGCGGGACCTACAGTTTAAAGTCTACTCCGAACGACAGATTTTTGAGAAACTCTTCATGGCAATTTTTTTTTTATTTACTCTCAGAGTTTTTGCCAGAAATCTGCTGAGAGGCAGTAGCCGAAGAAATATTTTTTTCATATTTTCATTTTGATGTCCGACCTGGGGTTTGTCAGACACACAACCTACTAGACACACTACCTACTAGACTACGACGACTACAACTGGACTACTGGATTCTATATACCGTGTAGATTTACAGCGGCCACTCTTGAGAGTGTACAAATATTCAAGATCGTCGAGCAGTGCCGACTGCCTGTGGCTAACATGTAACGTTTACGCTTGTGTGGGTTCTTGAACATGGGAGCAGCATAGCAGATGCTCTTGCAAAAGCTGATCCGACAGATAATTCGAATGAATTTATATTTCTACGGAGAGGGGATAAATACAAGGGGACTTCTTAGGACTCAAAAACGGCTTTAATCTTATCTAACCTTCGTAACATGACTTAAAAAACTGGTTTAAAAGAAGGTATTAGACCTAAAGTTAATTAAGGTAATCGATTTAGAGTGTATTTACATACATAATAATTGGTCATTACAATCCTTCAGTCAGTTTCTCACACCACTTATGTTGTGTGTGTTAATTTTATACATGAGTGGCGGGACCTACAGTTTAAAGTCGACACCGAACGACAGATTTTTGAGAAACTTTTTCATGGCAATTTTATTTCAACTCTCAGAGTTTTTGCCGGAAATCTGCTGAGAGGAAGTCGCCAAAGAAATACTTTTTGTATTTTGTTTTGATGTCTGGCCTGGGGCTCGAACCCTGGCTTTACGTCTAATAAACCAACACACTACCTACTAGACTACGGCGACTTCGCAAGATCCGACAGATAATTCGAATAAATTTATATTTCTATGGAGAGGGGATAAATACAAGAGGACTTCTTAGGACCAAAAAATGATTTTTAGAGTGGCTTTAATCTTATCTAAACTACGTAACATGACCTGAAAAGGCTGCTTTAAAAGAGGGTCTTAGATCGATTCATAGTGTATTTAGAACCCTTAATTTTTCCTTGCACAATGGTATACTATGGTTTACAACACTTAAGGTTTTATTTTGCATTTAATTTCATCATAAAAAGCGCTTTTAAAGCGTTAATGTTATTTGCATACGATGGCTGCCTTCCATAATGTATCAATACAAAGTTTGTATGCAGTTCTACTACTATATATAAACTATGTAGATATGCAAAGTAATCAAACAATGCATCAACTGTAAATCCTATGCCTGATTGATTTTTGACTGCGTTAAAAATACACATTGACGACATTTTAAAATGGAATACATTGTATATATTTTGTACAGCGGCATTATGAAACACGATACTTTGTTCAAACACAAAGCAAAGCAGCCGATATAATTTATACAGACTTGCCTAGTTTCTTTAATTTATTGTTTAAAATTTTAATTCAAATTACTTATACGTTTAGGTGGCCGTTTTTAATTTGAATTTTAAACAAAAAAAAAAAAAAACAGGTTCAAACTTACTCCATAATTCCGGCAGGCAATGTGTCGAACTTTTGTATTGCCGCCACATAATTCTGGATCACACCATGAGTGCTGTTGGCACCAGCAAAAATTTAAACAATTTAAAAATAAAATTAAAATAATTAACATTTTATATTTGATGAACACTTGAGGCAGGCAATTACTATGCATTTTTTTTTTGTTGTTTGTATTTGAATTATTTTTTTGTGTGTTAAATTAATTAAAATTTGCGGTTAAACTTTATTTTTTTTATTTTTTATTATTTTTTTTTATATTTTCTTAAACGTTTTAGACATTTGGGTTACGATCACTATTTGGAAACTTTCTATTTTACAAAATTTATTTTTTTTTGTTTTTTTTTTCTAAATTTATTTCTATTTTTTTTTTTGATAATAAATTAATATTTTACAAATAAATTAAAATATTAAAGTTTCAACAAACAATAGGAGAGCTGTTATACTGTTAACCGCCGTCCAGCGACGTTTAATATCGAATGATTGGAGTCAAGCGAAATGTTTAACGGCCAAGCCCAGAGCAAAAAAAATATAATTCAAGCGATCTTTTTTTTCTCTTACGAGTATTAGCGATTCATCTTAATTTTTTTTTAATTTAATATTAATTTTAATTTCTTTCCTTTTATTTCATTTCATTTCAAATCCAAAGAAATTAAGAACAAGTTTTTATTGTATTCACTACTCATAGAGAACAATAAACTCTCCCTCTATCATTTTCATTTTGCCAATTTGTCTGTCCTTATGGCTTTCGTGTATAAAATTCCCGATTAACATTAACTTTGTTTAGAATAACTTGTTCTAAAATCAATATGAGGGAATATCACAAGGAAAAAAAACTGAAGAAAAAAAATTGAATTTTTAATCTACGAATCTATGATTCGATTATTAATTATGCAATATGAGCCGTTAAATGCTATTTTTTTTCTAATCAGTAATCAGTTAGTTGGCCAATTGAATGTGAAACTGAATCTAAAATGAGTAGGTAAATCACTGTGTATACATGGGTATGTGTGTGTAAATTCGATTTTATGCGATGAGTCGCGTTTTAAATCGTGTTTAAAAAAAACTTCTTGGCGTGTCAATTTCACTTTAACTTGTCTTGACTTTAAGCCAAAAGTTTTTTTAATGTTGCAGCAGTTGTTGCTGTTGTATTATTTGTAGAGGAAGCTTGTTGTTATTCAAATATCATCATGTTGGTATTAAATTATTAAATAAAAAATAAATAAATAAAAAAACTAAACAAAATAATAATAATATTAATATTTATTTATTTATTTATTATTTATATTGTTATTATTATTGTTATTGCCAGTGTTTGATTATTTTGATTGGCATAAATTAATGGGTTTTTTCTGTTGTTAACAAAACAAAACAAAAAAAAAAAATTCGCCAATCATTAAATGATTAACTAGTTTGACTTAGGTTAGGTATGATTATTAGGAAGAAATGATATCCACTGTGATGTCTGTAGCACATGATACTAATCGTCTATAAAGGTCCCCCCGTTCATTCATTGTTAACAATGGCGAAATATTCTACAATGAATTACTCTTCCTTGTAGAAATTTGCACGGCCTCAAGGTCTCATGAG
This sequence comes from Sarcophaga carnaria, assembly GCA_958299815.1. Taxonomy (NCBI): domain Eukaryota; kingdom Metazoa; phylum Arthropoda; class Insecta; order Diptera; family Sarcophagidae; genus Sarcophaga; species Sarcophaga carnaria. Next base: position 14,028,132 of record OY283153.1, read on the forward strand.
CGATCCGATTAATTAACTACTCCCTCAGGTCAGATAGTTTCACAGCATTAAAGAACATTATTTTATTATTATTGTTGTAAAGAGGTGGCCTAGTACTGTAACTATACGATCTATTGTACTCCCTTCTTACTTTATAGGGTATCCCTACTATGTCTCCTATAATCCCATTGTCCTGATAAACTGTAGAATGCTGTTCGGCGTCAACAATGCTAATTTCCTGTTCGATATTTGATAGGCACCCAGGTGTTTCCTTCTGAATTATGTTTCCTTCCGATTAATTAACTACTCCTTCAGATCAGATAGTTTGACAGCATTAAAGAAAATGAAAAATTATTATGTGAAGAAGTGCCTTAGTACTGTAATCATACGATCTATTATTCCCTTCTTAATTTATAGGGCATCTCTACAATGTCTTTTCCACAACTATTGCCCTGACCAACTCCAGTAAGCTACTCGGTGCCAACAATGCCAATTTCCAGCTCTGTATTTGGTAAATACCCAGGTGTTTCCTTCTGAATTGCATTAAGACCTCACAAGTTCGAAAAGTAGGTTCAAATGATTCATTTTCATCACCACAGAATCTATATGTTAAGCTCAAGGCAACCCCCATTATAAATAAGTATACACTGAGTCTACTGAAGTCGCCGTAGTCCAGTAGGTAGTGTGTTGGCTTATTAGACGTAAGGCCACGGTTCAAACCCCAGGACAGACATCAAACCAAAATACAAAAATTATTTCTTCGGCAACTTCTTCTCAGCAGATTTCTGGCAAAAACTCTGAGAGTTGAAATAAAATTGCCATGAAAACTTTCTCAGAAATCTGTCGTTCAGAGACGACTTTAAACTGTAGGTCCCGCAACTGATGTATAAAATTAACGCACACAACATAAGTGTCAGGCCGTAATCCTGACTAAAGGGTTGTAATGACCAATTATGTATGTGTGCATGCATGTACACTGAGCCTACAGGGTATTGACACAAGACTGGCTATCTTGGTAGTCTATTGCATGACTCAGAACTTCTCTTATTTTATTTTCCAAAAAAAAAAAATTTTTTTGAATGCCTCCAACTCAATTGGTTTAAGAAGAGTCCTTGCCTCTCTTTATCTTCCCTTTCGTTGATTACATCATTTCAAACATCCATCCCCACTTCACAGAATTGTTCTGGCTCCATTCATTGCGAGGAAGTTCCCCTCCTACCAAGCTGGTCTGTTTGCTCATCCTCAAGATTTTTTACATAACTCGAGCACAGTTTAAACTTATATTGCCGATTCAGCTTCACCAGAAGGTCCTATAGTACCTTGGATTTAAGCTCACAAGAGCCGAGAGCTTGAAATGCATATAGTATTGCTATGTTCTGTTTTTTGTACCTCTTATCCAAGTTGAGTTGGCACATACTTACGTTTGGAAGATATCCGCGAGCATCCCAAGCGATCTTGGGATCTTGGCACCAATAAATCCCAACAGTTCTTGGCCCATCTGTGTACTGCAAATTGACTGTCTTTTAAGGAACTATGCAGAGATTACTCCGTTCGTTTTTATTACTAAGTCTCGTTGTGAAACATTTCTCAAAATCTTAGAGTCTATTGATTCTGTCCAGGGGACAGAAAATGAGGGGACGATTTCACGGAGTGTATTTCATATTAGATTTGTTTCCCTTTAACTAAACCTCTAAAGGCTTTAAAGCTTGATTCTTCACTACCATGTGGAACAGACTTAAATTCTACAGTGCTTTCAGAACCGCTGTAGGATAGATTCTCATCACTCTACTCTCTGTATCCAATTAAATTGTTTTCAGATTTATTCTGCTCAGAAAATTGTCACATAGGCTGCTATTGGTCTGACCATCATGGTATACATTCAGTGCATAATTTCTGGGGTGTATTCCTAGGATTTTCCTTGCAGTATTCTGTGTAGCGTCATGGCATGTCTGGTCTTTTCTGAGATATAAGTAAGATAGTGCAGTAAATCTTCTCAGGTCTAGATGAAGGGTGCACGAAAAGTCTGCTTATGTTCAAAATTGGTCTGATGGCCTTATGACTAATAACTTCCGAAGGAGCTGCAGAAACGAGAGAGTGCATGAAATACTTCTTCATCTGTTGTGTTCACGCCCTGCGTTTTTGCTGAAGGAGAGAAGAGTGCCTGGGCTTCTACTATTCATATAATCTCACTGATGTATCAAGGATAGGAGTCTCAATGGCTTTATCAGACATGGTGTTGATGTTATAACGTTTATTAGTATTTTCTTGAATTAAAGATCATTTGCACTTGACCCTTGTTTATGTTTCTGTTTCCACGCTAATGTAGGATGAAGGTGAAATCATTTTAAATGCGAATCGAAAATTAATTTATTAATCAAGAGATAAATGCAAATTAAAATAAAGTGATTAGTAATAAAACTTAATGTAAAGTTTAAATAAACCTTTCTATCTATTTCCAATAATAATTTATATTCATATACAATTAATCATTGAACGGCAACGGAATTCATACAATAATAAGAGATAACCCTTTGGAACATAGAAATCTTTATTAGCCGTTTAGTTTATTAATTATTCTAAAAAAAAGAGAAGAATAACAATATAAATAAAGTTTCTATTTATGAAACGCTCGCTTTCCATTTCATTTTCAAAAATATACAGGCCAAGTCATTGACCTTCTGACCTCCAATCAAAAATTTTATCCACAACAAATTTATTTAAAGTCTCGAATCATAAATAAATTAAGAATTCAGCAGATGGTTTAATTAATTGAAAAGTTGTTTTTCTTCCTATAAAAATGGTAACTGGTTTGTAGACGTTATTTTTATAATTCCTAATAACATGGGTACCCACACTATGTCATTTAAAGTGCCAGAGCGGAGACTCTATTATTTAATCAAAAATTAGTGTAAATAAGTAGTTTTTTCTAAAGATAGCCGAGTTTAATTGCATAGAAATTGAAAATTTGTTACAGATTTGTTCTTCATAATCAATTAAATTTTCCTTGGGTTAATATTTACTAAACATTCCACTGTTAAGCGGACGATGGTGACACAAACTCCGCATTAACGTCGACTTATCGATGGTTATGAATCAAAAAGAAATCTTTGTGTGTTATTGTGGACACTAAACATTCATTGTAACATCTTCAAGAGAAAATTAAAAACAATGCGTAGATTTAACGTTAGAACCGGAGAGGAAATACCAGAACAATATTAAGGGATTTGATATAAAAAATTTTAAATAAAAAAACAAATTGAAGATCGCCTGAATGACTGAATTTCTAATCAGTTCACAGCCTAAATGTAGCATTAACACCAGAGTTTTGCAGTGGTCTAGGTCCTCTGTTATGGAATATTGTGTAAACGCAAAGCTTGATCGACTTGCAAAACAGGTTATTAATGCCTAAATTCTGGCTAGAACGTAGATTTGACAGAGAAAAGATACAAGCTCTGGTCATTAGTCGAAAAGCTTCGACCCCATAACCAGTCCAACAAAATATCCTAACGTTGAAGCATTTGAAAAACAATATTCACCAATTTATAGCCGGGATACCGTCCGAAAGATACGAAATATTTATTGAAAACTGTCATAAAAGGACAGCTGTACGACCTATCGGCCTACTAACCAATAACGTTCAGCCACAAATTTGATATTGTGTACCTTACATGAATAGGCGGCCAATATAGTCCTACCGGCAGTACCTTGCTATGAGTAATCACAAGAAATTAAGAAGAACAAGGGATCTGAACATCATTTACAATATTCTGAGGTTTACAAACCAGATACACAGAAATAGGGTCGGCTCATCTAGCTAATTCCTATTATCTCGTAAGCCGATTCTGAACATGAAGCCTATGGCCTGCCTTCTAGGGTGTAACTAGTCTAAAGGCAAAGGAATGTGGTTATAAACTATTCCAACTGAAGGGTCCGCCAAATAACTTCTTTTTTGAAAATGCTTAAAAAAAAACTACTGAATATTTTCTCAAATTTCTTTTTTTATTTGAAAGTACAATCCTTCCGGTTAATAATGGAAAATAATGTCATTCAAATGGCTGCCTCGGCTGGCCATGCAGTAGCCTACATGATCGATCCAATTTTTAAGCACATTATCGATTATGTGCAGCGGTATTTCACCAATGGCTTCACGAATATTGTCCTTTAAAGCGTCAATTGTATCTGGCTTGTCGGCGTAACACTTATCTTTGACGGCACCCCACAAAAAATAGTCCAACGGTGTTAAATCGCAGCTCCGAGGTGGCCAAACGACATCAGCTCTGCGGTTGATAATGCGATCTTCAAAAACAAGGCGCAAAACATCGAGTGTAGCTTCGGCTTTGTGGCACGTAGCGCCGTCCTGTTGAAACCAAACGTTGCCAATATCCTCCTCTTCAATTTTTGTGAACAAAAATTTGTTCAACATGGCCCGATAACGATCGCCATTGACAGTAACGGCCACTCTTTGCTCATTTTCAAAGAAAAATGGCCCAATTATGCCTCTGGACCAAAATCCGTACCAAACAGTGACTCGTTTTGGGTGCGTCGGCTTTTCAATATATGCGTACGGGTTTTTTGTGGCCTAAATGCGACAATTTTGCCTGTTTACATACCCGCCAAGATCAAAATGAGCTTCATCTGAAAAGATGATTTTTTTTTTGCCAAAATCGGCATCTTCTGGTGTTGGCTACTGCAGGCCAGTCGAGGCAGCCATTTGAATGAAATTATTTTCCATTATTATTCAGAAGGATTGTACTTTCAAATAAAAAAAGAAATTTGAGAAAATATTCAGTAGGTTTTTTTAAAGCATTTTCAAAAAAGTTATTTGGCGGACCCTTTATTACCTGTTCCCTACCAACTCTGGGTATCCGATATTATATAGTTTAACTGGTAATTCGTCAGTTGAGAGTATGTATCATGCCAATATTACGGTGTGTCTAGGGTATTTTCACTGTCAACAATACATTGAGAAAGTGATCTTTAAAGAGTAATGTAGTATGATCAACATTACTCTTTAGAGAGTATTGACATCTAAATTGTCCTTAGAAACAAAATTAAAAATAAAAATTATTCCTTGTAGACAATTTCATATTAAAACTGCACTTCATTCAGCTTAAGCTAGCTTTTTAGACCCTCATTAAATGCTGAAATAAAACAAATTTTTTTTTGTTTTGGAAATCATAATTTATCAAAACCATTTTGAAAACAATTTCTGTATCCTATTGTTCTTTCAGTTAAATAAACATAAATCTTCGATTAATTAATGAATAATTAAACAAATAAACTAAAAATAACACTTCTTCTACCACTAGACCTCTCTACTTGCTTTTAAAAGTAAACCGGTCAACCAAAATAAAAAAAAACGAAATTGAAAACAAAAAATAATTATTTTTTCTTTTGAAGCAAATAAAACGAAAAGCCAAACACAAAACAATAAAAATATAAAAAAGAAAAAAAGAACACAGAAAACACTTCTTTCTAGACACTTTGGCATCAGTCATCTAGAAACCCACGCAAAACAATTTGAATTTATGACTGGACGGGACTGTTCCTCTTCTACAATTCTTCGTAATATTTTATGGGTTTCAGTAGAAATTTTGTTTCTTTTTTCTTTTTTTTTGTTGGTTTTTGGTTTTAAAGAGTTCAATCATCAATCAATAAATAAAAGTTCGGTTTATTAGTTTCAAAATCGTTAATTAAGCCACGAGTATTTAAAATGAATGGAGAGAGACAACAATCAACAGCCGGCATAAGTTTTTGTTTTCCTTTTAAGTCAAAGCAGAAACTGAAATTGGCAATAAAAATTAAATTTTGGTCGTCAAAGCTGTATTAACAGGTTGTTGTTTCTCAATTTATGCCAATAATTTGATTGGACTCTTACTAAAATGGTCAAATCGTCAGTCAAGTAGTCAAACAGCCATTCAGTCGAAAGAAAATAACTCAAACGCCCATTTAAAAAACATTTTAACTTAAAAAGAATGAAGAATTTTAGCCTATACAACAACCAATTCTCATTTCCTGTTTATTATTCGCTTAGCAACTAAAAATATGCAACACTTTTTGCCTTAAAAACTATTGAAATTGTTTTTAAAATCTTCTCATTTTTCTCTCTTTGTGGATGGATACATATTAAGAATGCGCATGCATGTGTATGCGTGTGTATGTGTAATGATTTGAAATTGCTTGGGTTGTGTGTATTAGTTTTCCTTGTAGCTGTTGTGTGCCAACTCGTGTGGGCATGTAACTGCTTCCGAATTGTTTAATTTTCAGTCTTATCTTCCGTTATTGTCCTGTCATCAGGCTGAGGCATTAATATTTCAAAATATTATTTTCAAATTTTTATTTCTTTTGGGACAAACGTTCAATTCCCACACACACTCACATACACACACATACGCATTGAATAATTTAAAAAATTTTTTTGGCACCGACTTTGATGATGTCGTCGTCGTCGTTGTCGCTGTTATGGTAGAAAATTGACAATTTAAAGTGTTTTTTAAATGTCAAAATAGTTCATTTGATTTCACTTAATAGGCAACGACATTGTGTCGGTATATGAAGCAGTAGGTAGGTAGATGTGTCTGTTTCCAAGAAAGAATAAACTCACGTAGTATAATGATCCCAAAACCATCGAAAACTCATGATAAAGTGATTGAACGAAAGAACTCCGACTGCTTCCTTCTCTTGCGTAATAGTAATTCACCCGGTAGGCGATTAAAAGTTTCCTTTTTGTTTTTACTTCTCCAAGGACTGCAGACAGAGCTCATCGCATGAGTTTCCAGATACAATGTCCAAGTGAACCCATCTATTATAGTGGCAGCACTAGGCTGCAGAACGTTTTTTGCTAATGGAAAAATAGTAGGGGTAACTCTGGACTCCACTAATTATAAACACAGTATAAAGAGCAAATGGCCAGCTTTTTCACTGTATGCATACAATCATTAAAGCGTTCCTGCAAATTCTACCCTCATCTCATCAAGCATGACAGCCAAAGTCACTGAAACTGTAGAAGCCAATAGAAAGGCCTTGGTTTTCTTGAACAGTAGATCTCTGATGTGATTGTGGAAAACTCAGCTGTTCGTTGGCTATACAACCATCTCAGTCCGTGCTCATAAAGATTACAACAGGGAGAAGCATTAACTCTTGTGAGCATCAACAGACTTTGAATGATAAATTTACTCTCTTATACAGCAACGAAGACACTAAATCGGTCTCTAGACTTTACGATCTGATTGCCTAGATAACCGAGTGGCCCATAAAAGTTCCTGATACCAGGAGCGTTGTTCCGCATACCACTGATTTCTGCCTTAAATTCGTGTTCTTTCTGGGGATACATGAAAAAGGATTTTAATAATCTCAATGGGATTCTGTATAGATTTGACAACTTTAACTTCATTGTCCTCATTGTGTTAAAGTCATAGGACGTATTTTGTTTACTACGAGGGAAGTAAGTGGTTTTGAACCCCGAAATTCGAACAGTAGGTGTAGTAATAATGTAGTATTGTAGGCAGTGTGTTGGTTGATTAGTGATTCAACCCCTGCCTTCTTCTGGCAGTCTTCTGGCAAAAGTTCTAAGAGTGAAATAAAAAATTTCCATGGAATGTTTCTCAAATCTGTCGGTGGAAGTCAATATTAAACTGTAGGTTCCACCACTTATGGATAAAATTAAGAAACACAATGTGGGTGGTGTGATAAACTAGGTTGTAATCCTCACTAAAAGGTTTTTAATGAGCAATTCATTATGTAAGTGGGAAATAACTGCTGCCTTTAGAGAGTTGCTGTCTGTAGAGAGTTACTGTCTGTAGAGAGTTACTGTCTGTAGAGAGTTACTGTCGGTAGAGAGTTGCTGTCTGTAGAGAGTTACTGTCTGTAGAGAGTTACTGTCTGTAGGGAGTTACTGTCTGTAGGGAGTTACTGTCTGTATAGAGTTACTGTCGGTAGAGAGTTACTGTCTGTAGGGAGTTACTGTCTGTAGGGAGTTACTGTCTGCATAGAGTTACTGTCGGTAGAGAGTTACTGTCTGTAGGGAGTTACAGTCTGTAGGGAGTTACTGTCTGTAGGGAGTTACTGTCTGTATAGAGTTACTGTCGGTAGAGAGTTACTGTCTGTAGGGAGTTACTGTCTGTAGAGAGTTACTGTCTCGTAGGGAGTTATTGTCTGTAGAGAGTTACTGTCTGTAGAGAATTACTGCCTGCAGAGAGCTACTGCCTGCAGAGAGTAACTGTCTGTTGAGAGTTACTATCTGTAGAGAGCTACTGTCCGTGGAGAGTTACTGGCTGTAGAGAGTTACTTTCTGTAGAGAGTTACTGTCTAGAGAGAGTTATTGTCTGTATAGAGGTACTGTCTATAGAGAGATATTGTCTGTAGAGAGTTACTGTCTGTAGAGAGTTACGGTCTGTAAAGATTTACTGTCTTTAGAGAGTTACTGCCTGTAGGGTTACTGTCTGTAAAGAGGTATTACCTGTAGAGAGTTACTCTCTGTAGTTTAATTGAGTGAATCGTTTAGACATGGCTTGGTGAACTAGTTTAAGTTAAAAAATTACAGAGGCTTCATTTTGCTTTCAATTTATCCATTCAGAAACCCTTTAAACTTTAAGAAGTCGCCGTAGTCTAGTAGGCAGCGTGTTGGCTTATTAGACGTAAAGCCAGGGTTCGAGCCCCAGGCCAGACATCGAGACAAAATACAAAAAGTATTTCTTCGGCGACTTCCTCTCAGCAGATTTCTGGCAAAAACTCTGAGAGTAAATAAAATTGCCATGAAAAAGCTTCTCAAAAACCTATCGTTCGGAGTCGACTTTAAACTGTAGGTCCGACCACTCATGTATAAAATTAACACACACAACATAAGTGGTGTGAGAAATTAGGACGTTGTACAATGGGTCAATTCGACCTCCCGGTATTGTATTTGTCTTAATTGACAAGTAAACGTCCTCTAACCCAACCCAACCCTTTAACCTACCAGAGAGAACAATATCAACAACTAACATCATAGAAAGGTCAGGAAGCATCACGGCTTGGAATAGAATCGGAACTTAATGAACAATGAGTTGCCATTTAGTGGCCTATTGTGGTTTACTATAGAAAAAACTTATTATTTGCCAACAAAGTCTGCCCACACTTGCATAAAAAAGAGCTCCATATTAATGTCATATACAATAAAATAATTTCACTTTTTCCTTGTACTCCATGACAATTCATTTTGCAGGCTTTAGTTGTCCTTTTGTTACCAAAGCATGGCATATTGTTAGTTAAACTGTGTGGTAAGTACATGTGCGTATAATTTTACTCTCTTAAATTAGAGTGTCAAATTTTATCCAGTAATGGACTTTTTTTACTTTCTGACATTGACATTTAGTGCCTGCAATTTGAGCCTTTCAAGTAAAAATGATTCATCCAACCAACCATCCCATCCAGCTCTCCCGCAAACCAACCAAGCAATCAACTACTCAGACTAACTGTGAACAATAAATGGCTTTTCTGCAAACAACAGCAGTAACCAACAAATAAAATTTACTCAACATTATTACATATTTTCATTACTTTTGTTTTGTTGTTGCTGTTGTTGTTGTTGTTGTTGTAAAATATAATCATATGTCATCATCCCACGGTCAAATACATTATTTTTCGTTTCATTTCGTTTTGTTTTCACTTTTTATTCTTTTTTGTTGTCGCAAAACAAAGACTATTTAGACTTCATTGGCCATTTGAGCCACACATCCATTCAACCGTCCATCCAAACAACCATCCATCCATCCGTTCGTCCATTCAGCTAAACAGGCCTCCCTACTCCATTTAAGGGCCATTTAGTCTTAAAGAAACTTAATATCTGAGCGACTAAAACTAAACAAATTGCACTGAAGGAGTATGTTGGTGGTATAAATTTGTTTTTTATTATTTTGTTTTGTTTTTGTTCTTATTATTGTTGTGGTCAATGATGCCACTATTGCTACCGTCACCAACACCGCCTTGGCCACCATTTGACAGTCATTCAGCCATCCATGTGTATTCCTTGCAAAGAGTCAAAATCATAATTCTGTCTCCCCATTGCTGTTGTTGATACTTGTAGAGTAGAATTATGAGTTCTTTTCTTAAGTTTTTTTTGCTTCTTTTCAAATTCTTTTTTTTTGGCTTTTTAGCTTGACGGTAGCATAACTCTCGCTTTATTATTATTAATGTTGTTGTTGTTGTTGTTGTTGCTTTTATAGTTTATTGTTTTGTGATCTGAAAGGGAATCAAAATACGAACGTATATCACATACCAGAAAAAAAAACAAGGAAAAAACATGATGTTGATGTTAATATTTATGCTGCACAGTGGGTTGGTTTAGGAAAAATTGGGAAAAGATTGAAACAGATTGAAACAGATTTATAATACTGAATACGTTTGTGCAGGAGCTGCGTTCAATAGCTGAAGCAAATTGTCAATTTAAAAAGCTTACAAAGCAACTTCTAGAATCACCTTTAGGTGTCAATGCCTGGATATCCTAAGTAACGAGATGGGTTCCAAAAAATCCGTGTTTTGATCACAGTGGCTCGCAAAGAGCAACCAGTTTTTTCTATTGTTTATATTCATTTAAAAACCGATTCTGAAATAGCATATTTGTGAGCCCATCAAAGAAGGATATGACGGACCCTAAAAACAGGAGAGGCATTATTAAGGCATAGTTCATGAAGTCCTCGTGGTCTAGTAGATAGCATGTTGGCTTATTAGACATGAAGCCATGGTAAAAATCAAATCAAATCAAATTCTATAACATTCGACAGTGAACCGGTCTGTTCAGAAAAAATAATTCCTTCTGGGAGCTTTTAATCAGTTTTTAATGGAAAAAAAAATTGTTTTCTACCCCCTCATTTCAAAAACAGCTCCTACAGTCGTAATTTGTATAGTAACCCATGTGATTAATCATACTTTCAACCAATCAGTGTCCAATACATAGCCTCTTAAAAACCCTCGTTTAATTCCTGCTAAGAACCACAACATCACAGACATAACCAAAGTGGCGACATCAGGTCAACTGCAGGTCATCCTCTTGTCGCAAAAGACTCCACACCGGAAAGAGTATGTAGTCCCAACAAAAACCAAGCGGTACCTTTAACAAAACTGATCAGATTTGTTAGCAACACATCTCTGCCAAAGTATTTAAGTGTCCTCGTATTTTTCATTGAAAAAAGGTTCAAAGGATTCTGATTATTTCATATGACTTTCATCTTCCTTAATGCCCATTTATCTATTAAGTTCGTCTGTGCTCGTTTGCCTAGGAACTACACTAAGAAATGAAGCCATAGTATGGCACTCGTAAGCGCTGATACTCGTAATGCTATCCACGTAAATATTAAATTACGAAATTAAATTTCTGAACATATCTCGTCAATGCGTAATGCTGAACATTACTCTCATCGGTCGGGCCGAGAGAGACCGAAAGGTTCAGTATTTTAGAATATATCAGCATATTGTATATGCGATCCTGTATTGGTTTCTGTTTTTAGGCCAACGGTAACGGGTAAAATCGATTCGTCCCGAATTATAGAACCCACAGTACAATGTTCTCTGGAAGATATTCTAATCTATGCATTCTACCGAAGTTCAGAGTAGCTATTACACCCCTGCTATGTGTGATCTGCTTGATTCCATTGCCTATATACCAGTAACTACGCCTTGCAAACTTCACAGTTTCTGTTCTGCATGTTAAGAGCGGCAGGCTCTTTATACGGCCGTCACGTTTCGACCCTGACATTGGCTCGATAGCGTTTGTTTCCTATGTTAAGTTCGTTTATGTGATGACTGTCCAGAACTTAGGTATGATTACTATGCGAACTTTTTTTTCCACTGTTAAGAGAGGTTGAAGATGAGTTCTGTTTTTTTCTTCGATCCATAATTCGCAGCAGTTCGTCTGTACCTTATGTTCATTGAATCGAAAGGGCATTTGATATCTTCAATATATTACTGGAGATGCACTCAAATGTCTAAAAGGTTCCATCTAAAATAGTTACTAGGAATCGAGGTAAGAAAATCATTCATACTCACATAACATAATCTGAAGTCGCCGTAGTCTAGTAGGTAGTGTGTTGGTTTATTAGACGTAAGGCCACGGTTCAAACCCAAGTTCAGACATTAAAACGAAATACGCAAAAATATTTCTTCGGCGACTTCCTCTCAGCATATTTCTGTCAATAACTCTGCGAGTAAATAAAATTGCCATGAAAAGTTTTTCAAAAATCTGTCGTTCGAAATCGACTTTAAACTGTATGTCCCGCCACTCACGTATAAAATTAACACACACAACATAAGTGGTGTGAGAAACTAGGTCGTAATCCTGACTGAAGGGTTGTAATGACCAATTATGTCATGTTCATCTACGCTCCTTAGTGACTTTAAGGCACTTGGGGCATGTCCCCCATTTCACTTAAATTAATCAAAGCTTTTCAGCTAAGCCGGCGATTTATTATTTCTTTTATTCTTTCTTTTTGAAGTAAAAATATTTAAAATTGTTAGTCATCAGCTCCACTGTGCCTTACTTCCAGACATTTGTAACCAATACAACAGGCATCAGGCCAATATCATTTCAGAGTGTTGTTTCACTGTAACTCTATATAAACGAATTGAAACAAAACGTGTGCGAATACGAATACAAAAAAAAAACAAAAGAAACTACAATGCTGGGCGGGTGGCAGTGACTAAAGATCCATTTTCAAAAACAAAACCAGAAAAAACGGCACAAAAAGGGAAAAAATATTATGGTTGGATATACTTTATTCGGCCGCCTATACATTCATAAACGTCTCGTCGCAATTTCATAAAGAAGACATCATCATCATCGAAGAGAGTACACACCATCACCATCATTTTTCTAACCATTGTCGTTGACGGCTTTTTTTTCTCTGTCCCTATCGAGACGTGGACATGTTGATGATGAACGTGCCAACGAAATCAATGCCATTCATGTGTAATTCTATCTCTCCTGCACAATTAGCATTTCGTTGGAGATTATTTTGTTTTTTTGTTTTCGTTTCGAAAAACAACAAACAAAAACTTAATTTTTTAGTTGTTGTAGTTATTGTAAACAATCTTATTAATTAATTTACAGAAGATTTGAAATGATTTGTAAAAATTTTCTATTTCTTCTGAGTGTTGTAATGCCCTACACTGTTAGAGGAGGACCAGAAAATCTGCTAAAGTAAGAACAGAAGGCTTTGACATAATTTTCTGTATGGTTCAAGGAAATCATCGTGGTCTAGTAGGTAGTGTGATGGCTTATTAGACGTGAAGCCACGGTTCAATCCCCAGCTCAGACATCTTGAATAAAACTAAAAACGAAAAAATGTCTTCGGCGACTTCTTCTCAGCAGATTTCTGGCAAAAACTCTGAGTAGTAAAGACTCTGGATTCTCCATCACCATTTCTTCAATGGACTTGGGGATTTGGTTCTGTAACTGGTAGTAGAATAGTAGGGTTGCCATGCCTTGAGTGTGTAATAGTCATTAAGTTCTAGACTTTCCTAAGAGGCAGAGAGAAAGTTGCATGCCTAAGGCATTCTGCTTCTGCTAAGATTTCTAACATGGCGATCTTTTACACTGGTTGGTAAGAAAGCTTAGTACTTCATCTCCTCTATCTTCTCTTATTATTTATTTCTGATATTTACCAGCAGATTTCTGGCAAAAACTCTGAGTATTGAAATAAAATTGCCATGATATGTTTCTCAAAAGTCGAGTTTAAACTGTAGGCCCCCACCACTCATGTATAAAATTAATACACACAACATAAGTGCTGTGAGAAGCTAGGTTGTAATTCTGACTGAGGGTTGGAATGATCAATTATGTATGTATGCGTGGTTCAAGAAAGGGTCTTATCTTTCCTGTCTCCTCCATTTAAATAAAAATGATAAGCAAGCACTGCCAATGATATTCCAAGAAGAGTTTGCTGCTTCTCTATGCTACAATGTCAACACGTTAGCCACTTGCTAGGGGTTTCCTCAGAAGCGCTTAGCAAGTAACATTGTCAGTTGGTCGTGGAAGTACATATGTATGTATGGTATGTATGGTATGTATCTCCTTGTGCAGAAAGATTCAGCCACCTAAGACGAGTTGAACTAACGTTTTTCCATGGCTGTATGGTCTTTATTACTTACTTACTTACTTAATCGGCCATAACAACCCGTTTAACGGATTTTGGCCTGCCGCGGTTTTCATTGGATATTTGTTTTTACGTGGTGGGTTCCAAGCCCTACGCACAACCCAAATTTAACGTCCAGGTTAGCGTTCGCTGCACACATTAGTTAACATCTAGCGGGTGCTAGAATGCCATCTAGGAGGGGCCACGAGGAGGCTGCGTGTCAACTTGAATACAGCAAGACAAAGATCGTCCTGGAGGTCGCTACGTTGACCACAATCAGAAACTTTACCTTGTTTGCATGCATTCCTCCCTACTTTATTATTACTGTGTAATAAATGTGTTGGTCCTTCGCTTCGTAATGATAAAATATTGTCTCTTTCCTCTCATAATTCCATTCAATTCAATTGGAATTTGTCACCAATTAGTCCTTATGTTTCAACAACCGTTTTCCATAAGTATAGCGTATCAGAAAGTCGCCTTTAACCGAATAAAATTTTCTATCTTGTTATCTCTCCTCTTATATTTGCATAAACAATATCCACAAAAGATATCTTGTTTTGTATGTGTGGGTTTATGTCCTATTCTACCATAATTTATGTTAAACCATAAACACAATAAATGTTTATGATTCTCTAAACCATCCAATATCCTTTCATTTAATGTTGTGCTGAAGTTCCTTTCAAGTCTAGGTCTTAAGCGAATGCCGAAAGTGTTGGAAGAAGAAAAAAAAATAGGAATGAAAAGCTGAAAATTGTTTAAAATTATTCAAACACCCACTATTTGTTTGCTATTGGCGTAGTTTTTTTTATTTTATTTTCTATTTTCTTTAAAAGAAACGAACCGAGAGAGGTCATTTAAATTTTTCTTTTTTTTTTGTTCTCTCTTTTACAAGCGTTTGTTTTCAATTATTAACCACAAGTCATAAGTCATATTGGATTTGTTTTTTGTTGAACGTTTTGTTTTTTTACTGTTTTTGGAAGGACATCGAAACTATAAAATTTATTTGTTTGTCCATCGTTAGACACTCGAAAATGTAAGGATGCCACAGAAACTGTAGAGCAGCGAAAGGAATTGTGTTCAACAGAACTGGCATGCTAATCGATTTTAATGAAAATTATCGATAATCAATCTTTCGATACGTTAACTATGGAAAACAGGATCGTAGAATAGAGGAAGAAACAATATTTCTTGCATATGACAATGTAGAGGTGAGGTGGTGTAGAGTTTAAAAAAACTCACACGTTCTACATTCGAATAAATGTGAAGACAATAAAGTTCTCATCGCGGTTTTTCAAATATTGCAAAGGTGGGTCGCCGTAGTCTAGTAGGTAGTGTGTTGGCTTATTCGACGTAAGGCCACGGTTCAAACCCCTGGTCAGACATCAAAACGAAATTTGAAAAAATATTTCTTCGGCGACTTCCTCTCAACAGATTTCTGGCAAAAACTCTGAGAGATGAAATAAAATTTGGCATGAAAAGTTTCTCAAAAATCTGTCGTTCTGTCTGATGTAGGTCCCTCCACTCATGTATAAAATTAACACACACAACATAAGTGGTGTGAGAAGCTAGGTTATAATGCTGACTAAAGGGTTGTAATGACCAATTATGTATGCATGTATGTGAGTGTCATCATTCCTCTAGAACTGAAACTTCAGAGAGGATAACATAAACAACAAATGCCTTAGGCAGGCGACTTTCTCTTTGCCTCTTAGGACGGAGTAGGACTTAATGACTATTACAACAAACGAGAGATGGCAACCCTATCTTCCTAGTATCTGCTGCAGTAAGCCACCACACTCAAAGACCTGCAAATCGAATACAGACATTTAATCCTGCAAATCTGCTTTCGAATTTCGAATAATTTTCGAAACTCATTCAGTAGGGTTAGGATTCTGTACTCTAAAGAGCTTGGATCTAAAGATCTTGAATTTAATCATCTTGGATCTTAAAATATTAGATCTTACTTGCTGCAATAATACGCTATACTCAAAGACCTTCAATTCGAACAGGGATATTCAATTCCGCGAATGTAATTTCGCATTTCGAATAATTTTGGAAACTCATCCAATAAGTTTGGGGATATGTATTCTAAAGAGTTTGGATCTAAAGATTTTAAATTTAATGATCTGGGACCTTAAAATGTTAGATCTTACCTGCTGCAATAATCCACAAAAGCCCTGTAGTTCGAACAGGAACATTCAATCCCGCGAATGTAATTTTGAAATTCTAATAAATTTCAAAACTCCTCTAGTAAGGTTGGGTATCTAAAGCTCTTGAATTTAATAATCTTGGACCTTAAAATGTTAGATCTTACCTGCTGCAGTAATACACCATACTGAAAGACCTTTAATTCGAACATAAATCTTCAATCCCGCAAATGTACTTTCGAATTTCGAATAATTTCGAAACTCATCCAGTAGGGTTGGGGTTCTTTACTCTAAAGAGCTTGGATCTAAAGATCTTGTATGTTAAAATCTTAAATCTTAACATCTTGATTATGAAGATTTTTGCTGTTGAGATCTTGGCAGTAATGATTTTGGACCCAAAAGTTATGGAACACAAAATTTTGGTCTGAAGAAAGGTATAAAAATTCTTCTGTTTTGATGAAAATTCTAAAACAATTATTATCTTCCTTTTTAATTACTTTTCAGCGTATGTTTCCCCCCTCCCCCTACTATTTTTGGTGTGGCGTGGTGTAGTGGTTCAAGAACTCAACTGCAAGCCCTAGCATTTCAATTACAAGTCCCGGAGAATGCTTAAAAGTATACAATCCTCCTTCAATTAATCCACGTAGGAATTTTCAAAGACGTTTTAAATGGAATATTACTTTCCATGACACTCTTACTAACATTTTTGTCATGGCTGTATGCTCTTTATTACTGTAATAAATGTGTTGGTCCTTCGCTTCGTAATGATAAAATATTGTCTCTTTCCTCTCATAATTCTCTTCAATTCAATTGGAATTTGTCACCAATTGGTCTTCTTGTTTCAACAACCACTTTACCAAAGTAAAAATTATAAAAGAAAAGGAGGGGAAGTAGAGATTTGATGTAAAATAAAAAAAAATGTTGTCGTTGGTCATCCAACGTTGTACATCCTTGTTGCCAAGTAATTTTATCCTGTAAAACAAGAGGGTCAGGCTAGAAGACAAGTTATTACTTCATACATAAACTCATCACTGTTGTTTATATACATAGTTTACATGACTGTATACATACATACGTATTTATAGGAGTATAAATTCTCGTCTTAATGTAATAGAATAGAAGAAAAAAATGGAAAAAAATAACTTCAAGTAATAGATGTGATTTATTGTTGTTATTTTGGCAAAACAATTGTTGAGACGTTAAGTACTATTTTGCAAAAAGGCTTTACATTCCATTCCATTTCAATTCGTATATAAAATTGGGGTAATAAAGTCGTATAGACTGTTACTGCTGGTTACATCGTTTACAGTTATTGGCATTGCCATGCATATGTACATGCATGCAGTGTTTTTATTTTTATGGAGTTGTCAGCTGTAAGTTCAAGGATTAATTGTTTAATTGAGTGAAAGAAATTTAAATTAATTTTACGAAAATTATTTCATAAAGTAAACAATGAAGTCGTAATCTTTTTTTTTTCTTTACTTGGCTTAGTTTCAAAAGAGGTTTTTTTTGTATGTATGTGTCGTAAATAATAAGTAAAACAAGTAGCCTAGCCAAGTTAATAGTTCTTGTCAAAATGTTAGGATTTATTTTATAAGAAAAAGCAGAGGACTTGGAGTGCTTAATACCATACATTCTAGGGGGAAAACATTGAGGATTTGTAGGCTATTAAAAGAGTTGAATTGGGGTTAGAATAGAAACGTCTATAAAGGTCTAAGTTGCGAAATATTATACCGTACTTTTTAGAGTTCAAATTAACCAGGTGTCTTCCAAATACATAGTTTTTTAAAAGACATGCTGTTATGGAGAAGGTACTCTTAAGTCTCTTTTGTTTTGCTGTCTAGAAAGTCATTGCGATGAAATCTAAGTTCCTGGAGTGTACACCAAGAGTCTAGTGAACTCACGCTATCAGATTGATTATTTGATTGATTGATTGATTGACCAATTATGTATGTACATACTATACATATGTATGTATCAGATAAATTATATATACGTGAGCTGAAGGTGTAGATGTTCTCTATCGGATATAGAAAGTAGATGAAAAGCTGGCATCCAGGAAATTAAGTTACGGGTGTGATATGACGGGGATCTTTCGATCTTTTGGCTTGAGACTATGGGAAGCTATCGGATATAGAAAGTACAAGAAAAGCTGGCATACAGAAAATTAAGTTACGAGTGTGATATGACGGGGCTCTTTCGATCTTTTGGTTTCAGACTATGGGACTGCATACATACATACATAATTGGTCATTACAACCCTCCTGTCAAGATTACAACCTATCTTCTCACATCACTTATGTTATGTGTGTTAATTTTCTACATGAGTGGCGGGGGACCTAAAGTCGACTCCGAGCGACAGAATTTTGAAAAACTTTTCATGGCAATTTTTATTTACTCTCAGAGTTTTTGCGAGAAATATGTTGAGAGGAAGTCGCCGCTGAAATATTTTTCATACTTCGTTTTATTGTGGATGTCTGAACTGGGCTTTGAACCATGGTCTCACTGTCTAATAAACCAACACAAACTATGGCGACTTCAGACTGTGGAACTAGATATAACACATATCATGCGGGCAAGAATACGCTCATAATAATGAGATTATGAAGTCGCAGTAGTCTAGTACGTAGTATGTTGACTTTTAAGACTAAAGCCTGGTTCAACTCCCGGCATAGACATCTCTAATACAACGAAATATGAACAAATAAAGGGTCCGCCAAATAACTTTTTTTTGAAAATGATTTAAAAAAAACTACTGAATATTTTCTCAAATTTCTTTTTTTATTTGAAAGTACAATCCTTCCGGTTAATAATGGAAAATAATTTCATTCAAATGGCTGCCTCGGCTGGCCATGCAGTAGCATGCACCAGAAGATGCCGATTTTGGCAAAAAAATCATCTTTTCAGATGAAGCTCATTTTGATCTTGGCGGTTATGTAAACAAGCAAAATTGTCGCATTTGGGGTACAGAAAACCCGCACGCATACATTGAAAAGCCGACGCACCCAAAACGAGTCACTGTTTGGTGCGGATTTTGGTGCAAAGGCATAATTGGGCCATTTTTTCTTCGAAAATGAGTAAGGAGTGGCCGTTACAGTCAATGGCGGGCCATGTTGAACGAATTTTTGTTCACAAAAATTGAAGAGGAGGATATTGGCAACATTTGGTTTCAACAGGACGGCGCTACGTGCCACACAGCCGAAGCTACACTCGATGTTTTGTGCCCTGTTTTTGAAGATTGCATTATCAGCCGCAGAGCTGATGTCGTTTGGCCACCTTGGAGCTGCGATTTGACACCGTTGGACTATTATTTGTGGGGTGCCGTCAAAGATAAGTGTTACGCCGACAAGCCAGAGACAATTGACGCTTTAAAGAACAATATTCGTGAAGCCATTGGTGAAATACAGCTGCACACAATCGATAATGTGCTTAAAAATTGGACCGATCGTGTAGGCTACTGCATGGCCAGCCGAGACAGCCATTTGAATGAAATTATTTTCCAGTATTAACCGGAAGGATTGTACTTTCAAATAAAAAAAGAAATTTGAGAAAATATTCAGTAGTTTTTCTTTTAAAGCATTTTCCAAAAAAAGAAGTTATTTGGCGGATCCTTTATTTCTTTTGGGGCACAAAAACTCTGAGAGTATATGAAAATAGCCACGAAAAGCTCTTCAAATCTGTAGGTTTCGCCACTTATGAGTAACACACACAACATGTATGCTGTGAGAAGCTAGGTTGTAATCCTGACTGAAGAATTGTAATGACCAATTAAGTTAGTACGATCAATTCCATCGCTTTCAACTGGATCGGCTGACATGGTTGAACACAACTCAGGTACAGATGCTTTTAGGGAGATGTTGCTATACGGACGTCTCTAATCGCAGTTAGACTGGGTATTTCTATTGTAAGATCATAAATACAACTACAATTGAGTCTACCAAACCATTATATGGTCTCCCAGATAGAGGTACGTGCGATTAGAGAGTGTGTAAGCTCGTCCAGCTTAAGTGGTATATAAGGTCTACGACTGTTCTGAACTGAAAGACGGGAATTAAAGATTTTTCCAGGTTTGGTACGGTACGCATTAATTGATTGTCTGACCATCAAAGCGGTGTCAAAAACGAACATGAGAATATTAACATAGCTGGATGACCGCATGAGGTAAACTTGGAGCATCCAAAGGCTTATTGGACCTTTGAAAATTGGCTTGCAGGTAAAGGTTTAAAAGACATTGTCTGAAAAGACCGTTTGTGAGACTATGGAATAGAGACAGAGTAGGCAAAATTCTGGATAAGATAGGACAGAGTAGGATGCATGTTAATCGTCTTTACTGAGTCGCATGGCTGGGCAAAAGAATTGGGAATTAAGGGTATTTAGAAAGATCATTAATAGGACACGTTCCATGCCATTGAACTACTTTTAATGATGCCACTTTATCAAACATTACTCATCTGAGAAGAGCGAATTTAAAAAATTTCAAGGAATATGTTTACGATACGAATTTCACATGAATGTTTCGTATTTTTTATTGGTGGGCATACAACAGGCCGACAAGATGGTTTAAAGCAATGAAATCGAAATGGCAAATGGCTCTGGCTATTACAACTCCAGAACAAAGTAATGCAGGATAAAAATGAGTACAATCGTTTTGTGACTGAACTGAAAACCGAGGAACCTATCCCCAATCATATCTTTGTAGTGCGCCAGTTAGCCTTCATGAAATCAAAATCAACATGAATATCTGATAGATGGTAGCGTAACGAATCTCAATGGTTTATAATCATTTCATTTGTAATACGTTACACCAACATCTCAACATCTCAGATGTTTAGTTTCACTTCACTGCTTTGCTGTCTAGTAAATACAGCGCGATTTCATAAGCGATTCATATGGCAGTTGTTTGGTTTGATTTAAACGAAACGTTTAACTTGTATTGTAGTACCGAGTATTTAAAGAATATCTGACATGAGACGTGAGTGAAAAGTGAATTAATTTATGGCACAATACAAATATGGACATAAGAAACAACAACAGAAAAAAAAAGAAACATCAGACGATATGTGCGTTCCATGCGGCATCATCTGTCTTTCTAAGTGCGTTTTCTTCCTTTTTCTGTTGTTCTGTGCTTGAAATCCAAATGAATTCAAACGTTTGCACGCGTAGACTTATTGAAGGCGCACAAGATTGACTCGTGCCAATTCTACCAGACAATCTTTGAAAGATTCTTTACTGTTGCCATTCATTTGATTTGAGGCAGCAGTAAAACAACAACAAAATAAAAATTAACTCAAGTAATGCTGTGTACATTTTACAAAATAATGATTGCGAATGAAACGATTGCTGAAGAGATCGATGGATGGATGCAACAGAAATGCTCAATTGGGACGTTTTTCTTTAAGAATTTTTTTTCTTTCTTTAGAGGCGCTTTTAATTTTATTCCTTGTAATACATTTTCTAAATACAATATTAAAGAAGACAATAGGATTGCCAAAGTGTATTTAACTCTGTGATCTTATTGCTTGGTGGTTGCTTTAATTGCATGCAGACCAAAAGGGTTTTAGAAGCAGCGATTACGTCGTATCCATTCTTTAACGGCCTAATGCTAGTGTATACTGTTAAGTAGGACATGGATTTTTAATTCTTTTGTATTCCTGTGAGCTTTTTTCGTTTCTATAGAGCTTTATCCAACTCCTATTTTCTTTTTGCTTCTTTTCTTTTTTATTCATTACTGTAGCATTTTCCAGGATGACAGAGTTACCATTTATCTTTGCCTTGAAGTGATTTCCTCAGTAAAAACACATTGGTTTGATACAATGTATGTTTTGTTTACTCCAGATAGAGTAAGCTTTCCTATGATGTTTTGGGGATAAAGGGTCAGGCAGTTTCCGGAGATTGCTTGGAAAAGAATTGGAGCCTCATTAATTTTTAAAATAATTTTCTTTCAGATTCAACACACAAACCACTACATGACGTCGCCAAATTGTTAAGTTTTAATTGAAAGCAATGAAAACATTGTCTTCATGTTTTTTCCATAGTTCCTTAGTGGTGGTAACCCTAACTATATTGTCATTTAAAGAACAACTGAGTTATATAGCCAGTCAGCCACTCATTCAAGTCTTTTAACGGGTGTTTGTTTTAACACTTAAAAGTGAATGAAATATTTATTTGGGGCGATCAATAAAAGCCTGTCATTTATTTTAGGAAGCTTATTTCATTTAAATGATCTCCGCTTTCCAACATTTCGTCAGATGTCCTACCAATGGCAGCTGTAATGTTGTCTTCCAAAACTAGAATTGTTGCTGACTTGTGCCTGAACACGAGACACTACACGTATCCCTACAAAATATTGTCTTGTGGTGATTGATGCTGATTGATGCTGTGATTGATCGCTCTGTGTTTGATGATTTCTACAATACCTTCGATAGAGGCTTATGTAAGAGCGATAGTGGGAATGTGCTGGTCGTTATTTAAGGTTTCAACGTACAAGAATCGATAATGGGAAATCTTTGAGAAAGATGAACTCCTTCTCGTAATATGAGAGTCAATAAATTAAGTTGCATGCGACTCTGTTTTTCCAAGGCAGGGTGATGTAGATGTTCTACAATAGGCATTATGACAACCTACATGGCGACATTTAATTATTGGCAAGGGCTTTTGCTAGAAATACAAGATAAAGATTTAACATTTTTCATCATAATTCATTCACAAAACCAGCTGACCCCTAATTTCCTGTTACAACAGTATAATATCAACATTCAACATCATAAGAAACATGAAAAAACTCGCTAACACAATTATGCAATGCATTATTACAGCTGGCATTGTTCTTAGGAAAATAACAGATGGCAACTCTATTATTCTAGAACTTGTTACAGTCGGTTTATTTACCCAGAACCTGGTACAGTAGACATGAACTACACAAACTTGATTTTTGTATGCAATCGAAAAGGTGCGGATATTGTAAGCGTCTATCACATATTGACTGTAAAGGTACAGTGCAAGATTGAGCTGTAGTGCATTAATCAACCTGATAAAGAAAACTTTAAACTCTTTTTCGGTTTCCTTACTACATAAAATACTGCTGTAGAGCACATTAAATTTGCTTTTAAGTGCTTGCGATCTAATACCCGGTTATAATGATGACAGTGTTTACTAATTGTTAGAATATTTGTTAAATGAAAATCAAATTAAGGCAGTGAATAAAAAAAATCACCCGTTATTAGCATTACACAGGTTGACAAAAATCATCATACATGCCTCCTTCGAGCATTGAAACTCTTGTTGATGTTAAATGTTGTTAAAGCAGTTGTTCTTCTGTACTGTTATTGTTATTGTTTTTATCGTTGAAATTGTACAAAAAAAAAGAAAAGAAACGAAAAAAAAGTATGAAACGTATGCCAATACCGATTCCATTATTAAATAAATTGAAGACAAACTTA
Source organism: Sarcophaga carnaria (assembly GCA_958299815.1). Lineage (NCBI taxonomy): Eukaryota > Metazoa > Arthropoda > Insecta > Diptera > Sarcophagidae > Sarcophaga > Sarcophaga carnaria. The sequence continues at coordinate 14,051,802 of OY283153.1, forward strand.
ATTGGCGTTAATACGACGAGTATATACCCATACAATACCCTACTACAGCCTACGATACACTATAAAATGATGCGTTATGATACGATTTATATGACACACATACATACATGTAAACTCAAACTGTGTTACAGTACATACATGGCTTACAAGTGAGTTATATTGGCTATGGAAACTTTCTGCCATAAGCATACAAATAAATTGATGGACGTATGAGGATGTACTTGTGTTGTGTTATTATACACAATGAAGAAGAAGACATTCAAACATACACACACGCGCCCAAATACATAAATACGACTATAACCGTAGCGGGGCAAATGTCTAAGCATTGGGTTAGTGGCGCCAGTGATTGCCAAATTTGGGCGTAAATAATTTTCTTGGGCATATCGTATCATAATCAACTTACCAACAACCAACGCCACCGAATGAGAACAAAACAAAACAAAACAAGACAAAACAAATCAAATCAAAACAAATCAAACGAATAATAATGAAATTCAAAGAAACATTCATTCGGAAAACTTACGAGCCTCAATAGATTCGTGTACACACATACACAAATTCTTGTACTTATAAACAACGGCAGCTTAGCATTGCATGGAATATGTGGTGTATGGAGTAGTATAGAGAGAGAAAGAGAAAGAGAGAGAGAAGTTCAAAATATAAACAACTGTCATAAGGTAGTAATTTTTCTTTGTGTTTTTTTGCCATGTTTTTTTTATTTACAAATACTTCCTGGTACTGCTAAAGCAGTACAATGCTTACGTTTTTCATGACTGTAGAACGATTGACACTTTTACGATAGAAGCCTGTCACATGTCAATCTTGTCTTGTCTTGTCTTGCCTTGTCTCTCTCTATATACTCATTTAAGTTACACTCTTGACCTTTTCAATTAAATATGAATTTGAAATGAAACATTATAGCTAAGCTCTCGCTCCCTCTCTCTCTCTCTACTCCTCTTCTGCTTGTATCTGTTGCTGTCTGGCTTGGGGCATATTTATTTGCGAACTTAAAATGTTACACACGTTTTAGGTGCACAAAATCAATGCGTTGAACTTTTATTTTGTCTCTGCAGGCCAGACTATTGCCAGCAAGAGAAAGTTTCCTAAGGGAGCTTGTGGCTGTCATGAAGTATCTCCCCCACATTCTTCTTCGGTTTCTTTCTTGTTGTTTCGTTTTCACAAATCAAGTTTTTCTAGCTAAGCTGGTGATAGGCGTACTGTAGCAGGTTCTAGGATGATAGGCCAACTGTAGCAACTTCTAGAGTAACAGAGTTGCCATCTGTCACTTCCTAGAAACAACGCCGGCTGTAATAATGCATTGGATACTTGTGTTGAGGACTTTTTTCTGAGGGGGCCCAGTAAACAGTTTGTGATAACACAATGGCTCCATAAGGAACTAATATTCTTATGCTTGCAGATAGTTGTTTAGCTTAGATAGCCTAGGATGGAGTCTGTCGTTATTTAGATATGTTTTATCTGCCATTAACTCTTGCAGAATCCTGAGAATATTGTTAGCGGTGTCCAGATAATAGGGGTACCAAAAATTCTCAAAGCGGCGCTGAGGACATATGTATCTGCGTTCGGAATTTATTTCCAATTTCTTCACAAACTGTTGCATAGTCTCCCCTATTCATATCAATCGATGTATTACTCGTTTCTTGTCAGGCGTTGTTTATATTCCACAGCTTAGCGTGTAGCTTAACTCCCGCAATTGAAATGCGTAAGTCGTCTACACGCAAAGGACATTTGTCAGACGTAATGTGTCAATAAAGGCTTCCAAAAATAAAATTCAAACTCGAAACTCTCTGTAGCTTACCTACCGTCAAAAATACTGCTGTAGAGCATAATAAATTCGCTCTCAAGCGATTGTAATTCTATTACTTGCTTATATTATGACAGTGTTTACTAATTGATTGACCATTTGTTGTATGAGTATCGCTTGAACGTGTCTGTCTCGCTGTCTGCTGCAACTCGAATAGAGTGTGTTAGTAGGATCATTTAAAAACTTTTTAGCCACTCTCTCTCTCTCTCTCCATATGCCACTTGTTCTCTTGGAAAAATAAACCAGAGATGGGAAATACGATCAAGTGATGAATCCACAGTAAGTGGATTGCCTTAGCTTACCTTCCACTGGCATTATCATTATTATTGCCCCGTTCCAGTTGTTGCAATGCTTTAACACGTCTTTCGTTGCCTCGTTCCAGTTGCTGCAGGTGAATACTTCTGCTCCAGTTCTTCTCATTATGAGTATCAGATCTTCAACATGAGATTTCTCGTTATATTTTAATAATTCTGCTGGCATGTTCTAGGACCAAATCGTTGTTCTTGAGTTCAAACACTATGTGGAGTACTACAGCGGGCGACTATTGGATCCGTGAGAGACTTTCTTAATTTCTGATGGGAAACTCATGATGTAGTGGAATTTAAATTAAAAGTTAGCGTCCTAATGATGGTCGCCGTAGTCTAATAGGTATTTAGTATGTTGACTTATTAGAATTGGGGCCACGATCAGACATCTCTAACAAAACGGCAAATGCCTCTCAACAGATATCTGGCAGAAACTCGGAGAGTAAATAAAATTGTCATGAAGTTGCCGTAGTCAAGTAGGTAGTGTGTTGGCTTATTAGACGTAAAGCCAGGGTTCGAGCCCCAGGCCAGACATCAAGACAAAATACAAAAAGTATTTCTTCGGCAACTGCCTCTCAGCGGATATCTGGCAAAAGCTCTGAAAGTAAATAAAATTGCCCTGAAAAGTTTCTCAAAAAATCTGTCGTTCGGAATCGACTTTAAACTGTAGGTCCCCCATCACTCATGTCTAAAATTGACAGACACTATATAAGTGGCGAGAGAAGCTAGATTGTAATCCTGACTGAAGGGTTGTAATGACTAATTATGTATGTATGTGTCCTACAGATAACGATAAAGTTCATGCTTATATTTGTGGATAAAAATCTTACTTCCCATCCTTGCAAATATAAGTGTTTTGTTGTAAAATATCTCATATTTTCCAAATACATACGTGATTTACATTTTAAATATGAAGTGTTTATTGTTATTGTTGTTGCTATTATAACTAATGTTGTTGTTGTTGTTGTTGCAATTGATGTCATTTATTTTAGTTTCATTGCTGGTTGCTTATTTTATTTTTTAATTATTTTTTCTTACATATGTACGTACGTATATGTATGTTTGTGTCACAGGCCATTATAAGTTGTCATTTTAATATTGTCTTGACACATTAATGTCTGTACAAATGGCAACAGTATTCAATAAAAACTTAATGCAACACAATAGAACACATGCACATGCAGGTAATATTAGCAGCTAAAAACTTAAATAATAAAATCAATTCTTGTTGTTGTTGTCGTTATTATTATTGTTTATGTTGTCGTTGTCGTTGTTATTATAATTATTGTGTGCACATGCATCGTAAAAATAATCGTATTCCCTTTCAAACGTAACGTTTTCATACGTAATTTGTGTTTTGCGTTGTCTAGCTGCTTCCCATAATAATTCTTTGCCAATGTTCGCTTAATAATTTATTATTATTGTTGTTGCTCATATTTAGCTTTGTTTTGATTTTATGAGCCCATTAAACTACTCACACCCTTTTACTAGCAACTCACCACAAAACACCAAAAAAACAAAACAAAACAAATCTGAGTAGAATTTTATGTTTTTGTTTTAAAACTACTTGCTTACATACACATACACACATATACACATGTAAAATACACATTAAAACAATAATTATTTAACACATGCTACTGGTGTTGTTGTAGCTTTTGGTGTTCTTGTTTAACACAGGGTTGTCCGTTTGGGGATCATCGCCATTGGTGCAATAGTTTAGGTTATGTTAGGTTAGGTGGAGGATCCTTCTTGAAAGAAAAGCTCTCTCTTAGAGTAGAGTTTAGGATTCTTGTGAAACACAAAAAAAATCTTTCCATTGTGCTATCACACACTAGACTACTTTTTAACCCGCACAATTTTTGTTCTTTCAGTCACACACGAGACTATTTCATCTGGCATAAAATTGTATACGTATACACAGCTTTGTATGTATTAGTATTTTTTAATTCATTTGATGTTTAAATTATAAAATTTTTAAAAATGTGCACGTATTAGTTTTGTGCTGGTAATGCGGGATAGAAGCTGGGTGAAAAATTATGCCAGCAAGAAACCACTCTCCTCACCTCTCTTGCCAACAAAAGCTGCCATTTTGTGCCAGCATAATTGTTCTCGTGTGTGATTGCCCATTGAAAGAACTTCTCCCCTACTTAATGCAGAAGCTGGGCCTAAGACGATAGATCGCCTTTTTCTACTCAGACGCATAATTTGTGCAGGAGTCATAAGAGGAAATGCCAAGTTTATGGCATGTCTTCCAGTAGAATGGCTATGCGATTTAATATTCTAATCCATATTAGACCAGAAGAACCAACAATATTGTGTGAATCTTCCTGCAGTCTACGATGTCGTGTTTTCCCGTAAAATGACTGGAGAAAATTCTGTTTAACTAGAATATCAATTCCCTGTAAGGGTACCCTTGTATCGTGAGCTCTGACAACAGCCTTCGAAAGCACATGATTGAAAGCACCATCGACGACAATAGAGCCTGCCTGTGAGTAATCCTCCAGAACATTCTCAATGTCCCACACCTAGCAGTACTGGACTGTGTATGGTTTCATGAAGAAGATGCCAAAAACAATACAAGCAGACTAATTTTGGTTTAATAAACCCTGTCAGTGAGTAATCCTTATATGACAGAACCTTCTCAACGCTCCGCACCTAGTAGAACTGAAACCACAAACCACGCAAATCGATTAATTTTAGTTTAATTGCATGAGAAAGCTCCTGTAGAAGGAATTTCATATTTTGGCGATGTTAGTTGGCAACCAGGATCATGCGATTTAACGCCGTCAATTTTTTTCTTGGACCTACTCTTCAAACAGCGTGTAAACCCCTAACTGTGGAGCATAATGTTTGAAATCTATGAAGAAACTTTAGGGTATCTTCTAAGCAAAAGTCTTCGCCTTCGCCTTTGACAGAAGTGCTCAGTTCAACTTGAACAGGAAGTAAAAAGGACGAGACAAAGCATTACTTTCTGAAAGACAAGTCGCTATACGAGAACTCTGCTAGTTTGGGATTATTTTAAGAATAGCATGGGACTATCTTTTGAAGCTGAATCAGTTGGACAAGAGGATATATGGTCACCCTCTGCTAGATCCCAAGTCGTGTGAGAGTTCACAGCAATCAGCAGACAGATGAGAGCTTCACTCAGCTAATAGGGATGCAACCTTTCTGTGAAGAATGAAGAGATGTTTGTTAATATATACTCGGGGAAAGGGAAGATGAAAAGAGAGGCAATAACTCTTCTTAACCTAATTGGGCCTAAAACAATCTAAACTATTGTTAGGCAGCTACAAGGAGAAGATATAAGAGTCATCGGATCATCCAGAAGTAGCCTAAGGCAATTAGACGTAGTTTGGACTGAGAACTGTAGACTAGAAGGGCTGTTGTTCAGGCTAGGGATCGGCACCAATTAATATGTGGAATCTCTGCTGATGATGAAAATCATTAAAGCATCGCAGAAGAAAATATTTGGGAGCGTATCAAGTAAGTTATCCTTTCTGGCACTGAACCAAATACTGAATTTTGTAAAGGCAACAGAATTGGAAGAGGTATTACAGGCATACTCTAATAAACTGAAGGCAGTATAGTAGATCGTATAGTAGCCGTACCTAACCTCAAAAAGATCGAATGCTGCAAACAATCCAGGGGCGGTAATTTAAATGACAGAGTCAAGCATTATATAGAAAGAAAAGTTTCGTTCAAAGGCTTCTGTGTGTTTTTATTTTAAAACCTATAAATGTATAACCCTTTGAACAGTGCACAGTGTTTGTTGTTGCACTTTTTTGTTGTTTTTTTTTGTTGCTAAAGCGTTAATAATAATGAAAACGAACTAAAGTTTACAAATAACTTAAGCGCTGTAAAAATAATTGTTTTTGTTATTGCCTTACATTTGAGTTCTGTTGCTTTTATTTCGCATTACTGTTGTTCTCATACCCTGTGGTGTGTGTTTGTATTTGTAACTTTTAATAGAGTATTGTTCGTGTTTGCAATGTGTTTATTGTTGTTGTTGTTTTTCCTTTTTATTTCTCTCCATTTAATTTTTAGTTGTTATTGTTGCTATTTTATGTTTTTGTTTTTATTGTTTTTGTTTGTGATTGTATTGTGATTGAATCGCATTTACAATATTTATGTCCATCATAAATTAGAAGGGAGCACCTAAAAAATAATGTTTTTTTTGCTTTTCATTTTCGCTGTGACAAAAAAGTGCGTAGGTTGTACGAAAAGTTTAATGCACATAGAAGTTTGTGTGTGCGTTTGTGTTTTTGTGGATATGAAAGCCAGTCAATTACAGTGAGTGGTTGAAGGTAAAACTCTTTTTTTTTTTGTTGTTGTTTGTTTTTAACGGCCATTAATCATATGCTGCAATGCAAGTACGTACGCGTAAGTGACAGGACAAGGGTGACATGTGTGAGTAATCAGTGTTAATGGGGTGAGTGTTTCTATTTATTTTTGTTGGGGGAATTTAGAATTTTGCCATTTTGTATGTTTTTTCGTAGACAAGGAAGTGAAACTCGAAGAATTTTTGTAGGCGGCAAATGAAAAAGTTGCCTTAGCCTAGTTGGTAGTGTGTTGCCTTATTGTATATGAGGCCACCGTTCAAACCCCAATTCAGACATTTCCAACAAAACGAAATTTCTGGCAAAAACTCTGTGGAGTAAATAAAATTGCCATGAAAAGTTTCAAAAAATTCTGTCACTCCGAACCGATTTTAAATTGTAAGTACCGCCACTCATGTATAGAATTAACGCACACGACATAAGTGGTGTGAGAAGCTAGGTCGTAATCCCGACTGAAGGGTTGTAATGGCCAATTAACTAAGAACTTTGAGTTCACAACTACACGTTCATTGATTACCTTCTAGGGTAGTGCTATCGGCTGCCAAATAATTTGAGCAATTATGTATGTATGTACAGTGAGCGCCATAAGTGTGTCAACACCCACTATCATTTTAAATTTTCTGTTATATTCTTAAGTATAAAAAAGTTCCCTTATCATGAATGGTTTTTTGTTTTCACATTTTAAACGTTTTTATTTTTGGAAATTTATTCGAATGAATGAAATGAATTATTTCAGTAGTGTTTACTTACTTTTGACGCTCACTGTATGTAACGAAGAAAGTTGAAGGCGTTGTAAAGAAAATAACGAAACTCGCATTATGAAAAAGATCTTTTCGGCGAGTTCCCCTCAGCAGTCTGCTGGCAAAAACTCTGAGAGTAAACAAAATCTTAAATCTGATATTTAGAGTCGACGTTAAACAGTAGTTTCCATCACTCATGGATAAAATTAACGCACATAACATGGGTGGTGTGAAAAATTGGGTTGTAAACCTGACTAAAGCGTTGTAATGATATTGATTAAGTAAGTGGTAGCCGTAGTCTAGTAGGTAGTGTGTTGGCTTATTAGACATGAGGCCACGGTTCAAACCACAGGTTAGACATCTCGAACAGAACAGAAAATACTAGAAAATATTTCTTTCGCCAACTTTCTCTCAGCAGCCTTCTGGCACAAACTCTAAGAGTACATAAAACTACAATGAAAAGTTTCTCAAATTTCTGTCGTTCGGAGTCGATTTTAAACTGTAGGTCCCCCATTATTCATGTATAAAATTAACACATAAAACATAAGTGATGTGAGAAGCTAGTAATATTGATTAAAGGGTTGTAATGACCAATCATTGACAAAATTAACACACACAATATGGGTGGTGTAAGAAACTTGGCTGTAAACCTGACTACATGCGGTGTAGTGTTACTGGTTAAATAAGTAAGACAGTAGCATTAAAGAACTGGCAATTCCTTTTGAAAATAAAACACATTTTGATTTATTTTTAATATTTTTTAATTTAATTTTTATTTATTTTTTTATAATTTAAAGATGACTCTTTTCAATATGACAGATGAGATGGATAAAGTAGTCTTAATATGATCGAAGGAGGCAAAGGAAATCTCTTCATTTTGAATGCAATTTTTAATAAAAATTTTATTTGCTTTGAATAATTTCCTTTATTTTTAATGGAATTATAACAGGAAAAAGAAATCTATTTTGTTTTATTTTTTAAGTAATATGGCTGTATTTATTATTTTATTTTTGTTTTCTTATTTTCTTTTAATAATTATTTAAATTTATTTGTAATATTTAAGTAGGTGTTTTCTTGTAAGTATTAAAATTGTTTTAATTTCTCTTTTTTTTTGTAAATAATAAAAAAATATTTTATTTAATGACGTATAGGAAAAAATAAAACAAAAAAATATTGGCTAAAACTTAAATTAGAATTAAAATATAAAATTTAAAACTAAATGAAATAAACTAAAATACAATTTCCTTAAATTAAATTTAATAATTAAGCAAAAAATACTGTTTGTGCAGAATAAAAATTATTATAATTTTTTTTTTTATTTATTTTTAATATTATTTGTTTAGTTTTTTTTTTTGTTTAACATTTAATTTTTAACTATTCATTATACAATATATAGATAGAGACATTTGTTTAACTTTTGTTTTTTTTAAATTAATATTACACATACACATATTAATATAAATAGTATTTGTTTTTGTTTTTTATTTTTTTTAACCACAATGAGAATGTTTGAAAATTTTTTATTTTTATTTTTTTTAATTTTTAGAATTTTTATTTTTTAAATTTAAGGCTTAAATTGGTATTTATTTATTATAATTTAAATTATTTTTATTTTTATTTTATGAAATATAATGTTTTTAGATTTTACTTTTTGAATTTTACTTAAAAGCTAAATGAAGTAAAAAATAAAAAAAATAAATAAGTTTAGTGAGGTGTAGCAAATTGCTGCGATTTTAATAAGTTTCAGCTTTGTCTTTAGAAACATAAAGTCCATGATTAAAAGTTAAGAGTTAAGATTTTTTCTTAAAAACAAATGAGTTTTCTCAGAACTAAACCTGAGCAAAATATAAATAAGAAACATTAAATCACTAACAAGGAATCCCAGACCATAGAAATAAATCAACATTAGCACAGAGAACATAAATCTTAAAGTTCCACCTGCCAAATACCTAGATTTCATTTGCAATAAAGGCGCAGAAATGGTCTCAAACTATAGTCTCCATTGAAATTTGGCACTCTAAGGTCTATTATTACAACTTGACGTTAACTAAAGGGAGGATTTTAATGGGCAGATAAATTGTTTTTCATTATTATGGGTACCCAATAAGATAGAACTGAGCGTTAAGCTAAATGGAGGATCATTCTACCGATAACTTTTAAAGTTAAGTTTATGCTTGAACCGTATTATATATTAATTTCAATATGGCAACTTCAAATATAAACAAAATGAACATATACAGAAAAAAAAAACGAAGCCCGTCGTTGCCATTGCGTTTAAAAGAAACTTGTTTAATTGAGTAACGTTATCGATATTGCTCCGGTACTAACATCTTTTTGAAAAAGTTAACTTTATTTTATCATTAGGTTGTAATAACGAAAATAAGTTAAAGGTGACTTTAAAGTTCACTTTAACTGAAGTTAAAGGTGACTTTAAAGTTAACTTTAGCTAAAGTTAAAGGTGACTTTAAAGTTTACTTTAGCTAAAGTTAAAGGTGACTTTAAAGTTTACTTTAGCTAAAGTTAAAGGTGACTTTAAAGTTCACTTTAGCTAAAGTTACCTTTAACTAAACCCAATTTTAACAGTAAGTTGTAATAATGACCCTAAGAAATTCTCACCCGGGAATTAAACGAACGCATAAATAACGAAAATCCATCATTTGGAGTATTACAGAAGGTGTGGATAGCAGCTGAAATATTTCTTAACACTAAGCTAAAGGGTCCGCCAAACAACTTTTTTTGAAAATGCTTTAAAAAAAACTACTGAATATTTTTATACATTTTATTTTATATACCCGCCAAGATTAAAGTGAGCTTCATCTGAAAAGATGATTTTTTTTGCTAAAATCGGCATCTTCTGGTGTAGGCTACTGCATGGCCAGTCGAGGCAGCCATTTGAATGAAATTATTTTCCATTATTAATCGGAAGGATTGTACTTTCAAATAAAAAAAGAAATTTGAGAAAATATTCAGTAGTTTTTTTTAAAGCATTTTCAAAAAAAAAAAGTTATTTGGCGGACCCTTTATGAGTTTTCTCTCCCACGGGCAGATCTGGAAGGACAGAGTGATTGGCAGTTTTGCAATTTAGTTGAAAATGATATACATATTCTCACTGTAAACGTACATTAATAATTGTTTGTGAATGCAATATCCAACATAAAAGAGGGTACCAGTAACGAGATTACAAAGATAAAATGGAGCTGGGTAGGTCATGTTATAAGGAATCCCATAATAATATTATACAGGAATAGTAGAATTGGAATTCGAGTAGAGAAGTGCCTAAGAGAAGCTGATTAAAAAGTAGGAAAAAAGTAAGAGCTCCATCCATTTGCGATATTAATCGATTTATTGAAATACAACAACTAAAAACGTTGCAATAGATGGTATACCCGGCGCAACCTTATTACGAATATTGTTGGAACTAACTGTGAGTAAAATACTGAAGGCATGATAATAGAAATCGTATACAAGGTAGCTGAAATGAAAGAAAAAAATCCAATGAGCACAGCTACATACATATGTATGTGGATAGATATTCTTGATATCTTTATAGGAATGTTGAAGCCGTATAACACAAATGTTCTCTTGTGAATGTTAGAATACAATTTCCCCGCGTTTGCATATTTTTGGACAACAATTATTATTTCATTGAATAGATTGAGAGCATTGCATTATAATTCTTAATTCTTGTTTAATGAACATTAGGACCGACAAAAATTGTATCGTTTATCTTTGTATTTGATTTCTATTTTCTTTGTCTACAGCAACATGTTCTGGGATGATAGGGTTGCCATCTGCCCACTCAGTTTCGGAGAGTTCCTGGAGTGGAACATCACCTATTATAGCTCTTTTTTGGAGCTTTACATTAAGTCGACTAGAAGTTGTTGAATCGAAATAATTTAAAACCCTTATCCCCATAGGGCAATTGGGCCTTTCTTATTAAACACAAACCTCTTAACCAATGGCTGTATTAAAAATCGTTTTGCAAAGCCAATTTTTGGTAAAATTCTTTCCCTTAGCTTTCCTCTTTCCTTGTCTTCTAATCTCAGGTTTAGTTCGCGAAATTTTTCTCTAAAATTACGTTGTAAATGGAAATGTTTGTATGTAGAGAGTAATGAATGAATTACAAATTAAATATACGATAACATACATATACATATATTAACTTAAAATAAAAATTAAAATAAAATTAAAATTAAAAAATAAAGTATTTATAAATATAATTGAGATCTATTTTAGGTTCCTTTTTTTAAGTTTTATTTCAAATTGTTTTCATTTGATTTTCTTTTCTTTTGTAAATTTTAATTAATTTTTCTTTAAAATAAAAAAATAAATTGTACATGGGCTCTCATTTTTAGAATGTCGTATAGGAAATTCGTAAAAAGCTTTACGAAAGCTTTGATAACGGAAAAATAATGTGTGGGAATGAATGAAATGAAAATATTTTAATACAATGGCTGACTTCCAAAATGTTAGTTGCTTTGTTTTTAAACGAAGTATAGTGTTTCACAAAGCCGCTGTACAAAATGTTTACAATGTATACTATTTCAAAACGTCGTCAATGTGTATTTTTAACGCAGTCAAAAAGCTTTCAGGCATCGGTTTTATAGTTGATGCATTGTTTGGTTACATTGCATATCTAAATGGTTTATATACAGTAGTAGAACTGCATACAAACTTTGTACTGATACATTTTGGAAGGCACCCAATATGAGTATATTCGCAGGCCTTTAGCCAACCTAAGGTTTCAGTTTCAGGTTTTTTTTTAAGAATTTTTGAAATTTTTGCTCTATTACTGGGTAAAGTAGAATTTTTCTTATATAAACTGATGACAGGTCCTTTTAAATGAATGAAATAACACTCCAACTCCCCTTCTTATTTTTATGGAACTAATATCGATTTCAAAAACTCAAGCTAGCTGCAAAAGAGGGCGGCTAGCTTATGTATGGCAAGGACATGAGTTTCACTGATCTATTAGGGATGTACATTGGAAGACTACATGACTACATTAGAAGCTCCAAATGGCTGCAGTGTTAAAGAATTTGGAACCCTTTGAGATCACAATGAACAATATGTGGCTTAAGTGTGTCTATCCTGTTGGCTTGATAGCCACTTTTGCCCTACGGAAGCCATACCATAAAATATCTCGTGCTGTTTTGGAATGTAATCCGTGATTAACAGCGGCATGGTATTAGACAGGCAACCATGACGATTCTTCGTATATAAACTATTATGCTGAGAAAATGCTGTGCTTAGCAGGACCTTTAATAATAGGATTGCCATTTGTCCTAAAATCCTTTAAAATTCATTTGTTTTTAAGGGAGTTTTAAATATAATTAAAACCGCTTTGGATTTTACTGTCTACATATGGACAATAGCGTAGTCTCACACTTTTTTTTATCAATTTTTTTGTCTTAAGGGCATTTGGAATAAAATGGAAACACTTTAGAATTTGAATATGTACGTATCGACAATAGCACAGTCTAGAATTACAGGGTTGCCTCTTATCCTAAAGATCCTTTATTCAAAAGAATTAAATTCAATATTTTTTTCTTTCTTAAGGGCATTTGGAATAAAATTGAAACCCTATGGAATTTTAATGCGTACATATGGACAATTAAACAGTCTTAAATGGTAGGGTTGCCATCTAATGTTTTATAGAAACAATGTTTCCTCTGTGATTATTTGTAGGGATTTAATGTATAAAAATTTTTGGTTCTCAAGAGCATTTGGAGTAAAATTTAAAAAATGGCGGAATTTGAATGTGTACGTATGGTCAACAGCATAGTCTAGAATGATAGGGTTGCCTCTGTGATTATTCTAAACAATTAAATTCTTTATTTCTTTTGCTTTAATTGTATTTGGAATAAAATTGAAACACTTTTAAACTTAAATATGTACGTGTGGACAACAGCAATTGTCTAGAATGGTGGGTTGCCTCTGATTATTCTAACGAATTAAATTCATTAATTTTTTTCTGTTTCTTAAGGGCATTTGGAATAAAATTGAAATCCTGTGGAATTTGAATGTGTATGTATGGGCGAAAGCACAGTCTAGAATGATAGGGTTGCCTCTTTGATTATTCTAAATAATTAAATTCTTAATTTTTTTGTTTTTAAGGGAATTAAAACTGAAACACGTTCAAATTTGAATGTGTACGTATGGGCAATAGAATAATCTAGAATGGTAGGGTTGCCGCTATGATTATTTTAAAGAATTAATTTTTTTGTGTTTTTAATGGCATTTGGAATAAAATTGAAACACTTTGAAATTTCAATCTGTATGTATGGACAATAGCAATAGTCTAGAATGATAGGGTTGCCATGTAATATTTTATGGAAACAATGTTTCCTTTGTGATTATTTATAAGGATTAAATTCAAATATTTTTTTTGTTTCTTAGGGGCATTTGGAATATAATTCAAAGACTTTGGAATTTTAATGCGTAGGTATGGATTATTGAGTGAATGAATTTCGCGAAACTAAGTGCTGATAATGAAAAAAATGAATGGAAATTGATATGAATTTGTGAAAATGTTTTTTCAGATTTATTTTGAATGTTATTCAAGTAAAAACTTTAAAATTTTCAAGCTTTAAAACAAGCTTTTTATAAAAATATTTAAAATATGAAAATTTCTTGTAGTAAATGAAACACTGAAAATGAGAGCCGTATCTGCTGAAAGTATATACAAATGATAATATTAACTAAGGACAATGACAATGAAAGAAAAAAAGCTTAAATTATAGAAAAAAGCTAAACTTAACAATTTGAAATTAAAATTTAAAAAAAAAACATACAAAAACAAAAGCAATATGCTCTTATTAATAATCATCAGGTTATTAGAAAAATAAAATATTTCTCTTAAAAGAAACAAAACAAAGCTAAGCTAGGGGGTGAATGAATTCAAAAAAGTTTTAAACAAGGTTTACAAAGCTTTCAAAGCTCTTGTCCCCCTCGTTCTTAGCTTTTCATTTTCTGTTGTTTTCAGTATTTGTTCTACAGCTATTATGGATTTCTCTTTTACGAATATATTTACGAATAATTACTAAAGTTAGTATAGTTAACAAAACCGTAACGCTTTTTTTATGTTTTCTGTTTCACTTACTTCTCCTTACTTCCTACTTGTTGACTCTGTGGCTTCAATGTATAGGCGGTGGTGTACGATCTGGGGATTTGGAAGCTAATAAAACTTTCGGTACATGCTTGTCAATGAAATTCCTTTGGATCTCATTGTAATTGTGCTGTCCTTTCTTGTGTTTGCGCTGTGAACGCTGTGTAGGCGTGGGTTTACGCAGGAAACTTAAATCACCATAGAAGGGATTACCTTGCAGTACATGGAGTGTGGTATTAAAGTCACGTTTCCACATGCCATACGGACACCTGGTGGCTGTACGCCAATCTGGCAACACTACACCCAAGCGTTGACACTCACGAGCATAGGCGGCAAAACTATCGCAATGGCACATGCCATCCGGACACTCGCAAACATCCATTTTACACGAATCAATATAATTATTGGGATTCAAACGATCATTGCAACTGCCAAACACTTCCGCTACACGCAAGGGACGGCACATGGCATTGGTTTTGCGCTGCTTACACAATGGTTGCACGGCTATATTCTCACGTCGTCGTGAACATGCTTTGGGTCCACCTACCTTCCAAGAATTGGCAAAGCGCCATACCTCCGTATGATTAACACCATCCCTGCTCGTCAGATCATCGCGTGCCAAACCATTATAATTGCCACACAAGCCACACAGACGACGCTTGTAGGTGGCAGCCGCCATAATTTGTAAATAATTATTGCCATCCCATTCGATGCTCAGACCCATTTCCGTTTTCAAAATAATACTCTCCTTTAAGCGTTCTATACTGGTTATAATACCACGACTGTAAGGCAACATTACCCGGCTGCCATTCACTTTCACTCTCATCTTCTGACCCAAATTTACCCGCAATCCCTTCATTTTCAAAGTAACCGTTTTGGTCCAGGATGAAGTATTTGTTCCTCTGGCATCATTCGTTAGACGTATGGAAAATGTATTATCACGACAATCGGAGGCCAATAGATATTTGCAGGAACCTTGGAAGCTATAAAACTTGCCATCGAATGTTTTGAAATGAGGATCACCAAACACTGTACATGTACCCGCCGTCTCTATGCACTTCGGACAACATTCTCCCGGCAAAACTTTGAGCTCCTCATTCGAACGACACTTAATGGCAGGGCAACGCATTTCCGAGCAGCGAATATTACCCGCTGTACAGCGACACGAACGACAGGGTCCCAGATTCCAGGTTTCATTGTTTTGATAGGTGATGCCATTATAAATGCATTCGCTACGCACTTCGGATGTTATGCAGCGCGGACAACAGCCTTCCATTTCTTGGTATTCGGGTGAACACTCGAGTATCGGACATGTCTTGCGCTCACAAATGCTGGTGCCATTGGTGCAGGTGCAGTTCGTACAGCGATCGGGCATGAATTGCAGCTTATCGTTGTAGATTTTATGATTGAAAATGCATTTTCCTGCAAAGAAATAAAAGAAGCGTGAGAGGACATTATTTAGAAGCAGGCAAAATCTAAAAAAGAGCTACGGCGGGCTAAATGCTTAAATTGGCTAGAACTTCGGTTACTGCACCACTTTGCCTGAGACAATCGGCTACTGCCCTAGCAGGAAAAAGTATTAGTGACCGGTTATTACCTACGGTTGTGCTGAGTGGTGTAATGTTTTCATAAGAGCTGTAAGCGTGAGATCTTGCATGAGGTACATCGGATTAGCAGCGTTAGGGACAACTGCACTCAGGCCACTCTTAAGACTATGATTCGTAGTGCGGTTCAGACTTTTGTAAGCCACAACCGGGAGGTTATTCCAGTATTCTAAATTACTTTCTTTACTTGGTAAGGAAAGAATTTTTGGTCATACCACTGGCTGCACAGTTCCCGAGTTAGGGATAAACTTGATTCACCCGTTTTCAGAAATGTTTTCAAATTGTATGGAAAAATTGTGATGTCACATGTGGCCTAAGGGTGTTTATTCAACTTCTTTTCGGGTTCCTGCCTTTTATGGGGACACTGGGATTTCAGATTTCATTACAGATTGTATGGCAACTGTAAGGTTTTCTAAGCAGAGATCATTGCTGTTGGGAACCCATTTCAGACCGCAGCCAATCTGGTTTCTTCCAATGCGGATTTCTCACCCAATTTTCGTTGACAGTCAAGCGGTCTTAAGTATGATAGAAGCGGTTTAGTCCGCAAGAACTCCATAAGGGTCTGTGTTTCTGGGACATGGTGACTTTTGCGCAAATGGAAGACAACTACCCTTACTTCACTAGGTTCTTATTCCAAATAGAAAGTAGGTGACTGTGAGGCCTAATCGACCAATTTTATTAACCCTATGGTATGAGTTTAGACGAATGATAAGAGACATTGGGGTGATAGACTGGATTGTTAAGTGCCCTGGTACGTTTGGATATCATTTGCTGATGGTATAACCGTCTAGCTGCTGATACCAAACAAGCTCAACGTAAAACTGAGTTACTTACAGGATATTATGAGGTCAGTCTGAGGACAGGAATCTGGGACAAATCTCAGTCAGGTCTCCAGAGAGTATTTTAAGCTGAAAAGCAGTTGGAGACGAATCTCTTGTGGTTTTCCAACTTCTGATAGAAGAATCTGGAATTTCAATTGTCTATTGGAAGTTGAAATTTGTGCTCTCCTGAGGTTTAATTGAGCTTACGCTGGCTAAAGAGTGTGCTCAGGTCGCTGTGGTCTAGTAGGTAGTGTGTTGGCTTACTAGACGTAAGGCCACGGTTCAAAGCCAAGGTTAAACATTAAAACGAAATAGGAAAAAATATTTCTTCGGCGACTTCCTCTCAGCAGATTTCTGGCAAAAACTCTGGGAATAAATAGAATTGCCATGAAAAGTTTCTCAAAAATCTGTCGTTCGGAAACGACTCTAAACTGTAGGTCCCGCCACTCATGTATAAAGTTAAGGCACGCAACATAAGGGGTGTGGGAAGCTAGGTCGTAATCCTGACTGAAGGGTTGTAATGGCCAATTATTAACTAACACTCTACAAGACGCTCATTATACCCGTGCTTCTTTATGGCGCAGAGGCATGGACCCTATTAAGTACTGATGCAGTAGCCTTGAGAGTGTTCGATAGAAAAGTACTGCGTAAGATCTTCGGTCCAGTACGAGTTGGCGATGATTTCCCCAACCGATCCAACAGTGAGCTATATGAGCTCACTGCTCACAGCTCATGAGCAGGTGAATGCTCCGGCGATGTGGGGATCTGCGGAAGTCGGCGAAGAGGACGCCCTTGCATCCGTTGGAAGGACCAAATCGAGAAAGCCCTGTCATCGATTGGTGTGACCAACTGGCGTAGGCGCGCAAGAAGCAGAGGCGCCTGGAAGGATGTGTTGCGGCAGGCCGAAATCCATTAACGGGTTGTTATGGCCAATTAAGTAAGTAAGTAAGTAACTAATGTAAGGGGTGTGCTCACGTCGCTGTTGGTTTTGTCTTTCTATTTTTCCAATTCCTTCCAATGCCTTCTAAACATCCTCTTTTGTTTTTGACTTTCCCTATTTCTAAGATGAACACCAAGGATACATGACCTCTCGATGTTGTATAAGCTACTTCCATCATATATATTCTCAAACTGGTTATTCCTACCCTGATAGCTTGCAAAAGAACTTCAAAAGAATCTGTCTACCGTACGTTAATGCCTCATAAACACAATGGCATACATTGTAGACAAAAAAAATCCTCGTTATTTACAACAGAATTTTTTCTTATCACCGATATGCACTTAAATAATTATGGCCTGCAATTGCCACAGTCTTTACCTATCTGGATACTAAAATTCCTTTTGAAAAATTCCATTTCAAAACAATAAAAAAGGGCAAGAAATTTAAAATAAACGTGAATTGTTTTGTGTTTTTTTTTTGTTGTGTTTCTTACCTGGTACTGGCATAAATTCCCTCTGTTCTGTACATCGTGGACAGCATTCGTTGGGATGGAGTTTTTGCTTCGAAATGGGACATTGTAGGACAGGACATGTCTTCTTGGCACACTTTAATTGATTACCCGTACATTGACACACCAAACAACGATCATCGATTGAGGCGACAACCTCTTGGCCTTCCAAAACTATTTGTCCATTGATTTTGCAACCTTTTTTTTTTCGTTGTTGTTGGGGTTGTTGTTGTTGTTGTTGCAGACATAAATGAAAGGGAAAAGAGTAAAAAACATAGAAACAGAAATCAAAACACGCACATTAAATAGTAAAAGAATATAAAAACAAAAGAATTTTAAAAAAAGTACAAAAAAATGAAACGACAACAACTCATATAATGACCTTTAATGTTAACTTAGAGTTAATTATGAGTGTACCTCTCTCTTTAGGTTTGTTGTGTGGTTGTTATGTTTTAGTATCTATGCCCTACAATAGGCATTCTAGGTTTTTTTTACGAATTTTAATTTGCTGACCTTAAATACCATAAGACAACATGAGATTTCAGGTCAAGAACTTAATTTGGCCTCAATGTTCGTATGAACTGACTGCTCAGGATAATTAAATCTGAAGGTCAAAAGTACTTCGGTTTCTCTCATTAAATCCTAAGAGTGTAGAGCATTCATTCAGTTGTATTGGATTGACTGTTCTTTTCCTAGTTATTTTAAATTCTTTTTTAGCTTTTGTTAATGCCACTACAGAAAAGGGATAATAGGACAACAACAATTACAAACAGTTGTCATGTTTTCAATCATGTTGTTGGTTTTTTTTCCCTTGTTTTTTTTCTTGGTTGTAGTTGTAAACAAATGGCAAAATCACGAAATCATTGTTTTTTAAGTTCGTTTTTTGCAAACACAGCAACCATAAAGGCTTTCTAGCAGAGACCACACAAAACATAAACACAATAACAGCAAACGCAACATGCACAAACATGCCAACAAATTTACAGTCATCGTTTGTTTGTTTACTCGTTCGTATAACCACAAAACATGAATGAAAATTTATATAAAAGAAGGATTGAAAAAGAGAAAATGAGAGAGCGAGAGAGAGAAAACTACTCAATGGTAGTACTGCTGTTCTACAGCTTATTGTTGTAACTGTTAATGTTTATTATTGTTTTTGTTTAGACAAAACCACAACATGTTGATACATGTTCGCTAGTGATATTAAATAAACATTTAAACGTAGTTTGGCAGTCGTTTTAAAAGTAAAATTTAAATTTAAAGAAAAACTGTTATACTTTAATTCTTACCCTGACATGTAGGACAACATTCACCCGGTTTTGGTTTTGTCAATTGACTGTCATCACACTGCGTATAGCATTTCATTATTGTTTCTGTTACAACACTGCCAACGCATTTGTATGATTTACACGGGTCTTCAGGATCTGTCCATTCCGAACCGCTGGCATATGGTATGCCACGAAAAATGCAACCTAAAATGTATTGAAATTCATGGATAAGCTCTTAAGAAATTGTTCTAATTCATCGTGTGCATGACTGCCTTACCTTTGCATTTATTACAGCAGGTATCAGAGGTTTTCTTCTCCAGCAAATAACAATCATCGATAGGCGGACAACTTTCCTGATGGCACTTAACGAATCCGTTCTGAAATTAAATTAAGAAAGAAAAGAAATTAATTTTTTTATGATTCAATGAAAGACACTTGGATAACCGTTATAATTTTGGAATAAAGTGAGAATGGAAAAGAGAGGTAAAGGGTATGTACAATACCTTTTCCAGAATGATTACAATTGTAGAAGGAGTACTAGTAACTACTGTCATGAGTAATGAGCCTAACTTTACGTACTTAATTAGTCATTATAACCCTTTAGTCGGGATTCCAACCAATCTTCTCACACCATTTATGTTGTGTGTGTTAACTTTATCCCTGAGTGGCGGGACCTACAGTTTAAAGTCGACTCCGAATGACAGATTTTTGAGAAGCTTTTCGTGGCAATTTTATTTCAGCTCTGAAAAGTTTTTGCCAGAAGACTACTGGTAAGTATCAGAAATAAATAATAAGAGAAGATGAAGGAGAGGAGGTACTAAGCCTTCTTACCAGCCGGTCAAAAAGCTCGCCATGTTAGAAATCTTAGCAGATACCAAATCCCCAAGACCAGTGAAGAAACGGTGATCGGGAATACTGAGTCTTCACCGCTGCAAGTCAGGGGAGAGATGCAGAATATGTTTGCCGACTACAGGCCCCTCATATTTCCACAAACCCTGCAAAAGTTAGACGGCCTATATTCCATAAACTGTTCTTTTTTTCAGAACACAATTGTTAGTTAAAAAATCTTTTCTGAGATTGTAACAGATTTCTTAATCAGGTGCAGCACCCAATCTGTTTTAAAACTGCCGGCAAAGGAGTGCCCAGTTTCAGCCTGATCACTCCATGGATCAATACAAAAACGTGTGTGAAGAGAGGTTTTACTGACTGCTCCACTAAATCCACACATTTCGTCCTATCATGCCAAATCTTTGCTTCCAAAATCAAAATGCAGATTCAGTAGCATCTAGTGCCAGTAGCTTTGTGAGTGCCCTTTTGAAGGCTGCAATCACCTTAGAACTGACATAGTATCCAGTAGCCTGACTTACCTTTAAAGTAGCCTAACTACCCACATGTCTTTGAGATTGCGGACGCTTTAACTTGAAGATACTAAACTCTTTGAGGATCCCTTCCCCAATTTAGATTTCCGCATCAGTGTCAGCCTTGATTTTCATGTCATCTATAAAAATCTTTTGTGCGCTTATCAAACTAGCAACACTAACAAGAAAATATCAACGACAACAGCCCCCCAACTAGATTTCCGTGCCTTCATGTTTTTTGTCATTTGTACATGTTTACACATGCCCGCCTATTGAACTGGCAAGAGCAACAGAAGATACGAACGAGAGCAGATTGTCGAAAACACATACCCTGACTAATTCACTTTCTCATAAATACAAGAATACTGGAGAGTAATAAATTTACCTACGCGGTCAAATGCAATGGAAGGAGTTCTCCAAATGTGTTAGAGGGTGTAGGCAAATGCAAAAAACGTTCAGAGTATATTACTTGCCTTCGAAAGCTTACTAAGGACTCAACAGCTAACCTAAGTACTTAGAATTTCAGCAAGAAAATATTTTTCAAAAGCTTTTAAAGGAATATTTGGTGGGCATGGCCTTTTTCAAAATCTAAAACATATTGCATATGCTGGGTAGGAATACTTGACTAATAACACAGCCCTGCATGGGTTTTGCAAATAAGATGGCTCCAGGTGTTTTCGAATGGATTTTGCGCGCTGAACAGAATCTGGGTTCAAAAACTTTCCATCACGTCAGGTTTTCGAGAAAAAGGGAGGTTAAAACCCCTAAAAATAGCGTTTTTCGCCTTTTTTGAAAAATTGTTGAGCTAAACACTGACGTGCTAGAACCATCGCTATTGTCAGAAATTTACAATTGATCTTTGCTCTTTAAAATGAGTCCAAAGCCAAATTGTTCGCATGCACCCTTAAAGTATAGGGTGGGGGTTTATGTCATGGGGTGCAAGAGAAAAAGAAACACATTACAGATGCCAGATTTACTTGAAAATTGTTACTCAGGGGTTTTTGGGGTCGCTGTTACAGATCTTCATTCAGATTCAAAAAATTGAAAATGGCGGATCCAATATGGCGGTCAAGTAAACTTGATTAATTTTTATAGACCTCGACCGCCATATTGGATCCGCCATTTTATGTCACATGTGGCCAAAGAGTGTTTATTCAACTTCTTTTCTGATAGACAGGCACTTCTACCCCCCTGCCTGCCTTGAAGACACTGGGATCTCAGATTTCATTATAGATTGTATGGCAACTGTAAGGTTTTCTAAGCAGAGATCGTTGCCGATCTGGTTTCCAATGAGGATTTCTCATGCTATTTTCGTTGAAAGTCAAGCGGTCTTAAGTTTGATAGAAAAGTTTTGATAAGTTTTCTAAGCAGAGATCGTTGCTGTTGGGAACCCATTTCAGACCGCAGCCGATCTGGTTTCTTCCAATGCGGATTTCTCACTCTATTTTCATTGAGTGGTCTTGAACACAGATTCGTGTTCAGGAAAACACCTGGAGCCATCTTATTTGCACAAAAAAAGTCCAAATTTGCAGGGCTGTGCAATCTGAGAAGTTGTAGGTTAGATGTGAAGGTTGCTAGGTTAGATGTGATATACGATCATAGAACAATTGATTGACGTCTTTACGAGGGCCTAATGAGCCCCTGTAAGAGAGGTACTTAATAATAATTGGTCATTACAGCCCCTTCAGTCAGGATTACGACCTAGCTTCTCGCACCACTTATGTTGTGTGCGTTAATTTTATACATGAGTGGCGGGACCTACAGTTTAAAGTCGACTCCGAACGACAATTTTTTTTTGAGTAAATGGCAATTTTTTATTTCAACTCTCAGAGTTTTTGCCAGAAATCTGTTGAGAGGAAGTCGCCAAAGAAATATTTTTTCATATTTCGTTTTGATGTCTGACCTTGGGTTTGGACCGTGGCCTTATGTCTAATAAGCCAAAACACTACCAACTAGACCAAAGCGAAGAGGTACTTAGATTATCTAAATTACATACATACATACATATTGTGGGGCAGTGTATCTACCATATGCACGATTTCCTTACAGACTGTACACAATTTTTCACATTAACTTTCCAATTTTACTGTTTGCGCACTACGTTCGTTGATCATTGGATTTATAGTGTGATAGTCTGGTAAAAAAAAAATTAAATGGAGTACCAAGCCCATACAAAAATTGTTTATTGTCTTGCCAAGCTGTTCTATGACTTTATAGATTACATTTTTAACTATAAAATATGTTTTTAATTTAATACAGTTGATTAGCGAAATTGCAAAAAAAAGTATTTTTTTTGGGATACAATTTGTTAGGCCAGCCAAAAACATTTGAGGAAATCTTTAAGACTCCCCATAAAATAGTTAAAACAGTGAAACAAATAGGCACATAAATTTGTTTTTCTTTTTTTTTTTAAAGAAAATTAAAAGAAATAAATTTTAATACAATATTTTGCAATATTTGTTGACGGCAAGAAACAGCCTGCATAGCCTGTAAATAATGTTACAGTGCTAAGTAAAAGTTAAATTACGTGGAAATTTTGTGAAGGGAAGAGAAAGGAATTTCAAATTACAGAAAAAGAAAATTTCCTGTATTCCTTTCAATTATTTTTAAAATTTTTTCATACCGTACCTCTACTTTTGCTTTGTACTGTATGTGTTTTTTTTTCTTTTACCTAAAAAGAGTTACTTATTAATAGTTTTAACAGCTGCTCACTGACTTAATGCACCACTTCATTTAAGTTTTTTTTTCAGATTTTTTAGTTTTATTTCATTGGGTTTTCTTTACAAATTTTTTACGGTTTTTTTGTGGTTGTTTTTTTTCCCCCGCCAAACTTGGAAAATCCATTACTGTCGTCAGTTGATAAAATTTTATGTTTAAGCTGTGCTTGGCCATATACATACGACTTCTTTCATTGCCTCTGTAGTATTTGTTTATAAAAGCATATGATAAGAGCATAGACAGACTGACTGACTGTCTTATGCCTGAGTCCGTGGTGTCGAATGTTTGGTTATGAATAACGAGCAACACGGCTTAATGGCCAACACAATTTTAAGCCTGATTTAATAAGATTTATGCAAATGATTTTTAAAAAAAATTACCTGCGATAAAAATAATTATTTAATATGAAACGAAGCAAACAAAAAAAAAAAAAAAAACGAAAAAAATTTAATTTAATTTAATGCCTTGTTTTTAGTTTTATTGGGTAGTGAAATCTGAGTACAAAATGAAAACAGAAAATTAAATTTTTTTTAAAATTTTTTTTAATGGTTTCTTAAACCAAAAATGTAACGAAAGTTGTACCCGAAATTATTTAAAATTTTTAATTTATTGTGTAGAAAAAAATATTGTTCTTGTCATTTAGCACTATTTACCCACCCTTATGCTGCAAAGGCTAGTGTCTGAAGAAGCATTATATATCAAATTGCTGATATAGTTTAAAGTTGCGAGTCCATGGTTCAAACCCCAGCTCAGTTATCAAGAACAAAACCGAAATATGAAAAGCATATTCCTTTCGGTAGCTTCCTCTCTAAAAGTAAACTAAAATGAATATGAAAAGTTGGTTAGGTGTTCTAGAGATTTAGCCCATTATGATCAATATCCAACGTGAGAGTCAAACATTCCCTTTAGGAAACCATTAATCTTTAATTTGGAGGCTTCAGCCAAACACAAGAGAAAATGTCAAGATGTCAAGAACCTCCACAACTTCACAGCAAGGGCCGCTTACAGACACACGAGGTGAAAACTAATTTCTTACTCTCCTGCAGATATCTGTCAAAATTTCGGAGAGTGAATAAATATTGCCATGAACATGAGTGAAGTCAAGAACCTCCGCAACTTCACAGCAAGAGCCGCCCACTGGCACATGCTTCTTCCACTCCTTCAGATCTCTGGAAAATTTCGGAGAGTGAATAAATATTGCCATGAACATGAGTGAAGTCAAGAGCCACCGTAACTTCATAGCAAGAGCCGCAAACTGGCACATGCAGTGAAAACTTATTTCTTACTCTCCTTCAGATCTCTGGCAAAATTCCTGAGAGTAAATAAAATTACCATGAGAGAGCTTCTCACAGATCAGTCGTTCGGAATCGACTTTGAACTGTAGATCCTGACACTCATGTATAAAATTAACACGTACAACATGGGTGGGTGGTAGGAGAAGCTAGGTTGTGATCCTGACTAAAGGATTGTAATCATTTATGTATGTATGTACACATGTATAACGGCTTAGGCATACTCAGTTTACCACAGTAATCAGTAAACATATGCCCTGCAACTTATTGGAGACGGAAAACCCCAACCATTTAGTAGCCAATTCACATCACCACCACATCACGACCTGTAATCGCTCGTTCAGAGTATCCAATCTGGCTTGAGCTGTCTGGCTCGTAACGCCATCCTTATAAAACCACATGTCGTTGGTGTCCAAATCAGTCAATTCAGGTCAAAAGGGTTTGACAATCATCAACCAATAGAGCTCGCCATATACAATGAAGGTCTGGCCAGTGAAGGTTGCCGTAGTCTAGTAAGTGAGTTGGCTTATTAGACGTAAGGCCATGGTTCAAACCTCAGTTAGGCATCAAGACGAAAAAATATTTCTTCGGCGACTTCCTCTCAGCAGATTTCTGGCAAAAATGCTTGGATTAAAAAAAATTGCCATGAAAAGGTTCTCAAAAATCTGTCCTTAGAAGACGACTTTAAACTGTAGGTCCCGCCACTCATGTGTAAAATTAATACATACAACATGGGTGGTAGGAGAAGCGAGGTTGTAATCCTGACTAAATGGTTGTAATGACCAATTACGTAACAAGTTTGAGTCCATCACTACATGTTCATCTCTAAACTTCTTTGAAACTTCCAGAATAGTGCTGTCGGTTGCACTCTAAATCTTGACAATGAATTCATATCCTTGAGTTTAAACAGTGGTATGAGAAGCTAGGTTGTTATCCTGACTAAATGGTTGTAATGGCCAATTAAGTAAGAACTTGAGTCCACAACTAAACGTTCATCTCTAAACTTCATTGAAAATACCAGTATAGCTCTGTCGGTTGTGCTCTAAACCTTGATAGTGAATTCATATCCTCGAGTTTGAACTGGAGAGAAGTTAGGTATGAGAAGTTAGGATGTAATCCTGACTAAAAGGTTGTAGTGACCAATAAAGTAAGAACTTTGAGTCTACAACTACATGTTCATCTGTAACCTTCTTTGAAAATTACAGGATAACGCTGTCGATTGTGCTCTAAACCTTGACAATGAATTCATATCCTCGAGTTTGAACTGGAGGATACAATGATAGGAGAAGGTAGGTTCGTATCCAGACTAAAATGTTGTAATGACCAGTTTAGTAAGAACTTTGTGTCCACAACTACACGTTCACCTCTAAACTTCTTTGAAAATTCCAGGATAGCTCTGTCGGTTGTGCTCTAAACCTTGACAATGAATTCATATCCTCGAGTTTGAACTGGAGGATACAATGGTAGGAGAAGTTAGGTTCGTATCCTGACTAAAAGGTTGTAATGACCAATTTAGTAAGAACTCTGTGTCCACAACTACACGTTCATCTCTAACCTTCTTTGAAAATACGAGGATAGCGCTGTCGGTTGTGCTCTAAACCTTGACAGTGAATTCATATCCTCGAGTTTGAACTGGAGGATACAATGGTATGAGAACCTAGGTTGTAGTCCTGACTAAAATGTTGTACTGACCAATTAAGTAAGAACTTTTTGTCCATAACTAAACGTTCTTCTATAAACTTCTTTGAAAATACCAGGATATTGCTCTAAACCTTGACAAAGAATTCATATCCTTGAGTTTGAACTGGAGGATACAATGGTATGATAAGCTAGGTTGTTATCCTGACTAAAATGTTGTGATGACCAATTAAGTAAAAGCTTTGAGTCCTAACCTTCTTTGAAAATAAGAGGATAACGCTGTCGATTGTGTTCCAGAAGTTGTCAAATAATCTGTCTTTTCTGAGCACTTTGAGAACCCCTGCCTTTATGCTATGAAAATACCATGGGTATCTCCTCAAAAAATGTTTGTTGTTTGTTGCAATAGTTCGTCGTCTTTAATTTATTATTTTAACTTCACTTTGAATTTCAACGCTTAATTATGACTTCAATACAGAAAAAAAATAAAAAAAAAACAGAAAAAAAATTTAAAAATTTGCCGCCAACCAGCCATCATATAAACAAGCGAATGAACGAACGACCATTCGACCTGCATTTGTTTATTGCAGTCATTCACAGTCAGTCAGTTGTTTTTTGTAGTGCTCGTTATCATAACGTATCTATTTGGATCAACAGTCAGGTGCAAATTTTTTTTAATTTTTTTTCTCGTTTTTTTATTTTCGAATCTCAAGTTTAGATCACACAGATACAATTGGTTGTTGCAAAACACAAAAAAAAAAATATAAAAACCAAACCAAAGCAAATGCACAAAAAGAGTGTTGGTTGTTGGTTGTTGGTTGCATTACAAATTCAATGTCTTTTTGGCACAAACCGTAGAGATTTTTTTTGGTTTGCTGCTGCTGCTGCTGTTGTTGTTGTTGTTGTTGGGTTTTATTGTTTAAGGCAAGTTTTTTTTGTGTTGTGCCATAATTTTTTTGACTTGTTGCAGTAATCGATCAACTCTGTGTGTCTTAACAAATGTTTTCAAATTGTTTTTTTGCGTTTTTTTTCAATATGAATTGTTGTTGTTGTTGTTGCTGCTGCTTTTGTTCTGAAGAATTTATTTATAAGTTTTCCATTGTAATTGTAAAACAATTTATTCGAGCAACAACACACAATTATTGCGGTTTTCTATTACACAAGGATTGTGGCAGATGGTGGTTTACAAGAAAGGCACCCTATAATCGGGTGTCATAAGTTGAATTTAATTAAGAATTTAATTATAACAATGTGTCACCATCTTACATGATTTGCTACTGTTATTGTTAACTTGCCTACTTGAGCCTTAAGGACTTTGCTGTAGGAAAACTCTAGTGATTCCATCAGAGTAGATTCGGTATGGTATGGTATGGCCAGCTGCATTTTTCTACGTTGAATTAGCTTCCATATACACTGAGCGCCAAAAGTGAGTAAACACCACTGAAATAATTCATTTTCTCAGGATAGCGAGAAAAGTGAATGAGAATAGTCGAATAAATTTCCAAAAATAAAAACGTTTATTTATTACTTATAAAATATTAAAACAAAAACAACAATTCATGATAAAGGAACTTTTTTTATACTTAAGGACAAAACTGTTTAATACTTAAAAACAAAAGTGTTGACTCACTTATGGCGCTCACTGTATATTCATTCAAAGGTCTTTCTTATATGGGTGTCAAGACATAGCGATTTCGTTGAAGATTGCATTGCTGCTGAACTAGCAAGGGCTGTTACATAGCTTTCTAGCTACGACATGTTGCAGGACATAGGTATTCATATGCCTCTGTTGGCAGCAGGAGGACAAAATTTCAATATTGCTAGGCTCTGGTGGACAAATATGGATAAAAACACACTTGATATCCTCCTGTCCTTAAATATTATAACTATCCACCCCACCGAAGGCGTCGTAGTCAAGTAGGTAGTGTGTTGGCTTATTAGACGTGAGGCCACGATGCAAACCCCAGGTCAGACACCTTCATCAAAACGGAATATGGAACAAATATTTCTTCGGCGACTTCCTCTCGGCAGATTTCTGGCAAAAACTCTGAGAGTAAATAAACCTGCCATGAAAAAGTTTCTCAAAAATCTGTCACTCGGAATCGACTTAACACCGTAGGACCCACCACTCATGTATAAAATTAGCACACACAGCATAAGTGGTGTGAGAAACTAGGTCGCAATCCTGACTGGAGGGTTGTAATGACCAATATGTATGTATGTATGTGTTTCTAGGAGAAAATATGCCGAGTTTTTGCATGGAAAGGCACGAAGCATATGGAGTTCTAGCTTCTTTCATGCTATTTCAAGGGCCCTCTGACTTCTGTTTGACAGTGCGAGGCCACCAAAACTGTTAAAGTTCCACTGCCACTCTATGTTTTAACTTAAAACAGTGTAAACAGTTCATTATACAACTGGTGCGAACGGGTTTAACAGTGTGAAGCCACCGAAACTGCTAAAGATTCATTGAAACTCAGTCTTCAAGCTTGCAATGATGTGTGTATCCACCGCACTATTGCAGTTTTCACAAACCACTGCCTTATCGGAAGGCATGCCGATAGACATGGCATTCCCTTAAATGACTTCCTCAGCAGCTATTGGTCTTGCCATGAAGTAATGGAGGTTCTGTCATTCTCTTCTGTGTTCAGGTTAGTTTCCTGCTTGGCTACAAGATGGATTGATTTGTAGTGTCTTAACCATTCGCCTTAGTGGGGTTGTACCAGTCAAAGCAGATCTGCAATCCAGCCTTAACTAACCTGGACTTTATATGGATGAAGACAAAATTACATCATAATGAGCCATAAGACAGGCACAATTGCTAAGAATGTCTCGAAATCTCTCTTACAGAAGCAATAGTTTCGACTTACATTGCTTTGACACACTGATCTGACCACATCTGCCACATTTCTTCACATATCTTCATACATACATTGGACATTACACCCCGACCATTACACATCTGACCCAGTTTCTCACACCACTTTTGTTGTGTGTGTTAATTTTATACGTGAGTGGCAGGACCTACAGTTTAAAGTTGACTCAATTTTCTGAGAAACTTTTCATGGCAATTGTATTTCCTTGCAGAATTTTTGCCAGAAATCTGCTGAGAGGCAGTTGCCGAAGAAATATTTTTTCATACTTCGTTTTGTTGGAGCTGTCTGTCTGGCCTGGTGTTTGAATCGAGGCCTCATGTCTAATAAGCCAACATACTGCCTGCTAGACTACAGTAATAATACGGTGTCAATACATGCGGATATTGCTTTGCTGCTGAATAAGGCAAGCAAGCAAGGGACAGCACATAGGTTTTCATATGCCTCTGTTGGCGGCAGGAGAGCAACATTGCAATATTGCTGGGCTCTGGTAGAGACATATGAATGAAAACACAGCCGATTGCCTTCGATCCTTAAATATTATAGCTATCCACCTCACTGTTGCAGTTCTCACAAACCACTGCCTTATTAGAAAGCATGCCGATAGACTTGGCATTCCCATAAATGACTACTTCAGCAGTTGTTGGTCTTGCCATGAAGGACTGGAGGTTCTGTCATCTTTTACTGAATACAGGTTAGTTTCCTGCTTGGCTACAAGATGGGTTGATTTGTAGTGGCTTAACCACTGACGTTAGTGGGGTTGTATCAGTCAAAGCAGATCTGCAATATAACCTAAACTAACCTAGACTTTGTATGGATGAAGACAAAAATACGTCATAATGAGCCATAAAACAGGCACACTTGCTGAGAACGTCTCGAAATCTCTCTAACAGAAGCAATAATTTCGAAATACATTGCTTTCACACACTGATCTGATCACATCTGCAACATTTCCAGTCTCTAGATATCTTAATGAAGTCGCCGTATTCTAGTAGGTAGTGTGACAAAAGACATCAAGACAAAATACAAAAAGTATTTCTTCGGCGACTTCCTCTCAGCAGATTTCTGGCAAAAACTCTGAGTGTTGAAATGAAAAATTGCCATGAAAAGTTTCTCAAAAAAATCTGTTGTTCGGAGTTGACTTTAAACTGTAAGTCCCCCGCCACTCATGTATAAAATTAACACACACAACATTAGCGGTGTGAGAAACTAGGACGTTGTACAATGGGTCAATTCGACCTCATACACACATACATACATTGGACATTACACCCTTCAGTCCGACCCAGTTTTTCACACCACTTATGTTGTGTGTGTTAATTTTATACGTGAGTGGTAGGACCTACAGTTTAAAGTTGACTCCGAACGTCAGTTTTCTGAGAAACTTTTCATGGCAATTGTATTTTCTTGCAGAATTTTTGCCAGAAATCTGCTGAGAGAAAGTTGCCGAAGAAATATTTTTTCATACTTCGTTTTGTTGGAGTTGTCTAGCCTGGTGTTTGAACCGAGGCCTCATGTCTTCATGTCTAATAAGCCAACATACTGCCTACTAGATTACGGAACTTTAGATTTCTTCATAATCTTGCTAATTCCTTGCACTGTAGGTAGATTGTGATGACCATTATCACCTAAAAGTGACCACGTTTGCATCACCACTGTTTTAGACTGAGTCTTGACTAGTTTTTTTGTGTTCTACGGTTGTTAAACGATCCATATTTGTAAAAGGGCATACGTTTCACTTAATAAATGGCACTTCAAAAGAAAGATATTTAACAGCTGACTGCCTTGCCTGGCCGGTATCTTAGAACGAATGATAAATAATGTTTCCTGAGGTTTACATTCTGAACAACCTGGTTTCAGAGTGGCATAAATATTGTCAATCAGTCAATTGTCATGACTGTATGACAATACCAGTTCTCAGTTCTCAGAGCTTTTGACAAATGTATGATTAGAAGTTGGCGTAATTTAGTAGGTTGTGTGTTGGCTTATTAGACGTAAGGCCCGGGTTCAAATCCCAGGTCAGACAAAATGAAAATATGAAAAAAATATTTCCTCGGCGACTTCCTCTCAGCAGTCTTCCGGCAAAAACTCTGAGAGTGAATAAAAGTGCCATGAAAAGTTTTTCAAAAACCTATTGTTCGGAATCGACTTTAAACTGTAGGTACCACACTTATGTATAAAATTATTACAAACAACATAAGTGGTATGAGAAGCTATGACGTAATCCTGATCGAAGGGTTGTAAGGACCAAGTATGTTATGATTAGAAAGGGGTTTTGAATTAATTTTTTCTCCAGGGCTGAGGTTTGAACTTCCAAACTGTCCAAGTAGTAAGCAATACATTACCCACTTAGCCTACAGAGACCATCCTTTAGAGCCATTAGCATGAATTTGGTTGGATCGTAAGCCTGCTAAGGGTGGATGTAATAATCAGTTGCTTGCTTTTGCGTACAAAAACAACAATGACCGAACGGCATTTGAAAAGTAAAATATTTCTCCAAAGTAGTGCTGTCGACAGTCGTTTGAAATATTTTGATTTTCAATAAGATTTTCACATCAAATTCTATTCTACTCGTATTAATTATGAGTTTGGCAGTTAAAATCGTATAAAAATCAAAAGAAATAAATATTTAATGTTATTATTATTTTGTTGTTTTTCTGTTTTTCTGTTTCTTGTTGTTGTAATGAAAAAAAGGCATAAATATGCATAATTTAACATACAATTATTGATGAAGTATTATTTATAACTGCTGCTCAACTGAACTCGAATCATTTTTTTTGTTCTAAATTTTTCAAAACAATTTTTCATTATTTTTGTTACAGTTTCGAAAAAATAGAAAAAACGTTCATTGTAATGTAGATCACCTTGTATTGTATGATTTTTGTATTGAAATGTTAAAATAAAAAAAAAAGAATTAAAAAAAAAATTGAAAATGAAAACTCAACATGTGATCTCGTAACAAAACTTTAAAAATAAAAACTTAAAGAAATAAAAATAATACAAAAACAACAACAACAACTGTTAATTGTTATAATTTTCATAAATCAGCCTCGTAATAAATTATTAGTTTTTTTTTGGGGGTACGAAACAACAACAAAAATCATAAATTATGGAAAATTATTGAAAGTGATCTTGAAAACAACAAATTGAATCAAAAATTATTTTAATTGAAAATAATTATGTATGTCTCTGATTAAATGTCTTTATTTTATTATTAAAACTTAAATTTTAAGTCCTTCTACTGGTAACAAATACAACCGGGAGTTGTAATTATACGAGACCTTGTAGAACCCAAGTAATTTATTAAGCCGGCTGCCAATTCAAGCCAACCTAATCTTCTAATAATATATGTGACAGCATTTTCAAACCTCTATCATTGAAATATACGAGATGTGATCAAAAACTAAACCTTTGCCTAAGAATAGTCCTTTGACCATAAGACACAAAAAATATGTAAAGGGTGTTTTTTATAGAGGTATAGAACTTTAAGTTGGCATTACTTTTCAAGATGGCGACCGATTTAACAGCTGTCAAGTGATTTATTCTCAGTGTGGTTTGGCAATTCATCATGAATAGACTCACGCCTGAACAACGCTTGCAAATAGTGCAATTTTATTTCGAAAATAATGGTTCTGTGCGGAAAACGTATCGCGCACCACGTCCATTTTATCGTCGACAAAATCGTCCATCAGAGCAGTTAATTCGATTAACCATGGAACGTTTTCGCACCACGTTTACTCTTATTGATAACTCGCATCCCCAGAGACGCTGTACGGTGCGTACAGAAGAAGCTATTGCTGCTGTAAAGCGTAGCATTGTGGAAGACCTGAATGAGTCCATCCGCCATCGAGCACAGGAATTGGATCTGTGTCCATCCACTTTATGGAAGATTTTGCGGAAGGATCTTGGTTTGCGTGCTTACAAAATCCAACTCATGCAAGAATTGAAGCCAAACGATCATCAAGTAAGGCGTAGATTCGTCGAATGGGCCCAAAACGAGATTACCGTTGTTCCCGATTTTCATAAGCGAATTTTGTTTAGCGATGAAGCGCACTTCTGGTTGAATGGCTACGTCAACAAACAAAACTGCCGCATTTGGAGTGAAGGTAATCCTCAAGTGTATGTGGAAACACCGTTACATCCTGTTTGGTGCGCTTTATGGGCTGGTGGAATCATTGGTCCGTACTTTTTCAAAAACGATGGTGGCCAGAACGTAACAGTCAATGGTGATCGGTATAGAGACATGATTATTAAGTTTTTCATTTCTGAATTGAATAACCATGATGTCCAGGAGATGTGGTTTCAACAAGACGGCGCAACATGTCACACAGCTCGTGCCACAATAGATTTATTGAAAGACACGTTTGGTGACCGCCTAATTTCACGTTTTGGACCTGTGAATTGGCCTCCAAGATCTTGTGATTTAACACCGCTAGACTACTTTCTGTGGGGCTATGTAAAGTCATTGATCTATGCGGTAAAGCCACAAACGCTTGACCATTTGGAAGACAACATTTGCCGTATTATTGCCGATATACGGCCACAAATGTTGGAAAAAGTCATCGAAAATTGGACGTCCAGATTGGACTACATCCGCGCCAGCCGTGGCGGTCATATGCCAGAAATCATATTTAAAATGTAATGCCACAAGACTATCTTTCGGATAAATAAAATTCATGTCAATCGAATAATCCATCGTTGTTTTATTGCAACTTAAAGTTCTATACCTCTAAAAAAAACACCCTTTATAAACACCTCAAAGTTCTTCTCACATAACATACAGAATTGATCATTACAACTCTTCAGTCAGGATTATGGACCTAGTTTCTCACACCACTTATGTTGTGTGTTTTAATTTTATACATGAATGGCAGGGGACCTACAGTTTAAAGTCGACTCCGAACTACAGACTTTTGGGAGACTTTTCATGGCAATTTTATTTCAACACTCAGAGTTTTTGCCCGAAATCTGGGAAGTCACCACTTCGTTATGTTTGAGATGTCTGACCTGCGATTTGAACGTTGGCCTAACGTTTAATAAGCTAACGCACTTCCTTTTAGACTACGACGACTTCAAAGATCTTTTCACGTAAGAATAATTCTCAACATCAGCTTTCAAAGAAAACTTAAGCCAAAGAGCCGTCTATATCGCATTGTGACTGACCTATTTCAGTTAGACTAGATTGGCATTTTGCCATCGTTTGCGACAAAACTTTCAACATACAGATGATTTGAGAGCAACTATCTGAATCGAACCGAAGCTTTTTTTCCTTACACTGCCTCTCTGCCAACATTTAGTGGCAAATCTTTACTCATGCAGGACAGTGTATTGAAATTGGAGAAGATTGAATAGTACGAGCACATATAGTGCAGCTAGAGAATGAATTCTCTTTGCAATGCATTATCAGCTACGAAGAGATGTGTTTTACGTGACAGCCATTTTACTTGCAGGACAATGTGTTGATACCAGAAAAGATCGAATAGACCAAAGGCCAATATTGAAGTTACAAAACGAATTATCTCTGTAATGCATAATCAACTACGAATAGATATAGCCTAAGTGGCCATTATTTTACTTCCCTAAAAGCACATTTCATTGTAGATGTTGATAAAACTATGAAACACAAGCCATATTGTCGCCATATTGGTGATCTAAGGAGTTGGGTGGCCTATTGACACTATTAAGTACAATCGCTCTTTCAAGGATTACAGCGTAATAATGATGATAACCAAGTGACATATTGAACAAGGAATTATTGGATTATAAAGTAATTTAAGGAGACGAAAGTATTGCAGACATGGTCTGGTATGATGATACATTCATCACAACGCAAGCACTTCCAAAAATATGGCTTCTGTTAGAGAAAGAGTATCAGAATCCTCGAATTTATCGATCACATGATGTGCTCAGCAATTGTGCTTATCTAATGACTCATTATGATATATTCTGTATTTGGATTTGCGACTCCCTGCATGTAAAGTCCCACTCACGTAACCATTGCAGTCGGCTGACCACTCACAGCTAGAACTAAAGGCTTGCAATGCCGATTTTTGGAAAAAAATTTTTTTTTTCACAGCGTTGAAAATCATTCCTCATCCAGTGATCACGACAACAAGCAATATTGTCTCATATTCGACTTGATCAATCCAAAAGTCATTGCAGGATATAGCATGCAGGCGATAGCATGCGGAAAAAGTGACTGTTTGGTATGCATTATGGCCTGGAGTTATAGTTGGGCCGTATTTTTTCGAAAATGATCGTGGAAAAATCGTTACCGTCAGGAGTTAAAGGTCCTATGGCTGTATGATAATGGACTTTTTCAGGCTCTTATTAAATATTATAAAATGGACTTTAGGGGATACAATAAGCCAGTATTGCGAGTCACACAATAAGCTTAATTGACCACGAAGATCATTCGATTTGGTACGTTGAACCTTTTTATGGCACAGCGTCTAAGAACGAGTCTAGGTGGGTAATCCCCGAATCGTTCCTGAATCGTTGGAAACCCATATTTACTAAATAATCGTCGAGATACCGACTGAAATGTGGCTGAAATCTATCAAACAGAACTTGGACCGCAGTATCGCAACAAAATGTTTTTTTTTAAATGCTTAAATAAGACGTAAGTAAGGAACAAGGGGTCTGTGACTTGAAGAGCATTAGGCGTACCCTTACTTTTCATTTCGAACTCATAAACCGAGCAGTTAATGTAGAAATGTAGAAAATTTATCGAAAAATGTTTTCTAAACTTCCTGTCAATGTTTCCATTTGACTTTAGTGCTGCTTAACTCATCTTAACCCATTAATGCCCGAATTACTATTTTTTTCTAACGCTTACCGTTTTGTTTTTTACACTCAATTTCCTCTCAGAGCATAAAAACTAAGGCAACCTCTGCTGGCAACTTAAGTTGCCCCTTGGCACTAACGGGTTAAGCATTATTCGTCAAGTCTTAAGTTTTAAGAAACTACAGTTTTCTCAGTGCATAGATCAAGATAAACGGAACGAAAACTAAAAACAAACATTAACGTCATTATAATGATGTCAATAACGATGATGTGATGGTGATGATGATGACGTTAAATGACGGTGTTACCATAACAAAAATCAAAAACTAACGATCATACAGCAGCAGTAACAACGCGTTTTTAAAGAAATTTGCATAAAAAAATATGTTCAATTTGAATGGTTTTTTTCAGAGTGTCTAACCGGATAATACACGATAAGAGCAGAGAGAAAGAAAAAAATGAATCTTAAGGCGTTAAAAGATTTCTTATGTTAAAAGAGCAGAAGCAGCAGCATTAAAATAAAAAAAAAATGTGGTAGCAATTCCTTGTTGTTGCTTTTCTGTTGTTCTCATGATATTTAAGAAAAAAAAAAGAAAGAAAGAATAAAAAACAGAAAATTATAAAAAAAATATAATAAAAGGCACACACATTTTAACACGCAAGGTCGTTGGAGGCCGTTTGCATAAATAACAACAACAAAATAACACGATCTTTAAAACAAAAAAAGAAAAATAGAAACACATACGCATACATTAGAAGTGGTCTTCTCCTCTAACCGGTGTTTTTTTTTATTCATGTTTGTTTGTCTGCTTAGTTTTTACAGTTTTTTTTGTTTGTTTTGTTTTATTGTTTTGCCGAGAGAGCACAGTAATAGAGTGAGAGAGAGAGAGTGTATGTGTGCAAGTGTATATTTTTCTTAGTATGTATTAGTGTGTTTATAATAAAGCAAACTATTGACCATGCGTAACTGTATAAAATAACAATAAAATCAATCATTTTTATAAACAGCACAAACAAATTATACACTCAAAAAATTTTGTTGCTTTAAATTGAATCATAAATTGTAATTACACAGGCCTTCATGCTCTCTTGTGTTTCCTTTAATGGTGCATATTTTTTTTTCAAAGGAAATTTTTATTATAAATGCACAAATTTTTTGTAATTGTTATGATTTTCATGCTGTAGAAAAGAAATATTAACGTTTTCCTGTTGCATGTTTAAAATGTTTAAAATTAAAATGAAATTGAATGCTTTCTAGACATGAAATATTTGGGTTTTCATAAAAGATTAACGTGCAACCTGATGCCTTAATTAAAGGCCTACGGGTGTTTTAATGTGCGCCTTAAGTCTGGATTTAAGCCGCTCTATTTTATTAAATAACCATTAAATTATTAATTATTTTCTAATGCTTGGATTATGGCTGATCAATTTTCATAAATTTTCTGTTTTATTATACCGGGGTATTATAAAATTTTAATTTCTATAATTTGAAATATCTTAGGCATGGAAAAGAAATTTATTTAATAAATTTGATAAAAATAATATCCTTAATAACAGCTATTTAAGCTATTTTATTATATTAAATTGATGGAGATTTTATTTTAATTTTTTAATATTTCAGCATGAATAGCTTTAATGCATCCGTCTAACATAGCATGGCTGAAATAATATTCATTTAGTGGCGGAAGAAATAAATAAAATTTTTTTTCTTTTAAATAACACGCCATGACATTTCTTTTATTCAGCTTTTACTAATAAAAAGTATAGAGGAAATTAATTACAGAGGAAATTAATACTCTGTATTAATTTTTAAATATTTTAGTATTAAAAAAATAATTTTTTTTTTGAAAACCATCAGGACAAGACAAGATTTTTTATTGGGAATTTAAATTTTTCGTGTCCAAAAAAAAAAAAA
Organism: Sarcophaga carnaria; assembly: GCA_958299815.1. Classification (NCBI taxonomy): domain Eukaryota; kingdom Metazoa; phylum Arthropoda; class Insecta; order Diptera; family Sarcophagidae; genus Sarcophaga; species Sarcophaga carnaria. Next base: position 14,089,835 of record OY283153.1, read on the forward strand.
AATTAATATTGCAAGCAATTTGAAACAGAAGCATTTCCTTTATTACTAACAACTTTTTTTAAAACTGATGCTTATGTTAATAAGCATCTGCAGAAAAAACTGCCAGCCTTTCTGAATAACCACAAATTATCCTCGTTTTTCTGGCCTGATCTTGCCATTTGAATAAGGTTAGGAATACTGTTATCGAGGCAAACCATCCAACTGCCCAGAACTCCAGCTATTGGGCATTAGTAAATAGTTAAAGAGTTTAAAAAGAGTGAGTAACTATCCGATAACTTAAATTTCAGTATTTTATAAAAAAAACTGAATGCCAAATTTTTTCGTATGCACTCCTTAACACGAATAATAGGGCATCTTACATGTTGCAGTCCATATCACTTACATACATACATAATTGGTCATTATAAACCTTTAGTCAGGATTACGACATTGCTTCCCACCACTTATGTTGTGTGTGTTAATTTTTTATACATGAGTGGCGGTTTAAAGTCGACTTTGGACGCCACATTTTGAGAAACTTTTCATGGCAATTTTATTTCAACACTCAGAGTTTTTGCCAGAAGTCCGCTGAGAAAGGAAGTCGCCCAAGTAATATTTGTTTTCATATGAGTTTTCGTGAACTCACATCTAATAAGCCAACACACTACCTACTAGACCACGGCGACTTCAACAACAGTCCCTAGACAACAGTCCTAAAATAGAAAATGTCTGAACAGTAGCTGATGGATATTACATCCAACAAGTCCCTCCAAGCAATTTCAATAGCTCTCTCATTTTCAACGATGTCTCTGAGTCCCATAACCCAGATTAAGTAATAATACGGTACTGAGGCCTTCACTTCTTCTCTACGTCAAAGAAATAAAGTCGAGTTGGTACCAGGCGACAACAGAAGCTTGTTAACAGCTTGACTATTAGAGAATCCTAATCCTACAAGCAGAACAACGATTACCCAGCATTTTTAAATGTCTGCAAAATCTTAAAGTCTGAGGTAATCAAGTAAACAAAAGGATGCTGCAAAGGTAGAAGTTAGAGAGACAACATCAGCCTTCCTATTGGATGCCATTTTGGATCCTACTAAACTGCGAGCGACTGCAATTCATAGCAGTTCCGCTTGCTTATTACCAATAAAACTAGGTATTCTCGACTCGTTTTATGGGGATGTTTACAATCCGGTTTACAGGTTTACAATTTCTATGCCAACAGCAAGAAACGTACAATATTTCCAGACTCTATCGGATTTGTAAATATAAGAAGAGATCTGTCCGTGCGGTCAGCTGTCTCACGGCCACTGATCTATTGGAAGATATGCCGATCGACTTTGCATGACTTCTCCAGCAGCTGTGGGTTTGCGAAGGAGGAAGGGACGATCTTTAACTTTAAACGTTTTTGCTGTGCTTTTGGTATAAAGAGACGGAAGTTTTCAAGCTTTTCATCTTCTATCACACTGGACTTAATACTTAAATGTATAGTTTGCTGCAATTGCACGATTTTTTTTGGAGTCGGATGGGTTTTCTATAAAGAAAATTTGGTATCACAATGGACCTAACTTCGGGCCTAAATGGGACCTTATCCTTCAGGGAAGGTTCGTGATGTTCCAGGACCTTTGGTATTTTATTTCCCTGGAAGTTTGCTTAGACGAATTTTGTAAATTCAAGGAAACCGGGATGCCAAAAGAAATTGAAAAAAAGGATTTCAATGTATTATTGGAACAACAATTATTTTTTCAAAATACTAGTCGTATTTTCAAGAAGAATTGTTACGTTTTTCTTAACAAACTTCCTCACACTTTTTTCTTTGAGTGTAATTCACACACTTTCTTACATTCACCTTTCATACCTACAACCGTAAGCTTATCGCTGATAGTATTTTAGAAGAAATTTCGCTCATAAAAATGTCGTAAATTGTTAACAATTTATTGCGAATAAATAATAATAAAAAGAAGAAGGAAAACAAACCTTGGGTTCATAAAAGTTTACCGAGAAAAGAACTTAAATTAGAGACAAAGAATTAAGAGAACACTGGCATAAAAACCATAGAAAACTTGTAAATTTTTATGTTTAAAATCCGGTTATTCCAAACGAATTCGTGTTTCAATTATATTTATTTTAAAAATTCGTTTCCATCAAAATAGATGGGGAATGTGTTCAATGGTGACCCTCAACTTATTATCGTAGAAGTAATCGAAAGGCAAAATTATCTGGTAATGTACGGCAATGCTAGTAAAGGAATATGTTTACGATTTAATACTTGACACTGGGCCTCTTATTTCGTTCTTGGCTGAAATGGTTACGGACCCAGTTGCCCGCAATCTATATTTTGTTAAGAACAACATGGCGATCTTCTCTGGAAGCGAAATGGAGAAATTATTGAATTTCTAAGGATCTTCGTGGGTGGATACAAAATGACATCCAATAGGAAGGCTGATGTTGTCTTTCAAGCTTCTAACTTTGCGGCATCCTTTTGATTACTTGATTACCGGAGTCGTAGACATTTAAAACTGCTGGGGAATCGTTGTTCTGTTAGTAGGATTAAGATTCTCTGATAGCTAGTTGTTAACAAGGTCGTGTAGACGTAGAGAAGAAGTGAAGGTATCAGTACAGTATTATTATTTAATCTGGGTTATGGGACTCAAAGACATCGTTGAAAATGAAAGAGCCGTTGAAATTGCTTAGAGGAACGTGTTGTATATAATATACACACGTCAGCTCTTGTTCAGATATTTTCTGTTTTAGGACTGTTGTCTAGGGACTGTTGTTGAAATCGCCATGGTCTAGTAGGTAGTGTGATGGCTTATTAGATGGGAGTTCACGAGTCAAACCCCAGGTCAGATATCTCCAACTAAATAAACGAAATATGAAAACAAAGAGGCAACTTCCTCTCAGCAGACTTCTGGCAAAAACTCAGTGGAGTAAATAAAATTGCCATGAAAAATTTTCTCAAAAAAAATCTGACATTCAAAGGCTGCTTTAAACTGCAGGACCCGCTACTCATATATAAAAATTAACGCACCCCTCATAAGTGGTGTGAGAAACTAGGTCGTAATCCTGACTAAAGCTATGTAATGACCAATTATGTCATGTATGTGTGTCTAGGAGGAAATATGCCGAGTTTTTGCATGGAAAGGCACGAAGCATATGGAGTTCTAGCTCCTTTCGTGCTTTTTCAAAAGCCCTCTGACTTCTGTTTGACAGTGTGAGGCCATTGAAACTGCTAAGGATGCACTGCCACTCTATGTTCAAACTTAAAACAGTGTAAACAGGTCATTATACAACCGGTACGAACGGGTTTAACAGTGTGAGGCCACCGAAACTGCTAAAGATTCATTGAAACTCAGTCTTCAAACGCATAACAGTGTAAACAGTTCATTATACGATTGGTACGAATGGGATAAAAATGGAAGAAGCAGCTGTGGGAATAGTTCTTATACCAAATCTGGATGAATTCTTTTGTATAAATTTTCAAAAATATCCGAAAATGATGGAGAGTACGTTCAGTGGTCTGCTTTACTTCTGCAAAAGCTAGCTTTGAGGTTCGTAAGATTAATTTTTGGAAGATGACATGCAAATCGTGCTCTTCGTATATCCATAACGTACCAGAGACTTGTTTGTTCTAATGAGAACAGACGATGAGTTCCCATGATTTGTTTCCCCTCATGAGGGGAATGTATATTCTGAACTCTTCTTAGTGGTTGCATCAGCTTTCGCAACTGCTTCTGTTATTATAATTAACGTCGTATAATTGCGATAGCAATACTTTACACGACGCACTATGTGGCATTTTGACTGAAAACCTGGCCAAAATTAATAGAAGTGTTTTATGAGTTAATGGTTGGAATTTTTTGATAGTGTTAGTGATAATTAGGCCCAAGGATGAACCCAACTGATTTTGGTTCAAATCGGTCCATGATTTCGCCTAGCCCCCATACAAATTCCCCTCGAAATTGCACTTATTTACACATAATTATGGTAATTATGCAACAATCATGATAAAATTTAGCATGGATCAGTTCTGTGTACTAAGAAATCCTGGTGTAACGTTTGGTGAAAATCAGATCACATTTGACCCTACTCCCCATATAAAGTCCCCTTTAGAAATTCACGTTTGCGCTTATAAATGGCTTAAAAACGTCGGTATCGCGGTGAAATTCGGTATGAACGTATATTTTGTAAATCTAAATCATATTACCAAATTTTGTTATGGTCGGTCAATAATTGCCCCTTGGTCCAAAATAGGGCCCCTTAAGAAAATATGTTTAGCAATTATAATTGGCTTAAAAATTTTATTACCTCGATGAAATTCGACATGAAAATGTTTAATATGAATGTGAATCATTTATGATCAAATTTTATTATGATCGGATCATAAGTGCCCCTAGGTACCACATACGGTCCATTAAGAAAATCAAGCATACATCTCATATTGTTATAATAGTCGATATACATACATATGTAATTAAGTTTTTAAACTTCTATGATAATTAATATTTATTCATAATATTTATTTTACATTATTTAATACTTAACTTAAAAAAATACTTAAAAAGTGAAACTAACTACAATCGTTAAAATCGTTATCATTTTCATCATCAATGTCAGGAAGGAGTAATTAAATAGTATCTGATGAAAATGCTTTTCTATTCCTTCGCAATTTTTGTGTACTGCAGCTTATAAAAGGGTAACTGTTTAGTATAACCTATGCAGGACATCTCGATTGGTATCGCTTCTACTGAATTTCCTCGCATAATTCGTACGCGATATGGCTTTATTGCCTATGGCTTTATTACACTACGTCTAATATTTTTAATTTTTCAAAAAAAAGTAAAATTTTCAAAAAATCGCCAAAAATAATGCCGCAAATTTGCGCAAACTTTTTTTTTTGTTCCTGAATGTAGAGAGTTCATATTTTCTTGTGGTATATAACATTAAACTACTAAAAACTACTTTCACCTTTAAATTCCTTATCTTTTTTTTGGGTTGGGTAAAAAAATGTGAAATTTTTATTATTTTTAAATTTTGAACGAATAATTTTAACATTAATATATGAGATATCTATATAAAAAAAAACTGAAGTAGCAGTTGCTCATACCTTTCAAATAAAAAAAAATCGATATAAAACCTCTATTCGTTTAGCCACAAAAAAATATCATATAAACCTATTACAATTTCAAAAAAACACCAAAAACGCATTTAATTTTCTTCACTTTCCTGACTTTGACATCGTCTCAAATCTACAAATCTCAACTTAAAGTCGTGAAAATTCACTATATAATGTAGAATTTTGTTGTCTATCGAACTGCATACTCAGTTTCTTTAAATTCATTTTTGCCTTTTTGGCCAGCTTTTCAGGGTAAATGCCACATAGTGCTTGCTTGCATACTATGCGTATACTTAATGCCAATTGGCCTACATTTACATTGAAATTAATCATACGTACTGGTGTATGAAACCTTACAGCGAATAAATATGTTCGACGTGGTGTTGCACTTGGTTGCACATACGTCCGGGCGTAAGACATCTTAGAACGATGAAATATGCTCTACGTGATTAAGGGTTGCACTTGGAAAAGTAGGGATTAAACGTACATAAAAAAGTAGATAAATGCGTTCCAAGAATCCATAGAAACCGATTGTTTTATAGGTTAAGGGAGTTTCTTCAATTTCGACATGTTCGACATGATTTCAACATGATGTTCGACACGATTAAGGATTTCACATGGTGGTGGTTTTATAGATTAAGGAGAGTTTCTTCGATTCGACATGATGTTCGACACGATTAAGGGTTGCACATGGAATACCAATGCGAATTTCTCTGTACAAATAAAGTGATTAAATGCGTTCCATGAAACCACGGAATTCTGTGGTGTTTTATAGGTTTTAAGGAGAGTTTTTTTGTTTTCGACATGATTTCGACATGATATTCGACATGACTAAGGGTTGCACATGGCATACCAATGCGAATTTCTCTGTACAAATAAAGTAATTGAAAGCATTCCAAGAATCCGAAGAAAGCGGTGGTGTTTTATAGGTTAAGGAGAGTTTCTTTGATAATAAAATAAAATCTCTAAGGACACCATTTGCTGGTGTCCACTTATAGCTTAAAGCATATACTTTCATTTCGCAAATCAAAAATAAGAGAGTGTAAGTGCTTGCACACGATAACTGTAGCGTACACTTTAGTCGACCATTTTTTAACCGAATAGCAGCAGACTTTGTCTACAAAATTAATTTCAAAATTGGGTCACGGTTCAAGCACAAAATCATTTTCTTCTGAAACATTAACAACAAAATAATCTTAGAAAAGCAATCAAGCAAAGCGACAATAATTTTGTTCATCTAAAAACATTTTTGGAAATAAAAATTTCAATAAAAAAAAACAAAAAAAAAACTTCTGAGTTGACTTGAGCACTTTCTGTCAATTTCAATTTAAGATAACTTTTCCAATAAAGCGATGAAATCTTATAGTTTTTGTGGCAATTCTTTGTCTCTATCTGAAGTAGAGTGACATGTAAATGTCTAGGAGAGAGAGAAATAAGACGGCATGTATACATAAGCCTGTGCCAAACCAACCAACCAACCAACCGTTGAATGTGACAAAAATTAAACGCTATAGCGACAGCGAACAGCAGCAATAGCAACAGACGAACTAACAGCAACAACAACAGCAACAATAATACGAAATTGAACATTCAAAAGTTTTGAAATTGATTTTTACGACTCAAGGTCGTCAAACGAGTTATAAAACACACCAACTGAGCACTCCAAGTGATGAATTCTATTTCTATTGCCGTTGTTATCTTCGTTAGAAAAAAAACCATCATTATAGTGGATTAAGATACGATTTTAAAACGAATGTATGTACATACGTACAGACAGGCGTACGTATAGTAACAGTAAGACAGACTGTATGGTTAACGAGACAGACAGATGGATGGCTGGATGGATGGCTGTATGTATGGATAGATGGTTGATTGGCTTAATGGACGGACAGGCAGCAATCGATGCTATATATTCACTGTTGAGTGACAAATGTAATATAAAACAACAACAACAATACTAATATATGTACTTAATAATCTTTACGTTTTTATTTTTATTCGTAGTTTTTTTCTTCTTGCTTTACTTTAATACAAAACCACAGAATATTAGAAAATAAAATAGTAAAAAAAAAATTAGAAAAATAATAACAACAATAAATTTTTTAAATATGATCATTTGACACACTTGGCGCCGCATTAGAAATAAACACACAAACACACACATATTTCAACAATATTTAGCGCAAAGAAATATTCATAATTTCTGTTTTTTTTTTCTGTTTTTTTTTTTTTTTAATTCAAATACGTTTGTTTCAGCAGCTTAAAAAATAAAAATAAGCACAACTACTACATAAGTGGTAGCTAAGCTCTAGCAGGGCTTAAGTCGACTTTAAGATGAACTTTGCGTGACAATATGGTCACTGAATTGTCCATAATAATTCCAATGTGTTGATAACTAATTCAAATGATAAAAACTGTCATTGTGTCTGGGTCCGCCAAATAACTTTTTTTTTTGAAAATGCTTTAAAAGAAAAACTACTGAATATTTTCACAAATTTCTTTTTTTATTTGAAAGTACAAATCCTTCCGGTTAATAATGGAAAATAATTTCATTCAAATGGCTGCCTCGGCTGGCCATGCAGTAGCATGTACCAGAAGATGCCGATTTTGGCAAAAAAAAATCATGTTTTCAAATGAAGCTCATTTTGATATTGGCGGCTATGTAAACAAGAAAAATTGTCGCATTTGGGGCACAGAAAAGCCGCACGCATACATTAGAAAGCCGACGCACCCAAAACGAGTCACTGTTTGGTGTGGATTTTGGTCCAGAGGCATAATTGGGCCATTTTTCTTCGAAAATGAGCAAGGATTGGCCATTACAGTCAATGGCGATCGTTATCAGGCCATGTTGAGCGAATTTTTGTTTACAAAAATTGAAGATGAGGATATTGGCAACATTTGGTATCAACAGGACGGCGCTACGTGCCACACAGCCGAAGCTACACTCGATGTTTTGCGCCCTGTTTTTATAGATCGCATTATCAGCCGCAGAGCTGATGTCGTTTGGCCACCTCGCAGCTGCGATTTGACACCGTTGGACTATTATTTGTGGGGTGCCGTCAAAGATATGTGTTACGCCGACAAGCCAGAGACAATTGACACTTTAATGGGCAATATTCGTGAAGCCATTGGTGAAATACAGCTGCACACAATCGATAATGTGCTTAAAAATTGGACCGATCGTGTAGGCTACTGCATGGCTAGCCGAGGCAGGCATTTGAATGAAATTATTTTTCATTATTAACCGGAAGGATTGTACTTTCAAATAAAAAAAGAAAAAAAATATTCAGCAGTTTTTTTTAAAAGCATTTTCAAAAAAAAAGTTATTTGGCGGACCCTTTATAAAAATTTAAGGTCCAATTGAAACTCCTTTTAAAATTCAAAGAAAGCAAGGCATTGTAGTCAGGTTGTAAATTTGGTCTCTTTTGACATTCACGGTTCAGCAAACAAAAAAAAAATCTCTTCTCTCTCTTCTCCCACACACATACCTACATAATTGGCCATTACAACCCTTCAGTCAGTATTACAACCTAGCTTCTCACACCACTTATGCTGTGTGTGTTAATTTTATACATGAGTGGTAGGGGACCCACAGTTTAACGTCGACTTCGAACGACAGATTTTTTTTTTGGGAAACTTTTCATGGCAATTTTATTTCAACACTCAGACTTTTTGCCAGAAATCTACGGAGAGGAAGTTGCTGAAGAAATATTTTTTCATATTTCGTTTTTATTGGAAATATAGGATCTGAGGTTTGAAGCATGGCCGCACGTCTAATAAACCAACACACTACCTATTAGACTACGGCGTCTTCATGTAATTGCCCAAACAAAAGTTTATATTTTTTCATCCTTTTGCAACGGAATCTCCGAGGCAGTGATCTGCGGATGACTTCGAGGTTAAGGTAAGAAGACAATCATTCATCCTCTTATCCATCCAATAAGAAGTATTGTGCCACTTGCAACATTGCCATGACTTGAGCCTGGAAAATACTGCATGATCAGGCAGTCTTTAGGAAAGTTCAGTGGCAGAACAGTAAATATATCGGATGGGCCATCTATCGGTTTAAATTTAAACCTTCAGTTATTTTAAATCTGGCAACGCTTTCTTCTGTTTCAAAATTCAGTATATTATCTCCACTGAACGTAATGAATCGATTTACGCTTGAGCAGCGATGGAATTTATTGGAAATTTATTTCCAAAACAAAGACAATCGGTCGGAAATTGCAAGAAAGTGTCGTAAAAGATTTGATGGCAGAGAAGGACCAACAGTGCCTGGTATAAGCAAGTTTATTGCTAAAGTTCGTGAAACTGGTTTCATTGTCGATGCGCCAAGTCGAGGGCGTGCTCATACAGTGCGTACACCCGCCAATATTGAAGCTGTGGCTGAGAGTGTGTGTCAGAATCCAACTCCTCATCGTTCTCAAGAATTGAATATTACGCACTCAAATGTACGTCGAATTTTACAGAAAGATCTCGATATGACGCCTTACAAAATTCAATGGGTTCAAGAGTTGAAGCCGCATGAATATCCGCTTCCTTTTCGCTTCGCTAGATGGGCCAAAGAGAAACTGCACAATGATGTCGCTTTTTCCGAAAAAAAATCATCTTTGCAGATAAAGTTCGCTTTCATCTTGGTGGCTACGTTAATAGGCACCGTATTTGCTGCTCAGAAAACCCACACGTGGTCTTACAGAAGCCAATGCACCCCTTACGAGTGACTGTTTGGTGCGGCTTGTGGAGCGGAGGCATCATTGACCCATATTTCTTTGAAAATGAGGACGACGCAACCAATACATTCAATGGAGACACCTATCACAGCATGATAAACGATTTTTGCTCTTCATGGCATTGATGTGAACGATGTTTGGTTTCAACAGGATGCTAAACTGTCGTTACGACCACTGTGAGGTTTGTAAGATTAATTCCGTATTGATTTAATGTAAATTGGGTACTTTTTAATTCTTTTTCTGGGTTCTTGGGTTCATTTTCCCAACCTGTCTGTACTTCTGTGTTTTCTAATAAATCGAGTGTGCATGTTTCCAAGGCTACCACAAACTAAATTGATCATCTAACATCTGTAGTTTCTATTTAAGATAAAATACCTTCTGGTTATTTTATACATCTGAGTTTAACTATTGATGTTGCTGCTGCTGCTGCTGTTGTTCTTTATTCGCTTAAAACAATTCAAGACTACATAATGATAATGACGCCGTCTAAACAATCCATAATATTTGTTAACAAAATAGCAATAAAAACAATAGCAATAGCAACAACAATAGCAACAAAATAAAATAAAAACTGAACAGAGCATTAACATCAGAAGCCGTTAAAATCGAAGAAGTCGAAGAGGCAAGCGTGCGAGTGTTTAAATTAAAAGTTGGTTGGATACACAACGCACATGTGTTTAAAACGTTTGTCTTGTCTCTGAGCTACAACGGCAACGTCACATACGTTCTGGCACCGGCTGTTTAAGAAGGCAGCAGCTAAAGTACAATTACTGCGGCTACTGTCTTACTGTTGGCCTAGTGGCTATTTAATGCGCCTGTGTAGCGTTTTTTTTTGTTGGCAAAAAACAGCTGCCGTAGACGCCGTCAGACGATGTGCTGATTGTGTTCGTAGTGGTGATCATAGCCAGTGGCTGTGATGGCCACAAAATAACAAGAGTTACGTCTATTTAACTGTCGCCAGGCAGTCAGTCGGCCCTCGGGCCATAACTAGCAAAAACAAAAAAAAAAAAAAAGAAATACAAAACGGTTTATACCAAGCAACACCTTCCTCCACCTCGCCACCATGTTCTAAAAGCCCTTTTTTATGTAGAAAAAAATCTCTGCTAGTTTAAGAGCGCCTTAGCATTCAAAACCGAAGAGAGTTAAAGAGAGTAAGAGTTAAAAGCAAGAGAGAGAGAGAGCGGTGTGTAAGAGTAGCTTAAATCAGTTATAAGATTAATTAGCTAAAATGATCGTCAATTGATTTTGAAATATTCCAATAAATCATGATAAGAGGGTCTCTAATGAATAAAATTAAAATAAAATGTGTTTGTGGCAATAAAAAAACACGTAGAAAAAATAATAAAAAAAAAATATCAGAAAACCGAGTGTCATAAAAACCAATTACAATTTAATTTATTGATTTCAAATTGGTAGCACGGTTGTATTGGCAATGTTAACGGCTGCACAAAAACAAAAAAGTGGCAATAAATTATAAACGTACAAAGGAAAATCAATATGCTGAGCTGGCGTTATGAAATGTTTGGAATTTATTAATGGACTGACTGAAAACCCTTTTGAGAAACTTCGCGGCATTTGATAAATCCAGAACTATAGTGTTATACACCGTGTAACGGTATCAAATGTTTTAAATGAAATGAAATTTATGATGACAACCCCATGAATTAATTTCAAATACAATGGGACAGACAAGACAAGACAAATGATCACTTCAAAAGAGAAATATTTTTAAAATAAGTTCTTATATTCGTATGCATATTCGAGGGAAACCTTATTGACAGATTTATTATCATATTTATTATCACATTAAGTGGTGTAATAAATGTGTTCATATTTTGATTGTCTCCATCAACAATGTTAGTTGGTTAAGCCAAAGTATATTTGCCATGTATAATTATCGTGAAAGCTTTAAATTATTGCTGTGGTAGGAGAGAGTGGCAGCTTCATTGCATCAGAATTGGCTTAAGTACACATTGCACCTTGTAGTGAAGCCACAACGCAACGATGTTACAATTCCTCAGCTTTACAATAACCCGAGATGTGTCGGGATGATCAGGTACCCCCATAACACAGAAAGAGTGCCATTTACCTTCTAGTTGCCTGAGTGGATAGGATCCCTCATTTAGAATAAGTTCTTTAGCAAGATTTATGAACTTAACCTCGATGTGAAATAGTCCCCAATGGTTATGGAGACTAAAGGTTGACTAAGTTATTCGAAGAAAATTCCACATTACTTTACACAATTATATGAGACGTCACGGGATAACCAGGAACCCACTTAAAGCAAAAGGAGGGGATAGGATCCCTCTTTTATAATGAGTTCTCTAACGAGATTTATGAACTTAACCTCCACCTGAAATAGTCCACAGTGGTCATGGACATAGATAGATAAACTAAGTTATTCAAAGAAAATAAAACAGCCTGCCTTATACTAAGTTTATAGTCTTTTGTGTAGGCTCACCGGTGCAGACCACATCAAATGATATGTCCGCCTAGCTGGTAATTCTTGGATTTCTCGCATCAAGTCTACGATCAAACGATCATTTCTCAAAGAGTTTAAGGATACTATATAAGAACATGACAGGATACTTCTGATAGTAAGGAAAGCTATTTTTGAAATACATGAACAATAGATACAGAAGAGTTTCCCGTTTTATTGATACATAACATACAAAATTGGTCATTACAACCCTTCAGTCAGGATTACAACCTAGTTTCTCACACCACTTATGTTGTGTATGTTAATTTTATACATGAGTGGTAAGGGGCCTACAGTTTAAAGTCGACTCCGAAAGACAGATTTTTTTTGAGAAAGTTTTCATGGCAATTTTTATTTACTCTCAGAGTTTTTGCCAGAAATCTGCTGAAATACTTTTTGTATTTTGTTGTCTGGCCTGGGGATCCTGACTTTTCCTCTAATAAGCCAACACACTACCTACTAGACCACGGCATAGACCACATCAAATGATATGTCCACCTTGCTGGAAATTCTTGACTTTCTCGCATCAAGTCTACGATCAAACGAGATGTAATTCATTTCAATTAGAGTTTAAGGGTCCTATCTAGGGATAGGATAGAATAGGATATTTCAAGTAGTATCGAAATTTTTTTTGAATAGAAGGACAAAAGATACAGAAGAGTATCCCATTTAATAGACTGTTTCTCTATAATGCCTGGAGTATTGCTCTGATCTATGCAGTCTATATTGAACTGGGAACTAGTCTGTTTAGCAATGACTGATAAAGCAGAAAAAGTGAAGTCTAAGAAGAATTTATACTTCAAATGTCTTTCTTTGACAGTATCAATGAAATTATGTGTAGAATCGAAGCCTAAGTTCTTCCTTCTTCTACGATATAATGCTGGGCATATACTTAAGAGCCTAAAAGCTTAGCTTACTCCTCTTCCTTTTTCTCGTTTCTATAGGTCTTGTAGAATCCGTTTCACAAGAATACCTAGCATGTAATGTCCAGTGATAACTGTAACAACTATGCTATGAGTGCTCCTTTGGAGTTTTAGAAGACTTTCCGAGTGTCATTCTTGGTCCTATTGAATTAGTAACTTTTGTTCAACGTAGCCAGTTTGCGAAGCCATTAATACGACAAAATCTAACACAGAAATTTTATGCATAAATTTTATGACTGGTAGTAAGTGGTACATGACGTTTATGAATTTATTAAACTGTCACAGTTCTGATTAGATGAAAAAAATAACTTTTTTTTATGATCAACATTTAGGAATTGGTCCCTGCCTTTTTGGAGCATAATACTGAAACGAGCATAAAAGTTAAAAGCAGAGAAGAAAGTATAAAAAATAAGCAGATCACACTAGATTTAAATCTATTGACTGAACAGGGTTCTAATAGAGGACAGTTCTATGAAAGAAAAGTACGGCTTAAGATTAAATTCTCTTCTGTAATTTATTGTGCAATGCATGGGTCAAACAATCGGCTTTCCTTTACACGCAAAAGATATGCTATTTTCGCGTACAAGTGCCGCCCTTATTATATCGTTTAAACATCGAAAACCAGCACTGATTGTGCTGTAACAGCATTTTAATGATTCAATAGTATTGAAATGCTTCTTTCTCCATGTGAAATATTTAAAAAACGCTACGCAATTTCATTCCAATTGAGGTGTTCAAGTCTTCTTTACATTTTTAAACGTTACAACATGGATCGTGTTATAAAAAATACTTGTTTTTGTTTTTTAGTTCTTTTCTTTCTCGGGTTTTTTTTTGTCTTCCCGGTTGTAAAACACGCAATTTGGCCCTAAAAACATATTAAAAAAAATCTCTCCCTTTCTTTATGTGGGCTTTTTTTATTGCGATCAATGATCCGGCTAACTGATCGCTGCTCATTTGCTCTCTCTCTCTCTTTGAATTTTAAGAGGCTTTTTGTCTCTTATTGATTTTGATAATTTTGTTATTGTTGTTGTTTTTGTTTATTTCGTTTGTTATTTTTGTAATGTTGTTTTTTTCGCAGACGTCTACGAATTATTTTGTTTTTTTTTTTTCTTCTTTTTTTCCGATCATTTTGACTGTTTTTCGAATATTTTGATTTAAAAATTCGTGTTATACGTTGTATACGTAGTATTTTTTTGTTGTTGTTATTGTTTTTATTGTAATCGTATTAATATGTTTGTTGTTTTTATTTTTGTTTGTTTTTTTTGAGGTTTTTTGTTTTATTAAAGTGGGCGTAACTGAAAATATCAGTTGGCGCCACCTTATTTTTTGATTTTTGTTAAAAAATATTATCATGATTATTATTGTTATTGTTGCTGTTGTTGTTGTATTGTTATTTTGTGTTTGGTTTTTGTATAAGAGGGGCTATTTCTAAATGATGTTATATTTGTTGTTGTATTTATTATTGATCAATAACTGTGTTATTGTGACTTATAATGTGTATTTCAATTCCCCAATGCTGTCTTATACTGTCTGCTGGTAAATCTTTATTTTCTTTCAATTTTTAATTCTACTGTCGTTGACATTGGTTTAAAAATTTTTTTGGAGGAGATTTCATTAATCCTCCATATTCTTTTTCTTTTTTTTTTTTGTTAAATAATTTGTTTTCTTTAATTAAAATTCTTGATTAATTTTTATTGATTTTTTGTTTTCAAAAAATTTATTTTTTCTGTTTTAAGAAGGGATTACATTTACTTCTGAGTCGTGCTGTCTAAATATTGTCTTTTGATTTTTTTTCAAGAGCTTTTAATTAAATTCGATTTTTTCAATTTCAATGTTCAATTGCTAAATCAAGGCTAAATTGTGATTTGAACTCCAAAATAGCTTCAATTAAATGCCAATGACTGAAGTCTTTTAATTTTTTGTATAAATTTTTTTTTTTAATATTTTTAGCATGGTATGGAATCTCAATTTAGAAGTTAAAATTGAAAAAAAAACTTTCAAAAAATATTTGCGAAATTGCAAAATTTTAAAAATAGCTTTCAAACGTTTTTTTTTCTTAGCCTTGAACTGATTTCAAATTGAAATTTATAAAGAATAAAAATTCATTAAGGATTAAAAACGAAATTAATTAATTAATTGAAATTGTCACATTTTAATATATGAATTGATTTGTTGCTGAACATCAGTGGGGCTTTGATGTTAAAGCTGAGACTTGTACGACACCTTTTAAACCCGTTTAATCCTTACTATTCCTTACTATCATTTTCCAATTATCATGGCTAAATTTGTTGACGCCGTAGTCTATAAGGCAACGGTTCAATCACTAGGTAAGAGATCAAAACGAAAAACGACTTTCTCTCCGTAGATTTCTGCCAAAAAACCTGAGTGTTGAAATAAAAGTTGACATGAAAAGTTTCTCAAAAATCTATCGTCCGGAGCCGAATATAGACTGAAGCTCCCACCACTCGTGTATAAAATTAATGCACACAACATAAATGGTATGAGAAGCTAGGTCGTAATCCTGACTGAAGGGTTGTAATGACCAATTATGTATGTTTGATGGCCATATTTGCCAAATACCTTCACTTATAAATGTAAGATTTGGTTTTCGTTGTTTCCATGAAGCTCTCAACGAGCTGCTAGAGTGATATCGTTCATCATCATCACATGGCTACCAGGATGTAGCGCCAGTCAACAAAAATTCAAAGAGACAGCAAATGAGCAGCGATCAGTTAGTCGGATTATTGATCGCATTAAAACGCCCACATAAAGAAAGGGAGAGAATTTTTTTAATACGTTTTTAGGGCCGAATTGCTTGTTTTACAATCGGGAAGACCAAAAAAACCCCGAATGAAAAGAAATTAAAAGGTATTTTTTTAAACACGATCCATATTGTAACGTTTAATAATGTAAAGAAGGCTTGAACACCTCAATTGGAATAAAATTCCGTAGCTTTTTTTGGAATATTTCACATGAAGAAAGGAGCATTTCAATACTATTAAATCATTAAAATGCTGTTACAGTACAATCAGGGCTGCTTTGCTGTTTAATCGATATAATAAGGGTGGCACTTGTTCTGGAGAATTGCAAAGTTTTTGCGTGTAAAGGACAGGGTGATTTTTTAAGAGCTATAGGAAAAATTTCCAAAAAAAAAACATAAAATTCAGAAAAATTCATGAAATCTTTATTTGAATCGATAGTACGGTCCATATAATTTAATGTTTGAAGATTATTTCATGCAAATGTATGACCGCGACTGCGCTTCAAATGGTCCATCCGCTTAGTCCAATTTTGGCATACTCTTTCTAACATTTCGGCCGGTATCTAACGAATAAATGTTTCAATGTTGTCTGTATAGACATGAGCTTTAACATAGCCCCACAAAAAATAGTCTAAAGGCGTTAAATCGCACGATCTAGGCGGCCAATTGACCGGTCCCGAACGTGAAATAAATTGTTCACCGAACTCGCCTCTCAATAAGTTCATTGCTACGCGTGCTGTGTGGCATGTGGCACCGTCTTGTTGAAACCACATGTCATGCAAGTCAAGCTGTTGCATTTTGGGCAAAAAAAAGTTGGATATCATCTCTCGGTAGCGCTCACCATTCACAGTTACGTTGCGATTCGCAGCATCTTTGAAGAAGTACGGTTCAATGATGCCACCAGCCCATAAACCGCACCAAACTGTGACTTTTTCTGGATGCATTGGTAGCTTTTGCAATGCTTCTGGCTGATCTTCACTCCAAAATCGACAATTATGCTTATTTACGTATCCATTGAGCCAAAAATGAGCTTCGTCGCTGAACACAATTTTTCGATAAAGAAGTGGATCTTCGGCCAACTTTCCAAGAGCCCATTTACCAAAAATTCTGCATTGCGGTAGGTCGTTCGGCTTCAATTCTTGCGCCAGCTGTATGTTGAAAGGCTTCACACCTAAATCCTTCCGCAAAATTTTCCACATTGTTGAGCAACAGAGGCCCAATTGCTGCGAACGGTGACGAATCGATAATTGATGGTCATCATTAACACTGGCCGATACAGCTGCGATATTTTCTTCAGTTCGCACTCGTGTTGCGCAGCGTGTTGGTGGTTTAATGTCCAACAATGTAAATTTGGTGCGAAATTTAGTCACAATAGCCCGAATAGCCGCTTCAGTGGGTCGATTAAACTGACCCAAAAAAGGAAGAAGCGCGCGATGAACTTTCTTAACAGAGCACGCATTTTGATAATAAAATTCAATGATTTGCAAGCGTTGTTCGTTTGTAAGACGATTCATGGTTAAATTATTGATCAAACGAAGATGTTTGACAGTGAAACAAAACACGAAACGTGCGTGAGATGTTTAAACCAGTGTTGCCAAAAAAGCAAAATAGCTAAAAAATCACCCGTTATTACAGGAAAGAATTTGATTTTTAGCCGTACTATTCTTTTGTGGAACTGTTCTCCATTAGAAGCCTATTCAGTCGACAGATTTAAATCTAGTGTTGCTGCTTATTTTTTATACTTTCTTCTCTTCCCTTTAATATTTTATGTTCGTTTCAATATTATGCTCTAAATAAGCAGGAACCAATTCCTAAATGTTGATCATAAAAATTCCTATTTTTGTCATCTAATCAGAGCTGTGACAGTTTAATAAATTCATAAACGTCATGTACCACTTACTACCAGTCATAAAATTTATGCATAAAATATCTGTAAATGCAAATTAGTTTCATTCTATTTTATGTTTTTATTTTTTTTTTAGAATAAAATTTTATTTTTTCGAAGTAAAAAAGCACGAAAATATTATGATTTCGTCACAACAGCATGATTATATTATTTTTTTGTTTTTGTTTTGTCTGTTGTTTCGTATGTATTTTGGCCATGTATTTCCATTATTATTATGTGGCATTTTGGCTTTTTTTATGCGAATATTTATGAGGCCATAAACAATCGTTTACAGTTTTTCCTAAGGGATGGCCAAACTAAAATGGTCGAAATAAAAATAATAATGACAGGCGAATGACATAAAGTTTGAAATGACAAAAAGACAACAACAACAAAAAAAAAAAGCATCATAAACTTAAATGACCCTTCCTCCTCTAGAAACGAATCAAAAAAGGGGCGTAAATGTAAGGGTAGGAGGGAGGCACTGCCATAAATGACGTATTTTTAATGTTCGCACTTCGTTAGACATTTAATTCCGAATGATTTTAATGGAATTCCATAAGTGACATAAAATGGCGCCTAAAATTGTTGTTGCAACCCCACACATACTCACACTAGCACTCGCACTCCCGATATGAGTGCAACTTTTATGTTGCAGCAACATTTCTCCATTCTCGCACACACAACGCATATATAAATGCGTAAATTTATTGACAAAAAGAGAGCGAGAGAGAGAGAGAAAGAGAGACCAAATTCAAATAAATAAAAATAAAAATTATTACCAATTCCTCTGCCATGGATTAAAAGTTCATGCCAGAGGTTAAGCAACAATACAATTGCAATGCTCTCGTCCTCCTCGTTGCATTCTACTATACTTAGTTTATTATAAAACTTTATCGCTCTAGTATACGAGAGTACACATCCTAGAACAGTTCAATAACTTGTGAAACAAGTGAAGTAGAAGAGTGCAAAAACTGACCATTTGACAAAAGCTGTGATTGTGCCAAAATAATATTCAAAAAAATTAAGGAAAAAGGAAGAAAACTGTTAAAAAATATTTGAAAAAGTTTTTGAATAAGACTTTGTATGTTAAAGTGTCTTTGAAAGAAAATGACACAAAGAAAAAAACAATGTTGGCACCAGTAAAATCAACAGCTTTTTTAATATTATTAACCCTTTAAAGCGAGAGACAATAATGCCAAGAAAAATATAAAAAAAATTATGAAAAAAAATTGTTTTTAAGAAATGTTTTTAACATATGACTTTTAAAATTACACATGGAAAATACATGCGTAATTTGTGTAAGCTTTTAGAAAGTAAAATAATACTCTTTTCACAAAACTTTTGAATTCAATGTCAATTGTAACCCAACTAGGAAATAAAAAATTGTTTTCAAGAAATGTTTTTTACATATGACTTTTAAAATTACACATGGAAAATACATTCGTAATTTGTTTAAACTTTTAAGAAGGAAAAGAATACTTTTTCGTCAAAAAATTACAGTTGAAAATTAATTTTTAACTCTTTAAATTGATAATGTAACACAACTAGGCAATAAAGAAATGTTTTTTACATATGACTTAAAATTACACATGGAAAATACATGCGTAATTTGTGTAAGCTTTTATAGAGTAAAAGAATACACCCAAACCTTTTTTTACGCGGTAGATACGTTCCAGTGGATACCGTGTAAAAAAAAACGCGTAAAAAAAGACAAATATTATGTATGTATGTAAGTGTATAAACAAACTGAAAATATATACATAGGATTGATGCAGCAGCCTACACATGCCTATAAAATTGAATAACTTTATAAAAATGCACAGATTTAGTTCAATAGTATACACAGAGTTCTTATTTTATATCATTTTATGATTATAAAAAAATAAAGAAAAAAACTTAAAAATTCTCTTCCATTTATAAAAATAAAATTAGTTATCAAACTCTTAAGACAATTAGGAACGGAATTATTTTCAATAAAAAATTTATTTTATTTTATTCGGAGTCAGTTTCTGATAGCAAGCGCATTCTCTTTTGCTGGGGTGGCTCAATATCAGTCTCGTCAATAGAAATACTTATTACTTCTACATCTTCACAAGCTGCTTCTGGCACTGGTTTATTTCTTTTAACAGCAAATTCTGTTATAGTGCGTTGCGATCCAACTTTGGAAAGCTCTTTATAGAGCTCTCTGTATCTAGCCATACATGTTTGTAGGTCTGATTGAAAACCGTGTTATTTCAAATTCGCGTAAAAAAAACCGTGTAAAAACAGGTTTGGGTGTACTTTTTCTCCAATAAATTTCAATTGAAAATTAATTTTTAACTCTAAATGTTTTTTACATGATTTTTAAAAATCAATTGCACATGGAAAATACATGCGTAATTTGTGTAAGCTTTTAGAGAGTAAAAGAATACATTTTTCGCAAAAAATTTCAAATGAAAACTAATTTTTAACTCTTTAAATGTTTTTTACATATGACTTTTAAAATTACACATGGAAAACACATGCGTAATTTGTGTAAGTTTTTAGAGAGTAAAAAAATACATTTTTCGCAAAAAATTTCAATTGAAAATTAATTTGTAAGCCTTTAAATTGATAATGTAACATGATAATAAAATAAAAAAAAACATGTTTTTAGGAAATGTTTTTTACATATGACTTTTTAAATTACATATGAAAAATACATACGAAAACTTTAGTAAGTGAAAGACTGCATTTTTTCGAAAATAATGTTTCTTGAAAATGCTTCTCGTCTTACAGAAGATGTTTTTAACGTGTGACATTTCTAACACATTTTTAAATTACATATGTAAAATACATGTGGAATTTGTAGACAACTTTAGCTTGCGAAAGACGTTTTTTTTTTTTGGAAAATGCCGTTAATTGAAAATTCGTTTCATCTTATAGAAGATGTTTATAACGTATGACATTTCTGATACATTTCTAAATTACATATGTAAAATACATGTGAAATTTGTTACAGACATAAGCTACTGAAGTATTGTTTTTACAAAATATGTGATTAAAAATACGTAACATTGCTTGGAAAATTTCTTTTACAACTGATTTTTCCGTACATATTAAAACATATGGACAATACATGTGCAATCTGTTAGAAATTTAAGAATAATTTTTCACCAGAAATTCAATATTCGTTTTAATTCATCACATTTGAATCTATAAAATACATAAAAAATACATAAAAAGTAAAGCTTTGTCAGTCATGAAGACATGAATCAGTAGAAAAGGAAGAGAAATTTGTGCCGTGACATGGGCCTGTACCCGTATAAAATTAAGCTGAGAGCAAGAACTGAAAATAAACGCCCCTAGACATGGACATGTGTTCGCTGAATGGCGTCTCTAGCAGTTGGCTACTGGCCCTAGTTTCCATTGAAAACACATTTTCAGTGATGAGACCCATTTTTGGATGAATGGGTACGTAAACAAACAAAAGTATTGAATTTGGGACGATGCCAATTCACATAGGATCCAAGAACGTCCAATACATCCTGAAAAGGTCACAATTAGTGTGGATTTACGACTGTCAGTCTCAAAGGTTCATATCTGTTTTAGAATGATGTTGATCAGCTCGTTGATGATGAATACACACTTCTTTAGGCCTGAATTGGATGGTCTGGCCACTAGTGATATGTATGTATCCAATGTGGTAGCGCCACCTACCGTAAAGTTCAGTAAATTTCATGTTATGTTGGATATTCGACATGAGCGCTTTGTAGGCATAGTCACCATAGATAGAGAATGATGTGAACTAGCCACCAAGATCGCGTGGCTACATGTTATTTGCGGGGTTTTCTTTAATAAAAGGTGTAAGCGAACAGGGCACAAACTACAGCGATTCTGAACGCAAACATAATACATGTCGTCTGACAAATACATACTAATATGTATGTATTCTACACCAGAAGAGTGGTTAGTAATGAGCTAAAGAAGTTTGTACAAGATAAAGACTTTCTGTAGAATTCAGTTTCTATAGAAACTGATGCCAGTCTGGAGATCAAGCGCAGGATCACTCTTGCCAACAGGTGCTACTATGGTTTCAATAGACAATTGGGTAGCAGAGACGTCTCTCCGACGACAAAACTAAAGACGCTCATCATCCCCATGCTTCTTTATGGCTCAGAGGCATGGAAACTATTAAGCACTGATGCAGCAGCCTTGAGAGTGTTCAAGTGCAAAGTCCTACGCAAGATTTTCGGTTCAGTGCGAGTTGGCGATAATTTATGATCCGATCTTCGGTGCCTTTCTTTCAGCAAATTTCTGGCAAAAACTCTGAGAGTTGAAATAAAATTGCCATGAAAAAGTTCCTCAAAAAGTTTGTCGTTCGGAGTCCACTTTAAACTGTAGGTCTCGCCACTCATGTATAAAATTAACACACACAACATAAGTGGTGTGAGAAACTAGGTCGTAATCCTGATTGAAGGGTTGTAATGATCAATTATGTATGTATGGTCCAACAGTGAGCTGTATGTGCTCCTCAACGACATTAACGTTGTGTAGCTTATTAAAATCCAGTGGATGCGCTGGCTCGACCATGTCGCTCGAATGGAGGAGGGTGGGCCGCCGAGACGTGTTTTTGATGCGGGGATCTGTGGAAGTCGGCGAAGAGGACGTCCTTGTTTGCGTTTGCAGGACCAGATCGCGAGGAAGCCTTGTCATCGATTGGTGTGACCAACTGGCGTAGGCGCGGCCGGCGAGACGGATATTTTATGCGGTGATTTGCGGAAGTTGGCGCAGAGGACGACCTTGTTTGGGTTGGAAGGGCGAGACCTAGAGCAAGCCCTGTCATCGATTGGTGTGACCAACTGGCGTTGGCGCGCAAGATGCAGGCGAACCTGCAAGGATGTGTTAAGCCAGGCCGAAAGCCGTTAATAGGGTTGTTAATGGCCAGTTAAGTACGTAAGTAAGTAAGTATAGAAACTCTTGTTGGAAACCTTTAAAGGCACAAGCCTAAACCTACTGATGACCTGTGTTTGGTTGCCTATCCTTTAACCTCCCTACGTTCCTTTCTAGGCTCAAAACAGGGTTAAAAAAGTTTGTCAGCAACTATTGCATACAAAACATATTTAAATTTGAACAAAAATTTTGAAATCCTCGATAGAACCAGTCAACGAATATAAAGACAAGCAAACAAACAAACGTATAGAAGAAGAAAAAGAAGAGAAAAAATATCGATTATTGAAATAGAAACAACAAAAAAAAAATGCCAAATGCCAACATAAACCTTTGACCCTCTTAACAGCTTTTCATGCCATGTTGCTGAATGAAAAGTTTTGTGACAACATCGCATGGCAAGCAGCCAGGTCAAGTAGTTAAAAGCCAGTTATTGCCAAAAAAAAAACAGCAACAAAACACAATAAGTTTTCAGAATATATTTAACCCCAACAACAACAATAACAACAAACAGAAAACTAGAAAAACTAAAAATAAATTGTTAGCAACAGCAAGATAGGCATTCAAGGAAAAGAAACAGAAGAAAAAAATCATTGTTTGCAACATAAATTTTTTTGCTTAATAAAACAATTGTTTTTATTGTTGTAATGCTACAAACAACCCTCGTATTACTATAAAGTATTTATTAAATGTCAACTACAACTGCCGTATTTGCTTACATTTCCGGTAAAGCAAAAATAAAATTTTACAGAGCCACTGTACGTGGACATAACAACAGCAAAAAAAAAAATTGGAAGAAGGAGAAGAAGAACACAATTGATATGCAATAATAATAATAGAAAGAGAAATTAAATTAAAATTATAAATTTTTATAAAAGAATGAAAAGATTTTTCTTTTAAAAAAAAATTTTAAAATTACGATCACATACCTCACAGGCACACTTAAAGCATTTGGAATTCTTTATGGCGATTTGAACTTCTTCACCTTCATTGGCACACGATTGTAAAATACCTGCAATGAGAAATTAATAGAGAATAATTTAATTAAATGAAATCAAATCAAATTGAAATTATTTATTGATTTAAGAAACAAATCCAACTACATTTGCCATAGCAATGAAGTTTGCTCGTGCTTAACTTTAATATACGTAAGCTGTGTGGCTTGGAAAACGTAATTAGAAATCATGTTGAAAATCACCTCGTTGGTGGTCCTACATTTTTATGATTTCTCTCTCCCTCTCTTTCTCTGTATATACCTCCCCATTCTGTACAGGCCTTTTCTTAAGTGGCAACACTTCTTGTTTTTTGCCTTCTTGTTGCCTCCAGAAAAACATGACAATTTGAATTTCTATTGTGTAATGAAATTTGTCCATTTGTTACCAATTTTTGTTTGTTTTTCAGTTACGAATACCAGAAAACCAAAAAACAAAATTTTCAACAGCTATGGCTACAACCATAGCTATGGCTACGGAAAGAGAAACAGTAAATCATTACGATTTATAATATGAAGTGGAGTACTTTTTTTGTTTCTGTACAAATAAAGCAGACAATGGAAACCAAAATCAAACATGTAAGAAAGCTACAGTGGGCCAAAAGCAGTACATACATACATATATACATAATTAGTCATTACAATCCTTCAGTCAGGATTGCGACCTAGTTTCTCACACCACCTTATGTTGTGTGTGTTAATTTTATACATGAGTGGCGGGACCTACAGTTTAAAGTCGATTCCGAACGACAGATTTTTTAAGAAACTTTTCATGGCAATTTTATGTCAACACTCAGGGTTTTTGCCAGAAATCTGCTGAGGGGAAGTCGCCGTGGAAATAGTTTTTTAACCTGGGGTTTGAAGCATGGCCTCACGTCTAATAAGCCAACAAACTACCTATTAGACTACGGCGACTTCAATACTTTACTTCCCAATAAAAGTGTAAATTCACTTCTCTATTATCTTCGTAGATAACAAAGAAGTCTCAAGCAAGATAATAAAAATCATCACAAACATATATGATGTCAGCGTAATACGGGTACTTTATAGTGGCAATGATGGGTTGAAGCAAAGAAGCACGTTATTCCCACTTCTATTCTTAATTGTACTTAATGAGTTCATGCTACAGTTAGGCCAGAAGAAGAAAGGCATTCAGTGGAGCTGCAATCGGCACTTTGCCTACGTAGTAGTGGCTTTCCCCCAAGAGTATGCGATAGGCTTTCATAGGTCCTGTATGACCTACAGTAATACCACACATGCAGAATTGGCCATTACAACCCTTCAGCCAGGATTGAGGCCTAGTTTCTTACACCACTTATTTTGTGTGTGTCCGTTTTATACATGAGTGGCGGGACCTACACTTTAAAGTCCCTTCCGTACGACTGATTTTTGAGAAACTTGGTAATTTTCATGGTAATTTTAGTTTTGCTTTCAGAGTTTTTGCCAGAAATCTGCTGAGAGGAAGTCGCCTAAGAAATATTTTTTCTTATTTCGTTTTGTTGGAGATGCCTACCCTGGGGTTTGAACCCTGGCCTCACCTCTAATAAGCCTGTAATACTGTCTAGACTATGGTAGCAGTTATACCACAGTAGTCTATTTCCTGACCGCATTCAGTACTTATGATGAATAAACTTAGACTGCCACAGATCAATGAGGTAATCTGCATTGTAGAAACCATAATGAATTCTACTTCTCCGATATAAATGCTAGGGTCGCCCTAGTCTAGTAGGTAGTATGTTAGCTTATTAGACATGCGGCCACGGTTCAAACCCCAGGTCAGACATCAAAACGAAATTTGAAAAACTATTTAATCGACGACTTCCGCTCTGCAGATTTCTGGTAAAACTTCTGAGAGTAAATAGAATTGCCATGAAAAAGTTTCTAAAAAATTTGTCATTCGGAATCGACTTTAAACTGTAGGTCCTGCTACTCACGTATAAAATTAACACACACACAACATAAGTGATGTGAGAAGGGTTGTAATGACCAATTATGTATGTATGTATATGCCCACATCTTCTTCCACGGCAGTCATTTACAATGTATTCAAGACTTTTGGATCTCTAGAACCTTATCAACGGGGAACCCTTAAAAATGTAAATAAAACATAGGAAATGGAGATAGATCGGCCCGACGCTCAGAAAGAATACTGATAGCATAACAAGAATAGCAGTTGGGTGGAATTCTCGAGCTTCAAGAAGCCTTGGCAGGCCAAAGAACACCTGGAGACGTTCGATACTCCAAGATCTAGGAAAGTGCAATCCTACATGGGAAGATAGATTTAAATGCTTTGTGGAAGCCATATGCTTCCCAGAGAAGTAATGGAAACAAAAAAAGTATGTCGCATATGAATGCCAATAATGCAAAGCCTAGTAATGACCCCAACGATCGTGCTAAGCGTTTTACTTTAGAGTTGGCGGAACCTTTCTCATGCATCAGATGAAACATAAGAAATACGAATTTAGAAATCGACCCTTTGACTGGGCACTGTAGACTCAAATACATTTTGTCGGAATGGAATTGTCTCGAACCCAGTATGTAAATTCTGTGATGAAGAAGAATAAGAACATACTGGGAACCTATGCTGCGATAAAGCATTCCAGAGGCAAACACCTGGATGAATATCAGATGCTAGGCAGGGAATTGTTCTTGTTCATGTGGTGCAGCAGCTATAAAACGTATTATAAGCAACAGTATTATGTAGTCGCTGTAGTCTAGTAGGTAATGTGCTGGCTTATTAGACATGAGACCTCGTTACAAACCCCAGGTCAGACATCTCCAACACAATGCGAACAAATACTTTTTCGGCGACTTCCTCTCGACAGATTTCTGGCAAAAACTCTCAGACTTGAAATAAAATTCCCATGAAAAGTTTCTCAAAAATTTATAGTTCGGAATCGGCTTTAAACTGCAGGTCGTGCCACCCTTGTATAAAATTAACAAACACAACATAAGTGGTGTGAGAAGCTAGGTCGTAATCCTGACTGAAGGGTTGTAATGACCAATCATGTATTTATGCATATAAGCAACAGTATTGTAAGAGACATTATAGGAGTACACTCTGCAATATAAGGGCAGTACAATAGATCGTATGTTCGCACTATTACGGTACTCCTACACCACAATAATAATGATCCATAAGTGTCCAATATTTTAATTTAAACTTACTCAATAAGAGGCAAGGGAAGGAATGAAAAAAGTTTCTTTTTTTCTGGGTTTCAAGAGATGACTATAAATTTTAATACATGCTACATATTTAATTTCCGGCATAGGTTTGTTTTTTAAATAAAATGTTTGTCAACAGTTGTTTTACTTTTTCCACCCACTGTTATCATTTCAACGCACATTTGATAAAGTGCTCGTATATTGTATTCGAATTTGAAATCTTATTGTGTTTCATTGTACCACTTACGCTCAAACTCACACTCGCACTCATAATTTATTTACTTAAGATTTCTTTTTGTTTTTTCGTATTCCTTTGTTTTCTCTTCAGTTTCGGTTTTTTTTTCTTCTTTGTTTTTTTGGTATTTATTTTATTTGATTTTATTTCAAATGTTGCTTTGTTTTATGATCATTTCTCTCTCAATGTTGTTGTACGGAGGTTTTACATTACATGTCTGCCGTTAAAAAGGCTTGTTAGAGAAAAAAGAAAAACAAAACCGAGTGAAATGAAAACACGGAAAACTTAAGCGCCACTTCAAAGTCTCAAATTATACCGCTCGCATGAAATGAAGCAAATGAAGGCAAATCAACAGAAACAAATCAACGCGTAAATAAATAAAATTTATAAAAAAAAAAACAAAACAAAACAAAAAATTATTGTTGTTTTCTTAAGATCAACAACAACAGGAACAACATCAGCAATTGTATGTTTCTTTTTTTGTTTTGTTTGTTTTTTATTGTAAAAGAAAATACACTTCAATATTGAGATCTTGTGTGTACATATACCGCCCACATGTCTGCTAAGAAAGTACAGCAAAAAAAACAAAAACACGAGAAAACAAGCGTTCATGCAACCCCATAAAGAAGACCACAAAATCAACAGCACCAGAGACGCCACTATACAAGCAGGCAAACGACTGCCATATAACACGCTTAGATAGCGCCGTTTAAACAAACATACACTTTTAGAAAAAGGAACACAACAACAACAACGACAACAACAAACGGAGTACAAATGTTTAATATTCGTTGGGGGATATTTTAAGCCGCCGAATCAGCATAATTGTTTAATAGGCTGCATGACACATTAAAAAGACCAAAAAAGAAAATAAAAAGACAGAGACGGTTACACACTTTTGAAATGTAGAGAAGAAACTTTTAGACAGACTTCAGAAAAATAGTTCAAATTGAATTGAATTGATTGACTTAACAAATGCTGTCTTTATATGATACTATGGATTGGGAATTTTTTGAATCAAATCGTTAAATCTGTATATAAAGATCTGCTAAAAAAAATAGGTCTTAATGCAGTCAAGAATTTTTATTGATTTCTCCAAGTCCCGGGAAGTTTTGATTTGTCTTTGACAATCGTTGAGGTATGAGTTGGGTTTGAAGCGCATGATGGAGCCTGAAGGTGGTTAGTACTTCGTATACTTATCTTCGTAAGAGAGAAAGGTTAAAGTATTTGCCTACATTATGGTCAGGTCAACGTGATATACTCAAATTTAGTTAGAAATTCAATCATATTCAAAGTAACGTTTGATTAGTTTTTAATATTCGAAGACTTCTACGCCTATCTTCTATTCCACAAAGAGAATACCACATGACCGGTAAAGTTTTCAAAAAATATGACATTTTCGATCACAGAAGAGACCACAGACTGGTTGATATCCTTCAGGACTAAATACACACTTCATTAAAAACAAAACCCGATGTGAAAGGCACTCTTTTTTCCCTTTTTTAATCAAACCATTCAGTAGATGGACACTCTCTGGGAGAAGGAAAACTTAAATGTAATATTTTGAGATGAAACAGGAGTGCCTAATGGTATACACCAACAGATAGGCACGCTACTCACTAGACTTATTTTTTGACGAATAGAAGAACAAAGGTACTAGATTAGGTTAGCTTAGTTGCGGTAGCTTTCATACCAAAAGCTCACTTGAGCACGCATACCGGCCCGTTGTAACACCATAGGTGAACGCAGTCTCTGTACTGACCAAGTTCCTCCGAACCAAGGAGGAAGAAGTTGGTAAGCGCAAGGGCTGCACATTTAGAAAGTTACTATACTCATACAGTTCCTAATAGTCTCCCTGATGTAGTGGCTACGTTAGGTCAACAGCCGCCATTAATGGCAGAATTAGCCAAATGTTAATGAAACGTAACGGAACGTACGTTCGTTTCTAGCAATATGAAAAGCAATCCAAATGCTTAACGAACTTACATTACGGTTCGGTAATCGGTCTTATTGCTTCTCGTATTCTAAAAACGAACGTACATTTCGCTACGTTCCATGAACGTTTGGTTAATTCTTGCTTTATTTAGCTCTTGGAAATTAATAAAAAATCTGTTTACAGCCTATTTCACAGAATGTCCATTACATTGCTGGAATTTTTCAAATATTCTATCAATTTTATAAAAGTAGTGATGTTAATAAAAACACCACAAGTTCTATCAATAAGTTTTTAAATTTTATTTAAATCGGTACCGTTCAGTCTTCCTGTTCATGTCTTCTTTATAAGAGAGGAGGGTTAATTCACTTAACTAACTATGCTTTGCGTATAAGCGAAGTCTGCTTGTGAGATCATTTATTTGTCCTTTAGGAAGGGAAAGCCAATCTTACGATGAATACGTTCGAATTAGTTTTTGCACCAGCTTTCACAAGTACTTCAGATATATTGTTACCTCCATGGGTCTAGAAACTTAAATACATCGATTACCCTTAAATGCTTTGTCATTTCCCTCAAATATACTCGATATTCTTCAACAAAATTTGGATGTAAGAGCTAATGATCGTGTTCCTATTTTTAATATGCGAATTTTATTGATCTGTCGTTGAATACTAAAATGATATCATGTTCTTTGAGAGGTGTATGTAATTGAAAAAAAAATGTGCTGATGCATAGATAAAATTATCTGGAGAGAGAGAAAGAGGACTCCATAATGGGGTTTAGGATGATGCCTCGAAATGTTGTGTGATTTTAATACACAAGACACAAATGGTTCTTACCAATCTAAATGTTGGTTATGAAGGAGGCTAAATGGACCTGAATATATACATATATACCAACATTATTATCCATTGAACTATTTAGTCATGTAATCGCCACGGGTGGCTGAGGCCAAGGTTCTAAACACAGGTCAGACATCTTCAACAAAATGAAATATGACTTCCTCTCAGTAGATTTCTACCGAAAACTGTGAGATTAAAATAAAATAAACTTTTGTTTGGGCAATCACATGAAGCCGCTGTAGTCTAATAGGTAATGTGTTGGCTTATTAGATGTGAGGTTTTGCTTCAAACCTCAGGTCATATATTTCCAACAAAAACGAAATATGAAAAAAAATATTTCTTTGAAAAAAAAAAATATATTATTTTCTTCCCCTCAGCAGATTTCTGCCAAAAATTTTAAGAATAAATAAAAAAATTGGCATGAAAGAGTTTCCCAAAAAAATCTGTCGTTTGGAATCGATTTTAAACTGTAGATCCAGCCACCCATGTATAAAATTAATACAAAGCTTAATTGGTGTAAGAAACTAGGTTGTAGTCCTGACTTAAGGGTTTTAATCACCAACTGTGTATATATGTATGTATGAACACTTCAGTTACAATTATCTCAATATCTGATTTAAATGACCAGGCACTACTTTGCAAAGAGGTTCCTCAGTTACGAGTCTGATCAAGGGTTATAAGACACAAAGGCAATACGGCAGCAATGATTCAGGGGACTGTTATATACAGGTCGCCGTGGTCTAGTAGGTAGTGTGTTGGCTTATTAGATGAAAAGCCAGGGTTCGAGCCCCAGGCCAGACATCAAAATAAAAATACAAAAAGTATTTTTTCGGCGTCTTCATCTCAGCAGATTCCTGGCAAAAACCATGGCCATGAAAAGTTTCTCAAAAATCTGTCGTTCGGAGTCGACTTTAAACTGTAGGTCCCGCCACTCATGTATAAAATTAACACACACAACATAAGTGGTGTGAGAAACTAGGTCGTAATCCTGACTGAAGGGTTGTAATGACCAATTATGTATGTATGTTATATACATACATACATATTTACTATTGAGGATAATTATATATGATGGTGAGCTTAGTCTACTGAAAAAACCCGCAAGAGGTAACCATAAGAAGTTATGTGGCTGCAACCTAACGAGAGATTTGAAAGATTTTCGAATGAATAAGAGATTATAATGAGTATATTAAATTGGAATTGTAGTCTCTATAGACCAGTTATCTATTTATAGGGACATTGAAAGTGTTTCTCACTCGGTTTTTTGGCCAAATGTTCAAAAGGGTTATCCAATCAAATATAAACGACACCTTAGAGTTTAAGAATGGGCGGCTCTCAGAAATTTTAATTTTTTGAGGTTAGTTTTTTTTCTTGGTTTCGCGGTGGTGTATTCTTAGCTTCAGTTGTCCTAAACTGATATCAAAAATACATGTATGTTTGAAGGAATTGTATGATTTTAAAAATTAAAATTGAAATTTGATGAGGTTTAAAAAGACTTTATTTTAAGGAAAATGATATCAGGTACTTTTTTATTTCAAAAAGTACTTCAAAAAAACTGTATTTTATTATGATTTCTATTTTTTGATTTTATTACCAGCAGGGTATTTCAAATTCTATTTTTTTTAAACAAATAAAATATTGTATTCCATTTTTATTTTTATTATTTTTGTTGTTTTTTTTTTGTTTTCCTGAATGACTGTTTTTTCTCTTAATTTTCACCACCTAGTTGGGGCCTACAAAACAAAAAGCTCGTGTCTCATTTAGTTTATAAGTGTCAGTCAGTCAATCTTTCATAAACTGTTAGAGGCCCACTTAATCTGTCATTTCAAATTCGACGTTTATTTTTCTTTTTTTGTTAAGAGAGAGAAACAACAACAATTTCAATAAAATAAAAAGATATACTGGGTACCATAGATATTTTTCATCATGGAATAGTTTCAGCGGACGTGTGCAGGCATTTAATTTATTTTCATAACGTAATTTAAATATTTTTTGTTGTTGTTGTTTTTTATCTTTTGAAAAAAGAAAATTTTTTAAAACTTTGTTAAAACTGTTATTATTGTTGTTGTATTTTTTTTTTAAATTTATTGTTTAAATTGTAACTTTGTTTTCCTATTTGATCTTCTGCATACGAGTACAGAGAGGTAGAGAGAGACACATACCCTCTCTGTCTCCTGTTACCTCTGCATGTTTCAAAGCATCTTTCAAATGTTTATTGTTGTTTAATCTGAGATTTTGACAGCCAGTTTAAGATTTACGGATCGTAAATTTTATTTCGAATCTACAAAATGTGCCCGTGTATATATCTCGTATCGTATCATATCGTATGTGGTTTGAATGTGTTAAAATCGAGCGAAGAAGAAAGAAAAAAAAACACGGAAAATAAACGTTCACGTATCACATCTCATTCACTTAAAAGTGTGTGATGAGGTATGTATATATGTACGTATCGGGTGGTGTTCAACAACAATATGTATTTAATATGCATTTAATATGCATATATTATGCATTTATAGCCACAATAAAATGCATCTGTTAAAGTTCAAATAAACACTTGGCCGTTTTAGAAAATCTTTGTGTTTTTCTTTCTTTCTTTCTTTCTTTTGTTTCATTCCCTATACACACCTATTCACCATCAATCTGTGTGCAACAATAAAATGTGAGAAGTGATGAGGCAATACGAATGAAAAAAACCAAAAAAAAACTGTAAAAGAGAAGGCCTTTACAATTTTTTTTTAGCCTCATGAATAAATTAACAATTTTTATTGCTATTGGTGAAGGGGGCCCCAAACATACATAGATAATACAAAACATAATACAGGCGCTCTAAACAAAATGCATTTTTGTTAATAATTTGTAATATTAGACACAAGCAAATAAATGAACATTTTTTTGTTGTTGTTGAGTCTCTCACACCAATAAAAGAGAATATTGAGTTACACACGGTATTTAATTAGCAGACATTGTGTCTAATCAAAGGAAATAAAAGAAAGTGCCAGAGCACTAAAATGTAACACTGGTAGCCGCTTGGATGGTGATAGTTTTTATGTCAGG
Source organism: Sarcophaga carnaria (assembly GCA_958299815.1). Taxonomy (NCBI): domain Eukaryota; kingdom Metazoa; phylum Arthropoda; class Insecta; order Diptera; family Sarcophagidae; genus Sarcophaga; species Sarcophaga carnaria. The sequence goes on from OY283153.1 coordinate 14,122,838, forward strand.
TTTTTTTTTATAGCTTTTGTGGTTTTTTTTCTTCTTTTTGTGTTTTATAATCACAGACAAGTTACCGTTAAAACTATTTTAACATGGCCAAGATACAAGCGTTTAGGCATACTTTAAGACTAAATTAAAAATTTGTTGAATTTAAAATGAAATCAGCTCAGTTATAAGCATTACGGCATACATAGATACATAGATAATGGGTTTTTACAAAGCTTAAGTCAGGATTACGAACTAGTTTATACTTCTTTATAACCATAGTCTGTGGCTTAAACTGACCTAATAACCAGGCTTGATATGTCTATCAGATGCATAGAGTTCCCTAATCCTGAAAACTCCAGGGAGCTATATATTCAGAACCTCAAATGGGTGACTTTCGCCTTCTTCATCGTGTTCAAACAACAACAGTTTGTTAGTTATTCAATAAAAATGGAAGGCTATACCAACGGAAAAGGAATCAAGCCAGGCATTTCTAGTATTTCACTCAGCTCGAGTTATTTTCTTTGATTGTCTGGTTGGATTATAAAATTTAAGACGATGATGAGCAGTTGATATGAATAAGGATATCCACACCACTTCTTAAAGTAGTAGACTTGTACTGCATAAACTTTGATTAGTTAGAAGTGTGTGTTCCCTAAAGACTACCACTTCACACATACATACATACATACATACATACATACATACATATAATTGGTCATTACAAAACTTCAGTCAGGATTATGGACCTAGTTTCTCACACCACTTATGTTGTGTGTGTTAATTTTATGCGTTAGAGGCGGAGGACCTACAGTGTAAAATCGACTCCGAAAACAGGGAGAAACTTTTAATGGCAATTTTTATTTCAACACCCAGAATTTTTTGCCAGAAATCTGCTGATAGGCAGTCGCGGAGGAAATATTTTTTCATATTTCGTTTTGATGTCTGTCTGTTCTGGGGTTTGAACCGTGGCCTTGCGTCTAATAAGCAAACACACTATTTTCTACGCTACGGCAATTTCGGATATTTTGGATATTTTGGATAAATCCAGTTTTAATAACATTTTAACACTCTCACAACCCTAAACAATATTGGGGGTATGTGCCCTACATATTGTAAGCATGCAGAAATCCATTCTTATAACCGATAGTTCCAAAGAAGTTATGTGAAGTTATTAATAAATCCGTGATTTTGTTGAATTTCTTGCTTGTTAACTGAAAGCAGTGATGCTGTCAAGGGACATAATACATCTGAGGTCAGTTAAAATTTAAACAACTTAACTCAGTGAGATTGTGTCATTAAAGTTGGCCGTAGTCTAGTAGGTAGTGTAATGGCTTATTAGACGAAAGCACGTGGTTCAAACTACAACTCAGTCATCTTCAAGCAAAACAAAAATATGTCACCCGTTTATATCCTCTTGGCAGTCTTCTGATTTAAACTCTGAAAGTAAATAAATGTGGCCGTGAAAATCTCCTTAAAAATCTATCCTTCGAATATCAATCTATCCATGATTTTGTTGAAATTCTTGCTTCTTAACTGAAAGTTCCTGTCGAAAGGCATCGTTCCCCCAACTTCAGGTTAAAGTTTACCAACTTAAGTCATTTAGGTTTTGTCATTAAAGTGGCCGTAGTCTAGTAGGTAGTGTGTAAAGTCAGGGTTCGAGCCCCAGGCCAGACATCGAAACAAAATACAAAAAGTATTTCTTCGGCGACTTCTTCTCAGCAGATTTCTGGCAAAAGCTCTGAAAAAGTTTCTCAAAAATCTGTCGTTCGGAGTCGACTTTAAACTGTAGGCCCCTTACCATTCATGTACAAAATTAACACACACAACATAAGTGGTGTGAAAAACTAGGTCGTAATCCTGACTGAAGGGTTGTAATGACCAATTATGAATGTATGTACGTGGTTCAAACTACAACTCAGTCATCTCCAACAAAACAAAAATATGTCATCCGGACATGTTCCCTTAACAGTCTTCTGGCTGAAACTCTGAGAGTAAATAAAAGTGGCCGTGAAAATCTCCTTAAAAATCTATCCTTCGAAGTCGTTGCTAAACTGTAGGTTCCGCCAGTCATGCATAAAATTAACACGCATAGCGCGGGTGGTGTAAGAACCTAGGTTGTAATCCAGACTAAGTCTGGCACAAGACCAAATATTATTGAGTAAGTAACTTATGCATCTTACACTTGGGTGTACTGATTCCAATCACAACGTTTAAAAATAAAGACAATAATGGACAGCCTGGACGATATATTGTGTAGCTTCCAGAAAAAATTACTTACAATACAAGATCAACGATTGTTGGTTGTAATCCTGGCTAAATGCTTGTAATGACCAATTAAGTAAGTTAGTTAGGCTGCTTGCTCTTGATGTAACTTTCGGCATAATGATGTCAATCACAACGTTTGAAAGTAAAGGCAAGCTTGACAATGCATTGCTTAGCTCTTAGAAAAACAAGAACAGGATTATTGACATTTGCGACTGTTTGCCTGCCAGATCGTGTCGTGACACTAATAATAATTCGATTATTTTCTAATCAAGCTAAAATCCACCCTGAAAATTCGTAAGATATTTAATAGCAATAGCTACGTTAGGCTATCGAGAAATATTGATTGACGATAGCACTTAGAAAAAGTACTTGCAACACGATATTTGCGATTGTTGGACTGCCAGGTCATGTCGTGACACCAATAATCGATGATTAGCATCAGGGCATTGCATTTACATGACTATTTTCTAATCAAGCTAAAACCCAGACTGAAAGTTCGTAAGATATTTAATAGCGATAGCTTCGTTAGGCCAACGAGAAATATTGATTGATGATGCATTGCTTAGCTCTTAGAAAAAGTACTTGCAACACGACATTTGCGACAGTTGGCCTGCCAAATCGTGTTGTGACTTACGAAACCATACGAAATCTAATTCCGCGTGTTAGACTACAAAGTCTGTAGTTTTTCAGTCTTCTGTTTTATTTCTTCATCTTTATCATCAAAATCATGGTAAAGTATGGCTTATTCTCCTGCAGTTAAGGTCCATTTATAGCTCACACTTAAGCAATATTAAGTCAAGCAATCACAAAACTATGAAAACGTTTGTTTAATACAAAATCTTATATTCTTAATGCTTCTTAGAATGATTATAAGAGTGACTAGAGCGTTCGATTGATTTTTGGCTTAAAAAAACCACTGAACTCCCCTAATATTCTTCAAAAAAATTCAAGATTGAAAAAAATATTCGTTCAAATTCTTTATTAGAACTTTAATAAACAACAATAATTAAAGTCATAATTATTACAATGAATATTTATTGTTTTTTTTCCTCAATCATTTAACAGAAAAATAAGAACAAAAAATTTTTCATTTTTTTTTCGTATTAAAAAGTTGTTTCCCATACTGCCACCCACTGTGTAAATTATTTCTTCGATGATTTTTCAATTATTCAACACGTAAGTTAAGCTGTTGAATCTATAAAACAACAACAGCAACAACAACAAAAAACAATTGTAAACATGATAATAAAAATTGTAACTAAGAAATCAATAAAAAAAAAATAGAAAAAAAACAGAAAAGAAATCGATTTAAAAACAAATGCACGTTTAATTAATCCAAAGGGCTTGTTCTGAACACTTCAACACAGCAGGACATCGAATAGTTGAATAGCATGTGGTGGGGAATAGGAAACCAAAAAAATAACAAGAAATCAATTTCAATTTCAAGTAGGTGGGTGGGTCATGTTGTTTGAAATCTAATAAAACATCACCAACCATTAGATTGTATTTGTAATTGAAGTATTTAAAGGGAAAAATAATTTTATTGGAATTTATTCTTTAAAATAGCCCGCAGTTTGATAAGTTAGCGCCATGGTTTTCAAAGCCAAAATGTTATTGTAACTCGAAGTTATTGTAATAGTTACAAGATTTTCTTAAGTAAATTTTCTGTTACAAAAAATCTCTTTTAAAAGTTTTAAGAAAATTAATTTTCTTTCCTTTTGTTAGGGGATCTAGTGAGTATAAATAAGGCTACGATTTCTTCCGAATTTAAACTATGAAAATGGCTTTTTCTTTTCTCGCTTAGCCATCACAATCCTTTTAGCCGGGATTACGACCTAGCTTTCATCCACCACCCGTGTTGTGCGTGTGTCAATTTTATCCATGAGTGGTTGAACCTACAGTTTAAAGACAAATTTTTCATGGCATTTTGATTCACTCTCAAAGTTTTTGCTAGAAGACTAATGAGAAGAAGGTGCCGAAAGAAATATTCTCCCGTATTTGGTTCTGTTGGAGATGTCTGAGCTGGGGTTTTGACCCCGGTCTTGCGTCTAATAAGCCAACACACTTCCTACTAGACTTTATCCCCCATTATCGCAATAATAGCATCCACAGCCTTTATCCTCATTATCATATATAATGGGCTTTAATTGAACAGAATTCTCCAGCGCCTCTGCAGAGCAGATCCAGATTCCTCGCTTATGCACATAAGTTCCTTTAACTCCATCTGATTTGTTGTCAAATTCCGTCCACCTGCTCAACATCAAAGTGCCCCATAGGTCGCAATAAGAGTGATCAAGATTTTCTTACAAGCGTCCTATCATTGTGATATGCTTGGCTTTTCTTCAAATGTTCTTTATACGGGCTTTACAAGTCAGTTTACTGTCGAGTAAGATTCCTAGATATTTTATGCTTATTTTCCATGATATCACCTTACACAGTAGATAAGAATTCCTCCGTTTATGAAGTTTTCTGCTTTCCGAGACTCTGTTGAAATTTGCCTATTGCCACCCGAATAGCGAATGGCTGCTACACAAACAATCATAATTAGGTGTTGTGTACAAGGCGAGATTCTTTTAACACTCAAGAGGAGCTTGTTTGTGATTGCACTCTTCACTGCTAAGGGTATGCAGGCGACATACCCTATTCGGGTGGCAATAGGCAAATTTCAACAATCACAAACAAGCTCCTCTTGAGTGTTAAAAGAATCTCGCCTTGTACACAACACCTAATTATGATTGTTTGTGTAGCAGCCATGTTATTTGTCTGGATATCATAGGTTTAATATCCCTTCTATTAAGAAATGTAGATGGTCAAAATACCATAAGGGCCTCAACTTCATTCCAGATAACGCAAATCTTCTCAAACATGTTATTCGGTTTCCGTTTTTTAAGACTTTTTTTCCTAAGCTAAGCCCGTGATTTGTCTACTGCAGTAGATCCTAGAATGATAGGGTTGACATCAGTGGTTTTTTAGAAAACATATTGGGTTTTTGTATTGGGTATGGTGATGAGAGAAATTGATTACTGAATCCCATTCTTTGTCAAGAGCTGGTTTTGCCTGACTTTTCTAGGGCGTTTTGTTTTCTTCTCTGGTTGTTCGGTCAAAGGGCTTCTTACTTACTTAATTGGTCATTACAACTCATTAGGCCGGATTATAAACTTGCTTCTCACACCATCTCTGGCGTCGTATGTTAATTTTATTCATGAGTGACCGGATCGACAGTTTGAAATGGACTATGACCGATGGATTCTTGAGAAACTTTTCATGGGAATTTTATTTCAACTCTCAAAGTTTCTGCAAGAAAGAAGTCACTGAAGAGATTTTTTTCTCATTTTCAGAGAGCTTTTGGACATATTAATTTGGTAAAAACCGTCTAGAATTGTTGTTGCCTTTTACAGTATTCGAACCTGGGCTGTTGTTGCCTTTTACAGTATTCGAACCTGGGCTGCATTTATTTGTAGTCAAGCACTTCAACCACTACACCATGCCACTTCTAAATCTTCTTTAGAAGGAAAATAAAAAAGGTGAGATAGGAGGCAGTGTCACGCTTGTAGAATTGAAGGTCGATTGTGATAAAGCATGCACTGATGCCCCAAAACTAACTGATAAGTCCTGCATAACAGCCGATAATCGCCGATTAACATCAGGGCTTTGCATTTGGAATCAATCCTAAATCCTGCTGAATGAGTTTAAGAATCGATCGATGTCTAACAGCGATAGCTTCGTTAGACTATCGAGAAAGGTTGAGAAAAATGTCACACATTCGTATAAGAAGTATTGGCCTGTCTTCCTGATGAAACGATCTACAGGCAATCTTGACATGCACAGTCATTAGGAAACAAGTTGTGAACAAATACAGGGACAAAGATCTTGCTACGATTAGATGAGACCAGCAATAAAGCCAGATTGTTAGCGGATTTGTAAGCGACAAATAGTCGGACCATTAGGAAACAAGTCATAAACAAATACAGTGGCAAAGATCTTTCTACGATCACATGAGACCAGTAATAAAGCCAGATTGTTAGCGGATTTGTAAACGACAAATAGCCGGCCCATTAGGAAACAAATCGTAAACAAATACAGTAGCAATGATCTTTCCAGATTCTTAAAGGATTTGTTAGCGGCAAATAGCCGGCCTACCAGAGGTAAAAGGTATTCCTATATTCATGTGAGTATACACACATAATTGGTCATTACCACTTAGCTTCAGGATTACAACCTAGCTTCGCACACCACTTTTGTTGTGTCTGTTAATTTTATACATGTGTGGCCGGACCTACAGTTTAAAGTCGATCCCTAAGACCGAATTTTTTTGAGAAACTTTCCATGGCAATTTTATTTATTTACTCCACAGAGTTTTTTCCAGAAATCTGCTGAGAGGAAGTCGCCAAAGAAATATTTTTTCATATTTCGTTTAGTTGGAAATATTTAAACTGGGGTTTGAATCGAGGCCTTACGTCTAATAAGCCAACACACTACATTGTATACCACGACGGCTTAAATAACCCCCTAGACATGTGAGTATGTCTGCCACAATTAACAAAGAATTGAGTTAGATTACTGGAACTCTTTTTTTCATTCTATTTAAATATTTTGCTTATACCTTTCACTTACAGCCCAGCCTACGTATTTGTTAAGTAAAATTATTCAATTTAAAACAAAAAAAAAGGCAAAATAATAACGAATAATATTATTAAAGTTAACGATTTATTAGCAAGAATTATTAATTTATTAATTTCCAATGAAATATTTTAAACAACAAAAAAAAAAAAATTGTGATCTAATCATGGCCACAACAAGTGTATGACAACAGACAACAGGTAAGCGAATGCGAAATTCGTAACTCTGACAGATTTTGCCACAAGTTGAAATGAATTTCTTAGCACGGGTAATGAAATCAATTAATTTTTCTGTTTTTTAATTTATTGTATTTGAAAAACAAAATATCTTTTAAATAAACAAACAATTGTTTTGAAAACAATTCAAATTCAGGTTTTTTTATTACAATTTTTAAGTGAAAATCTTATGCCTTTTACCTTAACTACAGTCAAGCTACCATATAAGGGACATGCTAAGCTTCCATTTACACCAAATGCAAATCATTGTAATCTATTACCACGCAAAAGATTAATTATACCAGTAATCTACTGTAGTGTATTAAGATTAATTAATGAAATTGAAACATTTTCAATTATTTTTTACGAGTTTTTTTCTTTTTCAAAAATTCTTTAAAATATAAACAGGGTGTGACTTTTTAATGGTCATCAATCAATCAACAACATTGTAATGTTATGACACCACCTACCAACACCACACCACACCACACCACACAATAGGTGTCCGTGGCATGTCTGCAATCATATCAAGCACTCACTCTATCAATTAAGTTGGCTTTTCCAAGTGTAAGTGTCTCTTGAAATCTGGATTTGGTTTTTTTTTTTTGAAAACTTGAGATAAGAAAATATGGCTTAAAGTTGATAGATTGTCTCAATGGATACTTTGCTTTGAAAAGAAAAAAAACAAATGTGGTAAGAAAATTGGGCGTGTTTACAAGTCATCTGACTGAACAAATTTTATCAATTTATAGAAAAAATATTTAAATCCCCTGAAACTAGTTTAAGAAACATAATCCTGGTATAACATTAATGTCTTTTATAAGAATAAAAAAAAAACTTTAATTACGTTAAGCTTTTCAATAACAGTTCAAAGGCTAAATTTAATTCTAAATTACAATAGTTCTAGGCATTGTGTAGCTACACTAGATTGCATCTTGAAATTAGCTGCTGCCAAGGCAACAACATATGGAACGCACTGACTTGCAAGGGTGTCCCTACTAAAATAATAAACTTGATAAGGACACATGAGAAACAACTAGGAAAGAGCATCAAATTAAAAACTGGAGTCCGCCACGGTTGTGTGCTGTCACCACTCCTCTTTAACTGCATCCTCGATGTAGTCAACAAATCATAGGAGAGGGATTGGGTCTACACGACAGATTAGGAGACCTGAAATATGCGGATGACATATGCTTATTGAGCCATTCTATCTCCGACATGCAGTCGAAACTGGATCTAGTTAGGGAAACCGCAAAGTTAGCTGGATTAAAGATGAGTATCCACAAAACCAAATCACTCAGAATGAATGCTAACGCAAAGGGGAAATTTTTAATATACGGCAAGGAAATTGATGATGTGGAGTCCTGCTATCTAGGCAGTATAATCGATAAATCCGGCGGTTTATCAGCAGATATTGCCAGCTTTTGGCCAACTTAACCCCGTTTGTAAATCATCTAACATATCGAGACGCACCAAAATTAAAATTTACAACTCCAACGTCAAATCCACATTACTTTACGGTTGCGAAACGTGGAATATGGCACCCCGAGATTCCCAGTCTCTTCAGGTATTTGTTAACAAATGCCTGCGTAGAATCATGTGTGTTTACTAGCCCTCCATAATATCCAATGCCCAACACTGGTTAGATACAAACCAGCAACCAATAGAGATGGAAATAAGAAGACGCAAGTGGGGTTGGCTTGGGCGCACTCCTCGCAAGCCATGGAACCCCCAGGGAAGCTGGTGCATCGGACGACCATCACATACCTGGAAACGCCAAATAACAATCGAATTATCCAAACTACGTCTACAGTGGAACGAAGTCAACCACCGCGCTGACGATCGAGCTCATTGGAATCAACTTGTTGCGGCCCTATGCTCCCTAGACGAGTAAGAAGAACATATAAATATATATATATAAAGCAACAACACATCGAGAACGACGTATTAAAGAACTTTAAAGTGATAATACCTTCACGTAACCACTGTATGCAGATAAAAATTTACGATTTGTATACCACAATTATCATAAACTAAAGCATGCACCTTTAATTATTGTCGTATATATACTATCGCTTAAGGTTAGCGGTAAGTTATCGGGTAGTTATCTAGTCGTGCGGTTGTATACGCGACATTAGGTGCAGAAACAATTAAACTCCTTCTTCTTTCACAAACTTAAACAACATCTGGCGATGAAATGCGCTGTAGTCTGCAATAGAATTTAATGCAGAGTCCATGTTCCTCTGTGACCCTAAAACGTGATTAGTGATCAACGTTGAAATGAAAGATATTTTCTTCTCAGCATTGGCGTCCATGTGGACTCATAGTTTCCTTAACAACTTCTCTCAGATTTTATATTTTTGAAGCAATTTTTCTCCAACTTCGAATTTTCGCCTTCTTTAAACCACATTCTCAATTATATAGTCATTGTTCTCTCATTCGACTTTTTATTCTTTCTCCGATAAGGCATAAGTGGAATATATTTCTAGACATACTGTCCCTAGGCGCCAACCTCTAGTATTTTAATCCATAGTCACCATCAGTAGCCCCTCTGCACCAAATATGTTTCGCAGGATTGTGCATTCAAAGCAGGGTGACAACCATCAGTAAGCCCTGGGTGAATAAGTGCTTTGTAGCTTAAATGGATTAAGTAGAGGCACATTCAGGTATTGAAAGTAAAATGAATTGAATATAAAGGTAGTCAGTCACCAGATTTCTTTCTTCTGATATGGCTATTGAATTTTGTCTCGCTCGCCTTTCTTCAAGCGATGAGTAATGCATACCAGAGATGAGCAAACACACAACCTTTTAGTGAGCATTTTACTGTTTGTACGCGAATCATACTTATTTTGTGATTCTTGTAAATGTTGAGCCATGGAGAGTCGTAATCAATAACATCATACGTGTTGCTAAGTATGAATACGATAAGTACTTTGAACTTTGCATAAGAATAGAGGTTCCATGATATTAAAATAAGTATGAATGAGTATAAGTATCAGAAATTATGAGTATAATACATATACTATATGTAAGTCGCCGTGGTCTAGTAGGTAGTGTGTTGGCTTATTAGACGAAAAGCCAGGGTTCGAGCCCCAGGCCGGACATCAAAATAAAATACAAAAAGCATTTCTTCGGCGACTTCCTCTCAGCAGATTTCTGGCAGAAACTCTGATTAAATAAAATTGCCATGAAGAGTTTTTCAAAAATATGCCGTTCGGAGTCGACTTTAAACTGCAAGTCCCACCACTCATGTATAAAATTAACACACACAACATAAGTGGTGTGAGAAACTAGGTCGTAATTCTGACTGACCAATTACGTACGTACGTAATTATGAGTATGATTCCATTCTACTCATCTTTTTGAATACACATTGCTGATCTCTGACGCATACATGTGTAGAAAGACAGCGCAGATTAGGTGGTTTATGGAATATTGGGATCGTTAAAATGACACTAGACACAGAGTTAGGAGAAAGTTATGCTACTTTCTTCGCAACCTCTCATTTTGCAGGGCCATTTGCTTTAGAATTATGCCACCTTTTTTTTTTGACAATTTTGCATGTTTAGTACTTTTTTGGTGTTTGGCGCTTTCTGGATCAGTGTTGCATACATATATTCGATCACTAACTGGGAGACATCTTCTTAGGGAAACAGTCTTCTTGTACTTCATTAATGATCCATTCATAGGGCAGACATATGTATAATGCAGGATAGACAGACTACGATAAAACTGCGGAACATCTTGTGTTAAAATGATAGATTTGGCGAACATCGAATGGAAATGGGGCAAGTAATCGAGCAGATCACGATCGATAGAAAATGTATTGGAGGTGATATAATCTTTCAGAATAAACTGAGGTAAATCGGTTAAAGAACTATGATTAGAAGAGGAAAAGCGCAATACAACTATGTTAACACAGTCCTAGTGAAAAAAGTGACTAGTGCAAGAGCTGACCGCTACATGAAGGAATACTCTGACATGTCTTCTGAGGATTGAAGTTTTTTAAAGTTTTCCATTGCAGCGAGTGTCAAAAAAAAAAAAACTGTAGCAAGTTTTCCATTTATTCTCGTCCTGTTCAAAGTAGTCGTGATACTTTCTACGCATTTAAAAATGTGTTGCATTGTGTTCCTTTTTTTTGCAATAATTTTTAAAAAACCCTGTCTAATAAGCCTCAAGTGCTAAAGAAATTCCTGTGGTTTTTGTGAAATTCTTTGTTTTTATTTTGGCCGTGTTGCAGACATATAAAGTGTGACATGAAAGCAACAGCATCAACAACAACAACTACCAACAAGTGTTGAATTACAAGTTGGAAAATTTTCTACACGATATTTCCACACAATCAAAACAAACGAAGAAGAAAAATGACAGAAAGAAAGAAGAAGAAAAAAGTGATATTTGAAGAGAGAAAAAGAGAGTTTCATTGGTTTGAACAAGATATGGCAGTACTTACCAGTTAAACTGTCAGCAGCCTTCACTGATGAAGTGTTGACAATGCAGACAACCAGTAACAGCATCAAAGTCAATAAAAAATGCCGTCTATGATTGCCACGTCTAAGACTTTGACATGGTCGATCATCGTCATTATTATCATTGGAATTAACGCCATGATGGTCGTTGTTGTTGCTATTGTCTCCAATAGATGGTACTGTAGAAGCAGCAGCACCACCACAATTATGCCGTCGTCTTGTAATACTGCCGTACGGCCATAATGATGTCGCTGATGATGTTGTTGTAGTGTCTCGTGTTTTTCTTGTGGTTCTCCATAAATTCCTCGATATTGTTTTACCGCCAATAATTGCAGACGCACAAGAGGATAAGGAGGAATAAAATGTTGTTGCTGCTTTTGTTGCTGCTACTGCTAATGTTGTTGCTTTGGTTATTGTTGTATCGCTCATAAGGAGTAGATTTTTAATACTTTTCATTGCATTTCCTCTAGGTAATGTTGACTGAAGTCTATTGTGTTCGTCAATTTGTGTTGTAGACGTTGTAGACGTTGGTTTAACTCGGCTTGTTTGTCTATGGGTTTGTGATACGGACGTTATTGCTGCTGCCTCCACTTCTAATGTTGCAGCTGCTTTTGCATTTACTTTGGCTGTGGTGGCTCTTGTGGTCTCTTGTGTTTGTAATTGATTTTCTCCCCACTGTTGGTTTCTATGCCGTCGCCTTTTGCCATTTGCGCAGTTTTCCAAGGCAAACATTTTATTTTTGTTCTTCTCAAAAGAATGTTCAGCCCGTCTGTCTGTCTGCCTTTAATTCTGTACGCGTCTCGCCTTGCCTGTAAATTAAAAATTAAAACACAATTAATTTCAATTGAAATTCTATTAAATTTTTCTACGTGTAATTAATTTTTGCCTCAACAGCCAAAAACAATAAAAGAAGAAACATTTTTTTTTTCTTTTAAGACTGATGACTAGGCCAAAACCAACCAGCTACGAAATGAAATGAAAAATCATTTTCCCAAGAAGTCGGCAGGTGTTTTATGGTAATGAAATCAAAAATGAAAATTGATTTTGTATGTGTGTTTTTCTAATTTTTTTTCTTTCAGTCTTCTATGAAATAATAAACAATTTGGATTGGAGAAATTTCAATTATTTGTGGTGGTGAATACCAAAACACAAGTAGTTTTTGGTTGGGGAAAATATTTTGAAATTGAATTGTAAATAATGGAAAACTTTTTAAGTGCCCATCAAATGTTTGATTTTGAAGAACATGTTCACGAAATGAAAATAATTCTTGTGAAATGAAGATTAAATAATGTTCTTAAGGTTAAAAAGTATATTTTTGGATTGTACTCAAGTTTAAATATCAAAATAGATGTCAGTTCTTGCAATTCGTTTTTAACTCACCCACTATTTATTTTGAAATTTAAGAAAAAAATTTAAGAACAGATTTCCTGCCACGTCCACTTCGTCATTAACCCACGTTCAATGATAAAAAGATCACCTGAAAGACAACGTTCGGAGGAGGATATTATAACCAAGAATCCACTTATAAAGACTATACGGGATTTGGTCAGATTAGGTTAGACACGTTCACGCCGGCGCGTACCACCGATGGTCTCCACTAGACTGCCTTATCGGTGATACACGCCGCCCGATGAGACAGTTTAGTGCGGGCCACCGGTGGTGCGAAATTGATCAGGCTATTAGACGATACGTAATACCAAATATTTAGATCTTTAATACTTCGACTGCCGAAAACAAATACTTGACAACGGCCGCCAGTAGGCAACAAGCATGAATTAAAGCGCCGGCGTAAAAGTGCTAAGTTAGGTTTGGAATACCACAAATCAATATTGAACCAAAGGATCAAATATTCTCTATAGAAAGCCTTCAAAATAAATCCTTGCAAACTTTAGTCAAATTTGAAAGAAAATACAAATTTTAAATCTCCATCTCTCCATAGCCAGAGCTGGAGACTGAAGCCTGAGAAGAAAGGCAGGCTTTCCGTATTCCACTGATCCACAGTTATTGAAGAAGTCATTCGAGGTAATGTTAAATTCAACGACATACATTCCAATAGTACTATGGTGCAATGTAGTCGATGTGGTCTAGTAGACTACGATTCAAATCCCAGGTCAGACATCAAAACGAAAATATGAAAAAAAATTTCTTCGGCGACTTTCTCTCAGACTTCTGGCAAAAACTCTGAACGTTGAAATAAAATTGCCATGAAAAGTTTTCTAAAAAATCTGTCGTTCGGAGTCGACTTTAAACTGTAGGTCTCGCCACTTATGTAAAAAATTAACACACACAACATAAGTGGTGTGAGAAACTAGGTCGTAATCCTGACTGAAGGGTTGTAATGACCAATTATGTTATATACATATGTATGGTGCAATGGATGACCATGCAGTTTAACGTAAGAAGACGATCAGGTCAACAGAGCAAGCACAGCAATATTGCACGTATCGACATGGTGCCACAGCGACTCTTTTGACGTACTTGATCGCTCTTAGATTCAATATACACATATACATATACAATGGGTCAATTCGACCTCCGGGTACTGTACTTGTCTTAATTGACAAGTACACGTCCTCTAATCTAGATTCCATATATCAATAGTCCACTTGTGATCAGACATAAACTGCTCTGCGATTTACTGCCGCCAGTTCAGACTTTTGCTTCAATATAATATCAGGGGGAGCCTAATATTGAAAATAATGCCTTAGTTCTAGTGATCAGAACAGCTAGCTGCCTGCGTACTCTGTCTATTAAGTTGTAATTAGAAGGCATACTTGGAAAATGTATTGTGGAAAACGCCTCAGTTTAATAGGCTAACTATACGGCAGTCCCTGGTTCGAACCTTAGCTACGACATTTCGAACAAAATTTTCTTTTGCGGCTACTTCCACTCAGCAGACCTCTGGTAAGAACTTGGCAGATCAAAATCTGAGTCGACGTTTATCTGGAGGTCCCGCCACTTATGCATAAAATTAACATTCAGAACATAAGTGGTGTGAGAAGCTAGGTTGTAATCTTTGCTAAAGGGTGTCTTATGTTGCCATGTTGTCATAGCGTTGGAAACTTTCTTTTCATCTTCCTTTGTGATGTTATCTTGTCCGAAGAGTGTTCACAGGACTATCTATCTATCAAGCGATAGATTATTTGAAGATTTTTTTTGTGTCTTCAATCGAATTTCAATTGTAATTGTAAGGCCGGGTTTGTAGTCAAGTACTTGAAGTACATAAATAACAAAAAAAGGTTTAAATCTGAGTTGAAGTGCATTTCACAATATCTCCAGAAATGTGTTCACATTAGTATGTTCAAAGTTATTGTATAACGATAACAAAGAGATCATGTGCTTATGTTTTAAGGATTTGGCTTTGAATTCTTTAACATGGCGTTGTAAAATTGAAATGCAGTGCGGGAAATTGCTTGGATAGCAACATGCTTGCATATTCCATTAAGATAATTTGATTTCGGTGAAAGTTCCACTACATAATTTCGATTTATGGCCGCAAGTTTGCAAAGAATTTCGACGGAGCAATGATTCACAGAATGCACCAGCCACTATGTTGCAAACAGTAAGGCATTGGGCATCATATTTTCGTTTTTATTTGACTTCATTTAGTTAAACGAAAATCTTTTTTTATGCTTTATACATTGTAATGCAATGGAACTATTTTTTTAACCAACTAAAGTCAAAGAGAAAAGTACATATGTAGACTGTATGTAAGGGGAGAAAGAATACAGTCAAAGAAAAAAGTTTACATAAACCACTGTATGTAAGGGGAGAAAGAAAAAAGTCTACATATACCACTGTATGTATGCAAAGGGAAAAAGTCTACATACACCACTGTATGTAAGGGAAGAAAGAATACAGTGGTGTATATAGACTTTTTTCTTTGACTGTATTTCATATCAACTGAGCCAAATAAGCAGTATTCCACAAACCCCTTAGTTCTCATCAGCCAATAAACCAAAGGCAAAACGCAGGAGAAATGCTTACGTAAGCAAATCAACATTTTTCACATCGCTTTTAAGCAGCGAAAATTAATTTCTTTTATTCCACAAAAAAAACCAAAGAAACCAAAAAAGAATACATTTTCGACGTCAATACCCAAGGTTTTGTAAAAAACAAAAAATTAAAGCCTGGTCTGGTGGTTGTCTTTTGTTCAGAATGCCTAAGTAAAGATTTATAAAGTCGTTTGCAATGATTTTGTCTTGCAATAACAACAGCAGAGGCAACAATCTTTCCTTGCTTTTTTGTTTTTAATGGTATGAAACGATACAAGTTTATGGCCAAAATAAATAAAAACCATCGTCACAGCAGCGAAAGTATGAAAGAAAAAAGAAAAACAGAATAACAACGACAGCATCAATCGTTTGATGAAAATCGCAAAAGTTGAGGGTTACATTGCCCTGATACAGATATGTATGTGACAATAATAGCAACAACAACAACAACAGCAACAATTCCATTAGCAATAATAAAATGTGTCGTATGTAAATCAAAAGATCATTCATTGATTTGTTGCCCCCTTTTTTATATACTCATACAGAGCGTCTCTCTCCCTTTTTCTTTATTTTTCTTTCGTTTTTGTTTTTGCTTGCATTTTGAAAGATCGATTGTTGCTGCTTACTGGCTGGCAATGCTTTTAAAAAACGTTTAATTTTTTCGATTGTAACTTTTGAGTTCGAGCTTAAATTGTTGTTGCTGTTGTTATTTGTAATTTTTATCCTGTTTGTGCTTTTGTCTTGACTTGGCTTTGTTTTAATCTGTACCTGCAGATCTCGCAGTTGAAACATTGTCAACGTCTTTGTAAATTAAATGTATTGCACAGTGTTCCCTCTTTGTATTTTACAAACAAAATTTTGTTGAATTAATTACGGCCCTCGTTCTTTTAAGATTGTTCATTATGGATTCAAAAGCCCTGTACAACGTTTGTTCACTGAATAGTAGTTTTTAAAGGAAAAACATCTTCAGCGATGAGGCCCATTTCTGGATGACAATTTCAATCCTCATGCCATTACCAATACACATGAGATCCAAGAGCGTCCAATGCATTCAAAAAAGGACACTGTTTGGTATCGATTTTAGGCTGTGGTCCATCTGTCCATATTTCTTTGAGAACGACTTTGACCAGATAGTGACCGTCAATGGCGAGCTCTATAGGTTGATGATTATCAACTCCTTTTGACCTGAATTGAGTGATTTAGACGCAACGACATGTGGCTTCATGGCAATTTTTATTTCAATTCTCAGAGTTTTTGCCAGAAATCTGGTGAGAGGAAGTCGCCGAAGAAATATTTTTTCATATTTCGTTTTGATGGGTATGTCTGACCTGGGGTTTGAACCGTGACCTCACATCTAACAAGCTAACACACTACCTACTAGACTACGGCAACTTCACTTCGGCCATTGTACAGGGAGTTTTAATTTCATTGGCAACATGAGCTCATATGCAATATTTGCACAGCCTGGGCTGGACTGCTGTAAGTAAGAAGAGGACTGGTAGATCATCAATCATATTTTTACTGTTCTCAAGGGTCATTGTCCTGTTTCAAGGCATGCTTGACATTGCTTTGAATGACTTCTACAGGAGCTGTAGATGTGAAGAGGAGGTGGAGACTATATTTTGTTAAAAAGGTGAGCGAGATGCTCTTTTTATGAAGAAGCGACGACCCTTGACTACTTATATCCCGTTAGCTTAGACTTTGAGACTTACCTCAGTCCCAAGTGGGAGCTTGCTTCTTCAAGGGGAGTTCGCATCCAACCTAAGCTTGTATAGTGCTTGCACCTAAAGTATGCATTAATCAAAATAGTGCATCAATCAAAAGAGCGCATCAATCAATAGAGTGCATCAATCAAAAGAGTGCATCAATCAAAAAGAGTGCATCAATCAAAAGAGTGAATCAATCAAAAACAGTGCATCAATCAAAAGAGTGCATCAATCAAAAGAGTGCATCAATCAAAAGAGTGCATCAATCAAAAAAGTACATCAATCAAAACAGTGCATCAATCAAAAGAGTGCATCAATCAAAACAGTGAACCAATCAAAAGAGTGCATCAATCAAAAAAGTACATCAATCAAAAGACTGAATCAATCAAAAGACTGAATCAATCAAACGACTGCATCAATCAAAAAAGTGCATCAATCAAAAAGAGATCATCAATCAAAAGAGTGCATCAATCAAAAGAGTGCATCAATCAAAACAGTGCATCAATCAAAAAGAGTGCATCAATCAAAAGAGTCCATCAATCACAACCTATTAAAAACAGCCACTTGACTGCCGCTTAAACTACTCTAAATGCTGCTGTAATCTAGGCTGTTACAGACAAAGCCTACTAAAGTAGGTACCGTATTAAAGCCGTAAGAAAAAGGTTAAAAGTGCTGCTAATCATGTCATTCCTTCTCTTCAAATACTTTTCTTTTGATTTAGTTTTTCCTAAATATACCTACAGCACACTTAAAGAGGGCTGGTTGTAAACAAGTTCATGACATATTTTCCAATACCTTCTTTTTTTTTGTTCTTCTTTCGTTTAAGCCTTTAATGTTTTTTTTGTGGCTTACAGCGACACAGATTCCATGCGGTAAGAGAGTATTGGTTTAAAGAGCATCTGTGTGTGTATGAGTGTTTTTATGAAGCGAATATTGTAAATAATTGTTGGCGCCATTTGTTGTTTGTTATCACTGCTACTCAAGGGATTAACTTGGCTCAAACACACATCTTTGTTCACTCCGTAGACTTATTTCTTTCACTTGAAAATATTTCATTTCATTTCATTTCGTTTCGTTTGTTTCTTACTGATCTTGGTTTAATGACTTGTTTCTGCCTGTTTTTGTTATTTTTTCTCATTTGTCTCATGATTGTTGTTGTTATTGCCTGCCTATTGGCCCCGAATGCTGTTCATCTGACTGTTTTCTTAATGTTTTTAAATGTTGTTGCCTTCCTTTTTTCTTTTTCTTGTCTTTCACCAACAAATCCTCTTATTTGTTAAAGTTTGTTGTGTTTGCTCGTTTATTGCTTTCCTGTAACTTGTTAATTGAATTAAAGGAACACTAACAACAACAACAACAACTCGTAAACCAGCAACAAATAGCATTTTTTTTAGAGCCTGGCGCTCGTGTAACAAACAATCCCATAAAATATTGTCCAAAACCATGGTTGGGGTTTTGGTTGTTGAGCTTTTTAATGGCCACAAATGGTCGTTTTGTCAACAGTTTTATATTGTGGCATACGAAAAAAGGAAAGAACAAAAACAACAACGAATGAGAAATGAGGAAAAGATGAAGAGAATAAAAAACCAAAAAAAAAAGAACGAAAACAAAATGATTTTGTTTCCTACATTATGTGGTAAAACAAAGTGAAATTTAAAAGGGGTTCCCTAAAAGAAATCTTTCGTACAACTTTTTCTCTTGGCCATGATTTACTCGGCCAATTAACTCTGATGTCTTTAAGGCAATGGCTTATTAAGGCTGCTCAGGAAGAGATGAAATTTATATTTCCTTCGAT
The DNA here is from genome assembly GCA_958299815.1 of Sarcophaga carnaria. Lineage (NCBI taxonomy): Eukaryota > Metazoa > Arthropoda > Insecta > Diptera > Sarcophagidae > Sarcophaga > Sarcophaga carnaria. Next base: position 14,141,882 of record OY283153.1, read on the forward strand.
TAAAATTGTTGAATAAAGCTCTGTCGATCAGGGTTTTAACAAAGCAAAGCTATTTTTATAGTGCCCTAGTCCACTTATCCTAGATTATCGATTGGGAAGCACTATCTGGAAGCATTAGATAGCTTTTCTACCAAGTTTTTCAAGAGAATATTTATTAGAGCTCCTAAATGAGATGTTAGGTTCATTTAGGAATAAAAATAATATTCCCGATCCATGTCGTCTGGATTTTACAAAGTTATTCACTTGTGATGCTTGTGATGAGACTTGATGCACAGTCTGTAAAGGTTGTCACTAAGTTTTTAGGCAGTTATTGACTGCCAATGGTATGCAAACAAAATAATTTCGATGACAAGAGACAACTGTGTAGAGAATCTTTGTGACATCGTCCAAAGGAGTCTTGAAAGTGTAAGTTAGTGAGGTTAAAATCAAATAACCCCTCAGTAGTAGCACTTACAAGAGGAAGAAGTTGTTCTAATTGGAAGAAGCTTCGAACTGTGAATGAAGAAACATTACAGAAACTGGAGACTAAATATCAAGGAATATTACAGAAAACTGAGATGGAGGCCTCATATAGAGAACATTTCAGTGAAAGCCAAAATCTTGGAGCTGCAAGCTAAAAATTCTGCACTAGAAGCCAGCCAACAGGCCATGAAAATAACACAGATGTAGTTCGATAAGAAACAGTGTTGTGTTGGAATATTTGGAATAAAAAAAGCCTGTCCTACAGCGCCGCTGGAAACTCTGTTAGTAAATATAGTAGAGAGGATCAGAATTTAAAGGCCTAAGGTTAAGATAATGAAATACAAACTTGATACGAGATTCATGTTTGGGCATTGTGGAATGACAAATCGTGTGGTCGACAGTTTTCTCCATAATTGCCTCACAAAGTAAAATAAGCTTTGATTTTGGGAAATGCAACGCATCGAAACTGAGTAATAAGGAGTTAATGGAAGACTGCCGATTTGAAGAACACAAGTCTTTCAAGAGGGAGACCGTTTTGTTGTATACCGATAGATCGAGGATAGACAGTATAGAAGTTCGTTGCAAGCCTGAGCGAAAAATTTCTGAATCCTTGAGAGATTTTGTGTGTATATTTAAGCAGAATTCTACAGCATAAAAATATGTCTTCAATTCAACTTGGACTGAAAGTAGAAGGAACGGAAAATTCATTAGGGAATGCATTAGGCTCATATAAGCTTGTCACGGGAGAATTAAGAGACTGTCTGGATAAACTGAATCAGCAAAGCGGGACAAATACAACAATCCCCTGCTGTTCCGCAAACCATGTGGGAATTTTTGGTGATCTTATGAGGAAATGAGTTTCCGCAAATAGGGCCAGTAGGAAGCTTAATACCGTAGGCAGGGAATTCTGTAATGGTTCAAACTCTCTATTGCGGCCGGCATAAGTAGATTGTGGATAAAATAAACGACCTCTTGACGAGACACTGAAGATTTTACTCCTTTACATGAAGCGGAGAACTTTAAGACTGGCTGCAAGCCTGATTCTATGGAAGTCATGCTCATGGAATACTTCTCACATGAAGCGGAGAACTTTAAGGCTGGTTTTCAGTCTGATTCTCTGCTATGGTGCTGAAAGTCAAGACCGGTTAATTAGTACTCATCAGTTAGTTTGGAGACATCGCTTAATGTGCAACATATGCGCAAGTGAGGCACTGTATGATCCATAAGGAAGCCATAGTAATTCTTCTTCCGTAGTCCGATAACCATTCAAAGTCGCCTAGTCTCCCAATGTCTATCATTTAACAGGGAGTAGGAAGAGATATTTTGAGGGTAAAACACAGCGAAAGGGAAGAGGAAGATAGGCAAAGTCAAATGGATATGTGATACTATAAACTATACTTACAATAGGAAAAGATTTGAGTAATGAAACAAGCTAGTAGGAAAGAGCTTGGGAATAGTAACCAGAATTTCGAAGGGTCAGAGCAGACTTAATGAAAACTTGTTTAGAATAGGGATGTCTCGAGAGTGTTATGCTTCAAAAACAAAGTACATACATACATACATAATTGGTCATTACAACCCTTCACTTATGCTGTGTGTGTTAATTTTTTCGAGTGGCGGGATCTACAGTTTAAAGTCGACTCCGAAAGACAGATTTTTGAGAAAACTTTTTCATGGCAATTTTATTTATTCTCAGAATTTTTGCAGGAATCTGCTGATAGGAAGTCGTCGAAGAAATATTTTTTGCATTTTATTTTGATGTCTGGCCTGGGGCTCAAACCCTGGCTTTACGTCTAATAAGCCAACACACTACCTACTAGACTACGGCGACTTCAAAAACAAAGTTCCAAGACTAATTGTCAAGACCGCCTGATCTGCACTTGGCAATTAGTTTTGCTGTGTTTGGCAGCAAATCATTGAGTGTTACTATGAGTTTTTAAGTAAGCTTTGGATTCGAGTCCATTGTCTGTAGAATGGTCTTAAGCAAGAGTTTCAACACTATATAGAGTGATAGCAGCATTAATGCCAAGGAATTATTTTTGCAAATTATTTTAATGACAGCTTGTTACTGCATAAAATATCGCAAGCAATTCAAATTGTCATAAAGTTTTATATCCCAGTCACCAAACTTGCAACATGGTATTGGCTGTGATACATATTAAATAAATCCCATAAAAAAACTAAAGAGACTGTAAATTATTTCCTAACTTTATGGTCTAAATAAACAGATAAAAATTATTGAGTTTCTCAAGGATAATAGTCGTATTGTAATTACAATATTTCTAATCGTAAGAATATGCAAAAACTAAAACAGAATTTGGTTTTTTTTGGAACAATAACAATAGAATTACCATAATCCCAGAATATAACATTATAATCCTCTTAAATATATGAATACCCTTAATTTACTTAAGTTAAGTTGTGTTTCAGTTTCAGTTTCAGTGTAAGTAAGTCATAAAATTTCTATTTTTATGTCTCCATTCGTAACACAAGCCAATAAGAAATCATGTTCAATGATTACAAATGTAAATTCAGAAAAAAAAATATGAAATAAAATAAGTGTCCATAAAAAAATATGTAGACAACTATTTGCCTAGTCTTTTATGATTTTTACGACAATAATTATAATGTTTGGATTCAAAAAACCAAAAAAAAAGAGAGAAAAAAATCACAACAAATATGCTGAAACAAATTTACGATCGCCACTTACCTACCCAATGACTTAAAGAAACTTCATGTCAACACATGATGACCGCCAAGCATGTGTAACCAGCCGTGCTGTTAAGTCTAGGCTTTTAGCACCATTTTAAGTGCAAATAAATTTCAATTTTATTCATATTTTTTTCATGCAAGCAATTAAATCTGAAAGTTAATATATTCATACAAAACTCTGTCATAATTTGAATTAAGTTATGTAAACGTATATTGCCCTGCGTAACATGTAGTTAGGGGAAGTAATTCTTAATTTATTGCTATATATGTGGATAGGATCCTTATGTGAGTGAAGATAAATTCGAATTTAAAAATCCAAGACGCAATCCATAAATTTTAGCAGCGCCACACTTTGCGTTAACAAAGCAAAATTTGCTCTTAACAGAACAAAATTTTGCTCTTAACAGAGCACTGTTAGCTGTTTAACAGTATCCCTCTGAACAAGCCCACTTGTTTAGGAGCTAATTTTGGGAAATACTCTAGGTCTGTGAGTACCATACTATATGCAAAAGAAGGTTCCAAGGCCTCTTAATATAATCAGCAACATGGTCCCATATAAAGTGACATGGTATTGTAAAAATTGGTTTTGAAAATATAATTTTTTTTATTGAAAATTCTCTAGAAGATCAGTGGCCATTTTGGAACATACAAGAAATAGTACACCATACGGACTATATGCGAATGGTACTCAAAGGGTCTTCTTTCGAACCGTGGTAGTAGAGATAGCTGATATAATTTTGAAATATATGAATAATTTCGTCCTCCTTCCGCACCAACCATCCTTTACATTTCAACACTTTTGTTCACTAATAATAATGATCACAATGAGAATTTTATGTCAATAGTCTGCAATAATTGCAATGTAGAAGAATAATCCACTATTGCCACTGTTAAATAGTTAACAGTGCTCTGTTAATAGCAAAGTTTACCCTGTTAAAGGCAAGAAGTGGCTTGGCTAAAAGTGTGGGTTTGCGTCTTTGGTTTTTAAATTCGAATTTATTTTCACACACATAGGATTCTTTGACCATTGATTGACAGTGTTATAACTTGCTCGCTGCTAGGCCATAATAACCCAATGTGAGACTGATAACTAATTCCGTAACGTGACATTGTAATGTCAAATCGTTGACAGAGATTTGAGGATAAATAGAGTTGAAGATGATACAGCATCTTCTCTGTGATCGTTCTCGTCTCTAGGTAATATAAGGTTTCATTGCATAGGTAAGGAATTCTTTAATGCTTAAAACTCTCTGTTGCAAACAGCCTTTTGACCAGGCATTGTAGACTCATGGAATACTTCTTCACATGAAGAGGAGAACTTTAAGGGTGGCTGCAAGCCAAATTGTATGAAAGTAATGCTCATGGAATACTTCTTCACATGAAGAGCAGAACTTTAAAGCTGGTTTTCAGCCTAATTCCAAGGAAGTCATGATTGAAATGTGAAGACCTGCTGATGTCCAAGACCTCCTAATCAGTACTTATCAGTTAGTTTTGAGGCATCGCTTACCATGGAATATACATATGCGCAAGTGTCGTCGCCATAGTCTAGTAGGTAGTGTAATAGACGTAAGGCCACAGATCAAACCCCAGGTCAGACAAAAAACAAAACGAAATATGAACAAATATTTCTTCGACAACTTCCTCTCAGCAGATTTCTTGCAAAAACTCTGAGAGTTGAAATAAATTTGCCATGAAAAAGTTTCTCAAAAATCTGTCGTTCGGAGTCGACTTTAAACTGTAGATCCCACCGCTCATGTATAAAATTAACACACACAACATAAGTGGTGTGAGAAACTAGGACGTTGTACAATGGGTCATTTCGACCTCCGGGTATTGTACTTGCCTTAATTGACAAGTACACGTACTCTAACATAACCTAACCTACCATGGAATATATTGGCAAGTGTAGTCGGTGAAGTCTAGTAGGTAGTGTGTTGGGTTAATAGACGTAACGCCACGACTCAAACCCCAGGTCAGACATCAAAACAAAAATATGAGAAATTATGTCTTCAGCGACTTAATCTCAGCAGATTCCTGACAAAAATTCTGAGGGTAAGCAAAAATTGTCATGAAAATTTTCTAAAAAATCTGTCATTAAAGTCGACTTTAAACTGTGGTTCACTCGTCACTCATTTATAAAATTAACACACACAGCATAAGTGGTGTGAGAAGCTATGTATGTCATACTCTACAAGATGCTCATACTCCCCGTGCTTCTTTATGGACTCTATTAAGCAGTGATGCAGCAGTCTTGAGAGTATTCGAGAGAAAAGTCCTACGTAAGATCTTCGACGCAGTGCGAGTTGGCGATGATTTCATCTTCCGATCTAACAGTGAGCTGTATGAGCTCCTCAACGACATTGACGTTGTGCAGAGTATTAACATCTAGCGGCTGCGCAGACTTGGCCATGTCGTTCGAATGGAGGAGGATGCTCCAGAGAGACCGGTATTTAATGCGGGGATCTGCGGAAGTCGGCGAAAAGGACGACCTTGTTTGCATTGGAAGGACTAGATCGTGGAAGCCCTGTCATCGATTGGTGTGACCAACTGGCGCAGTCGTGCAAGAAGCAGAGGCTCCTGGAAGGATGTGTTAAGGCAGGCCGAAATCCTTTAATCGGGTTGTTAATGACCAATTAAGTAAGTAAGTAAATATAAGCCTTCAATGAAAACTCCTTAGGAATCCTGACTTTAAAAGAGTGAAAAAAGTCTTGAAAGTAAAAATATTTCTTGTGGAACATAATGCTCGTATACATACATACATACAGGATTACGACCTAGTTTCTCATGCCACTTATGTTGTGTGTGTTAAATTTTATACATGAGTGGCGGGACCTACAGTTTAAAGTCGACTCCGAACGACTTATTTTTGAGAAACTTTTCATGGCAATTTTTATTTACCCTCAGAGTTTTTTGCCAGAAATCTGCTGAGAGGAAGTCGCCGAAAAAATACTTTTTGTATTTTGTTTTGATGTCTGGCCTGGGGCTCGAACCCTGGCTTTACGTCTAATAAGCCAACACACTACCTACTAGACTACGGCGACTTCAGTATGCTCGTATAAAGATTGTTTTATTTAAGCAAAGATTTAAAATCTGTTCTACATTCCAAACCCTGACTTTTTATTGCATATAAAAAATAGAAAATTTTATAATAAAACGTTTATTTGATTACGAGAATATCAAAAGAACACGCCGTGAAATGTATTCCATAGCACAAGTACACGAATACGTCACTCTAAGCCCTATAGTATGTAAAACACGATAAGCCCTCGTTACATACATACATATGTTTATCAAACTTTGTAAAGATTTTCATTTAAATTTTTCTCTTAAAAATATTGTTTTTGAAAAAATTTAAAAAACAAATTGCAATCAACCAGCATGCATGCATTGACGAGTGCAACATGTAATTGTGATTACAATGACTGATTGACTGAGCGAGCGAGCGAGCGGGCGAGTGAGTGAATGAGTGTGTGAATGAATGAATGTGGAAGCGAATGAATGTATCATGTTCCGTCTGGGTGGCGACAATTTTTTTCGTTCTGTTACCCAGATTTTTTCCACAATTTTTTCATTTTTTTTTCTGTTTCTAATTATTTGGTGTTGAACACGTACTTACGTGTGTCTTTTTTGTTAATTTTCATTACTTATTATTGTTGTTGTTGTAAACAAACATTGACGTATTGACTGTTTTACGTTTGTATAAGATTTTCCTGAGAAATTTTTCAGAAAGACAAAAAAATCTCATGGAGAACGTATAATTAAGGCATAATAACGTATGATTTTCGTAGTCTAACTGACAAGTATTTTTAATTGACCAAAAGACACCGCATTTGGCCACTCTATACAAAGTGACAGAGAGAGAGAGAGAGAGAGAGAGAGAGAGGTGAAGAAAGAGATAGGTAGACAAAAATTTACATAATTGTTATCGAGTGTTAAGTGAACATAGGTTCAAATATGTGTGTGTAAATCCATGCTGTTACTCGTATGTGGCAGTAGTTGTGGGTGGTCATGCGGTAATGTGAGAAATAATTGTAAAGGAAACATGCATTTTAAACGACGAAAAAAACCAACAAAAAGAACATATTTAAGAATACCCAAATAATCCAGCAAAAGTTTTAATGATTGCAAAAAGAAAAATCAGTTTTAATTTGAAATTAAGACACGTTATTGCGCATTTAATAAGTTTTGATTCGAAGTGGTCTAGTACGTAGTGTGTTGGCTTATTAGACGTGAGACCTCGGTTCAAACCCCAGATCAGGCATCTCCAACTGAACGAAATATGAAAAATATTTCTTCGGCGACTTCCTCTCAGCAGATTTCTGGCAAAAACTCGGAATGTTGAAATAAAATTGCCATGAAAAGTTTCTCTCAAAAATCTGGTGTTCGGAGTCGACCGTCACTGATGTATCAAATTAACGCACACAACATCAATGGTGTGAGAAACTAGGTCGTAATCCTGACTGAAGGGTTGTAATGATCAGTTATGTATGTATGTATTTTTGTTTACAAGACATCCATAAAGGGGCGCCTGAGGTAATTCTTAACAAAACTTAGCCATTTTCTCCTCTGCCTTCTATAAGAAAAAATGCATTAAATTATCCGGCGTTCAGACACTGTGAACTCAAAGTGGACTTATTCGGTTTGGGTATCGTTTCGGACCTAATGTGTAGATCGATTCTGTGATTATGAGACTAAATCATCACAGCACTTTCAGCTAGTCAGTGTGCCATTAATGCATCTCAGAAGCAAGCACCCAGATGCGTATTAAGTACTAGCCCGGGTATTGTCCTAAATGATACGAAACGACATTCTGAAGACAGAATTGTGGAAGATAATAGATCCATCCATCCTGAAGATGGTCAGGGCAACAGAATTGGGGAAGGCAATAGATCGTATGGGTGCAATACTACGAAACCTAATTTAACTATTAAAAGTCCAAAACCTAATGGTACATGCATATCGTTGGTCTCATGTAGAAAGGCCCTAACTCATAATATTTTCGAAATTGATTGTTTCTGTGATTCCAATGTGTATTTGTGTTAAATGGCCCTAACTCACACTTTTTTCGAAATTGATTTTTTTTGTGATTCCAATGCATGAGACCAACGATATGCGGTTATGGTGACGTGGCCTTGGGATTAAACTGCTTGATTTCAAACCCAATTCTCCACATTCAACCACAGCTGAACACAAACCATTTTTTAACATAATTTTGCGAAACTTATGAAATTTATTCTTGCTTTCCAATAATCCATTCAGATGCTCCGTACTACCTGGGAGAGGATCAGCATCAACAATGAATATTATGGGAAGGCAAGGCAGATCAGCCTTCTTAAGAAAAATAGCACTCAGCAAACAAGCTTCCTTCACACTGTGCACCATACAATACAACAACCCACATCAATCCTATAGAAAGTGTTGTTTCTAAGCAAACATAGTGGGCAACCCTATCAATCTAGAATCTGATACAGTTGCACCATCATCTGCTTATTGATACTGAAGTTTACACTGCAAAGCAAAGAAAAATGAAGAAGAAACTGAATAGTAAGAAAGAAGAGATGCTTTCTGATAGTCCTATGCTTCTTGAAGAAACTAGGGCTTCACTTGAGAATGTATTCTTGGGTTTATAAAAGTGACATAAATTTTCGCCACAACGATCAGAGAATTTATCATTTCTCCCCAGCCAGTAATACCGTCTTAAGAACCTTTATGAGGAAACTGAAAACACAACTGAAATAGTAGGTTAGTAGAGGTTAGGTTAGGTTAGATTTGAGGACGTGTACTTGTCATTGGGACAAGTACAATGCCCAGGGGTGACATTGGAAATATGTCCTAGAGGAGGGAGAGAGAGAGAGAGAGGGAGAAGATAGTGAAGGCGATAGGAAAATTGTAAAAGGAGAAGAGGTAGGAAAGGAAGGATAAAGAGACGGAGTAAAAATAGATGGATCTGGAATAGTAATGACTCTTGGTTTGAATCTTAGTTTTCGTTCGTTGAAGATTTCTAATTGCACTGCATAACTGTTAAGCCACAAATTTGGTAGAATACTCGTAAAACCAAGTGTGGCAAACTACACCATTCAAAAAGTATTTTAGCCCCGAAAATCATTTTCCACATTCGATTTTATATTGCTAATGACATAATCAGTATAAGGGAGGAGTATTTTAAACCTTAAAACCCACCTGGAGGTTCACTGGGCACTGTGATGATTACTTTACGTGCTTCAATTACCGCGTGGTCATGCTTTAAGCGTGATGAGTACTATTTTGTGCCTACTGCCTAGGGTAATAGAAAAAAGAGTGGCAGATTTTTTAAATTAATGCTTACTTGAGTCCACATGGCAGTCCATTGGAGGCTAACTAGGCCTTCCTTGCATGCGGCAAACTAATCTCGGAATGGAATTCGCATATAAATAACGTGGATACCACACGCGTTAAAAAATCTGCCAATAAAGAGACAAAAGGTATCTAGACTTGCGTCGATGTGTGTAGAACAGTCACTATAATTAAACTCCCCTCTCCAAATAGTGGAGGTTAGAAATAATACAGTCTGAAAAATATCTAAAGTTAGTCAACAAAATCAGAAATAAAACGAAACTGAATAGAATTTAAAATTTCGCTATGTTGCATAAATAGCGTCTAGAGAAACTATAAATTACGCTGATAAAATTGAACGCGTCAGAGTACGTTTTTTTTTTAAGAAATTCACGACTTGATAAACTATTAAATAAGAGCCTTAGATACTCGTTTAATATTAAAATTCAAAGCTTTAAATTTTTTCTTTTTGATAAATTCTTTATTTTGTTTTTAGTTTGTTTTTAAGCACAAGTTTTTGAAATTGTTTATACTAAGAAGGGGTTTATCTCAGCGAAATAATTAAAAATTCATTAAGTTTAAGAGCAGATTGCATATCCATCTGGGTAACTGTCTTTTAGCAACACGATCGATATAAAGAAATATGCTTTGACAGCTGAAAATGTCAAATTTTGTTTACATTCTTGTGCAGAAGTCGCCGTAGTCTAGTAGGCGGTATGATAAATATGATAAAAAATGTTTCTTTCTCAGCTTTTTTCGGGCACAAACTCTGAGAGTGACAATAAAATTGCCATGAACATACATAATTGGCCATTACAACCCTTCAGTCAGAATTACGACCTAGCTTCTCACACCACTTATGTTGTGTGCGTAAGGGTCCGCCAAATAACTTTTTTTTTGAAAATGCTTTAAAAAAAACTACTGAATATTTTCTCAAATTTTTTTTTTTATTTGAAAGTACAATCCTTCCGGATAATAATGGAAAATAATTTCATTCAAATGGCTGCCTCGGCTGGCCATGCAGTAGCCTACACGATCGGTCCAATTTTTAAGCACATTATCGATTGTGTGCAGCTGTATTTCACCAATGGCTTCACGAATATTGTCCTTTAAAGTGTCAATTGTCTCTGGCTTGTCGGCGTAACACTTACCTTCGACGGCACCCCACAAAATAATAGTCAAACAGTGTCAAATCGTATCTCCGAGGTGGCCAAACGACATCAGCTCTGCGGCTGATAATGAGATCTTCAAAAACAGGGCGCAAAACATCGAGTATAGCTTCGGCTGTGTGGCATGTAGCGCCGTCCTGTTGAAACCAAATGTTGTCAATATCCCCCTCTTCAATTTTTGTGAACAAAAATTCGTTCAACATGGCCCGATAACGATCGCCATTGACTGTAACGGCCACTCTTTGGTCATTTTCGAAGAAAAATGGCCCAATTATACCTCTGGACCAAAATCCGCACCAAACAGTGACTCGTTTTGGGTGCGTCGGCTTTTCAATGTATGCGTGCGGGTTTTCTGTGCCCCAAATGCGACAATTTTGCTTGTTTAGATACCAGCCAAGATCAAAATGAGCTTCATCTGAAAAGATGATTTTTTTTTGCCAAAATCGGCATCTTCTGTAAGTCGATCGCAGGCCCACTTAGCGAAGTGAAAACGCATTGGATGGTCAATTGGCTTCAACTCCTAAACCAATTGGACTTTGTATGGCGTCATACCAAGGTCTTTATGCAAAATTCGTCTCAATGATGTCTCCGAAGTGTTCAATTGTTGAGAACGACGGTGAATTGATGTTGATGGCGCTTCGCGCACACTTTCTGCCACAGCAGCAATATTCTCGGGGTACGTACTGTTTTTGGCTTTTCACGCTCTGGTTTGTCGATGAGGATGCCAGTTTGTTTCACTTTTTTCACAAGATAACGAACATACGGAGCTGGCGGTGCTTCTCTTCTTCCAAAATCCGTACGCAATTTTCGCACACATTCTGCAACGTTACCATGATTTTCAAAATAATGTCGCAATATTTCCCAGCGTTGTTCAAGCGTATACACAACCATATTCGTTCAGCAGAGGGATAAAACTAATTATCTGTCAAATCAGACATGAGTTAAGTGTTACCACTCACGAAATAAGCACTAGTTGAAAAAAAACGTTAGATGGCGGACCCGATAGAAATTTGTTAAAAAAAAATTATAAAAAATTCACAAAATATGTTCATATGCAGTTAATGATCGGAGAAAAAGTTAAAGGACTTCAAATCTGCTCTAATAAGTACCTCCAGTGATTGGCTATATTTTTGCTTTATATCCACCATATTCACTGTCTAGTCCAGGTAGCTTACATTGTTTCTAAACAAACCTTTTGTAAAAATAAAAGACCTTTTTTTTTAGGAAATTTGATCAAGTTAAATTTAATTTTCTATGGAACATATTTGTTGTATAAAACGCTATTCATTTTTAATTTAATTTCGTTTCTCAAGCAGTTGCAATATTTTATTTTATTTTTTCCAATTTCCATGATTTTATATTACACCGTGTATGTATACCATACATACTCGTATGTATGGTAAGTAAGTAGAATACCATGTCAATTTTATTAACAAGCTCTAGTAACTAGTGGCTGTTATGCTTGTTGCAGTTATTGCAGCCGGTTAGTTGGCTGGTTGGCTGTTAGTTTTTTCTTAGTTGAATGTCTTTATAGCCAACAAGTTATTATAGTTTGTGTGTATTTTGCCTTTAGGCCATTCTCATGCTCATATTTAACAATCAATTGGTAGTTTTGATTAGTCGTACATGCAAGTGACACCCTCAACTGACATACACAATATAATTTAATTTAAATTTTAATTTATTTATTTACAATAACGAACAACAACAACAACAACAACAACATACAACACAATACAGACAATATATTATGAGCCCGAGTATGCACACAAATTAACTGAAATCGTTAGCCATTGTAATAAGACCATGTAAATGGATTAGTTTGTGGGTTAAGAAATCCACATTTTTTTTATTGATCGATTGTTTAGGTGACATAAATTGTTGTAAAACAATAATAATTAAAAACAATAATTTTCAATAAAAGTTTAATTCAATTAATTTTACACTTTATTCTCTAACACGGCATTAATAAGCGATAGTACGATAGGACGTGTATTGTTAAGACAAATTCATCCAAAAGGTATTTTAACCAGTGGTGTTGTGCTAATTTTTGTTTTTACCGGAACGTGTATATATTATAATATAGACAGGGCCGATCCTGGGTAGGCGGCCGCTCTGTGCGGTCTCATGTCCCAAATTTAACGACGGGGGTGATTTTCAATGATAATCCTGGCGGCGGCGTTTTTTTTTTAGGTCTCATGTCCCAAATTTGGCGGGGGGAGAGGGAGATTTCCCCTAGGATTCGGTTCAAACCCTTGTTTATGAAAATACATATAAAAATTCGTCAAAAATTAGAAAAAAAATCAGCAATTCTTTTTAATTTTTTTTTTTTCAAAACGTCAGTCAATTCTCGTTATCAGAAATTATCTTTAGTTCCGGAACGCGTTCCTGTCCAAAAAGGAAGTACCCGATCGACGTTCCGGAGCGTTCCGGCTCGACAACACCACTGATTTTAACCCCAGAAATCATTTTCCACATTCGATTTTATATTGCTAATGCCATAATCAGTATAGGGGAGGAGTATTTTAACCCTTAAAACCCACCTGGAGGTTCACTGGGCTCTGTGATGATTACTTTACGTGTTTCAATTACCGCTTGGTCATGCTTTAAGCGTGATGACTACTTTTATCGTGCTCAAGTCTAGTAAACAGCCTAGGGTACTAGAAAAAAGGCTAACTAGGGCTTCCCCTCTTTTTGAATTAAGCTGGAAACCAATAGATTTATGGTAGTAGTCGAACCAAAATGTAGTAACGATAGAGCTCCATTGGATCAACGAGAAAGATAAGTGAAATGATAGAAATATGAATCGAATCAGAGACAAACATCGATAAATAAAGTGCACCTCCATCCATGTATTTTGTACTAATTTTATACTTCAGTGGCGTGGGGATATGCCCTTAGAAGACTCTGTAATTTATGAGATCTATGTTCCTGAAGTCGCATATTTCCCGCAGTTTAGTAGGTAGTGTTGTAGGTAGCGTGTCGCCGTAGTTTAGTAGGCAGTGTGTAGCTTATTAGACGGTCCAAACCCCATGCCAGACATCTCCAACTGAACGAAATATGAAAAAATATTTCTTTAGCGGCTGTCTCTCAGCAGATTAATGGCAAAAACTCAGAGAATAAATAAAATTGCCATGAAAAGTCTCTCAGAAATCGGTCGATTGGAGTCGATTTTAAACTGTAGGTCCCACCACTCATGTATAAAATGAACACACACAACATAAGTGGTGTGAGAAACTAGGTCGTAATCCTAACTGAAGGAAATTATGTTATGTATGGGAAGGGTGTGTAGCTAACCTAGCTTACATTTGGCAATGATATTTGATAACATTTGAATAAAAATCAATTCAATTCCATTTTATGACATTACTTTTGCATCACCCTGTTTCAATTTAATTAAAATTAAAAACAAATTTAAATCTCATATCTCAATACTTATGAATTTTTTACGTTTTTTTTTTCTTCCAATAAAATTTAATAAAATAATTATTGAGTACCCACTCACAGTATGCGACAGTAAATGGGTACTTGAAATTCAAGTATTTTTTTTTGTAGATCTAGTATTACAATTAAGTACGTCTACTTAAGGGTGGATTTAATTTTTTCTTTTTTGTTTTTGTTATTTTCATTAATAAATTGCTGATTTTATTAAATAATTTTTTTACTATTTTTTTCTTTTTTAAATAAACACTCATTAATTTCAATAACAAAACGTTCAATAACCGTTTAAGTACTCCGTAGTAGAATTGAAAATTCACAATAATTTTTTGGAATCAAAAACAAACACAGAAATCGAAACATGGAAATATTTAATGACTCTTATTAAACATAAATGTCATGACAAAAATTCTTGTTTATTTTTATAAAAAATATTTTATTTTTGTTTATGGCTCGTATTAAATTTTATTTATTTTAAACAATATTCGACTGTGAACCACAGGCTCGGGATGAATTTTTCCTTCACCGAAGCTGCAAGAGGCAAAATATTTTTTTAAAATTCTTTCATGGCAATTTTATTTACTCTCAGAGTTTTTGGAAGAAATCTGCTGAGAGGAAGTCGCCGATGAAATATTTTTTCATACTTTCGTTTTAAAGTCTGACCTGGAGCTCTTTGTAGCCCTTTGAGGCCTAAAGTTTAAAGTCAACTACGAACGACAGATTTTTGAGAAACTTTTCATGGCAATTTTATTTACTCCACAGAGTTTTTGCCAGAAATCTGCTGAGAGAGGAAGTCGCCATACTTTCGTTTTGATGTCTGACCTGGGCTTAGAACCAAGGCCTTATGCGTAATAAACCAGCACATTACCTACTAGACTATGGCGACAGCTGCAAATATTTGAGCTCAATATGCATGAATCAGCCTGTATGTGTGGATATAAATAATCTTTTAAATTAAATCTTCTATTAATTGTTAAAAGATATTTATGCCATTTGTTATCGATAACAAATTGTATGTGAGGCAATTTGTTGAGCTTTAAAGATAAAAAAAATAATTTCGATTAATTTGATTGCCGTTTTAAACGTAACGTACATACATACATACATATGTAATGAAAATGTTTTAAGATCTTAAGATCTTAAATAGTTTTTACAGACCAGATGTTAAATTTAATTGTTATTGCAAAAATACATCTGCTTAGGAATTGTTTGGCATTTAAATATTCGCCAACACTTAGAGAAAAATTGCCAGACGTATGTACATATGAGCATTACAACAATACATGTATGTAACATTGAATAGCGGGCATAACACAATATATGCACACTTGAGCTAAAATAAAAATAAAGATTTATAAGAAAAAAAAAATAGGGGGAGGGGGTATAATTGAGGATTGATTTGGATTTGAATTGGGTATGAAACGGAAAATCTGTTTTAGTTTTACGTTCGCCCCATTTGGGGTCAATGGAGCAACAGAGCAAATGATTGACACTCGTTTTACAGACACTATTTATACATACGTTGTGGCAATAAAACAAAATATTGCATATACAGACAGACAGACAGACAGACGAGAGAGAGGGAGAGACAAAAAAAAATACAAAATAAATTAAATTTTCATTTTTAAATGAATTGAACATGTTGTGATCACACTATACAAGCCAAAGGAAGACATGACTGCTGCACTTTATGTTTTCATACAAGAATTTCAATGAGTTACAGACAGATACTGTAGCTGTTGTTATTGTTGTTGTTGTATCTTTTTTTTGCTACTCATTTAAATCAAAATCACCTGAGATGCATTTTAATTTGTTTGAATATTTATTTGTGATTTTTAATTTTTTTTAAATTTTTTTTTTAAATTTATTTGCACATGCAAAAAATGGAAAAAAAAAATATGGAAAAAAATTCAAATGAAGATTGACTTGAAGATCTTTCAAATTAATTCAAATTGTTTAAATGGAATTTAAACAAAAAAAAAATGAAATAAATTTTATAAAAATTGCCAAAAAAAAAAAATAGAAAAAAAAACCAAAGAAATTCATCATCGTGATACATTTTGAAACGATGTCAATAAACTTGTGAATGAAACGTAGTGTCCTGTTTGGGTGATTGATATTGAAATTTAAGGTGATGTTTTTAACATGACTTGACTGTAGGCCCCCTACTGAAGTATAGATGTTACTTTCAATGTATCAAAGCGAACAAACGGTTCGGTACAATCACTATAGCATTCACTAACTTGGCCCAAACAGTATCAGAGGATCTATGAAGTATTCTGCACTTAATAGGTTAGATAAGATATAAGATGATTAGGAGAAGTTTAGTAAACCCGCATAATTATAGGTATTACTGCTCGATCAAAACACAAGTCCACTTGAAACAATAGAAACCAAGCTAGTGTTACAATATCAGAGCGGTGTAGAGTATTGTATGGAAACTACATACATAATTGGTTATTACAGCCCTTCAGTCAGGATTATGATCTAGATTTTCACACCACTTATGCTGTGTATGTTAATTTTATACATCGATTCCGAACTATAGATTTTTTAAGAAATTTTTCATGACAATTTTATTTACTCTCAGAATTTTTTCCAGAAATCTGACGAGAGGAAGTCGCTAAAGAAATATTTTTTTTGGAGATGCCTGACCTGGGGTTTGAACCGAGGCCTTACGTCCAACAACTCATCACACTATCTACTAGACTACGGCGATTTGGTGGACAACAATATAAAAGCAGGAAGAGGAGGCCACAGTATTATTTCTGTTTACACGTAGGAGGAGCAATCACAGTGTGATATATGTATGCACAGAGCGTCTGAATTAAAGAACAAAAGTTTTTCTATAATGCTTTGAGCAAGCCACTAGGCAATAGACTACGCATAGAAATGATCTACGTGACAAAGCGAAAACCATTTGTTTTTCGGTAACAAGTCTCTTTACTTCATTTGTATCAATCAAACGCTAAAGTTCAGTTCATATTGTGATCATGCTCTACCGAATCAATAGAATCAATAGAGTTTGATTCTCTACTATCATTAATAAACACTGAAAACCTAAAACTAGACTTCTGATCAAGAGACCCTACAAAAGAGACGTATATTCCATTCGAGGTTGAATGGAGGCACGGTATTAATACCAAAGGAATTAAATGGAGTTACCGTAGACTAGTAGATGATATGCAGGCTTCTTAGATGAGAGCCCCTGGTTCAAACCTTCCAGATCAGCTATCTCGAACAAAACGAAACATGAAAACAATATTCCCTTCGGCTACTTTTTCTCAGCAGTCTTCTCAGAAATCTATCGTCCGGAGTCGATTTAAAACTGTAGGTCCGGTAGCTCATAAATACATTTAACACTTACAATATTGGTGGTGTGAGAAGCTAGATTGTAATCCTGACTAAAGGGTTGTAATCGTAATTTTGTTCCCAAAGTTTTTTTTTTCGCAATGACGATGATTTCTCACTTGGTGGTTATGTCAACAAACAAAATTGCCACATGTGGAGCTGGGTGATTGTGAAGAAGACATTGCAAGTGGAAAGAGTGATTATTTGGCTCGCATCATGACCTGGAGATTGGGCCGTATAGGAAGCAACCGTTAACTCCAATTGAGATCGCTTCAATTGAAGATTATAAATTGGATGGTAATTGCCAAAAGCTACATAGTACGACCAATTTTGGCTTTATTACATGTGAAGTATTTAGAAAGAGTAATTTTACGTTTTGGTCATGTTAAGAAATGCGATTTGATCAATTTTGGCTTTTGTGTGCAGCATTGTTTGGCTTTTTTGGGGCAACATCGGAGTCTGTTTCTACGCGGATAACGCTTCCATATTGGAGCATTCGTAAAATTGACATTCGTCCAGTTATCGTCGAGATAGTGTCCGAAATATGCGAAGAAATGGTTGAACACTTTCACAAAAGGATAGACTGCTGCAATCAATCCTGAGGCGGTCGTTTAAATTACAACGTATTTCGTACATAACGGCGAGGTCCAAGCCCTAGAACGAAATTAAAGTCTTATCTAAATCGTAGCTTTATGAGTGTTTCATTTTACTTTTCTTTTGCAACCGCAAAATTAATAATGATGGGAAAATAACGTGCAAATGTTTGGTGCTGCAGGGATTTCAGGGCGATCGTTTTCAAGGGTTTTTATGTTTACGACTTTTAAATGAAATTCTTTGTATTTTTTTCTGTTATAAAATATTTTTGTAATAAAGAAGGCCTTCTAACGTGCGACTTAAGCCAATTAAATCAGAGTTTTTGGGTGATTTCATTGTTCTCATTCAGATTCAGATATTTTGTGTATTTCGTAGTGTCATCAGTACGTGCTTCTAAATATTGATTAAAAATGGAAGTGCAGTGAGGAAAAATGTTTCAAAAAAACTTATTTAAAAAATGTTATGTATGTATGCATGTATGAATGTTTATATGAATACATATCATAAATAATATTTTTAATTTGCTTGACTTGTATTGAAATTGTACATTTTTTTTCGTCTTATTTTACAAGCCATGATTAATGCAGTTTTTTTTTTGTCATGACAATTTCAAAAATTCGGTTAGACAAACCGAATTAACCAGACAGTCTTTTGGCCAGATATGGTGTTAGTCATGCATTTAATTGGAATTTTTTTTTTAATTTCAATTTCAATTTGCAGTGGCTGTTGTTCGGAGGCGCTTTATTTATATTTTAAACATGAGTTGACATGTTTTACATGTGCACGTCGTTTTTTGTTTAATTTTTTGGTGAAAATATTAATTTTTGTTTTTGTTATTAAATGAAGATTGAAAATATGTATGTAATGTATGTATACGATATGCATGATAAACGTTTGAGTTCATAATTGTATTCAATAGCTTAGAAATTCTAGAGTCTGTTCTAAATGTAACGATAAACACAGCTAAAGAGATCTTAATAGGGTCACACTATTACCGCACGAGGGAGTTGGCATAAATCAAACTGTAGACCACAGTGTTCGAAAAAGGGTATTTAAGACGGCTGTTTACAGTATCTAGTGTCCTTAATCGAGTTATCAATTCAAAAGCAATGATGAATAAAGATTTGGAAGACAAAACAAGCCGTAAGAAGCACACGAAGTCACCATAGTCTAGTAGATAGTGTTGTGTATTGTTAGCTATGAGGCCTCGGTTCAAATCTCCAGCAAAACGAAATGTAAAAAAAATATTTCTTCAGCGACTTTCTCTCAGCAGTTTTCTGACAAAAAAAAAACTCTGAAAGTAAAATAAAATTGCGATGAAAAGTTTCTCAAAAATCTGTCGTTCAGAATCCACATTAAACTGTAGGCCTCTATACACATATAAAAAATTAATATAAGTGGTGTGAGAAACTAGGTTGTAATTCTGTCTGAAGGGTTTTAATGATCAATAATGTATGTATGTATGTATGTATGTAACAAGGACTTGTACATGACGATAAGGATCGAGAGTAAAACAACTTCAACCAAAACGAAAGAAGAGCATGTGAAAATATGGTTAAAATTTCTATTTCGATATGCTGTCAAGTGCAGTAAAAGTTGGTTCAACTTTATGCACGTTTAGCATACATTTTCATCGGGCATTCTAAATATAATGTAAGCGTCTAATGGCGATAATATACCACCGAATATAGGCAATAGTTACAAGAGTAGGTCAGCCTGTTGAAGGCATTCGTTGGAGTTTCCATGATCGCTAGAAAGACTAGGATTATGTGGATAGCTTATGATGGCTTGCCTATTATCTTATGGAAATGCATGCTATGCTGGGTGAGAGTGAGTGAGTTGAATATTGAGAACACCTAATCACTTTTGTTGTGCGATATTTTGCTTGCTGTTGTAGTAGAAGTTGATTGATTAGTTTATGTAGCCGTTCGTAACTACAACAAGCATCAAATGTGCCATGGGACACCATTTTAAACCTTTACCGCATCACTTGTACTGTTTTGAATCGTGCACAACTCAAATCCTTTTCGTTAGATCGGACTATCTAGCGAGGTCTCCGAAGTTGAGGAAAGGCGTATTAAGACTACTGGCAGTCATTAAGGCCTCTTACAGTCGCAAAGGAAAGTAGAACGCCGAAACAAATTTTCTTTATTTTTTTCCCCCCCAAGATGTCAGAATTGGGGTGTGAAGTTTTCGTTTACAAAGCCAAAGTGCTTCTCACTAGATCATATTCTACGATATTTCTACGTAAAACTCGAGAAATAATTTTTTAATCGACGTCAAGGACGGAACATGTGCGCAGGGCTGTACACCACAGTTTATTTTTTTTTTAAGGAACTCGAATTAGCTAGGATTCTGTGATATGCATTAGCATTATATTGACGTATAAACAAGCTTATTGGTGGGCTCTATCATCTGGAAAACATATGGCTCTTCCCAGTTCATAAAGCATGGCAATGTTAACTCTGTACTGCAATATGGTAGAGAGAAACGAAACTCTGGGGAAAAGCCTATTGGAGCGATCTAAACATTGACAGCCATTGTCTTCACAGAATATTGGGAACGTTTTGGACTACACACATAAGCAATAGATCGTTCATAAAAACCACCAGAATGAATTATAAAACTGTCTTATAATCTGAAAGGTTAAAAACGAGTTGAAAGAGACATGCAGAGATGGCGAAAGCAGTTTTTGAGAAGAGATTAAAACGAGTGGACTTGGCTAAGTTGAAATTAAACAAACGCACGAGTTTAATATTCATTTATAGTAGCATTGAGTGTAAATGTTATACAATATGTCGCTGTGGTCTAGTAGTTAGTATGTCGGCTTAGAGGAGAGCCCATGGTTCAAAAGCCAGCTCAGCTCGTCACGATAAAAACGAAATATAATAAAAAAAAAATATTTCTTTTGGCGACTTCCTCTCATTAGTTTTGGAACGTTGTACTAAGTGTAATGGTAAGAAAGTTACCGTAGTCAAGTATAGTAGTTAGTATGTTGGCTTATTAGACGAGAGCCCTTGGTTCAAGTCACAGCTGAGATATCATGAGCAAAACAAAATGCGAAAAAAAATATTTCCTTTGGCTACTTCCTCTCAGCTATGAGAAGACCTATGAGAGTGGAAAAAATTGTCATGAAAAGTTTCCCAATATTGTGACATACGGAGTCGACATAAAACTCGAACCAATTGGCAGCACTCATGGAGAAAATTAAGAAACACAACCCTGTGTGGTGTGAGTGAATTTATTTAGAAATTGTTATAATTTTGAAACGAAACTTGAACTTCCAATACCCTGTTTAAATATAAAATAAAATTTTTTTTTACAAAACTTGTCTTCCTTCAAAAACTCTGAGAGTAAAAAACCTCAATAATCTGTCATACGGAGTCGGCATAAAACGCGAACCAATTGGCAGCACTCATGGAAAAAATTAAGAAACACAACCCTGTGTGGTGTGAGTGAATTTATTTAGAAATTGTTATAATTTTGAAAAAACTCGTACTTTCTATGCCCTGTATAAATATAAAATAAACAAATTTATACAACTTTATTCAAAAACTCTGAGAGTAAAAAAAGTTCTCATGAAAAATTTCTCAAACTGTCGTTTGGAGTCAACATTAAACTCGAACCTATTGGCAGCACTGCACACACAACTTGATTTATTTAAATAAACTTGAAACTCGAACTTGCTATACCCTTTATAAATATAAATTAAACAAATTTTTACAAAACTTCGACTTTTTAAACTTTTAATGACAAATTTTAATTGAAAAAAAAAATTTTTTTTTTTAATTTCACGAATACATTTCTCAGCACGTCTTCGTGTATCTACTGTATTCGTTGTATGCTAATGTTGCAGAAACCACAAACAACTGAAGTTTAAATTTAATTTTACAACATTTTATTTATTTTTTATTTATTTTTTTTTCTCATTTCATTGCTTAATTGGCATTCTCAGAATTATGAGAGTCTGTAGACTAAAGTAATAAAAAATAAAACAGAAAAAACATACAATCGTGTTACTAGCATAGAAGGGTATACACAATGGTAATGAAAAAAATAAGAAAAAAACAAAACCAAGGTGTTGTTCTTTATTAAAAAACCATAATTCAATATTTACGACTTTCTTAAGTTTATTTACACAGAAAATAGAAAAAAATATAAAAAAAATGAGAATTAAAATTAAAATAGACAAAATAAAAAACTAAAAAAAAAAAATTTTAATGATTTTTGACTGGCGCCAATATTTGTTAAATTTTTTTCTGTTTTTTTTTCATTATTTTTTAGGAATACAAGTCTACGAATGAGTAGAGAATTCCCTCCATTTGCATGTCAAACTATTAAAAAAAAAGAAAACAAGAAAAAAAAACTAAGCCACTACACCGTACCCAGATTTCGAGTTTATTTTTTTTTTTGTAAATTTTTATGTTTGTTTTTATATTTGTTTTTATATTTTTTAAATTAGTTATTCTCCAAGATTGTGTTTATTTTTTATGATTTTATTTGTAACTAATGAAGTAATTTGCAGCAAATATTGGCCTCTAATATTACTTTTATGCGATAAAGTTTAGTTTTTTATTTTTGTTTAACTGCCAGTATACAGTGGACAGCAAAAGTCTTAGTCTGGCAATATATTTTAGCAATTTCATGAATTTTAGCCAAAAGTTTATATAAAAATTTATAGTTTTTATATTTATTTTATTAATTTATTTCTGTTTTATAATAAAACAATAGAAGAATAAGGAAAAGTTTCAGATGACTCCATGGGTACCCCCAAAGAGAACCCTGAGTAAATTTTAAATTCAAAAGCCTTATAATGAGTGATTTTTTAAGAGCTATAGGAAAATTTTTCAAAAAACCACATAAAATTCAGAAAAATGCATGAAATCTTGATTTGAATCGATAGTACGGTCCATATAATTTAATGTTTGAAGATTATTTCATGCAAATGTTGACCGCGACTGCGCCTTAAATGGCCCATCCGCTTAGTCCAATTTTGGCATACTCTTTCCAACATTGCGGCCGGTATCTCACGAATAAATGCTTCAATGTTGTCTTCCAATGCGTCAATTGAAGCTGGCTTATCTGTATAGACATGAGCTTTAACATAGCCCCACAAAAAATGGTCTAAAAGCGTTAAATCGCACGATCTAGGCGGCCAATTGACCGGTTCCGAACGTGAAATAAAATGTTCACCGAACTCGCCTCTCAATAAGTCCATTGTTACGCGTGCTGTGTGGCATGAGGCACCGTCTTGTTGAAACCACATGTCATGCAAGTCAATCTCTTGCATTTTGGGCAAAAAAATTTGGATATCATCTCACGGTAGCGCTCATCATTCACAGTTACGTTACGATTCGCAGCATCTTTGAAGAAGTACGGTCCAATGATGCCACCAGCCCATAAACCGCACCAAACTGTGACTTTTTCTGGATGCATTGGTAGCTTTTGCAATGCTTCTGGCTCATCTTCATTCCAAAATCGACAATTCTGCTTATTTACGTATCCATTGAGCCAAAAATGAGCTTCGTCGCTGAACACAATTTTTCGGTAAAGAAGTGGATCTTCGGCCAACTTTCCAACCAAAAATTCTGCGTTGCGGTAGGTCGTTCGGCTTCAATTCTTGCGCCATCTGTATGTTGAAAGGCTTCACACCTAAATCCTTCCGCAAAATTTTCCACGTTGTTGAGCAACAGAGGCCCAATTGCTGCGAACGGTGACGAATCGATAATTGATGGTCATCATTAACACTGGCCTATACAGCTGCGATATTTTATTCAGTTCGCACTCTACGTAAGCGTGTTGGTGGTTTAATGTAAATTTGGTGCGAAATTTATTCACAATAGCCCAAATAGCCGCTTCAGTGGGTCGATTAAACTGACCATAAAATGGAAGAAGCGCGCGAGGAACTTTCTTAACAGACCACGCATTCTGATAATAAAATTCAATGATTTGCAAGCGTTGTGCATTTGTAAGATGATTCATGGTTAAATTATAGACCAAACTGCCTGTGGGGAGTTTTTTTTTTTTTTTTTGTCAAAATATATAGTGCCGTACTAAGACTTTTGCTGTCCACTGTATTTAAGTATCATTCAATATATTTATTTATAGTATAGTAGAATATAATTTATTTTTGTTTTCTTTCTTTTTTATATTTTGTTACGCATATTTAATGATTTGGAATATTAAATGACAAGCAAATGAAATGAAATGTAAAGAAAAAAGAAACAAAACAAATTTTGTTGTAAAAACTAATATTTAAACGAGAATATTAAAAACAATGAATACGTAATAAAAAAGAATTGTCTTAAAATACGGGCACTTCTAATGTAACGGGTCTTCCACCAAAGGCTTTCGAATTTTAACAAATTAGTTTTCATTTATTCAGTCTTTTTTGCCTAACCATCTGGGACGGATAAAGCGTTCAAACTTGGGCCTTCTGTCCAAGCTACCATGCTCTTCGCCTAGTTTATTATCGTCTTAACCATCCTAGTGAGAATACTATTCGCTATGAGGTCGATAAATTCAAGTCTACTGGTTCAATAAACGATTGACAAAATATGCTGAAAACGTACGCGCCATTCGTGTGAGTGTGCAGAAGAATTCGATTTCGCATCACTCACAATAACTTAGCCTGCCGGAGATCACAACTTCGTGAATTACAACTCTTCAGTCAGGATTACGACCTATTTTCTCAGTACTAGTACTTAGGCCTGTAGCCATATAAAATTCAGGAACTGAAGGTAAATGACTATAAACTACGACGAATGCTCTTTAAATAAGCTTTGGAGCGAGTGGCAACTGAATCCAATTTTCATTGAAAAAAAAAACATCTTTAACGATGAGTCCCATTTTTGAAAGGGAATTGGGATGATACCAATCCACCTGAGATCCAAGTGCATCCAACGCATTACGAAAAAGTCACTGTTTGGTGTAGATTTTCGGCTAGAGGCGTCATCAGTTCATATTACTTTGAGAACGACACATCTAGCCATTATTATCAGCGGCCAGCAATACAGATCGATTATTAGCAACATCTTTTAGCCTAAATAGGTTGATCTGAACACCAACGATATTTGGAAGGCGCTACGTGCCACACAGCAAATGCCACATTCGATATTCTGCACGTTCGAGTTGAGGGCATGGCCATGCCACATGCTGAGGATGTAAACTGGCTACCGAGATCGTAAGATTTGACCGCGTTAGAGTTTTTCTTGTGCGATTTTCTTAAGCTGTAAGTGTATGAAAATAAGCCACAAACCACAGACATCCGCAAAGCCAACATAGCCCATGTTATCAAGCAGATTCAACGTGATATATGCGCCAGAGTTATAAAAAACTAAAAATGTGGAATGCACTTTACCTAGAGATGGCAAGGCGGATATTTGAATGACACACAGCCAACAACAGGTCTGAAAACGAATAAAAAATGTTGATGATATCTCACACATACATACATAATTGGTTATTACAACCCTTCAGTCAGGATTACGACGTAGTTTCTCACACCACTTATGTTTTATGCGTTAATTTTATACATGAGTGGTGGGACCTACAGTTTAAAGGCAACTCCGAACGACAGACTTTTGAGAAGCTTTTCATTGCAATTTTATTTACTCTAAGAGTTTTTGCCAGAAATCTGCTGAGAGGAAATCGCCGAAGAAATACTTTCTGTATTTTGTTTTGATGTCTGGCCTAGGGCTCAAACCCTGGCTTTACGTCTAATAAGCCAACACACTACCTACTAGACTATGGCGACTTCACACACACTTTGTTTTATTCGAGTTCAAAATTAGGAAGTGCTTATCGAAAGACCTGATACAACTTAAAAGTCTAACAGTCTATAGTGTTCGTTCGTCTACTCTTTGGAGTACTGGCCAAGTGTGTTTAAGGGATTGTTGAAATTCGGGATTGCTGGGGAAAAAAATTACTAAAGAACTGATAAGGTATGGGTCAGCAGCAGACTTTTTTTAGTTGTTAGCCCTCTTAGCCGTGTACGGGATTAATTGGGCAGAAACCAAGTCAAAGATATATTTGTGAGAGTATAATCTTAAGGTTGAATACTGGAACGGATACCGAGGATCACGACAGTATAAACAATTAAATTAAATTGAACCAATCGTAGTCGCCATTGTCTAGTAGATAGTTTGTTGGGTTCATAGATGCGAGCTTGCGGTTTAAGTCCCAGATATTTCGAAGAAAACGAGACACTGAAAATGTATTTCTTAGGCGACTTCCTCTCAGCAGTCTTTTGACAGAAACTCTAAGAGCAGAATAAAATTGCCATAAAAAGTTAATTAAAAATATGTCGTATGAAATTGGCATTAAAACAGTAGGAATCGCCACTTTTGGATAAAATTAACACACACCGAAGGGTTGGTGTGAGAAGCTAGGTTGTAATCTTGACTAAAGAGTTGTAATAATCAATTAAATAAGTTAGGTTAGAGGACGTGTACTTGTCAATTAAGACAAGTACAATACCCGAAGATCGAATTGACCCATTCTTCAAGTAAGTTAAGTTATGTAAGAAATTTCTGAAGGATTGGCAAGGGAGTGATCGTTAGAAACCTTTGCTAGTCCACAACCCTTTGTGGAATTAATTGTCGAGGTTGGATTTGTGGAAACACTCTCTTAAGGTCGTATGTTGGAATAATTCCCGAGTATTGCAAAAGTGTAAATAATTTATTTGAATTACTGAATAAATTATTGAATTAATTAAGTCGCCGTAGTCTAGTGGGTACTGTGTTGGCTTATTAGACGTAAGGACGCGCTTCAAACCCCAGGTCAAACATCAAAACGAAAATATGAAAAAAATATTTCTTAGGCGACTTCTTCTCAGCAGATTCCTGACAAAAACTCTGGGAATAAATAAAATTTGCCATGAAAAGTTTCTCAAAAATCTGTTGTTCGGAGTCGATTTTAAACTGTAGGTCCCAAAGGACTCCAGGTCAGACATCAATACGAAAATATGAAAAAATATTTCTTCGGCGACTTCCTCTCAGCAGATTTCTGGCAAAACTCTGAGTGTTGAAATAAAATTTGCCATGAAAAGTTTCTCAAAAATCTGTCTTTCAGAGTCGACTTTAAACTGTAGGTCCCCCGCCACTCATGTATAAAAATTAGCACATACAATATGAGTGGTGTGAGAAGCTAGGTCGTAATCCTGACTGAAAGGTTGTAATGGCCAATTACACAGCCCTGCATGGGCTTTGCAAATAAGATGGCTTATTTTTTGGTATTTCCAAAGGCATTTTGCGCGCTGAACACGAATCTGGTTTCAAAAACTTTCCATCACGTCAGATTTTCGAGAAAAAGGGGGTTGAGACCCCTAAAAATAGCGTTTTTGGCTATTTTGGAAAAATTGTTGAGCTAAACACTGACGTGCTAGAACCATCACTATTGTCAGAAATTGACAATTGATCTTTGCTCTTTAAAATGAGCCCAAATTTTTTCATGCACCCTTAAAGTAGGGGGTGGGTTTATGTCAAGGGGTGCAAGAGAAAAAGAAACACATTACGGAGGTCCTTAAAAATTAATCCGATTTACTTGAAAATTGTTACTCAGGGATTTTTGGAGTCGCTGATTACAGATCTTCATTCAGATTTAAAAAATTCAAAATGGCGAATCCAATATGGTGGTCAAGTAAATCTGATTAATTTTTATATACCGCAACCGCCATATTGGATCCGCTGAAAACCTGACGTGATGGAAAGTTTTTGAAACCAGATTCGTGTTCAGCGCGCAAAATGCCTTCGGAAACACCTGGGGCCATCTTATTTGCACAAAAAAAGTCCAAATTTACAGGGCTGTGTTATGTATGTATGTATGTAAGTTAGTAAGAAATTTGTAAAGTATTGGCAAGGGAATGATCACCAGAAGACTTTTTAGTCCATAATTTTTTTGGGATTCATGGGGCAAAAGCCAAGATGAGGGTGGATTGGTGGAAATACTCTTTTAAGGACGCATGTTGGAAGAATACGCGAGGTTCGCAACAGGGTAAACAATGTAATTAAATTATTAAAGAAATTTTGGGATAATTTTAGAACCTTAAACGAAATCATGTTGAAGGTACTCCATGTAGTTTTAGTGTAATTAATGGTACTTTCATTTTGATAGAATAAAAGTAACTTTACAGTTGACAATATTTACCTTGCAATGATGATATAATATGGTAAAGTAACTTGGAAATGTAAATATGGTTTCGGTGTATGAATAATTACAATTTTTTTTAATAATTTTTTTCTTTTTTTTACACCATCTGTCATATGGTGCTGTACTAAGTCTGAGATTTCTTGTTGGTCGGTCGGTTGTCATTTGCATGTATCAGATTAAATAACTTATTTACAAGCAACAAATATTTATTGTTGTTAATTTGTTTTTTTTTATTGTTGTTAATATAGTTTTAATAGACTAGGAAATCATATTGTATAATACCGTATACCATGCCATATACAAATATGATAGGAGTTTATTATTTATTAATAATGTTTTCTTTCTTCTTCTTTTTTTATATCATCATTCATTATTATTATGAGTAGATTTGGTTTCTTTTTATTTTTATTTTTATTTTTTTATTTGATTTTCTTCACCATCATCTCATATGCTGATGCTGATGCTGATGCTGTCTATGGAATGGATTTTAAGCATCAGTTTCTATTTTTTATTTCATTTTCATTTTTTATTTATTTTTTTATTAACAAGATATCGGTTTTGTAAGAACAAGTTATAGTATCATCGGCCCTCGTATGACAGTTAACAAGCAAATAGAAAAATGAAAATTAATTTAGAATTAGTAGTGGTAGTAGTGGTGATGGTAATGGTGTTGGTGGTGGTGGTGGGGTTATTTATGGTATTGTATTGTATGGTAGATATCACCAGACATTATAGACATGTGCGGCAGACATGGTAGACATGGTAGTCAATATAAGTATCATTCCATCTAAATAGAGTATAAATCATGATTTTTATGGTTTTAAATAAAATTTATTGATTTCGGTTATAGCATGTATTTATTGAGGTGTTAAAGAGCAATAAATACTTGTTTCTTGGACCATACACAGGCAAACACACACACATACACTCTTATACTTAGAAAAACTTATACACAAATTAGCTTCTCAATATTTAATTATGATCACCAAATAATTAAAAATAATTTTTTTTAACAAAATAAAAAAATTCCTTTAATTTTAATTTTTTTTAACACTAAAAGTGGCTCAAACAAAGCAAGCAACCAACAGAAAAAAATGTTTTTGAGGATAAATTCGAGTTTAAAAAGCAAAGATGCAAACCCACACTTTTAGCCAAGCCACTTCTTGCCTCTAACAGGGTTAACTTTGCTATTAACAGAGCACTGTTAACTGTTTAACAGTGGCAATAGTAGATTAATCTTCTACTTTGCAATTATTGCAGACTATTGACACAAAATTCTCATTATGATGATTAATATTTGTGAACAAAAGGGTTGAAGTGTGGGATGGAGGACGGAAATTTTCTCAACTCTCAAAATTATTCCAGCTATCCCACTACCACAGTTCGAAAGAGAGCTCTCTGGACTACCATTTGGATACAGCCTGTATGGCGTACTATTTCTTATATGTTCCAAAATGGCCACTGATCTTCTAGAGAATTTTCAATCAAAAAATTTGATATTTTCAAAGCCAAGTTTCTCAATACCATAGCACTTTATATGGGATCATGTTGCTGATTACAATAAGAGGCCTTGCAACCTTCCTTTGCATATAGTATGGTACTCACAGACCTAGAGTATTTCCCAAAATTAGCTCCTAAACAGGTGAGCTTGTTCAGAGGGATACTGTTAAACAGCTAACAGTGCTCTGTTAACGCCAAATGTGGCGCGGCTAAAATTTATGGATTGCGTCTTGGATTTTCCAATTCGAATTTATCTTCACACACATCAGAACAAATTTGAGAAAGAAACTTAAATAGAATCCGAAAAAATTTAATATAAATTAAACGAGTTAATCAATATGTATGACGAGTGTAATAAAGATTTCACTTTGAAAATTTTAACCCTTAAACTGTACAAGAAAAACTTAAAGCTGAGTTTGGTCAAGTTTGCTACAGATAATTTGCTTGAGTTTTAATGCCCACGAGAAACAAAAGACCAGAAAAATTCAATTTCTTACAACTTCGCAATGAGGATTTGCAATGACAAAAAGTCAAGTGTCCTTCTTAAACTGGACAGAACCAATAACCTGTCTTTATTTTGGGAGGGGTTCCTAACAAGACTAAGGAAAACAATTTGAAACCGGCATTATATTTTAAGACAAACAGCATTCTGTTGTATTTAAATGGCTCAGGGACATATAGTGGGACTGCCGCAAAAGTGTTCCGTTTCAGATTGAAATCTTCGCAAACCATGGGAAAACTGGGAAAGCAAAAGTCTATGGCAACTAAATATGTGTACAGTTCAGCTGGGATAGTAATTACAAAGAACGCAACGTAACAGTACTATCTAGACAGTCAAGCAGGTAGCCATCGGAGCCCTTGCCTCATGTAAGGTAGTACAAAATTGTCTTTTGCAAGCTGAATACTTAAAGCAAGGAGAACGAGGTTACTCTTTAGAGGAATTCTCAGCAATAAGTAGCAAGATAAGTTGCCGAGGAGAGAACCTCGGTCGCATCGCATACAGGGTCACAACCTTTCTGTGGAATGTGAAGAGAAATTTGAAAGAACACATTTGGCGAAAGAAAAGATTGCGAGAGGTAGAGCACCTACTCAAGCCAAATGGATTAAAGACAATATTTCTTGAGTAAGAAAAAAAGGAAGAGATTTTAGTCATGCAGTAGACTATCTCCGTAGTCTAGTAGATAGTGTGCTGACTTATTAGACAGGGCAACGAGATTGCAAAAGGCCTGGCAAGGGATGAAACAACGAAGTGCATGTAGCGTCCTAATAGTCGTAGTCTAGTAGGTAGGTTCGAACCACAGATCAGACATCTCTAGCAAAACGAAATATGAAAAATATTTCTTCGGTGACTTCCCCTCAGCAGATTTGTGACAAAAATTCTGAGAGTAAATATAAATTGCCATTAAAAAGTTTCTCAAAAAAAAATGTTTTGTTCGGATCCGACTTTAAACTGTAACACACATAACATAAGTGGTTTGTGAAGCTAGGTCCTGACTAAAGGTTGACCAATTATGTATGCACGAGTCACGGGCTTTTTGACACTTTTTCCGAATAGGAATTGCCTCAAGTCAAATTATCCAGAAGGATATACAAAATGTTTATCAAATACCAGACAGAAAGAACAGTAGGAATCGCCACTTTTGGATAAAATTAACACACACCGAAGGGTTGGTGTGAGAAGCTAGGTTGTAATCTTGACTAAAGAGTTGTAATAATCAATTAAATAAGTTAGGTTAGAGGACGTGTACTTGTCAATTAAGACAAGTACAATACCCGAAGATCGAATTGACCCATTCTTCAAGTAAGTTAAGTTATGTAAGAAATTTCTGAAGGATTGGCAAGGGAGTGATCGTTAGAAACCTTTGCTAGTCCACAACCCTTTGTGGAATTAATTGTCGAGGTTGGATTTGTGGAAACACTCTCTTAAGGTCGTATGTTGGAATAATTCCCGAGTATTGCAAAAGTGTAAATAATTTATTTGAATTACTGAATAAATTATTGAATTAATTAAGTCGCCGTAGTCTAGTGGGTACTGTGTTGGCTTATTAGACGTAAGGACGCGCTTCAAACCCCAGGTCAAACATCAAAACGAAAATATGAAAAAAATATTTCTTAGGCGACTTCTTCTCAGCAGATTCCTGACAAAAACTCTGGGAATAAATAAAATTTGCCATGAAAAGTTTCTCAAAAATCTGTTGTTCGGAGTCGATTTTAAACTGTAGGTCCCAAAGGACTCCAGGTCAGACATCAATACGAAAATATGAAAAAATATTTCTTCGGCGACTTCCTCTCAGCAGATTTCTGGCAAAACTCTGAGTGTTGAAATAAAATTTGCCATGAAAAGTTTCTCAAAAATCTGTCTTTCAGAGTCGACTTTAAACTGTAGGTCCCCCGCCACTCATGTATAAAAATTAGCACATACAATATGAGTGGTGTGAGAAGCTAGGTCGTAATCCTGACTGAAAGGTTGTAATGGCCAATTACACAGCCCTGCATGGGCTTTGCAAATAAGATGGCTTATTTTTTGGTATTTCCAAAGGCATTTTGCGCGCTGAACACGAATCTGGTTTCAAAAACTTTCCATCACGTCAGATTTTCGAGAAAAAGGGGGTTGAGACCCCTAAAAATAGCGTTTTTGGCTATTTTGGAAAAATTGTTGAGCTAAACACTGACGTGCTAGAACCATCACTATTGTCAGAAATTGACAATTGATCTTTGCTCTTTAAAATGAGCCCAAATTTTTTCATGCACCCTTAAAGTAGGGGGTGGGTTTATGTCAAGGGGTGCAAGAGAAAAAGAAACACATTACGGAGGTCCTTAAAAATTAATCCGATTTACTTGAAAATTGTTACTCAGGGATTTTTGGAGTCGCTGATTACAGATCTTCATTCAGATTTAAAAAATTCAAAATGGCGAATCCAATATGGTGGTCAAGTAAATCTGATTAATTTTTATATACCGCAACCGCCATATTGGATCCGCTGAAAACCTGACGTGATGGAAAGTTTTTGAAACCAGATTCGTGTTCAGCGCGCAAAATGCCTTCGGAAACACCTGGGGCCATCTTATTTGCACAAAAAAAGTCCAAATTTACAGGGCTGTGTTATGTATGTATGTATGTAAGTTAGTAAGAAATTTGTAAAGTATTGGCAAGGGAATGATCACCAGAAGACTTTTTAGTCCATAATTTTTTTGGGATTCATGGGGCAAAAGCCAAGATGAGGGTGGATTGGTGGAAATACTCTTTTAAGGACGCATGTTGGAAGAATACGCGAGGTTCGCAACAGGGTAAACAATGTAATTAAATTATTAAAGAAATTTTGGGATAATTTTAGAACCTTAAACGAAATCATGTTGAAGGTACTCCATGTAGTTTTAGTGTAATTAATGGTACTTTCATTTTGATAGAATAAAAGTAACTTTACAGTTGACAATATTTACCTTGCAATGATGATATAATATGGTAAAGTAACTTGGAAATGTAAATATGGTTTCGGTGTATGAATAATTACAATTTTTTTTAATAATTTTTTTCTTTTTTTTACACCATCTGTCATATGGTGCTGTACTAAGTCTGAGATTTCTTGTTGGTCGGTCGGTTGTCATTTGCATGTATCAGATTAAATAACTTATTTACAAGCAACAAATATTTATTGTTGTTAATTTGTTTTTTTTTATTGTTGTTAATATAGTTTTAATAGACTAGGAAATCATATTGTATAATACCGTATACCATGCCATATACAAATATGATAGGAGTTTATTATTTATTAATAATGTTTTCTTTCTTCTTCTTTTTTTATATCATCATTCATTATTATTATGAGTAGATTTGGTTTCTTTTTATTTTTATTTTTATTTTTTTATTTGATTTTCTTCACCATCATCTCATATGCTGATGCTGATGCTGATGCTGTCTATGGAATGGATTTTAAGCATCAGTTTCTATTTTTTATTTCATTTTCATTTTTTATTTATTTTTTTATTAACAAGATATCGGTTTTGTAAGAACAAGTTATAGTATCATCGGCCCTCGTATGACAGTTAACAAGCAAATAGAAAAATGAAAATTAATTTAGAATTAGTAGTGGTAGTAGTGGTGATGGTAATGGTGTTGGTGGTGGTGGTGGGGTTATTTATGGTATTGTATTGTATGGTAGATATCACCAGACATTATAGACATGTGCGGCAGACATGGTAGACATGGTAGTCAATATAAGTATCATTCCATCTAAATAGAGTATAAATCATGATTTTTATGGTTTTAAATAAAATTTATTGATTTCGGTTATAGCATGTATTTATTGAGGTGTTAAAGAGCAATAAATACTTGTTTCTTGGACCATACACAGGCAAACACACACACATACACTCTTATACTTAGAAAAACTTATACACAAATTAGCTTCTCAATATTTAATTATGATCACCAAATAATTAAAAATAATTTTTTTTAACAAAATAAAAAAATTCCTTTAATTTTAATTTTTTTTAACACTAAAAGTGGCTCAAACAAAGCAAGCAACCAACAGAAAAAAATGTTTTTGAGGATAAATTCGAGTTTAAAAAGCAAAGATGCAAACCCACACTTTTAGCCAAGCCACTTCTTGCCTCTAACAGGGTTAACTTTGCTATTAACAGAGCACTGTTAACTGTTTAACAGTGGCAATAGTAGATTAATCTTCTACTTTGCAATTATTGCAGACTATTGACACAAAATTCTCATTATGATGATTAATATTTGTGAACAAAAGGGTTGAAGTGTGGGATGGAGGACGGAAATTTTCTCAACTCTCAAAATTATTCCAGCTATCCCACTACCACAGTTCGAAAGAGAGCTCTCTGGACTACCATTTGGATACAGCCTGTATGGCGTACTATTTCTTATATGTTCCAAAATGGCCACTGATCTTCTAGAGAATTTTCAATCAAAAAATTTGATATTTTCAAAGCCAAGTTTCTCAATACCATAGCACTTTATATGGGATCATGTTGCTGATTACAATAAGAGGCCTTGCAACCTTCCTTTGCATATAGTATGGTACTCACAGACCTAGAGTATTTCCCAAAATTAGCTCCTAAACAGGTGAGCTTGTTCAGAGGGATACTGTTAAACAGCTAACAGTGCTCTGTTAACGCCAAATGTGGCGCGGCTAAAATTTATGGATTGCGTCTTGGATTTTCCAATTCGAATTTATCTTCACACACATCAGAACAAATTTGAGAAAGAAACTTAAATAGAATCCGAAAAAATTTAATATAAATTAAACGAGTTAATCAATATGTATGACGAGTGTAATAAAGATTTCACTTTGAAAATTTTAACCCTTAAACTGTACAAGAAAAACTTAAAGCTGAGTTTGGTCAAGTTTGCTACAGATAATTTGCTTGAGTTTTAATGCCCACGAGAAACAAAAGACCAGAAAAATTCAATTTCTTACAACTTCGCAATGAGGATTTGCAATGACAAAAAGTCAAGTGTCCTTCTTAAACTGGACAGAACCAATAACCTGTCTTTATTTTGGGAGGGGTTCCTAACAAGACTAAGGAAAACAATTTGAAACCGGCATTATATTTTAAGACAAACAGCATTCTGTTGTATTTAAATGGCTCAGGGACATATAGTGGGACTGCCGCCAAAGTGTTCCGTTTCAGATTGAAATCTTCGCAAACCATGGGAAAACTGGGAAAGCAAAAGTCTATGGCAACTAAATATGTGTACAGTTCAGCTGGGATAGTAATTACAAAGAACGCAACGTAACAGTACTATCTAGACAGTCAAGCAGGTAGCCATCGGAGCCCTTGCCTCATGTAAGGTAGTACAAAATTGTCTTTTGCAAGCTGAATACTTAAAGCAAGGAGAACGAGGTTACTCTTTAGAGGAATTCTCAGCAATAAGTAGCAAGATAAGTTGCCGAGGAGAGAACCTCGGTCGCATCGCATACAGGGTCACAACCTTTCTGTGGAATGTGAAGAGAAATTTGAAAGAACACATTTGGCGAAAGAAAAGATTGCGAGAGGTAGAGCACCTACTCAAGCCAAATGGATTAAAGACAATATTTCTTGAGTAAGAAAAAAAGGAAGAGATTTTAGTCATGCAGTAGACTATCTCCGTAGTCTAGTAGATAGTGTGCTGACTTATTAGACAGGGCAACGAGATTGCAAAAGGCCTGGCAAGGGATGAAACAACGAAGTGCATGTAGCGTCCTAATAGTCGTAGTCTAGTAGGTAGGTTCGAACCACAGATCAGACATCTCTAGCAAAACGAAATATGAAAAATATTTCTTCGGTGACTTCCCCTCAGCAGATTTGTGACAAAAATTCTGAGAGTAAATATAAATTGCCATTAAAAAGTTTCTCAAAAAAAAATGTTTTGTTCGGATCCGACTTTAAACTGTAACACACATAACATAAGTGGTTTGTGAAGCTAGGTCCTGACTAAAGGTTGACCAATTATGTATGCACGAGTCACGGGCTTTTTGACACTTTTTCCGAATAGGAATTGCCTCAAGTCAAATTATCCAGAAGGATATACAAAATGTTTATCAAATACCAGACAGAAAGTTATCGTTACAGACAGTGAACAACATCTTTGGAGATCCTGCAGGTAGCTGCAACCGCTTAGGCACGATCGATATTACTAACAGCATATTAAAGGAAATTTGGACGTTCCTGTCCTTACCTTAAAGATAATTTCATAGCATTAGAATTTCATTTAAGAGGTTATTTTAAAAGCTTTTTGGAATGAGAAACTTTCAAGGACAGTTGAACTCGTACCTCCCACGGAAAAATGTTGTTCCTAACGATTTTGGATCTTGAAAAATAGTTTGAATTTATTTTTTTGGCTGGAATTCTTTAATTTCGCTTTAAAAAATTTAACGACCCTCGTTAAATACATATTCCCTACTTGAATGTATAAATTTTTTAAAAGCCAAAGCAAAAACACAAAGAAAAATCAGCCAAAAGAAAGCAAGAGAAACGAATAATCAAACGAAATTTGAAAAGATGTCTCTTTGAGAGCCTGACAATCTGATCATCTATCCGATGCAAGGGTCCATACGTTAAAGCTATTTACCACAGTTGTAAAGCCCTTTATATTTTCATTTGTTTGGCCACCTGTCAGTCAGTCAGTTAATTTGTCTGTCTCCTGCCATTTTTGGTAGTGTCTGTCGTCTCTTGATGATAGAATATGTATGTATGTATGTCCGTATGTCTGTATGTAAATTGTTGTTGTCGTGTGTAGTTATTAATTATTTATAAAATATTTTAATTTTTATTTTCAGTTTCAGTTTTTAAATATTTTTATTGTAATTTTTGTCGTTATTATTGTTGTTGTTGCTAAAACTGTTATGGCTGCTGCCATATTTATGGCAATGTTGTCTGGTAGTAACCAATTTTATACACTTTTTCTGTTGTTGTTGTTATTGTTGTTGTTGTTATTATAATTTTTGTCTATTGTTGTAATATTA
The DNA here is from genome assembly GCA_958299815.1 of Sarcophaga carnaria. Taxonomy (NCBI): domain Eukaryota; kingdom Metazoa; phylum Arthropoda; class Insecta; order Diptera; family Sarcophagidae; genus Sarcophaga; species Sarcophaga carnaria. The sequence goes on from OY283153.1 coordinate 14,179,038, forward strand.
TTTATACTTAAAATTATAGATTTTGACGCATATGCGAGTTTTATGATAAGATTTTCACTGAATTTAAGCAATTGATTGGCAGTTTTATTTGAAACTTTTATACCCTACAGCCCATGCATACCCCATGCATACATAATTGGTCTTTACAACCCTTCAGCCTGGATTAGGCCCTAGCTTCTTACACCACTTATGTTGTGTTTGTTAATTTTATACATAGAAGGCGGGACTAACAGTTTAAGGTCGAATCAAAACGACAGATTTTTGAAAAACTTTTTCAATGCAATTTTTTTATCTACTCTCAGAGTTTTTGTCAAAAACCTACTGAGAGGAAGTCGCCCATGAAATATGAAAAATCATATTTCGTTTTGCTGGGGTTTGAACCGTGTCATCACGTCTAATAAACCAACACACTAGCTACTAGACTGCAACGACTTCACAGCCCTTATTGGCTCTTATTGATGAGCCTTCAGATCTGGTAAGTCAGGACTTGATAGGAACTGCGTTTTTGCCGCAATCTTGGCGCTCGGTATTCCTATGAAGTAGACCATACCGACATCGGTAGTAGGTAGGAAAGACTTCTCGGAAGCTTTTTATACCACATGCGAGGTGTTAGGCCAAGCAACCTTCGATCATGGAGAATGTTTGCGGAAGGCGGGAGTTCAGCGCAATGGCGCTATTTTAAAAAAAAAACATGCATACGCCTCTGTTTTTTGTGGGAGTTTGTCAACATTGTGCTGTCTACATCTGTACGGCAGTAAATGAGGGTAAAACAAACTGAAAGTTGTCGACAAGTGGTGATAAGTGACGTAGTAGATCCCAGTTTACAATCTACAACTATACCTTAGGAGTTGTCAAGGAAATCACTTAACTTGACTCTGCCGTTACTTTCAATTTTCAGTGTGCTCTCAGAATTGTAGAATGTAGAATTGCATGTATGGTCTCAATAGGCAATTAAGTAGCTGAGGCAGCTTCTCAAGTAACGAAACTATTGGTCAACAAATCCTTCATTCTGTCTACGGTTGCCTATAGCAAGACAGCATGGACGCTGATAAGGACTGAGGCAGCTGTATGTGGAGAATTCGAGCTGAAAGTTCTACCCAAGATCGTCGATTGCTGCTGTATGATTGCAAGAGACCATCTACTGCAACCGAAGCAGCTGTATGCGAAGCATTCGAGCTGAAAGTTCTACCCAAGATCGTCGATGGCTGTTGTTTGATTGCAAGAGATCATCTGCTGCAACCGAAGCAGCTGTATGCGGAGCATTCGAGAGGAAAGTTCTACCCAAGATTGTCGATGGCTGCTGTATGATTCTAAAGAATGGTACGGATGATTACTAGTCACTGACTTATTGAAGCTCATAGGTAAAGACTACATTTTTCACATCTTTTATGGGATGACATGGTAGGAAAATGGGTGACAAGAAACAGAGAAAGGTTTCAGTATAAGAACTCGCTTAGGACTGAGTAAAGTTGTCACCGATGTAGATCACTCAAATTATTCCCATTTTATTGAATGTTTTTATTGAATGTTTTGAAGTCGCCGTGGTGTAGTAGGTAGTGTGTTGGCTTACTATTCGTAAAGCCCGGGTTCGTATCCCAGGTCAGACATCAAAAATGAAATATAAAAAAAAAAATATTTCTTCGGCGACTTCCTCTCAGCAGATTTCTGGCAAAAACTCTGAGAGTAAAATAAACTGCCATGAAAAAGTTTCTCACAATTCTGACGTTCGGAGTCGACGTTAAACTGTAGGTCCCGCCACTCACGTATAAAATTAACGCACACAACATGAGTGGTGTGAGAAGCTAGGCCGTAATCCTGACTGAAGGGTTGTAATGGCCAATTATGTATGTATGTATTGAATGTTTTCATGCCGTTGCTGTCAGTATGACCAGAGTGTACGTTCTTTACAATCTCTTTGTAACGGTGTTAGCTTATTTCCAATAAATTTTGGTGAGTCAACAGCTTGGATGTTGTAGTTCGAAACTATGTGTCTCCAACGCATTGTACTTGTTTGCTATCCAATACCACTTTCCTGATAACCGGTTTTTTTATAACATTCCGGTTACTTAGTGGGATCATTAGCAAATGATGGATATCAAGAGTCAAACAAAGGCACTCTGACACGGTAGATCTGGCAACTTTAATGGAAAAGAATTTTTTAAAAAATTGTCTACTTACAGTAGGGTCTCAAACTGTCGGTTCTTACTTGTATTTGTTTTTTTTTTTGTGTTTTGCCTTGTCTATTTAGTAAAATTCGATGAAATTCAATACAATCCAAGATTGTCTACAATTTTTTTCGTTTTTTTTTTATTGAAATCCAAACGAATACAATGAAAAAAAAAGTTTCACAATCACTTTAAGCCCTATTAACAATAACAACAACAACAACAGCAACAACAACAACAAAATTTTAATACGAAAATTTAAAAATCCACAGAAAAAAATGAAGTGTTCAGCAGCAGCAGCAACATTTAATGGCAGTAGTTGTTGACTTGATTTTAATAATTGCCCAAAAAGCCATAAATGGCCCAAAAGAAAAATCATAAATTTCGTATTAAATTGTACAACGAACACGTGGCTACAATAGGCTTTTATGAGTTCTTTTTCCTTTCCTCTCTTTCCACGGTTTTTGTTTTGTTTTCTGTTTTTATTATTTTCTAGTTGATTTGATAAATAGACAGCCAATGACATAAATTAGACACGACACTTATATTGTCGTCGAAGTGAAACGTTAGAAACAAAGACGAACAGAATGTCATTTGGAAATACATGCATAGCTAGACAGGCAATTGTACAGAGAGACAGACAGTTTAAATATTTGCTTCGACATTAAACCTGGTCATTAGGCCTGGTTTTAAAACCTTTTTATTATTCATTGTAGAATGGTAGAGATTTTCTGTTGACAACTTTAAGTAGCAGAACATAAACTGGCTGAAAAGTATCTGCACTTAGGCGTCAACCAAGCAAATCCTTTAATAGGTTTTTAATCGATTTAAATCATCAGAAACAAGAGGGAAATATGCGACGAACCTAACATTGTAAAGTTTACTTAATAACGGTGTTTTCATTGCACAGTGTTGTGATTGGTATAAAAAAGTGGTCACTTATTTACAGAATCTGTAAATTGAATTTTTCGTAAAGCAATTAACCACTGACCAAGTCAGATGTGAGATTAATAGAACGAATCTCTCATCAAAAAAAAAAAAAAAAAAAAAAAAAAATGGTGGGAAATAATCCCTCTTATAGAGATGCCTGGTAAATAGGGACCGATATGGATATACAGAGAACAGAATTTGCTTTAAATCTGTCCATTTTCTAATCACAGTGATCATAACAAGCTCCTGATGAATACACGTCCAAAACCGAAAATACCCTACAACGCCTTCCAGATAAGTTGACCTAGAGACGTAAGAGGCACCACTGAACACCTCAGCCAATGTCTCTCACTTACGAAGCTGTGAATACCCTACAAAGCCTTCTACTTTCAATGGGGCAAAATACTGTGCGTTACAAGTTACTGACTTTTTTGCCTCAAAACATAAGAATTGAACTTCTTTGACTTGTGGTTTCCATAAGACGTTAATATATTTCACACGGACGTGAAAACGTGAACCTATTGAGAAGTAAACTCATTGAGCAGTTCATTAGTCGCTCGGTTCATGCTTGCACTTAACCCCGTAAGACTATTTTATGAGGGAATATCTGTACAGGAACCAGTCAGCGACAATCTTAGATCTGAAAGGCAACATTACGGTTGTCATTACGGCTGTTCTGAGATATCGGTCGAAATCCATGGGCTTTCTACTGTGTAGCTTCAGGCAATATTTACACGAAATAATTTTTCAAAAGTCGCCTTATACGGTGTTCAGATATGCACCTTTATTGCGTAAATCGCAATAAACGACATTATTGAGGTCAATATTTCATATAAAGTTTCAATTAATTATTGCGCAATAAATACGCAAATTGTTATAATATTGAGTAAAACTTAAAATGCAGCACTGTTATAAGTATGTTCAATGCGCATATTACAATTATCCGAACACTTTCTGTTGATATGTCAACAACGACTAACAAAACAAAAAAAAACAATGTTGTTGAAACAGCCATCTGTTTTGTTTACCAGCTGTCAAATGAATATTGAATAAGCAGCTGAACTGCGTCTGAACACTTAAAATATTGTACTCAACAAACCGAATATTGACTCAATAAAAGTGCATATCTGAACATAGTAATAGTCTAGTAGGTAGATGAGAGACCTTTGTTCAAATCCCAGCTCAGACATCTTGAACAAAACGAAATATGAAAATATTTCTTTCCCCTTAAACGTACAATTGACAGAAGAAATCATACTAAATCAAATTAAAAATAAAAAATGTATCCGAATCAACTATGTCAGGAGGAGAAAGCCTAATAGTATCATAAGCATGACTCTAGAGTAGCATTAAAAAGGCTCAAGAGAAGCTGGGTCGTTCAAAGAACCTCTGGAGGTAATACAGACTCCAAAAGTTAGAACGTAAGCATGGCTCTAGAATGCTAGCAAAAAAATCCAGATGTTTTGGAAGACCAAGGAATACGTGGAGATCATCGATATTCCTAGAGTTAGGGCTTAAGTATGGTTCTAGAGTGATGTACTAAAGGATTAAGAAACTGTGATCGACTAAACAATACGTAGGGTTCTTAAAACTTCAACAATTAGAATGCAAGCGTGGCTCTGGATTGGTATCCTAAGAAATCCAGAAACTCTGGTCAACCTAAAAACACCTGAAGACCTGCAATACTCCAAGAGTTAAAACTTAAATATGGGGGTAAAGGGGCATTCTGAAAGATCAGGAAACTGTGATCGACTAAAGAATACATAGGGGTTCTCAAGACTCCAATAGGTAGAACGTAAGCATGGTATCCTCTAGATTGGTATCCAAAAGGTTTATAAAATTGTTGACGACCAAAGAACACCTAGAGATCATCGATACTCCAAGAGTTAGAACATAAGTATGGCTCTACATTGGTATCCTGAAGGACCAAGAAATTGTGATCGTCTAAAGAATACGTAGGGGTTCTTAAAACTCCAACAATTAGATTGCAAGCGTGGCTCTAGATCTAAGAGATATAGAAACTCTGGTCAACCTAAGAACACCTGAAGACCTGTAATACTCCAAGAGTTAAAACTTAAATATGGGGGTAGAGTGGCATTCTGAAGGAAACTGTGATCGACTAAACAATACGTAGGAGTTCTCAAGACTCCAATAGTGAGAATGCAGGCGTGGCTCTAGATTAATATCCAAAAGGTTTATGAAGTTGTTGACGACTAAAGAATACGTGAATATCTTCGGTACTTCGAGTGTTACAACTTAAGTATGGCTCTAGAGTGGTATTCTGAAGGATCAAGAGACTGCGAAAGACTAAAGAATGCGTAGGGGTTCTCGAAACTCCAATAGTTAGAACGTGAGCATGGCTCTAGATTGGTATCCAAAATGTTTATGAAGCTGTAGTCGACCAAAGAACACCTAGAGATCATTGATACTCTAAAATTTAGAATATGAGTTTAGAGTGGTATCCTGAAGGATCAAGAAACTGTGATCGTCTAAAGAATACGTAGCGGTTCTCGAAACATCAATAGTTAGAACGAAAGCATGGTATCGTCTAGATTGGTATCAAAAGGGTTTATAAAGCTGTAGTTGACCAAAGAACACCTAGAGATCATTGATACTCTAAGAGTTAGAACTTAAGTAAGGGTTTAGAGTGGTACCTTGTAGGATTAATAAACTGTGAAAGACTAAAGAATGCGTAGGCGTTCTCCAAGCTCCAATAGTTAGAATGTGAGCATGGCTCTAGATTGGTATCCAAAAGGTTTAGGAAGCTGTGGTCAACCAACGATTGACCTAGAGATCACCGATACTCCAAGAATTAGAACTTAAGTATGACTCTAGAGTGGCATCCTAGAGGATCAAGAAACTCTAATATACTAAACAATACGTAGGGGTTCTCAAAACTCCAATAGTGAGAATGCTGGCGTGGCTCTAGATTGGAATCTAAAAGGTTATGAAGTTGTTGACGACCAAAGAAAACCTGGAGAACGTAAGTATGGTTCTAGAGTGGTAATCTGAAGCATCAAGAAACAAAGATCGACTAAAGAATACGTAGGGGTTCTCGAAATTCCGAGATTGGTATCCAAAAGGTTTATGAAGTTGTTGACGTCCAAAGAAGACCAAGAGATCATCGATACTTCGAGAGTTAGAACTTAAATATGGGTTTAGAAAGAATACCTAATAGTTCTCGAAGTCGCAATAAATAAAACGTAAGCATGGCTCTATATTGATACTCTAAAGCTTTAAGAAGCTGTGGTCGACCAAAGAATACGTGGAATTACTGTCAGATAACAATTATTTGACAGACCTTTCGATCTCACTTTTGTTGCTATTTATAGCTTTAAGTTCTTAAAGCTATTTTTAGCACAAAATACCAGATGATGTTGATTAACAATTGCTCTTGATTGTCTTAACACTTAACGCTTTAATAGCAATTACAACTTCGTTGTTGTAAATGCGAGATTTATGAATAAAGTTCTTTCAAGAATTCAAATTATTTACCGTTTAATTTAGGGGCTGCCAATAAGCAGCGTGTGAATAATGACAGTTGCCACAACAGTTGTCAGCTTGATTTGGTATGTACATATTTCCATAAGCTACACCTATGTATAGTATGAGTATGTACGTTGGCGGTAAATCAAAATAAAAATCTGGCATTTAACACTAAAGTGTTAATAACTATTTCAATTCAGTTAACATATGTATGTATGTATGTAGGTATGTATGTATGTATGGTAATAATGAATATGTTTAATAGTCGAAATCTATTTTTAAATACGAAAATTATTTCTTTATACAACATCTTTATCATGATGGGTTTTTATTTTTTAATATCAATAAAATCTATTTATTTTATGATCGTCTCCCTAATAAAGTTTTCATATTTCTATGAGGAATTTCTTTTCATTGTTTTGTTTTGTTTTTTTTTTTTGTTTTATTTTTTACTCTGAGATTTTTTTTATTTTGTCAATATTTGACTATTTTTAACCAATGTTTTGTTTATTAAAGTCTGCTAATTTTTTAAGTTTTTTTTCATTATTTTTTGTTAAATATTTTAAAGGTTTTTTGTCTCTTTTTTATATTTTTTTTATTTTTTTTAATTTTTTTTTTTTTTTATTTTTTTTTTTAATTTTTTTTTATTTTCTATTTTTGTTCAAATAAATTTGTTGTTAATTTTCGAACTGTCATTCTTTATATAATTTTCGATAAATAACTTGTTGTTTTCTAAAAAAAAATTCTCGAAAAAGAGTTATAACTGGCGTCAGTTTTATGGAATTCCCATTTTCTTTCAAATCGAAGTTCGCAACAAACCCGACAAATATTTTTAAAAACAAAAAAAAAACAATGTTTAGGGAGTAAAAAAAAAACGCTCCTAAAATTGTTTATCGACTATAAAGCGTTCCAATAGCGTTTCAATCCGGTTTTTTGTGAATTTTTGGTTTCTTTTACTTTCGCTTTAATTAATTTCCAGAGAAATTATTTATATTGTAGACAATTTTAAGTGTTATTGTTGTTATTGTTATTTTTTATTAAATATTAGCTGCTGTCTAATTAATTATAAAATTTTTTTGTTAAGGTTCAGGAATGTTTCTAGAAAAATAATCATCATGTCATAACCACTATGCCATAAACAAAAATAACGTGGTACTCGTATATGATGTGTAGAAGCAAAGGCCACATCTGATCTCATGTTCTATTAGGAATTTAAATTCCTTTAAACATTTTTACGATTTCAACAGATCTAGCCTCAGAATTACGACCTAGTTTCCCACTTCAACCACGAGTGCCAGAACCTACAGTTTGACGTCGAGTTCGAACAACAGATTTAAGCAAAATTTTTCATGGTAATTTTATTAATTTTTGCCAGAAGACTGCTGAGCAGATTTAACCCAAAGAAATATCTAAACTTGGATTTGAATTCAGGCGTACTACGCCTTACTAGGCTACCATACATCAGATTTAACCCAAAGAAATATCTAAGCTTGGATTTGAAGTCAGGAGTACTACGCCTTACTAGACTACCATATATTTAGAAAGCCTTTGATACCTGATCCACCGATTGCCGAAGAGATCACATAATAGGAATATCACCTTAGGAATTGTCAAGGAAATCACTTAACTTGACTCTGCATTTATTTCCAATTTTCAGTGTGGGTATTACATCTAGAATTGCACGTATGGTCTCAATAAGCAATTAGTCAGTTGAAGAAGGTCTCAAGTAACAAAACTGTTGATCTACAAATCCTTTATTCCTTCTACAGTTGCCTATAGCAAGGCAGCATGGACGCTGATAAGGACTGAGGCAGCTGTATGTGAAGAATTCGAGCTGAAAGTTCTAACCAAGATCTTCGATTGCTGCTGTATGACTGCAAGAGACCATCTGCTGCAACCGAGGCAGCTGTTTGCGGAAAGTTAGAGGGGAAGTTCTACCCAAAATCGCCGTTGACAGTTGTGCTGCATTGATACCTGATCCGCCGATTGCCGGAGAGATCACACAATAGGAACAACACAGGATGGTCTGGTATGATGATTACATACATAATTGATCATTACAACTCTTCTGTCGGGATGACAACCTAGCTTCTCACACGACTTATGTTGTGTACAATAATTTTATTCATCAGTGGCTGGACCTACAGTTTAAAGCCGTTTCCGAACGACAGATTTTTGAGAAACTTTTCATGGCAATTTTATTTTTCTTTTAGAGTTTTTGCCAGAAATCTACTGAGAGTCAGACGCCGATGAAATATTTTTTCGTATTTCGTTTTGTTGAAGATGTCTGAGCTGGAGTTTGAACTCAGGCCTCACGCTTAATAAGCCAACACACTATCTACTAGATTATGACAACTGGAGAAAGAGTTCGACTTATTAAACAAAGTCCATAATGGCAACATCCCATACGACAACCCAATTTTTCTGATGGGTTTGTCTCCAGGCAGCGACAGTTGGCTACTCTGTAATCTTAAAATCTGCTACAATAGCAAGAGGACTTGAATAATGAAACTGAAACAAAAATGAAAAGTATAAAGAGGTTAGAACTGATGTTTTTTTAACAACCCTAATGCCAAAACTCAAATATTTCTTATTCTTGCTGCAACCAGCTAGAACTCCATTAACTGCTGGTCTAAGCATTGTGAGTGCTTTCACCAACCAATGATTTCTTCTCATCTTCCTTTTCATCGACCATACACTTCGATTCAGCCCCTAAAGCCCCTGTGCTGATCAACTTTTTCGAAAGGATTGATGGAATTCCGTCAGTACAGGGATAGCACGTAGCTGTGGCGTTAGGTACAGGTCGCTTGTGCTTGTGCTCAAGTGTTCTGTGGTAAACAAAGCTACTACTTTAACCTAACCTAACTCTTCGATTCAGTTCTTATAACTCTACAGAGATGTTCTCACCAGCTTTTTCTGAAAGCATCATTGTTTTACTCTGCTTGTGATATGAGAAGATTGCCCTCATCAAGTTTGTTATAATCGTGCGAGATATTTTAATATGAAATCTCGGGGGTGATGAATAAGTCTGACAAAGATTGGCAGAAGCATTATTAGGTAGAAAACATAACAAAGCGGTGGAATACTTCACATGCCACGTAGTGTTTCTTATTTTGCTAGTAATGTCACACTGCTACCTTCTTTTACTTTTAAATTATTAGGGTGAAAAAACTAAAAGTACCACTGGAAGTGCTTACTTTTGAATGAATTCTCCAATAAACTACATAATTCGATTCATTTTAAATTTCTTTTCAATTGCAATTCAATTTATTTTTTCACGAATCGAAATTCATTATGATTCTTTAATTCACTTTTCAATAGAAAATTTATTTAAACTGTTATTGTTATTGAAAATTTCCACGTAAATGCGAAACGAAACACAATATTTTTCTTTAAATTTCATTGGAATTTATCTGTGCTTGTAAACACTCATTAATTAATAGTTTGAATTCAAAATAATATTCTGGCTGCTCATATTCATACATATTTATGGCCTGGCCACACTCACTTAACCAAGTCCATACAAGTGTGTACGAGTATGTCTAGTCTATAAGTGTAGAAAAACTATTGTAATAATAAAAATAAAAACTAAAAAATATTTTTTTATTTTCATATTTATTATTAAATTTTTTCCATTTTCATTTTCATTTCTATTTCCATTTCAATTTCAATTCAATTTCAGTTTTTATTCTTATTTTTTTTTACGTTTTAATTAAAACAATAAAAACATTAACAGCGTTAGATATGAAAATAAATAAAAACAATTTACATTATAAAAATAGAACAATAAATAGGTAGACAAAATGGTAAAAAAGAATACAAAAAATAATAATAAAAAATATACAAAACGAACGTAAGGTAACGTGAGTAAAATTTATTAACAACCACAGTGGCAACACAATAACAAACGCCAAAACACAATAGACGTGTTGTGCGGCCTTAAAATAGTGCAACACAAGAGAAAAATTAAAAGAAATGAAAAAGGATTTTTCTTCACACCTATTCCTCAAGGCCATCAAATTATGTCTGGCCTAACACTTTTAGTTTATGGCTTTCAGGGCAGAGGCAGAAAGGGATCTGAAAACACTGCCTTCAAACAATGTCCGATCAGAAATCTTATTATGATCCTAAGAAGAATTGCTTAGGATACATTTCAACTTAGAACGATCCAGACTAAACCAAAATAACTTAGAGATTCTACAATCTCTCCTATTTCGACGTGACACCTTGTGTATGATCTATTTATCGATTATGCCCCATAGGAAGTCTTACACATCCATCGGAACATTACGTGACTATTATTACAAAATCAAATTGCAGTCGCTCTAGGCTAGTAGGTAGTGTGTTGGCTTATTAGGCGTGAGGCCTAAGTTCAAACCCCAGATCAAACATCTCCAACTAAAAGAAACTTGAAAAAACATTTTCGGCGACTTTTTCTCAGTAGATTCCAGGCAAAAATCCTGGGAGGAAAATAAAATTGCCATGAAAAAGTTTCTCAAAAATCTGTAGTTCGGAGTCGACTATAAACTGTAGGTCCCGCCATTCGTGTATAAAATTAATGCACACAACATAAGTGGTGTGAGAAGCTAGGTCGTAATACTGACTAAAGGGTTGTAATGGCAATATGTCGGGCCGCTAATCTGAACATTTTAATATCGGGTTATTCAACTAGTGATCAGGCAAGACTGTGTCAGCTTTCAAATATTTTTATCATTTCTGCAGAAAGGTTGATTATTTTGGTCATAATCGATTTACTATTCAAGGAATTGGCAAGATGGCGGTGTTACAGATGTGGCTATGCCTTTGCATCAACGTAAGCTCCATCGAAAATACCTGTTTTATTAGAGATAGAGTGACAGATAACCCGAATTTCTCGATTGGGATTTGTTAGGGCTTATTCGAGAGCATTTTGTTTTTGGATTCTCACATACGGCTGACCATGCAGAAAGCCAATGCTGATTTTCGTAAATAAAATTCTTTAGAAATTTATAAAGAAGACTTGATGGTTAGAAAAGCTTTTGAGCCATATTTTGCCATATGCATGCATGAGATTTCAAACTTCAGAGGCCGCGGATAATCGTTGAAAACTAACAGTCGTCTTGTTGTTGTCCAGATACCGCAGAAAATCTTCGAAAAACAATTTTTTCAGATTAGTTTAACTTTAGATTACCCCTCGTACTACACGATTACTGTAGTATTGCTGAAATAAAAGTTAAACAGACAGTCGCTGTGCGAATTCGCAATCAGAGTTTATCGAGTAGAGATGTACGAATATTTACGGACATTAGAGCAGTCATTAGATCCCTAAATAGATAGTACAAGAATTCCGCGTGCCTCTGGAGTAGATAGCGAGACATGTGACGGTTACCCTCATATGACACGGGGCTTTAAAGGTAACAATAAAGCTAATGCACTTGCTAAAGCTAATTCAACAGAAAATTCAAATTAATTCATAAGTGAAATTGGTATTCTTCTGTAGAGGGGCTAACAAATGACCACATACAGAAACTTCACACATTTGCAAAAGGAAAGATGGTATAGTGATCCCCACTTGTATAAGGACCAGACAAATTTTGCGTTGAATCTAACCAGAGCCCTTCTTAGGAACCTTATAGCAATTATACCAGGACACTGACCCGTTTGTAAATACACCCGGAAGCTGAATATACATCACAAGCACTTCTGCAAAAGCTGAAGTCAAGATTAAATTTGGTAGAATATGTCCAACCAAAGGTGGTTTGGATAAAATTCATATCTTCAAAAAAACTATCAGGATAATTGCGCCATTATTGGACATTACAACCCCTAGCTTCTCGCAGCACTTATGGTGTGTGTATATATTTTGTATATGAGTGGCAGGACCTATAGTTTAAAGTCGGCTACGAACGACAGATTTTTTTTATAGCAATTTTATTTACTCTCAGAATTTTTGCCAGAAATCTGCTGAGAGACAGTCGACGAAGAAATATTTTTTCATATTTCGTTTTGCTGGAGATATCTGGCCTGGGGTTTGAACCGTGGACTCTAATAAGCCAACAAACCAACAACTAGAATACGGTGGACAATGCCAACTGGTAGTCGTTTTAGTTGCATGCAACGAGACCTTATCAGACCTAAGCAGGCAATACTTTTTGATCAAATTTTTTGACCTAATCTAGACTATATTTGGCCCTCAACTCACACAAGTAAGATATAGAAATTTTAATTTGGTATTAAGCAGGGCATAACTATATGCAGATATTTCTTACTGCATACAGTTTTCAAAATACATACGTTAATAATAAATCAAAAAAAATTTTTTTAGAAAAATTTTGTTTTTAAACTCACCTCTTTATTCACTTTCGTAAACGTTAATGATGAATGTTAAAGCCAATGCCGTTTTAATTCCATAAAATTTGTTGTAGAAACTGCAACATGTTGTCAACTTGAACTTTTTTCAACAATTTAACGGTATTTATTTTTTATTTTTTAATTCAATTAATTTTTTTAGGTCTTCATTTTTGTTTCTTTTTTTAAGATTTTCTTTAGAGGATGATTCATAAGAAAACAATTTTATTTTGTGATATTTTTTGCAATTTCAACACAAAATTGTTTTTTTTTTTATTTATTTTTCTCAATTAAATGATTTCGGTTTTTAACATTTTTTCTTTATTTTTTTATTGAAATTCTAATTCAAAGGATTTTTTATTTAATTTTTTGCAATTTTTTTTTTCTTTTAATTTTGTTGTAGCATCACTAGCGTTGAGAGCAGGTGGGTATTTTCCTGGCAATCGCATCTGTTGCTGATCATAGCAAAGCAATGTGAACGTTATACGTATTCTTTGTTGGTTGTTATTATTTTTTATTTTTATTTTGTTTTTTATAATTCAGATGTCACTGATCTTTTTTTGGTTCTTGTTTTTTTATATTTTTTTTTGTTGTTGAATTTTTAAGCACGCGCTTCTTTTGTTGATTCTTTCAATTTGTATAGCTGGGAGCAAGAGTGTTATGTATGTGTGTGTGTTGCTATATGATCGATTTTAAAATAAATACTGATCATTGATCTTTAAATATAAAGCATTCTGTTGTTTAAATTCCTTTATTTATATATTATTTCACTGTGTATATGATGTCTGAGTGTGTGTTTGTAGGTTTTCGTTTAATAATAACAAATAATACGCGCTATTAAGATACATTTTTTTAATATTTTTTGTTTTTTTTTTCTTTTAATTTTTATTATTTTTATTTAAACAATTAACACCTTTCATTTTCTCTCTCTCGCTATTCGAATTGTGTTTTCACTCACTTCCAGCAAAAAAATAAACGAATTTATTTAAAACACGTCGCGTACTCTTAAATTTGTTTACAAAAGAGCATACATTTGCACTCTACGATGTTTTTTAATACACGTCGCGTCGCGTCTTATTAATTGAAAACGATTTTTCACTACGCGCTCTATTATTCTCTGTTGTTGTTATTTGGAAATCTCTCGTTAAATTGTTCATTAAGAACGAAAAAACAAAAACAGCAATCACTTGTAATAACGTGTTAAACCGTTTAACCGTTGTGCAGTGGCAGAATTATTGTTATGCTCAGTTTAACTTAACTGCTAACACTGCCTTACTAGGGGCTTCGTCGTAAGCTGCTGCATCATTTACTCTCTTACAACCTTCGCTGTACTGCTGCGGCTGCTGCCCATTGCCTAGATCTCTCATAGGAAAACAAACAATTAAGCCAGAGTGTCTGTGTGTGTCTTTGTATTGGTATTGATATCTTGTATACTCTGCTTCTGTTTTTGTTTTTGCATTGCCTTTCTTTGCTGTCTTTGTTTTTTGTTTAAAAAAACAAAAATTTTTTTAAACAAATTTTAAGTGTCTTGTTTTGTTGTGTTTTCTTTTTTACCTTTCTTCGGTTTTATTCTCTTTACTCTCTGGCATACAACAACAACAATAACTGTGTAGTTTATTTTGTTTTTATACACATTTTCCTTGCCTTTATTTTGATTTAAACCACCTGTTGTATTGTTTACACTTACTAACGGCAGCTCTTTCTTACTCACTAATACATTTACACACTCGTAGTAATAAATGGGAATGTTGTGTCGTATGGCAGAGTATAGTAGGTGTTACCATAGGGCATAAAGTACCTTTTTTTTTAAGGAAAACGCATCTTTGTTTTAAAACAATCTGAAAAATATAAAAAAATAATTAAAATTAATATTTTAAACATTTTATATTTTTAAGAAGTAAAACAAATTATTTAAAAATATTTACATGCAATAGAAATATAAAAAGCCTTACTAAGAACTGAATTGCTAAGCACAAGGGTCTACATTACTGTCACATTTTGCAAAGGCTTTTAACATTTAATATGTATAAGAAATGTGTCACGGTTGCATTAAAATTGTCAAATGTGTGTCAATACCTAACACTGCACTTTATTAGATGCCTTCTACGATGCAATAGTAAAAAAGTGCATAAAAACAAGTGAAGCATTTTAATATGCATTTAAAAAGTGCATAAAAGTGCATTTAAATGCCCTTTAAGGTGCATTTAAAAAAGTGCATTAAAAAGTGCAACCTTTTAATGTGCTTATATGAGTGGAAATAAGAGTGCGGGTGTAAATACATGTTCTCGTTAATCACTCGTTTCAATAACAACTTCGTGTATTTCATGCTCTTTTCATTTCAAACGGTATATGTGGCTCGTGATGTTGTAATTACCAGACTCTCTAAAAGAATTTCTTTAAGGCTGTATATGTAAACATATGTAAACATGCATGTGTATTGTATTTCATTTGGTGTTTAAATTACTCCTTATTTATATACTTATTGTTGTTGGTGCTAATGAAGTTGTAAACGTAAACACACAAACACTATAATTTAAGAGAAATTTCTTTGGCATTATTGACTCCATTTCTTTTATTCATAATGACAGGTTGTTTATTTACTTTTACATTGAATTAGAAAACGTAAAAATTAAGTATCACAGTCATAAAGTATAAGAGTATGAAAGAGAGCGAGAGCGAGAGAGAGAGAGGGAGAGAAAAAGAAAGCAGAAGAGAAAAGAAAACTGCAATGTTCCTGTCATTGATTTGAAATGAATCTCGTATTGATTTCCAATAATAGCAACAACAACAAAAAAATGCATTGATTGTTGTAATTTCATAAGAAATTAATGAAATGTAACGGATTGTGAAAAAGGCATCATTTCAAGTGTTGCATTCTAATTGTAAAAATTTTCAAAATTACAAAACTAACCTGTTGGCTAGTTTCTACAGATTCTCCTGTTTAATGAAACACAGCAAGAGAGAGAAAAAGAGAGAAGGAAAAGGGCAGGAAAATCTCTTTTGAAAAACACTTGTTTAATCATTAACCCAAACGTTATCGTTTTACAACACTGTTAAACAAAGTAATTATTGGCCTGTAGACAAACTACCTGTGCTTATATAGCATGAATGACCTTTCAAGTTCGGTTTTTCCTTTCAAATTCGAATGAAATACAATTTTTGAATGAAAATACAGGGTCATCCATTTTTGGGCCTCACGTGTAAGGTGAAAAACTATTGTGCTTGTTCACGCTTGCCACCCTAATGTTAATACAATGCTTGTTCATTACAATGCTTGGATCTTGTTGTTGTATACGAAGTACATTCGCATTTAAATGATCGCATTTGAATTGATTGTAGCAGTCGATCCTTTTGAGGTAATTTTAGATCATTTTTTTGTATTCTGGCGATATCTTGGTAAAAAATGCAAAACAAAAAATCTCGAAAGCGTCAAATCACATATCAATTCTCATGCAATAAAGTCAATATCGGTCATATTACGTGACTCCTACTAACGTTTTGTTGAAATCGCCTTCCATCTCGTTTATATTATTCTATAGCAGGCTCAGAAAGTGTCGATTGTAATACGTTCATAGCGCTATGAATTGGTGGTAAAGGTTACTCAATGATTATTTTAGAACAAATACGGGCTAATGGCACCTTCACACTATACAGTCACTTTTACCGGATGCAATAGCTTTTCCACATTCATTTCTGATATCTCCGAACTAGGTACATAAGCGACAATTTTGCATTGAAAGCGTGTTTCTCTAGTGTTATTTTTAAATTAGTCGACTTAAATAGTTACGTGAGTTGAACCTTGTACGGAAAGAGATGCAAATCCAAATGATAATACGCCTCAAGGTAGATCCAATTGCTGAGAATGTCATGGTAGCGACACATTCAGCTCATGTTTTCTTTAACAGAAGCAATATTTTCAGCTACGCTTGCGTTCTCTGCAAATGTTTTTATAAGCTTGTCAATTTCGATCAACTTTTTCAAAATTGTAAAGCGAAACTCAGCACAAATTATGTCTTCTTGGTTCCATTCTCTCCCAGTTTTACATCAAAGGCCTTTCAGCACAATCTTCTCAACACAACTACGCTAAGAATGCTCTTTTAGAGTTTGAGCAAACTCTTCATGCACTCTTCATATAGCCTTGGCCTAGATTTACTGCACTAACTTGCCCGCTTCCGAAACCATGCAGGGAGCTTTAAAGGAATCTGAATATGATTCTTAATGTAGAGATCTTTTCGATGTAGAAATTTGATTCTGAACAATTCATTAGCTCTGTAGATTTTCGAAATACCGCTATGTTCCGGTACCGCCCTGCGACCGTTCTAGAGGCCTCTGTATAAGAATACGGTGCCCTGAACGCCGCCTTAGTTCTAGGAAGTATACTAATATCTCATACTTCAGCAGTCGTCCATCGCATAAAATTATCTCCAGCACCGACGTAGGTGTGATACTTTATAAAACCCAATTCTCCAGCTCCCAAGCAATGCCCGGAAGGAATAGATGCTGCCTAAATATTGTGAGCATTTTATTTTTCTTTCTTTTATCCATTCGACCAATAGAGGAATATTCCCACATTTTATCTTTTTCGATTTCCTAATTTAAATGCCGCTTAAACGGCAAAATTCATTGACAATGAACTTGTCGTTTCAGAAGTATTGTTTAGAAAAACAAAAAAAAATACAAAAAAAAATGAAAAAATAGAAAAAAAATAATCTCAGCATTGACATTTGGTTTCCTTTGCAATGCTGCTTATCGTTCACAGCTTGTCAATCTTTTTTACTCAAGTGTTTGTTTCTATAGATGTTGCTGCTGTTGTCGTTGTTGTTTCTGTGTTTTTTTGTTTTACAAAATCCTGTTTTTGCAAAATGATTCTGCGATTATTGCCCCCACAACGTCATGCCATTCATTATTATTCCATTCGAAGCGATTCCATTTCATCACAAAGCGGTCACTACTATTCGCCATGGGTTTTGACGTCTGAGCTCTTCTTTCCTTCCGTTTAGGGTTTCTATGCGGGAACAGTTTAATTGTAAAATTAAATTTTTTTTGTTTCTTATTCTTTTTTTATATAAAAACCATGATAAAGCGTAATTTAGTTGATATAGAAATAAAAATAAAAAAATAAAAAATAAAACCCGAATGAACGAAATTTTTTGAGGGGATTTTTCTATTACCGATCCACCACAATGTTGCACTCATAAAAATATTCTCAGTTGAATTGGAATTTGAAACAAAACTTTTATTTTCTTATTGATGGGTTCATTAAACGCGTTTTAATATTTCTCTTCGAGTGTATTTTAATGGGATTTGTTAATTTGCTAAACATATTTATATTTTAATTGTTTCAAGTTTTGAAATTAATTATTTAAACTCCCGGATTATTTAATTCATTGGCGTATATAGACAAGCGTTTCAATTCAAATTCATTCAATTGTACTGCAGACAGACATGACACCAGGTTTTGTAACATTTTAATTTATTGTTATAATTTATTTACTTTTGCACGCCATATTTCATTGTTTTCAGAAAGAATTCATAGGTAAACTACGTTATTCCCGCTACAGTCCATAGACTTGATACCACTGCGTAATTCTTATGACTTTGCGAAGGAATTCACTGAAATCCTTTCGATAACATGATTCTTTAGAGAATTTTCATTTAAGCAAAATGTGTTTTTTTTTAATTATTTAGTAAAACTGTAAGACTTCTTTATTTATAAAGAACTTTTCAATAATTAGAAATTTTTTAAAAAAAAATTTCGATAACTGGATATTTTCTCTGAAATTTTTTTCGATAACTATAAATTTTCTTTGGAATATAGAAAATTAATTAATTATTCCTCATTTTCACAGACTTCATACCTCTGTATAATTCCTATAGCTTTGCGAAGGAATTCACTGAAATCCTTTCGATAACTTGGTTCTTTAGAAAATTTTCTTTTAAGCAAAATAATTTTTTTAATTATTCAGTAACTGTAAGAGTTCTTAATTTATAAAGAATTATTCAATAATTAGAAATTAAAAAAAAATTCGATAACTGTATATTTTCTCTGAAATTTTTTTCGATAACTATAAATTTTCTTTAGAAAATAGAAAATTAATTAATTATTCCTCTTCCTTTCTATATTTTGTTCGATAAGTAAACTTTTTATTTACAAAATTTTATCTTTAGCAGGAAATTTTTAAATAAATAATTTTTTTGATAACTGGAAATTTTTTCGATAACGGAAACTTTGCTTTTAATTTTTTTTTGATAACCAGTAATTATTCTTTAGTAGTTTTATAGAAAATATCTCGTTAACTTTAAGATTTACTAAACAGATTTTAAGATAACTTTTCAATAACTAGATGTTTATAACAATAAACTCTTTCGATAAATAGAAACATTTTAAAAATATTGAGAGTCTTACAGAAAATTTGACTATTGCTTTTAGATTCGCAATAGAAAATATTTCGATTTCTTGCAATTTTCTTCAAAAAAAATTTTCAATAACTTTTGTCGATAACGCGAAAATTTCTTTACACATATTTTCAATAACGAGCATTTTTCTATTGTAACTAGATATTACCTGTAGTAAACTTTTTCGATAATTAGAAAAGAGTTAAAAACTTTAAATAATTTTCGATAACCTATAGAAATAGAAAATATTTCGATTTCTTGAATTTTCTTTAAAAAGAATTTTCGATAACTTTTCTCGATAAATCGAAAATTTCTTTACACATATTTTCGATAGCTGGCATTTTTCTATTGTAATTAGATATTACCTGTAGTAAACATTTCGATAACTAAAAAATTTTAAAAACTATGGGAATCTTATATAAAATTTTTTGGTTGCCTTTCTTTTATCGATGATCTATATAAAAGATACATATATATAAAATTTTTCAATAACTTTATTTTCAATTTCGTTTACTAAAATTTTTTAAACACATATCGATAACTGAGCAATTTGTATAAGAATATATTTTCGATAATTAGAAACTAAAGTAAATATGAGATTCCCTACAAAATATGTTCCGATAACAAGTCATTTTTAATTATTCGATAACTATGAAAATTTTATAAATATTTTTCGATAACTAAGTATTTTTCTTTTAAAATTTTCTGTAAAATTTTTTTTCTAAACTAACAATTTTCCTTATAAGCGTTAACAAAATGTATTTGATGTATATTTTTTCGAGTTTCGATATTTCTATGGAAAATTTTTCGATAACTAAACATTTGCCCATAATTTAAAATTTCAATTTTAAATCTCTTGTTAACAGAACACCCAGTTTTCGAAAACTTAATACTTATACTACATATTTTATCAATATTCATATATATTTTTTCGATTACAATATTTTTTTTTAAATTTAATACAATTGTTACAAACTATTATTCCCTGTAGAAAATTTTTGGGATGAAATACATTTTCTTGAGTAAATATTGCTGTTACTAGTTTAACAAATAAGTTCCGAAAAAAATTGAATTTTGTTCACTTAATTTTCCAAAAAAAAAAATTTATTATCAAAGAAAAACGATTTCAGTTAACAGTCGACTTATTTGTTTATTTATGATTTAATAAATTATTGCCAAAAAAAAAGAGAGAAATGCTTTAAGAACAACTGAAACTGTTTCAAATATTTTCAACCAAACAACAGGGTTGTAATAGAACGAATTCACTTAAGGATTCTAATCAAATTGGTTGCGATAAATTGCAATCGTTGGCAGGAACATAGTTCTTCCTTTTAACTTCTCTGAAACATCTTCTTATAAGACTCCTGTGCTTGCTTACACAGTAATAAAGATGGCAACTGTTCTAATTGCATTTTATGCTCGTACATATACCAACAACAGCACTTAAAACAATACCCATAAGAAAATAGAGACAGAGGAAGCGAGAGAGAGAGAGAGAATAAGAGTTACTGTAATTAATAACAAAGTCAACAATAACAGACAATACACCCCTAAACTATGCTTCCAAATACTCTCTCCCGCACACACAGACGCACGCTCACTTATGCAAACATATGAAGTAATTGTGTTACTTACTGTTTTTATTGAGAGGAAAATTAATGAAGTTATGAAACTAGAATATCAAAATAAAAACAACAATAATTAGTATTGTTGTTACTACTTATTACTACGTACAACAAGAACAATAACAACAACAACAGCAGCAGCAGCAATAGCAGTAATAAATTATTTGTGCTCCATATACAAGAAATAAAAATGTAGAACAATTTATAAGTAAATAAATATAAACATATACGCACATACACCCATACATACACGCACACTCGCGAACGAAGAACACATGTACAATTTGTTTAACAAAACAAAATAAAACAAACAAACAAACATGTGTACTTACATATGTTCTGTGTTCATATATGCAATAATATTTTCTACTCGTGTACTCGCATATATAAAATATTGTTGTTGTTATTATTTCTATTGCTGTTGTGTGTGTGTGTTCTTTATTTTAACAACTGAATATTGCAAAGAATAGTGCAGCAGACAATTTTTTCTTTCAATTTTTTTTCATTTATTTTTAAAAATTTTTTCTCTTGTGATACAATAATTTTTGCCACTTTTTTTCTAGACATCTTGTCACCAGCCAGACAGAGAGTCCAACAAACACGACTACTGATTGCCAGCAAAAAAAAACAGCACAAAAACACTACACCAGAAACAAATGTACAACAAAAACAACAACTATGGTTACTATATGGAAACAACAACACCTTGTAAAATAAAATAAAAAAATAAAAAAAATTAAAAAAACAATTAAAACTGTCACGATTTTTTGAATAGTTTATATTTATTTTTAGAAAAAATATGCATATTTCACACCAGTGCTAAAGCGGAAAATATGCACAAAAAATTATGGTTATCGATAAATGTTTTCATGTGAAACATAGAGTAAATGAATATATTTCTATAGAAATTATGATGGTTAATGAAATTTTAGCCAACAAATTCTTATTTTGCAATTAGTGTTTATTGAAAAAGTGAATTAATCATTTTTATCGATAAATAATTATAGTTATAGCAAATATTTCTTTCGAAGAAATTTCACTTACAAAATTTTTGTACGATTTACCAAAAATTCTTTATAAAAATATCAAATTATCGGTAAAATTTTATAAGAAAATTCAAGTATAATAACTATTTATATTTATCGCAGACAATTTTATAGATTTTGCAATTAATGAAACTTTTGTACAGAAAATTTATAATTATTTGTATATCAAAAATGTTCAGCAAAAAATTATAAACATTTTTTTTTAAATATAGTTATCGCAAAATTTTCCTATGAAAGTTTATAAATATCGAAAAATTCCTTATGGAAAATGTATAGGATTTATAATTTTTCGATAACTATAAACTTCCTTTAGAGAATCGATATGTATGTATTTATCGAAAAATGTTCTATAGAAAATTTATACTTAACTAAATATTACATTACAAAAAATGTGTAATTAACAAAAGAAAATTGTGAAAAATTTATAGTAATTGAAAAATTTCTGTATAAAAGATTATAGTCAGCGAAAAATTTTCTACAGAAAACTTGTAGTTATCAAAAATTTTCTGTAGAAAACTTATAGTTATCGAAAAATTTTCTGTAGAAAATTTATAGTTATCGAAAAATTCCCTATAGAAAGCTTACAGTTATCAAAAAATGTTTTATAGAAAATTTAGTTATCGAAAAAATTTCCATAGAAAGCTTATAGTTATCGAAAAATTTACATTTAAGTTTTAATTTAGGAAACTTACAGTTAAGGAAAATTTGTTTATAGAAAATTTAGTTATCGAAAAAATTTCTACAGAAAATAAATTTTAATTTATGTAACTTCCAGTTAAGAAAAATTTGTTTATAGAAAATTTAATTATCGAAAAATATTACATAAAATTTAGTTATGGAAAAAATTTCTAGAGAAAATTTAGTTATCGAAAAATTCTCTATAGAAAATATAGTTATCGAAAAAATCTCTACAGAATATTTCGTTATGGAAAATTCTTTATAGAAAATTTTGTTATCCTAAAATATTTCTATAGAAAATTTGGTTATCGAAAAATATTTCTATAGAAAGTTTAATTATCGAAAAATATTTCTATAGAAAATTTAGTTATCGAAATATATTTCTATAGAAAATTTAGTTATCGAAAAAATTTCTACAGAAAATTCAGTTATTTTAAAAAAAACTGGGTTAGCGAAAACTTTTTTATAGAAAATTTGTTGTTATCGAAAAAACGTCTATAAAAAATTTAGTTATCGAAAAAAGTTCTATAGAAAATTTAGTTATCGAAAACTTTCTACGGAAAATTTAGTTTTCGAAAAATATTTTTAAAGAAAACTGGGTTTTCGAAAACTTTTTTATAGAAAATTTATTGTTATCGAAAAAATTTCTATAGAAAATTGGGTTATCACAAAATTTCTTATAGAAAATTTGTAGTTATCAAAAAATTTTATTTAAAATTTGTTTAAAAACATTGTGAGCTATCGGTCATTTAATTTGTTAAATAAACTGTAAACAATGTTGTCTTTATTATCGATAAACTTTCTATAATATATGTATTTAAAATACTTGCTAATCGTTGAGTTTATCATGTTTGACAGACTCCTCCCAATTTCTAACCCAATCAAAATATAAAATAAAAAAAGAAACTCGTTTTAGTTCAATAGAATTGAATACAAAACAATAATTGAGATTTGAAATAAAATTTCAAATATTTTGTTTTCGTTTTCTTCATTTATTTCTTAATATTGCTTTGAATAAAAAAAAAAAAAATAGAAAACCATGATCATAAAATTTGACTGTTTTTTTTTTTTTTTTGTTTGTATTCACCTGCTTGTAACCATATTTGGGCGTCATCACACCTTTTATGAACGCGATTTAATCGATTTTTTTTTACAACTTTTTCTTTTAATTTTTTTGTTGCTGTTCCTGTTGTTGATTTTTACTTTTTAAAGTGGTTTAAACAATCATTTTCTAATAATTATGTAAATGGTTTTATTTTGTTTAACAAATATTTTTACCACCACTAGAGTATTTGTTGGTCAAACAAAACAAAAAAATTCCTTAATTTTTACGACTTTTTTATGGAGGCTTGAAAGGTGGAACAAAAAAAGTGTAAAAGACTTGAAAAAGAGGCAATTTTGATGGTGATGGACCCAATAGTGTGATAAAAGACTTCTATTTTTAAAAGTTTGATGAGAAAAGAAAATTTTTAAAATAACTCAATAAATATGAACCAAATATCGATATGATCATAAAAATATGTATTGTGAATAAATATTGAGAATAAAAGAAAAATATTTTTTAAAAACCTTCATGAAGTAGTTTTCATTGGTTTTAATTTTTATTAAAAAAAAATTTTTTTTTATTTGAAGAAATTTGCAGAGGTTCCCAACTAGAAACACAGTATAATCAGTTTTAGCTTTTTATACTCATCAATTTGTATGACATGAAGCATTTTTCGTTATGAAAAAAGCTTGTGTAGACAACTTCTGTAATTTTATAATTATCGATAAATCTTAAAATGTTATCGTATAACAAAATACTTGTTTTGACAAGCCCCTTGTGGCCGTAGTATGGACAAATCTTTGAGCGACACTTATTGCCGTGATATAGTCTCTTAAATCAAATCAAATCTTGTCACTCATGGCCAAAATTAACATACACAACATAGGTGGTTTGAGAAATTTTATACAATTATCGATAAATATTAAAATGTTATCGTAGCAGTATTCTGGCTAAAGCTTTGCGAGACACTTATTGGCATGATAAAGCCACTCAAATGAAATCAAATCTCGTCACTTTTGGCCAAAATTAACATACACAACATAGGTGGTGTGAGAAGTTTTTACAATTATCGATAAATATTAAAATGTTATCGTAGCAGTATTCTGGCTAAAGCTTTGCGAGACACTTATTGGCATGATAAAGCCTCTGAAATCAATCAAATCACATCATCATCATCAATCATGGATAAAATTACCACACTCAACATGGTTGGTGTAAAAAGACAGGTTGTAAACCTGACTAAGGGATTGTAATGACCAATTAGGTAAGAAGTACGGAAGATTTCTGTAATGATCGAAAGGTTATAAAGAAATTTAGTTAGAAATTTTAAATGTTTCCTTGTGTATACCAACAATGCAACTGATATTCAGTTGCCGTCCATAATTTTATAAGACTTCGCTATTTTTTTTTTATTTTCGATAACTTGATAACTTTTTTCTGTACACAGCTGTTAAGTAACTTTCGAAAGCAGACTTTACTGTACATAATTTTCCTTGTGTATACCATTCTTGGCAATTGTTAAAGCAATTGATATTCAGTTGCCATTCATAATTTTATAAGACTATAAGACTATATGCTATTTTTTTATTTTCGATAACTTTCTTCTCCACAGAGCTAGGAACTAGCTTTCGAAAGCAGACTTTACTGTACATAATTTTCCTTGTGTATACCATTTTAGGCAATTGTTAAAGCAACTGATATTCAGTTGCCATCCATTATTTTATAAGACTTTTCTATTTTTTTAATTTCGATAACTTCTTTCTCTACAAAGCTATGAACTAACTTTCGAAAGCCGACTTTATTGTGCATAATTTTCCCTGTGAATACCATTTGTGGCAATTGGTAATGCAACTGATGTTCAGTTACCATCCATAATTTTATAAGACTAAGCTATTTTTTTATTTTCGATAACTTCTTTCTCTACAAAGCTATGAACTAGCTTTCGAAAGCAGACTTTACTGCCCATAATTTTCCTTGTGTATACCATTCTAGGCAATTGTTGAAGCAACTGATATTCAGTTGCCATCCATAATTTTATAAGACTTTGCTATTTTTTTTAATTTCGATAACTTCTTTCTCTACAAAGCTATGAACTAACTTTCGAAAGCCGACTTTATTGTGCATAATTTTCCCTGTGAATACCATTTGTGGCAATTGTTAAAGCAACTGATATTCAGTTGCCATCCATAATTTTATAAGACTTCGCTATTTTTTATTTTTTTTATTTTCGATAACTCGATAACGTTTTTCTCTACACAGCAGTTAAGTAACTTTCGAAAACAGACTTTACTGTACATAATTTTTCGATATTCAGTTGCCATCCATAATTTTATAAAACTTCGCTATTTTTTTATTTTCGATAACTCGATAACTTCTTTTCTCTACAGAGCTATTTACTATCTTCCTGTACATAATTTTATTGTGGTGCAAAAGCATTTTTTTTTCTTTCAAATATTTTGTGGAAAGCCATTTTGAAACCGCTTTTTGTGCCACCATTTGTGGGCATAGGTAATTAATTAAGTTCAGTGTATTTAAATATTATTTTTATGACTCGAGAATATTTATAGAAAAAGAAAACTGGTAGCATTTAAAAAAAAATATGCCGTGCGTGCGTATGCACTACAATCTGGTATTTGTGTTCATCAAAAGCCCATAAAAAAAAAAACGTTAAAAAATTTTGTTGTTTTTTTCTAATGAAATCATGTTAATACGAGTATTTAAAAAAAATTTTTTTTTTATGATTTTAAGTAAATTAAAGCATTCGATATTATGTATCGATTTAATTTTAAATGGCCATTAAAAATGAACACGTGACATAAGAGCTTACAAAAGACAAAAAATCATAGGGCATAGGGGCTTTAATTAGTGACACTGGCAAACTTTGGAAAAAAAAATTTAAGCTTTTAAAGTATTCGGAATGGAGAGTTCTATGATTCCGATGTTTCTTTGATTTTATTACACAATTTTTATTGGTTTGTATAAACAATTTGCTTAGATCTTGGCTGTTCTATGGTATAACGTTAGAATTCTTAGAAATTTTTGAAAATATTTCAGCAAATAATCGTTTTAATGGCTTTGTTTTCAAAGTATTTTTGCTTCTCATTTTTAATTTTATGTTCTTATACAATTGAGTAGGAAATTCTATTGATGTTTTCCTTAAGAGTTCTTTCCCTCTTTATAAAAATAAACAAGAAAAAAATTTGTTTTAAAAAAAAACCTGGACCATGTGTAGCGTACATACTACACTTGTGTGCTTTTGCCCAGGCAGGTAAATAATCCTGATAATTTAATGCAATTTGAAAATATAGAGAATGACGATTTCAATGGCCAGTTACAAATTGTTATGCGTACATAAAGTAAATAAATTTCGTTTTTATTTTCGTTTATTACCCGCTAAAGTTGAAGATTTCAAGTTGAAATTTTTTTTTTTTTTTTTTTCATTTTACTTTACTTCTACGGGACAGAAAATCTACATACAGTCTGTCTGCCTTAGCAGCATCACGAATATCACTGATGCAGTAAAAAAAAAACTAAAAAAAAGCAGCATTTAATCTAAATCTCTACAGCTTGTATCTATGCGTTGTTTACAGAAGAAAAAAAAACTTGGTTGGTTTTTTTGTTTTTGTTTTTGATTTGTGACCAAATAGTAACGAATTTATTATAAATATGCGTCTAAATAAGAGAAAAATGCAACCAATCCAGTTTTATACGCCTGTGCCATTGAGACAAATGAACCATAATACAGCTACAACAACAGCAACAACAACAATAGTAAATAACCACAGATACACTTGGAAATATTACACAAAAACAACACACAAAAAACTCACCTCAACTCAATACCCCAGTTTAACTCATAGAGATACTCGTACAATATGGATAAAAAAAATGTTTACGTTTTTTTGTTTTTTTGTTTTAATTTTTGTTGTTCAATACAACAACAAAAATATGCAGTACTAGTTTTCCTATTGTTAGTGTTGTTGTTGTCGTTGTTAACAAAAATATTTCTTAAATACAAAAACAAAAAAAAAATCATAAAAAAAAGAAAATCAGAGAGCGAGTAAACTAAAGACACTTGACAACAAAATTATTGTATGATCGCTTGGAATCTTATGACAAGAGAAAAATCCACAGAATCGTTGAAATGGAAAGAAATTTTCCTTTATTGTAGCTGTGGTGTTAAGGTGGCTTAAATTGATGCGAATGCAACAAGAGGTTAGAAAATAAAAAATGGGAAGAAATTATCTTTATTACAGATAATTTTTCGATAACAGAAATTTTTTCGATAACTTTCATTTTTCGATAACTGACAATTTTCTATAAATAATTATTGATAATTAGAAATTTCCAATTCATTACATAACATACATACATACATAATTGGTCATTACAACACTTCAGTCAGGATTATGACCCACTTATGTTGTGTACGTTAATTTGATACATGAGTGGCGGCACATACAGTTTACAGTCGAATCCGAACGACAGATTTTTGAGAAATTCTTCATGGCAATTTTATTTACTTTCCAGTTCAATATTTTTCAATAATTAGAAAGTTTCGATATCAAAACTTTATTTATCGATAATTAAAAATTTTACGATAACTAATAGTTTTTCGATAATTAAAAATTTTCTTTAATAACTAATTTTCACTATAAACCATTCTAAACTAAAATTTTATTTTTCGATAACCAAAAAATTTTCTAAAGAGCTTTCGATAACTAAAAGTTTGCCATAAAATAGTATGATATGATATGTATATTAAGAATTCTTTACGACAGATTGTTAAGAAATTCTTCATGGCAATTTTATTTACTTTCCAGTTCAATATTTTCAATGATTAGAAAGTTTCGATATCAAAACTTTATTTATCGATAATTAAAAATTTTACGATAACTAATAATTTTTCGATAATTAAAAAAATTTTTTAAAATAGAATATTTTTCCTATAAAATATTCTATATTAAAATTGTATTTTTCGATAACAAAAAAAATTTTCTAAAGAACTTTCGATAACTAAAAGTTTGCTATAAAATATTAAGATATGATATGTATTAAGAATTCTTTACGACAGATTTTTGAGAAATTCTTTATGGCAATTTTATTTACTTTCCAGTTCAATATTTTCAATAATTAGGAAGTTTCGATATCAAAACTTTATTTATCGATAATTAAAAATTTTATGATAACTAATAATTTTTCGATAATTACAAAAATTTTTTAAAGATAATATTTTCCCTATAAAATATTCTATACTAAAATTTTATTTTTCGATAACAAAAAAATTTTCTAAAGAACTTTCGATAACTAAAAGTTTGCTACAGTTTTCAATACATGAATGATACGTAGATTAAAAGTTCTCTATTAAAATTTTATAAGGAAATTTGAAACATTGCGATAACTGGAAATATTATAACAATAATAAGAAATTTTTCTGTGTTAAATATATCCTATCAAACTTTTAGTAGGAAATACATAATTTTCGATAACTAAAAAGTATCTCCGTTAGTTTTTTTTTAATTTCCTAGAGAACATTTTAACAAAATTTCAATTTTCTTTAACAACAAATTTTTCGATAACTACAAATTTTGTTAAAAAAAGTTATCGATAAGTAAAAAATTTCTTAAAGAATATTTTTCAAGAATTTAAATTTTTCTTTATTAAATGTTCTCTACCAAAAAATTTTATTGAATGATAGAAAATTTATTTTTTAAAGAATTTTTTCGATAACTATGACGTGCATGCAAGAGGGAAAATATTTTCTATCAAAAGTTCATTAAAAATTAGAACATTTTTCGAAAATTAACAATTTTTCGATAACTAAACATTTCGATAACTAAACGTTTCGATAACTAAACATAAAATTAGAAAATTTTCGATAAATAACAATTTTTCGATAATTAAAAATTTTTCGATAACTAAACATTTCTATAACTAAACATTTCGATAACTAAGCATTTTTCTATATCTAAATATCTATAACAAAACAAAGTAGGTCCTTACAGCTTTACATTCTATTTCTGTCAACAATTCACTGTCCCCCACTGTTGCACATTGCAAAATCTCAAGTGGGATAGTGACATTGTTATCCTCATCTTCGTCTTCACAATAATTTCGTGAGTGTTACAAAATTAGATAGGTTTACTTTAAAAGCTACTAACCAACCAGCTCTATTTAATTTTGTTCTACATATTCGCCTACTGGCTTAATACACCTTTTAGGGGTTCGTGAGAGATACACAGTGATTCAAGAGTTGGTAACTTAGCAGCATTTTTGAAGACTACAAATGGTTCGAATATGATTACGATCATTTGCCAGAGAGCATGGAAGCCTATGAATACTTGTTTCTTTACAAAGGGCTAGAACAGTTGACTCATTTCTTGAACTCAAGTATGGTTATCATTACCATCTTTCTGTGGCCTTTCACTTATATGAAGGAGACTTTCTCTTAAAGACATGACTTCAAATTATTTCAAATAACATTCCCTATTTATTTGCTTGTCAAACCTTAGCAAACATCAATCAATCAGTTACGCCTTCAGAGCAGCAGTAATTTAATGTAACAACACCTCAGTGTCTAGTCAAACATATGACATCGTTGTTGATCATCAAGGTCATGCAACAACAGGCAGCGGAACTAAATTCCTTTGGAAAAATATTTTTCTTTTGTTGCTCAAGCAACTGTAATGCTGTAAATAGCATAAAGCAATAGCGGCAGTTTCCAATATCACAGGTTGCAACAATGTTGCAAAATAAAAAGTTGAACAAATTTTTTGTTGGCCAGTGTAGAAATCTATATTTTCTTCTTCTTGTTTTTTGTTTTCTTTTGTTGTTTTTATTTTAAATCTATCAAATGAAAACAAGCAACCGGTATGACGTTGCAACAACAGCAGCAACAGTAACAATAATAAACAACAAAAAACACTTGGCGGCAAAGAGCCATAGACTTGCAACGCACTTATACACTCATTGAAATACCATAAACACAACATATTTTTTTTTATTCTTGTTGTTGTTGTTGTTGTAGGTTGCTACAAATGTTTTTGCATAAGTTTTGCAGTACACGCACCTGTCATATGTTGCACAGAGACAGACAGACAGACAGACAGACATTACAGCAGGCAGGCAGTAGCAACAGCCACAGCAAGCACAATAGCAATGTTAAGCGTTTAATATACACGTACACGTACCACAAAAATCTCACAAAAAAAAAAAACGAAAAATCCCCATACAGATGGTGGTTAAACAAACGAAGTGAACAACTTTTGGAACACCAGACACTAAGACAGACATTCAGTTTAAAAATGAAAGAAACAGAAAACAAAATAAGAAGAGAAGCAGAAGCAGAAGCAGAAGGAGAAGGAGATGCAACACATGTAATGGTAACTGTGGTATGCCAGTCCGTCCATAGGCAGTCAGTCAGTCAGTCAGTCAGTGAGTGAGTTGTTGTCTGCCTAGAGAGATTCCCATTAATGTAAAGCTCTATGAATGTGAAACACATTCATGCCACTCTAGTTGACCACAAGATTGTTGTAAGCAACCATTCAACCAATAACAGCAACAACAGCAACAACAACAACAATAATAGCAATAATAATAACAGCAGCAATAACAATTTTATTTACAAAATAATAAAAAGGCCAGGTGTTACATGTGCTCAAAAAATCATTTCAATGATGATGACGACAACGACAACGACGACGACGACGATGATGATAATGATGTTGCAGCTAATGTTGTTGCTGTTGTTGTTGCTCTTATTAAGAATGACGTTGTTGCCAATTTGGCTGCTTTGTATTAAAAAAAATCATAAAAAAAACATCTTAAAAATGCTGCAGAACAGGAGTTTAACAACAGGATTCCTAAACAAACAGTAACAATTGGTGGCAAGATCTTTGTCTCTATATAAAGTTCAATTTCATTTAACATCGGTTTTTGTAACACCCTGTTTTTGTGTCTCTAGCATTACATATAGAAAAATATGTTTCCTTAATGTCTCCATGGCAAGATGGTCTTTCTTTCTTATTGGATTGCCTTAATGTGGCAATTTGTTTTGTCTTGATTTCCCTGACGCTGTTGCAAGATTTACAAACGAAAAAAATATCGCCCCTTTGGCGTAATTCAAACACCTACAAGTGGACCAAACGATATACTTTTTAATGTTTAAACATACTGGGAGGATTAAGGCCATAAAGTAAGTTTATGTTGCAACATGTTAGAGGAAGACTTAATTGTAAGCAGCCAATCAACTTCAACAATGTTGCAATTATAGCAAGCGAGTGCAACATTTTTTGGGGGTGACATAAATTTAAGGCAATTAATCGAGATTGGAATTCTTAAGGCACCTGGAGTTGCACAAAGTTAAAATAAAGTTGGATGGAAGGAAAAGAACAGGGCCAAAGCAAAGATTAAGCAAGAGAACGGCTTAAAATGGTAGAAATATGTGGCGTCCCTTTGTTTCACTTTGGAGCCGTAGGAATATAAAATAAATAATTGAAGTTAAAGCATGTGCAACATTTTTTGGGGGTGACATAAATTTAAGGCAATTAATTGAGATTGGAATTCTTAAGGCAGTAGAAGTGGGGGTACTAACACCTGGAGTGTCATTGAATGGATTGCAATGAACTCAACCAAAGCAAAGCTTAAGGAAGAGAACGGCTTAAAGTATTAAAAATGTGTGGCGACCTTTTGTTTCACTTTATAAATAATTGAAGTTAAAGTCATTCATTCCTGTTGCAACATTGTTGCAACTTCCAATAATCGAAACTGTCGGTATTGCAGTTAAACCATACGGTTGTTTAAAAAGGAATTTACCTCAGTTCTCTGTTTTTTTTTTTTTTTTTTTGTAAAACCAGCACTCAGGGGATGGCCCCTACTCATGCAGTGCATTGTGCAGGTTTAGGAAAATAGGTTATAGGAAGGTGGAAAGAGGGAGTAGTGTATGTGGACATTTGATTTAAACTCAAGATGCGAACGGCAAGGATTGCTTCACCATTAGACAGTCTACAGCAATCGTCCCCAAGAAGCCCGCATCTTAAGGTTATTTGAGTTCAAATATTTAAATTTTTGCATGACCCTGTTGCTAAGCGATATCATATGTTTGCCTAGACATTAAGGTGTTGTTACATTAAATTACTGCTACTCTGAAGGCGTAACTGATTGATTGATGTTTGCTAAGGCTTGACAAGCAAATAAATAAGGAATGCCATTTGAAATAATTTAAAATCATGTCTTTAAGAGAAAGTCTCCTTCAGATAAGTGACAGGCCACAGAAAGATGGCAATTAAAACGATACTTGAGTTTGAGAAATAAATCCACAGTTCTGCCCCTTTGTACAGAAACAAGTATTCATAGGCTTCTATGCTCTTCGGCAAATGATCGTAATCATATTCGAACCATTTGTAGCCTTCAGAAATGCTGCTAAGTTACCAACTCTTCAATCGCTTTGCTCTCTCACGAACCCCTAAAAGGTGTATTAAGCCAGTAGGCAAATATGTAAAACAAAGCGAAATAGAGATGGTTGGTTAGTAGCTCTTAAAGCAAACCTACCTAATTTTGTAACACTCACGAAATTATTGTGAAGAGGAAGATGGGGATAACAATGTCACTATCCCACTTGAAATTTTGCAATGTCCCCCACAGTGAATTTTTGCCATAAATAGAAAGTAAAACTATAATAATTACTGCAGGAGCTACTTCGTTTTGTTATCGAAAAATATTTAGATATAGAAAAATGCTTAGTTATCGAAATGTTTAGTTATCGTAAACGTAATTGTTAATTATCAAAAAATTTTATAATTTTTAATGAAATTTTGATAGAAAATATTTTCCCTCTTGCATGCACGTCATAGTTATCGAAAAAATTGTTTAAAAAATAAATTTTCTCTCATTCAATAATATTTTTTGGTAGAGAACATTTAATAAAGAAAAATTTAAATTCTTGATAAATATTCTTTAAGACATTTTTTACTTATCGATAACTTTTTTTTACCAAAATTTTGTAGTTATCGAAAAAATTTTTAGTTAAAGAAAATTAAAATTTTGATTTAATGTTGCCTAGGAAATTAAAAAAAAAACTAAACTAAACTAAATTCAAACTGTAAAACTTGCTAATTATTGAAAAATATTGAACTGAAAAGTAAATAAAATTGCCATGAAGAATTTCTCAAAAATCTGTCATTCGGATTCGACTTTAAACTGTAGGTCCCCTGTACGCATGTATAAAAATAACGCACACAACATAAATGATGAGAGAAGCTAGGTTGTAATCGTGACTGAAGGGTTGTAATGACCAATTCTAGTCATTCACCACAGCTTAAAAAATTATTAGCGGTGGCCTGGCATTTGACATCACTCATGTCCTGTACGTTAACTGAATCCACAAGTGACGAGGCTTACTGTTTAACGTTGAACCCGAACGACATATTTGAGAAGCTCTTTCTAATTAGTTTACAACACTATAGAGTTGAGTAAGGGAATTCAGTTGCCCGTTTGTTCCCAAGGAAATGTCCAAGAATCCAAATAAAAGTAGTCCTAGCCTAGATTTTGTTCAATTTATTTTTGCACTTTCCTATTAGCTTAGAGGTAGTAAGGCATGATTTAAGGGAGAAAGGACAACTGACTGTCCACACAAATGTAAATGCGCTCTTAGGCACCATAAGAGGATAACAATGTGGATGCAGAGTAGATCCTCGCCTGAAAAAGACTAGGCATAGGCAGATTGTAGCTTTAATTCTAGTTAATGTCGACAGACATCTAGGCCTCATCTTTAATCCATCAATATAAACCATCTTTACCAAGAGGAGATAATTCACACCATTAAACTATCAAAGACTAATTTGCGAAATGCAGTATCCAGAGCGGAACATATGATAAACCCGTGTGCTCATGAATAAAATTAACACACGCAATATAAGTGGCGAGAGAAGCAAGATCGTGATCCCGACTGAAGAGTTGTAATGTGTAAGGAAGTAAAGAATGGTAAAGATTGCAGAATCTCAAGCTATTATGGCCCAAGCTCAACCGTTCTAGGACTAAGTGGGCAGTGAATCTGGATGCTCTGAGTGTAAGACCAGTGTGTAGAACATAGGCAAACTTTTTTCAGCGCTGGCATTCAGATTACTTGGGTTTCTTTAATGGTCTCCATCTCTGGGTAGTTGGCAGTATAACTGACTCAATACTCCTGTTGTATTTTTTATTTCTTTTTATTTCTGTTACTTACTTACTTGTGAGTTACTTTAAACTGTGGGTCCCGCCACTCATGTATAAAATTAACACACACAACATATGTGGTGTAAGAAACTAGGTCGTTACCCTTGACTTGAAGGGTTGTAATGACCAATTATGTACGTATATAATTGGAGTTGTTATTACAAATAACGGTAAAAATATTAAATGGGGAGAGACTGAAAAAAAGATGTTAAAATCTTCAGCAATATTTTTACCAAATTTGTTTGTGCCTTGCCCTTAATGCAATACTTAGATAAAGGGTCCGCCAAAAAACTTTTTTTTTCTGGAAATGCTTAAAAAAAACTACTGTGAATATTTTCTCAAATTTCTTTATTTATTTGAAAGTACAATCCTTCCGGTTAATAGTGGAAAATAATTTCATTCAAATGGCTGCCTCGGCTGGCCATGCAGTAGCCTACACCAGAAGATGCCGATTTGGGCAAAAAAAAATCATCTTTTCAGATGAAGCTCATTTTGATCTTGGCGGGCATATAAACAAGCAAAATTGTCGCATTTGGGGCACAGAAAACCCGCACGCATACATTGAAAAGCCGACGCACCCAAAACGAGTCACTGTTTGGTGCGGATTTTGGTCCAGAGGCATAATTGGGCCATTTTTCTTCGAAAATGAGCAAGGAGTGGCCGTTACAGTCAATGGCGATTGTTATCGGGCCATGTTGAACGAATTTTTGTTCTTAAAAATTGAAGAGGAGGATATTGGCAACATTTGGTTTCAACAGGACGGCGCTACGTGCCACACAGCCGAAGCTACACTCGATGTTTTGCGGCCTGTTATTGATGATCGCATTATCAGCCGCAGAGCTGATGTCGTTTGGCCAGCTCGGAGCTGCGGTTTGACACCGTTGGACTATTATTTGTGGGGTTACGTCAAAGATAAGTGTTACGCCAGCAAGCCAGAGACAATTGACGCTTTAAAGGACAATATTCGTGAAGCCATTGGTGAAATACAGCTGCACACAATCGATAATGTGCTTAAAAATTGTACCGATCGTGTAGGCTACTGCATGGCCAGCCGAGGTAGCCATTTGAATGAAATTATTTTCCATTATTAACCGGAAGGATTGTACATTCAAATAAAAAAAGAAATTTAAGAAAATATTCAGTAGTTTTTTTTTAAAGCATTTTCAAAAAAAAAAAAGTTATTTGGCGGACCCTTTACTACTCCTGACTGGAAGGGTTGTAATGACGGTAAGAATATTAAATGGGGAGAGACTGAAAAAAAGATGTTCAAATCTTCTGCAATATTTTAACCAAATTTTTTCCTGCGCTCTCCTTAATTTAATACTTATATAGGAGCTAAGTTTCTTCTAAGTTTTTAGAGAATGAAAAATGGAGTTTCTTATCTAAAGGCAATTATTTTAATTTACAAAAAAAAATAAAACTCCAACTTCTTATCGTTTATCCTTAAACCAGAGCTGGAAGTACAACGCTGAAAAATTACTTTTTTTATCTTAAGGCCTTAAAACATTTTTTTCTTTCATGAAAAGCAATTGTTTTTAACTTATTAAAAGGATTTTAATGCTTATAAAATTTAAATTTTCAGTTTATCTATTTCTGTTCAAAAAGTTTTTAATTTTAAAATTTAAAAAAAATTTTTTTTTCGTATACCAAGGCATACGTATAGAGAGAGAGAGAGAGGCCTGAATAAATTGTCTTTGAATTTGTAATAATTTTTTCTGTCTTTTCTTGAACATGACATTTGATTTATAACCTAATTTTATATGGATATTTATATGCATATACACACATACATACATACATATGTGAGTAGTAAGTGTGTATAAGCAATTGTGGCATTTAATCTTAAAACGATGCTTCACCATAGTACAACCAGTATATGAGTAGAGCTGAGAGCTGAGAGCTAAGCTAAGCTGACTATACTGACTATGAGCATTTCGATTTCAGTATTTCATACTTTATATGGATTATTGTCTGTCTAAACGAGTAGTAATATTAGCATAAAATTCATAAATCCCCATCATTTTTTTAAGACATTTTGGATTTTTCTTTCCTTTCCTTTTTTTTCCTCTCTCTCTCTCTCTGTTCTCATATGAAATTTATTTTTTTTTTTGGTTCTGATGTCTTGTATGTGACACATGAACATGTTATTTTGATAATTCCAAGTCTTACAAATAACAAACTCCGGGTTGGGAATGATTTTCTTGTTGGGTTTTTCTTTAAAAATTTTCTCATCTTACGCTTTGCTTATTTGTTAGTTTATTATGGGGATTTCTTATTGTGCCATGAATGTGGCTTGATGACGCCGTTAAGTCCTTTAAAGCTCTACCAGAAAAACGTAAAGAAATCATGAGCAGGGTAAGGGAGTATCATGTAGAGTACTATGTACCGTATGACCTAAATTATTCAAAATACTGTGTCTCTCTCTCTCCGTCTCTCATGGAAAACATGCATAGTCACTGCCATCGCATGTGATGTGTGTCTCTGCCTCAATTTATGACGTAAATATTATGCTTGTTTCATTTGTATTGAAATAAATGGCCTAATTTTCTATGGTACCCCATTCTCCCCCTTCCTGTCTCCCTCTCTCTCTCTCTCTCTCTGTTTCCACATACTATCATCCCTTGCTTCCGTTTGAAATATGTTTTAAAACTAAAATCGTTAGTGTTGGTCTTATGTTTTCCCTTTCATTGATGTTAAAATAAATGACTGTGACCTCTCTGTGTAGTTACAATAACAAGTACAAGTTATTGTAAATACTACAATACAGTAACGGCAATAATTATAACAACACAGGACCCATACCCAATATAACCTCACGTTGCACTATGTGGCATTTTGCCTCAAAACCTGGCCAAAGTTAATAGAAGCGTTTTATGAGTTAATGGCTTGAATTTTTTGATAGTGTTAGTGATAATTAGGCCGAAGGATGAACCCAACTGATTTTGGTTCAAATCGGTCCGTGATTTCGCCTAGCCCCCATACAAATTCCCCTCGAAATTGCACTTATTTACACATAATTATGGTAATTATGCAACAATCATGATAAAATTTAGCATGGATCAGTTCAGTGTACTAAGAAATCATGGTGTAAAGTTTGGTGAAAATCGGATCACATTTGATCCTAGTCCCCTTTAGAAATTCACGTTTGCGCTTATAAATGGCTTAAAAACATCGGTATCGTGATGAAATTCGGTATGAACGTGTATTTTGTAAATCTAAATTATATTACCAAATTTTGTTATAGTCGGTCCATAATTGCCCCTTGGTCCAAAATAGGGCCCCTTAAGAAAATATGTTTAGCAATTATAATTGGCTTAAAAATTTTATTACCTCGATGAAATTCGACATGAACATGTTTAATATGAATGTGAATCATTTATGATCACATTTCATTATGATCGGATCATAAGTGTCCCTAGGTACCACATACGGCCCATTAAGAAAATCTAACATACATCTCATACTCACTGCTTAAAAGTAACCTATTCAGGACTTCTCGATTGGTATCGCTTCTACTGAATTTCCTCGCATAATTCGTACGCCATATGGCTTCATTGCCTATGGCTTTATTACACTGCGTCTAATTTTTTTAATATTTCAAAAAAAAGTAAAATTTTCAAAAAATCGCAAAAAATAATTGCACAAATTTGCGCAAACTTTTCTTTTTGTTCCTGAATGTAGAGAGTTCATATTTTCTTGTGGTATATAACATTAAACTACTAAAAACTACTTTCACCTATAAAATCCTTATCCTTTTTTGGGTAAAAAAATGTCAAATTTTTATTATTTTTAAATTTTGAACGAATAATTTTAACATTAATATATGAGATATATATATATATATATAAAAGCTGAAAGTAGCAGTTGCTCATATCTTTCAAATAGAAAAAAATCAAAATAAAACCTCTATTCGTTTAGCCACAAAAAAATATCATATAAACCTATTAAAATTTCAAAAAAACACCAAAAACGCATTTAATTTTCTTCACTTTCCTGACTTTGACATCGTCTCAAATCTACAAATCTCAACCTAATGTCGTGAAAATTCACTATATAATGCAGAATTTTGTTGTCTATCGAACTGCATTCTCAGTTTCTTAAGTTTCTTTAAATTCATTTTTGCGTTTTTGGCCAGCTTTTCAGGGTAAATGCCACATAGTGCGTCGTTTTTATTCTAGCCAACTGGCTAGAAGCCATCTTAGAGGTCAACATCACTGCAGAAAAAGCCATCTGTTCCTCTAGGGTCTTCAATATGGTAATTTTGCTTGTAATTAACATGTTATTCTATGTGAGTAGAGCAGTGAGACTGATATGTTCGAGAGAATGAGCGAATAGAGCATATTGCCAAGCTAGGATTTTTGCATTTTATCCGGATTTATCACATGTTCCCTCCGACTACTGCACTTCCCGAACTAGTCTTTGATAGTTCCTTCGAGTAAATTATCCCCTCTTGGTAGACATGGCTTATACTGATGGATTAAAGATGAGGCCTAGATGTCTGTCGACATTAACTAGAATTAAATCTACAATCTGTACCCTATGCCTAGTTTTTTTCAGGCGAGGATCTACTCTACATCCACATTGTTATCCTCTTATGGTGCCTAAGAGCACATTTACATTTTTGTGGACAGCCAGTTGTCCTTTCTCCCTTAAATCATGCCTTACTACCTCTAAGCTAGTAGGAAAGTGCAGAAATAAATTGAACAGAAGCTTGTCTAGGACGGTCACTACTTTTGTTTGGATTCCTGGACAACATTTCTATGGGAACAAACGGAGAACAATTTGGATCGTAGGCAACTGAAATCGCTTGATCAACTCTAAAGCGTCCAATTCCTTACTATCTGCACATGCCTTGCCAGAGTTTGGCTAGAATCTCTTCCAGATTCTTGTTAGCGACCTAATAACACAATATCACACACATACATAATTGGCCATTACAACCCTTCAGTCAGGATTACGGCCTAGCTTCTCACACCACTCATGTGTGTGCGTTACTTTCATACATGCGGGACCTGCAGTTTAAAGTCGACTTCGAACGACATATTTTTGAGAAACTTTTCATGGCAATTTTATTTACTCTGAGGGTTTTTGCCAGAAATCTGCTGAGAGGAAGTCGCCGAAGAAAATACTTTTTGTATTTTGTCTTGATGTCTGGCCTGGGGCTCGAACCCTGGCTTTTCGTCTAATAAGCCAACACACTACCTAGTAGACCACGGCGACTTCTAATAACACAATATCACTCTGGACTTAATAAGTTCCAGCAACCAATCGGTTCCACAAGTCGCCATAGTGTAGTAGGTAGTGTGTTTGCTTACTAGACGTGGGGCCACGGTTCAAACCAAAGGTCAAAATTGTCCAATAAAACGAAATATGAAAAGAATATTTCTTCAGCGACTTCCTCTCAGCAGGTTTTTGGCAAAAACCCTCAGAGTAAATAAAATAAAACTGGCGTGAAAACTTTCCCAAAAATCTGTCATTCAAAGCCGATTTTGCACTGTAGCTCCGGCCACTCATGTGTAAAATTAACACACACAACATAGGTGATGTGAGAAACTAGGTCGTCATCTTGACTAAAGATTTGTAATGCCTAATTATGTATGTATGTGTGTCTAGGGGGAAGTATGCAGATTTTTTTCATGTAAAGGCACGAAGCATGTGGACTTCTAGCTCTTTTCATGTTATTTCAAGGGCCCTCTGACTTCTGTCTGATCCACTGCCACTCTATCTTCAAACGCATAACAGTATAAACAGGTCATAATACAACTGGCACGAACCGGATAAAACTGGAAGCAGAAACTGTGGGGATAGTTCCTACATCAAATCTAGCTAGACAGGTTAGTATAAACAAGTCATTATACAACTGTCACGAACCCAAGAAAAATGGAAGCAGAAACTATGGGGATAGTCCCTACATCAAATCTAGCTAGACGGGTTCTGACGATAAATTCTTTGTTGTAAATATCCGAAGTGTCGGAAAATGATGGACGGTACGTTCAATGGTCTGCAGAAAGGGTTGTAATGACCAATTATGTATGCATGTAAACAGCCGATTACACAATCGTTCAAAAGCATTTGAGCTCACAACATCACAAACTATTTTCTCATCGACCAACGAGTCCATGGAGGTAGTAGATTGGAGAATTATAACCCAACACCGCAACACAACAGATAGGGATTCTAGCAAGAGTATCGGATACAGTAATCCCTCGATTTACGTCGCAGTTGGTTCCAAAAAAAGGCGACGTAAATCGAAGTTATAGGGGACAACAAATTTGACGACGTAAATCGAAACAACGTTAATCGAGGCGACGTAAATCGAAGGATTACCGTACCTATTTTCCAGGTATACGACTATAATTCAGAAACAGATCCAATCCAAAAGCTCTTCTACAGTCCTTAGAGTTAAGAACCAGCCGTGGCTTACACCAGGCCGACCCTATCGCTTTTAGGACTGCAAAAATTGTTAAAGTAAACTAATTACCATGAAAAAGTTTCTCAAATCTGTCATTCTGGTTCGTTATTAAGCAGTAAGCCTCGTCACTTATGAATTAAAGTAACGTACACGACATAAGTGATGTCACACGCCAAAGTGCCGCTAATAATTTTTTATGAATGTTTAGTAGGAATATTTAATCTTAAAAAGAGCTGAGTTCTTTAAAACACTTTTCTATTTCATATGTTGCTATAATTATAACGCACACTGTATGATTTCCTAAAGTATTTATAATTGAATGTCCGTTTCTGTTGAGTGTATAGCGTCTTATCATTGAATTATTGTGTACAAGTCTTATTAGATGCCTCATTTATAACGTGTATTAAAAATTATGCGTCATTCTAAATCAAATACAAAGTGCAATTTCACCATTTCATATAATACAGTTACAACAGCAACAACAGCAACAACAACAACAACAAATACAAATAATACAAAGACAAAATTAAGAATAAATACTTGAATAATAATGGAACAAATAAAAATAGACAACGAGACTGATAGACAGGCAGACAGATGGACAGATAAACAGACGATGATGGTCATACAAAATAAATACGATGAAAACACACACACAGGCCATGAAGACAGGCAGAAAAAAAGGCAAACGTAGCATGCCAATGAATCTATTCATTCATTCGCTCATTCATTCACTCGTACATTCGCTCATACTACTGGGGGGGCACAAATTTTACTACGACGAATATTTATTGTAGAAAGAAGATAATTTTTGCCTTCTTCTTCTTCTTTTACATACGACAACTACAATTACAACTTAAAATGGATTTTTATAAATGAAATTGTTATTGTAGTTTTGTCGTCATTTAAAGTTTTCGTTGTTCTTATTGGAAAATGAAACGTAAAAAAAATCAACGACAACGAATTGGTATTGCCTGTAAGCTTAACATATATACTAGTATAGGTTATCTGTGTGTGTGTGAGTGTGTTAATTTATTAATTGCCATCGACATTCATTTGCTTGTTGGTTTGTATGTACGTATGTATTGCATGATTTTTATTTTTCGTAATTAAGCTGCGTCACAGATGATGATACCGAAATGTTTACATGTTTGCCACCGAAACAGATGATGCCACTGCCACTGTCACTGCATTAAAGTTGTATTACGTTGTACTACTACTTACTCTATAAACACAATTAAGCATTGGCTGTGTAAACACCAACTGAATGGCAACAAAAAAATTTGTATTTTTTTATTTTGAAATTTTTTCATTCAGAAAAAGACTCGAAATATAAAGCGTCCGCCAAATAACTTTTTTTTTTTAAATGGTTTAAAAAAAAAACTACTGAATATTTTCTCAAATTTCTTTTTTATTTGAAATTACAATCCTTCTGGTTAATAATGGAAAATAATTTCATTCAAATGGCTGCCTCGGCTGGCCATGCAGTAGCCTACACGATCGGTCCAATTTTTAAGCACATTATCGATTGTGTGCGGCTGTATTTCAACAATCGCTGCATGAATATTGTCCTTTAAAGCGTCAATTGCCTCTGGCTTGTCGGCGTAACACTTATCTTTGACGGCACCCCACAAATAATAGTCCAACGGTGTCAAATCGCAGCTTCGAGGTGGCCAAACGACATCAGCTCTGCGTCTGATAATGCGATTTTCAAAAACAGGACGCAAAACATCGAGTGTAGCTTCGGCTGTGTGGCACGTAGCGCCGTCCTGTTGAAACCAAATGTTGCCAATATCCTCCTCTTCAATTTTTGTGAACAAAAATTCCTTTCAACATGGCCCGATAACGATCGCCATTGACTGTAACGGCCACCCCTTGCTCATTTTCGAAGAAAAATGGCCCAATTATGCCTCTGGACCAAAATCCGCACCAAACAGTGACTCGTTTTGGGTGCGTCGGCTTTTCAATGTATGCGTGCGGGTTTTCTGTGCCCCAAATGCGACAATTTTGCTTGTTTACATACCCGCCAAGATCAAACTGAGCTTCATCTGAAAAGATGATTTTTTTTTTGCCAAAATCGGCATCTTCTGGTGTAGGCTACTGCATGGCCAGCCGAGGCTGCCATTTAAATGAAATTATTTTCCATTGTTAACCGGAAGGATTGTACTTTCAAATAAAAAAAAGAAATTTGAGAAAATATTCAGTAGTTTTTTTTAAAGCATTTTCAAAAAAAAGTTATTTGGCGGACCCTTTAGTAGAGAGGATTGCAATCTCTAAGGAGAAACTCACAAATGCCTAGACAGTGTACGTATCCGATATACGGCAATGAAAGTTGGATCGAATCATATGAAGGATGGGAAATTATGGGAATCAGCAACAATCGGCAAAACAGATTTTGGAAACTTAACTAACGAGGAACCCAGCCAATTATCTGGACATGACAGATCGTTATCACATCAGAAGGAAATCGGATAGTTAAGGTTGGCCCTGCCTATGAAAATCTCAAGGCTCTAGAAACGAAAGGGGACCTTGAAACGCACAAAATTCCACGATACGAGAAGAAAACAACAGCAAACCATGTAAAATGAACTCGCTTTTGTTGGAAGCCAAATGATCTCAAAAATCGTCACAAAACGAGAGCAGTAGAGCTACTGAGTCGAAAAACTGAGGCGCCGACAGCGAA
This sequence comes from Sarcophaga carnaria, assembly GCA_958299815.1. Classification (NCBI taxonomy): domain Eukaryota; kingdom Metazoa; phylum Arthropoda; class Insecta; order Diptera; family Sarcophagidae; genus Sarcophaga; species Sarcophaga carnaria. Next base: position 14,223,042 of record OY283153.1, read on the forward strand.
TTCCGAATAGCAGAACGTATGCACGTCGCCGTAGTCTCTAGACATCGAAACGAAGTATGAAAAAATATTTCTTCTGCGATTTCCAGGTCAATTGACTTACAGGTCAAAATTCCACGATACGAGACGAAAACAACAGCAAACCATGTGAAACGAGTCTGAAAAAGCTCAAAAATCTTAACAAAACGAGAGCAGTGGAGCTACTGAGTCGAAAAACTAAGACGCAGACAGCGAATTCCGACTAGCAGAACATATGGGCGTCGTCTCGTAGGCCCTAGACGTCGAAACGAAGTATGAAAAAATATTTCTTCACCAATTTCTAGGTCACTTGACTTGCAGGTCAATTTATGTACTTTCCACATACTCGTTCCTCCTTACATAAACGATTCAGCTTCTTTAGGCAGTCTCATACCGTCTTGAATTTAATTTCACAAGAACCGAATGAAGTCGCCGTAGTCTAGTAGGTGGTGTGTTGGCTTATTAGACGTTAGGCCACGGTTCAAACCTCAGGTCAGACATCGAAACGAAGTATGAAAAAAATATTTCTTCGGCGATTTCCTTTCAGCAGATTTCTGGCAAAAACTCTGAGTGTTGAAATAAAATTGGCATGAAAAGTTTGTCAAAAATCTGTCATTTGGAGTCGACTTTAAACTGTAGGTCCCACCAATCATGTATAAAATTAACACACACAACATAAGTGGTGTGAAGAACTAGGTCGTAATCCTGTCTGAAGGATTTTTAATGGCCAATTATGTATGTATGTATGTATGTAAGGTAGTAAGAAATTTCTAAAGTATTGGCAAGGGAATGATCCCCAGAAGACTTTTTAGTCCATAATTTTTGTGGGATTCATGGGGCAGAAATCAAGACGAGTGCGGATTGGTATGTATGCAGACACTAGAGGGACCTACGCAAACACTAGAAGCAACGCTTAAAGCCATAACAGGTGTGACACCTAAAAACATAGCCTCTAAATTTTTCAGGTACTGCCTATAATAGTAGCGCCCCTCTATGATTCGATTTTCATTCACTTCCTTAAACTAATTTCGCAAAATCGTTTACACTTGAATTAAAAAAACAAAAACAAAAACAAACAATAAAAGTGAAAAAAGCAAATTTTAATGTGTTTTTTCTTTTCATTCTTTGTCTTAAAAACGTACAAAAACAAAATCAAAAGCAACAACAACAACAACAAAAACATTAAAAGCAATACAAACAATATTTAACAATAAAAAAACAAAATCAAATTCAAAATCGTTTTCATTTTCTGTTTTTATTATTCATTCTTAAATACTTCACGATACTCGCACTCGTACGACTTGTAATTGTTTTCATGTTAATTGTTTGCTTTTTTATTTTTCAATACACAATAATATTTCAAAATGGCAGAGACTTAAAGGAATGGCCTCATTATAATTTTTCGGGGGTGCAATAAAGTAGCTTGGGCTGGTACTCTTTGTGCACTTGGTTATGTTTGGCATTAATTAGCGCTTACTATCCAATGTTGACGACCCGACTCGATGTAAATACATATAATACAGGCTGATAAAGGTTCAGCGTTAAGCGTCGCTTGACCAATTTCCGAACATGAATTTGAATTAATTGGCCTTTACTACCCAATATTGACGGCCCTCGAGTTAAACAGAAATAATACCGGTTCATAAAGCGCCTGATTATACACCACAATGTCCCAAGAGGCAATTGTTACAATGTCCCAAGAGGCAATTGCTACAATGTCCCAAAAGGCAATTGCTACAATGTCCCAAGAGGCAATTGTTACAATGTCCCAAGAGGCAATTGCTACAATGTTCCAAGAGGCAATTACTACAATGTCCCAAGAGGCAATTGCTACAATGTCCCAAGAGACAATTGCTACAATGTCCCAAGAGGCAATTGCTACAATGTCTCAACAGGCAATTACTACAATGTCCCAAGAGGCAATTGCTACAATGTCCCAAGAGGCAATTGCTACAATGCCCCAACAGGCAATTGCTACAATGTCTCAACAGGCAATTACTACAATGTCCCAAGAGGCAATTGCTACAATGTCCCAAGAGGCAATTGCTACAATGTCCGAGAATATCAATGCGAGAAGCATTTGCAATCTATTAGAAAATGGCAGCAATGGTTGGCAAAGCATCACAACGGCAGACGTCTAAATGTGAATTCCAATACCGCTCAGCGAACTGAATTATTGCTTCGCACAGATCTAGTGTGGTCATGGATGTGAATTTGTTGCCGAAGCAGCTAACTTCAACATTATAAAACGAAAACAAAAATTTTCCTGCAATATTATTACTGATGCACTGCATTACCACACCTCCGTCGGTGCTAGAGTTAATTTTACAGCTGCATCCCTACTATTAAGGGTCATAAATCGATCACCCAAAATTTTTTACGGAATTGTGAACCTGCAGGAATACAGATTACACGATACCACACTATGACTTCTCTAGGAAGTTCAAAACGCCCATGCCGTATAGGGGGAATAGGCAAATAGCGTGACACACCTTGTTAGCGGCTCCGTACAAACCATCATTGATGGTTCGAATCTGAATGGAACTGAGACTTTGTGAATCTTTTCAGAGTTAGCAGGCATAGGATAGATTAGAGGACGTGTCCTTGTCAATTAAGACAAGTACAGTCCCCGGAGGTCGAATTGACCCATTGTACAACGTCCTAGTTTCTCACATTACTTATGTTGTGTGTGTTAATTTTATACATGAGTGGTGCGGGACCTACAGTTTAAAGTCGACTCCGAACGACAGATTTTGGAGAAACTTTTTCATGGCAATTTTATTTAAACTCTCAGAGTTTTTGCCAGAAATCTGCTGAGAGGAAGTCGCCGAAGAAATACTTTTTGTATTTTGTCTTGATGTCTGGCCTGGGGCTCGAACCCTGGCTTTACGTCTAATAAGCCAACGAGCTACTAGACTACGGCAATAACTCATTCAATAAGGCTGATGATTGTAACATCAACAACAGCTAAAGGGACGAGGAGAGCAGAAATTGTTTGGTACATGCCACGCATTTCGTCTTTTAAGAAGAGACGTATGGTAGTTGGGCATCTACTATGAAGCTAACCTCACTTAGCTGTAAGAGATGGACATAGGAATTCTAAATTGCTTCAACGGAAGTTACGGCATTGCTTTAGTGTTACGGTAATTGGAAGACTGTGGATGCACACTGATGTTTCCATTTTCTTGAGTGATAGTCACTGTTACCTTCCTAGCTGCAATGTATGCTTTCGACAACGATTTAAACCATTGTACCGTCCAATATGTCCAAACTGCCTGGGTAACTTTCAAGTCCAACAAGTTCACTAAAGAACGTCGTGCATTGGAGGAGTTTGCAATCTATTTCTTGAAAATTCAATTGCCAAGATATGTTTATCAAGTAACAAGTGCAATAGTGGCTAACTATTCGCCAGAACTCGACGTATTCGTGAAGAAATACAGAAATATATGGGGACTGCCAAATAACTTTTTTTTTTTGAAAATGCTTTGAAAGACAAACTACTGAATATTTTCTCAAATCTCTTTTTTTGATGCTTTAAAGGACAATATTCGTGAAGCCATTGGTGAAATACAGCTGCACACAATCGATAATGTGCTTAAAAATTGGACCGATCGTGTAGGCTACTGCATGGCCAGCCGAGGCAGCCATTTGAATGAAATTATTTTCCATTATTAAACGGAAGGATTGTACTTTGAAATAAAAAAAGAAATTTGAGAAAATATTCAGCAATTTTTTTTAAAGCATTTTCAAAAAAAAAGTTATTTGGCGGACCCTTTAGCATTTAAGCATAGCGCTCTAGCCTATCTTCTAACGTAATACAAAATGGGTGGCACTGAAAGGATATCACTGTGGTGTTAGTGAAAGGAAATTCCAAGGGCTTTGGACATCCTTTCAAAAAAAGACTCTTGCGTAGATTGCCTTCCTTTAAAGCACTGCAAAAATTATTATAGAAATATTTGCTTGTACTTGTCTGTATTATTTGTAGTTTATAAGTACGACACGTCAAGCATAATTAATTCCCAATTTGCCGTCGTCGTTAAAAAAAAATAGAAAAAAAATTAATTTTTTTTCTTTTCATTATTATTGTTGCTATTTTCCCTGTAGTTTCTTTATTTTGTTATTTGTTTCTGTTTTTTTGTTGTTTTTATTATAATTTTTTTTATTGTTTTTTTCTGATATTTTTTTCTATTTCTTGGCGATTTCAATCAAGTGGCAAGCAGGCAGGCAGGCAGAGTTTGAGTATGAATGGCTGAATGAATATGAACGGAATGACTTGTTGACGGACTGTTTGACTTGTTGACAGACTTGGCTGGCTGGCTGGCTGGATGTTTATTTGTTTGTTGGACATCGGGATGAATGTGGTACGAAAAATCAAACAAGAAATAAAAAAAGAAAATAATTACGGGGCCCCATTCAAGTGGAAGTATTTCTGTTTCATTTATTGTTTCGATTTTTTTTCTTTTTTTTTTGCTTGAAATTGTGAAATAAATCTCATGAAATATGAAGAGATTGCATTGCATGTATGAGAGTGCGGAGTAGTAGAAATACAATTTTATGATCAATATTGTCAAGTATGGAGTCATAAATTATTAACAATTTCTATTGATTTTCTATTGAAATGAGTACAGCAGCATGAGTATGACAATGATAGTATAAAGTGAAGAGTTTTTGAAGCTTGAATGAAAGCAGGCAAAACACAATTCGAAAGGAGAAGCAGTAAAGGGCTTAGGGGTGTAATGATGCATTACCTTACTGAAGGTGATAAAATACAGATACCTGCAGAGTCGCATAAGAGTAGGAACGTTTGCCTAGGTAGACAAGCTGTTGATCACTTCACCTACCAATTTTGGTTTGTGTCTTGACTTTGTTGCTTTAGAAAACGTCTGAAAAACTTCCATAAAATGTATCTCAAACAACTACGATTGCTGTCTTATGGATTGTAGGGAATAGTTACCGTTAAAGAGCAAATTTCTATTCATACACAGGAGCAATTTAAGGCAGTGGCCTAACTATTAAACATCCTTCGATTTTGTTTGAATTTGCTGACATACTCTGCATGTCTCCGGCTAACCAACTAACACATAAATCCTGTGCTCAATTTCATTAGGAAATACGGGGTGATTTTCCCTCTAAAAAAATTAATACAGTAAGGCTCATAGCAGTGTTCTGCGGATGTATTCAAATTGTTCCACAGAGTGGAAGCTGAAACAATGGGTCCCATGGTATGAAGATCAATAATCTTATGCAAGGACATTATAATCTTTCAGGCAAAACTTCAAGCAATTATGGAAACAATGAGAACACTATTCGAAAGGGATTGAATAGGTTAGGTTAGGTTAGGTCTGATTTCATAAAGCTCACTTGAGCACGCATAGCGTCCCGTTGTGATGCCACGGGTGAACGCAGTCCCTGTACTGACCAAGTTCCACCAAAATCAGGGAAGAGGAAGAAGTTGGTCAGCGCAAGGGCTGCACATCAAAAGCACGACTACCCCATTCTGGAAAACCATCCAGAAAGTTTGATGAACGAAGCTATATCCTTGATATCAATAGATGATGGCTCCGTCAAGCCGACAAGAAATGGAGAGCCAAAGAACCTATATCTATACCTAGCAAGAGACGGGCACTGACAAAGAAAGTGTATAACAGTCTCCTCTTCCTCAGCGGATCTGCATCCACGGCAGAAGTCGTTAAATGGGAGCCTCATTCTCTCCGCGTGTCTACCCATAGCACAATGACCTGTAAGCACGGCCACTGTGGTTGCGATGACGTCACGACCAAGATAAAGCAGATTGAATAGGAGTAAGAAAAAACGTATTGTGAGACTACCAATCTGTTACTTTATCTTTTGGCTTCAACAGGATTCTCCTGAAGGGCGTGCTGATCAACATCCACGCAATCTGTTATAAGGCTTGAGACCACAAATCTAGGCTTAATGTTTACAAAAAAAAATTCACTGGTACCACCAGCTGTAATAATGCTGAGCATATTTGCTTGAGGAGTGGCTAATGAAAGAAAACTAAACACACCTTAAATCGTTGGGTAGAAACAAAATTGCTGAAAAGTTGACAAAAGATGGCCTGGCGAAATAAGTACGATGGAATGGCGTAATCTCGTAGGTAGTGTGTTGAGTTTTTAGACGTGAGGCCACGGTCCAAACCGCAGACCAGACGTATCGAACAAAACGAAGTATGCAAACAATAATTCGATCAACGACTTAATCTCAATAGACTACTGGCAAAACCTCTGAGTGTTAGAATAAAATTGCCATGAAAAGTTTTTTCAAAAATTTGTCGTTCGGAGTTGATTTTAAACTGTTGGTCTTGCCACTTATGGATAAAATTAAATGCAGCCAGGTGATGTGAGAAGCTACGTCGTAATCCTGACTGAAGGGTTGTAATGACTAATTAAGGAAGTAAGAAATGTGGGAGATTGCAGAATCTCAAGCTATTAAGGTCCAAGCTCGACCGTTCTAGGACGAAGTGGCCAGTGAATCTGGTTGCTCTGAGGGTAAGAAACAGTTTATAGGACATAGGCAACCTTTTTTCAGCGCTGGCATGAAGAGGCGAAAATTCAGATTACTTTGGTTTCTTCTGCTTGTGAAATGACTCTGAACTACTACTCCTCCTCTATTGTTAGGTTAGATTAGGTTAGGTTAGAGGACGTTTACTTGTCAATTAAGACAAGTACCCGGAGGTCGAATTGACCCATTGTACAATGTCCTAGTTTCTCACACCACTTATGTTGTGTCTGTTAATTTTATACATGAGTGGTGGGACCTACAGTTTAAAGTCGACTCCAAACGACAGATTTTTATTTATTGAGAAACTTTTCATGGCAATTTTTATTTACTCTCAGAGTTTTTGCCAGAAATCTACTGAGAGGAAGTCGCCGAAAAAATGCTTTTTTGTATTTTGTCTTTGATGCCTGGCCTGGGGCTCGAACCCAGGCTTTTGCGTCTAATAAGCCAACACACTACCTACTAGACTACGGCGACTTCTCCTCTATTGTTTCTTTTCTTTTATTTCTGTTACTTACTTTCCAACTTACTTGGTCATTACAACTCTTCAGCCAGGATTACAACCTAGCTTCTTACACCACCCATGTTATGTGTTTTAATTTTAACTAAGAGTGGCGTGATCTACAGTTTAACGCTGGCGCCGAACGACAGATTTTTTGAGAAACTATTCATGGCAATTATATTTGATCTTGGAAAGGAAAGAAAAACGTCGAAGAAAATATTTTTTGTTCATATTTCAGTTGCTTTGAGATATCTGGGCTAGGGTTTGAACCACGAGCTACTTAATGGTGACTTACTATTACTTTTCTCTTCTTAATTTTGTGCTTTTACTTAAATTTCTTCTTCTCTTATATTCTTCCTTTCCTACCTCTTTTACTTTTCCAATTTCCCTATTTCCTTCACTATCCTCTGTCTTTCTCTCTCTTCTAAGACGGATCATTTTCACCTCTGGGTATTGTACTTGTCCCAATAGGAAGTACATGTCCTTATGCCTAACCTAACCCAACATAAATTTTTTCTTCAGCTTCCTCTCTTTCTTTATTCGGTTTTTTTCTATACGATACTAAAGGTTAATGAATGGCTGCCTTCCAAAATGTATCAACACAAAGTTTGTATGCAGTTCTACTACGGTATATAAACTATGTATGTAGATATGCAAAGTAATCAAACAATGCATCATCAACTATAAATCCGATGCCTGATTGCTTTTTGACTGCGTTAAAAATACACATTGACGACGTTTTGAAATAGAATACATTGTATATATTTTGTACAGCGGCATTATGAAACACGATACTTTGTTCAAACACAAAGCAACTAAGATTTTGGAAGGCAGCCAATGAGTGGCATTTTAATTGTTGTAGGGTGTTGTGTAGGGTATTTACATATTTAATTTGCTTATTCCTCTTGTAATTTCTTTTTAATTTAAATGTTAATTTTTATAATTAATTCCTTGTAATATTAAATATGGCCCTGCCTACAAAACTTTCTGCTGGGATCCGCTTTGGTTAAAAGTCATATAAAAACGTTGTTGGTTTTTATATTTTTTTTTTAATAATTTTTTACAATGAATTTTAGCCGGGTATATACACTCGTAAATTGTTTAAAACAATACAAAACAAAAAACATATTTAATATTTATATAAGAAATATTAGTTGTATTTAAAATATTTTGTGAAAAAATTTAAATTAATTCTGGGAATTCCAGGAAATTTTGAAATGAAAGACGAAAACAAAAAAAAAACCGTGTTTTTTAAGTTTTTTGTTTGTGAAATCGTTAATTATATTGTATATTTGAGGTGAAATGCCTCATTGAGGTGTGAATATATTTTGTTAATACTAAAGGGGTCTCATAAATCTCGGCGATGACTATTCATTCGAGTGTGTGTTGCAAATTAATGTGACACTTTCTAGTCATGTTCTTTGGAATTGGGATTTTTTTAGAGCACCTTAGATCACGTTCTTATAGAGGCATTTCACTTAAAAAGGGGATTTTTCATTTGTTCTTAAAGGAAATAATTGTTGCATTACACTAGGCAGGGGGATATTGTTGCATTTGAGGTATTGCGCGAGTATTTTTCACACTTTAAGCAAAGCAGCTTATGGCTTACAACTCCTACATTTTTATTTGTATATGAATTATAAATATTGTTTCTATAGCTCAAGAATACAACAAAATATATGGAAAAACAGCGAATAGTTTATCACGCTGTCATACAAAGGTTTGAGAATCGGCTAAGCTCAGAAAATTCTTGAAAATTACCACTCAAGTCATTAATATCAAGAAACACTAGACAGCTACATACATAATTGGCCATTACAACCTTTTACACAGGATTACGACCTAGCTTCTCACACCACTGATGCTGTGTGTGTTAATTTTATACATGGGTGGCGGCAGCTACAGTTTAAAGTCGACTCCGAACGACAGATTTTTGAGAAACTTTTCATGGCAATTTTTTATTTACTCTCAGAGTTTTTGCCAGAAATCTGCTGAGAAGAAATTACCGAAGAAGTATTTTCTTTCATATTTTCATTTTGATGTCTGTCCTGGAATTTGAACCGAGGCCTCATGTCTAATAAGCCAACGCTCTACCTACTTAGGCCACGGCGACGCTGGAAGGCTTCATTAACACGTTGACTGCCACGGCAATTTTCAGAAAACTTGCCAAAAGACGACAATTTGATTTTTTCACATTAGTGAGTACGAGATAACTCGTAGTTTGGCGAGATAACTCGTAGTTGAACGCAATCTACGAGTTATCTCGTAGTCGACAGCCAACGTGTTAAAAAGAAAATTAAAACACAAGATCTGGACATAAAAAGGTGGAAAAGTTGTGTGTCAATATAATAATTGCAGGCTTTTGCTCCATCCAGATGATGTAACCTTAATAGAGAAAGACATTTTAAACATTCGACGAGGTGAGGTTAAATTCAAAGGTACCTCAAGGCTTTGTTCTGTCGCCAACTCTTCTAATTTCTAATTTTTATGAACAATCTTCTCTCTCCCTAACTCCTATCAATAACTCCCATCCTACTAACTCTCTTGCTGATGACAGACTTATTTGGTTACCGAGATGTCTGATATGGGTTTTGAACCACGGGTTCTTGTCTCTTATATACTGCGACTGCCTTCCAAAATGTATCAATACAAAGTTTGTATGCAGTTCTACTACTGTATATAAACTATGTAGACATGCAAAGTAATCAAACAATGCATCAACTATAAATCCGATGCCTGATTGTTTTTTGACTGCGTTATATTGTATATATTTTGTACAGCGACATTATGAAACACGATACTTTGTTCAAACACAAAGCAACTAACATTTTGGAAGGCAGCCTGCCTTCTAAATTCTGACGGATACCATACTACTTATATTGGCCTTATTCTGGAATTTTTAACGCGGTTGAATACTATCAGGCGTATCCACTAAAAACTCCACGGATATGCTAGACAACTAAGAAGAAAAAAAATGGCGAACAATTTTCCATCATTCCAGTTTTTCCATCAAATATACACATCTGGGTGCACACGTCCGATTGCTGGGAATACCTCACATCGACTTTTGTAGGATATGTTACGAAGAGGAAGAAGGAGAGGAGAACAGGCCACAGGAAATATTTTCTTTGATTCTCCGGCACTTGGGAACCGGCAACAAAGTATTTCTGGCCACCCAGAATTTATCGACAGAACATATCTAGCAAAAGCCAAATTATGCTAGATTTCATGCCTGTTGAAAAATATACTCGAGTTTGGATGTGACTGCTTAGTGGCGACATCATAAAGTTGTTTACATTGTTGTTATAGACACCACTTGTGTATTCGTGTAGGATTGGGCAGTCACTGGTCCATTCTCAAGTTCAACGATTACAGAAATCAAGATTACAGAAATCAGAAAAAAATAACTAAACTGACCCCACCTTTTGAAAACATTTGGCTTTAAATCCAGCATACGCTTTATTGTATTTGTAGTTGAGGTTTAGTAGCAGTATGTGGGCCTACTAGACAACAGTTCTGAGTTCAAATCTCAGCTGAGACATATTAAAAATCAAGAAAGAATATCAGAAGTGTTCAGACAAAGGCTAACGACTAATTATCGCGAAATCTGTCGCCCTAGGAGTCGGCGTTAAACTGTATGTTTCACTGTTCATGGATGAAAACGAACACAGGCCATAGTGTTGGTGTGAGAAGGTAGGCTGTAACCCTACAACTTTAAAAGTAATCTTAGCAGTTATAATGAAACATTGGCCATTGGGGGCACAGGTCCGGAAGCTGTGAATACCTCGCAACGATTTTGCAGAAACTGAAATGACGAGAATGGAGAGTAGGCCACCGAATATATTTTCTTTGATTCTTCGATACTTGGGAACCAGATACGAAGGATTCCTGGGCACCCAAAATTTATTGACAGAACATGTATAATTAAGGCCGACTAGGTAGAATCTATATCTTTGGAAAACTGCTGGAATGGTTGAGAAATAACAGTCAGGAGTTATATTTGCAGGACGGAATAGATCCTGGTTACAATGACTAGTAATGTATGCATGTATTGGCTTTAGAGCCTGAATTATTAGGACACTTTCAGAACCAATAAGGTAAGTTCAAGTAGGCAGGATATATCTCTTCGTCAATCCAGTCGCCGTAGTCTAGTAGGTAGTGTGTTGGCTTATTAGACGTGAGGCCACGGTTCAAACACCAGATCAAATATCTCCAACAAAACGAAATATGAAAAAAATATTTCGACGGCGACTTCCTCGCAGCAGATTTCTGGTAAAAACGCTGAGTATTGGAATAAAATTTCCATGAAAAGTTTCTCAAAAATATGTGGTTCGGAGTCGTCTTTAAACTGCAGGTGCAGACACTCATGTATAAAATTAACACACACAACAAGGGCAGTGTAAGAAGCTGGGGGGTCGTAATCCCGACTGAAGGGTTGTAATGACCAATTTGTATGACAATTATGTATGCATGTATGTATGTATGCATGTATGTATGTTTGTATGTATGTATGTATCTATGTATATATGTATGTACGTATGTAACTTAGTAAGAAATTTCTTTTGGACTTTTTAGTCCATAATTTTTGTGGGATTCATGGGGCACAAGACGAGTGTGGATTGGTGAAAATACTCTTTGAAAGGTCGCAAGTTAGAAGAATATACGAGACAAGATAGCCAGACAAGACAAGATAGCCCAATAATACCATCATCAGATGCCCTTACCCTCTTGTACCTACGCAAGCCAAGTTGACTTCCCCCAATCCCACTGCAATTGATTTCTGCTACACTACAGTGATTAATAAAAATATTAAAACTCATGCTGTTGCTTGCCTGCCGCCAGACATTTTTTGCAAGGAAATATTAATTTTTAGTGTTGAAAGTATTAATTTTTAATGGGTTTTTGTTTTATTGTTTTCATAATTAAAATCTTTAATAATAAAAATAAAACATTTTTCACTATACAATACGATATTGTAAATTGGATTTGAATGTTATTAGCTTTGCGTACTAAAGCGAGTGTTCAGGAGGGGGGCATAGTGTGTCTAGTATTTTATGACTTATTAACACACTGTTGCCAATAAAATGACAAAAAGGTGTAAATAAAACTGTTGGTTTTATTGTCACTATTATTATTATTATTATTTGTAGTTGTTGTTGTTGTTGTTTTCTGTCAATTTTACAAAAGCTTGAATAGAAAAAAAAATATTTAAATTTTTTATTTACATTTTATTTGCAAAATTGTAACATTTCCATGACGTATTCTGTTCTAATAGCACTTTTTTTAATTTGTTTAATTAAAAAAGAAACGAATGAAAGAAACTAAAATAAAACAAAAAATAATACAAATTGGAATCAAGACGCGAATACATAAGTATGAATGCGAATTGAATTGAATTTTACAAAAAAAAAAAAAAAAAATTGTGTTCTTTTATTTCAAGTCTCAGACAACTTGTGTTTAAAATGCGTTCAATATTGTATTTATTAATTGAATTGAAATTAATGGGTTAACCATTAAGGGGTTTCAAAGGGAAATCAGGTGTTAAATATCGTCCATCTAAAGTTCGATTTATTTAGTAAAAGATTTGCCATTTACGCTCGCCACATGGATTAATTAACAACCGAAGAGGAACTCATAAAAATATTTCCAAGCGACCACAAAAGTTTCATTCAAACATTTCAAGTTCAGTTCAGTTGAGTTCAGTTCAGTTGGTCATAATAGACCTACCAGGCAGGGAATTGGCAGAATTATGAAGAAATTTTAATAGACTGGAAGCATTACAGGCATGGTTAGGCCTGCGCATTATCGCAATACAAGAACTGCCTATGTTCAGATATGCACTTTTATTGAGTCAATATTTGGTTTATTGAGTATAATATTTTAAGTGTTCAGACATAATAATATATGCAGTTCAGCTGCTTATTCAATATTCATCTGAATTTTATTTACTCGTTGTTGACATTTGAGTTGCCAAACAAAAAATGTTCGGATAATTGTAATATGCGCCGTGAACATACTTATGACAGTGCTGCATTTTTTTAAGTTTTACTCAATATTATAACAATTTGCGTATTTATTGCGCAATAATTAATTAAAACTTTATATGAAATATTGAGCTCAACAATGGCGTTTATTGCGATTTACGCAATAAAGATGCATATCTGAACACCGTATAAAAATATCGCTTTTGTTAGAGAAAATATGGCGAATATTTCGAATTTGTCATTTCCATGCTATTCTCAGCAATTGAGCTTATCTTATGACTTATGAAAGTGTATTTTGCACCTCCATCCATATAAAGACCCGGATTCACAATATCATAGATATGCTGGGTGCTAAAGCAACAGGCTTTCGATGGCGATTTTTTGAAAAAAAAAAATCCTTCAGCCAAGAAACAGATTTGTCACTCGCTGGCTACATTGATAAGAAAATTGCTATATATTGGGCCTGGAGAACATGCACGTGCTTTTAGAAAACTCACTGAAACACTGAAATTCAAAAAAGGTGACTGTTTTCTGCTGATTTTGGCCTAAAGGGATCATTTTTGTTACCCAATAGGAATCTTTACACACAGTTTGCAGCATAATGGCAATAACTGAATTTTTTTTTGTCTGTAATTGAAGATTGTGTACTGGACGGATTGTGATTCCAAAAAGACAGTGTCACCAGCAACACAACACAATCAAATTCGGCTTTATTTCGTGAGAATTTTCGAGAAACAATACTTTCACTTTTTTTGAGGCATCAATTGACCTCAAAAATCATAAGATTTAACGCCGTGGGACTTTTCTTGTGGTTCTACGTGAAGTATCGTGTTTACGCATATGATTCATATTTAAAAACCACCATTCGTTAGAATGCTACGCCTCGGAAAGTTATCCCTGATCACAGCAGGTCATAGCAGTTATAATAGGACATTGGGCTTTGGGTGCACACGACCGTATGCTGGGAATGTCTCACATCGAGTTTTAAAGGAGCTGTTATCCAAAGGAAGAAGAGAAGGCCACAGAATATATTTTCTCTCGTTCTGTGACACTTTGGAACCTGACACGAGGGATTCTTAAGCACCAAAAATTTATTGACAGAACGCGTCTAGCCAAGGGGACTTGCAGTCGCCGTAGTCTCCTAGGTAGTGTGTTAGTTTAAACCCCAGGTCAGACCGCTCCAATAAAATGAAATGTTGAGAAAATATTTCTTTGGCAACTGCTTTACAGCATATTTGTGGCAAAAACTCTGAGAGTTGAAATAAAAAATTTCCATGAAAAGGTTTCTCAAAAATCTGTCATTCGGAGTCGTCTTTAAACCGTAGGCCCCTCCACTCATGTATAAAATTAACACAAACAACATAAGTGATGTGAGAAGATAGGTTGTAATCCTGACTGAAAGGTTATAATGACGAATTATGTAGGAATGTACGAGTATGTAAGGAAGTTTTGAATAAAATCCTTATCTTTATGAAACTATCAGGTTAGTTGTGAAATGCCAATCAGAAGTTATAGGGGATTGACGGTATCGTTATGGCAATTGGAACTTATTGGACTTAAGTAAGCTATGTCATCTGAAGCGGCTGTTAATTTTACCTAACCTAACCAAGGCTATATACCATCAGAAATGTAAGAGAAAGGGTCGAAAACTATATCAAAAGGATCGACTAGTCGATCTAGAGGCGTTTATTGAAATACATTCGTTGGTCTGAGGACTGTAATGAAATAATATTTTCTTTCAAATCCTGGTTTTACTTTTGAAATCGAAAGATGGTGAAGCCTTTACAACAACACTAACACAAATATAAATAAAATAAATAATTTTAAAACGTCCATTTTATTAGAAACACAAGTCATAATTATTATTAAATGCACAGCATAAATTAACCGAAATAGGCCGTATTTATGTCACCTAAAGTGCTAGAGTGCGCATACAATTAAAATGCTTTTCTATAAAACAATTTTTTTTTTAAATTTAATTTTACAAAAAAAGTTTCTAGTTTACCTGCGTATAAATTTATTACAATGTTACAGACAATGTTAAGAGAGATATTATTTCATAATTTGATCACAGACTCAATTGCAATTGATTTAATCGATTTATTATGCAAAACAAACAAATCAAATCGAGACCAATAAACGAGATTGAAACCAACCACAGCAACAAATTCGCTTAAAATTACAACCCGCGTAATTCTTTTGAAGTCTTGCGAAATTTTTATGACAATTTTTTCTCTTTTTATTTTTTTAATGAGACAAAACTGAATTAAATTTTTTACATTCGAAGTTCTATGGCCAGTAGAAATAGCATAAAAAAAACTTTATTTAAATACACTTGAGTACAAAATTGTAGTTGTTAAGCCAAACATTTAAAATATTTTTAATTTACTTGAAGAATTTTTCGAGAATTGCATGAAAGATTAGGTTAGGTTCAGTTAAGTTGACAGTTTCCCTGAAAATAACTGCCTTACGTCCTAACGAAGATTCTTTTGCACATAGGAAGATAACATCCAAAATGGACATCATAGGAGAGGTGGATAGACGATGTTGCCGCTGGAGAATGTTTACAACTCATCAATTTAACTACCACTAGACAAGTTGTTGTCAAATCATCATAGATAGCAAACCTATTATTCTACGACCTGCTATCACTGGACAACTTTTTTGTCATTGTCCGACCTTAAATGCAGAATTCTTGGGCACCCAAAATTTATAGACAGCCGTACGTATCTAGCCAAAGGTGATTCAGATAAAATCCCTATCTTCATGAAACTATAGGGATGATAGGGAAATGCCTACCAAGAGTTATAGACGAATAACGGTATCGCTATTATAATTAGATCTTACAGTACTTAAGTAAGCTTTGCTTTCTCGGCGGCTCTTAATTTAACTGAACCTAACCAAAGATTTAGTTGCCGTAGTCGTAACTTTAAAATGCTTGTGCAGACAATTCAATGTGATATGACAGCGTCGTTGTGTTGAAATCCTATGGCGTCGATGCTCAAATCATCCAATTAAAATCCATGGTAGTATTGAACCTATAGTGCCCGTCATTGACAGTGATGGTTTAGCTAATGTCGATCTTAAAAAATATGAAGTAATACGGCCGCCAGAAGTGTTGGCTTATTAGACGTAAGGCCATGGTTTAAACCTCTCAGATTGATGATGGCAATAACGGACTCTATTCTGATATACGACAGTGAGATCTGGTCAGAGGCATTGAAGGTCGACTGTAGGATGAAAATTTTATCATCGGTACAACGAACCGCTGCACATAGAGTGGCATCGGCGTATAGAACTTTATCCAAGTGAGCAATACTGGTAATCACTGGTGTGATACCTATAGGTCTACAAGCAAGCGAACGGAAGAAAGTGTGGGAGACTAAAAACGTGCAACAGAAAGCGAACCATACAACACTTTCAAGAGAAATGGAACACTGAGACGAGTGGTAGTGGACGGCAAAACTTCTCCAAAATATTACCCGCTGGATACAGAGAGGAAATTTGGTGAGGTTAACTATTATTTAACACAACTGTTATCCGGACACGGTTACTTTTGTAAGTACCTGACCAAATTGCATCCATGATGATGCGTCGGTTGATGATGCGGAACACACTTTCTTTCATTGTGAGAGCTGGAGATGGGAAAGAAGGAATCTTGAGGCCAAAGTCGGCGTCTGTACTATCGAGAACTTCCGCGAAGTAATTCTAAACAGCGAGGAGAATTGGAACAGCATAGCCAGTTATGCTGAGGCCTTACTGAAATCAAAGAAGATTGACTTGGATGAGAGATATTGTTGCGCAATTCGGACGCGGATATGGATATAAAGGGGCCAAATGGCCAGACGGACTCCACTTCGAAGTAATATCACGGTAGTTCCGGAGGGGGCACAAAGAGTCCAAAAGAGGAGGGGGAGATTTAGTGGGTGAGGGCCCCACACACGGGGGATAGTGAAGACTTCCCCTATGGTGCAGTTAGGTACATTTACTCCTCCTCAGCGTAAAAAACAAGATATGGTTTCAACCCCAGGTTCGACATCTCCAGCAAAACGAAATATGAAAACATATTTTGTAGGCGACTTCCTCTCAGCAGATTTGTGGCAAAAACTCTGAGAGTAGAAATAAAATTGCCATGAAAAGTTTCTTAAAAATCTGTCGTTCAGAGTCGACATTAAACTGTAGGTCCTGACACTCATGTATAAAATTAACACACACAACATAAGTGGTGGGAGAAACTAGATTGTAATCCTGACTGAAGGGTTGTAATGACCAATTATGTATGTAGGTATGTATGTAACTAAAGATGGAGTTGACATTAAACTGTAGCTCTCGTCAACCGTGAATAAAATGAACACACACAATATGGGAGATCTGTGAAGTTGGGTTGTAATAAAGACTAAGAGGTTGTAATGACTAATTAAGTAAGAAAGTTAAGTAAATAATCTAAGGCCTACTACAGCAGCCTAATTGCAACAATATTGGCTAGAAAAACTCAACTAATAAAACCAAAACTTCGCCTAGGAAAATAAAAAATAAACGAAAATCGTATAATAAGATTCAAATGATTTGTATTATTTTGTTAACGGAAGTAAAACAGAAATAATATAAAAAAAACAGATAAAGTGCTGCTGAGTATGCGATATACTGCCATCAAAGTTGTCTAAACATGATATCGTATTTAAGGGCTGTGATATCCCCTTAACCAGGAGATATCACGACCAACCCCAGGTCAGACATCTCTAACAAATGAAAAAATATTTCTTCGGCTACTTCCACTCAGCAGATTTCTGGTAGAAACTCTGAGAGTAAATAAAAAATTGCCATGAAAATATTTCTCAAAAATATCTCTCGTTTGGAGTCGATTTTAAGCTGTAGGACTCGCCACTCATGTACAAAAATTGACACACACAATATACATAAGTGGTGTGAGAAGTTAGGTCGTAAACCTGACTGAAGGGTCATAAAGACCAACTATATACATAAATATGTATGTATGTAAGTGAATATACAGTACCAATAATAAGTTCTTACCAGAAAGGTATAGAAGGTTTGAAAGGACAATCATTCTAATCAAAAAAATATACGGCATCTTCAAATGAAACGTTCCACATTGATACTTGCCTAGTCAAAGGGACAAAGTAGACATTGGATCTTAAGAAACTTAAACCATTTTCATATACAAATTTAGAAAACTAATGAATTTTAAATATCTTCCAATAAGATGTAGAAGATGTCTTTGAATGTCCATAATTTTTAAGCATTTTATTAAACAATTTTCTTTTTATCATTGCTACACTCTTTAAATTCAAGAATCGTAAATAAAAAAAGCTTTATAAACATACAAAAAGGGATGTTTTCTTAATGAAATGAATTAAAAATTAAATTAATTCTGAAAATTACCTTAATTTTTAATACTCATACGCCTGCAGGCACTCTTCAAACATTTCTTTATAACACTGGGAAATTTTTTTCGTAAATTTTCTTTTAAAATGGATTTTTTTTAAAGATTTTTTTTCTTTTATTAAAAAATCAACGAAAAAACGCGCCAAAATAATTTTTATTTATTAACAGGAATTTATGAATAAATTTAAATATTTTTTTTTTGATTGTGTTTTCTTTCTTAGTCTGAGATTAATTATGCTCAGCTAAAATGGAATTTATTTTTTTAAACGTTTTAGAAAGAACAAAACAAAAAATTAATTTTTAAACGTCATTAGCTGGTTGTTGTTTTCTTTTTTGTTTTAATTTGTTTTCAAATTTAATTTCAAACTCCGTTTTGAGTATTCTATTTTTTTTAAGACCCGCTTGAATTATTTGATTTTGTATTAAAATTATTGGCTGTTTTATGCTTATAAACTACACGCACACGCTACGAACCGCTTGCTTGACATTATTAAAAAAAATTCCGGCTTAACTTGGCTAACTTGGAAAACAATAACAATTTCAACGAAATGCACAACAAAGAAAATCAAAAATTGCAGCCACAATTTTGGTTTTTTTGATTTAATTTAAACAAAATAATTAATTGTTGCTTTTATTATTGTTTTTTCCTTTGTTTCTGAACGTTTTTTTTTTCAAAGAGTAAAAGAAATTTGAAAAAATTTGTATTTTTTATTTCTTTTCTGTTAAATTTCTTTAAATTTACAAACAACACAAAACGTTCGTGAAATGTAGCAGAAAAATCCCTTAAGAAATATTGTTAGACCGTTCGGCGCTACGGTTTAACTACAACTGATTATTTTCAAACAGTTGTTTAATACAAAAATATGCTTTTAATACACACGCACGCACACTTGCTGCATTGGGGCCCGGTATTACCAACAAAACTCAGCGATTTTATACTCAGTCTTTCATTCATTCATTCACTCACTCAGTCAGTCAATCGGCCAACCAAACAACCAACCCAACTAAACTACAACAAGCCAGCCAACCATCATCATTCGTAAACGAATTTGTCTTTATTATTACACAGCAGCAGCAGCAGCAGCTCTTTTCATAAACCGAACAAACACACACACACACACACACCCATAAACAAAATACCTAACGTGAGAGAGCAAAGAATAAACTCCAAAGAGAACAAATCTCGTGTATGTAACAGTAAAACCGTTAATTGAAGAGAACACAAGTATTTGTGTTTATGATTCTCTTAAAATTTGTTCGCTATTAACATCACTAAGTTAGGTTAACAGTGCTCTGTTATTAATTTAACATTTCAATGTTAAAGGCTTTGTTTTTAGCCTAAAAAAAATTGGTTTGTTTTTTTCTGTTTGCATTTAAGGGTTTATTTTATTCATGTTTATTATTATTGTTGTTGTCTT
Source organism: Sarcophaga carnaria (assembly GCA_958299815.1). NCBI lineage: Eukaryota > Metazoa > Arthropoda > Insecta > Diptera > Sarcophagidae > Sarcophaga > Sarcophaga carnaria. Next base: position 14,242,883 of record OY283153.1, read on the forward strand.
TCCAATTATTAACAACAATTAACACTTCATTTAAATGCCCAGCAACATGCAAATAATGCCTCTCTGTATGCGTAATAGGCAAATTCTTAGAAAATTATTGACTTTTTTTTTGTTTAATTAAGTAGACAGGCCAGCCACAACAAAAAAAATGTATAACTTTTGTTGTATAATTTTACAAAATGCAATTCACAAATGGAATGATTCACTGATTCATTCATTCATTTCATCACAGAATGTATTTGATTTTTTTGTCTTTTCACTTCGGTACTGAGTTGCAATCGTCATTAGAATTCATGGAAACACATGGCATTTTTGTGCAGAACATGGTCTTGAATATTTGGCAAGTAATCTGTCTGGGAAAAATGGTTTTAAAGTTCAAATACAAGTGTGCTGAAGGTTGAGATTATTTTGGGAAATAAAATTGAAATTTTGTTTTGAAAATATTGAGAATATTTATTTGAATAGCAGACCCAACAGAAAGCGAAACTGAAAGCTTAATTTAAATAGAAATATGGAATGTTAACAACATAAGAACTTTCAAGAATACTATACTTCAAGCTAAGTTGGAGTTCGCAGATAGAAACTTCGAATAAATTCAATGCGCTGCATGAGTAGGTTAACACAAAAAAAAAAAAAAAAAAAAAAAAAAAAAAAAAAACCTGCGAGGAATATTGCCACACGTGGGGAACAGGTAAATGCGAGACACAATCTCAAACAAAATGCAATGGATATGGTGGTAATCCCATTACGAATCATAGTGGTTGCCCAGTGTACACATGTAGCCAGGATTGCGACCAAGCTTCTCACAGTACTTATGTTGTATGTGCGTTAATTACAGTTACAGTTTAATGTCGACTCCGAACGAGAGATTATTGAGAAACTTTTCATGACAATTTTATTTACACTCAGATTTTTTGTAAGAAATCTCCTGAGAGGAAGTCGCCAATGAAATATTTTGTCGGAGATATTTGAACTGGCCTCATGTCTAATAAGACATCACAGTACCTACTAGACTACGGCGACAACAAATGCTCAATTCAATTCACTTTGAATATTTTTCCACTCTATCTTTACACGCTTCTAAGGTCCCTTTACCTTAGGAGGCGTTTAATTGTGTTTAATGAGGTAGAAAAGTGAAGACAGTTAATACCCACATACATATAAAGGGTGTTTTTTATAGAGGTATAGAACTTTAAGTTGCAATAAAACAACGATGGATTATTCGATTGACATGAATTTTATTTATCCGAAAGATAATCTTGTGGCATTACATTTTAAATATGATTTCTGGCATATGACCGCCACGGCTGGCGCGGATGTAGTCCAATCTGGACGTCCAATTTTCAATGACTTTTTCCAACATTTGTGGCCGTATATCGGCAATAATACGGCGAATGTTGTCTTCCAAATGGTCAAGCGTTTGTGGCTTTACCGCATAGACCAATGACTTTACATAGCCCCACAGAAAGTAGTCTAGCGGTGTTAAATCACAAGATCTTGGAGGCCAATTCACAGGTCCAAAACGTGAAATTAGGCGGTCACGAAACGTGTCTTTCAATAAATCTATTGTGGCACGAGCTGTGTGACATGTTGCGCCGTCTTGTTGAAACCATGGTTGTCATCATGGTTATTCAATTCAGGAATGAAAAGTTAGTAATCATGGCTCTATACCGATCACCATTGACTGTAACGTTCTGGCCACCATCGTTTTTGAAAAAGTACGGACCAATGATTCCACCAGCCCATAAAGCGCACCAAACGGTCAGTTTTTCTGGATGTAACGGTGTTTCCACATACACTTGAGGATTACCTTCACTCCAAATGCGGCAATTTTGTTTGTTGACGTAGCCATTCAACCAGAAGTGCGCTTCATCGCTAAACAAAATTCGCTTATGAAAATCGGGAACAACGGTAATCTCGTTTTGGGCCCATTCGACGAATCTACGCCTTACTTGATGATCGTTTGGCTTCAAATCTTGCACGAGTTGGATTTTTTAAGCACGCAAACCAAGATCCTTCCGCAAAATCTTCCATAAAGTGGATGGACACAGATCCAATTCCTGTGCTCGATGGCGGATGGACTCATTCGGGTCTTCCTCAATGCTACGCTCTACAGCAGCAATAGCTTCTTCTGTACGCACCGTACAGCGTCTCTGGGGATGCGAGTTATCAATAAGAGTAAACGTGGTGCGAAAACGTTCCATGGTTAATCGAATTAACTGCTCTGATGGACGATTTTGTCGACGATCAAATGGACGTAGTGCGCGATACGTTTCCCGTACAGAACCATTATTTTCGAAATAAAATTGCACTATTTGCAAGCGTTGTTCAGGCGTGAGTCTATTCATGATGAATTGCCAAACCAAACTGAGAATAAATCACTTGACAGCTGTTAAATCGGTCGCCATCTTGAAAAGTAATGCCAACTTAAAGTTCTATACCTCTCTTAAAACATCCTTGGATCAGGATATTCAATTCTTAATGAATTACAAACGACCTAAGAAATTTAAGCATAAACTAAGGAAAATGATTGATTTTTAGCGCATCTATGGTACGTTACAGAAATCTATTTTGAATATCAACAATTTTCCTACATACTTTGCCTTCATAAAAGGCGCAGACTCTCTAACAAATCGAGATATGAAATTCTAAGGATAAAGAAGCTAGTACTAACCAATCAATTTTGAAACGTTCTATCATTTAGGATACACAACAGGATTCAATTCATTCATTTCAAGGACCTTCATAGCTGCAACAACAAATGTTGTTTTTATAGAAAAAAAAAAAAAAATATTTACTAAGTATATAACCTTTATTTGCCATGCAATAGACAGACATTTAATCGTTAATTGGTGACAATTTTTTTATTGTGAAATCATTAATACAAGATTTATTTATTTTTAAAAAAAAAATTGATCCGGATTTTCTTCAATCATTAATAATATTGCCATGAAACACAATAATTATTTCCATTACATTTCCATTTGTGTTTGCCATAAATAGGCAAACATCAATAAATTTCAAATGAATGCTTTAATCAATTGATTATGACTTAAAAGAATCAATTAGCACAGGCAATAATAACCAACAACCAGCGAATACAGCAGCAGTATAAGATATAAAGTGGCAATAAAACAATAAATACAATAAAAACAAAAACACTTATTTAAACTTATTTAATTGTGAAATCAATTAAAAAATATTTAAATCTTAAAAAGTTAATAAATTGTCATCATTTAAATAAAATACAAATGCTTTACAAAAGCACATTCTAATTTATTTATAATGTCATGCAAATCAATTCAATTTAATGCTTGATGATGTGCATGACGATGTGCATGATGATGTGCATGATCATCTATTTTAATTGACAGTTTTAAAGGAGATGTTATGGAGTATGTGGGATGGGAATATTTTGATGCTAAATATTGCAGGAATATTTATTACCATCGGGCAGGGAAAAAATAAGTTTGAAGTGCATTGTCTAGAACAATACCAAATACCTCATGTTGTTACCAAGAATTACAATAACAAATCAACAAAAAAAGTTCTAGAACTTACCAGATCGTAATTATATGAAGTTTAAATAGTGCAAAGAGTAACGTTGCCAGTAAGTTTAAAGAAAAAAGTGGTGTATAAAACCTGTAGTATTAGACACTTTGAAGGCTGGTCTTTATTACTTTAAATTAATAAAGAATGCAGGGTGAAGGGTGCAGAAGTATACGTCAATCCCGATACCATAACAAACCATTATGGTGGCCCTTAATTTACGCAAGTTACCCAAAACGGGACAAAGAACAGAGAGGAAAAATAAACAAGTTTTTAGAACAGATTCGTTACATAGCCAAAAAAAAAGTAAAAGAACGAAAAAAGGAAGAGGAGAGAGAACAAAAATTAGAAATAGAGTCAGCAATCAACTGATGCCCGAGTTGAAACTCTCATCATCAGAAATTGTTACAAATCTTTACAGAAATTCTGGCCTAAAATCTTGTACCTTGGTCACTGCACATCAGGGTAGATATACAGCATATGCCTGACAGCTTGAGACTTTCCCGTACTATCACAGAAAAAAGAGGCGCCAAAATACTATAAACTCGCCATTGTATTCAAAGTGCAATGACTTTTTAAAAAACCTGCTAGAATTGGAATAGGTTCCCTACCCATGGTGGACTAGAACGGAAAAGCCTGTTCTGTAGAAACGTGCAGATTCTATCGGGTCCGCCATCTAACGTTTTTTTTCAACTAGTGCTTATTTCGAATACGGACCATTCAATGCGTTTTCGCTTCGCTAAGTGGGCCTGCGATCGACTTACAGAAGATGCCGATTTTGGCAAAAAAAAAAATCATCTTTTCAGATGAAGCTCATTTTGATCTTGGCGGGTATGTAAACAAGCAAAATTGTCGCATTTGGGGCACAGAAAACCCGCACGCATACATTGAAAAGCCGACGCACCCAAAACGAGTCACTGTTTGGTGCGGATTTTGGTCCAGAGGCATAATTGGGCCATTTTTCTTCGAAAATGAGCAAGGAGTGGCCGTTACAGTCAATGGCGATCGTTATCAGGCCATGTTGAACGAATTTTTGTTCACAAAAATTGAAGAGGAGGATATTTGCAACATTTGGTTTCAACAGGACGGCGCTACGTTCCACACAGCCGAAGCTACACTCGATGTTTTGCGCCCTGTTTTTGAAGATCGCATTATCAGCCGCAGAGCTGATGTCGTTTGGCCACCTCGGAGCTGCGATTTGACTCCGTTGGACTATTATTTGTGGGGTGCCGTCAAAGATAAGTGTTACTCCGACAAGCCAGAGACAATTGACGCTTAAAAGGACAATATTCGTGAAGCTATTGGTGAAGTACAGCTGCACACAAACGATAATGTGCTTAAAAAGTTGGCTGATCGTGTAGGCTACTGCATGGCCAACCGAGGCAGCCATTTGAATGAAATTATTTTCCATTATTAACCGGAAGGATTGTACTTTCAAATAAAAAAAGAAATTTGAGAATATATTTAGTATTTTTTTTTTGAAAGCATTTTCAAAAAAAACGTTATTTGGCGGACCCTTTATAAAAACACATCAAAACTGAAACCAAAATAGTCCATTTTGGAAGCCTTCAAATTACGCTGGTCATCCAAAACGAGGCAAAGAATAGAGAGGAAAAATAAACAAGTTTTTAGAACAGATTCGTGACGTAGTCAAAGAGGAAGTAAAAAAGTGTGGAGAGGAGAGAAAGAAAAAACTAGAAATAGAGTAATTTCAACAATCAACTGATGCCCGAGTTGTAACTCTTATCATCAGAAATTGTTGCAAATCCTTACATAAATTTTGGCCTAAAATTGTATGCCTAATCACTTGGGGCAGATATGCTTGACAATTTTAGTCTTCCCCATATTATCGTCATTGTATTCAAAGTGCAATGACTTTTTAAAAAACCTGCTAGAATTGGAATAGATTCCCTACCCATGTCGTTCTAGAACGGAAAAGCATGTTCTGTAGAAACGTACGGATTCTACAATTTCCCTTTAACCGCTAAAAAAATCCGATCAGCCAATAAGAGTGTTTAACTGACCGCTCCTTCAGTTACCTACACTTCGTAGTTCCATACCTTGCCAGCCGTTCGGCAATCTCGTCTTCTCGTTTGATTAAAAAGTCCAGGAACTTAGCACACTACTACCCTGTACCTTCCCAAGTCTCGTAAAGGCCTCCTTTCATACAGAGATCAATCTTGAACTAATATGATATCCAGTCAATGCCTTTAAAGCGATTTTAGTATCTGCATATCATCTTACGCAATCTATTCCATCTCCTCTGCCTATGTGAGCGCTGAGAACGCTCAGTACAGAATACGCTGCACTCACGCTCAGAGAGCCAATAGGTCTGATTAGTAATTAGACTGCCGAACGTAAAAATAAATATATACGAGGGCCGATCAATAAAGAAGTGACTTTTCGAATTTCTGTCTGCTTCAGTGAAAGGCATTACTACCAGTCCTAACTGCAACCATTTGTCAGTTGACTACTAACAAATTTTGCACAAGCTGGGCCATTTAGTTTGAGTGTTGACAGCTAAGGTTTGCAGAGCATTGTTTAAATTGAGAAGTAAACGAACAAAACGGAATTTTGTGAATCCGTGAATAAGTTTACCAAGTAGTCCTCAATCGGAATATCCAAGTCTATAAGGCTACCAGATCACTGCAGCGTCTTTCAGGCGGAAGTGTCGGCAATTCAGGCTGCAGTGAAAATTATTCTGGAAAAAAGTGTTCACAGGCGAAAAATCACCATAGTTTCCGATAGCCAAGCGGCCATCAAAGCATTGGATTCTAGTGTAATAAACACCAAGACGGTGTACGACTGTCGCAGATGTCTCAATGAGATGGCGAACAGATATGATGTTTGTATCACATGGGTACCGGGACATAGAGATTTTCCCGGCAACTGCAGAGCGGATAATTTGGCCAGAAGGGGCACGGTCATCAAACTCTCTGATGAATTATCTACATTAGAGATCCCTTTGGATACCTACAGGCTTATAATTGACAATGCAATCGTGGACCTTGTCAACAGTAGGTGGGCGGCTTCGAATAAGGGCAGAACGACGCAAAAAGTCTGGCCAAGGCTGGATAGGAGGCGCACGGCGACTTTGCTTAAACTCTAAAGAAGCAGGCTCAGCGCTGTTATCAGGGTTATTACGGGGCATTGTATAATAGGAACGCATGCGAGGCGTATTGGTCTTGGACACCTCGCGAATGATTTCTGCAGAAGCTGTGGAGATGAGGAATAGGATGAAACTATTCTTCACCTACTGTGTACATGCCAGGCACTTGGTCAGAGGAGAAAAAGACACCTGGGTGCCTACTACATGGAGGATATTGACAGTCTGGGAAGCTTCATTCGGAAGCTCCGAGTGGTTCCTGGAATAGGGGAAAATGTGAAACAGTGGTGTGTCCGGTCATGACTCCATTGAAGGGACAGCCACTTCTACCTACCTACCTATCTAGCCCTCAATAGCTCTATTCTCCGAATTTTGCCTCGTAAGACTATTTCTTGTTTTTCCAATAGAAATGGAAATGAAACAGACTCCAGCAATTAAAACATTGTCGACAAATATTTTAATTGGAAACCGAAAATCAAATTATAGGCTCAAAGAATACAGAGCTCAAAGGGGACGTACGTTGAAAAATATACAAGATTTTATTCAATAACCTGTAGTTTATTTATAAAGTATTAAGCCTCCCTCGTATGAACCATAATATTCCGCTTATAATTCTCCTATGAAAACTTGCCAGTTAAGCTGCAGTTCCTATTAAGGCGAATGGCATTTAATCACAATAAATATTTTATTATTGCAATTGAACTATTTATAGCATTAAAGGGGTAAATAATTGCAGCAACTTAATTAACAATTAAACCATAAAATAATTTTATTATTAAGAAACAAATAAATCCAAAATAAAATCAAACATGGCATCAAACACAGAATCGTATTCAAAAGTCTTCTCTCTGAAACTTTGCTTGGCAATTAAAATGATCATGGAAATAATTATAATAATTAATTAGCAATTAATTAAAATATGACTAATCTTGACGTGTCATTAAATAATTGTTGGCCAACAAACAAACAATCATTCATTCATTCCTTCATTTCATTTTTATTCATTCAGTCACTAATAAAAAAAAATAAATTTTATTTGTCTTTTTAGAAAATATTTAATTTGAAATTCCTAACAATGTTGTTGTTGTATTTGAGAGAAACTGAAACTGAATCTAATTGAATTAAATATTAAATAAAAAACAATTCAAGTTTGAAATTCAACCACCGGTATTGCACATTACTGTTCAAATGCCCCAACTCTGGCGTAGGTGACAATTGTCAAATTGTTTTGTGCTGCAATTTGTTCACAGGTACTTTATTTATTCCCCATATGTTGTGTTATGTTATGATCACTGATCGTTATTTCGTTCTTTTTTTTTTGATTTTATTTTTTTAATTTTGTTTTATCAAGATTTTATTTAAAGGTTGTCTATGTGTGTGTGTAATTTTAATGATTTATTATGGCATTGTATTTTATTAAGCCAGTGAAAACTACAACGAGTTGGGGACATCATTGAACACGACTTATTTGGGGCCCTAAATCTTTAAACAACAGAGTTTTAGTACCAAGTAACTGGGTTTTTAAAGCAATCTGTGTAGTTACGTCCATTCAACAAGGGGATAAAACAGTCTCTATAGGAGGAATGACGAGAGAATGACATCTCTTTCTGTCTGCATTCCACTGCGTCAATGACCTGCGAAAACTAAATTAGAACGAATGATCACTAAGCGATTCATGAAATGAAGACAATGTAGATCAGTTTAGCAGAGCCTAGCAATGTTAAACATGTCATCATGCTGCCAACGAAGTTAAATCTCCGCGTAGAACGACTAGAAGATTTCAAAAGACCAAGTCTATCGTCAGACCACATTAAGTACTGATGCAGCGGCCTTGAGAGTGTTCGAGAGAAAAGTCCTACGTAAGATCTTCAGTCCTGTGCGAGCAACAGTGAGCTGTATGAGCTCCTCAACGACATAGACGTTGTGCAGCGTATTAATATCCAAGGGCTGCGATGGCTCGACCAAGTCGTTCGAATGCAGGAGGATGCTCCGGCGAGACTGATATTTAATGCGGGAATCTGCGGAAGTTGGCGAAGAGGACGACCTTATATCCGTTGAAAGGACCAAATCGAGGAAGCTCTGTCATCGATTGGTGTGACCAACTGGCGTAGGCGCGCAAGAAGCAGAGGCTCGTGGAAAGATGTGTTGCGGCAAGCCGAAATCCGTTAAACGGGTTGTTATGGCCAATTAAATAAGTAAGTAAGTCTATCGTCATACATTCTAACAGGACTGTGGCCTGTGAGAACCGCAATAGTGTTGGGACGTTCATGGCATGCAAGGAAAGAAAACAATCAGCCGTCTTCTTATTCACTACAGTCTAGCAAAAGCAAACAAATGCCTCCTTGAGCCTCCTTGCAGAATGAGCGAAGGATATCCTGCTTAGCTATGGCTGGGCAAGGCTGATTGCCTTGGCAGAGCCTTCCTTCCTTCCTATGACCAGAGAATACACAGTTTGACCAAGGCAATTGAAACACCCAGAATCCTGTATCAGCTTCGTCCTCCTTACGGTTTAAGACTTACATTTGAATGATCCGAAATGACTGTGAGAAGACCCAGGCATTAACGAACTAGAACGAACATCGAGATGATATTCGATTGCAGCTCATCTGTCAGGACATTTTCAGGGAAAATCGTATCACCCAAGAAACATTACGCAGCAGTGATCTGACAACCTATACAGAAATCTACTCTACATTTTAGAGAATAATTGCGGAACTTAATCTCTTTTCCAAAAGTTCATCCATAAGCCGTCCAAACCAGTAGAAAAGATAACATGAACAACAAAAATCATCAGAGGATTAAACAGCGCCACCATTTTAGAAGATAGAACTCAAAGTATCTCACCACTACATCCAATAAAGCAATTCAAAACGTTTCCATAGCATGATGACGGATGGCAACCCTATTAATCTAGAAATTGTTACAGTTTTAAACAGGAATTTTTTTTAATATTACGTTTCGTAGTTTGCTTCGGTAAAAAAAGGGAAAGTCCTTAAGGTAGTACACTCTCGACCATTTATAGGGTATTTTCTTTACATCTGTGTGTGTATGTTCACGTCTATGTATTGTTTCAATAAATTTAATTCCATCTTTTTGTTTTTCATTATAAAATATCAGCATTTTTTTCTCTAATTTTTCTACTTTTTTTTCTTTGCTTCAAACATTTTTAATGTGGGCTTTACTTAATTGATAATCTTGTTATGAAAATCTGTCACATGTAGAGCAGCCAGCAGAGGCACATAAAATATTTAGACACACTGTTTCAATTTCAATTCACTCACTCACTCACTCACTCACTCCACCGCACATGCTTATTGGTATGTATAATCACTTGCGAAAGATCATTGAAATTTAAATTTAAATTTGAAAAAAAAAGAAAATCCACGATTTATTATTAATAATCCTGAGGATTTATTCAAGAACAATAACAAAATAGATTAAATAAATTGTAATCAAACATACATACATATATTTTAAGTAGCACAGAAGCATGAATGTGGGGTATATGGATATGTACGAGTATGTTACATATTTACGAAATATTTATACAACGATTTGATTGAACGATTTTCATGAAATTATTTTAAGTCATTTATTGTGGTGCACATTACTGCATAAATTAGCTGGCTAAGCCCACTTTGTATTAAATACTGGATGAACACATTGGTGGCCATTAGGGACGTACAGTGCCCTATGTAATCATGCAAGTATTAATTTCAGCAGAAGGTTGAAAGTATGCTCTGCCTTATCTTCTACATGATTCGAAAATAAAATCGTGAGGATAGCCTTCACTAGGAAAGCTTGTCCTTGAAGTCTTCTGTCGGTAAACGGACCACGATTCTTGACGAAAATTGGGTTGTATGTCTCTTGTAGGAACTCTACAGGGGCAGATTCGAAAGTAAAGTCGTGAGCATAGCGTCCACTAGGAAAGCCTGTCCTTAAAGTCTCGTCTCGATAAATGGACCACGATTCTTGAAGAAAATTGGGTTGCCTGTCTCTTGTAGGAACTCTAAAGGGACATCACAATGGTCCATCTAAAACCAACTTGGCCCATGATGGCTAGGAGATGTACCAACCAACAACTCAAACTTAATCGTAATGCCATCTCGATTACAGTGGCCATGCTTACATGTCATTACGTTATAGGGATGCACGCGAAAAGACTGCAGCTCCCATCAAACGACTTTTCACTCTTTTTTTTCCAATACCCGCAAAGTGAAAATTTAGGTTATTTGGCTCTCCGTTCCTTGTTAGCTTAACGGAGTTATCATCCATTGCTATGAAGGATACAGCTCCGCTCATGAAACCTTCAGGCTGGTTTCCAGCTTAAAGCAGTCCCGCTTTTAGTGTGAAGCCCCTGGCCCTTCTTCGATGAGTTCAGTGGATTTCGGTCAGTAGAGGCACTCGGCTTATCTGTGGCATTACAAGGGGACGGTATGCGTGCTCAAGTAAGCTTTGGTATCAAAGCTACCACTCCAACTTAGTATGGAGGGATAGGTTATAAACTAACCTATAAAGGATCGCGATATCTGTAGGAAAAGTCGATACTTAAAGCCTCATCTTGACCTAAATACGGATCATAATCTATTTCAAAGCTTCAAAGAAACAAACATTGTGGTGTAGGGGCGAAAGACCCGAATACTGGAGGTTTTGAGAAGTGGACAAGCAGGCAATTAGGCGTCAATACCCAATGCCACTATATTGGAACATAATCAAAGGCAAAGGTATTGAGAATAAAACTAAGGGCGAGACTTCAGATTGAAGTCGCCGTGGTCTAGTAGGTAGTGCGTTGGCTTATTAGACGTGAGGCCTCGTTTCGAACCCATGGTCAGGCATCTCCAACTAAACGAAATATGAAAAAATATTTCCTCGGCGACTTCTCTCAGCAGATTTCTGGCAAAAACTCTGAGAGAAAATAAAATTGCCATGAAAAGTTTCTCAAAAATCTGTCGTTCGGAGTCGACTTTAAACTGTAGGTCCCACCACTCATGTATAAAAAATTAACGCTCAGAACATAAGTGGTATGAGAAACTAGGTCGTAATCCTGACTAAAGGGTTGTAATGACCAATTATGTATGTTATGTTATGTATGTGAGACTCAGACTTCATCAAGGGCATCCGCGTTAGGAATAAAACTGGACGTGAAACGTAGATCACCAAAGACAAAAATCCGATAGGGAATAAGACTGAGATCTCACACCTCATGAAAAACATGGACAAGTAAGCGAGCGTATAAATGGATTTGGGATGTGTGCAACAAGATACCAAAAGCATTGGAATCAATCAGTCGAAACCAAATAAGTCGGTCACCAAAGAAAATACCAGAAGCGTTTATGCAAGAACAACGAACCGTATGAAGTTCGACCTCAAGTAGAAGAACACAAACAAAAAAAAGTCTTGAAAAAAGTTACAGTCTGATGTGGATTTTAGGCTTGTGGCGTCAAGGCTTCTTTTGCCTTAGAGAACGAGGTTAGTTAGGTTATTCCTGTCCCTGATGAGCACGATAGAACGATGATTATCAACTTCTTTTAGCCTGAACAGTATGAAGTTAGACCACAAGTAGAGGAACACAAACAAAATTTTCGAGTTTGAGTCTTACCAATACACATGAAGTCCTCAAAAATTTACTGTATGAAGTGGATTTTAGGCTTGAGGCGTCAAAGCTTCTTTTTCCTTAGATAATAACGTTCAACAGGCCATCCCAGTCCACAATGAGCACTATAGAACGATGATTAACAACTTCTTTTAGCCTGAATTGGATAATTTGTAGTTTCCATAGAAAAACGCTACGTGTCGTAAGGCTCATGCCGCATTAGATATTCTGCATAAGCAATTAGAGGACATGGCCATCTCAAGTGGAGGCGGTGTAAACCATCCATCAAGATCGTGCGTTTGAACATCGTTAGACATTTCCTTGTGGGCTTTTCTTAAGTTGCAGGTGTATCCTCATGGCCAATATAACGCATGTTCATCGGTCAAATTCAATAGATCTTAAGATACAAGTGCTGTTAAGCCATTAAAACTATTAAAGCTTCTAATACATGTTGCGAATACATGAGTTGCTGCGGTCTTGGCATACGTATGGGAAAAATCACAATTGTTTTACAATATTTTGTTGTTGTTGCTGTTGGTTTTGTAAAATTAAAATATTTTATCACCTTTATTATAAGCACACTACACAAAACCCCCCTGTTTTCATACAAATTAATTCATTTGTAGTGACAAAACACAACAAAGCAAAGAAGAAAGAAAAACAAACCGAAAGGAATGTCTTGTTAATGAATGATGTGTTACAAGTACTATGAGGCATGCAGATACTGACGACAGCGCACAACTACATGATGAATAATTGAGTAAATGAAAGAAGGAATGAAGGCATGAAGGCATGAATGGATGAGTAAATGAATGAATGACGGTGTGAATGAGTTGCGTTTTCAAAACTGATAAGGGGGTTGAATTTTGCATCCCCTTACCCCTAATAAGAGCGCCGTTATTGTACCATTTGTAATAAATTTATTAACGATTGGTATGCTTTTCAATAAATATTGATTATTGATTATTATTGTTATCTTTATTATTGTTGTTGTTGTTATTGTACTAAAATAAAAAACATTCCCAATTAATTATTGCACAACTTAAATATTGAATTTTAAAATTGTTGGAATATTTTCCGTTCGGTCGTTGTTTTTGATTTCATTTCTTCTGTTTTTTGTTTATTTCAGATTTTGTTTTCGTTTTCTTTTTTATTGCAAAATTGTGAAATACTTTGACAAAGAAGAAAACAAAAAAATCTTGAAAAAATAATCAAAAAATTAAAAAAAAATTACTACGCCACAGGAGTTTAATACAAACTCAGCAATTTAGGTTCGCAAAGAAAAAACGTACATCATGTTCTTAAAAAATAAAGACGTAGTCCAGTAGGTAGTGTGTTGGCTTGTTAGACGTAAAGCCTGGGTTCGAGCCAGACATCAAGACAAAATACAAAAAGTATTTCTTCAGCGACAACCTCTCAGCAGATTTCTGAGAGTGAAATAAAATTGCCATGAAAAAGTTTCTCAAAAATCTGTCGTTCGGAGTCGACTTTAAACTGTAGGTCCCACCACTCATGTATAAAAATTAACACACACAACATAAGTGGTGTGAGAAAATAGGACGTTGTACAATGAGTCAATTCGACCTCCGGGTACTGCACTTGCCTTAATTGACAAGTACACGTCCTCTAACCTAACCTAACATTCAAATAATCCATTCAGGAAATTGCTTACCACCGAGAGAGGATATTATCAACTATCATGCTATCACTGAGCAAAACTTTAGGTTAGGTTAGGTTGAGCACGCAAAGCGGCCCGTTGTGACGCCACAGGTAAGAGCAATACCATAATTTACATCACTACATTCACAACCATTTCACTAAGAAGCACTGCTTCGGGTCAATATTATAAGCAATCGTTTGAAAGCATGATTAAAATGTTAAAAAATTTAAAAAGTTTCAACATTCAAAATTAAGTTCAAATCTCAATGTCAAAGGCTCAATTGGAAGAACTGATGAACAATTTCAGAAGAGGAAAAAGTTCCTTAAATCGCTGATATTATACAACAATTTGTATTCATACAGTCATCATGGCATAGAAGGAAAGGTAGAGACGTTACAGCTTCCAAGAAGGAAACTGTTACAGAACACACAAATAGAAGAAGGAAAAGTCTTTTACACAGGAATATATCAGGTCTTTCATTGTGGCATGAACTATATCAAACGTCCTGAGCCGTCCTTTTGAAGCCACAAGTTATTGGTATCGAGAACATCCAATTTAGGCCAAAAATAAATTCATAATCATCGACCTATAGTCTTGCCGTTGCCAGCAAAGGCCAACGTTGTAGCCAGAATAAAATTCTCACCAAACAATTGGATCTCATGTGGATTGGCATCATCCCAAATTCGCCAGTTTTGTTTATACATCTAGAAATAGGCCTTAATGCTGCAGATGATTTTTCAATAAAAATTAGGTTCACTTGCCAAAGCCAATTCAGCAAACACACGTCGTTATCTATGGTAGTTTGACTTCAATTTGTAGGTCAATTGAATTTTATACGGGTACAAGCCTAAGCCACGAGGCGAAATTCGCCAAGTTGTGGTCTGCGAAAGGGCGAGTTCCTGTACATGACCCATAATCGACTGCCTCAGATGCTTCTGCACGCTCTCACGGTCGGCGCTGAAGTTTTTGACAGATTTTGTGTTTCGTCTACATACGAGTGCTAGAAAGCAATAGACTCGAATTTATCCACCACATTGCAAAAAATTCTCTTGGAAATGGATAATGCATACATACGTAAGTGGTCATTACAACCCTTTATTAAGGATTGATTAGGCCAACGTCGTTTTAAAAGAACTATAGACCGATGTGTTTGCCAGCCTTATACATACATACATACATACATAATTGGCCATTACAACCCTTCAGTCAGGATTACGGCCTAGCTTCTCACACCACTTATGTTGTGTGTGTTAAATTTTATACATGAGTGGTGGGACCTACAGTTTAAAGTCGATTCCGAACGACAGATTTTTGAGAAACTTTTCATGGCGATTTTTATTTACTCTGAGTTTTTTTCCGGAATTCTGCTGAGAGGAAGTCGCCGAAGAAATACTTTTTGTATTTTGTCTTCGATGTCTGGCCTGGGGTTCGAACCCTGGCTTGATGTCTAATAAGCCAATACACTACCTACTAGACTACGGCGACTTCTGTGCCATAAGGTTGTGAAATCAAGAATGTGAGACAAAATACTGCAAACAACTATGGAAATGGATAATGAAGGTGACAAAATGTACGAAGTGCATGAAGTATTGCCCGAATTGAATACCCATTTGTTTATACGTGTTGCAGAATGCTACATCCGTCCATGGTGATTTAGCAAGACAGACTGAATAAATGACAGCTCATTTGACAGACATAGCTACAACAAGATAGCCGTTATCAAGTATAAAATTTCGAAAGTTTCTGTTGGCAGGCTCAGTGAATATTGAGGTTGAAGCATCTGTTAGTCTGAACAAATGTACGTTGAGTCTATGAAGCAGGTTACTATTTTCAGGATACATACATACATACACACATAACTGGCCATTACAACCTGGCTTCAGTCAGGATTACGACCTAGCTTCTTACACCACATATGTTGTGTGCGTCTATACATGAATGGCAGGACCTACAGTTTAAAGTCGACTCCGAACGAAAGATTTTTGAGAAACATTTTCACCAATTTTATTTACTCTCAGACTTTTTGCCAGAAATATGCTGAGACGGAGTCAACGAAGAAATATTTGCCCATATTTCATTTTGATGGAGACGTCTGAACTGGGGTTTGAACCAAGGTCTCACGTCTAATAAGCCAACACACTACCTACTAAACTACTGCGACTATTTCTAAAGGATGCTCCCGGTTAATCTGATATAAGGGGTGACTCTGTTTTCTTTGCCTAATTCGACTAATTTGGCTTCAACCTCATAGGATAAAATTCTTTGAAAACCGACGGTATTGCCAGACAGTATTGTGACGTCTTGTCTTCTGATCTTCCTGTACAATAGACTTTTAATGATGATTGTGATCATATGAAGCCCTGAACTATATTTCTTAACTAGCACTCATGTAGTAGTAGATGTATTGCGTTCCAATGATGAGGCCTATCAAATAAGCCAGAAAATCGATCGAGAATAAATTAATGCACACAGTCTTCCTTTCAATTTCCCCATCAGATTACATAGAGGACGTAATTAAGGCGAGTTTTCATGTTTTATAGACCAGCACCGATTAAATTACAATGAATTTGTTTTTTTATAAAATAATTATTGTTCAGATGGACCCAATAACAAGCCTTGGTTAATTTCAAAATTATTTTCCTTTCAATCATTTCTTAAAACTTAAAACCTCACATGAAACTTAATTAAATTGGAAATTTAGCAGAAAAAAAATCATTTTTTTTTTGAGTCCAAATACCAACGAGGCTGTTTATAAATATTGCATGTACTATGAATATACATACATATGTACATACGAATATAATACTTATAGAATCGCAGTATCGGTGTAAAATTTACAAAAAAAAAAAATAGAAAAAGAAGCAGAAACAGAAGAAAAAATGGTATTTGTGTCTCACTTTTTATCAGATTTCATGTGATTGCTACACATGTTTGAATACGGCAGAGTTTTAATTACTTTTTCAGTACAAAATAACAACAAAAACAACAAACAAAAGAGGAAAAAAATATACGAATAAAAATTAAAAATTTTATTTTCAGTTGTAGATTTGAATTACGATTCCTCTACTTATTGTTTCTGTTGTTTGTCTTTTATTGTAGCCGCTTTTGCAGAGAGATTAAGTTCAAAGAACTTGTAGACAATATGGCTTGTTTTTTTGTTGCCTTTTTGGACGTTTTTTTTTTTGTTTTTCATAAAATATTTTGAAATTCATGCACGAATTGGTTGACAAATTTAATTTCCCTTTTGTTCGGCGTTATGCGATACGACAAATGTAGAACATGAATGTAAGTATTCTACAGTCAGAAGAAATGTGAGAGCCATCATGGTGATATCAAAATGTATTTTTTTGCAATTTTTTTTTCTTTTCATTTTGCAATAAGGTAACCTACATACTTCATTAAAATTTGCTACGCTTGTAGCATAAGTCTTTGATTGATTACAACAACACAAGCCACATTGCAAACATATTTCAATAACTCAATCACCCTGTATAATATCCTTCAGGGGAACTTTCCATAACTCTGGCTTACTAATCATACTGAATTTGATCGCATAGCATGGGTTATGAAGGCTTTCAGGATGCAAGGGGTTTGTAGCTTATTCGCATACATCTACAGCTTATGAAAGCCCCACAAGATGAGCCTAAATAGGTCAAATGGCAGAAGTCGCCGTAGACTAGTAGGTAGTGTGTTGGCTTATTAGACGTAAAGCCAGGGTTCGAGCCCCAGGCCAGACGTCAAGACAAAATACAAAAAGTATTTCTTCGGCGACTTCCTCTCAGCAGATTTCTGACAAAAACTCTGAGAGTAAATAAAATTGCCATTAAAAAGTTTCTCAAAAATCTGTCGTTCGATGTCGACTTTAAACTGTAGGTCACCCACCACTCATGTATAAAATTAACACACACAACATAAGTGGTGTGAGAAACTAGGACGTTGTACAATGGGTCAATTCGACCTCCGGGTACTTTACTTGTCTTAATTGACAAGGACACGTCCTCTAATCTAACCTAACTTAGGTCAAATGACATGATCTCGATAGCCAGTTGACCATAACCTCAAATTGCTAGTGCAGCTTATCCAATATGACAGGAGTTATGTGGCACGTAGCGCATATACCAACGGCTTACGAAAACCCCACAAGAAAAAGTCTAAATAGGTCAAATGGCATGATCCCAATGGGCAGTTCAGATCACCGTGACCATAACCTCAAATTGCTCCTGCAGAATATCCAATATGACAGAAGCTATGTTGCGCGTAGCGCGTACATCTACGGCTTATGTAAACCCCACAAGAAAACGTCTAAATAGGTCAAATGGCATGATCTAGATGGCCAGTACGGATAACCATGACCATAACCTCAAATTGCTCGCAAAGAATATCCAATGCGACAGAAGCTATGTGGCACTTAGTGCGTACATCTGCGGCTTATGAAAAACCCACAAGCAAAATTCTAAACAGGTCAAATGACTTGATCTCGATGGTTAGCTTAGATCCATATGACCATAACCTCAAGTTGCTCGCAAAGAATATCCAATACGACAGAAGCTACGTGGCACGTAGTGTGTACATCTCCGGCTTATGAAAAACCCACAAGAAAAAGTCTAAATAGGTCAAATGACTTGATCTCGATGACCAGTTCAGATCACCATGACAATAACCTCAAACTGCTTGTGCAGAGTATTCAATATGACAGGAGCAATGAGGCACGTAAAGCCGTCCATGTTGAAACTGCATGTTGTTGGTGTCCAGCTCATTCTATTCAGGCCAAAAAAATTATTTACCACCGTAACTATAGCGCTTGCTGTTGACAGTGATGACTTGACCAACGTCGTTTAAAAAGAACTATGGACCGATAAGGTTGCCAGCTTTATATCTACACCATACGGTGACATTTTCGTAATGCATTACACGCTCTCAGGTCTCAGGTGATAGGTATCATATCAAATTCGCCCATTTTGTTTGCTCACATAGCCATTCATTCAGAAATGGAACTCATCCCTGAAGATGATTTTTCAAGGAAACTTAGGGTCAATTAGCAACTTCAAGCCATTCAAAGAACACACATTGTTGTCTTTAGTGGTCCATGGTGGTTTGGCAAAACAGACTGAATAAATGAAAATTAATCTGACAGATGTTATCAACTGTCAAAGTTTGGTGGACTCTATTGGAAGACCCTGATCAAAGCCCCTTTCTTTCTTGCTCTCAAATTATTTATTTTTTGTTTTTTAATTGCAAAAAATAGGTCAAAACAAATGAACGCCTGTCATATGAACACGATTAGTTCGTTTAGACATCTGCAATGACACATTTTGCAATTGTTTACATTCGTATGTTTGTAAACAAAACCAGGAATTGTTTTTTTTTTTTTTGATATTTTCTTTCACAATATTTTTCTATTTTTTTTTTTTTGTATCGGTTTCTTAAGAAAGCAACAACAAAGATTTCTAATCAGGTATTTGAAATTGAAATTGAAATGGAATTGAATAATTTTGTACGTTACCTCGTATTGTATAAATGAGCCAGCCAGCCAGCGTAAGAGTAAGCCAAACAACCACCAACATTCCACACTTGTTGCCATTTGAATCTGAAATTGAAAAATAAGAAGAAAAAAAATTGAAATTTAAACTTCGAATGCAATTATTATTATTTTAAATAAAATTATTTTTATTTCTATTGACTATTCAATTGCTCAGGGGTGAAATACAACAACAAAAAACAAATACAAAAAACGCAAGAAATAATGCTAAAAATAGCAGATAAAAACAACAAACGGCTTTAGATAAATGCTGTCTCTTGGCTATAATAATCTCCTCCTGTTTAACAAGCTTTTAAAAATAGTTGGCATATTTGGTTTATTAAGGCATTTGTCACCGCTCTATCAGAGGAATTTGGAGCACACTTTACTACTGCAACATAACTGAGTTGATCTCGATGATGTAGGTTAGATATTTGTGGAAAACTATTCCTGGAACTCATGACGTAGTGTGGCGCTGTTTTGGTCAACACTTAATATACATAGAGTTCTATAGTACACCCAAAGGAAGCCCTACTAGAGTCCTAGAGAAATTCTCTTGTACACATGTTCTGCAATTGAAGAACTTTAGTGAGACAAAGCACTACCTATTGGATAAGTATTCGGCCCCATAGGAATATCTGGCAATAGCATATCCAGAAACCAACAGATTTGAAAAAAGGCTGACTGATATTCTTGGAAAATCTTTTCTTTCGCCATCTCAGATATATAGCCGATATGGCCTCGATTTAGAAAATACTAGGTTAGGTTTGGTTAGAGGACGTGTACTTGTCAATTAAGACAAGTACAGTACCCGGAGGTCGAACTGACCCATTGTACAACGTCCTAGTTTCTCGCACCACTTATGTTGTGTGTGTTAATTTTATACATGAGCGGAGGGACCTACAGTTTAAAGTCGACTCCGAACGACAGATTTTTGAGAAACTTTTTGACAATTTTATTTTTACTCTCAGAGTTTTTGCCAGGAATCTGCTGTGAGGAAGTCGCCGAAGAAATACTTTTTTTGTATTTTGTCTTGATGTCTGGCCTGGGGCTCGAACCCTGGCTTTTCGTCTAATAAGCCAACACACTACCTACTGGACTACGGCGACTACATTTGTTAGACTCTCAAAAAAAGGCAGACTGAAATTCTTGAAAAATCTTTTCTTTTGCCATTTCAGTTATACAGCCGATGGGGCCTCAACATTTAAATCGAAAGTACTAACTGCGCGAACACTGAAATTTGTTTCGAATATCATAACCCATCTTTTCAATGGGTATTGCAATGGGCCTAATAACCTACACCCAGTCACTGAAACATTAGAGTATCAGGTAAAGGAAGATTTACATGAAACTGATAAGTTTGATTTAAGAAAGGCGAAAACATTCTCAGTTTAATGTAACCACTTACAGGGTCTGGAGAGCTATAAGCTATATATAGTGAAAGGTATAAGTCCCCGAATCGATAATAATCGTGGATATCTGATTGGTTCATTATTTTTAAGAACCTTTAGAGAACGCAGGACTGGCAAAACGCCTCTTCTGCATTTTTCTTGTTGTCTTGTTCAATTTTAGATTCTAGAATAAAAGAGTTGCCATTTATCGTTATTTACAAATGCTATTCTCTATAAAAATGCGTTGTGTGAACCTTAAACTTTAATTTCTAGTCTTTCGCAGAAGGTGACAGTGACCAACCTTTCATTTCACGGTTTAAAGGGCTTCAATAGCATTCAGCTGAAGTTGAAGCTAGGACGCTAGGGCTTGTAGTCAAGCTTTTTAACCAGACCATTTATTCCTCAATGCCTTCAAAATAATGTTTATATCGTGATAAGAGTTGTACAGCTTTTTAAAGTAGCCTGCCGCTAAAACCATTTAGTCATGATTTGTCGTTCCATTGTACTCCACTATACTGACGGTTCTTTTGACTCTGCTGTTAAGTGGAGAAGTCGATGACAACTGAAATTTTCTGTTTATTCGTGAGTTAGTGAGTTAATTAGTCACCCTTCCAGATATTGTTTGCTACAGCCCTAGACACTAAACAGTAGGATCGTCTCAAAACCTCGACAAGCACTCTACTGAAATATTATCCGAACAGGAACAGGTTCTTGATGTAGCCCCCAAACTATCACATAACCTTGACCGCCAATTCATGTCGTCAAAAAATGAAATTGTCTATCACTTCGCATGCAATAAAGACAAAATCGGTCGAGTTATGTGACTCATGACATCTTGTTGAAACCTCATACCGCCCAGTTCATATTCTTCAATTATAGGTCAAAAAATGTCAATTATACAGTCATCTCGCACTGAATGGATCGTAACGATTCTTCGCGGGCTATTTTCACGAATGTGCAGGCCAATTTTTTTTGTTTTTTTTTTGCGGGAAGGAGGGAAAATGCTTTATGCATTCATGATGGTCGTCACCAGACATGATATGTCGGACTCTCCCACTGGGTATACCGACTAAAAAACCCGCCTTGTCTCCTCACCGGGGAATCATTCCACCTTGGAACCACGGTTGTATTACTTCGAGGTGGACCCTTTTTCTGGCATGCTCCAGTTCCATCATTGTCAGTCTGCGTCCAGGCTCCGCTCTATTCTCATTCTGCTGTGTCTAGATCAAATTTCTTCCTTCGCAGGGCGTGCTCTACAAAGTGTTTTACAGCGTTCCAGCTCTCTCTACTGTTTATCATTTTCAGCACGACGTTTGTAGGGCTAATGACGCTAATTTCAGCTTCGAGTCGCTGACGGCTTTCGGCCCATCGACGACAGCTGAAGAAAGTGTATTCGGAATCATCTAACGTTTCTTTCTCTTCATAGATACAGAATGGCGAGCGACATTTCCCCATGCGACGCAGGTACTCTCTGAAATATCCGTGACCGGTCAGCATATGGGTTATGTAGTAGTCTACTGCCCCGTTTTTATTCTGTTTTTCCACACTTGCTACTCGGGAATCAGCTTATATGTCCACCTTCCATGCTGTTCATTTTCCCAGCGAAATAGCCATTTTAGGAAGACTTCGTGCTTTATCGCTTCTATACTCTGTGGTTGAGTCGTACTTTGCTTGGCGTTAAAGATCATCCGGCGCTCATATGCTTGTAGGGAATGGGAACCATTCCGGCTATAACTAGGACAGCTTGTGTCGATACCGTGCGATACGGGGATGTCACTCGTAGAGCAGCTATTCTCTGCGCAGACAGTAGTTTTCTAGCCCTGATCCGGGTTTCCAAAGTAGAAGCCCAGATTTCAGTCCCATAGTGGAGTATGCTATTTCCAGCCTCCATGAGTAGCTTCCTTTTACTTTTGAGGGGTCCACCAATGTTTGCCATCAGTCTACTTGGTGGAGTTGTTATTCTAGCTGCTCTCGCTGTTGCATACTCAATGTGCAGGCCAATGACATTCCCAGACTAGAGTGCGCATCTATCAGTCAATTTATCTGGATACAATGGATTTTCCACTCTTCTTCTAGGGATTTCTGGATTTTTTTGGGTTCTGCTTTTGCAAAATCATTATTGAGCCTGTTGCTCAAGCATTCAATAAGCAAATCTAAGTCATTGTGAATGGTCACGCGTTTTAATTGTTGCCTGATTTGGACTTTATTTGGACTTTAATGAGCTACAAGATTTGCTCTAGTAGGAGGAGAACGCAGTGGAATAGACAAATTTAAATTATTTGACAGATTTTATCAAGCAGATGCGATATTTTACGCCGTGTGTACATTATGGTGTTGTACAGATCTGAACACATCTGTATAAACTTGATATTCTATATACAGTAGGTCGGCCATAAGCATGCCGTAATACTCGAAAGGTGGCCAGGTTTGAATACGTTTTTGCTCATGCCTTGTAGGGCAACCGTAAATGGCACAAACCTTTTATGGAATAAACAACACTTTAAATGATTCGAATTAACAGCTGACAGCCTAGCTGGACCGGCGATTTTGAAACCACTAAGTGCCCAATTGACCTTGAGAGTTATATTTATGTTTTGTTTTCATTAAAATCTTTGCATAGGGTATTGAAAAAAATTCTCTTCTATGCATCCTAACACCTCTTTTTTATTAAAAGAAATACTTTTTTTTTGTTTCTGTTTTTTATTTAATTTTTAAGTCAACAATCTTAACAAACAAACGAAACAATTATTAAATATTTGAAAATGAAGCAAAAAAAATTAAAAAAATTAAACGATCGTTTAGTGTTGTATTCTGTGAAAGATAGGAAAACCAGCAGCAGAGTGAATATTACGTCGAACAGTTGTGTGAATAGTTTGGTGAGGGTAAATAAATGCTATTCTGAATTCGATTGCTAAAATACGTATGTACATACGTACGTATGTATGTATGTATGTATGAAGTAGGAGTACTATTTTACGTTTATTTGCTTAACTACTTTTGAATTGAATTTACGCAAAACCCTATTGAATTTTATTTAATCACCCTACGTTTACGATATTTTATGGAATATTTTTTTTTTTTTTTGTAATTAATTTGTTTCTTTCTTTCTTTTTTTATTATTTAATATTGTAACCGTTGTAAACAGGAAATACCCAGAATAAACTCAATTTAATGACGCTTTGCAACACCTCCTACTCGACGGACATATCAAATTTCTTATGAGCGGTGTACGAGTATCTGTCAACGAACGGTAATTTTAGTTTAATTTTTAAAACCAAGGTTTCGATTGCAGTTAAAATGCTTTTCAGCGAGAGATCCTCTAACCGAGGTTAAATGGCGGAAGGGTTAAAGTTCCTGACAACAATTATGAGCAATCTGGTTCAAATCCGGTTGAAGAAGCTTACGATCTCATCATAAAAGACGCATTCACAATGTTTCCTGATTTAACTCACGAGTTCAACGTCAACAATATTGAACAAATTGAGTGAATTGTTCACAGAGTGCCATGTTTTTCGCCGTAGTCTAGTAGGTAGTGTGTTGGCTTATTAGACGCAAAGCCAGGGTTCGAGCCCAAAGCCAGACATCAAAGACAAAATACAAAAAGTATTTTTCGGCGACTTCCTCTCAGTAGATTTCTGGCAAAAACTCTAAGAGTAAATAAAAATTGCCATGAAAAGTTTCTCAAAAATCTGTCGTTCGGAGACGACTTCAAACTGTAGGTCCCGCCACTCATGTATAAAAATTAACACACACAACATAAGTGGTGTGAGAAACTAGGACGTTGTACAATGGATCAATTCGACCTACGGGTACTGTACTTAGCTTAATTGACAAGTACACGTCCTCTAACCTAACCTAACCTAACCTAGTGGCAGTAAACTGAATATAGTTAACTCATCCTAGACTATGGATAATGCACTCCCCTCTTTTTGAGCTTATCTACCTACTCATTATCGTGAATTCTCACTTGATCTGCGACCAGGCAGAGAGTAACTCCATTTCCCCTTTCTCTAGCAAATTCAGTTTATTTGGGATGCCCTATTATCTTCGAGTTTTCTCAAAGGAATATTTAATTTAGGATTCTAACTGAAAGCTCGGGATAGACGATCCGTAGGTTGTCACAAATTTCTTGACGTATATAGCAACGACTCTAAAATAATGGGCAAGAGTAAGCTCTGGCATTACATTTCGGGTACTGGCATGAGATTGTCGCAGAGACTGTTTGACAAATGTGGTGTTTTTCATGCAAAAATCATGGCCATAAAGAATGCGATGCAATGCTTGTTAAGTGTTGATGGGATTTCTTTGAAAATCTCTTGATTCCCTTAGGCAACCAGAAGCCGATCAAATCTCTTATGAACCTTACCACGACATCCATGCTTGCCTTTGAATGCCAGAGCTTTGCCCTTCAAAAGTAAGTCTTGTAGGGGTTAAAGCCTATATTGTAGGAAATTGTATTGCTGATGGACTGCCCAGGGCTGAGGCTCAGCTTGCGATTTCCGTTACTTTACAGGATACAGGTGTTCCAACGTTCTCAGAAAATTATGTGAAGAGTAAGCTTTGGTTATTGTACAAGAAGTTTCAGCTTTGTTAATAGCATGAAGAGCTCTCGATCTGAATGAGAAGAATGGACTGATATGAATGAGAAGCGGAAGAGGATTGTCTTCTTTTCCTAATTCGCATAGCTATCAACCGTCGTATTGTGGAACTCACTCAAAAGAGTTGTGAATCAGAGAAAGAGACCTCTTGTGTCAGTGCCAGGTTTTTGTTACAAAGAGACTAAGGTTCTTGACTTATTCTTTTCTGTCGTCTTTGACTGAGGCCTTCATAGTAAAGATAAGGGCAATAACGAGACATATTTTGGAGTCAATATGGTTGCAATAGAAGTCGCCGTAGTCAAGTAGGTAATGTGTTGGTTTATTAGACGTGAGACCATGATTTAAACCCCTGGTCAGAAATCGCCAACGATATATGAAAAACTATTTTTTTCGCGACTTCCTCTTAGAAGATTTCTGGCTCAAAACTCTGAGTGTGAAATAAAATTGCCAGGAAAAAGTTTCTCAAAATTCGGAGAGACTCGGAGTCGACTTTAAACTGTAGGTCCCGCCATTCATGCATAAAATTACCACACACAACAAAATGTCGATATGGTTGCAATAGAAACCGCCGTAGTCTCAGAGATAGTGTGTTGGCTAATTAGACGTGAGGCCACGGTCTTGTACAATGGGTCAATGCGACCTCCGGGTACTGTACTTGTCTAAATTAACAAGTACACGTCCTCTAACCTAAGGCCACGGTTGAAACTCCAGGTCAGAAATGTCCAACAAAACGAAATACGAAAAAATATTCCTTCGGCAAATTTTTTTCAGCAGCTTTCTGGCACAAAACTCTGAGTGTGAAATAAAATTGCCAAGAAAAAGTTTCTTAAAAATCTGTCGTTCAGAGTCGACATTAAACTGTAGGTCCCTTTACTTATGTATAAAATTAACACACACAACATAAATAGTGTGAGAAGATCGTAATCATGACTGAAGGGTTGTAATGACCAATTTACATAAGGCCTTTAGTGCCTGTTTGATTTCTAGGTTCAATATTTATTTCGTTTCACAGTTGACCTTACCTCTGGCCTTAGTGGAACCTTATCCTATAAGTAGGATCGACAACCTAACCTTAAAATCCATGCATAATACGTATGCACATGTAACTTCTTGGTGTCTGTTTTAAAAACTAAAAATTCCCACGTTATAGTTTGAGTTTTCAAATTATCATGAATTTTTTTTTGTTTTTTTTTAATAAAATATAAATCAAAAACATTTATTAAAAAAAAAGAATAAAAATATTAATAAATTACAATAACAAAAACAAAAAAATTAAATAAAATAAAATTTAATATCTTGTTACTGTCATGAGCAATTTTTTTTAAGACGTTAAATGCAGAGGTGTACGTACTAATTTATGAGTGGTGTATGAAGTACTTTCAAAGATATTTCAGAATAACTTGTATTCAACAATAGACTCAATTAAGAACTGTTGTTTAATAAATTTAATAAACTTTTAGAAACTCCATAATATTGCAGTTTTTTATTAAAAAAAATAAATTGAACTTTAAAGTTAAAGTTTAAAACCATCTTTTAAGATTTCTATTGAAAAAGGCTGCCAGAAACATTATCTTGCTGTCGTTTTGCACTTCCCTGATTTAAATTTTTTTTTCTATTTTTTTGCTGTTTTTCTAAAAACAAAAAGAAAATTTCAAACCAAACCAAACAAAATTTATTCGCAAACAATGCTTTATAGACGAAAAACGGCCTCTATTACTAAAATATTCGTTTATGCTGTTTTTCTTATATTGTATTGGAGATATTTTTTTTTAATATTTTCTGTTGTTATTTTTATTGTTGTTGCAGTTTTTTGTATAGTTTTTTGGCAAAAAATATTTTCTCAACAATAAAAAATTTGATATTTTAGCATTTAAAAGATGGTTTTTGCCAAAAAAAAAAAAACCAAAAAAAAGAAGATGAAAAAAGAAGAAGAAATACATAAATAAAGTGACAATTTATAATAAAAGAGCCAAGAAGAGCACAAAAAACAAGCATTTTATATTATTGGTTAAACATGCATGTATTAAATTTCTATCAAATCCATGCCATACACTCAGAGAAATGATGGACTAAGGCACTCTCTGCAACAAAATTCTATTGTAAGCACTGCAGAGAAGATTGAATATATTAGCCAAGCTTTTCACCATCTTCCTCATTGGTTGTAGTACCGACTACTGACTAGCTTGCTTTACATTACAACCTTTTACTAAGGATTACGATCTAGCTTCTCACATCACCCATATTGTATGTGTTAATTTTATCTATGAATTGCAGGACATACAGTTTAAAGACGGCTCCAGATGTTTTTGAGAAAATTTTCACGCAATTTTATTTACTTTCACAGTTTTTACCAGAAGTCTGCAGGCAGAAAAAGTTGTCGAAAGAAATATTTTTTAAGATTACGTTTAACTCAAGATTTCTGAGTTGTAGTTGGAACCATGAGCTCACAGGACACTACCTACTAGACTACGGCACCCAAAAACCATCTAAATTTACATCACCGCACTATATTACATCTTATTGGGATTATCCAACTGGATGCTCTACTATTGGTCGCCCTTTTCTATGCCATGTGTGTAAACATACTATTATTGGGGATTTCCTTTGCTCTCTTACGACTTCATTGACTGCGATAATGATCTTCTCCATCATCATCCATTACATTGTCTATTGCCAGGATCGTTGCACAAAATTTTCTTGTTTCGTTTCACCAATAAAGAGGATATTAAGAGTGATCTTTAAGCTAGACGTTGTCAGTAACAGCGTTGTGCAGTTTGTCGTCGAACTCTTGGTCAGAAGGGTCTTACTGTCTATATTGAGGAGGCTCATATTGCAATGGAATTGAATAGAAGAGAACAGAAAGGAGTTTTCTTGCCCTTGCATCGAAATAGGGATGTGAAGAAAATATGGTTGTATAGGTTGGAAAAGCTGCAATTACGCTTTAAGGCTTATAACAAAATGACATTCCCGATATACCTTTCAGTTGCTCTTCCTGAACGGGGTTAAACTGTCCCTATCCACGAGAATAAAGTTTATGTGGGTTATTCTGAACCCCAACCCCTCTTGAAGAGATAATACATCGACGCCTCCATTCTATAACGTTGCCGTGGGCAAGATTTCGGAGCATAGGCTTGTTAAACTGGATCTATTGAGTGGTGGTAGAACCAACCCTGCTTTATATAGCTGACTTTTAGCTGACTGCTGACAGGCAGTTAGCTGATAGCCAGTACACTTTGCTTCACTCTAACTTTTTCAATTTGCTGCCCTTAGGTCTCCATCTCTATTGTAGCAGAAAGCTAAGTTAGTTAAGACAGTAAAGCTGTATTCAATTATATACTGGCCCCACTGAATTATGGACTTGCTGGAAGAACCTTGACACATTCTCGACTAGAGATTTAATCTTAAGATAAAAAGGATAAGATAAAAGGCTACAGAGGTTCCCGGGACCCTTGAGGAGTATATGTACCATGGCAACACAATTCAGAACAGAGTAGGCTGAGGGCATAGGTTAAGTATTGGTTATAAGGTTTTCATATGCTTTTGCAGATTTGAAATCCCGCTCGAAAACCATAAAAATAAATTATTTTTCCAACAGAAACATTACTGTGATGAAAAATGACTCCGTTACGACAACCCAAGACAAAAGTAATCATTTGTGGAAGCTGCTCATACAGCCTTATCAACGCCAAGACCGAATTAGAAGTTTCATTTATTAAGAGGTGCTAAGGTCGAATCAGACATCCATATGTGACTTGTAACGAATTTAATTAACCGATAAGCGCCTCAAATATATACCCAGACATGAAGCTGTAGCATTATATCGTGTGGACGATTGTCCACATTTTACAACACCAGTTCACTAGTTCACAGAGGAAAAGTTATAGTTTACCCGACTTAAAGTTCAAATCCTGTTCCTTCGTTTAGTTACCATAGGTTTCGACCATTGTAGCACGTAGCAAATGGTATTCATTTCAGTTCAGAAAAGCGAATCTGAAATTGAATTGGCCTTAAAAGTATTGGCTTGATATGGATCAACGCCACGTTGCAATATGGTGCGCACTTCGTTGTAAGGGAATACCAGAAAAGCTTATTACATTAATTAAAGCACTGTACGAAAATGCTAAGTGCCGCATCCTACACGAGGACACAATCAGCTGCCCAAAAGACGTCAAAGTAGGAGCACGGCAGGGATGCCCGCTATCCCCCCCCCCCTGCTCTTCAATGTAGTAATCGACAGCATCATGGAAAAGGTCACAGCAACACCAAGAGGCATCACCAGGCGACTAAACGGCCGCCTCGAAGATTTAGATTACACAGACGACATTTGCTTGCTCTCACACAGATTCGACGATATGCAGTCAAGGTTTAATAACATCGAAGCCGAATCAACAACTTGTGGTCTCAAAATTAACATCCCAAAAACGAAAACCATGAGAATCAACACAACAAATACCCGACAGTTCATGCTACAACAACAACTGATCGAAGACGTCCAATCATTCTGTTACCTAGGCAGCATAATAACAACAAGCGGAGGCTCTAAAGAAGAGGTTGGAAATCGCATTAACAAGGCCAGGCAAGCTTACGGTCAATTAAAACACATACGGAAGTCCCCTCATATCTCAAAGCGCACCAAAATCAACATCTTCAACCATACATGCCTTGCGAGGACCTCAAACCAACACCAGCAGAAACGCAATAGACTGGAATCCACAAGGCAGCTGCAGGAAAGGTCGGCCGAGTCACACCTGGCGTCGACAATGAGATATCGAAGCAGCCAAAGTCAACAAAACGTGGAACGAGCTGAAAATCGTAGCAGCAGATAAACATGAATGGAACGAAATCGTTAAGGCCCTATGCTCCTTATAGGATCAACAGGAACTTATATATGTATGTATATATATATGGATCAACGCCCAGAGAATCCATATGTAGGGCACAGGATCATAGTTAACTACGATCACCACCTTGAATAAACCAATGTTTAACCAAAAATGCCCAAAATTTCCCCAACATTATGCCGCATTTTTTAAGTTATACACCCAACATTATAATTTTTTTTTTAACATTAAATCGAAATCTCTAGACTTAAGGAAATTTAGGTAAGCATTTCTAAATTGAAAATAATGGCCACGTAAAACCACAAAAGAAACTCTGGCTTGAAGAAACCTTTCAACTTTTCGACAAGTGTACGACGATTGAATGGATGGGATTTTTTGGGAATAGAAAATTCAGCAACAACTTCAACAACTTCTTCTTCTTCTCATGGTGGCATTAGAAACAAATAATGTCGTGATATCCAATAACAACAACAACAACAACAATAACAATAATTTTTATAGATGTTATTGCATGTTATTGTACATGCTGCATACAAACATATAAACATGCAAACAAACATACGTTTATTGTTTAAAATAGTTGTGGTAAATGGATGACGATGACGATGACGATGACGATGATGATACTGATGCTGATGCTGATACTTATTGCTGTTGCTATTGCTGTTTTTAATGTTGCTCGTCTGCATACAATAAATGGATAAATCATCGTTGTAACAACGATTAGTTTTATTTATTAAAATTGTTTGTTTTATTGTTGTTGTATGGAAAAAATCTTGTGAACTATTGTTTAATTTTGTTTCTCTACACTGTCTGTATGCCACCATCATAGATTTTTCGAAGGAGGAAGAGTAAAAATCCCCCTCCCAGAGAAAAAGAAGAAGAAAACCAAAAAACTACTTGCCACGTATTGTTTTGGTTTTGGATACTTCTCCGATTTCACGCTTGAAAAAAGCCACTGAAAATGCCAAATGCTTTTAAAGCGCACATTTCCTTCAGTTACAAGCTATAATGCAGGCCGTTAAATGTTAGTTTCAGTGAAAGACAAGAGGATTCCCACAAAACTCTCTAGCGCTTGGTTAGAAAATTGGTTACCAATTAAAAAAATCTTTGAGAAAAATATCAATTGCGGGAATAATTTCAAATTGTTCCACCAGGTTCTAGTATGATAGGGTTGCCAAGTATCGTTGTCTGGTAACAGAGTAGCAACTTGGTTACCATCTAAAAAGCGCATTTCCTTTCAAATTGTTTCAGCATGTTCTAGTATTATAGGGTTGCCAAGTATATTTTTCTGCAAACAACGCCTTCCATTGAAATATGAAAATTGAGTTGTCGTGTTGTGTTCTAGCTTTTCTGAGCTTCCACTGATGTTCGTCGTTGATATTATTTTCTCTGAATGGTCAGGGGAGACAGAAAGCTTTAAGATACCCTAATGGTTACTATTTCTACAGATAGCCTGCCTAGTATCATCAGAAGAAGAGTAGATGTTCGCAGCATTTTGTCTCCCATAGGTTATGTTAGGTTAGAGGACGTGTATTTGTCAATAAAGACAAGTACAGTACCTGGAGGTCGAATTGACCCATTGTATAACGTCCTAGCTTCTCACACCACTTATGTCGTGTGTGTTAATTTTTATACATGAGTGGTGAAACCTACAGTTTAAAATCGACTCCGAACGAGAAATTTTTGAGAAACATTTTTTTCGTGGCAATTTTTATTCAACTCTCAGAGTTTTTGCCAGAAATCTGCTGAGAGGAAATCGCCGAAGAAATACTTTTTGTATTTTGTCTTGATGTCTGGCCTGGGGCTCGAACCCTGGCTTTACGTCTAATAAGCCAACACACTACCTACTAGACTACGGCGTCCCAAATTGTTGATTTAACAATCTTATGACACAGAAGTCACCGTAGTCTAGTAGTTAGTGTGTTGGCTTATTAGACGTGAGGACTTGGTTCAAACCCCAAGTCAGTCATCTCAAAACGAAGTATGAAAAATATTTCTTCGGAAACTTCCTCTCAGTAGATTTCTGGGAAAATATCGGAGACAAATTGTCATGAAAAGTTTCTTAAAAATCTGTCGTTCGGAGCCGACTTTAAACTGTAGATCCCGCCGCTCATATATAAAATTATCGCACACAACATGAGTGGTGTGAGAAATTCGGTCGTAATCCTGTCCAGTTATGTATGTACAGTGGTGGCCTTATAATTAGAAACAATGTTTCTGGAACAGAGTTCTCTGGAGTGACGAATCTAAGTTTAATTTGTCCCAATCTGATGGAAAAACGTATGTAAGACGTCCTCCAAACAAAGCCTTTGATCCCTGGTACACAGTGAAAACTGTAAAACAAATTAAGTCGTTTCTAATTATAAGGCCACCACTGTATGTGTGGCACACATAACTATATTAAAGAAAGTAAGTAAGTAATTCTTTGACTGTGAGTCGTGCGTCACAATTTTCCATTTTCACTAATCATGTTTGCATTCATTTAGATCTCTGCAAAAAACTCGATTATAAGTTCAGCTAAATACAACAGCCATGGCGTAGCAGTGTGAATTATCACGAGTTCAATAAGTTTCAATTGATATTAATCCTCAACTCTTAAGATTTGTTTTCATATGCTTCATCATCGTCATTGCCATCGTATCGTCGTCATCATCATCATCCTCTTTTGTTTTCATTTGACTTGTATTCAAATAAAATGGTTACGGAGGTACATATAGATATTGGTGAATAATATTTTCCATCAACAATATTCGTTTAATGATCATATTAAATTTAAATTTAAATAAATTTTATTTCTTTTTTTCTCTCTCATTTGGTGTGTGGGAAGTCGTTGTAAGAAGTTGAATGAAAATGAAAAGAATTGCCATCAAAAATATGATCATTTAATTCCCTCCTATATTTTTTTGATTATTTAATGAAAATATTAACAAATAATTTACAATAATTTCAAGAAATTAATTGTTGTGATCATTAAAGTCATTTTAAAAATGTTTATGTTCGTAATAAACATTTAAGAGACTTTAAATGGATGTCAACAGATTGGTAAACGAATATGAACTTCAAAGCATCTAAGTATGCCAACGTGACAGGCCACATAATCAGACTCAACTATAATCGCAACACTAGCGAATGAATTCATTTTATTAATTGGTCATGTTCACCCCTTGAACAGAACACTAATTTCGCCAAATTTCAGCCGATTTATGTGAAGACTTTGTCCTGGTGAGGGTTCGCTTGTTGGAACCTCATTTTTTTTTGTCGAGTTGCTTTTCCTTAATAAAAATTTTAATGGGAAGCTCCCTTCATAAAGAGCTGGTATCTTGGGAGATTCTGAGCATTACCCCCACAAAGGCCTGCTCCTTTATGCTTAGCTTGGTTTCCAGCCAGATTTCTTACAAAATCAAGAAGCAAGTTCTACGCACAATGCGGCTTGATGTCCTGTCACGCTGTCATCCGTTTGACCCCCCGTCGGTCCTATCTGAGGATCTCCAGAAATCTAAGTGAAATTGATTACATCTTGTGTACACTCATCGTTGTTTAGAAATATCTTTGCATGGAAGTCTAGTCCTCTACCTTGATCATCTACGGGGATTGAGTGGAAGTCTACGCAAACTGTTCTAAACTTAAAAATGTGGAAAGTTTTTCCGAATATCTTAATCTTAGTATATCTGAGCATCTCTCTAACTACATACATACAGACATAATTGGTCATTACAACTCTTTAGTCAGTATTACGACCTAGTTTCTCACACCACTTATGTTGTGTGCCTTAATTTTTATACATGAGTGGCGGGACCTACAGTTTAATGTCGATTCCGAACGACAGATTTTTGAGAAACTTTTCATAGCAATTTTATTCACTCGACAGAGTTTTTGCCAGTAAGCTGCTGAGAGGAAGTCGCCGAAAAAATATTTTTTCGTATTTCGTTCAGTTGGAGATGCCTGAGCTGGGGTTTGAACCGAGGTCTCACGTCTAATAAACCAACACACTACCTACTAGACCACGGCGACTAAAGGGTTGAAATATTCATGCTTCTAAAGAAGTTGAGTCTTTTTCTGACAACATGGCATGAGTTCTGTACTGAAACCGATCTGTTGACTACAATAAGATTGCCAATGACGTTCTCATATTTTCGATTGATCTGGGAGAGGATAAAGTAAAAACTATGCTTATAAGCTACTACTGTAGTGTTTCTCATACCGAATAGCCATAAATCACGATGCGGAATGGATTCTGAGTAAGGAATCTGGATCAATTCTCTTTAAAAACGAGGTCTCAATCAGATCTCATTCGGGTGCTACCTTCTTGTTTAAACAGGCCGCGCGGCTCTCTCAATTGCCTCTCGCTGTGGAACAGAGCCTGAGTAAGTTATCTGGAACTATTCTCTCTGAAAACGAGGCCTCAATCAGATTGCTTACGTTTACAACTTTCACATCTAGACTGGTTGGCATACACATCGACTATCTTGATTAACTTTAGCAGTAATTATTGTAAGTGTAATATGGGGTCCTAGTCAGCAGGGATCATCCACACTCTCTATCTCTTACTTCTGTCCGGCTGCCTATAATTCAAAGGCATTTATTGGCCACTAACCAGTCCTGGTATGAGGAAAAATCTTGCTTCATTGCAAGACGTACTAGATTAAAATACACTACGAAGCATAACAATCAACAATTCAAACTGAATTGCGTGGTTGTTCTGCCGCTCTATTTATTCTTACGGCTCATGGCATAATGCGTCAATACTCACATAGACTTTGCTTACTTGCAGATCACTTCTGTAAAGATTGTAGACCGGCCGAAGAAAAAGAAAGTATTGCACTGTAGCAAGTTTTAGAATGGTAGGGTTGCCAACTGTCGTTGCCTAGATACAATACAATGTCTTCTGCGAAAGTGTATTGAGTTATTGTAAGAAGTATTGAGTCCCTCTTTCTCAAGAGGTGGGGCTACGTGGCCTTCCTACGATATCCGTTTCTAATGCTATCTTTTCTTAAGGATCAGGGGAGGGATTTATAGGTGGATTAAGGGGTCTTTATTTCTAAGATTCAAAAATGTCTGCTACAAGTTTCGAACATTAGAACAACCTCACGGACAGTTGACCATTACTATCAGTAGGATCTTCACATCGCTATGGTCTAGGTCAGCACTATAAGAGAACGATAAATCTGATAAATTTTTTCAACTGGGTTTGGCAGACTTACCCCTGTTATACAGGTTTTTATGCAAACCTATGTCTTAAATTTTGAAAGTTAAAACAAATACTTTGGACATTTTTTCTGATATAATCTCGAATTAATACTTCACGCTATTTGTGAGTTAAGGACGGGAAAGTATAGATAACCTCTATAAGAATAATGGTCCTAAACAGGTTTACATGTGCAACAAATGCCTTAAGTTTTGAGAGAAAAAACAAATACTTTGGAGATCACCCTGGAATTCATAATTCACGCTATTTGTGGCTTAGAGACTGGAAAGTAAAGGGTCCGCAAATAACTTTTTTTTTTGAAAATGCTTTAAAAAAAACTACTGAATATTTTCTCAAATTTCTTTTTTTTATTTGAAAGTACAATCCTTCCGGTTAATAATGGAAAATAATTTCATTCAAATGGCTGCTTTAGCTGCCCATGCAGTAGCCTACACGATCGGTCCAATTTTTAAGCACGTTATCGATTGTGTGCAGCTGTATTTCACCACCGGCTTCACGAATATTGTCCTTTAAAGCGTCAATTGTCACTGGCTTGTCGGCGTAACACTTATCTTTGACGGCACCCCACAAATAATAGTCCAAGGGTGTCAAATCGCAGCTCCGAGGTGGCCAAACGACATCAGCTCTGCGGCTGATAATGCGATCTTCAAAAACGGGTCGCAAAACGTCGAGTGTAGCTTCGGCTGTGTGGCACGTAGCGCTGTCCTGTTGAAACCAAATGTTGCCAATATCCTCCTCTTCAATTTTTGTGAACAAAAATTCGTTCAACATGGCCCGATAACGGTCGCCATTGACTGTAACGGCCACTCCTTGCTCATTTTCGACGAAAAATGGTCCAATTATGCCTATGGACCAAAATCCGCACCAAACAGTGACTTGTTTTGGGTGCGTCGGCTTTTCAATGTATGTGTACGGGTTTTCCTTGCCCCAAATGCGAAAATTTTGCTTGTTTACATACCCGCCAAGATCAAAGTGAGCTTCATCTGAAAAGATGATTTTTTTTTGCCAAAATCGGCATCTTCTGGTGTAGGCTACTGCATGGCTAGCCGAGGCAGCCATTTGAATGAAATTATTTTCCATTATTAACCGAAAGGATTGTACTTTCAAATAAAAAAAGAAATTTGAGAAAATAATCAGTAGTTTTTGTTTTTAAAGTATTTTCAAAAAAAGGTTACTTGGCGGACCCTTTATAGATCATCTCTATAAAGATAATGGGCCAAATGGTCTCTGAGTAAACCTCTTAACCGAAAATAACCCAAATTGTACATAATTGGTCATTACAACCCTTAAGGCAGAATAACGACCCAGCTTTTCCTACCACTGATGTTGTGTGTGTTAATTTTATACATGAGTGGCGGGAACTAGAGTTTAAAGTCGATCCAGAATGACAGATTTTTGAAAAACTTTTCATGGCAATTTTATTTTATTCTCAGATTTTTGCCAGAAATCTACTGAGAGGAAGTCGCCGAAAAAATATATTTTTTTATATTTTCGTTTTGATGTCTGACCTTGGGTTTGAACCAAGGCCTCACGTCTAATAAGCCAACACGCTACCTACTGGATGCATTTAATTATTATTTCCTCCTATGAATCGCTTACCCCCTATAGTTATGTATTTGTAAAAGACTCACGTATTTCTTATTTTTTTTTTCTTTTGTTTTTGTTGTTTTTGTATTGATTTAAAGCAGATATGAATTGAAATAATCAAGTCAATCAATAAATTGTTGTAACAATTATATACGTATTGTTGCCAGTAATACGTATGTTGACTATAATTAATATTATTTAATTATCAAATACAATTAGAAATTGTTTATAAAATAAACCACACATACACATACACACACTCATACATAGTGATACACTCTTGCAAACAGTAACTGTTAATCTGTCTTATTAGTAAAAGTCGTTCAATCTTTTTGAATCTTTGACAAGTTGATTACACTAAGCTGTGTATATGTGTGTACATTTGTATTGGTTGGTGATCAATTTGTGTGTGTGTGTTTGTAAATAAATTTGTAGCTGACGTTTTAGCGAATAAAATTGAATTGCTAACAACAACAGCAATTTTAACACAAATAATTTGTGCAACAACAACAACACCAACAACAATATTTTAAAATTTATTGTTTTTTTCTGTAATTTTTTGTTTTTATTTTTATTTTTAAATAATAATTACGTTGCTTACAAGTACATTAATTTGCTAATTTGACGCTTCATTTTCAATTTAAAAATTAAATTATTTTCCAATACAATATGATACAGGGTGTTGCAAGGAAATTGATAGAGAAAACTATTAAATTTAGAGGTGTATTAAAGGATAATTAAGCCATTAAAGAGATGCGGAAAAATTTTAAAAACAATTGTTTCATAAACAAAGAAACATGGTTTCACCAAGATTTCACCGAAATTTAAAAAATTCCAAAATTCTTTAGAGTACAAGTAGATTAGGTGGCAGACTTCTCCTGAAGGCTTATATACCAAAGATTTGGCCCACTGTGATCAATATCCAACTTGAGAATCAAACATTCCCTATAGGACACCATCCCCACTTAGTCACATGAGTAAGCGCTTGAACTCTTTAGAGTACGAGTAGGTTAGGTGGCGGACTTCTCCTGAAGGCTTATATATCAGAGATTTAGGCCACTGTGAACAATATCCAACTTGAGAATCAAACATTCCCTATAGGACACCATCCCCACTTATGTCACATGGGTAAGCGCTAGAACTCTTTAGAGTACAAGTAGGTTAGGTGGCAGACTTCTCCCGAAGGCTTATATGCCAGAGATTTGGCCCATTGTGATCAATATCCAACTTGAGAACCAAGCATTCCCTATAGGCAACCATCCCCACTCTAAAATAAATCTTATTAAGGCATAAATCCTTATTTTGGAGAATTCAGCCAAACACGACAAGAAAATCCAGCCACTGATGCATAAAATTAACACACACAATATAGGTGATGTGCGAAGATAGGTTTTAATCCTGACTAAAGGGTTACATATGTACATACCTAATTGGTCATTACAACCCTTCAGTCAGGATTACGACCTAGCTTCTTACACCACTGATGATGTGTGTGTTAATTTTATACATGAGTGACGGGACCTACATAGTTAAAGTCGATTCCGAAGGACAGAATTTGAGAAACTTTTCATGGCAATATTATTTCAACACTCAGACTTTTTGCCAGAGGACTGACTGCTGAGAGGAAGTCGCCAACGAAATATTGTTTCATATTTCGTTTTGGTGGAGATGTCTAATCTGGGGTTTGAACCGAGGTTTCATGTCTTATAAGCCAACGCACTGCCTACTAAACCACGGCGACTAAAGGGTTGAAATAATCATGCTTCCAAAGAAGTTGAGTCTTTTGGTAAAAGGATCAGGGAATACCAAGTTTATCTGAGGCAATCGGAACGTATGTGTTCTGTAACATGGCATGTACTCTGTACTGGAACCGCTCAGTTGTCTACAATAAAATTTCCAATGATGTCTTCGTATTTCCGATTGATCTCGTAGAGGATAAGGTACAAACTATGCTTATAAGCTGAAAACAAATATGAGAAGCGCTAAATGGTTTGTTCAGAAAAAAATTCAAATATGGGAGAACTAAAGCAGTGTGGGAGATTGCTGTATCACATACATACATAATTGGTCATTACAACCCTTCAGTCAGGATTACGACCTAGTTTCTCACACCACTTATGTTGTGTGTGTTAATTTTATACATGAGTGGCGGGGCCTACAGTTTAAAGTCGACTCCGAACGACAGATTTTTATTTCTTGAGAAACTTTTTCATGGCAATTTTTATTTACTCTCAGAGTTTTTGCCAGAAATCTGCTGAGAGGAAGTCGACGAAGAAATACTTTTTGTATTTTGCTTTGATGTCTAGCTTGGGGCTCGAACCCTGGCTAATAAGCCAACACACTACGTACTAGACTACGGTGACTTCTGTGAGATTGCTGTATAATGTAACGAAATCAATAATATGCGACGTCTCACCAAAGTTCAAACGAACCCTTCAAAATACAGCGGAAATAGGCATGTGTTTATAGCATCAGACCTTCGAAATCTAAAGGCATTATGAAAACATTCCTGATAGCTAGTGAACCTTAAATCCAAATTATAGTTTGATGGGTAAAACTAAATCACTGGAAATGCAACTAAAACTCACCAAAAGGTCACCAATAACCCAAGTAAAACAAAACTCAGGCACAAGTTTCAATTTTCCACGTACTATGGGTCAATTCGACCTCCGGGTATTGTACTTGTATTAATTGACAAGTACACGTCCTCTAACCTAACCTTTAATTTCCCACACCCTGTGTAAACACGAATTCATAAATAATTCCCAAGATTTCCGTGTATTTATTTCATAAAACTGACGTTTCTTAAGAATCTATTTATGCAACCCAACCATCAATTCAGCATTCAAGTGGCAAACACAAAAGCACAGTAAAAAAGAAAAAAAAAACAAGAAAACAAAAATTCTATTAAATTAATAGGTCTTGACTGATTTCTTTATCTCCCCCCGCCACTCCTCTTACGATCTTAACAAGTGGGAGTTTCGTTTCGACAATCCAAAGTTGAAACTCGTTCGTCTACATTGACGAGTAAAAGAACGTCAATCAAATTCAAAAATGATTATGAAACGTTTGAGTATGAATTAAAAAAAAATTATTATTACTGGACGGTTATTTATTTAGAATTTTTTGTTGTAGTTGTTGTTGTTGTCTACAATAATATATAACATGGCGCTTAGTTTTGTTTTAATTTGTTTTCGTTTTTGTTTTTTTTTTTTGCATTTTTTTTAATTGTTTTTATTATTTTTTTTGTTTAAAACAATAATTCGTTTTAGATGCCACAACAATCAACGGGTATTTTTAAACGTTTTATACTCTCTCGTATACATGCATACATACATATTTATTGCACCATTCACATACACACACACATATACACACAAAGTTACTCACAAATAAATTGTTGGCATGTAATTGTATTTCAACAATAGCAATTAAATATAATCAATCAACGCTTTAAAAGCGTTTAAATAATAATAAAAAAAGTAACAGAAAAAACAACAACAACAACACTAACAATAACAACAAAAACAAAATTGAATAGCAATTCAAGTTGCAGCAAAGTTTTAACGATAAAACGCAACGATAAAGAACTTCCAAAGAGACCAGTTGACATTGAATGATGGCACCTGCTTGTTCACTGTAGTTTTTGTCACCCTGTGGGCAAATCGAACAACAAAAAAACAAAAAAACACCAACAAGCCATAGGAAATGAAAGTGCTAAAATGATGAGTCATACTTTCAATACAAAATGTAACAGAGAAGTAATGCTACCCACCTACAGTGGCTACTAACTGACCTTTTGGAAAAAGAAGATAAAAAATAGAAATACGAGGTATGGTTGGACTTGTATTTGCAGGATTTCAACATTTTCTTTAAAGGGTAGGAGGACAAAACAGAAGGAAAAAGGTTGGTCGCACCTTAAAGTGCGGTGAAATTGAATTGAGGCAAATGTCTGTGCGCCCTAGTTCCCTATCAAGGAATATACGATGTATTTGGTTTCATTTAGACACGTAATCCGTTTCCTAAGAAGATAAAAGCAGACAAAGGGAGGAATAAGACCTTTTCAGGCCTTTTTACTAAACTTAATCAAATCTTAGTAGGCAATAAAATCTGAAGAGAAGCCATTATTAAATCCGTTTGATTCCTTTAAGGAACATAGAGTTGCCACAAAGCGTCTAAATCATCTTCTCATTACTTCTTTTAGAGGAAAATTATCAGATATAACCTGCGTTGGACTGGAATCCCCAGGAAAGCTCAAAAAGACGTAAGTTCAGTCATCCATGGAGAATTCAGCGAAATTACACGGAGAATTTAAATTTTTTTTAGCTAAGCAGGTGATTGGTGTCACTGTTAAAAGATTACCATCAGGCGTTGCCAATAAAAAATGTAGAAATTGAAAAATTGGTAAGAAACCCATTGAGTGTTAATGTTTCAGAAGCGCTGACGCTGCCTGGTATGAGCTGAAATCCCCAAGAAAGTTCAAAAAGACGTAAGCGCAGTCATACATAGAGAATTCAAGGTTAAAAGATTATCATCAGACATTGCCTGAATGTTGAAAAACCTTTTCAGTATTACTGTTTCATAAGGGTTTTTTCACGCCGAGGAGGGGTAAATGTACTTAACCGCACATGCTCCGCGTCCGGATTGCGTGTCGAAAGTTGAAGTGACATCTAAGTGTCTCCACTATTCCCTTCTTCCAGGTCCCTGTTTCGAATTTCGCTTGACACGTGTGCCAGTTTCATCTATTCCGGCGTGCCCACTTGTTCCGCAGCTTCAAGATCCCTCTTCTTCAGTCTTAGAATGCTCTCCACGTAATTCGCCACCGAGGTCCAATTTTCTCTACTCGCGATCATAACCCCGACAATGTTGCCGGCAGTGGTCGTCCCAACTATCGACGACAGTGCAGAGCGATAGCTCTGCCAGCGTGCATACTCGAAAACGGTGTGCTCTGCGTCATCAATTATTTCCCCTTCCTCGTAAAGACAGTAAGGGGAGGCGGTCTTGCCCATTCTGTGCAGATATTTTCCCGTGACCCGATAGCATCTGTGGTTTCATAAGGAGTGACGCTGTCTGATCTTCCATAATGTTCGTTATTGCTGTTACTATCAGAGCAGAGAGTAGTCAGAGAGTTTCTGAATAGACCTTGGACTTTGGATGATCACTTATGGATTGGTTGCAGCAGTCGGTACTTCTAAAAGAGTTTCGTTCACTCATTCGCATAAGATGGACGGTCTGTTGGTTTTCAAATGCCACGTGTAGATATGGTCTTCAATTTTCATAATCCAAATGGTCAATTGGTGCTGCTGAAACGTTTCTTTGCTCTTTCACGCAACTTCTCAAATGATAAACCCAGGTTAAGTTAGGTTAGGTTAGAGGACGTGTACTTGGCAATTAAGACAAGTACAATAACCGGAGGTCGAATTGACTCATTGTACAACGTCCTAGTTTCTCACACCACTTATGTTGTG
The DNA here is from genome assembly GCA_958299815.1 of Sarcophaga carnaria. Lineage (NCBI taxonomy): Eukaryota > Metazoa > Arthropoda > Insecta > Diptera > Sarcophagidae > Sarcophaga > Sarcophaga carnaria. The sequence goes on from OY283153.1 coordinate 14,285,403, forward strand.
TGTGTTAATTTTATACATGAGTGGTGGGACCTACAGTTTTTGCCAGAAATCTGCTGAGAGGAAGTCGCCGAAGAAATACTTTTTGTATTTTGTCTTTGATATCTGGCCTAGGGCTCGATCCCTGGCTTTACGTCTAATAAGCCAACACACTACCTACTAGACTACAGCGACTTTAAGTGATAAAGTCAAAACCGATTGTGTTTTGTGGTTTGTGGCACCATCTGGATGAAACCACACGCCGACAAGTTCAATTTCAAAACAAAAAAGTCATTTTCTACATGGCCATTGCACTCTGAATTGATGGTAAGGGTTCTTCTAATGCTATTTTCAAAAAAATTGTACCTCCAGACCATAATGTGTGCCCAACAGTCTTGTATTCCTAATGCAATGGCTCTTCCACAGTCACCTCTGCTTTCTCCTATACCACATGTGATAATTTTGCTGCTTTCTAATGTAAACATCGAGTGAGAAGCTGAAGCTTCATGGCTGAAGAAATTTTTGTTACAAAAATCGTCTTTGAAAGTCTGTGGCTCAGGCATCCAACAAACATATCTACAGCGAAGGCTCTAATTGTTGCGTGAGTTAGACTTTATACTGGCCAAGGCTAGATAGGAGGCGCACGGCGACTCTGCTTAAACTCCAAAGAAGCAGGGTCAGTGCTGTTATCGGGGTTATTACGGGGCATAGTATTATAGGAACTCATGCGATGCGTATTGGTCTTGGACACCTCGCGAATGATTTCTGCAGAAGCTGTGGAGATGAGAAGGAGGATGAAACTATTCTTCACCTACTGTGCACATGCCCGGCAATTGGTCAGAGGAGAAAGAGACACCTGGGTGCCTACTACATGGAGGACCTAAATGAACTGTCATGCATGGATATCGGCAGTCTGAGTCGCTTCATCGGAAGCTCCGAGTGGTTCCTGGAATAGGGGAGAATGTGAAACCGTGGTATCACAATGGGCCCTGTGTGCGGCCTAAGTGTGTCCGCTCATGACTCCTACCTAGACTTTATACTGCAAAATACGCAATAATGAGCTAGAGAAAGAACATGGAATTGATCAAATTCCGATTATTCACGCCCATTCTCTAACAGAATAATTATTTTTGTCTGTGCTTACACTGCTATGCTACACAGGGCTGACCGCATGTGTAACGCTTCCAATCTCTTCATATTTCTTTACAATTACGGCAAACCCTGAACTATGGTGTGTTCAGGGTGTTATCGATTATTAAAGGATTCAAATGGCGATTGCAAATGGCGAAGCTTTCACTAAATAAATGACACTTTTGATGCAAAAAAAAACAGCTGACAGCTGGAGGTTTTGAAATCGCCAAATCGATAACTTTATAGTTGATATGTTGAATATGAATTTTTCTTTTTTCTTTTAGTTAAGCAATGTAAAGCAATAAATCCCATGAAATTTTATATTTACCAACCAAAAGGCCTATTTAAAGTTTCATTTCATTCAGCATTGAATTTCATGATGAAAAATATGCGAATAAAATATATTTTCATAAACAACGTAAATGAAATAAAAATTTACAATAAATACCATCACTATAACACCATTAGCTCTTACATTAGCTGTTATCGATAACATTATTTATCATTAATTGCTCCATTTGAAAAGTTGAAAAGTTTTCAAATCATAAAATAAACATACGGATTTTTTTTCTTCTGTTTTTAATTTGAAACATTAAAACCAATTTAAAAATTCCATTAATTATTGAACTTCAAAAGAAAATTGCACAAAAAATTTAAAATCCACTAAAATATGTAAGTACCTGACTGCCTTCTCTAATATTGTAACGTAATAATGATCATTAATAACAGCAGCAGCTCATTATTATCTTCATGATCATTACAAATGATTGTGTATTGTTTTATTTAGTTTATGAGTACGAGTACGAGTTATTTATAGTATAATTAAACAATTATAAACTAAAGTTTTATCATGATATTGCGCCTAATTTTAAACGAAAAAAAATGAAAAAAAATTGAAAAAAAAATTTAAAAAAGAAAATAAAATTGAATTCAATTCGTTTTCCTCGTTTATTGTTTGCTTAACGAGAATGCTTCCAATAAACTATTAAATATTCTTTATTTTTTTATTATTATTGGAGCTCCTCCTTCCCCTTCTACCCTTTGAGGTACACTGAAGTAGACACGTATGGGAAATTTATTGAATTGTAATCAAAAATATATTGTATTTTATTTTAATTGTTTAGAAAAACTAATAACAATAATATTGGCTGGAATAATAATAATAATATGGGGGGAGTGGGGAAAGAAAAATATTTGATTGCAAACAATCCGCTAGAGGCTCAAATTGAATAATTGAATTGAATGCAAATTCAAGGGCCTATAAACATAACACAATTGGTCCTTACAACCCTTCAATCAGGATTACGACCAAGCTTCTCACACCATCTATGTTGTGTGTGTTAATTTTATAAATGAGTGGCCGGGCCTACACATTAAAGTCTACTCCGAAAGACAGATTTTGTTTGAAAATCTTCATGGTAATTTTATTTACTCTTTATTTGCCAGAAATCAGCTGAGAGGAAGTCGCCGAAGACTGACTGTGAATCATGGCCTCACGTCTAATAAGCCAACACACTACCTAATAGACTACGGCTTCTTCAGGGGTCTAAAAAACAACTGAATATTGGATGCAATAAAAACCTGCCTTGTTTTCCCCCGAGAATTTCTCTATCCTCGTCTCAGAGTAGCCTTCTTCATTTTCAGAATATACTCTGCGTATTTGATCACTTTTTTCAAATATGCTTTACCACGCCATGAAGTCGCCGTAGTCTAGTAGGTAGTGTGTTGGCTTATTAGACGTAAAGCCAGGGTTCGAGCCCCAGGCCAGATATCAAGGCAAAATACAAAAAATATTTCTTGGGCGACTTCCTCTCAGCAGATTCCTGACAAAAACTCTGAGAGTAAAAATAAAATTGCCATGAAAAAGTTTCTCAAAACATCTGTCCTTCGGAATCAACTTTAAACTGTAGGTCCCGCCACTCATGTATAAAATTAACGCACACAACATAAGTGGTGTGAGAAACTAGGACGTTGTACAATGGGTCAATTCGACCTCCGGGTACTGTACTTGTCTTAATTGCCAAGTACACGTCCTCTAACCTAACCTAACCTACCACGCCATATTTCGTTCAAATGAAATGATTTCTGCTTTCAAAAACTCTCCACCGCCATATAAACAATCTCCCTTTATCCATTCTAAACAGCTATTTGCGGAAATGGTTATGCCTAGACACAGCATTCACAGTTATGTAGCAATTAACTTCCCCACTCTTCTACTGTATTATACAACTCCGTATCCGTAGTATTAATCTTGCTATCCTTCTTCCTGTCACAGAGTTACTCTATTGCTACTGAATTTTGCTTAGAGTTTTCAATTGTAGTTGCCGTTCTTTGCTTTCGTTCAGATCTTATTTTAACTCTGCCGCTGACTTAAAGTTTTTATTGGGATAATGCGGAAGATTATAACAAGAGCTTTTAATATTGGTTGTACGGTCAGTATACTTCCTTTCTAGGCTGACCTATAGGTAGGTAGGTAGAAGTGCCTGTCCCTCGATGGAGTCTGACCTATAGCTACTGTCGAAGTCATAAGCAGGTTAACTGAAGTTTTTCCCAAGTTACCCATGAAAATAAATACAGTAACATACATATATTCCAATACTTCGGTAGAAATAAGGAACTGATACGCTTCTTATCCAGTTTCAGCAAAGGGTGTCTGGCCAAAACCTAATGGAGATTGTAAATGTACTCCGTCGGACTCTACTCAGCACCAAAATGGGCATATGCCGCCTACCTACTATCACTTAACCCCTATTGGGATAAGAGACAGATAACACAGGTCCATTAACGCTCTGCTTTACAAGTTTTCTAGCCTGTTTCTGTCTTCTGTCTTCTATACTGTGCTAAGAGGCAGTTGCACTAATAATTCGTGAAGATGCCAACAGAAATCCACTCAAAATAGCTTATCAATGCTTATAGTACGAATGGGATAGCGCCTCCCTAGGAAAAAAAATTCACGATGTAAAATGGCATAGAATAGTTAGAAACGCATCACAAAGACAAATGTTTTGAAAGCCAAAATGTGGATTACAAAATCACCAGGCAAAGTAAATTATGATGTCACTAGGATCCTGTCTGGCTATGGGCTGGCTGCCGACAATACCTCAAACGATCTGCATGATCTGCAATGATCTGCACCGTCAAAGGAAAGAAATTCAAAGGAACATTCACGATGTAGCATGGCAGCTCAACACATTAGAAATGCATCACAAAGGCAGATGCTCTGAAAGCCAAAATGTAGATTACAAGACCGACCGGCAAAGTAGATTATGATGTCACAAAAATCCTGTCTGGCTATGGGCTGGCTGCTAACAACGCCAAAAACAGTGGACTAAGTAAGTTTCGAATGCGATAGTAAAAGGTCAGTAGGTAGTAGTAAGTCCATCCTGAGACCAATAGTCCATAAGAAATTTATGGAACTATTCTGTGACAGCCATTAGAATATTCGCAATCTATGCCAACCAATTTATACCCGAACTGTCAGAGAGGATAAAAAAGTGAAGATCCCTTACTTAGGATCAGCTTTACTGTGAGATTTATAGCAATTAACTCGGTCTACAGTGATGTGGAAGGCGGAGAGTTATACTAAGATGAAGTTCTTAGGAAAAGATTTCAAACCGAATTTATTCTCAAGTTTAGAGCCCCCTCAAACGGATTTAACCAGCCGTTCGACAGGGCAATGTAGAGTCAAAGAACACTTGTTCAGAATGGAGATCATCTCGAACCAATATAATTATAAGAATACATACTAGGAACCTGACATCTGAAGTCAACATCATAGTCTAGTAGGTAGTGTATTGGCTTATTAGACGTAAGGCCACGGTGCTAAACCCAGGTCAGACATCAAATGGAAAATATGAAAAAAATATTTCTTCGGTGACTTCCTCTCAGCAGATTTAAAGCAACAACTATTTACTCCAATATAAATTGCCATAAAAAGTTTCTCAAAACATCTGTCGTTCGGAATCAACTTTAACTATAGGTCCCGCCACTCATGTATACAATTTACGCACACAACATAAGAGGTGTGAGGAACTAGGTCCATAATTCTGACTGAAGGGTTGTGACGACCAATTATGTATGTATGTATGTGAAGTTTGTCAGGATCAACGGATTGGAAACGAAATAGTTTGGATACCCTATACACAACAGGCCGTACAGTTGGAATACTACGACGCTTAGCAATAAACTCCTACTTTTCGACTTAAACTTCAAAGAGGCGCGCTCAGTGTAGTTGTCGGTGGCATTGCATTATGGGTACGCATGCGAGGCGCATCGGTCTTGGACACCTTGCTAACGACTTTCGCAGAAGCTGCAGAGATGAGGAAGAAGAGGAGACTGTCCCTCATCTGCTGTGTACATGCCCGGCTCTTTGCCAAAGGAGAAGGAAGTACTTGGGTACCTACTACATGGATAATCTGGAGGAACTGTCAAGGATTGACATTGGCAGCCTGAATCGCTTCATCAGGAGCTCCAAGGGGTTTCGAGACTAGGGGATAACGGATGACTGTGGTAGCACAATGGGCCCAATGCAGCCTAAGTGAGTCCATCCAAAAATTTTTCTTGGATGGGCAGCCACCTCTACCTACCTACCTACCTAGCAATAAACTTCTCTAGAACCTCCAGAGAACACCATATCAGAGAAAGAGCTGAGAATTCTACTATCAAGACTGCTGGGTTCAGGCAACGTTTAGTCTCCTACATTCAGAACCAATAGATCCTCAAAAAGGAGAGAGGAATGGCGAGAGAAGGACAAATAAATAAATTTTATTCGTTACTTCTGAATTCTGTTTTAAAACTACGAGTGTTACTCTCATTCACAATTCTTGTCTATTTTCATTAATTTAATTACTTTTTCTGCTCTTAACATGACTTTTTAACAACAACAACAACAACAACAACAACAACAAAACGAAACACCAATATCATGACAAAATTTTTATTTATTTTCTTTTTTATTTTATTTTTATTTTTTTCCTTTTTTTTGCCTTTGTTTTGACCATGTTAACATCTTATCTCTGTTTGTTTATTTAAAAAGTTTTTTTCGTTTTCTTTGTTTCGTTTTGTTTAGGCCATAACTAAACATGGTCATGACTGAATGCCTAAATGACTGAAGGACTGACTGATGTGTGTACATTTAAAGGAAAAAAAAAAACAGAAATAAAAACTCAGTATAGTTATCGATGTTGACGTTGTTGTTGTTGTTGTTATTGTTGCTGTTATTGTTCCATGCATGAATGAACAATTGTGTTATTTGCGGCATGCCGTTCCTGATGCCTGTCGTTATTGATGCTGATAAATCCGACGATCTTTTTGTGGCAACGATCGTTTTGTTCGCAGCTCTCTGGCGTTACGTTACGTGGTGCATTAATATTGTGTTTATGGGTTTGGTTGTTGCTTTAATTTTCTTCTTCAACCTCTTAAATGTGTTTTAAAGCACTGGTGGTGAATGAGTGCTGCTGCGTACACTCAAAGGAAAATGTGTGTGAAATGTAATAGAAAAAAACGTGTTGATTTTAAAATAAAATGTGTTACAGCAAGAAAAGTGTTCGAGAGAAAAGTACTGCGTAAGATCTTCGGTCCAGTACGAGTTCGCGATGATTTCCGCATCCGATACAATAGTGAGTTGTATGAGTTCCTCAACGACATTGACCCTGTGCAGCGTATTAACATCCAGCAGCTGCGCTGGCTCGGCCATGTCGTTCGAATGGAGGAGGATGCTCCGGCGAGATGGGTATTTGATGCGGCAATCTGCGGAAGTCGGCGAAGAGGACGACCTTGTATCCGTTGGAAGGACTAAATCGAGGAAGCTCTGTCATCGATTGGTGTGACCAACTGGCGTAGGCGCGCAAGAAGCAGAGGCGCCTGGAAGGATGTGTTGCGGCAGGCCGAAATCCGTTAATCGGGTTGTTATGGCCAATTAAGTAAGTAAGTGTGTTATAGCAAGTCATACAAGTCATGTTTGTACACATGCTTGAGTCGTTTATATCATTCCACGAAACCTAAAAATTAACCATGTAAAGTTGGAAGTTATGTGTAGCGTAAGTATACGCAAATCAACAGGAGTACTGAACCTTAAATTAATCCGAAATCCTTTTATATTGTACCTCAAGGTGCATAGATAGGAAGAGGTGCATGTCCATCCAAGGAAATTAGATGGACACACTTAAGCCACATAGAGCCAATTGTTATACTACAGTTTTTTGTGATACCCCAATCCCGAAATCCACATCACCAACATAGTATGCACCAGGGTACCTTTTTCTTTTACGGCATAGTACCGGGCATGTACTCAGTAGGCGAATAATAGTCTCCACTTCTTCCTTATGTGCAGTTTCTGGTGTAGAAGACCAATGAGCCTCGCAATGCAATGGGCATGTACCCAGTAGGTAAAGAATAGTCCCCACTTCTGCCTCATGTGGAGCTTCTGGTGTAGCTTCGCAATGCAATGGGCATGTACCCAGTAGGTGAAGGATAGTCTCCACTTCTTCCTTATTTTTGCAGCTTCTGGTGTCCAAGAGCAATGAGCATTGCATGCGTATCGATAATGCAATGCCCCGTAATGACCCCGAAAATCATGCTGAGAGTGCTTCTTTGGAGTTTTAGCAGACTTGTCGTGCATCTTCCATCCGCTATTGACCAAATTTTCTGCGCCATTCAACCCGCATACGAAAGATACCCATCTGTTGCTGACTAAATTGATGAACGCATTGCCAATTATACAATTTCTGGTGTAGAAGACCAGAAGGAGCCTCGCAATGCAATGGACATGTACCTAGTAGGTGACGTATAGTCTCCACTTCTTCCTCATGTGCAGCTTCTGGTGTCCAAGAGCAATGAGCATCGCATACCCATCTGTCGCTAACTAAATCGATGAACGCATTGCCAATTGTAAGCTTGCAGGTACTTAAAGGGATACCGATAGTTGAGGATTCATCAGAGAGTTCGATGGTGGTGCTACGCCTAACTAGTTAATCTGTTGTGTAGTTACCTGGAATGTCAATGTACCCTGGTACCCATATGATATGGCCACCATCACATTGGAATTGAGTTTTTGATAGCCGACAATTCGTATCAGATAGTCAGACACATTTAAAGAGACGTGAACCAATAGTGAATCAACTAAGCTACACAGCTAGTTGGAAGAAAACTTCAATACAAAAAATTCCTTACAATACCTTGTATGTTTACTAATTTTATTTCACCGAGTGTAACAAAATTCTACACACATTAATAGTGTTCGATTGCTAGCTGGCTGGTTGGCATCAGGCAATTAAACAAACATTCCTCAGGCTTTCGTAGGACGTTTGTTTTTTTATAGTTTTACTTGCTGTTGCATATTTAGTGTATGCCACAGCCTCAGTCCACTTATTTATTTATTTGTTTGTTTGTTTAGCTCTTCTATAAATTGTATTTACTTAAAAAAAAAAAAAAAAATTGTTGTTGTTGTTGCTGGACCATCAAGAAGTTGCAATATTTCGATTGCCAACCACCATTCAGCCAGCCATTCGGTTCAGCCACACTTCATTGTTCAGATATTCCGCATTTACGTCGGGCTTTCTTGTTAATTCTCCTGCTACGGTTTCGTCATTTCATTCCGTCAGTCTAGTTCATTTTCATTTTCAAGCGATAATAGTTCTGTGCTCCTTCTAAAGAAATTCTTTTTTTTTTCATTTTTTTGTATAGAGTAGAAGAAGAAGAAGCAGCGTTCTTAAAGAGTTTCATTTTTCGTAATGTTTTGAATTTTGTTTACACTTCGTTTTAGTGCGGCTGTAGCCATGGCTGGGACGGTGTTTGTGACTGGCAATTGAAGTATAATTTAAGGTTTGTGTGGCTTTTTTTTTCATTTTTTATGAACTTTGGGTGATGCATGACTCACTTAAATAGTTCAACACCATGTTGTAACAATCAATATACTCGTATACAACAATTCAGTACATTATTGTTGTTGTTGGTTTTTATTTGTTTTTTTTTTGCTTAAGATGATTGGTTAAGGGCACAACTACAACAATCAAAGGTACAATTCATTGTTTATACCCTACATTTAGAACATAGGTAATGGTTGGGGTACATTAAGTTTGTGTAAAAGCATTACAAAGTCCTTTACCATATCCACCTCGACCTTGTGCTTCCCAGACAGTTTTTTTTTCGCCGAGGAGGGGTAACCTACCTGTACCTAACCGCACCATAGAGGAAGTCGTCACATCCTTCGTGTGTGGGGCCCTCACCCACTAAATCCCCCCCTCGTCTCTTGTAGACTTGTTTGTGCCCACTCCGGAACTACGGTGGTATTACTTCGGAGTGGAGTCGTTTTGGCTCTTTGGCCGCTTCATGTTTATATCTGCGTTCGGATTGCGAATCGAAAGTTGAGGAGGCATCTAAGCGTCTCCACTATTCCTTTCGTCTAAATCATCGTCTTGGTTTCGCTTGGCACGTGTGACCGTATCACCTATGCCGACATGACTACCTGTTCTGCAGCCTCAAGATCTCTCTTCTTCCGTCTCAGAATGCGCTCTACGTAATACACTACCGTAATTCTGCTTCCCAGACAGTAGCAGGACTAGGTCTACCAGAATGTCATCTTAAGACTACAAAGCAGACACAAACACTTGGTTTCTTAGTACATTGCGCGTTCTAGAGGTTCTGACGAAAACAAACGCTGACTCTGCCCAATTAATGTCTAAGTTGCGTCAGTTCTTCTCAGTTAATGGGGCTTTGGTGACAGCGATTGATTATTTAGCATCGCCTTCACTTCTGCGAGCATTGTTGTAATTTCTTCTTGAATGAGCGCGGAATTGCAATAATTTCCGCACAAAATACTACGTAGAGTAGTTTAGACATGTTGTGAGCATTGTAGTTATCTTGGTGAGCTATTATGCGCAAAATAATATCGTTAGTCGTTCCTTATTCATTCATCATCGTGTGCGATTAGTTTATATGACCTCAAGTCAGTAATTTCTCATCTTCACAGGGTCAAATATTTGGTTGCTTTATTTGAGGGAAAACATGCTCCTTTGACTGTTTTTTTTACAATTCATTTCCCTACCAGTGGCTTTACAGTAACACGAATTTAGTTACCCTTGACAGTAGGTAGGTAGGTAGGTAGAGGTGGCTGCCCATCCAAGAATTTTTCTAGGATGGACTCACTTAGGCCGCATTGGGCTCATTGTGCTACCACAGTTATCCGCTATCCTCTAGCCTCAAAACCACTCGGAGCTCCTGATGAAGCGATTTAGGCTGCCAATGTCAATCGTTGACAGTTCCTCCAGATCATCCATGTAGTAGGTACCCAAGTACTTCCTTCTCCTTTGCCAAAGAGACGGGCATGTATCCAGCAGATGAGGGACAGTCTCCTCTTCTTCCTCATCTCTGCAGCTTCTGCAGAAGTCGTTAGCAAGGTGTCCAAGACCCTTGACAGTAAGAATATGTTACTCTGCTTAGTTCATTCTTTCATTCATGCATTAGGTTGTCTTATTCTGCTCAAGTTATTTACAATATTAATCGATATTTCTCTTAAAGCTTGAACGATCGGCTATTTTTATGTCCAAATATTTCATGGACGAGGTTATATAGCCTCGTCACACACTGTTGCTCAGCCAGCTTTAGTTTAATCACTCTAATGGCATCCTTTACAAGAAGCTAATACCACTACGCCATCGGATATACATACATACGTACATATTTGGTCATTACAATCCTTCAGTCAGGATTATGGACCTAGTTTCTCACACCATTGATGTTGTGTGTTAATTTTATACATGAGCGGCGGGACCTACAGTTTAAAGTCGACTATGAACGACAGATTTTTTGAAAAACTTTTCAAGGCAAGTTTTGTTTACTCTCAAAGAAATTTGCCAGAAATCTGTTGAGAGGAAGTCACCGAAGAAATCTAGGGTTTGAAACGCGGCCTTACGACTAATAAGTCAACACACTACCTACTAGACTACGGCGGCTAAAAACTCAAAGAACATTCACTCGAAATAAGGATCTCCTCAAGCGCAAAGTGTAGATTTTACGCTGAGAATCTCTGCGGAGTTAAAATATTTGTGAAGGAAACACCTTAGTGCCTATCAACTACTAGGCAGAGATTTAGCCTCACTGATACCGAATAAAATCTGGAGTTTGTCAGGGTAATAGAATAAAGAGAGACAATATAAGGATGCCCTTTATAGATTCAGGCAGTACAAGAGATCGTATGATCGCACTTCTCTAAGCCAACACCTTACCTACTATACCACGGCGACGTGTACTTAAACCAGAGTTTAATCATCCTAATGGTATCGTTTATATGAAGCATAGTGACTGCAACATCGCATGTACACAACCAAATATAATGTTTCACAATAGAGCATAGAGCCTAGGGGAACTAATATCCAATACATGGCTTATTACCATTGGCAAATATAAGGTAGACTTTGCTTCCATTATAGAAAATTAATATAAAATAACTCCTTTCCTATCTAAAATTTAAGAAATTATTCCTCGTTCGCTGTAACTGAAATTTAAGTTCTCAAGAGAATTTTCCAATCTCTGTAGAGTGCTTCATTAGTTCATAATGTAGCATCCACGAAAGAGAAATACATTGTGGTAGAAGGTATCATATGTGGTATAATTGATTCGACGGTAATTTTGTTGTGTATTTTCGTATGTCTTTGTTGGTTTATTGTTCAGTTCAGCACTTTTTTTTTGTATTTAGACAAACAAATTCTCATGCCAGACATTGACGCCGTTAACGTCAACAAACGACCGCCACTGTTGCAAGAGAAACAAAACAAAATTGCCTGCATATGTTTCAAACTACTTCAGCGCTTTATAGGTATGATACGCTCTGCAGTACTCTATAGAGGCAGGGTATGGCGGACAAGTTGTATGCTTTGTAACACTAGAAGTCTATTAACCCATTCACTGCCAAGCCTAAATTATATGAAGTCATTCCCATTGCCATTTATATTTTGAGTGTTATTGTTTACCAAAACCCTGTTATTTCTTGGTAAGAGCACATATATTATCATATATAATCATTTACAAGCAGAAAACCAAAGACGAGCATACTCGTCGTTGGCAATAGGAAGGCAGAAGGACTTGAGGCAACACTTAGAAAAAATTTGCTAATTCAAAAGCCTGCATATTATAATATATTTAAAGTAGGACGAGTATACTCGTCTTGGCAGTGCGGGATACCCTGTCAAATACGAGTATACTCGTCCTTGGCAAAACCTGTTGTCTTGTGCAGGGTTTTCAAAGATTTCTTAAAAAATAACGCGTGATTTTTTAGCTATTATCTTTTTGGCAACACTGGTTTAAACAACTCACGCACATTTCATGTTTTGTTTCACATCTTCAGTTTGGTCTATAATTTAGCCATGAAATCGTCTTACAAACGAACAACGCTTGCAAATCATTGAATTTTATTATCAAAATGCGTGCTCTGTTAAGAAAGTTCATCGCGCGCTTCTTCCATTTTATGGTCAGTTTAATCGACCCACTGAAGCGGCTATTTGGGCTATTGTGACTAAATTTCGAACCAAATTTACATTAAACACCAACATTAAACCACCAATACGCTTACGTAGAGTGCGCAGTGAGGAAAATATCGCAGCTGTATCGGCCAGTGTTAATGATGACCATCAATTATCGATTCGTCGCCGTTCGCAGCAATTTGGCCTCTGTTACTCAACAACGTGGAAAATTTTGCGGAAGGATTTAGGTGTGAAGCCTTTCAAAATACAGCTGGCGCAAGAATTGAAGCCGAACGACCTACCGCAATGCAGAATTTTTGGTGAATGGGCTCTTGGAAAGATGGCCGAAGATCCACTTCTTTATCGAAAATTTATGTTCAGCGACAAAGCTCATTTTTGGCTCAATGGATACGTAAATAAACAGAATTGTCGATTTTGGAGTGAAGATCAGCCAGAAGCATTGCAAACGCTACCAATGCATCCAGAAAAAGTCACAGTTTGGTGCGGTTTATGGGCTGGTGGCTTCATTGGACCGTACTTCGTAAAGATGCTGCGAATCGTAATTTAACTGTGAATGGTGAGCGCTACAGTGAGATGATATCCAACTTTTTTTTGCCCAAAATGCAAGAGCTTGACTTGCATGATATGTGGTTTCAACAAGACGGTGCCACAAGCCACACAGCACGCGTAACAATGAACTTATTGAGAGGCGAGTTCGGTGAACATTTTATTTCACGTTCGGGACCGGTCAATTGGCCGCCTAGATCGTGCGATTTAACGCCTTTAGACCATTTTTTATGGGACTATGTTAAAGCTCATGTCTATACAGACAAGCCCGCTTCAATTGACGCATTGGAAGACAATATTGATGCATTTATTCGTGAGATACCGGCCGAAATGTTGGAAAGAGTATGCCAAAATTGGACTAAGCGGATGAAGCATTTGAAGCGCAGTCGCGGTCAACATTTGCATGAAATAATCTTCAAACATTAAATTATATGGACCGTACTATCGATTCAAATAAAGATTTCATGCATTTTTCTAAATTTTATGTTTTTTTTTTTGAAAAATGTTCCTATAGCTCTTAAAAAATCACCCATTACGATGCACCATGTGAAAGGGTGAATGCAACGTGGAACATACACGTAGTCAGTGCAAACACTGGGTCCCTCAAAGGGGAAATACAATAGAGCGTGACAATACTATTAGTTCCTGCTAGCGTAGGGTACATTTATCAGTCAACTTTAGCTTTCATTTTACCATGCAAATGCTTTCTGCGAATATGCTTATTGCACTTACATACATACATACGATAGAAAATATTATTTATTGTTTAGAAGCTTACACACTCACCAACATACATACATATTTCATTAGTTGTTCTTTTAATGTTTTTGGCATTTCCGATATAGACATTTCATACGTCCGGCCCGGATCCCACCATACCCATTCCTTTGCTAATAGCTTTCATTGTTTTCAGACACTTTTTATTGCCGAGCAATTTGTGGCTGCTGTGGGGGTACGATGTGACTAGAATTGGCTAAAAACCCAAATAAACAATATGTTGATAAAAATACAAAAAAAAATTAGCGAGAACAATAACAATAACAACAACAAACAATGTGAATTGACACGCAGCTTACAAAAAGAGAAAAATAAAAGCAACAAAAAATCTACAGTCAGCCGTGCTCGACTACGTGATACTCTATCGCAACTAACCAATTCTGTTACATCCAGAACAGTAACTTAAGCTTGAAATAACGGTAATGCAGTGAGTCGTACGATGGCTTACAAGCGAAGGGTTTCAAGTTCCAATTCCTCAGAGTTTCAGTTAAGAAAAAAACCCGAACAATAGCACAATTGTATGATTCACAAGAAGGACAAAATGGTAGAATGTTCGGCCCCTGAGTGAAAGTGGAGACTAAATACGTATCTCGTAATATTCCTGAATAAAGAACTGACATGAAAAGCTCATACAGAACGCATTTTTATGTAAGCCCAGCATGCCACAATGATATGTAGAAGACTAGCAGGATAATCTTGGAGTGCAATTCTAAAATTAGGCACAATATGTATGCCATGATGGTCACACCAATTGTGACCTGTGAAGCAAAATGAAGTTGAAAACAGCTCAAATGCAGTGGTATAAGCTGTAGCGACGGGCAATTATTGATATAAATGGAGCAACAAGGACCCATCCTACAGCGTCGCCGTAAACCGTATTGGATTTAAGTCTTTTGCAACTGGAAATGAGACCCAGAGTAGACAATTGTTCGTATAATAAAGGCATCTCTAAGACGAAAATTATCAGGAGGCATCGTGAATTGAGAAATCCTCAATTGTCCCCTGGGCATTGCAATTAAATTCTATGATTTTGGAGAAAAGCCTCGGATTGAATATATCAATTTGGAGGCTACATTCTCTTTTAATAGAGTGACCGTTCTATGGTAAACGAATGGTTCAAGAACAAATTGTTAAGTAGGAGCGGGTGAATTCGGCATCAAGGTGAAACATTCGATAAGCATGCGAAAGCTCATCGAAAGATCTGTCTAAATCAACTTAAAAAGAAGAAGAAGAAACGTACAATGGGTCAAATCGACCTCCGGTTACTGTACTTGTCAAAATTGAAAAGTGCACGTCCTCTAACCTAACTTAAAAAGAAGATACAAAGCGCTGAGCATAATAATACTGTTGTCATCCAGGCACTTGGTTCATATGAGATTAATTCGATAATATTATGGGACTATCTGGACAAGCCGCATAAGCTAGGCAGGGAAAACAAGGTCACTTTCCGTTGAATACTAAATCATGTGGGACTTCACAGCATTGCCACTGATAGGGCCAGAATCTTTCTATGGATTGGAAAGAGAAATTTGGAAGGGCATACTCGGCCGTAGTCTAGTAGGTAGTGTGTTGCCTTATAAGACGTAAAGCCAAGGTTCGAGCCCCAGGCTAGACATCAAGACAAAACACAAAAAGTATTTTTTTCGGCGACTTCCTCTCAGCAGATTTCTGGCAAAAACTCTGAGAGTAAATAAAATTGCCATGAAAAAGTTTCTCAATAATCTGTCGTTCGGAGTCGACTTTAAACTGTAGGTCCCACCACTCATGTATAAAATTAACATACACACCGTAAGTGGTGTGAGAAACTAGGACGTTGTACAATGGGTCAATTCGACCTTCGGGTACTGTACTTGTCTTAATTTACAAGTACACGTCCTCTAACATAACCTAACCTAACAGTTATGTTGCCAATCAAGCATTTGGTTCATATGTGGCTAATTCGATAATATTATGGGAGTATCTGGACAAGCCGCATAAGCTAGGCAGTGGAAATAGGGACACTTTCCGTTGAATACTAAATCATAGGGGACTTCACATCATTTTCACTGACAGGACCAGAATCTATGGATTGCAAAAAGAAATTTGAAAGGTTATATTCGGAGAGAGAGAGATGCAGATTCTTTTCAAGCTAAATGGGTTTGCGACAACTATAAAACATCGATCAGACTATCTAAAAGCAGTTTGAGGACACTTACCGTTCTTTTGACCGGCTTAGGAGACTCAAAGAACATACATAACATAATTGGTCATTACAACGCTTCAGTCAGGATAACGACCTAGCTTCTTACATCACTTACGTTGTGTGCAATAATTTTATACATGAGTGGCAGTACCTACAGTTTAAAGGCGATTCCGAAAGACAGATTTTTGAGAAACTTTTCATGGCAATTTTATTTGCTCTCAGAGTTTTTGCCAGAAATCTGCTGAGAGGGGAAGTCGCCGTAAAAATATTTTTTCATATTTCGTTATGTTCGAGATGTCTGACCTGGGGTTCGATCCATGGCCTCACGTCTAATAAGCCAACACACTACCTACTGGAGTACGGTGACTAAAGACTCAAAGAACATTCACACGAAATAAGAATCTCCTCAAGCGCAAAGTGTATATTTTACGATGAGGAGCTCTTCGGAGTTAAAATATTTGTGAAGGAAACACCTTAGTGCCTATCAACTACTAGGCAGAAATTTAGCCTCACTGATACCGAATAAAATCTGGAGTTAGTCAGGGCAATAGAATAAAGAGAGACAATATAGGGATGCACTATATAGATTCAGGCAGTACAATTGATAGGTTAGGAAACCCGATTAATAAAATAAGGAAACTTAATAAGGACTTTCGAACTTAGGAGGGCTTTAGAGAAATTTTGATGGGTTTGTCCTTAAAATCGGGAAGTACGCTTAGATAACAAGATATTAGGGATGTAATTAAAGGATATGTAATGAGCACTGTTTTAAGACAATCATGAACACAAATCGAATATCTGGGTGTAGGGTAAACTGACAGTAACAACACAGCATCAATAGTTTTCCAGCTCGTCATCATCATTACGAATATTATTGTGTGTGTGTCTGGGCAAAGTGTGAAATTGAAAACAGTACGTAAAATGAATAAATAAATGAGCCAATAAATGAATGACTGATAGACGGATTGAATGAATGAATGATTGAATGCATCATTCAAATACGAATTTATTTGCTATTGTTGTTGTTTATAATAAATATCGTATAAATGTTAAGCGTTTGATTAGTTTAGAAAACAAAAAAAAAAGAATTTCTAATTGAAAAAAATTATATTCTAATGACACCAACAACAATAGGAAATTATATTAAATTATTAACAATTATGAGCCTATATGACAGCAGTAGTAGTAGTGGGTTTAAACAATAAAAACGATGGCAAATAAAAGTGGGATTCATTTTTTAATTCCTTGTTATCGATACTCTATACTATCGGGGGAAATTATGCGATGACCAGTTCAGTCAATTGCAATTGAAATTAATGGCAAGAGATTATGAGATGAAATTTATTTCAATATTGAACTTCAATATTGGCACTGTGATATTAAAACATGAATTCAAACTTGATGGGGGTTTCAGGAAGCAGCAATAGTTGATCATATAGTGGTCACACGATAAACGATAACGATAGAATGTAAACGATAATCATTTCAAAGCATATATGGCAGGCAGAGCAATAAAGGAAACGTCCTGCAGATTGATTAACTGGCTGAAGGATAGATTTGAGGCTTAAGGTTTAAGTTAGCTAGGCAGGTAAGTGGATATGGTTTGATAACCATGTAGCGAATAGCCATATCACATGTGGCACAGTTTTCTATTTCCCATAACCCTGAAATCATTCGAAACATCTGGTGGAGTAATTTAGACTTACAATAGCTATCCTGGATAGTTCAGTAGGATTCTCTGTTTAGCAGAAGCCCAGATATATCGCCCAGGGATGTGCCCTCCTGAAGAGCATTTACTCCTCTTTTTTGTCCATATAGCTCCAGCAGAATATATGTACGAACATACATACATACATAATTGGTCATTACAACCCTTCAGAGAGGATTACGACCTAGTTTCGCACTTATGTTGTTTGTGTTAATTTTATACATGAGTGACGGGACCTACAGTTTAAAGTCGTTTCCGAATGACAGATTTTCGAGAGACTTTTCATGACAATTTTATTTTCCTTTCAGAGTATCTGCCAGAAATCTGTTGAGAGGGGAAGTCGCCGTAGAAATATTTTTTCATATTTCGTTATGTTCGAGATGTCTGTCGATGGGGTTTGAACCATGGCCTCATGTCTAATAAGCCAACACACTACCTGCTAGACTATGGCGACTACTACCATGTGGTATTACTTTGCAGAGTGTCTCCTGCCTGCTCATTCATTAGTCACACAGTTTTCCGGCTCTCGATAAGATCAAACATTTTTCTCGAAGTCGTCGTAGTCTAGTAGGTAGTGTGTTAGCTTATTAGACGTAAGGCCTGAGATCAGACATCAAAACGAAATATAAAAAAAATATTTTTTCGGCGACTTCCTCTCAGCGGATTTTCTGGCAAAAACTCTGAGAGTAAATAAAATTGCCATGAAAAAGTTTCTCAAAAATCTGTCGTTCGGAGTCGACTTTAAACTGTAGGTCCCACCACTCATGTATGAAATTAACACACACAACATAAGTGGTGTGATAAACTAGGACGTTGTACAATGAATCAATTCGACCTCTGGGTACTGTGCTTGTCTTAATTGACAAATACACGTTCTCTAACCTAACATAACCTAAAATTTTTCTCAGTTTTTGTGAGCCGTCCAAATCCTCACTGATGGAATCAAGCTGGGAGGAACCATTTGTGGCGGAATTTACTCAGAGTCAATAGGATTACAAACGGATTACTGCACCATTTGCCAGAGTGGCGGAGAGGTATAATGTACACATCATTTAGCTTCCGGGACACAATGATATCCCGGGCAACTGCAGAGCTGATGAACTGGCCAGACACTGCACGACCATTGAACTCTCCGACGAATTCTTCAATGTTATACATGATTTTAAGCCCAGCAATGTCTACGGCAACTATGCTAAGCGTATTAATTCGCAATTTGAGCAGATTTTCCCTTCGCTTTTCGTCTATCCTTTGCCAGATTTGCTGCGCTATCTTGCGCGTATCCGAAGTTACGCACATGGCATTAACCGAAGCTATTATTGCATTCCAATGAGGTTACCAGTATAGGGAACTCATCCAAAAGTTGCACCATTTCTAGACTATCCATCTGCTATGCCCTTTCCCATTATGCTTCGGTACACATGTGAAATACAAATTGTACCACTCTGCAATCTTAATGAGCTCCTCGCAGCAGCCGTAATTCCTTTTTTTAAGTTAGAAGCAGACTTTCTCCTTGACTGATAAGATGTGAGACTATAAAAATTCATGTATAGTTTCAATGCCAACCTGAAGAAGTTCAGCCGGTACTCTATCTTCAACTGCAGTCTGTCTGCTGATGTCGACATTAATTTATCCTCAACAGTTGCATATATTTCTTGGAAATGTTGTATCGATCTGCGCGTCTGCCCGTACAACCGCCATCAGCAATTGTTTGGCTCTTGTTATTGCTCGGTTAATGAGAAAATCTTCAATTTTCTGTCGTGTCCTCATGATCAGCCATATCTTCACCTGTTTTCACGCAGTTGGTAATCTGCTTTAAGTTCCTCAACCAGTGTTGGGGGTTGGGGATTCTCTCATTGTAGTTGGGATACCGTTGTTCGAGTGTACAAACGATTCAATAAAAAATATGTACACATATGTATGTATGTATGTATGAACACATTTTGTCTAGTCACTATTTTATTTGAATAGACTTTGAAACGCAACTATTTAGACAAAGAAGTCAAAGCATTCAGCTGCAAAGACAATGACCATAAACGAACAAAAACAAATGCCCCCTACTTGATGATGATAATGATGGCGATGATGGTGATGATGAATGCCGCGAATTCCCCCAGGGTCATTGAAAATATTTTCAATTCAATTGATCACTCGCTAAGTGGGTGAATCAAAGATTTGTTGTTTTTTTTTTAAATTAATGTCAAGAATTTTTTTTTTTTTTTTCGTTCAAAGTCTTCTTTCTTTTTATTTATTTTGCAAATACACGAAAACAAAAAAACAAATTCACTAATGCTTGCCATAAACGTGATGGTATTTCAGTTCAAGAGGATTAATCCACACAGAAGAGCATGTAATTAGTTATCGTATATTATTACAACAGTTATCGTACGTATGTCATTCGAGAAGAGGGATATTTATTTGCCCACTTCTTAAGAAATCGTTTAAAAATTTCCCTGTCATTTAAGATTTGATTCGATTTCTATTTTACAATGGAAAAGTGTCATGTTCAAATGGTTGGCGTATAAATCAGTTTTTCGTATAGAAATTCTGATTTATTACAGAACAAATGTGACAAGGATACACCTTGATTGTGACAAAAAAAATATTGCAACACAATTTTTGATTGACAGAGAGCACTGGATAAACCCATCTGTTTGAAGCATGTATGGAGAACAAAATAAATTCAAAAATGTATTGTAAAACGAATGCTTTTGAATATAAAATCCCAGCCCTAGTTTATGGCAATAATTTGAATCAAGCAACACTAGCCCTACAGGCAGTCATTTGAAAGAAGGCAATCATTTTTCTTTAAGCACGATTGTTGTGAATAGAGGCGAAAATAAAAAAAATATCGGGTCCGCCATCTAACGTTTTTTTTTCAACTAGTGCTTATTTTGTGAATAGTAACACTTAGCTCATGTCTGATTTGACAGATAATTAGTTTTATCCTTTCGCTGAACGAATATGGTTGTGTATACGCTTGAACAACGCTGGGAAATATTGCGACATTACTTTGAAAATCATGGTAATGTTGCAGAATGTGTGCGAAAATTGCGTACGGATTTTGGAAGAAGAGAAGCACCGTCAGCTGCGTATGTTCGTTATCTTGTGAAAAAAGTGAAAAAACTGGCATCCTCATCGATAAACCAAAGCGTGAAAAGCCAAAAACAGTGCGTACATCTGAGAATATTGCTGCTGTGGCAGAAAGTGTACGTGAAGCGCCATCAACATCAATTCACCATCGTTCTCAACAATTGAACATTTCGGAGACATCATTGAGACGAATTTTGCATAAAGACCTTGGTATGACGCCATACAAAGTCCAATTAGTTCAGGAGTTGAAGCCAATTGACCATCCAATGCGTTTCCGCTTTGCTAAGTGGGCCTGCGAGCGACTTACAGAAGATGCCGATTTTGGCAAAAAAAAATATCTTTTCAGATGAAGCTCATTTTGATCTTGGCGGGTATGTAAACAAGCAAAATTGTCGCATTTGGGGCACAGAAAACCCGCACGCATACATTGAAAAGTCGACGCACCCAAAACGAGTCACTGTTTGGTCCGGATTTTGGTCCAGAGGCATAATTGGGCCATTTTTCTTCGAAAATGAGCAAGGAGTGGTCGTTACAGTTAATGGCGATCGTTATCGGGCCATGTTGAACGAATTTTTTTTCACAAAAATTGAAGAGGAGGATATTGGCAACATTTGGTTTCAACAGGCCGACGCTAGGTGCCACACAGCCGAAGCTATACTCGATGTTTTGCGCCCTGTTTTTGAAGATCGCATTATCAGCCGCGGAGCTGATGTCGTTTGGTCACCTCGGAGCTGCCATTTGACACCGTTGGACTATTATTTGTGGGGTGCCGTCAAAATTAAGTGTTACGCCAACAAGCCAGAGACAATTGACGCTTTAAAGGACAATATTCGTGAAGCCATTGGTGAAATACAGCTGCACACAATCGATAATGTGCTTAAAAATTGGACCGATCGTGTAGGGTGGCACTGCATGGCCAGCCCAGGCAGCCATTTGAATGAAATTATTTTCCATTATTATCCGGAAGGATTGTACTTTCAAATAAAAAAAGAAATTTGAGAAAATATTCAGTAGTTTTTTTCTCAAAGCATTTAAAAAAAAAAGTTATTTGGCGGACCCTTTACAAGCAGGAGGCCTGACAAAGGCAGAAATGTCACCTCTAACGATTACAATCACAATGGAGGAGCTCACAACTCTTTCTACATACGTAGAAAACTTATAATATTTCCGGCAAAGGGAAAACAGCACTCTAACGATTACAATCACAATTGAGGAGCTCACAACTCTACATACGTAGAAAATATTTCCGGCATTTGCGAAGATTACTGTGTTGTGCGAAAGTGAAACTTGACTAGTTCCGAATGCAACTGCTCATCAGTTTTGTCAATAGTGTGGATCCCTGGAACTTAGTCAACGAAGAACCCCTACTGAACTTACATCAAAAGCAAACGATCGAATTTGAACCAGCCATACTATCGGAAGAAGTCCGATAATATCTTAAAGAAGGCGCTAGAGGGGAAACCTTAAGGCTCAGGAAGATGAAATCAACCAAAGTACACATGGAAACAATCGATATTCCTATAACTAGGAGTTTTACTATCTCAAGCTACTTTCCCCATCATGCCACCGACGAATGCATTACTTGACATCTCTGTCAACCTAGTCATACCCGTTCTTTATCATTCTAACTCTGCTCTCTATGTGAATAAAAGTAAAATTGCACGTGCAGTCCATGTAAATGAGGCGCCAATAACACTTTTTTTTTTGTATTAATTTCTGCGATTTCTGTCGCATTGGGTGCAAAAACAAAAAAAAAACAGCAATCGCATGGAGAAATGTCACATTCAAATGCATAAATCATCTAAAAGTAGCGCGTCCCGAACAACAACAACAGCAATTGTCATTGCACTTGTTCTCCGTACATATCAGACTGACAGACTGAGAGACTGACAGACAGACAGATAGACAGACAACTAGACAAACCAACTGTTATTAGAGCAGCGATATTGATTTTCTCTGATTGTTATCAGTTACAATATATTGTCAATCTAATGTTGTCACATTGATCTTGTTCAACAATTTGCGATATGGAAAAAATTAACAACAACAACAACAGAAGCTAGAAAATGAAAATGAAAAGAAATCTGCACCACCTTAGCCAGCTACTGCTACCATTTCGGATTCCCATTAACAAGTCATTTCGAACTTCAAAGAACTATTGTGTAAATGTGTCTTCTGTCATTGCAAAGCAATTCTTATTGCTTTTAATATGCAACAATTGTTGTTGCAGCTATTTGTTGTTGCTGTTATTGTTGTTGTATACATATACAGACATAATATGAGCAACAGGTTGTTGTCGTTTTGCAACAACCATGTGGTGGCAGTGGGGTATTTACAATGTAAAGCGTTGGGTTTAAATTTTGTTTTTCTTTTACATTTCAAAATTGGGATGGTTACCCCAGTGATAGTAAGGAAGGAATAGGAATACATACATATGCCTTTGAAAGGATGAGATATAGTCAGCAGAATTATGAAATTGGTCTGTGGTTCTATGGTCAGTTGCGGAAGTGGCTGGATAAGATGCAAAGATGTCTGTCTTAAGCATAGCGGATGCTGTTAGGGGTACTTCTCGGCCTTTGTTGGGGAATGAGAGCACTTCTGGTGGAGGTTGTGGTTAGGGTCTGGCTGCAAGAAACTTTTTGATGTTATTTGAAAAGAGTATTGCAAGGATAGGGGCATACGGATACTGAGTTCGGGTTTCACGAACTATATGGTCAGAGTATTTGATTTCAGCAAGCTGTGGTGGTGGTGGCGGAGAGTATTGGAGAGACATAGGTAGTCTAAATAAAGGTTATGCGATCATTATGGATGACCTGCAAACAGAAACTTGCACTGGGGCAGGATTCAACTTCGGGGATTGCATGAAGTTAACCCATAAGCTCTTTGTATTCCACGCATCCAAGCCAAGGCATCGAAACTAATCTAGAAACGGATCGCAACGAGGGAAATAGTACCTTCAAGATGCCTTGAAGGCTCCTATATTTGATATGAGGGGTTTTAGTTCATAAAAAACTTTTAGGGGCCTCTTTGACAGGTACAGAGTGGTAATGTGCTGAGTTCGAGGACAATGTGATGTGTGGTACAATGTGATTGCAGATGATCTGACAAGGAATGCCGCTACAAAGGACGCAAACTAATCAGAACGATCGGTTGAATCTCTCCAGGGGCACATCTTCGGGCTAATCGATTAGTTGTTAAGACAGAGAGCGGATCTGCAGGCCACTATGGCCTCAACGTTCTAGAACACAATGGGTGCTGAATAAGGCGTTCAAATCTATTTGGATTTTGATGCGTTCTTTGTGGAGGTATTACGCCTTGAGAAAAAGGATTAGTATGTGGGACAGGAGAGGAATTTTTCTCGCATTTTTTGTGATAATGTGAGCAGTGGGCTTCTGTTGAGCAGATTCTGTGTTTATGCCCTGACGTGCAAAGATAAAAACCCCAGATTATTGGCTAGAGTCTCTTTAATAACCTTTGAGGCGTGATAAATGCATCAATTCCTTGAAGAAATCTCTCCCACAAATACCAGTCACCACCACTATTCTTTCCCTTTCAAAAAAAAACTCAAAAATATGCAAAATACCCCCATTGGGACACCTTCTCCACCAGCTTTTGCTATGATACAAAATACTGTATGAAATTGAAATTCCATAGGGCAAATGTTAGTGGGCGCTTGAGCTACATTCCTAAAATAGTTTCACATTCGGCGTAAGTAAGCTGGCGCAAAGCAATTTTTTTTTTTCATTTTTTCTTTTCTTTTTATTTCGAAAACATACGACAACAACACTAATAATAAAATCAATGTGTAGTAAAAACTCTTGAATGCGAACACGTCGATGTGTATGGGCAGGGCGGTGTGTTATGGCGATATGTTGGACATTAACGTAATAAATAATTGAAAACCAAAGTAATTAATAACGCTTGTAATTTAAATTCGAACAAATGAGATGGTGTTTGTCGATAAATGTTGTCGAACATAATTTAATGTGCGTATGTGTTTAGTTTTTATAAATTTGTTTGAACGAAAACTTATATGAACGGAAAAAAATTGAATTTCTTATACAAAAAACACACTGATAAAGAGCCTATTGCAACACCCTACAAGTTTAAGTATACATTGGAAGACAAATGTTTAAAGAAAACGGAAAGAAATTATAGATTTCTTGCTTGAATTTGAAATCCAAGTTAACTTAAAAGCACTCGAGCCAAATCCAGGACCTAGAGATACTCACTAAGGCAGATCTATTTCAGCAGTAAGCTCCAAGTAGATTCAATCAATCCCAATCTATTTAAATATTCCAAAGAAACTATAGAGACTTTTAACATCGATGGAGATAAATTGTCCAAGATTGGACAATGCAGGACAGTTAGGCAATCAAAGTAAGCAATAGTCTCCTAGGCAGGTTTGAGGACCCAAAGTAGCAAATACATGAACCCCTGGTGGTCATGGGACCTATTGTGTTCTTCCTAGAAAGGTTAAGGAAGTGTATTAAAAGAACAGGATAGAGAGGATGAAGGAAAAGTGCAAAAAACAAAGCAGGGAACTTTGCTACACAGGGATAAATTCATACCAATCAGCCAGCTCAACCCCAGGAGAGTCATATAATCAGTACTCGACAGAGAATATAAATCCTATTAGAAGCCCACCTACAAGATATTCAATATTCTTCTCGTACAAAGAAACGCAGTCCCAGGGGAGATGCTCTATCGCCTCCCTCATCTCCTCATACTCTACAGAGCTCCGGAGGAGGTCCCATAAGGAATCCGGTCATCAGTCTCTTGTTGGGCTTACTGAGTCCCAGCAGCTATACAATTTTAACACAAACGAGAGATGACTAAAGACTGCTATCTACATTGCACCCAGATTCTGTGGCCCATTTTCCAATGAGTGCAGAGGGATAATAAATTAAAGTATTAGGATTAACAACTTTACTACCAATCAAATCTCATAAGGGCGCCGGCAGCCTTTTAAGACAGGCAGAGCAACGGTTATGGAGCCTGTTGCACTTTACGATACTGTACCAGCCTGATCTCTGCAACGCCAGAATGTGCCATGAGTAATTGTCTTTCCCTCTCCGAAATCACAGGAGAATGTTCGTTAAGAACTCTGTTGCATATATATCGGTGTTTATGTCCCAAAAAAAGATGAAAAAATTGCCATTCTGGTTTTCGAATTTTTAAAAGGAAGAAACTGCTCAAGTTCTTCCAAATGATTCATCCAGTAATTTTCTTAACAGCACAAATGGGATAACCTCTACAGGAACAACTTCATAGGAAGGTCATTTAGAGAACACGTCTTGAGAAAGAGGACTCGATGAGCAAAATGCATCGCCACAAGGCCTAAGGCAAGTTAATACTTTTTTCGAGGCCACGGTAGATGACATCACTACAATCCTAAATACTGATACAATAAACTTATCTCCTATTTAACTGCAGAAACTAAAAACCTTTTTGATGTCCTGTAACATCATGTTATCCTCTTAACAATGGTTTTTAAATAGATTTCAATACGAATCATCTCTTTGTACGAGATGTGAATCAAAACAGCTACAAAATCGCTGTGCTATAGAATTTATTACTACTCTACTCAATATAGTTTAGAGAATTTTCACTTTCAAAATTCACAAAAGTACTACGGATTTTATTCTAACTACGTTTTTAAGAACTTTAGTATATGTACTTACATCAACTGAACTCTTTTGCAATTGCTTGATGGAATATAAATTCGTTTATTCTTGCGATTGAAAAAAACTGTGTCTTGAACATTATCGATAAAAAAGGATTTCTTGAATTTACCTGTATATCGAAAATATTTTATATTTTAAAATTAACAACGGATTAGATCAAATGTTATTCAAGTTATTACCATAGAAATGTCTTGAAAATCTTCTTCTTGTTCTTCTTGTTAGTATGTAAAACTTTAATACAAACTTGATGAATTTTTAACTTATAAAACAGTCCATAATTCTCTTTTAAGGCCGTAATGACCTCGGCCACCAGTTCACCAATCATCTCGAGGTACTCGATAAGTTTCATTATTGCTACGGATTATATCAACGCCTGCACCATAATATGGAATAATATAGTGAGAGCCATCAGCCGGTCGAACAATTTGTAAGGCTATGAGAATAATATCAACCAGTTGGCCAATGAAAAAACCGCCCAAAGTGCAAGCCTTTAGTAAACCCATGCCATAATAGCCCAAATAGAAACGATCCAAGCCAAACATGCCAGTAAAAACGGAAAGTAAAAGCACGGTATCCAAATGGTAGCCATTGCTAGAATAAGAAGGCAAAATGTTAACGATTATGTACGAATGAAAGGAAAAAACAATGAAATCCCTTAACTTACGTCCATTTGCAGGGTAATTCTTTCGTAAAAGTATTATTGTTGGTGCCAATGCACTCTATGCCATCGGCAGCTATACACCAAACTGTAAAATATAATTTTTTTGTACAAACAATATAAAATATATTAAAATTATTGAAAATTTATACCTTTGGCCACACCAGACTGCTGACAACCATAGAATTGTTGAGTTTTTGGATCGATTTGTTTGCGTCCAGGATCTGGACACAAATATTGGCCCATCAGGAGTGTAGAACAATCGTAGGCCACACCATTGACCAGCACAATAAGCACACACAATACCAATAATAATTTAAACATTTTATGAATTATTTATTCTTTAAAAAGCTTTAATAAATTTGATTTTAATTGTTTTAAAATTGATTTCAGCAAAACTCGTAAACAAAACTTTTGTTATTTTCTTGTAACTTTTGAGCGGCAGTAAATGCCAGGGATGCCAATACAATTTTGTGATAAAAACGCTTATACTCTACATGTTGGCTAATAATCTTGTTCTTGGCAGCCATGTTAATTACAGTACAGCTGTTTAATGTTTATGTAAAAACTAACACAGAGTCGTTATACGTATTTCGTTGTTTTTGTTGCAATAAGCAAAACAAAAAACAAAACAATTCTCTTCTCAAAGTGAAAAATTGCATCGAATTTTAAAACAAATTGTTTTTATATTTAAAACAAGTTTACCTAGTTTTGCACAATTAAAATTTGTTTTTTTTTAAATTAATTTAAAGGATTAATAAAGTTCTTAGAAGTTCAAGCAAAAAGTTAAATAAAAAATGAATTGTTGAGATTCTCCTATTGCTGTTGGCAAATGCAAGAAAAAAGTGGACCTATGGACTTTTGTCATTGATAAGGATTTTAAACAATATTTTGCAGTACAACGGTATATTATATTAACAAAATATAAATCAAATTAATTTCTATTAAATCGTAATTAATTTTAGCACAATTATAAAGCGTACACGTAAACATGTTACTAAAAATCCGTCATGCCCTATTGGAGGTAACCAATCATCCCAATGCCAAGCAATCTGCTATAATTATCAACAATGAGATCATTATCACCTCGGGCTGCATTCTACAGCCTTACATACGACCCATGTTGCCTTTTGTGGCTGATCATACAAACGAGAATGTCTGTGCCAGCACAAAAATCATACACAAATTGCAACAATGTCGATTGGTCAATGCCCAAGAGGGTAACAGTGAAGAGGCCCAGCACTTGAATGCTCTAAGCTATCAAGTAACCTTTGATCGTCGCAAACTACCAGTTGCTGTTACCGAACGCAATGCTAATGTACCGCATATACTAACAAGATATCGCGCAAAGCTGTTATATGTTTTCAGCTCCAAGGAAATATCACGTAATCTGCACAATGTTTTAAACTCGATTACTTTTAACGATTCATCAACCAAGGATCATAATGAGGTTTTATTGACTTCATTCCTCATTTTGACAATGCGCCCCGCTAAAGCTGCCGAATCCCCAGAACGCTTTGAAAGATTTTTAGAACATATTGCTCACTATTTGAGATACACAATGCCTATACGACCCTTGGATGATGTCTTAACTATGTGCACACCGTTTGGCATGGAGAACTTTTACAAGACCATAAGTATTGGCAAAATTTCAAATGTTATCGGCAAAGACTGTTCACTGTTTGTGTTGTCCAATAATTTACCACTGGGCTGTGAAGGATCGGCGGTGTTTAATAGTAAATTGTAAGTCAGATTGTTATACAAAAGTGGTTTTTGATTAGTATGCCTGCTCTTAAGAATTGGAATTGATTTTAATTACTTTCTTCCACCCTTTTTTAGGCGCTTAATTGGTCTCATCATTTGCACAGCCTTTCAGCGTAACAATGAGAATCTACAGATGACCATAGCAGCCAATTTTGCCCACTTATTGAGAGACTTTATGAATCAATTGGGCATAAAAATAACAACCGTTATTTTGCCCAGAGAACCATCAAATTTTGCTTGTAAGTTTTGAAGGAAAAAAAATTCAATTTCAAGTTATTTTTCAATATTAAAATGAATTATTTTTTAGGGGAACGCACTCTAGTGGTCATTGAAGCAAATGGTAATCAAGGAACAGGCACACTGGTTAAAGTGCAAAATAAAAAATTTATATTGACCTGTTCGCATGTGGTATTTCAGGTAGAGTAAGGCAATATAATGTTTTTCATTTCTAAAGCCTACAAAATAATAATAATTCTAGGTGAATACTAAAGTTTGCTGCCGCGGTGTCGATGGCGAATTTGAAGCTGATGTGCTTTGGCGTAATCCCCATTATGATACTGCTTTCGATGTGGCCTTATTGTCTACACCCAAAAACATTCCCTCACGTTATTGTGTACGTTTGGCCCAAACAAAACCATGTTTGGGACAGACAGTCTACAATGCCGGCTTTCCTTATTTTGTTAATTTCAATTTGAAATACGATTTTAATCCTTCTATATTCCAAGGACGTATTATAAAATATACACCGGCTGCTATAATGTCCGATGGTTGTGTACAGGCTGGCCAAAGTGGTGGACCGATGTTCGATGAGCATGGCGGCTTAATGGGCATATGTGTGTGCAACATTAAAGTGGATAATGTCGTTTATCCAAATATAAACAGTGCAGTTCCCATAATATCTATACGTTCCATACTGGAGGATTATGCTAAAACAAATGGTAAATGATTATGATTTTCTTGTGTTTCCTAACTATTTGTTTAATTTGTTTGCAGATTTACGCATTTTAAACAATTTGGTAGCTAATCAGGATATACAAAGGATTTGGTCTTTGGCACCTCCACCTATTATAAGCAAATTATAACTGCTTTCACATGTTATTTAAATAATATTCACTTGCTTACATATTATGTTCATTTTGTACATATGAAACGAGTTTTTTTAATGTATTTTTATATATCAAACACAATATCTCTCGCAATACATACTATACATACATATATACACAAATTAAAATCAGTATCTGCAGTATATTTTAACAATTGAAGTGTTCCTATTTCTAATAGTAGACTGACATTGCATCAGTGTACCTCGGTTTTAAGCTAAAGCTAGGTTATAAGCATTGAATATCATTATTTAGCAGGTCGATATATAGGCGTGGTGGCAAATACAAAAACAAGCTGCTGGTACCCATTATATTCGTCTTGTTATAAAGAGAAAAGAAGTGCAACGAAAGAAACGAGTTAGAGATGAATGCATACTTCTCAGCTAAGTCAAGCACATTATAAACCTCAGGAAAACCTGAGTATCGACTTTCGTCAGAGAAATCCTCTTCTTGGGTATTTCTGAAAAAAGTTAAAAACCGTACAGTCATAGAGCAACTGCTTTATTTTCTTTAACTCCTCTTCCTCTTTCCTGCAGAAATTCGTCTAAGATGTGTGCCAAATCCCTGTCAGCGTTCTGATATTACAATGCCCCGCAAGGAACCCAGTCACCAGTGCCGTATTGGGCCTACTAAGTTCACCAATTGAACAAGAAGCTAATTTCACAAATGCAAACGACTGAAGCTCCTTTTCTTTCCCTCTGTAAGGACTTTGTACAATGGGTCAATTCGACCTTCGGGTACTGTACTTGTCTTTAATGACAAGTACACGTCCTCTAAGCTAACCTAAGCTCCTATGGAGTTCTTACAGTACGAAACACTTGCGACTTTTAACAAACCGTTCCTGCTGCCTTCAGGGGAGTTAGAAAAAGCCGGACCAGCGAATGTGCCTGATGCCTGTGGCTCCTGTGGAGTCCTTATAATTACGAAACACTCGGCACTCACAGCAAATCGTTCCTATTGTCCTTAGGGCAGTCTTACTGTCAACGAAAATCGAACTCAAAAGGCTTCAAACCAGCAAATGTTTCTGTTTGGAAAATGCTGAAATTGTAACCCGCTTCATATTTTCCATTTATCTTTCGTAGGACATCACTGCGAGATTAGGAACAAATCCCAGCCGGACTATTGCAGGATACGATGAGGAAGAATTGGAGACTATCGAACTCCTGTGTAACTGCCCAGCCGTTGATAGGTTGAGGACCCTTGACAGGGCCTTCTTTGAGAGTTTGAATTCTGTGTCGAGTGCCGACATCTAGGCCCTCCACAGATTCATTAGTGGCTTGGGCTGGTTGAGAGGTGCTAGGGCTTCATCGGTGTAGTCGCGTTCTCCCTCCTTTTTGTTGCGTCTGGTCTGTGTGGTTCCTCCGCTTCCCATTCTCCCCTTTCCGGCAACCTCTCCTTTTTTATCCTATTCCCTCTATTAACCTTCCCTCTTTAAGGACGTAATGGGTCAATTCGACCTTCGTAGGACATTTTGACTGAGCATCCTCAGCCGGTGACTCCATTTATAAATCCCTTGGTTGTTAACGAAGGAAAAGACATTCATAACGTTATAGTGACTGTTCGGAAATGATTTGCGCTGCCTGGCATTTAGAAAAGCCACTTAAACTGGCAATAAACTTGGTTGATATCTTAAAAAGGATATCATGAAAGAAGAAATTCTCTTTTGTGTAGTAGATTAGGTTTGATGATGTGTGACGTCATGATGTTATTGGGACAAGGAAAGGAAAACCGATAAAGAATATAATAATAATGCTAGAAGACTAACAGAGAACGGATCAGCACTAATGCTGGCTCACGATAGAGAGTTTAAGTCCTCAAAGAATCCTTTAACCATGGTATTCAAACTTCTCTTACCGAGGGCTGAACAGACAAGGTGTTGTGCCTGAACCTATGGAGGCGTTATAGTGGTGTTAAGGAGACTAACGGTATATAAACTATTATGAACTGACTGGTATAGTGTCCAATGATGTTACTGTTCGTAGGAACAGCAAACTAACCTGTCTCCTTTATGCCTTACCCCCAATGGATCTCTAGTTGATACCAAGTGAAGTAAATGAATTCCTTTAGTTGCCCTACATCAGACCGAGTCTTAGAAGAAACTTTCATTACAAAGTGAATAAGGCATGATAGAAATCGTTTACTTAGTAACACCTAGGTTAGGTTAGGATAGCGTGGTAGCTTTAATTTGCCAAAAAGCTCACTTGAGCACGCATATGCCACAGGTGAACGCAGCCTCTGTACTGACCAAGTTCCTCCGATCCAAGGAGGGGGAACATGGTCAGCGCAAGGGGGCTGCACATTTTTTAAAAAGCACGACTACACCACGCCGGAAAACCACCCAGAAAGTTTGATAAACGAGGCTATGTCCTTGATATCAATGGACGATAGCTCCGTCAAGCTTACAAGGGTTGGAGAGCCAAATAACCTATATCTGCACCCCGCAAGGGATGGGCATTGGCTGAGGAAGTGGATGACAGTCTCCTCCTCCTCGGCAGAAGTTGTTAAATGGGAGTCGCATTCTTTCCGCGTGTGTACCCATAACACAGTGGCCTGTAAGCATGGCCACAGTGATCGAGATATTACGGCCAAGTCCAAGTAGCTGGTTGGTACGCCTTCTATTCATTGTGAGCCAAGTAAGCCTAGCGCTGGAACAGGACTCTTCATTGATCCAGAACCGGTTGGCATCCCGGGAGAATTTCCGCGCAATGGCCAGTTTGAACGAGGTAAGTGGCATTCCCATGTTGATTGAAGAAGATTCCGGAAGTAGTGCGCCAGCTCATCGGCCCTGCAGTTTCCCGGAATGTCGCAGTGTCCGGGAACCCAGACAAGTGTGACGCCGAAGCGCCCAGAAAGGAGATTGACATTCTCTGACGATCCTGGAATTATCCGCAACGTTCGACAGTCTTTATCGCAGCCTGACTATCGGAGTAGATCGAGATACGGGTGAAAGGAATAGGAACACAATAGGCGAGGATCCACTGTGCGGCTTCTTGGTAGATGGGCATCTAGTAACACCTAAGAATTCTTATTTCCACTGACGATTTGACCCTCCTTCTACCGTCATACCGAACCCAAGAGCTATGGTGAGTATATATATTTACATTTAATTGCTTTTATTTAATATTTTATTGATTTTACTTTCTAAATTTAACATTTGCCTTCGTATACAATTTAACTCTCGTGTAATTAATTAATGCTATGGTAGGGGGGAGTAGGTAGGTTAGTAAATTCAATAATCATTCTATTCTAAGAAAACAGATCGTGTTATGCGTAATCTCTATTTTTATTTTATTTTATTTTGAAAATGATGCTTAATTCTTGTCTATACAATCATTAACATGACTTTGTAAAATACTCAATGATTTGAATGCTTTATTGCATATGGGGCACAGTTGCATAGTATCAATTGGAGGAGCAGCTGGCCGTTGTGGATTAGAAGGTGAAGGTAAATTCTAAAAACAAATACAAGAAAAAAAATTTGAATTAAACAATTGAATTGTATTACAAAAATCCAATGAAATATACTAACTGGGCTTACCCGTATGGGTCTTTGCGGATTGTTGAAGTATGTTTGAGCAGCTGCAGCTGCACTTACATAACTCGGATTTGCAGCCGAGTTTTGTAAACTATTTAAACGTTTTTCATATTTATCTGCAACTTTCTGATGTTCTTCGATAAGTTCTTGATTGCGTTTCTGTAAAGTTTTTAAATCCTGTAGCATTTGTTGTTTCTCCTTCAGAGCCACAGTACGACTCTCCCTTTCCATTTCAAAATCCTTGCGATGCACTTCATTTTGATGTTCAAGCAATACAATGCGTTCATTATGTTCAGCAACAGTTTTCTCCAATTCCTTAATCTTTTGCAAATGTTCATGGTCTTTAGCAACCAATTGAGCTATTGTAGCATCATGGTTTTTAATTAATTCTTCAGCCGATGTTAGTGTCACTTTCATACAATTTATTTCGTCTATGTATTGTTTTTCAACATCTTTCAAGTCTAGATTGGAAGCCAACAGTTCGGATAATTTTCTTTCCAATTCCTTAATTTTAAGTTCGTGTTCGGCGCGTGGCACATAATATTTATCGAAATCGTTTGGTGATCTTTTGTTCGATATCTGATCGACAAATTCAAATGAGGCCTGGGGTAAGGTAAGGGAAAGAAGAAAAAGAGAAAAAGAAAAGTTTGTTTTAGTTTGTTTGCATGTATGTATGTATGTGTGTTGTTTCTTACCACTTGCTGTTTCTCCAATTTAACAATTTGGGCTCTCATGTTATCGATTAAAGAACTTTTTTCAGATAGTTTTTGTATGGTCTCCTCGCGATCCTTTTTACGGGCAATCTCTACAGCTTCGATCTGAGGCTGGAGATCTTTATTGGTTTCGCGTAGCTGTTATGAAAATGAATATGATATTGAAATGTAAAAAAAAAAAAATATACCCGGCTATAAAATGTTATTAAAATTTTGAACTATTTGACACCCTACACCACAATGTTGAAGCACTACTGAGATAACAACTGCTAGTTCATTTCAAGAGCACATCCCAGTTGCTATTGACGTCGCAAAAGAAATGATATCCCAAGGCAGTTGTAGTGGTAAAGAGAGATACGAGTCGTTGTTGTCAATTCAGAAGCTTCTTGAGATCACGTTTGCCATGTATTTGATGCACTCGAAAGTTTTTTAAAACCTTGTTTAAAAGACAGAAGTACTCCTAAGCCCAGTATATTCTGTAAATGTCAAAATATAGGCCAGCTAGCAGAGTAAGTATTTATGGACGTAATACCAACTGAGGCCAATCGTATTTTGGGGAATAAAGGCTGAAAATCATGTTATGCAACCATCTTGGAAGCGCTGTAATTGCATGGGAGCTGAATATAGCACAAAAACTCTTTGTAATCATTTAATAAAAGTGGCAAGATAAAGTTCGACCTATGATGACTTACAACTAGTAAACAAAGAAAATCTTATAGATTGCATAACAGCATCCAATCAAATCCATTTCAGTGGCAACAAAACCCTTGCAGAAGCGGATGGAGTCGGTTACTTAAGGGGAAGTCTAAAGGCGGTGTCTAGATCAGCATTCTGGGTCTGAGAGGTAGCGGAATTATTTACATAATGACCTGAAGGAAGATAATACATTGGAAATCGACTGGCCACCTTTCCATCATCAATCAAATCATTCTCGAATCTAATCACGCTATGCAAGGAGAACTTAATTCATCTGGAATCAGGCGGTCAAACGACATTGTGTTGGGTTCTTGTAACATCGAGGAAAATTAAAAAGGCAACAGTTGTGCATGAGATCAGACAGAGACTATAGCCCCGTTTGCCGTAAGAGATCAAATAGCAGATGGAAGAGTTTAGCGATTTGTTCTATCACTAGCCTAGAAGTTATGGAAGCAGTATTTTTGACTGCCACAAGTATTTTCGTTTATCGGAGAACAATTTTGTTGGTGATAATTTTGCCTTATAAGCTAAGCCTTGTTAATCTTCTTTCTTTTTATCGACTAGGTGTTAGGTTTTATATGAGAGAAGCAAAAAGTTATTGAACGAAACGATGAATGTTTAATTTGAAGAGAATAATTCTGCAATAAACAAAGATTTAGAAGTTGCCGTAGTCTAGTAAGTAGTGTGTTGGCTTATTAGACGTAAAGCCAGGGTTAGAGCCCCAGGCCAGACATCAAGACAAAATAAAAAATATTTCTTAGGCGACTTCCTCTCAGCAGATTTCTGGCAAAAACTCTGAGAGCAAATAATATTGCCATGTAAAGTTTCTCAAAAAAATCTGTCGTTCGGAGTCGACTTTAAACTGGAGGTCCTGCCACTCATATATAAAATTAACAGACACGACATAAGTGTTGTGAGAAACTAGGACGTTGTACAATGAGTCAATTCGACCTCCGGGTACTGTACTTGTCTTAATTGACAAGTACACGTCCTCTAACCTAAAATAACCTAAGATTTAGAAGACGCCGTAGTCTAGTAAGTCAGCAGATTTCTGGCAAAAACTCTGAGCAAATAAAATTTGCCATGTAAAGTTTCTCAAAAGATCTGTCGTTCGGAGTCGACTTCAAATTGTAGGTCCCATTACTCATGTATAAAATTAGCACACAACATAAGTGGTGTGAGAAGCTAGGTCGTAATCCTGACTGATGTGTTGTAATGACCAATTATGTATGTATGGAGTAGTCTAGTAGGTAGATGTGAGGCCATGTATAATACCCTAGAACACACATCAAAACGAAATATGAAAAAATATTTCTACGGCGACTTCCTCTCTCAACAGACTTCTGGCAAAAACTCTGACAGCGAATGAAATTGCCATGAATAGCTTCTCAAAAATCTATCGTTCGGAGTCGTCTTTTAAACCGCAGGTCCCGCTGCTCATGTATAAAATTAACACACACACAACGCAAATGGTGTGAGAAGCTAGATCGTATTCCTGACTGTAGGGTTGTAATGACTAGTTATGTATGTAGGATTGTAAACAAAGATTTCAATATTTGAAATTTTTAACGAGTGGTAAACGAATGTATATCTTTTTCTGAGGAAGCATTGAAAGACGATGCGCTCCTGCCGCCTTTAAAGGACAGCTATACATCGAGCGGCATATTATTTAAGACCGTAAGGCCATAAAAAATCCAAAAAGAGAAAGAAAGATGTGGTGTAGGATGCTATAGGAGATAATAAATAAAATAAAGAAATTAATTAATTCTTAAATTACTTTTCATTTCATACAACATCCATTATAAAACAGAAACTTATAATATTTTCATAACTACTGATGTACACCGCTATTGTGAATAACTTCCTGGTGATTAAAATTTTGTTAGCTCTCAAAAATTTCAACAAAAAACCATAATAGCCTGCCTTTCTAAGGGTTGAAAAGTAAGTAAATTTGACTTGATATTAGTAACCTGTTACTGTTTCTGTAAGACGACCATCTATTTGTATGGAAAAACGTTTTCAATTTTGTTTGCATATGCCACACAAACAGACATTCGTCTGAAACCATTTGTCTTACGGAAACACGCCCTAAATGAACAAAAAGACTTTAATATCAGACAACAGTGTTGTTTAGTTTCTAAAAACAATTTCTATTTCAACTTTTCATAATACAATCTTTAGCCTATATTTAGTAGCTAAATGGTAAACAAATTCCAACATGAACAATGGAAATTAATTTTATTTGTTATTACAATAACACATGCATAGCACTGCTGTACTGTACACATGATGTGATAACAAATCTAGTATTAATGACAAATAAACTTTGAACATTAAATTCCTTTCATATTGTTTTACTTTTAACATGAATATTTTTTGTTATTCATTTGATAATTAAGAAATGAGT
The DNA here is from genome assembly GCA_958299815.1 of Sarcophaga carnaria. Lineage (NCBI taxonomy): Eukaryota > Metazoa > Arthropoda > Insecta > Diptera > Sarcophagidae > Sarcophaga > Sarcophaga carnaria. Next base: position 14,322,853 of record OY283153.1, read on the forward strand.
AGAAAATTTTATTTTCAAAAAAGGGGATCTACACTCTTTTTTTGTGTTTGAAAATTATAAACAATAGCAGCGTACATCAGTAGTTATGAAAATATTATACAATTACCATTTCAATTTCCTTATGACAATTGGCCAGTTCTTGTTTGTATTTTGTTTCCATGGTGATCATCTTTTCTTGCCATTGCAAGGAACTGTTATGGAAAAATCTCATTGTATTGTTGACTTTCTCCAAAATAACTGCAAATAGAAAATGTTTAACAATAAATGGAATGGCATGACAGAGAAAAAGTCTTACATACCTTTCAATTGAATATTTTCGGTGACCATATTCTGTAGTTTAACAATATCCTCAGCTGAGGAGTGCATAGAAATACTAGGGAATTGGGAGTACACACTAGTCTGTAAAAAATAAATTAAAAAAAAAAATATGAAATTATTAATAATTTGCAGAAAGATTTTAAAAGGGGACCCTAATCATAATAATATCTTGCGCCTCTGGCAACTTAACCTCACTTGCCCGCGATTAATTTTGTTTCCATGAATGTATATATCTCTGGCGACCTAACCGAAAACGGTGTTGCCACCGTGCTTACCACCTTGCATTAATAGAACCATTAATCCAAACAAAGTAGAAAAAGTAGAAAGTAGAAAGATCCAAAAAATACTGGCTTTCTGTACAATTTAAAATTTTACAACTGAGGCAATGATCACTAAACAAGGTCCTTTTAGATCAATTCACTAGTGCCGAAGAAATAGAACAATTAAGCAAAACACGCTTTTGTTGAGGAACCTATTCAGTTTACCAAATTGATAATCTAGGCTCCCCACTATTTTCGGAATTCATATTTTGAAAAGAGAAACAAAAATTGGAAAATCAAATAAGTCGTCTTTATATTGACGAAGCCATCCTATCGATGTACAGTGGTGGCCTTATAATTAGAAACGATGTTTCTGGAACAGTCCTCAGGAGTGACGAATCTAAGTTCAATTTGTTCCAATCTGATGGAAAAACGTATGTAAGACGTCCTCCAAACAAAGCCTTTGATCCCAGGTACACAGTGAAAACTTTAAAACAAATTAACAAGCATACATGCTGCCAAGTCGTTTCTAATTATAAGGCCACCACTGTATAAGATGTGCAGAATATGATCAGCACAATATATAATCTTATGCATCCCTCAACAGAAGCCAAATAAGCCTAGTGCTGCAATAGTGGGAACCAGCGATATGCGGTAGAACGGAAGCAGAGGCTTTGCAACAAATACTTAAAGGCAGGAATCTCATTATTGACTCTGAAACGTTAATAGAAAATGGCAGTCCAGTGGATGGGCGATTTCTGAAATAGAAGAGTATGTAAACCTCTAAACGTATTCCAATCGATCGCTTCAAAGGTTAGGTTAGGTTAGAGGACGTGTACTTGTCAATAAAAACAAATACCCGGAGGGCGAATTGATCCATTGTACAACGTCCTTAAATAGAGATAATAGAGGGATAAAAAGGAGAGGATGTAGGAAAGGGGAGAATGGGAAGTGGAGGAATTACACAGGGGAGGGCGCGACTACACTGATAAAACCTTAGAAGGCCCTGCCAAGGGTCCTCAACCTCAATCTACACAGGCCTGGGCAGTTACAGAGGAGGTGTTCGATAGTATCCAACTCTTCCTCATCGCAACATGCCCTGCAATCGTCCGGCTGGGATCTGTTCCAGATCCCCGTCAGCGACCTAATCGACAACCAACCTTAAGCTGGCCTTATCCAAGCCCAGCAGCCAACCTGTTCACCTATTGTCCACAGCAGGCCATAGACATCTAGAGACAAAACAACCCGATCCGTTCCCCCAACGCCTCTGCTCTTTCTCCCTGACCCATCCATTGATGAGGCCGTAGAAGTGAGAGACCGGGGGCTCAGGACCAACTATCAAATCGCCCCCAGAAAGCGAACCTAACCTAGCGAGGGCATCCGCCGTCTCATTGCCCAGTATTCCGCTATGACCCGGAACCCAGCACAGACGGATACGGTCTAGTCCAAAAGACCTCAACGACTTCTTGCACTCGCGAACAAGCCGTGATTTGCCCAAGATCGACGCAATGGCCCTAAGGGCAGCCTGACTGTCAACGAAGATCATGTAAGATTCCGAATCCGAAGCTGGGCCATCAGCTATGGCCCCAATAGCCCTTAAGATTGCGAAAATCTCCGCCTGAAAAACGCTGCAGTCATCATTCAACCTGAAGTGAAGTTCAAGACCGTGTTCCCTACAGAAAACCCCAGCACCTGTACATCCACCTAACTTAGGCCCATCTGTGAAGATGTGTATACCTCTTTGCCCCTGGAGTCGCTTCAAAACAAATGCTGGAAAGTTTTTATACTTTAATGTTAAGCATCAACGAGAGCCTCAGATCCGTAAGCGAAAACAAGACCTAAAATTCAAGCATTTTTAAATAAAACTAAAATAATGAAAGGAAATATTGTTAAACGATGTTACTAGATATACCATAACGTCTTGAAAAACCAAAAGAGATGGACTATTATCCACTATCATTAGAACGCTAATATATGGGCATTTATTTATAAAACAAATTATCATACAATCTCTCATTTTATATTCTATTTACAAACAGTATATGTATGCACCACAACGTATTGTATTTAAATGGAAACGATTTTTATTTTGAAAAAGGGGGATAACATCTAAAGAATTTTAAAATATTGAAAGTGTTTTTTGTACGCATTTAGCTACTGTAGATAAATACTTATCATTAAAATATAGAAAGAATTTTTTAAAAACTTTTAACAGACATAAATAAAAACTTCATAACAAGCATTTATCTTTATAACTATTAAAGCAAAAGTCTGTTGAAACCAAATGAAATAAAGTTTTTCTGTACTTTGCATTGCATAATTGATTCTGAATATGTTTTCGTTTAGAAAACCCTGTTGTCTGTGCTTCAATCGATAGAACCATTTACGTTTACTTTCGTTTATTGTCGAAAATTATCTGTTGATAACTGATATTTATAGAAAAAAATGCATTGAAAACAAAATGAATCATCAATAACAACAAGACAATAAAAGTCATATTATCTCAAAAGTATGGTGTTATGAATCAATGAAATTATATTTAAAAAATTGCTTACAATTACAACCAACATTCCATCATTAATTTGAAAATCATTAGCATTTTTCATGAAATAGTGTGGGTGGGTATAAAAATCCAAAGATTTTTTCATACTTTTTTTTTAAGTAATAAGGAATTTAAATATAGTTTCATGTAGGTACTCCTTTAGATAAAAGAATTATAAAAAGAAGTAGATGTACTAATCCTTAACCAAAATTGTAAACTTAATCAGCCTCAGATATATGTATGCAGAGAAGAAACATTTATTTCATCCCCTTCTGCATACCAAGTTTATTCCTTCCTTCCTATTGATATACAGTGGTGGCCTTATAATTAGAAACGACTTAGCAACATGTACATATGTTTGTTAATTTGTTTTACAGCTTTCACTGTGTATCTGGAATCAAAGGTTTTGTTTGGAGGACGTCTTACATACGATTTTCCATCAGATTGGCACAAATTAAACTTAAGATTCGTCACTCCAGAGAACTCTTTTCCAGAAACATCGTTTCTAATTATAAGGCCACCACTGTATGCATTTTCCCATCTAACATATTAAAGTCTACAGGATTTAAACTTGATGAAACATTGTTATCGGACTTATATTAAATTCTTTGTTTATGTTCGAATTTTTAATATACCAAGGGACAGCGTAAAACCGTTCGATAGATTTTGCTGAGTCATGTAAACATGTTCTGTACATAGAAAGAAGTGCAAAATAGTTGAATTTCACAATGTCAAATAAGGATTTCAATATCGTGTTGGGGGGCAATATGGTAAAACCCATGTTTAAGTTTTAGTTTTAAGCCGTAAAATAATTTAATTCGCTTGTTTTAAATTTGGAAGGATCTTTAAACAAATATAGATTATATAGAACCGTCATGAGGAATACCAAAAATAATCATGGAATGTAGAATACCTCAGTGGGCTAGAAGATATAGTAGGCATATCAGTAGTGTATGAAGGATTTACTTGAAGGCTGTAACTCGAAGTTGCCGTAGTTTACTAGGTAGTGTGTGGGCTTATTAAACATGAAGCCTCGGTTCAAACTCCAGGTCAGCCTTTTTCAACAAAACGAAATATGAAAAATATTATTCTTGGGCGACTTCCTCTCAGCAGATTTCTGGCAAAAACTCTGAGAGCAAAATTGGCTATGAAAAGTTAAAAAAATCTGTCGTTCGGAGTCGACTTTAACCTGTAGGTCCCGCCACTCATGTATGAAATTAACACACACAACATAAGTGGTATGAGAAGCTTGGTCGTAATCCTAACTGAAGGATTGTGATGACCAAGTATGTAAGGGATTAACCTGAATCCTTTAAACTGAACTACAATGATCATATTTGAATCAAATATTCGTATATCTGTTAGACGTATTTATATTTTGAAGGTAATCTAGCATGTCTTTCAGAAACTCTGGCACTATAAGCGACAACAGCTGCAAAAAGGGTCGCTAGATGTCCGATTTAAATTTTAAGGGGAACTTGTAAGAGTCCCCTAACGAAATGCTAGAGGCAAGTGAATCTCGTTTGGTTTTAATGACCTGCTGACAAATGTAGACTGTTGGAATTATCCAAACATGCCAATCAAGCTGAAAACCATTCACTTCTGGTGACGTTCCCTGGTGATATTCCCTAAAAGCACACAAGGTTTCCCTCCTTTGATTTAAGCTGGCCACTTAAGGTATGTTAGTTGGTTTTACAGTAAATACCTGAAATACTAAATAAAACTTTAAATCCTACTTTCTAAAGGAAGAAATCGCTCTTAAACGAACAGCTGTAATCAATAAGTGAGGAATTGTTGTAGTCTACTGAAGCGAGCTAAATTGACAGAATTTTATGTATCCCTAGATAATTATGTTTCTAGAAAGAAAAAGGTATTTCTGATATTCAGATTTAAATCAGTGAAATGACTCTGTTTCCCCGTCTTTGTCTACATTTCCTTTGTTTAGAATTTTTCTTTAACAAAAATATGCACATGTAGCAACAATAATTTACTCGTTTGTTAACTACGTTTGGTTTCAATCCCATCTAGGTAGATGTATTTCCCATACCTGCTGAACCTAACCTATTCACGCTTAGCAACAAATTTATTCTTTTAAATACTTCTACTACATTAGAAGCCAATGCTAAATCTTACCTTTAAAACATCTGCATTGATTTCGCCCATTATGAAACTCGAGGCCAAACTATTATTGGCTGCTGGAGAAGATACTGCTTTAGTGCCATTGTTTTTTGCTGGTGTTTTCTCCAAACTGGCTGGATTTGAAGAGGACACTGCCGGTTGCTGTGGTTTGTTGTTTAAATCTTCTGTCTGTTGTTGTTTTTTGCTTTCCAATGGTGAAGGAACAGCACAATCCTCTAAACTTAAGCACGACATGATGTCGGCGACATTTCTTTCAATATGTGGTGGACGTGACCATAATTTACTTTCTGTGGATTCGACCATCGACTGAGCCACTATTGGCTGTTTTTGTAAATTTGAAACGCTTGGTTTATCAGAATTATTTTCATTTTGTATGCTTTTAACAAAGGATGTTGTTTTAATCCCTTCGGTTAAATTTTCTGTAGACATTTGAGCTTCTACATGAACAACTTGTTTTGCATTTGCAATGTTTTCCACAATGGATTGTGGTGGTGTCTGTATAGATATTTCTTGGGCATTTCGCAATTCTTTAAGTTGACTTTTTTTCAAAGAACCAAAACTACTGCCCGGTGTATCAGTTTCTATGGATGACGAAGACAGCGACGACTTGTGTTCTTGAATACCACCATCTTGTTCCAATGAGGACATGGGTGACGAACCCAATATAACAAACGATTCTTCATCAGACATTACGCACTAATGTAGTCGTTGTATTGAACGAAACTGAAACTGCCTAATAATTGTGTTTAGCTTTGTACTCTGGTAGATGCGATCTTTACTGTTACTTGAGTATTTTGGGGTTTCCCTCTTTTGTTATACCGATTTGACGTACTTGTTGTTTTTTTCTGTTATATTACGCCATTTTATGATTCATTTCACTTTAAATTTGTTGTTGTAATATGCAAAAACTGTGCAAATTAGGAAGTTTCTCTTCTATTAATTTAAAAGATTTTACCTTGATTTGTAGTAAACGTTTGCAGAAATACAATAACAAATAAATAAACAAAAAATCAATTTTTCTAAGTAAGTTTTTCCAAATGATGCCCAGCTGTCTGCTGTTTTTTTTACTATATGTTTCGAAAATATATTTTTTTATCGTTTGTTCTGTCTGTTTTGTATTGTAGTAAAACTCTTATCTCTTCTTTATTTATTCAGCACTTAAATGATATTTAATTTTCTTTTTATTTTTTAGTTATTATATGCGTTTTACTTAATAGTTTTTCCTTTCAACAATTCATGAAAATAGAAAACAAAACAAAGCAAAGCGCGAGTAGAAATATGGTTGCCAGACTGATAGCAATGTTTGGTGTTGCTTACATTATTTTTTTTTAAGTCGCTTATATTAGTAAGTAAAGCGTTTGTATATATTAAATTGAACTGCGTGATTTCACGTTCAATATTTAAATCAATTTTACTCACTTATTTACAAATCCAAAAATTGAAATGAAACTGATTAATCAATTTTCTTTACACGCGTAAACCTACGACTTAAAAACAGCATAAGAAAAAGTCAAACGAGGTGAAATCGTACTATTTCGATGGCTCTTAAATCGCCGTGACATGAGCTGTGAGGCACGTAGAGCCATCTCATTGACCACACATTGCGTTAATGTCCAGATAATAGAATTCAAGCCAAAAGAAGTTGGTCATCATCAACCTTTAATGCTCGTCGTTGACGGAAATGGTATAATCAAGGTTAGATTAGCAGGTAGTTTGTCGTTCACAAGCAAATTCGCTCGGCCGCCATATGGACAATTGTGTTAGCCAGTTTGAGGCAGGCCCCTTATCATGATCCGTTAGTGGTGTGTTCGAAACATCCCGAACTTCGTATGATTCAGACATGTTCTCTTAGTGACACGGTCGCCACCATTCTCAGATTATCAAACGTTCAAACGGTCACGCAAAAACCGATGAGGTCTTTGTGGCAAACATATCCCATCTATCGTCTTCTTCTCACCTTCGATTCCTTCCCTGCCAGTTCGTTCCTAAAGATAATTTAAAAATGTTAAATCCACTTTGAACAGTAACTTTTTCAAAATGCATTGGATGCTTTAAGATCTCATGTGGTGTAGTATCGTCCCACATTCGACTATTTTGCTTGTTTACGTAGCCATTCATCGCTGAAGTTTATTATCCGATGTGAATTAAGGTCAGTTCCACCCTGCTCCAGACATAGTTGTCTATGATCGTATAGAAGTCGCCGTAGTCTAGTAGGCAGTGTGTTGGCTTATTAGATATAAAGCCAGGGTTCGAGCCCCAGGCCAAACATCAAGACAAAATACAAAAAGTATTTCTTCGGCGACTTCCTCTCAGCAGATTTCTGGCAAAAACTCTGAGAGTAAATAAAATTGCCATTAAAAAGTTTCTCAAAAATTTGTCGTTCGGAGTCGACTTTAAACTGTAGGTCACACCACTCATGTATAAAATTAACACACACAACATAAGTGGTGTGAGAAACTAGGATGTTGTACAATGGGTCAATTCGACCTCCGGGTACTGTACTTGTCTTAATTGACAAGTACACGTCCTCTAACTTAACCTAACCTATGATCGTTCAAAGTGATTTGGCAAAACAGACAGACTGAATAAAAGACGAGATTCAACAAAATGACCGTTATTAACTCGAAAGTTTCTGTTGGAAGACCCTATATATAACTCGAAATATCGAAATATATAACCCATATTGATTAGAGAATGAAAGACAAAACACGCAGTGCTACCGATTCCAAGACTACTGTGAGGAAAAAATGGATATAAGAACTGTTCCCCCATCAAAAACGGGTTGAGGAAGCACTGTGGATAGCAGAAGTAATACGCAAGACCATGAAGCTAATCTAAAACGGGAAGTAACAACGAATGAACAACGATATCCGCAGTCAAGGACTGACGTTGGATATTATTGTAGTCAGGAGATATCCGTTTTAGACGAAAACTAAAAATCTACTGTATTTGCACATATTTATTTATTATAATTTATTCTAAAAATAATATCTTACAACTAATTTATCTAAAAATCCTATAAATTTAACTGATTCTTAACAATTATCCACCTCTTCTGGCATAGGAAGCGCGATAACGAAAAACTGGTCGAAATACATTCACTTCGGCTAATTCCATATCGTAATCCTTATCAACATATTCATTGGCATCTTGAATAATATCCGGGTTCACAGCTCTTTTGTACAGGCGTCTAATTAAGGGGGAATTCGTGTGAAGTACAATGAAATTATTTGCGGCTGGTTCCAAGGGAGCAGATGCAATTAATGTGATAGTCAGAGACAAAAGTAGGACAGCATACGATGATTTCAGCATTTTCTGTAATTAAGGAAGTGACAGTCAAATTTCTGTATGCTCTGGGGCAAAGGCTATTAGATAGTGTGACTTTCATACAGTTACAGAAAAAAGTGTACATACACCGTTGTATGTATTTTTGTTTTTTTTCTAATAATTTCTAGGTTATATTTTTTATTTCGATTTTGTTTTCAAACAGTCTTAATTTCAAATTCCTTTAACAATTCCATAACAACGGGAATAAAGTGTACATACATGTACAGCGGTGTATGTAGACTTTTTTCTTTGAGTGTATATCACTTAATTATGAACTTACCTTTCTTTTAAAATTGGTTCACAGAGCAAAATAAATTAAAAATTTTCTTATGTTTTAAAATATTTTTCTAATTTTTTTTTAGTACAAAAACCTTTTCAACTTGCTTTTCTAAAATCTTTCACTAAATGTTCTAAGACTTGAATTTTCATTTCGCTTTTATATGCTAAACAACTAAGAAGAAAACAGGGAAAAACTAACTGAAAAAAACACAATGAATCTCGTACTAATTTAATAAGTAGCTGTACGAGTAACACCTTTTTTTTAAAATAGTATGCAATTGTTGTTGTTGTTGTTGTTATTATTTTTCAGGAACACGCACTTTTTTGTCACGCTCTTGCTAAGTGCCTCTAATTAATAATGCACTGATTCTACTGTAAGAGTGAAAAAACCAAAAAAGTACTTTCGGAAATATTAAACGAAATAAAAGTACTTTACAGTTGGTACTAAAAGTTTGTAATTAAACAAGAGGTTAAAAAATTAAGACAAAAGTATTGCGTGTTATAACAAATTTTGATTTGTTTTTAATGTATTCACTTGTCCTCGTGGAGTGTGGATACATAACCTGACTTTTCATTGATTTTATTGCATTCAAAACCCAATAAGAGACTTTCAATGTGGTTACGTTAACTTGGCAGCCGCCTCAATGAGCTTAATATACTTGGGTCCCATAATAATACATCGTAATACCTATTCCGGTATACAAATTTCAGTTGTTTTGTTTCTAACTCATATTGAGCCAGATCTATCTGGTCTCTAAACAAGTGTGTTCATTACCCCATCTTCCTTATCATATAAGTAAAGGTCACGCGAGTTCGCTTGCTTGCCTTTCTTCAGAGGAATGCTAAGCTGACGCGTGCATTCATTCAAATTTTCTGTTATGCCAGTTTCTGTACGCCCATCGGCTTTGCTGTTGCCTTCAAGCTTACATGTCCTGGCACTTATATGAGGGTTTCCGTCGAATAACTCACTATCACCTCTAAAGATTGTAGATGTGGTTTACGTGGATCTCATGGCCGATTTACTGTCAGTAATACGTGTATATCTCCGCACAACCTATGCTGATATCGGATTTGCACTCCGGTATTCAGGTACATACATTAATCGGGTAGTGCAAGGGACAATCTAAGTTTCAACTGTTCTGAAGAGCTTCCACATTCGACTTTGCCGTATGGTCTGGGGTTGTATGGTTGATGTGGTTGATGGACAGTTTTTGGTAATTCTGATCATTTTGGTCTTAGTTATGGTTTAGATGTCCCACAATTCCCAGAATGTCAATTAAAAAGTTCTTCAACATTAACTGACTTGAAGTGAGATGTTGCAGAGTTACTTCGAGTGTCTGAGTTACTTCATTAACATAGCAAACTGACTTGAAGTGGGTAGTTGAAGAGTTACTTCGTGTGTCTGGCTTCGAAATATTTCCCGAGTTAAAGGGTAGTTAAACTCCTCAAATTGGTCTATTCATGATAAGGTACTGGACAGTAAATTATTGTGTCTGATAATACTTTCGAATTCGACTCCACAACCAAGTTACGAAACCAAGCCTTAGCTGAAGTAGAAAAAAATAATTTCGGTAAGTAAACTAAGTCCTTATGGCGGAATTGTGAAATTAACGGTAAACGCAAGGTATGTAGGAGATCGTTCAAGGGAATTAAATGTAATAATTAGGGGGCCACTTATAAAGTTCCCTTGTTTCCTTGAATAATTTTGACTTTTATCTGTTATTTCCATGACCTAACGATATCGTTCCAGCAAACCAATAAAAGCCTATTAAGGAGGTAGAGCATCTTAACTGTGAGTGCTGTCGGAGCTGTATTGGCTTATTAGACGTAAAGCCAGGGTTCGAGCTCCAGGCCAGACATCAAGAAAATATACAAAAAATTATTTCTTCGGCGACTTCCTCTCAGCAGATTTCTGGCAAAAACTCTGAGAGTAAATAAAATTGCCATGAAGAAGTTTCTCAAAAATCTGTCGTTCGGAATCGACTTTAAACTGTTAGTACCACCACTCATGTATAAAATTAACACACACAACATAAGTGGTGTGAGAATCTAGGACGTTGTACAATGAGTCAATTCAACCTCCGGATACTGTACTTGTCTTAATTGATAAGTACACGTCCTCTAACCTAACCTAACCTAACTTTGTATTATAATTTCAAATTTATTACTAAGTTGGTATAAATTCCAGTTGACACCAGTTGACATAGCTGACAAAAATATTTGTTTACACCCAGTTGTCGTCAATACATGCAGGAAGTAAACAAATGCGAAATAAATTTGCTACTGTTTGTGACGCATTAGAGTTGCAAATACAAAAAGGTGCCATAATTAAATATTTATTTTATATTTCACAAGTATTTTCGTATCATATCATGTGTTAAGAATTAAAAAATAAAAAAAGAATTTAAATAGAAAAACAAAAAACAATTTAAAAACAATTATTTATTGGAAAAATCAATGACTAAATGAATTTAAAAATATTTTTTGTTGGGCACACTTTCCTTCACAGTTGCTTATTGCACATGATTTTGTTTATAATTTTGAAAAAATAGTAAAAACGTTGTGTTTAAGTTGTTGATTTAAAAAATTAAATAATTTGTTGTAGTATTATTAGGTTAAAGCTACTATATTTAGTGATGTGCTCAATTAGCAAAGTATTAACATTTTTAATTCTCATGTGATAGTTTTGAAGCAACAAAGTAAGCGCCGTTCCGTCTAGCCCGAGCTCGACCGGCTTTTAAAATGTGAGTGTACTAATATCTATTGGGTCTTCCAACAGGGACTGTCCAGTCTAGATTTTAACAACACGCGCAAATAATGAAGTTGTTTGATCAAAATTTTCATTGAAACAATATCTTTAGCTGTGAGAACCATTTCTTGATAAATGATGGGCATGTGAATAAACAAAATTGCCGAATTGTAATGCCAACCCACGAAAAATTCACTGTTTGCTGTGTCACTGTCAACATTTTTTTGATCTCTCTTTTTCTGATCTTTTGAAAGATCAGAGCTGGGTATTGAGTTTACTACGAAAGAAGTACCAGTAAATTGTTTATTTAAAACAAGACTGTCCTCTGTCGCAGCGTCGGCTTGCATGATATCATAAGTCAATTCCGATCAGAGAGAGAATAAATCTTCAAAAAAATTCTAGACTGGAAAGTGCAATCTGGTACTCCTCTAGAGTATCAACCTGACAATTCTAATAACATTGAACAGATTTGTCAGTGTCATCTCATTGAAACTGTTAAAGTTATGGATGAGACTAGCAACAAGGTGTTGTACCCATTCCTACTCGTCGTTATCCCGACAACTCCTGTAGTTATTAGTGTTAGGGGCCTACTCGAAACTATTGACAGAAAATTCCAGAGGATTCCAGATGTTTTGCTTCATCTCCCTCAACGCCCATTCATCTGTCTATCCAGTTCGGCATCTCAAAGAGATAGTATAAACCACTGCAATGGATGACCTATTAGTAGTGCACTAGTCGGCAACATCATTTCCTCGGACGTTCAAATGGCTCGTAGGCGAATGCAGGTAAGTGATGCAAATTAATAAACGTCCTTCTTAGGGTTATATAAGATTAACGTGAATGGATTCAGTCCGTGTGAGATATGGAGGATTGTGAGGGATGTAAAAGTCGGTGAGACACTGAACTAATTTAAAGATCTTTAACTTTTTTCTTATCCCTTGAGGGCCCTCTTCCAATCATCTATCAAAGCAACAATCTCATACTGCCGTTAGATCGGTTTGAGTATGGATTCTATCTCCCGTCCTAGAAAAAGAGAAAATGGTTGTCTGGGTGAAGATTTCGACGATTTGGCCTTGGGCTAATATTCGACAGCAGGCATGCTTAAATGCAATTAAAAAAAAAACGGAATGTCCTGTCTTTCCCTTAACCATTTGCTACCATAGAATTTTGTATGAGGCCTTAGGAGTTTATAACTCTGCCAGAGATCTGATATTTGCCGATCCTTAGAATTAGATCCAGGTTAAGTTTGGATGTTACTCTCAAGATTCGAAGCAAAAACTTGGAACCATTCTTAGCCGCTCTTAACCTAAGGCATAAATGCTCAAGACTTTATTTAGACCAGATCAGAGTCCAATAAAGCCATCGAATAGTAGACAGAGACTCGATAGCTAACTTTAACTACATATGTACATACTTTGCTCATAACAACCCTTCAGTCATGATTACAACCTTTTCACGCCACTTATGTTGTCTGTTTTAATTGTATGCATGAGTTGCGGGACCTAAAGTTTTAAGTCGACTGCGAACGACAGATTTTTGAGAAGCTTTTCATGGCAATTTTATTTCACTCTCAGCGTTTTTGCCAGAAATCTAGTGAGAGGAAGTCGCCGCAGAAATATTTTTTCATATTTCGTTTCGTGGGAGATGTCTGATCTGGAGTTTGAATCATGGCCTCACGTCTAATAAGACAACACAGTATTTATTAGACTGTAAATCGAACTTGATTGGTGCCGTAACTAACATGTTATTTATTATTCTTCTCCTTAACTGGTCATTACAAAACTTTAGGCAGAAGGTAGCTAAGTTATCATCCTGGTGGTAATTATTGGGAAAGAGAGGGAATTAATAAACAAGTTTTCCCCCAATGGCAACCAATATATTTCCACAATGGTTGCGGTGTTTAAGGGCCCCAGTAGTTTACAGGGCATTATGCTTATCTGCTGGTGTCTATCTTACTAAAGACTCTGATCTCTTATACATGCATACATACATAATTGGTCATTACAACCCTTCAGTCAGGATTACGACCTAGTTGCTCACATCATGTTGTGTGTGTTAATTTTATGCATGAGTGGCGGGACCTACAGTTTAAAGTCCGAACGACAGATTTTTTGAGAAACTTTTCATGGCAATTTTATTTTTACACTCAGAGTTTTCGCCAGAAATCTGCTGAGAGGAAGTCGCCGAAGAAATACTTTTTGTATTTTTATTTTGATGTCTGGCCTCGGGCTCGAACCCTTACTTTTCGTCTAATAAACCAACACCCTACCTACTAGACCAGGGCGACTTCATCTCTTATACTTCCTTAAATTTAAAGAAAAGAAAATTTTGTCGAATATGTAGGGCCTTCCACTAGGAACTTCTGAAATTTGTTATTTAAAAATGGCCATCTTGTTGCAGGTACATATGTCAAATTAGTTGTCAATGCTTCAGTTTGTTTTGCCAAATCACCATGGGCGTATATAACATTCCACAGTCTGGGCAAATAATACAATTGTTTTATCAAAATGGGTGTTCTGTTGGGGCAACATGACAAAACGTCTACGGAGGTACTCATTCATGCGTTTATGGACCAATCCCCACGAGATCCAAAGGCGTGCAATGTATACTGAAAAATGCGGGCACTATAGGTCAATGATTACCAACCTCTTTTGTCCTAAATTGGCATATACTTATAACAGTACCTACTAGACTATGGCGACTTCATTGCACACATAGGCTGCCTTCCAAAATGTATCAATACAAAGTTTGTATGCAGTTCTACTACTGTATATAAACTATTTAGATATGCAAAGTAATCAAACAATGCATCAACTATAAATCAGATGCGTGCTTGCTTTTTGACTGCGTTAAAAATACACATTGAAGACGTTTTGATATAGAATACATTGTATATATTTTGTACAGCGGCATTATGAAACACGATACTTTGTTCAAACACAAAGCAACTAACATTTTGGAAGGCTGCCATACTGCCAGTTTCTAAGATGGAAAATCAAGAGAGAATTAACAATGTTAGCATAGAATTTGTCGTGCTATAAGGCATACAAGACGAATACGAATGGGCCTTTGTTACCGAGATAACATAATGATTACGAAGTCCATAATATCTATAATGAAAATTCCCGTTATTTATTGTAATAATATTTTTTATTTTTATTTCATTATCATTTCATTTAATTTTTTATTATATTTGTTGTATATTTTATATTATAAATGAGCTTTTTTGTTTCTTCTTTAATTTAAGAAAATAAAACATTAAACATACAATGTTATTATAAATATATATGTACTATATTTTGTATTTAAATTATAAAATTATTGTTTTAATTTCCATTATACATATGTATATATTAAAATAAAAAAATATGAAATATTTTATATAAAAAAAAAATAATATTTTCTTTTTAAATGTTTTAAGAATTATTGAAATATTTTTTTTATAGAGGAAGACTTTTGAAATTAAGACAACTGAAATATATTTTTTGTTGTTTTCCCTTTTTTTGTTTATATAAAGAATTTAATTTAAAGAAACAAATATAAAATTTTTAATAATGGAAGTAATTTTCTTATAAATATTCCATAAAAAAACTGGTGTTTTTCTCTTTAAATAGTTTTAAAAAATAGGTCAGAAACCATATGAGGCTTAAGCAGGCAGTGATTGGGAGAGAAAAATTATATAAAATTCCCGAGCTGGTTAGGTTTTTATTTATTGCAGAAAAAAAAATATTTTTACAATCCTTATTCATACATACATATGTAATTGGTCATTACAACCCTTCAGCCAGAATTACGACCTAGTTTCTCACACCACTTATGTTATGTGTGTTAATTTTATATATGAGTGGCAGGACCTACAAGTTTAAAGTCGACTAAGAACGACAGATTTTTGAGAAACTTTTCATGGAAATTTTATTTTTACACTCAGAATTTTTGCCAGAAATCTGTTGAGAGGATGTCGCCTAAGAAATATTTTTTCATATTTCGTTTTGATGTCTGATCTAGGATTTGAATCATGGCTTCACGTCTAATAAACCAACACACTACCTACTAGACTATGGCGACTTCTACAATCCTTATTCAATATTTTTTTATTTCCTTTCTTTCCTTTTCAGAATCAGTGGTCTGTTAGAAAGAATTTTCCACACATCTTTTTAATGCTTCTTTGCAATCTAAGCAGCGATATATGGAGTCCTTACAGTCGTGAACCACTTACACCTTTACACCAAGCCGGTCCTATTGCTCTTAGATCCTCAGCGGAAATCAGTTTCGCATCCCGCCTGAAAACACAAATGAAAATGGGTGTAGAAAGTTCCACAAGGCCTTGATCCAGAAATAAACACAATCTCGTATACTATATAGTCGATGGTTCTGTTCAGAAATCGGTGCCTTCAAAATGTGTCAAGAGCAGGGTGCAGAAATTTCCACAAGGAAGTCCTCATGCACAATATAGCCGATGGTTCTGTTCAGAAATCGATACCTTCAGAATGTGTCAAGAGCAGGGTGCAGAAATCTCCACAAGGAAGTCCTCGCGCACTGTATAGCCGCTGGTTCTGTTCAGTAATCGTAGCCTTCAGAATGTGTCAAGAGCATAGTTTAGAAAGTTCCACAAGGCCTTGATTCAGAAATAAATACACAACCTCGTGTACTATATAGCCCACGATACTATTCAGAAATTGTTGCCTTCAGAATGTATCAAGAGCATGGTGTAGAAAGTTCCACAAGGCTTGGATTCAGAAATAAATACAACCTCGTGTACTGTGTAGACGATAGTTCTATTCAGAAAAGAGCAGAAATAGGACTCCAGAATGACTTATCCTAAAGCTTAATTGTTTATCCAAAGTTTAGGCAGATCTGCCTGCACCTGAATTAGGTTAGGTTAACAGGTACCTTGCCGTTCATAGGCAAGTTCACTCGTTGGCTTATATGGCTCACTGTGTTACCCACTTTGAGGTAAGCCCTCTTGTCTTGATCCGTTAATGGTGGTATAAAACCGTTCAGTTCACTCGTTGGCTTATATGGCTCACTGTGTTACCCATGTGAGGTAAGCCCTCTTGTCTTGATTCGTTAGTGGTGGTATAAAACCGTTCAGTGCCCTTAGGGACACGTTTGTACATCTGGATTACTACGATTAGAAACGGGTGGAATAGGAACGAGGCATGGTACTGAAAATTACTTTGTCCAGCTAATCGCTTCTAAATTTTAGAGATTCTTCGGAAATTGAATTATTGGAAAACCTACCTAAAAATAGCAACAACAACCCTTTAGTCAGGATTACGACCTAGCTTCTGACAGCACTTATGTTGTGTTTGTTAATTTTACACATGAGTGGCGGGACCTACAGTTTAAAGTCAATTCCGAATGCTAGATTTTTTAGAAAGTTTTAATGGGAATTTTTGTTTACTCTCAGAGTTTTTGCCAGAAATCTAGTGAGTGGCAGTCGTCGAAGGAATACGTTTTCATACTGGAGATGTCTGATCTGGGGTTTCCAAAAGGAAGTGACAAATTTGAAAAAAAGAAGAAAAAACTAAAAGAAATTCTTTGATCTAAGTAAAGTTATTAATTTTTACAAAATGTATACAATATTTATAGATTTTTTCTGGTTTTTTTTGTCATCACTGTCTGTCTTAATCCCTCATTTTTTTTAACATTTTATTTTTGTTTAACAAAAATATATTTTAATTTATTTTTATTTTTATTTTTTTTTTATTTTTCTTTGTATACATTTGAGATGAGTAGAAATTGTTTTTGTTTTTAATTTAATTTTAGTTTATTATTATTTTGTTTTTTATTTAATTTAATTTATTTCTAATACATGAATACTTTTATTAATTGATTTATTTTTATATTTATTAATTTATTGTTTTATTTATAATTTTATTATCAATTTTATACTTAAAATATTTTTGTTTGTTTTAAAACTACTGCAAAATTGTTTTCATTTTAATTTCATTATCAATAAATTTTGGTTCCACATTGTTTCATAGTTTAGTTTTTTAATTGTTTCTTTAATTTATTTTTTATTTTAATTTTTTATTTTTAAATGTAAGGGCAAGGGTCCTAAAATTAGCTGCACTGATATATATGTATGTATAGATGGAGGCAGTAGTGTGAAAAGAAAAAATCCGCATCAGAAAGAAAATCTAAAAATTTGTATCAAATGTTCCATGCATGTTATATAGGGTCCTTTATTAAGAGCTTTCTATCGTTAAATTTAAATAAAACAAAGCCTAAGAAATACACAACCATTACATTACAACCTTTCAGTCAGGATTACGACCTAGTTTCTCATACCACTTATGTTAAGTGTGTTAATTTTATACGTGGGTCGCGGGACATACAGTTTAAAGTCGACGCCGAACGCTAGTTTTTTGAGAAACTTTTTCATGGCAATTTTATTTCTACACTCAGAGTTTTTGCCAGAAATCTACTGAGAGGAAGTTGCCGAAGAAATATTTTCGTTTTGATATCTGAACTGGGGTTTGAACAGTTGTCTTACGTCTAATAAGCCGAGATACTACCTACTAGACTACGACATAAGAGATATCATGGAAAAAAACTTTGTTTGTAATGGAAATATGAGTTGAGCTCATATGAAATATTAAATTTTGTATGACTCTGGCTGTATTTGGCTGATTGCATAGGTTATGCGGGCTTAGAGGACCACTATGGCTTGAGCTTTATTAGCATAGAAAGAAAGAAAAATTCTAACGTAATCAAATCGCACAATCTGAGCGGTTAGTTCATAGCAATTCCACACAAGATGACGTGCCTTCAAATAGCTCGTGCAGAATATTTAATGTGGCATGAGTACATTCCAATTCGGGCCACAAAAATTTATAATCAGCGACCTGTAGTGCTCGCCTTTTTCGGAATGCATTGCACGCCTTTGGATCTCGTGAGGATTGGTCCATAAATGTATGAATGGGCGCCTTTGTACATGATTTTTCAATAAATAGTGCGCTGCACGTTGTTCCAACAGTACAGCTATTTTGATAAAACAATTGTATTATTTGTCCAGGCTGTGGAATGCTCCATACGCCCATGGTGATTTGGCAAAACAAACTGACAACTAATTTGACAGATGCGGCTCTAAAAAGATGGCCATTTTTAAATGCCAAATTTCGGAAATTCCTGTTGGAAGGCCTTACATATTCGTCAAAATTTGCTTTTCTTTAAATTTAAGGAAGTATAAGAAATCAGATTCTCTGGTAGGATCGACACTCGCAGATAAGCATAATGCATTGTAACTACTGGGGTGCTTAAAAACAACAGCCATTGTGGAAATATATTGAATGGCATGGTGAGGAAACTTGCTGATTAAGTCCGACTCCTTCACAACAAGGTGGCATAGCGTTCTTTAATGAACGATGATAACTTAGCTTCCTCTTGACTAATGGTTTGTAATGATCAATTAAGAAGAAGAAGAATAGTGAGTACGATGTTAGTAAGTCGCCGTAGTCTAGAAGGTAGTATGTTGGCTTATTCGACGTGAGGCCATGGTTCAAACCCCAGGTCAAACATCTCGAAAATAACGAAATATGAAAAAATATTTCTACGGCCACTTCCTCTCAGCAAATTTCTGGCAATAACTCGGAGAGTAAACACAATGGCCATGAAAAGTTTCTCGCAAATCTGTCATCCCGAGTCGACTTTAAACTGTAGTTACCGCCATTCATATATAAAATTAATACATACAACATAGGAGAAGCTAGGTCGTAATTCTGTCTGTAGGATGACATGGTCAATTGCCATGAAAAGTTTCTCGCAAATCTGAATCGAGAGTCGACATTAAAGTCGACATTAAAAATAAACTGTAGATCCCGCCATTCATGTATATAATTAATACATACAACATAAATGATGTGAGAAGCTAAGTTGTAATCCTGTCTGAAGGCTTGTAATGACTAGCTATGTGTTTATGTATGATAATGATCACATTGTTTCATCAAGCTAATGCCTTACATCTTCATTCCCTGTTGCGATGCCTTGAATTACTGCAGAAAGGCACCATTTTCGCCAGATTTAGTTGCTTCAGAACAAGTACAGCAGCTATCGAATAAACACGCACATAGGTTATGTTGAAAAAAATTTTTTTTTAGTTTACTTAGGTAAAATGGGCTAATTCTAGGACCGCCTTCGTATTTTATAAACATTATAGTTTTATTTTTTTTTATTTTTTACACTTTTTCAATTAACTTATAATGGCAGAAATATAAGTGACTTAAAAACTCTCGGCTATAATGTTAACACCGGTATGCTTCGCTGCTCCATAGTTAGGAAAAAAATTAAAAAAATTTGTTTTCGTTAAAGACTGGTCCGATAAAAGAGAAGTATTTTAAAGCCAAAGAGAATGTATTGATTAACTCTTTCTCTCTTTCTTTTAGTATTGATTGGTATGAATTAACTCTTATACGAAAAGCTTTCTAAAACTTGAGAAAATTAATGGAGTTTTTGAAAGTTTTAAAAGCTTTTAGAGGACTTTTAAAATACTTTTTTTAAGGTATAAAGAACATTTAAAATGCATTGAAAAGCTGTCAATAAGATTTTTTTAAATTTTTATATGAAAAGTAAATCGGAAATAAAGCAAATATTTTTAAAAATTTTGTGGAAATTGAACAGGGCTTCTGAAAGGCTTCAGAAAATTGGGGAGGTTGGTTTAAGTCACGTATTATTCCTATATTTCTTTAATATCGGGTCCGCCATCTAACGCTTTTTTTCAACTAGTGCTTATTTCGTGAATGGTAACACTTAGCTCATGTCTGATTTGACAGATAATTAGTTTTATCCTTCCGCTGAACGAATATGGACCATCCAATGCGTTTTCGCTTCGCTAAGTGGGCTTGCGATCGACTTACAGAAGATGAAGCTCATTTTGATCTTGGCGGATATGTAAACAAGCAAAATTGTCGCATACACGCATACATTGAAAAGCCGACACACCCAAGACGAGTCACTGTTTGCTGCGGATTTTGGTTCAGAGGGATAATTGGGCCATTATTCTTCGAAAATGAGCAAGGAGTTTCCGTTACAGTCAATGGCGATCGTTATTGGGCCATGTTGAACGAATTTTTGTTCACAAAAATTGAAGAGGAGGATATTGGCAACATTTGGTTTCAACAGGACGGCGTTACGTGCCACACAGCCGGAGCTACACTCGATGTTTTGCGCCTTATTTTTGAAGATCGCATTAATGCCCACCTCGGAGCTGCAATTTGACACCGTTGGACTATTATTTGTGGGGTGCCGTCAAAGATAAGTGTTGCGCCGACAAGCCAGAGACAATTGACACTTTAAAGGACAATATTCGTGAAGCCATTGGTGAAATACAGCTGCACACAATCGATAATGTGCTTAAAAATTGTATCGATCGTGTAGGGTACTGGATGGCCAGCCGAGGCAGTCATTCGAATGAAATTATTTTCCATTATTAACCGGAAGGATTGTACTTTCAAATAAAAAAAGAAATTTGAGAAAATATTCAGTAGATTTTTTGTTAAAGCATTTTCAAAAAAAAAAAGTTATTTGGCGAACCCTTTAAATTATTTAAAATAAATTAATTTTTTTATTTATTTTTAATACTTAATTTAATTTTGTTTTTTTATGGTATTAAAAATTTAATTGTTGAATTGAATTTTTTAATTAAATTTGATTTAATTTTGATTATCAGGCTTATGTTTTTTATTTTATTTATAATATTTTATAATTTTTTTTTATGTTTTAAAATTAAAAGAAAAACATAAATTAATTAATATTACTAAATATATTTTACAAAAATATTTTTTATTTTATTTTTTATTTATTTCTTTCTCTCTTTTTTTTTGTTTATAAATTTCTACAATATAAATACAATATAATTAATTATTGTTTGATTTTATTTTGTTATTAATTTTTTTGTATATTTTTTCTTTTGGTGTATTTGTTTTAGTTTATGAAAAGAAACCTTAAAATTAAATTTGTTTTAAACAATTTCCTTTTTGATAGAAATGCTTTAAATGAAATTATTTTTTTATTTTTTATTTTTAAATATATTTCCTGTATTTATTTTTTAATTTTAATTTCCATTTTTTTTGAATTTCTTTTTTATAAAATTGATAACGGTTTTGATAATATTTTACAAGACTTGCAAATTCTCACAATGTTTGAATTTTGAATCCTCTTTACCCAGTATCCATGTCAGCATTTGTCTCGCCTTCATGCTGGCCATCATAACGCTGCGACTCTTGTACCAATGAGCCGGTGATGGTGATGTATCACGATGACCCTGTTTATAGATTTGTTATGATTAATTACGTTTTTAATTACATATGTTTTCTATAACAATATTTCAATATTATTTGTTTTCTGAAAAACTAAAGCTTTTTATGTTACGCTTATAAGAGTAAAAGAAATAATACAAATACAGGGGGGTCATTAAAAAAGGTACTAAAATGTGCAAAAATAATGAAGGAAAGAAAAAAACGATAATTTTCAAGTGCCATATGTGTGCCATGGCGTAGGGTGGCCATATATTGCAAGAATAAACAAATAAAAGATGAGTGTAATAAGTGTTCCTTTTTCTCTATGTACACATTGCTGTTTTAAAGCAAGAAGGCAAATAATGAACATTAAGAAATCAGTTTAAATAATGGATATGCTCGTATATACAATGTATACTGCATGCTTAAAATTTACAGTGTCTCGTAAAAAAAAAAAACTCAAAAAGTAAGGGTGAACCGAAAAACATAAATTTGTTGATGAAAAATGCTGTGTTTTTCTCAAATGAATAGAAAATTGTATTTAAAAAACTTTCTATTTTTTTTAAATACATATAAATACTTAAATACCTAAATTTCAATTCTAAAATTAATACAAAGAAACCCCATAACAGTTGTAATAAGAGACTGGCCTGGAGGTTGATAATGCCTCATATTCCTGCAATGATGTCCGGTACTTGAGAACCTGCGACGAAGTGTTCTGAAGCACTTAGATCTTATTGACAGAAAATGTCTAGTCAAAGCTGTTTCTAATAAAAGCCACACTTTAATAAAATTGGTTGGAAAATGTTAATCAGGAGTAATAGTTCAATTTCGAAATCGGAACCATCGGTATTACAACGGGAACTTTGGTAAATTTTTCCTAACCTCCTTCTAAACCTGATGCACTCTTGCGTTCAATATACACAGAGCTTTAATATCTTCTTTGCATAGGATCTCCCTCTGCTGCAACCCATGTCAGGAAGATATTCATGGCAGTAACCAGGCAGATAAGCTTATGAGAGGGGTAACCATATCTTCCCTGTGAGTTGGGTAGAGAAATATGAAATGGAAGATGATTACCCAACTTTTGTTGGGTAAATACAATGAAAAAGAATTTAAGTTACGCATTTGATGCTTCCTGATGATGCTGATTCTCCCTTTCCTTCCTCCTTTCCTTTTTTCAATCCCCTCTATTATCCACTCATCTTAAGGACGTTTGTACTATGGGTCAATTTGACCTCCTGGTACTGTATTTGTCTCATTTGATAAGTACACGTCTTCTAACCTAAACCGAAACCTACACACCTAAACCGTGAGTATATTATTTGGCTTTTTGACAGGGAATTGTAGCACTTGTTCAGAAAAGGGATCAACTCAAGCCGAATATGGAGATTCTGTGAATAAGCACGTACTTTGAACTTGTATGGCATTAATACATACATACCAGATAGAAACATGAGGGTTCTTATCAAATACTACACAGGGAGATGTTCTTACTGACGCCGGAAAATATTCCAAAGTTCATCTAGGGGACAGGAGTATGGGTGACATTAAAGGGATACTCTATGTAGATGGGAACACTACAATAGATCTTATAAGTCTCTGGTCTAGTTAAGATATAATAATGATAATCACACTTTGTTTGCAGTAAAATATATTCAGAATCTCAGAATAAAAATTAAGATTAGACTCTGTTCTCTCCATTTTTGGCAAATTTTTAAACATTCGAGAAAAAAATGGCTGATCTTGTGATGGAACTATGAATTTTAAGGAAAAATTACAAAACGTCAGGCATAAAAATGGTGAGTTAAACTCATTCAAATACAGAATAGCATAAAAATAATGCTCATTATCAAATAAAAAATTCAACAACGTATACTATAAGCAGGGCAGGCAATGGGAAAAGTAGAATAAAATCTTATTCCTAGACAGCGACAAATGGCAACGGAATTCAGAAGATTTAAATGGCAAAAAATTCAAAAAGTACAATAAAAAAGTACCATAAAAAAGTACCATGGTAAAAAAGTACCTTTGTAAAAAAGTACCATAGTAAAAAAGTACAATATGTTTTTATTAATGTTGTGATTAATTTTCTTCATTTACTTTGAAACAAATATAAAAAATTTTTAAAAGTACTTTTCAAAAATGTTTAAATTTAAAAAATAGTACCAAAATTGTATTTTTATTCGAACGGCTCATCCTAATTACATTCTATAGAATGTTTTTTCAAATAAAAAAATAAAAAAGAGAGGAAAACTAAATGAATGAATATCATCTACAAGTACTATTGACCTCAATTGTATCAGAATTGTCTGCAGTACATTTTCATTTTCATTTTCATTTTAATTTTTTCTTTGTATTTAAAGGCATAAAAAGATAAAATACAACAACAAATAAGAGAAAAATATGCTTTAAGAATGCTTAAGAAATGGAAAATGATTTAAAATTTATAAAAAAAATGAAGTGTAATAAAATACTAGAAAATACAACAATTATCCCAGGGACCTACAACAATAGGGCAGTCGTCTAGTAAGCTGTGTAAACTTGATTTACAAAATTGAAAGAAAACAACGAAAGAAACGTTGGAGAAGAAAAATAATGCTTTGTGCCGGCATTATGTACCTTAAAACAATGAAAAGGAGTAAAACATAGGGTGTGACCTTGGTACGTGTGTGAGTGGGGTTTGTCTAGATGTTTGCCAAGGATAGAGGTACTATTTTGACGGCCAGTACTTCTGCCTTATGAAGCTTGTGACTTCCAATGCGATAATAAGCCTGTATCAGCAATTCAAGAAGAGTCCTACCAGGTGGCCAATATTGTTGCTCAACGAAGTTTCTGAATTAACAACGAAAAACATAAGAAGACACTACTTGTTGGAAACGAATAGGACTTACTCCCTTAACCTAATTGATAGTTACAACCATTTAGTCAGGATTACAACCTAGCTTTTCACACCACCCAACATGCGTGTGTTAGGATTTACGGTTTAATAACGCGTTCGAACTTTTCATGGCAATTTTATTTACTCTCAGGTTTTTTTTCAGCACACTGTTGAGAGGAAAGTGCCGAAAAAATGTTTGTTTTACATTTCGTGCAATAATCGGTGGCAACCCTATTCTCCTAGAACCTGTTACAGTACCCCAGCCACTTCTTCTTCTTGTATATAAAAATGAATGTGTTTTTATTTGTTTGTGGGTTGGTTTGTTTGTTTGAAGTCTATAGACGGCTAAACGGCTGGACCGATTTTCTTGAAATTTTCACAGTATCTTCCTGTATGTCTGGAAGGAACTATAAAATTTCAAGTAGTCGAGGTACCACGCCCACATACCCAATAAGTATTTAATGTTGCATATCTCATAAACTGCAACAGCTAGAGTCCTCAAATTGTGTATGGACGACTTTGACGTATCTATGAACAAAATGGGCGGATTGGCTATAGTGGGCGTGTCACCTCCCATAGTCTATATATGTATATAAAAATGAATGTTTGTTTGTATGTACCTTATAGAATCGTAAACTATGCATTTGATCATGTTATGATCTTTAGCAAAGCTGTTGCGCATGAGCCGGGGAAGGTTTCTAAGTTGCTATGACCAATTTCCAACAGGTGGCGTCACTGAAAATTACTTAAAATGAATTAGATCGTAAACTGTGCATTTGATCATGTTGTGATCTTTAGCAAAGTTATTGCGCATGAGCCGACGAAGGCTTCTGAGTTGGTATGACCAATTTCCGATGGATGGCGTCACTGAAAGTTATTCAAAACGAATGACAAGCAATTGGTGCACCTACACCTCAAGCACGGAAGAAAATAGCATTACGAGCCTCAGAATCAGACGAGCATTGAGACTGGAAAATCTTCGAGTATATGCCGCTGAGATCCGTTCGCTTGAACCACTTGAACAACGAGAAGTGAGATTAGAAACTGATGGAATGCGTACTACTCAGGCCCGTTCGCCTGAATCATCAGGACAACGGGAAACAAAATCAATAAAATGATTCAAAATTAATTGGACATTTGTGTAATGTCTTTCCTTCAAATTTATTTTAGTTGGTGGCGCAGCAACACGCGCAGGGTACAGCTAGTTAACAAGAAGAACATGGTTAATGGGATTAAAACAAAGCATCAGAGAAAATGAAACGGAAATCAAACAACAGGATGGTGGTGCTTTGTAACTGATCTAGGTCTCTTTCTTAAAGTTTAATACCTTAAGTTAGGAATAATAAATAATATGGGAGCTTTAATAAGTAGGAGAGAATAAATACCACGAAAATATTAAATTTTATTGACCGGTATTTATGGATTTTTCATTGAATGCCTGGGATCTTATGGTGAACCATACTTTTGTAATAATGACAGAATGCGCTAATCTAGAGTTGCCATGAAACCTTACTCTCGCTATCGTTTTTTGTTTAAAAATGTACGCATTTTAATGTCATATTTTTGTTTTTATTTCCATAATTCAAATCGATTCAACAAGTGAATAAAACATCTTACAAATGGAAAAAGGAGATGGTATGGTGAAGGGATATAATTTTCAGAAGGAGGGAGGGGAGAAGGGAAGAATTAATATAATAAAATATAGATTTTAATTAAAACATTTTAACAAAAAAACAACAACAACATAAGTTTACACCAATCATAACACGGTTATAATATGAAGAAAGTTAACCTTGGAAGGATTAAACATTGATTTGGGGGCTGTATATAATTCGGGGGGAGGGGGGTATTAGTTGACACAACAAATTTACATACAAAGAGAGAGAAAGAGAGAGACAGAGAATTTTGTTTTTTTGTTACTCACCATAACTTCAGAATTTTTATCATTTAATGACTTTTCCCCTTGATCGAAATCATAATTTTTATTCAGACAATTATTATCGTTATTCGAATTCGAATTGGCATTTGCATTCGAATTATCTTTTGTTTTCTCTTTCGATTTGTTTTTCAATTTTTTCGTTTTTGGCTAAAGAAAGAATGAAGTGAACAAAACAAATGAACAATTAAAATGACATGATGATGATGATAATACAAACATGTATAGATGTGTGTGTGTGTGTAAGTGAGTGCGTGTAGGTAATTGAATTGAAAAGAAATTTTGAAAAAAGCCAGATTCTTAGATTCTTAAAAAAACTTATAAATTTTTACAACCAATTTCAACACAGTGATTGTGTGATTGTGTGAGTGTGTTTAAGTGTTAAATTTCAAAGTAAAAGTTTTGTTCAAAACAAAGCCAGTGTTAGAAAGTGTTAAAACTGTTTAGAAACCCAGCACATTTCATTTGTTTTACAAACCTGCAACAGATTCTGTTCCTTTTTCAAACGTATCTGCGTTAAAGTGCCAGCCAATAACTCATCACAGTTGTGATTAATGCCCACGGATACTTCAATGAATTTGGCACCAAAGGTACAGGCCAAGCATTTGCCATCTAATGGAATCAAAAGAAGAAGACAAAAAAAATTTAAGAAATAAAAGAGAAATTCATTTGCATTTAATTAAGCAAGAGGCTTACCCTGTGCAGAAACGGCACGTGACCTCGCCAAATCGATTTTATTGGCCACCAATATTATTGGTCGTGTTCTAATTAAGTCCAGATCCTGTAGACGTGCCAGTATTTGTTTGGCTCGTGTAAATGATTCTTTGTCGACGCAAGAATAGACAACCAAATAGGCATCGGCCTTTTCAAGTTCATCCTTTTTAAGGTAAGGATTTTATTGTTGTTGTTGTATTTGTAATTTTCAGAGGATATGAAATAAGAAGAAGAGAAAACAATTTTTATTATTCGCTGTTATTGGTGCATAACCTTGCTAAAATTAAGTTCGAGAGTAAGAAACGTTGCCATATCTTTGCTTTTCCATGAAATCTATTTTTCTAGGACCAATATAATGCATTTGATATGTAGGAGTCGTCCCCTGGATGGTGATACGAAACCAAAAAATTGCTTTTCGTTCATCATTCAGAGTCAAAATATTAAAAAAAATATTCCAAAACTGAGTCTGAGTAAAAATTATCCACTTTATTGCCTACCTCCCTCTCTAAAGATGGCATAATATTGCCGCACACATAAATCATGTAATAATAATGCTGGGCCACTGAATATTTTTTTCTTTCATAATTTCTTTTAACGGAGGAAGCTTTAATAAAAGAAAATAAACAAATTGTCATATTCTTTTTGGGCCCGCAATATTTCTTTTCCTTATTAATTTGGCCAAAAGCCAAATGCGAAACAAAATAACAATTTTCTGAAAATGTGGAAAAAGCCCAAAAACAAAATCAATGTTTTCCTAATAATTTTTATATAAAGAATAGGGAACATGTGGACATTCGGAAGGGACAGAAGCCAAATAATAATTCGCGCCATTTACAAGAAATATTCTTCATCGTTGAAGAATTGAAGTCGCCGTGGTGTAGTAGGTAGTGTGTTGGCTTACTATTCGTAAAGCCCGGGTTCGTATCCCAGGTCAGACATCAAAAATGAAATATGAAAAAAAAATATTTCTTCGGCGACTTCCTCTCAGCAGATTTCTGGCAAAAACTCTGAGAGTAAAATAAACCTGCCATGAAAAAGTTTCTCAAAATTCTGTCGTTCGGAGTCGACGTTAAACTGTAGGTCCCGCCACTCACGTATAAAATTAACGCACACAACATGAGTGGTGTGAGAAGCTAGGCCGTAATCCTGACTGAAGGGTTGTAATGGCCAAATATGTATTCTTCATCGTTGTTCCTTTCTTTTGATCTCTTTTTTTGGCATTTAAACTAAAAAAAGCAAATAAAGGGTTAGCCATTTAATGCTTTCAAAATCGATGGTGTGGCAAGGCCTTCTAAAGTGGCATTTATAAAATGAAAGCTGTGCACTCTACGGATAAGTAAAGTTGAACAACTGAAGGATGTGTGAAAAGGGACTACAAATGCGGTGATTAAAACGGGGTTCCTTTTCGGGCATTATCGGCTGATTATATTCATCATTATCGACCTACTGAATGAAAAACGAAGTCGCCGTAGCCTAGTAGGCAGTGTGTTGGCTTATTCGTCGTGAGGCCATGATTCAAACTCCAGGTCGAACATCAAAACGAAATATGAAAAAAATATTTCTTCGGCGACTTCCTCTCAGCAGAATGAACTCTGATTATAAAGAAAATTTGTAGACCCTGTAAGCGTTACAGGAGTCGCCATAGCCTAGTAGGCAGTGTGTTTTCTTATTAGACGTAAGGCCATGATTCAAACCCCAGGTCAGGCATCAAAACGAAATATGAAAAAATATTTCTTCAGCGTCGTCCTCTCAGCAGATTTTTGGCAAAAACTCTGATAATGAACTCTGATTATAAAGAAAATTTGAAGACTCTGTAAGCGTTACAGAAGTCGCCCTAGTCTAGTAGGTAGTGTGTTGGCTTATTAGACGTGAGGCCACGGTTCAAATCCTAGGTCAGACATCTCCAGCAAAACGAAATATGAAAAGAAATATTTCTCGGCATCTTCCTCTCAGCAGATTTCTGGCAAAAACTCTGAGAATGGACTCTGATTATAAAGAAAATTTGAAGATAACGTTACAGAAGTCGCCGATGAGGGGCCACGGTTCAAATGCCAGGTCAGATATCTCCAGCAAAACGAAATATGAAAAGAAATATTTCTCGGCGACTTCCTCTCAGCAGTTTTCTGGCAAAAAGTCTGAAGAGCGAAATAAAATTGGCATGAAAAGTTTCTCGCAAATCTGTCATTCGAAGTCGACTTTAAACTGTAGGATCGGCCACTCATGTATAAAATTAACACACACTCAACATAAGTATTGTGAGAAGCTAGGTCGTCATCCTGACTGAAGGGTTGTAATGACCAATTATGTATGCATGTATTTGTTACAGTACGTACTGCCGAAAATGCCGCTTCTGTTACAGAAAGTGTGGCGGATAAACCGAATTTGCCAGTTCAACGGCGTCTTCCTTGCCTATCGTATGGCTCGTTGCAACATATTTTGCATTTGGATTTGCATCTGCTTTCATATAAAGTCCAACTATGCAGCAATCAGAGATCAGCAATGAATCGCTTTTTCGCTACTCATGAGTACTCATGCAATTTTGAATATGAGTGAGTCAACAGTATTGAAATCCAACTACTCTGATTCATTAGTACTCAGTACAACATTGATTTATAAGTACAGGTTGCAATGAGTATGAGTACAACGTTGACATCAAACTCATACCATTCTAAATATGTTTGATTCATACGCCTACTCATTAAAGATTCATAACTTTAGAAAAATATGTACCTATAATACTAATAATTCGAGTGACTTGAATCATCCATAAAAATTTACAGTCTTAGTTGTTGTTGCATTTACAAAAGAAAACAGACACATAAGCAAAAAAGACAGACCAGCAATCAAAGCAAACACACAACCTTCTTGTGAGTATTGTAGTGTTCGTACGCGAATCAGACTTATTTTGTGATTCGTGTATACGATGAGTCGTGGAGAGTCGAAATCAATAACATCATGCGTATTGTTAAGTATGAGTACCATGAGTATTTTAAACTTTGAATATGAGTAGTATGAGTATGACATTAAAATAAGTATGAATGCGTATAAGTATCGGAAATTATAAGTATGATTCGAATCTACTCATCGTTTTGAATACTCATTGCTGACCTCTGGCAACAATTAAAACGGGCTGAAAATTCCCATCGTTTTAGACGTGCTCACTGGGTCCTAGAGTAATAGACTTTGAATGACCATTTTTCGAACAAAGTTTTCTTCTGCCATGAAGCTTATTTTAGTAATCAAGGCGAATAAATGCACTTTGTTTTTGATTTTCTAACGCTGTTGCTAAACGGAATTCAAAGAGAACTTTGTGAACAAATGTACGGCAATAAAAATGTTTGCTGGGATCTGTTCAACCTACAGACTTAGGCTCTGACTTCCACAGCCCTACAGATAGTGGCAGCAATAAAATAAACATTTTTGTTTTAACATTAGTGTTGTATTATTGTTTGCAAAACTTATTGCAATTATTGTTGTGCAGTTGTTGTAGTTGTAGTTGTCTTTGTAAGTCTATATTTGCTGTCGAAATAACTCCATAAATTTTGGCAATTGCAAATGAAACAATGGAATTGGCAAAGTTTGTTTTCAAGTTTTCTTTTTTGTTTGTTTTCCAATGAAAATCGTCGGAACTTTCAGGGACACTTTACAAATAAATTTTGATTGTTTTGGATAGTTTTTTTTTTAATAAACTATGGGGCCTATTTGTTTATAACAAATGAAAATTTGTATCAAAAATTTGAGCGTGCTTTTCACATTGCTGCTGTTGAGAAACAGAGCAGGTAAGAGTCCTATAAGCTTTGCAAAGTAGGATAGGTTATGACAGAGGTTATGCTAAGGCGGGCAAAAGCCATATTTTATGGCAAGTCTTCTCTTCTGTAGTATTGTTGTTGATCAGAGTAATTTATTGTATCACAATTGGTTCCAAAATAATATACGAATTGAGCCAAAGATAAATTGTAAGGAAAGCTATGTTCAATTGCATAAAATTCCTTAAATTTGAAAACAAATTTAAAAATAAAAAACAAATTAACTTTTAAGTTTACCTTGACGTCACGTGAATTTATAATGAATTTCAATTCCGATTCAATGCCATTCAAAATAATCGAAATATTTTGTTCCGCTTCATCGCATTCTGTAAAGAAATTCAAAAACAAATTAAAGATGGAGAAAGTATTTTTTAATTCGGATTTCTTTCAAAGATTTGAGTATATTGAAGGAATTATGGAAATGTAATGCTTAATTGCTAAAAGGGCACGATTATCTTGCATAGAACATAAAGTGCTTCTGACGTAAAATATTTATATAAACCCTAGGCTAACCTATTTTTCTATTATGAAAACAGTTCAAAGACTAGTTTGACTTGCTGTAAAGAGAATGCTGAAATCTATCTCATAAACTAGTTTTCTATCCTCCTAGTATATTTACATTACAAACGTGTCAACCATTCGGATACTGAGGTTTTTAGAGGCTGTTGGGGGATTGTGTATTCGATATAACCACAGGAGATGTCCTCGATAAATAGAACGCAGTATATTTATCGTCTGAAGACAGTTGGACTATGGGTTCAGTTGTCATAAATGGTACAGCACATCTCCTCTCTAGAAACTTTCCGATTGTGAGCTCAGTCATCAGTTATAATATGAACAGAGTCCTGAAGGGTGCCGTAATCTTTCTGACTCAATTTGAGGTCTTCTGATATCTTCCAGAATAGAATAGGCGCCATAATAAATGAGAAAGATGAGATATACGAACGTTCACAGAAGCGAAAAAGTCCATATAAAAGCCCTCAGGTCCAGAACAGGCTTGAACTGAGTAGAAATGAGTTGTGTCGGCGATATAGAATCCCATTTGAATGCCTGTGGTAGAAACGGAAACTCACATAGTATACCATCTCCATTTTTAGAATTTCCAAGTCTTCATTATTTGATTAAGATCATAAGAGAATAATAAAATTGGCCTAGTAATCCATACAGAATCTTCTTAACCGTTCCAGAGAGGATATCATCAACAACAATCGTTGCAGGAATAATTAACGCCTCCATCTCTTAGAAAAAAGTAGGACACGGAGAGCATGAATTCTTGCCCCTAAACCCGATTAGAAAACTACAACGTTATTTCTGAAGAAATTGTTTGCACACAACGAAATATGGCAACCCTGTTATTATGGAACCTGCTACAATAGGCCATTCACCAGAATAGCTGGAAAAACTTGATATGAAATTGAACCAAAGTGAAAATAGCAAAGAGTCTGAATAAAAATATGAATATGTTTCGTGACAGTCCTCTGCCATCTTAAGGAATTAAAGGAATAACAACAAATAGCATTCGCTGCTGACCTAGCGAACCTTGAGATGCTATTCAGTGCTAGTAAGAATAACTCCTTATCTAGTGATTGATAAGTGCCCAAGTGATGATTTTTATGATTTTGATTTCCAAATGAACTGGTTTTGAACGAACGGAGTTTCCATTTTCCTTGCCTAGCTGATTAAACTTGCTCAGAAATTCAGACAATCTTGAGTCAATCTTAACCAACAATCTTATACAAGAACCTAATACCTTCGACCTAAAAACTCTATGTAGCTTTCAAATTGTTGTATACACTGTTATTGCTGAGTCTTGTTGAAAATTACTGAGGACTAGTTCTGTACTGGAAATAGTTAAGGAAGTCTAGCGTCAGCCACTCGGTGTATTAGGGCACAGTGTACTGTTACGAATTTTCATTATGTAAGCCTAGCTTTGTTCTAAGCATAGTCTCTGTGGTTCTAGTCTTTGCTAACACAGGTAAAATATGTATTTAAATAAAGTAGAGCCATCGTAGGACAGCTTCCCACTGTCCGATTTTGCCCATAGGTCACAATTGAGCGTTTACAATAACAAGATTTCTCTGAAGCCTGTCTACACATAATTATGGCATGCTTGACCATGTCTTATTTGGTCTCCATGTGTGAGACTCGTCAGTGTACTGTTCATTACTATCCCCAAATATTTCACTTCCATTCCCTATGAGATCATCTAACCGAGGAGACGACAGTTTTTTCACCTCGTATTTCCATTTATTTTTATATCCCCATTTGATTATCTCCCCTTATTACCACTTATCTTAAGTCATCTCTTATCTTTTAATTACCCTTCGTGACTCACATTTCTCAAAAGAGCAAAAAAAAACAAATTCAATTACCAGCGGAATACCCTTTTACTTTCCCCTTTTCCCTTTTCAATAATTTTTCTTGCAAATTGGCACTGACATGTTGGGGAAAAGAGAGAAAAAAGGATGGAAGAAGCAACAGAACAGAAGTACATACAAGCAAAAAAAAAGTGTGTTTGTGTGATTATTTTCTTAAACATTTTATTTATTTTGCACTTTACCTGGTCCATCATAAGCATTAATACAGTCTGAAGTGCGAAATTGTGAGACAAGTGCCTGCTTGCCGACACCCGGTGCGCCAAGCATTTCGACATGATAAACGTCGACTGGCTGCTGTTGATTGCCATCATTCAGATTAACATCCACATCAGTGCACCCTGCCAAGGCGCCAACACGTGGGTGTATGGGACTGACTGGTGCCAAACTATTGCTGCGCGAACGACGACGTCTAAAGGAGTCACCACGATTGATGATACCTAAAACGGGATTGCGAAAAAAAATAAAAGAAGAAGAACAGAAAACATGAAAATTAATTGTAAGAGAATGTTTTCAAAATAAAAACCGTAAAATGGCAAGAGTCAGTGTGTTTTGTTGTTGTTGTTGTTGTTATTTTTTAAGGAAAGCACAACCAAAGTAATGAAAAAGAAAAATAAATAATAAAGACGGTAATAAAACACTATAAAATAAAGAAAAAAAGGAAATAAACAGGAAAAAACTGAACTGCATTGTGATCAATATTTGTGCAGCAAACAAGTGGCAGCAAATACTGGTCATGCTACAGTGGCTGGCCTGAATGCCAAACAGTATCCTGGTGGCGGTAACATAATTAAGGTGTTGCTGTTAATGAATGTTGCAAAGGAATCGAGGAAAATTGTTTTTATTTTTTTTTATTTTCCGTTTTGATTGGTTTTTGTGGCAAATGTGGCGAAACCATAAAATGATTTTGTGGTGCAAGTGATAAATTTTGTAGCAATTTGTCGAAGAAAATCTTTTAATTTTCAACACGGCATGTATTTCTATTGAAATTACAGTTTAACGTGGCTGATTGAGAGATTATTTTGCGCAGGTAAGGATATCCTTCTGGGATGAAAATTCATATTGCAATGACGTAGGTATTTGGGGTATTGATTTATGTGTGTTGCTACTTCAATGTGAGTCATTCACATCATAAAGTAGCAGAAATAGTTAGGGGCCTTTGGGTGTTCATTTCTTTGTAAATCGATTGCTAGCAATATGGACTCCAGTCGACTTGAAATACGATACTTGGCAAGTAAGTACACAAGAAGATAATAAGAGTTGTGCTGTTAAATGCAAAACTAAGATAACACCACCCTCGCGGCTTGTGAAATGATAAAAAGCCATTAGATGACCTTGGAAAACTTTTGTAGAAGTCAGTAGTCATGATGTCGGTCATCATGTCGGATTCTTATCGATTAAAATCACCTCCACAGCACATTCCGCGGAATATTATACCAAACGATATTAATTAGTACTCCGGCTGGCTGCTTTCCATGAACTCAGTTACCGAAATAGCATCCTGAATTTAGTTTGCTGCTTGAATGAACTTCTCTACAGCGAACTGGTTCTTCTCAGACAGCGGCATTATCTTTATGATTATACTGCCTACACTCAGGGTTTATCCAATCGCATAGTGGTCGGGCTGGCAGTTTTCCATGAACTCAGTTACCGTAATAGCATCCTGAATTTCGTTTGCTAATCGTTTGCTGCTTAAATGAACTTCTCTACCGCGAATTCGTCCTTCTCAGACAGCGGCATTATGTTTATCATTATACTGCCTACACTCAGGGCTTACTCAATCTTGAATTACCTTTCTGTTATGCGTTCCACAGGTTTAATGGGTTTTTTTTTAGAATAGTCTCTGAGTACTTATATGTATTTCGCGATTTTTAGGAGTCCCAGGGTTCCACAACAAATTTTCTCAAAGAATGTTGTTTTTAAATAACAATAGGTGGCAACTCTGCCATACTAGAATATGTCACAAAGCAAAGAAAAGAAGGAATTCAAAGATGCTTTATGAAAGACCTGGGTTTCTTATGAGATTGGAAAATGGACAAAGTGCTCTTTCATCGGTTTTATTATTGATTTGTTATGCGTAAGCGAAGGCCATCCTTATCGTAGTAGACGTAAATTTTAAAAGAAAGATGCTGAACATGTGTCGTAGTCGCTGTAGTCTAGTAGGTAGTGTGTTGGCTTATTAGAGGTGAGACCTCGGTTCAAACCTCAGGTCAGACATCTCCCCTAAATGAAATATGAAAAAATATTTCCACGGCGACATCCTCTCAACAGATTTATGGCAAAAACTCTGAGAATAAATAAAAATTGCCATGAAAAGTTTCTCAAAAATCTGTCGTTCGGAGTCGACTTTAAACTGCACGTCCTGCCACTCATACAACATAAGTGGTGTGAGAAGTTAGGTCGTAACCCTGATAAAAGGGTTGTCAATGATAAATTATGTATGCATGTACGCTGAATATGGGAAATTACTGATTGCAAAGTTAAAAGGAAAATGGCTGTATCAATCAAATCCAACTCTTTGTACTTAACATACCAGAATTTATTTTTATATGCAGGTAATCAAATATTAATCATACGCTCAGTTGTCTCCTTTTCTGTCGTTCAGAGTCGACATTACACTGTAGGTCCCGCCACCATAGCTGCCAGATTTGACGATTTATCGTCATTTTAACGATTTTGAGCACCAAAAATATCATATTGACGATTTGACGATTTATGCCCTTATTTTGACGATTTTTAAAAATTAAAAATTTTCATTATATGCTTTACTTTAGTACATTAAAAGCCACTTTGATCTTTGCATTTACTTTGCAATTGTTGCTAATCAAATTTTCCATCAACACATTCAGCAGGTAGTTGAATCGTTCTTTGTTCACCCTGTAATATTCCTGGAATCTAAAATATAGCCAAGAATTGCATAGAATGGAAAAATCAAGCAGCTTAATTCCAAATTTATGGGGGTATACTTTCTTTTTAATTGTATTTGAAATATATTACTCATACGCATCATAATACATGTACTGGAGTAGTTACCCTCAAAAGTATGCAATAAAAAAACTTCGATTTTGTCATGTATGAAACTAATGGAATTAAATATAACTCATACGTCACATGTGTTCTTTGCATTATGAATTATACATACATATTAAATATGAGCATAATCTGAGTAAATATAATAGGTTGACGATGAAAAAGTTTAAATTTAAAAATGTGATAAAACAAAAATAGTTTAAAATTTTGATAAATTTATTGTTTTGCTGTGAACTACAACTGCTCCGGTTGGAAATGGATTTTTATTTCATTTACATGGCTACCGCGGTTGGCCTCACAATCATAGCTCCCAGATTTATGCGCTTATTTTGACGATTTTAAAAAATTTTAAAACTTACATCATATTCTTTACTTTAGTACATTAAAAACCACTTTAAGCTTTGTATTTACTTTGCAATTGTTACTATTGGAAATCTATGTTAGTTAGTAAAAACAAGGAGTAAAGTATTGTATTTTTAAGTTACTTTCGAATACCTGTGATGATTTTTCTGTATTTTATTCCTTTTTAATCTCTTAAAAGCTGAAAAATCACAACTTCTGAATAACCTAATAAAATAATAATAAATTATGGACACTAGGCTGGTATATTTTTATACCATAAGTAACAGGATAGACCTCTGCACGAATTGAGTTCCATATACGGATAGTCCGACTAAAAATTTTTATTTTTACTGTAATGCAGTGTGCGATCCACTGGCCAATCGACCACATACGGATATTCTGGCCAAAAAAGACGATCGTTATGTAGGAATATATGATTTTCGGGAAAAAGTCCCCTTATGCAACGATGCTCCAATGATTCAATGGAGTTGGATACACTACCGTCATTAACGAGATACTATGGCCTCTCCTGTACACGGTCGAAAAACCGCAAAACAGACGTTGAGGCACCAACCCATACATGAGAGTTGTATTCCATTCTCTGTCAGTAAAGTAAAACGGTGTAAATAGTAAGATCGGATGATAAGAACTTAAGAAGGAACTGAAAAATGTGTCAGCATTACACTGAATTTTCATGCTCAGAACATCAAAAGCTTCTGACACCCTAATACCTACACCGCCCATAGATATAGATGATGTAATATTATTGCTGCTCGTATGCGTCAATAAACAACGCTGAGATAGATTGTTTAAATCTTAAACAATTTTTTTCTGAAAATGATATAAAATTTCTCCATTTTTTTGGAAAAAAATATTAAATGAAGATGAGGGACGCTAGCTTTTAATTTCCAATAAATTCTCTGTTAAATGTTTTATTTTTTTGATACATATATACATATATTGACTTTATATGTTTTACTACAATAGAAATAATTTTGGTTTTTAAAATTTTTTAATTTATTTATTTATTTTCCCTGACGATTTTTTGACGATTTTAATAAACGTCTTTGACGATATTGACGATTTTTTCTCAAATATTTGACGATTTGGTGCCTCAATTATCTGGCAGCTATGCCCGCCACTCATGCATAAAATTAATACACACATCATGGGTGATGTAAGAAGCTAGGTTGTAATCCTGACTAAAGGGTTGTAATGACGAATTACGTATGGATGTGTGTATGTCAGTTATCTTAAATAGAAATTTAAGCTTTAACCATAATTTTCAATTCCATTGTTGTTTTTGTTTTGTTTTATTTGTAAGTTCTCTTGCGTTTATATTTTTTTAAAAATTTCCTGCATTTTAAACTGCAAATTGCATGATTGTCTGCAATTTATTATTGAAAATGTTTTTCAGTTTATTTTCTTTGTTGCTATTGTTCCATTTCCACTCCCTTAATATCCTGTGAAACATCCTGTCAATGCACTTCTAATATCAGAAGCAATATTAACAGTTAAAAAGAAAACAAAAAAAAAAACAAAATCCCATGAATAAGTATTGTTTTCCTCACGATTTTCTTGCGTTTTTTTGTTTTTTTTCGCGTTTTTTTTGTTTTTGTTACAAAATACAAAATTTATTGCCAGAGTTTTTGAGCTGATATTTTATAAACTTTTCTATTATCTCCAATCTCTTATTTTTAGTGTTGTTGTTATTGTTATTGTTTTTGTATTTTTATTTTGCACAGTGGTCTGTTCATTATGGCTTTTAAAAATTGCATGTTTAAGCATCACGAAAACAGAGTTGTTTGCATGCTTAAATCCGTTATATTTTGTTGTTGTTTTTGATGGAAAAAATAATGGCAGATTATTAAAGAGGATTATAGAGTTGAACGGATAATGTCAGCCATAAATTATTTTTATCTTCTGTGTAATGTGGTTGTGGTAACTAAATAGTTTCTCCATTAACTGCAAATTATTATTGGAGGTAGAAAATTAAGCATTTTGGGCGATAATAAAATGTAATTACATGGTAGTATTAAACAATTTGAAAAATAAATTAAAAATATTTTTTATTTAGATGGCAGCTACTCAGTTAGACCATTATTTTGAATCTGTTTATATTGTAGGACATTGAAAATACTTTTGCAGGAAAAGCATTCCATATATAGAGAGTTCAGCCCATATTTTCGCAAGACATTGGGTAGCTTCACTGGTCAATCAGTCACGAATACTTCTGCAGTATGAGATAAGCCAGTACTATTGAAAGATGAAATGATTTTCCGATATAAAAATCTTTAATTACTTCTACTGTATTCCAGTGAATCAGTGAAATGGACGAACTGTGTGGTGGTAGTTTAAACAGTAAAGTCAGTTGGATATCTTGCTATGGTTAATTGCCACTATCGCTCTCTCATGTATCCTGCCATCCAAATGAATTAATATACATGAGATCTGTTTTCCATTTACGTGTTAACTTACGTGGTGTAAATAATATGGACACAAGGAACATAGAGAACTAATACATCTTTCGACACTTGAACTTGCTTCGTTTTTTATGTCCAGAACATTCAGCGATTTATGCCTATTTTTACGTCAATTCAAGTTACAGATAACATAGATAGGAGTCTACAGGCAATATTGTCTTCCGAGTGCAATCACATGGAACATATGAGTAGTGTGTTTATGGGGTTTCTAGGGCACTTATTCCATACAAAATTTGGTGCATGCCTGCTTCTTCTTGTTCCTTTATTTTACATTGCTTTTTAAACGAATGATTGGACGGACAGAATGAGGGTGCACGTTTCCCAGTGTATAAATAGACTGTAATGGGAAACTATATGTATGTATGTACGAATGTTTGGACGGACAGAATGAGTGTGTGCGTAACATGTAATGTGTATGATCGTTTTTTAATAGTAAATTCTTGCCACGTATTATCATACTCAATGCTGAAAAAATAGAAAAGGGATCTACACCTGTATAGTTGTTGTGTGTTTTTTTATTTTTTGTATGATTTAATTAGAAGGATCTTTAATTTTGCATTGCTTTTTAAACGAATGATTGGACGGACAGAATGAGTGTGTGCGTAACATGTAATGTGTATAATCGTTTTTTAATAGTAAATTCTTGGCACGTATTGCTCATGATCACAGGTAGAAGAAATAGAAATATAAACTATTAAGAAAGGGTAGGTTGGTTGTGCGGTTGTTTTTAATTTGATGAGAAAGAAATGTATAGTTGTGCCTGTGGGTTTTTTTTTTTCACGCATAAGTATAAGTAATATCTGTTTTCACATAATTGAATTTACTGATTGATCTACAACACCCCAGAGTATAAATAGACTTGCTTTTAAGGATTTAGAATTTCTTAGTTTTACTGTTTTAAATAAATGAAATTATAGAATAAAGGGATTATAAAACAAATTAGTTTTTTATTTTTTTAAAATTTTATTACATATTTCTTTTTTTCAGATTTTTACAGATTCGAATTTAAAAATACGTTTATACAGATTAAATAACTTAATTGTTAACAAATATTGTGTATAGAATGTTTGACATCGACAAATGTTGAAAGATTGTGAATAAGTATTTTCACAATAATACAAACGTATGACATATTAATACATAAAAATGGATTACTTATTTTACTAATGTTACATATTCTTAGTTCATTTATAAGTTTCATAAATAAATCTATATGTCTTATTAATAGTTCTTCCAATTCAGCTGATGTTACCATTTTTGTTCCCCTTCTTTAAAAATTTAATAGTAGGTTGTGTTAGTGCGGGACGATGTACTCTGAATTATTTCATTTTAATTTATATTTATTGAATAAAAATTTTAAACACAAGTGCCCACAATTAAATGTATTAAATTTTTGGTTTCGTTCATAATTATATTCAATAGGAAATTTTAAGTAGTTGACAATCTCAAGTGGTGGTTGTAAGTTTCCAAAGCTATCAAAGTATTCCTTATAGTTGTGGTTTTTATAATATGCTACCCAATGTGTTCCCATACCATTTGAATCATCTAAATTAACAATGCCGCATTCTTGTTTGAATGGTTTTTCAGGTAAAGAATCACGCATGAAAACACCCCTAAAATGTTTGAGATGTCTTCCATATTTATTCAAATCCAAATCTGTTAATGGGCGATTGGGAAGGTTATCTAATAGTTTTTTGGAGCTGGACTATAGTAGAGACCATATCCAGTTTTATATGGTTTGAGGTACAACCCTTTACCCATTGCAATTGATTCCATATATCTATTATGACGGTTAGCTTCAGCCAATTGTTCTTTTCCATTTTTGATAGCATTTACTGCTTTGACAATAGCGGATCC
This sequence comes from Sarcophaga carnaria, assembly GCA_958299815.1. NCBI lineage: Eukaryota > Metazoa > Arthropoda > Insecta > Diptera > Sarcophagidae > Sarcophaga > Sarcophaga carnaria. Next base: position 14,364,129 of record OY283153.1, read on the forward strand.
TCCACTTGCCAAACCACCAAGCGCTGACAATGCTGTTAGTACGGGAATAAGTGGAAGAAATCCTCCAATTTTCGGTACAGGTATAACTCTCGGTATTATAATGTCTGCTCGCTTTTTCCCTTTAAAATTTGAATGAATAGCCTTTTGAGCTATTTTAACAGCATCATTTATATCAAGGGGTTTCTGTTCTTTCAATTGTTTTAAAGTTTTTCTCACAGTAGCTGTGAATAATTTCTTATTACACTTATTCATTTTTCCTTTTCTTTTCTTATGTCTCTGCTCCTTCAAACCTAATCCAAATTTCACTTTAGCTTTCATAGCGTTTGTCACAAACCACGCGTTAGCACGTTCTTTAATATCACTATCTTTAGATTTAACTCGTTGCCAGGCTTTTTCAGCTAATATTTGATCTGCTTGATGTCTTGTGTCTATATCTTTTGATTGTGAATATGCAATATCGTGCTCTCTACAAGCTGTGTCTAATAAATTTATACCCTTATCTCCTCTTGCTAAACGTTGTTCAAGTTTTGTACCAGGTCCACAAAACTGATAACCAGTTAGATGTAATTCAACAGGTACTTTATTTATTAAGTTGTTTACAAATCCTCTTCTCATCTTACACTGGCTGAGGTTTTGTTTTGACCCTAGATTATAACAAATTTTTTTTCGTTACTTTTATATCTCTTCGCAAAAATAACTGAAATCAAGACGATCTCCTATATATACAGCAATTTATATGATTTCAGTATGTTAATTTTTTGATATTGATTTTGATCTGCTTTGTATCTGATCACGATCTACTTTACATCTGATCACGATCTGCTTTATATCTGCTCACGATCTATTTTATATCTGATAACGATCTACTTTTTTGGTTTTGTCTATTTTATTTTAATTTTTTTTATTTTTTTTTTTTTTGACATTACCATGTTTTAGGTATACATGTTCTACCTCAATGTTTAAATTGTTTATTTGATCAGCTAGATCATCATGTATTTGTGTTATATGTTTTTCGATTACGATATTTTTGTTTTTATGGTTATATTTATTAAAACCTTCTCCAAATTTATTAATATAAGACATTTCTTTCACTCTTCTAATAAATTATGTTAGCTTCTTTAAGTTCTTCGATAATAGAGATTATTTCGTTTTGATTATTGTTGTGACCAGAACCTTCCGATGAAAGAAGTAAACGTAGTCTGTCAACTAGTTCATTAGGATCATCCCAATGTATGTAATTTGATCTCAGATTATTTTGTAATTTTAGCATTAAACCACTGCCTTTTGTTAAAATGTTTGTTGTTGTTTCGAATAAACGTTTAATTATTCGTATATATTTGAAGGCTCGTGTTCCTTTCACTTGTTCATTAGGTTCATAGCGACGTTTATGTGCATTGGTATTAATTAAAATCTCTTTATATTTTTTCAAATCATTTTTAGAATAATGGAGAGGTTTTTTATGAAATACTAGTTCAAATAATCCAGGCGTCATTTTCAATTTCATATTCCCTATCTGCATAGTATTATCTCTATTAAATATTAATTTTTCCTTGCCATATCTCCAACTACCGTCTACATCTTGATTAAAACCATAAATTTTATCCAATTGCTTATTATTAATAAGTGTTTGTATATTTTCAAATAATGGAGAGCTTTTCGTCAGCTTTAAACATTGTTTTCTTTCCAAGTTCTTGATACATGTACTTGATACAGGTCTATTATGGTCATAGTTTTTTTCACCATCATTATCATCAGTTGAAATATTTTCATACTGAAAATCGTTATTATCACCGTTTACATCATCATAATCATCGTCATCATCAATAGTGTTGTCTATATCTTTATGCTTATCTTCAAGTTTTCCGATGATTTCATTATCACCATTTACGTCATAATAATCTTCCTCATCATCAATAGTGTTGTCTGTATCCGTATGCTTATCTTCGAGTTTTCCAATGATTTCATTATCACCATTTACGTCATAATAATCTTCATCATCATCTATAGTGTTGTCTACATCCTTATGCTTATATTCAAGTTTTGGGATGTTTTCATTATCATCATTTACATCATCATGATCATTGTCATCATTAATAGTGTTGTCTATATCCTTATATTTATCTTTAAGTTTTCCAATGATTTTTTTTAAGTGGTTTTGTTATTGGTTGAAAGGTATCTTCTAATAAATTAACTCTATCTATTTGATTCAGTTTAATATTTTTTAACTTTTTCTTTAGAACAGCCCTTGTCTTTACAAGATCTTCCAACACTTTATTATGGTAATTTTTAGACATTATAATAATCTTTTTTTATTGAATTTGATCTGGTTATGATCTGCTCGCTATCTGATTATGATCTGCTTTGTATCTGATTACGATCTGCTTTATATCTGATCACGAACTGCTTGCTATCTGATCACGATCTGATTTATACCTGATCACGATCTGCTTGATGGCTTGTGTCTATATCCATTGATTTTGAGTACGCTATATCGTGCTTTCTACAATCTACATCCAATAAATTATTCCTTTATTTCCTTTATTCTTGCTATTCGTTTTGAAGTTTTGTATCAGGTCCACAAAACTGATAAACAGGTGGATGTAATTCAACATATAATTTGTTTATTAAGTTGTCTACAAATCTTCTTCCAATCTTACACTGATTAGGTGTTTTTCTTTTGACTGTAGTTTATAACCATTTTTTTTTTTTCATTACTTTCATACCTCTTCGCATGAAACACTACACCAGCTATACCTGCTATACCAGCTATACCTGCTATACCAGCTATACCAGCTATATCAGCTATACCAGCTATACTAGCAAGCTGTACAATCTATACTAGCTATACTAGCAAGCTATACAATCTGTACTAGCTGATATAGCTGGTATAGCTGGTATAGCTGGTATAGCTGGTATAGCTGGTATAGCAGGTATAGCTGGTGTAGTGTTTCATGCGAAGAGGTATGAAAGTAATGAAAAAAAAAAATGGTTATAAACTACAGTCAAAAGAAAAACACCTAATCAGTGTAAGATTGGAAGAAGATTTGTAGACAACTTAATAAACAAATTATATGTTGAATTACATCCACCTGTTTATCAGTTTTGTGGACCTGATACAAAACTTCAAAACGAATAGCAAGAATAAAGGAAATAAAGGAATAATTTATTGGATGTAGATTGTAGAAAGCACGATATAGCGTACTCAAAATCAATGGATATAGACACAAGCCATCAAGCAGATCGTGATCAGGTATAAATCAGATCGTGATCAGATAGCAAGCAGTTCGTGATCAGATATAAAGCAGATCGTAATCAGATACAAAGCAGATCATAATCAGATAGCGAGCAGATCATAACCAGATCAAATTCAATAAAAAAAGATTATTATAATGTCTAAAAATTACCATAATAAAGTGTTGGAAGATCTTGTAAAGACAAGGGCTGTTCTAAAGAAAAAGTTAAAAAATATTAAACTGAATCAAATAGATAGAGTTAATTTATTAGAAGATACCTTTCAACCAATAACAAAACCACTTAAAAAAAATCATTGGAAAACTTAAAGATAAATATAAGGATATAGACAACACTATTAATGATGACAATGATCATGATGATGTAAATGATGATAATGAAAACATCCCAAAACTTGAATATAAGCATAAGGATGTAGACAACACTATAGATGATGATGAAGATTATTATGACGTAAATGGTGATAATGAAATCATTGGAAAACTCGAAGATAAGCATACGGATACAGACAACACTATTGATGATGAGGAAGATTATTATGACGTAAATGGTGATAATGAAATCATCGGAAAACTTGAAGATAAGCATAAAGATATAGACAACACTATTGATGATGACGATGATTATGATGATGTAAACGGTGATAATAACGATTTTCAGTATGAAAATATTTCAACTGATGATAATGATGGTGAAAAAAACTATGACCATAATAGACCTGTATCAAGTACATGTATCAAGAACTTGGAAAGAAAACAATGTTTAAAGCTGACGAAAAGCTCTCCATTATTTGAAAATATACAAACACTTATTAATAATAAGCAATTGGATAAAATTTATGGTTTTAATCAAGATGTAGACGGTAGTTGGAGATATGGCAAGGAAAAATTAATATTTAATAGAGATAATACTATGCAGATAGGGAATATGAAATTGAAAATGACGCCTGGATTATTTGAACTAGTATTTCATAAAAAACCTCTCCATTATTCTAAAAATGATTTGAAAAAATATAAAGAGATTTTAATTAATACCAATGCACATAAACGTCGCTATGAACCTAATGAACAAGTGAAAGGAACACGAGCCTTCAAATATATACGAATAATTAAACGTTTATTCGAAACAACAACAAACATTTTAACAAAAGGCAGTGGTTTAATGCTAAAATTACAAAATAATCTGAGATCAAATTACATACATTGGGATGATCCTAATGAACTAGTTGACAGACTACGTTTACTTCTTTCATCGGAAGGTTCTGGTCACAACAATAATCAAAACGAAATAATCTCTATTATCGAAGAACTTAAAGAAGCTAACATAATTTATTAGAAGAGTGAAAGAAATGTCTTATATTAATAAATTTGGAGAAGGTTTTAATAAATATAACCATAAAAACAAAAATATCGTAATCGAAAAACATATAACACAAATACATGATGATCTAGCTGATCAAATAAACAATTTAAACATTGAGGTAGAACATGTATACCTAAAACATGGTAATGTCAAAAAAAAAAAAAATAAAAAAAATTAAAATAAAATAGACAAAACCAAAAAAGTAGATCGTTATCAGATATAAAATAGATCGTGAGCAGATATAAAGCAGATCGTGATCAGATGTAAAGTAGATCGTGATCAGATACAAAGCAGATCAAAATCAATATCAAAAAATTAACATACTGAAATCATATAAATTGCTGTATATATAGGAGATCGTCTTGATTTCAGTTATTTTTGCGAAGAGATATAAAAGTAACGAAAAAAAATTTGTTATAATCTAGGGTCAAAACAAAACCTCAGCCAGTGTAAGATGAGAAGAGGATTTGTAAACAACTTAATAAATAAAGTACCTGTTGAATTACATCTAACTGGTTATCAGTTTTGTGGACCTGGTACAAAACTTGAACAACGTTTAGCAAGAGGAGATAAGGGTATAAATTTATTAGACACAGCTTGTAGAGAGCACGATATTGCATATTCACAATCAAAAGATATAGACACAAGACATCAAGCAGATCAAATATTAGCTGAAAAAGCCTGGCAACGAGTTAAATCTAAAGATAGTGATATTAAAGAACGTGCTAACGCGTGGTTTGTGACAAACGCTATGAAAGCTAAAGTGAAATTTGGATTAGGTTTGAAGGAGCAGAGACATAAGAAAAGAAAAGGAAAAATGAATAAGTGTAATAAGAAATTATTCACAGCTACTGTGAGAAAAACTTTAAAACAATTGAAAGAACAGAAACCCCTTGATATAAATGATGCTGTTAAAATAGCTCAAAAGGCTATTCATTCAAATTTTAAAGGGAAAAAGCGAGCAGACATTATAATACCGAGAGTTATACCTGTACCGAAAATTGGAGGATTTCTTCCACTTATTCCCGTACTAACAGCATTGTCAGCGCTTGGTGGTTTGGCAAGTGGAGGATCCGCTATTGTCAAAGCAGTAAATGCTATCAAAAATGGAAAAGAACAATTGGCTGAAGCTAACCGTCATAATAGATATATGGAATCAATTGCAATGGGTAAAGGGTTGTACCTCAAACCATATAAAACTGGATATGGTCTCTACTATAGTCCAGCTCCAAAAAACTATTAGATAACCTTCCCAATCGCCCATTAACAGATTTGGATTTGAATAAATATGGAAGACATCTCAAACATTTTAGGGGTGTTTTCATGCGTGATTCTTTACCTGAAAAACCATTCAAACAAGAATGCGGCATTGTTAATTTAGATGATTCAAATGGTATGGGAACACATTGGGTAGCATATTATAAAAACCACAACTATAAGGAATACTTTGATAGCTTTGGAAACTTACAACCACCACTTGAGATTGTCAACTACTTAAAATTTCCTATTGAATATAATTATGAACGAAACCAAAAATTTAATACATTTAATTGTGGGCACTTGTGTTTAAAATTTTTATTCAATAAATATAAATTAAAATGAAATAATTCAGAGTACATCGTCCCGCACTAACACAACCTACTATTAAATTTTTAAAGAAGGGGAACAAAAATGGTAACATCAGCTGAATTGGAAGAACTATTAATAAGACATATAGATTTATTTATGAAACTTATAAATGAACTAAGAATATGTAACATTAGTAAAATAAGTAATCCATTTTTATGTATTAATATGTCATACGTTTGTATTATTGTGAAAATACTTATTCACAATCTTTCAACATTTGTCGATGTCAAACATTCTATACACAATATTTGTTAACAATTAAGTTATTTAATCTGTATAAACGTATTTTTAAATTCGAATCTGTAAAAATCTGAAAAAAAGAAATATGTAATAAAATTTTAAAAAAATAAAAAACTAATTTGTTTTATAATCCCTTTATTCTATAATTTCATTTATTTAAAACAGTAAAACTAAAAAATTCTAAATCCTTAAAAGCAAGTCTATTTATACTCTGGGGTGTTGTAGATCAATCAGTAAATTCAATTATGTGAAAACAGATATTACTTATACTTATGCGTGAAAAAAAAAAACCCACAGGCACAACTATACATTTCTTTCTCATCAAATTAAAAACAACCGCACAACCAACCTACCCTTTCTTAATAGTTTATATTTCTATTTCTTCTACCTGTGATCATGAGCAATACGTGCCAAGAATTTACTATTAAAAAACGATTATACACATTACATGTTACGCACACACTCATTCTGTCCGTCCAATCATTCGTTTAAAAAGCAATGCAAAATTAAAGATCCTTCTAATTAAATCATACAAAAAATAAAAAAACACACAACAACTATACAGGTGTAGATCCCTTTTCTATTTTTTCAGCATTGAGTATGATAATACGTGGCAAGAATTTACTATTAAAAAACGATCATACACATTACATGTTACGCACACACTCATTCTGTCCGTCCAAACATTCGTACATACATACATATAGTTTCCCATTACAGTCTATTTATACACTGGGAAACGTGCACCCTCATTCTGTCCGTCCAATCATTCGTTTAAAAAGCAATGTAAAATAAAGGAACAAGAAGAAGCAGGCATGCACCAAATTTTGTATGGAATAAGTGCCCTAGAAACCCCATAAAAACACTACTCATATGGACATTACCCGTAGAATAGATATGAAGTCTCTTTGCCTCTATTTCAAGAGATATAGGCTTGCGGCCAAAGGAATATGAATGATAAATTACCCTTTAGCCGGGAATACAACCTAGATTCTCACATCATTCACGTTATGTCTGTTAATTTTATTTATGAGCGGCAGACCTATGGTTTAGTGACGACTATGAACGACAAACTTTTAACAAACTTTTCATGGCAATTTTATTTTTGGTTTTTGCCAAAAGACTTTTCTCTCCTATTTCCTTTTTGTTTCTATCAGAGCCAGGAGTTGAACTACAGTCTCTCGTCTAGATTACGAAGACTTCATCTCCCCATACTTTTTTTTTATAATTTTCTTAGTTTGTTTCAATTTTATTAAACAAGTTTTTTTTAGCATAGTTTCCAGATATCAAGGGTGGACAGCTGAATAGATAGGAAGAGCAGCAGAGCTATTAAACATTGTCTGTATAGTTATCATCCTGGTTTCTGTTCGTTTTAGCAAAGTATTACGGAGATATGCGAATTATATTCTCAGATATCTCAATCCGACAAACTGGATACGTGGGCGTATGTTTCCGATCGTCGCTACTTGAAGCTCTTGCTGAGCTCTCGCGAGAACCTGCCAACTAACCTCTTTTAGACAGCATTACAAACCCCTTTGCAACTTACAGAATCAGATGTACAAACTAGAAATCTGACATATATCCTTGACAGTGTTGGATAACTGTCGCAAACCACTTCAGCGTCTGTGGCATACAGTGCGGATCTGCATACATACATACATATGTTCATAATTGGTCATTACATCCCTTCGGTCAGGATTACCATCTAGCTACTTATGATGTGGGCGTTAATTTTAAACATGAGTGGCGGAATCTACTGTTTAAAGTCTATTTGTGACTCTTTTCATGGCAATTTTATTTACTTTCAGAGTTTTTGCCAGAAATCTGTTGAGAGGCAGTCACCAAAGAAATATTTGTTCGTATTTCCTTTTTTGGATATATCTGACCTGGGGTTTGAATCGTGGCCGCACGTCTAATAAGCCAAAATACTACCCACTAGACTACGGCGACTACTACCATTTGGTATTACTTTGAGGAGTGGCTCCTGTCTGCTCATTCATTAGTCACACAGTTTTCCGATGTCTTCTATAGCCTTCTCGATAAGATCAAACATTTTCCATTTTGATAAAACAAAATTTTTCTCAGTTTTTGTGAGCCATCTAAATCTTCACTGATGGAATCAAGCTAGAAGGAACTGTTTGTGACGGAATTTACTTGGAGTCAATAGGTATAGCCGAATCCATAAGGCTACCGGATTACTGCAGCGTTTTCCAGGCGGAGGTGTTGACAATACAGGCTGCGTTTAAGATTATTTGGAATGCGAATGTTCCCAATGGAAACATCACCATACTCTCTGATAGCCAGGCGGCTATCAGGGCTCTGGGCTCCAATGTGATGAACTCTAGGACGGTTTACGGCTGTCGAAAACACCTAAACAGGGTAGAGGAGAGGTATCATGTATACATCATTTGGGTTCCGGGACACAATGATATTCCGGGAAACTGCAGGGCGCACCATCGAACTCTCCGTCGAATTCTTAAATATTGGAGTCCCTTTGAGAACCTGCAATCTTATGATTGACAACGAGATCATGGACTCTGTCAAAAGCAGGTGGACAGCTTCGGATAAGGGCAGAATGGCGTGCATAATTTGGCCGAGTATGGATGTAGGGCGCACTGCAAGGCATGCTCAGTACGGTCATTGGAGTCGCGACGGGGCATTGCATTATGCGTGTCTACGCGCATTGGTCTGGGTCACCTCGCAAATGATTTCTGTAGAAGCTGCAGAGATGAGGAGGAAGGAGAGACTGTTCTTCATCTACTGGCAACATGCCCGGTACTATGCCAAAGGAGAAAAAGACATCTTGGTGCCTACTACAACGATGCTCTAGGTGATTTGTGGGACATTGACGTTGGCAGTTTGAGTCGTTTCATTGGAAGCTCCAAGTGGTTCCAGGACTGTCAACCAGCACTGCCCTCGAATTAGTCATACCTGTTTAACTTATTGAATTTCTTTAACAAAAATTATTCTAAAGTTTGTTTAATTATTTTTTATTTTCTTTTTTAATTTTTTTAGTTTTTTATTTTTATTTTTTTAATTTTTTTTTATTTCTTTTTATTTAAGAAAATATTTTTTTTTAATTTATTTTTTAAATATTTATTTATTTCAAGCTAAAAACATAATAAAAACAAATCGTTTTGCAATTCTTTAATTGCTTAAACCGACCTTGTGCAGTGATTTAAAATACAAAAAATGAAAAGAAAAAAGAGGAAGAAGAAATAGCACAACAAATAAAAATTTTCAACAATAAAAATTATTTTTAATTATTTCTGTTAATATTGTTTAAATTGCATATTTTGTTTTTGGTTTTGTTAATTAATTTTTGAAAAGTTTTTTTTTGCAGTGTTTTCGCATGAAAATAATTTGCGGCTGGGCATGTTGATGCCGGTAAAGCGTAGCGTTGAAAATCAATAATAAAATATGCTCCACATTCTACATTTCAGTTCTTAATATTTCTTTTAATTGTTTTTTATTGTTGTTTGTTTGTTTTGCTTAAATTTGTTTACATTTTCTGTTAAAATTAGAGAAACGAAAATAATTAATCAATTTGAGCAACAACAACAAGTTAAGAAAACATTTTCGTTCTTTGACTTTTCAACACAATTAAACGGCGGGTGAAATGTTTACAGTTGGCTAGAGGTGGGTGAGATGGCAATTGCAAACATTAAATGGATTTCTAGTACAAGGCAGAAATTTAAGAGGAGACAGACATCTGAACGATATTTGTTTCATTTTCTTCGAACAAAGCGTCTTAGCTATGGTCCCTGATCTGGTTTGCTCTTCACCTGCAGTGGTTACAGTTTCTTCAGCAAGTCCTGTAGAATTCCACAAGAAGATTTTCTTTCAATCTTCAAAATGTCTTGTGCTGATGTCATGCATTTTTTGGGGTATAGAAAGAAATTCGAATGCTTTTTCACTTCCAAATGCTGGTTTTATTTTTATAGCAGATTCCATAAGTAAGGAAGGCGTGATTTCAATTTCAGTTCATGACGTTGTCAGTTATTTTTGTTTCAGTTTAGAAATTTTTCTTTGTGAATTGAAAATTTAAAAATCATTTGTGGGGCAACTGTGTGTGCCAATAAACAAGAGAATTTATAGATGGCGGCAGGCAATACAGTTTAAAATTTTATAATTGCGTACAACAGCGGCAAGCAGAGAGCACATGTTTCTTAAAAAAATATAGACTGTGTGTGTGTGTGCTAAATGAAATCAAAAGTACAGTAAGTACTCGATAATTGAGCATAATTTTTTTTCTACTAAACTTTGAGATGCTTTTGTCCAGTGTTGTCACGGGGCATGGGGGGGGGGGTCAATATTTAAATAGAAAATGTTGTTTTGACTCTGTTTCCACCTCATACAATAGTCTTAGTGTGGATAACAGATCAGTTTACATCCAATCATACAGTGTCCTGTAGTTATACCTGCAATAAGCCTGAGTGAAATCTTGTCAAGTGCCAGAGAAGTTCTGGTTCTTCATTCACGCGCTAGAGCAGGCCTTAAGCATCAAGTACGTACTGAAAGCAGCGACATCAGATCATCTTAGGTAGGTAGGTAGAGGTGGCTGCCCATTCAAGAACAATTTTTGGATGGACTCACTTAGGCAGGCCGCATTGGGCCAATTGTGATACCACAGTTATCCGTTATCCCATAGTCTCGAAACCATTCATAGCTCCTGATAAAGCCATTCAGGCTGCCAATGTCAATCCCTGACAGTTCCTCCAGATCATCCATGTAATAAGTACCCAAGTACTTCCTTCTCCTTAGGCAAAGAGCCGGGCATCAGATCATCTAAGTTCCCTTAATCTTTCGCTAATGATCCTCTTATGCAGAGGGTAACTCTCTCAAACGACAAGACAATATTCGTTCTTTCTATTGACAGAGAAGATCAAAGTACTCTGAAAATTGAACAGGTAGTGACATTAGCACGATATCCAGTGCTTGAGACACTTCAGTAGATGTTGTAGCGCACTTGCCAGCAATATCGTAACTTCGTGTGTAAGAATAACATGGGCAGCCCTATCACTCCGACAATTTTGCCAAATTGTACTTGTAAACGAATGCAGTTGAGACCACACTGCTATTTAAAGTCCTTTCCGTTGTAGATATCGTAGAACGAAGTAATGACGTAAACGTCCTCCCTTAAAAAAGTGCACTCATCAGACAATCTAAGAGAGATCGAAGGGAAAAGTTCATTAGACGTCCAACTTGCTTCCGTTTTCCTCTCCGAGCCATCATTAAATACCGTGCTAGCATTGCCTTAAAGAACAATTCTGCAGATCAATTTGCTCAGTTCCACCAAAGTTCAGAGCGCATACCAATCCGTGCAATTAACTCCAATTGTTTTCATCTATCAAGACCTAACTGTTTTATATGGTACCCATCCTTGTATGGTACACACATGTGTCTACTCTTAACACTTGAATAATGCTTTCTTTCTAAATTTATCATCTTTTTTTTTTAGTAAATAAGTAAAACACACACATATACACACATTTAAAAATCAATTTGAAATTCATTTTAAATGTTCACCATGAGTAAGTAAGGTATACAGAGATTATTAGACAAGAAATTTCCTGCGAATGGCGACGTGATTGAGGCAACGTTTCATTGCTTAAATACAAACTAGAAATCAATTATTGGAGAAAAATTAACAACAAAAACAAAAAAAAAAGAAGCAATTTAAAATCTTTTAAAGGGGGTGTAATACGTGAAATTGTAAAACATTGTACGCTTAAGTTTAAAGGGGCCATAAAGAAACTTGATTTGAACAAAATTAAAATCATTTTATTTTTCAATTTAAATGTTTATTTTTACTCACCTCCTTTAGAGGCACTAAAGGTTCTCAAACGATCTAAATCTTCATCGTCACTCACCCTCAGGTGATGCATATTTGTGGTGGGTACATCGAGAAATGCATTGGATCTGCGATGCGCTGTAAAGAAAAGAAAAAAGAGAAATTAATCGATTACTTTATAAAGCAATTAATCGATTAAACGGTTTTGTAAGAGTAAGTTTATCTCATGAGAGAAATGGAGTCATAATATCAGGCAGAAGTACTAAACTGATATCGAAGGGTCTTACAGAGAGCATTTCAGCGAAGGCTAAGCATGCCGTAATGATGTACAGAAGACGTATACTAGGATGGCAAGGTCATGTGCGTGCTATGGGACCATTATCTTTGCAAACAGCACAATTTTGGAAACAATTCAGGTTACCAGGTTTTGGAATTATCTGCGCCAATGGCTTTAAAGGATATGCAGCAATGCAAGAGGCTCTGTTGGTAATTATGTTTAGGATAATGAAAGGCAGGGCACCAGAGAGCATTATGATCTGGTCGAACGAATGGCTGACAACTTACTCCTTAACATTTCCCAGCAAATTCTGTGATGGAATGGAATCGAGCAACCTGGAAGCGGCAAGCTTCTTTAACAGAAGGACCATTCCCTGAGGCAAAGATGGATAGTAGGATGGAAGCGGCAATGTTCTATTTTGCCTCTAAACTAGTGTAGGATTATCAACGCTCAATGATTTATTTAGGCAGGTGAAATACATAGGTTCACCCTTTTCTAGATCTCAGGTCATGTGAGAATTCAAGGCAATGTGCAGGCATATGGTGCAGCCCTTGAGCTGACCCATTTCTTCTCCCCTGAGAAAGAAGAGAAATTAGTCAGTAAAGAGACGTTCACCTGTGGTGCCACAACAGCCTTCTACGCGTGCTCAAGTGAGCTTTTGGCATCAAGGGTACCACTCTAACCTAACCTAACCAGACATATCAGTTTCCACAACGCTAATGGAATGAAAACCTATGTATCTATGGAGTGGTTCGATCAGTTCGAAAATCTATACTCATAGAAAAACAGACAGAAAACAATTTAAACTTTTGCTGGAGGATTAAAGTGGAAGAATATTCACTTCACATGAGGCTAGCATTGTAGACTCACATGTAGAATAGGAACCGTTATAGACGCAATATGTAGACTCTGTGAAAAAAAAAACGAATCGCTTACTAGAATTTTGTACGGGTTTTAAGGATTTCAAAAAGAAACATCTGAATTTTAATCAAATACGAGGGAGGGAGTTATTGTTTCTGACACAGTAAAGCGTCTTGGGGTTTGTCACTGCAATAGCGATGGTTGTGACATTATGAAGTGACTTCGTATAGGTTGAGGGCAATAAAATTGATTGTCTGTTAGCTACTCTCAGGGCTTTTGAAGAAGACTTCTGAGAAAGATTGTCTAAAGAATACGTATTTTGTTTTGCGGGGATATAAGAGCTGAGGTTTCAACTCAAAATTCTACTTTACTAAGCCACCAAATTACCCACTAAACTATGAACATCTATTAATACAGTATAGTATACAACAACTACTCCTTGCTTAAATAGAAAGTTAAAAATGTGCTTCTCTTCAAACATTTCCCTTTTCTTCATCATTGTCAAACGAACGCAAAAGTCAAACATTTTTATTTGTAAACTTTAGAACTTTTCAAAGCATAAAATAAAAATCAAAACAAAAACAAACAAATCTTTTAAACAAATTAACTTTTGCGTTTATCTGAACAGCAAAAAAATCTCAAACCATAAGGGAATTGACCTCTTATCACATGAAACAACATGTAACAGAACAGCTGCTCTGTTAAAATAGGACAAGCGGCCCTAAGACATTAAATAAATTCTGAAAGGCAAACATAAAACAAAAGTTTCACAAGCTACATACATACATATGTACATACAACAGATATTTTATTTACGAATATTAAAGTTAAAACGAAAAGGAATAAAAATACTCTTAAAAACCAATTCAATATTGTAAGTGTGCTTTTGTCAGTTCTACTTTGTTGTTGTTGTTGTTGCTTAATGTAGTGGGTTGTTAAAAAAAATCAATAAGTAGGTCAGTTAAAGTAGCAAAAACAAGCAAAAATATTCACAGTAACAATAGCAACAACAACAATAGAATGGCTGGCCTGTTTTTGTTTTGTTTTCCATTTCTAATAATGTTCTCGTATGTTTTTTGTTTTTGTATGTCTTGTTTTGAATTTAGTCCTCCTGTCTTGTTCTGTCCTGTTCCCTTTTGGTTGTGTTTTTGTTTTCTTTCATTTAAGCTGATGTATACGATTGTGTATGTTGTTTTGTTTACATTGTTATTATTAGGAGTGAGTGAGAGAGAGAGTGTGAGTATTGTTGATCAATATTGTACGGGTGGCCACTGCATTAAAGATTTTTGTAATCAATGTGACGATAAAATACGAGAAAATAAAATTTTTTGGAGCATGAAAATGCCATTTGATAGGTTCAGCGAAAGAAATATTTTTTGAAATTCGTTTCTCATGCGGTCAGAAATAAGATTTCTTGGTTAACTCAACTTATTACCCATTAGACTACGGCTAACACAATACTGTGCCTCTATCTTACTTACTTTACGTAATTGCTCATTACAATCCTTTAGCCAGGATTACAACCCATAGTCCTACACCACCGCATTTACGTGTGTTAATTTTATCCAAAGGTGCCAAGACCTACACTTTGAAGTCAAGTTTGAATGACTATTCAGAGGAATTTTAATTATTTTTTGCCAGAAGACTGTTGAGAGGAAACTGACCTTTCGTTCGAGATATCTTAGCTGGGTTTTGAACCAAGGCCTCTCGTCTAATAAGTCAACACACAACCTACTAGACTATGGCGACTTTATAATTCTTAGTCAAGCAACCAAAAATTTTCTAAAAGAACATCTGCTTGGGATGTTTATGAATATTTTTGTCAGTGTATAGTCGGTGTAGTCTTGTGGGTAGTGTATTGCCTTATTAGGCGTGAAGCCATGGTTCAAACCCTAGGTCTTTGCCGACTTCCTTTCAGCAGATTTCTGACAAAAACTCTCAGAGTAAATAAAAAATTTGCTACGAAAAGTTTCTCCAAAAAATTTGTCGTTCGGAGTCGACTTTAAACTGTAGGTCCCATCACTCATGTATAAAATTAGCACACACAACTTAAGTGGTGTGAGAAACTAGGTTACAGTCTTGACTGAAGTGCTGTAATGGCCAATTATGTATATATGCATGTGTATATAGAGGCATAAGTGTGCATGATTTTGACTAAAATTTGTTTGCATTGCACGTTTTTAAAAAACTGACTTCTTTAATTGATTGGCTTGATTAAATTGAGGAAAATTTATTCATTTTTTGGGTTTAGTTTAAGCAATCTTTTGTCCAAGAATTATTAATGGTTAGCCAATAAATCTTAATGGACCCTTTCAACCCTCTAGTAATCATTCAAAAATTTATTCTGACTGTTTTGAATGGAAAGGGGAAACCTTTTTGCTACAAAAGTTTTCTACTTCAGTGCGTCTGTAACACAGACACATGGGAACTTAAGTTGAAGAAAAACGTAGAAATTTAAAACAATTTCTTGAAAGAAAATGTTCTTGTTTAGCAATAAATTAGTGAAGAATTTTATTCCTATATTTGCTACGAGTTTCAGCTTAATTGGCACACCAAAGGGATTTTTATTTTAATTGATGTTTGTGGCAAATTTTATAGAAAGAAATTAAATTTAAACATAAAAACTCAGCAGAACAACACATGTGGCAAATTAATTTGTAGTATTCATAGCAAGAAAATAATAATTGTGAGGAAAATTGTTTCATTTTATAGTTTCCAAAATTAAATTTTTATTGATTTTTTTTTTAATTCCATTTTTATACCCTTGTGGTGGCGGTGTGCTATTTTATTGCTTTTTAATACCAACAAAAATATTTTTATGAAATTTATTTCTATTTTTCCTCCATTTAACGTTTATAGAATAGAGTGTGAAAATAATTTTTTTTTTATGTTTGAAAAACTATTTCGTTTGTTTGTTTAGAAAACAAAAAGATGACAGCTTTATCCGGCTGTCTGGAATTTAACGTACAATTTACCACATTGTTGGTGTAAAAAATGCCATGACTGTGGCCTAGTCAGACATTTTTTTTGTTTTTTTTTAATACAAAATTAAAATTTCTTCCTCTGTACGTATAAGATAACGTACGCAGCTCTAAAGTTCAAACATAACCTAGAAAAAAATTATTTCTTTCGGTAATCATGTCTCAATAGCCTTCTGGCAAAAGCTCAGAGAGTAAACTAATTGCCATGAAAAGAGTTTTTAAGTCCATCGCTCGTTGAACTGTACCTTCCGCCCCTAATAGATAAAATGAATACACACAACTCTGATGGCGAAAGAAGTCAGGTAGTAATCCCGACTTTAGGATTGCAAGGTCAATAATGTAATGATTGATGGACGTAGCATTGACAGTTAAAAAAGTCAGATAAATAATCTAATGATTGATGGAAGTAGCATCAAACTAATCACTATGCAGAGTATTAGAATTGCACTCAGTGCATTGCATTCTCTACAACTACAGAGGATTCGTCAATAATGACTGATGGACCTAGCATCAAATTCATCACTAGCTAGCATGCAGCAAATGGCAAGAACCTCTATTAGATGTAATTATAGCATTGGAATTGCTACAACTACAGCGAATTCGTTTGCTATTCGTTTGATAATCCTGACTAAAGGATTGTAACGGCCAGTAATGAAGTGTGATGATGACGTAGTATCACTTGCCAGTATGCAGCAAATGGCAAGAACCTCTATTAGATGTAATCATAGCATTGGAATTGCTACAACTACATCGAATTCGTTTGCTATTCGTTTGATAATCCTGACTAAAGGATTGTAATGGCCAGTAATGAAGAGTGATGATGACGTAGCATCAAATTGATTACTTGCCGGTATGCAGCAAATGGCAAGAACCTCTACTATATGTAATCATAGCATTGGAATTGCTGCAACTACAGAGAATTCGTTTGCTATTCGTTTAATAATCCTGACTAAAGGATCGTAATCGTCAATAATGTAGTGGCTAATGGACGTAGCATCAAATTTATCCCTTACCAGTATGCAGCAAATGGCAATCATCTCCGCCTAGATGCACTCAAAGCTTTGGAATTACTACAAATACAGCGAATTCGTTTGCTATTCGTTTGATAATCCTAACTAAAGGATTGTATTGCCCAGTAATGAAGAATGATGATGACGTATCATCAAATTGATCACTTGTCACTATGCAGCAAATGGCAAGCACCTCTACTACATGTACTCAAAGCGTTGGAATTGCTACAACTTCGGAGGAATCGTTTGATATTCGTTTGCTATTCGATTGATAATCCTGACTAAAGGATCGTAATCGTCAATAATGCAGTGACTGATGGCCGTAGCATCAAATTGATCACTTGCCAGTATGCAGCAAATGGAAGGATCTCTACTAGTTGTAGTTAGAGTGTTGGAATTGCTACAAGAATTCGTTTCACATTTTTACAGATTTCTGTATGTGGTTGCTTACCCATAATGGTTAAATTCCTGATGTCATGTGCCAGAATTTTAAGCAAAATTTTCTAATACCCTTAGATTACTTGCCCCTTAGATTTTCGAGAACACAAGGCCGGTACCGAAGACTGTTTGATTTTTAGATCAACTTTTTCTAAGAGATCGCAATTTAATATAATTTCGGCAATAAGTTTGCATACGAAGTTTTTTGGGCTATCAATTTACAGTGTCTCAGCTACGCAGCACAATACAGATGTTGCAGATCTAGGTCGCCATAGTAGAGTAAGTAATGTGTGGCGTTACTAGACAAATTCTAGACGACAGTTCTAATTTTAGTTCGGTTCACTTGAAAAAGAAACATGAAAACAAACACTTGTTGTTTAATAATTCATTGTCATCAGTCTTTCTGGCACAAGCCCAGAGTAAAAATTATTGTCGTGAAAAAGTTTCTCAAATTCATCGTTCTTAATAGGAGTGGCAACAAAACGCTGTAGTTCAGATTAAAGGATTGTGAAAGCTAAAGGCATATTTATGGTTCCAATTTCAGATTTTCTTCTAGTACTGTTGCGATCACAAACCCTTCATAAAAATAAAGTTTAGTATGATTTTTCAAAATTTATTTCACCAGTATACTGCAGATAACAACAATGATGACAAATAAAATTTATTTCCACATTTTCCAATGGATAATACAATCTAAATCCGTTTAAATTTAAAGGCCCAAAGGTAAAATTTTTATGTAAAAGTGTTAGAGGTTAAAAAAATAAAATTTAAAAGCGAAACATATGTCCTCTCCATATGTAAATACTGTTTCAACAAAATACTGTTCACTGAAAAGCCTGTTTGCTATTCGTTACTGAAGTGATATAAAATTGAATGCTTTAAAAAAAAAACTGAAAATGATTTATAAAATCAATGTGAAATAAATGTAATCAAATATTCTCGTATTAAATTATTGCTTTTTCAACTTCAAACTCTGTAATGTCTGTTCAGTCTGTAATGTATTGCATGAGAGTGTGTATATAAAATAACGATTTTCTTACAAAGAAGAGGGTTTATTATCCTGCTTTTTCATTTAATACACAGCAAAACCTGATGTTCTTCAGAGAAGTTCGTTTTGTTTTCACATGCACATGTTACTTACAAATTTTTGTACACATCATTTAACTGTAAACATTTAATATACATGCATGCACGCACTCTTATACACACTCTCTTTCTCTCCTTTACATGTAAACAAGTACCAATACCAGCATCAGCCTTTAAGTATGCAATAACATATATTTTATTTTGTTTATATTTTATAAAGACAGAGCATGTGTGTAGCAGTAGTGGTGGGTGGTAGTAGTATTACAAGTATATGGCAATTTGATACTCACTCTCTCTCTCTTTCTCTATCATTTGTTTTTCTACCATTTTTATATTCTGTTGTAATAAAGAAAAAGAGAACCTTAATAATGTATTCTCTTACTTCATTGAGTATCTATCTTATGCATGTGCTGTGTACAATGTTTTATGGACCATGTCCTGTGTACTACATAAAGTCAACTTTTCTCGTTTAATTCTTGTTGTTAAATTATATTTTATTTTCGTTATTTTTTTTTTTGAGCAAAATATTCTCATCTCCATTATCATAGACATCACACAGGTATCATGCATGGACTCTTTGTAAGAAATTTTATGCTTTTTAGTATCGTTTACACATCAAACAGTTTTTTCTTTCGATTTTCGTTTTTTTAATTACGTGTGTAAATGGCGCTTTAATTGATTTCAATATCAATTAATTTAATATTCAATAGAAACTTGCATCGTCGTTAATTAAGAAATTATGTATCGAAGGTAATGAGCCTTTAGAAAATTAATCGAATTTCTTTTTTGTTGTTTGATTGATTTTTCTGAAATCCCTAAAGCTCTGTATCTTTACTAATTTTTAAAATTTCTTCAGAATTTTAAACGTTGTTCTTATGATTTCAACATGGAAGTCAAATTTCCCTCCAGACAGCCATACCTTCAGGTTTGAATGCAAGAAACGAAGCTTGACTGAGTAATTTGTCCCCTGAGCACATGAATTTATGTCATGTCCATTTATGATGGAACATATGTGCCCTTTGAGTTGTTTTGGTGCAAAAGAAAACTTTCTTATTAACTAAATAAGGGTTTTTTCTACTCCAATCCTTATTAAAGCAATCCAAAAGTATTTGTCATTGATTGTTTGTCAATTGTAAGGATGGTTAATAAAATTCTCATTGCATACCAAATGGCAGAAACCACGACTTTATTGGATGGCAAACCCAAGTAATTCTTTTGCTTTAACTGCTGTTTGGTCTGTAGGGTATTGTCATATAATCATATTTCGTCTCAGAGTACAAAGCGGTCCAGTAAGGCCTTCATATTGCGATTGAATAACGGCAGACACTTCGAAGAAGTTGTCATATGATGGCCTTCGAGGTCGATTATGAGCAAAGACGACAGTCCATCTTAAAATTTTGCATACCCGCATGATCATTGAAGTCGCCGTAGTTTGGTAGGTAGTGTGTTGGCTTATTAGACGTGAGGCCAGACTCCAGGTCATAGATCAAAACGAAATTTTGGGAAAATATTTCTTGGGCGACTTCCTCTCAGCAGATCTCTGGCAAAAACCTGAGAGTAAAATAAAAATTGCTTTGAAAAGTTTTTCAAAAAATCTGTCGTCTTATTGGACAAGATTGCGAGATTGTGCGATTTGATTATGTTAGAATTTTTCTAGTGATTCTTAAAGCCAACATAACCTATGTAATCGGCCAAATACAGCCAGAGTCGTACAAAATTTAATATTTAGGATGAGCTCCACTCATATTTTCACTAAAAACAAAGCTTTTTCCATGATATCTCTTGTGCCGTAGTCTAGTAGGTAGTGTCTCGGCTTATTAGACGTAAGGCAACGGTTCAAACGCCAGGTCAGACATCAAAACAAAAATATTTCTTCGGCGACTTCCTCTCAGTATATTTCTGGCAAATATTCTGAGAGTAAATCAAATTGCCATGAAAAAGTTTATCGTTTTTAAACTTTAGGTCCCCTGCACTCATGTATAAAATTAACATACACCACAGAAGTTGTGGGAGAAGTTACGTCATAATCCTGATTGAAGGCTTGTATTGACCAATTATGTATTCATGTGTGATCATTGAAAATTGTAACCCGTGAGCCATGTTTAGTTCCTGATCGCCTTACATCATTTCATAAATTTCAATGAAATAAATTTTTCAATGGCTTTAAATGGAATTTTGTAACCTGGACTCAGCCTTACTGTTCAATTAAATTCAGAGATTTGCAGTGAAAACTAATGCCTCAACAATTATTGACATACGTCGTTGGTCATTACAACCCTTCAATCAAGGTTACAAGCTAGTTTCTCACATCACTTATTAGTTTGTGTGTTAATTTTAAAGTCGTCTCTGAATGATAGGTTTTTGCGAAACTTTTCATGGCATTTTTTTTTGTTTACTTTCAGAATTTTTGCCAGAATATTTAAGAGGCAGTTGGCGAAGAAATATTTTCTCTTATATCGTTATGTTCGAGATGTCTGACCTGGGGTTTGAGCCGTGCTAAGCCCTATCTACTAGACTACAGCGATTTCCAATAATTATTGAGCTGCTATCAATGTGGCTGTGATTTTTTTGCTGCCTCATCATAAGACCAACCAGCATTACGTTCTTCCTATGATTTCCACAGTAGCTCACTGCAAGTTGTTTCATTGTGTAATTTTTTCTCTTATTTTCTCTCATTTTCTCGTATTTTTTGTTTATTGCAGTTTTTTTTCTAAAATTTTTTTAAATTAATTGACCTTACCTAGCTAAGTTGATATCAACAAGTGTTGAGTAACGGATGCGTATGATTAATATTGAATTTATCATACGTTTATAAATCATATAAATTTTAGCACAGGGTGCATATGATTAATATTAAAAAGTATTATAATACATCAGTGTTGCAAAATTGAAATTTTGAAATGATACTGAACTATAACTGAAAGAGTACTTTTTTTGCATCAAATGGTACTTTTGTAAAAAAAAACTATTTATTTACATTTAATACACGTAAGGAATGGAATAGAAAAACTAACGACGTATACATATTTCTCAAATACAAAACAAAAACAGTTGATTCGAAACGAAAAAGCCCCGTTTAGTCAAATGTCGACGGAACGTAACGAAATGTACTCTCAGTTTAGCATATGTAGAGCAAATTAAATACTTAACGCAATTACATTACGGCCCGGCAAGCGTTCTCATTGCCTTTCGTGTTCTAAAAACGAACTGGCCTACCCGGGGCTGAAGACTAATTCTACGTTTAGTATTATGTTGAACATGTTGCTAACCCATTAATAGTTGAAAAGCGCAAACCATAAAATATGTAATAATAAAAAAGTACTGAATGTGTAGCGGGGAGACTGTGGTATTTTTGAAATGGTACTGAAAAAACTGCTAAAGTACTGAATTTTTCAAAACTGACACTGTTAAAACAGTACACTGTTATACTACACTGTTATACTACACTGTTATACTACACTGTTATACTACACTGTTATACTACACTGTTATACTACACTGTTATACTACACTGTTAAAACAGTATACTGTTATACTACACTGTTAAAACAGTACACTGTTATACTACACTGTTATACTACACTGCTATACTACACTGTTATACTACACTGTTATACTACACTGTTATACTACACTGTTATACTACACTGTTTTACTACACTGTTATACTACACTGTTATACTACACTGTTATACTACACTGTTATACTACACTGTTATACTACACTGTTATACTACACTGTTTTACTACACTTTTATACTACACTGTTATACTACACTGTTATACTACACTGTTATACTACACTGTTATACTACACTGTTATACTACACTGTTATACTACACTGTTATACTACACTGTTATACTACACTGTTATACTACACTATTATACTACACTGTTATACTACACTGTTATACTACTCTGTTATACTACACTGTTATACTACACTGTTATACTACACTGTTATACTACACTGTTATACTACACTGTTATATTACACTGTTATACTACACTGTTGTACTACACTGTTACAACAGTACACTGTTATACTACACTGTTATACTACTTTGTTATACTATACTGTTATGCTACACTGTTATACTACACTGTTATACTACACTGTTATACTACACTGTTATACTATACTGTTATACTACACTGTAATGCTACACTGTTATACTACACTGAACTGTTCTGGCCTGTTAAAAGTTTTTGAAAAAAAAGTTTTGAAAATTAAGTCGTAAAAAGTTTTGTGGTGACTATTTGAGGTTATTGCGATATATGATATCATCTAGTCTGATATGCCATCCCTAACAATACCACGTTTAGAAATTGTCAATTTTAATTTGAATTTTTATTTGTCTTGTGTGTCATCACTGGTTAAGAATTAATAAAACGAGATAACTGTCATGTACTATTCTCGTTGCTCGTTGTTCGTTATTCACATTTGCATGTTGATGTTGAGGTTGTCAAAAACTGTTGCAATTGAAAACTTTACTGAAGCAATGGAGCTGACGACATCATGGCAACTGAATTTTTAATAACACCCACCAATACATGGATAGTCACCATTATGGTTAAAGCATTCATTTTATTGTGGTGGTAAGTAAATGGCACAGGAGATGAACAGAAAAAAGCGCCAAAAATGTTAATGAGATTTTTAATATGATGCAACCAAGCAAAGTCATTGAAGTGTTATTGCTTAACAGCTGGTTGTATGAGCAAAATTTTCCACGAGTGGCCATATTATTATGTAAAGTTAAAGAAATCTGCGCACCTGTAATACAGTATTTGTATAAATCCCCCACAATTTTTATTATTAACCTCGAGCTTAAGTTCTCAGAGGAATTCAGCTTTTATTTCAAATGAAATACGTAAACATTTCAGCAAATGTTCAATTAAGTGGAAGACAACTACTACAGTGAAATGCTAAAATTAAAGATTAAACAAATCCTTGGTATTAAAATATACGTATCCTGTTGCGTTGTGTAATATTGCTGTCACAGCAATAACCAGAACATGTTGTCTTCTTAAATTACTGTTTCAGTGTTGTTTCACTGAATGTGGCATGATTGGATATCATAACGCTCAAGTTGTTGTTGTTGTTGTCATGGCAACTTAAAGCAGAATAAATTAATTAAACGTTGAGTTTATATTCTGTAACCGCAACAGACCACAACATTTTTAACAGCTTTTGTTAAGTACGAGCATTCCAAGTAAGGCAAGAAAGGAAAGAAAGAAGAAATTTTCATCAGAATAAAGAAGTCATTCAACTCCAAGAGGGCTTATGTATTGTGTTTTATGCCCAAGAGAGCTACAACAACCGATTGTCGATTGCACAAACCGAATACTGTAGTGATATTCAGGCTGAAATAATTTTCGAGTTCAGATATACGAAAATTTACTGGCAGTGTTGCGGCCATTAGATGCCTAGAGAGTGTGCATACGCACATCTAACGTCCAAGAATATCATGTGACTCCAGACAAGATAGGGCGACTACTCTCATATGGATTCATTAACATAGAAATCGTGTTGGTAACAACAGAGCTGATGTGCTTAAAAACGCTGATACAACAGAAAATTTGAACGAATTTATACGTGAGATTGGCGTTTCTTTTGTAGAGTGGTAAACACATGATTTCAGGTTAACTTTATTGACATGAATAGGAGATATCTCATGAATGCTGGTCTTAAGGCTCATTTGTAGAGAGGCTAGACTAATATGAAGAAACTTTACTCTAATCTATCTGAAGCACTTCTTATCACACAAAACAGATCAATGTGTGCTCTAGGCAAACACAACTATATGGGGTGGGCATTGCTTGTGAAGGATATGCACATGATATAGTCCTGTTAGGTTAGAGGACCATTTAAAGAGACTCTCAGTGACATAACCTTTAAAAAGTTCAGGGGATTGTAAGTCATTGTTGTATGACAGTGGGCCTGAGAATAAATCCTGGCAAGACCAAAGTAGTACCATTTACAAAAAGAAGAAATCTTTCTAAATGGAAGAATATTTACCACCTGGATGGAATAATATCAGAGAAAATGTAGGTCAAATATCTATGAACAACACTGGATAGTAAATTGATTTGAAGGTCTTGTAAAGAGAGCATATCAGGAAAGGCCAGACATGTCATAATGGTGTACAGAAGGGTTGCAGGGAATTCCCAAAATTCCACGAAGTCCCATACAAACTAGAAGTTGTACACCAGATGTATACCATGATAGTCAAACCAATAGTGCCCTATGAAGCAATTGTCTGGACAGATACAACAGATTTGAAAATAATTCAAATGAAGTAGGGCAAGATACAGAAACTAGCATGTATTTTCATACAAAGGGTAGTGGGAATTTTTCCTACGCTAATGATTCTGTTGAATATCTTTGTAGTTTCCTCGATTTTAAGACGGTCTTTTGCATTGGTTAAAAAATTTCTGAAATTGAACTGAATTGTGGCCCTGCACAGGCCCACAAAAGTATACATCCGATTAACAAATTTCACAAATTTCTGAACCAATGCAAAAGATCGTCTTAAAATCGAAGGAAGATGTCAGACAATTATAAACATGTTCAACGAAAACGGATTGGTTAAAAAATTTCTGAAATTTGTTAACCGTATGTATACTTTTGTGGCTGAGTGTATGTGAGTCCGCTGTACATGGTAGTGAAGACCAAAGCTTTGGAGTCTATGCTTAGGTTGATGGGAAAGACAATTTTAATATGAAATTCATTAAGGGATATCAGGACCTAAGGAACGATTTGCTGACAGGTCTCTCCTTATCTATCCTCTGGACAGAACCGTAAGATTCTATGACTTTTGGGAAGTGCTTTGTAACGAGATTTGGAGACAAAAATAAATGGTGTTAATTGGAAAGTGGATGCTCTTTTGAACGAGCGACATTTTTGAGGTGAACAGATTGATCCTGAACCGAAGTTGGGAAAGTACCAGGAGTTTCTGGCCTCAGAATGAAATATTCTGCACCCATGAGAGAGAGGAAGACACCACCGGGCATCTTCCAAGCGAAGTTCTATGAAAGATGTTCTCAATTCAACTTGGTTAGGAGAAAAATAACAGGACATAGCAGTACTGTCTGACAGTCAGGCCATTATTCATGCACTCGGCTCTTACAAACATACATACATACATAATTGGTCATTACAACCCTTCGGTCACATCACTTATGTTGTGTGTGTTAATTTTATACATGAGTGCCGGGGGCCTATAGTTTAAAGACGACTCCGAACGACAGATTTTTGAGGAACTTTTCATGGCAATTTTATTTTTACTTCAGAGTTTTTGCCAGAAATCTGCTGAGAGGAAGTTGCCGAAGAAATATTTTTTTTATATTTTCCATTTGATGGGCTTTGAACTGTGGCCTCATATCTGTTAAACAAATACACTACCTACCTACGGCGACTTCACACGGGTCTTATGAGCTTAAATTAAAGATGGTTTGCGATTGTCTGAAGAAGCTGAATCGGTTAGGAGAGGAGGACAAAGTATAGAAAGTAAATTGGACTGAAAAATTTGTTTCCCAAAGGAATTTTCCAGTTCTGTAACAATCCCAGATTATTTTTAAATAATACGGGGTCCAATAGATTCCATTATCCATAACCTAAATAATGTTACGCTAGTGTTATAGCCTGTCTTTATGCTTTAAATAGTTACGGCGAAAATTTTTTCACAAGACCTCTGTTATTAAATAAATATCTGAGAGGGAAGGATGAAGTAACCATCAACCATTTTAACCAAAAATATTTCAATCACCATTAGTGCTGTGCCAAACCTTTCAAGTTCTGGCAATACAACGTCTTCATTAATTTTCAACGAACAGCAAATTGCAAGTTTCTATGGTACTTGACACAACGTTGCTGCAACGCTACAGTAGTTGCAGTTGTAGTATTGTGCAGTAGTAGTGTAAGTGAAACTATTTTACAATTTGCACCACACCTGCCTTCCATCCTTCCTCACTTCCTTGCTTCCTTGCTTTTCTACCATTACAAAACCACCAGTTTCTACTGTTTGAACCCGTAAAACAGAATTTCAAAAAAACAAAAAATTTCTCCTGTAAAGGTTGCCAGTGTTGATATGAAATATTTCGTAAACTTACGGTGTTGTTGTTGTTGCTGTTGTGGTCTTCTTTGTGAAAGTTTTCTTCTTTGTGGTGGTGTTTCCGTTTCGCTAAGCCGAGGCTCACTGGTGCAGTACGAACGAGTCTCTTGTAAATTTTGATGCATTTGTTGTTGTTGCTGGGTACGCCTTCGTACCTGAAATAAAAATGAAAAGACATGATAGAATGGCAATAAAAATTGGAGGAAAATGATTAAAAATTATTACAACAAAATCAATGTAATTTATAAGAATTTTTCCCTTCCTTTTGTATCCATTCATGAAATATCATTTCCTTGCTTATTTTCATAAATACGGTGTCAATTTACCATTCTTATCAGAGAGTTCTTGCTGGAGTAGACATTTAATTACAAATCTCTCTCTCTCTCTCTCTCTCTCTCTGCTGAACTAGTCATATAACACTTTTGACCTCATTTAATAACTTTTATCCCAGTCCAGTACATTATTACCATTACTTCCATTGATGGTAATGCCGATACACACTGAAATTATGCTGGTATTTCTGTCCATTGTATTGCCTCCAAACGACAGACGATGAATGGATGGGGCCCCAGTTTAATTAATTATTGACTCACAATTCAATTAATAATAATTTTTTATTTTATGGTTTTGCTGCTGCTGTTTTTCATGGAGAATGTTTTCATAACAATCATCCCCCTACAGAGTCCCAGGGGAAAAAACTTTCTTCTTTCTACAACTCTTAGTTACATAAACATTGTTGTGTTGGTTAATAATTCAAAAGTTTTGTTTTCGTTTTATTGCCTGAAAGTGTCATGTTTCTTTATTATTAACAATAAATTTCAGCATATGCTTGAATAATCACAATAATTATCACCATAACCGAGTATTCGAACGCAAAAACCATTGGAAATGTGCGACAAGCATGCAAATAGTTCGTAAATTTGTTTTGAGGTTATAAAGGAGTCACAGCAATCATTAAATTGATGAAATTTTAGTGGAAATATGTGCAAAAGTATCTTGTAATGAAGCTATTTTCACCACTTTATATAAAAATATCTTTAAGGTTTGGTTAGTTTAAATTGCTAGGCTCCTTAAAAACATGAGTTTTTCCCTACAATATCGCGTTTTTAATTCATGACTGGCATCTCCCAATCATACTCAACCAATAATCCACACTTAGAGTGTTGATTTTATGCGAACCAGTTTTTGTCTCGACATGTTCTGTGTATATAAATTCCAGATTCAGCAGGAGAATCATTTTTCCAACTGCCGCGAAACAGACAGAGCAAGTGTTCTATTGCCTGCTCTTTCTCCTCGTCATTATAGCTTCTGTAGAAGATGTTGTGTGATATTCACAACTTCCGGGCACATATTCCCAGTAGTCAGTATCTCGTTTAATTGAGGTCCCTAACATGGGTTCTAGTTAAGTTTAACACCAATTTTGTTCTGTATATATCCGCACGGGTCAACTTTGTACGTTCTCTGTGCACTTGGGTTCATTATCACATATTCCCTTTTTTTAAACAAGCAAAGTTTGTGTGAGTTCAGTTATTGATCCCTCTGCAGAGGAATATCAGTCCTAACTGGACTTAACAACCCATTTGTGTGATTTCGGTCTGCTCTAGCACTTTCTACCAGACCAGTTGGTCACATCAATCGTTGGCAAAGATTTTCAACTAAGACAAAACCATCAGTAATCATCGTAGTCTAGTAGGTAGTGTGTTGTCTTATTAAACGTGAGGCCACGGTTGAAACCTAAGGTCAGACATCCCCAAAATGATGAAATTTTAATATTTCTTCGGAGACTGTCTCTCAGCAGATTTCTAGCAAAATCTCCAAGAGAAAATAAAATTGCCATGAAAAAGTTGTTCAAAAAATCTGTCCTTTGGAATCGACTTTAAGCTGTAGGTCCCTCCACTCATTAACACACACAACATAAGTGAAGTGGTGTGAGAAATTAGACCGTAATATTGACGGAAGTGTTGTAATGACCAACGACAAGACAAGATCATCCTCTATGCTGATATCCACGAATCCTCGCATCAAATACCGCTGGAGCATCCTTTTTTAATTCTATAAACGTAAAGCGACTTCAGGACAAACAACATAACCGAGCCAGCGAAATGTGCTGAACAATGTTTATAAAAATATGAAAATCATCATCAAATCGTATTGAACCGTAGATCCTGCGTTGAAATTTTGCTTTCGAATTTTCCCGAGGCAGTTGGAACTTTGCGTAATTGTGCGCATGTTTTTTCTCCATAGAGGTGCATAAGGAAAATGAGTGTCTTGTCGAACATCAGTTAAGTCGAATGGAAGAAGTCTCCACTAAACACTTGCCGTAACACACTTGCCTTCGAACAAGAGTTATTGTACGCTTGATCTCCAAACTGAACCATTTTCACTACTATTGGTTTCATCAAGGTTAGTATATTTCTTGACGAAGTCAAAAGTATAGTTGTTGACCATAAATAAATACTCAGTACATATGAAAATGTGTAGAAGGCCTACATCTTCTTTGTGATTTTTTTTTGCCACATTGTGTATAGGCCTCACAAATTCCACTATACTGAGGTGTTTCTTATTTGCGATATAAGACTGTTTTAGTCAAGCAAGTATTTTTCACACACCATCTGTGATTAGCTGTTAACCAATCACACTATGTACAGATTTCAGTACATTGCTAGAGTTACCAAACTAAATTTTGTCAGTGTTCAATTATCCCGTATAAAATCTACAAAAATAAACAATAAATTCGCATACCATTCCTGTATATCTGGGCCTATATTCCTTGGTTTATTAAGCTACAAAATCGCCGTAAAAATCCATTGCTTAGGTAAATTGGCATAGGATTGCGTAAACAAAACTACAAACATGCTATTAATGTTACTCTTTATGCTGTTACGCATCTGGACAAATACATTTTCAATATATTTTCTCATACTCATACATACTGTATACGTATACAGTGATCGACAAAAGAAAATTTTTATTTGCAAATGTCATGCAATATATGACGTCTATTCAAAAGTGTTGTTATAGCCATAGGCCTGTTTTAATGGCCTATCGCTAGAATAAACAAGCAATTGTAAACAGAAAAAAAAGATAATAACAAGCTTTAAGTTAAAAGTTAACGTTTATAAAAACTGGTCTGCTCACACTCTTCTATATATAGCTAACATGCTTTTGCTTGTATAAAAAAATAGAAAAAAATTGCTGAGTTCATGTATTATTTTCTAGAGAGAGAGAGAGACCAGAAACATAGAAATTGTTAAACAACTAAACACTCAAACACAGGCTTACGAACAGTAAATGAATTCACACTAAACCTAAAACACACTTCCACTCTTATGAAGTAAATTCACACACATACTTCTGCACACACTTCATCAGAAGTTCTACAATGTTTCACCACATACCACTACAATGAAAGAAAAAGAGGAAATCCCTGTACAATAACAAAAAAAAAGGAAATGTTGCTGCGCTGTTCTTATTGTTATTGTGTCAAGCTTCGTTGCTTCATCGATTTGAAGAATAACACGTTGAAAGTTCGTTTAATTTTTTTTCTGTTGACGAAAACGGGGGATGTTTTTCTGTTTCATTTGCTTTGATTTCATTGACCATTAGTGCTACCATAATTATAATGTTGTTGTAATTTGTTGGGCAATTGTTTCTTGGTTTTGGTTCATTATTTTCCACAATTTTTTGCGTTTTTTTCTGTTTTTGGTGGTTTACTTAATGTCCTGTTTTGAGGCTTAATGGTTGGTGGGGGTATATTAGACCGGGAAAGAAAAAGATTTTTCGTTTCGTACGATTGCGTACAGATGGCATTAGAATTTTGAATTCAGCTGAAATAGAATTTATTTGGCTTGGCCATGTCATTTGTTCAGATCTCGCTTTACGTTTAGAGGCTTATAAAAGGATGTTCCAGCGGGTATTTGATGTGGGGATTTGTGGATATCAGTATAGAGGATGATCTTGTCTTAGTTGAAAATATTTGCCAACGATTGGTGTGACTAACTGGTGTGGAAGGAAGTGCTTAGGCAAGCCGAAATCCATTAGTTGTTAAAGCCAGTTAAGACTGACATTGCTGTGCAAAGAGTTAAACAAATAAAGGCACACATAAATGTGCAATTATGAACCCAAGTATGTAGGGAGGACAAAAGTATATATGATGATATGTGGGATATATGCATACATACATACATACATAACTGGTCAATACAACCTTTTAGTTAGGATTACAACCAAGCTTCTGATGCCACTCATGTTGCGTGTATTAATTTTATAAATGACGGGCGGGACCTGCAGTATAAAGTCCACTCCAAACGGCAGATTTTTGAGAAACTTTTTCATGGCAATTTTATTAACACTCAGAGGCTTTACCAGAAATCTAGTGAGTGGCAGTCGCCGAAGAAATATTTTTTATACTCGTGATGTCTGACCTAGAGTTTCCAAAGGAAAGGGGCGCCAAATTTGAAAAAAAGAAGAAGAAAATTAAAAGAAATTCTTTGATTTAAGTAAAGAAGAGAACCTAGGCCGTAATCCTGACTGAAGGGTTGTAATGGTCAATTATGTATGTAAAGATTCTTTGAGACAGATTTTTTGAGAAACTTTTCATGGTAATTTTATTTTTACTCTCGGATTTGTTTCCAGAAAGTTGTTGAGAGGAAGTCGCCAAAGAAATATTCTTTCATATTTCGTTTTGTTGAAGATAACTGAGCTGGGGTTTGACCCCTTGGCCTCATGTCTAATAAGCCAACACACTATCTACAAGACTACGGCGGCTTAGTGAGTTAAACAAAGTTCAGTATGCATTAGACTCTACTGTTTCTATATTTTGAATACATACATACATTACATACATAATTATTGGTCATTATAACCCTTCAGTCAGGATTACAATCTAGCTTCTCACACCACTTATATTGTGTGTGTTAATTTTATACATGAGTGGTGGGACCTACAGTTTAAAGTCGACTCCGAGCGAGAGATTTTTGAGAAGCTCTTCATGGCAATTTTATTTTTAAACTCAAAGTTTTTGCCAGAAATCTGCTGAGAGGCAGTCGCCGAAAATTTTTTTTTTTTATATTTTCGTTTTGATGTCTGACCTGGGTTTTGAACCGTGGTAATAAGCGGACACACTACCTAATAGACTACGGCGACTTCTACAATACAATTTTCCTTATTTTTCCTTTTATTTGTTGAACAATTTCTACAACTTATTGCAATAAATTTCTTTTAAAATCCTTTTTTTCTAATATTTTCTATTCGCTTTTATTGTTACACTGAGAGGCAATAAATCAAAGCCAATCTAATGTAAATGGTTTTGTGGTTTATCGATAGAAATTCTAGGAAAAGAAAATCCTTTACACTGAAGACCAAAAGACCAATACCAATATAATGTAAGTGTAAGATTTATCAGAATCCAATGGATAATAAAATAAATGCAGCAACATTTTTCATGGTTTATATTTAGAAAACGGGGGAACCAATGCAATGCGGTTTTTTGTCTTGTACAACAGCAAGGGTGACTAAGATTGCTTCAGCATTGGTATTGATAATGATAATGATTGTCTTAAATGATAATGACTGTGTTTGTCAGAAATGAAACTTATTGATTGGAATGGCCTGTAACTAAAATAAGTTACAATTTTTTTTTATTAAAAATTCTTTAAGGACACATTTTTTTCTCGCAATTCTGTTCCTCTTGCTTTTAAAAATTTTTTTAAATTTTTTTCTAGGAAACTGTACCGCCCAGTTCATTTAAAGCAAAAGAAAAGGAAAGAATTTTTAATACAATAGAGTGTTTAACTACAAATTCAATTACAGAAGTTTCCTACGTTTGTCAAAAAGTATTTTTAACACTTTACTTTACACACAACTTGAAGTGTAGAAAAGAAAGACAAAACATAAGAAAGGAAACATAAAACTTGGTTGCAACTGTCTTGGAAGATATTTCTGAGACAAATGGAAACATTCATATAAGCTTTGTAAACTTTTATACTTTTTTTAATACAGGAACGAGCTCAACTAATTTTTTTTGCCAGGCCTGCAAACCCTTGTATGTAACCCCACTTTCTGTGAAACTCAAACACAAGAGTTTAAATCAAATTTTCAAAACATTTGAAATATTCCATACACACATACATACATAATTGGTCATTACAAACACTTCAGACAGGACTATGACAAAGCTGTTCACACCACCTATGTCGTGTGTGTTAATTTTATACATATGTAAGTGCCGAGAGCTACAGTTTAAAGTCAACTCCGTACGATAAATTTTTGAAGAAACTTTTCAGGGCAATTTTTTAATTTACGCTCAGAATGTTTGCCAGAAATCGAGTGAGTGGCAGTCGCCGTAGAAATATTCTTTCATATTTCGTTTTGTTGAAGATGTCTGGCCTGGAGTTTGAACCATGGTTTCACGTTCAATAAGTCCATACATTACCTACTACACTACGGCGATTAGAAATATTGGGTTCTTGAAAATGCTTGATTACAAATTCTAGGTAGATGGCACTAACAAGAAAAATCTCTGACAATTTTAATAGGTCTAGGCGAACCTAGTGCTTGTTTGAAAGTCAACATCTTAATCTTCATTTTGTTAGAAGACAGTACGAAAATCATTTAATTTTTTGAAGAGTTATCGCCTGTTAAAAATAAATGAAAGTTAAGATTGTTTTCGATTTTATGTCCCTGACCAACGTACTTATAACATTCGTCCTTGTCCATGAATACCGGAGATTTCTCAACGATTTCTCAGGGCCGGTATGAAGCTTGCAATTTCCTTTATGTTACAGTGCATAGGTATTACGATTACCTCAATTAAATTGGTTGAATCCACCGTAATCTGGTAGGTAGTGCGTTGGCTTATTAGACATGAGGCCTTGGTTCAAACCCCAGGTCAGACATCTGCAGCATATTGTTGGAAAAAACTCTGAGAGTTTCAATAATATTGGCATGAAAAAGTTTTTTCGGAGTCGACTTTAAACTGTAGGTCCCATCACTCATGTATAAAATCAACACACACAA
The DNA here is from genome assembly GCA_958299815.1 of Sarcophaga carnaria. Classification (NCBI taxonomy): domain Eukaryota; kingdom Metazoa; phylum Arthropoda; class Insecta; order Diptera; family Sarcophagidae; genus Sarcophaga; species Sarcophaga carnaria. Next base: position 14,398,192 of record OY283153.1, read on the forward strand.
TATAAGTGGTGTGCGAAGCTAGGTCGTAATCCTGACTGAAGGGTTGTAATAACCAATTATGTATGTACGTACGTACGTGTATTATCCGTTCCTTTAACAGAGAAGCTGCTTGCTTGTTAACAGCAAGGGGGTACGAGCATTATTTGCTAGACTATGAAGAAGAGGAATGACTCCCTTTTCTCCTTTAATCATATCGCCATCCATCGTACAACAGCGATTCTCATGGGCCACTGTCACTTTGTTAGGCACGCTTAAAGGCTTGGCGTTCCGGCAAATGACTTTTGCAGGACTGAGCTGTCTTTCACCTTATGTGTCAGTGTCTTGCGCTTGTCAATAAAAATACGTATGTTTCTTAGCTCTCACCTCCTTGACCAAGTTGTCTGATATACACTCAGCCACAAAAGTATACATACGGTTAACGAATTTCAGAAATTTTTTAACCAATCCGTTTTCGTTGAACAACTTTATAATTGTCTGACATCTTTCTTCGATTTTACGACGATCTTTTGCATTGGTTCAGAAATTTGTGAAATTTGTTAATCGGATGTATACTTTTGTGGGCCTGTGCAGGGCCACAATTCAGTTCAATTTAAGAAATTTTTTAACCAATGCAAAAGACCGTCTTAAAATCGAGGAAACTACAAAGATTTTCAACGAAAATGGATTGGTTAAAAAATTTCTGAAATTTGTTAACCGTATGTATACTTTAGTAACTGTGTGTACATACTGCTGCAAAAGTAAGATTTATTTTTGACTCGAGTGGAACTAACCCGAGGGAATGTTTGATCCCGGGGTTGAATATTGATTGTGGCATCATAATGGATATGAATACGAGACTAATTGGACAGTCTTCTTCAAATTGGTGTGCCACTTTACCTAACCTTTCGATCTGATTTTGATGTTAAAAGGTCAATAAAATCATGGAAAAAATTGGGAATGATTGACATATAAGCAGCATTGTTAAAGAAACTAAACCTTTATTACCAAACAGTTATCATCCATGTGAAGAAAGGTGGATATACAAAGAAGCTCATCACTGAATGGGTTTAGGGGAAGATCTCAGGCGTTGTGGCAATGGTTCGGGATGTTATGTGTCTAGGTGTCTATGTCCTGCTATATACAGTTATAGAACAGATTTGCTGCTATGCTTAGATAAAGCCAGTGTGAGGCTAATAATTGGTTTTATTGTAAGCCACTGCTAGATTGGATCGCGGACAAGGATCTGGAACAAACCCCAGCCGGACTATTGTAGGGTATGTTGTGACGAGGATAAGTTGGAAACTAACGAACACTTCCTTTGCTACTGCCCAGCCCTTAGCGGGTTACAATTGAGGATCCTGGACAGGATGCTTGGGATTTTTTGTCGAGCTCAGACGTTAAGGCTCTCCATAGATTCGTAAATAGATTGATCTGGTTAAGAAGTGCTAGGGGTTCAAAGTTGTAGTCGCGCTCTGTTTTTTTCCTCCGTCTCCTTTTCTACCTCTTATCCTTCAACTATTTCCCTAACTCCTTTACTTTCCGCTCTCTCCCTCTCCCTCTCTCTCCTCTAGGACATATTACAACGGATCATTTTGACCTCTGGGTATTTTACTTGTCTCAATGAAAAGTACACGTCCCCAAACCAAACCTGACCTACAAAGATGCTCAGTGTTTGGGTGCCACAATCATTTTTATTTCCAATTCACTGCTGAACAGGAATGAAATCCACCATAGAACCCAGACATTGCAGCTTCAGATTTTAATTGGCTTTGGTATTTGCATTTCTTAATGATGTCATGGTAATCGTGTAGAAGCCAGTAAATTAAATGCTAATGAAATATGAAACGCTATTTAACTTAAGGCATGCTTGGCTGTATCGTTTAAATTTTACAAACAAAGTTTTCCTTGTTAACAAATCATTTAATTTTTGCCAGCGTTGAGATGATGGCATAAATGAAGAATATTTCTGTTGTATGGCTCAATGTATTGGGATTTCTATTGCAAAACTTTTTGAAACTGTCAATCAACTGTCAAATTTCTTGTATTTCATTTTACATTCCATAGTGTTTTGTTTAGTTTTGAAAGTTTGAAACTCAATGTGTGACTATAAAATCAAAACACAACCATTTATGCCTGAAGGTTTTCGCTGTAAAAAATAAAACCCAACATTTCATACATGGCCATATGGACAGTGTTGCTAATATTCATTTTTGTCTACAATTGTGTCAATAAAATGCTGACACTGATATCAATACATACATATGCATACATACATAAATTAAATGAAAAGTGAACATAAATATTTAATTTTTTATTTTTACGTTGCATTACGATGCCCTAGACATAATGATGATGATGATGATATTGAATGAATTGAAAATGAAATTGAAAATGAAAAGAAAAACTTACCGATCTGCCTGCTGTATTTGTAATGCGAGCACTTTGTGATCGTGTGGCAGGTCTTCGCCTTCTATAGTTGGGTGTACCTTGTGAGTCGGGTGTATTATTGCCCGAGGGCATGTTGTATATGACAGTCTCTATGCTACCACCGGTTGCACAGATGGAAGCACTTCTTGTTTTCTTTTGCATACGCATCGGTGATGTAATATCGTCTGCCATTTTTGATTTCAAATTCGTTTCAACAATTTCCGTTGCTTTTTAAATAAAATTTCGTATTTTTGTTTTTCTTTTTAAATTCCTTTCAACATTTAAATAAACAATGCGATTTCGAATTCCAATTTCTTGTTTGTTTCTTTTTTTGTTTATTTTTAATGAATAAAACCGAAAAAATTATTTTTGTTTTTTTTTTTGGTGGTGAAGTGAGTCAAAAAATGATTCCAATTTGCCAAATTCAACTGCAATGAGAATAAAAAATAAAAAAGAATTTTTTTTCTTGTTTTTACTACAATGATGTGCTTTAAAACGTAAAAAATTACTGCATTAAACATAAAAAAGCATAAAAGCATCTTAATGGTATAGGCATTTATTTTTATTGTTTTTGTTACAAAAAAAAAAAAAAAAAAAAAATGCATTTCAGAACTGTCATCTTTTTATGTGCCGTTAAATTAAAAATAAAATTAAAATAAAAAAATACACAAGCGTTACTAAAAATAAAACTTAAAAAAATGAAGCAATCTGGGTCATACATATTCATGTAAATGGACAGGCATCAACCCCATTTACAAAAAAAAAAAATACTTGGAGATGATTTGTTCTATTTATAGACTCCTTTCGGTTGTTCTTTATTAATTGTAACAATTTTGGGAGAGAATTTCTTAAATTTTCATAAAATATTTACAAAATATTACAGTTCGTTAAATAGGTATGAGATTTATAAAGCACTTCCATCATTTCTAAGCTAAGCCATTAGCTTTAGTTTCATTAGAAAAGAAATTGTCAGCAGCAAAGGACTGTCACAAAGCCTTACCATATCCTTCTATTTCTGTTTTTTTTTGACTTATTCTAGTTTCTTGGCAAGTTCTAGAATGGTAGAATTGCCTGGAAATAACAAAGAATGTACAAATGTATTGCTTTGATGCTAATAATGGTGAGAGCAGCTTTGCACATTGAGGTGAGGCAACTCCTCTTAATGATCAAAAACCTAGCATAGTGATTATCTCCCTGAAAATTGGTCAACAAAACACAGTTACGACTCAAAAACCAAAAACAAATGGGGAAACAGAGTAGAGACAGAATCAAAGAATATTATTCCGACAAAAAAAAGGAAAGGAAATTGAGGTATCCCACTAGCCAGATAATACCGGAGAAGATGCTTTTAATACAAGAAATTCTAACAGAGCCAATTTCACCATTGTTACTGAAATAGCTCCGTTCCAGAATTCGCGGCCTCAACCTCTGCACACCAGATCAGAGACACAGAATTTGAACATTGTTTCTTGTCCTCAAGAAGTCGCCGTAGTCTAGTAGGTAGTGTGTTGGCTTATTAGACGTAAAGCCAGGGTTCGAGCCCCAGGCCAGACATCAAGACAAAATACAAAGAGTATTTCTTCGGCGACTTCTTCTCAGCAGATTTCTGGCAAAAATTCTGAGAGTAAATAAAATTTCCATGAAAAAGTTTCTCAAAAAAAACTGTCGTTCGGAGTCGACTTTAAACTGTAGGTCCCACCACTCATGTATAAAAATTAACACACATAACATAAGTGGTGTGAGAAATTAGGACGTTGTCAATTCGACCTACGGGTACTGTACTTGTCTTAATTGACAAGTATACGTCCTCTAACCTAACCTAACCTTCTTGTCCTCAAAGCCAAATGCTTGATTAAAAAATTTCTTAAGATTCTAGTAGATTCTCTTTCCATTCCCTTTCCCATTCCCATTTCGTTCCAGAACTTGATTAAAGAAAATCTCTTAAGATTCTATTGGATTCCCTTTCCATTTCAGAACCCATTCCGTTCCAGCACAGATCGATTTGAACAACATTTGCAGTGGTCTGCAGTTACTTACTTAATGGATCATTACAATCCTTTTAGTCATGATCACAACATAGCTTATTACACCACTGATGTTGTGTGTGTGTTAATTTTATTCATGAAAATAGGGAACCACAGTTTAATTTCGACTCCTTAGGACAAATTTAAGAAAATTTTCATGTCATTGTATTTACTCTCAGAGAATTTACCAGAAGACTGGTGAGAGAAAGTCGCGGAAAGAAATATTTTGTTTCATTATTCGTGCTGTTGAAGGTTCCCGAGTTAGGGTTTGAGTCACGAGTTCTCGTCTAATAAGCCAACACACTACCGACTAGAGTACGGCGACTTCAGAGTCTAATTTACTGTTGAGAAAATTATGACGAACAATGTGGTCAACCTGTAGGTGCCTATCTATGATTTCCTAGCATTTAATAGTTAAGGTCCACAGCCACTATTAGGTCAAGAGTAAACTGCATATAGCATTAGTTGGATCAGCTCAGCCCTCTGCTTCTTAAAAGGTCATTAGAAACCAATCGAGTATAGCAAATAAAGCCATAGTTGGAGTGAAGAAGAGTAGACCGGTCATTAGGACAGCTGTCTACCGAACCTCTTTCACTAAAAAATATCTGACGTCCACATGTGCAGCCCCTGCGTTGACCAACTTCCTTCTCTTCCCTGATTTTGGTCAGTACAGAGACTGCGTTCACTCGTGGGATCACAACAGGCCGCTATGCGTGCTCAAGTGAGCTCTTTGATATCAGAGCTACCACTTCGACCTGACCTAACCTAACCGCAAGATATCGTTTCAACGTGATTTATAGTGTAATAAACGTGGTGCTACACACCACTTATGTTATGTGTGTCGACTCGGAACGACAGATTTTTGAAAAAGTGTTCGCTTGTGGTGGCGCTTTCATTTACCCTCTCTGCTGAGAGGAAGTCGCCGAAGAAATATTTTTTCAGTTTTCGATTTTTTGGAAATATCTGACCTGGGGTTTGAACTGTGGCCTTACGTGTAATAAGCCAACACAGTACCTACTAGATTACGGCGACTTCACGTAGTGCTACTTGCTGTGAAGAAATTAGGTGGCTTAAGACTGGCGATCGTCCTGCCTATTTTCCAGATAAAGTGCTTGCGGTTGCTACTCATTGCCATCGACAGTGTACAAGATATTATGGAGAGAATTTCTTCTTGAGATCCAATATGTTTAAGTCTTACTGAAATCGCGAAAATTAATGAATATTTAGACCTGCCGCAACTTCCTTAATGGTGATCACTTACCACCGTTTATTAAGGGATAGGTGTTTTATTTGGCAACCCTTTTTAGTTGCTACACAATGTAACTGATTGTGAGTGACTCTTTAATCATTTTCATCAAATTTTTCACAGTGACACGTAACATACATTCATAATTATTAAAGTCAGTCCACACACATATGTACACTGTTTTATATTCTCTTTCTCCTAAAGAAGAAAGAAAAAAAAAACAACACTTTCATCTGCATACAGATGAGTACCTGTATGTGTGGTAGATGAATCGTGACCAAGTGTTACTTTTTCTATAAAAATTTTATTTCTTCCGGTCTGTTGCCTTTTTATTATTTCATATTCAAATGTTTTTTTTACACTTTCTCTCTCTCTCCCTCTTCCTTTTTTCTTTTTTTTAATTTCTTTTTATAAGAATCTCATGCATAGAAGAATATGCTAAAATATGCATGATTAATGGGGAAAAGTATAAAGAATACATATGTGCTAAGAAGAGCGATTGTCGAGGAGTAAATCTGCATATTTTTGTTTGTCTTTGGCTGAATTCTATTACAGGTCACAACATCATAAAAAGTTTCTCTATTTTATGAATAGTGGAGGAGAGAGAGAGAGAGAGAGCGAAGGCGATAAATTTTTTTTTTTATTATTATTACACATTTTTGTTGTTGTTTTTAATAAGTCCTTAATAATCATAAAACCAAACCGAGTATTGCCACAAATCGTTGGAGTGTACAGTTATTTCATGTGAAATATTTTAAAAGATTTACTCGTAGTTGTAAGCAGAGAGCTTTGTTGTAAATCCAGGCAGTATAACTCAAGTAGAAGAAATTCTTTTTAAATTTTATTTACTGTTAACATGCTTCTTTTTTTGCGGTTTTTTAAGGTTTACCGTTATTTACTTTTTCCGTGTCCCCCTTCTACTGCTGTAGTTGATTAACCAACCACTGTGATTATGAAAATTCAAATTTTTATTTTAAAAGAAATCATTCCTCCACAACACTGTCATGCATGCATGACAATACGCGTGAGTATGTGAGAGATTTTTTTGCATTTCTATGATATAATTTGCAAAAAAAAAAAATTACATTTTAATGGATGAAGAATAAATGAAAGAATGAACGACAGAACGCATGAATGACAGAATGAATGAATGAATAAATTAATCAATCGAATGAATGAAAGAATGAAGGAATGAATTGAATGAAGGAATGAACAAATGAATAAATCAACTGAATGAAAGAATGAAAGAATGAAAGAATGGAATATTGAATGAATGAATGAATGAATGAATGAATCGAATGAATAAACGAATCAATCGAATGAATTAAATAATGAATGAATGAATCGAGTGAAGGAATGAATGAAGGAATGAATTAAGGAACGCATGAATGAAAGAATGAATGAATGAATGAATGAATGGAATGAGGGAATGAATAAATGAATCAATCGAATGAATGAAAGAATGAATGAAGGAATGAATTGAATGAAGGAATGAACAAATGAATGAATCAACTGAATGAAAGAATGAAAGAATGAAGGAATGCATGAAGGAATGAATTGAATGAAGGAATGAGCAAATGATTGAATCAACTGAATGAAAGAATGAAGGAATGAATAAACGATTCAATCGAATGGATGAAATAATGAATGAATGAATGAATGAATGAATGAAAGAATGAAGGAATGAAAGAATGAAAGAATGAATGAATCGAATGAATCGAATGAAGGAATTAATAAACGAATCAATCGAATGACTGAAATAATGAATGAATGAATCGAATGAAGGAATGAATGAAGGAAATAAGGAATGAACAAATGAATGAATCAACTGAATGAAAGAATGAAGGAATGAAAGAATGAATGAATGAATGAATCGAATGAATCGAATGAAGGAATGAAAAAACGAATCAATCGAATGAATGAAATAACGAATGAATGAATCGAATGAAGTAATGAATGAAGGAATGAATTGAATGAAGGAATGAATAAACGAATGAATCAACTGAATGAAAGAATGAAGCAATGAATGAATGATTTAAAGAATATATAAATAAAACAAAGAATAAATGATTTGAATAAATCGAATGAATAAATAATTTGTTCTTCTAGGAATTTTTGATTTCTTTCGCATGTTCACATGACATTAATTTAATAGCTGACATCTTTGCAAGTGACAACAACAGCAACAACAACAATGACTACAAAAGCGAAAAGTGAAATACAATTATGAATATGTATATATGTTGTTGACATGGCAATAAGAGATTTCTATGAATCCTAGAAAAAGAGGTGAAGAAAGATGACTGCATTGCGTACCATTTGCGGTGCCACAAAACCTCACCACAAAAACTGTTTGCTATACGATGCTATGTTGGCTTCTTCCTTATGTATTAAAGAAGTTTTGATGTTTCCAATTTATTGGGCTCAGCTCAATCACCTTTTCTTCAATGCTGGGACACTCCCTCGGCAGTTAACATTTGATCTGCGTTGACCTTTTTCCCTGCAATTTTTACCAGAGAGAGGTTTCAGGTAGAATGTTGGACTATAGTGATCACTTAATCTCAAGCATTGAGGTTCATAACCTCATCTTGGAATTTAAGAACTTCGTCTGTTAGGATTATATGTACAACGTCTGTCATTGGAAGCAATAAGTTTTGATAACAGAGCACACTATTAATGTATATCACTTGAATGTAGGTTGGAGTAGTATCTTTGATACCAAAAGCTCACTTGAGCATGCAGAACGGCCCGTTGTGATGCCACGGGTAAGCGCAGTACCCATGCTGACCAAAATCCACCGAAATTATAGCAGAAATTGGTCAGAGAGGGACATACATACATAATTGTTCATTACAACCCTTCAGTCAGGATTACGACCTAGTTTCTCACACCACTTATATTGTGTGCGTTAATTTTATACATGAGTGGTCAGAGCGGGAGCTGCACACTAAAAGCACAACTCCCCTAAGCTGGAAACCAGCCTGAAAGTTTTATGAACGCAGCTATATTCTTGATATAATGGATGATAGCTCTGTTAAGCTGGGAAGGAATGGAGAGCTAAATAACCTAAATCTGCCCTTCGCTAGAGATGGCCATAGGCAAAGAAAGTGGACAACAGTTTCCTCCTCTTCAGCAGAACCACAACTTCGGCAGTAGTTCCCCATGTCTTCCCATAACGCAGTGATCACTTGAATGTAATGAGTAGAAAAGAGTAGATTGTTTGATTCCAGCTATTTCAGACTAATATTGGCTATCTATACGGTCCTTAATTCGGGAATTTCGCTTTGAATCCCTATTAGAGATTTAATTTACATAAACATTGAATGTAAAATACTGACCCTATGTAAGGTTCTGAACAGTGAGAGCAAAAGGATATTATTTCAGGTACTGGAAGTGTTTGGTATACTAGTCCAACCCAGATTCGAACCACACATACATACTTAATTGGTTATTACAACCCTTTAGCTAGGTTTCGAACATAGCTTCGCACACCACTGATTTTGTGTGTGTTAATTTTATACATGAGTTCCGGAACCTACAGTTTAAAGTCGCCTCCGAACCACAGATTTGTGAGAATGTTTTTCACTTCAATTTTTTAATTTTTTTTTGCCAGAAATCTGCTGAGAGGAAGCCGCCGAAGAAATACTTTTTCAAAATTTCGTTTTTTTGGAGATGTCTGATCTGTGGTTTGATCTAATAAGCCAACACACTACTTACTAGACTATGGTGACTTACAGATTCGAATCTTCGAAAGTAAATCAACTTTGTTCCTCTCTTATCGGTTCCATAAAACATAAAGACGTTCTTCATTAATTAATCAGCGAGTTGATCTGACAATTTGTAAAGCAACACTTACTCGCACATGATGTGCCTGTGAATTCCAATTTCAACAAAATTTATAATTTTCTCTGTTTACACGTCAAATTAAGAGCAACAGTAACTCGATTTCTGTTGCCAGGAATTATTTCTTAATAAAATAAACAAAAAAACAACAACAAAAAAAAATGAAAGGAAAAACTTTAAATCCTTTTTATTTTAAATTCAATTTGTGTCAATTAGCACAACCTAATGGAAAAGTGATAAAAAAAAACGAAATAAAAATGGACCATCCATGGAACGCAGGAACAACTACACACTTACTATACTATAAAATGGCATAGAATAAAGGATACATTAGTTTAGTAAAGAAAACAACAAAAAAAAAAAACAGAAAAACTGACAGCAGCAACAATAACAACAACATGAACAATTAACTTTCAAGACATTCTCATGAAACCGGAACAAAGAAAAACAAGGGGAAAATAATGGCTGTGTCAGCAATTTAAGGAAAAAGCGTTAAACGTTAAATGAGTTGTTAAAATACGAGAAAACTAAAGTTATTTTACATTAAGGGAAGTATACCTTTAACTATTTATTCAGAAAAAGTTTCACATAAGCAACGAATGACCAAAGCATATTGTTACGTTTTTCCCTTTTAAAAACGTTTAAAATATAAGCTCGTAGTTTGAAAATAAAATCTATCTAAAATTCTTTATTATTTGCACACTTCTGTGTGCCACTGTTCACAACTTGATGTAAACAACAACAATTGCTTTTCTTTGTTATTCATCTATTTATACCCTTTGCATAAGCAATAACGAATTATTCGACAGATCTTTGTAACGGAGATCTTCAAACCACGACTACTCTCTTCAAACGCATCGCGTCTTCACACAACACTGACTGAACCTCAGTAGCTCACACGCCTGCTTTACCTTGGCTTTTATATGACAGGGTAAACAGTCTGATGAATGTTCTTGAAGGCAAATGTTCATGACTTCGCCTTCTCGAAATCTCTATATATGTAAACATCGTTGTTTTCATTTATTATTTTAGTGTTGTTTGTGTATTTTGTTTACTTCTTTACCATTTTTTTATGCTAGTATTTGTTGTTACATTAAGCAGTACGATAATTTGTAAACAGGTTTGTTTACTGCATTGTTTTGTTTTTGTAGATTTTGTTTATAATTTTAATGTTAAGCGATGTAAAAACAAGACACCAGTATCTGGATATTTCATTTTCGTAACAATATTTTGTAAAAAACAAAAAGGGGACTTGGGAACCAATAAGAAGCTATAATCAGTGTCTACTATTGTTAGCATACCTTCCCCTATATATTATACATTTCTGTGCTAATTTTCTCTTTAACACTGAAAAAGATAAGTGCTGTGTGAAGAAAATCTTGAATAAACAACAATTAAATGGAAACAAACGTACAAGAAAAAGTAAAAAAAGAAGGAAAAAACTGAAGAAACTCTGTGTTAATAAAGCAAATAAAATTATTTGTTGTTGTCGTTCGCCTTAAAACGTCAGTAACACCCATAAAATTAGTTACTTTGAAATGCTTGAAAGGAGGAAAATAAACTAAAGAAATGGAATTAAAAATCGTGTTTGTTTTTAATTAAAAAAAATATGTTCAGCAAGTATGAAACAGGAGTCAGGGGTTTTCATGTTTTTCTTCTTAAAAACCCTAACCTATACAAATCCCTTAAGACTTAACAGACGTTGTTAGGATGAAGAAATTTATCATGACAAATCAAAAGAAAAAAAGGGCCAAAAGAACAGTCCATACAAACAGTGGAATTTACAACAACAACAGCAATTTCTGTAACTTAATCCCTTACTAGGGGTTGGTGACCAATTTATAGGAGATAAATAATGCTTGTGATTGAAATTTTCGTGTTTGTTTGGAGGTTTTATTCCAGCAATAGAGGGAATTATTTATGTGAGACGCCGTTAATAAAGGCAATAACAGACGAACTTGAATAAAAATAATTTAAGGAATATTTATTAGGCCAGTATAGACTTAGCATAGGCGGTTGCCATAGTTTTATGATCGCATTGTAGTACCTGCATACATAATTGCGCATTACAACCCTTTAGTCAAGATTGTAACCTAGCTTCTTACACTACTTGTGTTAAGTGTGTTCGTTTTTATACATGAGTGGCGGGACCTACAGTTTAAAAGTCGACTTTGTGCGACAGACTTTTGAGGAACTTTGCGTGGCAATTTTCCATTTACTTTCAGAGTTTTTGCCAGAAATGTGCTGAAAGGAAGACGCCGAAGAAAATTTTTATCATACTTCGTTTTGCTGAAGATGTCTGACTTGAACCGTGGCCTCACGTCAATTAAGCCAGCACACTACCTACTAGACTAAGCCGACTTCAACTTCATACATTGCTTGATAAAAATCGCTATCGTACTGAGTTCACAAAGCTGTATTCCCTGATTTGCATGCTTACAAGGTGATTGATTGCCTTTAACTGTTTGAAATATTCAGTATTGGGGTGCCGTTAAATGAGTGGGAAGTTTCACACTGCATCTTGGTGGCCCTAGGCTTGTCTAGTCCTATTAATGCCTTAGATTAGTTGTTGAGATAATGCTCCCCAGAAAGCAAACCAAGCGTTTGCTTTCAATCTACAGCTGTTGCAATGTGAAGCTGTTGGTATTCCTGGTATTACATACCATGGTTATTGGCCATAGGAATTTTATTTACTCTCAAAGTTTTTGCCAAAAATCTGCTGACAGAAAGTAAAAGACGAAATATTTTGTCATATTTCGTTTAGTTAGAGATATCTGACCTGGGGTTTGAAACGAAGCCCATCACGTCTAATAAGCCAATACACTATCTACTAGACTGCGGCGACAATGATAACTCCCATGGGCCTCTAAATGGCAGCATACCAATGCAACTTAACCTCAATTGCTACAAAAAAAAAAATTGAATTTAATTTCTTGTAATACATGCAAAAAATTAATACATCTGTTATTAATTGTACGTATGATTGTGGACGTATGATTGATTTCTATTCAAAGTCAAGTAACATACTCATACGCTACAGCAAAACTAAAGAAAAGCCATATAAAATAATACTGACTTTTACATCGTTTGAGATTAAAATTAGAATCAAAAGCTACAAAAACAAAACAATGAACTTTTTTACAAATTATTGCACTGCGTAATATAACCAGAAACACTAGCATGAAAAAAATGGTAAACAAGTAAACAAAAATACAACAACAAACACTACAAGAATAAAAGCACACAAAATAGACAAACAACAATAAAGAAACAACAATGTTTACATTTATAGAGATCTCGAGAAGGCAAAGCCACGAACATTCATCAGACTGCTTACCCCGCCATATACATAAAAGGCAAGACAAAGCAGGCGATTGAGTCAGTAAAAGTTCAGTCAGCCTTGTGTGAAGACGCGGTGTGCTTGAAAAGAGTAATCGTGGTTTGAAGATCTCCACTACAAAGATATGTCGAATAATTGTCTAGTAATTGTTATTGCTTATGCAAAGAGTGTAAACAGAGGAGTAACAAACAAAGGAATTGTTGTTGTTTATATCAAGTTATAAACAGTGTCACAAAGGACTGTGCGAATAAATTGGCCGCCTATCCTTCTAGAGGGTCCGCCAAAAACCTTTTTTTTGCAAATGCTTTAAAAAAACTACTGAATATTTTCTCAAATTTCTTTTTTTATTTGAAAGTACAATCCTTCCGGTTAATAATGGAAAATAATTTCATTCAAATGGCTGCCTCGGCTGGCCATGCAGTAGCCTACAAGATTGGTCTAATTTTTAAGCGCATTATCGATTGCGTGCAGCTGTATTTCACCAATGGCTTCACGAATATTGTCCTTTAAAGCGGCAATTGTCTCTGGCTTGTCGGCGTAACACGTATCTTTGACGGCACCCCACAAATAGTAGTCCAACGGTGTCAAATCGCAGCTCCGAGGTGGCCAAACGACATCAGCTCTGCGGCTGATAATACGATCTTAAAAAAAACGGGGCGCAAAACATCGAGTGTAGCTTCGGCTGTGTGGCACGTAGCGTCGTCCTGTTGAAACCAAATGTTGCCAATATCCTCCTCTTCAATGTTTGTGAACAAAAATTCGTTCAAAATGGCCCGATAACAATCGCCATTGACTGTAACGGTCACTTCTTGCTCATTTTCGAAGAAAAATGGCCCAATTATGCCTCTGGACCAAAATCGGCACCAAACAGTGACTCGTTTTGGGTGCGTCGGCTTTTCAATGTATGCGTGCGGGTTTTCTGTGCTCTAAATGCGACAATTTTGCTTGTTTACATGCCAAGATCAAAATGAGCTTCATTTGAAAAGATGATTTTTTTTCTTGCCACAATCTGGTGTAGGCTACTGCATGGCCAGCCGAGGCAGGCATTTAAATGAAATTATTTTACATTATTAAGCGGAAGGATTGCACTTTCAAATAAGAACAGAAATTTGAGAAAATATTCAGTAGTTTTTCTTTTTTAGAGCATTTTCAAAACAAAAAGTTATTTGGCGGACCCTTTATAAATAAAGTTGTGAACAATGGCACACAGAATTATGCAAATAATAAAGAATTTTAAATTAAAACTAAACACAGATTTATTTTTTATTTTATTTGCAATCTACATATTTTAAACGTTTTTAAAAAGTAAAAACATAACAATATGATATCATGCTGATGCAGCCTACAATTCGAATTTATCGTTTGACAATCCCGATATTTTTTTTAACTTTTATTGCGTCCTCATAAATATTTGATTGTGAGTTTCGACAACCAATTTTAGTGATCCTCCCCCCTCATAAATAATAGGAAAACAAATAAAAATTTTAACGAAAAGCTGTCGGTGACATGAAAAACCAAATTGAGGCGAATAATACTATCTTCCGCTACAATACCCCACAATATTTATTGTTCCCCTATATAAACCCCTATTTAATATAAAGCCTTTACATCTGTTAAACATCTGTTAAGGCAATACAAAAAATGGTTTAAAAATAGATCGACAATAAAGGGTAACAGAACAGTGAAACAAAACCCTATCAAATGTATTTGAATGAATAACATGACAGATAAACGTTTACAGTTGTGTCGTTCGTTTTTTTTTTTGACAGGAAATCGATAAAAACTGTTGCAATCGATAAAGTGTTGGAAAACCAAAAATACAGCAATAAATCAGTAAGTTGAACTGGTATAATAAAGGAGGGGTGTGTTGATAACCAATTTTACCCTTTTATGAACAAATTTAAAATAGAAAACAAAAAATATTGAAATGAAAATGGTATTTCATTCCAAAAATATCCTAAAGTGTAGACAGTTTAATTGCATTTCCCCCTTCATTGGGATTTGATGGTGAATATTTAAAATTCTTTAAAAACAAAAAAATTATTTTTTCTCGCACAATTAAATTCTCCAAACAGATGCTGAGATTTCTATTGTTTTTAAGGCATCCTGCTGAGCCAGAATATTTTATTAGGGTTTCTGTCTGTCTGTTTCGAATTTACAAAATTTAAATTTAATTGTTTCCCCAGATAAAATTGTTAATTTATGAAATATTTTCTCTTTTAAGAGGGAAATTGTTATTGTATTTTAATAACCTCCCCATAAAAATCTTAAGTAAACATTAAGTGAAAAGCAAATGAATTTTAATGATTTGCTATACGAGTGAAAAATATTAAACACTTGGCCAAACAATTTTATTATAAGCAAAGAAAAGTTTTCAAAAATATACATACGTGAGGTATTTAAACAAAATTTAAAGAAATTTTATTTGAAGTTATTTCACTTGTAAATAATTTTGGTTTCTTTAATCTTTTAAATTTCCTTAACAAAATAATTTATCTGGCATTGACACGGTAGCGTATGAGCATTTTACTTGATAATGAATGGAAATCAATCATACGTCCACGTAAGCAAAATTCTATTTTCAAGGAATAACGTACAATTAACAACAGATTAGTCGCCGTAGTCTATTAGGTAGTGTGTTCGAGCCCCAGGCCAGACATCAAAACAAAATACAAAAAGTATTTCTTCGGCGACTTCTTCTCAAAAGATTTCTGGCAAAAACCCTGAGTCTTGAAATAAAATTGTCATGAAAAAATTTCTCAAAAATCTATCGTTCGGAGTCGACTTTAAACTGTAGGTCACGCCACTCATGTATAAAATGAAGACACGCAACATGAGTGGTGTGAGAAGCTAGGCCCTAATCCTGACTGAAGGGTTATAATGGCCAATTATGTATGTATGTAAGTGACTTGTAGAACTATTTAGTGTAAGAATGTTGTTTTGAGTGCAGCAGAGACGAATCTTGCTCATTGGTTTGTAGTTTTTGGCCAAAGGTGACGATGCCTGCTATTGCTCTGAAGCTCACAGTTAATCTTATCCTCTCTGGGAATCAGAGAGCCTTTGGATTGATTATAATGAAGCGGAATGAAAATTCCTACTCTATTTTACTCAAAACAGCTACAACGAAAAATTGTTTGCCTTGAGCTGTATACGAAGACAATAGATACGCCGCTTTCTAAAGCCATACAGAATGATACTTTCCCCTAATGGCCCTTTAAATAAAATCCATCGATCCATAATTTTAAAATAAAATATTACGGTTTCGGTTTGTTGTTCTAACAATTTCTCTTTTTGCATCCAATAAATAATCCTTCTTCCTTTTGTCTGGCAAAAAGGCCTATAAATTCTTAGAAAATCTTTTTCTTTTAAAAGGCATTTGAAAATGCTTTTCCAAGTAGTCCTTAAATGGTATTTGTTTTCTTATTTTCTTTTCCGTCGTAGACATCGATTAATTTAGCAGCATTAAACATGTCAATATTTTCTTCTTGTCACTTTTCTTTCATTATTTTTGTCGCTGGAATCTCCATCATAAGAATCATCATCGTCATCATCATCATCATCAACAACATCGTCATTAGCAACATTTATTTAAGCATTAGAGAAGGATACATTGTTTTCCTATTAAGAGGACTTAAAATTTTTACTGAAAATATTTTTACTTGTCTTCTCTGCTGCATGAAGTGGGTCAGCACGCCTGCTGTTTAATTTCACTTTCTTGCAACACTTGTAGCTTTAAGGGTAACCAACCCCATTTATTAAAAAGGGATTAACCGTTCATCACTGTTTTTGTTTTCTTGTTTTTGTTTTTGTTTTCTTATTTGTTGTTATAATGCCATGAAAAACAATTGTGCTTGGAATTTAAAACATGAATCCGAATTCATTGACTCTGTTTGTTATTTGCATATTGAAGTGGGTTGTGTTTTCGTTAAATACCATTACAAAGGAGTTGAAGAATTAAAACAGCGTGGATTTTTTAATCCTTTTGATAGGGCTGTCGAAAAGCGTTTTATCTTTTAATTATTCTAATATTTTTTGCTTTGTATCATTATAATTAATCAAGTTTTTGTTCAGTTTAGTGGGTGAAGCAAGTTCTGGAATGATAGGGGTGCCATCTACTTTTGCAATTAAACAAAAAACTATGTGAAAATGCCTTGGGATGTTGTATTCATAAATAATGGTAAGGAACTTTGCTCCTTACGTACATATGTATGTAATGGGTCCGCCATCTAACGTTTTTTTTATTTCGTGAATGGTAACACTTAGCTCAGGCCTGATTTGACAGATAATTAGTTTTATCCTTCCACTGAACGAATATGGTTGTGTATACGCTTGAACAACGCTGGGAAATATTGCGACATTACTTTGAAAATCATGGTAATGTTGCAGAATGTGTGCGAAAATTGCGTACGGATTTTGGAAGAAGAGAAGCACCGTCAGCTCCGTATGTTCGTTATCTTGTGAAAAAAGTGAAAGAAACTGGCATCCTCATCGATAAACCAAAGCGTGAAGAGCCAAAAACAGTGCGTACACCCGAAAATATTGCTGCTGTGGCAGAAAGTGTGAGTGAAGCGCCTTCAACATCAATTCACTATCGTTCTCAACAATTGAACATTTCGGAGACATCATTGAGACGAATTTTGCATAAAGACCTTGGTGTGACATCATACAAAGTCCAATTGGTTCAGGAGTTGAAGCCAATTGAACATCCAATGCGTTTTCGCTTCACTAAGTGGGCCTGCGATCGTCTCACAGAAGATGCCGATTTTGGCAAAAAAAATATCATCTTTTCAGATGAAGCTTATTTTGATCTTGACGGGTGTGTAAACAAGCAAAATTGTCGCATTTGGGGCACAGAAAACCCGCACGCATACATTGAAAAGCCGACGCACCCAAAACGAATCTCTGTTTGGTGCGGATTTTGGTCCAGTGGCATAATTGGGATATTTTTCTTCGAAAATGAGCAAGGAGTGGCCGTTACAGTCAATGGCGATCGTTATCGGGCCATGTTGAACGAATTTTTGTTCACAAAAATTTTGGCGGAGGATATTGGCAACATTTGGTTTCAACAGGACGGCGCTACGTACCACACAGCCGAAGCTACACTCGATGTTTTGCGCCCTGTTTTTGAAGATCGCATTATCAGCCGCAGAGCTGATGTCGTTTGGCCACCTCGGAGCTGCGATTTGACACCGTTGGACTATTATTTGTGGGGTGCCGTCAAAGATAAGTCTTACGTCGACAAGCCAGAGACAATTGACGCTTTAAAGGACAATATTCGTGAAGCCATTGGTGAAATACAGCTGCACACAATCGATAATGTGCTTAAAAATTGGACCGATCGTGTAGGCTACTGCATGGCCAGCCGAGGCAGCCATTTGAATGAAATTATTTTCCATTATTAACCGGAAGGATTGTACTTTCAAATAAAAAAAAGAAATTTGAGAAAATATTCAGTAGTTTTTTTTTAAAGCATTTTCAAAAAAAAGTTATTTGGCGGACCCTTTACATGGGAGCTGTATTGTAAACATTGGCAATTAATCGAATAAAAAAATGTTTTCAACAATCCCTCTATCAAATATTTGAATTTAAATTTGATATCCCGTAGCCAGCTGATGTGTTTAAGTCAAGTTATTAAGCAGAGTAATACACAAAAAAAGAAAACCTAAAGCAAATAGGCTCCTGTAGCTAACAAAGGCAAAAGAGAAAACAATTTGAGAAAGTTTTCACACATCTCTGCTGATTTGAAAGAGTGTTTCAGACAGCTTTTGTGAACATATGAATGAGCACCAAAGGACAATAAATTCAATGGATTTTAAAGAAGTTTGAACATGTTTAAAATCTACTCCTCAACAAAGTCTCCAAAGTGAGAAAAAATAAGGAATAAAATATTGAAATTGTTTTTGAAAAACATAAAAAAAACTCCCACGCATACCTTACCACCTTTAACACAAAGCCAGACAGACATGCTTTTGTACATATTCATTCTCGTTTTTCCACATTAATTTTTTAAATTATTTTCTCTTCATTTCTGCCCTTTTTTTGTTGTTGTTGATTTGCTTTAAGTCTCCTTAAGGAAAAATGTTGTTTGAAATTCTGTTTCCACCATGTTGAGCATTATTTTTGTAACACATTTTTCTTATTTTCATACTCTTTTGCTTGTTTTTGTTGTTGTTGTTTTGCTTTTATGCTCATTGCATTCAAACCATTATTATCCCGTTAACCGTATCCCATAGTCTAAAAACATGAGTGTTTAAAACTGTATGTATGTGTGCGAGAGAGAAGAGAGTGAGAGAGAGAGACTGTAGTTGTATTTTAAAATCCACCCTTTTGATGTTGTTGGGTGTTATTCTTTGCATACTTTTGGGCATATTACACTTGTTTATGCATGTATTTGTATAAGTGTTTGTTTATACACTTGTTTGTATGTGACATATGGCGATGGCACATATATAAAAAGGATTTTTTTAAGCCAAAAACAACAGAAAGAAACATAGAAAAATGCTTTGAGCCTGGCCTCAATTCTAGCTTTAGGCGTTAGTTGGTGTAGAAAATTAAAAATCTAAAAAAAGGATTCATTTCCTTGATTAGAAACAAGGCTTTTGGGAGCGTCTAACATTAGATTTTTCTAAAAAAAAAAAAAATTGATTTCTAGAATTTCCATCCTTACTGGAGACATTTAGTGGATGAAATAGTTTAACAATCTGCTTTATTTGTAGACAAATTTAGCTGCATGTTGTCGAGGACTAGATTGAAAGCACTATGCGTCAATCATTTAAGAAGAATAACTTTAGGCAAACAGCCAAACTATATTTGGCATTAGCCCCGGCAGCAATTTTTAACAGATTAGCGGTGCCGAATTGGTGACACATTTATTATGAGATTGCACAGGGACGGCTAGTAAGTTGCTCAGGCTTCTGGGCCCTGCAGGCTTTCATACATTAAATACTATCGCACACACCAAAGCGTACAAATCATTGGCATCAGGTGGGCGGACCAAGCCGAAGGAGTATATCCTGGTAATATGCCGTTAGTTCCCCACTTTTGGAGTTGAACGTAAAGATCTTCCTCAGATGGGCTCACATTAAAACGATAGCGATCAGATTAAAATGTTCTTGGATGAATATGAATGAACAGCTGACGTTGACCAACCATAACTCGATTGGAAAACAATTAATCCTGAGGGATTTTTGTTGATTTTTGCTTAGTGGGAGAGGCAATAAGATCATTCGTTATATGATTTAGAAAAACTTGGCGTTGGTATTACAGAAGATATAGAAGGTCATTATGTCCGCAGATGGATCACAATTGCTGAGATCGGGTAGAGATGATTGCAGCGATGTAGACTTCTCAGAGTGCCTCCAGGATTTAAAGATTCAAAGGACAACGAATAAGGCTAAATAGACAATAACTTTAGCAGAATAAGAGACTCTTACTGTCTGAGAAAACAACGTCGGTGCTATTGTAGCCTGCACCAGTATAGGAAAGGATCTGGAATCCTTTTAATTCTTAGAAAGAGTTGCTAAAAAGGGGGTTGTAGTCAATATTGAACCAACATTTTGGAAACGATTAGTGCAGAGTGGCAAACTGGATAAGCCAGTTCTACCATCTAGTGAAGGAAAACTTCGAGGTACTCAGACGAAATATATGAACGTTTAAATGAAGAACATCTCAGTAAAGCTGTCAGATATAAATTAATCCAATTCCTGGCAGAATATAGTGGGTATTGGACACTTTCGGACACAACAGCTTGTTTATTAAAGTAGCCAACGAAGTAGTGCGAATGGCAAAGAAAATCCAGGCCTACATCACGGTAATACAGACCTTATGGAAAGTTTCACAAACTTGTCGTTTAGAGTTAACAGTTAATTCTAGGTCTCGCCTCTCATAGACAAATTTAACATAGACAACATATGTAGGTGTTGTGGGAAACTGGGTTGTAGTCCTGACTAAAGATACAAAATACAAGGCACTGCCCGTGTAGGTTTTGCTGGATGTGACTTGAAGAGCTGTTTACAAGGGCTACGGGGTATTTTGAATGAGTATATGCGCTAAGTCATCCATGGTGTGAAACTTGGCTACTGTAACCTTATTAGACTGCTGAAGCTAACATATCCATTAATTGGTAGATTTTGTAAATCTTAAGAGTACAGCTGGTGTCATCTATGCAAGAAGAAAAATTAGGAAATATTTTCCGTCATGTTTTTTCTATAAATATCCTGTGGAATATAATTTTTTCAGTTTATTTTCCTTCATTTTCTCCCACATTTCATTTGAAATATGATTTCTTCTCTACAGAAACTGTTTTGCTGGATCATTTATTTGCCTTCTTGAACATAATTGCTACAGTAAATACAGCAGCCAGGCTGTTGAAAAACCGCATTGGTGCTCCTGCAGATTTCGTTGCCAGTGGCGAAATTTCAGGGCTGCTTGTGATTGTACAACATATGTGTACATATGACAACAGTCTAGAATGTAAAACAACATACAAGACAGGAAGCTTTTGTAGGCAAACAACATGAAAGTGGCTTCTGTTGTTAACATCTAAGAAAATAACCACAGGGAGAAATGGAACTGCAACTGCAAAACAATATCACATGATATGAAAATGAAAGATGAGATTTCCTTTATTAATTCATTTGTTTATTGCTTATAATACTACACGTAGTACCAGTAAACTTTTTTATGTTCGTTTAAGTATTTAATTTAAATGGTATTTGAAATCACTCTCGAATCTCTCTTTTATTAGATAAGATTTCTTAAGAATTATTTGATTTAATTATTGCCAATAAAAATGCCTGAAGGCATTGCTTTCATTAGATATCTTTCGCTAGAAGTAAATTGAAATATTTAAACAATTTGAAGGCATTAACATCCTTATGGCATTACGCATTTAATATGCGTGACAAAATAATCCAAGAATTCCAGAAAAAAAAAACAACGAAAAACATTTCTAAGCGATAAAAAATAAATGAAAAAGAAATCTTCTTGTCATTTTTTTGCGACTATGATTGTGGGGAAGTATATCCCTAAGCATACCCGTATTGAAGTCTCATATCGATTGGAATTTCAAGCCAAATCAAGTGAATACATACTTACATACATACATACATACATAATTGGTCAATGCAACCCTTCAGTCAGGATTACGACGGAGCTTCTCACATCATATGTTGTGTGTGTTAATCTTATACATGAGTGGCGGCACTAACAGTTTAAGGTCGAATCAAAACGACAGATTTTTGAAAAACTTTTTCAATGCAATTTTTAATTTACTCTCAGAGTTTTCGCCAGAAATCTGCTGAGAGGAAGTTGCCGAAGAAATATTTGTAAGCCTTTCTTTTAGTTGCAGATGCCTGACCTGGGGTTTGAACCGTGGCCTGACGTCTAATAAGCCAACACACTACCTACTACACTACGGCGATTTTAAAATCAAGCGAATAAAGAAGAAAATGAGTATCAGGTTAGCGAATGACTGCAACGACTTCTAAACCGAAATTTCGGTACTCTATAGAGCTGTAAACGGGTGAAGGCATGGCCGAGTATGCAGTGAAGATATTGAAATGTTTTGAGTGATGTTTACATCTAACAATGAGATGCCGGGATATTTTAATGTCAACCCTGAGTTGATGAATAATCTTCTCACTTAAAACTGCAGTAGAACTAAAACACATGCCTAAGCTGAAGGCGTCATATGTATCGAGCTTATTCCCTATTATTTTATGGTCTGATAGATCATCTTGTGTGATTTTAAGCACTTAGATTTCATTGGAACTTGCATCGGTTTGTGCCCAATTATCGCTAATGCAACTTATATACATACATAATTGGTCATTACAACCCTTCAGTCAGGATTACGACCTAGCTTCATACACCACAGTTTAAACTCGACTTCGAACCACAGATTTTTGAGAAACCTTTCATGGCAATTTTTATTTACTCTAAGAGTTTTTGCTAGAAATCTGCTGAGAGGAAATCGCCGAAGAAATAGTTTCTGTATTTTCTTTTGATGTCTGGCCTGGGGCTCGAACCCTGGCTTTTCGTCTAATAAGCCAACACACTACCTACTAGACTCGCGGCGACTTCACATAATTGCTCATTACAACAGTTTAGTCAGGATTCCAATCTAGCCCCTCACAGCACCCATACATGTTGTGTATTTTAATTTTATCCTTGAGCAGCGGAACCCACAGCTTAAGCATGACTTCAAGCGACTGATTTTTGAGCAACTGTTCAAAGCAAATTTATTTTACTGTCAGAGTTTTTGGCAGAAGACTGTTGAAAGGAAGTCGCCTAAAGAAATATTTGCTCATATTGTGTTTTGCTGGAGATATCTCAGCTGGGGTGTAAACCGTGGGTTCTAGTCTAATAAGCCCACACTATGACCTTCCCTACTCTTTGAGGCAATATATCATGCGTTTTTTTAGCATATTACCATGTAAAGTACAGAATAATAGTGACAGAGTTTGCTGGTTTCAGAAATCCACAGATGGCAGGAACTCTTCATTTGCATCATCTGTAAGGAAAATTTAATTCTTGATGATAGGGTCCGTTTACTAAATGTGGGCATCTCGAGATTAACTTCTGTGTCTTAATATCATTTGGCGAAACTTTTCTAACTCCTCTCTATTTAGTCTAACTTAATCTATGTTGAAACCCATATCTTACGATAGGCTTTCCTTCCCTAATATCTCACACAGTTGTTATGTTTTTAATTTCAATATTTCTCTACGTCCTTCTATGTGCGTGGAAGTATATGTGTTAGTGTAACAGTGTATGGGTGTGTGTATTGTATTTTTTTTTATTAAAACACACACATTTGTTGTTGTTGTTGTTGTTGTATTTGTTTATAATGTTTTCCACTTTCGTATACAATGTTTACCATGGTAACGTGACACCTGTTGATATTATTTTTTTATTCATGTGTGTGTGTGTGCGTGTTGTTTTTCTCTTTTTGATTTTTATTGTTGTGGAGATGTCGTCAAAACGTTAATGCGGTTAAGTGCGACAATATAAATACACACATACACACATAGACATCTGATTAAAATAGGCGTAGTATTTGTACGACTTAAACGTACAATATTAGGTCTGTTCGTGTATCTTTTGTTAGAGGATTTAGCAGAGTTTTTGATACAAGGGAATCAAAGAAATCGAGGGGTTTTTCAAATGAAAAAAGCTAAGTTTTTTTTTTTTATAGAGTGGCATTAAACATTTTAATTCCACTACAAATTCCTAAAAATATTGTTAAGATGGACGATAAATTCCTGTTTTGTTTATACAAATTAAAATTGAAAAGATGTTAGGTAGGGAACGCAGCTTATATTTGAAATTTTCTGTGGAAATATTAAGGATAAGAAAACTTTTACTAGACAACATCTGTGTATCAAAAAAAAGGAAAAAAATTGACAACTTTTACACGCAAATATTGAAATATTAAACAGGGTTTGAAGCCGGCTAATATTTCCAACGAGAAATTGTGTTTCTTTCTTCTACTTAAAGCTGTTAAAAATATACCCCCTTTGGGAACTACTCTGTTGATTGTGGAGTAAATCAAAAAGTTTTTTTTTAAAAGAAAAGTTTGCAATAAAAGAAATATATGCGTATCAGAAAAGGGGATTCACTTTAATGGAGTCCTCCATATTCGGAGTTTGTTAATAGAAATTGATATGAGGAACACCAGAATAGCTTAAGGTATTCCAATATGAATTTTACAATGTCCTGCAATAAATTGAATGCAGAGTATAAGGTGAGAACTGGTTGTCTTTTATTAAAAGTCTTCAGCACCTTGACTCTTTGGTTTGTTTGTTTCTGGAGAAAAGTTTTTTAAATTGCAAAGTTTCCTGAGGACAACTTTGGGCAATTTTTTTGTGGTAAATTTGTTGGTCAGAGGTTTTAACTTTTGATTGGAGCAACACAGAAAATGAAGAGGAGGTAGACGATATTTCTGGGATCTTGGAGAAGAATTTTCAGACAGGAGATGAAGAACAGTTTGGGATTGATTTTCTTGATAATATTGCAGAATTATGAAGGAAGGAAGGAACTGTTTTATTCCTCCTCAGGTTTGCCGCTAAACGAAATGTACTGAGGAAAGATCTGTTGGAATATAACATGATTCAAATGACCGCCTAGGGTTCTCTTGGAAGAGCCCATCGCAAATATCCAACTTTCCATGACTCTGGCTTATAAATCAGGCTGAATTTGATCGATTATGTGGGCTAAGGTCCTCGGCGTAGTCTACTAGGTAATGTGTGGGCTTATTAACCGATTCAAATCTCAGATTTCAAACCCCAGGATGTGGCGTAAGTAGTGTGGTAGGTGCCGCAGTCTAGTAGGTAGTATGGTTCAAACCCTAGGTCTGACATAAAAACGAAAATACGAAAAGAAATATTTCTTAGTTGACTTCCTCTCAGCACATTTCTGGCAAAAGCTCTCAGTGTTAAGATAAAATTGCCTTGAAAAGTTTTTCAAAAACCTGTCGTTCGGAATCGACTTTAAATTGTAGGTCCTGCCACCCATACATAGAATTAATAAACACAACATAAGTGATGTGAGAAACTGGGTTGTAATCCTGACTAAAGAGTTGTAATCATCACTTACGTATGTATGTATGTGTATGGGTAATGATGGCTGTGGTTTATTGGGTTACTCACGTACACCTGCGTGTTTTTACATCCTAAGAAAAAATCAAATCGCATGCTCTCAGTGGCTAGTTCATATTACCTCTACTTAGGATGCCCCTGCCCTCATATTGCCCGTGCAAAATATCCCATGTGACATAAGTCATGTGGCACGTAGCACTGTTCTATTGAAACCACATGTCGTTGCAGTCAAGATTCTACATTTCAAGCCAAAAAAGGAGGTAATCATTGTCCTATAATGCTAGCTGTTGAGTCGATGGCACTGTCAACCCATTTTTGGTATACATTGGACGCTCTTGGACCACATATGGATTGCTATGGTCTCAATTGCTGTAATTTTGTTTCTTTACCTACCCATTCATCCACATATGAGATAATTTTGCAATAAAAACTAGGCGCAGTTGAAAACTGCACAATTAGCCAAGACACATTATTGTCTGTGGGTCATGTCTGTACTACATTTTTGATCTGGAAGAGTTTGATATACATATTGTTACGCAAATCGAAACGACCTAATATCGTTTAGCAACAAAAACGATAAACAAAAGGCACACGATACAAATACACACTAACACTAAGAATACAATGAACGTGTTGATTATCTAAAGCTGCACACACACATATGTACGACGAACCTGGTTGCGCCTGGTACCAACAACAACATGTATGTGACAAAAAGGGATAGACAACATAAGCAAAGTACACAAACAACAATGTATTAGCAATAGAGCTCTCGAGAAGTCGAGATCACAAGCCTTCCACTTCAAGAATGTTCGTTAGATTGGTTGTATCGGACTATAAAAAGGCTGGACAAAGCAGGCAGCAGTCAGTAAGAATTCAGTCAGCCTTGTGTGAAGTTGCGTGTGAACAAAATAAGTCGTGGTGGTAAGGATCCAGTGAATACTAGTGTGAACTAGTAAAGTGAATAAACAGATTATTATTGTTGTATCGTTAAGCTACATACGGTGGCACACAAAAGTAGTGTACAGAATAAAGAGTTTAACTGAAATTAAACACATATTTGTTTTTACTTGGTTTGCAATTAACGAACTCATATTTAAACGTTTTTAAAAAGGTAAAAACGTAGCAATATGTTTAGCGCAGATTAGGTGCATATTGCGATCATAATGGACCTGAATGATACTAAATTTTTGCCTTAAATTTGACATAAAAATAATGGATTTCTTTTTACTACTCCTTAGACAAAAAAAATTGTTTATCGTTTAGCGATTATTGGCCTGTTTTTTCACATGGTTAGGGAGCGACAACCATTAAATAATTTCCTTTTCATATACCATATGTTATATTTTTTTACTTTGTTGTTGTTGTTGTTAAGCTATTCAACTAAATGTATATGGCTTTGGTATTCTCCTAGGCTTCTTTTAATAGAATTTTGTTTTTCCAATTTCCTAACAATCCGTTTATCTGGCAAACAAAAGAAAGACACGCAGTTAGAGAGACAGGCAGACACACAAATAGACAGATAGATAGGCAGACAGGCAGTCACAAATAATATGAAAAGTAAATCCCCACAAATATTAGAAAGAAAAACAGAACAATAACAACAAATAGCAACAACAACAACATAATATGATTATAATTTATTAGATTTTCATTAGCACATGTAGTAATAATAATAATAAGATTTGAATTTACTTTCGTATTTTTTTTTTCTATTTTTTGTCTTAAATATGTAGCTGCTGGCTCTCTGGCTATGGTGTATTTCATGGTGTTTGATTGTGTGTGAAGCCTTTAGAAAAATCATAAAATAATTTGGGCCATTCAGTTCAAAGAACAAATTGACGCTGCTGCTGCTGCTGTTGTTGTTTGACTTCACAGGCCCAGCCAATTTGTTTTAAACAAAATTTTTTTGTTTTTTTCTTCTTTCAAGTTGAAAATAAATTTTGAAAAAAAAAACAAATTTTCACAATCAAAAGAAAATGAAAAAAAAACAAGAACAAAAAAAGATTTAAAAAAAAAATTCCCATTTTGATACAGAACATATGGCCTCATTTAATTGAAAATTTCATAAAAACAAGGGAGAAATTTTGGATGGGGTAAGGAAGACTGCATGATGCCCGGTATTGTTATGTTATCATTGTAATACGATATTAATTTTCTTGTAAAATAAGGGGGGGGGGGGGCGGGGGTGTACAAAACATGCCTACGTACTCCTTGTGACCAAGTAATGATCCGATATTTTAAGATCTACATGAGGTTAAAGGTGAAATTTATCGTGAATAGTGTTAGAAATTCAATTGTAAACGTATCAGAGATCATCATAAGTACTCATGAAATTTTGAGTATGAGTGAGTCAACAGTATTGAAATCGAACTACTCTGATTCATTCGTACTCACTATAATGTTGATTTATAAGTACAAGTTGCAATGAGTATGAGTACAACGTTGACATCAAACTCATAACATTCGAAATATGTTTGATTCATAAGCCTACTCATTAAAGATTCATAACTTTAGAAAAATACTTATAATTCTCATAATCAAAATTTACAGTCTTAGTTATTGTTGCTGCATTTACAAAAAAGAAAAAAGACACATAAACAAAAAAGACAGAGCAGCAATCAAAGCAAACACACAACCTTCTTGTGAGTATTGTAGTGTTTGTACGCGAATCAGACTTATTTTGTGATTCTTGTATACGATGAGTCATGGAGAGTCGAAATCAATAACATCATGCGTATTGTTAAGTATGAGTACGTATTCAAACTTTGAATAGTATGAGTATGACATTAAAATAAGTATGAATGCATATAAGTATCAGAAATTATAAGTATGATTCGAATCTACTCATCGTTTTGAATATTCATTGCTGACCTCTGAAACGTATCAACTGGTAGGTTCTAAAGAAAAACAAGAGGGTTTCTAAGAAATAAAATTTCTAAGCACATCCTCCGTTGCAATAGAAACGAAGCGAAGGAATTGAATCTAAGCAGAGACTAGTAATGGATTCCATTTCGTATACAGTTAAATGGAAGAAACATTGAAAGTCTTGAAGCATCAAACTCCAAAGAAATTACTCAAGCTAAGAAGATACTCAAGAGAAGAACGTTCTGATGCGATGAAGGTACTCAAGCGAAGAAGAAAAAATTAAAATCTTGGGTACATACCCTGCGTTACGCCGAAATTATGATCTGATCATTGATCTGGCCAGTGATCTGTCAAGAATTGGCATAGAGAGTCTGAATGGCATCATAAGAAGCTCCTAGTGATTCGGCAGTTTGGAGCGGTAGCTTTGACACCAAAAGCACACTTGAGCACGCATAGCGTAAGCAGGATATTCAATTGCTAGGGATATTAAAAGACTGTGCCATCCCATGGGACTACAGCGTTCTTGGCTGTCAGCTACTTTTACCTACAAACGCCGTTCTGAGTATCTTCTCTCATGGGTTGCCATTAGGCGTTATGCAGTAAACAATCCAACAATTACACTAAAATAGTGCCTCTGAACATGTAGTTAGTGAACTAGATCTCTTGTAATCACAAAAAGCTCACTTCTGTCTTGTCACAAGAACTTTCTCTAGACCACCTGGTCCGTAGTCTCTTCATGAAAATGATTGAAATTTCCACTGAAGATATTATGCAAAGGGCAAGTCATCGAAGTGGCTAGTAATTCCAGTTCAGGATTCGTTTTTAAGACGGATAAAACTTAATTAGCAAAGTCCTTCACCACTGTATCCTATACAGCAACCCAATACACTTCATTTTCATTTCATGTCCTAATTAACACTCTATTCTAGTGTTTCTCTACCGTTAAATGATTGGATAATTCATCTTTTAAGAGGAATAGGACTCAATTAGCAAAGTTCTTTATCACTACATCCTATACAGCAACCCAATACACTTAACTTTCATTTTACATGGTTTCCATCAAGCCTATCTCTGATTGATATTTCTACTAAAGTTGTTATATAAAGGGCAAATCATCGCAGTGACTAGTAATTCCGGTTCATGATTTATCTTTTAAGAGCAATAGAATTCAATTAGCAAAGTTCTTCACCACTACATCCTATACAACAACCCAACACACTTCATTTTCATTTCACATGGTTTCCATCAAGCCTACCTTGCTATGTCCTGGTTAACACTCTGTTATATTGTTTCTCTACTGTTAAATGATTCCGTAGACCAAGCCCTTTCGGGATTGAAGTGAAAAGTCTTATTATGAGCGACTCACTCACATTAAAGACAATCTCCAAAGGGATACGTGAAAAACATCCAGCGTTGGTTTTGACCTGCATATTCAATGCTTGGTTGAATGAAAAACAAATGAATTGGAAAAGGAAAAGAATATAAAAAGGGCGTAAAATTCGTATGTTGAAGATCCTAAAACTTTGGTCAGATTTTTATAAAAGAAAAATGGTGGGAATCGTTAGAAACATTTCTTCGATTAGCTGGTTGGCCGTGATCCTGCTAATCTAGAAAGTAATTCTAAGTCGATTGGAATAACAATTTTACTTTTGCGTGTGTAGGGTATCAACACTTTTTGTGCGTGTGTGTGTTAGAATTAAAATTAATTTAATTTCCAGATCATTTAAAATAAAAAGTTGTTGTTGATCTTTTATGTACGAAACAATCAAAAAAATTTTTTTTTTGAAAAAAATTCCCGAAAATTTTCCTAAATTTTGTTATCAAAATTTCTTGAAGTGAATCATTTTGAATATTAAATTCAATCTGTCTTGTGCATTGTATCGTAAGAGATAAAAAATTCTAGACATGTAGCTTTCTAAAACGTTTTTTGTCAATAATTTCAGTGAACCTCACGTCACCCAATTGTTTTTTTCGTTCTTTTATTTTTTTTTATCTCCCCATTGTTAGATGTCACAAATTTTATTTATCGTCACTCTTGTGTTTTCGTTTTATTTTCTTTTATTTTTGTTTTTCAGTTTGTCACATGACGGAAATAATTTCAAATTTTTAAGAAAACATTTTTTTCTTCTATTCTGGTTTGAAATGTGAAATGCAATCATAAATCACTGGGTTGTCTTATGATGCAGGTTGTCTGTGAAAGGGGTGTGTTTGATAATACAATACGATGAAGGCAACAAATCTAAATTTGTCTGAATTGACGTACTAAAAGCCCTATGCTTGCGTAAATCTTTTAAAAACATTTAAAAATTTCGGTTCAATAAATTGTTTGTTTAAAACCTTGTAATAAAATTGGAAAATCTGCTGGGCTCACTATCTGGTTGCATAACAAACAAGGCGTACAAAGAGGCAACATAGCTTAAGCGGCCAGCTTTCGAATCCAAAAAGATAAGAAAATGTTAAAGGAGGCATTAAAGAGGAAGCGCTCTGTATGGACGTTAAATTTGTATCAACATTAAGAGGAGCGCTCCACACAGGGATAGTGCGAATAAAGCGAAAATTCTGTTTGATATTCTACTGACCAACCTTCGCCAAGAGGATGTGCTCTACGAGAAATACGACACATACATACATACATAATTGGTCATTAGAACCCTTCAGTTAGGATTACGATCTAGCTTCTCACACCACTTATGTTGTGTGTGTTAATTTTATACATGAGTGGCGGCAACTACAGTTTAAAGTTGACTCCGAACGACAGATTTTTGAGAAACTTTTCACGTCAATTTTATTTCTACTCTCAGAGTTTTTGCCAGAAATCTGTTGAAAGGAAGTCGCCGAAGAAATATTTTTATATTTTCGTTTTGATGCCTGACCTGGGGTTTGAACCGTGGCCTTCTGTCTAATAAGCCAACACACTACCTACTAGACTACGGAGACTTCTAGGCTAGGAATACGACAACTTCTCAGAAGAGAAAAATCCGTTGCATTCCCAACAGAAGAATTAGACACAAGGCCTTTTGCGATTATGCTCCAATGAGTCAATAGATATGAATGGACATATATAACATACACTGGTGGCCTTATAATTAGAAACGACTTAGCAACATGTATGTTTGTTAATTTCTTTTACAGTTTTCACTGTGTACCTGGGATCAAAGACTTTTCCATTAGATTGGGACATATTAAACTAAGATTCGTCACTCCAGAGAACTCTGTTCCAGAAACATCGTTTCTAATTATAAGGCCACCGCTGTACATAATTGGTCTGACTGAAGGTTTGTAGTCAGGGTTATGACCTAGCTTCTCGTACCACTTATGTTGTGTGTGTTAATTTTAAGTATGAGTGGCGGGATCTACAGTTTAAAGTTGACTTTTAATGGCAATTTTATTTACATATAGTTTAGCTAAAGGTGTCTGAGCTGGGGTTTGAACTACAGTTCACACTACAGAAGCTTCATACTGTAAATAAAAAAAAATATTGGCAATATGCTCAGAGTTTTTGGCAGAAGACTTTTGAGAGAAAGAGGCGGAAAGAAAGAGTTCTTCATATTTCGTATATCTCAAGATGTCTGATCTGGGATTTGAACTACAGTCTACTTTACAGAGGCTTCATATTCCAAATAAAATGGCAAACTATAGGACAATAAATCCTTTTTTGTTGTATTCTTTACAATTAAAATTCTTAAAATTTTATCGCTTCCCTGTTATTGCCTCCTAATTAGGTATGTTATCGATAACTAAAGTATACACTTTAATTATCCCTTATACCCTAAAAGTTGTATGACTGCAATGAAATCAATAAAACTCATTACAAATTCTGTTTACATTGGAATCTTGATCACGTATGCCTTTTAATTGCCTCCCAAAATACGAGACCAGCTTCTAATAACCACCCAAACAATAACATTAAGAGACATTAAGTTAAAGCACACTTAATTAAGGATTTTCCTACATGAGTACATGGCCTTGTATATGTATTTGGAGTGTATTAACATTGCTAAGTATTTACAAGATGGCCTATAAACAAATCCTTATTTAATGATAACATTTTTCTTAATTTTTACATGAGACTTTTAAGGTTAACACATAGCAACACCATGATTATTTAACTTCTTTGATTTCTTCTTTGATAACAGGAATGAAAATCTAAAGAAAACATGAATAAGGTATTGAATGTAAAGGGTTATCCATTTTAAGGTTACGAATTTAAAGTTCAATAACACACAGAGGAAGTTATGATTTTGGCTGGTTTCTGGCGGCAATAACTCAACATTGTTTATTCCATGAGCCTTTTTCACTGAACACGGGTAATAATAGAATTTTATATGCACCCCGCTCCCCATTTAATTCCATTTTGTTTTTGTTTTATGTTAAACAAAATTCAAATGTTTTCAATACGATGTTCTGCTATTAAATTGTGAGTTTTTTTCCGGTTTGAGAGAAAAATAATTCCCTTTCCCCCCATGTTTTTATAGGTTAAATTCGAACATTTAAAAGCAGTTGGAAATTGAATAAAAACACGAGCGCGAACATGTCCCAACGAAAATGTCAACTGAATTGATGGCACAATCAAGGGACAATAAATTAATCAAATCCAACAAAAAAAAAAACAGAAACACAAGGAACCAATACTAACCTGTATGTGGGACTGTTTTTAGTTGAACTGCTGCTAATGCTGCTGTTGCTGCTATTACTTTTGCTGCGGTTGCTAATGTTGTCGAAAGGCTTTCTTGTTGCCGCAATCCTATACAGACAGTGACAGCTGCTGACGATTCAAACGCAACCGTTGACAAATGGTAGGTTGTTTGATTGGATAGTTGGATGGATGGGTTAGATGTTGTAACAACGGGGAAAGAGAAATTCTTCTTTTTTTGTCTTTATTTCAATTAATTTCAATGTATACACTTACGTTTACTCACACGCACATACAAAAATATCCTTTTCAAGTGTTTTAAACCAAATAAAATTGGTTTTGGTTCTGATTCTGCTTTTGTTTGATATTTTTTAATCAAATTAATTGGAAGATTTTGTTTTTTTTTTGTTTTCTTTTTATTTTATTTGTTGATTTAGTTTGGTTTGTGGGGTTTTAATTATTTTTCTTGTTTTTTTTTCTATGAAAGAATAACTGAAACTAAACAATAATATTGTAATTAAAATAAATCAAACTCATTAGGATAATTAAAATAAAAGTTTTTGATCAAATTTTCTTGATTACTTCCTGTATAACAAAAGACAAATAAAGTAGAAGAAATTAATCATGGCCCGTTTTTGTTTTCTTTTAGTTTGAAGGATTTAATTAATTTAAATTAAAGAAATCAATCCCATGGCAATGCTAAGAAATACTTTTTTTCTTTTGGGATTTTGATGTAGCGTCTGAAATTCGTACAAGACATGCGATAGCATTAGTGTATACAGATCTGCTATCTCATTAGACCAACTATATAAAGTGATTTGTATTTCCTTTGTTAGTATTTTAAAGATGTGCTCATCTAAGTAGTATGCTCTGAGTTCAAATCACAGCTTTGACATTATTTCGAAAATATAAACAAATTCCCATTGAAAAGCATTTAAAATCTGGGATTCGGGGACAAAGGTTTCATCGCCAACGTATAATATTAATACCCACAGCATGGGTGGTCTCAGCTAGGCCATAGTCATGAAAATCGTTGACCAAAACAATCTTTTTAAATTACTTGAAAAGACTTTTTAGAGATGGATATACAAGAACTAAGTCCCACTCGAATTGGAGTAAAAACACCTCTTTGTGTGAAAGTTTCTATTTATTTTGAGAAATGAGTCGCCTATGAACTGCTTCTGTATTGTGAAATTCATAGTAAAAGCTACAAGAGACCACTTTAAGCTGATGGGTTATAAAGATTTGTTATAAAAACTTGAAGTTAAATTATCTACAGTTTCGGCGGAGTAGTTGAGAAGCTCTTCATATGCGTTACAGTGTGGTTCTAGCATCAACTGTCTACCACCTACTCCTCCTTTGTAGATAAAAGCTTTTGAAATTAAAATACCAGTTTTCTGCCAACAGTCGAGCAGATTTTCTATCTCACTATAAGAGGAGAGTACTATTATCCTCTAATAATTATTGCAACTTTTTAGTACGCGAGAACTGGTCGAACGAAGATGGCTCTAGGCATCTTCGTGGATAGCTACAGCATAACTGAAAAAGATTCTTTCTAAACGATAATTAACAATTTATCGAAGAGAGTGGTTAGTTGAGTGGCAAGTTTAGAACGCCAACGCTGATGTTTGTCAATTTATCGAAGTAGTGTGGTGTTGTAGTAGCCGTAGTCTAGTAGGTAGTGTGTTGGCTTATTAGACGAAAAGCCAGGGTTCGAACCCCAGGCCAGACATCAAAATAAAATACAAGCATTTCTTCGGCGAATTCTTCTCAGCAGATTTCTTGCAAAAACTCTGAGAGCAAATATAATTGCCATGAAAAGTTTCTAAAAAATCTGTCGTTCGGGGTCGACTTTAAACTGTAGGTCCTGCCACTCATGTATAAAATTAACACACACAACATAAGTGGTGTGAGAAATTAGGTCGTAATTCTGACTGAAGGATTGTAATGATCAATTAAGTATGTATGTATGAAGAAGTGTGACAAATTGACGACGAACGTTGCTCGACCAAGATACACACAATCCAATGTGAAAGTCCAGCATTGAGGTAACGTAGTGTGTATACTTAACCCGAATAATTCAGTTTCAAATTCCAAAGGATTCGAAAGAAAATTTTCATCATGGTTTTCGAATTTATAAAATGAGTAGGCCTTCATGCTCTTCAAATAATTACTTTAGGCAGCAAACTGACATATGCCTCTTCGAAAGTATAACACCATTAAAAAATAGCATACTTTTTGATAAGAGAGTACAACTCAATCAGGAAAATATTCTTACCATAACATCTAATACATGTTCGCAATGGACTTTGTTTTTAGACAGTAACAGAATAATGGTAGTAACACTATTATTCTAGAATCTGTTGCAGTAGATCGGGAAACTATCACTTCGTTGGTAAATTTGACCAAAGCTAAGAAATAATAAGGATAAGATAACGAAAAAGGGATAAGACCAAATTATTTCATGTGGTAAACAGAATTCGAATGCGCTGCCTGTAATATCGCTTGGATGGTAAACAATAATCTTCTGTTGGTGATGCCCAGAGCAGTAGGATTAGTACAGTATTGGAAACAACACCTCAGGCATCGCTCGCATAGATGTCTACCCACAAAGATACTTTTTTTTATGGATTGGATGTGTTTGAATCTGTTTTTCTCACGAAGACAGAACTGACGTTAGCCTAGTCTGCCTAAGCAAATAGATTGCGATAGATGGTTATTTAGGATAGTAAGAGCCAGGTGTGGACAATAATAAGCCAAAATAGCTTAAAGTTGCTGTAGCAAGTGGTACAGCAATAATCACACCTCAAATGAGAATGTCCCATTATCCTACATTCTTATGTCTGAACTAAAATCGGGAACTAGAGAGATATTACTCTGCTAACAACGATCAATAATGTGTTAGCAGATTGCTCGACTTTTACTTTCGTTCATGACAGATTTTTGCAGCTTAAAAGCCGGCTTAAGCCCATATTGAACTTGCGCCAATAGAGCAGTCGATTGATTAGTGGTATCAACTATATCAGGTGGTCATTGACTTCGCAAAGGCATTTAATACACTTCATTATCGAACGTCATAGACCAGTAGGTAGTGCGTTGGCTCATTAGACTTGAGGCCGCTATTCAAAACCCAGGTCAGACATCTCGAACAGAAACGAAATATGAAAACAAATATTTATTCGGCAACTTTCTCTCAGCAGATTTCTGGCGAAAACTTTGAGAGTAAATAAATTTGGCATGAAACATGTCTTAACAATCTGTCGTTCGAAGTGGAATTTAAATTATAGCTCCCGCCACTTGTGAATAAAATTAACACACAATATAAGAGGTGTGAGAAGCGAGGTTGTAATTCTGAGTGAAGACTTGTAAAGACCAAATAAGTAAGCATTATTGGACACTGTGGAATGCAAGTGATTATTACGATCGCAGTAATGAAGATCCTATAGTCGGTGTAGTCTAACACACTAGAGTCGTTGATGGGATTAAATTTACAACTGCCTTATTGACAAGTAAAAGGGATTATCCATTAGGCAGCTAAATAATTGCTGGTTTATTTTTAAATATTTTTTTTCCATTTTTCAAACATAAAACTAATTTTTTTTATTTTTCTTTCATTTTGAATATTTTTGTTTGTTTTTTTATTTAAAATATTTTTTTTTATTTTGCTTTCATTTTTAATTTTCTTTTCTGTTCTGGTTTTTCTTTATTATTATAAATTTATGTAATAAATTTTAATATTTATTGCAGGAGATTAGTTTTAAATTTTTTATACATTTTAATTTAATTTTTATTTTATTTTTAAATTTAAAATTTAATTTTTTTTATTATTACGGCTTATTTTTTTAAAATAATTTTTTAGATTTTTTTTTAAATTTTTTTCTATTTTTAAATTTAAAATTAAATTTTTTTATTATTACTTATTTTTTTAAAATATTTTTTTATTTAAAAAAATCATTTAATTAATTTTTTTATTTTTATTTATTTAAACTCTAAAATTTAATTTTTTATGTTATGTAAAATAATTTTTTAGATTTTTTTTTATTTTTTTCTATTTTTAAATTTAAAAATAAATTTTTTATTATTATAGCTTATTTTTTAAAGTAATTTTTTATTTAAAAAAAAATTTTAATTCATTTTTTTCATTTTTAATTTCTTTATTTTTATTTATTTAAACTTAAAAATTTAAATATTTTTTATGTTTAAAAACATAATTAAGATTCTTTTTTTTAACATATTGCAACTTTTTTAAATTAAATTCTATTAAAAATATTATTATTCCTGTGTTTTAAATTCCTTATAACATTATTTTGAAATAATCCCGTTGTTTAACGGTTAATTGTTCACCTTAAACTGCATTTGAAAGCCGCATTTCAAGCGACTTTTTATTGTATTGGTGCTGGTGGTGATTTGAATGAAATTTCCGTTAAAAGGAAATCCACAGTCAATAAATGAAGATAAAAAATGTTAACTTTTTTACACACTTTTTTTTATAAAAAAAATTACGTTTAAAAAATTATTTTTTTTTCTTATTCTCACTTTTATTTTCTTTGTTTTCAATAATAAAACAAAAAACTGGGATGCCTGTCGTAGTTTTGTACAATTTTTCACTTTTGTTGAGAGCTTGTATACGTAGCTAGCAAATACTCGTATTTGATTCTAAAAAAAATAATTTTTTTTTCTTGTTATTGTATTGCTGCGTTTTGCTTTCCTTTTTATTTTTTTTTTGTTATTTTTTCTCTTTTTTTTTTTTTTGTTTGAATATTTAAACGTTCCGAGTAAAAATATTTGAAGCGTTTCACTATTTCGACTTGCTAAAGGGGCCAATGTCCGCGTTGCACTGAATTTTCCATAAAATTTTTATAGAAAATTTCATGCTGAAGCAAACAAAATAAAAAACAAAAAAAAATACCGAGATGAAGAAAAACTGAATTCTGTTGGGCTTTTTACACACACACACGCATACCAATACACCCGCTTCTTTTCGCCTTTGTTGTACTCAAATGGCTGAATGTGCCAGTATTTTATACTTGAATGAGTATTTGTATGTGCGCTATAGGCTCTATTGCGCATGTGTTTTTATGTTAAGGAATGAAAATCTTACGTTTCGTTTACTGTGTGTAAGTTTTCCGAAGTGACGTCACAGAAAAGCTCTTTTGTTTGTTTGTTTGGAATAGAGTAGGAACGTAATGCGGCTGCAGCAACATCAATATGAGACAGACAGTTAGTCAGAAGGGGAACGTACGTAAATAAATAAAAAAAACTCATGCACTTTGAAAAAAACATCGCTAGCTGCTGTAGACATTTTTAATTTTTAATACGTACATATATACACTCTACAGTATTTGGGTGGCACGTAGGGAATTTGAAAAGACTTTTGTAACCATGAGCTTATAAAAGAAATTTTGAAAACTAAATCACGGCCCTTTAAATAAGCAGAGAAACTAAATTTATTTCTTAAACAACAATAAAGGATGTGAAACATAAATTGCCTTACTAACCCTGGAAATAAGACGTAATATTATAACCAAATGTAGCGTAAAAAGAAGTCGTCTTTTTCTATTCACATTCCACTTTCTTTCTTTGTTGCTTTTTGCCAATTGAATACCACCAACGTTGACATAACTCTAATGTCTAGCATCAGTCATAAAAATATTTCATATTCTACTCGTAGTCAATTAAAATTTTTATTTTATTTTTATTCTTGGGAATTTCCTATGAATCACTCGCCGATTCAAAACGCAGATTATGGGACAAGCATTTCGACCCCTGCAGTGATATTTATTAACCCATTTAAAACAATCGGAACACTTTTTAAAGATTTTTTCCTTCTTAACTTCATTGATCATTACAACCCTTTAGTCAGGTTTACAACTTAGTTTCTCATATCGCCCATGTTGTAAGTGTTAATTTTTACTCATGAATGGTGTTATCTACACATTAAAGTCGATTCCCAGCGACAAATTCAAGAAGCTTTTCATTGCCAACTTTCTTTCTAAAATACTGCTGCTATAAAGTCAACGAAAGAAATATTTTTTTTCATATTTTGTTTTTTTCGAGACTTGAGAGGTTTTTTTGAACTCATGACCTCTTGTCTGGTAAGTCAACACCCTACCCAAGACATTACGGCGCCTACTACTGCATTAGTTCAACGTTATAAACGGGTTTGGGTCGGCTACATGGTTTCGTTATAATTTTTTGATAAGAGATTTGATTTTACGGTTCTAGGGTCTGAGATGGTTTCCAGTGAGGCACTTGAGGTATATATCGAGGACTTTTAAATGATGATCAGAGTACACTGTGAGATATATACTAAGGCCTCTGACATTGGACTTTTGCATAGTCTAACCTTACTTACTTAATTGGTCACTGCAACCCTTTAGTCGTGACTACAACTGAGTTTCTCATTCCACCCATATTGAAGGTGTTACTCTTATTCACAATTGGCGGGATCTACAGTTTAACGTCGACTCTGAACAACAGATCTTGAATCTTCTTGAAAGATTTTCATGGCCAATTTTCTTTCCAAAATATTGCTGAGAGAAAGTCAACGAAAGAAATATTTTTTTTCATATTTTGTTTTATTCGAGAACTCTTGAGCTCTTGTCTAGTAAGTCAACACACTACCCATGAGACTAAGGCGCTTACATGTTCAATAATGGGACGTAATAAACGCATTCGCGTCGAGTATATAGTTGATGATCAGAGTACACTGTGAGCTATATACTAAGGGCTCTGACATTGGACCATTGCAATCCATTAGTCGTGACTACAACCTAGTTTCTCTTTCCACCCATATTGAAGGTGATAATTTTTATTCATGAGTTGCGTGATTTAGTGCAGCCTTTGCGCTGATCAACTTCTTCCTTTTCCCCGATTTTGGTGGAACTTGGTTAGTACAGGGACTGCGTTTACTTGTGGCATCACAACGGGCCGCTATGCGTGCTCAAGTGAGCTTTGTGATAACAGAGCTACCACTCCGACCTGACCTAACCTAACCTAACCTAACCTGCGTGATTTAAAGTTTAACGTCGAATCTGAATCTCATTTTCATTGTTTAAGTTGTCTGATCCGGGGTTTCAAGCAAGGGTTCGCGCCTAGGGCGACTACAGACGAGTTCATGGCCATATTAAAAGCGTTGCAATGTTTGTTAGGTAATACAACTCTCCTACTTGATTTGAACAGCTAGTTTGCAAGCAAGTGTCGCATGAATGTATGTTCGTTCGCGTTCACTAATACCAGGGATTACTTAGACAAAATTTTGGCTCATTCAGGGAGAACTCTTATATTGATTTTAGGACACAGATATACCTAAGGAAATTGCATTGCTATTGAATTAGCCACAACTGATATAGAATTCACAAACTCTGCTGTGATTGCCTCAGTAAAACTGGATATTATTTGATCATTTTAAGGTGAGGTTCAACTTTATTAGGTTAGCTTAGATTAGAGGACGTGTACTTGTCAATTAAGACAAGTACAGTACCCGGAGGTCGAATTGACCCATTGTGCAACGTCCTAGTTTCTCACACCACTTATGTTGTGGTTGTTAATTTTATACATGAGTGGTGGGACGTATAGTTTAAAGTCGACTCCGAACGACAGAATTTTGAGAAACTTTTGCTGGCAATTTTATTTTCTCTCAGAGTTTTTGCCAGAAATCTGCTGTGAGGAAGTCGCCGAAGAAATACTTTTTGTATTTTGTCTTGATGTCTGGCCTGGGGCTCGAACCCTGGCTTATACGTCTAATAAGCCAACACGCTACCTACTAGACTACGGCGACTTCTATTGGTCGCAGGAGGCTTTTCCATGTAGCTGAGGCTTTACTGGAGTGGTATGAGTAAGAAACGGACTGAATGCATTTTTTCTTTAAATAACCGGGTAATCCATTGTGTTGTACTATTGCCCTCACAAGCCACTGTGATATTCCTCCTTTCTTTTTTTTTTGAGACCAATACTTGGAAGATGATCCCTATTAAAGCAGTGTTCATTGAGTTGAAATACAGGAAAGATAATTTTATAGAAGCAATAGAGGGTAGTTCGCCGACAATTTTTTTAAGGAGAAATGGAATACATCACCATAACTGTCGACGAACAAAGGATAACATCGAAGCAGTCTATCAAGTACTTAGGAGTTATGATTGACAACAGACTCACATTCAAGGAGCACCTGGCGTATATTAGTAGGAAGTGTGCGACGGCAACGGGCGCAATCGAACGGATAATGCCCAACTTGGGAGGTCCGAGACAGGAGAAGATGAAGTTGCTGAAGTGTGACGAACTAGGTTGGGTTTAGTACGTATGCGTTTAGCAAGCCGAGAGTAAGTCTTGCGGCGAATCGTGCACATTGGTAGGCCGGGCTACCAATGTCTTTCGAAGATTCCCAACCTTTAGCTCGTAAAGCTATAAAAAAAACACCCAGAGTCTCTTGGTGGAAATCGAACCCATGGCCTTGGCACTTGAAGTTTAGTGCCCTACCAACTAGGCTATCTAGGGTATGTCGACACCTGGCATTCTCTCAATTGACTTTTGATGCTACTAATGGTTTTGAGCATGAGTCAGTGCGCTTTTATTGATATGAAGAGGTTGTGGTTCTTGTCTTCTAATTTTTCGCTTACCGTTGA
Organism: Sarcophaga carnaria; assembly: GCA_958299815.1. NCBI lineage: Eukaryota > Metazoa > Arthropoda > Insecta > Diptera > Sarcophagidae > Sarcophaga > Sarcophaga carnaria. The sequence goes on from OY283153.1 coordinate 14,439,772, forward strand.
CTTAATTGTTCAAAATAAAGATTAAGATTGCTTTTAGACTTGAGATAACATCCTGTAAGGAATGTTTCATTTTCGGTATGTACATATATTGATATGCGGTATGAGCATGCGTCTGGGCTAAGCAGAGTTCTCCACCTAACCTCACTTAACTTTGGTGCCTTTACGTCTTTAAAAATCTTATTTTAAGATATGATACAATGTTTCAATGTAAAACTATTTAAATTTTAATTAAAATAATTTAAATTTGCCAAAAGATTTCGTTATCTTTGATGTTTTAACACAATATTTACTGGAAAGAACATTAATTTTTACAAATAAATTGTTGGTAATAATTAAAAAAAACAACAACGAGAGTGACCAAAATTTCATTTAAAAGCATCATTAATGTGTATAAAACAATTGAAATGAATCATGGACGCGATTTGTGGAACTGAATCACATCAAGCAGTTCGATAGATGAAAGCTAAAATAAAAAAAAAAAAGAATATTCAACCGACATTAAGTTTGCGACACCTACATATGACGTAAGTCGAGTTGTTCTGTTTATCTATTGTTTAAGTTTCTGGGATTATTTTATAATTTTATCATAAATAAACTGTTGAAACTAAGTGAGGAATTTGTTAAGAAATCTTCTTCTTCCTCTTAGGACCCTTAAAGAATTTTTTTAAATTAAAAAATTTCTCTCTAAGATCCTAGAATTTTCATTTTCCTCTTCCTCTCCTTCCATACGCTCATAATCTGTGCGGCAAATAAATTTAATAGACACTCGCTTGCTTGCGGTCTTTGTACGGAAAACCATGCTGACGCCTATAAAATTTATTGCCTCGAGTATAAAAAATAAATAATCGGCCAGAGTGTATGTGTGTATGTGTAGGGAATAACAAAATTCATACAAGGAAATGAACAGATGCAAGGAAAATTAAAAACGAAAATAAAACATAAAAAAAAGAAAAATTGTTTATGAACAGCAAACAGACGCGAGAATATTTATTGAAATGCAAATGGGAAATTAAAATAAAAATTCTGGATTTGCAAATTAAGATGCAAAGATGATGAACCAGTAATGGACGGCAGTATACATACGTATTTGGGGCCACTTTTTCTAGTATAAAGAAAACGTATGCCAATCTTTTTTTAACACATATACATAAGTATATGCAGGCAATGCAGTACTACAGTTGCCGTATAAAAGTTACAGGGCTGCCCTGTATTTAACCGAGTGCGTAAGGCCGATACAAGAACTTTTATAATGGAATCCTAACTTGTGTTTGCGAATGGTTGAGTTTAGTTTCTCGTTAACGAGGCTAAAGAGCACCTTAATTAATAGTTTTGAGTTTGAATAGTTTTAATATTTCTTTGTGGGTGGTGACGAATATCCTCTTTAACTACTTTTCCTTCCATGTCTTCTTTTAAAGTTAGAGTGGTAGAGTGTTGATTATTAGAAACGAGCCCGTGGCACAACACCAAGAGCTGAAACCTCAAAAGCGAAATATATCTCTTCAACTTCAGCAGTGTTCTGGCAAAAACTTTATAGCCGTCTAGTATATCTGGCTAGTAGAGCTGGGTAGTATAGCTAGTATAGCTAGCTATCTGTCTAGTATAGGTGGCTAGTATAGCTGGCTAGTATAGATGGCTAGTGTAGCTAGTATAGATGGCGAGTTAGCTGGCTAGTATAGCTGGCTAGTGTAGCTAGTATAGATGGCCAGCTAGCTGGCTAGTATAGCTGGCTAGTATAGCTAGGATAGCTGACTAGTATAGCTGGCTAGCCATCTGTCTAGTATAGGTGGCTAGTATAGCTGGCTAGTATAGATGGCTAGTGTAGCTAGTATAGATGGCCAGCTAGCTGGCTAGTATAGCTGGTACAGTTGGCTGGCTGGCTAGCTGGCTAGTTAGATGGCTAGCTGGCTAGTTAGATGGCTAGCTGGCTAGTTAGATGGCTAGCTGGCTAGTTAGATGGCTAGCTGGCTAGTTAGATGGCTAGCTGGCTAGTTAGATGGCTAGCTGGCTAGTTAGATGGCTAGCTGGCTAGTATTGATTTAAATGCGACAAAATTGCTAGAAAAGTTTCTCAAAAATTTGTCATTCGGAGTTGAACTTAAGCCGGAGGTCCTTCCACTCATGGATAAATGTGCACAACATGGGTGGTTTGAGGAACTAGGTTGTAGTCCTGACTAAACGATTGTAATGATCAATTAAGTAAGTAGGCGTCTGGTTGTAGTACAGAGGCAGGCCTACGTCATTTCTCCTGGTATGTTATTTAAGACTTCGGTGTAAATGTTATCAACAAAGGCAATGCTTTTGAGAAACAGTTTATAAAATAAGCGAGGCATGCATTAACTTTAAAAGCCGTTTATAAATCGTCGGAAGAAAACGCCTGTGCTTGTGATGAATTGATCAAAGTCAACTGCTTAGTTTTAAAGCCTTGAGCGAAAAGCTAAACAATATACAATCAAATCCAACGTTTTTTTTTTTAAGGAAAAAATGTTCATACAATGGCCTGCTTCTACCAACGGCCAGCGGACTTAGCATAGTATAGCAGAGAGTGGCAACTTTGCTGAGTCAAAACTCACTGAAGTACAAAGGAACGGAAAAAATGGCCTGCATCTACCAATGGGTAGCAGACTTGGCATAGTATAGCATGGAGTGGCAGCTTTGCTAAATAAAAACTCACTTAAATATACAAAGCGATTCGCTTTTATTATTCCACACGAAGCCCCATAGTTACGTGGCAAGTCCTGATTAAATATTTTTGAAAGCCAGCCATTTGGGCTTCACTGCTAGTACATGATACCCTAACAATCAAGCTAAAAACTAGCCTGAAAGTTTAATGAATTTAATGATTGATCCGATCTCTGTTGAACTTTCGATAAAGCTTGAGCAAAGTGAGAGAACTTTGGATCGTATTAGAGATGAAATTCGTAAATAAAGGCTACAATAATGCCTTCGTACCTTTAAGGTCACTCTATGAATACTTTTCTAATATTTCTCATTACATTTACAAGTTATAATAATCAAATCCTTATGATTTCTACTTGCCCTGTTTCATTTTAATGTCTTACCCTGACCTATGACATTTACTGCTTGCACATAAAAGCGTTCATTCTTTCGCTTGTATTTGTTTTTATTGTTGTTTTCTTGGCCGCTTTTTTTTAAGCCATAAACAGACATTTGTTAAATGGATTTTCTTTCATTTTTATTGTTGTTTTACTACATATATTGGCCACAGGCCAATAAACATTTTTAATTTCAACCAAGAAAATATACTAAGTACAGCGCGTCCCAAAGAAATTAAAAGTTGCTGCCACTGCTGCTGCCACTGCTGCTGTTGCTGGCAATGTCTTGTCTCTTGTCTAAGCATTTCATTAATCAACAGCCTAGTGTTGCTGTCATAAGCCTATGAGGACATAAATATTCAAATTAAAAATGAATGACTGGCATGTATAGTTATGATGTTCGTAGTTTAATAAATTGCTTCTCTGATACTTTTTACTTGCCCCAATATATTTAGTATATGGAAGTTTATAAAGTTTCATTTCCGCTTAAAAGTCGAAAGTATTTTTTTTATTTCATTTTTTTATTTGCATTTCCATTGGCTTTGATTTATTTAATGCATGAATGCACTTTCGACCAATACAGTATAACTACGGTCGCTTCACTGTGCAAGATATTGGCAGGATTATAAACATATTTAAGGAGGTTGGAAGCATTATAGATGTGGTCATGCCTGTGCATCACTGCAAAGTAGGCATTATTAAAAAAATATCGTTTCTGTAGGAGAAATTGGGGCAGATAATCCAAAAGTGTTGGTTTCAAGACGTTCTCATCAATGGGGTCTATTTTACGAACCATTATGACTTATTTCGAATATGGATTTGCAACTCTTTTTATATGTATACTAGCTGCATCCGGCGCGTGTTGCTGCGCCATCAACTAAAATAAATTTGAAGGGAAGACATTACACAAATGTCCAATTAATTTTGAATCATTTTATTGATTTTGTTTCCCGTTGTCCTGATGATTCAGATGAACGGGCCTGAGGTAGTACACATTCGTTCACTTTCTAATCTCACTTCTCGTTGTTCAAGTGGTTCAAGCGAACGGGTCTCAGCGGCATATACTCGAAGATTTTCCAGTCTCAATGCTCGTCTGATTCTGAGGCTCGTAATGCTTTTTTCTTCCGTAAGTCGACCAATTGCTTGTCATTAATTTTGTATAATTTTCATTGACGCCATCCATCGGAAATTAATCGCACCAACCTTCGTCGACTCATGCGCAACAACTTTGTTAAAGAATGCACAGTTCAGGTTAGGTTAGGTTAGAGGACGTGTACTTGTCAATTAAGACAAGTAGAGTACCCGGAGGTCGAATTGACCCATTGTACAACGTCCTAGTTTCTCACACCACTTATGTTGTGTGTGTTAATTTTATACATGAGTGGTGGGACGTACAGTTTAAAGTCGACTCCGAACGACAGATTTTTGAGAAACTTTTTCATGGCAATTTTATTTCTACTCACAGAGTTTTTGCCAGAAATCTGCTGAGAGGAAGTCGCTGAGATAGTTGGCGCCACCTATCGGATATTAGTCATACCAACTTAAAAACCTTCGTCGGCTCATTCAAAACAACTTTGCTAAAGATCATAACATGATCAAATGCATAGATTACGATTCTATAAGGTACATACAAACAAACATTCATTTTTATATATATAGACTAAGGGAGGGGACACGCCCACTATAGCCAATCCGCACATTTTGTTAATATATACGTCAAAGTCGTCCATACCAAATTGGAGGACTCTAGCTGCTGCAGTTTATGAGATATGCGACATTAAATACTTATTGCGTATGTGGGCCTGGCACCTCGCCTACTTGAAATTTTAAAATAAAAAGTAGTCTATAGCTCCTTTCAGACATACAGAAAGATAGTGTGAAAATTTCAAGAAAATCGGTCCACGCAACAATGGTTCTTTATGACGTATTTTGTGTTCTGATATGCACCTCCATCCATATGCAACTCCAAATCATGCCACAATTAAAATCGGCTGAACACTCACAACCCCACTAATATGCAGATTAAGAGCTAGAGCACCAAACAAATTTTTCGAGAAGAATTTTCTTCAGCCCAGAAACTCATTTTTCTTTACAGGGTCAAGGCAACAAGCAAAATTGTTGCATATGAGGCTTGGAGGCCCCAAAAGTGATTGAGGTAAAGCCTTTGCAGCTGGATAAAGTGACGATTGAGTGCTTAATGTGAAGTTGCCGTGGTCTAGCAGGTAGTGTGTTGGCTTATTAGACGTAAAGCCAGGGTTCGTGTCCCAGGCCAGACATCAAAACAAAATACAAAAAGAATATTTCTTCGGCAACTTCCTCTCAGCAGATTTCTGGAAAAAACTCTGTGTGTTGAAATAAAATTGCCATGAAAAAGTTTCTCAAAAATCTGGTGTTCGGAGTCGCCTTTAAACTGTAGCTGCCGCCACTCATGTATAAAATTAACGCAAACAACATAAGTGGTGTGAGAAACTAGGACGTAATCCTGTCTAACGGGTTGTAATGACCAATTATGTATGTATGTGAGTGCTTAATGTAGCCCAGAGGTGTTATTGGGCCATCGTTTTTTTAAATGAACTATGGAAACCATTGCCGTCAACTCGTAGCACGTTTGATAACCGAGTTTTCATGCAATTAAAGACAGTTCACTGGATAGTATGTGGTTTCAACAAGACAGAGCCGTGAGCTAAACAACACGAACGATATTGGCTTCAAAGCTTTAAAAGTTACCAGAGGATTGATTCCATATATTCCATATCCCATAAACTTGGAGCATTTGCAATCCCATATACGCCTAGTTACTGCCGTCATACCTCCGGAAGAAAGCAAAAAAGTGTCCAAAAGCTATCTTAAGATGATCGATTGGTGTAGTCAGTTCAGAGGCGGTCATTGTATTTCGTATATAAGCCAAGATCTGAGCAATATAATCAAATAAATTTTAGGTTAGGTTAAGTAGTACATGGGCTTGCCACTTAGGCCAAAATATTAGGCCCCTTTTGCTAACTCTTGTCATTTAATTAAAAAGCATACGAAGGATTTCATTATAAAGAGCTCGTATAGCTGATAATCTTCTTCATTTCGATTTCGGACTGTTTTGCCAGGTACATATATCAAGAATGTTAGAAGTAGAGGCGTTAGTCAGGAAAAAACCCTATGAACCCTGTACAAAATACTCTATGAAATAAAGGTGTCTTCTGTTTAACTTTTCCTTTGAAACAAAATTATGGACATCACATTACGTGCAATCACATTTTCGTTCTTCTGTTGTGATTTTAAGTTACCCAAGAGTATGGTAGATAGTGATGGTCAACTTCTTTCATTCTCATTATTCATTAGAGGTCTCTTCCAAGTTAAGAAATGAATTTAATTTTTTTCTTATTGAAGTTATTTAACCCTTTGACGGACACTGACGTCTATAAATGTCATAACAAGGGTTTCTGGGGGAACATGACGTGTATACACGTCATAAACTGTTTCCTTCCAAATAACGGAGATACAGCAAGTGTCCCACGGGAATTCCTCCTAAAATTTTGGTGTCCGTCAAAGGGTTAAAGTCAATTTTGCATTCCCAATGCAAAATTGCAAAAAAGTTTCATTCAATTTCAATGTTTTATGGCCACAAAAATTTTAAAGTTCTTTTTCTTCTTCTTCCGTTTTTGGGCCATACATTTTACTGCCTCAATATTTTGAATTTAAGCCAAGAAAATGAACGCCCCTAGACGCCTTTTTAGTATGTATGTAGCAGGCAAACTGCTGAAGGTCAAAGTTTTTGTGAGTTCATGACTAAAATTTATTTCATTCTTCTTTTTTATTGTCGTTGGGGTTTAATTTTCTGTTTTTCTTTTTTTTTTTTGGTTTGACAGCGTTTTTTCAGAGGCAAAGTACAAGAAATACCCCTGTCTACTTGACTAGTTGTGCTGCTGCTGCTCCAGCTGCTGTTGTTTTTGAAAAGCGACATGGTCACCATTAACATCATCATTTACATCGCAAACGAAAAACAAAAAATTATTCATTGTTGTTGTTAAATACCAGACTTCTGTTAAATATCAGTTCAAATATGATGTCCGTCTCCTTTCGCATTGAACGGTGTAGCAAAAAACATATGATGGATCAGCATTTGTGCCATGACGTAGACCACATGGCTTAAAACAACAGTTGGAATGTGTGATGCAAATTATTTTTTCTGTTGTGGAATTTCCAGTTTAAGAAAGTAGATGAGAGACACAGTAGCGTATAAAATTGGTGAAACAGTGTTCTATTTGAATATAAACTGGCTAATTTTCTAGTACGTAATGTATGTGCTACTATCCAAACATCAGGCTAAAAAACTCCAATATGAAATATGAAGAAATATTTTTCGGAGCAGATTTCTAACAAAAAAAACCTCTGAGAGTAAAAATTAAAATTGCCATGAAAAAGTTTCTCTAAAATCTGTCGTTCCGAGACGACCCTGATGTATAAAATTAACAAACACAACATAAGTGGTGTGAGAAACTACGTCGAAAACCTGGTGGACGGATTGTAACTACCAATTATGTACGTATGTATCAGAGGTCAGCAATAAGTATTCAAAACGATGAGTAGATACGAATCATACTTATAATTTCTGATACGTATACGCATTCATACTTATTTAAGCGTCATACTCATACTACTCATATTCAAAGTTTGAAATACTCATAGTACTCGTACTTAACAACACGCATGATGTTATTGATTTCGACTCTCCACGACTCATTCTCGTACGAACACTATAATACTCACATGAAGGATGTAGTCCAATCTGGACGTCCAATTTTTGATGACTTTTTCCAACATTTGTGGCCGTATATCGGCAATAATACGGCGAATGTTGTCTTCCAAATGGTCAAACGTTTGTGGCTTTACCGCATAGACCAATGACTTTAACAATGACAGAGAACATATGTGACGTATGAGTTATATTTAATTCCATTAGTTTCATACATGACATAATCGAAGTTTTTTTTATTGCATACTTTTGAGGTTAACTACTCCAGTACATGTAATATGATGCGTATGAGTAATATAATTCAAATACAATTAAAAAGAAAGTATACCCCCATAAATTTGGAATTAAGCTACAATGTTTTTTCGATTCTATGCAATTCTAGGCTATATTTTAGATTCCAGGATACCAGGAATGGAAAATTTCATTAGTAACAATTCGAAAGTAAATGCAAAGTGGCTTAAAGTGGCTTTTAATGTACTAAAGTAAAGCATATAATTTAAATTTTTAATTTTCAAAAATAGTCAAAATAAGGGCATAAATCGTCGAATCGTCAATATGATATTTTTGGTGCTCAAAATCGTCAAAATGACGATAAATGTTCAAATCTGGCAGCTATGCATGCTGATGATTTCAATGAACAATTTTCATTCATTCAGTCTCTAAAGCATATTCAACAGTGTTTAGTGTTTCTGTTATGAATGCTGTGTGGAGGTTGTGAGTTCAATTCCTACCGCTTTTAAGAATTCATACCTTTGGTTATATAAGGGGGAAGAGATTCAAGACTTAACTCAGACGATCCTGAAAACTTTTTGAGAATAGTAAGTGGATTCCTGATTGGACATTGTAGGCTCATAGAACTTCTGTTTAGAAGAGAATTTACTTCAAACTCTATACGTAAATGCTGTAAGAAGAAGAACACGAGTGGCGTTAATAAATTTTAGAAAGAATACCTGGGTGCTTATAGTGTAAAGGGTCCGACAAATAACTTTTTTTTTTGAAAATACTTTAAAAGAAAAACTACTGAATATTTTCTCAAATTTCTTTTTTTTATTTGAAAGTACACTCCTTCCGATTAATAATGGAAAATAATTTCATTAAAATGGCTGCCTCGGCTGGCCATGCAGTAGCCTACACCATCGGTCCAATTTTTAAGCACATTATCATTATTGTGAGCAACTGTATTTCACCAATGGCTTCACGAATATTGTCCTTTAAAGCGTCAATTGTCTCTGGCTTTGACGGCACCCCACAAATAATAGTCCAACGGCTTAGGTAAGCTAAGCTGTCTTTACAAACACGTAAAGCATTCTGCGTTTTGTCAGGGCCATATGATTTGAGGGAGGCAATACGTTGGTGTTCTCTCATTGTAAAATATTGCCTTAAAATTAATCTCCATGTTATTAATCTTGCCTATTATTCTTCATCTCGTTGTCACTATAAATATCCGTTTAAATATTCAAATAAATTTTAATACAAAAACAACAACAACAAAATGCTAAACAATTTCAATTTATTTAAAATAAAATATATTTTTAAACAAAAACAATGAAATAAAATTTTATTAAAAACACTACAAGCACTACAATTGAAATTTAAATTGAAATTATGATCACAATTATCTTTTGGTTGTTTTCGACGAGTATGAACAGCAGAGGCCGGTACGCAATTAGTGCTGACGTTGGTTTATTTTTAGAATTTTTTTCTTTAAAAATAAAAAGAAAACAGAAAACGTTTTTATAAAAATAAAACAATTTCTTGGCATTAAGAGGCATAAATAAATTGTATAAAAACAACAACAACAACAACAACAACAATTGTTGTAAAGAAATAATTTTAATTAAAAAAAAATAATTTAAATTTGATTTCATTTTCAATTCAATTGCACTTGAGGCAGATAAGAAACGAGAAACATTGTATTGTAAAGTGTTTTGAGTGCATTATGACAGTCTTTGCAATTTATTTGTGGTTTTTAATTTTAATTCTTTTGATTTAAATGTTAAATTAATTCAATACAAAAGCCATTTATTTGTTGAACAATTTCGATTTATTTTTCTTTTACACAAAATTATATGCCAAATGCAAATTGAAATTGTGATGTCTTTAAGACAGTTTTGACAGTCACAATTTGCTACAATTGACAGTGACAATTGAATTAAATTTCTATGGCCATACAAGTGATAGAAAGCAGGAATATACCGAGCTATTCAGGAATATATGACGTCTTCGTCTTCTTAAAGCCACTTAAATAAGCAATAAAAATAATTCCATAAAAGAAAATCCTTAAACGTACATAATTCCAGTCCTTAAATTAGAATATCTTGACATTAATGTACACAACTTGTATGTGCGTAAGACTTTTAAATCATTTCTCTTTAGTTTCCCTATGATATTAACCTTTAAACATACTTATAAAGGGTGTTTTTTTATAGAGGTATAGAACTTTAAGTTGCAATAAAACAACGATGGATTATTCGATTGACATGAATTTTATTTATCCGAAAGATAATCTTGTGGCATTACATTTTAAGTATCATTTCTGGCATATGACCGCCACGGCTGGCGCGGATGTAGTCCAATCTGGACGTCCAATTTTCGATGACTTTTTCCAACATTTGTGGCCGTATATCGGCAATAATACGGCGAATGTTGTCTTCCAAATGGTCAAGCGTTTGTGGCTTTACCGCATAGACCAATGACTTTACATAGCCCCACAGAAAGTAGTCTAGCGGTGTTAAATCACAAGATCTTGGAGGCCAATTCACAAGTCCAAAACGTGAAATTAGGCGGTCACCAAACGTGTCTTTCAATAAATCTATTGTGGCACGAGCTGTGTGACATGTTGCGCCGTCTTGTTGAAACCACATCTCCTGGACATCATGGTTATTCAGTTCAGGAATGAACTGAACCATTGACTGTAACGTTCTGGCCACCATCGTTTTTGAAAATGTACGGACCAATGATTCCACCAGCCCATAAAGCGCACCAAACAGTCAGTTTTTCTGGATTTATCGGTGTTTCCACATACACTTGAGGATTACCTTCACTCCAAATGCGGCAGTTTTGTTTGTTGACGTAACCACGATTTTGTCGACGATAAAATGGACGTAGTGCGTGATACGTTTTCCGCACAGAACCATTATTTTCGAAATAAAATTGCACTATTTGCAAGCGTTGTTCAGGCGTGAGTCTATTCATGATGAATTGCCAAACCAAACTGAGAATAAATCACTTGACAGCTGTTAAATCGGTCGCCATCTTGAAAAGTAATGCCAACTTAAAGTTCTATACCTCTATAAAAAACACCCTTTACAATGTATACAGCATTTAAACCTTTGTCGTCATAGTTTTGTTTACATTTGAAAGCCTTCATGCAAAGAACATAAGCAATGCAAGCTTATGTTTCTAATGACATTCTAAGTCTTTAAATACTTAAAATACCCCTTAAAACAGGGGGTGAGCATTAGAATAATTATTCCATTGTTCTACTCAAAGATTCATTTGTTTGATGAAAAGGTTAAAGGCACACACGTGAGGTATTATTAAACAAGGTTACTTGCCTCATATGGCAAAAGGCTAAGACATAATGGATAAGAAAATTTTAATCTGTTTTATGATGAAATAGAATGATACGCAGTTGAGTATTAAAGATCTTTAATGCGAACTCAACTAGAATCTTAAATGAGTGCCTGAATATGAGGCACAAATATTTGCAAATGCAAATTATTCTTTCGGCGAGGACAGCAGTTTACTTAGCATGTTATACGCATCCAGGTATTCTTACTGAAATTTATTAATGCCGCTCGTATTCTTCTTCTTACAGCATCTACTTATTGGGTTTGAAGGAAATATTTTTTCTAAACACAAGTTGTACGAGTCTACAGTGTCCGATCAGAAAACCGCTTACTATTCTCAAACAGTTTTCAGGATCGTCTGAGGCAAGTCTTGAATCTCGTTTCCTTAGGTTAGGTTAGAGCACGTGTACTTGTCAATTAAGACAAGTTCCGGGTACTGTACTTGTCGAATTGACCCATTGTACAACGTCCTAGTTACTCACACCACTTATTTTGTGTGTGTTAATTTTATATATGAATACCATTAAAGTGGTGGAACCTACAGTTTAAGGTCGACTCCGAACGACAGATTTTTAGAAACTTTTCATGGCAATTTTTATTTTTACTCTCAGAGTTTTTGCCTGAAATCTGCTGAGAGGAAATCGCCGAGGAAATATTTTTTTTTTATATTTCGTTTTGATCCCTGACCTGGGATACGAACCCGGGCTTTACACTACATACTAGACTACGGCGACTTCATCTTTCTTTCCTTACCTAACCAAAGGTACGAATTCTCAAAAACGGTAGGAATTGAACTCATAACCTTCTCATTTGCAGATTAGCATAAACCCTACCCAAACGGAGCTTAGAAAACCCCATTTTGGGATACTCATTTTATATACACATACATACATACATACATAGATACATACATAATTGATCATAACAACCCTGCAGTCAGGATTACAACCTAGCTTGTCACTTAACTTATGTTGTGTGTGTTAATTTTTATATATGAGTGGCGGAACCTACAGCTCTGAACAACAGATTTTTGAGAAGCTTTTCATGGCAATTTTTATTTATAAAACTCAGAGTTTTTAGCAAGAAATCTGCTGAGAGGTAGACGCCGAAGAAATATTTTTTCATATTTCGTTTTATTGGAGATGTCTGACCTGGGGTTTGAACCACGGCCTCACGTCTTAAAAACCATCCTACTACCTACTATACTACGGCGACTACATCTCTGAAATATGTTACAGAATAGAGTTTAGAAGGTAGATGGCAAAAGGTGGAATAGGGAATACAGGCGCTTTGGTATTGAGTCCTACTACACCCTTAACCCCTATTTTAGTAACAACACTTAGAACTGAGCAAAAACATGGTAGTAGTTGACACAAAGCTCACCATTTTTCAAAAATCCTTAAATCAAAAAAAAAAAAAAAACAGGGAAAGATCACAGAAGACAGAAAAACATGAAATTACAATAACAAATCAACAGTTTCGTTCTAGAAGTTGCCGTACCGAAAATAATGAAGTGTGAATAGCGCAACTTTCCAATTCATATCGTTTTTAAAAGCTCAACGTAATTGATGCCATTTCAAGAGCCTTTTATTCTAGAAATGCCAAAAGACCCATTTAAACTACGATGAATCAAAGCCACGTATGGTGGTGTATTTAGTTTTCTTCGGAGGCTTTAATTTGAAGAATAAAACTTCAACAATTTTGCTTCTCCTTTTCTTAGTACGAAATCCAATTCAATTGTTTCCATTTATTGCTTGTGATGCTTTAATTTTCATTTCATTTTCTTTTTTTGCTGTTGCAAACAACTTGTTGATTTTAACTGTTCTTGTTGTTGTTGTTTTCTTTTTGTCGATCCAACATGTAGCCGAAGAATTTAAGCTGACGTTTTTATTAAAACCCACACACTTAAACACACACACATGTACATACATAGGATTAAATAAACAAAAATATGTACGGCCATGGACCATACACGCACATGCAATCACAAGTGTATATATATACATACATACATAGACAGACAGAGAGACAGACAGACCGAAAACGTGTTGTACACAATAGTTTTTGCCACACTTCCAACTAAAACTTAAACAAACATTTGCCGAACTCGTCTCGTTGATCAAATAACCGGAGGAAGTTTATAGAAAGGATTTCTCTGTTGTTGATTTTGTCAGTCCCGAGTAGAAACAAGTGGTTGCTTAATGAATTTCTCTTATGCGGCCAGGTAAAGACAATTGCTGAGGCGGCAAAAGTTTGTTGATTAGAAAACTGTTTGTAATGAGGGAAATATTTTGTATTACACTTACACACACACTCTCACATTTTACAGCTTCTAATTGATTCTGTGTAAATTAAAGTCACAGTAGTCTAGTAGGTAAGGTGTTGTTTTATTAGACATGAGGCCACGGTGCAAACCCCAAGTCAGACATTAAAACGAATAAAAAATATAAAAAAAAAATATTTCTACGGCGACTTCCTCTCTCAACAGACATCTGGCTAAAACTCTAAGAATTAATGAAATTGCCATGAAAAGTTTCTCAAAAATCTGTCGTTCAGAGCCGACTTTAAATTGTAGCTCCCCCGCCACTCATATATAAAATTAACACGCATAACATAATATATTGAGAAACTTTTCATGGCAATTTAATTTACCATCAGAGTTTTTGCCAGAAATCTGCAGAGAGGAAGTTTCCGAAGAAATATTTTTTCAAACTATGTTTTGTTCGAGTTGTCTGGCCTGGGGTTTGAACCGTGGATTCATGTCTAATAAGCCAACGCACGACCTAATAGACTACGGCGACGTAGTCTTTTATTCTATATTAACACACTCTGCCGTGAACACAGCTTTCTCCCCTTAGTCTCATAGAATTTAAGGCTCCGCAATCCAGTAGGCAGTGTGTTGGCATATTAGACGTTGGCCGAAGACACAAACCATAGCTCAGACATCTCGAACAAAAACGAAATATGAAAACAAAATATTTCTGTTGGACATTTCCCCTCAGTAGTCATCTGGCGAAAAAACTCTGCAAGTAAATAAAATTCCTATGAAAAGTTTCTCAAAATCTGTTGTACGAAGACGACATTAACTGTAGGCTCCACAGCCTATGGATAAAATTAATACACAGAATATACGTGGTGTGAGAAGCTAGGTTTTAATCCTGACTAAATAGTTAAAATGACTAATTATGTAAGGAAGTAAGTTATTAGTAAAACTGTGTTTATCGTTTCTAGCTTCACGATTTATTGGTATTTAGAATGCATTGTAGGCCAGCATCAATCCACTAAGTTTGAGCAAGGGGTCTGCCTACAATTATAGTCGTAAACGTAAGGAATAATTCCAATTTTTCATCAGTTTTATAGCGTCAATAACCATGTCAGCTCTATTGTACAATATTTTCTTGAAAGAGTTTTATTAGAACCAGTAGATGAAGTTTTTTCCAGGTTTTGTTCTCTTATCCAAAATAGAGCGTTTTGTTGACTCTGTGTGTATTGACGCATTTAAGTCGATCAACGTTAAAAGACTACGTTCCTTCGTATTCTCAAAAGAAGTTTTATGTCAGCATAACTGAAATATAAAAAAATATTTCTTCGGCGACTTCCTCTCAGCAGATTTATGACAAAAACTCTGAGTGTTGAAATAAAATTGCCATGAAAAGTTTCTCAAAAATTTGTCGTTCGGAGTCGACTTTAAACTGTAGGTCCCAACTCTCATGAATAAAATTAACACGTACAGCATGAGTGGTATGAGAAGCTAGGTCGTAATCCTGACTGAAGGCTTGTAATGATCAATTATGTATGTATGTATGTACATTTGACGTGCTTTAAGGCCGTTTTTGCACTGCATAGCGTAGATTTTTTTACATAGATTCTCATGTTTTTTTTTACTAATTTCGTATTCATCTATATGGTCTTCTCAAACTGTTTGATTAAATTTCCGGATCTCTAGGATGTCTCTGTCTCTGTCTTTATCTATTTTTATTGACGTTGATAAGTACACTTGCCATACAAGCAAAAGTATTGAGTATTTTTCTTAATAAAATTTCTTATTGTATTTTTAAATTCTATTAAACCTGGCCTAAGACATCCTTTTTACATACATAATTGGTCATTACAACCCTTCAGTCAGGATTTGCGACCTAGCTTCTCACACCACTTATGTTGTGTGTGTTAATTTTATACATGAGTGGCGGGACCTACAGTTTAAAGTCGACTCCGAACGACAGATTTTTTTTGAGAAACTTTTAATGACAATTTTTTATTTACTCTCAGAGTTTTTGCCAGAAATCTGCTGAGAGGAAGTCGCCGAAGAAATACTTTTTGTATTTTATTTTGATGTCTGGCCTGGGGCTCGAACCCTGGCTTTTCGTCTAATAAGCCAACACACTACCTACTAGACCACGGCGACATTCTTTTTACACAACTTAATTAAATTTTAAATTTTATTTTGTATTTTGGAAAATTCCTTTTTGAACAAAATTGTTCCTGTAATCCAATAATAATGCTGTGAGTGCTGCTTGAAAATATGTACTTTGGAAAAATATTTTTTTGATGTAATTAAAGGAGTTATTTTTTTCCCTTTTTATGAATTAATATTTTTATATTGAAGCAATTATAAACTCATAGTTCGGAGCATTTCACAAGAACGGGCCACGCATTAAATGTCATCATAAGCATCGAATGAGCAAAAATGCAAAACAATGCCAAACTTGTACTGTCATTGTAGCAACTGAGTGCACATTTTGAATATTTTGTGAAGGCTTTTGAATATTTTGGCATCCTTTTTTGTTTTTGTTTCTGTTGTTGTAGGCAATATGACGGGTTAATCACTTAGTGAATTCAAATCCAGAGGTTAGTTAAGGCTGTCATTTGTTATATATTTTTTATTTGAAGTGCTAGTGAAAGGTCTAGACGTAGAGTTTGAAAGGTTTCTGTTTGGTTTTTCGAAAATTATCCTAAAAGAACCGTTACTGTTAATTCAGTGCGCTATAGCCATTTGATAACAGCCTTCTGTTTGGTCTGCAATCAAATTGGATTATGAACTGGACGTTATGGGGTTTCAATAAAGCGATCGATTTTGGCTTAATTGCAAGCGATGTTTCCAGTAAAAGTGATGACGTCATTTGTCCTGTTTTATGATTACAGAAAAATTCCTAATATTGCAACATTTTAAAATCAATATTCGTGAAGTTATAACTGTAATGCCTACCGTAATGTAGTCGCCGTAATCTAGTAGGTAGTGTGCCTAACGAAATATAATCGCCGTAGTCTAGTTGGTAGTATACCTACCAAAACATAGGTGCTGTAGTTTATTACGTGGTGTGCCTAGCGATATGTAGTCACCGTAGTCTAGTAGTTAGTGTGTTGGCGTAAGGCCATGACACAAACCCCAGCTCAAACATATCCAGCAAAACGAAATATGAAAAAAAATATTTCTTAGGCGACTTCCTCTCAGCAGATTTCTGGCAAAAACTCTGAGTGTTAAAATAAAATTGCCATGAAAAAGTTCATCAAAAATCCGTCCTATAGAATCTACGTTAAACTGTAGGTCCCTCCATTTATATATAAAACTAGCTGTACCCGGCGCGTGTTGCTGCGCCACCAACTAAAATAAATTTGAAGGAAAGACATTACACAAATCTCCAATTAATTTTGAATCATTTTATTGATTTTGTTTCCTGTTGTCCTGATGATTCAAATGAACGGGTCTGAGTAGTACGCATTCGATCATTTTCGAATCTCATTTCTCGTTGTTCAAGTGGTTCAAGCGAACGGGTCTCAGCGGCATATGCCCGAAGATTTTCCAGTCTCAATACTCGTCTGATTCTGAGGCTTGTAATGCTTTTTTCTTCGGTGCTTGAGGTGTAGGTCGACCAATTGCTTGTCATTCATTTTGAATAATTTTCATTATCGCCATCCATCGGAAATTAATCGCGCCAACCTCCGTCGACTCATGCGCAACAACTTTGTTAAAGAATGCACAGTTTACGATTTAATTGATTTTAAGTAATTTTCAGTGGCGCCACCTGTCGGATGGGAGGTGACACGCCCACTATAGCCAATCCGCCCATTTTGTTCATATATACGTCAAAGTCGTCCATACAAAATTAGAGGACTCTAGCTGTTGCAATTTATGAGATATGCGACATTAAATAGTTATTGGGTATATGGGCGTAGCACCTCGCCTACATAAAATTTTAAAATAAAAAGTAGCGTATAGTTCCTTCCAGACATACAGGAAGATACTGTGAAAATTTCAAGAAAATCGGCTCAGCCATTTGCCGTCTATAAACCCACAAATAAAACACACATTCATTTTTATATATAAGATTAAAACACAGCACATCAGTGAGAACTTAGGTTGTAATCCTGACTAAAAGGGTTGTAATGACCAAGTAAGTAAGTAAGTAGGTAAGGCTAGCATTACAATGAAATAAAATTCTCATTATAATCAAAGCGACATTTCTTACTTTAGATTTGAAATCAAATATTGGTTAACCCTTTGGCTATGCCTGCTGTTATGGTTATTGATTGAATTTTATGTTGTGTGGCATATTTTTAATCACATCCTGCATTATTAGAATACCACATAGAGGCTACGATGCATTGCATTTCATGGCTAGCAGTTCGGCTTCATCAGTGTTGCATTAGCTAATCCACTAGGTTTTTAATCAAATTTGTTTACAGAATTTCTTTTAAATTTTCGTTCAAATTTCATTTTAAATTAAATCATAAAATATATTCATAACCTTGGCTGCCCGTAAGGGTTTTATTTTAATGTGTATTGTTTATAGGTTTTGTTTTGTTTTTATTTTGGAATAATTTTGTAAAATAATGGGAAAAATATAATAGAAGCCCGGATTTTTTAATTAAGCTATTGTAAGGCTACTGTACTTACCATTAAAGAAAATAAAATGCTTCACTTGGTATTTAAGAGCTGAAATAATTTTCTCATGATGACCTCTTTTACAAAACAATTCCTTTTGAGCTGTGTTGGAATTGCTGTTAGTATCTTAATTGTTGTTTAAGTTCTCGCTAATTTATCTTGAGATTGTTTTTTGTACTGAAATTGTAGAATTTTTGCAAACGAAAAGCAAGTGATCCACGTATTAATGCTTCAGCTAAGAAAGAAATTGAAGGACTATTATAAGACAGGGGTCTAGCAGCCATAAATACACAGAACTTTAAGGTTTCCCAACAACTGCAAGTAGTCCTGTTAGAATTACAAAAAAATTGTTTCCATTAAAACTTTTGTCAGACGGTATATGGAATGCTAATCGGCCATGCTGATGATTTCACTGAACAATTTTCATTCATTCAGTCTCTAAAGCATATTCAACAGTGTTTAGTGTTGCTGTTATGAATGCTTGTCTCTCCATACAATTTTTTTTTTTTTTTTATCATTTCACACATACATTAACACTTACATCCATACGCGTGCCTAGTATGTAAACAGAACAGTCCCATAAGAAATTCCCAAAACATTAGCATTTATAAGGAAAAGAATAACACAAGAACAGAATTACAACAATTGCAACAAAACATACAAACAATTGAGTTATCTGGCACTACAAAACAGATATTGCTTGGCTGTCTGTTATAAAGAAGAAGAATACTAAAGAGAATGTACTTACAATAGGAAGAGGGAGAGAGAGAGAGAAGCAGTGTTCAACAGGACATGCATGAAATGTTAAAATACTATTCAGCGGGGAATACGGCGTATAATAAACAGCGTAAAAAAACATGAAGAAGAGAATCAGACTATATAACCAGAATGAGAGTGTTTTAAACAGCACATGCTGAATATAAATTTGTGACGTCACAGAAAAGCTCTACATAATCTGCATTGAATACATTGGTTTTACATTGATACTCAGGGTAAGAATTCCGTTACCGTTCTGTTAAATTGATGGTGAATGCAAGGGTATGGATGTGTGTGTGTGTGTGTGACTTTGTTTAATTATTGTTGTTTTTTTCCTCTTTTTGTGTAAAATAAGGCACTTAATTATACTGTCGTACCGATGGAGAAAGATAGAAAATGAAACTCACACGTACCGTATTTACACTGATTGGCAATAAAAACTCTTAAAGTACTTGGAGTATGAGAAGTTTTTCTCTTTTTTTTTAATATTCCTTGTGAATAATATTGTCAACCTGTTGTATTGAATTTTAATTAAACGGGACAATAATATTCAGGATCAGCCTTTACATCCTTTAGTGGCATTTAACAGAATGTGTTCAAATAATGATTCAGTCAGACATTTAATGGATGGTAGAAAAGAAGGAAGTGGCCGTTAAGGACTAGAATTGACCAGGGCCATAGATTATTTGAAGACAATTATTAGCGAAGAGGTAACTGAGAACCAGCGATTACTGATGAGGTTGATACCAAATTCTGGAGAACAATATTCAGAGGATAGGAGGATAATAGCGCGGACTATAGCATCAATAATGTGTATCGGTCTTGATATCTAACGCGGGAAGATAGTTCCTCCCTTACTTAAATTGTGTGAGTAAATCGAGAACATCAATAATGTTATATGCTCGCTCAATTTGCTCATAAGCACTCTCTGTAAGGACTACAAGGAAGAAACTGTTATCGGTGTATCACCTAAGCACATTAGACTGATACGTGGTTTCAGAATAATTTCTGATGAAGCCATGCTGGTATTGGCAAGGAGCATACTAAGATACATACATATTGGCGGATGAAATGAAGAGGATCCAGGACTAACTAAGACTATAAAACCCCAGGAACCATGTGAAAATGGTAGTCATGATGGAAGTGAAGGTGAACATTTCACATTTTCCACAATATAACCTCTTGCTTGGAGAAAAAACACTGCGAACTGAATTTCTACGTAACTTAGGTCATGAGTGGTCATAGTTGCTTCAAAAAATACTTGCACAGGTTTGAGATAGCTACACTGTATACCCAAGCATATGAAGATGCGCAGCATATACTACTATTTTGTACGAGATTAAGATGGCCTTGGGAAATTGATTTGAGGGCAAACCAGATGTTGAATTCTAGAATTCTATGAAAGCAGTGTAAGCAGTGTATTGCTAAATTTATACTGGAACTTCGATGTGTGAAATGAATCCATGGGCATATCAGCTTATATAGGAGATATTAAATTCAACACTCCTATGGAACCAGTATAGTTAGCGCATTGCTAAAGTTATACTGGTCGGAGATTCAGTCGCAAAAATTGATATGAGAAAGCTTTAAAGCGAACTACTTCTCCGCGAAGTAATACCTAACAGCAGTGCCATGGAGGAAATTTTATTATCAGGTTTTCTAATTAAGCAGGTGCTCGGCGTTCTATGGCAGGTTCTAGAATATTAGGGTTGCCATCTCCTATTGCCTAGAAATGCTATTCTATGTAAAATGTATTCTATAGTTATGCTGCTTGGAGATACACAGGCAATAATTGATATGAGAAAGCTTTAAAGCGAACTACTTCTCCGCGAAGTAAACTTAAAGGCAGTGGCATGGAGCAAAATTCTTGATCAGTTATTTTAAGTGCTTGGTTTGCTATTACAGGTTCTAGAATAATAGGGTTGCCATGTACTATTGCCTAAAAATACCATTATATTTCAAATGTATTCTGTTGTTTTGTTGAATTCCTAAGAAGTGACACTAACTGAAATTTCTATCGTATTCGTTTTTGGTATTATCCTACCAGGGGTGTCAGGGGTCAGAGGAATGGATCATTTGAAGGGGGATTAAAGCAACGTAATTCTTAAAGTTTGAAAATCACTTCTTGGCTTGTACACTGGTTGGAGTTAATAACAATGAAGTTTAAGACAATGCAACAGACCATGTATTCATTATAACTCTGGAAACAAAGAGGTAGAGTTAGAGCCTACGCTTTAGGGTTCTTTAAAGAAGTAAAACTGTTCTTACTATAAACAGGCTCTACTTAAACTCAAAAGAGGAGCGCTCAGTGTAGTTTTTGGTGTCATTACGGGGCATTGCATTATGGGTACGCATGCGAGGTGCATTGGTCTTGGACACTTTGCTAACGACTTCTGCAGAAGCTGCAAAGATGAGGAAGAAGAGGAGACTGTCTCTCCTCTGCTGGGTACATGCCCGGTTCTTTGCCAAAGGAGAAGGAGGTACTTGGGTACTTACTACATGGATGATCTGGAGGAACTGTCAAGGATTGACATTGACAGCCTGAATCATTTCACCAGGAGCTCCGAGTGGTTTCGAGACTAGGGGATAACGGATGACTGTGGTAGCACAATGGGCCCAATGCGGCCTAAGTGAGTCCATCCAAAAATCTTTCTTGGATGGGCAGCCACCTCTACCTACCTACCTACCATAAACAGGGTAAATTTCTGCTGAGAAGACGTCCCTAAAGAAATATTTTTTGTTGGAGATATCTGAAGTGGGGTTTGAACTGTGACCTCAGGTCTAATAAGCCAATACACTATCTGCGGTACTTCAATTAAAAGTATATTGTGTTAGAAATTGAAAAAGGTTATCAACCATATTATGTTACCTGCAAATTTTGGGACTACTCTCGTAGATTATTATTATTCCTACAGTCTACTGAGAGTTCTATTGATTTTATTGGAAACAGCAACAACAGCGTGAATGACAAATGTCAAGTAGGTTGTCGTGAAAAACGTGACAACGAATAAAATCAACTCATGTAATGGACACTGAAAATATATCGGTAGAGTGGTAGTAGAGTGGCAACATTATCATGTCACATGAGTACATACGAAAACAGAAAACTTGCAATACAATGCTGATGATAAACAATTGTTGAGACCACGTTAAGGGATTAATTAAAGGGGAAAACAACAATTAAACGATGAATAAATAAATAAAATTCAATTGATTTTCAATTTGCAATTAAACAATACAACAGAAAATAGAGAGAAAGATGGCAAAGGGAGCGAAGCAGAAAGAGACAAATAAATGAAAATTAAATACTTGCGCTGTCGTGTAATGGTAAGCATTACAATACGTTGATGATGATTATGAGTATCCAGGGTAAGGGAAAGTTATTTATTGCAGTGTGTTGTTGTTGATTTAAAAGACGACAACGGACATAATTAAGTGGCGTATTTATTTATTAATTACAATACAATTACAAATTGTAAACAATTGTTTGCGAGCTGTGTAACTACGACATTATGATCGGTGTAGTGGTGGGAATCGAATCCACAATCCTCACGCTAATGGTCTAGTGGACTACCCACCAGATTACCTATTAAGTGGTTAACAGTAATAATAATTGTTACGAATGACAGTAATTCAATGATTGGTCTGCTATAGCAGGTTCTAGAATAATAGGGTTGCCATGGCAGTAATTCAATGATTGGTCTGCTATAGCAGGTTCTAGAATAATAGGGTTGCCATGGCAGTAATTCAATGATTGGTCTGCTATAGCAGGTTCTAGAATAATAGGGTTACCATGGCAGTAATTCAATGATTGGTCTGCTATAGCGGGTTCTAGAATAATAGGGTTGCCATGGCAGTAATTCAATGATTGGTCTGCTATAGCGGGTTCTAGAATAATAGGGTTGCCATGGCAGTAATTCAATGATTGGTCTGCTATAGCAAGTTCTAGAATAATAGGGTTGCCATTTCCTGTTGCATAGAAATATTTTTCTATGTAAAATGTTTGTTGGGTTCACAATAAGTGGCACTACCTGACCTTCCTATGATCTTCGCTTTTTATATTATTCTATCGGGGAAGTCATGCCATGTCATTATGAACGTTTTAGCGGGAAGTCGGGATTATTTTCATATTCATACCTACTACTGGACCTGTCTATCAGCTCTAGCGCCCGCTGGTTGAACTAAGGCTTGATGACTCTAATAGCTCCAACTGTAGTAAAGGGTTACCCATTTCGTGGTTTCAAAAGTAAACGTAAATAAAACACATATAAAATATTTTTGTGAAACACTACATCATTTAAATGACCTCCACGCGAAGTGTTGCAAGCATTGATTCTTTTGAGGTAATTTTCGACCACTTTTTTACACACATATTGGGCGGTATCTCAGCCATAACTTGACGAATGTTGGTTTTTAAGTGCTCAAGAGTTGAAGGTTTATCTGCATAAAAACGGTCTTTCGCGTAGCCGCACAAAAAAATGTCTAATGGTATCAAATCACATGATCTTGGTGGCCAGCTGATATCGCCATGACGAGAAATTACGCGGCCAGGAAATGTCTCTTGCAATGAAGCCATATTTGCTCGAGTTGAGTGGCATGTGGCACCGTCCAAGTCGTATTCTTCAATAGCAGGTAAAAAAAGTCGGTTATCATATGACCATAATGCTTCAAATTGACGGTGACAGTCGTTCCATCATCGTTTTCGAAGAAGTAAGGTCTAACCACGCCTTCGGACCAAAGAACGCACCCAACAGTGACTTTTTCTGGATGTAATGTACTTGAGGATTCTCAGAACCCCAAAATACGACAATATTGTTTATTAACATACACACCGAGTGTGAAATGTCCTTCATCGCTGAAGAAAATTTTGTTCGAAAAATTGCCGTCCACCGCCTGTTGTTCAAGCAACCATTCCACGTATGTACGATGGTGTGAATGGTCAGCAGGCTTCAGTTGTTGCGTGAGCTGGACTTTATATGGATGTAGGTGTAGATCTAAATGCAAAATACGCCATAATGTGCCGTAAGACAGTCCTAATTCCTGAGAACGACGAGGCGTCGACACATTCGGGTCTTCGGCAACACTTTCACTTATAATAGCGATACTTTCAGCGGAACGAGTGAAACGTTGATGCACAGGCCTTTCAATATTTGTAACCACTCCAGTCTCTTAAAATTTCTTCACAATTTTGCCAATTGCTAGCGTAGTTGTACAAATCGTCCAAACCATAATCTCCTCTTAAAGCACGTTACGTGGCTGTGGCAGAATCACCATTTTTGTAGTAGGTTTTGATCATTTTTATGTGTTGTGTGATAGTTAAGCGATCCATTTTCGTCAATGTCCAGACTTTCAACTGAAAAGACAGTTTGACAGATGTCGAATTCCAGTCCCATACTTTTGAAACCACGAAATGGATAGCCCTTTAGTTTGATAATAAAACTTTGTGTCACTTTTATATTTCCTTTTTGAAAATATACGCACTGTACCTTTTCCTCTGTCTATCTTTTATTGTGCGCCTATGTAAATAGTCCTTATTAAATTTATATTTCATAATAATTTGATTAAAAATTTTAAAAAGAAAAACATCGTAAAACTTTTTTAACTCAATTTTTAAACAAACAAACCCAAAACCCCTTCAAACACGCGTGCCTTGCTTTAGATTTCCAACAATATCCATAACATCGCCATCCTTTTCATGAAACATATCCCCAGCAAAAGGCAAATTAACAACACCAAAGCAAGCCTCAACGCTCAACCTCAACTTTAATATCAGCAGGATGCAATAAAAAAAATTTATAAAAAAAGCAAATTTAGGGCCACAGACACACCAAAAACAGAAAAGAAAAAAAGGATATCAAGAGTAGCACATGCAAAAAAAAAACAGGAGAGAGAGGAATTTAATTAAAGATTCTGCAGACAGATAAGTGGCTTGAAAAGTTTTTTTTTTGTTTTTGGGAAAAAGAAAATATGCAAATATGCACAGAATAAACACACATATTGTAAAGGGTCCGCCAAATAACTTTTTTTTTTTGGAAATACTTTAAAAGAAAAACTACTGAATATTTTCTCAAATTTCTTCTTTTATTTGATTAATAATGGAAAATAATTTCATTCAAATGGCTGCCTCGGTTGGTCATGCAGTAGCCTACACGATCGGTCCAATTTTTAAGCACATTATGCAGCTGTATTTCACCAATGGCTTCACGAATATTGTCCTTTAAAGCGTCAATTGTCTCTGGCTTGTCGGCGTAACACTTAACTTTGACGGCACCCCACAAATAATAGTCCAACGGTGTCAAATCGCACCTCCGAGGTGGCCAAACGACATTAGCTCTGCGGCTGATAATGCAATCTTCAAAAACAGCGCGCAAAACATCGAGTGTAGCTTCGGCTGTGTGGCACGTAGCGCCGTCCTGTTGAAACCAAATGTTGCCAATATCCTCCTCTTAAATTTTTGTGAACAAAAATTCGTTCAACATGGCCCGATAATGATCGCCATTGACTGTAACGGCCACTTCTTGCTCATTTTCGAAGAAAAATGGCCCAATTATGCCTCTGGACCAAATTCCGCACCAAACAGTGACTCATTTTGGGTGCGTCGGCTTTTCAATGTATGCGTGCGGGTTTTCTGTGTCCCAAATGGGACAATTTTGCTTGTTTACATACCCGCCAAGATCAAAATGAGCTTCATCTGAAAAGATGATTTTATTTTTGCCAAAATCGGCATATTCTGGTGTAGGCTATACTGCATGGCCAGCCGAGGCAGCCATTTGAATGAAATTATTTTCCATTATTCATCGGAAGGAGTGTACTTTCAAATAAAAAAATAAATTTGAGAAAATATTCAGTAGTTTTTCTTTTTAAAGTATTTCCAAAAAAAAAGTTATTTGGCGGACCCTTTATGAGGGGCGTATGATAAGGTACCAAATATCCAACACTTAACTCCAAATGTTTAATAATTCCAGAAGGTTTTCTTTCTTGCTATGATGCCTTGCCTAGGCTCTGTTCTCTAATGTTGTTCGAAATCTTGTTGTTGCAACAACTTACATGAGCTAATGTTTCAATATTTTTATCAAAGACATCTGTGACACAGACTTCATTATGGCTGTTTAAATTCATTCCTTTTTTATCTAAGGAACCTGCATATCCACCTACTACTAAAGACAGCGGATATGTTAAAGCACAAGCAAAATTAAGTGTTAAAAGTTTCCTTATATCCTTGGCAATCTCTACGGCCCAACTACTGCAGTTGACAGCCAATGAAATTGAATTTTCCAATAAGAAAATTGAATTTTCTAATAAAATAACATGCCAGCAGCAGCTAAGTGTAAAATAATAGCAACACTATGAATGCAAAAAAATCTTTACAATATATTCCTCAGCTTCCCTTAAGTTAACCAATGGCGAGTTACAAGTGAGAGTTTAATGTCTTCAGGCAGCAGTTAAGAATCTCTAAGTAACAAGTTAAGAGAACATAAATGTCTACCCCGGATGATACAATCACTTCAGACACTTTAGTCCAGAGCACACTATTTTCGATTGTGCACGCTGGTAGAGCCTTCGCTCTGTACTGACGTCAATAGTTGGAACGATCACAGCCGCTAATATTGTCGGGGTTATGACTGCGAGTAGTGAAAATTGGACCTCGGTAGTGAATTACGTAGAGCGCATTCTGAGACGGAAGAAGAAAGATCTTGAGGCTGCAGAACGAGTAAACATGTCGGCATAGGTGATACTATCACGCGTGCCATGCGTAACCGAGACGATGATTTAGACGAAAGGAATATTGGAGACGCTTAGATGACTCCTCAACTTTCGATTCACAATCCGGACGCGGATATAAACATGAAAAAACCAAAGAGCCAAAAGGACTCCTCTCCGAAGTAATACCACCGTTGTTCCGGAGTGGGCACAAACAAGTCCACAGGAGACGAGGGGGGATTTAGTGGATGAGGGCTCCACACACGGAGGATGTGACGACTTCCTCTATGGTGCGGTTAGGTACATTTACCACTCCTCGGCAAAAAAAAAATATCTCTTTAGTCCTAGAACGATTCGGA
The DNA here is from genome assembly GCA_958299815.1 of Sarcophaga carnaria. Taxonomy (NCBI): domain Eukaryota; kingdom Metazoa; phylum Arthropoda; class Insecta; order Diptera; family Sarcophagidae; genus Sarcophaga; species Sarcophaga carnaria. The sequence continues at coordinate 14,466,842 of OY283153.1, forward strand.
TCTTCTGAAGAAGCCTTTTCTACTCTGTCAGGCAGGAATAGACATTCTGAAATTGCTTGACATGTCGTAGTGCGTTATCAAGCAAGCTTAACTGCTGAAGTTTTCCAATTTTGTCAGAAGTCTTGAGTGATCGATATTCAGTCCAATAGCAAATAACATTAGCTGCTGTAGCCTGCTTTGCAGGTCTATCAGGAACGGACTTAGTATTGTCTCCAACAACGACTGAGCTGCGGTAAGCAGTGCACTAGTAATAATAATGTAAGCGTAGCTTTGTATCCGTCATATCAAGTTGAAGTTGTATCGCCTGTCAAGGCACATCAAACTGCCTATTGCTATATACATCTAATCAGCCATCCTACATTCGCGAGCCCATTTTTATCACAACATTTTATTCCAAGCAAAGAGAGCAATGAAGGTAATAAACCAGGCTTACCTTCATCATATCAAGTTGAGTTTGTATGTCCTGTCGAGGGAGATCTAATTAGCCATCCTAGGTTCAAGACCATACAACACTTTAGGCTATGCCCAGAGAGCAATGAAGACCTTTTAGATGCTGTTCAGAATATTCGCCTTCCATCACAGAGTCCTGTTTAAAATAAGCTCCAGGAAGAGCCACTGTATGACTGCGGCGTTTTTCAGGCGGAGATTTTCGCAATCTTGAAGGCTATTGAGGCCATAGCTGGATTCGGAATCTTACATGATCTTCATTGACAATCAGGCCCGCCCTTAGGGCCATTGCGTCGGTCTGGTGCAAATCATAGCTCGTTCGCGAGTGCAAGGAGTCGTTGAGGACTTTTGGACTAGACCGTATCCGTCTGTGTAAGGTTCCAGATCATAGCGGAATACTGGGCAATGAGACAGCGGATGCCCTCGCTAGGTTAGGTTCGCTTTCTAGGAGCGATTTGATAGTTAGTCCTGACCTCCCGATCTGTCACCTCTATGGCCTCATCAATGGATGGGTCAGGGAGGAAGAGCAGAGGCGTTGGGGGAACGGATCGGGTTGTTTTGTCTCTAGATGTCTATGGCCTGCTGTGGACAATAGGAGAACAGGTTGGCTGCTGGGCTTGGATAAGGCCAGCTTAAGGTTGGTTGTCGGTTTTATCACGGGCACTGCGAGGTTAGGTCGCTGACAGGGATCTGGAACAGATCCCAGCCGGACTATTGCAGGGCATGTTGCGATGAGGAGGAGTTGGAGACTATCGAACACCTCCTCTGTAACTGCCCAGCCCTTGGTTGAGGACCCTTCCCATTCTCCCCTTTCCTACATCCTCTCCTTTTTAATCCCTTCCCTCTGTAAGGACGTTGTACAATGGGTCAATTCGACCTCCGGGTACTGTATTTGTCTTTATTGACAAGTACACGTCCTCTAACCTAACCTAACCTAACCTAACCTAAGAGTCACTGTTGTCACTATTTAGTGTGGATCTTGGACCAGGAGCATTATCTGTCCATATTTCTTTGAGAATGTCGACGGTGAGAATTATAGGCCCGTCAGAATTATAGGCCGGTGATCGGTACCTTCTTCTGGTCTAAATTAAATGCTCTGCACACTAACAATGGGTGGTTTCAACAGGACAGCTCTACATGGCGAATAGCTCATGCCACATTGGCCATTCTACATGACCGATTTGTAGGTATGGTCGTCTCACTTGGAGGTGACGTTAACTGGCCACTGAGATTAGGCGATTTGAGATTTTTCTTGATCGCTTCTCTTAAGCTCCGGAAAGTTCGACTCATCTCCGAGTCCAATATTATATAACTTCAATGGGCAAAAATTTGTTGATTTGTGCCTTTTGATGAAAGTACAACCAGCGTTTTCCACAAATTAATACAAAAAGCTGCGCTGTGGAAAGCAAAGCAGACTGCACCTTGTTCTAAGAGCATCTAAAATCTTGTAAGGACTCCGTTGTCCACATAGCCAATTGCGCCACAGTTATTACAAGATTCTATAGGTGGAGGAAGAGCTCTTCACCGTGAGGAGTTCGTCCTTCTAACGTCCTCGTGAAAAGCATGCTCTTTAGAGTCGAGTGGATTGTTCTTACGTGAAGCAATTTCGGGAACCCAGTATCCCACAAAACACTCTGAAATAACTCAAAATCTTATGGCAGGACTAAGCCATAATTGGTACTGAATGATACAGGTTGAGCTTGAGTATAACGACCATAAATGAAGGAACTCTTTGGCTCTTAACAGGATGGTTTCGAATAAAAAGCAATAAGGCTGATTTTAACTGCCGATTGACGATTGAAACTAAAATAGGCAACTGAAGGGTGATACTTTGATATTTTGTTTATATTATGACCAGATATGCTATTATTTTTACCATAGCTGTTTATAGACAAGCAGTAGACATTTTGTTCCTTATTTTTAAAGATTACTTTCAACTAGAAGTTCTTCTTACTTTATGGTGTTAATAAAGAAAAACTTTAAAGGCAACCGAATTTACAGTTTAAGAGACAACTAATACCCATACAGTTTCGAGTATAATTTAAGCATTTTCAAACATGATAAAGAGTTTCAAAATGATGTTGAAATGTAGTCAGAAATAAAATTATTTTTGCGCGTGAAATGTTTTTAACAAAGAAGTCAGATGATTTGAGCATAAAACAAAAGACACAAAATGTTTCACTTGGAAAACCTACCTAAATTTCAAAATACTACACTGTGCCTTAATAGGGAGCTCAGTATTCGAATGCTATTCAATGTTTACGTGCCCATCATCTCTCAATAAAGCATAAAAATAATTTTCAATTACCAAATTTTAAGCATTATGAGAACAGAAGACAAATAAATCCTCTGAAGTATTTTTATGACCCTGCAACACACACTTGAAAATATAATTTTTTGTTTTCGCTTTTTATCGACAATGGATATAAAATATATATTAAAAATAATACATACATATGTATGTATGTATTTGTAATCGTTTTTATTTTGGCAAAAGATTCCATAAATGTTTGTTGATATTCTTCTTAATTTTTTTTTTCTTAAAAGTCCTTTAAACATCGTAACAAAAGGAAAACATTGGGAAAAATGTTTTACAAAAACATTTGTTGTCTTCATTGTCAATCTATTGTTACAATTTTATCAATACAAATATGGATAGAGGCTGTCCAAATACACATGTATAGCCATACATGTCCTACGATTAGGACACTAAAAACAAACACATATCCTTTACGGGCTTATTTTTACAGCGTAGTGGTATGAGTTGTCATTGGTTATCAAGTATGTTGCAGAAGATGTTTTTTTTTTCAAATAATATTGAATATGTGGAGTAGAGGAAATGGAATCGTAACGAATTATTTGTACTCTACTTTAGTAAATTTTTCTTTTAATTTTTATTCGTGTAACCTACCACTCCACCTTTACTACCACTCTGGTTGGAGCCTTTAATTCTTTAAGGAGGAAGGTACTGTCACATTCTCAACCTCTTATTTGGTTCCGTTTTTTATATTCCTTGGTTTGTTTCAGTTTCACTACTCCAGTATTTTCAGCTAAGCAAGGGATGGGCTTACTCTGCCTAAATCTTGAATAACGAACCCTACAATCGTTGCTTTGGGATCGTAACAAATTAAACTTCGTAAGTCAATGCACGTCGTAATAGTAGTAGTAGTAGTACTAGTAGCAGTAGTAGTAGTAGTGGCTGTAGTAATAACAGTATAATAGTAGTAGTAGTACTAGTAGTAGTGGCTGTAGTAGTAGTATAGTAGTATTAGTAGTGGCTGTAGTAGTAGTAGTTGTAGTAATAGTAGCAGTAGTTGTGGCTGTAGTAATAAAGTAGAAGTAGTAGTACTAGTACCAGAAGTGTTAGTAGTAGTAGTAGCAATAGTAGCAGTAATAGCATTAGTAGCAGTAGTAGAAGTAGTAGCAGTAGCAGTATCTGTAGTAGTATAATAATAGTAGTAGTGGCTGTAGTAGCAGTAGTAGTAGTAGTAGTAGTAGTAGCAGTAATATTGGCAGTAGTAGAAGTATAATAGTATTAATAGTGGCTGTAGTAGCTGTAGTAGTGCCTGTAGTAGCAGTAGTAGTAGTAGTAGTAGTAGTAGTACCAGTGGTAGGAGTAGCAGTAGTAGTAGTAGTATAGTAGCAGTAGTAGTGGCAGTAATAGTAGTGATTGTAGTAGCAGTAGTAGTGCCAGTAGTAGAAGTATAGTAGTATTAGTATTGACTGTAGTAACAGTACAGTAGTAGTAGTAGTATGACAACCGATTTCCAATCTCTACCGCATTTGCAGGGCAAACGTAGTACCTTTTCATAAATATAATGACAGAGATGTCCCCATGATCTACTTAAAGTAGTTGATTGACTTGCTTCCTTTCAATTTCGATCACGTAAGTCTGCAAATAAAGAAAGTTTTTTCGGAGCCGAACATTTGTCAGCGGCCCATATAGTTTAATGTAAGTAAGAGCTACAGGTATCTTCATATATTGATTGGTATTCCAAGTTCATTAGCTACACAATTACGCGAGATATCTCTACAACGCCGAACCTATTCCATAATGGTCGCTGCAAATGGCAGACAGTTCATACCTGCATCCAAACTGATGTGATTTCCGCCCAGTTATCAAAGAGGATATAATTTTTAGTAGTTAGAAAGTTATTTCTGACTACTATCTCGGTCTGTAATCCGAGTAAGAATCGTCTCCGAACTTACATATTTACCTTAATATCCTGATTTAAAATCAAATGCAAAAGAGACTCTACCTTATTGATATTGAAGTTCACTATCCTTCTCAAATAACAAAACTGATGATACATGTGGCATGCTTAACTGTTACTACAGCAAACAATAAAATGTTTGTCACGAAAAAAAAGAATCCTCGAAAAGAAGGACATTGTAAGGTTATATTTCCAAGTTTGTTTTTAGCTTTGTTTATCATCCCATTCCACTTTCCTTTGTTGTTTGTATATTTCTTTGTTGAAATCTTTTTTTCATGCAGTGTCTCTAAATCTTTTATTTCATTCAAGTTTCTTTTTTTTTTGTTTTTCTTGGCATTTATTTGAATTTGTCTTATATGTGATATCCTTGTTATGTTTTGTTTTTATTGTAGCAACCAATAGACAAGATTGTTGTGCCTTCTCTTATTATTTTTTGGTATTTTATTGGCTGGTTATGTTATGGCCAAAGCCAAAATAAAAACAAACTCATTGAAACCATGACATTTTGGCTTAAGAAGTATAGAAATAAGGCAACAAAACAAAACTTAGTCACATAAATTCAAATAAAAATGTTTAATGAGCTGAAGTTTATTAAGCTGCATTCCAAAGGCAATTCCATAAGGCGTCATATAAACTATGGATGGAGTATGTTGAATACGCAAGGATATGTAGTCGTACGAAGAAATAAATTCAGAATTTTTTAACGAAATTGTCACCTTAATGAGGTCAAACTGCTGTTTGCCAACGATAAAAAGAATAGAAATTGATGTTGAAGATACTCTACTTCACATTGAAATTTCCTTTCGAATTTTCTCTCCCCCATTTTATTTCATATTTGTTGTTGCAATTGTTGTAGATTTGCTTTATTACATAGCATTACACATTCAATTGTTATTTAATGTTACAAATATTCCACTTAATATTGTTGTATTGATACAATATAATGGCAGACAATTTGTAAATCTTGTTAGTTTTCTGGCAATAAATGCAAGACTATTTTGTGTTGCATTACAAACACTTGGCTTGAATAATACCAACCAAAGAAATTTTTCTATTGAGATGCTAAGTAACACACTGAGAGAAAATTTACTGAAAGCGATAAAAGAGATCATCATTGAAAATCGCAAAATTATACATCCATGGCTGTACTTTTATGTATGCTAAGTTCTTTAGTGGAATTCCAAGAGCACATACAATAATTTTAATGGGTTTATTGCATCGCACTGTTCCAAGCAGTTAATATTGTTACGGTTTTACCTTTTAAAAATGTTTAAAATATGAGCTCGTAGATTGCAAATAATATAAAAAAATAAATATTAGTATCTGTAGTAGTAGTAGTATAGCAGTAGAAGCTGTAGCCGTAGTAGCAGTAGTAATAGCAGAAGTAGTAGTAGAAGGTGTAGTGTAAATAGTAGCTGTAGTAGTACTAGTAGCAGCAGTAGTAGTAGTAGTAGTAGTAGTAGTAGTAGTAGTAGTAGTAGTAGTAGCAGTAATAGTGTCTGTAGTAGTAGTAGTAGAGCAGTAGGAGCAGTAATAGTGTCTGTAGTAGTATAGTAGTAGTAGTAGTGAGTTTAGTAGCAATAGTTGCAGTGTAAGTTGTAGTAGTAGAAGTAATAGTGTCTGCAGTAGTATAGTAGTAGTAGTAGTAGTGAGTTTAGTAGCAATAGTTGCAGTTAAAGTTGTAGTAGTAGCAGTTTTAGTGGCAGTAGTAGAAGTATAGTAATATTAGCAGTGGCTGTGTGTGTTTAGCTTTAATTTAATTTTTTTATTATTAACACAATTCTGTGTGCCACTGTTCACAACTTTATGTTATTCCTCTATTTATACTCTTTGCATAAACAATAACAATTACTAGACAATTATTCGACAGATCTTTGTAACGGAGATCTTTAAACCACGATTACTCTCTTCACACAAGACTGACTGAACTTCACTCACTCAGTCGCCTGCTTTGCCTTGTCTTTTATATGACAAAGTAAACAGTCTGATGAATGTTCTTAAAGGCAAATGTTCTTGACTTAGCCTTCACGAAATCTCTTCAAATGTAAACATCGTTGTTTACATTTATTTTTGTAGTGTTGTTTGTGTATTTTTGTTTACTTGTTTACCATTGTTTTTATGCTGGTGTTTGTTGTTACATTAAGCAGTACGATAATTTATAAACAGGTTTATTTACTGCATTGTTTTGTTTTTGTAGCTTTTGTTTATAATTTAGTGCTAAGCGATGTAAAAGAAAGATTTTTCATTTTCGTAACAATATTTTTTTGCTCCGTGTAGTGTATTGCAAGTCATATCAGTTGTGGTAGTTCTGTTGGTGTTGTAAAACATTCTCATTTTTAGTCCCCAAATCGCAGATGAATGCTTTACAAATATCCTTCGACTGTTATTCCCTTTCCATGGTATTATACTTGGGTTTCTTTCGTTTTTTATGGTATATTATCTGGTAATACTGTTTGTAAAACCATTTTTATTTAAACTGATTCATGCTGATGCATAATAAAATGAAGGATTTCTATTGACAGTGAATGAAAAAGCTAACGATTGTAGACTGGCTTTAAATTATGTTCAAAAGTTTACTTGTATTTAAAATCCATTGAACTTTTCATTAACATGCCTCACAGTCACTTATTTCACTCACTTCACTTCACTCACTCAGTCATTTCACTTATCATGCCAAAGAAATGGGAGAGTGTTTTCAAAATTGAATTTCTGGTAATTAAAACGCTTTTCATGGAAATGAATTTTTAAGCAGATTGCCATAAAGCATGCGTAAAACGTACATAAACTGTCGCTCTCTCTCTCTCTAACGAAATTAAATATTCATACAGAATTTAAGTCAATAAGTATCACAATCCCTAGAAAATAGTCAAGTCTTGGAATTTTCTCTTTAAATTTTCTTCCGGTTTTCGCTTTTTTCATTTGAACTTTTTTCATGTGTTTTGTTGTAAGGAAACGTATGTGAAAATGACAAAACATTTTCCTTTACATGATTGTCTCTTGTTTCCCTTACTCTTGCGTTCTTATTTTTTATCCACCCATACTTGTGCATAAAATAATGCCAGGACTTTCTTTTTTGCCACAGATGTTGTTCTTAACTGTCTAGTCAGAGTTTTGCTTTCAAAATTACAGTGTCGAAGAAAATTTCTCAAAGTGATTGATTGTCTATCAAAAATATCGATTACCAATCCGTATATAAGTAAAGACATAACACTTACCTCTGTCAGGCTGTCCTTTAGCCAGGATTTGAATTTTGTTTTATTGCCAGTCTAACCTGGGAAACAATTGGAGAGAAAGCACCACCATTGAATGCATCATCAAATAACTTTTTTTTTTTAAATGCTTTGAAAGAAAAACTACTGAATATTTTCACAAATTTCTTTTTTTATTTAAAAGTACAATCCTTCCGGTTAATAATGGAAAATAATTGCAGTCAAATGGCTGCCTCGGCTGGCCATGCAGTAGACTACACGATCGGTCCAATTTTTAAGCGCATTATCGATTGTGTGCAGCTGTATTTCACCAATGGCTTCACGAATATTGTCCTTTAAAGCGTCAATTGTCTCTGGCTTGTCGGCGTAACACTTATCTTTGACGGCACCCCACAAATAATAGTCCAACGGTGTCAAATCGCAGCTCTGAGGTGGCCAAACAACATCAGCTTTGCGGCTGATAATGCGATCTTCAAAAACAGGGCGCAAAACATCGAGTGTAGCTTCGGCTGTGTGGCACGTAGCGCCGTCCTGTTGAAACCAAATGTTGCCAATGTCCTCCTCTTCAATTTTTGTGAACAAAAATTCGTTCAACATGGCCCGATAACGATCGCCATTGACTGTAACGGCCACTTCTTGCACATTTTCGAAGAAAAATGGCCCAATTATGCCTCTGGACCAAACTCCGCACCGAGTTTTCTGTGCCCCAAATGCGACAATTTTGCTTGTTTACATACCCGCCAAGATCAAAATGAGCTTCATCTGAAAAGATGATTTTTTTTTGCCAAAATCGGCATCTTCTGTAAGTCGATCGCAGAGCCCACTTATCGAAGCGAAAACGCATTGGATGGTCAATTGGCTTCAACTCCTGAACCAATTGGACTTTGTATGGCGTCATACCAAGGTGTGTATGCAAAATTCGTCTCAATGATGTCTCCGAAATGTATAATTGTTGAGAACGACAGTGAATTTATGTTGATGGCGCTTCACACACATTTTCTGCCACAGCAGCAATATTCTCGGGTGTACGCACTGTTTTTGGCTTTTCACGCTTTAGTTTATCGATGAGGATGCCAGTTTCTTTCACTTTTTTCACAAGATAACGAACATACGGAGCGAACGGTGCTTCTCTTCTTCCAAAATCCGTACGCAATTTTCGCACACATTCTGCAACATTGCCATTATTTTCAAAGTAATGTCGCAATATTTCCCAGCGTTGTTCAAGCGTATACACAAGCATATTCGTTCAGCGGAAGGATAAAACTAATTATCTGTCAAATCAGACATGAGCTAAGTGTTACCATTCACGAAATAAGCACTAGTTGAAAATAAAAACAATAGATGGCGGACCCGATACCTCCATGATGTATTTCCATGGGTCATTACATAGACATCCTGTGAGACTTCTCCTACCTGTAAATGAGTTCATTATATTCCACTTTGCGGTTGTTAGTTGTAAACACCATTGTAAAGCCTCTTGCCTAACCCTCCGTTTGTATTTTTTGACAGATGTTTTGATTCATATCATCATACAATTAAATGAATGAAAGGAAATCTAAAGAAAAAAATACTCTTATGATTGTCATAATCATACTTCAAGATTAACAAAATTGTACTGCCGCTCTTACAAACATTTGATTAATGATGACGAAAACCATCATGTGATAATGAAGGAAGGATTTATTACAATGGTGAAGACAATCGGGGAGATATGTTTTGTGTGACAAATGCGTTGATTTTTTTGTTGGTCTTAATAAATAAACTTCTCTTCTCTCTTCGCTTCATGAAATTAAATGAAAAAGTTTTTCGCACACAAAGAAAAAATGGAAAACATTATTAAACGCATTAAAAAAAACAGATCTGCCGTTAGCAATTGTTAGCATATTTAAAAGGAAGTTAGGGAAGTGAAATAAATGTTTTGAAATTGAAAACAACACTCCGTTTATTATTCAACGTGTTACTGGCAGACATTTCTGCGTTTCATTGTAGTTACTGGAGTCATGGTCTTTCAATGCTTGTTTCAAATAAAAATTTTCTTCAGCAACATTGTTTTCATTTGAAAAACCTATTACCGCCAATTCCCAAAAATAATAAACTTGATAAAGACACTGTACAACAAAGCAACATGCCATGAGAAACAACTAGGAAAGAGCATCAAATTAAAAATCGGAGTCCGTCAAGGTTGTCTGCTGTCACCACTTCTCTTTAATTGCGTCCTCGATGTAGTGATGCAAAAGTCAGCAAATCATAGGAGAGGGATTACATGGGGTCTACAAGACAGATTGGAAGACCTGGACTATGCGGATGACATATGCTTATTAAGCCATTCTTTCTCCGACATATAGTCGAAACTGGATCTAGTTAGCGAAACCGCAAAGTTAGCTGGATTAAAGATGAGTATCCACAGAACCAAATCACTCAAAATGAATGCTAACGCAACGGGAAAATTCTTAATATACGTCAATGAAATTGATGATATGGAGTCCTTCTGCTATCTAGGCAGTATAATCGATAAATCCGGCGGTTCATCAGCAGATATTGCCATCTTTTGCCCAACTTAACCCCGTTTGGTAATCATCTAATATATCGTGACGCACCAAAATTAAAATTTTCAACTCCAACGTCAAATCCACTTTACTTTACGGTTGCGAAACGTGGAATATGGCACCCCGAGATTCCCAGTCTCTTCAGGTATTTGTTAACAAATGCCTGCGTGGAATCATGTGTGTTTACTGGCCCTCCATAATATCCAATGCCCAACTCTGGTCAGATACAAACCAGCAACCAATAGAGATGGAAATAAGTGATGCTGGCTTGGGCACACTCTTCGCAAGCCATTAGATTGGAATCCCCAGCGAAGTAGGCGCATCGGACGACCACCACACACCTGTAAACGACAAATCACAATCGAATTGTACGTCTACTGTGGAACGAAGTCAAAAGCGCTGACGATCGAGCTTATGGGAACCAACTTCTTGCGGCCCTATGCTCCCTAGAGGAGTAAGAGGAACATATATAAATATTATATAAATATATATATATATATATATATATATATATATATATGTATATATATTAGCGCCAATTCAAATAACTATGGCAGTAGGATAACGAACCTTTTTTTGGTTGCATAGCTAATACAAGCAGTAGCATAAACCACGCCGCACTACCGAAAGAGTTCTTTTAGGTTTTGCCGACATCAAGATGAAGATCATGCGATTTGAGTCACCCTAGAGTAGCTAGTGGTGTGTTGGCTTATTAGACGAGAGTCCGTCGTTCAACCCCTTGGCTTAGACATTTCGAACAAAACGAGAAACAAAAATTTTCCGTTCGGCGACTTCCTTTCGTTAGGGTTCTGGCAAAAACCCTGAGAATAAAAAATGGACATGAAAAGAGTCGAATTTAAACTGTATGGACTTATGGGTGGTGTGAGAAGCTAGGTTGTGTACCTGACTAAAGCGTTGTAATGGCTAATTAAGTAAATAAGTAGAGTTCTTTGTGAGGCAGTCAAAAACAAAATGCACCGGACCTTCATTAGCACTTTAGACCAGGGCACTGGCAAATGTGCCTCTTTCTCTTATTCAGATCCACAGCTCTGGCCGAAGTCATTCGAGGTTGATGTTTCTGCGTTGATATTCCCTCGATAATGTTCCCTCTGTCGGCATGCTTCCCAATAGGGCAGTAGCTTGCGAGAAGAACAATAATTGACCGTATAACATACAAATTAAAGAAAGAAATAATTAAGGAATTCTCTGATTATCCAAAGCAGTGGCTAAGCAGAGCCTAGCAATATAGTACAGAGAATATCCAGATTAACTGAGTTCAACGGAACATCTATGTCCTGTAACCTGTAGCAGATTATGAGCTTTTTATCGTCTAATTTCTCTCGATATTCCTATATCCTAAAGCCCATATAAGAGCTACGTTCCAATGATTCGAAGTTTCCTGGAGACCTTCGGAAATCCTTGGTCTTCATGAATGAGAAAGGACTATGAAGTGAGGTTTGTGAAGGACATGATTGCAGCCAGGCTGTCCTAGTAGGTTAGGTTACAGGACGTGTACTTGTCAATTAAGGCAAGTACAGTACCCGGAGTTCGAATTGACCCATGGTACAACGTCCTTAAAGAGGGAAGGATAATAGAGGGATAAAATGGAGAGGATGTAGGGAAGAGGAGAAGGCTGCCCTAGTAAATTAAGGCAGTTTCAGAATAAAGTCCTATGAGCCAACAAACATTGCTTCATTGTCAATATGGCCATGAGTTTCGCATGAAAAACATTGCAGTGTTTAGTTTGCCGATATGAAAATCTAATGACTAAAGCCTGAATTTACTTTTACAAGGATCTGTACGTTGTAATATTTGCATATGTTGACTTGATTAAATGCTTGTTTCAAAGCATACTACGTGTTGTACAAAAACTTTCTTAAATAATCAAAAGTTTACGATCCCATTAAGCCAAATAAATAATTATTTTACGATTTGAAATAACTTTAGAAAGTTACAAATTAAGAATGATTTACAGCCTGTAATGGCAACATTTTCTTGAGAGAAAACCAAATGAAATGCAATAAAATTAAAAGCAAACTTTTACATGCCACATGCCACATCAAATGCAGTGCCACACCATCTAAACAGTAATTTTAAAATAATTTTTCAAATCATTTTACATCCTTCGTAAGGAGAGTGTAAAGCAAGTACGTAGGAAATTAAAGAGAAAAGAAAATCAAAGAAAGAAAAAGTGATAAAAGAAAAGTAAAGCATTGGAATAAAATAAAAACTTTATATTCAACAAGTCTGCCTTGATATTCTCTTCACTTATTCCTTCTTAGACCAGGCAATGATTGAACAGAAAGTGAAATTAAATGCGTTTCTCTCCCTCCTCTATCCATTGTCTTACTTTTATGTGGTGTGTCCTTAAACTGCTTTTGGCTTTGAGATATTGTGGTTGTAATGATGATGATGAAGATGATGATGATGATGTTGGTGGTGGTGATAGAGGATTTTTATACGCATTAAAAGTGTGTGTTATCGATTGTGTGTCTTACTTATCAAAAGTTTTATATTCTGCTTTCATTTTATTACAACTCTGGCCATCCTTTACAACCATTGACTGGCTGCTAACAACGATACAGAGGAATAAAATCTGGTTTTACGATAATCCTACTATCATTTCTTCTATCGATAGTAATAAACGACAAAGAGATGAATTGAAATGGATTCTTTACCTTGCGATAATAATTATTTTTTTAAGACAATAACTTACTCATTTCATTCCTTACAGCCATTATAATGAAATAAATGCGTTGGACGTTGTGGAATAAGGATTCCATCTTACAATATCATTATGCTGGCAGGAGTAACAGGCATTAAAAGCTACAAACTAAACGTTTAACTTGGTGATTTGGCAACTTTTAAAAGCTATGTCCTGCACTGCTCTTTGGAAGGTCATATTTTATTTTAAACTGATTATAAATTATGTGGAGTTGCCGTAATCCAGTAGTGTGTTGGCTTGTTAGACATCAGGCCACGGTTGAAACACCAGGTCAGACATCTGGAAAAAATATTTTTTCCGCGACTTTTTCTCAGCAGTTTTCTGGGAAAAATACTGAAAGTAAATAAAAATTGTCATGAAAAGTTTCTCAAAAATCTACCTTCCAACAGTAGGTTCTGCAACTCATGATTAACATAAACAATTTACACACTCAGCCACAAAAGTATACATACGGTTAACAAATTTCAGAAATTTTTTAACCAATCCGTTTGAATCGAAAATCGTTATAATTGTCTGACATCTTTCTTCGATTTTAAGACGGTCTTTTACATTTGTTCGGAAATTTGTGAAATTTGTTAATCGGATGTATACTTTTGTGGGCCTGTGCAGGGCCACAATTCAGTTCAATTTCTGAAATTTTTTAACCAATGCAAAAGACCGTCTTAAAATCGCGGAAACTATAAAGATTTTCAACGAAAACGGATTTGTTAAAAAATTTCTGAAATTTGTTAACCATATGTATACTTTAGTAACTGTGTGTAAGTGCAGTAAGAAGCTAAATGGTGACTGAAGAGTTGCATAAATTATGTGAATCGAATCAAATAACAAGTAAAGTCGCCCGTAGTCTAGTAGTTAATGGGTTGGCTTATTGGACGAGAGCCTGTTGGATCAACCCTTGTCGGAGGCCTAACGAACAAAACGAAGTATGATGAAATATTTCTTTCCGCAACTTCCTCTCAGCAGTCTTCTGATAATAAAATTGCTGTGAAAAGTTTCTCAAATTCGTAGTTCAAAGTCGACATTAACTGTTCGGTCTGGCAACTTGTGTATGAAATTAACACACATAACATGGGTGGTGTAAAATGCTAGGTTGTTGTCCTGACTAAAGTGTTGTAATGACCAATTAAGCATAAAGGAATCCTAACATTGTAGACGCCATAGTCTAAAAGGTAGTGTGTCGGCTTAGGTAGTTAGGTAGGTAGAGGTGGCTGCCCATCCAAGAAAAAAATTTTTTGGTTGGACTCACTTAGGCCACATTGGGCCCATTGTGCTACCACAGTCATCCGTTATCCCCTAGTCTCGAAACCACTCGGAGCTCCTAATGAAGCTATTCAGGCTGCCAATGTCAACCCTTGACAGTTATTCCAGATCATCCATGTAGTAAGCCCAAGTACTTCCTTCTCCTTTGCCAAAGAGCTGGGCATGTACCCAGCAAATGAGGGACAGTCTCCTCTTTTTTCCTCATCTCTGCAGCTTCTGCAGAAGTCGTTATCAAGGTGTCCAAGACCCATAATGCAATGACCCGTAATGGCACCGACAACTACACTGAGGGCGCCTCTTCGGGGTTTAAGTAGACTCGGCTTATTAGACGTAAAAATAAAAAAAATATTTCTTCGGCGACTTCCTCTCAGCAGATTACTGGCAAAAACACTGAAAGTAAATAAAAATTGCCATGAAATGTTTCTCAAAAATCTGTTGTTCGAAGTCGACTTTAAACTCTCCACTCATGTATAAAGTTAACACACACAACATGAGTGGTATGAGAACCTAGGTCGTAATCCTGACTGGAGGGTTGTAATGATCAATTATGCATTTATGAATCCTAATATTGGTTTCTTGTTGATTAAAACCAACTTTCGCAACAATTGAGTACGCCATGAAACTGCCATTTTGTATAAGTTGATGGAGTGGCAAGGCCTTCTAAGTCATATCCTTCTTTAGCAATTCTTCCTTAGCCGTTATAGAAGATATTCCACCACTTCGCGGGCATCATTATTTCCTTCAATTCTTCCATAAATTTTAATGATCAAGTTTATGTATGTTGCTGTAGTCTAGTAGGTAGTGTGTTGGCTTATTAGACGTAAGGACTCGGTTCAAACCTCAGGTCAGACATCAAAACAAAATAAAAAAAAATATTTCTTCGGTCACTTCTTCTCAGCAGTTTTCTGGCAAAAACTCTGAGAGTAAATCGAATTGCCATGAAAAGTTTCTCGAAAATCTGTCGTTCGAAGTCGACTTTAAACCGTAGGTCCCCCTCCACTCATGTATAAAGTTAACGCACACAACATGAGTGGTGTGAAAAGCTAGGCCGTAATCCTGACTGAAGGGTTGTAATGTCCAATTATGTATGTATGTATGTATGTTTATGTTTGAATTAAATCTTATCTCTTTTGGTAAATATGTATGCCTTGGTTCTGAAAAGAACCGATTGTTAATACAGCAGGAGTAACTTCTCTCGGCGACTTCCTCTTAGCAGATTTCTGACAAAAACTCCGAGAGTAAATAAAAATTGCCATGAAAAGTTTCTCAGAAATCTGTCGTTCGGAGTCGACTTTAAACTGTAGGTCCCACCACTCATGTATAAAAATTAACCCACACAACATAAGTGGTGTGAGAAACTAGGTAGTAATCCTGACTGAAGGGTTGTAATGACCAATTATGTATGTATGTTATGCATAGTAACATATCAATCATTAGCCTGGTTACCTTAAATAGAAATTTAAAAGTTTTATTTTAAAAACCTTTGAAGACTTACCCACAAATTTTATTTTGAGATCACTTTTGTTTGATTTTTAAAAAAATTGCATGAGTGCCTGCTATTTATCATCATTTTATTAATCTTTTGTACTCACAAGTTTATTTTTTTTTTATTTTTTTAATTTGTTGTGATTTATTTCTCCCAAAAAAACAAACAACGGTTTAATAAGCAAAATATTGTGTTCGCATATTGTTTTCAAAAGTTCGCAATAATTTTTAATTATTAAAGCAAAAGGCCTTGAACACAATGATTAAAATTCAAAACAAATAAAAAATTAAAAAAAAAAAATTTAACAAAAATTTTTTGAATTATTCTTTTCAATATTGTTTGTATGTATTTCATAAGGTATGTTGTTGTTTTTAATTTGATTTTTGTTTTAAATTTTTTTTTTGCTATTTTCTCATGAAAATAATTTGCGGCTGGGCATGTTTCCGGCCAAGCATTGCGTTGAGAATCAATTTACACAATATGCTCCACATTTCAGATTTCATTTCTTAATAATTTTTTATGGCTCTTTGGGTGTTCGTTTTTGTTTCTTTTTTGCTTGAATTTGTTTACTTTTTCTATTAAAATTAGAAAAACAGAAAATTTTTCAACAAATTAAAGAAAACATATATGTACGCTTTTTGAGTCTTCAACACACAATTAAACTGTGAAGGTAAAGTGTTGTTATGGTTGGCGATGGAAAATACAGGGAATACAAGATTTAGAGATAAAATTGAGATCAGGAGTATAATGTGCTCAGGTTGCCTATTACAATTCAATCTTTTCCAAAAATTTTTTTTATTTTTTTTTATTGCCAAAATGTAATTTAAAACTCGTAACTAAAGTGTTTAAAATTTGTTCTCTTGTAAGTAATGTGCTTGCAGCACACTGCAGCGTATGTGTAATAAATAATTCGGTTAATAAATATTAAGTATGCGTATGCGTACATATATGGTATGTGCTCGCGTTCAATACGTGAATTTTTAAAGGAGCATGGCGACGCATTTACTGTTCAAATTTACTTACATGTTGGTAATATTTATATATTTTGCTTAGCACGGCAACACATCAAAATTGTACCATCAAACTTCAATGTATAGATGTTGTAAAGAAGCAGAGTACATATGATTTATGCAACACAGGGTAGTGAAAATCAAAAGTATTTTGATATTCTGCAAACCTAGCTGTATGTGTGAGTATTATTAACCAATGCAATAGCAAGAAAAGATGAGTTTGATCCATTATTTGATGTGTCGCCTGGGAAACTTAAAGGAAATTTAATACACTTGATTGCATTCAGGTTATATAGTAAATTCGTTCATTCATTATACAGAACAGGTCTGATGTGAATAAGAATACCTATCACCAAAGGTATGTGTATGCGATTAAGTTTTTTAGAAGAAAATCGTATCCAGCGGTGAATGAAGATAAAAATGATGATTTGACGAAAAAACCACAAATTTCTCGAATATAAAAGCAGCGAGTACTATAAGAAATTTTAACAGCAATCAAAAGGATTTCTATCAGGAGTAAAAGTCTTATAGCCGCAAATGATAGAATAATTTTTAAGTGAAATACATAACAATGACGGGAATCCCGCATTATTAACAGAAAAAATAAGGAATATATGGAGACGTTAGAAGTCTCAGAGATTCGGCGACTTCCTCCCAACAGATTTCTGGCAAGAACTCTTTGAGTAGATAAAATTTCCATGAAAAGTTTCCCAAAAAAATCTGTCGTTCAGAATTGACTTTAAACTGTAGGTCCCGCCTGTCAAGTATAAAATTAACACACACAACGTAAGTGATGTTAGAAGCTAGGTCGTAATCGTAACTAAAGGATAGTAATGAACAATTTTGTATGTACGTATGTATATGACAGCAACTTTTTCAGAAGAAAATTGAACCCAGCCACTGAATGGAGATTTTAATGATGATTTGACGAAAAAACCAACAAACTTCGCAAATAGAGAGCAGAAATATTGCTTAAAATCGAAGGGATTTCAATCAAGAGTACAAGCCATAAAGCCAAAGTGGATGGAAGTATCTTTCAGGGAACTACATAACAATGATGAAGACGACGTGAATGTCCAATTCTTAACAAAAAGTTAATAAGAAATCAAGATCTTGAATTTCTTAAAATGAGCAACGAAGTTATCGGAAGCTGTTATAGGAAATATATGGAGACGTAAGCGTATTCTTAGAGCTTCTGCAGCTTTCTCTCAGCAGTCTTCTGGCAAAATTTCTAGGAGTAAAATAAAATTGCCATGAAAAGTATCTTTAAAATCTGTTTTTCGAAATCGGCTTTAAACTGCAGGTTCTGACACTCATGGGTAAAATAACACACTCCTTATGGGTGGTGTGAAAATCTAGGTTGTAATCCTAACTAAACAGTGGTAGTGATCAATTAAAAAAGCAAAATTTAATTGAATTGATAGGAAACTCATCTCCTTAGATCTCCTCATCTTAGGCATTTCGCTAAAGTTTACTGAACTGACCAAAAATTTTATTTTTCTAAAAATGAAACAAGGAAACTTGCTGCATATAGTAGCTTTTAGCTTAGTTTGGCAGTTCGCAGCCAAATATTATGTAAAATCAGACAGCTTAATAAGCAGATCTAATGTGAACATATATAGTGTGGATGATATTTGCAATTGTGGCGGGGAATATCCTCTATAAAGAGAAGTTGTCTAGGGCGCAGAAAAGATTGTGGTCTTTAAGATAAATAAAATAAAGACGAAATACATGAAAATGTAAGCATTCCAGTACAGACCTTGTGCTTTACGTATTTTGGTAATATATCGACGGCTCCGTTCTATAACATTCTAAGTCGCAAAAGTGTGTTTTGAGTTATGAGCTCTGAAAGTTTTCACGCGATATACGACTATATGTGTATTCTAAGGAGATTTTTCCCTATAACTTCGGAACGGTTCGGCGTATCTTAACCAAATTTTGACAGTATTTAAGTTAGAGAACGTAGAATTTAAAAATGCTAGAACATTAAAAACGTTCTAAGTACACTTTGAACGTTATAGAATGGAGGCGTCGATATATTCTCTCTCCTAACGCAGTAGATCATATTGTTGCGAAAATGAAGAATCTAGATACTGGTGTTTTGCTTTAACATCACTTAACATTAAAATGATAAACAAAAATACAACAAAAAATACTAGCATAAAAAGAGTGGTAAACAAGTAAACAAATATGCAACATCAAGCACTACAAGAATAAATGTAAACAACATACACTGAACAACAATAATGAAACAACAATGTTTACATTTATAGAGATTTCGAGCAAGCGAAGCCACGAACATTCGCCTTCAAGGACATTCATCAGACTGTTTGCTTTGCCACATAAAAGGCAAGGCAAAGCAGACGACGGAGTTAATGAAGTTCAGTCAGTCTTGTGTGAAGACGCGGTATGTGTTTGAAGGGAGTAATCGTGGTTTAAAGATCTCCGTTACAAAGATCTGTCGAACAATGGTCTAGTAATTGTTATTGTTTATGCGAAGAGTGTAAACTGAGGAATAACAAACAAAGCAATTGTTGTTGTTTACATCAAGTTGTGAACAGTGGCACACAGAATTGTGCGAATAATAAAGAATTTTAAAATAAAATTAAACATAAAGTTTTTTATATTTTATTTTCAATCTACGAGCTTATATTTCAAACGTTTTTAAAAGGTAAAAACGTAACAATATTATGACCCTGTAGAGCGCAACTAAACAGGCAACATAGCAGCACAAATTTAATGACCAACGTTCAGGAATAAATCGTAGTTTCTTTCAATAGCATTCTATCTGGGCAACTAAACAGGCTATACCAACACAAATTCAATTGCCAACGTTCAGGAATAAGTCGTTGTTTCTTCCAGTAGGATTGTATCTGTAATGCTCTCATAATAATGAGTCTAGCAAGCCAACTGCTGGATTACCGCATGTAAAATACTTTTGCATCGTAAACCAAATAAAGAAATAAGTATCCATGAATGTGTGCATTTAAATTATTGTTTATGGTTTTGCCTAAAATTGATTTCATCATACATTTTAAAAGGATGGACTTTAATTAATGGGCTTGACTTAATTAAATCATTTTGGGTTAAGGGAATATAATTCGAATATAAATTTCCTTTCATTTTGTATGTATTTTGGTTTTGTTTAACCCATCTTTAGCCACAGAAATATTAATGGACCCTTTTCAACCCTTTAGTAATCATTTACATTTATTCCATGAATTTGAACGCTACTGTGGGGCAAATATGCTACTGTTTCGTGCTACAAAAAGTTTTTTTCTGCTTCACTGAGGTCTTAATGGAAATAGAAACACATGAGAACCTTGGTTGAAGAAAAACTATTAATTTGAGAAAGAAAACCTTAAGAAAATTGTCTTTTGTTTGCCATCATTAAATGGATGGATTGTAGCATATAATCATTAAGAGCTGAAGTTTAATTGAAAAACCAAAGGGATTTCCATTTTTGTTTAATAAATGTTTGTGGCAAATATTTTAGAAAATATTTAAATTGAAAATAAAAAACAAATAAAAATTGTTTAGAACGACACAATACATATGTATGTGGCATGTAAACATTTTTTTGTTATACACGCCATTGTATGGCTTTCAAATAAATTTTTATTGATTTTGTTTTCATTTGTTGCTTTTCTATTCTTTTTTTTTCTTTTTATTTTGGATTAATTTATTTGATTTATATTTTTTTAATTTAATTTTTTCTGTTTTATATTTCTGTGGTAATATTTTATTACATTTTTTCAACATCAACAATATTTCAATGAATGAAATTTATTTCTTTTTTTCTTTTTTCTCACTCCATTAAAAATTTATATATGATTGGGTGTTAAAAATTGTTTTTTTTTAATATTTGAAAAAATTATTTGTTTTTCTTCTTTTATTTGTTTATAAATCGAAAAATGACAGCTTTATAGGGCTGTTTGGAATACTTTTTATTTACCACAGTGTTGATACAGAAAAAGCCACACACGTGAAACAAAATATCAATAAAAAAATAATACAGTTTATTGCCCAAAAAAAATTCACTGGATATGGCATAAAACAGGCAGTTTTATCACATAAAATCCCAACAACTAATAGAATTTGTTCTTCTAAGCCATCAATAGGGTATAGAGGAACCATTATCATGCCTAATAAATATACGCTAGAGTGGTCTAATCCTTGAGCATATACCAAGAGCCTCGGGAAGTGTTAAACTGTTGGAAAAATAGACAAAATGCATACGAAATCCTTTCTTCTTAATCACTTTATATCTGTCAAGTTGTAAACACTTGCAAAAAACCTTATAAAGCTACATAAGAAATGCGGTACAGGAATCCCTCGATTTACGTCGCAGTTGGTTCCAAAAAAGGCGACGTTATTCGAATGACAATGCAAATTGAAGTTGGAGGGAACAACAAGTTTGACAACGTAAAAAATTTTACGACGAAACAACTTTAATCGAGGCGACGTAAATCGAAGGATTACTGTATTGAAAAGGGTTCCACTGCATTCCACACACATATAGGTTGGATATGTATACGTTCCACTAAGTCTACAAAAAGTGGAACGTGTTCATGACTTCTTAGCCGTCAAGGAATTGTCTTGGTAAAGAGAGCCTGTTTGATAATACAGTCTATGCGGTCATAGATAGGGTCTTGAATAGAAAGAGGTGATTGTCACAAGTCCATGCCCACCCACTAGGGTCACCACAATCAGATATTGCTTACAATGTGAAATTTTGTTTATTAATTTAGACCTTATGCTCGGTGTAGTACAACGGGCCAGAGCCTCAGAGGTGAATCGAACCCACAACCCTCACAGCAATAGTTTAGCGCACTACCTACTAGACTACCTGGGCACCCCACAATGTAAAATAATTTCCCACTCATGTGGTGTTTAGTTGCAGACAGTGTTTTGATCAAATTGTCTAAGGCGGTCATTGACTGCCAAGGCTACTCAAGCGACACAGTTCTGATGGCAAACATTTTTTAAAAACTCTTTGTAACATCATTCTGATAGGTCTTGAGGTTGTTAGATGATAGAGCATGTTGGTCTCGTTGAAGAAGTTGAAGTTGTACCACTTTCGCGAAGAAGGGAATTTCCTAAATGGAATAATATTTCGCCCTTGGAGGAAATAATATCAGAGAAAATGAAAGGATTATAAATTGACATGGAAGGCCTAGAATATTTCAAGAAGAGCCAAGTATTACTAGGATCCACAGTAGTATAGGAAGGAAAATATTTGGAAAATATGAACACAAGAATTCTGCATTGAATGTACTCCATGTCAAGCCAAATGTGTCCAAAGGTCAAGCTAAGTATCTCTAATTATGGGAATTGTTTGGATAAGGGGGAATACGTTTCAAAACAACTCAAATAAAATTGAATAAGATATAGAGACTGTGGTACATATGTCACCGAGTCAATCAAAACCTATCCCATAGTGGCACTGTAGATTATAATGGATTTAAGCCCATTAAACATTGTACTGAGAACTAGTGGTAAGGAGACTGGCATTAGGAGGTTGGTAGACAAGTCTAACACTTGATTCGTTCGGAGGCATTGTAACCGGGGATTTCGAGTAGTTGACTGCTCTTACAGCAGTACTGCAGACTCAGCTGGATTTAAGCTCATTGAACATGAACCATACAACACTGGCAAGAGAAATGTAAGACTGAGACGAGTGGTAGATGGACGGCAAAACTTCTTCCAGATATTACCCGCTGGATAGAGAGGAAATTTGGTGAGGTTAACTACTATTTAACACAACTGTTATCCGGACACGGTTACTTTTGTAAGTACCTGACCAAATTGCATCTATGATGATGGTTGATGATGCGGAACACATTTTCTTCCATTGTGAGAGATGGAGATTGGAAAGAAAGAATCTTGAGGCCAAAGTCGGCGTCTGTACTGTCGAGAACTTCTGCGAAGTGATTCTAAACAGCGAGGAGAATTGGAACAGCATAGCCAGTTACACTGAGGTCTTACTGAAATCAAAGAAGATTGACTTGGATGAGAGAATTAGATGGCCAAATGGCCAGACAGACTCCACATCGATGTAATACGACGGTAGTTCCGGAGTGGGCACAAAGAGTCCAAAAGAGGAGGGGGAGATTTAGTGGGTGAGGGCCCCACACACGGGGATAGTGACGACTTCCCCTATAGTGCGGTTAGGTACATTTACTCCTCCTCAGCGTAAAAAAAAGCTCATTGAACATTATAGTAAAGACCAGAGCTAAGGAGACTATGGTTAGAGTAATGGAAGTCATCTCTAACACCAGATTTTTCTGAGGTCATGGTGAGCTTTGAAGTCGCCGTAGTCTAGTAGGTAGTGTGTTGGCTTATTAGACGTAAAGCCAGGGTTCGAGCCCCAGGCCAGACATCAAAACAAAATACAAAAAGTATTTCTTCGGCGACTTCCTCTCAGCAGATTTCTGGCAAAAACTCTGAAAGTAAAAATAAAAATGGCCATGAAAAGTTTCTCAGAAATCTGTCGTTCGGAGTCGACTTTAAACTGGAGATCCCGCCACTCATGTATAAAATTAACACACACAACATAAGTTGTGTGAGAAAGTAGGTCATTATCCTGACTGAAGGGTTGTAATGACCAATTATGTTGAGTAGCTGGCAGCTCTCTCCTTAATATTGTCGTATTGTTTGATGAAATAATACAAACTTTTATTGATTATTTACAGTGAACGCATCAAATTTTATTAAAATGCATTTGAATTGCAAGCTGGCCTTTGCTGATAAGTTTCACTTTGAAAAATTAAAAGAGTTTTTAAGGCTGAATGAATATACTGTTCATGCTTGCAAAGACAATAAATACAAAGACATGGGTTTGTATTCAAAATTGTTGTTAAAACAGTGTTGATTGGCAATTGGTTTTCTATCGGCAACGCATTACGACTAGCATTGTTCGAATAATTTAATAATTCGCCATAAAATATTGAAAACTGAATCAGAAGAGTGAAATTTATTTTCCCGTCAAATAGAAGTGAATGCAATTGTTGTTGAATGTGTATGCAATTCGATTTCAGTTTTCGCTTCATTTGATTGATATTCCAACTCAATGAACTTCTAAAGCGTTTAAAGCATTTGTGTGGTGTATTCTGGAAATTTTACTCGAGAAGGGATTTCATATCATAAAGATGCATTCATTAAACTTTTTTGTCTTCCAATTACAAATTACCGGCATATAAAATTTCAATGAGCTTTTCAAATACATTTCATCCCTCCAGCGAATAGTATTTCCACTTTTAATTCGTTTATAACTCATATGAGGGTTTTTGCTATTGAAATTACATTTTTATTCTCATATTTTAAATTTTATTTATTTTACTTGCATGTTTTGTGTTTTTATTTTTTGTTTAAATCTTAAATTTGCTTTTCGTGAAATGCTGAATGTTGTTTGAATTACCAGAAAAAAAAAGAAAAACCGGGCATATGGTACACAGACACAGACGCCGGGAAAATCAATCATCATGTGCTCATTATACGCATCGTTGAATGCACAAAACAATTCCAAATATTTACATGTAAAGATGAAAACGAAAAGATTTTTAATGGAATATGAAGTAAATATTTTGGATTTAAAGAAAAACAAAACATATGGGAAAATTATCTTTCTTTTTATGAAGAAAAATTTATTACAACCACAAACATTTGGGTTTGAAAATAAAAAAAAAAAAAAATTGTATCTGCTTTTCCTCTAAAAAACTAAATATTAAAAATCATATTTAAGTTCTTAAAATTCAAAATTTTCTTTCGAAGTAATACGGTTCACCAGCTAGCCAGGTGAAACCCAAGGCATCATATGAAAATATGAAACCCAAGGCATCATATGAGGAAAATTGTTATGAATTGAAATATAAAAAATATTCTGCATTAAATTATTCCTTTTCCGGCTTTAAACACTGTCGGTAATATAGTACACTAGCTGTACCCTGCGCGTGTTGCTGCGCCACCAACTAAAATAAATTTGAAGGAAAGACATTACACAAATGTCCAATTAATTTTGAATCATTTTTATTGATTTTGTTTCCCGTTGTCCTGATGATTCAGACGAACGGGCCTGAGTAGTACGCATTCGATCAGTTTCGAATCTCACTTCTCGTTGTTAAAGTGGTTCAAGCGAGCGGGCATATACTCGAAGATTTTCCAGGCTCAATGCTCGTCTGATTCTGAGGCTTGTAATGCTCTTTTCTTCCGTGCTTGAGGTGTAGGTCGACCAATTACTTGTCATTCATTTTGAATAATTTTCAGTGACGCCATTGGAAATTAATCGCACCAACCTTCGTCGACTCATGCTCAACAACTTTGTTAAAAAATGCACAGTTTAGGTTAGATTAGTATTATGGTACATGAGTGGCAGGACCTACAGTTTAAAGTCGACTCCGAACGACAGATTTTTGAGAAACTTTTTCATGGCAATTTTATTTGCTCTCAGAGTTTTTGCCAGAAATCTGCTGAGAGGAAGTCGCCAAAGAAATACTTTTTGTATTTTGTCTTGTCGAACCCTGGCTTTACTTCTAATAAGCGAACACACTACCTACTAGACTACGGCGACTTCAAAAACACAGTTTACGATTTAATTCATTTTGAGTAATTTTCAGTGGCGCAACCTATCGGATATTGGTCATACCAACTTAGAAACCTTCGTCGGCTTATGCGCAACAAATTTACTAAACATCATATCGTGATCAAATGCACGGTGTACGATTTAATTCATTTTGAGTAATTTTCAGTGGCGCCACCTATCGGATATTGGTCATACCAACCTTCCCCGGCTCATGTGCAACAACTTTGCTAAAGATCATAACATGATCAAAAGCATAGTTTACGATTCTATAAGGTGCATACAAACAAACATTAATTTTTATATATATAGACTATGGGTGGTGACACGCCCACTATAGCCACTCCGCCCATTTTGTTCATATATACATCAAAGTCGTCCGTACAAAATTTGAGGACTCTAGCTATTGCAGTTTATGAGATATGCGACATTAAATACTTATTGGGTATGTGGGCGTGACACCTCGCCTACTTGAAATTTTAAAATAGTTCCTTCCAGACATACAGGAAGGTACTATTAAAATTTCATGAAAATCGTTCCAGCCGTTTAGCCGTCTATAGACTTCAAACAAACAAACAAACCCACAAACAAATAAAAACACATTCATTTTTATATATAAGATGAGCAAATATATGTGAAATAACCATATCCTTAAATGTTAACCAAGACAAGGGTTCATTATCCTGTTTTTCATTTAATTCACACTGCACAAGCTGATGTTCTTCAGAAAAGCTCTTTTGTTTCCTCATGCACATGTTGTTTTACTACAAATTTATACACTCTCTACACACATTATTTAAATGTAAACATTTAATATACATGCACGCACGCACACTAATACACTTTCTCTTTCTGTATCTGCTTTACATGTAATCAAGTAGAATAGAATACATTCTGCTTATATTTTATAAAGACAAAGCATGTGTGTAGCAGTGTAGTAGTGGTAGTAGCAGCTGTACGTGTATGTATATAACAATTAATAATACTCACTCTCTCTCTCTCTCTCCCTCTCTCTATCTTATTTGTTTCTCTTCCATTTTTATATATGCTTTGGGAAAAACAAAACCCTCATGACTTATTCTTTTACTTCTAGTGCATGTACCATACTTGGATGTATATACTCGTATACATGGAGTATCTTATGCATGTGATGGTTATAATGTTTTAATGGACCATGTCCTGTGTACTACATAAAGTCAACTTTTCTCATTGAATTCTTGTTGTTAAATTATATTTTATTTTCGTTATTTTTTTTCGTTGTTGTTTTTGCAACAATACATACGCATTGCCATTATCATGGACATCATACCGAAATTTTATGTTTTTTAGCATCGTTTACACATCAAACAGTTTTTTTTCTTTCTTCGGTTTTCGGTTCTTATTTTTATTTATTCTTCATTAAATGTGTAATTGAATGGCAATTTAATTGGTTCCAATTGCAATTAATTTAATGATCGATAAGACCATTGAAGAACATTAATTAAGAAAATTGTATTGCAAAAGCTAATGGGCCTTTAAAGAATATTTAATAAAATTTCCTTTGATGTTCGACAACATTTTCAGGCAAAGCAATGTCTCAAGTGAATAATTCAATTTTTTTAATGCATTTTTAATTTTATAAAATGTTTACAAGAATAAGTTTGATGTCACTTTCTTAATTTTTTAATCAAAAAAAAAAAAAAAAAAAAAAAAGAAAATTTTAAATGGCAAGCAATTTTGAGACCACGAGTACGTTTTTGAACAGTTCCTGTCTGTATAACTGAGGCAATGTTGGATTTAAACCCTTTGCAGTGAGATTCAGAACACTCGAGACTATGTTTAGATTATTGGGAGACAAATCTAACACGAAATTCATCTGGAGGCATTATGTCATGGCAAAACAATTGGCTGATAGTTTCCTCCTCAACTGTCTGTCACACAGTCTCCTTGTAATCTATAATTTTGGAAAATGTTTCGTAACGACATTGAGTAACAAAAGTAAAAGAAATAATTAAGCTGCTACATGCTCTTTTAAAAGAGAAATCATTCTTTGGTACACAGATGAGGCAAGGACATATAGTGGTGCAGGACCAGGAGTATTCGGCTCCAGAGTGAAATATTCAGAGGCCAATGCGAATAGTTTTCAAGCAAAAATTTTCGTCAGATCGTAAGATATGATCTTACGATCGTCAGATTTGTTTAAATGATGTCGCCGTAGTCTAGGAGGTAGTGTGTTGGTTTATTAGACGTCAAGCCAGAGTTCAAAACCCCAGGTCAAACGAAATATGAAAAAATATTTCTTCGGCGACCTTCCTCTCCCCAGATATCTGGCAAAAACGCTGAGAGTCAACAAAAATTGCCATGAAAAGGTTTCTCAAAAATCTGTCTTTCGGAGTCGACTTTAAACTGTAGGTTCTGCCACTCATATATAAAAATTGACACACACCACTAAAGTTGTATGTCTGTATGTTATGTAAGATGTGCTCAATTAAACTTGAACAGAAAGTACAGAGTACAGGACATGGTAATACTGTCTCATAGATGGGTAAGCATTAGAGTATTCAGCTTTTATGAGCTTGACTTCATATTAGAATGGAAATTGGAATCAGCATGGATTCATGGATTAGAATATATTGCCGGTGATGTGATAATTCGGGCAATGTGCAGATGGAAAAATATACTCGCGCGAAAAGAAAAATGAAGCGAGGCAGTAACAAATCTCAAACCATCATCAACCATCTCAACCATAGTAATCAGCATTTTATCGGACGTCATGGCCTTCAAGAATACTTGTTTTAGAATAGCAATGAAATACATACTTAACGGTGTTAAAGCATCCCGAAAGGAAACAAGCTACAGCTCCTGAATAAATAATCACTCAGTTGTGCGAACATTGAAGTTGCCGTAGTCTAATAGGTAGTGTGTTGGCTTATTAGACGTAAAGCCCCAGACCAGGCATGAAGGCAAAATACAAAAAGTATTTCCTCAGCGACTTCCTTTCAGCAGATTTCTGGCAAAAACTCTGAGTGTTGAAATAAAATTGCGATGAAAAAGTTTCTCAAAAATCTGTCGTTCGGAGTCGACTTTAAACTGTAGGTCCCACCATTCATGTATAAAATTATCACACACAACATAAGTGGTGTTGAAACTAGGACGTTGTACAATGGGTCAATTCGACCTCCGGGTACTGTACTTGTCTTAATTGACAAGTACACGTCCTCTAACCTAACCTAACCTATGCGAACATTATTTTGAAGGTAAATTCAATGAACTACATTAGCACGAATTCCGAATCTTATGTCAACTGCAGCAGTAGATGTCGCCAACTTGTTGAGTCCTTTTCAATTTGGTTGTCTTACAAGCTAAGCTTTGATTGAATTATCAAACCCTGGTGGTATGAATTAAAATAGCTTGAGACTCGTTATATTTTTTGTACAGCCAAGCATGGCTATCAAACACAAACTAAATGACGTAGTTTTGTTTTAATTTATACAGCGCTACACGCACAAATATCTGTTGATAGTTATCTTTTAGTTAAGAAACGAGAAATTCAAAATACTGGATAATTATTGTTCCTCCCTCGTATAATTTGTCATTTGAAGTTTGGTTTGTTGTATGACATTATGAATGAGAATAAATGTTCATGACTGTCACATTCTATTTACGTTGTTTGCCATACGCATTTGCATATTGTGACGCTGGCGTTGTTAAAAACTGTTGCAATTGAAAACTTAAACCGCTGGCGCTGACGTCATTTGTCCTGTAGAATTTTTAATAAGTTTCTCTAACACGTAGTTTGTCACAACATTGTCTTTACTAGGCTTGTTGGTGTTGTTGTTAAACTAAAGCAATGGAGAAAAAAGAACAAAAAAGCCAACCAGAATTGTTAATAAGCACATCCTCTGAAGCTTTATTGCTAAACAGCGTGTTATTTGGCAATAATTTTTATAGAGTGGCCTAGTAATTTGAAGGAAATAAAATTTTGCGTATGAAATTCGATTTAAATCTCAATACCTTGCACTGAATATGAGTTTAAACCCCCACTCACTTCACTATTGTTGTTCACTAAGCTTAAATTTCTATTTTAGGAAGCCTTTTAAATGAAATTCGTTAATATTTGTGCGCAGAATTAATTAAGTCAGAATAACAATGGCGTAAAAATATAGAAAAAATGCTAAACTTGAGAATCAAAACAAATCCTTAGTACTTGTACCATAGCCTTGTGCACTCCACAATATTATTTCACGTGCTGCTGTTGCTCTCACAAGCAATAACCAGAACATGTTGTCTCCCTAAGCAGTTGCCCATGGTGACTTGTAGTTGAATAAGTTAATTAAGCGTTGCTATCACCAAAAACAACAGACAAAAGACAGAAAAAAATTTAAATAATTTCTGTAAAAATTCTTGGAAGCTAAATTTCAAATTTTGTAAACAAAATTGGAAAACAAAAGGGGGAAAAATACTGCAGAGAGTGAAGGACAATTT
Organism: Sarcophaga carnaria; assembly: GCA_958299815.1. Lineage (NCBI taxonomy): Eukaryota > Metazoa > Arthropoda > Insecta > Diptera > Sarcophagidae > Sarcophaga > Sarcophaga carnaria. The sequence goes on from OY283153.1 coordinate 14,496,781, forward strand.
AAAATTTTTGTCCAAAATTTGGGGTTTTTGTTTCCACAAATAAAAATTCATTTCCTAGATTATTTGCATAAATACGGTGGCAATTTACCATCATTTCATCAGCTAAACAATTCCCCAAATGCCTGTTAACGTTAGAGTAGCAGACATTTAATTAAAAATCTCTCTCTTTCACTCTCTCTCTCTCTCTCTGTTGACTAGTCACGTAACAATTTTGACCTCATTTAATAACTTGTTTCCTGTTCATTATTATTATACGAGTATTAAGGCTTTTGTTACATTCCTGTTGTGGCGGGTACCGAAGATACTCTGCGATACTCTGTTAAATTATGCTGGTATTTGCTTCCTGGCCATTGTGTCCCGATTGTATTGTATTTTATTCAGACGACTCAGTTTAATTAATTATTGATTTCAATTGAATTTTTGTTTGTGTTTTTGTTGTAAATATTTTCATAACAATCATTCTCTCCACAGCCACAATAAAAAAACTTTTTCTGCGGTATGTCGGAATTATGTGAAGTCGTTCGGAGTCGACGTTAAACTGTAGGTCCCTCCACTCATGTATGAAATTAACAAAGTGGTGTGAGAAACTAGGTCCATAATCCCGACTGAAGGGTTGTAATGACCAATTATGTATGTATGTATGTATGTATGTAAGTATGTATGTCGGAATTGTGTGTTAAATATTTGAATGAGTGCTACAGTTTAAAGTCTACTTCGCACGACAGATTTTTGAGAGAAACTTTCTCATGGCAATTATATTTACTCCCAAAGTTTTTGCCAGAAATCTTCTGAAAGGAAGTCACCGAAGAAATACTTTCATTCGTATTTTGTTATGGTGGAAGTGTCTGACCTGGGATTTGAACTGTGGCCTCTGGTCTAATAAGCCCACACACTACCTACTAGACAACAGCGGCTTCTAGACCCTTAAGGAATTTAAATTTACGTTATTAAGTGAAGTCGCCGTAGTCTAGTAGGTAGTGTTGTTGGCTTATTAGACGTAAAGCCAGGGTTCGTGCCCTAGGCCAGACATCAAAACAGAAATACAAAAATTATTTCTTCGGCGACTTCCTCTCAGCCTCTCAGTAAATAAAATTGCCATGAAAAAGTTTCTCAAAAATCTGTCGTTCGGAGTCGACTTTAAACTGTAGGTCCCGCCACTCATGCATAAAATTAACACACACAACATAAGTGGTGTGAGAAACTAGGTCGTAATCCTAGTAATCTGAAGGCATGTATTAAAAATTCCCAGTCATACTCTCTTAATTTTTGCCAGGACATCAAAGAAGTGTGTGTGGCATCTATCGATGTCATGGTGGAACACAATACTTTTTCTCTTCTGATCGTTTAAATGGAATTGCTTGCATCAGTCTTATTAGTTGTTGACAGTAGAGTTCAGTAATAATTGTTTGACCATTTTTTAGAAACTCAGAATGAACAATTCGTTTTCAATTCAACCACAGACGCAGCATTGCATTTACTTTACTGGTAATGATAAAGGAAATTGCCCGGCATATAAGGTTGTGCGCATGAATTACACATATTGGTGCACAGCAAAGCCTTTTAATTGAAATGAAATGTGTTTGCCTCGTGCCACTTAACCTAATCTAAATTGACCTGAATATTTCCATCAATGTGATAGTAATAGTTCACAGAGCTCGTTTGATGATTCCATTCCCCTTAGGTTTCTTAGCTACTTAGAAAACTATTGCATTGTTTGCTTCCATGGTTCTGTCCTGAACCATGCAAATGCTTTAAGATAAGCTCTGTCTTACTTTACTTACTTAATTGGCCATTAACAACACGATTAACGTATTTGGGCCTGCCTTAACACATCCTTCCACGAGCCTCTGTTTCTTGTGCGCCTACGACAGTTGGTCACACCAATCAATAGCAGGGCTTCCTCGATTTGGTCCTTCCAACGCAAATAAGGTCGTCCTCTTCACCGACTTCTGCAGATCCCCGCATCAAATACCCCTATTGCTGGAAGATCATCTTCCATTCGAACGACATGGCCGAGCCAGCGTAGCCACTGGATGTTAATACGCTGCACAACGCTACATACATACATACAGCTCACTGTTGCATCGGATGCGGAAATTATTGGTTTTGTCATACGAGAGAGGTCTCCACTACTCAATTGCCTATTGATACCGTGGTAGCACTTGTTGGCAAGAGTGATCCTGCGCTTGATATCCAGACTGACATAATTTTTGCCGGTAACAGCGGCGATGTCTAGTAGGTAGTGTGTTGGCTTATTAGACATGAGGCCATTGTTCAAACGCCAGGTCAGACATCTTCAACGAAGCGAAATATAAAAAAAATATTTCTTCATCTACTTCTCCTCAGCAGATTTCTAGCAAAAACTGTGGAAGTGAATATCATCGTCAAGAGCTCTGTCTTAGAACTCTTAAAATAATTCTCTAATCCCACATATTTCTGCTACATAGCATTCAGGTGACTATTGAATAACTAAATAGATTCACTTGTTATATTTTCCTACAAAATCGCAAAAAAAATCCGTTGTACTCTTAGCTTTGCATAGAATTGTGTCAACATACTCACAAACATACGCTATCGTGTTCAGTATATTACGCATCTGTACAAATAATACGTATACAAACATACGTATACAGTGTTCGACATAAGAAAACTTTTATTTGCAAATGTCATGCAATATATGACGTCCATTCAAAAGTGTTGTTATAGCCATAGGCCTGTTTTAATGGCCTATTGCTAGACTAAATAAACAATTGTAAACAGAATAATATAAAAACAACAACAACAAGCTTTAAGTTAAAAGTTAACGTTTATAAAAACTGGTCTACTCACACTCTTCTACACATAACTAACATGCTTTTACTTGCATACAAAAAAAAAAAGAAAGAAAAATTGTTGAGTTCATGTAATATTTTCTAGAAAGAGAGAGAGAGCGACCAGAAACAAAGAAATTGTTAAACAACTAAACACTCAAGCAAATGCTTACGAGTAGTAAATGAATTCACACTAAACCTAAAACACACTTCCACTCTTATGAAGTAAATTCACACATATTTGTGCACACAAACTTCATCATAATTTTTACAATATTTCACCACATACCACTACAACGAAAGAAAAAGAAGGAAATCCCTGTACAATAACAAAAAAAAATTAAATGTTGCTGCGCTGTTCTTATTGTTATTGTGTCAGGCTTCGTTGGTTCATCGATTTGAATAATAACGCGATGAAAGTTCGTTTAATTTTTTTTCTGCTGACGAAAACGGGGGATGTTTTTCTGTTCCATTTCCTTTGATTTCATTGACCATTAGTGCTACCATAATTATAATGTTATTGTAATTTGTTGGGCAATTGTTTTTGGTTTTGGTTCATTATTTTCAACAATTTTTTGCGTTTTTTTTTCTGTTTTTGATGGTTTACTTAATGTCCTGTTTTGAGACTTAATGGTTGATATTGTGCTTAGTGCTTGGCGAAACTAGGTCGTAATCTTGACTAAAGGGTTGTAATGACCAATTATGTATGTATGTATGTATGCATTGTGATTGGTGGCGTATATCATAATAAGTGGTGGTATATTCTGAGAAAATTTAGATAAACGAAAAGCCAGTACGCACTGCTTTTAAATTTTATTGAGCGTTGAAAAATGCTGTGCAGAAGAGTAATTTTACTTCCACATAAATTGTGTGGACTGTAGGCACATCTCTGATACTGTGTCTGTTCTTAACGCTTATTATGTATGTAATAATGTTTCTGTATATGAACAGACTTTGCTTGCCTGCAAATAGTTATTATCGAGCTTGTAGATCTGCCGATAAAGAAGAGCGTGCAATCAATTCATATGGCACTGTGCCGCTCTAGTTCAAGGCCTACTTCTCTCAATCAGCTCATCTTCTGTTGATAGTAAAAGGATGAAATGCCTTTAAACACATGAAGACAATTCGGAGACAATTTAAATAAGCTTGTAGAAGTTATTAGAAACACAACCAATATGGATGGTTTGTGGTTAAAGCGCTCAACTACAAAGCCAAGTAATCCAATTTCTCACTTTAGAAAGGCAAAATAAGTTTCACTGCGCAATTTAAGTGCCTGTTTCTGTAAGACTAATTATTTCAGAAAAACGTCCAGTGATTTTCCATACAAACAAACGTTGGTCTCAATCAATTCGTGTTACCGACACAAGAATAACAACACAGTGAAAATTAATTTGTCTCTCGAAGTTAGAGACAAACGTTTGTTTTTATGGAAACCATAAACAAAATTCAATGTTTTTCCATACAAATAAACGTTCGTCTGAAACAATTTGTCTTATAGAAACAGGGTATTCATTTATTAAAATAAGGATAGACATCTAATCCCTGTTCACAAGAAAGGTTTTCATCAACAATGACAATTAAATGCCGAAATCTTAAATCGAAATCGCCGTAGTCAAGTAGGTATCGTGTTGGCTTAATAGACGTAGGGCCACGGTTCATAACCCAGGTTAGACATCTCGAATAAAACAACAAAAGGACAAATATTTCTACGACAACTTCCTCTCAGTAGCAGATTTCTGGCAAAAACTCTGAGAGTAGAAATAAAATTGAAAAGTTCTAAAAAAATCTGTGGTTCGGAGTCGACTTTAAACTGTAGCAGAGATCAGCAATGAATCGCTTTTTCGCTACTCAAAAGTACTTATGAAATTTTGAGTATGAGTGAGTCAACAGTATTAAAATCCAACTACTCTGATTCATTCGCACTCAGTACAACATTGATTTATAAGTACAAGTCGCAATGAGTATGAGTACAGCGTTGACATCAAACTCATACCACTCGAAATATGTTTGATTCATACGCCTACTCATTCTGGTTCCCAAATTTAGAAAAATACTTATAATTCTCATAAATGATTCGAGTGATTCGAATCATTTGTCAAAATTTACAGTCTTAGTTGTTGTTGCATTTACAAAGAAAGAAGGAAGACACATAAACAAAAAAGACAAAGACAGCAAGCAGAGCAAACACACAACCTTCTTGTGAGTATTGTAGTGTTCGTACGCGAATCATACTTATTTTGTGATTCGTGTATACGATGCGTCATGGAGAGTCGAAATCAATAACATCATGCGTATTGTTAAGAATGAGTACCATGAGTATTTCAAACTTTGGGTATGAGTAGTATGAGTATGACGCTAAAATAAGTATGAATGCGTATAAGTATCAGAAATTATAAGTATGATTCGAATCTACTCATCGTTTTGAATACTCATTGCTGACCTCTGAAATGTAGGTCCCGCCTGTCATGTATAAAATTAACAGACACATCATAAGTGGTGTGAGAAGCAAGGACATAATCCTGACTGAATAGGGTTCAATTCACAAAAGTTTCTAGCCACTACACCTAACACATATCCACGTAGGTCGTTTTAATGACAAATATACCTGCTATCATCCTTGGATCAGCTGTCTAATTTTACAGGCACGTTTTATAGTACTTGTAACGATCTTGGCAATTTATTTGTGCTTAAGTTCAACAAAATTTGCCCGCGTATGTTTGAAAAATTAATTTCAACAACTTCTAACAAACTATTCGTACATCGAGGGATAAATGTTTTATAAATTTTTCTTTTATACACATACATACATACATACACAATTTGACTGATTTTGAGTGACTTTTTAATCACATCCATCAAATTGCTTGCAGTCACTATTCGCTTTAGATTCCATAACGATATGAAGTCACCACATAAGAGTAATAAACTGATACTCTGGTTTATCATTCTCCTATACAAGGAACAGAGAACACTTCCATATGCATACCAATACAGATGAGTATGTGGTTGGAGGAATCGTGACCAAGTGTTGTTTTTTTTTTTAAATTTTTATTTCTTCCGGTCTGCTACCTTTTTATTATTTCATATTCAAATTATTCTACTTTTTCCTACCTTTCTCTCTCCCCCTCTCTATTCTTTATTTATAATCCTCATATTTTCATCACTGTATAGATAAAAAGTATGATAAAATTTGCATAAAGATTATGAACGAAGATTAACCCATTAATGTCCGAATTACTTTTTTTTTCTAACGATTAGCGTTTTTTTTATTTCAATTTCCTCTCAGAGTATAAAAACTAAGGCAACATCTGCTGGCAACTTAAGTTGCCACTGGGCACTAATGGGTTAAAGTGAAATAGAGAGAGAATATGGAATTAAATTTGAATATTTTGCTTATCTTTGACTAAATTCCACTCATGACCACATCGTAATAAATAAATAGAGTGGCATGAAAATATTATTTTTTTATTATCCTGTGTATTATCTTATATCAGTTTGTTGTTATTGTTGTTGTTGTTGGTGTTGTTGTTTTTAATAAATCCTTAATAATCGTAAAATGAAAAGTGTTTTCTTCTTCTTCTACAGGAGTATTGTGTTATTGCATGTAAAAAAGATTTACGTTATGATGTGTACTGGTATGAGCAGAAGCAAATACTTTCAATTTTATTTACCGCTAAAACGTTTTGCATTTTACTGGTTTACCGTTATTTACGTTAGTTTTTTCCATTTTATTTGCATTTGATTTAACGATCATAGTGTTTATAGTCACTATAGTCATTACATGGCATTAGTGATGCATACATGACAATATGCGTCAGTTACTGTGTGAGTGCGAGAGATATTTTCAATTCATATTCAATTTCTTTGGAATAATTTGTAAAAATTTACATTTTGATGGATGAATAGAATGTTTGAATGGAATGGAATGAATGAATGATTCGAATGAATGAATAATTTTGTTTTGTAATTTTGATTTTCTTACACATGTTTACATGACATTTATTTAATAGCTGTCATCTTTGTAAATCACAAAGAAAACGGAATGAAGTATGGTTTTGATTACATTGTTGCCATTGTGTTTAACAAAATTGCTGGAATTTTTTTTATTAAAATTTAGTTTAGGCAACTCAAAATGAAATGAATCGTTCTGGCAAGACTATTAATTGTTAAATATCTTTCTATCTCGAAGTGTCATTTAACCAGTAAAAGATTTGCACTTTACATTAAGGGTCGTCATAATCGTTTTACTGGGAAAGAATTGCCCAGAATACCTACATAATACACACATACATACATACGTAATTGGTCATTACAACCCTTCAGTCAGGATTACATCCTTGCTCCTCACACCACTTTTGGTGTGTGCGTTAATTTTATACATGAGCGGCGGGACCTGCAGTTTAAAGTCGACTTCAAGCGACAGATTTTTGAGAAACTCTTCATGTCAATTTTTATTTACTCTCAGAGAGTGTTGACAGAAATCTGCTAGGTGGGAGAGAGTTTTTAAAATTTAATGTTAACGCCATCGTTGTTCTGTAAGCCATTTTATCACCCAATGTTTGAAGTATGAAGCCGTCTAGGACATGATCACCTCAGAGATTGTAAAGGGTCCGCCAAACAACTTTTTTTTTGAAAATGCTTTAAAAGAAAAACTACTGAATATTTTATTAACCTACACGATCGGTCCAATTTTGAAGCACATTATCGATTGTGTGCAGCTGTATTTCACCAATGGCTTCACGAATATTGTCCTTTAAAGCGTCAATTGTCTCTGGCTTGTCGGCGTAACATTTATCCTTGGCGGCACCCTACAAATAATAGTCCAACAGTGTCAAATCGCAGCACCGAGGTGGCCAAACAACATCAGCTCTGCGGTTGATAATGCGATCTTCAAAAACAGGGCGCAAAACATCGAGTGTAGCTTCGGCTGTGTGGCACGTAGTGCCGTCCAGTTGAAACCAAATGTTGCCAATATCCTCCTCTTCAATTTTTGTGAAGAAAAATTCGTTCAACATGGCCCGATAACGATCGCTATTGACTGTAACAGCCACTCCTTGCTCATTTTCGAAGAAAAATGGTCAATTATGCCTCTGGACTAAAATCCCCACCAAACAGTGACCCGTTTTGGGTGCGTCGGCTTTTCAATGTATGCGTGCGGGTTTTCTGTGCCACAAATGCGACAATTTTGCTTGTTTACATACCCGCCAAGGTCAAAATGAGCTTCATCTGAAAATATGATAGTTTTTGCCAAAATCGGCCAAATAAAAAAGGAAATTTGAGAAAATATTCAGTAGTTTTTTTTAAAGCATTTTCAAAAAAAAAAGTTATTTGGTGGACCCTTTAGATAATGCGATGTTTCAGGGGTTTCAATTGATACTATAGATGGGTATTCCATTATAGTGAACACCCTCGTTCGGCACTTTCCCCTAGAATTTGTTTTCTTACTATGTATTGTACGGCTAGCACAATGGGATACTATTTTTGGACCTTAGGGTGTTATCTTCACACCCGTTTATTACTAAAATAACCCCACTTGTTGCTACAATCTGCAGCCATGGAAAACAATGTTTCATTCTGTTACCAATACATTAAAGATAAACATGCTCCCTATTACGGTTAGCATGCCATCGCTTATATAGGTGGATTGGATAATCTTTTATCATAAAAAAATCTGTAAAAGAAAAAAGCATTGTAGGTGAGTAGGCTGGTAAGAACAATTTTAGCTAACAACAATTAAAATAAGTAAAAAAAAACTCGAAAAACTTTGTTGTTGTTGTTGCTAAAATGTTGGTAATGCAGGACAAAATAGGTTGGATTGCAATGCTTGAAAAAAAAATTTTCACAATGAGCTGAAAAGGGAATTAAAAGTCATTTGAACGTGTTTATTTTTAATTAATATCTGTTGCGGAAGTAGAAAAAGAAGAACTTCTTGTTATTGTTGCAATTAAAATTAAGTGAATGTCGGTAATGCAGTGTAAAATAGGTTGCTTTGCATTGCTTGAGAAAAAATGAGCTGAAAAGTGAATAAAAAATCGTTGAACGTGTTTATTTTTAATTAATATCTGCTACGGAAGTAGAAAAAACAACAACTTGTTGTTATTGTTGCAATTACTAAGGCAAGTTGATGTTATTTTCTTAAAAAAAGTCGCGCAAATCTCTTAAACCTGAACAACCACTGCTAAGATGAAGAAATTTATTTAAAAAGAAATAAAAAAGAGATTCAAGGAGCTGTTGTAACAAGCAGTGCAGTATGCAACAACCATTTATAAAAACAGAGCTTTTTTGTAATGCGTTGTTGGCTGAGAGCTGGTAATTTTGGTGTTAATTTTAGAAAATAAATAAATGCAACGACACCCAATATTATGGTCGTTTTGATAATCATGCATACATGTACGTTTTTACCTTTTTAAAAACGTTTCAAATATGAGCTCGTAGTTTGCAAAGAAAATAAAAATAAATTTTTGTTTAGTTTTAATTAAAATTCTTTACTATTTGGACAATTCTGTGTGCCACTGTTCACAACTTGATGTAAACAAAAACAATTGCTTTGTTTGTTATTCCTCTCTTTATACCCTTTGCATAAACAATAACAATTACTAGAAAATTGTTCGACTGATCTTTGTAACGGAGATTTTCAAACACTGATTACTCTCTTCAAACTCACCGCGTCTTCACACAAGACTGACTGAACTTCATTAACTTCGTCGCCTGCTTTGCCTTACCTTTTATATGGCAAAGTAAACACGTTTTTGAAGGCGAATGTTCATGACTTCGTCTTCTCTAAATCTTTATAAATGTAAACATCGTTGTTTACGTTTATTCTTGTAGCGTTTGTTGTTGTATTTTTGTTTACTTGTTTACAATTTTTTTATGCTGGTGTTTGTTGTTGTACTTTTATTTACATGTTTAGCATTATTTTTAAGCTGGGTTTTGTTGTTATAATAAGCAGTACGATAATTTCTAAACAAGATTGTTTACTGCATTGTTTTGTGTTTGTAGCTTTTGTTTATAATTTTAATGTTAAGCGATGTAAAAGCAAAACACCAGTATCTAGATTCTTCATTTTCATAACAATACTTTGAGTTTAAAAGCCTTGTCAAAAAACTAGTTATCAACTTCAGTTTATAGGCGGATAATCTGGTGCCTGACTTAAATCTCCTTTTATTGTAATATCCTAACAAAAGTGTCTTTGCCTCTCCTTAATCTTCCCCATTGTTGAGTTTAGCTTTCCAAATATATGCCCCCACTCTACATAAAGCTGATGTCGCCGTATTCTGGTAGTTAATGAAACGAAATTTGAAAAAATGTTTCTTCGGTGTTTTCCTCTCAGCAGATTTCTGGCAAAAACTCTGAAAGTGAAATAAAATTCCCCTGAAAAGTTTCTCAAAAACTCTGTCGTTCATAGAGGAGCTTAAACTGTAGTTTCCGGCATTCAAGTATAAAATGAGCACACACAACATGAGTGGTCTAAGAAGCTTGATCGTCAAATAAATTTATAGGCTTGCTGATACATACTTACATACATAATTGATCATTACAACGCTTTAGTCAGGATTACGACCTAGTTTCTCACACCACTCATGTTGTGTGTGTTAGTTTTAAACATCAGTGGCGGTACCTACAGTTTAAAGGAGACTCTGAACGACAGAGTTTTTGAGAAACATTTCAGTGGAATTTTATTTGTTTTGCCAGATATCTGCTGAGAGGAAATCGCCGAAGAAATATTTTTTCATATTCCGTTATGTTCGAGATGTCCGACATGGAGTTTGAACCGTGGCCTTACGTCTAACAAGCCAACATACTAGCCACTAGACTACTAGGCTTGCTCTTGGAACAATAAATTCAGTTACAGTAGTAATGGCTTCAGGATTCTTTCTTCTTGTAATTGTTCTTTAAATATCTTATTATGGCTTCATCTTCTTTCTTTATTCTTTCTTTTCTTTCCAAATATCCCAACTCACTGATTGGCACTTAATTCGTTAACCCTCCAGTGATGCTATTTAACAAAATTTGTTGTGATGTTTATTTGCCTAGACTCCCACACCAACAGCTATAATATGGCCAACAATATCTCAATAAACTCTCAATATGCAAATAACAAGGGAAGACAAACAAAGCAATTCATGTTACCTAAAAGAGAGAGAGAGAGAAAAACAGAAACAAAATATTGGTAATGATGAGTGGCTAAAGCCCTTTTTAATAAATGGGGTCACCCTTAAATCCACAAGTGTTTGTCAGCGTACTTCATAGCAAGAAAGGGAAATTAAACAGCAGGCAGTGTGGCTCCATCAATAAAAAGAGAGGACAGAGTATATTTTCAGCATGAATTCAAAATATCCTTTTAATAGAAATATAATGTCCTTTCATCTCTCCATTTCGGTGGGAGTAAATGGATGTTGTTAATGACAATGATTATGATGATGATGTCACTCTCCTTTATTTTTTTTTCTTTTCTTTTTTTGTGATTATAATGAGGTTTATGATGGAGGTTGAAGTGACAAATACATTAGAGTGATAAAGCAAAAGCGGCACGGACAAATATCGACAGGTTTAATGGATGTCTACAACGGAAAAGAAAATTAGAAAAAAATGATATCCTTTAAGGATTTTGAATAAAACTTTTTTCGTGGTTTAAAAAGGAAGAGGTTTTCTATTTACAGGCTTCTGTGTTAGACAACAGAAAGGATTATTGATTGGGTTTCAAAAGGAGAATTGTTTCAAACAATAAACAATTGCTTCATAATGCTTGAAATACCTCTTAGCAGTTGCCAAAGAAATAGGATTCGGTTAATGGGCTCCAGCAGGCTTATTTTGTAGACATTTTAAAGGATTTTAAAAAACAACAAAGAGAAAAAAAGGAGATCTGTTTTTTATTAAATTAATGAAAATTGTTAATGGAAAATAGATTATTTGATACGGTATGTTCAATTACAGCCAAGTAATACTCTGCTTCAGAGGCGTTCTGTCCCTTTTCTAACTAATCCATTCCCTTTATAGCTCATTAATGGACGTGCACTCATAGAAATCTTTAAAGTGGCAAAGGACAGGCCTTTTCTCCAAGATGTTAAGACATACAGACTATAATCAATCACACACTACCTACCGGATCTGCCGCAACTTCATATCAAAAAGCCAGTATTTAACACTACAGTCTTACCAAAACACACGTTTCATTGATCTCCATTGACGTTGGAAGTTTAGAGGGAGCTTACGATACTAAATTGGGAAAAAATGTTCCAAAGGCTTAATAGTCTCCTATCAGACATCCAATTTCATTCCTGTTTTCGTTGGCTCCTTATTGATTAGTTTCTAAGATTCGAATTCAAAATATTGTTACGTTTTTTCATTTTTAAAAACGCTTAAAATATGACTTCGTTGATTGCAAATTGAAGTCGCCGTAGTATAGTAGGTACTGTGTTGGCTTATTAGGCGTAAAGCCAGGGTTCGAGCCCCAGGCCAGACATCAAAACGAAATATGAAGAAATATTTCTTCGGTAACTTCCTCTCAGCAGAGAACTGAGAGAGTAAATAAAATTGCCGTGAAAAGTTTCTCAAAAATCTGTCGTTCGGAGTCGACTTTAAACTGTGGGTCCCTCCACTCATGTATAAAATTAAAACACACAACATAAGTGGTGTGAGAAACTAGGTCGTAATCCTGACTAAAGGGTTGTAATGACCAATTATTTATGTATGATTGCAAACGAAATAAAAATAAATTGATGTTTCAATTAAACTCTTTATTGTTCGCACAATTTTGTGTGCCACTGTTTACAACAACAATTTGCTTTGTTCGTTTTTCTTCTTTACAATCTGTCTTGCGTAAACGCTAACAATCTGTTCGTCACATCTTTCCAACGGAGATATTCAAACCACGATTATTCTCTTCACACGCAACGTGTCTTCACACAAGACTGACTGAACTTTTACTCAGTCACTCACCTGCTTTGCCTTGCCTTTTATATGGCAAAGTAAACAGCCTGATGAATGTTCTTGAAGGCGAACGTTCTTGACTTTGCCTTCACGTAATCTATATAAATGTAAACATAGTCGTTTGCATTTATTATTGTAGTGTTGTTGGTATATTTTTTCTTTTTTCTTTTTTTTCTTACTTCGTCGTTGCCTGTTTTGCCTACGTAAACAGTCTGGTTAATGTTCTTGTAGTCGAAATGTTCGTGGCTTCTTCTTCTCAACGTCTCTATCGTTGTTTCATTGTTGTTTGTGTATTTTTTGTTTTTATTCTATGTTGTTGCCTTCTTGCTTACTTGTCTATCCTTTTTTCTTTCATACTGCTGTTGTTGGTATATGGTTTTTGTTTTTGTAGCTTCTGTTTATCATTTTAATGTTAAACGATGTTACACCATTTCCAGTTTTCGTAACAGTATGATTCAATTCCTCTGAGTATGACTTTCACTATTTATTGGCTTTGTTTTGTAAAAGTGTAGACACTTTATTTGTATTTCCCCTTTAATTGCATTTGATGGGAATATTTAAAGATTCTTTCAAATAATAATTATTTTTTCTCGTACAATTAAATTGTCCAAACAGATGCTCAGATTTCTAATGTTTTTAAGGCATTCTGCTGTTGAATTTTGTTTCTTTAAAGAATTTTAATTTAATTGTTGTTGTTTTAATAATCCAATAAAAATCTGAAATAAACGCCGAGTGTGAATGCAAATGAATTTCAATGAATTGTTATTCCTAATGAAAAATATTAAACACTTGGCCAAACAAATTTATTACAAAACGATGAGCATAACAATTTTTAAATTCTTTTGAACATTTTAAGGAAAATAAATAGATTTCTAGAATTTAAGTGAATTAAAGAAATTTTAAACTTAAATTATCTTTTAATTTGAAATTGTTTTCTTTATTATTCTACGAAGAAAAAAGTTTCACTTTTGCAAAGCCACGGAATGAAGAGACAGAAAATGTTTTCCAAGATAATTTATAAGGAATGTGTCTGAGGTGCCAACAATAAGTTTAATTAAGAAAGTAGAAGCTGTTGATTTCATTACTTTGTATCTTAAATGTTTCCCAATTAAGCTGTAACAAATGGTTTCTTTCAGTCTTGAAACATTTAATGCCACAGAGTTTAGGTGCCACAACAATAGTCTCTCAGTGCTTTCTATTTCTAACACAATTTTTCGTTGACTGAGATGATGGTGGTCACCTTAACAAGTTAAATTGTAGCAAAAGATACTCTGAGAACAGAGAAGTGATTAAGAAAAAGCCATTGCATTCGGTAAAATGCTGGTAGGCTGGTAGGCATTATGATTAAAAGATGTCGTTGGGCCTTACATTTTTCTTTGATTTTCTTATTAGAATTACTTATCATGCCATTGGGGCGTATAAGCATTTTAATTAAATAAATATTAATCATACGTAAATTAAAAATCAAGATTTTCATTGCTTAACATTAAAATTATAAACAAAAATATAACAATAAACACTAGCATAAAAAGAGATAAACAAGTAAACAAAAATACAACAACAATTGATACAACAATAAATGTAAACATGTTGTTTACAGAAGGCGAAGTTATTCGCCTTCAAAGCATTCATTAGACTGTTTACCCTGCCATATAAAAGACAATGCAAAGCAGATGAGTCAGTTCGTAAAAGGTTAGTTAGTCTTGTGTGAAGTTGTGCTGTGTTTGAAGAGGGTAATCGTGGATATTGCCGTTACAAAGATCTGTCGAATAATTGTCTAGTAATTGTTATTGTTTATGCAAAGTGTATAAACAGAGGAATAACAAAGAAAAGCAATTGTTGTTGTTTACAGCAAGTTGTGACAGAATTGTGCATATAATAACGAATTTTAAAATAAAACTAAACACAACTTTAATTTTATTTTATATGCAATCTACGAGCTCATATTTTGAATGTTTTTAAAAGGTAAAAACGTAACAGTATGTACCAGAGGTCAGCAATGAGTATTCAAAACGATGAGTAGATTCGTATCATACTTATAATTTCTGATACTTATACGCATTCATACTTATTTTAATGTCATACTCATACTACTCATATTCAAAGTTTGAAATACTCATGGTACTCATACTTAACAATACGCATGATGTTATTGATTTCGAGTCTCCATGACTCATCGTATATACGAATCACAAAATAAGTATGATTCGCGTACGAACACTACAATACTCACAATAAGGTTGCGTGTTTGCTCTGCTAGCTGTCTTTCTTCTTTCTTTGTAAATGCAACAACAACTAAGACTGTAAATTTTGACAAATAATTCGAATCACTCGAATCATTTATAAGTATTATAAGAATTTTTCTAAATTTATGAATCTAAATGAGTAGGCGCTTTTGAATCAAACATATTTCGAATGGTATGAGTTCGATGTAAACGTTGTAAGCATACTGATTTCAACCTGTACTTATAAATCAATGTTGCAGTGAGTACGAATGAATCAGAGTAGTTGGATTTCAATATTGTTGACTCACTCATACTCAAAATTTCATGAGTACTTATGAGTAGCGAAAAAGAGATTCATTGCTGATCTCTGGTATGTACACATATTCAGAATGAGAATTATCTTGAACTCAACATTTAGATTCAATGACGATGAAAATGAATGACGGGAACTTATTCTTGGAACCTAAACGAAGTAAGTGGCAGTATATCAAGTGATATATAGAAAGTTGCCTTTGTTGACATTGAGCAGCATCCTGAAGTTTGTCAGGTCAAATAGGCTTTTAGGGTTCTAAAATTTTCCTGATACTCGCACAACAGAAGGGTATAATGTTGTATGTGTTAAAAAAATCAGACCTTGCGGGGCTATACATATATACATACATACATAATTGGTCATTACAACCCTCAGTCAGGATTATGACCTAGTTTCTCAGGCGAAGCTATATTTCCACAAATTTCGAAAGAAACCATACATAATAGTGCTCTCCAGATTTTCATTGCTTGAAAAACAACTAAAGCCCTTTTAAAGTTTTAGATTTGTAAGCTGAATTGAATCCTTCTTGACATGTTTTTAACTTTTATTTACCAATAAAACATTCTATTGAATAAAGAAACGAATTTTTGTTTGTTTCTTTTTTGACAAATCCCGATACTCTGTTATCTTTTATTGCCATTAGCCTGTCAACCAATTTTATTGATACCCTTCACCCTCTGCTATAAATAATAACAACGAAAACAAATAAAATAAAATTGATATCGCATTGCTGTCAGTGACACGGAAAACCAAATTGAGGCGAATAACAATAATTGCTGTTGTTGCTATTTTCCCTCCCTTTTGCCCCACAATTTTTATTGTTTCTCTATATTTCAACTAAAAATTGTTACTGTTTTGTGCTGTATCCAGTATCTTTCTATTTTTCCAGTTTTTTTTGGGGGGGGGCTTCGTTTCTAACCAACTCAACCCTTCTCCCCCTATTTATTTATTATAAAGCCTTTACATCTGTTAAACATCTGTTAAGTCTACAAAATAAAAATGGGGCTAAAAATAGATCAGCAAAAATGGAAAAGGAAAAGAAAAACGATGTGAAATAAAAACCATTTATTGCTCCATCAAATGTATTGAAATGGTTAGCAGAGAGACAAACTTTTTCAATATTTTTCTTCCGTGATAAAGTGTTGTAAAACAAAAATAACAACAACAAATAAGGGGCAGAACCTGGTAAGATAGAGACGATATACACAGGACAGCTGTAGTAGAAAGTGGGTGAACGGAAGAAATGTTGAAAGAAGGTGAATAAAAGGTGTCCAATTGATAAAGGTTTCATGGCAAAAATTATGTTTTGTAACGTAATTATTCAAACTTAATTTGAAAAAAAAAAAATTAAATTTAAATGCTGACTAACAGAAAGTATTGCCAATCCTCGAAGACATGTTCGGTTGGAATAGACTTTCGCTTGAATGGCAACTTCCAGTTTCCCCCATGGAGTGAGAATTTTTCTTCTCTCCTGTCACTAGAACATTGTATTTTGTTTTGGTTTTCATTGGATATTTGTTTTTACGTGGTTGATTCCAAGCCCTACGCACAACCCAAATTTTACGTCCAGAGGATTGGACTTCGCTGCACGCATTAGTTAACATCTAGCGGGTGCTAGAATGCCATCCAGGAGCGGCCACGAAGAGGCTGCGTGTCAACTTGAATACAGCAAGACAAGGATCGTCCTGGAGGTCGCCACAATCAGAAACTTTACCTTGTTTGCATGCATTCCTCCCTCCCAGATCAAGCGCAGGATCACTGTTGCCAATAGGTGCTACTATGGTCTCAATAGGCAATTGAATAGCAGAGACCTCACTCGTACGAGAAAACTAATACTCTACAAGACACTCATCCTACTCGTGCTTCTTTATGGCGCAGAGGCATGGACCCTATTAAGTACAGATGCAGCGTCTTTGAGAGTGTTCGAGAGAAAAGTACTACGCAAGATCTTCGGTCCAGTGCGAGTTGGCGCTGATTTCCGTATCCGATACAACAGTGAGCTGTATGAGCTCCTCAACGACATGGACGTTGTACAACGTATTAATATACAGCGGCTGCGCTGGCTCGGCCATGTCGTTCGAATGGAGGAGGATGCTCTGGCGAGACGTTGGAAGGACCAAATCGAGGAAACCCTGTCATCGATTGGTGTGACCAACTGGCGTAGGTGCGCAAGAAGTAGAGGCGCCTGGAAAGATGTGCTAAGGCAGGCCGAAATCCGTTATGTTATGGGTTGTTATGGCCAATTAAGTAACTAAGTAAGTCACTGGAACAATATCTGTCTCAGAGCAATATGTATAGTTACTCTTGGTGTGCTAGGTGTCCTAGGAACAAAGTCTATAGTAGTTTTTATACATTAGACCTGATTATGTTTATATTGTAGATGATAGAATAGCTTCTGCAGTGTTGCTCAGGCCATACGATCATAGTGTTACGTTTTTACCTTCTTAAAACCGTTTAAAATATGAGTTCGTTGATTGCAAACAAAGTAAAAACAAACATGTATTTTGCTTCAATTAAACTCTTTATTGTTCGCACTACTTTTATGTGTCACTGTTATAACTTGATCTTGTTCGCTATTCTTCTCTACTCGTACCCTTTGCATAGGCAATAACACTTGTACGTTAGATCTGTATAGCGGAGATCTTCAAACCATGATAGTTTGCTTCGCACGCAACGCGTCTTCACACAAGTGTGATTGAATTCTTACTACTCGTTGTCTTTCCTTTTTATATGTCCACAAAATCAGTCTGATGAACGTTCTTGAAGTAGAAGGTTCTTGTTTTTGCCTTCTCGAGAATTCTATTGCGACTACATTTTTGTTTGTGTATTTTGTTCACGTTGTTGGTTGTTGCGTTCTTTCTTAATTGTCTGTCTCCTTTTCTTTCACACTGTTGTTGTTGGTATACGCAACCAAGTTCGTTGTATTTGTTTATATGGCTTTTGTTTATCGTTAATGTTAAACGATGTTTTGAAAAAAAAATTTTTTCTTTCCGAATCCATTTAACACCCTCGAATAATTGTGATGCTTTTGCAATCAAATATTTGCTTCATATGACAGTACACCAATTTCCCATTAAATTGCTGCCTTTAAGACAAGCTAATAAGCATCATGGCAATATTAGGAAGGAAATCCACCTGTGGCTTGTGTGTTCCTGTCGATAACAATACAAAAAGGAAATCAATTTGCTAAAAAGGTTTTACTCCTTCTCTCATTGATGATAAATATACGAACATAAAGGCGTAATAAATTCAATGGATTTTTAAAAGCGTTTGAAAATCTGAAAATCCATCCTTTTTTCCATCATAATCAACCCATGCAGACATTCTTACCATGAACACAAAGCCTGGCATCATTTTTCCAAATATCCTGTTTAGTTTTTCACATCAAATTTTTTCCAAATTATTTTTCAATTTTGTTGTCCTTAAGCAAAATGTTGTTGAAAAATTCTGTTTCCATCAGGGTGAGCATTAGTTTTGAAGCACATTTTTTCCTTATTTTCCCACTTTTTTCTTATTTTGGATTTTGTTTTGTTTGCTCATTGCAACCCAAACTCTCATTATCCTTTCTCTAGACTCCCTTAAGCCATATTGTCGTGTCTGTAAGCATGACGGTTTGAAACTGTGTATGTGTGAGAGAAAGTGTGAGAGAGAGTGTAACTGTATTTGTATTTTAAAACCCCACCATTTTCATGTTTGTGGGTGTTATTGTTTGCATGCTTTTAGGCACTTGTTACACTTGTTACTTTTTGTATGGATGTGTGTATATTTCTGTACGTATTTGTTTATCTGTACAAAACATATGGAAATGTTGGCGAAAAAATATTTTTTTTTTGGATTTTTTATGGCGAACGCCTTAATTTCTGTAAATGTTTTATTACCAACACAAAAAGGGTTGAAATCTTTTAAGCCTGAGCGTAATTGTAGCCAAAGGCGTTAGTAAAAACTGGAAAAATTCATTCACACTTTTTAATTACTAACAAGGCTTTTTAGAGGCTGAAAAATTATTTGGGTTTTTGTGGTTACAAGAGAAGAAAAAATTATTTTTTACAAGTCAATCGCATCATTTATGAAATCAGCTGCTTTTTTGGCAATAAATTGGAAAGGACATGGTAAAGGTTTCTCTTTGTATATACCAGAAAAGGCAAGGGCCCTGGAATTCCCTACCAAGAGACAGATAAGTAGTAAAGAATTGGAATGAAATTTTTCGAAGAATGCTGCATACTCCCTTTCTATGATATCTGAGAGTCGAATTCCTTATTTGTGGTATTTTTTTAATCACGTCAGTTGCCAACTGCTCCTGAACTGCTCAACAAACACACGCCGTTATCTATGGGTTCCTGAGTCAGTTGAATTTTTTACGGCTGACCTTTGGGTCACGATGTCAAATTGACAAATTGAAAGGCGGAAATGTTGTGAGCGCCTTGAAAATGACTGCCTATGGATTTTCACTGTCACGATTAGGCAGACTTTGCGTTTTGTTGACGTACGGGTGGTGTTGGTCGATCGTTTACTAAACCGTTTTGCTTTCCATTCAAAACTTTTGTCAGAGGATTGCATACAATTTGAAGAAATCTAAACATAACTGAAATCAAAAAAAATGCCAAAAAACACACATACAGATATAAAATAAAAAGTAGGAAGAGACAAATATCATCAACAGGTGCCGTGTTAATATGGTGAAACCATTGTGTCAGGGAGTGAAAAACATTCTAAATGGTAAACACACACACGCTGTTATGCTAATACAATTATTAACACACACACTCACACGAAGTCATATATGCAGCACACAGAAAGGCAGAGAGATATATTGAAATTAAAAAAAGTGAGCCATAAGGGAAGGAAAGCCTAGGGTTAGAAATGGAACTGAAAAGCCAGGAGAGAAGTTTAAAATTTTAATTCTGGATGTGGAAAGTTGTTGGTTAAACCAAGACTAACATTATGGTTAAACAATCTATTTGACTGTTTAATAACTTTACATACGTACATAACATAATTGGCCATTACAACCCTTCAGACAGGATTACAACCAAGCTTCTCACACCACTCATGTTGTGTGTGTTAATTTTATACATGAGAGGCGGAACCTACAGTTAAAGTCGACTCCGAACGACAGATTTCTGAGAAACTTTTCATGGCAATTTTATTTCTACTCTTAGAGTTTTTGCCAGAAATCTGCTGAGAGGAAGCTGACGAAGAAATATTTTTTCATACTGGAGATGTTTGACCTGGCGTTTGAACCGTGGCTTTACGTCTAATAAGCCAACAGACTACCTACTAGACTATGCCGACGGTTTAATTGTGTTCAAATAACATACTCAGATATTTCCCGCTTTCATGAGGTCTGATCTTTGGCCTTTTACTGAAACACAAATGTTCCAGTTGCCACATGAGTGGCATAAAAAAAAACTGATATATTTGCTTCCCAATTTCTTTTTTCTTTATTTAAGCTGCGGTTTCTCTTCTTCCTTCCTTGTGGTTATTTTTCCACAAATTACCAGCAGAAACCAGTTTCGTTTTTGGCTGCATAAAAAAAGTTTTTTCTCTTGTTTGATGTTCTACATTTTGTGTGTGTCACCATATGGAGCCATACGGTGTGTAAACATAAGCAGACAGAATTTTCGCTAATGGCCATGGCCATGGAAACACCAAGAGAACTAATATGGTTTTGAGCGGTAACATCGTGGCTTTATTTACTGAAGCAATTTAGTTAAAGGATGCAAAAAGGATAACCCAGCAAGCATTTGTAATAGAGAATGGTTTAAAATGGAACATTACCCCATTAAAAATGGAAGTGAAGCAAACTGACGTGATTAAAAAATTTTGTCGAATTTACGAAGTCATTAATCTAAATGAGATACAAGAGCCTTCAATGCATATGGTAAAAGTCACTGTTGGATGTGGAATTAAGGCTGGGGGCATCATTGGCGTATATTTTTTTGGAATGTGACATCTGCTAGGGTATCACTATCAGTGGTGAGCAACATCTTTTGGCCTGGAATGTATGATTCGTGGGCACCAACGAAATGTAGTTCTAACATGGCAGCGCTACGAGTACCACAAGGCTTATGACAGATTGGTTAATCTGCACGGGAGTTTTGAGGGCATGGTTGTCGTAGATTCGGTCGAAGTTTTGATTGTCAAAGCTCTCTTGAGCACGCTGTCCCTGTGCTTACCGAATTCCACAAAACTAGCGCAGAAATTGATCAGGGCAAGGGCTGCACATGGTCTTGATACGTAGAGGTGATGTGAACTGGCCACCGAGATCGTGTGATTTGTCTCCGTTGTAGACTTTTTCTTGTGGAATTTTCTTCGCTTGCAGATGTATGCAATTAAGCAACAAACCATAGAGGTCCTCAAACCTATCACAATCCATACCAGCCCTTAAATTTGAATTTTTATTTTTGTTGACTCCTTTTTAAATAACTTGTCTAACGATAGCAATAGTGAGCGCATGTAAGCCGTAATTGAATTACACGCTGGACAATAGTCGTCTAAATTTGTGGGGCACTAAAATAATTATTTGTTGTTGTATTATTTTGTTATGCAATAAGTCTCGTTTAATTGTTACTTAATTAAGGATGATGTTTAGTCTGTAGTTGAAAAGGCAGAACATTTTAATTACCTTCACTAAGAGAAAATCAATATAATGTCTTACGAATTGTTTACGCAAGAAAGTCTGAAGCATGTACTCCTTTTAATTACCCAAAATGAGTGTCCAGCTTCTAATACCCATCCAAGGCATGATATTAAGAGTCATTAATTAAATACACACTTAATTAAGGATTTTACTATAATTAATATGAGTGTGCTTATACATGTGCCTAGTGTAAAGGGCGTTGTACGTGTATTTGTAGTCTGTTAACATTGCTCAGTATTTACAAGGACGGCCCATGAAAGTTTTCTCATTTAATGACAACATTTTTCTTAATTTTACATGAGCCTTTAAGCTTAACATGCAGGAAAACTATGATTATTTGAACTATTTTTTTGCTAATGAAAGGACAAAAACCTAAACAAACTATTTTAGAGGATGTTAGTTACGAGCAAGCTTTAATAAGACATTTTGATTGTGTTTGCTACTGTACGAGATAGATTTCTTGAAGGTTCTAAATGGGTCTTGTACTGATTCTATTGGATGTTAGTAATGGATAGGAAGCTACATATCAAGGCACAAAAAAGGATCAAAAAATAAGCTGTCTGGGGATAAGCAACCCCTTAGGAATCCAGACTATGTGGCGGGACCATGAACCACATCTCCATTATATATTCAAGACCGTGGCTCTAGTTTAAGTGCCATAAGATACAATTACATCCAGCGCGCATACTACCAGAACATTTAATTCCATTTTGTTTTTGTATTTGGTAAACATTAAGTTCCGAGTTTTTTTTTGATTTGGAAAACCAATTCCCCTTTCCCCTCCCTTGTTTTTATAGGTTAAATTCGAACATTTGAACAGCATTTGGAAATTGAGCAAGAACATGAGCGCTAACAAGGCCCAACGAAAATGTCAACTGAATTTATGGCACAATTAAGGGACAATAAATTAAACAAATCCAACCAAAAAAACAGAAACGCAAAGCACCGATACTAACCTGTGTGTGGGATTTCTTTAGTTGAACTGCTGCAGATGCTGTCCTAATGTTTTCTATTGTGGCCACAATCCAATATGGACAGTGACAGCTGCTGAATATGAAAAGAAAGTCGTTGACAAATTGTAGTTTAGTGGGTGGTGTTTGAATTGTTGTATATTCTTTTGTCAATATTTCAATTAATTTCAAAGTATACACCCGCGCAGCCTTTTTCAAGTGGCTTAAATAAAAGAAAGTTTGTTTGATTTTGTATGAAGACAAATTTTTCGTCATTGAAAACCTGTTGTTCAAGCTTCCAATCAGCATATCTACGGCGTTGTGAATACTTAGTCGCCTAGAATTGTTGATTAAATAAACTTTTTATAAATGGAGGAGAAATTACCAATTCATAGACGAAGACAAAGTTCAGGCCCAATTGCTGTGAGTCCTATGCTATTCACAAATGCGGTTCAACATCCGAATTTCTTAAAAACAAGAGAAATTTGGACAGAGCAAAAATACCAATGATCCATAGGCCTAACAACCTTATTTTGAATTACCACTTTTGTAGACAGTTCCCATTATTTTTACGCATTCATCGTTAAATGACAAATCCTTCGCTGAATAAATAACAACTAACAGCCGCAGCAGAACGGCATGTTTGGTATCACTTAGAATATTATGTATATAAACACCGTTTACTTACATACGCACCTCAACGTTTTTGAAGCCGTTCTTGAAGCCGCTCTTGAAGCCATTCTTGAAGTCAGTATAAAGCTGTTCTTTTAGTGTTATACTTTAGTAATGTATTTACAGTAATATTAGCAAAGAGAACAGTTACTATGCGTTTTAAAAGTCTGTAGGCAACTTGATGACAACCTAGTACAATATAGACCCCGGAATTAGAACGCTATAGGGTGTAGTCGAAGAATAAATCACAGAATCTCTTTGAATTACTTTTGCAGTTTTATTGCAATAAATTTGTTTATAGCAACGGTTGTTTACAGTTATAAATTTTATAAAGATTAGTTTCCAGATCTCTTTAACGGTTTATTGTTAGCTTGAAACTGCATTTATTAGCGGCATTTCAAATGACTTTCTTTTTATCGAGTGATTAATTGCATGAAGTTTTAAATCAATTTCGTTTTTAACTGTTTTCCTTTCCCTAAAATTCGTGAAAAAAAACTAAAAAAAAATTTACTTTTGTTGAAACTTTAATTCCTCTTGGTTTTTAAAATAAACTGCCCGCATAGTTTTTACACTTCACTTCTAATGCGTTACATGCACGCATTCGTATTTAATGTAAAAATAAAATAAAAAACCATACGTTTATAATTGCTGTAGTTTTTACTTCATTTCTTTACATTTCCTTTTTATTTTATTGTTTCAAGTGAAAAAAAATATTTCAAGCGTTTCACTATGTTTCGACCTGCTAAAAAGGCCAATGTCCGCGTTGCACTGAACTTTCCATAAAATTTTTAAAAGAAAATTTCATGCACAAAAACAAAAAACAAAAGAAAAACGTTCTTCTGTTAAGCTTTTTACAATTTTCATACACTTACACATTCACACAATGGCACACCAATACATACGCACAGTAGTTTTCTTCTTTTCACCATTATTGTACTCAAGTGGCTGAATGCTCGTGTGTTTCATACTTGAATGAATGTATTGGTATTGGTATGTGCGAGTTTTTTTGTGCGCATGTGTTTTATGTTAAGAAATGAAAATCTTTTACGGTGTGTATGTTTTTTCTAAGTGACGTCACAGAAAAGCTATATTCTTGTTTAATATAGAGTCACAATGTAATTGAACTATAAACTGCAACTGCAACTACATCAGCATTAATAAAATATATCGTAAATCAAAATAATGAAAAGCATTGACTAATGTGATTGACCGCAAACTCTAGACCGAGGAAAGTCTTAAATTACTCATCATGGTTTTTGAATCTTAAAAATTGAGACGACCAAATGATCCACTTGGAAGAAGTTGGTAATAAGAGACCTATGGTGCTAGCCGTTGGCAGTGATGGCCTGGTCAACATCGAAAGGCTGAGTTCTTGGGCACAACGCAAAATAGAATCTCCCTCTCGGATTCTCCTGTACAGATGCGATCGAATTTATCCTCCTCATTCCAAAAAGTCGTTTCAATATAACGACCGTAAAATGGACGAAAGGCGTGGTACATTTATGAAACAGAACCTCCGTTTTGATGGAACAATTTCATTATTTGCACGTATTATTGAATGCCGTAAGCGTCCATAGTGATTTGACAAATTAGACTGAATAAATGACAACGAATTTGACACGTACCCGCCGTAGTCTAGTAGGTAGTTTGTTGGCTTATTAGACGTAAGGTCACGGTTCAAACCCCAGGTCAGATATCTTCAACGAAACGAATTAAGAAAAAATATTTCTTCGGCGACTTCCTCTCAACAGATTTCTGGCAAAAACTCTGACAGTAAATACAATTGCCATGAAAAAGTTCCTCAAAAATCTGTGGTTCGGAGTCGACTTTAAACTGTAGGTCCCACCACTCATGTATAAAATTAACACACACAACATAAGTGGTGTGAGAAACTAGGTCGTAATCCTGACTGAAGGGTCGTAATGACCAATTATGTATGAATGTATGTATCAGACCCCATTTAGTGAAGACCCCATTTAGTGAAGACCCCTCGTTGCCTATGGTCATTTGTCTACAGTTTCTGGACCAGTTGAAGTTTGTGCAGTTGCATGTCGCAGTTACGATACAAAATTCGCCAAGTTTTGGTATGCAAAAGGCTAAGTTCTTGTGCACGACACAAAATTTAAATCCTGGCTTGAATTCTTCCGTACGGCTGCGGTGTTTTGGGCTTATCTTGCTTCTAGTCGACTTACGAGTGTTGGTCGATCGTTTACTAAGCCAGTGGCATCAAAATTATGCTTAACATTGCAAATAGTTCTCCCGATACAACGATCGTAAAATAGGCATTGCCCAAAACCGAACATCCATTTTAATGATACAATATCATTATTTGCACGTGTTGTTGAATGCCATACTGATTTGACAATACAGACTGAATAAATGACAATTAATTTGACAGATGTAGCCTCTACAAGACAGTTGTCAACCAACAAAGTTCACTATTGGAAGATATATTAAGCTTCCTATGATCCACCTTAAGCTTTGATTGAGTTAGTGCATCTAGGATAAGTAATGAGATTGTCGCTGGATCAACCGTAATCGGTGTTCTGATTTTGGTTTTTTTCCGTATCACGTTTAGAACTGCAATAGGCTGCAGTAAGGCTGGATCATTAGACTACATGGCTATTGTTGAGCACAGTTGTAGGTAGTACTTTGGAAAATAAACAAAATTTACTTTAAAATTTGAAATGTTTTCATCAAATCGATCCCTACGCTGGGTATTAAATTAAATACTATTGAAAATATATCACAGTAGACGTATAATTCAAAAATATCCATGCAATAACACAAACCATTGGAGTCAGAGGAAGTTGAAGTCTCCACACATAAATTGCCGATTATGCCCATTGTTTCAAAGGCCACCCTATCTACACCTTGAATACTTTGTAAGAGAAATAAAATCTCATTTAAATAATTGCTAAATAATCCAAACAAATTGTATTTCATTGTATTTCGTATTACAATTGTTGTAAGTTGTAATGACAACAAGTCCTTGTCCTTCTATCGCTTTATGTTTCCCCTTCATTTTTAATGCATTGCCCTGACCTATGGCATTTACGACGTTCATGAAAATTTTCTGTTTTGCAGTTTCATTAGCTTTGTTAGCTTTTAAGCCATAAACAACAAACGTTTTGTTAAATGTTTTGTATTTTATTGTTGTTGTGCTGTTATGGTATTTTGGCTAGAGGCCAATAAACAATTTGAATTTTAACAAAAATATACATGGAACAGCGCTAATGGATTAAAAGTTGAAACTATTGTCGTTGCATACACCACTCACTTTGGATTTCTTTAAAGCGACTACAGTTTTGCCAACAAAAACTGAGGAATATAGAGAGACATCCAGGTAGAGATAGCTATAGCTAGATGGCTGGACTTAGAAGAGAATAATCGTGCAAAGATTTCCAACGTCTTTCTGGAGAAGACTTTTTAAAAAATATACAAACATTTTTTGCATTTTTTGTATGATTTTTCGCTTGAAATTAAAATTCCAAAAAAAAATATTTTTCTTTCGCTTTTTTTATTTGCTTTTCCCAGTGTGACTTTGATTTATTATGGCATTTCGTTAATAATTTGTTTAAATTTAATTTCACTGGAATGTGGGAAAAAAACAAAAATTATTTTTATTTGAAATTCATTTCATTTCCCTACAGCGTTGCACAGACAAAATTTAATGAGTTCGGCAATCAATACACATTTTTCAACGGCTAAATGCAATAAAAATATGTAAAAAAAATAAATAAAATTAATTAATCATAATAAAACAAACAAAACAAACAATTAAAATCTCTGTGATTTCCAAGCCTCTGAGTCAATCTTAAATTGGTACCAAAGTAAAATAAGGAACCGCATGGTTACTGAAATCATTCGAATATAGATTGCATAGGTGTTTGGTGGTCACATTAATCTACTGAGGAGTGTGTTAGCTTACCAAACGAGAACTTGAGAATTCAAAAACACAGTTCTGACGTTTTAAAATGAATCTATTTCCTTCGGCGACATCTCCTCAACTTACTTGCTTACTTACTTAATTGGTGATTACAACCCTGTAGATAGGATAACAACCTAGCTTGTCACAGCATCCATGTTGTGTGTATTATAGAATATAGTGTTTGGCCTCTTAAACTATATAGCGAGCTCCGGTAATATTTCCAATTCTGTTCGCCTGCTTAACTTCAGGCAGATATCCATGCCCAATACATGATACTCAATCAAGTCTTTCTTTCTAAGATGCATTAAAGCTAAACAGGTTTCAAATATGTGCTCTAATCGTTCATTTCTATTATCACAGAATCCTTAGGTGATCCCACAGTTGATCCTTACTTCGAAATAGAATAATCTCTATTTGAGCCTACAGTGGCCATTCAAAAGGCCGTCACTACACTCATTTTACTTCTGGTGGTTAAAATCTCTCAAACGCAACTAAAGTTTAGATTGTCTCAAACTCTTTAGGGAAGTTTCTGCCTCACACTACCTTTCTCTTGGTCCAAACATTATTTTCCTTTCCACAGAAAAGTGCCGATCTTATCAGTGTCATGGATATTACCCTCAGCGTAAGCTTATGTGCATTATCATTGCTGTAGGCACATGGCTTGAAATCAAACTGATGATGACCTTATTCCCCTATGCATGTACCTGATCCAGCCTGCTCAGTTAGTCCCATACTATTCTCGTGTTAACCTCAAATAAACCGAGTGTTCCAATAGCATTTTGATTGTGTGCTCAAGTTTAATTGAGCACATCTGTCCATAGGAATGGTTTCCGCCTGAAAGCTACCCTCAAGTTTCCTCCGGTATTGAAATACAATTTACAAATAGCCCTAGCTAGTAGGTAGTGTGTTGGCTTATTAGACGTAAAGCCAGGGTTCGTGCCCCAGGCCAGACATCAAAACAAAATACAAAAAATATTTCTTCGGTGACTTCCTCTCAGCAGATTTCTGGCAAAAAAAAACTCTGTGTGTAAATAAAAAAAACTGCCATGAAAAGTTTCTCAAAAAATCTGTCGTTCGGAGTCGACTTTAAACTGAAGGTCCCACCACTCATGTATAAAATTAACACACACAAAAGAAGTGGTGTGAGAAACTAGGATGTTGTACAATGGGTCAATTCGACTTTCGGGTACTGTATTTGTCTTAATTGACAAGTACACGTCCTCTAACCTAACATAACCTATCAGCCCTACGTTATCCTTCCCAAACCATTATTAGAATATAACTCGGGAACACTATACGATCTAGGAATACGATTTACTTTACTTAGTTAATAAACGAACGAGAATGTGCCAATCACAAAGAATCTGAATACAGCAGTTCTGACGCTGCGATTAGTACGGAGGAAAATTATGAAATGTCTTCTCCCCCCTCCAATTTAAAACTCCAAAAAATTTGCAAATATTGTCTGTTTTCTGCACAATTTTTGCAAAAGGTTTCATTTTATTTCCTTAAAAAATGTTAAAGTTTTCTTGGCCATAAATTCCGCCGCTTCAATATTTTGAATTTTAAGCTAAGAAAATGAGCACACCTAGCTGCTGAAGGTTAAAGTTTTGTGAGTTCATGACTGAAATTTATTTCGTTCTTCTTTTTTATTGTTGTCGTCGTTGCTGTTATTGTGTATTATGCCAACGTTTTGCAAGTTAAAGAAAATGCCCTGCGTACTTGGGTGCTGCAGATGCAATTGTTCTTCTTCTTTTTGTTTTTTTTTCTTTTTTTCTGTTGAGCAGCTACATGGTCACCATTAACATCATCATTTACATCATCAGCCATAAAATTTCAAGAGCAAAAGAAGGAAAATCATTTTTATACGCAAAAGAATCATAAAAAATATTGTCTTTCTTTTCAGAGATGAATTGTTGTTAAGTACCACACATGAGTTCTGTTTAATGTCAGACGAAAAATGATGACCGTTTTCCTCGGCATTGAACTGTGCGGCAAAAAATTAAAACAGAGAATCCATCAGTTGTGCCTTGATTGAAACCACATGGCTTAAGACAACAGCGCTATGACATGTGGGAATATATGCCAGAAATTCTTTCTTGTTTTTCTGTCATAGAACACAGTGTTCAAGTTCCTTTGTTAAATACGAACTCGATTATTTAAATTTCTCCACAAAATTTGTTTGCAAAAATTTTGAATTGGAAACTCATCTAAGTTGCCCAAAATGGTTTAATGAGGAGGACATTTGCGTGAGCCTACTCCGTAATTATAATTATTGTGGCAAAGAAATGCCTTAGTACTGCGAACATACAATCTATTGTTCTCCCCTCATACTTTATGGGGTCCCGCTATAATGTTTCCTTTAAGACTATTGCCCTGGCAAACCTCAGAATGCTGTCAGAATGGTGTCAGCAATGCAATGCCCTGCCAAGTAACTGCTATGCACTCATATGTGTCCTTCTGAGTTGCAATACTGCTTTGCAGACCTCTGCTCTAAATGGAACGTTACCCTTCTAGGCGGGTTTTCCACCTAACCTGAACTAATCTGCCCGTGATTAAGTCAGATACGCTTATAGGGACTCATACTCTTCTTTAGACGCTTGGTATCTCATATTTTCCGGTTGGATAAACATAATCTAGGATGTGTTTTAGTTGCACTAGCATTATCGTTATCGATTACTATATTTAAACAACTGAAAATGTCAAACTGTTTTGATTTTTCAAGTCATCCTGAATCGTTTTGAGCGACAACAATGCTTCCAAATCGTAGAAATTTACTTTAAAAAAGTTATATTCTCCAAGCCTATTACCCTGACAAGCTTCAGGATGCTGCTGTCTGTCAACAACGCCAGTTCTCTGCCTAGCACCTAATACGCACCCATGTTTTTTCTTTTCGGATGTATTAATGTCTCACACATGCCATGAGTGTGTGCCAATGATTCATTCTCATTGTCACAGAATTTATACGTTCAGACCGAAGCAAACCTCATTCTGAATAAGTGCACTCGGAGTCTATAGTGCCCTGTCAAAAGTCCGGTTGCAAACCTCAAGTCATATCTTTGTAATCTAATGCATACTCAAATCTCCTCTTTTTGTAATTTCCCAGCAAAAGTTTTGAT
This sequence comes from Sarcophaga carnaria, assembly GCA_958299815.1. NCBI lineage: Eukaryota > Metazoa > Arthropoda > Insecta > Diptera > Sarcophagidae > Sarcophaga > Sarcophaga carnaria. Next base: position 14,527,371 of record OY283153.1, read on the forward strand.
TGCCTCAAACCCACTTGGAATGAAGTCCTTGTCTTTGTTTATCTTCCCTTTCCGTTGAGCACTCTTGCTTACTTACATACATACGTACATACATAATTGATAGTTACAACCCTTTAGTCGGGTTTACAACCTAGTTTCTCGTATCACTTATGTTGGTTGTTTTAATTTTACACATGAGTGGCGGCAGCTACAGTTTAAAGGCGACTCCGAACCACGGATTTTTGAGAAACTTTTCGTGGCAATTTTTTTTTTATTCTCAGAGTTTTTGCCAGAAATCTGTTGAGAGGAAGTAGGCGAAGAAATATGACTGAGCAAGGTGTTGAACCATTAGCTCTCGTCTAATAAGCCACTCCTTACTACACTACGCCGACTTCGTTGACTATACCTTTCCAGAAATATGCATCCACTCCACTAGAAGGGTTCTGGTGCAAATAAGCTTGTTTGCTTGCTGATTACAGAGAATACCTACATGACGTGGGATCAGAGATCAGCAATGAATCGTTTTTTCGCTACCCAATCGCTGAGCCAACAATATTAAAATTTAACTGCTTTGATTCATTCGTACTCACTGCAACGTTGATTTATAAGTACAGGTTGCAATGAATATGAGTACGACGTTGACATCAAACTCATACCATTCGAAATATGTTTGATTCATAAGCACAACTTTTTAGAGAGTATTTTAGTGTTCGTACGCGAATCATATTTATTTTGTGCTTCGTATAAATGTTGAGTTATGGAGAGTTGAAATCAATAACATCCGACGTGTTGTTAGGTATGAATATAATGAGTACTTCAAACTTTGAATATGAGTAGAGGTTTCATGATATTAAAATAAGTATGAATGCGTATAAGTATCAGAAATTATGAGTATGATTCGATTCTACTCATCTTTTTGAATACTCATTGCTAAACTCTGCCTGGGATCCTACTGCATTATCACGAGGTGTTGGTGCCTTATATTGGACATCTTGTTCTCATTTTAAATAAGTTTTCAAATATTGCAATAAATTTTTGCAAACATTTTAAAACAATTGCAAATTTATTTCAAAAACAAAAATATTTATAAACAAACAAAAAAATAAGCGAATAAATCTTAAAATTTCAGAACAAAAATTCCGCTGCAAGACAATTGGAATTCAAATAAAATTCTGATCACAAGCATTTCGTAATCATTTTTCTGTTACGCAGAGAGTAAAAATATTCAAATAGCGGTATGTAATTAGTGCCGTTAGTTTATTTTTAGAATCAATTTCTTTAAAAATAAAAAGAAAATAAGAAAGAAAATCATTTCATAAATAGAAAATATTTTCTTGGCATCAGGAGCCATAAATAAATTGCACGAAACACAACCACAATTTAATTTTGATTTCATTTTTATAAATTTTGTTTTGTTTGTATTTTATGTTTATAAGATTTATTTATAAAAATTATTAAAAATTTAATTTCATTTTCAATTCAATTGCACTTGAGACAGACAAAGTTTAAAACAGAAAAAGTGAAGTGGAGAGTATTTTAAGTGCCTTATGACAGTCGGCAATATATCTGCGGTTTTTGTTAAATAATTTAAAATTTTAATTCTTTTATTTTTATTTTAATTTTATTGTTAAATTAATTCAACAAAAGCCAATTAAACAGTTGAATAATTATTATTTTGAATAATTTTTTCATGAATATCATCTGCACGCCAAATGCAAATTGCAAATGTAAATCCCTTTTTAATACATTTCTGACAGTCAGATCTGGCAAATGAATTAATTTTTATTAAATATATGGGGTCTCTCATTAAGTGCTGTCTACTTTTACATTCAAATAAAATAAAATATGTATGAGATTTAAACTGATTCCATCGTTCAAATATCCATCACAGCTGCTCTAGGTGGAGAGCATCCATGGCTTGGCATGACCCATGTTGGTTTTGAGTATCACCGTGTTATGGAACTAACTGGGCAGGCTGAATCAGATATACATAGGTAGGGCAATAAGGTCACCCTTAGTTTGATTTCAAGTCATGTGCCCACAGCAATGAGGCGGCAAATAAGCTTGCGAAGAGGGAAACATCCAAGACAGTAATAAAATCAATACTTTTCTGTGAAAAGAAAAATTATGTTTGGCTGCCGACTGCCCCAAAAACCTCACCAAACCGTGACTTTTTCGGCATACATTGAACACTCTTGGATCTCATGTTCGATAATTTTTTTGTTTTTGTTCACGTATAACAAACTGCCTTAAGTGCCCTGCACGTTGTTATTTTGTTTGGTAAACAAATTTTTGATTTTGGTGGTAAGCAGATTTCTTATTGTTGTTTCAACATGCAGAGGAATTTAAGCCAACAAACTGTTATTAAAACTGGGGAAACAACACATCCATCTCGTGTTATTAGAAATACTTCATCACTCTACTTCGCCCAAAAACAAATTTACTTTAGTTTGCTTACTCTTATGTTGAACAAACAACTGTGGGTAGGAGCGAGAAGGGTAAGTTTCTGTTTATTTTAGGCGTCAGGTGAAACAAGTGGTTGATTAATGAATTTCTCACACACCTTTCCTACTCCCCGGTAGACTAGGTAGGAGAAATGAATGCGCTGTGTTAGCATTTGCTTCCAGAATTGTGTTGATTAGAACTTACAGTGTGTGAACAATGTTTCTAATGACGGCAATTAATTTTCACATTTTATTGCATATAATTGAAGATCTTGAAGGTATGAGTATAATTTAATTTGTATTTCAGTTACTTAATAAACTTTAAATCACTTTAAAATAGTTTTGAAATGTGATTTGATTAGAGCGGTGGTATCGTAAGAATTAATGGAACAAGAAGAGTTAAAGTCGATTTGTTGGAAAATTACAATAAAAGGATATCTAAGTCATGTATCAGACTATCAAGAAATAATTTGAGGTTGACAATCTGTCGACAGAGCTTTGTAGACTTCGGGTACACTTATTCAGAATGGAGGTTGTCTCGAGCTGAACGTATAGATTCTGTGACAATGCGAATGAATCATTGGAACACATTCATGGCATGTGTGAGACATTAATACATCTGAAAAGGAAACACTTAGATGCGTATTAGGTGCTAGGCAGAGAACTGGCATTGTTGACAGACAGCAGCATCCTGAAGCTTGTCAGGGCAATTGGCTTGGAGAATACAATTTTTTCAAAATATATTTCTACGATTTGGCTCAAAACGATTCAGGATGACTTGAAAAATCAAAATAGTTTGACATTTTCAGTTGTCAAGTAATCGATAACAGTAATGCTAATGCAACTAAAATATATCCACGATTATGTTTATCTAACCGGGAAAAGTGAAAATTGTATGAGTATCTGACCTAATCACGGGCCGATTAGTTCAGGTTAGGTGGCAAACCCCCTAGAAGGGAAAGGTTCCATTTAGGGCAGAGGTCTGCAAAGCATTAATACAACTTAGAAGGAAACATACGAGTGCATACCAGATACTTGACAAAGCATTGTATTGCTGAAACCAAACAGCATCGTGAGGTTTGCCAGGGCAATAGTCTTAAAGAGACCCCATAAAGTATAAAGGGAGTACACTAAATTGTATGGACACTGTATTTAGGCCAACACCATCTGCATTGCAGTTACTGTCATAATATTATTATTCTTTTGGAAATTTTTGTCAACAGGATTAAGGCTCTTATCCTGGTTTTTTTTAACAATATATGCCTACCTCCTGGCATGGTCCATATGATTTAAATTGTCTTGTGCTGCCTATTTTTAATCGTGCATGCATATGTCCCTTACTATGCAGCCCACAATAGAGAATGTGTTGCCTTGTTTAGCCATCCGTTTGGTTTCTCATATTCAATTAGTTTATGCAGCAGGTTTTAAAATAATTTTTGATTTTAGAAATCCTATTTTGTTAATAAAATTTCATTTTAAATATTTTTTATGGAAACTAGAAAGGCTTTTTTCAATAAAGCTTCTTAGCAAAGACCATGATGGACAATATGAAGGTAATCTTGTATTACTTTTAGGAAAATAATGAAACGAATTTAATAAAAAAAACGAATATTTTATTAACAAAATCATGTTCTTTTAATTAAGTTTTTCACAAGACTTGAGAAACTTATTTCAGCAGGTGAAATAAAATGCCTCACTTGCCATGTAATTGTTGAAATTATAAATTGTTACGCCTTCTAGCCCCATTTCATGTTTTAAGTAAATGTTGGTTGGAATTGCGGTTGGAATTGCGGTTGGAATCTTAATTGTTGTTTAAGTTCTTAATTGTTGTTTAAGTTTTTTTTTGTGTTGAAATTTGCAGAATTTGCATAAAAGCAAAGCAAACTATTCGCGTACAGCTATTGCTGCAGAGAGGAAATTGTTGGGGCAACCAACAAACAGTAGAGAACATAACTGCAGAGTACAAAAGGCAAGCACAGAGAACTTTCCCTGTGAAACTGAAATTATCACTTCAACATTACAATACCAAATGAAGCATACTTTTGATACTTAGGCTAGGTTAGGTTAGGTTAGAGGGCGTGTACTTGTCAATTAAGACAAGTACAGTACCCGGAGGTGGAATTGACCCATTGCACAACGTCCGAGTTTCTCACGCCACTTATGTTGTGTGTGTTAATTTTATACATGAGTGGTGGGACCTACAGTTTAAAGTCGACTCCTTTATTTCCTCTCAGAGTTTTTGCGAGAAATCTGCTGAGAGGAGGTCGCCGAAGAAATACTTTTTGTATTTTGTCTTGATGTCTGGCCTGGGTTTCGAACCCTGGCTTTACGTCTAATAAGCCAACACATTACCTACTAGACTACGGCGACTTCAATACTTATCTTAGGGACTATTTACATAAGGTGGCTGATTATTTGATTTATTTGGACTCAGCTGGCTGCACAAATTATTTTCAAGCACTTTGGTTGTGTTCGTTTTGGTACTCCTCTGTACTACGTTTTAGGATTTTCAATCTGCAATTCCTGTCTTGACTAAGATACTTGACTAAGTGAGTAAAAGAACATTCCACTTCCTCCAAATACTGCATCTTAGCAGCGCGCCAGCAACCAAATTATAAAAGCTAGGTAGGTTAGAGGACGTGTAATTGTCAATTAAGACAAGTACAGTACCCGGAGGTCGAATTGACCGACTGTAGCTAAGTAAGGCATTTAACACGTGATCAAGATTTTACTCCTCCTGTTTAAGCAGCGCATGTAGTCCCTGCACAGGAACCTATCTCTCTCTCTCTCTATCTTCTTATCTTTCTCTCTTTGATTCTTTGCTAAATTACCAAGTATCGTTCTGAAATCAAGACTTTATGTTTACATTGCAAGTATCCAAGAAAAAGGGTTATACGTGGATGCTCCGGACTGTTAATTGAATTCTAACAAGAAATATCAGTAAAGTCGTCGTTGTCTATTAGGTAAACGTGATCTCAAACCCCTGCCCTGAGATCGAACAAAAACCAGACTTCGAAAAAATTTCCTTCGACAAGAGTGGAATAAAATTGCCTTGAAAATTCTCGTCATTCGAAATCAATGTTAAACAGTAGGTCCAGACACTCATGTATAAAAATTAACACGCACAACATGGGCGGTGTGAGCAGCTAGGTTGTAATCCTGACTAAAGGGTTGTAGTGACCAGTTAAGTAAGTATGTAAGACATCTGTCAGTGGTCGTCTATCAAAACTTGTGCAATCTGTGTCATTCAGCATGTGCTTGGCAGTTTACTGTGTGATTTGTAGAGAGACTGCAACAGCAAAAATTCATGAATTGCTTCCACATGCTCCCACTATCCTCTAAACTTGGAAAGCCAGAGGCATCTTGTTCAGTTATAATATAAACGAGTTTGTGCATCGTTTGTTTACCAACAATAAGTCCATCTACAGAGTAATGCCAGTCTCAGCTATAAATCCATCTGCCAGTCTCAGCTATAAATTCATCTGGATTTTCTCTTCTACCAGTCTATGCAAGTGCTTCAGCATTATTTTTAATATCCTCGTGCCTTTGTTATCTCCTCCAAAGACTCCGGGTAGTGTGGCACAATTTTATATATGCTGTACACACTCTGTTGTCGCCGTAGTAGTCTAGTAGGTAGTGTGTTGGATTATTAGCCGTGAGGCCTCGGTTCAAATCCCAGGTCAGACAACTCCAACTGTACGAAATATGAAAAAAATATTTCTTTCTTGACTTCCTCGCAGCAGATTTCTGGCAAAAACTCTGAGAGTAAATAAAATTCCCATGAAAAGTTTCTTAAGAATCTGTCGTTCTGAGTTGACTTTAAACTGTAGGTCACGCCACTCATGTATAAAATCAACATACACAACATAAGTAGTGTGAGAAACTAGGTCGTAATCCTGACTGAAAGGTTGTAATGACAAATTATGTATGTATGTGTGTATGTTTGATGCCAATAGATCATTTTTTTCGCCAATGCCCTGAAGACGATGCCAATTGTAACATTTTACGGATTGTTTAATTGACGTCCTAATAATCTATATCTGGCGCAACAGATAGCTTTTGCGACATTCAGTTGAATTCGGTAAGCTGCAGACCAAAGCAGCTATATGGATATGCTAGAATCGTAAATTCTTATATCTTACCTAGCTCAACATGTGCTTAAACATCCTCATCCCAATTAGAGATTACTACAGTCTAAAGAATATTCTGGAAATAAACACTCAAGCTGGTGGGATGGAAAAATGAAGTGTGTGGTGTATACAGAGCACTGCACTTACCATGGCTATATCGATTCAGTTGATTTAATGGCTCTTCTGTATTGAATAGATCCTCTTAGAATAAATATACTGGTAAACGAGCTTATTCACGAATGGACGCCATTATTTGAATCTTTGGGCATAAGATGATATTCAGAAACTATTTTGCGAACATTCAAAGTCTCGACCTAATATCCAGAGTTTGTGCCTCTTTGTGCTCTTATACGGTGTAGTCTGTGTCCCATAAAGTAATTCTCGATCTCGAAGCACAATGGAAGAGAATAAATGCCCAGGTTTAGAGGCCTTTCCATGCTTTAGCGGTACAGCCTGAGTCATAATAGTCGGGAGATTCTATAACGTTCCCTATATCGCCATAATCCACCTACTGTAGTAGTTTTTTGTGTAGTATTTTTTTGTTTCAAATCCTTGAACAAATCAATGGCTCGTAAAATATTTCATCTTCAATGATGTTTCACTTTTAAAAGTATTTGTGCTCCACCCTAAAATTCTTGGCAAATAAATTTCGTTTTCATTTCTTTACTTTCTTACTCCCTCCTTTAAATGCCATGATTATGACTGCCTTTGCTTCCCCTAGCAAAAAAGAAAATCTGAAACAAAAAATTGCAGTTTAACTACAGAAGCTATTGGCCGTAAACGTTATTATTATTGAAGCGTTAAGAGGAAATGTTAAAATATTTCATAGAAAAACACAATAAATATGGTAACAAAAAAGTGATTTTAAACTCAAATGGAATATCTTTAAAAGGAAAGAAATAAAATCAAGAGTAATGAAGTAACAAAAAATAAAAATTTTCCTTCATTGCCAATAGAATTTCAAGCGTTTCTCATAGATTTCCTAGATTCCTTCATGCAATTCCTTGTTTAGACTTCAGGCGTGGAAAGAAGTGTTAAATGTTTTCCAATTTAAATTCTCTGCCAACGGAAATGCTAAAGTTTTTCCGCTTATTTGCTGGCAGGAAATGTCAGTCACACTTAATTTATGACTTTAAATCACTTTGACAGGCCAACGAAGTGAATAAAATTTACTTACGCTTGGCTAATTTAGATTTTGTTGGTGATTAAATAAAAGAAACGAAATAAGAAATGTTTTTTCGTCATTTAAAGAGAGCGAATAAAATTACAATTTATTCGTTATAAAAAATATTGTTACGAAAATGAAAAATTTTGCTTTTATATCGCTTAACATTCAAATTATAAACAAAAGCTACAAAGACATAACAATACAGTAACAAACCTGTTTACAAATTATCGTACTGCTTAACCGTAGATCGAGCCCTAAACTAACTTCATAATTCTAGCTTATGTATCACTTTTGATACATACTTGTAGTACATTTTAATTGTCACGATTATTGATAGATTTTTTTAAAAAAAATTTAATATTTTAATTCACGGGAGGTAATTTTCATTTTCCACAATAAAACTAAAAAGTTTTTGAATTCTGTGGCTAAAAAACTTTAATTTGAGATGAAAATATACCAAAAAGGAACATAAAAACATAAGCATCATTATTTAAATATATTTTCTTTAATTTTCTTACCTTTTAGGCGAACAAAAAATTAAATTTTTAAAAATCTTAAAAAAGGATATATGGGCTGCTCTGTAAGTATGACAGCTAATACCAAACTATTTATACAGTATTATTTCATACATAAAACAGCAAGTTGTGAGATAAAAGTTTTATAAAAATGGTTTAAATTTTCTAAAAAAAAATTAAGATAAGTATATTTTTTTTTCAGAAAAAAAAAATGCAATGATTTCAACGTACAATTATTTCAGTCTCTAAGGCAGTGTTCAACAGTGTTTAGTTTCCATGGAATGTGTTGCTTTCCATACAATTTTGATTAGTTTTTCATATCATTTCACGCACAGAAAGAGAGAGAGGGAGAGTGAGAGAGAGAGAGTAGAACTCATAAGGAATTCCCAAAACGTTCGTATTCTAATGATAAGCAACCAACACAATGACAGCAAAATAAACAAACAAACAAGCAAATTATCTGACACCACATAACGGTTAACGCTGTCTAGCATAAAGGATAAGGACACCATAGAGGACGCATAACTACACAGAAGAATAATACAGAGACAGAGAGTAGGTAAAATCACTACAGAACAGTTGTAACGGGACAACTGAGAATATGAAGTAAAAAAATACAAAAAATTCAAGAGAATGAAATAGTAAAACCAGAGCGTGAGAGAGAGAGAGAGCTTCAAACATCGTATGCTGAATATGCATTTATGACGTCACAGAAAAGCTCTGTATTATCTGCATACAACCAATTTTTTTTTACAACGTATTCTAGGATTTCGTTTACATTAATTCCGTTGAACTACTGTTCACATTATTGTGAGCATGTTTATGCATGTTTAAGTCATTATTTTTCTTTTTATACATAATGCTACGATTATCCACTTAATTATATGGAAGTTTCGAAAAAGGGTAATGAAAGGTACACTGAGAGTACGTACATATATATGTAAAGTATTTAAATTGATTTGTAATCGAATCTGCAAAATGTTATGATTGCTTTATTCATTTTTTGAATTCCTTTTAAATAATATTGTCCATCTGTTGTATTGTATTGCAAGCAAAATGCCAATTGTATGCATGACCAGCCTTTATATCATTAAAAGGCATTCAACAGAATATTAATGAGGCTGCATAAGCTCAAATATTGATTCAATTATACTCTTAATGGAATGCTTAAAGAAAGTTTAAAAGGTGTAGTAAAAAATTTGCTCAACTTATTCTTATTCAACGAAAAAAGAAATGCTGATCACAGTCGTTTATGGAATATATATACTAAGGGTTCAGATGTCAGTCTTTCGCGCAAAGGTTTTAACTGAAAATCTTTTAATTTAGTCGCAGGGCAAAGTTGCAACCATGTCCGCAACGAATATCACCTCAACATTGGTCCTTCTTACCACCAGGGGTAATTCCTATATGATTTCCAGTTCATGGATATGATCCGAAATTGATTAGCTGGTGAATTACCCTGGCCTGGTAAGAGCTCACAATCTCAAACAAGTTACAGGCTAGGTTAGGTTAGGTTAGAGGACATATACTTGTCAATTAAGACAAGTACAGTACCCGGAGGTCACATTGACCCTTTGTACAACGTCTTAGTTTCTCACACCACTTATGTTGTGTGTGTTAACTTTATACATGAGTGGCGGGGGACCTACAGTTTAAAGTCGACTCCGAATGACAGGTTTTTGAGAAACTTTTCATGGCAATTTTATTCACTCCACAGGGTTTTTGCCAGAAATCTACTGAGAGGAAGTCGCCGAAGAAATACTTTTTGTATTTTGTCTTGATGTCTGGCCTGGGGCTCAAATCCTGGCTTTACGTCTAATAAGCCACCACACACGTACTAGACTACGGCGACTTCACCACCAGGGGTAATTCTTATATGATTTCCAGTTCATGGATATGATCCAAGATTGAAATGCTGGTGAATTACCCTGCCCTGGTAAGAACTCACATTATCAAACAAGTTACAGGTTATATATGTACGTTCTGAAGTCTCTGTAGTCTAGTAGTAGAGTGTTGGCTTATTAGACGTGAGTCCGTGGTTCAACCCTTTGCTTAGACATCTCGAACGAAACGAAATATGTAGCTTCCGCTACTCATGTACAAAATTAACACCCACAACATAGGTCGTGTGAGAAACTAGATTATAATCCTGACTAAAGGGTTGTAATAACCAATTCAACATGTAAGATTAAACTTATTAAACTGGAGATTTTGTTCTGAAAATCTCTTGATTAACTCCTACAGCCAGACTGCCATAAGTCCCTAACAAAAGGTAGTTTCAACATCCATTCTTGTCCATTAATGGTTTGGTTTTCTTGATCTCCACGAGCCAAAAGATCTCCATGAGCCAAAATGTTGCCCTAAGTGGTAACGCTTTCTTTAAGGTGGCCAGTCACCTAACATAACCTAGCATTTGAGTTGTATGTTATTTTTAAGATGGAGCAGAACATAACACAATTTGGTCATTACAACCCTTCAGTCAGGATTAGAAGAATCTGCTAAGGGGAAGTCACCTTAAAAAATATGTTTTTCATTTTCTTTTCAAGATCTCAGAGCTGGGATTGGGAAGCACAAACTCTAGCATACAACATAACATAATTAGACATTACAACCCCTCAGTTAGGATTACGACCTAGCTTCTCCCACCACTTACGCTATGGGTGTTAATTTTATACATGAACGGCGGGCCCCACAGTTTAAAGACGACTCCGAACGATAGATTTTTAAGAAACTTTTCAATGCAATTTTTATTTACTCACAGAGTTCTTGTCAGAAATCTGCTGAGAGAAGCAGAACCTCTCTCTTAATTGTTGTAGCTGTCTACTCCCTTTAAATAGTCCAGTTATTGACAGAATAGATATGAATTAAGAGTTTGTCGTACGACAATGGCTACCAGATTCGAAATGCATGCTAATCCTACTAAACAACCGATAAAGATTTTCAAGTTTTTTTTTTCTTTCAGAATGTTTTTCAATTAAATTTAAAAAGAAAAAGAAAAAATCCATCTCTACACTGTCATCATATTTGAATGAGTATCACACTCACACACTCCTTTCGTTTGTTTTTTATTTTTCAATTAAAACGTATTGTTAACCACTTAATCACATCCTGCATTATTTTTTTTAAATTGTCAACAACACAGCGACAGTAAATTAGTTCTCTCATCCAGGATATTCACGCTCATGTTCATCATCACGGTATTGTATTGCAGTGGTTATCATGACACGAATATATTTATTGCTTCCCTTATCTATGTTCTCCCTTTCAGCCTTTTATTGCCAGTGCTGTATTGTTTAATTGCAATTGAAAATCAATTGAATTTTATTTTATTTATCCATGGATTTTATTGTTGTTTTCCCCTTTAATTAATCCCTTAACGTACACTCAACGTTTGTTTATCATCAGCATTGTGTTGCAAGTTTTCGAAAATGATACACGTGGCATGACATGGCATTCCAACTCTATTCCACTGCATACATGTGTGGGTTGTATATACGTTGTCACGTTTTTGACAACAACTACTTGACGTTTGTAATTAACGATATTGTTATTGTTGTTGCTTGGTTTATTGTCAATAAAACATTGTTTTGCCATTTTCATAGCCATTACAGGAGTAACGGAATATGGATGAGTTATAAAGAAGACCAATGAACGTACCTTAGTGAACATAGTCTTGGTATGTTGGATACTTTTGAAGAGTTTAAAAACAGAAACAGAGCTTTAAACTGATTGACTCAAAATTGTCGGTGTCATAGGTTAGGTTCGGTTAGAGGACGTGTACTTATTGATTAAGACGAGTACAGTACCCGGAGGTCGAATTGACCCATTGTACAACGTCCATACAGAGGGAAGGATAATAGAGGATAAGAAGGAGAGGATGTAGGAAAGGCGAGAAGATGTCATAGATCTGTAATTTTTCCTCCCCAAATGGTATTGCTGGTGGCCCATAGGATGGTAAGAAAAAATTCAATTGTATCAAGCAAACACTTGCTTAAAGGAGACAACGAGTCATATGCTGCTGTCAGAGATGAAGAATCAACAGATACGGAAATGGATTACCAAGGAATAATTTCTCTGGAAGGCGAGAGATTGTAAGTGAAACTATTGTAGAAGAGAACAGCACGAAATAACTCAGACTGTTAATGAGTCCAAAAAACAACAAACTATCGATTAATTGATAACTTAAGTTCCAGAAATTTAAAGTGAAACTTCTTAGATTTTTCGTGAAGACAAGTCTTTAATCGTGTAAAACATAAAACGCAACAAGCTGGGATTGACAATCAGAAAGGTATCATAGGTAGCTAGGTTGAGGTGTCTATCTACTCAAGAAGATGATATGGACACACTTGGGTGACAATATGGCTCATTGTGATATAATACTCCTCCATTTTCCCTAATTTTGGGACCATTCAAAGCTTTCTATGAAACCAAAATATTCGTTCACAAAAGATCATTTAATTTGTCTTTGCATTGCGGTCGCTGGATGACGATGGCCGGGAGCCCGCTTGCTCACTCCCTATAACCGCCGGTACTGGGTTTATAACTCCCTGCACTCTAATAAAATTTCTTTTATGATTACTCATGTTGATTTTTTTTCAGGGTTTCTTCCCATAGCATTTTATATCTACTGCCAGGTAATTAATATACAGCCGCTCCTAACATGGAATCAGATGCTGGCCAAGAAGCCGCTCAATATGAGGTCCGTCGCGTTTGGTCTATACCTGTTGATCCGCGGGGGATATTTGATTTCTCCCCTACCACCCATATCTGGGAAGCATTCCCCTATCCGCCACCTGGGAACGCGCCCTATTGGGGTTACAGGTTCCCAGTAGGGACCTTCCCCTACATGGATGGGGCGTGTACTCAATAGGTGCAATTCAGTTTACTAATTTTCCTCGATTCTACAGCTGTCGTTTGCTATGCCTTGAAGCCCAATGCGCACCGTATTTGATTTGGCTTTGTATGCAAGGATGAAGTCACCGTAGTCCAAGAGGTAGTGTGGCGTTATTAAACGAGAGGCCACGATTCAAATCCCAGGCCAAAAATCGCAATCAAAACGAAATATGGATTTTTGCAAGGTATGTGGAAATGAAAAAGTCATCGTAGTTCAGTAGGTAGTGTGTTGGCTTATTAGGCGTGATGCCACGATTCAAAACCCAAATTCCAACGAAAAGGAATATGAAAGAATATTTCTTCGACTTCGTCTCAGCAGATTTCTGGCAATAACTCTGGGAGTAAAAAATTGCTACGTAAAGTTTTTCAAAAATCTGTTGTTCGAAGTCGAAAATTAACGCAACAACATAAGTGGTGGGAAAAGCTAGGCCGTAATCCTAAATGAGGGGTTGTAATGTCTAATTATATTATGCAGTAAGCGTGGGTTTGTGCTTCCCAACCCCAGCTCTGAGATCTTTAAAATGAAAATGAAAAACATATTGTTAAGGTGACATCCCCTCAGCAGGCTTCTGGCAAAATTGCCATAAGCTACTTCACAAGTGTGTTGTTCTGTAGGTCCCACCGCTCATGGATAAAATTAACACACACACAACATAGGTGATGTGAGAATCTTTTTTGTAATCCTGACTAAAATGTTGCCATTTCAACCAATCCCAAGTTAATACTAAGAATTCCAACCAGCATGCGAGGCACGCTCCTATGTAATTTGAGCATACTATGCGTTAACCAGATTTTTGTCATTATCTTGCCTGCATCCAACTCGGCCCATGTGGCGTTGACAGTATTCAATACTGAGTTGTCAAAATTATAAGCTCTCGGGTCTTCAAAAGGCTTTCCAGTTCAGAGAACTCAACAGAAGGTTCAATGGTTTTAACATGACTGGGCAGTTCATCTGCTTTACATGCGTTTTTATAAAAAATTTCGCTGGGTTGCTTCTCTATAATGTCAACATTTAAGTGGTTGTGGTTGTTTTTTAATTACAAAACTTTCAATTTGTTGTAGTTTATAATTGTTGTTGTTGTTTTTTGTGAAAATGTGTAAATTATTGTCAACAATTGTTAACCGGTTGTTAGGGGCAGATTGTTTTGAAAAATGTTTACAAAAACGAACATCGATTATGGAACGCCTTTTTATGCTTTCGAAAACATGTTAAACGTGTTGGAGGTGTATTCGATTACACGATTTCCATTTCCTTCATTTTTTAATATGATTTTTTTATAATCAAATTAAATAAACAATATGTGAACAAATTGCGAAGGTTTTTTATTTATAGGAAACACAAGGTACATAATCACTGTGAAATATTTGAAAAATATTATTAAAAATTTAAAACTATTTAAAGAGACCTTTTGATGTTGTTGTTATTGGTCACATACATATTTGGTTGTTACAAGCCTTCAGTCGGGATCACAACCTATCTTCTCACACCACACTCATATTGTGTGTGATAATTTTATTCAAGAGTGGCAGGATCTACAGTTTAAAGTCGACTCCGAACGACAAATTTTTGAGAAACTTTTTCGGATGGTGCGTACATTAGGATGATGCATAGACCTTAACACATCCGTAACCCTTCTACATACATACATAACATACATAATTGACCATTACAACCCTTCAGTCAGGATTACAACCTATCTTCTCACACCACTTATGTTGTGTGTATTAATTTTATACATGAACGACAAATTTTTGAGAAACTTTTCATTGCAATTTTATTTACTCTCAGGTTTTTTGCCAGAAATCTGCTGAGACGAAGTCTCCGTAGAAATATTTTTTCATATTTTGTTTGGTTGGAAATCTCTGACCTGGAGTTTGAACCGTGACCTCAGGTGTAATAAGTTAACACATTACCTACTAGACTACGGCGACTTCAACGCTTCTGTAACGCTTCTAGTTTCTTCAAATTTCTTTATTTTTCTAAATTCGTGCACAGTATGTAACCACCATGTAATGCTCGTCAGAGATCAGCAATGAGTATTCAAAAAGATGAGTAGATTCGAATCATACTCATAATTTCTGATACTTATACTCATTCATACTTAAATTAATGTCATACTCATACTACTCATATTCAATGTTTGAAGTACTCATCATACTCATACTTAATAACACGTATAATGTTGCCGAATTCGACTCTCCATAACTCAACATATACACTAAGCACAAAATAAGTATGATTCGCGTACGAACACCACTACAATACTCACTAAAAGGTTGTGTGTTTGCTCTGCTTGCTGATCTGTCTGTTTTGCTTATCCGTCATCTGTCTTTTTTTGTAAATGCAACAACAACTAAGACTGTAAATTTTGACAAATGATTCGAATCACTCGAATCATTTATGAGAATTATAAGTATTTTTCTAAAGTTATGATTCTAAATGAGTAGGCTTATGAATCAAACATATTTCGAATGGTATGAGTTTGATGTCAACGTTGTACTCATACTCATTGCAACCTGTACTTATAAATCAACATATTTCAAATGGCATGAGTTTGATGTCAACGTTGTACTTATTGTACTTACACTAATAAATCAACGTTGTAGTGAGTACGAATGAATCAGAGTACATAGTTAAATTTCAATATTGTTGACTCACTTATATTCAAAATGTCAAGAGTGCTTATGAGTAGCGAAAAAATGATTCATTCATCTGAGTGGCTCATCATCTCCTTTCCAAGATTTTCGTTGCAGAAGTTATAGTCCCTGTAGGAGATATGACGTCAGTGATTTATTTTAAATTTTAAAAAGCCACTGGAATCTCTCAGTGCCTTCCATGACCTCTGCCAACCCCTATTTTAAGTAGCCTTTCTGAAAATCAATTCAATTTAAAAATAATTTCTTTATTAATAAAGAAATAAAAAGTGTTTTTAACTAAATTTCTAAAACAAACAAACCAATTTCCCTTTTAAAAGCATGCCCAACTCCGGATTCCCAACAATATCATCGACATCATCATCATCATCATTAAACGTATCCCAATAAAGAGGAAATTAACAACACACGAAAGGAAGCCTCAATACTTTATGCTCAAACCTTAACATCAATTTCAGCAGGAAGCAATAAAAATTTGATAAAAACAAGGCAAATTAACAGCAACTGATGCTACTGATGCCACTGAGAGCAGAAAATAGAAAAAAAATTGGAAACAAAATTTAATTAAAGCTTTTGAAGACAGACAAGTGCTTCAAAAACTTTGAGGGAAACAAAAAATATACAAATACCAACAGGATGTATGAGGGGCGTGTGATACAGTTTAGGTTAATTGCAAAAAGGATTTTAAAATTTTTTAAATTGAAAAGTGATTTGTAAGTAAAAATTAATTCAGAAAAAAGAAGAATTTTTATTGAAAAAAAAGAGAAAAAGAGAAATGTTTGTTGATATTCTTCAATTATTTAAAGTCCTTTAAACACAGTACGAAAACAGAAACGGGAAAGAAACAAATTGCGAAAACGTTTGTTATCCTCATTGTCAGTCTATTGTTACAATTTTATACTATACATGTGTATGTATACGGATTGTGCAAATACATGTCCTACGAATAGGACACTAAATGCGAGCACATATCCTTGTCAGCGTAGTGGTATGGGGTGTCATTGGTTATCAAGTATCTTGGCAAAGATATTTTCTTCTTTTTTTTCTGTTCCATAAAATCTTGGTTTGATAAAGAAATGAAGGGGAAATAGCAACGAATTGTTTTATACTCTACTTTGTTTAGATTTGTCAATTTTAATGAAGGCCACACTTCTTCTTCTGCTTCTATCAAACAAACTAATCAAACTATCAGTGCCAATACAATGTATTAATTTAGTCTCCCGATTTGTTTGAAACTATGGGGTTATCCATTTCGTGGTTTCAAAAGTAAACGTAAATAAAACACATATAAAATATTTCTTTCATGATATTTCTTTTTGTTAAATACTACATCATTTAAATGACCTCCAAGCGAAGTGTTGGAAGCATTGATTCTTTTGAGGTAATTTTCGACCACTTTTTGGCACATATTGGGCGGTATATCAGCCATTACTTGACGAATGTTGGTTTTTAAGTGCTCAAGAGTTGAAGGTTTATCTGCATAAATACGGTCTTTCGCGTAGCCCCACAAAAAAAGTCTAATGGTGTCAAATCGCATGATCTTGGTGGCCAGTTCATATCGCCACGATGAGAAATTACGCGGCCAGAAAATGTCTCTTGCAATGAAGCCATATTCGCTCGAGTTGTGTGGCATGTGACACCGTCTTGTTGAAACCACATATTCTCCAAGTCGTATTCTTCAGTAGCAGGCAAAAAAAGTCGGTTATCATATGACCATAATGCTTCGAATTGACGGTGACAGTCGTTCCATTGTCGTTTTCGAAGAAGTAAGGTCCAATCACACCTTCCGGCCAAAGAGCGCACCAAACAGTGACTTTTTCTGGATGTAATGGCCTCTCTTCAATTACTGAGGATTCTCAAAACCCCAAAACATGACAATTTTTTTTATTAACATACCCACCCAGTGTGAAATGTGCTTCACCGCTGAAGAAAATTTTGTTCGAAAAATTGGCGTCCATCGCCTGTTGTTCCAGCAACCATTCCACGTATGTACCACGTTGTGAATGGTCAGCTGGCTTCAGTTGTTGCGTGAGCTGGACTTTATATGGATGTAGGTGTAGATCTAAATGCAAAATACGCCATAATGTGCCGTAAGACAGTCCTAATTCCTGAGAACGACGAGGAATCGACATATTCGGGTCTTCGGCAACACTTTTACTTACAATAGCGATACTTTCAGCGGAACAAGCGAAACGATGGTGCACAGGCCTTTCAATATTTGTAACCACTCCAGTCTCTTAAAATTTCTTCACAATTTTGCCAATTGCTTGCGTAGTTGTACAAATCGTCCAAACCATAATCTCCTCTTAAAGCACAATACGTGGCTGTGGCAGAATCACCATTTTTGTAGTAGGTTGTGATAATTTTTATGCGTTGTGTGATAGTTAAGCGATCCATTTTCGTCAATGTCAGACTTTCAACTGAAAAGACAGTTTGACAGATGTCGAATTCCAGTCTCATACTTTTGAAACCACGAAATGGATAACCCTTTATAATAACCAGAAAGCTTTTCATGAAATTTTTAAAAACTTTCCACACACAAAAAAGTATTTTCCCCTTCTCCTCTTGATCGTCCTTCCAAATTTTGTACCCTTGGTTGTATTACTAGAATATCCACAATTTTTAGCGAGGATTTGATCAAATATTCAAGAGGCTTAAAAGCATATGCAATACTTCAAGAAAACGTTGCAGTCAGCCGCTACAAAACCCATTGTCTAGGAATATATAGAGAGGAGAAGGGATGAGAGACGCCTTTTTTTGGACGCAAGAAGAGGCAGCAACAAAGGCGAGAGCGTGAGGAAGTCGGGATGTATAGATGTAGGAATGACGCTCGAAAATTCTATCAAAAGATTGAGCGTCTAACCGAGGGTTATAAACCCGGAGCGTCTTTCTGCAAGGACGAAAATGGAAACTTGGTAACAGATATGCAGTGAGTACTGAGGTTGTGGAGGAAACACTTCTCTACTCCACTACAAGGCGATGATGACACCGATACCGCCTTTTTAGCCATGAAGAGGTCAAAGTCGCGATTACGCGCCTTAAAAACAATATAGCGGCAGGTCCTGATGGCCTCCCCGCTAAATTGTTTAAGACCGGATGTAATGAGTTCGTAGGGCGAATGCACCAACTTATTTACAAAATATGGCTAGAGGAAAGCATGCCCAACGATTGGAACCTCAGTGTCCTTTGTCCTGTCCTGAAAAAGGCAGACCCTACTATATGCGCCAACTATAGGGGTATAAGTCTTCTCCCTATCGCATATAAGGTTCTTACAGTCGTATTGTGTGAACGACTGAAGCCACTCGTCAAAACACTGATTGGACGTTATCAGTGCGGCTTTAGACCTGGCAAGTCCACCATCGACCAGATCTTCGCACTACGCCAAATCGTGGTAAAGACCCATGAAAAACAAGTCGACGCACACCATCTTTTTGTCGACTATAAGCCAGCCTTCGATAGCCCCATGAGGGATCGTGTTTTTGCTGCAAAGTCTGAGCTCGGTATATCTGCGAAGCTGAGAAGGCTATACAGAATGGCGTTGAGCAATTCCTTCAGCTCCGTCAAGGATCGAACCTTTTGATACCGTGCGAGGTTTGAGACAAGGCGACGCCTTATCATGCGCCCTCTTCAACTTCGTCATGGAGAGTGTTTTGCGAAAGGCGGGAGTACAACGCAATGGCATTATTTATCAAAAAAGTGTCCAATTGCTTGCGTACGCTGACGACATTGGCATCATATGGCGTACCAAGCGACATGTTACCGCTGTTTTTAGTGCCATTGAACAGGAGTCTAGTAAGATGGGTTTGGCAGTAAATGAGGGCAAAACAAAGTATATGTTATCGACAAGTGGAGACGTAAGGCGTATTGGATATCAAGTTACGGCCGATAACTCTACTTTTGAGACTCTACTTCTAATACAGTCAAGGTATTTATTTATCTTAGCTCCGCCGTTACCACCAAAAATGATGTCAGTCTGGAAATCAAGCACAGGATCACTCTTACCAACAAGTGCTACTATGGTCTCAATAGGCAATTGAGTGGCGGAAACCTCTCTTGTACAACAAAACTAACACTCTATAAGACGCTCATCCTACCCGTGCTTCTTTATGGCGCAGAAGCCGAAACTGATGCAATAGCCTTGAGAGTATTCGAGAGAAGAGACCTACCTAAGATCCTCGCTCCAGTAGCAGTTGGTGACAGTTCTGACTCGGCCATGTCGTTCGAATGGAGGAGGATGCTACCGCGAGAGGGGTATTTGATATGGGGATCTGCTGAAGAAGGCAAAGAGGACGATCTTGTTTGTGTTGGAAGGACCAAATCGAAGAAACCCTGTCATCGATTTGTGTGACCATCCTTCTGTAGGCGCGCAAGAAGTATAGTCGCCTAGAAGGATGTGTTAAGGTAAGCCGAAATCCGTTAAATGGGGTAGTTAATGGCCAATTAAGTAAGTAAGTTGTTTAGAAAAGTTACAAACGTTACGCTTAACTATTACCACTGCAAACTGTATAAACTGTTTGACATCCTCGTAGAGAAGGACATTATAAGGTTAGATTTCCATGTTTCTTTGCTACTTTGTTTACTCTCCCCTTCCCTTCTATCTTTTTTTTGTATTTCTTTGTTAAAGTCTTTGCTTTATCCAAGGTCTCCTAATATTTTATATTCTTTTTATTTTGTTTGTTTTCTTGTCCTTTATTTGAATTTGTCTTGTATTTGATATCCATCGTTTCGTTTCGTTTTGTATTTTTTATTTGTCGTAATCAATGCAAGAGATTTTTGTATTTTGTTTGTATTCTATTGACTGGTAATGTTTATTGACCAAATTAAGCAGGAAAATATCACGCACACATATATACACAGGGCCCTGACATTTTGGCTAAACGAGTATAGAAATTCGCCAATACAACTTTGCCACATAAATTCCAATAAAATTGGTTTAATGAGCTGAAGTTTATTAAGCTTCAATGCAAAGGCATTTCCATAAGGCCTCATATAAACTATGGATGGCCCATAGGAAATGTTGATCATATGATGAAATAAATTAAGAAATTTTTATTGAAAATGTCACCTTAATGAGTTCAAACTGTAGTTTTGCCAAGCAAAAAAAATTAAACAATAAATCAATAGAGCCTTAAGCACATAATGATATCGTCAAGTGCCATTTGCAATAAAAAAAATACGTGGGAATTTAAATTCCATTTTCAAACGTATATACATATAAAGGGTCCGCCAAATAACTTTTTTTTTGAAAAGGCTTTAAAAGAAAAACTACTGAATATTTTCTCAAATTTCTTTTTTTGTTTGAAAGTACAATCCTTCCGGTTAATAATGGAAAATAATTTCATTCAAATGGCTGCCCCGGCTGGCCATGCAGTAGCATACACGATCGGTCCAATTTTTAAGCACATTATCGATTGTGTGCAGCTGTATTTCACCAATGGCTTCACGAATATTGTCCCTTAAAGCGTCAATTGTCTCTGGCTTGTCGACGTAACACTTATCTTTGACGGCACCCCACAAATAATAGTCCAACGGTGTCAAATCGCAGTTCCGAGGTTGCCAAACGACATCAGCTCTGAGGCTGATAATGCGATCTTCAAAAACAGGGCGCAAAACATCGAGTGTAGCTTCGGCTGTGTGGCACGTAGCGCCGTCCTGTTGAAACTAAATGTTGCCAATATCCTCCTCTTCAATTTTTGTGAACAAAAATTCATTCGACATGGCCCGATAACGATCGCCATTGACTGTAACGGCCACTCCTTGCTCATTTTCGAAGAAAAATGACCCAATAATGCCTCTGGACCAAATTCCGCACTAAACTGTGACTCGTTTTGGGTGCGTCGGCTTTTCAATGTATGCGTGCGGGTTTTCTGTGCCCCAAATGCGACAATTTTGCTTGTTTACATATCCGCCAAGATCAAAATGAGCTTCATCTGAAAATATGATTTTTTTTTGCCAAAATCGGCATCTTCTGGTGTAGGCTACTGCATGGCCAGCCGAGGCAGCCATTTGAATGAAATTATTTTCCATTATTAACCGGAAGGATTTTACTTTCAAATAAAAAAAGAAATTTGAGAAAATATTCAGTAGTTTTTCTTTCAAAGCATTTTCAAAAAAAAAGTTATTTGGCGAACCCTTTATACAAGTAGCGTAGGTTAGAAGAGAGCTGCCACTCTCTTCTGTATAAAATCAAACCTTACTTGAGCACTTATAGCAGGCCGCTGTTATTACACCAGTACTGCTAAAGCCATCTGGACAATCATTATCAAGATATTCCGTAGTCTCTAATTTACAGTTTTTGCAGAGGACTTTGTAATGTACACTCAGCCACAAAAGTATACATACGGTTAACAAATTTCAGAAATTTTTTAACCAATCCGTTTTCGTTGAAAATCTTTATAGTTTCCTTGACGTTAAGACGGTCTTTTGCATTGGTTAAAAATTTCTGAAATTGAACTGAATTGTGGCCCTGCACAGGCGCACAAAAGTATACATCCGATTAACAAATTTCACAAATTTCTGAATTTCAGTCATCAAATCGAAATATGAAAAAATATTTCCTTGACGACTTCCTCTCAACATATTTACTGGTAAAAACGCTGAAAATAAATAAAATGGCCAAGGAAAAGATTCTTAAAAATCTGTTGTTCGGTCCCGCCATTCGCGCGTAAAATTAACACACACAACATGCATGATGTCCGAAGCTAGGTTGCAATCCTGACTGAAGGGTTGTAATGATCAATTAAGATGTATGTATACAGAGCGCTGCAGCAGCTTATGCTACAACGACAGCTGATCGGGCGTACAGGAAAACGATAATCGTACAGAGACAGCTAAACTGTAACGTACACAAAGCTTGAGTTGGCACTCTGAACTGCCTCCCAATGTAATACTAAATCAGTGGATCTGACATGATCTCACTGTCGAACACATGGGTCATTGCAGTTGATAGAGCTGTGCTGCAGTACGCCTCGTAAGAAAAAAAACGCCTATATTGTTACGTTACATGTTCCCGCTTCTCGAAAACTACCGGAGTGTAGCCGTAAAAATTTTCTTTTATAATCCGCTGAGATATTCTTTTATGCTCATAAATTTTGTACTTTTTTTCAGGTGAATTAAAATCATTTTTTATAATGTTTTCTTCACACCTGTGCTGTTTATTTATCTTCATATTCATCACACATGAGTACAAATGCTTACATATCCTTATCAAACATTATCATCAACAATTATTTGGCATTTTCATTGCGAGCGAGAGAGAGATTTTAATTTGTACAGCAGATTTTAATACCCCTTCTAAGCCATCGTTTTGAAGAACATTAAATTACTTGACGGGTAGCAGCATATGTTTCACTGCCGACAAGTGTCTGAGTAAACTGCAATAAATTTTGCAAATCATAACAAATATTAACGGTAAATTATTTGCCGTTATTAAGACATACACACCATGCATATTAAAATCCTTTTACAAGGTCTCAGAGGAATGTGAAGGGATATGTTAACAGCTGTGCTTAAAGTTTAAACAAGGTTAAGTGAACACTTTAAACCGTTACTTCGCACATCATAAACCCAAGAGTGACAGTGATTGATAGACATTTCTCATGCTAAGCAAACGAGGTGTGCAAGAGAAGCATGGCTAGTTTTATAATTTCATAAGACAGTTAGGTTATGGGGTGCGTAAGTTAGTATTGATTTCATACTGTACTGTAAGGCTTTGTAAATCCCTCTTTTTTTAATATTCTAAAGAGCATATCCCCCCTAAATATTTATTAAAATCCTATCGGGTCCGCCATCTAACGTTTTTTTTCAACTAGTGCTTATTTCGTGAATGGTAACACTTACCTCATGTCTGATTTGACAGATAATTAGTTTTATCCCTCCGCTATGGTCCATATGGTCCATCCAATGCGTTTTCGCTTCGCTAAGTGGGCTCTGCGATCGACTTACAGAAGATGCCGATTTTGGCAAAAAAATCATCTTTTCAGATGAAGCTCATTTTGATCTTGACGGTTATGTAAACAAGCAAAATTGTCGCATTTGGGGCACAGAAAACCCGCACGCATACATTGAAAGGCCAACGCACCCAAAACGAGTCACTGTTTGGTGCGGATTTTGGTCCAGAGGCATAATTGGGCCATTTTTCTTCGAAAATGAGCAAGGAGTGGCCGTTTCAGTCAATGGCGATCGTTATCGGGCCATGTTGAACGAATTTTTGTTCACAACAATTGAAGAGAAGGACATTGGCAACATTT
Source organism: Sarcophaga carnaria (assembly GCA_958299815.1). NCBI lineage: Eukaryota > Metazoa > Arthropoda > Insecta > Diptera > Sarcophagidae > Sarcophaga > Sarcophaga carnaria. The sequence continues at coordinate 14,551,404 of OY283153.1, forward strand.
GATTTCAACAGGACACACAGCCTAAGCTACACTCGATGTTTTGCGCCCTGTTTTTGAAGATTGCATTATCAGCCGCAGAGCTGATGTCGTTTGGCCAACTCGGAGCTGCGATTTGACACCGTTGGACTATTATTTGTGGGGTGCCGTCAAAGATAAGTGTTACGCCGAGAAGCCAGAACAATTGACGCTTTAAAGGACAATATTCGTGAAGCCATTGGTGAAATACAGCTGCAGACAATCGATAATGTGCTTAAAAATTGGACCGATCGTGTAGGGTACTGCATGGCCAGCCGAGGCAGCCATTTGAATGAAATTATTTTCCATTATTAACTGGAAGGATTGTACTTTCAAATAAAAAAAGAAATTTGAGAAAATATTCCGTAGTTTTTCTTTTTAAAGCATTTTCAAAAAAAAAAAGTTATTTGGCGGACCCTTTATTTATTTCCCGATTTATTTGCTCCATTTATCACAAAGGACTAAACACTGTGTGCTAAATTGCCATTTAAGTTTGAAATTTCATTCCACATTTATTTGCCCCATTTTATTGCATATTTATTGTTGTAATTGTTGTAGTTTCGCTTTATTACATTACATTACGTATTGAATTGTTATTTAATGTTACAAATATTCCACTTAATATTGTTGTATTGTTGCACAATAAATTGGAAAAAGATTTCGTAAATCTTGTGTCAATTTTGATGCAATAAAAGCATGACTATTTCAGTTGCATTTACAATATTATTGCAACCATTTAAGATGGTGGAAAACTACACTGAAAGAAAATTTTATCTAATTCAATAATATTTTATACAGAAGGCAAACTTATTTTTAAAAAATTTTTTTAAGAAGCAGTCCTATGCTTTTCAGGAAGTCAATTTTTTTAAGTTTTTTTTTTGTATTTTATTAAACGGATTGTGCACTGAATACGAAAAGTGCTAGAATGCTAGGGTTGCCATGCGGCCTAAGTGATAAGTTATACTATTGAGTGTAGAGTTGTGAACAAACTCACTCATTGAACTTCCTAAGATGTTCGCAGAGCACTTCTGGATTGATTGCAACATTCGAGAGAATTTTCAAATACTTTTTTAGACATATCAGGCCGTATATCGACGATAACTTTATTCATCCTTTGGTGGATAATCTGAGTATATTAGGTGGATGATGTAGCCATACAAAGATTCTAACGTCATATTCGGTCATGATATGTATCTCTTGGCATTGAGCTACAAGCCCATAGTCCTGTGCATTGCTACAGGCCCATAGTCCTGAGTCTTTTAAAAAAAAAAAAAAGAAAAAAAATGCTGCCCTAATAACACCTCCAATTCGTAGTAAATACCAAACAAGACGTAGTCTAGTAGGCAGTTTGCTGGCTTATTAGCCACGAGACCACTGCTCCAACCCCAGGCCAGACATCTCTTGTTGGCTTACTCTCAGAAGTCTTCTTGCAAAAACTCTGAGTGTAAATAAAATTGCCATGAAAAGTTTCTCGAAAATCTTTCGTTCGGAGTCGACTTTAAACTGTAGGACCCGATACTCATGTATAAAATCAATACACACAACATAAGTGGTGTGAGAAGCTAGGTTGCAATCCTGACTGGAGGATTGTAATGACCAATTATGTATGTAAGGCCGATATCTACACCAAACAGTCCCTTATTCGGAATGTAATGACTTTTTCGCCGTAGTCTAGTAAGTAGTATACTGGCTTATTAGCCGTGAGACCACAGTTCAAACATCAAGTCAGACATCTCGAACAGTGCGAAATCACCGACTGACCCTCAACAGTCTTTTTGCATCTATCGCTTGGAGTGGACTTTAAAGTGTATGTCTCGCCGCTTATGGTTAAAATTAGCACACACAACTTAAGTGGTGTGAGAAGCTAGGTCGTAATCCTGACTAAAGGGTTGTAATGATCAATTAGGCATGTTATGTAAGGGCTTTTCCATCACCATTTCTCCGAGCCCCTTATGCTGCAAAAAATGACGAGCTTTCCTGTCTGGCGGCTTTGAACCACTAGATGGATAACCCTAAAAACCATGCCACTTCATCGCTATCGCACTCCCTCGCTCACTTACTTTATTTTGATCAAAAACGGAAGAACATTTCATTGAATTCATGGAAATTAAAACGTTTTTTTATTTAAATAAACTGTTCAGCAGATATCCTGGAGAAAAGATTTTCATAAAATCTGTCTACAGCCATTAAATATTCATTTCAACAAATTTAAGTCTCTCAACTTCCTTAGAAGAAAAAAAAAGCAGAATATTTTTGTTTCTTCTTAAACGATAACAAGTAGCGAAGTGTCTTAATATGGAAAAACAGACAACTTTTTGGTATTTTTTTTTATTTTTTTCCTCATGGAATTTCTTTCATTTGGTTTGTTTTAGGGAAACGTATGTTAATGTGACAAAACATTTTCCGTTACAAGACTGTGTCTTTTCTCCCTTTCCCATTTCCTTTCCCTCTTTGCTGTTATAAGAAGGCCATGTCTGTGTATTGTCTATGTTCATATGTGTGAGAACATCCTTACATTTCACACAATAAGTCTCAGAAAAGGAAATGTTATGTCCTTACACACACAAGGGAACATCTTTTCGTTTTTTTTTCTTTTTGTTTTACATACTCGTACTTGAGCATAAAATAATGTCAAGAATTTAATTTTTTTGTTTCCCTTTTGTTGCTACTTACTGTTGTTCTTGGTTCTTTAAGTTAGTTTTGCCTTTCAATGTTAATATAACTACAGTGTCGTAGAAAAATATCCGTTTTTTCAAGGGAAAATAAATTTCTGATTCATGCTGACTTGGGTACATACACACATAATTAAAACCCTTTAGTCTGTATTAAGAACTAGTTAACGATCTGGATAACGAATTCAATATAATTAGTTTTGCCGCAAAAGCAAAAATATGGTGGTTAGGTTAAGTGACGTCATCAAACAAAAAACCGGCATGTGGTTTTAATTGATGGCGATTATTAGGCCCATTATACCACCACACATTAGGAAAAGTTTCCTAGTCTAAGCCATTCACAACTGGAAGAGTATTGAGCAGTGACAAATTAAGTTGTATACCAAATCATCCACCTTCTCTGAGTCACAACTTCTGCGGAAATCAGGCGAAGAGACGCTTAACCCAGAGGCATTAGGAATTATGCAGTAAGAATAGGGAACTCATAATGAATGTCAATTCGGGGGAGAATAATAACCAGTTTTGCCCTCAAGCTAGTAATAGAACAGGTCCTCTCTCCTGCCCAGTAAGCCATGAGTTGCCCATGGAATGTAATTTCCAGCGTATGCGTTTGCAAGATAATCCCTGTATAATCCAACTAACCCTGCGCGTGTTGCTGCGCCACCAACAAAAATAAATTTGAAGGAAAGACTAAAATCTCCAATTAATTTTGAATCATTTTATTGATTTTTTGTTTCCCGTTGTCCTGATGATTCAGATGAACGGGCCTGAGTAGTACGCATTCGATCAGTTTCTAATCTCACTTCTCGTTGTTCAAGTGGTTCAAGCGAACGGGTCTCAGCGGCATACACTCGCATATTTTCCAGTCTCAATGCTCGTCTGATTCTGAGTCTCGTAATGCTCTTTTCTTCCGTGCTTGAAGTGTAGGTCGACCAATTGCTTGTCATTCTTTTTGAATAATTTTCACTGACGCCATCCATCGGAAATTAATCGCACCAACCTCCGTCGACTCATCCGCAACAACTTCGTTAAAGAATGCACAGTTTACGATTTAATTCATTTTGAGTAATTTTCAGTGGCGCCACCTGTCGGAAATTGGTCATACCAACTTAGAAACCTTCGTCGGTTCTTGCGCAACAACTTTGCTAAATATCATAACATGATCAAATGCATAGTTTACGATTCTATAAGGTACATACAAACAAACATTCATTTTTATATAAATAGACTATGGGAGGTGACACGCCCACTATAGCTAATCCGCCCATTTTATTCATATATACGTCAAAGTCGTCCATACAAAATTGGAGGACTCTAGCTGTTGCAGTTTATGAGATATGCGTGATTAAATACTTATTGGGAATGAGGGCGTGGCACCTCGCCTACTTGAAATTTTAAAATAAACAGTAGCCTATAACTCCTTCCAGACATACAGGAAGGTCCAGCCGTTTAGACGTCTACAGACTTCAACCAAACCCACAAACAAATAAACACACATTCATTTTTATATATAAGATGCATGCGCAGTACAATTCCGACTTTGTCTCTAGAGCTAGGGGTCAAATAAGGGAAACCTTAGGTCCTTCAGAAGCCTAGCTGTACGAATTTAACAATATTTTCCCGGGGAATAGTTTGTAATTAAGCAGCCTTTTTAGTCTCCTTGAAAAATGCTTCCGCCTTGAAGACACTGCAACCATGTGGAAGCCTGTGCGAGATCCTGTTGTACACATGTCCTTGAAATATACATCAGATCCTGTTTTCTTTTTTTATCTTTTTATGTATATTTTTAGAGAATTCGTAGCTGGATTTGGCTTGACACGCCAGGAATGAGGATATCTAAGCACTTATTCAGATAGTTTTAGGGGACCATATAATTAATCGGCAATGAAAAATAAGGGTCCAGTTTTCTTCTCCACTGTTATAGCAATTTTCATAAAAGAAAACTAATTTGTATGTGTGTGTGTGTGTGTGTGTATGAATATGGATATGAATTTATGGGAGTTGTTGTAAGTGAGAAAACGGAAATCAAAAAACTTTTCATCTCAAAAAACTTTTGATTCACTTACTCAACTCACATGGGTATATATGCGAGTATAAACGAGTGTAGAAAACGAAGTAGAAGATGACATAAAGACAGTTCTATGCCTCTTAAAGGAATTAAAGGAATAAAAATGAAAATGAAGTCATCATGACACTGATGCAATCGGAATTGTTTCTAAATCTTTCGAAAGCACGAAGTGATACAAGTGTTTGTAGCTCCTAACAGATCCATTCAATCAAATGATTTTAAAAAATTGCAAACAGAAATGCTTGATCATTAAAATCATCATTAAAACTCCGCATCATCCTAAAAAGTCACCGTAGTCTAGTACATAGCGTTTTGGCTTCATCAGGCGCGTGTTCTTGGTTCAAGACCCAGCTCAGACATCTCAAATAAACCGAAATACGAAAAAGAATATTCCTTTTAGCGACTTCTTTTCAGCAGTCTTCTGACAAAAATTGTAAGAGTAAAAAAAATTCCTTTAAACTATAGGGTCCGCCACACATGGATACAATTAACACACACAAAATGGGTGTTGTGTGAAGCAAGATCGGAATCCTAACAAAAGGGCTGTAATGACCAATTAAGTAATCAAGTTTAAAACCATTGCAAACACGTTTTATTATTCGGTTCTAGAATGACAGGGTTGCCATTCGTCTTTAAAAACATTGATCGCACGGTCTGCGTAAAGCTTCTGTCCTCATAAGATCCATTCTTCTTCAATTTTTTAAATAAATTTTACGCGAAATCACTTTTAAAGATTTCTAATTTCTTCTGCATCTATTTGATGCCTTAAGGCCTTATATTAGGCCTCGTCTTCCTCAATAACACACCTACTTTTATATCATTTTTATTTTCTCTTGTCATTATATTTAACTTTACGTCCGTTAGTTTCTAACACCAATATGAAGACTGACTGTCAGTCTGTTTATCGATTTTCCCGATTTCTTTAACAGGCGCTCTGATTTAAATCAACACACGACTATTATGAGTGAATGAATGAAAAGAATCCACAAAAGAAAAAAATTTGATTATGACAACCATACTCTAAGATTAACAAAATCGTACTCACTCATTCGCACAAACATTTGATAAATGATGACGAAACACACAAAATATGATAATGAGGTGGGGAATTTTGATTATGTTGGTGAAGACATTCAGAGGAGCTTCATGAAATAAAATAATAAAGATTTTCACTCATCCGTAAGAAAAAAAAATGATTATTAAACGCATAAATTACTTCAAAAAGATTCAGAGTTTAATGGGAAGATTTCAAATTGTAAGAAGATCTGCCCTAAGCCGCGAACAATTGGTGGCACAGTTTAAGGCAAATTAATGATAAAAAAAGAAATTATTAATTGCTTACTGTGCACCTAGTGGAAACTTCTGCTTTTCGTATACAAATTAAATTAAATTTTCGTTTTTCTTTTAATCACGTTACTCCCCTAAAGACAGCAGACGTAACACTCTCTATCATCGTTGGTTCAAAAAACTCTTGACTCCCACTTTAAGGACAATTGTTCTCCTTTAAATTTCTTTATTACGAGGGTGGGCGAATAAGGCTATAACTTTTTGAACTCCTCGCCTCATAACTAATAGGGCAACGTTACTCATGTCAGCAGCCATTTGTCAGTCGACTCCTCCCAAAATTTAAACATTCTGAGTCTTTCAGTTTGTGTTGGCAGCCATTGATAATAGAGTACCACGTTAATTGAGATGAAAATCGAACAAAGTGATTTCACATGTTCATCAGGCGTAATTTTCACTACTTAAACCAAGACTAAATTTGAATTTTGCACCATGACTCAGAATGAGCAGTTGCTGAAAGTTCTAAATGCCCAATTGTGATAGTCACAATCTTCTCATAGCTCATTTAGCATTTTCCATAGTAAATTTGACGATAACTTGCTTTTAGAGATGATTTGCATTTATCGATGACTTGGATTTATCGATGACTTGCATTTGTCGACGACTTGCATTTATCAATGACTTGCATTTGTCGATAACTTGCATTTATCGATAACTTCAATTTATCGATGCCTTGCATTTATCGATAACGTACATTTGTCGATGACTTGCACTTATCGATAACTTGAATTTATCGATAACTTGAATTTATCGATGACCTGCATTTATCAATAACTTTCAATTATCGATGATTTGCATTTTTTGATGACTTGCATTAATCGATGACTTGCATTTGTCGATGATTTGCATTTATCGAAGACTTGTATTTATTGATGACTTGTATTTATCTGTGACTTACATTTATTGATAACTTGCATTTATCGATAACTTCCATTTATCGATGACTTGTATTTATCGATAACTTGCATTTATCGATGACTTGCATTTACCAATAACTTGTATTTATCGATAATTTTCATTTATCGATGACTTATATTTATCGATAACCTGTATTTATCGATGGCTTGTACTTATCGATAACTTGCATTTATCGATAACTTGCATTTATCGATAACTTGCATTTATCGATAACTTGAATTTATGACTTGTATTGATCGATGACTTGCATTTGTCGATAACCTGTAACCGAATTTTTGTAAGTTCATTAATCTTGTATACCTTAAGCCCAGGCATCCATCCTAATATAATAGTGTTAGAGTTCATAAAGATCTAGGCACTCACATATTATTTAAAAGATGATTATGGTCGAATGAAGTGCTGTAGGAGCCTCTATACTATTTGAAATTATGTACAACAGATGCTGTTAGAGTTTTTTCTCCTACAGAGGCATTTAATCTCACATCGATTGCCGATCGATAAATACAGATCGGAATTGATTTGCTAAACCTGGACCTATTGATTCCCAGTCTTGTCTTTAAATTTTTCAGCTCAGTCCTTTCATTTATAAGTATACGATTCTTGAAACCTTTAAAGTCCAGGTAAACCACCATCTTACTAGTCTCATAGACCAGGCTCTCAGCCCAATTTAAGTGTGTTAGGTTTCTCATAACAACTTTGAAAGAATATTTGCCGTCATAGAGGCATGTATTGTTTTTGAAACACTTCTATTAACACTTCAGTCCTTCAGTGCTTTATCAGACATTTGAATTATTATTTAGAGGACTTGACAAGGACGTCTTACGAAATATTCTACTCCAGCAATGTTTTCTTGTATTGCCCCCCCAAAACAATAGAAAATTTATGGTCCTATAAAGCCACGTTTTCAAAACAATTATTTTATGACGCGGGAAAAATTTTAGAAATTTTTAAAAAATTTAAAACAAAAACTATGATTTATTTACGGCTCTTAAAAGAAAAACGTTAACGAAAGCAATTTCTTAAGGAAACCCCAGGCCATTACAGGAAGGCAATGATTACGAAAGCCAGCCAGACCACATCCACAATACAATTATTTTACATCCTGTGTACAGAAAAAGAAGTGGAAATAAAAAGTGGAAATAAAAAATAGAAAAAAACGAAAACAGATAAAAGAAAGGAAGCAAGGAGATGAAAGGAAGACCATAAATTCAACAGGTATTCCATGCTTTTGTTTTCTTTTCAAAAGCAGCAACCAATAATTGGTTTGAAAGTGAAATCGAATGTGGTGCCCTTCCACTTTCTATTGTCCCAGCTTTATACGCGTCCTTGTGCTGCTTTTGAAGTAATGATGGAGTGCTTTTACATCGTTTTTCCTTTCATTTCTTAAAAAAAAAGAAATCAGACTTGAAAGAAATTTCCCCATGGCACCACGGTAAAGTGGATTTGATTGTTTGCCGTCGGTTGATATCTGTGGATTTGGTTTTCTTCTTTTTTATTATCACACTCTGGCAATGTCTTTGTGGAGCCATTGGCGGACTGACTGTCTGGCTGGCTGGCTGATGGAAATGATAAAGAAGAAAGACAGTTTTTTTACGATAATTTTTCATTCATTCACATTTTATCGTGAAATAGAAACGGGGGAAAGATAAAATTAAATGGATGCTATACCTGGCGGTAATAATTATTTTTATTAAGACTATCACTCACTCATGCATTCATTTCCACCATTACAATAAATTAAATACGTTAATAATGGCTGTTGTGGACTAAGGATTCCATTTTACAACATCGTTATCCTGTGTATGTGTTTTTTTTTATAGAAATTGTCCTTTGAAATCAAAGTGACAGGAGTAGCAAACGTTTGAAGGTATTTGTTTGGACTTTGGTGGCTTGGGAAGTGTAAAAAGTTAATACCCTACAGTTCTGGAAAATGTAGTTCGAAACTCGATTAATATTATGACGTTTAAATTTTCCAAAACGTTTATTTATCGTGGATATGATTAACTCAGTTTTAAGTGTGGAGGCAGCTTAGAAACCCTCCCTTACTAGCCTATCAGTGACTTACTTACTTAGCTAAATGTTTGATTACAACCCTTTAGTCAGGATTACAACCATGACACCCATCTTGTGTTGTGTTAATTTTATCAAGGAGTTTCGGGGCCAACAATTTAAAACCGACTCCGAAGGACTGATTTCAGAAGCTAGGTTGGTAATTTCATTTACTCTTAGAGTTTTTGCCTGAAGACTGTCGAGAGCAAGTAGTCGAAAGAAACATTTTTTTTTTTGCAAATTTCAATTCGTACAAGATGTTTGAGCTGGGGTTTGAACTGTGGACTCTTGTCTAAACGCAAACAAACTACTCACTTGCCAAAGAACGATGTCTTCTGGTTGCCTTTCAACACGATTCTCATTAAACTACATAGACCTGCTTATACGTGAAGACGAAGTTTTATGAATCCAAGGTTAGAGGATCTCGAATAATCAGGTTCGAAGTCGCCGTAGTCTAGTAGGTACTGTGTTGGCTTATTGGACGTGAGACCACTGTTCGAACCCTATGTTCAAGCAAAGCGAAATATGAAAAAATATTTCTTAGGCGTCTTCCTCAGATTTCTGGTAAAATCTTTGAGTGGAAAATAAAATTGCCATGAAAAGTTCCTTATAGATCTGTCGTTCGGAGTCGGCTTTAAACTGTAGGGCCACCCCCTCATGTATAAAATTAACACATACAACATAAGTGGTATGGGAAGCTAGGTCGTAATCCTGACTGAAGGGTTGTAATGACCAATTATGTGTGTGTATGTCATGCAGCCCCTTACTCCAAGTAGTAGTCCTATACAAACCGAAGTTCATCCAAAGTGTTCGTAAAGCTAGAAAAAGTATTTCCTTTGCTTAGTTTCGGCTGGCTGACCAACCGAAAACAAAATAACAATAATTAGCACCAGGGGTGCGTTGTGGTAATTTGCTGCGTTATTTGTTGATGGCTTTGCTAACAGAAGCATTTTTGTTGTGCTTTTATTTCCGTTCAGGAAATTATAGCCTTCGATATCATTATTTACGATATAAATCAATTGCAAAAGCATCTTACCTTTTAGCACAGTTTTCAACCAATATTCTTAAAATACTTCGAAATGGTTTTTGAGCTGAGTAAACATTTTAAAATTATTTTAAAATAGTACAGGCAGAACTATGACACATAATGAATGTAAATAAAATGTATTTGAGTCACCCTGTTAATAAAATGCTACTCTTTTAAAAAGTATAGGAAGGCCAATTTAAAAGTTTTAATTTAAAAATACAATAATTAAAACAGTGAAGTACAATTGTTACGGTTAGAAGTGGAATATTATTTTTTCATATGGCTGCCGCGGCTGGCCTCACAGTACTTTATTCGATCAGAGCAATTTTCGTGCACTTTTTCGAGTGTATAGGATCGTATCTCGTCAATGGTATCACGAATGCTGGCCTTTAAATGCTCAATTGTCTCTGGTTTGTGGGCGTAACGCTTTTCTTTAACGGCGCCTCATAGAAAATAGTCCAACGGTATCAAATCGTAGCTTCTTGGCGGCCAATTGCCATCACCATTTCGTCTAATTGATTGTGGCATGAGATGTGCGGCCATTTACAGCATCCTGTTGAAACCAACATCGTTCACATCAATACTATGAAGAGTGAGTACCAAAAATCGGTTATCACGGTGCGATGGGTGCCTCCATTGACCATAATGGTTGCACCATCCTCGTTTTCAAAGAAATATCGCACAATTATGCCTCCGCTGCAATCAGCCGCACCAAATACTTACTTGTAATGGGTGAATTGCCTTCTGTAAGACCACGTGTGGGTTTTCTGAGCCCCAAATAGTACAATTTTGCTTATTGACATACCCACCAAGATGAAAATGAGCTTCATCCGAGAAGATTTTTTTTTTTTTGCAAATTCGACATTATCGCTCAAGCGTAGGTCGATTCATTACGTTTAGTGGCGGTAATACACTGAATGTATTTTGGGATAGAATATAATGACATAAGTATTGCCAGATTCGAAATAGCCGATGGTTCCAATTTAAACCGATAGATGGCCTCTCCTATAGTTTATGCATCAATGAACTAAGATACCAAAATGGTTGTTGTGTGTACTAAATTTACAGCGATTTGGAAAAGTAGAAACATTGAACGTCCTGCACACTGTTACCCTACTGTTGCCCTAACTTCAAATATTCATTCATCAAAGAATGAGTTTTGGTACTTGCTTTAGTACACATTCACACATGCATACAAAATTAAAATAGTACTGAAAGAGTACTTTTTGCATCAAATGGTACTTTTATAAATTTATACTTAATATGCGGAATGGAATGAAAAAACTAAAAATGTAGTTTTGAAGTGGAAAACTACTGAAAAAAGGACTAAGGTACTGAGGAAAAAACATACCAACATTATGAAGTCATTTAATAATTTTTGCTAATTTTAAATTTAGATTCGATACGCCTTTCGAAAAAGCACAAAAAATTATAAATATTTCGACAAAGAATTTCCAATTTGTAGCTTTTTTGAAAGCCTTTTGGATAAAATATAAAAGAAAGAACTTATTCAGAAATTCATTTACAAAATAATTTAAATTTAGTGCAGTTTTCTAATTTTAATTTTTTTTTTTAGTTTTAAATAGAATGACAATGGCAACACTCGTTCGTTGAGTGTGTTTCACTAATCGTGGTTAATTAATCCCAACACAAACCACACAGTTGGTAACGCAGTTTCCATCATGGTAACCAGATATGTCGGTGAATGCCTCCGCTAACAGAGGTGAAAAGTACTTATTCGAGGCACACACCGTCCAAATTCACAATGTACAGCACATTGGTCTATTACCATAGATGTTATTATTTCGAGTAACGGCACTTTGGTGAATTTCGATTTTACTCACCACACCGGATAAATTCACCACACTTGAAACTCACCACAACAAAATTGTTACTCACCCCATCGGATAAATTCACCACACTTTGTAAAAAACTCACCATGCTTCAAACTAACCACAACAAAATTCACCACATTTCCAAAAATTAAAAAATCCGTCCGTCGAATATTGATCCAACAACAACAAAGAACGGGTTATCACCACAACAATAACTTTTGCTTATTTTGTGCGTGTTAATTTTATGCGTTTCGGCTCTGGACAGATTTTTGAGAAACTTCATCGTGGCAATTTTATTTCCTCTCAGAATTTTTGCTAGAAAAGGAAGCCGCCGGAGAAATAATTTTTCACCACAACAAAATTGTTACTCACCACACCGGATAAATTCACCACACTTTGTAAAAACTCACCATGCTTGATATTCACCATGCTTGAAACTCACCATGCTTGAAACTCACCATGGTTGAAACTCACCACAACAAAATTAACCACACTTTCAAAAATTAAAAAATCCGTCCGTCGTATATGGATCCAACAACAAGAAACCACCACCACAACAACTTTTGCTTATTTTGTGTGTGTTAATTTTATACGTGACCTAACTATTTAAAGTCGACTTCGAACGACAGATTTTTGAGAAATTTTATCGTGGCAATTTTATTTCCTCTCAGAATTTTTGCCAGAAAAAGGAAGCCGCCGGAGAAATATTTTTTCATTTTGGTTTTGATGACTCGGAACGTAACAAAACATAAAAGCACCCGCTTAATCACGTCGATGGAACGTACGTTCAAGATTACGACCACTTATGTTGTGTGTGTTAATTTTATACATGACTGGTTGGACCTACAGTTTGAAGTCGACTCCGAACGACAGATTTTTTTGAGAAACTCTTCATGGCAATTTTTATTTACTCTCAGAGTTTTCGCCAGAAATCTGCTGAGGTGAAGTCGCCAAAGAAATACTTTTTGTATTTTGTTTTGATGTCTGGCCTGGGGTTTGATCCCTGGCTTTACGTCTAATATACCAACACACTACCTACTACGACTACTTCCTTGTATCTTACTGAGTTTTAAAAAACGCTCTTTTAGCCACATTAGTTGTTAGCCATTTAGCTTTGCCAACTGTTAGCCATTACGAAGGCAATAAGAAAGACAAAAAAAAAAAACTCAACAAATATTTGAATTGAACAACAAAGACAAAGGTATGTATCGACGGCAAAAAGTTATCTGGAATGAAAAACGAAACACAGTTAAAAGAGAGACTCTCTCAACTCTCTCTCACACCTTTACAGAAAGAAGACGCCAACACACACTCACAGGTGAACAACACTGCGGTCATAAAATAAAAAAGAGCGTAACATTCATCAAAAGGGAGGTGAGAGAGCACTCATCATGAAGTATGAAAATATTTGAAGAGCGAATAAAAAGATACCAAGATATTTATCGGGTTTAAGTTAAAGAGAAGCCGGGGAGCAAAATGATCGTTAAATATTTTTTCAAAAAAGGGGGCAGGGGAAATACAGGTTAGAAAGAGACAAACGTGTGTATAGAAAAGGTGAAAATTTCAATGTATCTTTCAGATGACAGACTGATGGACGGACGTGTATAGTACGAGTTGTAAGAGTTATTTTGTTCAAAAAAAATTTAGTTTAACGGAGAGTTTAACTTATTGCAGACGTGAATTAAAACGAGAAAATCTAAAAAAAAAACCAAAATCGATTTAATTTTTTTAAGTGTTTTATTGTGTGGTAATAAAAATGAAAATATTTTTAGAAAAAATCTCTTTTTCTTTTGAATTTTGTTTAGAAAGAATATTTTAAAGAAATCTCAAAGTTGTAAAGGAAATTAAGTTTTACCAGCCACCAAAAAATTCAATGGAAAATATTCCACGTTAAAGGCTTAAAACAAGAGAAATATTTCTGGCCAAAAAAAAAGAAAAAGAAAAAAGAATTCATTCAGTGAGTGGGGCTGGCTTAATCAAGTGAGTGTTGAAAACAAGGCCTTTATTAAACAAAAACAAAAAAAGAGGTGGAATTTAATTGTATTTTAATGAAATGTATTCTAATAAACAAAATAAATTCGTAATAATTAAACAAATAACCAGGAAAAGTGTTTAAAAAAAAGTTCTCAAGAGAGAAAAGAAGCCACGCTTAAGAAAAATACAGAAAATAATTCACCAGAAAAAATCGCCACAAAATTAAAATCCCATTAAAAATCTTAATTTCTTAAGCAGCCACAAATAAAACAAAAAAAATCTGAAAAAAATCCAAAAAAAAAGTGATGAAAAGTTTCTGCAAAATCTTGTGTAAATCTACTCAGAAATCTTCTTACAATCAGAACAATACAAAACAACACCAACAGCAACAACAACCAAAAATTATAATAAATCTCATATTGTTCTTGGTCTTGTTCTAGCTTAGCTTTGTGAATTGAATTGTTTTAAATTTTTCTGAAAAAATTAATTTTTTTTCTTCTTCTTCTTAAAAACTTTTTATTTTATTCTTGTGTTCTGTTGCTCTGCAACAATTGAAGCGTTTATCCTACAAAAAAAAACAATTCGAACTGGAAAAAAATGCCACAACCATCTCATCAACGGTATAAACGTGATTTTGTTTGGTTTCTTAATAAAAAAATAAAAAAATCAAAGAAAAAAGACGAATAAAATCATCATCATCATCGACAATAACAACAACAACAATAATAGCCAACCAATGCTATCACACAGTGGCCTGTATAACCACAAAAAGTGAAAAGAATTTTGTTTAATACAGCCAATGAGATCTGAAGCGAACGCTTTAAATCAGATTGCTTCAATGAGAAAATACGTGAAGAGCTAAGTATTCCAATTGGAATACTTTACAGAAAAGATTCAAGCTTAAGATCTCACTGAGAGCAGTAAATTGGAGACCAGTAACCGGCTTTTTTGCCTGACACTGTAGGTTCAAAGAATATTTGTTCATATTGAGAATTGTTTCAGCCCATTAAGCAGATCTTTAGCTGAGAAAGATGAATACATAACACATACATATACAATTTGGTCATTACAAACCTCCCGTCAGAATTACGACTAAACTTCTCACACCACTTATGTTGCGTGTGTTAATTTTATATATGAGTGCCGGAACCTACCGTCGCCTCCGAATCACAGATTTTTTGAGAAACTTTTCATAGCAATTTTTTATTTATTCTCAGAGTTCTTACCAGGAATCTGCTTAAAGGAAGCTGCCGAAGAAATATTTTCTCGTATTTCATTTTGTTGGAGATGTCTGGCCTGGGGTTTGAACCGTGGCCTCACACACTACCTACTAGACTATGGCGACTTCGTTAGACGAATACGTTCTTGGAATTTGTGCGGAATTAATGAATTTCAAAATACAACAGCTGCTGCTTAAATGTTACTAGGCAGGGAACTATCCTTATTGACAACGAACAGCATCTGAACAGCTTTCGTCAATTTAATAAGATTGCAAGCAACATTATAGGCAAACCCTGTATAGACTGCAGCACAGTACAATAGATCGTCTGTTCACAGTTCCTTAGCACCTCTGTACACCAGCAATCATAACAGAAATGTAAAGCAGTTGTGGCCACCGTTGTCAAGTAGATAGTGTGTTGGCTTATAAGACTTAAACCACGGTTCAAACCACAGATCAACAGGCCAGACATCTCCAGCAAAACGAAATACGAAAAAATATTTCTTTCGCAGCTTTAGCAGATGTCTGGCAAGACCTCTGAGAGCAAATAAAAATTGCCATGAAAAATTTCTCAAAAATCTGTCTTTCGGAATCGGCTTTAAACTGTAGGTCCCACCACTCATGTATAAAAATTAACACACACAACATAACTAGCGTGAGAAGCTAGGTTGTAATCCAGTCTGAAGGGTTGTAATGACCAATTTTGTATGTGACTCTTAGCACTTTGCTATCAAAACCCGTGAATTCGTTTAAATTCGACATTAAAGGGTAGGTCCCCGTCCCTTATTGGTGGAGTGAGAAGCAGGCCATAATTCTGTCTAAATGATTGTCCTGTGCTTACTAATGCAATGTACTCTACAGCAATTACTTTGAATACAACGGACAGGAGAAGTGTGAATAGATCTTCAATCGCCACTTGGCTTTGTAGATGTGATTCAAGTGTTAAAAGTATGGTGTTGAGAATAGACCAATCAGTCAGTAAAGTGGTACTGAGCCATATATATTATGGATCGATACTATCTGAATTACAGTATCCGCAGGACCTGCTTCCCAAGAATATCATCTGGAAAGAGCTGAACTTGTCCTAGACAGACTTAGAGTCACATTCATATGATTTTGAGCCTGAGTAGAGCCTAAACTTCTTCTTACTAGAGGTCTAATCTAGTAAGAAAAGCTATTCAGAGAATCGCTGTCCAGGAAACTTCTTAGGCGATATACGGCAATGATTGGCAATGCTGCAAGCCCTTGCAGATTCTATAAAATTCATTCATTCAAATATTAAGTCCTTTTGAATGACCCACCCATTCTGTAAATTGTGATGAATGCATGTGATTTGTTATGACAAAATGAAGACCAGATCTGCAGCATTATGAAACAGACAGTTTCTGCGTTCCATCTAGACTGCAGCCACCTTGCTGCCGTTGACCAATTACTTTAACAATGTCGCTCTTTGCCTGCTTAGTCTTTGCATTCACGACCAGCTATCCCCGGTGACCTTATAAAAGATGTACGGCCACTTATAATCATGATGAATAAGGAAATGTATCCCAAGCTTTAATATTATCCATTAAGAAATCAGATCTGGCCTGCTATAACATCGAAATTTGTTAACCAACTAGAAAGAAGTCGCCGTAGTCTAGTTGGTAGTGTGTTGGCTTATTAGACGTAAAGCCAGGGTCCAAACCCCAGGTCAGATATCTCCAACGAAACAAAATATAAAAAATATTTCTTCGGCGACTTCCTCTCAGCAGATTTCTGGCAAAAACTCTGAGAGTAAATAAAAGTTGCCATGAAAAAGTTTCTCAAAAATCTGTCGTTCGGAGCCGACTTTAAACTGTGGGTCCCACCACTCATGTATACAATTAACACACACAACATAAGTGGTGTGAGAAACTAGGACGTTGTACAATGGGTCAATTCGACCTCCGGGTACTGTACTTGTCTTAATTGACAAGTACACGTCCTCTAACCTAACCCAACCAACTAGCAACTTATGTCACCTATGCATGCCTAAGAGCCCTTTGAGGGATTTAGTGGACATAGCTTTTGTCTGTGATTACATGGCGGTGACGTGAATAGAGCAGAGCCTGAGAGTTCAAAGCTCTGATCTAAAATCTTGAAAACGAAAAAATTTCTTACGTCCCTCTTTAGTCCCTCTTTACGCTGTTCTAGTTCAGAAAACTGATCTGTTGTTTGAATTTAACGGTAAATTGTGGATTCAGCCTGTCATGTATAAAATGAACACACTAAACAGGGGGGTGGTGTGAGAACTGGTTGTTTAAAAGTTCTAATTTGAGTTGTATCTTTAGATGAGATTAAGATACTTCACATGGTATAGGATATCACAGATTCCTTGCTAGCCATACAACTAAAGCTTCGTTGCTTAGTACACAAAGGTGTCTAGGCAAGCAATGCAACTGGAATCTATTTTCAAGGGATACTTATCAACAATTCACAGCAACATTTGATGAGGTTAGATGTTGTACGGTGACAGACCTTGGGGACTTTAAGATTACCCTACTAATGGTCTTATCCCTTATTGCACTGTTAGGGTTTCACAATGTTCTTTTTACGTGCGATTTTGATTTCTGAACACTAAGACCAAGATATCGATATGCCGGACTAAGAGACCAACACTCTCTTTCCGTTACGTTCAATACAATTGCCAAATAAACAACAATCCATAGTGCAATTGCAGCACAAGAAATAAGAAATAAAATAAAAAATTATACATAAAAGTACTTAATGTTGATGGCCACAGCAAGATGTTGTTGACGATGACGACGACGATGACGATGATGATTATGATGATGATGATTAAGAAGAAGACATTGGGAAAAAGAATTTAAATTATGGTCCATTTTGTATAGAGTGTGTGAATTTCCTTTTACGAATGAGGTAAAATAACAACAACAACAATAACAGGGGAAAAAAACAGAACAACTAAGAAATATTGTTTCCACAAATATTGTTCCTGTTATTGCTTAAGCTGCTGCTGTTGCTGCTCGTATTGCCAGTATTGCTGTTGTTATTGTTGCAGTTATTGCTACATACTGTTGCTGTTTTTTTTTATTGCTTTTTTTTTTTGTTTGAGCTCTAGTTGTTGGCAACTAGTTGTAATCGTAGACGATACAACATCATGTTGTTTGTTTGTTTGATGTACGGCTGACGAAGAAGAACCAAGCAACCCAGCAACCAAGCAGTCACAGCAGAAGACATGCTCAAAATGAAACGTAATTTTTTGAAAGATTTTTTTCGTTTCCTTCTTGGTTTTACAGTCACGATTGCGACAAATATCGTTCAGTGTCGTTGTCGTCGTCATCGTCATCGTCATAGTCATCGTCATCATTGTCAGCCATGATAGAACAGCAGAAACTATTTGCAAAATATCTGTGGAAAACAACAACAGCAACAACAACAACATCATTATCAGTGTTTAAAAAGTTGTTGCCTGGCTTATTAACTGTTATTGCCACAATACCACACAAAGTTGTTGGAATATGCTGATGATGATGACGACAATAATTATACCGATAATGATAATGTTTAATGATCATTAACGGCTATTATTATGATTATAGCGACATAATTTTCAGCATCTCTCCCAGCCATTTGGTTCTGCTTGAAATATTTCTTCTAATTTTTTTAAACTTTTTTGTTGTTGTTTCTTCTTTCCTATGGATTCGATTCTATTCAACTCTTCTATTCGTTTTTTTTTAATAGTTTTTAATGAAGTTTTTTTCTTCTTCGCATGGTTCTAATGCTTAAAACTTTTTCGACAGTTCGTCTAAATACTTGTACAGCTGAAGAGCAACATGAATTTGCAGAACAGCAGCAGCAGCGGCAGCAGCAGCATGGAATAGAAAATATATTTCACTGAAGCCTGGTAAATGAAGTGGTTGATGCTAAAGCGATGGGCTTACTGGCTGCCTACATTGGTTGACTGTTGTTATTGACGCTGATGAGACAAGTCTTATTCGTTTGTAGTCAAGCGTAAACACGCTCACTACGCTGACTACATTTAAAAGCTACGTGTTTCAACTCCGCTACCGTTAGCCGCGTTAGCTTATATTCTGTCTTGGTGTTAGTGGTTCTTGAACTGAACTCATCTTTTTTCTTTCTTTCTTAATAATCGCAACACAGTAAAACCTAAAACAGAACAAAACGATCGGACATCCACACAAACCATTTGTTACAGGCTCTTTTAAGTCTTTATGTGGGAATCAAAGAATATTTTTCTCTGTCTTTCAATTTCATTTCTTTTGTTCTGACCCCTTTAAACAAAACACAAATAAAAAACCAAGAAATTGTTCACATTTTTGTCACACGCAAGGGGAATATTTTGTTCCCTTAAGTAGACCACATCCGCCACATCCGCCGAATGACACCAGTGTGTCTGTTGTATCACCAGACATATTTTGTGGCCGGTCAAGCTGTTAGTTAGCCGGAGTGCCAAAGATAATGAAACAATTACTTGCTAAAAAAAACAACCAACCTAACAACCATCATTACCGCATTACCGTACCGTAGTATATCATGGTAATTTTCTCAAAGGTGCTGGTATCATTTCCACGTTAATAGCGTAGCATGTAAATTACGTGTCAAGAGAAAATTTGATCAAAAATGTTACTCCCCCATTGAAAATATTTTTGTGCAGAGACAGTAATTCAAAGAATAGTGGAGTGATTAAGCGTTTTGAATTCAAATTTTTGACATAGTCTTAGGCAGACTTTTCCCATCGGGTTAAAATGAAGCAGGTTAAGAACTTGTTGTTGTTTGTGAGAATTAAAACCTAAAAAGTTTTTTATATGGAAGCCTTAATCGATATAGTGTAAGACGGATCTATGCTTGGTCGAGCAGACAAAATCTGTAAGTATGTTAGGAACCTAACATCTGTAGAAACTTTGTTGAGGGCCTATGTTCCCTTTATCTGCATATCATTAGTTTGGCTTTTGATATCCATCTTGTTTGAATGCTCATGAGCAATTCCAATATCTAAAGGGACTAGTAAACCCACTAAATTCTCTTCTTAAAACTGAAACTCGAAGCTCCTGATGAAGCGAATTAGGCTGCCAATGTCAATCGTTGGCAGTTCCTCCAGATCATATATGTAGTAGGTACCCAAGTAATTCCTCCTCCTTTGGCAAAGAGCCGGGCATGTACCCAGCAAGTGAGGGACAGTCTGCTCTTCTTCCTCATCTCTGCAGCTTGCAGTCGTTAGCAAAGTGTCCAAGACCAATGCGCCTCGCATGCGTACCCACAATGCAATGCCCCGTAATGACACCGACAACTACACTGAGCGCGCCTCTTTGGAGTTTAAGTAGACTCATTGTGCGCCCCTCATCCAGCCTTGGCCAGATTTTACGAGCCGTGTTCTACCCGTGTCCGATGCTGCCCACCTGTCGTTGATGGAATCTACGATCGCATTAGCAATTATGAGCTTGCAGGTCCTCATAGGGATGCCCAGATTCGAGAATTCATAGGAGAGTTCGATGGTCGTGCCCCACCTGGCAAGTTCATCAGCTGTGCAGTTACCCGGAATACCACTGTGCCCCGGTACCCATACGATATGGATGTCACATCGTTCCGCTACCTCGTCGAGATCTCTTCTACAGCCGTACACCGTCTTGGAGTTCATCACAGAACGTATGGTGATGTTCCGCTTGGAGACCCTTCCGTCCCCAATTATTCTTGCCACCACCTCCGCCTGAAAGACACTGCAGTGGTCTAGCAGTCTTACAGACTGGGCTATTTCAACCGATTCCGAAAAAATTCCACTGCCAACTGCTCCGTTCAGCTTCGAACCGTCGGTGTAGACATGTACGGAGTCCTTTACCGGGTGGTTCACACCACCCTTCCAGGCTCCGTTGTCCGGAACCGATGTCTTGAATCTCCTCGTGAAGTCGTACCGCGGTGTCATGTAGTCATCTGTCTCTGGATCTTTGTGTGGCCGATATCCGAGTCCTGCCACTGTCCAGTCGCCCAGAAACATTTACTTATTTTAGCAGCCACTCCCCTACAGAAAAGGTCAAGCGGAAAGAGGCCCAAAATTATCTCCAGTGCCGACATAGATCTAGATAGATAGTAGATCTCTGCAGTCGCTGTATTAGTTTCAAATTAGTTTTCCCATCAAGGGATTCCCACCAAACTAGGCATCCATAGGTCAAGATAGGTCTGACCACCGCTTCTAGCACATGTAAGGCAAGTCTTTTTGCTTTTATGAAAAAAAGTTCAAAGCCTTGTTGCGCCTTAACTTTGGCACTAACACCAAGGATGCAAAAATCTCTAATGTGTCTAAGGCCTCCGGGTATATGAAATCAAACAAAGAGAACAGCAACTACGAATTGCTCTTGGGAAAGAATAAAATTCTAAAAGCAAAATTCCCTCGTAACCACATACAGCATTTCAACCAAATAAAAGCGTTCCAAGGCAACGATAGATGGCAACCCTTTTATACTAAAACTTGCTATAGTAGACCTAACGCTTGCTTGGAGAAACTGAAAAAAGCATGGCACTAATAATAAAATTGGGGAGTTAAATTGTAACAGTCCTCTGCGCTTTAAGGAACGTTTTATCAAGGACCATACCCTTGTTTACTGAGAACAATCCATAAGGCTCTCTAAATCTTAGTATTGTGTTGGTTAAGATGTTTTCGATGCGATTTTCAAGGCTATTTGGGAAAGTATTGTATCAAGACTAGCCTGCAGCATATGATAAGCGTAAAAAGGAGGGAGATTCTTTAAGATTTCTTTGCAAACTTCTTTGCATTTCCAAGTCTGTTAACGACATCGGAGCCGTTACACTCCAATAAGCCATAACTCTGACAAGAAGCCGTCGCTGTAAAAGACCAACGCCGTTATATTTAAATTGTGCAGTGCACAGAACGTTTAACTGTTTTGTTGTATTCTTTTTCTTTTTGCCAATTTTTGTTTTTAATTTTTATTTTAATAGACAATCTAACATGCGACAACAACAACAACAACAAATACAATAATAATAACATGTTGTTGCTATTATTGTAGTTTATTGCCATTACTTTGCTAACTGGTCTTGACCACAAGCTCAACTAACCAAAAGCAAAAAAAAAAGTAAACGTCCCAACAAACATTAGCCAGTTTAACTGACTGAATGGACTTGTCATAGAGTGTGTTGGTGTTATAACATGTATACCTCAGTTGTTGTTGTTGTTATTGGCTATTGGTTATTGATCGTGAATGAATTTGGTTGGTTTTCGTTTTTTTTTCTAACATTAGACTTGGAAGAGGAATGACCACAAAATCAAGTAAATCTGGGAATAGTTTGCCAGCCAGCCAAGCCACAATCAATGTATGTACGGGCATACGAGTACAAGTACGAGTATGACAAATAATTGCTTTAAAAGGATAATAATGAAGCGGACTATGATCACGATCTTTTGTGATCATCATTAACAGAGTAATGACGATGATGAGTGATCATCAGATAACGATAATGATGAATTAAATTGATGTTGATTTTAATAACAATTTCAAAATGGGAAGAAAGGAAAACAACGACATTCCAAATAGTTTTTTAATTGACAGTCGAAAACGACTGTATGATGAACCTACACTACATGGCCTCACAGTATCTCATTCCTACGAACCAATTTTCAAGTGTATATCACGACTGTAGGCCTTCAAATGTTCAATCGTCACTCGTTTTCCGCCATCACACAGCGCCCTTGCAGAAAATAGTCCAACGGTATTAAATCACAACTTCTTGACGGCCCATTGACTTCACCATTTCGGCTTATTAAACGGCTTTCAAACGTTTAACACAAAATATCGATTGTGGCATGAGATGTGTGGCAAGTTACAGCATCCTGTTGAAACCAAACATCGTTTACATCAATGCCATGAAGAGCGAGTACAAAAAAATCGATTATCACGGTACGATAAGTGTCTCCATTGACCAATATGGGCCAATGACGTTTCCGCTCCACAAGCTGAACCAAGCAGTCACTCGTAATGAGTGCATTGACTTCTGCAAGACCACGTGTGGGTTTTCTGAGCCCCAAATACGACAATTTTGCTTATTATTAACGTACCTACCAAGATAAAAGTGAGCTTCATCCATAAAGATGATTTTTTTTGCTGCAAAATCGACATCATCGGGCCATTTCTCGTTGGCCCAATAAATCCCAATGTTGCTCAAGCATTAATCGATTCATACGTTCAGTTGTGACAATATACTGAATATACTTTGTGACAAAATAGAGTGACATAAGTACTGTCAGTTTCGAAATAACCGATGAATCAAATTTAAAGCGATAGATAGCTCATCCAAAGTATTAAAGCAAACAGACTAAATCCTTGTGCAAATGAAGTCTGTGTTTCAGTAGGCCTAAGGCCAACATATATGGGATCACCATTAGTCAGAAGTGACCATAGTCTAGTAGGTAGTGTGTTGGCTTATTAGACGTAAAGCCAAGGCTCGAGTCCAAGGCCAGACATCAAAACAAAATAAAGGGTGTTTTTTTTATAGAGGTATAGAACTTTAAGTTGCAATAAAACAACGATGGATTATTCGATTGACATGAATTTTATTTATCCGAAAGATAATCTTGTGGCATTACATTTTAAATATGATTTCTGGCATATGACCGCCACGGCTGGCGCGGATGTAGTCCAATCTGGACGTCCAATTTTCGATGACTTTTTCCAACATTTATGGCCGTATATCGGCAATAATACGGCGAATGTTGTCTTCCAAATGGTCAAGCGTTTGTGGCCTTACCGCATAGACCAATGACTTTACATAGCCCCACAGAAAGTAGTCTAGCTGTGTTAAATCACAAGATCTTGGAGGCCAATTCACAGGTCCAAAACGTGAAATTAGGCGATCACCAAACGTGTCTTTCAATAAATCTATTGTGGCACGATCTGTGTGACATGTTGCGCCGTCTTGTTGAAACCACATCTCCTGGACATCATGGTTATTCAATTCAGGAATGAAAAAGTTAATAATCATGGCTCTATACCGATCACCATTGACTGTAACGTTCTGGCCACCATCGTTTTTGAAAAAGTACGGACCAATGATTCTACCAGCCCATAAGGCGCACCAAACATTCAGTTTTTCTGGATGTAACGGTGTTTCCACATACACTTGAGGATTACCTTCACTCCAAATGCGGCAGTTTTGTTTGTTGACGTAGCCATTCAACCAGAAGTGCGCTTCATCGCTAAACAAAATTCGCTTATGAAAATCGGGAACAACGGTAATCTCGTTTTGGGCCCATTCGACGAATCTACGCCTTACTTGATGATCGTTTGGCTTCAAATCTTGCACGAGTTGGATTTTGTAAGCACGCAAACCAAGATCCTTCCGCAAAATCTTCCATAAAGTGGATGGACACAGATCCAATTCCTGTGCTCGATGGCGGATGGACTCATTCGGGTCTTCCTCAATGCTACGGTCTACAGCAGCAATAGCTGCTTCTGTACGCACCGTACAGCGTCTCTGGGAATGCGAGTTATCAATAAGAGTAAACGTGGTGCGAAAACGTTCCATGGTTAATCGAATTAACTGCTCTGATGGACGATTTTGTCGACGATAAAATGGACGTAGTGCGCGATACGTTTTCCGCACAGAACCATTATTTTCGAAATAAAATTGCACTATTTGCAAGCGTTGTTCAGGCGTGAGTCTACTCATGATGAATTGGCAAACCAAAGTGAGAATAAATCACTTGACAGCTGTTAAATCGGTCGCCTTCTTGAAAAGTAATGCCAACTTAAAGTTCTATACCTCTATAAAAAACACCCTTTACAAAAAGTATTTCCTCGGCTACTTCCTCTCAGCAGATTTCTGGCAAAAACTCTGAGAGAAAATAAAATTTCCATGAAAAGTTTCTCAATAATCTGTCGTTCGGAGTCGACTTTAAACTGTAGGTCCCACCACTCATGTATAAAACACACAAAACATAAGTGGTGATGTGAGAAACTAGGTTGTAATCCTGACTGAAAAGTTGTAATGACCAATTATATATGTATGTTATGTACGTGAGTATGCTATCCTATGGATGAGTCATTCTATAATAACTAAGATAAGCTTGGCCCAAGCTAAGCAGCTTCAATTCGAGTGAAAGTCTTCTTATTCAGCTTGTCTATTATTCTGTTTGATTTTAATGTGTCTTCCCTGTATTACCTGGCAGCCAGTATGTCGTATGACTATGAACTTTAAAACGTTTCCATAAAACATGAAATATTCAAGAAATCGCTGAAAATTCTTCCTTAAGCCTCTCAAACAAAACCTTGAAAGCAACCGAATGGAACAGAATCATTCATGATAGCGTAGGGTATTGTAAAAAAGAAAACAAAAACAAATACAAACAAACAATCAAGCATGGCTTTCGGCGAAGAGCAATTTTGCAGGCATTATTTTGAATCATGCAAATACTTATGTATACGAACACACACACACACATACGCATCAATACATATAATCAATGTTATAATGGATATTAAAGTACCTTCGTTTCAATACACCCGGTTTTATAATGCTCTCTCTCTCTATCACCCTTTATACAGTCAATCACCCATTGAGATGTCAAGTTTTAACGAGGATTTTATTTTTATTTTTGTTGTTGCCAATTTTTCTGTGATTTTATTTGTTGCTGTTCTGTTGGCATTTTTTGTTTTATTTTCATCGTCAACCAAACAACAGCAACTCGTTTCTTTTATGGCGTCTGCCGTGTTTAGCTTGTTATTGTTTTTTTTTAACGATTTTTCATTTCAGTGATCGTTTTTATTTTCGTGTGTGTTTTTATTTCTTTTTTTTTATTACTTTTTTGAAAATTGTTGCTGGTTTTGATTTCTTTTCATTTTTTTTAAATAAATTTTTATTGTTGTTGCTGTTGCTGTTGTTGTTATTTTCTACCATCAAATCCCAGTGAATGAAGTTGAAAACATAGTTTTTTGTTCCTCAACTCACTTTATACCGGTTTTTGTTTTTGTTATTGTTTTTGAAAAATAAAAAACAACAAAAAAAGTTAAAAAAAAACTGAATAATGCGGCCTGACTTGTCAGCACTATTAGGGGGTACCCTATAGAGAGTGTTGTCAGTTGTGCAATCAAATACAGAGAAGGTCATTTCACCATGGGTATAGAGGAGGGGAAAAAGTAACTTGAATCAGGCGATGAATGCAATGCAAGGAAAATTACGATTTTTTTCAAATACATCATCAAATTAGGTTTGTTTTTTTGATGATTTCATCGTTGGCATCAAATCTCTTTCTTTCTTGGGTCTGGGATTCTTGAATTCATGGGGACTCATGCTTTAAAGCAGGTTTGTGAGAACTTGTCAGTTGGCTCTGGCCTCACTTGCTATCACAACATACCGCGAAGTGTGCTCAACTGACATACATACATACAAAATTGGTAATTACAACCCTTTAGTCAGGATTACAACCTAGCTTCTCACACCACTCATGCTGTGTGTGTTAGTTTTATGCATGAGTAGCGGGACCTACAGTTTAAGGTCGACCCTGAACAACAGATTTTTAATAAAGTTTTCATGGTAAATTTCTTTATTCCCAGAGTTTTTACCAGAAATCTTCTGAGTGGCATTAGTCCAGGGTTTTACGTGGTTATCGCCGCGATGGCTTACCCCACGGTGCTCTAAGCACAGGCGGAAACAATGCGTCTATCAGCGCCCCCACGCACAATGATGCAACCCTGCACAATGCCTTACTACATCACCATACGTCAGTACCAATTCGAAGCCTTGCATTTGGACAAGACTTCCCTCTTGGTTAGGGGTGGGAGACTTCTGAGGGGCAGTTGTCGAACAAATATTTTTTCATATTTCGTTCTGTTGGAGATATCTGATAATAAGTCAGCATTCTACCTGCTAGACAAGGCCACTAGATTTAGTTAATGAAACTGCATTGCCCTCCTATCCTATAGACACCACTTTTATCGAGAAGCGCCTTAATTGCATGGATGTCCTTGAGGAACCCTTTTGTTGTAGTGCCTTAAACGGTCGCAGTAGCTATTATTTGCTTGCTTGCTTTTGCTATTTCTTCTGATTGTTATTTTTGTTTATGCTGCTGGCATTTTTCATGCCACATACAAAAATTGTTGTTGTTGTTTATTTTTTTTTTCTCCACATTTTCAAACTGGATACGACCACATTCTTTAGGGAGACTTGAGTTTTTTTCCAGATTTTTTTCGTATTTTTTTTTCGTTTCTAAACGTCATACCGAACAAATTGAATGTGGATTTTAAAATGCGCGATTTTTTTTAGTTGTTGTTGTTGTCGTTTTTAATTTTTTTTTGTTACTTTGCTAAACAATTATACGAACGAGTGAATTTGAAATTCGAAAACCATGGATGGCTCTTAAGCTATATTATAAGAGTTAAGCTCTCTCTCTCTCTCGCTCTTTCTAGGCTTGTTTTTATGTTTGAGCTCCAACAGTGAGTTAAAGCACGAGTATGATATTTTGAAACTGGTATTCATTCGGCTTTTAAGCTTCGTTTTAAGTTGTTGTTGAATTAAAAAATCAACGAAAAATCTTAAGCGTGTTTGGCGGTTAAAATTTAGTCGAACAGAGCATTGTATTGTATCTGAAAGATATTTTATCTCAGTTTTAGAAACTTTTAATGACAATCAAATCAATATTTTATATGGAATTCATTGATAAATTAAAGAAATTTTTTTATAAAAAATAAAATAATGAAAAAAAGAATTTTTTTTTTATTGAATTAAAAACGTTAAAAAGAAATCCATTTTGAAAGTTTTTTTTTGTTTATTTTTTTTTTCCAGAAATTCCACAGCATCTTATCAAAACAAATCAAAGAAAGAAAGAAAGAAAAAAAGAATTAATGAAAGAAAAAAATTAAATAAAGAAAAAGAGGGGGAAAATATGTAAGTGTTTGTTTAAAGGTGTGAAATATAAAGAAAAGAAAAGAAAAAAAATTAAGTTCCTTAAAATAATTCAAACAAAAAAAATTAAAAAAAAATAAAAAAAAAATTTCTTGAAAAATAAAATCGAAATTAAAATTCAAATAAAAATCCACACAAGGAAAATAAAAGAAAAAATACAACAAAAAAAAGAGGTGCGCGCATGCCACTTAGTGATAATAGCGTCGTACAACAACACCAGCTCACAGACGGGAAAAAAGAAAATTGAAAAAAACAACAACAAGACAAAATAAAAATAAAAATAAAAAATCAGTTTTAAAATTCAATACCTGTCCTCAGAAAAACCAACCCGCTTGTGACGCCACTAATACTGCCGCCGCTGCTATCAACATACATATAATACCGCAGTACAACAACAACAACAACAACTACTACAACTTTACATTATCAGCATCGATCGCAAAGAGGAGCGTTTGTTATTTTAACATTTCTTACTGTACCGTTTGTTGTTGTTGTTGTATTTGCTGTTTTTTCAATTGTGATAAATCGCGCTTTTCATTATTGTATGTTGTAATGTAAGGTCAGTAACATATTTTTTTTCTCTCTTTCTTCACTTTTGTTATTATTATAGTTGTATTGTAGTTGTAGTTGTTGTTGCCTTTTGGTTTTTTATTTTGTAATTATTTTTAAATTTTTATTATCTTTAATCGCAAAACAATTATTTATAAAGGTTTTGTTTGCAATACCAGGAATTTAATTAAAACAAACGAGAACAGAAAATTAAAAATCAAAAAAAATTTTCATAGGAATTCAAGCAAATTAATAGCTTATTTATTACAACAACAACAACAACAAATGAAAGAAAAAAAATTGTTTCATTTTAAATTACTCGGTCAAGCAAATTGATTTGCTTGCCCTACGTTTCAAGCATGACTGTGGTATACATTGTCATGTATTTGATGCTCCTTTAGAGCATACCAACTGACATGTTCGAGATGGAAGTGGAAAGATGTGCTTATTTCAACTTAAGTTGGAAGTGTACAGGTTGTATCAAACAGTCAAGTATGCGAATATTAGGCTCGTATGGCACTCACTGCGAAAGACAATTTGGTAAGACAGTTTAAATAGGGTAAACTTCTGCTGGACCACGGTCATGTGGGAATTCGTAACAATGTGTGGGCAGATGAGACATGGAACTTCCACGTTGCAGATTGGGCCCAATGCAGAAGAAAAAAACCAGCTGCTTGTGTATCAGGAGTTGGATACAACCCAACAGTCAGTATTACGTCCTAGTTTCTCACACCACTTATGTTGTGTGCGTTAATTTTATACATGAGTGGTGGGACCTACAGTTTAAAGTCGACTCCGAACGACAGATTTTTGAGAAACTTTTCATGGCAATTTTTATTTCTATTCTCAGAGCTTTTGCCAGAAATCTGCTGAGAGGGAAGTCGCCGAAGAAATACTTTTTGTATTTTGTTTTGATGTCTGGCCTGGGGCTCGAACCCTGGCTTTACGTCTAATAACCCAACACACTACCTACTAGACTACGGCGATTTCTTACAACTTTGGGATAATCTACATAGGCTTAAGGGTAACTATGCACGAGTGGGAGATAGGGCTAACCCATATAGGCTAGAAGTATATATTGATGTAGCCGTAGCCTAGTAGGCTCATCTGCGACAATATGTAGGCATCTTAAAAATGCGTATCAGCAGTTGGAAATGTAGTTGTACTTGCTGGGGCATAGGGATACCCTATATAGACTTAAGGGAAGTTCAATAACTCTATACGGGTGGGGCGTAGGGGTACCCTTTGCTGGCTAGGAGTATATATAGAAGTCGCCGTAATCTAGTAGCTAGAGATGGAGCGTCTAGAGCAATTGTTTAGCTCTGTAGGACTTTATTTCAAACGTAACATTGAGTAGGAGGTACAAAAAACGGGACATATCAAAAAGCCAGGCCACTATTCAAGTTTTAGAACATAATCTGGGACTGTCTGGACCCTCTTAAGTACAGATGCAGCGGCCATGAGAGTGTTCGAGAGAAAAGTACTGCGTAAGATCTTCGGTCCAGTGCGAGTTGGCGATGATTTCCGTATCCGATCCAACAGTGAGCTGTATGAGCTCCTCAACGACATAGACGTTGTACAACGTATTAATATCCAGCGGCTGCGCTGGATCGGCCATGTCGTTCGAATGGAGGAGGATGCTCCGGCGAGACGGATGTTTGATGCGGAGATCGGCGGAAGTCGGCAAAGAGGACGACCTTGCATCCGTTGGAAGGACCAAATCGAGGAAGCCCTGTCATCGTTTGGTGTGACTAACTGGCGTAGGCGCGCACGAAGCAGAGGCGCCTGGAAGAATGTGTTGCGGCAGGCCGAAATCCGTTAAACGGGTTGTTATGGCCAATTAAGGAAGTAAGTTTCTGCGGCGACTTCCTCTCAGCAGATTTCTGGAAAAAACTCTGGAAGTAAAAGAATTTGCCATGTAAAGTTTTTCAAAAATCTATCGTTCAGAGTCGAGTACAAATTGTAGGTCTTGCCACTCATGTATAAAATGAATACACAGAAATCTGCTGAGAGGAAATCGCCGAAGAAATATTTTTTTTCATATTTCGTTTTGATGTCTGGCCTGGGGCTCGAACCCGGGCTTTACATCTAATGAGCGAACACACTACCTACTAGACTACGGCGGCTACAATATTAGGATTCCCTCATGCTTAATTGATCATTACAACATTTTAGTCAGGACAACAACCCAGCAGTGATATGTTGATACCAAAAGCTTATTTGAGCATTTACAGAGCACCGTTGCGTTGCCACGGGTGAGCGCAATTCATGTACTCACCTAATTCTAACGAACTCATCGAAGAAATTGGTTAGCACGACTCCTTGATATGAATGAATGATAACACCGTTAAGCTGACAGGAAATGGAGAAACACTTTTTCACCTTCCACCGAATTCGAACCACCTTAACACGTTTCCTGTGTCTTCGGTCTTTATGCCTCTCTTGTAGGGCTATCCTGCAGTCGTTCATTATTCAATTTTCTCCTTATTTAATCGCCTTACGTTGCGATTTGTTTTCTGTTCAAATTATTGTTCAAAAATTTTGTTTTCAATCTTCTGCTGATTTAATCAGAATCGATGATGAATTCTTCTTCTTTTTTAGAATTCTTTTCATTGTATTCATGTATGTACGTACGTACATTTGTGCCTGGCACTTATTTCAACCGCTTTTTTTCTTCTTAATTTCCTTTAAAATTATAATTTTATTGTCTTGAGCATTTGTTGTTATTGTTGTTGTTTGGAAAGTATTTGAAAACAAATTAGAATTTTTTTGTACGATTGTTGAACTCTTTTTTCTTTTCTTTTTTTTTGCTTCCAAAAAAGGATCGTTTTTTTTTCTTGTCGCTCATTGTGTTTTCCCTGCCATAACTGAAGGCTTTTTTAATTTGGAAGACACAAATCGATTTTCTGTTTTCAGTTTTTGACGAATTGCTGTGTGTCTCTATTGAATTTCTTTTTTTTTTTGTTTTTGTATGGCATACCTGTGCCTGAAAATACTTTTCATGCCATAAACACTCCGCACATGAATGGAAATGCTTTTTTGTCTGATTTTACGTTTTCAGCCCATTGGCTTGAGTCATCATCAGCCTGTTGATTGCTTTGTGCATAAAATATCGCAGAAAATAAATATGAAGGTGACCAGATGTGTAAAAATTTTATTGCCGGTAAAAAAGCAATGCAATCCTTTAATTCTCTGATTAGTAGAGAAAAGGATTCATATTTTCGTTAGCATCTCTTTCATGCTGTGGGGAAAACTGCAACAATTTCAGATAATTGCACTTAAGGCACTTAAAGTCGTAGGAATTCTCTTTTCTTCTTGTGCAGAGGCTGTTATCCACTTTCAGAGATGTCAATGCTTATCTCTTGCGAGGTGCAGATATAGGTTATTTGGCTCACCGACTCTTGTCAGCTTGACGGAGCTATCGTCTATTGATTTCAAGGATATAGCCTCGTTAATCAAATTTCTGGCTGGTTTTCCAGCGCGGGGTAGTCGTGCTTTGGATGTGCAGATCTTGCGCTGACCGACCTCCCCCTCCTGGGTACGGGGGAACTTGGTCAGTGCAGGAACTGCGTTCACCTGTGGCATCGCAACGGGCCGCTATGCGTGCTCAAGTGAGCTTTTGGTATGAAGCTACCACACTAACCTAACCTAACCTTGTGCAGATTTTTACATTATTTTTGTTGACAGTTAAGCGGCCCTTATCTGTCTGGTGTAAACCGCATATTGGTTTGTAACTGGAATTTGGGAAAACAAGGAATTAATTTCTGTCAAGTTCTGGAATACGTTTAAATGCTTGAAAAAGCTTACACCCATGCTAGATTGGATACTTATTTCTATGCAGGGATGACTGTTAATCTTAATTCTTCAATCTACTACCTGTATGGACTTTTTAAGTAAGAATTTGAGTGAAGAAGCAAAGACTTCGGGAGGAAATCATGGCTCGAAATCTTTGGTGATTTATGGACAGCGTTCGTAGGTACTTGTCAAGACAACTTGAGACTGATTATTGGTTTCCTTATGAGATATTTCTGTGCCAAGTCACCAAAGAGGATGTGGCATAGACCCCATGTGGATTTTGCGATTTTTGCTGGGTATGTAGAGGTGAAGTCGCGGTAGTCTAGTAGGTAGTGTATTGGGCCACGGTTCATATCCCAGGCCAGAAATCTCGATCAAAACGAAATATGGATTTTTGCAGGGTATGTTAAGATGAAGAAGTCGTCGTAGTCAAGTAGGCAGTGTGTTGGGTTATTAGACATGAGGCCACGGTTCAAACTCCAGGCCAGAAATCTCCTACAAACGGAATATAAAACAAATATTTCTTCAGCGGCTTCCTCTCAGCAGATTTCTGGCAAAAACCCTGAGAAAATATAAAATTGCCATGAAAAACTCCTCAAAAATCTGTCATTCGGAGTCGAATTTAACCAGTAGATCCCACCATTCATGGATAAAATTAACACGCAATATATGGGTGGTGTGAGAAGCTCAGTTGTAAAACTGAGTTAAGGATTGTAATGGCCAATTAAGTATTAAGTAATGTGGAGGTGAAGAAAACCTAGAGGCGATGTTATCCCTCTGGACGTAGATTGCTCAAGAGAGTGAACTCTGTCCTATTTGTGAGATTATGGCGATTGAACGATGTACGTAAATCCTCAGGCAGCTGAATTTGTTTGTATTTATTTACACTTCCCTCTCTCTCTCTCACTTACTCTCTCTCTGTCTCTCTTTCTTTCTCTTTCACTCTCTTTCTTCTCTCTCTTTCTGCCTCTCTCTCTTTCTCTCTCTCTCTCTCTTTACCTTTTTACTTTAGAGCCTATGATGAATGAATAAAGGGGGAATAAAGGCAAAGGTAAAGTACAAGGGCCGGTGGAGCTGGATGTATGAGTGGAGAGGAGAGGAGAAGCGAGGGCGCCTGGGGTGGAGGGGGAGCTGCTTGGGAAATAAAGAAGAGGTGGAGAGGAAATGTCTCATGATTTTTTTAGTTTAAACTATTTTTCCTCATTCATTTTAAAAGGCTCTCTTGTTTTTAAAGCCAAATATAAATTCTTTTCTGCTGGCCACCTTAAAATCTTACTTTTTCGAATATTTTTTCAACTTCTAACCCCTTTTCGTTACATTATTAAACGAGTTTTCGTTAAAAAAAATTGTATTTCTCCCATCAGCCACTAAAAACTTTACTACACCAATTCAGTCAGTCATTCAGTCATTCATTCATTCATTCATTTGCCTCGGCATTTGCATTTAAAACGAATTCAAACTCTTTAACAAAGTAACTGAAAAGAGAAGAAAATTCTATTACTTGGTGGAATATTACATTTGGAAATACACTCATTCAAGTGAATTTTATTTGAAAAAAAAAAAAACAAAAAAATACTCGCATTATAACAGCCACGAATTATTCATATTTTTTTTTTAAGCCAGGAAAAGTTTCTTCTGAAATTCTTTTGAAACGATAAGCAAATGGAAAAAATACGTGGAAAAATTTTTCTTCAAATGCAAATCCTTACGCTCAGCGTCTACTGTTGGTTATACGGGAGTCCTTAATATTACAATAAAAACGATGACGCTGATGATGATGATGATGATGACAAGCACCAGGACAATGGCAATGATGATGATCATAATATGATGGGGATCAGGAATTCCAACATAGCAAAAGTCAAAGATTGTTTCTGTGAAAAATTTTTATGTTTCTTTTCCTTCCTTTTTTGCCACACAAGGCTTTTCGTTTTTTTTTGCATTTTTCTGGAAACGTTTTTATCTGGAGATTATATATGAGAATAGCTGATGAAACTATCATTGTAATTTCTTTCCTGTTGCTATTCTCTGTTGTTGTTGCTTAATTTTGTGCGTTTTATTTGCAGCAACAGAAAAAGGAAGAAAAAAATTGACATTTTTCAGTTTAAAATTCATTTCTTTTCCTCTTTTTTTCTTTTTTGTTCCTTCCTCAACGATTGCATGTGTGCGAATATATTTTTGTCTGTTTTGTTATTCATACACTCGTACAGTTTAAAAACACTACAATACTATGGGTATAGATAAAGCCAGTTACAGTAGTATTGTGAGATACGAGTAATGTCAGGAAAGACACAAAATTTAAAATGCCAACCCTTTTCACTTTAAAAACTATCAAAGGGTTGTATGTTTTAATATAATGGATAGGATAGCCAGTTAGATCCTCGCATTTTTGATTCCCTTCATAAGTATTTATAAAAGCCTGAACCCGAATTTGCCATGAATATGTCAGTTTTAAAGAAATTGTTTTACAATTCGCTTTACAAAAGTACTGGAAAGCTATATTTAATAAGAAAAGAAGAAAAAAAAGCAATTTCTGGAATAATAGGGTTGCCATCTCTCTGGAAATATCTACATATGAAAATATATTCCTGTAGTATGAGGAATACTGTTCATTAAGTAGTCTTTTATAAGAGGTGACGCTGCCAGGAAAGACATATTTAAACAGAAAAGAAGAAAAAGCAATTTCTGGAATAATAGGGTTGCCATCTTTCTGCTATGAAACTATATTGGTCGATTATATTTGCTGTAGTATGATGAATTCTTTTATAAGAGGTGACGCTGCCAGGAAAGATATATTTAAACAGAAAAGAAGAAAAAGCAAGTTCTGGAAAAATAGGGTTGTCATCTCTCTGTAAATATCTATGAAAATATATTCGTCTGTTATATTTGCTGTACTATGAGAAATTCTGTTCATTAAGTAGTCTTTTATAAGAGGTGACACTGCCAGGAACGTCTCCAGCGTTGTTGTTATCAGTTCCAGTTAATGATCAAGGATCAGACGGCTTCCTGAATAAATTTAAAGGGGCGAGTAAAATATTGCTATTCTGTAGGCTGACATTAACCGAACTTCCTTTAATATTTGCTGCTAATTCCATAGGATTTTGGTGTATGGGGTTAACAGGCTTCTGGAATAAATAATATGCAGGGAATTTCAAGCTCCTGAATTCTGAAATTCAGAAACAATGGTGTACAGATTTTCGTCTTCGAATTTTAGAATTTTATTAAGAGAGGCTATACATTAGCCTAAACAAAGATGTTTGTCTTGTAACGACAAGCTAAACTACACTTCACATTAGTTCAAGGGATGGGTTGCTGTATGTTCCAAGGCATATTCGCTTTTGGGACCATAAGCCTGCAAATGTATGGGCGCTAGACCTTGGATTTGGTGTACAAACTGTACACAATCGAACTGCAGAACGGCATTACTATTATTGTTGCGTAAAACTGTCATTGTAATCGTCGTAGTCTCGAAGGTAGTTGGCATATTGGACGTGGAGCCTCGGTTCAAACCCCAGGTCATACTTCTTCAACAAAATGAAGTGAATGAAAAAATATTTCTTCGGCGATTGCCTCTCATTACACTTCTGGCAAAACTTCTGAAAGTAAATAAAATTGCCATGCAAAAGTTTCTCAAAAATCTGTTGTTCGGAGTCGACTTTAAACTGTAGGTCCCGCCACTCACGTATAAAATTAACACACACAACATAAGTGGTGTGAAAAGCTAGGTTGTAATCTTGGCTGAAGGGTTACTTTACTTACTTAATTGGCCATAACAACCCGATTAACGGATACCGGCCTGCCGCAACACATCCTTCCAGGCGCCTCTGCTTCTTGCGCGCCTACGCCAGTTGGTCACACCAATCGATGACAGGCCTTCCCCGATTTGGTCCTTCCAACGGATGCAAGATCGTCCTCTTCGCCGACTTCTGCAGATCCCCGCATCAAATACCCGTCTCGCTGGAGCATCCTCCTCCATTCGAATGACATAGCCGATCCAGCGCAGCATCTGGATATTAATATGCTGCACAACGTTCATGTCGTTGAGGAGCTCATGCGGATATCATATCGGATGCGGAAATCACCGCCAACTCGTACTGGACCGAAGATCTTACACAGTACTTTTCTCTCGAATACTCTCAAGGCTGCTGCATCGGTGCTTAATACATAGGGTCCATGCCTCTGCGCCATAAAGAAGCACGAGTAGGATGAGCGTCTTATAGAGTGTTAGTTTTGTTGTACGAGAGAGGTATCTGCTACTCAATTGCCTATTGAGACCATAGTAGCACATATTGACAAGTGTGATCCTGCGCTTGATCTCCAGACTGACATCATTTGCGGTGGTAACGGCGGAGCCAAGATAAATAAATTCCTTGACTGTATCAAAAGTGTAGTTATCGGCCGTAATCTGAGAATCAATACGCCGCACGTCCCGTGGCTGAAGGGTTGCAAATTATGCATGTAATGCTGTTAGAGAACGGTGACCATGAAATCCTTTGCACTGTCCTGGTTTTGGTGATTTGTTTTCCTCATCCCAGAATCTGCATTTTTAGGCTTGAAGTGACTTCTGTTTTAAACAAGTGCACTTTGAGTATGCAATGCTACTTGCGGATAGTCTGAAGCCTGACTCAGAAAGTTATTTGCACAATTTACATATCCTGTCCCACTGTGTGTGGGTGGGCTTGCCCCAGCTGACTTTTTATTGTGACTACATTATGGTGATATTTTGTTTTTAATTCTTTTTTTGCGTTTTTTGTTTTCGTTTCTTTATTTCCTTTGTTTCATTTTATTTAGTTTTTGTTTTATTCAATACACTGGAGAGTTTGTTTTTCTGTTTTAAATTTTATAAAAGTTTTTGTGTTTTTTTTTTGCTCTGTTTTGTACATTTTCTGTACGACACACAGCAGACACTGTTTGAAAATTTATGAAAAACATACAAAAAAAAAGAAAATCATTTTAAAATAAAAGTCCCACAATGAAATGAAACCAGCAGTAGATTTAAATAAAAAATTGTTTTTGTTTAAAAAGTTTTTCGTTTTTTATTTTTTTTCTCTGGAACTAAATAGAGTTCCTGGGTGCAGTAGTTGCTGTTTAAATTGTGTTGTAATAACGCATTTATAGAGAGTTTTTCTTTGTTAAGTAGGAGGAATGAACAAAATTGTAAAAACACGGAAGATAAAGTACCAAAACAAGCTTTTTGGTACATTTAAAAAGTAAATGACATTTACTATACCCCACGTAAACTATATCGGGATAAGGGATTGTACTTAAAACGTTACGAGACAAGGTAGAGAGACATATTTTTAATCCTCCAGACTAGTGTAGTATGTCTCCGAGCGAACTAATGGCCGTTAATCACTCTTCGGAGTTCATCTTGTGTAAGAGAGCAAATACTTTGAGTACTTCCGTCTTCTATGTTAGCCAAACAGTAGTGAAGTCTCTGTTGAGTATGATCTTTAACTCGAAAAAGGTTAATTGCAGCCATGGTTTTCTTAATCAGCTCCCGTAGAAGTTTTGTGCATATCTCCTAAACACTTCTGAGCACGGATCGCTTATCCCAGGTACTTGTGTTGTCACCAACGGGACTCTGCGGGCGACTACTCTACAGACGGCTTCTCTACCGACGGCTACTCTACGGACGACTACTCTACGGACGGCACCTCTACTGACAGCTACTCTACCGACGGCTACTATAAGGACGGCTACTCTACGAACGGCTACTCTACGGTCGGCTACTCTACGGACGGCTACTCTACGGACGGCTACTCTACGGGCACCTACTCTACGGCGACGTCTACTCTACGAACGAGTATGATGTGATTTCAACATAGAGTGCCATTCTCTTCTAACTACAATTTTAAATCCTTCTTTACCTTTAGAAATGCATTCCTAAATATGAAAACTCAATAGCATTGAGGCTATTATGTGATCAGTGATCAACAAACAATTGTGGCTCCAAGCATAATTTCAGGCCTAATGGTCTCACTTTCCTTTGATTCCTGTAACTCACAGCAGTAACTACAGATGCCAACATGGGATATACCCATCTTATTGCGGGCATAGTAACCTTTAAGGGCCATTAAAAGGCCCTTCAAAGTTTTTTCCGTTGAATTTCAGGCATTGAAACTGACAAACTTTTAAGAATTGCTGAGGGCAATGGCTTCATTCTCATATTTCCTTAAGATGGCTGTTCTATTGCCTTATTTTTTCCCTCTGGATCATCCTTTTGAAGTCAAAACATAAGGCGCAGCTAGTGAAGAAGTGCTTAGCCTTCTTTTTAACCCAGTTATGCACTGTAGCTTTACCTTCTTTCGCTTTATGTTGCCGCATTCTAATAAAAGTTATTTGACTCTGAGAGACTAACTATTTTGTAATACTCCAGTAATGCTTTGGGCGTATATACAGTGGTGGCCTTATAATTAGAAACGCCTTAGTAACATGTATGTTTGTTAATTTGTTTTACAGTCACTGTGTACCTGGGATCAAAGGCTTTTTTTGGAGGACGTCTTACATAGGTTTTTCCATCAGATTGGGACAAATTAAACTTAGATTCGTCACTCCAGAGAACTCTGTTCCAGAAACATCGTTTCTAATTATAAGGCCACCACTGTATATAATCGGTGGAAGCCTTGCAGGCAAGAAATATTTTTTTTACTTTTTACTTTTTGCTTTCTATTAAAATTGAGCACATTGTGTATGTGGTCGCTCCAAAGAAGCACGCTCAGTATAGTTGTCGCTGTCTTTACGAGGCCGTTTATTATGGGCACGCATGCGAAGCATACAAGCAGAAGTTGTAGGAATGAGGAAGAAGAGGAGGCTGTTCTTCACCCATAGGGTATATCTCGAGTACTGTCTCGGAGAAGAAAAAGACTCCTTATGTGTCTCTGCTATACAGATGATCTGAAAGAACTGTCACGCATTGACATGGGCAGTCTGTGTCGCTTTATCAAGAACTCCTAG
Source organism: Sarcophaga carnaria (assembly GCA_958299815.1). Taxonomy (NCBI): domain Eukaryota; kingdom Metazoa; phylum Arthropoda; class Insecta; order Diptera; family Sarcophagidae; genus Sarcophaga; species Sarcophaga carnaria. The sequence goes on from OY283153.1 coordinate 14,590,735, forward strand.
TGGTTTCGGGACTCGCGAATAACAGAAAATTGTGGTATCACAATGGGTCGTATGTGACCTAAGTGCGGCCATCCTTTTTTTTGGTCGATGGCCATCTATGCCCATATATAACCTACAAACGTAGTCGCCCGCCTAAGGCAAAAGAAGTATTTTCGCGATTCCGCCTAAAATCGTGAATTGATCGATAAGGTTTCCTATCGTCTTGTTATGAGCTGGCAGATATGTTAACGTAGGTTAATTTTCCAGATTTTGTAATATTTCTCGTCATATTGAGTACTTTAACTTTGGTGTAGTATCGACCACGTTTTAAGTACTTTGTTGTGCGTGCCCGTTATTAGAATTCCAATAGTTTTCTGAGCTATTTTGTGCAGCTGTGTAATAGGATTGATTTCATGCAGAGCGACTCTATACTGGAAGTTTTTGCACGTTTTTAGACAAACAAAATAAATTTTTTACCTTTTATAAATGAAAGTATTTCTGCTACTTTTTCTTATGCAGAAAGTACTTTTATGAGTATTATTTTAGGGTTTTATGGAAAGCAGACTCCCTGTGCTGTAGTTTTTGGCATGTGTTTTTTTTAATAAAATAAAATTTTAGTACCTTTTATAAAAGAAAGTATTTCAGGTACTTTTTCTTAAGCGGAAAGTACTTTTAGCAGTATTATTTTAGTATTCAATATAAACTGACTCTGCTCTGTAGTTTTTTCATGTTTTTTAGACAAACAAAATAAATTTTGGTGCCTTTTATAAATGAAAGTATTTCTGGTACTTTTTCTTAAGCAGAAGGTACTTTTATGAGTATTATTTTATAATTTTATGTAAAGCAGTGTTCCTGTGCTGTAGTTTTTTTCATGGTTTTTAGACAAACAAAATAAATTTTGGTACCCTTTATAAAAGAAAGTATTTCTGGTACTTTTTCATAAGCGAAAAGTACTTTTATAAGTATTATTTTAGGATTTTGTGGAAAGCAGATTCCCTATGCTGTAGTCTTTTGCATGTTTTTTAAAATAAAATAAAATTTTGGAACCTTTTATAAAAGAAAGTATTTCTGGTACTTTTTCTTAAGCATAGAGTATTTTTATAGGTACTATTTTTATAAAACAGGTTTTTGGATTTTTACCAAATAATGTGTAATGTGTGCAAGTGATTTATGAAATATTTTTTTAAAGAACACTTCCTGAGGTACCCTCGTTGTAAACGAATTATAACTTATTCATGGTGAACATATGCTTTAGTTTTTTTTGCTTATTTTTTATTCTCTTTCATTGATATTGTTTTGTTGCTGTTATCCAAATACAATTCATAGACGAGATTTTAGTTGAAATTTTATTTTAAAATATTTATACGAAAACAACAACAAAAAAGCAAACAGACAGTATGACAAACAAATCCAAAGTCAATGGCTGGCTGGCTGGCTGATGATGGTGGATAGTATGGCAGGAAGATAGATGGGAGGCAAGTGAGTTAAATAAGTGTGTTGAACAAACGCCTTCGATTGTAAAATTAATGTGTCAATGTATGTGTGTGCACACATACATTGACACAAGTATGCAAATTATGAATAAAAGGCAATACAATAAGCTTTTTTATACGAATTTTCCTATTTTTTTCGATTTTTTTTTTGGTATAGAAACGCACCCAAAAAAAGTTTTTAATCTTAATTCAACATACACTGGCATAATTTAAGCGTAAAATAAAATGTTTTATGGCTTGGAGAACAGATTTTCAAATTTATGCCATCCAAACAATACACACACACATACACTTTGAAAGGGTAAACCACTCCGGGAGAATGTATACGAAATTATCAGAATTAAAATAATTTTTCTAGCATCTCTTAAAGTGTTACCCTATGATGGATGCCGCACATACATAAATAAATTTATGTTTAACAAATTCATCCATATGTTATGCCACATATATGTGTGTGTGTGGTTTTTTGGCATAAAACCCACTCCCTCTCTTTATGGTTATAGACATTGGTTATACGGTTATCCTCTATAAATGTTTGATGTTTGAACTCCAGTAAAAATGGATTTTTTTTTTTTATTTTCAGATTTTAAATTTGATTTCTTTCCTCTCTCCTCTCTCCCCTACACATAGAAAAGAGTATAAAGAACAGTTGGCAGTTGGCAATTGGAAATGTCGCAGTTCAAAATGTGATGAATGATGTGTTGACATGCAGTTGTCACATGTGTCACTGGTGTCACTACTGTGACTCGTGTTTAATAATGTAAATTACACATGACTTTAGTTTAGTTTGTTAAAAAACGGAAACTTTCTCTGTTTTGGCAGTTCATCTTGGGGTCTAATAATTCAGGAAGTGTGTCAAAAACTTAACAATGTTTTGTAACTAAAGTTGCTTTTTTTCTTTAAATGGAATCCTTTTTGCGGATTTTTGTTTTTGTTATTAAGGGTTATTTGATGGAAGGGTGAATAAAAATATGAAAAATGATTTTAAAATGAAGTGAAAATAAAAAGTTTTAAGAAAGAATGATTTGAAGAGTCTAAGAACACTTTAAATACGTATTTTAAAAAGCAATGAAATGGTTTACATGGCCTTCCACACAATATTCCTTTATTCAGTGCTGTTTCCCTCATTCCTTTATTTCCTTAAGTTGTTATCAACAATCCTTTAGTCAGGATGACAAACTAGCTTGTCACACCATTTATGTTGTGTGTGTTATTTTTATCACATGAGTGGCGGGACCTACAGTTTAAAGTCGACTTCCAACGTTCTGTTCTGTCTTCTGTACCTCCAAATCGTATTTTCCCTGTTATGTAATCCGTATTTAAAATGGCTACACAGCCTGATCTGAGCCATTTAATGTATTCACTCTTATTATTGTAGTGTAGATTTGCTACACGGTATACAGCTACAGTTTAAAGTCGTCTCCAAACGACAGATTTTTGAAAAATTTTCTCAGAGTTTTTGCATTAAAACTGCTAAGAGGAAGTAGCCGAAGAAATATTTTTTCATATTTCGTTTTGATGTCTGAAAAAATCTGGGGCTTGAACCGTGGCCTCACATCTAATAAGCCAACATACTAGCTACTAGACTACGGCGTTTGCAATTCCTTTATACATAAGTTCAGTCCTTTAAAATCTAGGGCAACTGCTGTTCTGCCTTCTGGCTTTCCAACCTGTATTCTCCTGGTAATGTAAACCGTAGTTAAACGGGCTACACCGCCTGCCTTCTAATTCTTCGCGGCCTTAGTTATGCCTGATCATAGTCATGAGGCACATAATGTATTCACTCTTATTATTGTCGTGTAGAGTTGCTAGAGAACTGCAATCATACGAGCTACTGTACTCTTCTAAATTTACATAGGGAATCTCAATAATGTTTCCCTTAATCCCATTGCCGTGGCGAACTTAAAAGAACAATGAATTTGTGCCTAGTACTTGCTAGGCACCCAAGTGTTTCCTTTTGAGGTACTTGAATGCCGCGTGGTCTCCAAGTAAGAGTTCAAATGATTCATCTCACTCCCCTTATCCATTTTGGGTAGACTGATGCTTAGCTAAGTCTCTCCCTATTGTATGATCCTGCAAAATTGTATTTGACTTCACAAACATTCGTCACAAGAACACTCTTCGCCTCTAGCTATGTTTCAATTTACCGATCTTACTCTTTCGAACTTCTCTTCTTCACTCTATAGAAAGATTCTTGCCTTGGAAACGTAATGGAAGCTCACCTACTTTCAAGCACATTTGCCTGCTCATTGTATTATGAAATACAATATGTTCGGGGTTATTTTCCCTGACTACTGTAATCTGCTTCTTTGAAAGTTCAAGCCATAAATCATGCTGAGTATGCGAAACTGAACAAGGGATCTGCAACTACTGGTGTTTCTACCAGAGGTTAGCAATGAGTATTCAAAACGATGAGTAGATTCGAATCATACTCATAATTTCTGATACTTATACGCATTCATACTTATTTTAATATCATGGAACCTCTACTGTTATTGATTTCGACTCTCCATGACTCATCGTATACACGAATCACAAAATAAGTATGAACACTACAATACTCACAAGAAGGTTGTGTGCTCTGCTTGGTATCTTTGTCTTTTTTGTTTATGTGTCTTTCTTCTTCCTTTGTAAATGCAACAACAACTAAGACTGTAAATTTTGACAAATTATTCGAATCACTCGAATCATTTATGAGAATTAATAAGTATTTTTCTAAATTTATGAATCTAAATGAGTAGTCGCTTATGAATCAAACATATTTCGAATGGTATGAGTTTGATGTCAACGTTGTACTCATACTCATTGCAACCTGTACTTGTAAGTCAACGTTGTAGTACGTATGAATGAATCAGAAGAGTTAAATTTCAATTGGTCAATTCACACAAGCTGTTGTATCGTTGTATTCATTGTATTGTTGGAAGAACATACAACAGTGTATGCTTGTTGTTGATAATTTTCATGTAAAAATCCGATACACTTATACACATTTTTTTCATATGTTTTTAAAAGTTGTATTGGTTTCGTGCTATCAAATTGTGTGAATGCCATGAGATACACAATACAGCGTAGCATTGAGAGTTCACAAACAAACAAATGTATTCAATACAACATACACGATACAAAGTCGTGTGAATTGCCCAAATATTGTTGTGCCACTCATACTCAAAATTTCATGAGTACTTATGAGTAGCGAAAAAGCGATTCATTGCTGATCTCTGGTTTCTACCTTCTCTAACAGGCAGGCGGCCATCATATCTTTATCGATTGCTTTAACTTTCAGGTTTAAGCTGCTTGATATCTGCCACAACTTGCTTGATTACTTCGCGCGGTAGTTTTGTGTGAATATCATATGAATTCCTGGCCACAGAAACCTTCCCGGTAATTGTGCAGGCATTCTCTTATCGAATTTAAATTCACATACAATAATAGGCGTACTCTGGACCACTGTTAGGATGTCCATTAGAAGAAAATCTCGGTTCATTGTCAGACTCATGTGGCCTAAAGTAAATAGAAGCCGTACTGAACTACTTTTTTACCTGAAACCTCAGGACATCTCTGCATCTGTTCTCACGGATCATTGCTTAATGGGCAGGTATGCGGAGAGATCGTTTAGCTACTAATGAGTTTTATAGAAAGAGCATGTCTGTTAAGGAGGAATTATTCACTTCATTTACTCCTTGATTTTAAGACGACTTCCCTCAGTTGTTCAATCATTTCTCGATTGTCGAACGGTGCTATTGATTCCTTAAATTCCTTAAACTTTGAGTCCGGTTTTCAGCTTAATTATAAGGTAGTCATGCCTTAATCCTGATGCTGATTATTAAGAACGCTTAATAAGGACTTGTCAGGAAGCTTTTGATATATGCCGTTACAACAGGCCATTATATTTACTCTGCTTCTGGACTTATGGGCCAAGTTGGTGGTGAGATTTGGTGTGAACTGTCTTGTTGGCAAGGGTCCCATGTAACAATTAAACGAAGTACATTTGCTTTGGCGTCTGCTGCTGTGCTAGTTTTACAAACGCTATGTTTAGCTAAGCAATTGTTGACAAAGCTTTTTAATTGTGATAAATGAAACACTTTTCTGCTTCAATTTATTCCAAAATGCCTTCCAAATCCTAACCTTAAAATTGAATATCTTACCAGTCCATCACCACCTCCATTAAGGGTAACAAAGTTGAGTTGAAAAGAATTCCAAAAATGTTTGCATTTTGATTTACTTTTCCTAGAAGAGTAATGCCTCAAATACAGAGAAATTTCTAATGCCATGCTATTCTTCCATACAAACACGTACACTCATGCATACGTATGTATATGCTGCCACAACTCTAAATGCGTCATAATCTGGTTTAAAACCCAACTGCAACATTTACTGGCTAGTGTGGCCCTTTGAAAAAATTCCATGCAGCAGCAACAACAGCATGCTACAATATGTGGCAACAATAGTACAGCAATTGAATAGTTTGTTTGGTCCACAAAGCAACCAAGTTTTAACTCTCGACTCCAGTGTGTAACAGAACGAAAGGAGGAAAATTGCTTTCCATGAATATTTTTCCATGGCCTGCTGCTGCTACTAGCAGCGGACGTTATGATGATAAGAGTGTTTCGATGTGGGAAAGAATTTTTTTGAGTAACTGCGTGTTAAAGAACGAACTGTAAATGTGTGTGTAAGTGAGTGTAATGTATATGTATGTGTGTTTATAGTATAAAGTTTCAATTGCATATTAAATGGGTCTTTACTTCTATTGTCGTAACATTTATTTGTTTCTAACAAACCAACTTTGTTTTGATTCTCTCAACATCGTCATCGTCATCGTCATCAGCATTTTATTTTGCCAACTACTTTTCTCCTTATGACAAATAAGGCCAACACAAATACACACACACACAAACATTTATTGTACAAATATGGCTTTAACGCACAATTCATGTATAAAAACTTTCGCATCATATGCACGTCTCTATGAACTCTTTTTCATAGCGATTCTGTTTTGCCATGTTTGGCACAAATGCAGCGAAAACAGAAGTAATAGAGTTGGCAGCCTAACTATGCGACTGTGTGGCATGCTACCGTTAAGAAGATGTGTGGAGAAGTAAGGCTCACAAGGCCATTATTCTGTCTCCTTTAATTTTTTTTTGTCATTCCCCTACCACTTCTAGCCGGTGTTCAATCAATTAAAATCTCTACGCAGCTCATTCCGAACTGTAACCCGTATCACTTCTCATAGCGACCACTGCTCATTGTAGCGTACTGTGGGATTCTTTTTTTTTTGTTTCACATTTTACAAGTTTTTGATGAATAAATGTGTGTTGAGTGTTGAGTAAAACTATGTATGAACGGTGTACGCATGTATATACGTGTGTAGTTAAGTACGTATGTATGTTCATTGGGTACTTTTTATAAAGGACATGTTTTAACAAAACTCAAGTAGGCATAAAATTTGTTTTTCATTTAAATAATTGTAAAAATTTATCCAAAAAGGAAGGAAAAACTATAACTTTTTTCCCTCAAATTAATGTTTTTTTCCACTTTTTTCCAGTTTTTTTTTGCAACTTTTTCAACTACCGTATGGCATAACAAACTAATATGAGTGTGTAAGGACATGTACGTACTCACAAATACACACTCTAATACATACATACATACATATATGTATGTATGTTATACATTCAACTGAAATGTAAACTAATATGTAGACAAGTACATGAATAAATTTTTCATATGATAACAGCTACGGGTAACTAATCAGAAATATTGCTTTTAAGGTACTAAGGAGTCCATAATGACCCTGAGTATTTAAATTTCATTTTTAATAAAAACTTTCAAACATTCCTTGTTACCCCAAGGCAAGCAACCTGAAATCGTAATAAAACTTGGTATTTAAGTAGCCGTAGTCTAGTAGGCTGTGTGTTGGCTTATTAGACATAACGCCACGGTTCAAACTCCACGTCAGACATCAAAATGAAAATATGAAAAAATATTTCTTCGGCAGCTTCCTCTCAGCAGATTTCTGGGAAAAACTCTGCGAATAAATAAATTGCCATGAAAAGTTTCTCAAAATTTTTTGGTATTCGGATTCGACTTTAAACTGTAGGTCCAATCACTCATGCATGAAATTAACACACACAACAACATGAGTGGCGTGTGAAGCTAGGTCGTAATGCTTACTAAAGGGTTGTTATTATGTTTGTATGTATGTATTGAAAGAATTCTTATATTAGAAGCTTGCTCAATTATGTCAGAGGTCAAAAATTTCCGTCTTTTTATGACAAGAGCAGGGCACTGACACATGAGGTGAAAGATAGTCTCTTCCCACGCCTTAAACTCGCAGAACATAAAGAAAACCTTTGCAGAAATACCATATCTTTTGGCGTGCTTACCAAAAAGCCAGTGACCCGTGAGAATCTGTATTGCGCAATGGATGGACCTACGATTTGAGAATAGAAGTGAGTCAGTCCACTATTTATCCATACATGTCCGGCAGAGCCTAGCAATATGGCACGTACTCTTTTGCTACCAACGAGATTGAGTTTTCCATTTTATCAGAGGCAATCGGAGTATCATGCCCTGTAACACGCCATAGTTTGCTCTCTCGGTACCAGCTCTGGCCAGCTCATTAGCAATGCATTTCCAACGATATCCCTATGCGAAATCGTCAGCGGCATTCATGGACGTTATCTTCACTCCATATCTTCTGATACCAGATTTGTTAAAGGCTACGTATATACCCACTATTTCAGCCTACGAAGTCGCCGTAGTCTAGTAGGTAGTTTGTTGACTTATTAGACGTGAGGCTACGGTATAAACCTTAGGTCAGATATCTCCAACTAAACGAAATATAAAAAATATTTCATAGGCGACTTCCTCTCAGCAGATTTCTGGCAAAATTATGTATGTACATATGTACGTAGTCGAGTGATGTAATGAACAATCTAAGATTCAACTATTCTGAAAATATTTCACATCCTTCTTTGTTGCATGATCTGGATCGTTGAGTGATTACTTGGACGAATTTCTTTGGGAGTCGTAAAGCAGTATCATTATGGGATCTGCTCGGTATTTTTGTTATAAAACCAGGATCTGTATTACCTTAGAGAAATTACATCCAAAAAATTTTTTGCGTTTTGATTTCCTTCATTTCAGGTTAAAAGAAAACGCCTTAAGAATTTGACAGGAATACGCACTCGCTTTCTATAAGAACTGAAACTATTTCCTGAAAATAAAAAGCTAATCCTGTCTGCTTTACTTACTAAGTGACAGCAGCTGTCAACAGCTTTTGGAGCATAAATTCAACATACTCTTATAACTGTAATTGTGACAAGTGGGCGTGTTAGTGGGCGTCATGTATACAAATTATATGTTTATGTGTGTACGTTTCTCGTCCTCTACATCTACTACTTTTTGTGACTGTGTAAATAAGTGTGTAAATATATGTTGACATATAAAGTTTATTTTATTATTCTCTCTTCTTTTCATCTCCTTTTTTTTATTTTTTTTGGATACCACTTTTGCATATGGAAGTATTTTACAGGAAGAAGAAGACTAAATGAAATGAAAATAGAAAATGCTTCGAAACTACATACGTGTGTGTTAAAATCAAGTGTAGTGTAGTGTAGTGTAGTGTGTTGTGTAGAGTGTAGAGTGTGTTGAAAGTAAATTTCTTATGAGTTTAAGTAATTTAACAACATTATGAATGAAGCAACAAAATCTCATTTCGCTTTCTTTTTTCTTTGTGTTTTTGAAATATGAAATGAATGAAGGAAAAAAGAAAGCAAAAGAAGTGAAATAAAATTGAATTATACGGCATTACCATCTCTACCATCCATCCATCCATTCATTCATCGTAGCATATAACATAACGTTACGTCTTGTGCCATAAGAAAGCTTTTGAAACACAGAAACACACATTTTTTTGGTCTTCTCTTCTTCTGAAAAGGAAATTTAAATAGAAAATAAAGAAAGAGGATAAAAAACGAAACGAAAATTATAAATTGTTTTATTGCCACCAGATGTGGCAATATTATTATTATTAGTATAAACAGACAGAGCATTATTGCATAATGCACTTAAATGGATATGAAAATTAAATTACGACAGCATTATTGCTGTCTCTTCAATTGAAATGGACACTGTAAGCCACAAATAAATAGAGATTACGAGTGATTCCATTAATCTGGATGGAAAATAATTGTAAATTTTACTCAAGTAAATAAGATAACTAGTCGGTTTCATCTGAAGGTCGGGGTGGCTCTAATCCACCTCTAACGCAACATGACAAGAAGGTGTACCTCACACTGGATAGCACAATGGCTCATATGGCCACGGAGAGAGCATGCCTGTGAACGGCAAGCTACCCGCTAACCTAACCTAACCTAACCTACTCATATAAAGCATATAAAATCTTCTGTTGCATATACTTACGCCTCCCCTTCCAATGAGAAATTTGGGGCCATTATAAAACTTATACAAGCCATCCTATCGCCAGCCATTTATTCGATTTCAAACCGGCTATTGTAGCCAGAAAAATCTCCTTCTTCAGCTACCATCTCCACATGAACAAAAATCGTTGATCTTGAGAATTGCGATCTGAGGTAGTTCTCGAAATATTCTCGTGTGGCTTTTCAAGCGTGTACCTAGGACCTAGCTGTACCGGATATACATACATTCATATAAAATTGCCCATTACAACCCTCTAGTCACGATTGCAGCCTAGCTTCTCACACCACTCATGCTGTGTGTGTTAATCTTAAAGACGGGTAGCGAGACCCACAGTTTAAAGTCGATTCCGAACGGCAGATATTTTTGAGCAACTTTTCATGGCAATTTTTTTATTAACCCCCAGACTTTTTGTTAGAAATCTGCTGAGAGGACGTCGCCGAAGTAATATTTTTTTTTCATATCTTCGTTTTGATGTTTGAGCCGTGGCCCTTATTATACCTAAGTTATCACACTACCTACTAGACTATGGCGACTAACGGATGTAGTGTTGAACAAAATTTTACTGATTGAGCTCTACTTTCCTCAAGAAGTAATATTTCCCGACTTCCCTATCATGTTCATTGTTAATATCATACTCTCTGGATGGGCAAGACTCAGAGGGCTCTTTCGATATATCTTCTCTCCTCCTCTTCCACATACAATTACATTCAATCGTCGAAGAGACCAGTTGGTAACAAAAGAAGTCAAATCTGTCAACCGAAGTATTTGTTCAAAGTGAAATAGATTTTCATGAAAGTAAAACCATGGGAGCTACAAAAGGATCTCTGATTCCGAATAATAAGTGGACCCATAACAAACGGAAAAAAGATAACTGACCTGACATTTGTGCTTTGCACAGAACTATATGAGAACGATGAGCCTTGTCCTAATGAGTGTTGTCCGATGAGTCTAAAGCCCTAAAGCCTCTCAGCTATATGCTTACACCAGAGCACATAGAGCTTGAGCAACATAGAGCCTCTTGGACAACTGTCTGACCCTGTAGAAATTTAGAATGAGGATCTCAAAATATTTGAAACGTAACATTGAATAGAAGGTACAAAATACAGGGCATAGCAATACTAACTGAAAGCCAGGCAGCTATTCCAATATTCGTAGATAATATAGGACTGTCTGGAGAAGCTAAATCGGCTGGGTAAACAAAATAAAGTTATCCTCTGCTGATATTTTCGACAATGATTTGGCAAACGAGCATCTGAGGAGACGAGCTTCTACTCTGTTGATGGGGAGAGAATCTTTCTGTAGAGTAGGTGCGGATGTGATGTCGTCGTAGCCTAGTAGGTAGTGTGTGTTCAAACCCCAGGTCAGATATCTCGAACAAAACGAAATATGACGGCGGTTTCCTCTCTGCAATTTTCTGGCAAAAAAACTCTAAGAGCAAATAAAATTGCCATGGAAATGCTTCTTAAAAAATTTGTCATTGGGAGTCGACTTTAAACGGTATGTTTTGCCACTCGTGTATAAAATTGTGAGAGAAACTAGGTCGTAATTCTGGCTAAAGGGTTGTAATGACCAATTATGTATGTATGTTGCGGAGGTGTGATTGTTTGGACAGAAATGCTCACGAACGGAAAGATAAAGAGAAGCTAAACCTCCTCTCAAAGCAAGTGAGTTGAAGGCAAATCAAAACTTTTGTTGGGAAATTGCAATCTGAGGCGTGCAGCAGGTTATCCTAGCATAACTTGGTAGGCGATCTTCTGATAGAACTGAATACTCAGGGTACACTTATTCAAAATGGGGTGTTGTCTTGAACCGAACATATAGATTCGGTGAAGATGAGGATGAATCATTAGAGCACATTATTTGAACCTATGGGGTCTTAATACATCCCAGAACGGAATTCCATTGTATACATCAAACAGGGAATTTTGATTGTTGATGCTGTGTTTGCAGCATACTAAAGTTTGTCAGTAGCTTTGGCAATAGGTTTGAATATCCTATAAAGGTGGAGAGCAGTACAATAGATCGTTGTGATCACAGTGCCTAGTCGGCTTTTAATGACAATAATGATAGCCATGAATTGTTTTTATTTCAGATGTATGTATTCATTCCAATAAATTCAAACGTAAACCAAGCCTCTTCTACTCGTATTAAAGTTTATGTCTTCACATGAAATTAGTTTTTAAAAATAATTTTTTTTTTTTTTTTTGTTTCATTTCTAACAACCAATTCACATTATGAAGCTATTTTGGGCATAGAAATTCCAAAACTAAAAAAGAAATTCCTTTTCTTTTAAACTTTAACCCCAATAAAGAAGAAGAAGAAGAAGAGGAATAACTTCACTTTTGTTTTCATTGTCTTGAGGTTTCTTTTTTTGTTTTATTAAATTTTCCATTCAAATTAAATTGTCTTCATTTAGAAGAAAGAATAAAAAAAATTCGTTTCTTTTATTTTATTTTTGTTGGTTTTTTTAATGAAAATTTTGTTGTCATATGAAATGTGTTGTTTTTTTCAAAATTTAAAAACAATTTCGTTTCGTTCACCAACATAAAAATTCATTACGAATAACCCGTTCTACGTTGCTCCGTTGCTCTGTTCATTCATTCGTCTGTTTACCCTGTAAAAAATTTCTATTTTTTCATTTACAAAGTTTAAGTTTCAGTTTTAATTTGAATTTAAATTTGAATTCTTGTTACTTTTGTTGTTGTTGTTGTTTCATTTCATTTTCTATAAGAGATGAAATTGTTTCAAAATTTGTCACAAACACTCTGACATTTAAAGCATAAAATATCACAGAAATTATAACAAAAAACAGAAACAGAAACAGAACAAGAAATATACAAAACCAACTGAAATAAAATGTGTACGTTTTAAAGTAATGAATCACTTAAATCATGTGAATAATTTATGTCTTATGCTCATGAATACATGCCATACAGTCTTTAACAAAAGTAAAACAATTTATTTTATTACATATACAATAACAGATTATATGTGAATTATTAATTATTATTAGCTTATACTCGGTGAAATGCTACTGACTGAAGACTCTGTTGAGAGCCTAACCAACACACTGATAGTCTAGAACACTACCCTCTAGATTACCAGGGTACCCTAGTATATATATATTATATAAGATTACGGGACTTACAAACATATCCTCCATTTGATTGACAAGGTTATTCGAAATCATAAAGGGCAGGTCCGAGAGTAAAGAGGTGTTACAAACGTGTGCACAAATACTCTTACGATGTAAATAGTGTCCCTTATTAAAACAATGCAGATTAAAAAAACACCTACAAGTCCAAGCTTTCTTCAATACCAAAGCATTTCTTCATGTTATGAAAACTGGGAACTAAATTTTAGATATCAATTACTACGAGCGTGAAATGCTTAAGTCTCTGACGAGAATTTAACGACCACATTGACAATCTTGAACACTATCCTCTAGATTACCAGGGTACCCTAATCAATTATATACAATTGGAATACAGAGATGTATGATTAAAAAGGAAACTATTTCTTCTTCGCGGCACTTACAAACTTATACCTCATTTGTATCACAAGGTTATTCGGAATCAAATCCGAAGGTAAAGAGGTGTTACAAACGCGGGACCTAAAGAAATACTGGAAACGTTGGAAATTATTTCTGAAAGCTGACGTAGAAGAACCATAAGAATAAAAATTCTCTTAAGCAGTCAAATTGTCCTCAAGGGCCTTAAGATTTACAAAATTTCAAAGTAGAGTGTCCTTCGTAGGAAGTCGCCGTAGTCTAGTAGGTAGTGTGTTGGCTTATTAGACGTAAAGCCAGGGTTCGAGCATCAGGCCAGACAACAAAACAATATACAAAAAGTATTTCTTCGGCGACTTCCCTCTCAGCAGATTTCTGGCAAAAATCTCTGAGAGTAAATAGGAAATTTCCATGAAAAGTTTCCCAAAAAATCTATCGTTCTGAGTCGACTTTAAACTGTAGGTCCCACCACTCATGTGTAAAGTTAACACACACAACATAAGTGGTGTGAAAAACTAGGTCGTCATCCTGACTGGAGGGTGGTAATGACCAATTATGTATGTAAGTATGTATGTGTCCTCCGTAGAGTGTACTTCTTAGAAGGTCATAATACCCTCAAGTTGGTCGCCGTTGTCTAGTAGGTAATGTGATGACTCATTGGACGGAAACCCGTGATTCAAACCCCGGCTCAGACATCTCGAACAAAATGAAGGAAAAAATATTTCTTTCGGCGACTTTTTCTCGACAGACTTCTGCCAAATACTCTAAGAGTAAATAAACCTGATAAAATCAAAATACCATGGGAATCCTAGCAAAGTAACTTCAGTACCTTTTGAGATCAATGCCTGCTAACCCATATCCTTTATATCCGACTACTACTGCTACTGCTACTAATCCAAGGCAGTTGATTTTAATTCTGCAGCTTTAGTCAAGATTAAAACGTTGCTTATTACACTACTCATAAAGTGTGTGTCAGTTTTTATCCATGAGTGAAGGGACGTACAGTTAAAGGCGTCTCTGAACGACAGAATTTTGAGAAAATTTTCATAGAAATTTTGTTTACACTCAAAAAAAAAAATTTTTTAATTGCATTTTATTTAAGATGCCAGAGCTATGGTTTGAAGCAAGGATACTCGTACAACATACACAGTGGCGTCTTCTTTTTACACGCGTATGGTCTGGTAAAACAAAATTTGCAGAAGCTCTCATTAAGAGAGCTGATCCGGATACTTGTCTCTGCTTGACTAGCAGCTGAACAACAGTAACCCAAAAGCAAAATGCAGTCTTTAGACTAACCTTTATTGCATTACATTCTAATCGTGCAGCATTTACTCCTACACAGTGGCTCAGAATCAAATGAATAGTTCAGTTTGTCAGTAACACGCTAGGGAAACAAAATTTTTAGAAACTCTCACTGAGAGTGCTGATCCGGATACTTGACTAATAAGGACTCTGTTTCACAAGGGAATGGACAACGGTAGTAAAACTTCCAAAGGTAATTTTACGATTAGCTTTCTCAAAATATATCCTTACGCGATAACTTAGAATGAAATGAATAAAAAAATCAGTTAGTTAGCCTTGCTTTCGACAAAGTTAGACTCTATTCAAGCTCAGATAAAGCGCGTTGTCGTCGCCATAGTCTAGTAGGTATTCTGTTGGCTTATAAGACGTGAGAGCATGGTTCTACCATAGGTTTGACATTTCTAGCAAAATGAAATGTGAAAGAAATATTTCTTCGAAGACCTCCTCTCAGCAGATTTCTGAAAAGCTTCACAAAATATCTGTCGTTCGAAGTCGACTTTAAGCTGTACGTCGCGACACTCATGTATAAAATTAACACACACAACATGGATGGTGTGAGAAGCTAGGTCATAAACCCTGACTAAAGGGTTGTAATGACCAATTATTTATGCAACGAGAAACACAATTGAAAGACTCTGGCACAAAGATCGTCAGGAGTGCTACACTCTAACATGCTAAAACACTTCGATATCCACCCGGATGGTATCTTTCCTGTCCGATTATAAAGGGGCATAGAGGCACTATTGTAATGGCTATTAAAAATATATACCGCAGTAGCCTAGCTCTGCATACTAGGCTGCACGCTTATAAGACAGGCAGATCCATTGAGTCAGCTCTTCTAGGTTTAGTGCGAAGCATTCGCTCACTCACACATATATGACCGGCATTCAGTTGATTAACGACTCAATGCCCGATTTTCTAGTAAGGACTGCATGGCTCGGCACACCCTTATCAGTTGTTTAGGCGCGTATGCGAATTTAGGACCTTTGAACGTTTAAACGAAAGCCACTCTAATGTAGACATACAGTATAGAACACAACGGACAATTATCCTTTCATTTTGGATTTAGTCTGGACCCATCTAAGCTATTATAACAAGAACAATCAAATATCTTTGCATTCTGGTGTGAGAAGTTAGGTCGTAAACATGACGTAATATGTTAACAATTTTTTGTTATGCACTGTACACAATTAACCGTATAACTTCTGTCGCATACACAACCGTAACTATGGTAGCAGTATGTGAAGGTCTGAGAAATTATTGCAACATTTTTGCTCTGCTTTTTCTGCTTTTTCATTTTCAATTTTATTTTTTTCCTGTAATAAAAACGGAATAAAAAAACTAAAAAAAAATGTTACTTTTTATAACAGACAACATGCAACAACAACAGCAACACAGAAAGTAGAAAAAGGTACTCAAACTAATTTGTTGTTAATTTGTGTTTTTGTGTTGTTGTTGATGATGATGTCGTCTGCTTTTTATTTATTTTTTTTTTTTTAAATATTTTTAATTACAATTTATGGATTACAGAAAACCAACAACAACTATAATTAAAACTAAAAAATATTTTTTAAAACATCAACAGCAGCAGCAGCAGCAAAAATAGTCTCTTGTCGTACTTTAAATGGCAAAAATAAATGTCAACGGCAGACTCTTTACAAAAAAAACCTGGAGAAAAAAACGTTTTTGATTGAAATGATTATTATATTGAATGATGTGAATATATGTAGCTATAGTTGTAGTTGTTGTTGTTGTAATTTTATTTAATTTTATTCACTCAATTATTTAGTATTTAATTCCTCTTCCATTGCATTTAAAAGAGGCTTAAAAAACGCAACTCGAATGTGCTTTTAAATGCAAATCCTTAACCAGTTTTTATTAAGAAATTTTGATTTTTTGATTAGCCTTTCTCAACTGCAACTATCCATGCAATAATGATGAAATATTTGAAATAAATTTTAGAAAATTACATTTAAGCCAAGTTGTTGCCTTCCAAATGCTGCCAAGAGCTCCCCTCTTAACGTCTTTAGTTGAGTGTAGAATTTAAATGCAAGAAATTTTGTTCAAAAAAATATTTTTTATTTCCTAGATTTGTTGCAAGAATTCCAATGATTTTTGGCACTGAAATGCAAAAATTTTAAAACAAATCAAATCAAAAATTATTTCAATTTGTACAAGAAGTTTTTGTTTTTAAAAGATTACAAGGAAAAGTTTTTCAATAATACAGGATTTATTTCAAGGAAAACTTTGAAATATTTTTAGTCCATAACATGAACATTTTAAATCTTAAATAAATAAATAAATAAAAAAATAAAAAATTAATAGAAATTATTTAAATACACTTCAGTCTGTACCTACAGTGGTTACAGTGGTGTTTGTATTGTTTATAACACTGGGCTATAAAACACCAAAATATTCCTTCTACCTTTCCCAGAGTATGTGTATATTTGCTGGCAGCTATTTGCAATTGAGTGAGAGGAGTACTAAGTTGGTCTTAATTTCCAGACTTGGAAAAGCAACACATATTAAACCACAGAATTGTAGACTCATTAGTCTCAGTGCCTTTCTACTGAAAACTCTTTATATTCGTAACTGATGTAACGCATCCCTTTTGCGTTATCCTCTACATACATAAATAATTGGTCATTACAACCCTTTAGTTAGGATTACAACCTAGCTTTTGACTCCACTTATGCTGAGTGTGTTAATTTTTTACATATGAGTGGCGGGACCTCCAGTGTAAAGTTGACTCCAAATGACATATTTTTTTGAGAAACTTTTCATGGCAATTTTATTAATTTTTTCAGAGTTTTTGCCAGAATTGTGCTGAGAGGAAATCGCCGAAGAAATATTTATTTTCATATTTCATTCTGTTGGACATGTCTGACCTGAGGTTTGAACCATGGCCTTACATCTAATATGCCAGCACACTGCCCACTAGGCTATGGCGACTTCAAGACCCATTACCCTCAGTACCTTTCTACTGAAAACTCTTTACATTCACAACCCATGTAATGCGTCTCTTTTGTAAGCTTCTCCACACTTTATGCTTATCCCAGAGGTAGAAAAATGCATGCACATTAGTTTAGTTCAGGTTAGGTAAGGTGAGGCACCTCCCTTGAGGATAGAGCACTCACTTAGGTCAGCACTTAAGACTATTGTAATGCCACAATCAACATTGAACCTGGGGAAACAAACATAACCTAGAGGATAAAAATCTTACTGCCATTGCAGAGCCGCTATATTTGAGATCCCGATCACGAATATCAAAAACCGTAGTGCCAAAAATTTTCGTTTTGCTATTATAATAGAGGGAGATCAATCAGGGGGATCAAACATTCCCCAGAGGAATCCAGCCCGAGTCTAAAATAAATCTTGCTATTGCAACAATCCTTATATTTCAGAGTTCGGTCAAAAACCTCCGTCTATTCAGTACAAGAGCGTGGAACTGACATATGAGGTGAAAGATAGCCACTTCCTCTAACTTCTTAGACTCACTCAGCTCATGCAGAAGTCATTTGGCGAAATATCAATTCTACCAGATGGAGAGTAGTACGTGAGTATGGCCTTGGATGGCCTTGGGATTTAAGTACGGAAGTAAGTTGGTCCTCTTCCTCTATGTCCAGCAGAGTCTATCAATGTTACACGAACCCCTCCTCTTACCTCCCTGTAAAATGAGTGGATAGTACCCAACTTAACTGATGTAATCGAAATACCTATGCTTTGTTACATGTTGGAAAATGCATGAGCCGTACTAGACCAGGCCAGCTCATCATTCTCCTCTCGTTGGCAGTGAAGTAACGCATACTCAAATGCGCACTTCCGGTTACATTTTCCCTAATTCTGCAGGAAAATGTAAGACTTTACCATCATCGTTGGGTTAAGTTAGATTAGGTTAGTGTGGTATCTTTGATACCAAAAGCTTACTTGAGCACGCATAGCGGCCCGTTGTGACGCATCGGCAGTGTCTATAGCACCTATAGAACGCAATCCAAGGTGATGGCTGCAATGGTAATTAAATCAATTGTCTGTCCCTCAGCATCAGAATCGTATGGAACAGCTGATATTTACTTTGCACCGTTTCTGGAACACTCTGCTTTGAATCATATGCATCAGATTAATCTTCTGTAAGGAAAATGAATCTTCATGTAAGGAAAAGAAGGAGAAATTGTGGCAAAGACTTATGATAAAAAAAAACGCAACGCAGCCCTTAAAATAATCACTTCCATATACACTCACATGTACTCTATTTTGGAGAGATTGCTGTGTTTGCTGCGTTGCGTTTATTGTGTTTACAGCATTAGCCTACCAGAAATGATGGATGTTAAGATCACAGCGTTAATAGTGGAATCAGAATAAGTCATAACTTCCGTCGGGGAAAAAAGACTTCATGTCCAAACTCTTATTAAATTTAGATGCTCTGTCTCGAATTTTATAACCGTTGATATAAACCTCAATGAAACGACCAGGAACCCATGGATCATCAGACCAGAAACCGCTTGTTAGCGACTAGGGACACAACTTCTTTCGAGAACATCATAGGTTAGAGGACGTGTAGCTGTCAGTCAAAACAGGTACAGTACCCGGAGGTCAGATTGACCCATTGTACAACATCATAAGAAATCGTAAAATCCTTCCAAATATGGACCATATGGACCGTATGTACCATTAATTTTCATCTTCTAGGCTGAAATAATGACTTTAAGAGACCAATAAAGACCAGTGTGGAGGAATCTTTTCAACAATTCATCTGCACTTTATTAATAACGAAAATAGCAACTTTAAGATCAATTGGTTCAACATATTTTTGTTGCATTAACATATTTATAAGCTCTAGGTTGCTCCTTGTGCAACTCTGATAAATTCTATACGAAATAACAACAAAATTCCCAAGAATTTTAATGTTTTCTACGATTTAGTCGATTCAGCAACAAATATTGATTGAGTCAGTTCAGTCCAGTCAGTGGAAATTGCAATTATTTGCCAATATTTTGTTGGTTTTGAAATTATAAATTAAAATTAAATAGAAAATAATTGACCAGGTTTAAACAAGAGCTTTGGAAAAGAGCAACAACAACAACAGTAATAGAAGCTATTATTGGGTTAAATAGTAGCTGCAGTATGTACGTACACGTGTAATTTTCATTTTATTTATTAATTTTGATTTAATAACGAATTATTTTATTTGTTTATAATGAAAGCAAATAGCAACAATAACAGCAACAACAATAAAGTGATTAAAATTGTTATAATAAATGAACAGAAGATACAAAAACAAAAACAAATACAAGTACAAACCATTGCAAACCAAATCATTAGCAAATAAAATAATTGAAAATGAAAACTGTACTACAGTACTACAGATGGAAAACTATTGAAAGCAAATTTTTAATTGAATTTTCCAATTGAATTGCAAAAATAACGCAACGAAATTGTTGTCTGTGAATTTCATTAATATTCCTAGGGGGGAGGCCATTTTAATCGAATATAACTACCCATATTTGTAATGGAAATTATAATAAATAATTGAACACACACATACATACACACAAATGCAGTTATACTCACCCTTAAATAGATATATACCATCATATACACATACATATACATTCTACGCATAGACATAAATACACTTCAAGCATATGAACTCGAAATCGAACTCTGAAAAACCAATTGAAGTGTTTACTCTGTAGATGAACGCATGCAATCCCACTGTATTTATGTCTTCTGCATGGTTATGAAATATTTGTGGACGATACTGAGCAGATGTAATACCTCTCTTGCCGAAAATAATCTCATATTCCAGTGATCACTCAGAGTTGAAACCTCCAAGCCCAGTCAGATGTCTGTGACAATCCGCAATCATGCGAACATTAAGTCTCTAATTTGGCCAGTAACGTGTCGTGAAGTTTTTCGATTCTTACCGAATCTTTCAATCTCTAATTGGCCAATAACCTGTCGGGAATTTTTTTCGTTTGTTTCACAAAATTTTCTTGTGAGCAGCCTCTCAAATCAGTGGAAAAATAAAATTAAATATCCTTGGACCACAAGACAACTCTGCTTGGCAGTTTCTGGTATCTGAAACGTAAACTGATTTAAGGAATATGAATCCATATGGTTAGGCTTGTAAGGCAGTGTAAAATGATGACACAAAATAGTTTTACTCTCTATTTATTTATTTTTTATAACCAGTATGCTTGGCAAGCATAAGAAGAAATGATGATTGACAAAAAAAATCAAAATTTTTTTGTAGGCACTCCTTGGCGAAAGTATGCTTCGTATATGAAGAAATTTTCCAATTATTCTCTTGCATGATTCCAGTGCGATAGCCATTTCCAAAAGACTTTAAACGTGTTTACTTAAACAGACGATTCACAAAAAAATATCCAAATTTTTTTGTAGGCACTCCTTGGCCAAAGTATTCTGCGTAGATGAAGAAATGATACCAGTGCGATATCCATTTCCAAAAGATCTGTTTTTGTCATAAAAATAAACAGATGATTGACAAAAAAAGTGTGCAAATTTTTTTGTGGGCACTCCTTGGCGAGCTTGGTGAGATTGTTCTTCATAAACGAAGGGAATTTTCAATTATTCTCTTGCATGGTTCCAGTGAAGTTGCAGTAGTCTAGTAATTAACTTATGGGCTTATTAGACGTGAGGAAATGGTTCAAACCTCACATTAGACAATCTCCAGTAAAACGAAATATGAAAATAAATATTTCTTCGGTGACTTTCTCTCAGCAGATTTATAGTAGAGACTCTAAGAGTAAGTAGAAAATTGCCATGAAAAGTTTTTCAAAAAATCTTTCATTTGGAATAGACTTTAAACTGGAGGCCCCGCTATTCATGTATGCATCCTAGCTGGTGGGTTGTAATGACTAATTACGTATGTTATGTAGGATGCCAGTGAAGTGCCCATTTCCAAAAGAATTAAATTTGTTATCCAAACAAGATTTTACATGTGTTTGCCGTGACAGATGATTGACATGAAAAAAACGCAATAAAATATATACACCAAGTTGTGTCTCCAAATTTTTTTATGGACACTCCTTTGTATGAAAATCAGCGTGCGAAAGCTGCTAACAATGCTTGCAAATACACACCCATTTGCCATGTCCTATTTCCTAAAACACAAATTGGATTGTGTTGTAAGGTGCCCACTGTACATACAGTCGAAGAGAAAAGTCTACATACACCGCTGAATGTAGATTTTTTTCCCGGTGATTTTTATTAAATTGTAAGAGGTTTGTGTAGCGTTGCTTAAGGCAGTTACAATTAAGAACGTTTGAAGATAAAAACAAACGTTAAATAAAAATAAAGAAAAAAACAAAAAAAATCGAGGGAAAAAGCCTACATACACCATTGTATGTGGACTTATTTCTGTGACTGTATTTAATATTAAAAAATCGTATGTATTTCCATATCCATATATGTATGTATGAGCATAAATTCTTTAATTTTAATCGTTTGATCAGAAAATATTTTTCCCGCTGTTCACTATTTTTTTTTCGTTATTCATTACCGGGATAAAAACTATTTAATGCCTGAGTGATTTTCGCATTTTCGTTTTTAATTTGTTGTTGTTTTTAATTCATAATATGTTGGAAAAAAAAAGTATCTACTCAATCACGAATTATGGAAACAAAAAAGTCAACGTTAAATTACTTTGTTTTTGTAGCTTGAAAATGCTTAATGGCATGTAAAACAAAATTTTAATGAAATCAGCAAAAAACCAAAAAAAAAAAAATAAAACCAAAAAAGTATCAAAAAAGTGTACAAAAACTGTTGAACAAACAAAAGAGAGAAAAAACAAAAAACCGCCCGAATGACCTTAAAATAATGATTGAAAAATTAAATTCAAATTCAAATTCAGATTTAGTTGTGGAACATTTTAAATGGTTTGTCATTCAGGCATAATAACAATAATTGAATTGGAAAATAAATCGATAATGAAGGTTAAAAGAAAATATAAAGTAGAGTTGAACAGCACTCGGTATACTCTATATCCACTTCCTTAGTGAGCTAGAGAGGAGCAACTTGTGGAAGATATTACGGTAAACATTCTAAAAAGGGTTAAGCTCAACGCTGGAGAGGTATTACAATACTTAGAGCTATTATTACAAAACTTTCCGTTAAAGTTGGCTTTAGTTAAAGCTAACTTTAGCTAAAGTGAACTTTAAAGTCCCCTTTAACTTAACGCATCCGTGCAGCACAGGGTTATTATTCGGATGAATAAGCCACGAGTTATAATGAATACTCATGACAAGGTTATACTGCTTATTGACCGTGCAATACAGCGGTAGGAGTAGCTCATGCATAAAGCCATGATAATCGAATGAAACCGTGATCAAGCCCATGGCTTTTAATCAAATGTTATTTTCTTTTTTAAGTTTATTGATAAGATTGGATCTATCGAAGAATTTTTGCACAGTTGTAATCCTTAAAAAAAGCTTCTTATCCTTTAAAAACAATTTATTGTTCTGGGAATAGATCCACACTCTTCATAATATTTTTTTCCAAGTTCCCACTGCAGTTGTATCAAGAATTTTAAGCTGAAGCTACTGGATGATTATGAATGAAAACATTTTATTTGTTTTATTAACTTGTAAATCATCAATTAAAACAAAAACTGACATTTACTTTCATTTAAACACACAATCATTAGCAAACAATTTCATGAATTTAAAAAAAAATCTTTTTTTTAAATTTCTACCTTTAAGGCGTTGGTTTAAAATAATTGCATTCAGAATGTAATTGAAAACGAAAACGGAATCTAAAATCAAAATCCACAATCAAAATGAAATCATGAATGACTTGTGCAATCTTGCGGTCAGCATGAGATTTCTGAATGCAAATCAAATCAATTTGAATACAAATACGCACGTATACTGACTTATGTACTCAGTACTATATATAAGGGGTAGTAAAATGAAAACTATGGATTATTAAATACTCTGCTTTAGGAAACCCAGCTTCCTGATGCTCTAGAGATCCCCTTCAGCCTAGTTTGTACAAAATTTTAGAGAAAAAAATTTACTTCCTCTGATTCGGATTGATGCCAAAGACTTGGGCCAGTCGTTTAATAAAAATTCTCCTATGAGTCGATCCTGACAAATTCCCAGTTGTTTAACTTAAACTTCAGGGTATTGAGAATCCACTCAACCAGGAACTAGAAGTACAGACCAGCAAACGCCTGTCTATTGCGCTCGTTCTCTACGTTATTGAATGCCCAAGAATGGTGCAAAGCAGTGTACTTTCCCTACATAGGTACTCCTTATTTAGAAATGCTGAGATCCGTCGAAGGTGCTACTGACGATCGTGTTCCTCAGTTGTTGAGCGATTATTCTCTTTTGATTTAAAAAAATCTACGAGTCAATCTTAAGTATAAAGGCAAGACTACCATAACATCCCTTCACCCCCTGGAAATAATAAACACACTCCCCAAATACGCCCTAAAAACATGTACTGACGCCAGTAAAGTTTCCTGGTGCTACTTTGCAACGTAATGGAAAACTTACCTACACGATGTGGTGAGTTAATGGCTTCGTAAGTTAGGTTAGGCTAGAGGACGTGTACTTGTCAATAAAGACAAGTACAGTACCCGGAGGTCGAATTGATAGATTGTACAACGTCTTTACAGAGGCAAGGATAATAGAGGGATAAAAAGGAGAGGATGCAGGAAAGGGGAGAATGGGAAGTGGAGGAATTACACAGATAAGACACAACAAAAAGGGGGGGCGCGACTACACTGATGAAGCCCGAGAGCCTCTCAACCAGCCTAAGCCACTAATGAATCTATGGAGAGCCTTGATGTCGGCTCTCGACATCAAGAATTCAAACTCTCAAAGAAGGCCCTGCCAAGGGTCCTCAACCTCAATCTACCAAGGGCTGGGCAGTTACAGAGGAGTTGTTCGATAGTCTCCAACTCCTCCTCATCGCAACATGTCCTGCAATAGTGCGGCTGGGATCTGTTTCAGATCCCCGTCAGCGACCTAATCTCGCAGTGCCTCGTGATAAAACCGAGAACCCACCTCAATCTGGCCTTATCCAAGCCCAGCAGCCAATCTGTTCTCCAAATTGTCCACAGCAGGCCATAGACATCTAGAGACAAAACAATCCGATCCGTTCCCCCTCCAACGCCTCTGCTCTTCCTCCCTGACCCATTGATTGATGAAGCCGTAGAGGTGACAGACCGGGGGTCAGGACCAACTGTCAAATCGCCCCCTCGTAAGTGCGTTAACTTGGCCAAAGCCACCATATTCACGATCTACGTTTGGCTCGAGCAAAACAGTAACCCCACAACTAGAGGAGTACACTTCCAAGAGAACCTCTAGAGACGCCGATTCACGGCTATCGATTCCTTGGTATTCCTCATTACTTTATGGCTCTTGACTTTTGAGACATGTTCCTAATGTTCCCTTTAAACCTGTTTCAATAGGCCTTCTACCTGTTCTAATCGTCGTCTAAGCTTAACAGGCCTCGGGCCTGTTAAAAAGAATACTAAACTCCTCTAACTCTGAACTCGAGTTCCAAAGTCTACCAGCAAGCTTAAGGGAATCGCGGGGAAACACAGGTTTTTTTGCGGGAAGGAGGGAAAATGCTTTATGCATTCATGATGGTCGTCACCAGACATGATATGTCGGACTTTCCCACTGGGTATACCGACTAAAAAACCCGATACCACGGTTGTATTACTTCGAGGTGGACCCCTTTTCTGGCATATGTTCCAGTTCCATCATCTTCAGCCTGCGTTCAGGCTCCGCTCTATTCGCATTCTGCTGCGTCTAGGTCAAATTTCTTCCTTTGCAGGACGTGCTCTACAAAGTGTTTTACTGCGTTCCAGCTCTCTCTGGAAACACAGGTAGAGAGATCGAATATTAATAAGGGAAGCATATCAACAACCCTTGGATTGGTCTCGTAAAGCAAAAAAAAAAAGAAAGGATCGGCCATAGACAATATGAGAAAGGCGCTTGATGTGAGGAGGAGAAGATGAAGCTGGTAATAAAATAAAATAAATCAGCAAACGATAGAAAAAAATGGAAGAGACATTTGTAGCCATCCAGAGGGGGTTAAGCTACAACTGACGTATTCTGTTCTTAATTATACAACTCGGGATGCAAACAAGCAATAAAATTACTTTTTACTACACCTTGTATACACTGATGCACCCAGTTTGCTTAATCCCACCTTAAGTCGCTCTCTCTCCGTTCGTATAAACGTATGAAACGTTTGTAGAATAAATTGTCGTGTGTATTATTATTTATTTACATTGTTTTGACAAGTATTTACAATAAAATTGAATTTATTTCATCAATTTATTTAACAATTTAATACGGCAATAATGACAGGAAAGAATTATAAACAAGGGAGAGTAAGAGAGAGAGTGAGAGTGAGAGAAATAAAGTACAAATTTTGTGGTTATACTATATACTTGCATAC
The DNA here is from genome assembly GCA_958299815.1 of Sarcophaga carnaria. Classification (NCBI taxonomy): domain Eukaryota; kingdom Metazoa; phylum Arthropoda; class Insecta; order Diptera; family Sarcophagidae; genus Sarcophaga; species Sarcophaga carnaria. The sequence goes on from OY283153.1 coordinate 14,616,898, forward strand.
ACTCTTACATTTACAAACACTTAAGTAATCGTTTTTTTCATGTGTTTTTTATTTCTCTTTTAAAAGTTTAAACATTTTTATCTGCTTTCTATACACACACACCATGGCTCTGTGTTTATCTCGATGGGGATTCACAGTGTCTCTTAAGCCAAAAATTTAAAGTGTTTCTGGGTGTGTGTGTGTATGAGTGTGTGTAAATTTTATGCAAATGTTTTGATATTTTTGTGCCCTCTTCTGTTTTAATATTTTTTTGTTTCTAAAAATTTTTCATTTAATTTAAAACATTTCTCTTGTTTTCCTTATTGTCTCTACTTGTTTCTTTTTTTTTTGGTTTCCTTTTGTTTTCTTACTCAGCTTTTTACAATTTTTTTTTTTATACAAAATTTTAGTTCATCAACCGAAAACAAAAATAAAAAAACCAAAAACATGACACCCTAAATCTGCTTTTCAACAAAAGGATGAACTGTGACAGTTTGTTTCACTCTGTGTATAGCCAGCCTATAAGACAACAACCACAGCCACAACCACACAACAGTAATAACAATGACATCTCAACCAAATTATATTCTCATCATTATACGAGTATGTACGTTAGCAAGAGAGATCAACACAGACAGTCAGTCAGTCAGTCAGGGAAATTGTAATAAAAAACCCCAAAAAAAATATTGTAAAGAAAAGGGAAGAAGACATGGAACAAAACAAAACGTAACGAAAAACCACAAAAATCTGGTAATATGATACAGGCATTTACAAACATATTTACATGCAGAGACAGGCAACGACAGACAGAGGCATGGAAGAAGGAAGAGACAGATTCATCTTAAAATTAAATCAACACATAGACAGTAAACACGCCACCAATACAATGGCATCATCAACAAAACATCAACAATAAAAGTTAAGCAGCAGCAAAAAAAAAATATTGTGTGTGATAAATGTCATGGCAAACAATTTAGAGCAAAAAAATAGCACAAGGAAAATTTTCGTGGAAAATCTATCTCTGTAATCTAGTCTCAAGCTGGCCATAGCTGGGAAATTCTTTCGAAATGCAACCTATACTGGGTTAAAGATGAAGCACTTGTGAAGCACTTTCTATACGATAGTATCCCGGAGTAAAATGCAACTCTGGGAAGAGTCTTTTACTGATTTTTTTCAAGATTATAATGAGTTTTTGCTTCTGCTATTAAGAAAACGAATAAACAAGTCGAACGCATTCGTTCTTCTTCTCGTTGGAACCTTCAGAGCTGTTGGTTGTCCAGCTTAGGCTGCGACGTTGCTACTTAGTCTCTCTACAAAAACCTAAAAATAGTATGTTGATGTCATATTGCTTATTCTCGCTTCTGTAAATGACTCCTCATTTAATTCCTTACACCCACAATATATTCTAGTATATAATAGTGAATGCTATTATTTTATCCTCCACTGTACTTCGAAGGCTTGCGGTATCAAAGGGTGAAAGAATAATAACGTGTTGTAAAATTGTAAGAAAATTACTTTCACGTTGATTTTTTTTATTTTTGATTTGATTTGATCCTCTTGTCTTCTGTCTCCCATGTCGTGTTTAAGTGAAAATCAAATTAAATTTAATTGTGTCAACAAATGATTTTGTTTGTCAATGGCATTTTTAAAATTGTTTGAATAACAATAACAATACAGCAACAACAACAAGGAAAAATAATAAAAGATTACCAAAGTAAAGTAATTTGTTTACTTACGCATGTATATGGAGTGGAGTGCTCGTCTGCTGTTTTATGACATGCAGCAGCAGGCCGGCATAATAAATTCGAATTTTATTGTGATAAACTTTTATGCTGTGCTTTAAGCGATTACAAACGAAAATAAATCACAAAATAAAAGGGTGGGGAGGCGTTTTTGCAAAACACTGAACAAAATTATGGAATGGAATGTGGACGCACAAATATTGAATTTCATTGTCTTTTATTTCAAATGTAGGAAGATTTTAAAGGAAATAAATATTTTAAAAGTCGCTTTAATGCGACATTTCTGCTTTATCATATCAAGGGAACTCATGTATCACATATTGCCACACAATCATTCAAGGTCTCACAGAAGTACAAGGAGTACAAAAAACAATACATTTCAGGAAAAAATATGCAAATCTGAAAGGAACATATCAACTGAACTTGTGTTCTTATATTCTCTTGTATTGTTTCTCTAAATTTGTAAGGTTAAGATGGTATAAGTACAGTTAAAGGCAAAAGTAAAGTCCCACCCAATTATGTTACAAAGAAAAGATCTTCACATACGTCGAAATAGTGGTTAAACTGCGATACTAGACTGATAAAAGGGTTAATCTCGCATTGAAAAATTGGCTTCCTCTAGCAATTGGCAGCACTTTGGACCATCAGCCAGATCAGATTTTTGCCTACGTGGATGCTTGTGAAAGTAAAAACTATAGGCGCTTGCTACTCAGTACTAATTGGTTATAAAATTGTCTGTAGCATTCTGGTTATGTACTTAGACAGCCTTGGAACGTGAATCTGGATCCTCATCCAAATCCTCATCCAAATTCAATTCATTAGATGGAAAATTTGTTTGTGGTGTATATATCGGGAACTTGAACATCAGACACTCAGGATAGGCTTCTAGAATTCACGGCTGGCTACATTTCAATTAAGGAATTCCTTTTTAGCAGCCTATTTCCTGAGCGCTTACTGAAATACTTGGAAAACTAGGCCATCATAAAATCCTTTACAAATAGCAAGTCTATGTCCAAGACCTGATTCAGGAATCTTGTCTGTTTCTCTAAGAAATTACAGATTTTTCGAAGGTCCCCATTACAAAGGTCTCTGGTTACCCGAAATCATGGCCCCTAGTCACAAATTAGAAACAAATTTCATTCCATACCTAATGCTTCCTCGGTAGGAAAGATAATCTTCTGGTTCTCCAATCCTTGTCAGCTTGGCGGAGCTAGCATCCATTGATGTCAAGGATATAGCTTTGTTTATAAAACGTTCGGGCTGGTTTTCCAGCGTGGGGTAGTCGTGCTTTAAATGTGCAACCCTTGCGCTGACCAACTCTTTCTTCTTCCCTGGTTTGGAAAAACTTGGTCAGTACACAGACCGCGTTCACGAGATAACCTTCTCGACTTTTAGGTGCAGTTGGTCAAATCATAATCGATTCAGCACGAATATTAAGATCACTATTGTCTAGAGGTACTAAAATTCTACACGATTTCTATACTTAAGCTGTTCAGATGCAGTGCTCAAGTCCCTTCCCATTTGCTCAAAACATTTACCATGTGACCCTTACTCCTACGGAATACTGTCTAGTAGAAAGGCATGTCTGACGGCGATTTCTGTAAAAGTTCGGGGTCAGAGAAAAACGAAAAAAATGTCTTTGACTTAATGTGTCGCTGCCCAGCGTTCGCACTAAAGCCTCTAAATATACCTCCAACTCCATTTGAAATTGTCGGAAATAAAATTGAATAGCATTGCCCAGTACGTAAGCCATCTTTAAAGCCCTTTCAACCGATCGAATCAAATCATTCTTGCTCAAAACTTTACCCATAAAATGTTTGGTGATGCTTCTCCAACCTAACCTAGAGGTAAATCTATAATGTGGGTCTTGGGTTGCCTCAGTTCTAATAAAGGTGCCAGAACGGAATTGTATTCCAATAGTTCCTTTGCCAATTAAGTATCAAGCACTTGAACTTTAAAGATGAGTGTTTGTCAATTACTGGCTAATTTTTTATGAGTGTACATTATGAGTGACGTTTATATCATTTTCGTGTTCTAATGAACCCATAACCCGCTAACGTCCATCGTTACCATATCTTTTCGAAAGGAGCATTTCTACACAGAAAACGTTCCTTTTTATAGAAAGCATAGATCAATTAAAGAAGAATTTCTTGATTCACCACAAGTCCTGTAAGAGTCACTAAATGGGCGTTGCAGTATTTTCTTGAATCACTAGACATTGCCTTGTAGATGCTTCCAAGACACATGCATGCATTATTGGTTATTACGGCACTTTATTCAGTATTACAGCTCTGTTGCCCACACCATCCATGTGTGGTGGGCATTATTTCCGTTACTAGGAACAACAACAGTTTACCGTCAAATTCAAACAAGAGATTTTAGAAGTTATTTAATGGCAATTGGTTTACTATAAGAACTTTCGCCAAAAGTCTGCTCAGAGAGGGACGCCGAAAATATTTTTTAATTAAAGTGCCAAAGCTGAAGAATGAACTCTTGAGGCCTTGTGTAGTAAGCCAACCTACCATTTACTTGATTATAGAGACCACCATCATGCTCACCTGATTCGATTTGGTAATACTTTACATACATACATACATACATAAATGGTCCGCCAAATAACTTTTTTTTGAAAATGCTTAAAAAAAATACTGAATATTTTCTCAAATTTCTTTTTTTATTTGAAAGTACAATCCTTCCGGTTAATAATGGAAAACAATTTCATTAAAATGCCTGCCTCGGCTGGCCATGCAGTAGCCTACACGATCGGTCCAATTTTTAAGCATATTGTCGATTGTGTGCAGCTGTATTTCACCAATGGCTTCACGAATATTGTCCTTTAAAGCGTCAATTGTCTCTGGCTTGTCAGCGTAACACTTATCTTTGACGGCACCCCGCAAATAATAGTCCAACGGTGTCAAATCGCAGCTCCGAGGTGGCCAAACGACATCAGCTCTGCGGCTGATAATGCGATCTTCAAAAACAGGGCGCAAAACATCGAGTGTAGCTTCGGCTGTGTGGCACGTAGGGCCGTCCTGTTGAAACCAAATGTTGCCAATATCCTCCTCTTCAATTTTTGTGAACGAAAATTCGTTCAACATGGCCCGATAACGATCGCCATTAACTGTAACAGCCACTCCTTGCTCATTTTCGAAGAAAAATGGCCCAATTATGCCTCTGGACCAAAATCCGTACCAAAGAGTGACTCGTTTTGGGTGCGTCGGCTTTTCAATGTATGCGTGCGGATTTTCTGTGCCCCAAATGCGACAATTTTGCTTGGTTACATACCCGCCAAGATCGAAATGAGCTTCATCTGAAAAGATGATTTTTTTTTGCCAAAATCGGCATCTTCTGTAAGTCGATCGCAGGCCCACTTAGCGAAGCGAAAACGCATTGGATGGTCCATATTCGTTCAGCGGAAGGATAAAACTAATTATCTGTCAAATCAGACATGAGCTAAGTGTTACCATTCACGAAATAAGCACTAGTTGAAAAAAAAAACGTTAGATGGCGGACCCGATATATAATTGGTCATTACAACTCTTCAGTCAGGATTACGACCTAGCTCCTCACAGTAATGCTAGACTCTGCTCAAATTACTTCAAAATTTTCCATTCCTCACATAGAAAATTATTTAAACCATGTTGTGAACTGACTCTTGTGACACACTATATACTGTTTCCAACTTATGTATACGAACACATGACCCTGTGTCACATAAGATATGGTGTGTATTAATTTTATTTCGTATTTTTTTCTTTCATTTTATTTATCGTTCAATTATTTAAATCCTCCCAGAGGTATTTATGCATACATATACTATAAATAGTATAGTTATTGTTGTTGTTTAAATTGAATTGCTACAAAATTGTATCCTTTTCTTGCTACTCTTATTACCCTCACACTCCCTATATATGCCATATACTATTTGAGTGTACGTACATACATATGTAGCATTTGCTGTATAAAAGTTTTGAAAAATTATTTCAAAATTTTAAATACGTATCTGACATATGAGATGATGACGATGATGATAACAAAACAACAACAACAACAAAAAACAAATAAAATTTACAATAACACTGCTATTGTTGTTGTTTCATACCCTACAGGATTTATTTTTTCATTTAACATTTGCTTTGGGGGGGGCCTATTTAAACAGTTCATGCATGCATGCGGTATAGTGATGGCAAGACCACTAATCAACAAAAATGCTCAAGATAATGATGATGATGATAATAATGAAGATAATTATGTTTAAGGATGACAATAATAATAATGACAATCATGATGATAATGACAATGACAATGACTGTGATGATGATAATGATGATAATAATCATGTATGTAAGTATGTGCATGCATTGCGTGTGGTCAAGTATAGTTTTTGGGTTGATTATTACGAAAATAAGGTTGGGTTGTGCGTTGCCTTATACGAGTACGTCTGTTGAATTGCGTGTATGTGTCAGGATTAATAAGGAGGTGCTGCAGGTCATATTTATCTGTTGGTTTTGTCTTTGGTTGGTCAATTGTGTCGCTTGACTTGTATCTGCTTAACTGTCATTATTGTTGGGGTTCCATTATGTCATTGTGTTGAAGCATTTGTCCGTCATACATACATTTAAATACCAGCAATCAGTACCCTTGTCTTGTATGTATGTGTGCGTTTTGTAATTGAGTCAACACATTTAATGGGATTATACATTTGCAAATGTCAAGTTGATTATACATTTCAACGCAAAAGGCTTGATGGAAGATGTTGCATGAAGGAGAATAAATGATTTCAATTAGTCAACTTGTGAGAAGAATATTTCAGTTGGTCCATCATGACAGTACGATGCCCTACATGCATAATTGGTCATTACAACCCTTCAGACAGGATTACGACCTAGCTTCTCACACTACTGATGTGTGTGTTAATTTTATACATGAGTGGTGGAACCTACAGTTTATAGTCGACTCCCAACGACAGATTTTTGAGAAACTTTTCATGACAATTTTATTTACTCTCACAGTTTTTGCCAGAAATCTGCTGAGAGGAAGTCCCCGATGAAACACTTTTTGTATTCTGTTTTGATGTCTGGCCTGGGGCTCGAACCCTGGCTTTACGTCTAATAAGCCAACACACTACCTTCTAGACTACGGCGACTTTTGATGCCCTACATCGAAATAAAATCTTTGTATGTAATGTAGAGATATTTTGTAATTGTTGTTGTAACAGGTTAGCTGATTACTAACTAAATCCGTGTTTAAGAAATCGATATTAGAGTTCGTATCCTCTAAAGGTCCAAAGGCACTAAATCCATGTACCTTTTTGGATAATTTATAAGGTCATGTGCTCCTTGCGGGTAAATTGGGCATTGTATTAAATCTGATCGTAGCTGCCTTCAGACTTATCTTCAGCAGCCAGCAATCTATGTAGGATGCGCTTGCAGAATCCTATTCCGTAGCTGCCTTAAGAGTTGTCCCTAGCAGACCGCAATCTGTGTAGGATGCACTTACAGAATCCTATTCCGACCACATCTGATATTTGCTCTTCTCACGGTAATAATCGCCTTCTAAATGAGGACTTAAATGTCCAATCGATTGCTTTTTAAATACCTCCGAATGTTGCAGGGTACGTGGTGGTGAGGATGAAAATATACGAGTAAGAATTGCCGGGAGAGCATCATGTAGTGTGTCTTCATTTAAATAGTCCACACTAGTCATGTTCAGGCACTTAGAACACAGACCTCAGCGTATTATTTTGCACTCCTTGGAGGCTCTTCTATTGTATTTCGTAAGGAGTAAGGAGATCCATACGGTTGTAGCCCAACTTATTACTCATCTTCCAATTGCAAACTGAACGAAATACTTTCTTCGCCTTACCCAATGTTGTGTTAGCCACCGCCTTTAATATCTTGTTCCCTGCTTTCAATTTTTCATGGTAATTGATTGAATAATGCAAAGTCAACGTAGCTTAACAGTTAATTCTGGTGACTCCAGGTGAACCATGGTTCAAACCCCTTCAATTTCCTCTCAGCAGTCTTCTAAACGTGGGTAATATGAGAGGCTGGGTTGTAGTCCCGACTATTGGGATGTAACGCACATTAAGTAAGCAAGGAAGTACAGGATTATTGAAAATTACCATGGAAAAGTTTCTCAAAAATCTGTCGTTCGTAGTCGACTTTAAAACTGAAGGCCCTGCAATGTAAGAAGATGGGTTGTAGTCATGACTAATAAGTTGCAATGTATCACCTAGTTTGGGTTTCTCTCCTTATAACATACACAAATATGTATATTCTTTAGAGGTAATGGTGGAGGTATTGTCGTCATGTACGTAACTGACCAAATACAATTCGGGTGGTGTACACTAGTAGACGAGAGTTTTCCCTGCTGATGTTTATTGTCTGCTCAGAAAGTAAAAAAAATTTGCCAAGAAAAGTTTCTTAAAAATTTGTTCTTCAGAATCGAAATTAAACTGTAGGTCCTGCCAAACCACAAGTGGTGTGAGAAACTAGGTCGCAGTCTTGATTAAAGGGTTATAATAAATAATCTTGATCTGGATAATATTCTAAGAATTACTAATTGCCACAAAAAGTTTCTCAGATCTGGCGTTGACTTTCATTTGTAGAGATATCTTTAATCTTTGACAAAAAATAATTAATAAAATATGGGTGGTGTGAGAAGCTAGGTTGTAATCCTGACTACAGAGTTGTAATGGTCAATAATACATGCATGTATATATCCTTTTGATGGGCCTAGGTTGACAAATTTAGTAATTTCGGTTGAATAGAAGACTTCTAATCATTTGTAGGTGGATCTAGTAAAACATTTTTTGTCAACTTTAGTTGACATTCATCGGCCACCATCTTTAATGGTTGAGGATATGAAAATTAATTTTTTTTTTACAAATCAAATCATGTACAATGAAATCAATTCAGATGTTAAAACATATGAATAAATCTCCAACACAATAACAACAACAACCATAAAAAAATATTTTTGCATTCCATCAAATATTTATATTCGGAATGAATTATTGGCCTTCTCTCTCTCTTGTCCTATGCACAGGCTGTCATGTAATCCATTAATGCGATATGAATTATTTTTTTTATTTCAATTTTTATTTGATTTTTTATTTTTATTTGTATATTTCTGTGTCAAATTCCCCAAACATTTATTTGCGTATCCTGCCGCGAACGATATTTTTCTGTTTTACTCCCCATTTTTATTGTCTTTCGAGTAAATGAATACTCCGGCGTATTTTATTTATGTGCACTCGCATATTCAATTTCAACCAAGGGACCAGGGGGCATGGGGCGGGTTAATAAATATTCATTGTGGTTTTAACTACGGGACATAAATACTTACATTCCCATTCCCATTCCCATTCAATGATTTTTATTGCCTTCAATACAGAAAAAAATACAAAAAAATTGAATAAAATTGAGTAGAGGCTGTGTAGAGTAGCGTAGACTGTAGGAGCATAAAATATAGTCAAGCGATTACGTTTTATGCTTGAAATAATTTTGGTTTGGCGAAAAATTATTAACTGTTGACATATTTATTGTGACAATTGGGATTTGTAGAGAAATTAATAGAGTTTCACGATGAAGATTAACACTTATTTCGGAGGCTATTAACATATAAATTAAGTGCATTATAGTGCGCTATAATAGTATGTATGCTACGTAGCAAATAGCAAAGATTAAAAGGCATTTGAAGTACAATTATTTTAAAAACATCAAAGTATAGAAAGCAAATGAAAGAAACAACTGAAAAGTATAAAGAAATCTAAGGCTTAAAAGCAAACTTCATTTCAAACACCATCACAATAACAAATCCCAGAAATCTTTTAAAATAATGCCAAAGGATAGCAAATGGTCTTCAAAATCTAACCAATTATATACTTTCTTACTTACTTAATTGCTCACTACAAATATTTAGTCGGGACTACAACCCAGCTTGTTACACCACTTACCTAGTGTGAGTTAATTTTGTACATGAGCAGAGGGACCTACAGTTCGTGTCCGAAGGACAGAATTTTGGGAAACTTTTCATGGCAATTTTTATTTACTCTCAGGGTTTTTGCTAGAAGACTACTAAAAAGAAGTTACCGAAGAAAGCTGTGGTTTGAAACACGGTCCCGCGTCTCATAAGCCAATACATTATCTGCTAGAAAACGGCGACTTCCTCATCAGTTACATTGTAAAATCCTGGTATTTTTATTCGATTGCAGCTCAAAACGCTTTTAATTTTAGAAATTGAATTGAATTGAGAATATAAATTCTAGATCCTGATGGATTCGAATCTAATTAATAAAACTGAATAGAAACCATTCTGTCGTATATAGGTGTGTCATGAACACATTGAAGAGCAAAAGCAAGTGCAGCAAGCAAAGCAACAACATTTACGATGGGACTTATACTTGCAAACAACATTTACGATGGGACTTATACTTGCAACAACATTTACGATGGGACTTATACTTGCAACAACATTTACGATGGGACTTATACTTGCAACAACATTTACGATGGGACTTATACTTGCAACAACATTTACGATGGGACTTATACTTGCAAACAACATTTACGATGGGACTTATACTTGCAAACAACATTTACGATGGGACTTATACTTGCAAACAACATTTACGATGGGACTTATACTTGCAACAACATTTACGATGGGACGTATACTTGCAACAACATTTACGATGGGACTTATACTTGCAACAACATTTACGATGGGACTTATACTTGCAACAACATTTACGATGGGACTTATACTTGCAAACAACATTTACGATGGGACTTATACTTGCAAACAACATTTACGATGGGACTTATACTTGCAAACAACATTTACGATGGGACTTATACTTGCAACAACATTTACGATGGGACTTATACTTGCAACAACATTTACGATGGGACTTATACTTGCAACAACATTTACGATGGGCTTTATACTTGCAAACAACATTTACGATGGGACTTATACTTGCAACAACATTTACGATGGGACTTATACTTGCAACAACATTTACGATGGGACTTATACTTGCAACAACATTTACGATGGGACTTATACTTGCAAACAACATTTACGATGGGACTTATACTTGCAAACAACATTTACGATGGGACTTATACTTGCAACAAAATTTACGATGGGACGTATACTTGCAACAACATTTACGATGGGACTTATACTTGCAACAACATTTACGATGGGACTTATACTTGCAACAACATTTACGATGGGACTTATACTTGCAAACAACATTTACGATGGGACTTATACTTGCAAACAACATTTACGATGGGACTTATACTTGCAACACCATTTACGATGGGACTTATACTTGCAAACAACATTTACGATGGGACTTATACTTGCAAACAACATTTACGATGGGACTTATACTTGCAACAACATTTACGATGGTACTTATACTTGCAACAACATTTACGATGGGACTTATACTTGCAACAACATTTACGATGGGACTTATACTTGCAAACAACATTTACGATGGGACTTATACTTGCAACAACATTTACGATGGGACTTATACTTGCAACAACATTTACGATGGGACTTATACTTGCAACAACATTTACGATGGGACTTATACTTGCAACAACATTTACGTTGGGACTTATACTTGCAACAACATTTACGATGAGACTTATACTTGCAACAACATTTACGATGGGACTTATACTTGCAACAACATTTATGATGGGACTTATACTTCCAACAACATTTACGATGGGACTTATACTTGCAACAACATTTACGATGGGACTTATACTTGCAACAACATTTACGATGGGACTTATAATTGCAACAACATTTACGATGGGACTTTTAGTTGCAACAACATTTACGATGGGACTTATACTTGCAAACAACATTTACGATGGGACTTATACTTGCAACAACATTTACGATGGGACTTACACTTGCAACAACATTTACGATGGGACTTATACTTGCAACAACATTTACGATGGGACTTATACTTGCAACAACATTTACGATGGGACTTATACTTGCAACAACATTTACGATGGGACTTATAATTGCAACAACATTTACGATGGGACTTATACTTGCAACAACATTTACGATGGGACTTATACTTGCAACAACATTTACGATGGGACTTATACTTGCAAACAACATTTACGATGGGACTTATACTTACAACAACATTTACGATGGGACTTATACTTGCAACAACATTTACGATGGGACTTATACTTGCAACAACATTTACGATGGGACTTATACTTGCAAACAACATTTACGATCGGACTTATACTTGCAACAACATTTACGATGGGACTTATACTTGCAACAACATTTACGATGGGACTTATACTTGCAACAACATTTACGATGAGACTTATACTTGCAACAACATTTACGATGGGACTTATACTTGCAACAACATTTACGATGGGACTTATACTTGCAACAACATTTACGATGGGACTTATACTTGCAACAACATTTACGATGGGACTTATACTTGCAACAACATTTACGATGGGACTTATACTTGCAACAACATTTACGATGGGACTTATACTTGCAAACAACATTTACGATGGGACTTATACTTGCAAACAACATTTACGATGGGACTTATACTTGCAACAACATTTACGATGGGACTTATACTTGCAACAACATTTACGATGGGACTTATACTTGCAACAACATTTACGATGAGACTTATACTTGCAAACAACATTTACGATCGGACTTATACTTGCAACAACATTTACGATGGGACTTATACTTGCAACAACATTTACGATGGGACTTATACTTGCAAACAACATTTTCGATGGGACTTATATTTGCAAACAACATTTACGATCGGACTTATACTTGCAACAACATTTACGATGTGACTTATACTTGCAAACAACATTTACGATGGGACTTATACTTGCAACAACATTTACGATGGGACTTATACTTGCAACAACATTTACGATGGGACTTATACTTGCAACAACATTTACGATGGGACATATACTTGCAAACAACATTTACGATGGGACTTATACTTGCAAACAACATTTTCGATGGGACTTATACTTGCAAACAACATTTACGATCGGACTTATACTTGCAACAACATTTACGATGGGACTTATACTTGCAAACAACATTTACGATGGGACTTATACTTGCTACAACATTTACGATGGGACTTATACTTGCAACAACATTTACGATGGGACTTATACTTGCAACAACATTTACGATGGGACTTATACTTGCAACAACATTTACAATGGGACTTATACTAGCAACAACATTTACGATGGGACTTATACTTGCAACAACATTTACGATGGGACTTATACTTGCAACAACATTTACGATGAGACTTATACTTGCAAACAACATTTACGATCGGACTTATACTTGCAACAACATTTACGATGGGACTTATACTTGCAACAACATTTACGATGGGACTTATACTTGCAAACAACATTTACGATGGGACTTATACTTGCAACAACATTTACGATGGGACTCATACTTGCAACAACATTTACGATGGGACTTATACTTGCAACAACATTCACGATGGGACTTATACTTGCAACAACATTAACGATGGGACTTATACTTGCAAACAACATTTACGATGGGACATATACTTGCAACAACATTTACGATGAGACTTATACTTGCAACAACATTTACGATGGGACTTATACTTGCAAACAACATTTACGATGGGACTTATACTTGCAACAACATTTACGATGGGACTTATACTTGCAACAACATTTACGATGGGACTTATACTTGCAACAACATTTACGATGGGACTTATACTTCCAACAACATTTACGATGGGACTTATACTTGCAAACAACATTTACGATGGGACTTATACTTGCAACAACATTTACGATGGGACTTATACTTGCAAACAACATTTACGATGGGACTTATACTTGCAACAACATTTACGATGGGACTTATACTTGCAACAACATTTACGATGGGACTTATACTTGCAAACAACATTTACGGTGGGACTTATACTTGCAACAACATTTACGATGGGACTTATACTTGCAACAACATTTACGATGGAACTTATACTTGCAACAACATTTACGATGGGACTTATACTTGCAACAACATTTACGATGAGACTTATACTTGCAACAACATTTACGATGGCACTTATACTTGCAACAACATTTACGATGGGACTTATACTTGCAACAACATTTACGATGGGACTTATACTTGCAACAACATTTTCGATGGGACTTATACTTGCAACAACATTTACGATGGGACTTATACTTGCAAACAACATTTACGATGGGACTTATACTTGCAAACAACATTTACGATGGGACTTATACTTGCAACAACATTTACGATGGGACTTATACTTGCAACAACATTTACGATGGGACTTATACTTGCAACAACATTTACGATGGGACTTATACTTGCAACAACATTTACGATGGGACTTATACTTGCAACAACATTTACGATGGGACTTATACTTGCAAACAACATTTTCGATGGGACTTATACTTGCAAACAACATTTACGATGGGACTTATACTTGCAACAACATTTACGATGGGACTTATACTTGCAACAACATTTACGATGGGACTTATACTTGCAACAACATTTACGATGGGACTTATACTTGCAACAACATTTACGATGAGACTTATACTTGCAAACAACATTTACGATCGGACTTATACTTGCAACAACATTTACGATGGGACTTATACTTGCAACAACATTTACGATGGGACTTATACTTGCAAACAACATTTACGATGGGACTTATACTTGCAACAACATTTACGATGGGACTCATACTTGCAACAACATTTACGATGGGACTTATACTTGCAAACAACATTTACGATGGGACATATACTTGCAACAACATTTACGATGAGACTTATACTTGCAACAACATTTACGATGGGACTTATACTTGCAAACAACATTTACGATGGGACTTATACTTGCAACAACATTTACGATGGGACTTATACTTGCAACAACATTTACGATGGGACTTATACTTGCAACAACATTTACGATGGGACTTATACTTCCAACAACATTTACGATGGGACTTATACTTGCAAACAACATTTACGATGGGACTTATACTTGCAACAACATTTACGATGGGACTTATACTTGCAAACAACATTTACGATGGGACTTATACTTGCAACAACATTTACGATGGGACTTATACTTGCAACAACATTTACGATGGGACTTATACTTGCAAACAACATTTACGGTGGGACTTATACTTGCAACAACATTTACGATGGGACTTATACTTCCAACAACATTTACGATGGTACTTATACTTGCAACAACATTTACGATGGGACTTATACTTGCAACAACATTTACGATGGGACTTATACTTGCAAACAACATTTACGATGGGACTTATACTTGCAACAACATTTACGATGGGACTTATACTTGCAACAACATTTACGATGGGACTTATACTTGCAACAACATTTACGATGGGACTTATACTTGCAACAACATTTACGTTGGGACTTATACTTGCAAACAACATTTACGATGGGACTTATACTTGCAAACAACATTTACGATGGTACTTATACTTGCAACAACATTTACGATGGGACTTATACTTGCAACAACATTTACGATGGGACTTATACTTGCAAACAACATTTACGATGGGACTTATACTTGCAACAACATTTACGATGGGACTTATACTTGCAACAACATTTACGATGGGACTTATACTTGCAACAACATTTACGATGGGACTTATACTTGCAACAACATTTACGTTGGGACTTATACTTGCAACAACATTTACGATGAGACTTATACTTGCAACAACATTTACGATGGGACTTATACTTGCAACAACATTTATGATGGGACTTATACTTCCAACAACATTTACGATGGGACTTATACTTGCAACAACATTTACGATGGGACTTATACTTGCAACAACATTTACGATGGGACTTATAATTGCAACAACATTTACGATGGGACTTTTAGTTGCAACAACATTTACGATGGGACTTATACTTGCAAACAACATTTACGATGGGACTTATACTTGCAACAACATTTACGATGGGACTTACACTTGCAACAACATTTACGATGGGACTTATACTTGCAACAACATTTACGATGGGACTTATACTTGCAACAACATTTACGATGGGACTTATACTTGCAACAACATTTACGATGGGACTTATAATTGCAACAACATTTACGATGGGACTTATACTTGCAACAACATTTACGATGGGACTTATACTTGCAACAACATTTACGATGGGACTTATACTTGCAAACAACATTTACGATGGGACTTATACTTACAACAACATTTACGATGGGACTTATACTTGCAACAACATTTACGATGGGACTTATACTTGCAACAACATTTACGATGGGACTTATACTTGCAAACAACATTTACGATCGGACTTATACTTGCAACAACATTTACGATGGGACTTATACTTGCAACAACATTTACGATGGAACTTATACTTGCAACAACATTTACGATGGGACTTATACTTGCAACAACATTTACGATGAGACTTATACTTGCAACAACATTTACGATGGCACTTATACTTGCAACAACATTTACGATGGGACTTATACTTGCAACAACATTTACGATGGGACTTATACTTGCAACAACATTTACGATGGGACTTATACTTGCAACAACATTTACGATGAGACTTATACTTGCAACAACATTTACGATGGCACTTATACTTGCAACAACATTTACGATGGGACTTATACTTGCAACAACATTTACGATGAGACTTATACTTGCAACAACATTTACGATGGGACTTATACTTGCAACAACATTTACGATGGGACTTATACTTGCAACAACATTTACGATGGGACTTATACTTGCAACAACATTTACGATGGGACTTATACTTGCAACAACATTTACGATGGGACTTATACTTGCAACAACATTTACGATGGGACTTATACTTGCAACAACATTTACGATGGGACTTATACTTGCAAACAACATTTACGATGGGACTTATACTTGCAACAACATTTACGATGGGACTTATACTTGCAACAACATTTACGATGGGACTTATACTTGCAACAACATTTACGATGGGACTTATACTTGCAACAACATTTACGATGGGACTTATACTTGCAAACAACATTTACGATCGGACTTATACTTGCAACAACATTTACGATGGGACTTATACTTGCAACAACATTTACGATGGGACTTATACTTGCAAACAACATTTTCGATGGGACTTATACTTGCAAACAACATTTACGATCGGACTTATACTTGCAACAACATTTACGATGGGACTTATACTTGCAAACAACATTTACGATGGACTTATACTTGCAACAACATTTACGATGGGACTTATACTTGCAACAACATTTACGATGGGACTTATACTTGCAACAACATTTACGATGGGACTTATACTTGCAACAACATTTACGATGGGACTTATACTTGCAACAACATTTACGATGGGACTTATACTTGCAACAACATTTACGATGGGACTTATACTTGCAACAACATTTACGATGAGACTTATACTTGCAAACAACATTTACGATCGGACTTATACTTGCAAACAACATTTACGATGGGACTTATACTTGCAACAACATTTACGATGGGACTTATACTTGCAAACAACATTTACGATGGGACTTATACTTGCAACAACATTTACGATGGGACTTATACTTGCAACAACATTTACGATGAGACTTATACTTGCAACAACATTTACGATGGGACTTATACTTGCAACAACATTTACGATGGGACTTATACTTGCAAACAACATTTTCGATGGGACTTATACTTGCAAACAACATTTTCGATGGGACTTATACTTGCAAACAACATTTACGATCGGACTTATACTTGCAACAACATTTACGATGGGACTTATACTTGCAAACAACATTTACGATGGGACTTATACTTGCAACAACATTTACGATGGGACTTATACTTGCAACAACATTTACGATGGGACTTATACTTGCAAACAACATTTACGATGGGACTTATACTTGCAAACAACATTTTCGATGGGACTTATACTTGCAAACAACATTTACGATCGGACTTATACTTGCAACAACATTTACGATGGGACTTATACTTGCAAACAACATTTACGATGGGACTTATACTTGCAACAACATTTACGATGGGACTTATACTTGCAACAACATTTACGATGGGACTTATACTTGCAACAACATTTACGATGGGACTTATACTTGCAACAACATTTACGATGGGACTTATACTTGCAACAACATTTACGATGAGACTTATACTTGCAAACAACATTTACGATCGGACTTATACTTGCAAACAACATTTACGATGGGACTTATACTTGCAACAACATTTACGATGGGACTTATACTTGCAAACAACATTTACGATGGGACTTATACTTGCAACAACATTTACGATGGGACTCATACTTGCAACAACATTTACGATGGGACTTATACTTGCAACAACATTCACGATGGGACTTATACTTGCAACAACATTAACGATGGGACTTATACTTGCAAACAACATTTACGATGGGACATATACTTGCAACAACATTTACGATGAGACTTATACTTGCAACAACATTTACGATGGGACTTATACTTGCAAACAACATTTACGATGGGACTTATACTTGCAACAACATTTACGATGGGACTTATACTTGCAACAACATTTACGATGGGACTCATACTTGCAACAACATTTACGATGGGACTTATACTTCCAACAACATTTACGATGGGACTTATACTTGCAAACAACATTTACGATGGGACTTATACTTGCAACAACATTTACGATGGGACTTATACTTGCAAACAACATTTACGATGGGACTTATACTTGCAACAACATTTACGATGGGACTTATACTTGCAACAACATTTACGATGGGACTTATACTTGCAAACAACATTTACGGTGGGACTTATACTTGCAACAACATTTACGATGGGACTTATACTTGCAACAACATTTACGATGGGACTTATACTTGCAACAACATTTACGATGGGACTTATACTTGCAACAACATTTACGATGAGACTTATACTTGCAACAACATTTACGATGGCACTTATACTTGCAACAACATTTACGATGGGACTTATACTTGCAACAACATTTACGATGGGACTTATACTTGCAACAACATTTTCGATGGGACTTATACTTGCAACAACATTTACGATGGGACTTATACTTGCAAACAACATTTACGATGGGACTTATACTTGCAAACAACATTTACGATGGGACTTATACTTGCAACAACATTTACGATGGGACTTATACTTGCAACAACATTTACGATGGGACTTATACTTGCAACAACATTTACGATGGGACTTATACTTGCAACAACATTTACGATGGGACTTATACTTGCAACAACATTTACGATGGGACTTATACTTGCAAACAACATTTTCGATGGGACTTATACTTGCAAACAACATTTACGATGGGACTTATACTTGCAACAACATTTACGATGGGACTTATACTTGCAACAACATTTACGATGGGACTTATACTTGCAACAACATTTACGATGGGACTTATACTTGCAACAACATTTACGATGAGACTTATACTTGCAAACAACATTTACGATCGGACTTATACTTGCAACAACATTTACGATGGGACTTATACTTGCAACAACATTTACGATGGGACTAATACTTGCAAACAACATTTACGATGGGACTTATACTTGCAACAACATTTACGATGGGACTCATACTTGCAACAACATTTACGATGGGACTTATACTTGCAACAACATTCACGATGGGACTTATACTTGCAACAACATTAACGATGGGACTTATACTTGCAAACAACATTTACGATGGGACATATACTTGCAACAACATTTACGATGAGACTTATACTTGCAACAACATTTACGATGGGACTTATACTTGCAAACAACATTTACGATGGGACTTATACTTGCAACAACATTTACGATGGGACTTATACTTGCAACAACATTTACGATGGGACTTATACTTGCAACAACATTTACGATGGGACTTATACTTCCAACAACATTTACGATGGGACTTATACTTGCAAACAACATTTACGATGGGACTTATACTTGCAACAACATTTACGATGGGACTTATACTTGCAAACAACATTTACGATGGGACTTATACTTGCAACAACATTTACGATGGGACTTATACTTGCAACAACATTTACGATGGGACTTATACTTGCAAACAACATTTACGGTGGGACTTATACTTGCAACAACATTTACGATGGGACTTATACTTCCAACAACATTTACGATGGGACTTATACTTGCAAACAACATTTACGATGGGACTTATACTTGCAAACAACATTTACGATGGGACTTATACTTGCAACAACATTTACGATGGGACTTATACTTGCAACAACATTTACGATGGGACTTATACTTCCAACAACATTTACGATGGGACTTATACTTGCAAACAACATTTACGATGGGACTTATACTTGCAACAACATTTACGATGGGACTTATACTTGCAACAACATTTACGATGGGACTTATACTTGCAACAACATTTACGATGGGACTTATACTTGCAACAACATTTACGATGGGACTTATACTTGCAACAACATTTACGATGGGACTTATACTTGCAACAACATTTACGATGGGACTTATACTTGCAACAACATTTACGATGGGACTTATACTTGCAAACAACATTTGCGATGGGACTTATACTTGCAAACAACATTTACGATGGGACTTATACTTGCAAACAACATTTACGATGGGACTTATACTTGCAAACAACATTTACGATGGGACTTATACTTGCAACAACATTTACGATGGGACTTATACTTGCAACAACATTTACGATGGGACTTATACTTGCAACAACATTTACGATGGGACTTATACTTGGAAACAACATTTACGATGGGACTTATACTTGCAACAACATTTACGATGGGACTTATACTTGCAAACAACATTTACGATGGGACTTATACTTGCAACAACATTTACGATGGGACTCATACTTGCAACAACATTTACGATGGGACTTATACTTGCAACAACATTCACGATGGGACTTATACTTGCAACAACATTAACGATGGGACTTATACTTGCAAACAACATTTACGATGGGACATATACTTGCAACAACATTTACGATGAGACTTATACTTGCAACAACATTTACGATGGGACTTATACTTGCAAACAACATTTACGATGGGACTTATACTTGCAACAACATTTACGATGGGACTTATACTTGCAACAACATTTACGATGGGACTTATACTTGCAACAACATTTACGATGGGACTTATACTTCCAACAACATTTACGATGGGACTTATACTTGCAAACAACATTTACGATGGGACTTATACTTGCAACAACATTTACGATGGGACTTATACTTGCAAACAACATTTACGATGGGACTTATACTTGCAACAACATTTACGATGGGACTTATACTTGCAACAACATTTACGATGGGACTTATACTTGCAAACAACATTTACGGTGGGACTTATACTTGCAACAACATTTACGATGGGACTTATACTTCCAACAACATTTACGATGGGACTTATACTTG
Organism: Sarcophaga carnaria; assembly: GCA_958299815.1. Taxonomy (NCBI): domain Eukaryota; kingdom Metazoa; phylum Arthropoda; class Insecta; order Diptera; family Sarcophagidae; genus Sarcophaga; species Sarcophaga carnaria. Next base: position 14,638,440 of record OY283153.1, read on the forward strand.
CAAACAACATTTACGATGGGACTTATACTTGCAAACAACATTTACGATGGGACTTATACTTGCAACAACATTTACGATGGGACTTATACTTGCAACAACATTTACGATGGGACTTATACTTCCAACAACATTTACGATGGGACTTATACTTGCAAACAACATTTACGATGGGACTTATACTTGCAACAACATTTACGATGGGACTTATACTTGCAACAACATTTACGATGGGACTTATACTTGCAACAACATTTACGATGGGACTTATACTTGCAACAACATTTACGATGGGACTTATACTTGCAACAACATTTACGATGGGACTTATACTTGCAACAACATTTACGATGGGACTTATACTTGCAACAACATTTACGATGGGACTTATACTTGCAAACAACATTTGCGATGGGACTTATACTTGCAAACAACATTTACGATGGGACTTATACTTGCAAACAACATTTACGATGGGACTTATACTTGCAAACAACATTTACGATGGGACTTATACTTGCAACAACATTTACGATGGGACTTATACTTGCAACAACATTTACGATGGGACTTATACTTGCAACAACATTTACGATGGGACTTATACTTGGAAACAACATTTACGATGGGACTTATACTTGCAACAACATTTACGATGGGACTTATACTTGCAACAACAAAGCGGAAGTCTGTTCCCTCAAACTGATCAAATTGATGGATACTCGGCCATACAAGAATTAACTGTTGATAAGCTTCCAAGTAGTTAAGCTAATGGGAAACCAGAACCTTTCTGTGAAGTGGTAACAAATGTTTTGAGGGATAAACTTGTCTGCTTAAGAGATACTCGGTTGTCTTAGATACTCTTAAATGTGATGTATACACTCTACAGAGATCTAATGAACGCTTTACAAGTACCAGTAATATTTGAACGTCCTATATACCATTGAAGCTGTCCTGGTTTAACAGCCAAACAGCAAGTCTGCATTAGTAGTCAACATCGCAAGTCGTCTTTTACGCTGCACAGGACAAACCTATTTTTTTGTCGATTTGCTAAATGTTGAAGTGGCTTTAGTAGATGCTTTTATTGCTGTGTACTTTGAGCAGTGGAGTCAACCTCAAACCTAGGCTCAAAGAGGATTTTTAAGTGGCTATATTCTCTGTGGGATCTTAAAGAATTTTGGGTGGGAATTTTCTCTGGAAGATCTAACAGTTCCATGTTAAAACGATGGTTTTTCTTCTTTCTTTGTTTTCTTTCTTCGGTTACTCCCTCTCAGCAGATTTCTGGTAAAAACTCTGAGAGTAAATGATAAAAATTGCAATGAAAAGTTTCCCAACAAAATCTAACATTCGGAGACGACTTTAAACTGCAGGTCTCACTGCTCATGGATAAAATTAACACGTACCACACGGGTAATATGAGAAGCTGGATTGTAGTCCCGACTAATGGGATGTAATGCCAATTAAGAAAGCAATAAAGTACGTGATTATTGAAAATTGCCATGGAAAATTTCCTCAAAAATCGGTCGCTCGGAGCCGACTTTAAACTGTAGTTACCGCCACTCATGTATGAAAATGAACATGTACAACATGGGTAATGTGAGAAGTTGGGTTGTAGTCATGACTAAAGGGTTGTAATGTAGCACCTTGTTTGACTTTCTCTCCTTATAACAGGCATAAATACATTCTTTAGAGGTAATGGTGGAGGCATTGTCGTCATGTAAGTAACTCACCAAATATGATTCGGGTGGCACAAACTAGTAGAGGAGAGTTTCCCCAGCTGATGTTTAATGGATGCCAAGATAGATGTGGATTTTCTCATGCAACATACACTTTGCTTGCCGCATTTTAATCCCATCTGCATGAGTTTATTTCAACAGCAAATAAATCCGAAAAATTTTAATTAAAAAATAAAAATGCTACGATAAGCTGATGTTGTTTTGTTGTTGTATTTTTTTATTTTATTTTTATTATGAAATCAATTACTCAAGAGTATTAAAAAAAATCATTTCCGATTGTTTAAAAAAAAAATTTTTTTTTGTTTGCTTGCTTGCCAGGTTATCTCCACCAAGTGTAGTTTAGTTTACCCCATTTAAGTAAGAAATTTACAGAAGCTTTTAAATTCAGTTTTTGTTTGCTTTAAATTTCAAGGTTAACTGTGTTGATTACATTTTGTGTGAAATTTTTTTTTTAAGGAGGAAGAAAACAAAAAAAATAATTTTTTTTGTATGGAATTTATGCTTTCAATTGCTTTTTTTCTTCTTATAAAAGCAGCAGCCATAAAATGTTTATTTTGATAAATCACCCAAAAAACAAAACAACAACAACAACAACAATAATGTTAAAGAAATATTTTGTAATTTAATGCCATTATTTAATGCCCCAAAAGAAAAAAAAAATATTTCAAATCACATCGAAAAAGTGTGGGTGGAGTGAAACCAGAAGGAGATGTTATACGGGAATAATGAATTATTTGGTGGCTGCTGATTATAAGTACTCGCACTCGTACTTGTATTAGCATTTTGAAATCTTTTTCTTTCTTGGCGGGCTTTATAATCATAAAATTTATTTGAATTTTGCTTTCAACACCAGCTTCAGATTCAGTTTCATCTGCCATCACAGGGTGCCATTTGGAAGCATAGCCAGCCAGTCAGCCAGCCAGCATCGTCTTCTTTATCATTATCAACGTCATTATCAAGTAGTCAGGCAAACAGCCAAATAAAATGAAACGAAACCATTGGCATTGAACTTCTGGTTCGGAACAAAAAAAAAATTTTTTAATTCAAATTTAATTTTTTTTTTTATCAAACCCATATACCCAGAGACATACATACAATATAATATATACGTATGTATGTATGTAAAGCAGTGTATTGTTTATTTAAAAGGAAATTAAATAAACCACAATCACAAGAAAAAAACATGCAAAAACAAAAGATTTTTTCCCCTTTTTTAGGTGGCCGAGAGTTTGAAGAATTTGTATCAAAAATTTGCTTAAAAACAACGGAAATGCTTTAAAATGATAAGGAAATGAAGACTTTAGTAAAGCAAAATATACCCAAAGTTTAAAAAAAATCCCTCTTTTCCTTTTTTTGCAGAGAATTAACATATTTGAGCACTTAACAAACAATACAATTAGATTTTTGGCCCCTTCAAACTCATGCTTATTGTTGCTTTCAAGGCCTTCAAAGTTCTTGTCAAATAAAATCATACTTTTTTTGAAAGTTCTTCTCATTTTTATTTATTTTATGAGGTTTAAATGTGTTGAGTAAAGAAAAGAAATGGAAGAAAACAAAGGCGGTAAGAACCCGCATTTAAAATACCATTCAAAAACCAAAATTTAGAAAATTTTTCTTTACAATTTTCACTCAAAACTTAACACACTTATCACTTATTAACAGTAATACAGAATTGCAAAGAATTTTAAATAGTTTACATACTAGGGTGGATCAATTAAAGTGTCTCTAGAGAACACCTTATTCAACGTCTCTTCAATTTTGATATCCTTTTCAAAAACACGATTTTTTTGTGCAAAGATTTCATTGTGGGCATCACATCTCTCTTCTGCCACAAATTTGATCGCCTTAAGAAACAAGAAATTGTCATTTATTCTCTAATCCAGCAAAACAAGAACACAAAAAAGCAATTCATAGCCTAACTCTTATATATTTGCCATGGAAAAATTAGTCTTGGGGCTGCACTAGATCTGATGCAAGAGATTTTTTTTAAGACATGTGTCCCTTTCTTTCAAATTCTCATTAATTCTTTGCAATAAGTTGCAATAATATTCTTCAAGCATTGTTTTACCCTCTCGATCCATAAAGATTTTACAATGTGCAATGCAAAAAGCAATCTCTATCAAATAATTTGATCAAATCCCCTTTGATTTTTTCGGTTTGTCTCCAGAAAATCACTCTTTTAAATGTGTTTAGAGCGTCCAATACAGAAAAACAGTATACATCAAATGATTTAGTCAAATCCCCTTTAATTTTGCCGGTTTGCCTCGTAAAAACTCTTTTTAAGGTGTTTACAGCGTGCAATGCAAAAACAGTCTCCATCAAATGATTTGATCAAATTCCCTTTGGTTTTGTCGATTTATCTTCAGAAAACCACTCTTTTTAAAGTGTTTACAGCGTGCAGTGGAAAAAAAACAGTATCCATCGAATGATTTGATCAAATCCCCTTTAATTTTGCCGATTTGTCTCCAGAAAACCACTTTTTTAAATGTGTTTACAGCATGCAATGCAAAATGATTTCCATCAAATGATTTGATCAAACCCGCTTTTATTTTGTCGATTACCTCGTGAACGCAAGAAAACAGTCTCCATCAAATAATTTGATCAAATCCCCTTTGATTTTGTCGATTTCTCTCGAGAAAATCACTCTATCAAACGATTTTGCACTCTCAATTATGAAACTGCTTCTCTTTAGTCACTCGTATCTTGTCTCGTTGTTACGTAAAAATTCCTGCAGTTACCGCCATGTAAGCCCAACCCAACGGCATGCTGATGGAATTTATTCAAAATTTTGTTTTATTTTGTTCCACTGTAAAAATATTTGCTGTTGTAAGCATATTTGCGTGAATGTGCTGCTGCTGCTGCCTCTGTGTTTTCATTCAATGTGTGTTGAGCGTTTTTTTTTGCGAATCTTTAAAGTGTTTGTACGATAAATATACGATACTTTGTATGTGGGTGTGTGGGTGTGTGGGTGTATTGGAGTAAAGGCGTGGGGCATACCCAGCAAACATATTTTTTCTTTTTTCCTTACAAGACCCTCCTAACAAAGTCTTGAGGTAACACTGAAGACAACATTGTTAGTCAACGTTTTTACCAACTTTCTGAAAGAAGATGATAATGAATGAAGAAGTAGAACCTGATCCCTAGTTTTACAAGCCTGCCTGAATCCCTGTGGGTGAACGAGAGTATATTTCTCAGGCTAAAAAAAAGACAAGATACAGCATTATTATCTAACAGCTAGGCAGCCATTTTAAGCACTCGGCTCTTATAATGTTAAAGCGCAGATAGTATGGGTCTAACTGGTGTAGCAGATTCGACTAGGCATAGAAAATATTGTTATTGTTTGCGAGATCACAGGTCATTTGGGAATTCCCGGCAATGAACAAGCAAACGAACTTGCAAGGGAATAGAATCCTGCTGTAAAGTTGAAGCGGATGTTTGGAAGAGTATACTCAACGGAAGATAAGAGTAAGAGAGGTAAACTAAGTGGGCTTGCAGTAATCAAAATCTTTGCTTGGGAAATTACAAAAAGAAGAGCTCTGATGCATGACTCATCGGGCTATCCAAGAATAACCTTGGGATGGTAAGCGATCCTTTATTAGGGCGCTATAGACTGAGAGTACACTTATTCAGAATGTACGTGAGCTCGAGCCCAACATATAGATTCTGTGACGATGAGAACAAATCATCGAAAGACATTGTAGGGGCCTGGATGCATATCAGGTGCTAGGCAGGGAATTGATATTGTTCACACCGATCACTATGCTGTAATTTTCAGGGCAATGGCCTGATTGAAGGAGACATTATAGGGGTGCACTTTAAAGTTTGGGGAGAGTATCCTAGTATCATATGGTAGCAGAACTAAAGCACCTCTTCATAACAATATAAAGAACCACACCTGCTAAACGAGGATTTATGATAACCAACAGAAAGTCTCCAAATGGAGTTCGAAACATTGAAACTTACTTCGGCCGAATTTAGGAATTATATGAACGACAGTCGCCGTAGTCTAATGGGCAGTGTGTTGGCTTATTAGACGTGAGGCCATGGTTCAAAACCCAGGTCAGACATCTCAAACAAAGCGAAATACGAAGAAATATTTCTTCGGCAACTTGCTCTCAGCAGATTTCTGGTAAAAACTTTCAGAATAAAATAAAATTGCCATGAAATCTTTCTCAATAATCTTTTGTTTGGAATTGACTTTAAACTGTAGGTCCCTGCCACTCATACATAAAATTAACACCGCTTATGTTGTGTGAGAAGCTAGTTCGTAATCCTAACTGTAGGGTTGTAATGACCAATTATGTATGTGCGTATGTACGTCCCATACATGCATACAAATTAGTTCTATGGATACCCCATGACCATGGGTTTTACGGACTATGTAATCAAAAAGTCGCCGTAGTCGCCGTAGTGTAGTAGGTAGTGTGTTGGCTTATTAGACGTAAAAACCAGGGTTCGAGCCCCAGACCAGCCATCAAAACAAAATACAGAAAGTATTTCTTCGGCGACTTCCCTCTCAGCAGATTTCTGGCAAAAACTCTGAGAATAAATAAAATTGCCATGAAAAGTTTCTCAAAAATCTGTCGTTCGGAGTCGACTTTAAACTGTAGGCCCCACCACTCATGTATAAAATTAACACACACAACATAAGTGGTGTGACAAACTAAGTCGTAACCCTGATTGGAGGGTTGTAATGACCAATTATGTATGGGTGTGTGAAAGTATAGAAACCTTCCATAGTTCCACATATCCTGTGGGTATGATGCACTCAAATGGACTAAAGCTACCTTGAATTTTAATATTAACGTCTACAGACGTTACACAGGCGATATTACGTGCAAGATCAGCATTCTGTTGTCTTGGATGCTTGTAATTTAATCTTGTTACCAGTTAATCATTACAACGAGGGAGTTTATAGGGCCTACGTCCCTCTATCTTGTGTAAAGTTGGTAAAAAGCATTGGGTCTTTGGTATATTAGAAGAGAGTCTTTTAAACTCCGTTGCGTGCTAGTTTACCAAGCTTTTCATTGAACTGTCTAAAGGGTTTTGTCTACAGTCCATGCAATATGTACGAGTTGGAAAGAGAACGTTAAAATAAATGTTTGCTGGGCATAACTGTGCATAGAATTGTGCCTTAATTTATACAACAACTACAATAAGAATAAAACACACACCCGACATAACTAATTTTCCATGCAAACAAAACAAAAAAAAAAAACAAAACAAAAATGATACAAAAATGCGAAATAAAAACAATGAAATGAAAAGAGAATAAATAAATAAAATGGCAATGCAATCAAACTAAATATTGTGTGTTTATAAATATGATATGCTCACTGGTACATACATACATACATACGTATGTATTTATTTTGAAATCTAAAACGGAATGTAAACAAAACTTATTAAAATTTTGAATTTTTAAAACATATTTCTCGTGTTTATTTAACTCAACATCAACTTATCATCCAATACTGATGCATATTTTATTTCTGTTTTTAGTGCCTCTGTATCTGCGTCATGGTATGAAGGAACCGACGACTAACAACTTGGACGATATTGTAAGTATAACTCTTATGCTTCTTCTCCTTTTTTCTTTAATTATTTAATAAAAATTTACAAAATGAAATGAAGAAACTTAGGCTGGTTAAAGTGCCACAATATTTAAATTTTAAAAAAATTTTTTCTTTAATTTTTTTATTAAAAAAAATATGGGCCTTAAAAGCTGTTCTCATTTGTACGTGAAAGTGACAAAATTTTCACACTTTATCTTGCCTTATTACTCACACATACATATGTACCAATGTACATATGTATGCATTAATGTGTGTATTATGCTCATATGTATGCAAGTGTAATAAATTTTTTATGCACACACGTGTCATCTTCTCAGTTTTTTTTTTCTTCTGCTTCAGCTTTTCTTTGCTCAGAGCAAATATTTGCATTCCATTCGTTCATATGCTTTTCATATAACACACATGTGTGTGACCCAAAATAGAAGGGGCCCCCGATATTTTGCAACAGTATGGGTTGCACTTTAAATATGTATATTCTTGCATTTTATAGGGGCACTCAAATTCACACCTACACACACACGCTCATCATTCTCTCTCTCCTTCTCTCTCTCGATGTAAATATTTGCAAGAGTGAGTGTGTGTGTGTGCCTGTGTTTTAGCTTCATTGGTTGTAATAAATGTGTATTGTAAGTACGTAAGGGTGTGTGGGTGCTTCTTCTAATGAGTACGTGTAATGCATAATGAGTAATGTAATGCAAGTACATTGTGCGTGGGTATCACTCTTATACATAAGTTCTCTATGAAAGGGCAACGTATCCTTTTTGGCTGAGTTTGCAAACTATTTTTATACTTCGATTTCGATTTTTTTTCTTTTCTCTTTCATTTTGTTGCAGTAAAAACATATGGGTTTTAACGAAATTGAAGAATAAATTGTTGTAAACGTTTTTGTTTTGAAATGAAATTTAAAAAGGATTTTTTAAAATTTACCCTAAAGTAAGTCAAGAGTATTGAAGCACAATATCACTCCAGCATAATTGTCAATGAAACCCACAGAAAATATGACAGCCAGTAATGACAATCGTGTACTAGAAGCATGTCAATCAATTGTAAATGAATCCTCAAAATCTTGACATATTTTTACCATTACTTTGTTATGATCGTCTCATCAATTGCACCTGCAATGTTGCCTTCCATGACTGACATTGGGGCTAGATTGTATCTGTACCAGAGATCAGCAATGAATCGCTTTTTCGCTACTCATGTGTACTCATGCAATTTTGAGTATGAGTGAGTCAACAGTATTGAAATCCAACTACTCTGATTCATTCGTACTCAGTACAACATTGATTTATAAGTACAAGTTGCAATGAGTACAACGTTGACATCAAACTCATACCATTTGAAATATGTTTGATTCATACGCCTCATACTCATTCAGATTCATAAATTTAGAAAAATACTTATAATACTTACGTATAAATGATTCGAGTGACTTGAATCATTCATTAAAATTTACAATCTTAGTTGTTGTTGCATTTACAAAGAAAGAATGAAGGCACATAAGCAAAAAAGACAAAGACAGCAAGGAGAGCAAACACACAACCTTCTTGTGAGTATTGAAGTGTTCGTACGCGAATCATACTTATTTTGTGATTCGTGTATATGTTGAGTCATGGAGAGTCGAAATCAATAACATCATGCGTATTGTAAAGTATGAGTACCAAGAGTATTTCAAACTTTGAATATAAGTAGTATGAGTATGACATTAAAATAAGTATGAATGCGTATAAGTATCAGAAATTATAAGTATGATTCGAATCTAGTCATCGTTTTAAATACTCATTACTGACCTCTGATCTGTACCCAGGAGACTTCATGCGGTACCCTTGAATTTAACCTGAACTCGATGGGATTTCATTCTATTATACGATCGCTGAAAACATACATACATAATTGGTCATTACAGCCCTTCAGTCTGGATTACAACCTAGCGCCTCACACCACTTATGTTGTGTGTGCTAATTTTATACAAGAGTGGCGGGACTGCAGTTTAAAGTCGACCGCGAAGGACAGAATTTTGAGAAACATTTCATGGCAATTTTTTTAGTATGTTTGCCAGAAATCTGCTGAGAGGAAGTTGCCGAAGAAATATTTGTTTCATACTTCGTTTTGTTGGAGATGTCTGACCTGCGGTTTGAACCGTTGCCTCTCGTCTAATAACGCAACACACTACCTTCTAGACTAAGGCTACTTCACGATCCCTGAAGAAATCAATAGAAATCGAAAGGAAAGACTACCGATAGTCTGACGAATGTTTATCTCCCAAATTCTTGAACGTTTTGGAATTATAGGCGCAGACACAAATTTTACCGTCAAATCGCATGATCTTAGCGACCAAGTGATATCTATAAAACGTAAAATTACTTTTTCCTGGAGACTTCTCATGAAATAAGGCCAAAAGCGTCAGATTTATGGAGACCATGTGAAGTCGCCGTGGTCTAGTAGGTAGTGTGTTGGCTTATTAAACGTATAGCCCCAGGCCAGACATCAAAACAAAAATACAAAAAGTATTTCTTCAGCGACTTCCTCTCACCATTAAAAGATTCTCAAAAATCTGTCGTTCGGAGTCGACTTTAAACTGTAGGTCCCGGTATTCATGTATAAAATTAACACACACAATACAAGTGGTGTGAGAAACTAGATTGTAATCCTGACTGAAGGGTTGTAATGACCAATTATGTATGTTATGTATGTGCCGCGTTGGCCAAGTGACGTCGCTGTAAATTTATTTTTCTGGGAACGTTTTATGAACTAAATCCATAAGCGGTTGTGTTATAAGGGCACCTGGTGCCGTCTAGTGTTTAAACCGTATGACACGAGACTACGTATCCCTCGTACCTTGATGGTCATGTGACCTCGATGTGAAGTTCCTTTTTCTGGAGACTTTTCATGAAAGAAAGTCATAAGCGGTTGTGTTATGGGGCACGTAGTACCATCTTGTGTTTAAACCATATGACCATCACTTCATAATCTTCAATTACAGGTCAACTAAAATCGATTTCATACGGTTATAGGGCTCTGAGTTGTCAGTCCACCTGCAGTCTATAATTCACTTCAAACAGGCACTTTAATCGAATGCAAAGTCACTTTCTGCATTACATTCCCAAACAAAAATAATCTGAAGGTCTCTCTCTGGTCTCTTAATTAGTTACTGGTATGGCGTGTTGCCTACAGCACAATCTTATTGGAATCAAATGTCCGTCAAATTTAAATGCCAATCAACTCAAATTCTTTTATTTTTACAGAAAAATCAAAGCAGTTATTATCTCACGGTATCTTACAGGCCATGAACTGTATGCATAGTTGCGTTTTGCGCTGTTCTTGAGGAAGTTTGCTTCAAAGAGGCAGCTGATCTTTAAACCACGGCTAACAATAAATGTTTCTGAGTGCTTTGGCAGTTCTTGAACTGCCTCTGGTTGTTATCATATCAAATTCGATAATTTTGTCTGTTTTGTAGTAATCATTGAGCTAGAAGGGAGCTTCGTGGCTGTAGACAATTTTGTTTTTTGGAAGATATTTTTCACTCTGCACGAATTTTGATAATTTGCAAGCATTATTGATTTGTTAGTCTATTTATGGTGAAATCAATCAATCCTTACTGAGAGCTTTTAGTTTTGTTACATGTCGCGAATACTTTTTTATATTGAAAGAATTTGCACTGAAGAAACAGTCAAACAGAAGAAAAATAATCGTAAGGAAAATAAAAATAAAATTTAATATGAATTTCTAGCCAACATTGTCTGACATTGTTACATGCCACGAATGCTATTTTTATACTGAAAGAATTTGCACTGAAGAGAGAAGAAATATAATCGTTATGAACATAAAAATTAAATCAAACATGAATTTCTCGTCTACATTGTCACATGTCACGAATGCTATTTTTATACTGAAAGAATTTGCACTGAAAACAGAAGAAAAACAATCGTTATGAACATAAAAATGAAATTAAACATGAATTTCTCGCCTACATTGTCACATGTCACGAATGCTATTTTTATACTGAAAGAATTTGCACTGAAAAATTCGAACAGGAGCAGAACAAACATTATGAACATAAAAATATAATTTAACACATGTCACGAATCCTTTCTTATACTGAAAGAATTTGCACTGAACAAACACTCAAACAGAAGAAAAACAATCTTTTGAGCATAAAAAATTAAATTTAACATGAATTTCTAGACTACATTGTCTGACATTGTTGCATGTCACGAATGCTATTTTTATACACTGAACAAACAGTCGAACAAAAGAAAAACATTCATTATGAACATAAAAAATGAAATTTAACATGAATTTCTAGCCAAATTTAAAATTTAATTGTATGTTTAGTCATCTCTAGGGCTGATATTTTAATTAAAAAATTGGAAAAATTTCAGCCACCCCTTAAATGAATCGATATGTATGGCCTTTAAGAGGCTTTTGTGATAGCAGACTTTAACATTAAATTTGAATTAAAATTTTAAGCCTTCAGCCAGACGTTTTTAATACCCACAGCTTTATTGCTTCAAATTTAACACAAATTGTTTAAAGTTTTTCGAGAAAACAATGTAGAAACCCAGAGCAAAAGAGAGGAAGAGGGGTAATGAGAGAAATTAAAAATAAAATTAAAAAATTGTTTCAGACAATTGTGTTGTTGTTGTTGTTATGTCTTTAATGTTATTTATTGTTTCTAACAAAAAAAAAATATAAAAGGATTCAAAATCCTTTTTCCTGCTACCTCTCTTACCTTAACTGTAAAGCAACAAGGCAGGACTTTAATTTTCCTTATAAACATGGCCATGTTTTTCTTTGTTTTTGTTTTCTTACTGTTTCGGATACAGTTTGACAACCCCCAAAATAATTACATTTAATGTGTATGTTTTAAGGAATGAAAACAAATGAGAAAGTGCAAGTGAGTATGTGTGCGTATATAAAAAATGTGAAAATGAAAACAATTTAAACGAAAGCCTACCTACAATGAATCTTCTGGCATTTTACTTTACTCAAAATAAACTTACACTCATATTCACATACGCAATAGAAAACGTTCACCCTTAACATACATTTACAAAAATAACATTTTCTTTGCAACAACAACACAAAAGGAAAAAGGTAATGAACACACACATACAGCTACACTAACCTAAAGAACTTTAGTATAAAGCATACAGCATACTTTAAGGCTAACCAAAAATAAAGAGTATCAAACAGTTGAGAGCGAGTGCAAAGCAGAGCCAGGGTACAGAAAAAAACTTCTTTAAATAAAAAGTGAAATTTTATATTCTTTTGCTCTCTCTCTCTCTCTCTCTTATGCATATACACATACATACATACATATGCATAGATAGACACTAACTAACTATGATACTGTGTGTATCACAATTAAAGTCTGAAATGTAGAAAATTAAAATGGCAACAACAATAATAACAACAACTATTACAGCAAGAAGAATAATGTTAAAGAAAAGAGTTATTGTGTGATGTACATATGAACATATGAAGTCATATTTACACACACACACATACACACGTTTACACTTGTAGGCATAAATATTTTTATTCTCTATTTATCTCTCTCTTATTCGCCAACAAACCCAAATTAAAATAACCCTCTGTAGCAAAAAAAAAAACAAACAACGACAACAACAACAGAATGGCTAACAGTGATGACTATTTTTACTACAACTTTCAATAACGAGTTATCCATTCTAGGGTTTCATAAGTGAAATTAATTGAAACAAGTCTCTTCAAATTTCTTTACAATCCTGGCTCTCGTTTGCTTAGTAAGTTGATCGATTATGACGAACATAATCACACCGTACATACATAATTGGTCATTACAGCAATTCAGTCAGGACGACCTGATTCATTTTATACATGAGCTACGGCAGCTACAGTTTAAAGTCGATTCCGAACGACAGAATTCTGAGAAACTTTTTCAATGGTATTTTTTTTTTTGCCAGAAATCTGTTGAGAGGAAGTTGCCATAGAAATATTCTTTGGTTTTATTGGAGTTGTCTGACCTGGGGTTTGAACCGTGGCTTCACGTCTAATAAGCCAACACACTACCTGCTAGACACTGGGCGCTTCAGTGTCACACTTGTCTGGGTCCCCGGACACTGTGACATTCCGGGAAACTGCAGAGCCGATGAACTAGCCAGAGCTGGCACACTACTCCCGGAATCCTGTTCAATCGACTTAGGAATGCCACTTGCCTCGATCAAACTGGCCATTGCGCGGAAATTTTTCGGATACGCCAACCTATCCTGGATCAACGAGAAGTCCTGCTCTACCGCTAGACTAACCTGGCCCCGGATATATAGAAGGCGTACCAACCAGTTATTTGGACTTGTTCGCGGCATCATCTCAATCACAGTGGCCATGCTTACAGGTCACTGTGTTATGGGTAGACACTCGGAGAGAATGCGGCTCCCATTTAATAACTTCTGCCATGGGTGCAGATCCGCTGAGGAGGACGAGACTGTTATCCGCTTTCTTTGTCAATGCCCATCTCCTGCGAGGTGCTGATATAGGTTATTTGGCTCTCCGACGGAGCTATCGTCCATTGATGTCAAGGATATAGCCTCGTTTATCAGACTTTCTGGCTGGTTTTCCAAGGCGGGGTAGTCGTGCTTTAGATATGCAGATCTTGCGCTGACCGACCTCACCCTCCTGGGATCGGGGGAACCTGGTCAGTACAGGAACTGCCTGCACCTGTGGCGTCACAACGGTCCGTTATGCGTGCTCAAGTGAGCTTTTGGTATGAAGGAACCACACTAACCTAACCTAACCTAACCTGCTAGACTACAGCGATTTATAATCACCCCGTCATGCTTGCAAAATGGCCACGTTTAAATAATCACTTCAGTAGTCCGTTTCACTACTTTTACGACAAACCTTTCATTAAAAAAAATCACATGAAAAATATGCATTTAACAGTTGCCAGCGTTGCCAGATCGGCAGTTTAGTAACCTTTAAATGGATCGATTACAATGACCATATGCGCAGCCGTAATTCTTGTAAAGTAGCCACGTTTAGATCACCATTTCTACGACAAATCATTGACTAAAGAAATCATGCTTCCCAAGGAAGACATGTATCTAACAGCTGCCAGCCTTGCCAGATCGGCAGTTTAGTAACCTTTAAATGGATCGATTACAATGACCATAATCACAGCCGTAATGTTTTTCAAGCGGCCACGTTTAGTTCACTGTTTCTACGACAAATCATTGACTAAAGAAATCATGCTTCCCAAGGAAGACATGTATTTAACAGCCTTGCCAGATCAACAGTTTTACAACCTTTCAATGGATAACCCACTACAAAGGGTAATAAACAAAAAAAAATAAACAAACAAATGTTTGACAACAACAACACCAATAACACAAACGAACAACAACCTGTGACACACATAAAATTGTTGACATAAATTATAATGTCAACATAAGTGTGTGTATGTGTGCGTGCACTATTGACAGTTACTGAGAGGGAGAGTGTAAAGAATATACAAAAATAAACCCAACATCCTTTGCTTTTTTTTTTGTTTTTTTGCCAAATAAAAGAAGATCTTCATTTACTCATTTATACAAATATAAACATATTCACACTCATACAGACGCATACGTACACACATGTAAAACAAACACAAACATTTGGCAACAAATTGACTCCTTTCCCTCCATATATACAGACATGCCCTTTCGTCTCATATGGTTTCATATGCACAGGCATTTAAATTAGTTGAACAAGCAATGGCAGAGTGATGCCACAACGAAAAGCTGTGCTGTTACTAAATTTATTGATGATTACAAGCATTTAGTCAGGACTACAACCTAGCTGCTCACATCACCTATGTTGTGTGTGTTAATTTTATCCATGAGGGGTGGGAGACCTGCAGTTTAAAGTCGACTCTGAACAACAGATTTTTGAGAAACCTTTCAGGGCAATTTTATTTACTCTCAGAGTACTCTCTCTTTGCCGGAATACTGCTGAAGATGCATTTTGTCGTGTTTCGTTTTGTCTGAGTTGCCTTAGCTTGGGTACGAACCACGTTCTAACGAACTAGTAAGCCAAGACACTATCTACAGGACTATGGCAACCTTGAAATTGTATAGCAACTACAATGAGCGGTAATCATGAAAGGTTGTGATAGTGATCTGATAAACGAGTGGTTGCCCGGTCATTACAATCCTTCAGTAAGTATACGAACCTACTGTCGGGATTACGACCTAGCTTCCCACTCCACTCATGTATATTGTGTGAGGAGCTACGGTTTAAAATCGGCTCCGAACGACAGATTCTTGACAATTTTATTTATTCTTCGAGTTTTTGTCAGAAGCATGCTAAGAGGCAGACGCCGAAGATGTATTTTGTCGTGTTTCGTTTTGTTTGAGATGTCCTAGCTGGTGTTTGAACCATGGTCTAACGAACTAATAAGCCAAGACACTACGTACTGGACTATGGCAACATTGAAGTTGTATTACAACTACAATGAATGCTAATCATGAAAGGTTGTGATTGGTCATTACAATCCTTCAATAAGGATACGGCCCTACAGTCACGATTACAACCTAGCTTCCCACACCACTTATATTGTATGAGGAGCTACAGCTTAAAATCGGCTCCTAACGACAGATTCTTAGCAATTTTCATGGCAATTTTATTTATTCTTCGAGTTTTTGCTAGAAGTCTACTGAGAGGCAAACGGCAAAGATGTATTTTGTCGTGTTTCGTTTTGTTTAAGATGTCTTAGCTGGGGTTTGAACCACGGACTCTTCTCTGTCTAACGATGTTTGATTTTTGAGAAACTTTTTCATGGCAATTTTTGTATTTTCTCGCAGAGTTTTTGTCAGAAAACTACTGGGAGGAAGTCGCCAAAGAAATATTTTTTTTAATTTCGTTTTGTTGATGTCTGACCTGTGGTGTGAACCGAGGCCTCTTGTCTAATAAACCAACACACTA
Source organism: Sarcophaga carnaria (assembly GCA_958299815.1). NCBI lineage: Eukaryota > Metazoa > Arthropoda > Insecta > Diptera > Sarcophagidae > Sarcophaga > Sarcophaga carnaria. The sequence continues at coordinate 14,654,695 of OY283153.1, forward strand.
TCTTCTAGACTACGAGAACTTTGGAGGTCACGTACTCTTTCAAAAGAGAGACCATTTTGAAGTGAAAAAAAGGAAAACTCTCGTGTATCAGCCAGTTTCAATTTCTATTTGTCATCGGAGTTTTAGTAGATTTCCATGCCCCAAATATGCTTTGTCTGGCAACACTGTTGCACTGCTGTAAACAAACAAACAAACAAGTGGGCAACATTTCAATGCTAGTTGTTGCCAAAAATATTATCCCCAGAACAGTTATACAGGCAGCAGGCATTTGTACATTTAAGCCAACGATGCGGTATTTAAAAGCAGCCTCAATTTGTGCTCCCCTTTTTCTCTCTCTGACATATTCGTCGTCTGTTATGTGTTTTGGAGTGTCTATGATTGTAGAATAAATCTTTAAATTGCACACAGAGTAGCTACTGTTGCTTTAGGGTATTCCGGCCTGCATCCTACCCTCGTTTCCTTACGCCCCATAACATGTTGTTCCCCTGGTGGGGTGTTTTTTTTTTTTTTTTTTTTTATAGCTTTACGAGCTAAAGGTTGGGAATCTTCGAAAGACATTGGTAGCCCGGCCTACCAATGTGCACGATTCGCCGCAAGACTTACTCTCGGCTTGCTAAACGCATACGTACTAAACCCAACCTAGTTCGTCACACTTCCATTAAGTCGCCCCCCCGGGACCACAATCAAGTATTACATCGGGGGAGGTAAAGATTCAGCGAGTGCTGCTATCCATTTCTGCTGTTCTTGCTCTCTCTATTATTCTCTGTTGTACTAGAACTTCCTTCGCGAATAAACATACCGCGTTCCAGTTTTCGCGCGATGTTAACATTAGGTTAACCACGTTGTCGGGAGTCACCTGGGAACCGATCGTCCTCTCAAGGAAATTTCGTCGGAATTCGTAGCGCGGGCAAGTAAAGAATATATGCTCCGCTGTTTCACTTGTATCCAGACATGATGGACACGCTTCATCCACGTCATGCCCATACTTGTAAAGGTATGTCCTATAGCATCCGTGGCCCGTTAGGAACTGAGTAAGGTAAAAATTCACCTGGCCGTGCTTCCTTCCAGTCCATTCTTCTATATTCGGTATCAATCTGTAGGTCCATCTTCCCTTTGTGGAAGAAGTCCACTCGTGCTGCCACCTATTCATTACATCATCATTCACCTGGTCAGGGTGCACTAGCCCCGTTCTCCTACTTATTAAACGTTTTCTCCTCTCTATCTCTACCAACATTTGTAGCGGCATCATTCCCGCTATCACCAAGGCTGCATCCGTAGATACTGTGCGAAAGGCAGAAATTACTCGGAGGGCAGATCTCCTGTAGGCCCCATCAACTCCTATTCTATATGTCTTCTTATCCATGGCCTCGGCCCATATAGGGGCTGCATATAGAGCAATCGATCTAACCGTTGCCGCCGCACACTTCCTACTAATATACGTCAGGTGCTCCTTAAATGTGAGTCTGTTGTCAATCATAACTCCTAAGTACTTGATAGACTGCTTCGATGTTATCCTTTGTTCGCCGACAGTTATGGTGATGTATTCCATTTTCTTTCTGCTGCTTACTAATACGACATCCGTTTTATGATCAGCAAGTTTCAGACCTATACTCGCGATCCAGCTTCTAACTCTGCTAACTGCCGCATTGGACGTTCGTTCCACATTATCAAGGTGTTTACCCCTCACCACGAGGGCTATATCGTCCGCAAATCCGAATATTTGTGCGCCCGTAGGAAGCCTAAGCCTCAGTACACCATCATACATGGCGTTCCATAGTATTGGGCCCAGCACCGAACCCTGTGGTACCCCTGCTGTTATAGCGTACGACTTTCTGCCTTCGTCTGTATCATACAAAAGTACCCTATCCTTAAAATAGTCCACTATGAGTTCCATCAAATATCCAGGTACGCTCCTCTCATCAAGTGCAGCCAGGGTGGCGTCCCAATCTGCCGAATTGAATGCGTTTTTGACATCCAGGGTGATGATTGCGCAATACTCCTTATCACCTTCAAACCAGCGGTCACCGCTGATGGCCTCTTTCGCTACGGTAATGACCGCCTCCATTGCGTCCACTGTGGAGCGCCCTTTTCGGAAGCCAAATTGGCGATCCGACAGGCCGTCTCTCTCCAATATCGTTTCGAGTCTTCTACATATTATCTTCTCCAGCAGTTTACCTACGGTATCAAGCATACAAAGTGGGCGGTAACCTGTTGCATCCTGCGCACCGTTGCCCTTCGGGATGAGAACCAACCTCTGTCGCTTCCATATCCTTGGGAATTTCCTCTCCTGAATGCATGTATCAAATACTTTCCTAAACACCTCAACGTTGTTCTCTATAGCCACCTTAAGTGCGACGTTTGGGATTCCATCAATTCCCGGAGCCTTCCTGAGTTTCATTTCCTTCCAGACTGCATCGAATTCCTGGCCGCTGACTTCAGGAATGTCATCGTGCGACATACTGTCTCGCACAGCATACGTGATCTCGGCCCTCTCCGGAAAGAGGCCTTCAACAATTGACTGCAGCTTCTCCGCGCTTTCCGTGGCCGGTGGTCGAAAGCAATTCAGCTTCCTCATTACCACCTTATATCCCGTGCCCCAGGGATTTTCATCCAAATCGGCACACATTTCCCTATAGCACCTTCGTTTGCTCCTGTCAATGGCCCAGTTAAGGTTGGCTCTGAGCACTTTGTATCTTTCCCGAAGTTCTGTGAAGTCATTGCGACCCCTTGCTCTCTGGAATATCCTCCGCGCTCTATTACATTTCCTTCTTAATTCAGCTATCTCCGCGTTCCACCAATAAACGTGTTTCCTGCCTGGCAGGTGAGACTTCCGCGACATAGACGCGCTGCAGGCTTCCGTTATACAGCGCATAAGTTCCACCGCCATGTTGTTTGCGCTTCCGGTCACCCGAATGCCGCTCATCGCGAGAACAAAGGTTTCCTCATCAAAAGTAGAGTCCCTCCACAAGGGATTAGGAGGGGCGGCAGTAATGGGGTTCACTGCAGCGCGTTCCTGGATATCAAAAATGATCGCCCGATGGTCGCTATGAGTGTAGACATCGGACACAGTCCAATTCGATGTCGTTGCCAGTGTATCGCTGATGAATGTTAAGTCAATCTTAGAACTCCTTCCATTTCTCGAGAATGTATCAATCTGCCCACAGTTGAGTAAGACAACCTCCAGAGTTGCAAATGCGTCAAGCAGGCTCTCACCTCTTGGGTTCGTGTACGCTGAACCCCATTCCACTGCCCATGCATTAAAGTCCCCGGCAATCACCACGGGTCTTAGATTTCTGGCCTCGCGAACGATGTCGTCCAATCTGAGTCTGAACTCCTCCATTGATAAGCTGGGGGGGAGATAACAGCTGAAGAAATGTACCCCATTAACAGTGCATTTCACAAAGCCTTCTCTCCTGTTGTCAACATTTCCCACTGGGAATTTACCGCATGACCATATCGCTGCCTTGTTGCATTTACTGGTAGCCCACCGCTGATTGTCAGGTGCCCTATAGTGTTCACTCAAAATCGTAAGGTCTATTTTCTGCTCCCGGACTGTCTGCTTAAGAAGCTCCTGCGCCGCTTCGCAGTGGTTCAAATTCAGCTGCAAGATCCTCATTTTCCTATGTTCATCATCCTCCGCCGAGCTGCCAGGTACTGTGGACACTTAGGTCCCCCCGTGACATGTTTTGAGTCCACATTACGATCGCTCCTACAGAGTAGGCAGTGAGGGTCACCACTACAAGTTTTGGCAAGGTGGTCTTGCCCTCCGCACTTGTAGCAGAGTTTTGACCAATCACTCCTACTGCGGCAATTTCTAGCTACGTGCCCGAATTCTAGGCATTTGTAGCATCTCCTTGGGACAACTTTCCTCATTAACCGGCAAACTGTCCACCCGACACGCAGTTTGCTTACCTCTTCGGCCCTGCTAGCCAGCTTCGTTGGTATTACAATTATTGCCGTCCGGGTACCCCCTGGAGCACTTCTTATCGTCCTGATAGCCGATGGGTGTAATTCTCCTATTTGTTCTCTCCAAGCGGTTATTATTTCATCTTCCGTGGTAACCTCGTCCAGGTATCGCAGTTCAAATGTTGTCTCCTGAGTTATCGTCCTGACCTCTATATCATCGGACAATATGGTCTTCAATTTGGATTGGTGAGTTTCTGTAGACGCCTCAGCCGATCTTCTAAATTCCAGCAGAATTTCACCCTTTTGTGTTTTTTTAACAAGGTGAACGTCTTCGCCAACTGACTTAAGCTCCGGGGCATTCCTAACCTTCCTCAGGATGTCTGCAAATGAGATCTTCTCCGTAGGTTTTATTATCATTGCATCCGGTCTTGGTGGCTTTTTGCGCTTCCTTGTCTTGAGCACCCAATCATTGGGCTCTGTGCTCATTTCCACTCCGGTACCCGGTACTTCAGCATCCCGATTTATTACACCTTCATTAGTACTTACTGCTCCTTTCTTTGTATCATTGCCTCCAATTTTTGAAGTTGGGTCAATTGATCCCTCCAGTTGAATTGGTCTGGTCCTCTTCGGAGGTGTTCTCCTAGGTTTTCCCAATTCTTCTCTCTGCCTCTTGGAAACACAAGGTGTCTGCTGTTGAAGGCTCGTCTGCGTGCTTCTATCATTAGTTCTGATCCTTTTCTCTTGTTCCGCAACTTTATCCTTAGCGGCTTGCTGATATAGTGACGATATAGAAGCCACTAAATCGCGCATCGCTTGGTGTATGGACCTCCTTCCTCCGCCCATCATCTCCACGAGTTCAGAAATTTTATCGCCTAGTTTGGTGAAATCATCCACCTCTTTTTCAGGATCCTTGTTCCTCTGCAACTCCGGTGGTGACGAGCGCGATCGCTCGCCGTTCTGCCTCAGCGGTGGAGAGTGGAGTAATCTCGAAGCTCTCCGGAAAGGATTCAGGAAAGGGCTGTCCTGCTGGGTCTCCTTTGCACCTTCGGTGCCGGCTGGAGAATTAGCGCCTGTAGGGTTGTGTGAAATGCTTGTTATAAATTCCATTCTATTGGGTCCCAACTTGGAGCCGTTATCTTGGATTCGTTGTGTAGTTACCCTTGTTGTGGTCCCATGGTTATCTTTGCAATGCAGGGAGGCCATGCGAGGGTTGACACAAGTCCTCATGAGAGCTTGTGTTCAGAGCCAGACCGGGAGCTAAACAGAAGAATTACTTAACTGCCCCTACACCCCAACTCAACAGGACGAGTCCAAGATCGTTCTCCAAGGCTTGCCAGGTTTTAACGGGACGGAGACAGATGGTGTATTAGCCTGAAAGCCGTCTGTACCAGGTTTCACTCCAGCACATATTGGTAACAGAATACCCCATCCGCCAGCCCATGTCATCAAATCATAATATTTCAGCGTAGTCCAGTATGCCATAATCAGAATCTTACTGGTATCAATTCTGATGCCTATACGACTAGGCTCCGATCGTCCACATCCGTTAGGAGCGTGCTCACACGCATGATGGTCTGTGATTCCCACGGTGCTAACGTGATACCACGGTAGTTCAATGCATTGAGCGGCATTGTTTCGCTTTGAAGCGTGAGCGTCATTGGGTATATGCTAGACTTTTCATCCGCACCCTCTACCCCTGCCCTCCCATTTAGTCGCCTTTTACGACAAGCAGGGAACCACTGTGGTAGAATTCTAACCCGCTACCACACGGGTACCTGGTGGGGTGTGTACGTGTACGTTTGCGAGTGCAATTCCTTTTTAGTTTTTTGCTGTACAATTTCGTTATTTAATTTGATCTCAATGGAATGTTTACAATTTCTATGAGTATTTCTGTAAATATTTGCAAAATTTTTTTTTTTTTTTTTATTATAAGGACACATGAGTACATGGGTACCTGGTACCAACACACGTACATGCTCTTTGTGGATATATGTATGTATTGCAAGCAATTGACAGTGGCAATGATGTTGTTGTTGATGATGATGTGACTGCTGATTACTTTATGGGATTTGTGAATGACATTTTATTTTTTTTTATTTTTGAAAGTACACTCTACAGTGGGTAAATGAATTAGTTTTGCCACAATCTTTTAAAGTTCTGCTGTAATATGGTTCAAGGAATGGTGTCCAAGAACGTTCGCTGAGAAATCATTGGTACATGGCTGTCAAATAAAATATATCTGGTAGTATTTATTGCATATGGCAACACTATAGCTTGTTTGAAAGGTGACATTTAAAACTTAATTTTGTTGGACGCCTTTATTAAAGTACCGTTATTCTGTGAAAAGTTATAGGAGTTTAAATATCACAAAAAATTCGAAGTGTTGGATGGTAAGTGTTCATTATGAGTTCTTATAACCTAGTCAAACGATTGTTTCTAATCTTTACTAACAACAGTTATCGGGATTGCAGGAAGAAAGGACACAACTAAACAACAGAAATAGTGTTCTGTTCTATCATGACAACTAAGAGAGCTTGGCTATGTGAATCCACCACAACATCAGGTAACAAACAACTTCGATGAGCCATTAGAGACAGAAAGGGCTTGTCTATGTGAATCCAGCACATAGCTTGGATCTTGCACTTTCCAATTATCATTTGTTTCAATCTGTGCAGAACTCTCCAACTGCAATTCCAATTGAGTCAGATATTCACTCACAAAACAAACAGATTCTAAGCAAATCTTCTTCATGTCTTCTTCAACAGATTGGAGACTGATTAGATAGGCATTGTGCATCGACCACATAGCACGGATTTTGCGCCATGAAATTATCATTTGTTTTGTAAATAAAAATCTCGTAGGGACCTTCAATTGTGATTTCAATTGAATCAGAGTTAATCGCTCCGAAAACCCACAGCTTCAAAGCAAATCACTTGTCTACTTAAAAAGATACAAGACTGATTGGGTTGTTATTGTCTCATTGCCGTTAAACAATTCTCTCGAAGAAAATATATTGGGTTTTTGTATTGGCTGCAAAGGTGAGGAACTTTGCTAACGTGGTCCTACATTATTTCTATAGATTACTTATTCACTTACTTGGCCATTAACAACCCGATTATCGGATTTCGGCTTGCTTTAGCACATCCTTCCTGGCACCTCTGCTTCTTGAGCGCCTTCGCCAGTTGGTAGATGACAGATCTTCCTCGACTTGGTCCATCCAACTCAAACAAGATCGTCCTCTTAGCGGACTTCCGCAAATTCACGTATCAAATACCCTTCTCGCCGGAGCATCAAGCTAAACTTTTCGAGGACTGAAGGCTTTTAGTTTTTAAAACTTAAAAACTTTTTAAAATATTTTCTCCCAATTAAAACTCTGTTATCACCACACTACACATACACACGTACATAATTGGTCATTACAGCCCTTTAGTCAGGATTACAACCTAGCTTCTCACACCACTTATGTTGTGTGTGTTAATTTATACATGAGTGGTGGGGGGCCTACAGTTTAAAATCGATTCCTAATGACAGATTTTTAAGAAGCTTTTTATGGCAATTTTTTTATGCTCAGATTTATTGCCAGAAATCTGCAGAGAGGAAGTCGCCGAAGTACTATTTGTTCAAATTCCTTTTTTGGAGATATCTGACCTGGTATTTGAACCGTGGCCTCACGTCTATTAAGCCAACACACTACCTACTACACTACGACAACTAAAAGAATGGAAGCCTCTTAGTTTTTAAAATTCAAAAACCTTTCACAACATTTTCTGCCATTCAAACACTTTTATCACTACACTGTGCCCATCTCTAATGTCCATCTCTTGGTCTGCAAGAATTCTAGAAACGAAATTGATCTCAGAGAATAGCTAGTCAAGTGCTTATTGTGGAAACTTCCTTCATTTTTTCTGCTTCCCTAGCGCACCTGTAGAGTATTGACACTATGCCCAATGCCTAAACAAAAAACGTTCGTCCCTGTCACATTGAATTGTAAATAAATTTGTTTGCTTGTTTAAAAGTATTTGTGCACAACTAAACGTGTATGCAACTCGACTTAATTTTTGTCTCCTACTCTCCTGCTCTTATATCCATTCTTGCCCGCACACACACATAAAGACATTTAAATGTGTTTACAAATGCCTGTCATTTGTTACTGTGTGTGTGTGTATGAGTGAGTAGAACTGAAAGTGTGTGTACATTTTACTTCAGCTCAATGTCAATTGTATTTATAAATTAATTTTTGCAACAAAACACATACATACATACATACATACATACATACACAAATAAATGGCATATGGTCTCTTTCATCTACACACAGACACATAAACACCACAATTTACTTGCTTGCAGGCACATTGCAAATAGCAACAGGGGTATAACGAAAGAACACATTTAAAGCTCAATGGCGAAGAACCGTATGCAACAGTAAATGCAAAATTATTGCAACAATAACGGCATCAGCATGAATGAATGCAGGAATGAATGAATGAATGAACCAACGAACCAACGAACGAAAGAACAAACGAGCGAATGGCAAAATGTAAGTGAAAGAAGAACGAAATTTAACAACAAAAGGGGATTCCAACAGCTTAACTTTATAGCCAAAGTAATGAAACTGCAATATTTCTGGCTGTTCTTGGTATTCGTGTTGTTGTTGTTGTTGTTGTTATTGTTTCAACTCCTTTTTTAGTTTATTGTTGTTGCTGTTGGTGTTGTTGTTGTCATTTGTTATAGTCTATAGACCATCATACAACACAATGCACTGGTTATACAAGGGTTATAAGGGAATTGGGAATTTTAAACACACACACACACATACACACACCCATACAGCCATAAAGAAAACTGAAAGAAGGAATTTATGTTTTGCCGTGTATTTAAACAAGCCAGACAGGATGTTGTCCATCATTTTGGCTTTAAAATGATAGGAAAACACAGCAGGAGATAAACACAGAGACAGAGAGGGAAGGAGAAAGAGCGAGACAGAGAGAGAGGGAGAGAGAGAGGCAAATGAAAGTTATTTTAATCGTAATGTTTAAATGTTTAAGAAATTCAATTTGAAAAGTAAATTTACATACGGAAGAGGCAGGGAAGAAAAGAAGTTATAAGAAGTGAGAAAAATACGTTCAAAGTTTTGCCAACAAAGCAGACAATAACCCTTAAGGAATTTAAGAATAAAAAAAGCAAAAAGAAAGAGAACTTTATGAAGAGTTTTATTAAACTAGGTTGGGCTTTACCTAATTGCGGAGGTCCTTGAAGGAAGAAGTTGCGCTTAGGCGGGTATTTGTAGTCGCCGTAATCTAGTAGGTAGTGCGGTTGGCTTATTAGACTTAAAGCCAGGGTTCGAGCCCCAGGCCAGACATCAAGACAAAATACAAAAAATATTTCTTCGGCGATTTCCTCTCAGCAGAATTCTGGCAAAAACTCTGAGAGTAAATAAAAATTGCCATGAAAAAGTTTCTCAAAAATCTGTCGTTCGGATACGACTTTAAAACTGTAGGTTCCACAACTCATGTATAAAAATTAAACTAGGACGCTGGGTCAATTCGACCTCCGAGTACTGTACTCATTGACAAGTACACGTCCTCTAACCTAACCTAACCTAGGCGGGAATTCAGCTCATTGTAATAAAAGAATAGTACAACGTGAGAACCTTTATTGTGCAATGGATGGTCATGCGATTTAAGAAACAAGTTGGTGCTCTTCTTATCTATAAGTGTCTAGCAAAGTCTAGCAATATTGCACGCAAACTCATGCTGCCAACGTAATTGAGCTTCTCTGTAAAACCAGTGGACAATAACCAGTTTACTTAAGGCAATAGGAATACCTAGAAGCCTTTGTAGTGTAGTTAGCAGTGTGTTGGCTTATTCGAAGTGAGGCCAGACATGTCGAACAAAACGAAAATATTAACAAATATTTCTTAGGCGACTTTCTCTCGACAGACTTCTGGCAAAAACTCTGAGCGTAAAAGAAAATTGCTATGAAAAGCTTTTCACAAATCTGTCCTTCGGAATCGATTTTAAACTGTAGGTACCGCCACTCATGTATAGAACTAACACACGCAACATGGAGTGGTGTAAGCAGCTAGGTTGTAGTTCTGACTGAAGGGTTCTAATGACCAATTATGTATGTATGCATGATCATGTGATTTAAAAAGCGTGTCGGTAATCTTTTTATCCATAAGTGTCCAGCAGAGCCTAGCAATATTGACCGTAATCCATTGCTGCCAACAGAAGATTGAGTCTCCCTGTAAAACGAGTGGACGATATCCAATTTAACAGGAGCGTAGACTGCGATCTACTGACCTGAGCTGTTCAGCAATGCAATTTCTAATGATATTCCTATGTCCGCGTAACATTTATGAGTGATTGGTCTACTTTGGCAAGTTCTATAAATCCAGGGTTGCCAACTGTTTTGCAAATGAGTTGCGGTTTTATCTTGAATTTAGTGGTAAGTAAGTCGCCGGAAGTCGCCGGAAGTCGCCGTGGTATAGTAGGTAGTGTGTTGGCTTATTAGACGATAAGCCAGGGTTGAGCCCCAGGCCAGACATCAAAATAAAATACAAAAAGTATATCTTCGACGATTTCCTCTCAGCAGATTTCTGGCAAAAACTCTGAAAGTAAATAAAATTGCCATGAAAAAGTTTCTCAAAACTCTGTCGTTCGGAGTCGACTTTAAACTGTAGGTCCCGCCACTCATGTATAAAATTAACACACACAACATAGGTGATGTGAGAAACTAGGACATTGTATAATGGGTCAATTCGACCTCCGGTTACTGTAATTGTCTTAGTTGACAAGTACTCGTCGTCTAACCTAACCTAACCTACATATGTGTATGGTCATGTGATGTAAGAACTGTGCCGATCCTCTTCATATCAATAAGTGTACAGCAGAGTCTGTCAATATTGCCTGTAATCTATTGGTGCCAACGAAATTGGACACTATTGAACGAAGCATTTGGAACACCTATGACCTGTAACATATTAGAGACTGTGATCTGCTTGCCACGTTATCAGCAATGCAATTTCCAATAATATTCCTATGTCCGGGAAATATTTCTGACTGATTAGTTTGATTTGGCAAGTTCTAGAAAGCTAGGGTTGCCAACTGCCGTAGCCTAAAAGCAATGTATATTAAAAAATGTGTTGCATTGTTATCTTGAATGTAGTGGTAAGAAACTTGCTGTTTGACAACTGCTATGCCTAGGTGGCGCTGCTTGATGTAACTAAGATGGCTTCCACACGACTCCATATGGCTGCAAATTCTTATGTTTTTATCACATGGAATATGTTTGCTTGGTTCTTTGTAAATTAAATTGAAATAGCTATGTATTCTGAATACATTTCTAATAAAATGTCTTCAATTTGTAGTCCTTTGCATCTTTCTTAAAGGAAAACTCCTTTAAAATTTTATATTTTCTTCCCCCATTTCTCTTCATCAATATTTATTTGTCGTTTTGTGTTGCTTTTTAAGATATTGTTGTCAAAGGCGTACTTAACTTTATCAAATTATTTCCCCCCCTTTTCAAATGCTGGTTTGCAGCCGTCATCCTGTTTTATCTTCAACGTTAAACTACCATTCATGTGCACTTTGACTTCAGCTGTCAATATTGTCATCAGTTGGTTGGTTGGTGCAATAAATAAAATCGATCATCTGGCGTGCAAATATTTGAAATAATTTTCTAATCGTTCATCTCCATGCGTAGCATACACATAGCACAGGACAATTCACCATCTGTTGTATGACTTTGAGTGTTGACTGCTTACTCCCTTCCTTCCATGTTGCACTAGTGACCCGAATGTCAGTTGAAAAAAGAAAGGAAAAAAAACTGAAAAACTTGAGTGTCATATTTGGAATAGTTTTGTAGCACAGCCACTTGTCTTCGTCTTCGTCTTCATCTTCAGTTTCATTTTAACCCTGTAAAGAAACTTTTTTCAGGGCTTCTTTGGCAAGGAAAGAAAAGGAATTTTTTTTTTCATTTCTTACCCTCTTCTTTTTTTATTCCATTATCCAGTTCCGTTCTTTACACAATCGTATTTAGTTTTTAGTTTTTTTGTCTTATTTTGGCCATCTCAATTCGTTGTTGTTGTTGTTAGTGTTAGTGGTGGTAAGAAGAGCTGGTTGTTTTGCTTGTAATAAACAAAATCGCATTAGCAAGCGAAGGTTCCTTCCTTCGCTCATTTGATATGTGCACAGTGGGTAGCGTGGGCCTAATAAGTGGTAACAAATTAAAAGAATTCTTAGAAGGAGGAGAGCATTTGTTAAGTTTTCAGAAATGCACAGTTCAACGCTATAAAATCAAAGTAAACATGTCTACAATCATTCAAATACTCACTTGGTACCAGAGCGACGTTAATACTTGAGTACACATCAAATGCTAGGCAAAGAGTTCGCACAACGTACTGAAATTTTTCAGGTTAAGAGGATTAGAGGAGACCCTAATGGGTGATTTTTTAGCTGTTACCTTTTTTCAACACTGGTTTAAACAGCTCACGCACGTTTCGTGTTTTGTGTTTCACTGTCAAACATTTTCAGTTTGGTCTATAATTTAACCATGAATCGTCTTACAAACAACGAACAATGCTTGCAAATCATTGAATTTTATTATCAAAATGCGTGCTCTGTTAAGAAAGTTCATCGCGCGCTTCTTCCATTTTATGGTCAGTTTAATCGACCCACTGAAGCGGCTATTCGGGCTATTGTGACTAAATTTCGCACCAAATTTACATTGTCGGACATTAAACCACCAATACGCTTACGTAGAGTGCGAACTGAAGAAAATATCGCAGCTGTATCGGCCAGTGTTAATGATGACCATCAATTATCGATTCGTCGCCGTTCGCAGCAATTGTGTCTCTGTTAGTCAACAACGTGGAAAATTTTGCGGAAGGATTTAGGTGTGAAGCCTTTCAAAATACAGCTGGTGCAAGAATTGAAGCCGAACGACCTACGGCAATGCAGAATTTTTGGTGAAGGGGCTCTTGGAAAGTTGGCCGAAGATCCACTTCTTTATCGAAAAATTGTGTTCAGCGACGAAGCTCATTTTTGGCTCAGTGGATACGTAAATAAGCAGAATTGTCGATTTTGGAGTGAAGATCAGCCAGAAGCATTGCAAAAGCTACCAATGCATGCAGAAAAAGTCACAGTTTGGTGCGGTTAATGGGCTGATGGCATCATTGGACCGTACTTCTTCAAAGATGCTGCGAATCGTAACGTAACTGTGAATGATGAGCGCTACCGTGAGATGATATCCACCTTTTTTTGACCAAAATGCAAGAGCTTGACTTGCATGACATGTGGTTTCAACAAGACGGTACCAAATGCCACACAGCACGCGTAACAATGGACTTATTGAGAGGCGAGTTCGATGAACATTTTATTTAACGTTCGGGACCGGTCAATTGGCCGCCTAGATCGTGCGATTTAACGCCTTTAGACTATTTTTTGTGGGGCTATGTTAAAGCTCATGTCTATACAGACAAGCCCGCTTCAATTGACACATTGGAAGACAACATTGAAGCATTTATTCGTGAGATACCGGCAGAAATGTTGGAAAGAGTATGCCAAAATTGGACTATGCGGATGGACCATTTGAGGCGCAGTCGCGGTCAACATTTGCATGAAATAATCTTCAAACATTAAATTATATGGACCGTACTATCGATTCAAATAAAGATTTCATGCATTTTTCTGAATTTTGTGTTGTTTTTTTAATTTTCCTATAGCTCTTAAAAAATCACCAATTATAGGGATGTCCTACACAGATTTCGGATAATACATTAAAACGGCCGGCTGTAGTACCGTTGCAGCTCTGCACGACAATGATAACAAAAAATTCGTAAACGGAATTCCTATCAGGGTCTCCATAGATATCCACAGAATGGATTTTGGCATTGCATTACCACAACAGTTTTCCTGATAACTCAAGTTTCTTTCGCGGAAATCTTGACCGTGAAGGGAGGTCAAGTAAATTTCATAGTTTTCAACATATTTTTTCCCCTCAAGACCACTGTGCATTACACTTTTAGAAGTGGATCCGCCGCCACAGCCTGGCTGATAACCCAACTTTCTTGGCAATAAAGGGAGGCCAAATAAATTTCGTAGCTTTCAACATATTTTTCCCCTCAAGACCACTGTGCATTACCCTTTTAGAATTGGATCCGAGGTTTTCCCGTTCAAGGCTAATGCAAATCGTCACCACCAAGTAAATTTCGTAGTTTTCAACATATTTTTCCCCCTCAAGACCACTGTGCATTACATTTGTCCGTATATTTTTGTTTTTCTCATTTAAATGATTATTTCTTTGCCCCTCCACTACAAATCCACTACGATTGTGAATGCCTTTGTTTAGCAGCTACAGCCACTGTTGCTGACAGGGTACGCTGACAATATCCGAGCAACAGAAATAAGTGCCACATGGTTTCGCGCTTCACATCCTTATGGGGTGTATTACTTCCGACAGTGTCATTGTGCCGTTTAACGGAATGTTATTTTTATGGCCAAACGTGCTCTCAATGCCATTTTAGCCGTTTTAGCCATTTCAGTCATTTAGCCATTTGGACATTTTATACCATTTTAGCCTTTTTTCCCCCTTTTTTAACTACAAATGCGGATGATAAGCAGCATTAAACTTAACTGAGTTGAACTCTGACTGTGTTCCTGTGCTTATTTCTAATATTCTAAACGTTTTCCTGCAATTAATTCTTGTTCTTCGTGTTGTTGTTTAGGCAATTATTGTTGTTGTACAAATATTTTAATACTCTGACTCGCAGTGTTTTATTAACTGTCATGTAAATTTTAATTTTATTTCATGAAAAACTTTTGTTTCTTGCTTCATGAAAACAGCTGGTCACCTTCTCTTTAGGCGAGAAAGAGAGAGGGAGAGAGAGAGAATAAGAGAACATTGTAATGTAAACAAACAATCAAGCCACCTTTTTGACAACCCCACAACAAATGACCTGTTCTTGACTCCTTAGCGCCCGTATAGTTTTGTTTTTCTTTTGGAAAAGTTTTCTAAAGAATGTGGGTTAAATCATTAGCAACATTGTTGTCAACATCATCATCATCATCGTTATCATCAACTTTGATATGTAGTGGCAACATGTGCCCATCATATGTTTGACAGAGCGCGTGTCAACTATTAGCAAATGTTTCTTTCACTCTGCGTGTAACGTGACCAAGTATTTTTCCACATTGAAGAGGACAAATTTTTTAAACAGAGGAACACATTCAAAGGCAACTCCTTGCTTTGAAAATAACTTTTCCTTACACGTCAATGGCATTTAGAGGACTACTGGACTATGTTTTAAAAAACTGCCCTAGATTACATACATAGTTTGGTCCTTCAGTTTGGATTACGACCTAGCTTCTCACGCCACTTATGTTGTGTGCGTTAATTTTATACATGAATGGCGGGACCTACAGTTTAAAAACGACTCCGAACTACAGATTTTTGATACCCTGTTCATAGCAATTTTCTTTTACGCTCAGAGTTTTGGCCAGAAATCTTCTGAGATTAAGTCACCGAATAAATATTCGTTCATATTTCTTTCAGTTCGAGATGTCTGAGCTGTATTTTGAATCGTGGCTTCATGTCTTATAAGCCAATACGCTACCTACTCGACTACGACGACAAACCTTAGATTGTAACTATCATACTCGAAAACATGTTAGAAGAATTGTACAGTGGTGGCCTTATAATTAGAAACGATGTTTCTTGATCAGAGATCTCTGGAGTGACGAATATAAATTTAATTTGTCCCAATCTGATGGAAAACGTATGTAAGACGTCCTCCAAGCAAAGCCTTTGATCCCAGGTACACAGTGAAAACTGTAAAACAAATTAACAAACATACATGTTTGCTAAGTCGTTTCTAATTGTAAGGCCACCACTGTATGTTCATGGAGGAGGCTACCAAAGGCTTTATGTTCCTCAAAGAAGTTGTAGTTTTTCCTTCTGGCTTTTTTATTTTTTTCCCCAACTTAAATCTTTTTCACTGTATTGCTCTTAATAGAACACGTTGGTCATATTATTTACCACCCTTGTTAACAAATTAATGCTGATGATGGCAAATATAGAACACAAACACATGTGTTTAATTATTTAAATCCTTGGCAACATGTTGCTTCTGCAACAATGTTGCTAAAGCACTTGTTATGTTTACTTGGTCAACCAACCAAACAACTCTCTCGCTTACTCTCTTGTGTTATGAAAAACAACACAATAACAAAACATGTGCTAAGTTTGTGGCTCCATTTCGTTAAAGCAACATGTTGCCATTGACTACATGACATGCTCCATAATAACAGTGATGACTATAACGATGACGATAACGATAATAGTGCTGCTACGGACGATGATGATGATGTAGATTACATTACAACTGCATTCTAAAGACAACAACTGGCTGAAGCATTTGTTTTCCTTTTCAATTCAGTTGAAACGAGTCTTTAGCACGCGTTACTACAATTCAATTGCCGCTTAAAACACAAAAAAAATCGCAAAAATCGTTAAAAAATAAAGAAAAGAGGAAGAAAAAATTTAATGTGTTTGAGAAGAAATTCGTTTAGGCTTGTTATTCACACGTTAACAACGTTTTTGCTTTAAGACAAAAAACGAAAATTAAATTTTCAAATTTACAAGTCATTTTACGGAATATGCTGCTCTCTGTCTGCCAACGCATTAAAAATGCCAGGAAATATTAAAAAATGAAATCCGGAAAATAAAATAAAAAAAAACAAACGAGCAGCAAAAAGAAGGCAATAAAAATAAAAATAAAGAAAAAAATAAAAAAAATAATATTCATTGAGTGCCAGTGTCAGTAAAAAAGTAAGAAAGTAAGAAAGTGTGTGTGTAAGTGTTTTAAAAGCGTTGTTTAAAAAACGCTTCATCTTTATCAACAGCGAACATCAAGTAACGTTTATCAGCCACAAACACACACGATATCAATATCAGCATCATTATGTGGTGCAAAAAAAAAAAACAAAAACACTATGAAACGTGCAATATGAGAGTGTGTGTGTGTGTTTATGTTTGCCTACTTACACACACGCTCTCTCTGTTCATTCTCTGCTCTCGGTGTAAAGCGTTTTAATTTTAACTGCAAGCATCAGCACAAATTTTATTTGAATTTTTTTTCTGTTTTATGCTCTCAATACCACACCATATTGAACTCAAATCGTATGCCATGCCATCATATACGCGTATGTGTGCGTACATGTGTGTGTGCGTATAAGAGATAAGGATTCAAATACTGAGATTTGATTGTGTTGATAAAGTCGTTTTACTTTTTATAGACACTGTTTATGTGCATGGAAGGGAATACGTTTGTTTTTTTGGTTTTTTTGAAATACGTTTCGTACGCGCAGTATGTTAAGCAGAAATAATGGTTTACGAGGTTTATTATGCTCGTAACTGGTAAATGATTGTGTGTTATTTGCCCTGAAGCATATGCAGACAATAAATGCATAGCAGAAGAGTATTAAATGACCAATAATATATGCTTACAGTGGGCTAGAAGGGGGTGGAAAAATTAAAAAGGATTTTAAAACGGAATTAATTAAGGAAATTAAATATAAATATTTTAGTGAATATACATATGTGAGTTTTAATGAAAGAAAAAATCTTTTTAAATGGCTTGCAATTAAGAGAGTGAAACTGTTTTAATGGCTGAAATGTTTGAGACATAAGAATCAGTCAAACACCATGACAGACGATGAGGGAGGATCCATAACTTAACCTAACCTCTTTAAGTAACCTAAAGCCTTGCAATCCTATCAGCAATCGCTTCCTTTTATTATTTCATTTCAATTCAACTATGTCCAGTCAGTCTAATCCCCATTATCTTCTCTTTAGTCTTTGTTCTTGGGCTTGTAATATCTTCTGGAAGTGTCGTAAAGGACAGCCTCAGAGCCCCATTGTTTACAAGGGAAGTACAAAAAGTTTCCAAATATTCTGTGAAAAAAAAGTATGATTCATAGTGACATCCTTTCATGCAGTATTTCATGTCTCGCTTCCATAAAGGAGTAAGTGCCGCATATAGCTATTCACGCCTTAGTTCTGGTGGAAATATTGGTAGAACTCCATTCATGTTCTTTACATTTTCAATTCATTTTCGAAATGTCGAGTGTAGAAGGGAGAGACCCATTTTTACTATGGGCCGTGCAAAAGATTGCCAATATTCTGTGAAAAAAATAATGAATTGTAAAGACATCCTTTAGTGCAATATTCATGTCTAACCATTAACGACTGTGTGCTTAATATTGCTATCCACGCCTTAGTCCTGGTGGAAATATTGGTAGAACTCCATTCATGTTCTTTACATTTTCAATTCATTATCGAAATGTCGAGTGCAGAAGTACATGTCTTCAACGGGACCATGGGGAGAGAGCCATGGTTAATATTAAAAGATTCCCAATATTCTGTAAAGAAAAAAAATGAATTGTAAAGACATCCTTTGGTGCAGTATTTCGTGTCTCCTTTATATCCTGCCTTCAGTTCTGGTGGAAAATTTTGGTGAAACTCCGTACGTATTAACTGTCTCATGCAGGCTCTTTGCCTTTTCAATTCTTTATCGAAATGAGCGTGTAGAGGCGGTACATGTCTTCTAAGGCACCATTGGGCAGTGGTTGGTTATTCTCTACATTTATCCTCAATGTTTCAGTTTTTTTAAAGTGTATGGTCATGACAAGGTGGATTATCTCACACCGAGTGAACTTGCCTGGGAACGACAAGATACCCGCTAACCTAACCTAACCAATTGCAATCCTCTCTCTAGAGGCTGCTTAATTAACCTTTCCTTTACAGTTATATTGTGTATCAACAAATAAACAAATTTGTAGCTATTTTACTGACCTTCATTAAATACACTCTTTCCACAATACTGTCCACAACGATATTAAAGAATAGACGTGATGATGCTCATCCCTGACTGACTTTCTTTCTTAGAGCAAAGGTATCAACGTGTTGGTTCTCATAACGGACATCGCAGTTAGCCTCCATCCAAAATCTAGAGTGTTAAAGACCATTTCAACATACAGAAATGCTTAAGGAAGTGTTAAATCTCTAAGGAAATTGAGTTTATCTTGTCTGCATCTAGTCTTCTTGGAAGATTTATCATAGAATGCCATGCAGGGAAGACAGATCCAGGGATTGTGTTCAAAACTTTAGAGTAAACATTTTCATTGAATAGCCTTCATGACCTTTCGTGATCCATTCTTGTTACTCTTTGGTATCAAATAATATGGGTTTGAGGATGCCAAAGTCTATTAGATAGTGTCTTGGCATATTAGACGAGAACTTGTGGTTCAAATCCCAGCTCAAATATCTTATTAAATATCACTGACAGCCAAGTAGAGAGTGTAACCTTCCATGATTCATTCTTGTAAGATACTTTTTCAAACTAATTTGGGTTTGAGGCCGCCATAGTCTAGTAGTTAGGGTGTTGGCTTATTAGACAAGAAGCCGTGGTTCAAGTCCCAGCTCAAATATTTCGAATAAAACGACTTAGGCGCCTTCCTCTCAGTAGTGTTCTGTCAAAAACTGTCGCAGTAAATAACATTGTTTTGAAAACTTTCTCAAATCCGGCTTTCAGAATCGACATTAAACTGTACGTCCCGCCAGTCATGGATAAAATTGACACACACAACTTGAGTGGAGCTAGAAGCTAGGTCGTAATCCTGACTAAAGGATTTTAGTGACCAATTATGCAAGACAACAAGGCGGCCATACTTCTCTGGTGCAATCTTTATGTTTAAACTGTTTGGAGTACTTCGCTAGTTTCTTTACCTATTAATTAGTAGCTAACAAGCCTTGTTTAATTGCGAAAGCTTTTAAACGAAGACTTAAAAATGATAATGAGTGAAGACTACTAGCGATTTTGTTATAGACTGTACTGGCTGAATGCCTGCCTGGCTTTCTTTTCGAGGTTGAATAACTTTTAACTTCAAATCATTGAAGAAGTCGCCGTAGTCTAGTAGGTAGTGTGTTGGCTTATTAGACGTAAGGCCAGGGTTCGAGCCCCAGGACAGACAACAAGACAAAATACAAAAAGTATTTCTTCGGCGATTTTCTCTCAGCAGATTTCTGGCAAAAACTCTGAAAGTAAATAAAATTGCCGTGAAAAAGTTTCTCAAAAATCTGTCGTTCGGAGTCGACTTTAAACTGTAGGTCCCACCACTCATGTATAAAATTAACACACACAACATAAGTGGTGTGAGAAATTAGGACGTTGTACAATGGGTCAATTCGACCTCCGGGTACTGTACTTGTGTTAATTGACAAGTGCACGTCCTCTAACCTAACCTAACCTTCATTTTGATACTTCAGAAGTCTTTCGAAGATCTTGCAGATCCAACGTTCAGATCATTTGCAGGCAAGAAAAGCCATTCTGGATTTGGATGTTTTGAGTATGTATAGCCTTGTCCTTGAAATTGGTGTCTCGACTAACCAAATCGAACTGGATTTGCTTAGCAAGACATATCGTTGGCTTAAGTTAAGTGCTACTAAATGATTGCATATACGTGATACTTTGCTGTTAAGGATTGCAATTTCTCATTATCATGTAAACATCACGTATGTCTGATTTTAACAAGAAAAAACTGAATTTTCATCGAAAACCATCAAAACAAATACATGGTTAAACATAAAAACATTTGATGGGAGATTAAAAAATAAAATTCTTAAAGTGTTTCTTTTACTTTTACAAGCACTGTATGTATGTATGTAGATCATCGTCATCGTTAAAACACATCTCAATTAAGGCATCATCATTCGTAACACAGAAGTGTAATTGTAAGTGTAAGTGTAAGTGTAAGTGGTAACACTTAATAAAAATAATTCATTAAATTCAAGTATATAAGTGTGTATGTGTGAGTGAGAGAGTGTGTGTACATATGTATAGGCAAGAGTTTAAGTATGTAAGAAGATAACGAAGAGAGAATACAATTAATCTGTATTATTAAAATCAGTAATAAAAACATACACATACATACATACACACAGCTCATACACACATACTCACACAGAGTTATTGATAATTTTAATTTAAACTGACAATATATTCATGCAAATAAATACATACATGTGCGTATTAATGTACGTATGTGTATGGCAAGGCACTAAAATTAAAGCCGAGAGAGATAATTAAAAGAAAAACACACACACACTTACATATACTAACAAACAAACAAACAAACATACACATTGTTTATGTGTATTCAAGTAATAAACAATAAAAAGCAAATTTTTTTTTAAGTCTTTTGAAAACAAAAAGAATATTATAAGAGAGAAAGAGAGAGAGAGAGAGAGAGAGAGAGATAGCAAGAGAGAGCGAGAGAGAGATAAAAGAGAATAATAAAACAAAGAACCGTAAAGAATAGAGTGTTTAAATAACATACCAAAGATACTGTCATAATTCATTAATATCAGCTCGTAGTCGTAGTCAGAGTCGTAGCAGTAGTATGGTAGTGTGGTAGTAGCATGCCATTGTTGTTCTTGGTGTTGAAAATGATGACGTTAATGTATGTATTGTGATGTTGATGTTGATGTTGCCAACGATTAAAGTGTAATAATCATTTTTAACTTATTGTTTTTGTTGTTATTGTTGTTGCTTTTGTTTTCTTTATTCCGCCTTTTATCTCAATCAAAGTGATTTGTTTTACAGACAAGCAAAACGATTTCTTCGAACAATCCGTGTATACTTCTAGGCAATATGTACTACATATTTACGGTATATAAGAGAGTGTAAGTGAGAATGTGTGAGAGTGTATATATGTATGTGTGCATATGAAAGCATTTGTAAGCCATAAAGTATTTTAAGTAGATTTCTCTTATCATTCATTTTTATAAGCACAATCATTCATTAAATAAACATACGAGGACGAACTTAAAATTAGTCGGACTTAAGGAAGAAAACACTTGAAATTCTTGGCATAATTTTCAATACATTTATCTCTTGAAAGCCTATAACTTCGATAGCCTGTTTGAATTGTTACTGTGCAAGAGTTTATTGTATAAAAGGAAACTGAGATAAAGCATCAAAGCAATTTACTAGAATAGGGACAATAAAAAATCGAATTACAAGAACAAAACTACATAGAAACAAAAACAAACGACGTAAGGTAACAATTACAAATCAACAGTAACGATCTGGAAGTTGCCAGAACGAAAATAAATACGAGTTAAATAGAGAAAAAGGTTGCATTATTTGTAATGGGTGATTTTTTTGAGAGCTATAGAAAAAAATTTCAAAAAAAAAAAACATAAAATTCAGAAAAATGCATGAAATCTTTATTTGAATCGATAGTACGGTTCATATAATTTAATGTTTGAAGATTATTTCATGCAAATGTATGACCGCGACTGCGCCTCAAATGGTCCATCCGCTTAGTCCAATTTTGGCATACTCTTTCCAACATTTCGGCCGGTATCTCACGAATAAATGCTTCAATTGAAGTGGGCTTGTCTGTATAGACATGAGCTTTAACATAGCCCCACAAAAAATAGTCTAAAGGCGTTAAATCGCACGATCTAGACGGCCAATTGACCGGTCCCGAACGTGAAATAAAATGTTCACCGAACTCGCCTCTCAATAAGTGTTAGGTAGTCACAGGATTGTAGTAAAAGGGCAACGCGTACAATATTATGCGCTAGCTTACATACATACAAAAAAAACTCTTTAGTAAGGATTACGACCTAGTTTCTCCCACCACTTATGTTGTGTGTGTGTCAATTTTATCTATGAGTGGCGGGACTTACAGTTTAAGATCGACTCCGAACGACAGAGTTTTAAGAAGCTTTTCATGGCAATTTTATTTATTTTCAGAGTTTTTGCCAGAAAACTATTTGCTTGGACGAAATGTCCGTGCTGAGGTTTGAACCACGGCGTCACGTCCAATAAGCCATCACATTTTCTAGAGTTTAATGAGAGAAAGTCGCAGAAATCTGTTGAGAGGAAGTCACCGTGGAAAAATTCTTTCAGATTTCGTTTTGTTGGAGATATCTGACCTGGGGTTTTTGAACCGTGGCCTTACGTCTAATAAGCCATCACATTACCTAACAGACGTTGCCAAGAGATTGATGAGAGAAATTCGCAGAAATCTGCTGAGAGGAAGTCGCCGTGGTAATATTCTTTCAGATTTCGTTTTGTTGCAGATATCTGAGCTGGGCTTTTTGAATCGCGGCCACACGTTTAATAAGTGAACACACTACCTACTAGACTACGGCGACTTCATCATGCCCTACCTTGCTCATACAAAAAACAGGCGCTTGACTAGGCCAGAAGATGGGTATGTTTTCGCCTTTTTTGGACATGATATTCTTAATCCAGGCCATTGCTTGGATTCTTCTCTTGTCTCAAGAGTGAAGTGGTAGTTGATTTCTGTAAAAAAAACGTTGTTGATAGAGTTTCCTTATCTTTGAAATTTAATGATGTGCGGCATTCTCTGGAATGCCTGTCGTATCAGCTGGCTCTGCCGCTTTTAGCTGGCAATCACACGACACCATTTTGTTGATTTTACTCACTCTTTCTGATGTAAACACCTGAATTGACTGATGATTACTATGTTCAGCTCCTAAGCTAGCTGGCACGGAATATTTGATTGTCTTTAACAAAGAGACAGTGTCCCCTGGAACACAACCAAGCTTGGATTTGTTGAATTCAGTTCCTTCTAATGAAAGAATTTGGATTCCATACGAGTGACAAAATATATCCATGTTTAGTTTATGGTTCAGTATTGGTGGCTCCAAAAAAAAACACAACAAAAAAAGTTAAAGGCAATATGGCAATATGTGCCCAAAACATCTTGGGTTCCTCGCCACTGCATTTAATACAACAAACCTAATGAAATTGTGTTACTTCTAGGCAACCACAGATAGTAAGCCATCATCCTAGAACACGTTGTAGTAAACACTTTCCCTTAATAGCCAAACCACCCTCGTATATATAGAAATATGCTTGTAAATAGGCGCTTATACATGAGTGTCTAGATGTGTTACATTGAAAAAAGAGAAGGAAAAGGACAGAAAATATTGTAATAATGATGAGATTTATTGTTAATAATAACATATTGTTTGTTTGTATTTGTTTGTATTGTTGTTGTTGTTGTGGTTGCTGCTGCTTTTAGCTTAAGTGTGTGCGTATTTATGTTATGTGGTCCTGCTTTTTCTATGTTTTAACGCTGTTGTAACAGCATTTTTAAGAGATTATCATGGAATATATGAATACATTTTCATTTGTGTACACTCTGGGATACACTTAAACACAAACACACACTTCCACACACTTTATTATTAACATAAAACAGTGGGTAACAAAAATGGCAAAGTGGTATAATTTTTTTGTGTGTTGACCTCCAAAAGGAAAAAATGTTGGACGGTCCCCTGTAATTTTCTTTGCAAGAGAATTTGTTTTTTAATTTGAATCAAGGTCCTTTGGCTTAATGATGCGGAAATTCTCGGTAGAGCCCTTGAGATATCAACCGAAGGCTCCAAAAAACTAGACAATGTAGGCTGAGGGACATATACTAAGATTAGGTTAGGTTAGTGTGGTAGCTTCATACCAAAAGCTCATTTGAGCTAGCATAGCGGCCCGTTGTGATGCCACAGCTGAACGCAGTTCCTGTACTGACCAAGTTCCCCCGAACCCAGGACGGGGAGGTCGGTGAGCGCAAGATCTGCATATCCAAAGCACGACTAACCCGCGCTGGAAAACCAGCCAGAAAGTTTGATAAACGAGGCTACATATATCCTTGACAGCAATGGACAATAGCTCCGTCAAGCTGACAAGGACCGGAGAGCCAAATAACCTTATCTGTACCTCGCAAGAGATGGGCATTGACAAAGAAAGTGGATAACCTTTTTGGTCCTCCTCAGCGGATCTGCACCCACGGCAGAAGTCATTAAATGGGAGCCGCATTCTCTCCACGTGTCTACCCATAACACAGTGACCTGTAAGCACGGCCACTGTGATCGAGATGATGGCGCGACCAAGTCCAAGTAACTGGTTGGTACGCCTTCTATCCATCCGGGGTCAGGTGAGTCTAGCGGTAGAGCAGGACTCCTTGTTGATCCAGGATAGTTTGGCGTCTCGGGAAAATTTCCGCGCGATGGCCAGTTTGATCGAGGCAAGTGGCATTCCTAAGTCGATATATTACGACTCCTGGCATTAAATGAGTTTTTTCCTGAAAATCTCTTAATTTTTCTCGAACATTCAGGCTCTCATCAAGTCCCTAACGAAAGCTACATCGCTGTTGGTAGACGTCCGTGAATACAGGGGATTTGTAATCAACTAGTTAGGACTGCATATAATTTGCGACATATTACAGGACAGAGGTGTATCAATTGATTCAGGTATTCTCCGGCCGTCGCCGTAGTCTAGTAGGTAGTGTGTTGGCTTATTAGACGTGAGGCCACGGCTCAAACCCTAGGTCAGACATCAAAACGAAATAAAAAAATATATCTTCGGCGACATCCTCTCAGCAGGTTTCTGGTATAAACTCGGAGAGTAAATAAGAATTGCCATGAAAAGTTTCTCAAAAATCTGTCGTTCGGAGTCGACTTTAAACTGCAAGTCCTGCCACTCATGTAAAAAATTAACTCAGCCACAGCATGAGTAGTCTGAGAAGCTAGGCCGTAATCCTGACTGAAGGGTTGTAATGATTAATTATGTATGTATTCTGCGGCCATTTTTACACGGCAACTCAACTTCATTGGCAACAGAGGAAGATGATTTATTGTCTTTTGTCCTTTAAACGAATGGCCATCCATGGCTTTAATGCAGTTCTGTTGGCATTCTTTGAAATAACTTTTGCAAGAGCTGCTATCGTTCATGTCATGTATTAGTGCCCATCTCTGTTATGAAGAGACGGTGTTTCTGCTGGAATTTCCTCAAATGACTTCTATATACAGATGTGGGCCTGAAGAGGAGGAAGAGCCTACCGTTCACCTCATGTGAGACGGCTATACTTGACTTCTTAATTTCTGTCGTTAACTCTTCTAAAAAAGCAGCAGCAGGCTTTATTTCGAAGTTAACTAAGCTTTCTATAAGAAATAGTTGGCCAAGCCCTAGCCTAAATTAGTCTGAAGAGGGGGAAGATACCACCGTTCACCTCATGTGTTATTGCCAACCTCTTGCTTTGATGAGACGGCTATTCTTGACTTCTTATTTTCTGTCTGCTCTTTTAACTGAACTAGCAGTAGCAGGATTTATTTTGAAATCGAGTTGGCTTTGTATAAGAAATATTGAATCAAGCCGTGGCCTAAGTGGTCCTTCCCTTGTGAGGAGTGAACTTCACAAGAATTGATCCAATCCATTCTATCTTCTCAACTTGTCTTGATGAACGTAAAGTTATTCAAGAAGAACTATTTCTACAACACTGAGACCCCTTACTTTTGTCTCCCTTCCTTCCTTCCTTAATTGGCCATAACAACCCGTTTAACGGATTTTGGCCTGCCACAACACAACCTTCCAAGCGCCTCTACTTCGTTCACAGGCAACTGGACACTTTTTTTAAAAATAGTGCCATTGCGATGCACTCTCGCCTTTCGCAGAACACTCTCCATGACGATGTTGAAGAGGTCGCATTGTAAGGGGTCGCCTTGTCTGAAACCTCGCACGGTACTAAAAGGTTCGGAGAGGTCCATTCCCACCTTGACGGAGCTGCAGGAATTGCTCAACGTCATTCTGTATAGCCTTATCAGCTATACCGAGCTCAGACATTGCGGCAAAAACACGATCCCTTATGGGGCTATCGAAGGCAGCCTTATAGTCGACTTATTGTTCATGGGTCTTTACCAGGATTTGGCGTAGCGTGAAGATCTGGTCGATGGTGGACTTGCCAGGTCTGAAGCCGCACTGATAAGGTCCAATCAGTGTTTTGACGAGTGGCTCCAGTCGTTCACACAATACGCCTGTAAGAACCTTATATGCAATAGGGAGAAGGCTTATACCGCTGTAGTTGGCGCATATCGTAGGGTCTTCCTTTTTTTGTCTCCCACTGTGCATGAAGCACATTAAGAAAGCGGATTAATACAACAATAAAATTCACTTAATGCCATAGAGCAGCAGCAGAAAAAAACAGAAAACAGAAAACAAAAACCAAAATGAGAACGAATATGAGAACGAGAAACAGGGAAAAGAGAAGAAGAAATTTAAACAAGAAAATTCTATTAATTTTGCCTCTCATACTTTATGCCTTCAACCCACACTACAAAACCCAACACAGAGACAACTTGGTACATGTCCTTTTAAATACAAGCGAACACAATAAATTCTTCAACGAATTCCCCATGGAACATGGGGAAAAAGCCTTCTCCCTCTGTCTCTCTGGCTGATTACATTTCACATGATTAATGATTACAATGAAGAGCGACTAGAAAATATTGTTTGGTGTCTTACTGGTTAAGGCTTCTAATTAGTGTCAGGATTTCAAACTTGTTACTTGTATCCTGCTCTCTCTCTCTCTCTATCTTTCTCTATTGCTAGCTATCTTTATCTGTCTTTGTCTTTGTCCTTAGTATTCCTGGTGCGTATTGTTGATTTGTTTTCATATTTTTTTTTCGGTTTTTTTTTTAATAAATTTTTATTGTTTTGCGTTGACACATGTTGACATTTCCATTTAAAGATAATTTTCCTAAAAGGAAACCATATTGTTATCGTTGTTGTTGGGGAAAATAAAAGTTTTATTCTGCAAAACACAGAAAAAAGGGGGGGGGGAATTGTTTTGCACAAAGTTTTTCAAAATTTAAAATTAAAGCGAAACTATTTTAATTAAATGGAGTTTCTTTAATTTAAATTTTTATATTCAAGGACTTGCAAAAAAAAAAGAAAATTCTTTTTACAAAATTAGCTTTAATATCCTTGCAGTACAGTAAAGTTTCATTATCGTTTTCTGCTATATGTCGTGCTATACTTACTCTGTAGTTGTGTTTGCATTCATGTTTAGTGTTTAAGGACACTTAAAACAATTTTTTTTAATTTCCCTCACGCTTTGAAATTGTAAGGCATTTGTAGGATTCCTCCTTTCTTTGTTGGGAAATTGGGTCATCCATTAAGTGCCTTCAAAATCCCAAGTCTGGCCAGCCTGTCTAAACTGTCAAGTGTTCAATATGCTTCATCTAAAGAACGAATTATTTTTTATTATTTTTTTGAAAATGCTTTAAAAAAGAAAAACTACTGAATATTTTCTAAAATTTCTTTTTTTATTTGAAAGTACAATCCTTCCGGTTAATAATGGAAAATAATTTCATTCAAATGGCTGCCTCGGCTGGCCATGCAGTAGGCTACACCAGAAGATGCCGATTGTGGCAAAAAAAATCATCTTTTCAGATGAAGCTCATTTTGATCTTGGCGGGTATGTAAACAAGCAAAATTGTTGCATTTGGGGCGCAGAAAACCCGCACGCACCCAAAACGAGTCACTGTTTGGTGCGGATTTTGGTCCAGAGGCATAATTGGGCAATTTTTCTTCGAAAATGAGCAAGAAGTGGCCGTTACAGTCAATGACGATCGTTATCGGACCATGTTGAACGAATTTTTCTTCACAAAAATTGAAGAGGAGGATATTGGCAACATTTGGTTTCAACAGGACAGCGCTACGTGCCACACAGCCGAAGAAGCTACACTCGATGTTTGCGCCCAGTTTTTGAAGATCTCATTATCAGCCGCAGAGCTGATGTCATTTGGCCACCTCGGAGCGGCGATTTGATACCGTTGGACTATTATTTGTGGAGTGCCGTCAAAGATAAGTGTTAAGTGTTCAAGTATTACGAGGTAATTGTATCGTCCCAATGGATCTACTGAAGATTATCTACTGCCTAGGTTACAAAGAAATTTGAAGAGATTGTAAGCATTACAGTTGTGGTGAAACCTAGGCATCATAACATTATACAACCTAGCTTTTCACACCACTTACCTTGTGTGTGTGTTAATTGTGTACATAAGCGACAGGACCTACAGACTCCGAACGAAGCTCCTATCGATAATCTGGCGAATGTTGCTCGAGATGATTGACCTGGGGTTTGAAACCTGGTCTCATATCTAATAGCACACTACGTACTAGACTACGGCGACTTCAATAATCATATCGTAAGCACTGCCGGAAACTTCATCTTATTTTGCAAAAAGTGTGGCTGATAATCCGAATTTGTTAATTCCACAGCCTTCTCAGCAAACGAGTCTACTTTGCAGTTCGATTTGCATCTTCATACATTCGTAATTGGTCATTACAACCCTTCAGTCAGGATTACAACCTATAGCTTCTCACAACACTTATGTTGTGTGTGTTAATTTATACATGAGTGGCGGGATCTACAGTTTAAAGTCGATTCCGAATGACAGATTTTTTTGAGAAAATTTTCATGGGAAACTTTTTATTTACTTCCACATTTTTGCCACAAATCTGCTGAGCGGAAGTCGCCGAAGAAATATTCTTTCATATTTCATTCTGTTTCAGATGATTGATCTGGGATTTGAACCGTGGGCTCACATGTAATGAGCCAACACACTATCACCTACAAAACTGCGGTGACTTCACGATCCCTTAAAAACTCGATATGAATCTAGAGAAGCTCCTACCGATAATCTGGCAAATGCTGATCGATATGATTGACTTGGGGTTTGAACCCTGGCCTCATGTCTCTAACACACTACCACCTACTAGACTACGGCGACTTCAATAATTACATCACATGCACTACCGAAAATTTCGGTTCTTTTAGAGAAAGTATGGCTGATAACCCGATTCTATTGAGCACACAGCTTCCTCAGCAATCAGGGCGATCTTACGGCTCATTATGGCGTACTGTGCAGTTGGTCACGATTGCAACCTAGCTTCGCACATCACCCATGTTGTGTGCTTCAATTTTATCCATGAATGGTGTTTGCAGTTTAAAGTGAACTCCAAACGACAGATTTTTGAGCAACTTTTCATGGCAATTGTATTTACTCTCAGAGTTTTTAACAGAAGACTGTTAAGGGAAAGTCACTGAAGATGTATTTTTGTCATCTTTTTGTTTTGTTTGATAGAAATCATTTGCAGGGCCAATACGCCTCTCCAGGCGTTCCTCTAATGCATTGCCTCGTAATAACCCTAAGAACAGTACTGAGCCTACTTCTCTGGAGTTTAAGCAGTAAATTGAAAAAAGTTTTCTTCAATAAAAGGTGACATTAGAAGAGTTTTCTCATGGCTGAGCTGATGTTCGAACCACACCACTACCAAAGAGACTACAGCGACTTCAAGGTGATGTCCCTGGAAACTGATTTTTTTTCAATGACCCTAGAACAACATTAACGTCGATTCAGTGCTCTGTGGCCAATCATAAACAATTTTTTTACCTTCAATGGAAGATTATGTACTGGACGGTACATGTGATTGTAAAATAAGACGCTGTTCTAAGCCACACAAAACAATCAATTTCGGCTGCCTTAGTAGAAAAAGCCAATTGTGGTGTTTAATTTTCAAATTCATATTAAACGACCCAATAAATTGGTAGAAGATTCGTTGCTGATTGGTTTACCTTTTCGAAGGAAGTCAATGTGGACTACATGGCATACAAGAGAAAAAACGATCTTTGCGACCGTGTATATTGATTGATTGGCAAAACAACTTGGAGTTCTTTAGCTTCGATTTTGCACCATGAGACCCACTGTTTTGATAGCACTTTGAGGTCGTGTATGTTGTTATGAATTCCCGTTTTGTTCGTGGTTATGAAGCGACACTAAATCTTCTCTTAATGGCTGTTGAACCAGGCCAAGTACTCTTGCAGAGGTTTAAAGCGTTTACGTTTAAAAAAATTCCGAGCTGCATTGCTAATTGGGGAAATCCTGCTCATAGCAACAGAAGGATGTGATCAATAGAAGGCTATCCTTCCCTCTCTGCTCTTACAGACCCCATTTTGCGTCCTCTATTATTTTCTTAAAGATTGAAATCCTGAAGGACGATTATCTGTTGAAAATATTTTAATTTCTGTTGCCCAAGAAAATCCCATTTAATTGCTGTATGCGTGTCTTTCATTCTTTATTCCCATTTTTAAGCTTTCTTTGTGAAACTTTTTCAATTCCTTTGAATCCTTTGAACTTTATTTTGTGCTGCTTTAAGTTAAGAAACAAAAAAATTTGCTCTGCTTAACAAAGATTTTCGAAATTAAATTTTAATTTTAAAGTTCGACTTTCATTTCACAAAAATTGAAGAAAAAAGAAGACAAACGAAAACTTAACGAAAACTTTTCAACATTAATTTGCATTCGTATTCGGTTTCAAATGGCGCTGTTGGCGCTGCTACACAAATGCTTTTAATCTTGAAGCAGCCCAATAACACACAACAACACAGAAAAAAAAGCCTTGAAAGGGTTAATAAAATTAGGCTTCCCAGGTTTTACACTCTTAACGTACGTGCCTACGTGTGTATGTGTGTATGGTGTGTATGTATGTGTGTGTATGTTATATTTCTGTTTTCAATTGTTTTTCTTTTTTTTCTATTTCTGTGTGTAGAGCTTTATTTTTTCTGGTACTTTTTTTTGTTTTGTGCTGCAACAACTTTATTATTTTGAAAATGTACCACCACCACCACCTTAAGCCATAAAGTACGACTTTTTTTTCGCACACTCTCTCTCTCTTTCTCTCTCTCTTTCTCTCTCTCTGAGAAGTATGGGACAAGACAAGTCATATTTAAGTAGTATTCTTCACTTGGATATCAATTTCATTCACTACAAATTCACTCACGCTTACTCGCTTACTAATGCCACAACACGTACGCGTATACGTACACGTACACGTACGCATACACTTGAAGAAAATATTCCGGAGGTACTTACTTGCATATGAATTTGGCAGATGATGATGACAGAATTTGTATAATGAATGAAGGACACGAACTAAAAGCGAAGATGACTTCTCACAAGGGCGGCCCTAAATCATGGCAGTAGGTAGGTGGAAGTGGCTGTCCCCTCAATGAAGTTATAAGCGGACACATTTAGGCCACTCACAGCGCCCATTGTGATACCACATTTTCACAATTTCCCCTAGTCCAGGAACCACTCGGAGCTTCCGTTGAAGCGACTCAGTCTGCCAATATCAAGGCATAACAGTTCATCCAAATCCTCCTTATAATAGGCACTAAGAAGCCTCTTTCTCCTCCAAGCAAGTGCTGGACAAGTACACAGTGAGAGTGAAGAACTCTCATCCTCTTGCTCATCTCCACAGCTTCTACAGAAATCATTTTCAGGGTGTCCAAAACCAATACGCCTCGCATACGTTCCTCTAATGCAATGCCCCGTAATAATCCCAACAACAGTGCTGAGCCTACTTCTCTGGAGTTGAAGCAGCAAATAAGCAGCTGCCCTTAGGCTGTTCTTGACATTATTTTCTTTACTTGACTTAGACATCAAGCTTTGGCGGCTCATAGATAGCATACACTTAAGGAAATCGAGAAGTTGGAAACAGCACATAGGCAGTCACTTTGACTTCCTTTTATCCGAAGAAACTAACGAATAAAACCATCTTAGGCTGGAGGGCTTTCACTCCAGATAGGGTATTGCAAAGCGGGAGCAAGCCCGTCCAATACGGGCTGCAACATCCACTTTACTGACAGGACGAAATAAGATGAAGCCATGGATGGATTAGGTCGGAGTGGTAGCCCTGTTATAACAAAGCTCACTTCAGCACGCATAGCGGCCCGTTGTGATGAAACGGGTGAACGCACTGGAACTTCATTATAAACTAATTGACTACAACAGGGTTATACCGGCCGAGATATGTGCTGCTTTGAAAGCTCTTAAGTTTGGGAGCTCAACTCGCTTTTTCTAATGCGAATTCTTAAGTACCCTCCGTCAGAAGTCTGATTCCCCTGAGGGCGATATGATCAAACTGGTATTAATCGCAAATAGTTCGTAACTGTTGGGGCTCCACCCAAAGTTTTAGAGTAACAGAGTTCTCTGCTGGGTTCCGGAAAATAGTGGTACTCGTGGGAACGAAGGGATCAAGATTAGGTTTTTACTCGATTGATGACACGATTGTAGGTCCTTATCCTTCACTTGACAATCTCTATGGACTCATCTGGATGATCGAAGGATTACTGGGAGAACAGATTACGATGCTTCGTAGGTAAGAATCTTCGGCAATCTATCGACAGTGCTGAGGCTCAATAAGCTCATTGTCAGCCTGGTAATTGAGTTCCTTAAAGGACATTATGGTGCCGGAACCCTAAAGCATCACCCTCCTCTGTGACTGTCTTCGGCCATCCATCGACGCCGCTGAGACGCAATAAGCCCACTGCCAGCCTGGTAGGTGGGTGCCGGCACAATCAAGCGTCATCCTTCTCTGTGACTATCTTCGGCCATCCATCGACGCTGCTGAGACTCAATAAGCCCACTGCCAGCCTGGTAAGTGGGTGCCGAAATCCTCATGCGTCACCCTCTTCTGTGACTGTCTGGTTCCTTTGTAAATGGAGTTTAAATAGCCTGGAAGAGGGTTTCTTCGAGTTTAAACTGAGCCAGTACTCTGCCAGTTTTGTGGTTTACAGTGGGATTATGCTGACTAACGGCTGACGATGGTGACCTATGACGTCAAAGATATACTGAAGTCTTAAGGCATTCAAGAACTTAGTTTTTCTCCGTGTTACAGTTTATTCAACTTCCATATACTTTGACTCGTGCATGCCACAAAGTAGCACGACATCATGCAGCGGCACTCTAGAACATCTGTTACAAATTACCGTTGTTGTATGCCGTATGCCTTCAAACACGTACGATTTTGCTTGTAACAACAGTAGCAACAACAACAATATACGATACACAGCTGAGCTTTTAATTTCAATCTTCTGTTGCCTACTTCTTCTCCTTCTTTTCTTCGTCTTCGTTTGCTTTTTCTAATTCCCATTTCTTCAGCAATATTTTAGCATATGGTAGGTAGCATAGCTCAAGCACTGGGGTAGCACGGCGCATAGCATAGCGTTGCTAAGCTCTGGCCGTAGTGGTGGTAGTTTTTATTATAAATTCTGTTTATGTTTAGTTGTTGTTGTTGTTGTTGTTTTAGTTGCTTTAGTTATAGTTTTCGAACTGTTTATACTTAATTTAGTCTGTTAACTGAATATAGATAAGAGAGATTGAAAAATAATACACATTAAAAAGACCCAACAAATAGTGACTCTTCTCTTCTTCTTTTCCCATGTTCTTGTGGCAAGTAATACAACAACAAAAAAATCTTTTTTTTTTCTGGTCTCAGCACCCTACAGTGAATTTTAATAGAGTGGCAGAGGCTGGTAGAGGCCTGAATTGCATGTCAAAAAGCAATTTAAAAAGTTCTTCATTTTTATTATGCAAATTCAAGAGAAGGAGGAGGTATTAGGCACCGTGCCATGGTGCCTAAAATGCTCATGGGCTTATAAAAGGTATACGTTTGCTTAACTCCATAAAGAAAAGGTCTTGGAGGACAGCAGTTCCATTTTACCCTCCAGATTTACTTAGTCTTGTAACAATATTTTAAGCTACTAACCCAATTATAGGTGGGTAGAGGTGGTCGTCCCCTCAAAGAATTCGGATGGACGCAGTTAGGTCACTTAGGTAGCCCTTCAAGCTATTGTGTTGTTTCCTTGAGAACACCAAGGACTGGAGCCAACATATGTAAGCAGTTTTAGAATTTATGTCATCACAATGAAGAGCTTAACTCTTTAGAAAGATCCTCTAGAATGTCCCCAAATGTTTTTAGTCGTTACCTAGTAACGAATATACAATCGAAGGCTTGTAATATCACTGCAGCATACCTTACTTTAATAGAAATTTGCAAACATTGCCCTCTAAAATAGCATTAAAGAAGTGACACCACAGAAAGTTGGCACCACTGTCAAGCTACTCGTAGCGTTGACGGCTCGTAGTGGCAAACACTTAAGGAAATTGAGAAACTAACGAATAAAACCTCTTTAAGGTTGACAGCCTTTATTCCAGATAGGTTGTTGTAAAATGGGTACAAAGAATGCCCAATACAGGGTGTAACATTTATTTTTACCGACGGGTCGAAACTGGATAAAAGCATGGCTCGCCCTCTGCTCGCCCTCGATTTACGTCGCAGTTGGTTCCAAAAAAAAAGGCGACGTAAATCGAATTTCATATTGCTCATACGACAAAATAGTATGTTTTTTAGCAAGGAACTTAAAAAAGTTACAGTAATCCCTCGATTTACTTCGCAGTTGGTTCCAAAAATAGACGACGTAAGTCGAATGACAACGCAACTTGAAGTTAGAGGGAACAAAAAATTTGACGACGTAAATAAAAACAACGTTAATCGAGGCGACGTAAATCGAAGGATTACTGTAGCATGCAAGAGGTAGCACCACATCAGCTTTAGAAAATGTAGCTTCAGTTACACCCCATGACCAGCAGCATGACGCTTTTGCACTCACATCACTAAAAGCTTTAGAAGGTAAAGGAAAGTGTCATAGTTGAACTACCAAAAAGTTTTACACTCCACTTCTCCATGCTGTATTGCAAAGATTATAGGCTGTGCCATCAGTTAAAGATTTCACGGTGTTTACCCTGCATTACAGCTCGAGATAAAAGCAGAGTCCTCACATCACAATACATGAACCATGTCAGCAGTATTCGCATAATAATGCAAAAAAATATTGAGTATCCTTACTTACATACATAATTAGTCATTACAACCCTTTAGTCAGGACTGCAACCTAGCTTCTCACACCACTTACGTTGTTCGCGTTAATTTCTACACATGAGTGGCGAGACCTACAGTTTAAAGTCGACTCACAAAGACAGATTTTTAAGTAACTTTTCATGGCAATTTGTTTTCATTCTCAGGATTTTTGCCAGCAGTTTGCTGAGAAGAGGTTGCCAGAAGAAATGCCTCAGCTGTGGTTTGAATCTCTGACTCGTGTCAAATAGGCCAACGCAGTATCTACTGGACTACGGCAACTTCTTGCATCGGGCTTCGTGGTAAAGCCTGTTAAAATCTTGATGAACTCTCTCTCTCTCTCGGATCAGGCAAAACAGTTTTTCTTTTTTTTTTCACTGATAGAAAAGGCCAAAGAATTCTGGTCGTTCTTTAAATGGTAATATTAGTCCACAGAGTTCAACCTACTCGAGAGCCACACCAAGGAATAAACCCTAGTCATCACTATAATTTCGTCAGGTATTCGATTGTAAGTCGCCGTAGTCTAGTAGGTAGTGTGTTGGCTTATTAGACGTAAAGCCCGGGTTCGTATCCCAGGTCAGATATCAAAACGAAATATGAAGAAAAAAAATATTTCTTATCCTCTC
This sequence comes from Sarcophaga carnaria, assembly GCA_958299815.1. NCBI lineage: Eukaryota > Metazoa > Arthropoda > Insecta > Diptera > Sarcophagidae > Sarcophaga > Sarcophaga carnaria. The sequence goes on from OY283153.1 coordinate 14,690,865, forward strand.
AGCAGATTTCTGCCAAAAACTCTGACAGTAAAACTAAAATTGCCATGGAAATTTCTCAAAAATCTGTTGTTCGGAGCCGACTGTAGACTGTAGGCCCCGCCACTCATGTATAAAATTAACACACACAACATAAGTGGTGTGTGAAGCTAGGTTGTAATCCTGACTAAAGGGTTGTAATGACCAATTATGTATATATAGGCTATGCCATCAACTAAAGATTTCAAAAGGTTTGCTCTGAATTATACTTCGTGGAAAAAAGCAGGGTCCTGGCCATACTGTACATATGTGAAATATGGCAGGAGTATTCTCATAACAGGACAACAAAGTATTGAGTATTCTTCCTTACTCCCTTGTTGATCATTACAAGACTTTAGTCAGGATTACAACCTATCTTATCACACAACCCATATTGCAGGTAATAATTTTATCCATTTTTATCGCCGTAGTCTAGTAGGTAGTGTGTTGGCTTATTAAACATAAAGCGCGAGTTCGTATCGGCGACTTCCTCTCAGCAGATTCTGGCAAAAACTCTGTGAGTAAAGAAAAAATTGCCGTTAAAAGCTTCACAAAATATCTGTCGTTCGGAGTCGACTTTAAACTGTAGCTTCCGCCACGCATGTATAAAATTAACGCACACAACATGAGTGGTGTGCGAAGCTAGGTTGTAATCCTGACTGAAGGGTTGTAATGGCCAATTATGTATGTATGTATGTATGTGGCGAGACCTACCATTTAAAGTCGATTCCCAACAACAGAGTTTCATGGGAATTTTTGCCAGAAATCCGCTAGAAGAGTCGCCATAAGAAATATTTTTTTTCATATTTTGTTCTGTTCTAGCTGCCTGAGCTGGGGGTTTGAACCGTAGCTTCACGTCTAAAAAAGCCACCACACTACCTATAAGATTAGGGTGGCTTAGTGCTTAGGGTTTAATTGTTAAGCTCTGTACTGTCTCTCTCAACAGGCAAAACAGTTTTTCTTCTTTGCAATGAGAGAAAAGGCCAAAGGATTCTCGACGTTCTGCAAGTGGTAAAGCTAGGGCACAACGTTCAGCCCGCGCATGAACCACTCCAATGAATATACCCTCAGTTGGGCCCTAGTCATCAATATAATTTCGTCAGATATTCGATTGATTTGTAAACCATAACAAATTCAGCATGATGTCGCATAACAGAGCCAATCCGCGAATTCATTACATGGACAGATTGGAAAAAAAGAAAGGGGATCCTAGACGATTTGCAAGTGGTAAATCAAAGTTCCATCTGCGCTAGAGCCACTCCAAGGACTAAACCCTCAGTCGGGCCCCAGTCATCAATACAATTTCGTCAGATATTCGATTAACTAGCAAACCATAACGAGCTCGACATGATGTCGCATAACAGAGCCAATCCAATTCATTACGTGGTCAGATTGGAAGAAAAAGAAAGGCGATCCTAGACGTTTAGCAAGTGATAAATAAAAGTTCAAGCTGTGCAAGACCCACTCCAATGAATAAACCCTCAGTCGGGTACTAGTCATCAATATATCAACTTCGTCAGATATTCGATTGACTTGTAAACCGTAACGAGCTCGACATCATGTCGCCCAAACAGGTTCAATGAGTGAAAGCGTTACGTGGCCGGACTTATGTCACCTTAAGTTTTTTTTATTTGAAACCGATTACTACCTTGTCAAGTTCGAGACAACGCTGGATACCACATGTCATAAGTTCTTAAGCCAGTAAGGAGGGCAACTGAAGTTAATCTGCAGCAACTGTATTGCTTAACTTCTTCACTCTGCAGTTGCTCTTGAAGTTATTGTTATATGATAGGGTACCACAGTAGTCGTTGTGCACTGTATCTCACTTCCTTATTTGTTTTCATTTTCATCATGATTTTCATTCAATCACTCATATTGTGTGTGTGCTTAACTTTAGCATGAGTTTGATGAATACGATATTCACCGATTATAATACCATGAGCCAGTTAAACACAAATAACAATGACACACGGATAGACAGACAGACATACATATGCATGGACAGACGCATAGGCAAACACTGTTACTGTTATTTAACGATAACATACGATACGATTCATCATGATGATGACGATGACGATGATGATGATGATGATGATGGAAATCAATATCATGAGCACGTTCCTGTACGGTTGGTTTTGTTTTGTTCATCATAACTTTTTAACGCCCCTATGCCAAGCCAAAGAAGCTTTTTTCCAATCTGTATCAGGGTACAGGCATGGAGGTATAGATTGTATGAATGTATGAATGAATGTACATATGTATTGTATGACAAACAGTAGCTTATTTGTTGGGGGAGACATGTTTGAATTAATCGTGCTACTTTAGGAGAAATATGCTCCTTAAATCTCGAGGATATTATAATGAAGGTTGGTTGCTGGTTAAGGGAGGGGTGGTGTGGTAATAAAAGTTTTGTGTATGTGTGTGTGTGTATGTGGCAAGAGACAATTATTTGCAATACAAATGAAAGTTTAATACATTGGCCTGGAAGGCAATCGAATAAATTTTATTTTTTAAATGAAATTCCTTTAAATTATTATGACAAATATTGTGCATGGAAAACTTTTCTTAACACAATTATTTAACACACAAAGCAAGTAAGGGAGAGGGGGGGGGCGGTGATACAATCTTATTTAATCAGAAAACTTTTTCCAATAAAATTACCAAAACTGGGTAGACATTTATTGTTTGTAGATATTGGCATCAGGCCTTACGAATGCTGTGTTTCTTTTCATACTTTTAAGGCAGCATAAACCCTCATTTTCTTATAATTTCTTTGCTTAACATCTGTTTCATTAATCAAATTTCCGGAGGTATGCAATTGATTCCTTTACTTTAGCAGGTTATAGAATAATAGGGTTGCCATCTGCCCCTTACAGAAAATGTAGCAGATTGTTGTCTTGGATGTAGTTTTGAGGAACTTTTCCTTATTAAGCCCCTACATTTTCTAAAAAGGTGATGCTACCTCCCTTTCCTATAATTTGCGTTACAAACCCTATCTTCTCTGAAGGCCAGGAGCCGCTAAGTTTACTGGAGGACATAACCCCTCATTTTCTTATAATTTCTTTGCTTAACATCTGTTTCATTAATCAAGTTTTCGGAGGTATGCAGTTGATTCCTTTACTGTAGCAGGTTATAGAATAATAGGGTTGCCATCTGCCTCATAGAGAACATTTATCAAATTGCTGTATTGGATGTAGTTTTGAGGAACTTTTGCTTATTAAGCCCCTACTTTTTATAAAAAGGTGATGCTACCTCCCCTTCCTACAATTAGCGTTACGAACATTGTCTTCTCTGAAAGCCACTAAGCCGCTAAGTTTACTGGATTTATGCCTTGAAGTGGGCAACTGCCTCTCAGTAGTCCTAAGATAAAAATTCTGAGAGTAATGAAAAGAAAATTGCCATGAAAATATTCTCAAAAATCTGTAGGTCCCACAAAATTAAAATTAACACACACTCGACATGAGTGGTAAGAGAAGCTAGGTTGTAATCCTCACTAAAGTGTTTTAATAACCAATTAAGTAAGTTTTATTGTTTCAAATAATTTTCTTAGTTTTCCCCTCTAAAAATTCTACTCAAACATCTCACCCTGTTTGTATAAACTTTCCAATAAAAAAGAAAAAAATCTTAAAATAAGAAGAAGAAGAGTCTCTTATTAAGCCTATTAATTAAACTCTGATTGCAACAGTTTTAAGTGGTTTTTAATTTTCGTCTTCTTCAAAATCTTCAATCATTGAAGTTTCATTGGTTTTCTTGCCTGCCATCACTATACACCCAAACCTTTTTTTACACGGTAGATACGTTCCAGTGGATACCGTGTAAAAAAAATAACGCGTAAAAAAAGACAAATATTATGTATGTATGTAAGTGCATAAACAAACTGAAAAGATATACATAGGATTGATGCAGCAGCTTACATATGCCTATAATATTGAATAACTTTATAAAAACGCACAGATTTATTTCAATAGTATACACAGAGTTTTTATTTTATTAAACGATTTTATCCGTATAAAAAGGAGCGACCAAAAAAAAAATGGTAAATTTGTTAAAAAAAACCGTGTTATTTCAAATTCGCGTAAAAAAAAACCGTGTAAAAACAGGTTTGGGTGTACCTCCCCCTTTTTTATTTCGTCCGAACAACTTAAATTGTGTTAAAGAGTTGGCAGGAGGCTATTAATTTATATAATTAACCCATTGAGAGCTTTAAATTAAAACAAAATTGAAGAATTGAAGAAAAGAAAAGAAAAACAAAAAAATTTAGAAAGAAAATTGACGTTCGGTGACGACTTTAAACTGCTGGTCCTACCACTCATGGATAAAACTAACACAACCTAGCTGTGTGAGAAGCTAGGTTGTAGTCCTTACTAAAAGGGTTGCAATAATCAATAAAATAAGTAAGTAAGTAATATGAACAGCCTATCTTTAGTGAAATAACCTTCTAACCTCACTATTAAAGAGTCATTCTTACCAAGTTGGTCATTACAACCCTTCAGCCGGGATTACGACCTAGCTCCTTACACCACTCATGTTGTGGGTGCTAATTTCATACATGAGTAGCGGTGCCTACAGTTTAAAGTCAACTTTAAACGACAAATTATTTTGCAAGAAACTTTTCATGTCAATTTCATTTACTCTCAGCGTTTATGACAAAAACCTGCTAAGGGGAAGTCGCCGTAGAAATTTTTTTTTATTTCGTTTTGTTGGATATGTCTGACCTGGGGTTTGAATCATGGCCTCACGTCTAATAAGCCAACACACTACCTACTAGACAACGGCGTCTACTATCACAGAGTCATGCCCAGCAGGACATAAACCAAGTCAAGGTTTAAAAGTTACTGGAAAGCAGTTCAAAGGATCTGGCAGTGAGGTCGCCATCTGAGTCCTCGGTTTGTATAGGGTTTGCCTTCAAATAGTAGGAGACTATCTGTGAAAGCTTAATTACCTAAGCAATTTTCCTTTGCTGGATAAGAGGTTGCATTTGTATTCACAGTAATAAACAGGCAGATTGATTTGCAAGGCGGGGAGCTCTTACGCCACCGATAGGGATAAAACCCTTCTGTAGAGTAGGTGTGATGTTTAGGAAGGCACAGTCGACAAAAAGAAAGATAGAGAGAGGCGCAGACCTTTTGCAATTCAAAATTTTGTTGAGTAGCTGCTATAAGAAGAGATCAGGCCATCCAGAAATAGTAGCCTAAGAGGAACACTTGCTCAGAATAGGAATTACTTTAGGCCCAATGGGTGGACTATGTGATAAGGAAAACGAACCATCAAAACTAATTCTTGGAAACTAAAGGGCGGTAATACATCTCAGAGGGAAAGGCATGAGTATGTATTAGTTAGGGTAATATTGGCAACAGTTTGTCCTCTAAACGATAATAAAGGGTCCGCCAAATAATTTTTTTTTTTTTTTGAAAATGCTTTATAAAGAAAACCTACTGAATATTTTTTCAAATTTCTTTTTTTATTTGAAAGTACAATTCTTCCGGTTAATAATGGAAAATAATTTCATTCAAATGGCTGCCTCGGCTGGCCATGCAGTAGCCTACACGATCAGTCCAATTTTTAAGCACATTATCGATTGTGTGCAGCTGTATTTCACCAATGGCTTCACGAATATTGTCCATTAAAGCGTCAATTGTCTCTGGCTTGTCGGCGTAACACTTATCTTTGACGGCACCCCACAAATAATAGTCCAACGGTGTCAAATCGCAGCTCCGAGTTGGCCAAACGACATCAGCTCTGCGGCTGATAATGCGATCTTCAAAAACAGGGCGCAAAACATCGAGTGTTGCTTCGGCTGTGTGGCACGTAGCGCAGTCCTGTTGAAACCAAATGTTGCCAATATCCTCCTCTTCAATTTTTGTGAACAAAAATTCGTTCAACATGGCCCGATAACGACCGCCATTGACTGTAACGGACACTCCTTGCTCATTTTCGAAGAAAAATGGCCCAATTATGCCTCTGGACCAAAATCCGCACCAAACAATGACTCGTTTTGGGTGCGTCGGCTTTTTAATGTATTCGTGGGGGTTTTCTGTGCCCCAAATGCGACAATTTTTCTTATTTACATACCCGCCAAGATCAAAATGAGCTTCATCCGAAAAGATGATTTTTTTTTTTGCAAAAATCGGCATCTTCTGGTGTAGGCTACTTCATGGACATCCGAGGCAGCCATTTGAATGAAATTATTTTCCATTATTAACCGGAAGGATTGTACTTTCAAATAAAAAAAGAAATTTGAGAAAATATTCAATAGTTTTTTTAAAGCATTTTCAAAAAAAAAGTTATTTGGCGGACCCTTTACTTAAAACAATACCTGGTGACCATTCACTCAAGTTTAAAGCCTTCAAAAACTTGTTTATTTTCAAAGATTTATTTGGAAATCTTTTGAGCATAAGTAAGCCTTCTTCAAACCATTTGTCTGTCTCGGCTTTATCTCTTGTCTTCATGTTGAAAATTAAATTTTAAAAAACAGTTTTCAACACACAAAAGTTTAACAATTTTCTTCAAACTATTTTTCAAATTAAAAACAAAAGAAAAGAAATCAAAAAAAAAAAAAAGAAAAACTAAAACTGAAGCCTTAATCGCCCTCTTTAACTTGTTAAAAATGAAAAATCGTTTTCAAAACAAAAGAATAAAAAAAATCTCAAGTTGTCCACCCCCTCACCACCACAAACCAAAGACAAAGGAAAGCAAACGAAAAAAAAACTGACCTCAAGATTAAATCCATTAAATCGCCAAATGAGAGAATAAATGAAGAAAAACAAAAAAAAGAAAGAAAAATTAGAGACAGACAGACAGACTGGCGGACAGACAGCAAAAAAAAAACGTTAATGAGTTTTCATCTAAAACAAGAGGGCGAGAGGGAGAGGGAGAGAAAGAGAAAAAAGAAAACATTTATAATTGATAGTTAAACGGGAAAATTACAAAAAAAAAAACGACAAAAAATAAAAGAAAACCTTTGCTGTACAAGACCATACAAAAGCGGAAAAAAAGAGAAAAGCAAACCAGGCTGTGTTAAAAGAAAAAATTGTGACAAGAAATGAAATGAACTGAACTGAAGCGAAGGATAATTAAAGATGGCAAATGTCACAGCAACAATAAAAACAAAAGACGTTTTCAACTGATGGCAAATAAAGCGTGGGACGGGGAACACAAACCAACACTTCATATTTACGGTGTATGATACTTTTTGTCTATTTTTGGTGCTGCTGCTGCTGCTGCTATTTGATGATGTTTTCTAAAATACAAAGTAAAGTACAATTACAACAACCACAATGACAAGAATATCCCATTATTAGCATCAGCGGTAACAACACAATTAAAAAAACCAATGACAACAGCAACATTAACAGAGAAACATAACCAGATACTCCAACAGGAAACACGCTCGTACACCAAACGCATCTTTACAGTAGAGATTGTCAATGACCCGGTAGGAAACAAGAGGCTTGAGGTAGAGCCTAAGAACATACATGCCTAGTGTTTCTATGTGCGTTCAACTGGAAATGGACAGTTACAGGGCAGATGTTCAGTAGTTTCCTTCACTTCCACGTCAAAGTAGCCTCGTACACGTATGTGCTTATTTGTACGCAGAGCGGCAGCTTATTTACTTACTTACTTAATTGGCCGTAACAACCCGTTTAACGGATATCGGCCTGCCGCAACACACCCTTACAGGCGCCTCTGCTCCTTATGCGTCTACGGCAGTTGGTCACACCAATCGATGACAGGGCTTCCTCGATTTGGTCCTTCCAACAGATACATTAAATACCGCATTAAATACCCGTCTCGCCGGAGCATTCTCCTCCATTCGAACGACATGGCCGTGCCAGCGCAGCCGCTGGATACTAATACGCTGAACAACGCCAATGTCGTTGAGGAGCTAATACAGCTCACTGTTGGATCAGATACGGAAATCATCGCCAACTCGTAGCTTACTTACTTACCTAACTTTATTGGGCCAGTCAAGCGTAACCTACAATACATACATAATTAGTCATTACAAGCCTTTAGGCAGGATTACGACCTTGCTCTCACGTTAGTGAAAGTGAAAGTGTGTTAATTTCATACACGAATGGCGGGACCTACAGTTGGCACCGAACGGCTGACATGTTATGTGTGAGTGCCAGGACCTATAGTTTTAAATCGGCTCTAAACGACAGATTTTTGTGAAGCTTTTCATGGCAATTTTATTTACTCTTCGAGTTTTTTCCAGAAGAAATCTAAAAGAAATCTTTTTTTAATATTTCGAGATATCAGAGCCAAGGTTTGAACCATGAGCTCGCGTCTAAAATGCTAAAACACTCTACCTACCTTCTTCTATTGTCTTCAATTGAAAAAATTCAGTTCATTCAGTAAATTTCCTACGGGTCTATAAAGCACTCTTTTTATATTCCATACTGTGTCTGTACGTTATTAGTTGTTCTCTTTCGTTCCCATGCTGTGTCTTGATTTCCTTCCGTTTGTTGGTTTTGAATGATGATTATGTTTTGTTTTTGATTTTATTCTCACTTGCTCTGTCTCTGTCTCTCTCTATCTCTCTCTCTCTCTCTATGTCTCTGTCTCTCCCGTTTTTTAATGTAAAAAATCTACAAGAGAAGATAATTGTATCACACAAATTGCAATCATTAAATGGCAAAATAGCAAATGTTGCCACTGAAAATTAAAGCCAAACACACACACACAGAAACAACATGCACCCCCAAAAAATATGCTACAATTAATTACACTCACACATACATACATGCATTTAAAGAGAGAATAGCATTGCCATCATTCTTTTATCCTCAGCAATATTAGTCAATAGTAGATCTCTAGTTTAATCGAACTATTCAGTCAAGCATTACTACATGCATCAACCAAAAATACCAAAAAAAAAACCCCCCAACTTAACTAAACCAATTGAGTAGAAATAAAAGTATGGTTGTACGTATGTATGTATGTGTGTGTGTGTTTAAATAAATTGCTTTCCTCAACCATCAACTTTAATACACGAAGAGAATTCTGTAAATATAGTGTGGGTATGTATGTGTGCATGTAAATGAAAAACAAAACCGATGTTAATAATGATGATGCCAATATATAACAGTAATAACAACAACAATAACAAAAACAAATAAAAAAATAACAATACATTGCAAACGATTAACCACAAAGCAGCAAACAAACAACAACAACAACAACTAACATAACAAAACACTCATTAACTATAAGTACAGCAACAGCATCGGCAACAGTAACATGTTTTTTTCTTGTTTTTATTTTTATTTTGATTTTATTCTCTCTGACTCACTCTCCCTCTCTCTTACACTCTCATTGTTATAACAACCAAGCAAATGGCTGCCTTGTTTAGATTTGTTAGTTTATGTAAGTATTCTACATTCGAGATCATGACTGAGAGTGTGTATAACTGTATAGATTTGTTGTTTATCTATGGCTGCTTGAATCCAAACAGAGAAAATAAAAAAATAGAGAGAAAAAAGAGGGGGCCATATTAAAACCACTAAAATCCATAGAGAACTAATAAAAATAAAAACGAGAACTAGAAACACACACATGTTTAAGCACATTTACAATACTTTGTATGCATACACTGACATACATACATGTCATGATTGCTTTTGCAATAACAATAACGTTATAAATTTTGCTATCGAGTAGTTTTGTTTATTTAGTATTAAATGTACTCATACAAGTCTATTTGTAGCTAACAACGACGATATAAATTGACATGAGACACACAAACACACTGCTTCACTCACTCTAACACATACACACATTATGTGTAAAGAGACAACAGCGATTGCCATTATTATTGTTACAACAAGTAATACAGATAGCACAGTGGATTTGGATTGAATGTGAACAAAATGTGGGTAAATATTGTTGTTGCATTATTGTGGAGTTTTGTTTCCATATAAACGAGACGCTGTTGTACAAGAAAGTGGCACATCGTAAAAAGACAATAAGTCAGGGTAGCCAATTAGCATTTTCTGTACTTCTTCAATGCTCGAGCCTTCAACAGTTCCTTAGCTAAGTGAGTTAATATAGGCAAGCAATGTTTTTCTTGTGTTTTTTTGGGGGGTGTGAGCTAAAGAGTTCTTTAATTTCATTTGAAGACTTTAAAATTGAATGAAAGATTTGAAATGTAGTGATCATTAGATAATGTTTTTAATACTGGCGTATAGAGGTGATGCGTGTTGCTTTAAAGCTACCCTCCGAATCCCAATATTATCCTGAGAAATATATACTCATGCCTTTGCCTCTGAGATGTATTACCGCCTCCTTAGTTTCCAAAAATTTGTTTTAATGATTCGTTTTCCTAATCACCTAGTCTGCCCACATTGGGCCTAAAGTAATTCCTATTCTGAGCAAGTGTTCGCCTTAGGCTACTATTTCTAGACAGCCTAGTCTCTGTTCATTGCAATTACTCGACAAAAGTTTAGTTTGTCTTAAACTTACTTGGCTTGAGAAGAGTCTACGCCTCCCACTATCTTTATTTTTGCCGACTACGCCTTCCTAAACATCTCACCTACTCTACAGACAGGTTTTATCCCTATCGGTGGCATAAAAGCTCCTCTCCTCGCAAATCAATCTGCCTGGACATTACTGTACATACAAATACAACCTCTTATCCGGCAAAAGAAGACTGCTTAGGTGATTTAGCTTTCACAGATAGTCTTCTACTATTTTAAGGCAAATCTCATACGAATCAAGCACTCAGATGGCGATCAGATTGCCAGATCCTTTGAATTGCTTTCCAGTAACTTTTAAACCTCGACTTGGTTTATGTTCTGCTGGGGATGACTCTGTGATAGTAGTCACCGTAGTCTAGTAGGTAGTGTGTTGGTTTATTAGACGTGAGGCCATGATTCAAACCCCAGGTCAGACATGTGCAGCAAAACGAAAATGAAAAATATTTCTACAGTGACTTCCCCTCAGCAGATTTCTGTCATAAACGGTGAGAATAAATGAAATTGACATGAAAAGTTTCTCAAAAAATCATTCATTCGAAGTCGGCTTTAAACTGTATGTTTCGCCACCCATGGATTATTACGCACAACAAAAGTGGTGTGAGCAGCTAGATTGTAATACTGGCTAAAGGATTAAAATTTAAGTAAGTAAGTAAGATGCTGCTTTGCGTACACATTGTACATACACACAGTTACTAAAGTATACATACGGTTAACAAATTTCAGAAATTTTTTAACCAATCCGTTTTCGTTCAAAATCTTTATAGTTTTCTTGATTTTAAGGCGGTCTTTTGCATTGGTTAAAAATTTCTGAAATTGAACTGAATTGTGGCCCTGCGCAGGCCCACAAAAGTATACATCCGACTAACAAATTTTACAAATTTCTGAACCAATGCAAAAGGCCGTCTTAAAATCGAAGAAAAATGTCAGACAATTATAAAGATTTTCAACGAAAACGGATTGGTTAAAAAATTTCTGAAATTTGTTAACCGTATGTATACTTTTGTGGCTGAGTGTAAGTCTACGGAGCTACTTTGACGTAAGAATTGGGGAAACTACAGCATCTCCCCTGTGCTTGTCCATTTCTTATTGAACGCACATATAAATACTAGGGATGCCACAGCTTACTCGCTTTCTCGAGCCTCTTGTTTCCTATCTGGTCACCGTTAATATATTTCAAAGATGCCTTGGTGTACGAACGTATTTTCTGTTGGAGTATATGGTTATGTTTCCCTGTTGCTGTTGCTGTCGTTTTTTTTAATTGTGTATTTATTGCTGTTGCAAATAATGTAATATCCTGCTCTCCTTAGCACAGTAGCTGTATATAACAACAATCTGGAAAGCTGTTTCTGTTAACAATAAGAAGGGAAAATAATTGTTTTATTTGTATTTATTTTATTTATATTTAAAAGTATTTCTTTTATTACACACAAATAATTCTGCCTTCAATGCCACTGTGTGGCCCTTACACAAAAAATTGCTAAAATTGAATGGAATGGAAATTTATTACCAATACAATGCGAATACAAATAATATTGATTTAAATTGTCATATAAATTACAATTTATAGAGATTCTGATAATAAATAAACAACGGCGCACGCACACACACACACACCCTCAAACGCTGTCTAATGTTAAACGGTAATAAAAATGTAAATAAAGAAAAACATGTTTCCGTTGTTATGAATAACAATAATACACAGACAGTGTTTGTTGTTTATGTGGTAGAATAAATTTTTGTTTAAAAAGCTCATGTATTTCTAACGACGCGTACATTACAGCACTTAACCTCACTGTGAACTGATTTCAATTAATGTTTAATGCAGCTTAAAAGTATGCAACAGCTTTTTCAAATTATTTAAGATCACACACTAACACAAACAAAGAAATAAAACAGCATGAGAGCGCTCTCTCTCTCTTTTAAATACAAAATGGTGGAGGTTTTTTTATTTCTTCCTCTTTTTCTCTCTCTCTTTTTGTTTAAAAACGTGTTCATTAATATTCCATTCCATGCGATTACATTAAATCCGTTTAAAATCTTTTAGCACTTCATAATTTTTAATACGTTCAGCAAAAAAAATATATTTTATAATGGCAGTGGTGGCTGGATAAACAAGAGAAAAAAAACAACAAACAAACATGTTTACTTGTTTGTCTGTATATGTAAGTGTCTGTCTATGTATGTTTATTGAGGCTTACACTTGTGGTTACAGGACAATTGTGCGTGATCTCTTGCTCTTGTTTATTTTCATGACGTTGTTATTGTTTATGTCCCTTTTTTTTGGAGAGTTTTTTGTTGGTGTTTTTGTTTTTGGGTTTTTTATACTTCCACTCTATCTCACTCTTTCTCTTTCTCTTCTGCTTGCTATTAATCCTTCATATAAGTTTATTTATTTCAGTATGTGTGCTTGTGTGTTTACAAATGTGTATGTTTAACACTGTAATGCTTTTATCTGTTGCTAGCTCTCTCACTCTCTCTGTCTCTCTCTCTCTGAGTGTATGGAAGTGTAAATTCCAGTTATACAGCTTTGCTGTGTGTTTTTTCCTCCATTACTTGGCTGCTGTTGTTGTTTGTTTCTCATTAGTTTGTCGGTTTGATGGATGGTTAAACAGTGACTTCATATATCACCAACATACCACAATATCACGGCTGAAAGCAAATAACAGCAAAACCACAGGCACATACACACACACAACCAACTACAATAGTACAAGCTTTAGTCAGTACATTATCAGGGACAAACAACAGGGCGAGTATAACACAGCAATAACATGACATTGTCGCTGTAAATGACATCATTTGAGTAACATGTGCAATAGCATGCACACATACATATATGTAATGTATTCATTGTTGCAACAACAACAACAATAACTACCATTTTTATATTCGCATTGTAGTCCACTGTTTTTAAAATTTTCTGTATTTTGCTGTAGCCATAGATCAACGGTTGTTTGGATTTGTTGTTTAGTTTTTCGGTGTTTTATTTCTCTCCCCTTCTAAATTACTCTCCCGTGGATTTGTTTTGCTCTATTTATAATTCTCTAAAATGGGTTTGAGTGTGCGTTAGTGTTAGTGTAAGCATGTAAGCATTTATTATGTTTATGACGAAAAAAAATAAACACAAGCAACGCAAATAGCGGTTGGCAAATGTATTGCATTCCAGTTGTTTTTTGCCTGTAATTTCTGTAATTTTAATAGGATTCTGATTTGTTCTACTGAAAATCTGTTTGTTTTTTAGTTTTTTTATATGTTTAATTCAGTTAATTATACATAAATACACACACTGGCATACACACATATTTTATAAAATATTTTTATAAAATATTTGCAGTAAAAAACGTTAGAATTTTAATTAAATTTTAATAAATTAAACCCAATTAATATTGTTTTCTTTCAATTCAATGCACAAATATTGTTGTTGCATTTCATTTTACAATCAAATTTACAAACAATACTCTTCACTTTTGTGAAAGAAAAAGATATTTTAAGAGAAGTTTTGCTATTTACAAACAATTGCAAGTAAATTCTTTTACTCTTCTTTTATTCTTCTTAAATTCTTTCTTTTCTAAAGAAAGTACTTCTTCCCATGAAGCTATGATTTCCACACAAACTTTTATATCATTAGAATGCCTCTCCTTAGGCAGTGAGTTAACTTACTAGACGTGAGGCCAAGGTTGAAACTCCTGCTCAGACATCTCCGACAAAATACATTTTCAGTGACTTCTTCTCTCTTCTCTTCTTCGGTGACTTTCTGGCAAAAACCCGGAGAGTAAATATAAAATTGCCGTGAAAAAGTTTCTCAAAAATCTGTCGTTCGGAGTTGACTTTGTTGTTGGTCCGCTCATGTATAAAAATAACACACAACATGGGTGGTGTTAAAAGCTAGGTCGCAATACTGATTGAAGGTTTGTAACGACCAACTATGTGTGTAGAATGCCTCGAACTTTCCATTGCAAAACGAAATAAAATTTCATTTAAATATCGGCCTGTGTATTGGTTAGATTAGGTTAGAGGACTTGTACTTGTCAATTAAGACAAGTGCAGTACCTGGAGGTCGAATTGACCCCTTGTACAACGTCCTAGTTTCTCACACCACTTATGTTGTGTGTGTTAATTTTATACATGAGTGGAGGGACCTACAGTTTAAAGTCGACTTCGAACGACAGATTTTTGAGAAACTTTTCATGGCAATTTTTATTTCGTCTCAGAGTTTTTGCATAAATCTGCTGAGAGGAAGTCTCCGTAGAAATACACTTTGTATTCTGTCTTGATGTCTGGTCTGGGGCTCGAACCCTGGCGTTATCTCTGGTAGGCCAACACACTATCTACTAGACTACGGCGACTTCAGTTAATCCTGTTGAGATAGTCTTCAAACACTTTTTCCTACATTTCAGACCATATGTAAGCGATAGCCTGGCGAATGTTATTTTTCCAATGGTGCAATGTTATGATATTATCGGTGTAGACTTGCCCTCAAACCTACAAAAAAGTCAATCGGCGACAAATTGCAAGATCTTGGTGGCTAATTAAAGTCGTGAAGCCAAAATCAATCGTATTGTGTTGTTCGTGTTACTGTCTTGTTAAAAGCAAATGGCATTCACTTCTATTTTAAATTATCGAACAGAAGCTAGTTACTATAGGGCCATAGTACTGTGAATTGACGACATTAGTTTCGAAGTCGCCGTAGTCTAGTAGGTAATGTGTTGGCTTTTTAGACAAGATGCCGTGGTCCAACCTCTGGCTTCCTCTCAGCAGTCTTCTGACAAAATCGCCATGAAATGTTACTCAAAAATCAGTCGTTCGGAGTTGACTTTAAACTGT
Organism: Sarcophaga carnaria; assembly: GCA_958299815.1. Classification (NCBI taxonomy): domain Eukaryota; kingdom Metazoa; phylum Arthropoda; class Insecta; order Diptera; family Sarcophagidae; genus Sarcophaga; species Sarcophaga carnaria. The sequence goes on from OY283153.1 coordinate 14,706,185, forward strand.
TAGTCCTGCCACTCATCGAAAAATGTAACTCAGGCAACATGGGTGGTATTGTAGTCCTGAATAAAGCTTGTAACGGGTGATTTTTAGCTATTTTTGGTGAATGGGCTCTTGGAAAGTTGGCCGAAGATCCACTTCTTTATCGAAAAATTGTGTTCAGCGACGAAGCTCATTTTTGTCTCAATGGATACGTAAATAAGCAGAATTGTCGATTTTGGAGTGAAGATCAGCCAGAAGCATTGCAAAATCTACCAATGCATCCAGAAAAGGTCACAGTTTGGTGCGGTTTTTGGGCTGGTGGCATCATTGGACCGTACTTCTTCAAAGATGCTGCGAATCGTAACGTAACTGTGAATGGTGAGCGCTACCGTGAGATGATATCCAACTTTTTTTTTGTCCCAAATGTAAGAGCTTGACTTGCATGACATGTGGTTTCAACAAGACGGTACCAAATGCCACACAGCACGCGTAACAATAGATTTATTGAGAGGCGAGTTCGGTGAACATTTTATTTCACGTTCGGGACCGGTCAATTGGCCGCCTAGATCGTGCGATTTAACGCCTTTAGACTATTTTTTGTGGGGCTATGTTAAAGCTCATGTCTATACACACAAGCCCGCTTCAATTGACGCATTGGAAGACAACATTGCAGCATTTATTCGTGAGATACCGGCAGAAATGTTGGAAAGAGTATGCCAAAATTGGACTATGCGGGTGGACCATTTGAGGCGCAGTCGCGGTCAACATTTGCATGAAATAATCTTCAAACATTAAATTACATGGACCGTACTATCGATTCAAATAAAGATTTCAAGCATTTTTCTGAATTTTGTGTGTTTTTTTTGAAAAATTTTCCTATATCTCTTAAAAAATTACCCTTAGTACTGACTAAAGGTTTATAATGACCAATTAAGGATATAAGTGTTTGAGTAGGTACATAAATTGAAGGCGAGAAGACCTACCATTAGGGTTCGAGGTCTCATTCTTATCTGTATATATCTAAACCAACATGTTGGCTAGTTTAGTGAATTCTATTAAAGTTTACTCACCATATTCGCTATAGGAAATCTGTATCCTATACAAGCTTCCATCCTTCTGAATAGAGTCATGTATTATGACAGGCAGACATATTTAATGAATTTTTGTTTAGTGCATGAAGACAATATCTCTCTCTCTCTCTTCTGCGTAATTGAAAAAGTTTTCCTTTTATTGTGTTTAAAACTCATGGAAATTTTAAAATGAGTGTCTCCATTTCATTACCCTCTCTATCCCTATACGAGTATTACTTGGCTTTCTTTTACACTGAATTGCGTAATTAATTTTAAATGTTATTTGTTGCTGCTACTGTTGCTACTACCCTGTTGCTACTACTGTTGCCTTCGGTTGCTGTTTCTGTGTATCTTCATTATTTTTATGTTTCATAAAACGATTTTGAGGGTAAAAAAAAACTGCGTAAAACTGTTGCCCTTAAAAGTCATAAAAAACAAGGCAACAAAAAGTGAAAAAAAGAAGAGGAAAAGAACCCTTTTTTTGGTACACAAAAAAACAGAAAAAGAAAACAACAATATTTACTCAGGGAAAATAAATTTTAATGAATCAATCTGTGCATATGAAAAGCATAAAATCTGCTTCAGATAACTACGTCAACATAAAATTCATTTCAACGATGTATGTACGTACATACGTACACTGCAGTAACACATAAAAAAATATCACACGCTCATAAAATCTTTCCATCTTTTTTTTGTTTTTTTGGAAGCTTTTGCTGTCATTGAAATTGTTTTTGAATCTTTTGAACAAAAAAAAAAAAAGAAAACAAAAAGCCATAGGAAGGAAGAAAAATTCCAGGATGAAAAAAAGTACGATTTTTACGATGCCAGTCATAAAATTAAATTTTCTTTTCGGAAATACTGCTGGTACGAGTAGTTTAAATCAAATTAAAGTAAATGCTTTAAGTCTTCTACCCCCCTTAACATCCTTGCTTTCCTTTACACAATTCGTTTGGCGGAAGGAAGAATGCGTTTCAGACTCAACAATATTGAGTTTCAAATGGCATTTCCAATATACAAGCACGTTGCCACAGAATGCAGAATGAAGGAGATGAGTTGCAAAACAATTTCTAAATAACTAACAAGGCAATGGGAAAGATGAAAGAGAATAATAAAATTCCTCTCCTTCTTAAAAGCACAACCAACAACTCCCCGCTCTTAGAAGAAAAACAAGAAATTTCTATGCAAACCCAGGAAATATTGACACGATGATATACCCGGGCAAGGTTTTAGTAAATGAATGAAGAGGAAAAGAAAAAACGTCTTAAATGTCAACGGCAATGGCGTTGACACTCACAGCATCTCAGCAGCTCTTACCCATAAAACGACAGACAGAGTGTCATCCTTTACACTTAACAAACGACCAGTAGTGCAACAGACCAACACTGACAATAAATTTTCCAGTGTGTTGTGATGGAATTGACTTGTTCTGGGAGTTGCTTTCAGTGAAACTGCTACACACTCCATGTAATTGAGTCGAAGAGCAACTTAAGTACAGTGGCAGTCAAAAAAAGTAAAGGAACTCAACAAAGTTCTCCATGAAAAAGACAAATCAAATCCTGAAGTATTCCGTATCCCGTATAATTTGTTAGAGTCGCATAGAGCTCCATACAGAAGGCTTTTGTGCATAAACTCAGTGACATAGGATGTGCATACATTACATACATACATAATTGGTCATTACAACCCTTTAGTCAAGATTACAACCCAGCTTCTCACACCACTAATGTTGTGTGTGTTAATTTTATACATGAGTTGTGGGACCTACAGTTTAAAGTCGATTCCGAACGACAGATTTTTGAAAAACTTTTCACGGCAATTTTTTTATTTACTCTTGAAGTTCTTGCCAGAATTCTGCTGAGAGAAAGTCGCCGACGGAATATTCAAATCTCGTTTTGTTAGAGATGTCTGACCTGAGGATTGGACCTTGGCGGATAGGCAAACACACTACCTACATGCACAGAGTATGCAGCAGCATATGCTTTGAAATGTATTTTGTGTGGGCTTCTCTACATATGTAGGCGTGGCTTGTTTTAATTACAGAGGAAATAAGAAATAAATTCGGAACCTTTTCATTGCAAATTTCGTTTTGCCCTCAAAGTTTTTCCCAGAAGACTGCTGAGAGGATGTCAGCAAAAGAAATATTTTTTGTTCGACATATCTAAGTTGAGATTTGAACCATGAACTCCCATCATAATAAGCCAACACTCTACCTACTAGACTACGGCGACTTTTGTATGACAATTGACACTCAACTAAGAACTACGTTTGAACCACGGGCTATCACAGTACCCGGCAAAAGAAATAATTCTCGTTCGAGATATCTAAACTGGGATTTGAACCTTGGCCGCATGTCTAATATGCCAACACACTACCTATTAAACTACGACGACTATATGGAATATGCAGCAGCATTCATACCTAACTATGCCTTCAAACGCTGTGCTTTGTCTGGGCTGCCCTATGTAGGCGTGGCTTGTTTTATTACCGAGGAGATAAGAAATAAAATGAGAAACTTTTCACGTCAATTTCAGTTTTCTCGCAGAGCTTTTGCCAAAAAACTGCTGGGAGGAAATCGGCAAAAGAAATATTTTCTATTTAAGGTATCTGAGCTGGGGTTTGAACCACAAACTCCCATCGTAATAAGCCAACACTTTACCTACTAGACTACGGCGACTTTCGTACAACAATTGACACTCAAGTAAGAGCTACGTTCGAAACACGGGCTGTCATAGTAGTTAGCAAATGAAATATTTTTGTTCGGGATATCTAAGCTGGGGTTTGAACCACGGGCTCTAGTCGTAATAAGCCAACACTCTACCTACTAGACTACGGCGACTTTCGTACAACAATTGACACTCAAGTAAGAACTATGTTTGAACCACAGGCTGTCATAGTAGTTAGCAAAAGAAATATTTTTTGTTCGAGATATCTTAGCTGGGATTTGAACCACAAACTCCCATCGTAATAAGCCAACACTTTACCTACTAGACTGCGGCGACTTTTGTACAACAATTGACACTCAAATAAGAACCACGTTTGAACCACGGGCTGTCATAGTAGTCGGCAAAAGAAATATTTTTTGTTCGAGATATCTAAGCTGGAGTTTGAACCACGGGCTCTCGTCCTAATAGGCCGACACTCTACCTACTAGACTACGGCGACTTTTGTACGACAGCTGACACGCAAGTAAGAACCACTTTTTGAACTACGGGCTCTCGTCGTAATAAGGCAACGCTCTACCTACTAGACTACGGCGACTTTTTTACAACAATTGACACTCAAATAAGAACCACGTTTGAACCACGGGCTCTCGTCGTAATAGGCCAACACTCTACCTACTAGACTACAGCGTATTTTACATTCAATTAAGAAACTGCAGGGAAAAAGTCCTTTGAATCTAAAACATCTACTTGGCTATGGTTCTGTGTAACTCATACTCATATGACCTAGCTTCTCACACTACTCATGAGTGGCGGGACCTACAGTTTAAAGTCGATTCCGAACGACAGATTTTTGAAAAACTTTTCATTGCAATTTTTTCTATACTCACAGAGTTTTTGCCAGAAATCTGCTGAGAGGAAGTCGCCGAAGAAATCTTTTTGTATTTTGTTTTGGTGTCTGGCCTGGGGCTCGAACCCTAGCTTTACGTCTAATAAGCCAACACACTACCTACTAGACTACGGCGACTTCCTCTTTTTAACCAAATTTAAGACCCTTTTGTAGCATAATTTTAATCTCTTGCCATTATGTTCTTGAAATTCTTTTTGTTTCCAAATCCTGCTTACATCTCTAATGATTTCGCTGCACTTTCAAAATGCTGCCAAAACTAATGAAAAATGACACAAAAAAACGTATGATTTTCTTCGGTACTTTCTTTGCCTTGCCTAATTACATTTTCTAATAAATCTTCGTGCATTTAAGAAAGAAATTGTCATCATCATCATGTACGTACGTTTCGTTCTCATTTTCTTGGCCAAAATTCTTTTGTAAGAAAATTTAATAAATTGTTGCACATCATGCCCACAGCAACACAAGAACAACTTGAAACGAAAAACATAAGCCGGTATAATCCTTAAATGCCAGAATAAGTAACAAAAAACACAACAACAAGAACAACAAAAGAAAATATAGAGCAGGCAGTGGAAACAATTTAACCAAGTTAAAAAGCTTGACCTTCAAAAACATTTTCAAATTTTTTTCTTTTTGCTTTTGCCTGGCATTGCCACGATGCCTGTTGTTGCACAGATTTTTTTCTGAGCATTTAAGCACTTAAAAGCAATTTGGCAGCACAACAACAACAACAGACAAGAGCAATAAGTAAAGCTCTTAGTTTTCTGGTACTTTATGATGCCCGAAAATTACATTTCCCAAACCAAACCGTCCGGCTGTCTGCCTGCAACACATTCTTTAATAGCCAGAGGAGTGCGAGTGTGCAAATGGTTGGCTAAGCTGAAGCATCATCTTGTTAATGTTGCCTGCATGCCTGCCTGCCTGTCTGTTCCTCCTGTTGCTGCATCTTTCTTTGGCAAAAGAAATGCTTAACCAAAGGAAAGGCGAATAGCAGTAGCAATGATAAAATCCCCGCTTAATGGTAGGAGGTTGTCATTTAAAATCTACTTCAACAGTCAATACTTCATATGAGCTTCGTTCATCTCTATCTCCTGCAACATACTGCTTGTAAATGGCAACAAATGCAGTGAATTCTTTATTAATTTTCTTTCTCTCCTCCATTATTTCTTTTTCTTGTTTTCTTTTTTCCTTTCCATACGTTTTTTTTTTTCTAATGCAGTTGGCAACAGTACTTAGTTGTCCTCTTGTCGTTCGTTTATCAACCATTTTAATCATGTCTGAAGTTTGATTGTAAGTTTGTTAACAATTTTCTTTAAAACAGAGACACAAAAAACAGAAGAAGAAGAAAGAAAAAATAAAAGAAAATAGAAAAAAAGAAAAAGTAAATTTATTACAAGTGACAGATACTCGTAGTTTTCATATCATTTAAGTGCGTACTCTTTTTCACTCACTCTCTCTCTCTGATTATGCTGGTACTTTAGCTTCTATGTTGACTCCTTTATGGTTCTTTTCCACGCTGTATATGTGTGGGTGCATGTCTCAATATGTGAGTTTTAGCACATTATCAGAGTGATGAGTTTATGTGCAGATAATGTTGATTCATATCCCTTTCTATCACAGTACAGTGAAGTTAAAAAACAAGCGGCTGCTTTTTCTCAAAATAAATATGTACATACGTACTGTACGTTTAAACTTTTCTGTAGTAATTTTAACTTAAGATCCTAGGTAGACTGTCCTTTTCTCGACAGTCTTATTATTTCCATGCCTAGTTTAATATTCGTTAATCAAGTTATGCCAGCCCAGCAATTGACTGCTCTACGACTGTAATAGGTTCCAGAATAATAGGGTTGCCATCTCATTGCCTAGAAATAACATACACACATTATTAGGCATTACAACCCTTTAATCAGGATTACAACCCAGCTTTAAATTTTATAAAGGGTCCGCCAAAAAACTTTTTTTTTGAAAATGCTTTAAATGAAAAACTACTGAATATTTTCTCAAATTTCTTTTTTTATTTGAAAGTACAATCCTTCCGGTTAATAATGGATTCAAATGGCTGCCTCGGCTGGCCATGCAGTAGCCTACACGATCGGTCCAATTTTTAATTTAATTTAATTTTAATTTTTGCAGCTGTATTTCACCAATGGCTTCACGAATGTTGTCCTTTAAAGCATCAATTATCTCTGGCTTGTCGGCGTAACACTTATCTCTGACGGCACCCCACAAATAATAGTCCAACGGAGTCAAATCGCAGCTCCGAGGTGGCCAAACGACATCAGCTCTGCGGCTGATAATGCGATCTTCAAAAACAGGGCGCAAAACATCGAGTGTAGCTGTGTGGCTGTGTGGCACGTAGCGCAGTCCTGTTGAAACCAAATGTTGCCAATATCCTCCTCTTCAATTTTTGTGAACAAAAATTCGTTCAACATGGCCCGATAACGACCGCCATTGACTGTAACGGCCACTCCTTGCTCATTTTCGAAGAAAAATGGCCCAATTATGCCTCTGGACCAAAATCCGCACCAAACAGTGACTCGTATGCGTGCGGGTATTCTGTGCGCCAAATGCGACAATTTTGCTTGTTTACATACCAGCCGAGATCAAAATGAGCTTCATTTGAAAAGATGATTTTTTTTGCCAAAATCGGCATCTTCTGGTTTAAACTACTGCATGGCCAGCCGAGGCAACCATTTGAATGAAATTATTTTCCATTGTTAACCGGCAGGATTGTACTTTCAAATAAAAAAAGACATTTGAGAAAATATTCAGTAGTTTTTCTTTAAAGCATTCTAAAAAAAAAGTTATTTGGCGGACCCTTTACATGAGTGAACGGACCTACAGTTTAAAGCCGATTCCGAACGACAGAATTTTTGAAGAAACTTTACATGGCAATTTCGTTATTTACTCTTGGAGTTTTTGCCAGAAATCTGATTGGAGGAAGTCGCCGAAGAAATATTTTTTGGAGACATCTGACCAGGGGTTTGAAACGTGGCCTCACGTCTAATAAGTCAACACAATACCTAATAGATTACAGCGACTTGAAATAACACACTCAGTTAAATATGTTGGTTTGCTGGCTTAGGTGCCGAGGTAAGCAACTTTGTTCATTGAGTCTTATCCTCTGTAAGGATTAAACATGAAGATCCATGCAATCTATTAAAACTTGGTTTCAAAAAAATTATTTTTCTCCCGACCGACTTTTTCATTAAAATTCGTTTAACTTCTTTAGTTTTTGGCTTGTGAAGGTAGGTAGGTAGGTAGGTAGGAGTCATGAGCGGACACACTTAGGCCGCACACAGGATCCAGTTCCTCATTTCCCTTATTCCAGGAACCATTCGGAGCTTCCGATGAAGCGACTCAGGCACCCAGGTACCTCTTTCTCCTCCGACTAAGTGCCGGACATGTGCACAATAGTCTTATCTTCCTCTTCATCTCCACAGCTTTTGCAGAAATCATTTGCAAGGTGTCCAAGACCAATACGCCTCGCATACGCTCCTATAATGCAATGCCCCGTAATAACCCCAATAACAGTGCTGAACCTACTTCTTTGGAGTTTAAGCAGAGTCGCCGTCCACCTCCTATGCAGCCTCGGCCAGATCTTTTGCACCGCTCTGCCCTTATCCGAAGTTGCCCACATTCTGTTGACGAGATCTACGGTTGCATTGTCAATTATAAGTTTGCAGGTCCCCAAAGGGATCCCCAACGTAGAGAATTCATCAGAGAGTTCGATTGTCATGCCCCTTCTCTCCAATTCATCTGCTCTGCAGTTGCCAGGAATATCATTATGTCCTGGTACCCATGTGATACAAACATCATATCGGTTCGCCACCGCATTGAGATATCTGCGACAATTGTACACCGTCTTGTATTGGCTTGTGAAACAAGAAATTGTTTTGAAAATAAATTTAAGGAAACATTAAAATTACAATTATAACACAATTTTGTCCTCCACTGTGAATTTTTAATGCATTATGAAGAAAAAGCATTCGCTTGTAGTAATATATAAAAAAGATAAGACATCCATTCTACAAATCTATACACTTAAAAGGATATTTTCTAAGTGTCCTTCGGCATACCGGCTACATTCTTCTGTCTTCTTCAATAACATACAGTTTCATTAGACTTCCACACAGGCATTGGGTTGCAAAATGTTAAAATTCTCTACGTGTCTTTAAAGTCAAGAAAAAAAAAGAAATTCGAAAATAATTTTTAAACTTTGGATTAAATTTTGATTGTCATAGATACGTTAGACATACATACATGCATACATAATTGCTCATTACAACACTTTAGTAAGGATTACAACCTCACAACACTTATGTTGTGTGTGAGCTAATTTTATACATGAGTGGCGGAAACCTACAGTTTAAAGTCGAGTTTTGCTAGCCAAGGAATTGAATGGTCGACCACTGTAATAGGTTCCAGAATGATAGGGTTGCCATCTTTCATTGCCTAGAAATACGTGCATAATTGGTCATTACAACCACTTAGTCAAGATTACAACCTATAGCTTCTCACAGCACTTATGTTGTGTGTGTCTTAATATCATACATGAGTTTAAAATCGACTTCGAACGACAGCTTTTTGAGAAACTTTTCATGGCAATTTTTTATTTACGCTTGGAGTTTTTGCCAGAAATCTGCTGAAAGAAAATCGCCAAGGAAATATTCAAACTTCAGTTTGTTGGAGACGTCTGAGCTATGGTTTGAAGCTGAAACCTGCCGAAGAAATATTTTTTCATTTTTTGTTTTGCTGGAGATGTCCGACCTGGGATTTAAACCGTGTCCTCTAATAAGCCAACACACTAGCTCCTAGACTACAGCGACCTCATGGTGGAAGGATAGCAAACCATAACTAGGTTAACATGGAGACCATTGGCTTATGTAAAGATTTAACCATGTACCACAAAATCAAGTCATTTTAGAGTGTCAAAGTGTCTCAGAATTTGGAGGAAGAATTTATATTCAAAATTTTTTAACCCTTTGACGGACACCAAAATTTTAGGAGGCCTTCCCGTGGGACACTTGCTGTATCTCCGTTATTTGGCAAGATACGAAATTTATGACGTGTATACACGTCATGTCCCCCCAGAAACCCTTGTTGACGTCTATAGACGTCAGTGTCCGTCAAAGGGTTAAAACCGGGGTATAAAAACAAAAATTTTGTGAACTAGAGACTGTGGCTTCTTTGATAATTTTAGGTTAAGGCTTGCAATCCCTACTTGTCCAACTATATAACATTCTGGAGCAAAGACCCCATAAGAACACTTGTATTACAAAGAGAAACTGCATACGTTTCCATCTTCCTTTCTCTTAAATTCTTTCTGCTTTCGCTTTAATTTTAAACAAGAATTGTTTTCCTTGAAATCTAAGAAAAGAAATCAAAAAGACTTCTTCAAACGCATTATTTTCCTCTTAAATTAGCTGCTCTTACCAATTATACCCACTGGCGCCCAGTCTGTCTCTATAAACTAATAGAACATTATGTAATGTCCACCCCCTTTTGAACATTTTTAACTGGCATTTGGCATAATTGGTTTCCTACCAAGATTACAAATTTGTTTTATTTTCTTGTTTTATTTATTTTCTCTTCGCATTTCTCTGCATTTCTCTCTGTATTTCTCTATATTTCCTTACATGTCAGTCAGTCTATTTGTCCTTCTATCGGTCGCCTCTTTTTAATTTCCATTTGTATTGAAGCATGTCTTCTATCCTATTTAGTTTGTTGGTTTCTTTTTTTCGTTCCTTTTTATCCATGTTGCCGGCATCTTGTGTTCATTTTACATTCAAAGAAACACAGAGTGCTGGCGGCAAGCGGAGAGAGATAGAACGTCTTTAATGGCTTGAATAACTGCCAACCAGTATCAAATGCTTCGTTTTAAAATTTAAAATTTATTTAAATTTCTAATACGTTATACACATACACATACATATACACAGATATACATACATATACACATTTAAAATCATTTTTAAATGAAAGATAAAACGAATGTCAAAACGTAAATGAAATTAAATTTGTGGGGATTTCAAAAACTTTGCAAAACGATGAAAAACGATGAAAAATATCTGAAGCTAATCGAAAGACAGTCAAGTCAGTCAGGCATTAAAGATATTCATACACACACACACATGACAGCATTATTTATGCATTAGGTTTGGACATATAAAACAAGTTTCCTTAGGATATTAAGCCGTAGGTTGTCTATTCAGAAAACAGTATCAAGAAAAATATCAAAAAAACACACTTTGAAATGAGGCAGTTGAAGTCGCCGTGGTCTAGTAGGTAGTGTGTTGGCTTATTAGATGAAAAGCCAGGGTTCGAGCCCCAGGCCAGACATCAAAACAAAATACAAAAAGTATTTCTTCGGCTCCTTCCTCTCATCAGATTTCTGGCAAAAACTCAGAGTGCGAAATAAAATTGCCATGAAGAGTTTCTCAAAAATCTGTCGTTCGGAATCGACTTTAAACTGTAGGTCCCGCCACTCATGTATAAAATTAACACACACAACATAAGTGGCGTGAGAAACTAGGTCGTAATCCTGACTGAAGGGTTGTAATGGCCAATTATGTATGTATGTATGTAATGAGGCAGTTCAGGTGCAATGAGCACTCATTTTATTTCAGTAATAAAGTTACCAATGAACTGACGTGATCTTGCCCTAGTTGAGGAATAATTTACCGCCTTTTAAAATGAGAGAGAGAGTCTAATTGTGATTTTCTGGTTTGTTTTAAAATCCTCATTTAAGACATGTTTTTTACATCCGGCATGTCAAATGTCCCTCCCACTGTAATATGTATGTGTTCAAGTCATCTGACAAAACATTTGTAAATTCAAGCATGTTCTACTCTAACTTGATTACATGTAACCCCTAAGCAGTCAAGGTCCAACAAGACCATGAATTGACAAGTAGTCGCCTACGTTCTAATAGGAAATGTAATGATGGTAGCACGGTGCTATTATTTTATACACGAGGACTCTCACGTCGTATATTCTCGTTCTTTTCATTCCTCTATGGAACATAGAGTCCAATTTTCTTACTTTTAAAATTCTCCATATTAACTTCAGTGATATGAATGCCATGCGCTTTTCATAGCCATGTCAAATTACTGCCTTTGTCTGGTCAAAGGCGCTGCCTAGACAGTAATCTACTGGTTAGCCTTGTATCGGGTCCGCCATCTAACGTTTTTTTTTTCAACAAGTGCTTATTTCGTGAATGGTAACACTTAGCTCATGTCTGATTTGATAGATAATTAGTTTTATCCTTCCGCTGAACGAATATGGTTGTGTATACGCTTGAACAACGCTGGGAAATATTGCGACATTACTTTGAAAATCATGGTAATGTTGCAGAATGTGTGCGAAAATTTAGTACGGATTTTGGAAGAAGAGAAGCACCGTCAGCTCCGTATGTTCGTTATCTTGTGAAAAAAGTGCAAGAAACTGGCATTCTCATTGATAAACCAAAGCGTGAAAAGCCAAAAACAGTGCGTACACCCGAGAATATTGCTGCTGTAGCAGAAAGTGTACGTGAAGCGCCATCAACATCAATTCACCGTCGTTGTCAACAACTGAACATTTCGAAGACATCATTGAAACGAATTTTGCATAAAGACCTTGGTATGACGTCATACAAAGTCGAATTGGTTCAGGAGTTGAAGCCAATTGACCATCCAATGCGTTTTCGCTTCGCTAAGTGGGCCTGCGATCGACTTACAGAAGATGACGATTTTGGCAAAAAAGAAGAAAGAAAAGAAAACCTCATGTTTCCATCGTTAATCGTGTTGGTATATTTATCGATTACCATTGCAATTTATGTTCAGTGTAGTAACACTTTCTAAGATATCATAACCTCAAATACCATTGCATTACTCCCTAACATATCCATGCTTTTGTTTGGAATAACAAACAAAATTTCCAAAAAGGATTAAAAGATTTACAATGAAAAGTGTGTGATGACTTTCTTAAATTTCTAAACCCATATTAACCTTAAGCATATGGATACAGTGGTTAGGGTTGGTTTTTTTGTTTGGTTCTACTTTAAGCCTATTTACACGGCCATGTTTGAGGTTACGATTACATGACAGTTTTTCTTTGTTGTTGTTGTTGTTTTTACTAACCGCTCACTATCTTTTGGTGAATTTGATAGGAAAATAAAGTTTTCTTTTTATAACATTTCCTAACCCAACTCACACACATACTCGTACACCCATTTACAGATATCCTTGGCCTTTATACACTTATATACATACATACACGCACACATTGTTTTTAAAACATAACCATGTGGTTATTTAAGTGTGAAGATAGTCAAAAAAAAACTGAAACGAAACGAAAAAAAGGACAATTTTTTTATGCTGCCATAAAGATATTCAACATAACCTCTGTTGGTAATGGGTTATCCATTTAGTGGTTTCAACTACAACAAGGCTGATAGATATCTTTCATCGGAAATTGCCATTATTTAGTGAAAGCTTTGCCATTTACGAATACAGATCGTTTAACAACCGCAGAACGCATAAAAATATTTTAAATGGATTATGAAATCAAGCACGATTATGGTCACCATACATATACAGCGCAAGGAATTGACAAGATTTTAAGGGAATTTAAAGAAACTGAAAGAGTTACAGGCATGCTAAGCCTTCTAAATCCTCACAATAATCTTGCTGTCAAAAATATCGCTTCTGTTTCAAAAATCTATGTTCTCAGGAATTGGGCTCATTTGTTTTGGATTTGCATTTCCGGTCCAAATAAAATCCAACCAACGCAGCAATTTAAGCCGACTGACCATTCGCACAATGTCGTAGATATGCTTATTGGGTACTACAGCAGGTACTATTGGGTACTTCAATGATGAAACCTAGTTAGCGTACACAGATTGCTCCAGCAGGCCAATTTTCGCATCAAGGGTTCGGAGAACTCAGAGTTGGTTACAGAAAAACTGACTGTTTATTGCGTATTGTGGCTTAGAAGTGTCATTGAGCTGTATTTCTTTGATGTTGAGCCAGAAAGAAACTTTAGTCAGGCTTACAACCTAGCTTCTCACATCACCCATGTTGTGTGTGTTAATTTTCACAATGAGTGACGGGACTAAAAAACGATAGATTTTTATTTACTCCCAGAGTGAGGAGTGAGTCGTAGAAGAAATATTTTTCACATTTCATTATGTTCGAGATGTCTGGGCTGGGTTTTGAAGCACGAGCTCGCGTCTGGTAAGCCAACATACTACCAACTAGACTATGGCGGCTTCATAATTTTATCTCACGCAACAATTCAAGCCTGATGACCATTCATAACACCATAAATATGCTGAATGGGTGCTAGACCAACCGGTATGATTTGAATGATTGTTTTTCAAACAAAATTTTCTTCAGCTATGAGGCCTAATTTCACTCCATGGTTACGTCAATCGGTCATTACAAGCCTTTAGTCAAGATTACAACATATAGCTTCTCACAGCACTTATGTATGTTGTTTGTGTTAATTTTTATACATGTAGGTAACGCCATACAATTTAAAGTCGACTTCGAAAGACACATTTTTTGGGAAATTTTTTCATGGCAATTTTATTTAAATGCAGAGGTTTTGTCAGACATTTTCTGAGAGGCAGGCGCCGAAGAAATATTTTTTATTTATGTCAGTAGTGGGATTTGAACTGTGGCCTCACGTCTAATAAGTCAGCACACTACCTACTAGACTACGGCGACTATTGCCGAGAAACAGACCATAATGAAAATGATCAACGGCTGTAATCAATTCAGACGCGGTTATAATGGCAAGATCACAGCCTTATAATGAAATTTAAAATTCATCAAAATCGAAACTTTACAGGCTTTTTTTAACATTACATTTGAAACCTCGAAATGGTTAACCCCATATGAAGAAAATGACAAATAAAAAGGAAAACCTTTTCAGGTTTTTCTTTAATTTTTATTCGATTTTTTTTTGATTGTTTAAATAAAATATTAAATATTTTTGCAATCATTAATAACTTTTTTGCGATGACAACAACGTTGCAAAAAAAGGAAAACCAGCAACCATAGCTGATAAGAAGGACTCTTTGTTACGTAGTATTTGTGTTTCATATTTCGTTTCGTATTGAACCAAACTGTCAATACAATCATAAATCAACAGGGATTTGATAATGTATACTTTACTTTTTGGTTTCTTTCTTTTCTTTTCTTTTCATTTTAAAAAAATAATAAAACAATAAATTAAAGATTAAATTAAAATTTTGATTTTCTTCCACCCCGTACACACCAAATAAATTCAATTCTAAACGCTCTCGCACTCATTGTATAGCAAGATACCACACAGCTCAGGCAAATTGCTTTAATCTGCTTAGAATTACTTGAGCATGAAATATTTTTTATCACTCTCCCTCTCTCTCTCTGTCTTTAAAGATGACAAACAGTTTGACATACTGGCTGACTGACTAACTGTCAGACAAGTATTAATAGATGTCTTTTTCTTCTTCTTTTTTTTTTGGTTAATGTTGTTGGCCCCAAAGATAATGTTGTTTTAATAATATTTTATGAAAGCAATTTGAACCTTGCTAGAGCAAGCTAAACATCCTGTATAACCAAAGTCAAAGAAAGAGAGTGAGAGAGAGAGAGATTAAGAGAGTGATTTGCCATTAAAATATTTCATAAAATTTGAAGGAAATTATTAATCCCCTGTATGATGATACTGATGATGATGACAATGTATGTATGTCTGGTATATGGATAGGCTTTTAGGTTCAAATTAGTTGTAATTGTTTTAATCATCCTCCCTTAAACTTTGCTATCAAGAGGTCGTCTGAGATAATTTCCTTTACAAGTATACACAGCACCAAACTGGTGCCTTTCTGGTGTGTGTGTTTCGTTTTTTTCTAGGCCACTTAAAATCAAAGAGAATTTAAATTGAATTTCTTATATGGCTTGTGACAAAACCAAATAAAAACCATTTGATCTTATAAGTTTTCGTAATGAAAATTTGAAAATGAAAAGATAATCAAAGCAACTGCAGTTTAGTTTAATCTTGTAATTATTCTTCTGATTGACAAGCAAGCCAAACTGTCGTAGGAAATAATTTCTGTATGCTTTTTTGTTCTCTTAAGCATGTCATAAGACATCTGTCTTCCAAGTTCTTATCATTTGCTTTGTTTTAGCTGCATATAGCAAGTTCTAGAACGATAGAGTTGCCACCTATAGTTGTCAAGAAATAAAGGAAATGCCATTGGATTATTATATTGAATATGATGGTCTAGAAATTCCTTCATTAAGTCCTTTTTTTCGAAAGAGGTAGCGTTACTTAACCAATTGTTCACATATTTGTTGGTCATTACAATGCTTTAGCCAGGATTACCATACCACCCATGTTATGTTATTCTCTTCATGAATACCAGAATCTACACACTTTAATGTGGAGTCAGAACAGACAGATTTCAGAAAGTTTTTCTTGACAATTAAGTACTCTTTGCAATTTTTCTTTTTTTGTATACCTTAGAAGTGATAAAGCCAACACACTTCCTTCCCACTTTAGAATGGAGACCACATGAGTTTGTAATGATCTTCGCCTCTGATGTTATGCTTTTTAAGAGGTCAGAGGACTTCTTGGAGGGAAATCTCTTTTTCGACTTCTTCCGATTCCGAATGTAGATTTGTAGTCAAGCAATTAAAACTTTACACCACGTCGCCTGCAATTGACAAATTATCATCACACAGGAATCATTCCATTCCAACGGGTACAACTGGGATGTTGCATTATTATTTACTATCCTAAGATGTGATAGGCACGAGTAGCAGGATAGTTGCAAGGAGGGATTATCTGTCTCTTCTAGGGTCCAATACCAATAAACCTACAGTATTACGCGATGAGACCCAATGAAAAAGGTAACCGTTTGGAGAAGGGCTATGCAATAAAGTATTAATAGTATCGGCTAATACTGTATGTGCAACAAGAAAAAACAATCAATCAAGCACAAATTCATGACCAAACTATTGAATGTGAAATCCTGAACGAAATCAGAAAAGTCCTGAGAATGAAAATAAGTTGATCGAGCTGTACCACCTTTAACCTCAAATTAGGTTGTTGACATCCATAGACGTCAGAGCTGCCCAGCTTTCTAACGTCTACAGAAGTCGTGATACCATAGAAAACTAATTCATTGAGGCAATAACTAGTAAGCATACCTTACGCTATGTTAAGTTGCATCTACCAATTCTGGCTAAAGCGTGTGATATGTTGTAATTAAGAGTCTTAAGATATAGAAATAGAGAAATAGACTATTTAGCACTCAAAAAAATCTGCTAAAGGATCTTTGAAGGGTCCCATATTGACCCAAGCGAGCTGCTTAGGTATCTAGACGAAGTAGATTTGTATAGTTTGACAGGTTTTGTAATTCGGGTGGCGTGGTAAATATGCAACACGGTATCTCATGATACTGATGGACAGATAACGATGTAAGCCAACTAAGCAATATGTTTTAGTCATACCATCTGTAACTAGCTTTCCCCCTTATTGCGCTTCTGATCACTCACAGAGCAGAGAGATATTCAGTATCTTCTAATTAAACTGGCTGTTGCGTTAACACCATCGAAGGCTTTTAGAAGAATCAAACATATTCAAACATAGGATACTCGATTGTATCTAGCTTTACAAATTGGCAGGCTTATAGTTTTCAGAGACTTGGCCTTAGAGAAGACTGCAGTTGAAGCTCGAAGCTCAGCTGATAAGGAAACCAGCTGTAACTCCCGACATTAACTTAAATCCACTCAAGAAGATCTCTATGTGATTTATATAGTTTTGTGGTATGCCAAACGGAGAAGGATAGTTGTAGATCTGTGAGGAGTAGTCATTATTGATACAGGGAATTGAAAGCCGATTGATTATACTGATAGGGCTTATGGGAAGTATGTTATCCATCGTTTTTTTATTTCTTTGCGTTGTTTGAGTTTAATTAACCAAGTAGTTCCTGCTAATTAGAAAAGCTAGCCAAATGGTACGTGGGCTATGAAAAATGACAAAGTGTTATATCACAATGGAGCATACGTAGCCTATTCTATAGGGATGACAGCCACATCGTCCAGCCCACTTACAGACATACATACATAATTGGTGATTAGAAACTTACAGTCAGGTTTACGACCTATCTTCACACACCACGTCTTAATATTATACATGAGTGGTGGGACCTACAGTTTAAAGTCGACTCCGAATGACAGATTTTTTGAGAAACTTTTCACGGCAATTTTTTCTTTACCCACAGAGTTTTTGCCAAATATCTGCTGAGAGGAAGTTGCCGAAGAAATATTGTTTCAGATTTCATTTTGTTGGAGATATCAGACATGGGGTTTGAACTGTGGCCTAACATCTAATACAGCGTCTTCAACCTATCTTCTTAGGCTATATATACTGGCATATAAATTTTTATATACTGGAATAGAGGAGAAGTCGCCGTAGTCTAGTAGGTAGTGTGTTGGCTTATTAGACGTAAAGTCAAGGTTCGAGCACCAGGCCAGACATCAAAACAGAAATACAAAAAGTATTTCTTCGGTGACTACCTCTCAGCAGATTTCTGGCAAAAACAAATAAAAATTTACATGAAAAGTTTCTCAAAAATCTGTCATTCGGAGTCGACTTTAAACTGTAGATGACGCCATTCATGTATAAAATTAACATACAGAACATAAGTGGAGTGAGAAATTAGGTCGTAATACTGACTGAAGGGTTGTAATGACCAATTATGTATGTATATATGTGGAATACAGGAGTGTTCATGAGACTACTAAGTAATATGGCCTTAATCTTAACCCTATCATATCAAAAGGCCATAATGAACCACCTACTCTGAGAGTACTTTAAAGTTTATGCCCAAGTTCTTCCAGCCAGAAGGCTTGATAGTCATGTTAAAGTAAAACTTTAAATTGTGGCAACTCTTTTGTTAAACAATTATAAACAAAATTTGTTTATTTTATAAACAATTTTATATATTTAACACTAATTTAAATAGAAAATTAAATATTCAAAAAATCTTTTTTTTTAATTTTCACAAGCAATTAACAACGAAAAAATAATTGAAGTTTGCAAAAATACTCACTTTATGTTGCCTGTAATTATGGTTGTGTTTTTAGAGAATTTAATTAATTATTTTATACAAAATGATGCTTTTTAACAAACACGAAAAAACTTTACATAATTACTTTATAAAATTTCGCAAGCCATGAGAGAAAAGTAAATATTTTTGAAATTTTTTTTTTTCAAATTTTAAATTTCAATTCAAAGGCAACATTTTCTCCCCTCCTGCCAATGCAGATGGTGGTAATCTTATTTAAAAGATCTGCTAAAACAACAAATAAATAAAGCCAAAGAGAGAGAGAGAGAGAGAGAGTACGAGTACACAAGTATCAAAAAGATTTATTTTTAACAATTTAATTACGTTGCCAAAACTTAAGCACTTAATTTAAAACGTAACGTAACATAACAAAAGGAAAACAAAACGTTTCGAAATGCTATGAAACGAAACGAAACTAAAATATTAATTAATGGCTTCAGCAAATGAAAATTCAAAACTGAAGAGAACTGAAGAGGGAAAGTTCTTTTACAGCAGCGAGGGAGTAACTGTGTTTCCATTCTAATTATTTATGTACGAGTATGTCGAAAGGAAGAGAACACCACTACACCACTAGTAGCAGGGTGTTGTAAGTGTGAGTGTTGGTAAATGTTTTAATATCATAATAACCGTAAAATAAGTGTCAATTAGTTGAGTTTAAAACAAAACAAAACAAAACAAAAAAAAGAGAAAAAACTTCTTCTTTCATTGTCCTTCCTTTCTCTAGTTTTCCTATTAGAAGAAGGAAGTACAAATACGTGTGTGTGTGTGTCTGCCTAAACATTTTATTTCATTGTGTTGCTTTAAACATTTCAAATGGAAAATTCAAAAATTTTTAAATCACTAATGTAAACAAAAATAACAAAAAAAGAGAGGGAATGAGGGAGAGTATCAGAGTATCAGTAATGATCCTAATGCCTTAACAAAATAATACAATTCTTACAGGCCTAAAGAAACACATACACAAGTTTACATATTAAAACATGCAAACACACACACACACATTCATTTTCTATAGATATGCTCCAAAGAGAAAGTAAACAGAAAACCTTACATTTAGCACAGTGGTCTTGAAAATGGAAAATTTTGGTTACAACTTTATAACTGACGTGCCATAAAGGGTTCTCCATTTCTCGGTTTCCGCAGTACAGTAACATTTCTGGTTGTGGCAAAAGCCAAATGAAAGCGTCTTTTATGAAACCATATACCTCCCAGTCAAGTGGCGCTAACCTACAGTTTAAAGTCGACTCCGAATGACAGATTCTTTTGGGAAACTTTTCATGGCAATTTTATTTCAACACTCAGACTTTTTGTCAGAAATCTGCTGAGAGGAAGTCGCCGAAGAAATACTTTTTGCATTTTATTTTGATGTCTGGCCTGAGGCTCGAACCCTGGCTTTTCTTCTAATAAGCCAACACTCTACCTACTAGACCACGGCGACTATGTAGAATGACGTTGAGCAATTCCAGCAGCACCGTCAAGCGAGAAGTTACTGCTGCCTTTAGTGCTATTGAACGGGAGTCTAGTAAGATGGGTTTGGCAGTAAATTAGGCCAAAACAAAGTATATGTTATCGACAAGTAGAGACGTGCGTCGTATTAATTTTCAGATTACGGCCGATAACTATACTTTTGATACGGTCAAGGAATTCATCTATCATGGCTCTGCCGTTACCACCAGAAATGATGTCAGTCTGGAGATCAAGCGCAGGATCACTCTTGCCAACATTTGCTACTCTGGTCTCAATAGGCAACTGAGTAGCAGAGACCTCTCTCGTGCGACAAAACCAACACTTTGCAAGACACTCATCCTACTCGTGCTTCTTTATGGCGCAGAGGCATGGATCCTATTAAGTACAGATGCAGCGGCCTTGAGAGTGTTCGAGAGAAAAGTACTGCGTAAGATCTTCGGTCCAGTGCGATTTGGCGATGATTTCCGCATCCGATCCAACAATGAGCTGTATGAGCTCCTCAACGACATATTCGTTGTGCAGCGGCTGCGCTGGCTCGGCCATGTCGTTCGAATGGAGGAGGATGCTCCGGCGAGGCGGGTATTTGATGAGGAAATCTGCGGAAGTCGGCGAAGAGACTTCTTCACTCATGCTTCACTCACAATGATTGCCTTATCATTAACACAACAGCTAACAGAGTCCTCTTCTCTTCTTGTAGAACCACTATGAACCCAAATTTCGAAAAATTCTTATAAAAAAAAAAAAAAACTTATTTGACTGGCAGTCTTGTTAGTCTTATTAATACTGTGGAGTTACTTACTCCTTTACGAAAAATAGATTTAATTTTTATCACTACCAATGCACTTTTGGCCCACAGTGCCTAAGCAAAACCAACAGCAGTGTTTAATAAAACCCAAAAAAAAAACAAAGAAAAATTACACAAAAACAGTGGCAAAATAGAGTAGCTTTGGACTGTTTTAGTTGCCACATTTGCTAGAATCATAACATTTTTTAATTGGGTTAAAAATTTATAATGTTGCCCACCACCAGCAGCACCACAACACTACGTTACATGTTTAGTTAGCACTCGTAGCCTCTCTCTTTCTGTCTCATACAATTACGTGGGCTGTTTATAAAGCCCCCAGCGCCTAAGCAGCCATTTAACATGACATCTTTTTGTCATGGCAAAAGTGTTTGCTGAGGGCAAATAAACTCTAATTATTGTGAGAGGAATAGTCGCTTAAGTTTTCATCACTCAAAGTCTTGTTTTACGGGTTGACAAAATGCAAAAAGAGAAAGAAGAAGAGAAAGAAAATAGTTTCTCATCAGCCATTTTAAATATTTACCCAAAGTATGACATAATTTGGCTATTTAAGACAGGCAAATACAAGCAGTCAGTGAGTCAGCCAGCTAGCCAGCCAGCCAGCCTAATTATGAAGGCTGCATGACTTTTTTGGCACAACACAAATTCAGGCTGCAGCTGCAGCTGTAATAGATAATAAATGCAAACAGCAGCTGTTGTTGAATTTGTCTACAAAATAAATACTGGCTGGCAGTGACTTCAAGCATAGATTTTATGACAAAATGTAGAGAGGAGGGTTGTAATGGAAGTTTAAAAAAAATTTTGGTTCAAAAGATTTTTTATAAAATTCCTATTTGGGAATTTTGTGAGGTGTAGTAAACAGATTGACGGTTTTAGGAGGAGATATACATACATACATACATACATAATTGGTCATTACAACCCTTCAGTCAGGATTACGACCTAGCTTCTCACGCCATGTTATGTTGTGTGTGTTAATTTTAATACATGAGTAGCGGTAACCTACAGTTTAAAGTCGACTCCGAACGACAGATTTTTTGAGAAACTTTTCATGGCAATTTTTCATTTACCCTCAGAGTTTTTGCCAGAAATCTGCTGAGAGGAAGTAGCCGAGGAAATACTTTTTGTATTTTGTTTTGATGTCTTGCCTGGGGCTGGAACCCTGGCTTTACGTCCAATAAGCCAACACACTACCTACTCGACTACGGCGACTTCATGTGGAACGCCTCACGATTTTGCGTGTCATCCTTGCGCAGGGAGGAAGAGATTCAAGAGTTAATCAGGCAGATCGAAAATACTTACATTTGTTGTACCAACTTTCTGATGTTTTGCCTCTTTTTTAGATACCCTTTCTGTATTGTTAATAAACTAGGACGATTGGAGTCAATAGGCAACATAAGCTGGTTTTATACGACCCTTCCAGCCAATCTAGATTACGTGCACGTGAGTCGCAATTGTTGGATGTGACTGTAATCACTGCTTATAGAATACAATTCTTCTCTTTATTAAACAAACCTGATATTTTTATTTTCCATTATCCATCTCCATCTGACACGATTATCCGCTGATGTTTTTGCGCCTTCCCATGTCAGGTCATTTAGTCTTAGTTCTTGAAGGACCGTGCGTCTCCAGGTGTTTTTTTGGTCTGCCACGGTTTCTTGAGCCCTGGGGATTCAATTCTAGCGTCATTCTTGTAATACTGTCGGGCTACTTTCTCAATGTATGGCCGATCCACTCGCATTTTTTCTTTTTGATCTGCTTCTGTATGGCTTCCCCTCTATAAGGGTCCAGAGATCTGCGTTGCTGATGGTGTTGAGCCAAAATATTCCACATATGATCCCCAGGCATTTATTGATGAATACCTGAAGTTTTTGCGTAATGGTGTTAGATATAAGCCAAGTTTTGCTACTATATACTAACGTTGACTTCACACAAGCGTTGAATATTCTTAGCTTAGTACGCCTAGATATACTATGTGAGCTTCTCCACACGGAGTGCAGTCGCCCGAATGATGCTCTCGCTCTACTGAATCTGTTATCTAACCTGACATATTGTGAAGTAATTATTCCCTCAGATCCTACCATTGTTGACAACATACATACATAGGTTCAAATTAAAAGTCTGATGGCCCATTACTATCGGAGATTCGATTTTAGATTGCTGCTGAGAATATAGTTACGAAATAAAACATCGATTAGAGAGAAAGTGACTAGGCCGTCAATTGTGAGAAGATTGTGTGGGATTGCTTTCCTCAAATGGTCCTGTTTTTTGACAGTAAGGGCTCAAACGAAGCGTTTTGTGGAGCAATTCCTATCTGAATACCTCATGAGTAAAATCTGGCCTATTATGGTCGTTTTTTTGCTTTATTTTTTCAATTGAGGGTTTAGAGCACCAAACAGTCGATTTTAGCTTGTCTACTATTTAACCCCAGCTCAGGTGGTTCAATTGTTAACAGCATAGATACGTATTAAAAGTTTGGTCACAGAGAAAGCATCTTGATCGTCAATGTTGATGAGTTTGCCGGCAGCAGAGACACAAAGTCAACAACCTGGACTGTTTTGCCGCTGCCACATGTGGTTTTTGCTTCATAATTATTGCCAGCGACCAGCAATGGCCATAAGATTCGGAGAATAATCAATTTCCTATTAACCTCAGCTGTGATACTCTTAATACACCCATTACTATCGTTTCCTATAATAATGAAATCAAGCCATTTGGTCTCACGATCCTAAGGAGCATGTTCGATATCAGCATACCCCTGCCTAGTACTTAAGTACTCTAAAGTTTCCTTAAGAAATGGAAACAACGGCTCACAATTTTCAAATCTGCGTTCTGTGGATTAGTTCTCCTTACAATTGATTGTTATTTCCAGATAGGCAGCATTGTCGTGGCATAGGTAGTTCACTTGAAAATGTAGCCTCACACGGTTGTGGAATTGTATGAAGGCCTATAGGCTACCTGATAAGTATGATGTATTTCAGGTTGTGGTGCTTGCGATGAAAACTGTGGAGCTCTTCTTAAAACGTGTACCTGAGCGCATAATAGAATACCTAGCTTTGTGGATAATCAGACTGTTTTAAGGAGCACTAACTGCGAAATAAGGCTCTAACTTCACAATTTCCACCAGCGATTACTAATCGCCAGATTCGGCTTGTGGGACTATCCTCCAGGTATTCTTGAATAGCCTTCTGCAAGACTCAAATCTCTTTCCACTATAAGTATCAAGCAAAACTCTAGTTCGCCCAGCTCTGTTTGGATTGTGAAGACTCTCCCAGTCTCTCAGAGACTAATCAGAATAGTGCTTATTCTTTCTCCCTCTCTCTCTCTCTCTCTCTCTCTCTCTCTCTCTCTCTGCCTTATAACATTACGTGCCCAATTTATAAAGCCTCCAGAGCCTAAGCAGCCATTTAATATGACATCTTTTTGTTGGCAAAATTGTTTGCTGAGGGCAAATAAACACTAATTATTGTGAGAGGAATGGTCGGTTCTCTGTTGATCGATCAGGACGGTATTTATTTCTTTTTTTTTACAGTTTTCACTATTAATCGTCCAGAATAGAGAGTAGCTAGTGAATAAAAAAATTGTTTTTCTTTCTTATTTGCTTTAAAATACTTTCAAAAATATGAAATTATTTTGTTAGTCCAACCCCTAGACTTATCACTTGACCCTCGTATGCATGTTTATTTTATATTTTAGGCCAATTTTGTGTTTAGATGCTGCTGGCAAACATTATGGCCAATTATGCTTTTTTTTCATTTTTCTTTCTCTTATTATTTGTGTGAGTAATTTTTTGTTTCCTTTTTTTCTAACTTTGTTCCTCGTATTTTTTTTCCTTGTTTTTATTTCTTCAAATCACACAACCAGAGGTCACCACATACGACGAAGATATTTTTTTCTCAAATCGTGTGGCCAAAAGCATTAAAGAAAGTCTGTTTTCTTATTTATTTATGTAACACAGGCTACTCTGGGGCACCTTACCACTCACTGGACATAAATAAAAATGTTTGAAGGTGTGTGTGTGTGTAACAAATCAAATATTTATTAATAAAATTTTCATGAAAATTATCCAAATGGAACACACCGGAAAATTAACGAAAAAAATTAAAAATTAAAGGAAAATTTTTTTAAAGAAATTTTCTTAAGAAAACACGAACGAGCGGTCACACAGAATTCTAAAAAACATTCTCATACACCAACTGAATGTAATTGCCAAGCAAACAATTCATAGGTATATCATATACAAACACAGTTACACAATACCGGTACATTTTCTTCTCTCTTGGGAATAAGTATAGTAGTACAGAGAGAGAAAGAGCAAGTGTGGGGAGTAGTTACGCTGTTAAATATTTAATGCGTTTCAAAACAGTGCAAAACATTATTCAAATTATAAACACTTTAAAGATATTCAAGCATATTTAATTATAAAACTTTTCCTTCTCCCTCTGCCACTCTCTCTCTCTCTCTCTCTCTCTCTCTCTCTCTTTCACTCTCCCTTTAAATAATAATAATTTTATTATTATTAACGTTATTGTTATTGTTATTGTTTGTTTGGCGGCTGCTGCTACTGGTGTGTGTGCCTTTTCCTTTTTCCAGTTTGCCACCTTTACAAATGTTATTGCTATTGTTCTCCTTGTTGTTGTTGTTGTTGCCTGTTTAAGTTAAGTGCTTAAATAGGGTCAAAAACAAATGAGCCTCAAGTGTATAGTATTGAGTTCTCAAGTATAATAACGATAACAGCAACAACAACAACAGCAACGAGAAGAACATCAATAATAAGAAAGCAAAAAAGGGGTAAAAATACGATAAATTTCAATAGAGCCCACACACACACAGAGAGAAAGTTAAATAAAATTTAATGCACATTAAAGAATTTAAATTCGATTCGTAAGAAGCTTAAAAAGGATACGTATTTAAAACACACACTCAATCAAACAAAGTTAAAGAAAGTCTACGACTTCCAACACCCCACACAGGATACGTGCCTCATATAAGAAAATTGAGTACGGTTTGGAAAGCAGCTTAGCTTGCCGCAACCATATTAGAAAAACTCATCAGTTTCTTAGTCATACAACCCAGTTTACACATCAGTTGCTTTTAGATCCTTTTCTGTAATGATACTCAATACGTTGTCCAAAGACAGATAGTTTAGCTTGAAAGATGTTTTATGCTACCTATTGGGACAAGACGTTCACTTCGTTCTGGTTATCATACCAAAAGATGACTTAAAAGATATTTTATGCCACCTATTGAGACACGATGGTGACTTCGTTCTGATCATCGAACCTAATCTTCTCTGTGAAACTGTCTTGGACTTGGTGGACTGTTCTCAAAAAAATTTTCAAAGTAAAGATAAAAGTTATGATAAAGTGAGGAATTATGTAGAGACAAAGGTCCTACAAAAGCCTTCTTTGTTATGCTTAACTGTTTTAAAATCTAGATTACACATCAGTTAACGTGCAGCACTTGTTCCAATGTGACCTAATGCCCTGTCTCGCTTCCAAATTATTCCCTCTAGGTACCTCTCTGTCCTATTTAAAGGTCCCCAAATTATAAGTGAAATTGCCTATGTCTCCTACGGACTTTATATTAATAACAAGCAGGGCTGGTCCACTGACATTGTAATCTCAATTAATATTCTGCTCCGTAAAATGTTTTGAATCTTAGCGTATCTCTTCATGTTACTGACTGTAGTGTAGTGCAGTGTGTTACAGGCTGAGGTAATAACCAAAAATCTCGCTGTTTAACTAACACTGAGTAAGCGAACACTAACTATCAGTATCTCTAACTGAGCGTCTCTTAGACCTTCAGATCAAGGCTGATCGGCATCTACCGCGACTCTCTTAATCAATTCACGCCATCAGCAGAAAGCTCAAAAGTATCAAAGAAACAGGATACTCGACCCAGAAACTTGTCAGAACATATGCAATATCATTACTCCCTACGTCATCATATCCAGAAACCTAACACAGTTCTATTCAGTACCCGCATAAAAGGCTTCTGAAGATTTTTATAACTGAAATACGTCTTGTATTGACATAATATCCACTGACAATGAGTTTAAGGTAGCTTGGCTATCTTATAATACAATGCCATCTGCTTCCAAGCCAACTGCTTTATCTTAGGAATACACACCTCTTGCCAGACATACGCTACAGTTATCAGGGTGCCAGCTGCACAAAGTTTATCCAAAAATAAATCGATTTAATCGATTCATTAAAGAACATTTATGTATGTCCTAACATCGTATATTTTCATATAAAACACTTAAGCCATGCTTAGAGCAAATGTTGCGCATATTTTTCAATTCAACAATATGAACTTTTGCACTACACTATACTGTATTAGAAATCATATAATATTCGTAATACCTTTAAATACATTATGGCCACACGGTATATCCTCTTTGAACCCTTTCCTTCCCGTATGGCTATCTTAAGGTCCTTCTAATGGATACCAAAATAAATGGAGTTGATAATGTTTCCTTTCCTTTCATATGTTACCTCCCGTCACTACTACTTGTAAATAAAGTAAACAACAGTAGAATACATTATTAAGTGTTCACATATTCTAGTAGTAGGCAGTAGCTTTCACCACAAATAAACCATTTAGAGGCACTTTTATGTTTTGTTGAAATACAAAAAAAAAAAGAAAATAAAGGAAAGAAAACTTTTCTAAACCAAAGGAAATCCTCTTGTTAAACCACCTTTAGTGGCAAAAAATGTAAAAACATTCGAGAAATATTTTCACTTTTTTTTGGGAGAATATTTGAATACGTAAAGCCAGGAAGGGTGTGTAAATTTTGGTTTTTTCTGGCTTTTTTTTTTTGCTATTTGACTGCCGGTATTGTTGACAAAAAAGGTGAGAAAAATTATGTTAAAAATAGAAGCAACACAGGGGCTACACACCTTTTGGTGTTTAAAAAAAAATACGCTTTAAAGTCATGCAAATTTGGGAATTTTTCGGAAACCAAAAACCAATTTTAGTCTCCAAAATATTAAGTAACTCCTTTAATGTAGGCGATAATTCTTTTCGGAAACTGTAGTAATAATTTAAACAAAAAAATTAAATCAAAGTTTTCCTCATTATTTATTGAAAATATTCCATGCAATGGTTTCAGCTGTTGTTTGGTGGATAATTTTCTTTCTCTGTCTCTCTCTGTCACTAGCATTTATTCATTTGGCTTGTGGACATCGGAGCGTATGATTGTCAATTAATTATGATTGATTTTGATTTTTGGTATGGCACTACCATACACCACACACCATAACGTAGGCGTATGAGTGTTTTTCTTTTTTTATTCACCGAAAATAAATTGCATTTTAATGGAGTGAGTGAGTGAGTGAGTTTCATTTAATAAAGCTTGATGTGGTCTTTAAAACACAATAAATTAAAAGCAGAAAATAAATTAAAAACAGAAAATAAATTAAACACAGGAAATTCATTATATGATACGAATATTTTAAATGATTCTTGAAAAAGGTTTTTAATTATCGCCAGATATTAAGGTCAAAGGCAATAACAATTAAACGGCCACCAACAAAAAAGTTTGGGTTTAAAGGTTTGGAGAAAAAACGGTTAAAAGCAATAAATTTCTGTCGAAGAGATGGTCACGAATGATAATGTGTACAGAAAGCAATTCAATAAACTCAAGAGAGATAAGGAAAGCTTAGGTTAGGTTAGGTTAGGTTAGAGGACGTGTACTTCTCAACTAAGACAAATACAGTACCCGGAGGTCGAACTGACCCATTGTACAACGTCCTAGTTTCTCACACCATTTATGTTGTGTGTGTTAATTTTGTACATGAGTGGTGGGACCCACAGTTTAAAGTCGACACCGAACGACAGATTTTTGAGAAACTTTTTCATGGCAATTTTGTTTATTCACAGAGTTTTTGCCCGAAATTTACTGAGAGGCAGTAGCCGAAGAAATATTTTTCACTTTTCGCTTTTTTGGAGATGTTTGACGCGAGGTTTGAACCGTAGCCTCACGTCTAATAATCGAAAACACTACCTACAGCTACATCCTGCTAAGTTAAGAGTCGTGAAATTAAGAAACTGCCCTATAAGACACAAAACTTTGCCAGTCTATATTAACTTACTTAGCTAAGTAACTGTTAAGACCATAATATTGGTCGGGCGACCCTGACATAATGTTTTTTAGAATGTACCTTTCTGTAGTACATAAAGGTCTCGTAAGCGTTCGTTTTTCACAACAATGCAGCAACTATATTTACCCACATTTTATTAACATTCAACCCACTGTGGTATCTGTATCATTAGTGGTGGGACCTACAGTTTAAAGTCGACTCCGAACGACAGATTTTTGAGAAACTTTTTGTGGCAATTTTATTTACTTTCAGAGTTTTGCCAGAAATCTGCTGAGATGAAGTCGCCGAAGAAATACTTTTTGTATTTTGTCTTCGATGTCTGGCCTGGGGCTCGAACCCTAGCTTTGCGTCTAATAAGCCAACACACTACCTACTAGACTACGGCGACTTCATAAGGAAAGCTTAGAAATACACAAAATTGTTTGTACATTTTGCCAACATCCTTGTCAGGAGCCTATAGATTCTTAAAAGTATCGCTATTTGGCATTGCTTGCTGCGGTTATTTTCGCTTCATTTCTATGTGGAGCCGCACTGTGTTTGTTTTTGCAACTCAAGGTGTTCATTGATTGATTCTACTCTATCGCCATTGATGTGTAACGATCACGTTTTTCGCTGACAGAATGACCGATCCATCTGCATACTCTACATTTGATTTATTTCATTGTAAAAAACCCCAGTTCCAGAGTCGAGGAAGCTATTGTAGAGATGTAATGTAGACACAGATAACACAGTGGGTTGAATGTATAGTATATGTACATACAGTGGTAGCCTTATAAATAGATGTTTCTGGAGTGACGAATCTAAGTTTAATTTGTCCCAATCTGATGAAAAAACGTATGTAAGACGTGCTCCAAACAAAGCCTTTGATCCCAGGTACACAGTGAAAACTGTAAAACAAATTAATTAACATACATGTTGCTAAGTCGTTTCTAATTATAAGGCCACCACTGTATAGTTGCTGCATTGTCATGGAAAGCGAACGCACACAAGACTTTAAAATACAGTAAATCAGGGACGATAATTAGCACTTTTTAGACTCCTCCAATGCTGTGGTCTCAACAGTTACTTAGCTAAGTGAATTAATACAGACAGGCAAAGTTTTTCTTGTTTCTTAATTTCATGACTGTTAACTTAACAGGACGTCGCTGTAGTCTAGTAGGTAAGGTGTTGGCTTATTGGACGTGAGGCCACGGTTCAAACATATCCAACAAAGCGAAATAAAAACAATATTTCTTCGGCTACTTCCTCTGAGCAAATTTGTGTGTGAATACATAAAATTGCCATAAACCAGTTTCTCAAAAATCTATCATTCGGAAACGTTTTTAAACTGTAGCTAACGCCACTTATGCATAAAATTAATACACACAACATAAGTGACACTAAGAAATTAGGTTGTAATCCTGGCTAAAGGGCTGTAATGATCAATTATGTACATATGTATGCATGTATGTATCTAGGCATTCGTTTGATTAGTCTAGTTATGTAACACTAGAATGCTAGCATTTCTTGAAAACTAGAGCAAGATAGACACATCCGACGTGCAAGACTTCAGATAATTTCTATTGTGCTGATGTTGAAGGACATCCTAGTCTTACTGTAGCGTTGATATGGGATGTTTAACTACTGCTGCCTAAAAGTTCTGCTTCATGTTTCATTAAAAATTCAAATTATTGTAAGGGGAACGTCATTTCTTTTCAATGCTTTTCAATGCATTGCAGTTCATCTCATTAGAACGTTTCAATCGGGATTACAACTTAGTTTCACACACCAACCATGTTGTGTGTGTTATCCATGTTATTTTATCCACGAGTGTCATGCTCTTTAATCAGTATTACAGCCTTGCTTCTCAAGGCACCAATGTTGTGTATGTTATCCAGGAGTAGCGTGACCTACAGTTTAAAGTCCACTCCGAACGACAGATTTTTTTTAGAAATTCTTTATGGCAAATTTTATTTATTCTCAGGGGTTTTGCCAGTTGAATGTTCATAAGTTTAATAGGATTGTTGCAGGTACACTACAAGTCCTTTTAAAAGTTCCACAAAAAGAGTTTCAAAGAGCTTCTGAAACTTATAAAAATCGTTTCGAATACCTTTCCTAGTTTTCATAAAAATCTTTTTCCTTTCCTTAGCTTAAAAACATGCCAGTAAAATTAAATTATCTACGACAACCCTTGCATATCTTTCAGTGTATGTATGCCCACCATTGGCACTGATATCCATAACCAACACAAAACACAGCTGAGAGTTCTTAAGGCAAACAATACTCGTACATTTCCATAAGCATCTTAAAACGACCAACTCCACTCTAAGTATGTATGAGAGTGAATGAATGAATGGTTGGTTGGGTTAGTTGGGTGTCTATAATTCTATTTTCAAACTCATTGTCATATTCTGAGGTTTTCCTGTTGACTCGATGGAAATTATGGCACTGGCATTAATTCTACACTTTCCTTGTTATGTTCTTT
This sequence comes from Sarcophaga carnaria, assembly GCA_958299815.1. Lineage (NCBI taxonomy): Eukaryota > Metazoa > Arthropoda > Insecta > Diptera > Sarcophagidae > Sarcophaga > Sarcophaga carnaria. Next base: position 14,737,749 of record OY283153.1, read on the forward strand.
CTCTCCCGGCTCCGCTCTCTCTATAAAATTCTAGACCAACCAACCAGCCAATACAACCAGTCAAGCATCCAAGCAGCCAAGCGTTTAAACACAATGAAATGAATACCGAAAAAAGGAGGAAAAAAAGGTCAACTTTTTTGGTTTTCATTCATCATTTTCATCAAAATGTTCGAAATGATTACGTTTGTGTTTAAAAATACTCATGTTTGGTTGTAAATATACTACATGGGAGAGGGGGTTAGCCATGATAGTTTTCTAAAAGTCATCTTAACTTCCACTCCTCCTCTCGTAGCCATTTGCCGTTGTACTACTAATGTTACTTCCACATCAGTTGTAACCTTCAGTTTTGAGTTGAGTTTTTGTTTTTTTTTTGGGTAAGGAAGTGGTTAAGGAAATAAAACTGACTTTTAAACAAGAGACTATTCACACACACATATAGACACATAAACTCATACACACACTAATACTTGTAAAACACAAAAAGTCTTGCGTAATGAAAAACTTTAACAATTCTACTGTAGACGTCTGTGGAGGCTAATGTTGAACAAATAGGAACAGAAGTTAGGTTAACAGGGCCATATTGGTTTATGAGAATTGCCAGGGCCTTTGTGTAATTCATGTTTCTAGTTTCATTAGAAAACACTGGGTAATCTTTTCGACTAGAAACGAGTAATGCGTGAAGCCAAAATGTATAGGAGGTGGCGCACTTACGAAACAAAATTTTTTACGTAGCGGTTGCAGGAACATTGATATCCAGACTTTACTGATCAATAACCTTCAGCAACGGCAACACAATCTGGAGAAAGTCTTTCTGAAAGGACAACATATTGTAACGCAGACAAAAACAAACTAAAGGAAAATAAACAACAAGACAAATGGACAACAACAAAATACACACATCATACGGTACACAGGATTACACAATCATATGCTTAAGAATTTACGAGAAGGAAAGAAAATAGAGAAGGAAGGAAAATAAATAACGCATACTGGAGATGGAGAAAGTCTTTCTGAAAGGAAAACATATTGTAACGCGGACTAAAACAAACTAAACGAAAATAAGCAACAAGGCAAACAGACAATAACAAAATACACACATCGTACGGTACACAACCATATGCTTAGGTGTTTACGAGAAGGAAAGAAAATAGAAATCAAAAACCAAAAACAGCATTTAAATTGAGAGATCGAGGTTAATTTGACACTACCATTACAGGAGGTTTTTGAAATGTCCTGCTAGAGTTGGCATGCTGTAGTGTTCAAAGTGCTTGTCTGCAAACCCGGACAATGCAGATTCGAATCTAAGTGAATGCGAAAAAGTGTTCGCCATGATTATTAAACTTAAAATTAAAAGTGAAGAAGCTTTAATATCGTTCGTGAAGTCTTAAAATCACCATAAGAGTGCTGTTGCAATGCCGATTGAAAAGCTCTTCAAAAGCTCTGGGAGAAGTACTTACAACTTCAATTTACAAATTCAATCTCCACAAATTCCTTAGGTTAGGGTAGGTTAGAGGACGTGTACTTGTCAATTAAGACAAGTACAGTACCCGGAGGTCGAATTGACCCATTGTACAACGTCCTAGTTTCTCACACCACTTATGTTGTGTGTGTTAATTTTATACATGATTGGCGGGACCTACAGTTTAAAGAAGATTTTTTTTGAGAAACTTTTTCATGGCAATTTTATTTACTCTCAGAGTGTTTGCCAGAAATCTGCTGAGAGGAAGTCGCCGAAGAAATACTTTTTGTTTTTTGTCTTGATGTCTGGCCTGGGGATCGAACCCTGGCTTTACGTCTAATAAGCGAACACACTGCCTACTAGACTACGGCGACTTCAACTAATTAAAAACTTAGTATCCATTAAAAGGCCCTCTACACAATCTTCTTGCTGTCTTTTGCTTTACCCTCTTGCTCACACATAGTTTATGAGCAATTCAATCTGGCTGTTGTGTGTAGCAGCTACAGTATGTGCATTGTATAGCAGATAATACAACAACAACAACACAATTTTTTACAAAAACTATTTCAAATCGTGAATTTGTTAAGAATTAAAAACTTAAAACTTGTAAATTTACCGCATATCGAACAAATTGTTAAAAAAGATTCTAAAGAATGAAAAACCACAACAGCAGCAATTGTTTTCTTAACTTTTATTCGGAGAATATTTATAAGAGAACAACAACAAGTTGGAAAGGATGTAACGAATACCATGTAGCTTAACTGCGATAACTAGAAGACAATTGGCTCCATTAACACACTAAAGCAGACTTGGATAGACAAAGCCAGCATACGGCATGCTTAACGCAGTATTAAGCTTCAGCCATCTCTGCACCAGACTTCAGATTCGAATATTCATGAGCTATCATTGGCTCTCCTCTAATTTTCTATTAAGGCAGGGGATTGAATGCAGAGATCACAATGCATTTAAATCCTGGCCCAACCTATGTTATGGATATGCTGCAATACTTGGGAAGGCATACACACCTTCGGGTACACTATAAGGTTCCTTATAATTTCCAGGAAGGAAGGCTTGACCTAAAACTTCTACACAAACTATCCGGACGCGGCATTGTTTGCGGAGTTGAGATTATGGTCGCACTTAAACCTGTGTTATGCAAAGATTTTTTCCAAGAATCTCTTGAGTTACAAAAACAGTAGCAGGCTGTGTCAACTCAACGTGCATCCTTGTCTATGAATATCGATAATTTCTTGGTGAAATTATAACTCTTGTATGGATTACGGTGGTATACCAATGGAAATTGCATTGCTAATGAACTAGCCAAGGCTGATGCAAAGCTTTCAGTCTCCGACATGTTACAGGGCATAATTATTCAAAGCATTCTTCGCTTGTTTTACAGAGAAGTTCAGTTAGTATTGTTAGACTCTGTTGGATTGATATGGTGATCATGCAAGGCCATCCAACGCACCACTGCCCATCTCTCATCTCACAAGGTTGATTTTTTTTGCGGGAAGGAGGGAAAATGCTTTGTGCATTCATGATGGTCGTCACCAGACATGATATGCCGGGCTCTCCCACTGGGTATACCGACTAAAAAACCGCCTTGTCTCCTCATCGGGGAATCATTCCACCTCGGAACCACGGTTGTGTTACTTCGAGGTGGACCCCTGTTCTGGCATATGTTCCAGTTCCATCGTCGTCAGCCTGCGTCCGGGCTCCGCTCTATTCTCAGTCTGCTGCGCCTAGGTCAAATTTCATCCTTCGCATGACGTGCTCTACAAAGTCTTTTACTGCGTTCCAACTCTCTCTCTACTGTTTATCATTGTCAGCACGACGTTTGTAGGGCTAATGACGCCGATTTCAGCTACGAGTCGCTGACGGCTTTCGGCCCATCGACAATAGCTGAAGAAAGTGTGTTTGGAATCATCTAACGTTTCATCTAACGTTTCTTTCTCTTCATAGATACAGAATGGCGAGCGGCATTTCCCCATGCGATGCAGGTACTCTCTGAAATATCCGTGACTTCGCCGTTTTTTCTGTTTTTCCACACTTGCAACTCGGGAATCAGTTTTTATGTCCACCTTCCATGCTGTTCATTTTCCCAGCGAGATTGCTATTTTAGGAAGACTTCGTGCCTTATCGCTTCTATGCTCTGTGATTGAGTTGTACTTTGCCTGGCGTTGAAGATCATCCGGCGCTCATATGCTTGTAGGTCTATGGGAACCATTCCGGCTATAACTAGGACAGCTTGTGTCGATACCGTGCAATACGAGGATGTCACTCGTAGAGCAGTTATTCTCTGCTCAGACCTGATGCGGATTTCCAAAGTAGTAGCCCAGATTTCAGAGGAGTATGCTATTTCCAGCCTCCATGAGTAGCTTCCTCTTACTTGGGAGGGATCCACCAATGTTTGCCATCAGTCTACTTAGTTGAGTTGTTATTCTAGCTGCTCTCGCTGTTGCATACTCTATCTGCTCTATGTAGGCCTGTTTCGAGTCCAATCTAAACCCAAGGTATTTAATCGATTTCTTCGTGGGAATAACCAAGTCGCCTATGTTGATTTCGATTTCGATCGGAATGTGTCGTCCGAGTAAATAATGTCAATCACGTTGAGAGTTTCGACTATATCCATCGGTATATCATGCCTAATAATGTAGCTCTACTTTTTCAGCTCCCCGAATTGGAGTTCTACTTCATTCAATCAAAGTGGACATTAAAGTTCTAATCATTTTCCTCTTTGTTAGTTTTTGTCGCCGTAGTCTAGTAGGTAGTGTGTTGGCTTATTAGACGTAAAGCCAGGGTTCGAGACCCAGGCCAGACATTAAGACAAAAAACAAAAAGTATTTTTTCGGCGATTTTCTCTCAGCAGAATTCTGGCAAAAACTCTGAGAGTAAATAAAATTGCCATGAAAAAGTTTCTCAAAAAATCTGTTGTTCGGAGTCGACTTTATACTGTAGGTCCCACCACTCATGTATAAAATTAACACACACAACATAAGTGGTCTGAGAAACTAGGACGTTGTACAATGAGTCAATTTGATCTCCGAGTACTGTACTTGTCTTAATTGACAAGTACACGTCCTCTAACCTAACCTGACCTAACCTAGCTTTTGGTAGTACAGAAGCAACCCATCAAACTTTCAAAGTGGTTTAACGCTCTTCTAGTTTCTGTTTGCAATTTATTTGAGATTCTAAAGCGGCTCTTCATATTGTTATTCGCAACCGAACCGATTAAAGTTCTACTGGAGTGTGCTTCCAAAATTCCTTCACAAGCTATATTATAGGGCGTTAACATATGCCAACAAGACTGACTTGACTTTCCTTATTCGTATAGTTTTGTTTTGTTGTTTTTGTTCAACTACCAGTTAAAGGCAGTAAAATGCTTAAATAATTAAATAAATTCAACGATTTTTTGGTTTAAAAATAAAAAAGAAAAGGAAGGAAAAATAAAAATAAAAATAAACAGCAAAACTAAAATGAAAAAGTTAAATAAAACAAGTTTTTCTTTTATGCCGCAGTAAGGAATGGAAAATGAAAATGAAAATTGGTTTTTTCCTATGGCCCCACGCCGGCTCTACTCTACTCTGCTGCTACTGCTACTCACAGTTTTATTGTTTTAACAGAAAATTAAGACAATGAATGCGTTGTTTTTTGTTTTCTCTTTCTTTCTTTCATTCTTTCTCGCTCTATTTTGTTAAGTTGACTTTTACAAACGTGGTACTTAAACAAATTGTATGTATGTATGTCTTGTACTTCATTTTTATTTTTTCTTCAGCTTCTTTGTGTTAAAGGGGTATGGAAAGGGCAGCAAGTATTGCTTTGTGGCTGCTGCAAGACAATGGCATTCAATTGTTAAGAACTGCAAAGAGCTGTAATAAAACCATAGAAATTGTTGCTACTTCTGTTGTTACTGTTGTTGTTGTTATTGCTGGTTGTTGATACAACACAATAATGCAGCTGTGCACTATTATTAACAGCAATTGTTTCAAACGGAAGTACAGGAAGTAATTGTTGCCATTTTCTATTACAACTTAAATAAACACACACAGAAACAGAAAGAGAGAGAAAGAGAGAATGTACGACACTCAGTATGACAAGTTGTAGCACAGCACAGCACAGCATAGCATAGAAATATGCAAGAAATTCTCAAGTTGCAACAGCAAATGACAACAAAGGCAACTCAAGGCAACGAGGAGACAAGTTTAAATTAAAAGAAAAGGAAAGGAAAAGAAGAAAAGCAAAGTAAACTCAACTCAACTCAACATCAAAAGCCGTTATATGAGAGAAGTTACATTGAAGTGAAGCAACTAAACTTGGTTAACAAACCATCTAAACCGACTTCCTCTTCGCCCCAACCACACTGTGTACTTCAATTTAATTACGCTACGAAAAGCAAAGAAAAGAAACCCTAGATTCACTACTAAAAAATCACTTCCCTTTTGCTACCATCACCCTTTAAATAATTGCAACTTGTGGCAATAATTATGTTGCTTTACCCGGCATGCTTTACATGGCACCCACTACACCTTACCTTAACTTGTATGGTAACACAGTGCGGCGTTCCCCCTTTAACTAAACCGCTTTTTAAAGGAAACTGGTAGGGAATGTTGTTTCACTTAATTATCGCATTAAAACCAAGGAAATTAAGAAAGAAAAACAACCGCAAAGTAAAAAGTAACAGTAAAGGAAAAAACACTAAAAAGAAAAAGTAAAAGTAGGAGAAGAAAAAAAAAATTCAGTAAAGACACACACAGGAAAAATAAAAAGTAACCGAGCTCTTTCTCTCTCAACTACTTTTTAAATAATTAAAATCAAGAGTTTTATGTTGTCAATGTGATACCAAGTGGATTATAATTAAGTTCTAAAAACTTTAGTTACAGTGGCGGGCAAAAAAATTAAAGAGCGAAAATAACAAAGTGAAGTAGTTTAAGCTATAAAGCAAAAAACAATATTTTTTTAAGAGAATTATTTTCGAAGTACGCTTAACAAAGCAGAAGAATTACAACATTGTAAATACCATCTTGAGCTAGTAGATGGGATATTGGCATATTAGACAAGAGCTTGTGGTTCAACCAAAGCCGAAGAATTATAACATTGTTGGTAATGGAGGATTGCACCAATTAATTCTGTTGTATTCCGGTAGATGGGATGACGGTATATTAGACAAGAGCTTGTGGTTCAAATAAAACAAACAAAGCCGATGAATTATAATATTGTCGGTAATGCAGTATCGTATCAGTAAATATCATCACAGTCTAATACATGTAATATTGGCATATTAGACAAAAGATTGTCAAAAAACAAACAAAGCCAAATAATTATAATACTGTCGGTAATGCAGTTTCATATCAATAAATACCGTCTTGATCTAGTAGGTAGGATAATGGCATATGAGACAAGAGTACTTGGTTCAAATAAAACAAACAAAGCTTATACGCAAATAATTATAACATTATCGATAATGCAGTGTGTTATCAGTAAATATCACAGCAGTATAGTAGGTAGGATGTTGGCATATTAGACAAAGCCAAATAATTATAACAATGACGATAATGCAGTATCGCATCAGTAAATATTGTCGTAGTCTATTAGGTAGGACAATGGCATATTCGAGAAAAGCTTGTGCTTCAAACAAAACAAACAAATCCGAAGAGTTTTAATATTGTCGGTAATGCAGTAACGTATCACTAAATATTTTTGTAGGCTAGTAGGTGGGATAATGGCATATTCGACAAGAGCTTGTGGTTAAAATAAAATAAACAAAGCCAAAGGATTATAACATTGTCGATAATACTGTAGAGTTTTAGTTAATACTGTTGTATTCTGGTAGGTAGGATCACTGTATATTAGACAAAAGCTTGTGGTTCAAATAAAACAAACAAAGCCGATGAATTATAATATTGTCGGTAATGCAGTACACTATCAATAAATATCGTCGTAGTCTAGTTGGTAGAATGTTGACAAATTACACAAGAGCTCGTGGTTTAAACGAAAAAAAATATTTCTTTCGCTGCCTTCCTCCCAGCCAGTCATTTATCAAAACCTCTGTGGTTCTCACATCTGTTGTTCGGAATCGACTTTAAAATGTAGGGTCCCACCACTCATGGATAAAATTAGCACACACCCAGCGTGGGTGCCATGAGAAGGTATATCGTAAACCTGAGTAATGGTATGTATTGCTGAGCAGTTTTAAAAGTGTTTTTGTACTTCCCATACAATATTTTGAAGTTCTGTACAATTGTCGATAACACAGTTTAGTTCTAAAAATGGACTCTGACTCCCAAATGCTGTACAAACTAAATGGTAGGATATATATTAAGAACCCTAATATCATTTCAAAATATATTAATTTATCAGGCCCGCCAAAAAGCATTCAAGTACCTAAGGAAGGACACATCGACCTCATAGAGGTATCAGCGGAAATTACATTAGCTAGGGCAGATATGAACCTTACAATCCTTAATATTTCAAAGAAAATTGACGACTCCCTCATAAATTCAACACTAGGGGCCCCATAAAGTCTTTTAAAGTGCCGATAATAGTCAAGAAACGTCGATCTTAAGCCACCAATATTTAGAAAGACCTGAAAAGAGCAAGGTTTGTCTTGTAGTTTATGTAATCCAGGAAAACCGTGTCTTAGAGGGTTCCAAATGTGAATAGAAATGATTGCATTAACCCCTCAAACCAAACATGATCTGAACTAATTTGTCCAAACCAATAGCTTTTGTTTATCTCAACGTTTCCTGGTGCGGTGGAAATTTCTGATTCAGTTCTCTCTTCAGTTCTAAACAACCAAGAAAATGACTGTCCAAAGGAAATTGCAGCGACTCTTCACTACCCCTAGTCTTAGTCACATTAGCTTCACGTATAAATGATCTGTGCAGAGAACAAAATTTTGTAAAGTTTCTGCAACAAAGTTTAGTCCTGGAGGCTATGATTTCCAAAATGTATTGATGACATTATCCTTGTTGTTCTCTTTGCAAAAAAAATTTTTTTTATTTCTCTTTTCGATATTCAAAATCGAAAACAAACTTTTCCCATCCACCTTACATTGAAAATATTTTTGATATTTATACTCTTTGTTATTGTGTTACCAACTTTCGTTTAGTAATTCGTGTAGTAAATATCAGTCGAACACAAAACATGTAAACAAGTTACCAACAGCAATTACAAAACTTTTTACATTAAAATGCCAGCCATTGAAATACGCTGTTGCGAGTTATTATGAGCTTAACTGAGAAAAAAACGAAAGAAAAACAACTAAGAAAAGTTGGCAACTCATGTTGCTAATGGACTCGAAATTTATAGACTCAATTTTTTATTGATAAATTTATTATGACTTCCTTTCACTGTCTCTCGCTCTCTCTCTCTCTCCCTCTCTTCCTGTCTGTATACGTTGTACATACTTCAGTTATTTTGTTGCTTCCCAAAGTATAAAAAAAAAATAAAAAAAACATTGCAATTGTACATCGATTACAGCATATTTTTACTATCATATGAATAGTAAATCAAACAGTCAAGAGCACAGAAATAGTACAAAAAATCAAAAGGATGCAGGTCATAAGTTTTTGTTTGCTGCTCTTTTTGTAATCACCGTTAAGCAAATGCAGGACTCATGGAAAACTGTTGGCAAAGTAATGTAAAAACAAACACACAGTGAAACTATTCTTAACTTCAAAGTGAAAGAAAGGAGGAAAAAACATGGAAAGAACTGCCACAACTGCACAATATAAATGCAACACAATAAAAACAAACAAACAGAAACGTTTTTTTCTTCCATGTTTTTTTTTTGTTTTTGTTTCTGTTTTTGTCTATAACTCAACGTTAACAGCAACAACAACAACAGCAATTACAAAAGCAATGAATTATTTCAATGAAAATGTGAAGGTCTTTTCCTTGTATATTTTTTTTCTTTTTTCTCTCTATTCTTTGCTTTACGTTCTGAGTAAAAAAGTAACGGTATACGTGTACGTATGTGTATGCGCGTAATTCTGTTGAACTTATGCTATTCAAGGAGAATAAACTTTTATTGTACAACATACATCTCTTTGCCTTATAATACTTACTCTCTCTCTCTCTCTACCTCTCTCTTGCCTATTCACAAACTATTAAGAATTATACACACACAGACAGACAATGAAAGTGAAGTAAAAGTGGTAGAAAATTGTTGAAATCATTTAAATCGTTGTTTCCATTTGCCTTAAAGCAGTTTTCATATGTAAAACAATGGGTTAGCATCACTAAAAAGAGATAGAGTGTGTACCCCTTGGGTAAAAAGCCTTTAAATAAATAGGAGATGAAAAGGAAAACAAAAATTGTACTTAGCGGAGTTGAAATCAATATCAACAATATGGCTTGTTGCTTAACAGCTTTTAGAGAGTAACAACAAAAGCAACAGCAACAACCAAAATACAGTAACATTAACAGTGATATGTGATGCAAAGAGAATAATCGTGTGTAAAATTATACTCAAAGAAAATACGTAGTAAGGGTAACTTGAATTCGAATGAATTTCATATTCAAAACCGAATTTGTTTGCTTAGATATATGCTCGAGTGTTGAGTATCTAGAATCAAGCTTTCTTAAGCGGTCATTACAAAGCTTTAGTCAGGATTACAACCTGGCTTCTCACACTAGCTATGTTGGGTACGTTAATTTTACCCATGGGTGGCGGGACCTACAGTTTAAAGTCGACTCCATACGATAGACTTTTGAAAAGCTTTTCATGGCAATTTTATTTACTCTCAGAGTTTTTGTCAGAAGACTGCTGAGAGGAAGTTACCGAAAGCTATCTGAGGCAGGGTTTGAACCACGTGCTCTTATCTAATAAGGCAACATCCTACCTACAAGATTACGTTGACTTACATAACATAATTGGTCATTGCAACCAATTTGAGTCAGGATTACGAGCTAGCTTCTCACACCACTGATGGTGTGTGCTTTAATTTTATACATGAGTGGCGGGACCTACAGTTTAAAGACGATTCCGAACGGCAAATTTTTTGAGAAACTTTTCATGGCATTTTTATTAACTCTCAGCGTTTCTGCTAGGAATCTACTGAGTCGCCGAAGAAAATGTTTTCCTTATTTTCGTTTTGATGTCTGACCTGTGGTTTGAACCAAGGCCTCACGTACAATTACCAAGCACACTACCTTCTAGATTAGGGTGACTCCTGGAGATCATTATTACAGCAAAGGATGTCTATGTCTTTATATATGCAGTTTAAAACCGCATTAAGCACCAAATTAACTGATCTAACGGGTGTGTGAAGTAAATTGCCTTTCCCATAAGCGAACCAAGGAATATAACTCATTGCAACCTCAGATCCATCCCGATACATAACATAATTGGTCATTACAACCCTTCAATCAGGATTACGACCTAGTTTCTCACACCACTTATGTTGTGTGTGTTAATTTTATACATGAGTGGCGAACGACAGATTTTTTTGAGGAACTTTTCATGGCAATTTTATTTACTGTAAGAGTTTTTTTGCCAGAAATCTGCTGAGAGGAAGTCACCGAAGAAATACTTTTTGTATTTATGTCTGGCCTGGGGCTTGAACCCTGGCTTTACGTCTAATAAGCCAACACACTACCTACTAGACTATGGTGACTACATCCGATACCAGAGACAAATCCAGCAGACTTTCTAGCCAAAACTCTCAGAAATACTGAACTCTGAACACACATCGGGCAAAATCCAATTGAGATCGATGTTAGAAGGACTAAACTGGAGGTGGGGTTCTCCGCAGATCACTATCCTAAACGACCAAGATAGCAATTAACTGGTATCCCTATGCAAATGCTAGAAGGAACCCCAAATTCACATCTAGCTTATGCAGCTGGTAGATAAGTAAACCGAGGCATGAACTGAAACTACTTTCAGCGGATTGAAAAAGATTCAGCTTAATTTTAGAGGGCCTAGGTTTCTAATATACAAATTTTCCAAGAAGATAAATAAACCCAGGTATAAGCTGAAACCACTTGTCAACAGTCGATAGCAAGGAATTGAACTCAATTGTTAAGGGCCTATGCAGCTGCTATTAAAATTTTTAATTTTCCTTTTCAATTTTGTGCAGACCTTGCGCTGGCCAACTGCTTCCCTAGTCTGGTGGAATTCGATTAGTACAGGGACTGCGTTTACCTGTGACTTCACAACGGGCCGCTAAAAATGCTCAAGTGAGCTTTTGGTATCAAAGCTACCACTCCAACCCACATACCTGCCTACCTTTCCAATTTTATAAAAAAAAGACTAAATTTATTAAACCATATTGATATAAAATCCCAAGATTACTAACATTTTCTTGCGAGTGTATCATGTGTGTCTCACACAATTTTGCCGCTATTTAAGCATTTAAGCATGCTGCAGTAGCAGTGATAGTAAAAATCTATGACAACAGCCGTTACAATAAGCAACACATTAATGTGTTGCCATCACTTACAGTAACAACTATAACAATAACAACAACAGCAATGAAAGAGTATAACAACAACTACTACGACTACAACTATAACTACAAAAATAATAATAAAAATAATGATAGAAAAATATACACTATGAACGTGATAATATGGCTGAAACTAACAATAACAACAACAATAACATAAGGAATAAATATTTAATGGGGAAAAGCAACAACAACAAAAACAACATTAACAGCAATTATAGTAAAATAGCAACAACTGTGGGAAAATTGTAGAAAAACAATATAAAACCTATTAACACATACTAAAGCAATGACAGAGATTGAAACACATGAGAGAGAGCAGGAAGATAATGACACTAAATACACTCGTATTATGAAAAAAGCCAAGCATGGACACACTACCAGTCACCTATACACTCTAGTCTAGTTACACAACTCTATGTTCATTCGTGTTAGGTTAAGTAAAGGCAAGAAATTGTTTACATATCAGAGAGAGAGAGAGGGAAAGACAGTATGCCTACTACACAATCTCTTTAAACTGTACTCTGCTGTGTTGTTTCTAAAAACACAAGTCTAGGCCTGATATTGTTTACATGTAATAAACAGTGAGAATGTGTATATGTGTGCATGGCGATGTAGCTGGGCAGACAACAACAATTGTATTGAAAACCTTTAATAATATTAACAACTACAACTACCGTAAAAAAGGGGAAAAAACAAGAAAATTTAATAGAATAACAATGGCAACCAAACAGCGCGACCTTTAGTTGTAGGCCATGGCCAAATATCGAATAATATTTCCCTTTATTTTGGCTTTTTTTTCTTTTTTTTCTGCTTTAAAATACAATAAAAAATTGATGAGAATATAAATATTGTAATACAATACACACACACAATACAATAAATGTATCTGCCTTTATCTACATATGTATGTATGTAAGTGTGTGTGTGCGATATAGGGTTTTTAGAAATGAAATGAAAAAATAATAACAAAAAAAATAGAAAAACTTTTAAATAAATAAATGAAAATAAAATAATCGAACAACTATGTACGTTCGTTATACCCGGAGCTTAAATAATAGGAATGAAAAACAATTTTTTTTCCGTTTTTTTTTTGTATTTAAAATTGCCTTCAACTGTGACACTGTGTCAGATCAATGATAAAAGCATGAAATTGTGTTGTTTACAAAGGATGAGGGGTAATGTTATTGACTGAGAGCACAATTGTTTTCCAACTATTCGAATAAAAACTAAAGGTATTGGCATTGGCGTTGAAATTATAAAAAATGTAAAGAGCTTCAGCTAAGTAGTGAAATAATCATGTCTCTCATGGGCACTGCTCTCTCCTCTCTGAGTATACGTAACTAATTAAACATTACAACCATTCAGTTAGGATTACGACCTAGCTTCACATGGCACTCTTGTCGTGTTTGTTAATTTTATACATGAGTGGCAAGACCTACGGTTTAAAGTCAATTTCTAGCGACAGATTTTTGAGTAACCTCTCATGGCAAGTTTATTTACTCTTGAGTTTTTGCCAGAAATCTGCTAAAGGATCATGGGTGGGTCATTGACATTTCTTTCTACAGGTTTTGTAATTCAGTAAAGCCGCAGACTGACGAGTAAATTCTCGTGTGTGAGAATATTATGTCGTGTGGAGACATAATATTCTCGTTCGGGGTTTGTTCAATGGCCTTACAAAAGAAGCCTCTACTACATACATAATTGGTCATTACAACTCTTCAGTCAAGATTACGATACCTAGCTTCACAGCGGCACTCATGTTGTGTTTGTTAATTTCGATTGTTGACTTCGAACGACAGGTTTTTGAGAAACTTTTCATGGCAATTTTATTTAATCACAGAGTTTTTACCAGAAATCTACTGAGAAAAAGTCGCCGAAGAAGTGCGTATAGCATATTTCGTTTAGTTGGAGATGTCTTACCTGTGGTTTGAATGGTTGCCTCACGTCTAATAAGCCCACACAATACCTACAAGACCACGGCGACTTCTGAGAATGCCTATACTATGCATGAAAATCACCATTCCTAGTCTAAACCCAATACGGATAGAAGATTTCAACACAAGAATTTCAAAAATCGAATACCAGTCGTTTTATATGTTCTGCTCCCAGGATAATGTGGAATTTTCTCCGAAGAACTTAATTTTACAAGATCCGCCCGCCTCCCTGACAATTATCGGCGGAGGTAAGGGTCATAAACCATTCTACGAAACTGATACTGAGTAAAAGATCTTCAACCTTTACGATAATGTGGACTTTAATCCAAACACCTTTATTTTAGGACATCTTCCCGCCTCCCTGACAATTATCGACCGAGTTAAGGGTCTTAAACCTCTCTAAGGTACTGATTCCGAGTAAGAGATGTCCAACCTTTATGATATCTATTCACTGTGACACTGAAACCGCAATCAGATCTCTTTCGGAACCAAAATTCCCATCTAAACTGGTTGACTGCGACTTCTTTAATCCATCCTCGTGTAAATTTGTTAGAATTTAAAATGGATTCCTGGTCTCACGAATTTTTTGGATATTTATGTATCCGATGGACTTGGTAGAGAAACACCCTTCCACAGCAGATACACTTCCACTCCAAAGTGAACTCTTCATGACAAAACAGGGGAAATTGAAAAATCCCTAGACTACTATGGCTCCAGTTAATGCGCTCTAGAATGGGATGTGAATTGAAACGTACACACATAATAGGTCAACACAACCCCTTAGTCAGGATAACGATCTAGCTTCCCACAAAACTTATGTTGTGTGTGCTAATTTTATACATGAGTGGCGGGACCTACAATTTCAAATCAAATCCGAACGACAGATTTTTTTGAATAGCTTTTCATGGTAATTATATTTATTCTCAGAGTTTTAGCCATAAATCTGCTGAGAGGAAGTCGCCGAAGAAATATTTTGTTGCATATTTTCGTTTTGATGCCTGACCTGGGGTTTGAACCGGGGCATTACGTCTAATAAGCCATCATACTACCTACTAGACTACGGCGACTTGAAAGCGGACTCTTCATGACAAAATAGGGGAAATTACAAAATCTGTAGACTACTATGACTCAGGTTGAAATGCTGTAGAACAAGATATGAATTGAAACGTAAGACCATGTCACCTTGAAGCCAAGGACCAAAGTGCGGGTCATGGGCATTCCTTCTTGCTGCAAGATTTGTGATAATGCAGAAAATCCAGAGACTTTTGACTACATTCTGTGCTTCTGTTGTGGTGTGCAGAGACACAGTAGTCCTGACCGGGGTTTGTTCCATGGCCTTAGAGAATAAGCCTGTACTCGATATTCTAAAATTCACTGTTTCATCTCCGGCATTAATTGTCTTGAAAGTTGATTGTGTTTCACTCTATTTTCTCCCTCCATTTTCCTAGTTTCTTTACATTTAGATTACTTACTTTTCAAGAAATTACTTTTTCCCAACACCAATAATTTTGTTTCATGAAGAATTTTTTTTTTCTTCATAAAATATTTTTTTAAATAAAATAAATAGAAGCGTATACAATAATCTATAAAAAAAAATAAAAATAATAAATAAAATACACATACGCTAACAATAGAGAGAGAGAGAGAGAGGGAAACAACACAAATACTCATATTGAAGGACCGTGCACAGCATAGCATTTATTTGTTAAACATTCTCGATTTGAAATTTGTTGAATTGTTATTTGTTGCATACTTTTGGGAAAATAAATTGGGTTCTTCCTCCACCTCCTACTTCTTCAGCAATGTACAGTAGGGTACATTGAAAATTATATGAAAAAAAATTTAAAAATGTTAACAGGTTGCATTGAAAAACCAAGAAAACTGATTGAATTTTATTACATAAAGAGGTACCTGACAGAAATCCATAACAAGAGATAGTGAAGGACATTTTGAAGTAGTCAAGTGTAATAAATAAATCGTATGCTTGAATGCAATTGCAAAGCCATTCAAGCCAAAAGTTTTGCTACAAATCTAGTTTGTTGCCTTATCAATCTAACCACGTATTTGAAAAGCAATTCTACTTGGAAAAAATTTCAAAAAAAAACGAAACGAAACAACGAGAAATAGTTCATCAATGTCAATCTAGAGCAACAAATACAATGGAATTGAAGAGCGACTAAAAGCGAACATTTTTCAACAATTGGAAATTGAGAGAAAGAGACTGCAATTATTGAACAATGCAGGGCTGTGTGTGTGTATGTGTGGATTTTGTATTGAATGAAGCATTTGTAGAGACACAAGACAAGCTTACGACAAGCCAATCAACTAAAAAAAAAAGAAAAAGAAAAACGTTAAGACTCCAAGGACAACAACTTTCATATTCCTTTGTGTGTAGAATGCTTACAAAGGCACAGACAAACGCGAGTTAACAAAACATTTCGCCAAGGCTGTTCTAAAGCATTTCCTGCACAGCCAACCAGCAATAAAACTTAAAACTTAACAAACATTAGCGTTGAATTCAACTTTTATTTACTGATGTGCTGGCATTATTATGCAAATAAATGCTACGCTTCCACCTCGTTTCACTGCAGCCTTGCGAGGCAAGGCAAGGCAAGGCAAAAATGAAATTTTATTTGCCACGCGTTTTCTAATGAATGCATTGCAATGCCATGCAATGAATTGAGAAAATCAAGGCTGTAATTAAGCTTGTATTACAAGCTACTCTAATCAGTAACATAGTATTTGTAGCTACAGATACACACACACAGATTTGTGTATTCAGCAAATCTTTTAAGAGAGATGGGGAGAGATAGAGAGAGAGACACTTACAGTTGAATACATGCTTAAGCATTTAACAAGGATTCCCTGCCATCCTTCATGGTGTTCGTGTGCAAAGACAGCCTGTCAGAGATATTGAAATTTTATTGTAACGCGAATGCTTTACAACAGTCATATGCCAATATGTCTGTCAATCTATTTAACGTTTTTAGTCCTTAAAGGATATGTTAATGGCAAATACAATACAATACAATACAAGGGAGAAAGGAGGCTTAAACAATAACTAAAAAATTTCCAATACACAGCACTTTACGACAAAACAAAAGAAACAATTTTGAATACCGCCATCCTACATACATTGCATATGCTGATGGCAACATATTTAACGAATCCTTTTGTCTTTGTGTTGTTCATTCAATTCAAAAGGACTTGAAAGAAAAAATATCTTCCAAGCCTTCATTCATTTGTTAAACTCTGCCGCCTGTACATGTAAAGGGTGTTTTGTATAGAGCTATAGAACTTTAAGTTGGCATTACTTTTCAAGATGGCGACCGATTTAACAGCTGTCAAGTGATTTGGTTTGGCAATTCATCATGAATAGACTCATGCCTGAACAACGCTTGCAAATAGTGCAATTTTATTTCGAAAATAATGATTCTGTGCGGAAAACGTATCGCGCACTACGTCCATTTTATCGTCGACAAAATCGTCCATCAGAGCAGTTAATTCGATTAACCATGGAACGTTTTCGCACCACGTTTACTTTTATTGATAATTTGCATCCCCAGAGACGCTGTACGGTGCGTACAGAAGAAGCTATTGCTGCTGTAGAGCGTAGCATTGAGGAAGACCCGAATGAGTCCATTCACTTTATGAAAGATTTTGCGGAAGGATCTTGGTTTGCGTGCTTACAAAATCCAACTCGTGCAAGAATTGAAGACAAACGATCATCAAGTAAGGCGTAGATTCGTCGAATGGGCCCAAAACGAGATTACCGTTGTTCCCGATTTTCATAAGCGAATTTTGTTTAGAATGAAGCGCGCTTCTGGTTGAATGGCTACGTCAACAAACAAAACTGCCGCATTTGGAGTGAAGGTAATCCTCAAGCGTATGTGGAAACACCGTTACATCCAGAAAAACTGACTATTTGGTGCGCTTTATGGGCTGGTGGAATCATTGGTCCGTACATTTTCAAAAACGATGGTGGCCAGAACGTTACAGTCAATGGTGATCGGTATAGAGCCATGATTACAAACTTTTTCATTCGTGAATTGAATAACCATGATGTCCAGGAGATGTGGTTTCAACAAGACGGCGCAACATGTCACACAGCTCGTGCCACAATAGATTTATTGAAAGACACGTTTGGTGACCGCCTAATTTCACGTTTTGGACCTGTGAATTGGCCTCCAAGATCTTGTGATTTAACACCGCTAGACTACTTTCTGTGGGGCTATGTAAAGTCATTGGTCTATGCGGTAAAGCCACAAACGCTTGATGTACGATGTACGGCCACAAATGTTGGAAAAAGTCATCGAAAATTGGACGTCCAGATTGGACTACATCCGCGCCAGCCGTGGCGGTCATATGCCAGAAATCATATTTAAAATGTAATGCCACAAGATTATCTTTCGGATAAATAAAATTCATGTCAATCGAATAATCCATCGTGGTTTTATTGCAACTTAAAGTTCTATACCTCTATAAAAAACACCCTTTACATGTACATGTCAACATCAAATGACAAGAGTATTTTCAATGCGCAAAGCTTAAAAGCCTCAAATAGTACGCGGCAGCAGTTCATAGAGAATGAATGTCATCCACAGAGATATGAATACACACAGTATGTCGCACATAATTTTTTTCCCCCAGTTTTTTCCATGCTTCGGGCATTGTTAGAAAATATATGTATTTTTCTTAAGCAATTTTCTTCTTGGTTTTTTCAATTAAAAATTGTTTTCAAGATTTTCTTTACTTCTTCCGGTATAACATCAGAGCTTCATATTGTAAGCCTTGCTGGTCGCTGGAATGTCAAGGCACAAAACAACAAAAGCATCTCGAGTTTATGTTTTTAATGAAATTTTAAAAATTTATAAAAAAAATTGTTTCATAAGCTATGGATGGCATTTAATGGCCTCCGGCAAGACAATACGTTAAACTGCACTACATTTTAAACTCCACAATTTAAACTTATTTTCTATACACAAACATTTCAACACATATCAGCATTAAATTCTTAGGGGAGAGCAACAATCGTATAAAACCATGAATCAGAAAAGAAATCTCATTAAATCGCTTAAAACAAAAGTTTTATTCTGTTTTGTATTCTGCTGAAATTAATAAATTGCCTTTGCAACATGTTGCCAAAAAAATCCTTGGCAACATGTTGCCTCTAACTAACATAATGTATCATATGCACGCAACACCAATTCATATTTCATGTCTAGACATTCGGTCACCATTTGAGTCTATGTAGACTTATCACTCTAAACAATTCCAATAGTTTTTGGAAATGTTTTTCAATGTAATGTGAGTCACCAGGCATTAATTAAATATGCGGTGGTGTTAGGTAAACATTTTAACGAGTATTTAATTTCATTTTGAATTTGGTGTGTCCTTTTCATAAATAAATTATTTTGAAACTGAAATGGCTGATAAGACCTTAAAATAATTGTTATTTAATTAGGCTCTCATCGATTTTCAATTAATTTTTTTCTTTTTTAATGGTGAGGGTATAGGCAGGCGGACATGCTCTTGAGAGAGGCAAGCATGTATATTTTTTTAAGGAAAAAAAAGGAAAATGAAAGGAAGGGATAGAAAATATAAAATTAATGGCAAAGCATTCTATTTGGACTACTTCAACATGGCCATAGAAAATCAAGAACACATATGAGGCACTCAGGGCAAAGATATGTCATCCTCATCGATAAACCAAAGCGTGAAAGGCGAAAAACAGTGCGTACACCCGAGAATATTGCTGCTGTGGCAGAAAGTGTGCATGAAGCGCCATCAATATCAATTCACCGTCGTTCTCAACAATTGAACATTTCGGAGACATCATTGAGACGAATTTTGCATAAAGACCATGGTATGACGTCATACAAAGTTCAATTGGTTCAGGAGTTGAAGCGAATTGACCATCCAATGCGCTTTCGCTTCGCTAAGTGGGCCTGCGATCGACTTACAGAAGATGCCGAGTTTGGCAAAAAAAAATCATCTTTTCAGTTGAAGCTCATTTTGATCTTGGCGGGTATGTAAACAAGCAAAATTGTCGCATTTGGAGCACAGAAATCACGCACGCATACATTTAAAAGCCGACGCACCCAAAACGAGTCACTGTTTGGTGTGGATTTTGGTCCAGAGGCATAATTGGGCCATTTTTCTTCGAAAATGAGCAAGGAGTGGCCGTTACAGTCAATGGCGATCGTTATCGGGCAATGTTGAAAGAATTTTTGTTCACAAAAATTGAAGAGGAGGATATTGGCAACATTTGGTTTCAACAGGACGGCGCTACGTGCCACATAGCCGAAGCTACACTCGATGTTTTGCGCCCAGTTTTTGAAGATCGCATTATCAGCCGCAGAGCTGATGTCGTTTGGCCACCTCGGAGCTGCGATTCGACACCGTTGGACTATTATTTGTGGGGAGCCGTCAAGGATAAGTGTTACGCCGACAAGCCAGAGACATTTGCCGCTTTAAAGGACAATATTCGTGAAGCCATTGGTGAAATACAGCTGCACACAATCGATAATGTGCTTAAAAATTGGACCGATCGTGTAGGCTACTGCATGGCCAGCCGAGGCAGCCACCATTTGAATGAAATTATTTTCCATTATTAACCGGAAGGATTGTACTTTCAAATAAAAAAAAAAGAAATTTGAGAAAATATTCAGTACTTTTTCTTTTTAAAAGCATTTTCAAAAAAAAAAGTTATTTGGCGGAGCCTTTATATTTTTTTAAGGAAGAAAAAGGAAAATGAAAGGAAGGGATGGACTTACAAAAGAATATAAAATTAATGCCAAAACATTCTATTCGAAATATTTCAAAATAACCTTAGAAAAGCAAGAACACATATCAGGAACTCAAGGCAAAGATACATATGTCATCCTGGAATAATTTTTTTTTACCGAGAAAGTTATACAGTTTGGGCCACGAAAACTTATCTAACATTTCACGGCATTATAGTGTTAACACTTTAGATAGATTTTCCATCCAATTTTTAAGTTCTTAGTCACAAGTATCCAATGTCTTCCCCAATATTCTAGCAACATATTCAAAATTTTTTTAATTTAAACATGAACCTCGCAGGCGTTAGTAAACAACTGGGCAAATACCATAACATTTATATGTTTGCCTTGGTCAGTCCCGAAGCAAATATTTTGCTGCCGTAGAGACCCTCTGAGGCGTAACACGCAATTGAACACCACTCTTCTGTCTTTACCGAGAATTTCATTAAAAGATTGTAAAAATGCGTGAAGTCACCGTAGTCTAGTAGGTAGTGTGTTGGCTTATAAGACGTAAAGCCAGAGTTCGAGCCCCAGGCCAGACATCAAGACAAAATACAAAAAGTATTTCTTCGGCGGCTTCCTCTCAGCAGATTTCTGGCAAAAACTCTGGGAGTAAATAAAATTGCCATGAAAAGTTTCTCAAAAATCTGTCGTCCCATCACTCATGTATAAAACTAACACACACGACATAAGTGGTGTGATAAACTAGGACGTTGTACAATGGGTCAATTCGACCTCCGGGTACTGTTCTCGTCTTAATAGACAAGTACACGTCCTCTAACCTAACCTAACCTAACCTAACCTTGTAAAGATGTTCTCAAACAAAGTACAGAAACTACAGCAGACGCTAACCAGTGGCCTCCTGTCTTGTATATCCTACGCTCAAGCCATCTAAATATTTGCTAAGAAGAAGACAAAGTCTTCATTGAAAGTCTTCAAGAGCCACAAACATTATTTTTATCTCTGTAAGCAAAATTATCGCTTTACGAGCATGGAAAATCCGAAAGAGCCATTAACCCCGTTCAAAGTTATTGTATAGAATGGAGTATAGGCTGAAGTCATTATCGGGACTTATTTATCCAAGAACGTTACATGCTTGCTACTGTTATGAACGGCAAACGCCGCAGAGCAGTTCGAATGACAAAGCCAAGACGAATACTGTGCGGCTTACATTTAAAATTCTGAGGGTTGCTTAACCGTAGATCGAGCCTTAAAAAATGTATCACTTTTGATACATACTTGTAGTACATTGGAATTGTCACAATTATTGATAGAATTTGTTAAAAAAAAAATAATATTTTAATTCATTTTAATAAAACTGTTTATTTACGAAGCTTGATTTATATATCATCATTAAGTATCAAATTTCAATTAAAATCACTGGAGGTAATTTGCATTTTCCACAATAAAACTAAAAAGTTTCTGAATTCTGCTGCTAAAAACTTTAATTTGAAATGAAAATATACCAAAAAGGAACATAAAAACATAAGCATCATTATTTAAATATATTTTCTTTAATTTTCTTACCTTTTAGGAGAACAAAAAATTAAATTTTTAAAAATCTTAAAAAAAGGATATATGGGCTGCTCTGAAAGTATGATAGCTAATCTCAAACTATTTATACAGTATTATTTCTTACATAAAACAACAAGTTGTGTGATAAAAGTTTTATGAAAATGGTTAAAATTTTTTAACAAAAAATTAAGATAAGTATATTTTTTTTCAGAAAAAAAAATCCTTTTCATTCGAATTTCAAAAAAGGGCTTTAAGCATGATTAATAAAGGCTGCAAGACTTTCAGTGCATTTTTCGAAAAGGCGTAATAGGTGTAAATACATATATCATTATCAAAGTGAATGATTCTGTTATCTGATACGTACGTAGTTGACCGAAATATTATCATCTGTAATAAAACATGGGACAAAACACATTTTTGTAATATTTGTCTGTCACGTGAGATAAATATGAGAAGAGCAGTAGGAAACTACTAGATTTTTTCATCCCAAACTACTAATGGCAGTTTGTTCTGTTCCACGTAGTATCATCTTTGGCGATAGACATCCTGTATTTAACATCAGGCATTTAACTTTTTCTTAATTAAAGTTATGTAGTCTAAAAAATTGAATTGAATCATTTTTGATACAAAGCTCGATCTACGGTTACTTGTCTCTTTTGGTGATTTTCGCTGGCCACACTGATCAGCCGATCTAACTCTTCTGAAGTTCCTAAAGTCACAGTAACCTAGTAATGTGTGACAGCCCGCGGTTCCATCACCAGTTAAGGTATCTAGAATAAAAGGAAATTTGAAAAAATATTTCCTTTCGGCAACTTCCTCTAAGTAGTCTTCTGGCAAAAAAAACTCTGTGATTAAAATACAATTGACATGAAAAGTTTCTTAAATCTGTCGTTCGAAGGCAATATCAAACTGTAGATTCAACCA
Source organism: Sarcophaga carnaria (assembly GCA_958299815.1). Lineage (NCBI taxonomy): Eukaryota > Metazoa > Arthropoda > Insecta > Diptera > Sarcophagidae > Sarcophaga > Sarcophaga carnaria. Next base: position 14,760,820 of record OY283153.1, read on the forward strand.
GTGATGCATAAAAGTAGCACACATAACATAAGTGGCATGAGAAACTAGGCTGTAATCTTGACCTGAAGGGTTGCAACGATCAATTAAGTTCAGTAAGTAAGTGAAGTTCTTTACATGGACTTTTTTGAAGTCCCGAATTTATGTCAAGCCTCTAACTGTTGAAGTCCTCAAAAAGGAATATGCTTCTAGCGAGAACATATCACCGTGGCATCCAAAAATTCGAATTATGCGCAACACTTTCTCTAATACAAAAAATATTTTCGGCTGTATGTACATTCTCTTTGAATCATCACTTTTGTTGTCATATTTAATTAATTTTAAACGTTCACAAATGACATATCATACCACTGAATAAATTACACTTCAGATGGTGACATTGGTTGAATTCATTTTAACTGCGTATCATATTTATTTTTGGTAATTTTCCCAGCAACATGCGGGCTATTTTACTAGTACAATGGAAATGATTAATTTAATAATTAAATTGTCATTAACTGCTATGGAATTAAAATTCCAGGCAATCTAAAGCAATTAAAATGTTGTATTTTTCTTAATGTTAAGCTATTAAGCCAGCAACATGTTGCCACAAAGGGTAATGTGTTGCTAAAGTTGTGTCTTTTTTTTTATTGAAAATAAATTGTATTGAAGTAGTAGGAAAAAAATTAATATTTTTAAGCAACACTGTTAACAACAACATGTTGCTTTGGTTATTAGAGGCTATAATTGTTTCTATTAACAAGATAAACAATAAGAACTTATTACACAGTCTTTTGGTATTCTTCAGCACAATATGTAAATCAAATATTTGTCAGAGAATTTCTTTGAAATTCAAATTCTATGTTAAGGAACACATTTTAGAAACACTTTTCTGTTAAGCAACATGTTGCCAGTTGCCATGTTTGCTAGTCTTCAGCACAATAAGAAAATCAAATATTTTTCAGAGAATTCCGAGATAAGAACTCAAAGATTATGTTTATACTTTAAGAAACAGTTTCTAGAAACATTTTTCAATTGCATCTTCTGCAACAGAAACACTTTTCTTTTAAGCAACATGTTGCCAGGCTTTTGCTAGTCTTCAGCACAATAAGTAAAGCAAATACTTCTCAATGAATTCCGAGAAAAGACTTCAAAGATTCTGTTTATACTTTAAGAAACATTTTCTAGAAACATTTTTTCAATTCCATCTTCTGCAACATGTTGCCATTCTTTTGTTAATCTTTTCTACAATAAGTAATTCGAATATCCCTTAGAAAATATATTTCAAATCAAACATGTTCCAAGCCTTTTAAGGCAACATGTTGCAAACCTTTTTGTTAGTCCTTAATACAGTAAGTAACTCAACTATCCTTTGGTTTTTTTTATCAAAATTTTCTTAAACAACCACCACCACCATGTGTACAATATGTTGCCATAGGTTGCTATGGCATTACAATACTTGTAATTGGGGTTTTCTTGAAAATCTATTTTCTAAAATCAGTTTTACATTCAAAGTGCAATTGATCACACGTGATTTTTCTGTTAGTTCTTGTTAGTTTTCTAAGATAATTTTCGGGAATTTCGATTTCAAAGGAAAGAAAATAAAAATTCCAAATACAACGTGACGTAGTGCAATGAAACGTGTGTTTTTCCAAAAAGAAAAACTAAAGCGGTCTTACGATTTATGGCCTTAAATACTGTGGGAAATTGTTTACATTTTTTTGTGTTTTTGAAAAGCCGCCTGTGATTTATGGCAAGAACGTGTAATTAAATGCATTCTCTATACTTACTACCTGTAGACATAAAGACACAAAGGCACCCTCGGGATGTATGCCATGAGACGTTAGAAGAATATCTTAAAGCAGGTAGTCAGACTACAAAGATTTCTTGGGTATCCTTAAGAACATGTGAATTCTAACAACCTGCTGTAAAAGGTTAAGAACAAATTTGTTACACAGTGAAACGTTCTCTTTGGTTCCTATTGACAATCCGAAGCCTTAAAGATAGACTATAAGAAAACGATGGCTTATCCCAAAATAATAAATACACAGAATAGTTCTCATTAACATGAAAAAAAATTGGAAATCATTTTAAAATAATTTTAACAACAAAGTGTTAAAAATTTTAATTGTTTTTTAATAAAATAAAAAATGTTGCTGGCAACATATCGTCATCACAAATTAACTACGATGACAATGTTGTACATACTTGCTGTTGCTGTTGTCATAACCATAAAATCAAATTGATGTTTCAATAAAAATTTAAAAGGCTTAAAAAATTTTAGTTTTTCTCTTAATTCTGCAAAAAAAATACTATACAGTGATAAAATATTGACAAAAGTTGCAAGAAAAAATCGTTGAAAATATGAAACAAAAAAAACTCAATGTTTGGTGCTGTCAATGTTGTCATTGGCAACACTTTAAAACAAACTCTCACTCATATACTGACACTTAAAAGTGGCACAGTGGTACAAGAATTATAATATATTAACTAATAAAGTTATTTACTTACATAATTTATCATTACTAGCCTTAAGTCAGGACTACAACCTAACTTCTCACACCAACCAGGTGGTGTTAATTTTTTTCCATGAGGGGCGGGACCTATATTTTAGGGTAAAGTCAACTGCGAATGATAGATTTATGAAGCTTTTAATGGCAATTACAATATTTATATTTACTCTCAGAGTTTTTGCCAAAAGACTGAGGAGAGGAAGTCGTCGAAAGAAATATTTTCTTCACATTTCATTTCGTTCGAGATGTCTAAGTTGGGGTTTGAACCACAGGCTCGTGGTTAATATATACGGCGACTTCAGCGTCTTCAACGTCTATAATTACCGGCTCGATCATTGCCTTATCATGCTGTTAGAGCTTCGCTGAAATCGGCGTAGTCTAGAAGGTAGTGTGTTGGCTGATTAGACGTAATCAAACCCTAGGTCGGACATTTCCGACAAAGCGAAATATAAAGCAAATATTTCTGCGGCGACTTCCTCTAAGCACATATCTAGCAAAAACTCGGAGATTAAATAAAATTGCCATGAATGGCTACTCAAAAATCTGTCGTTCGGAGTCAATTTTAAACAGCTTTCCGCCACTCGTGTATAAAATTAACATGGGTGGTGTGAGAAACTATAGTTTGTAATCCTGACTAAAGAGCTGTAATGACCAATTAAGTATGTATGCATGTATGTGAAGCTTCGCTGCCATGGCTTACTTACATGGCAACTGCTTTCTACTGATTATCTTTATGGCTTCTATTCGCTTACCCTTTATAGGATTCCGTTATAGCAGTACGGAAGTCGCCGTAGTCTAATAGGTAGTGTGTTGGCTTATTAGACGTAAAGCCCGGGTTCGTATCCCAGGTCAAGCATCAAAACAAAATATGAAAAAATATATTTCTTCGGCGATTTCCTCTCAGCAGATTACTGGCAAAAACTCTGAGAGTAAACCTGCCATGAAAGAGTTTCTCAAAAATCTGTCGTTCGGAGTCGACGTTAAACTGTAGGCCCCGCCACTCACGTATAAAATTAACGCACACAACATGAGTGGTGTGAGAAGCTTGTTCGTAATCCTGACTGAAGGGTTGTAATGGCCAATTATGTAGATATTTGTGTATAGCAGCACCATTCTTCTCTTTAATGGCAGTCTTATTCGTCAATGCGTTATCATACTGCAGGAGCTTCGTTGTCCTGGTTTTCTATTGCTACTGCTTTCTACTGATTTTTCCCTCTTTTATGGCCTCTACTGAGTTTACTCTACGTAGCTATATTCGCTTCTTGGGGTTCCGTTATATTATTTTCTTTATTAACAGTCTTATTCGCTTCTTGTCAGTTTTATTCTGTTCTTGTGTTTCTTTTGTGGGAACTTAATTTCCTTTTTTAGATTGTACTTATGAAAGCTTTGTTCGCCTCTTGAACTTTTTTTATGGCAGCTTCCGTTTTTTCGTACAATACTTCGTTTGTACTGCTTTGTAGTTCGCTCGAAATTAATCATTAAAAAGGCATGTATTTCTTCTATTTCTGTTTCAAATTTGAAACAAATCGCTCCAATGGATTAGAAGTTATAGGCTTTTTCAATTCAATATTTCTTCGAATTATTTTTCCCTTCCTTAAACACTGTTCATGCCAGCAGAAACACTTGTCTGCTTACACTCTCTCTCTCTCTTTATCTCTCCCTTTTGCTGTCATGCATACAAAACATTTCCAAACACAATTCCCACATTTTTGTAAAGTGAAGGCAGGATATGACACATCACACACTAAAAACACACATACAAACACATGCCAACACTCAAACAATTTCAATGAAATCGGAAAAAAAGAAAGAAAAATATAAACAGATAAAGAGAATGATGGAAAAGTAACAGAAAAAGCAGCAGAAAAAAAACAAAAATAGACAAACTAACGGAACCACATAGCAATAGGAAGAATAGTAAAGAGAGTGAGAGAGTGTGAAAGGGAAAGAATACAATTTGAAAATAGTAAAACACTTGAAAATATCATTGAAATCACCACCATATATGTACATACATACACACTTTCATCAATGACAACAGCAATAGCATCCGAGCATCATCGTCATTAACAGCGCTGTTGGGTAAATTGCATATTGTGTGTGCAATCAACACATACTCAAACCCATACACACGCTCAAACACACTCTATTTCTTGCTCTCTCTCTCTGGTATATAACTTTATATTCTTGTTTAGAAATTCTAAAACAGGAAGAACAACAACAACAACAACAAGTGCGAAAAAAGACTAGGTAAATAAAAATAAAAAAATAAAAATAAAACGTTTTCCATCAAAGGAGCAAAAACAACAAACTAACGGAAGTGAAATGAGTGACAATTGAACACGTTTTAGTGTGAATAAAGAAGAAGAAAACATATTCCTCAACTACAACAACAAAAAAACTTTAATATAAAGGAGAGAGAAGAAATTAAATTAAAAGACTGTTTAGCTAAACAAAACAAAAAAAAACATTTTTTTTTCCAAACAAAAATAATGACAAACTAACGGTTTAAAAAAGAATAATTACAAATCAAAGAGAAAGAGTGTGATAAAACAACACTCTTGTACTCTTCTTTTTTTCTACTTACATAAGAATACAAGAGAGAAAGTTTTTTTTTATAAGAGAAAAAAAAAACAAAAACAAAACAATACACATACAATGTTAACTTGTGTTTGTCGTCCAGTATCGGGAAATTTACCAAAAATGCCACCCTCCGTAAGACCAATTACAAAGCAACAACAGCAACAACAACAAAGATCATTACTTAATAATAATAACAACAACAATAATAATAATAATATTTTAAATAATAACAACAACAACAACAATAATATTATCAATAACAATAATAACAATAATAACAATATTTACAACAATAATAATCACATGGTAGTGGTTACTGCTGAACCAAAACTCAAAGTAAGTTTGTTTCTCCTGTCTCTCCCTCTCATTCTTTAATTTCTTGTTTCCATTTCATTGTTTACATTGATTTTATGTTTTACTCTCTCCTTGAATAGCAACAAATCACAAATCAAAAATCACTTCCTTTAATACGATGATGAGTATGAAAATCAAAATCTCTTTATTCACCTTGTTTATGTTATTTTTTTATTTGTTGTTGTTTTTGTTTTCCTATAATAAGAGTTTTAAATTGCTTGTGCTATCAAGTGTCTATGGCACTGTAGGCGGAGAGTTTCATATTTAAGTGATAAAAATCATAAGATTTCAATGGCATTTCATGAAAATTGAGGAAATTGTCAATAAATATTGACTTAAAGGTTAATAAAATGCACGCTTATTACAAATAAATAAAGAAATTTAATACAAAGCGTTGAAATATGAAATATGTAAGGAGAGAGCAGGAAAAAATTTGGGCATATTTCTGGATTTATATCTTGTTTTGGGAATGAAAAAAAATAATTAACCTTACTTTCCTTTTGTTAATCATCTGGCTCAAATTTTATAATTATTTTAAATTGATTCAATTTCAAAACAATATGTGATTAAGTAAGGAGTGTGCAGGAAAAAATTTTGGGCATATTTCTAGGTTTATATCTTCTGTTTTGTGAATGAAAAAAAAATTATTTAACCTTACTTTGCTTTTGTTAATCGTATGTCTGTTAAGTAATGAGTGTGCAGGAAAAAATTTTGGGCATATTTCTAGGTTTATATCAAAAAAAAAAATAATTAACCTCACTTTGCTTTTGTTAATCATCTGGCTCAGTTTTTTTATTCAGTTTAAATTGATTCAATTTCAAAAGAATATGTGATTAAGTAAGGAGTGTGCAGGAAAAAATTTTGGCCATATTTCTAGGTTTATGTCTCACCTTAATTTGCTTTTGTCAATCATCTGTTTCAATTTTGTTTTTCAATTTAAATTGTTTTAATAAAAAAAAAGAAATTCGTGGCATGTGGCAATGCTAAAAAAGGTCCATGCGATCAAGACAAGACTACTTTTTGTGGAATTATATGAAGTTTCTCATCTGACAGAAGTCGCCGTAATCTAGTAGTGTGTTGGCTTATTAGACGTAAAGCCAGGTTTCGAGCCTCAGGCCAGACATCAAAGACAAAATACAAAAAGTATTTTTCCGGCGACTTCCTCCCAGCAGATTTCTGCCAAAAACTCTGGGAGTAAATAAAATTGCCATGAAAAAAATCTGTCGTTCGGAGTCGACTTTAAACTGTAGGTCCCACCACTCATGTAGAAAATTAACACACACAACATTAGTGGCGTGAGAAACTAGGACGTTGTACAATGTGTCAATTCGACCTCCGGGTACTGTACTTGTCTTAATTGACACGTACACGTCCTCTAACCTAACCTAACCTAACCTAACCTTCTCCTCTGACAATCACTATTTCAGTCCTAATAGACAATTATACACTTGCTATTGGTGAATTATAAGCCGCAATACAAGAAAAAGTATATAAAACTTGAATTTCACGGATGGACCACATACACCGTATCCATTTACTTGAATTTTTTTTAATTTGTTTCAAACCCCAATCAGCTTAAAGACGGACAGTAATCAGAGGCCCAAATGGAATTAATTTAGGAAAAAAATTTATTAGAACCTCTTAAAGACTTTATACTTTTCAATGCATTAGGAATAGTTTTGCCGTTAAGCTTAGTTTTTATAAAGAACTCAGCTCTGCATTTTGTCAGATCGAGAGGCCTACGAGGCCCTGAATCAATATAAAATATTCCGAAAGATATCATGTAGGAATCTATCGCCAAAGAGCCTATGAGCAGCCGCAAAGGAAGTCAAGGACTTCCTCCTTCTCATGTACATTGCTACAGCTACGTCTGTTCTGTTGTTATTCAATTGTAGTCCTGCAACAACAGTGTTACACTAGGGTTGGCTTCCAAAATGTATCAATACAAAGTTTGTATGCAGTTCTACTACTGTAAAGTAACCAAACAATGCATCAACTATAAATCCTATGACCGACTGCTATTTGACTGCGTTAAAAATACACATTGACGACGTTTTGAAATATGTAGAATACATTGTATATATTTTGTACAGTGGCATTATGAAACACGATAATTTGTTCAAACACAAAGCAACTAACATTTTGGAAGGCAGCCTATAGTTCAGCCGCTCGGCATGCTCGCCAATCAAAAAGTGTCGTGTAAAAACAACCTCAACGGATAATATATTCGACTAAAAAGCCTTTAGCAAGTGTGAAGGTATGATTCAGGCATCCCTTAATCAAAAAAACACTCTATTCGATGCCACAATTTATCTATGAACACTAGTGACGAAATCATTGATAAGATTGGGGTCATGGAGAAATTTTTAGCTCGAATCTCAGTTGAGGTGCACAGCAGTCAGTAGCGGCAAGGAGTCCGTCAGGACTGAGGGAAACATCGTAGGGTTATTGATGTCCACCGGGGGATGGATTATGTATAGGTCTTCACTGGTTATAATGCTGAGACTCTATATTTGAAGAATATTTCGAAGGCAGCGGTGTAAGAATTATGCATGGATGCTTGCATCCATCGCCATAGTCTAGTAGGTAGTGAAATGGCTTATTAGACGTAAGGCCAAGGCTCAAACCCCAGCTCAGATATCTCGAATGAAAACGAAAGGAGAAAAATATATTTCTTTTGGCGACTTCCTCTCAGCAGTCTGAAAGCAGTTAAAAACTCTGAAATTACAATAAAATTGCCATGAAAAATTTCTCAAAAATCTGTCGTTCGGAGAAGACTTTAAACTGTAGGTTGCGCCGCGCATGTATGAAATTAACACTCGGAACATGAGTGATGTGAGAAATTAGGCGGTAATCCAGACTGAAGGATTCTATTGACCAATTAAGTTCAGCAAGCATACATGCATGCATCCGAGCCGCAGAGAAAGCAGACTTTAAGCAGACATCTTAAAAAGCCCGCACTTGGTTGCTGTTTTGATGTTATTTGCATGTCACACGAAATCGTAGCTTCGTATATGCTAAACACGATTTTTATACGCTACCCAGAATGTGGGTTGAAAGAACTCTAGCCAAACATGTGTGAACTGGTAGCTATGTTAGCAACGTTCTGACCGTTTATTGAGAAGCCATGTCCAACCCACTGTAGTTCATCAAATTGTGACAGCATTTGCTAATGCAAATGCAACGTATTTAATATCTTCAGGGAATTTATTAACATAGCAAGTAATCCCTCTTTCCCTTGACAGTACTGTTAAGAAAGCTCTGCAACCTGCACATCTTTTGCGGCAGCTTTAAAACGTCTGTGAATGAAACTCCCCCCGAGTCGTAATAGAATTTTTATTTGATTTTAAAGTGTTTGTCGTTAAATCGTTATCATTATTGAAAGTCATAAAATTGTTGTTGATGTTGTTGTTGTTGTTCTGCTCTTTGATTTTTCCTATCATTTTTCCTCAACATTATCTTGTTTTTGTTTTTCTTTCAAGAAAAAGGACACACACTCGGACTGACTTGCTTACCTTCCTTCAAGAAAAAAATCCAGGAGAAAGAAGAAGAAACTTTTTATTATCGTATATAAATTTTCCTTTATTATTAAATTGTTTTGCCACATTATTCTTCCTTTTCTAACGACAACAACAACAACAACAACAAAGAAAAGAATTTAAAAAGAAAACTTCTTAAGGACATTTAGACATTAAAGTGTCCTGATTCTTGATTCTTTTTGATTTTTTTTTCCATTTTTTTTATTTTAAACAGATTTTGTGTTCATCCAACCCAAGGCTTAGCCTTTAAACCTTAGGCTTAGCCGTGTTTCTTCATTTCATTTCAGTTCTGCAGAATACAATTCTAATGTCCTTTTTCTAACCAGACATTGTACATTCATTTCATAATTTTCGTTTTCTGTTTTCCTTTCTTCGATAAACAGGTGCCTGGCAGGCTGACGTCAGCCGAATTAAGGGCGATGGCACTGCGTCAACAGCAACAAATTGATTCGCAACATCAACTGTTGGCCACTAAGGAGCAACGTTTACGTTTTTTAAAACAGCAAGAGGTTCGCAATGCCGTTGCCAATGCAGAGGGTGAACGCTTAAGGCGTTTGAGAGAGCGTGTCGAAGCCCAAGAATCAAAACTGAGACGTTTGAGAGCCTTAAGAGGTCAAGTGGATTTGCAAAAGACCTACAATGTTACCCTAAGTAAGTTACAATTTCGTTTTCCATAAGCATTTAAAAACGTCTTTAATTTTTTCAAATTGAAATTAGTTTCCTTTCTAACGGCCAACGTAAGAAAGAAGAAATGTTTCGTAAGAAAATTCTACCACCGTAAGCAGTTTCCCCTTCAAATTAGCATTTTCATTGAAAGTCTAAGAGAAAAACGTGAAAAACAAAAACGAAAATGAAAAGCCAATTTGTCAAAGTGGCATAAATCATAATTTCAAGCTTAAAAAATAAAACACGAAACACACACACACACACAGCCACATAGACAGAGTCAATTAAAATCAGAATAAATCGCCATTAAATTGGAAAAATCTCATTCCCCGTTCCAATTCCAACGTAATTTTGCATGTTTTGATAGCAAAAAGCCAACAACACGCAATCATAACGTGACTTCAGTTGCGTCCTTAATAGTGAGTTTAACTTTAAGGATCACGTGAAGCATTTTGATTTTGTTGAAATGATAACGACACTGTAAATGCCAGTCAGTAATGGCACCGAAGGCAAGTAAAGGGTCGCCAAATAACTTTTTTTTTTGAAAATTTTTTCTCAAATTTCTTCTTTTATTTGAAAGTACAATCCTTCCGGTTAATAATGGAAAATAATTTCATTCCAATGGCTACCTCGGCTGGCCATGCAGTAGCCTACACTAGAAGATGCCGATTTTGGCAAAAAAAAATCATCTTTTCAGATGAAACTCATTTTGATCTTGGCGGGTATGTAAACAAGCAAAATTATCGCATTTGGGGGCACAGAAAACCCGCAGGCATACATTGAAAAGCCGACTCACCCAAAATGAGTCACTGTTTGGTGCGGATTTTGGTCCAGAGGCATAATTGGGCCATTTTTCTTCGAAAATGAGCAAGGAGTGGCCGTTACAGTCAATGGCGATCGTTATCGGGCCATGTTGAACGAATTTTTGTTCACAAAAATTGAAGACGAGGATATTGGCAACATTTGGTTTCAACAGGACAGCGCTACGTGCCACACAGCCGAAGCTACACTCGATGTTTTGCGCCCTGTTTTTGAAGATCGCATTATCAGCCGCAGAGCTGATGTCTTTTGGCCACCTCGGAGCTGCGATTTGACACCGTTGGACTATTATTTCTGGGGTGCCGTCAAAGCTAAATGTTACGCCGACAAGCCAGAGACAATTGACGCTTTAATGGGCAATATTCGTGAAGCCATTGGTGAAATACAGCTGCACACAATCTATAATGTGATTAAAAATTGTACAAGATCGTGTAGGCTATTGCATGGCCAACCGAGGCAGGCATTTGAATGAAATTATTTTCCATTATTAACCGGAGGGATTGTGCTTTCAAATAAAAAATGAAATTTGAAAAAATATTCAGTAGTTTTTCTTTAAAGCATTTTCAAAAGAGAAAAGTTATTTGGCGGACCCTTTAGCTACTAAAGGTAGCGGCGGATAGGTTAGGTACAGCATAAATGGGTAATAACGGATTATAAGCCGATATTTCCCCTCTATAACAGCAAGGCAAGCAGCTGCAGAAGGTAGCTTAAGAAAGGCAGAGAGGTTAGGTACAGCATAAGTGGGTAATAACCGATTATAAGCCGATACTTTCCCTCAAAAATGTGTAGGCCTGTGGTGATTAAAAAAAATCAGAGAATTTCACCGTGTGCTAAGAAAGGTTGGGTATGACGTAAGTGGATAATAACTTCATACTGCTCCTCTAGAATTTAAGAAGTGACTGCACTGTTGCACTTTATCAAACGAACCTATACAGGCTAGGCTAGTCTAGAAACACAATAGACACCACCGTACCAACTGATGAGGGATAAAATGTATGGACGGACTTGCGTTCGTATAACCTAGGCAATGAGAGTCAGCTCTACAGCGGCTCTGGAGTTTTTAAAGGATTTAAGCCCTCTTCTTATGGCTGTGAGCGCCAGAGCAATACGAACTATGATTAGGATAGTAGCAGACAAGTCTGAAACGAGAATCATCAGTTAGCATCGTAACCTAATAAATTAAAGAGGCAGACAGCTTCCTTCTTAATTGTTTACAAAACATAGCCAACAGGCCCTACAATATTGGGAAATGGTTCGCAACAAAACTAAGTTATAAAGGAAAATGAAGTAATCCGAGGCCACAAACTCCTTTAAGTGGGGACTATTTCGTGTTATACAAACGAATCCAAGACAGATAGTAGGGCTTTAGCAAGGGTTTTTGAAATATTCTAAACCCCCCAGCATAATTTAATGGTAACATGCAAGCAAAAGTCTTCGCTTGGACAGGAAGCACAAAGGAGGAGACATAGCAATACTATCCCACAGTCAGGGGGCCATCCGCGCACTTAGCTCATGTGAGGTTGACCAGAGAATAGTATGGAACTGTCTGGTTAAGCTGAATCAGATAAACAGGGAAAATACAGTCCCCAGGTCATGTGAAAATTTTCAGCGAAGAGCGGGCAAAAAAGCTTGCGCGGGGAAGAACTTCCACGCCTCTGACAGGGCCTAAAACTTTCTGCTAAGTAGGAAGAGAAGTTTGAAAATTAATTTACAAAGAAATGTAAGATGGATAGAGGAAAGTGGAGACTCTAAGGCATCAGATTATCTAGAAATAGTTCAAGGTTAGCAATGGGTCTTTAACCGAGAAATGTAGACTAAAAAAAAGCTTTTTTTTTGTTCAGAATAAGTAGCATCCCAAACCCCATTTTTAAAGGTACTTTGGTGAGGAGTAGGAATCATCAGAACACATATAAAATTACATACTGTGCAGTGTTAAGGCTTTTCGAAAGTAGGAACCAGTGTAATTTCCAAGTACTAGGCAAAGGGTTATACATACTGAAGCCGAACAGGATCCCGCAGTTTGTAAGAGTAGCACGCTTGAAGGAGATATTATAGGGATACCCCTATATAGATATGTAGATCGATAGAAGTCAATTCAATGGGTCATACCAAGGCAGTTTTCTAGCGCTTCTATCCTGTAGTTTTGTTTAAAAAGTAAAGCACTCATTGAACGAACCATGTATTATTTAATAAGCATGATGATCTCGCATTGCTTGGATTTGTAATCCAGCTTTTTAATCCAATTCATTCCTGATTTGATCTTGCCTAACGAGATTTTTAACCAGTAGGACGGTAGAAACTAAGCATACACCCTGGCAATCTTTTTTTGTGCCTTCATGCAATCATTCCTTGACAGCAGGCCTGCAATTACTTTGTCTAGGTTTCAATCATCTCTATACTGCATGAATCAATCAATCAATCAATCAATCAATCAAGCATCTTTATTCTCTTTTATAAACTCAAATTCTGATTTGTATTCTGAAATGATAGCGAACGTAATAAATTTGTTGACCATATTTAAAAAGTAATGCACTTATTGAACGAACCATGTATTATTTAATAAGTATGATGATCACGTATTGCTTGGATTTGTAATCCAATTCACTTGTGATTTGATCTTGCCCAACGAGATTTTTAACCAGTAGGACGGTAGAACCTAAGCATTCACCCTGGCAATCTTTCTTGTGCAATCATTCCTTGACAGCAAGCCTGTAATTGCCTTGTCTAGGCTTCAATCATTTCCATACTGCATCAATCAATCAATCAATCATCTTTATTCTCTTGGATAAACTCAAATTCTGATTTGTATTCTGAAATGATAGCGAACGTAATGAATCTGTTGACCATACCATGCAGTACAGATTAAACGAATAAAATTTTTCAAGTCCTAAAGAAGTACAGAGTCCCCCTTTAATTTACGTCTGTTATTACATGCCGTATTACATGCATACATACATACATAACTCGTCATTAGAACCCTTCAGTCAGATTTACAACCTAGTTTCTTACAACACTTGTGTTGTGTGTGTTAATTTTATCTAAGAGAGGCGGGCGCTAGAGTTTAAAGTCCACTCCGAATCACAGATTGTTGAGAAAGTTTTTCATGCCAATTTTTTTATTTACTCCCAGAGTTTTAGCCAGAAATCTGCTGAGAGAAAGTCGTCGAAGAAATATTTTTCATACCTCGTTCTGTTAGAGATGTCTGGCCTGGGGTTTGAACCGTGGCTTCACCTCCAATAAGCCAACACACTACCTACTAGGCGACTTCTGTTATTGCTCAGCAAAATTTCAATGCTTTGTCATTTGATAGGTTTTCCTAAAGGCTTTAAACCGCAAGGTTAGTCAATTAAGACAAGTACAGTACCCGGAGGTCGAATTGACCCATTGTTTCTCACACCACTTAAAAACTGCAAACTTTATTGATTAAATGTACTTAAGATTCTCAAATAGTTTGTAATGTTCTTGAGGTTTTTGTTATAAAAATCACTTGGTATGTAAGGATAATGCTTTGCCTCCTTTTCCCTTAAGTATCGTCTTAAATATTCAATCCAAACAAGTTTTATACTTTAAACGTGCCTTTAACAAGGTGAAGAAGAGCAGAACATTACAAGCCTCAAACAAAAAGAATGTTTGTGAATCAAACAAAAATTGTTTACAAAACTTTTAGTCCCCTGTTGGTGACCTTGATGCACATACGTACGTACATACTACACTCACATGTAAGAGTGTAAATATCCTAAAGTATGAAAAAGAAAAAGAATATTTTTATTATTGTTATTGAAAAGAGAACAAAAAAGAAAAGAAAAGAAGGACCATTTTAGCAGGAATTAAATTTTAATAAATTACTCCCCACTGTGTCATATTAATACGAAGAACATAAACATTAACACACTAACACAAGTACACGCTTCCATATATAGCATGTGTATGCGGGAGTGTATGTGTTTAAGGTAAAAAGTCAACAATAATTACAATTTATAATTACTCACCACCACCACCACCAATACTTTGGCAATCATAGAAAATAATTCACCATGAAAATAGTGAATGAATGGTTTCGTTTTAATTATAACACATAAACAGACAGACAAAAACAAAGTGAAAAAGAGAGTGAGCGACAGGGAGTAAGGCAGCCTATATACATACACACATACACACATTCAAATGCTTTTATAGAAAAGAGCAACAAAAATCAATTAAAAAATATTTCTTCATTGAAGGTCACGCATACATTTGCTGTGAACTTTAAAGGAAAACGGGAGGGAGAGAAACAGAGAGGGGGGAGTATGTAAGTGGAATAGAAACAACGATGCTCTACAAAATCTATTTCAAAGAATTATTATAAAAAGCAAAAGCCAACAACTTATACAAGAACAAAAACAAAGAAAAAAAGTAATTTAAACTTATAATAAAAAACGGCAACAACACAAATAATAAAACAACAACAAAATATTACTTGAGTATAAAAAAAATAAAATACACGAGATATTTTGAATGACAAAATTAATTTCCTCCATTTTAAACATTCATGAGCGTAGAACACACCTTTAAGAGAGCAAAGCAATGAAGAGTATAATACGTTGTGAATACTCCATGATACCCTACATTATACATACTATGTGAATGAGAAAATTAGAACAATTGGAATACTACAAAATATAAAGGATCAGCCAAATAATTTTTTTGAAAATGCTTTAAAAGAAAAACTACTGAATATTTTCTCAAATTTCTTTTTTATTTGAAAGTACAATCCTTCCGGTTAATAATGGAAAATAATTTCATTCAAATGGCCGCCTCGGCTGGCCATGCAGTAGCCTACACGATCGGTCCAATTTTTAAGCACATTATCGATTGTGTGCAGCTGTATTTCTCCAATGGCTTCACGAATATTGTCCTTTAAAGCGTCATTTATCTCTGGTTTGTCGGCGTAACACTTATCTTTGACGGCACCCCACAAATAATAGTCCAACGGTGTCAAATCGCAGCTCCGAGGTGGCCAAACGACATCAGCTCTGCGGCTGATAATGCGATCTTCAAAAACAGGGCGCAAAACATCGAGTGTAGCTTCGGCTGTGTTGCACGTAGCGCCGTCCTGTTGAAACCAAATGTTGCCAATATCCTCCTCTTCAATTTTTGTGAACAAAAATTCGTTCAACATGGCCATTGACTGTAACGGCCACTCCTTGCTCATTTTCGAAGAAAAATGGCCCAATTATGCCTCTGGACCAAAATCCGCACCAAACAGTGACTCGTTTTGGGTGCGTCAGCTTTTCAATGTATGCGTGCGGGTTTTCTGTGCCCCAAATGCGACAATTTTGCTTCTTTACATACCCGCCAAGATCAAAATGAGCTTCATCTGAAAAGATGATTTTTTGCCTTCTGTAAGTCGATCGCAGGCCCACTTAGCGAAGCGAAAACGCATTGGATGGTCAATTGGCTTCAACTCCTGAACCAATTTGACTTTGTATGGCGTCATACCAAGGTCTTTATGCAAAATTCGTCTCAAAGATGTCTCCGAAATGTTCAATTGTTGAGAACGACGGTGAATTGATATTGAAGGCGTTTTACGCACACTTTCTGCCACAGCAGCAATATTCTCGGGTGTACGCACTGTTTTTGGCTTTTTACGCTTTGGTTTATCGATGAGGATGCCAGTTTCTTTCACTTTTTTCACAAGATAACGAACATACGGAGCTGGCGGTGCTTCTCTTCTTCCAAAATCCGTACGCAATTTTCGCACACATTCTGCAACATTACCATGATTTTCAAAGTAATGCCGCAATATTTCCTAACGTTGTTGAAGCGTATACACAACCATATACGTTCAGCGGAAGAATAAAACTAATTATCTGTCAAATCAGACATGAGCTAAGTGTTACCATTCACGAAATAAGCACTTTTTGGAAAAAAAAAACGTTAGATGGCGGACTCGATATTTACCCTCAGACCTTTGCCAAAAGACTGTTGTTGGAAATGCTTGACCTGTGGCTTTACTGTGGCCTCACGTCTAATCAGCCAACATACTGCCTACTAGACCACGGCGACTTTTGACGGTAACTCTCCTCATAATTCCATCAAAATAAAATCACTGTCTTTGTCTCTGGTAAATGAGAAATTGGCGAACATAGGAGATTAAAGCGTAATCCTAATGGCCGCTGGACCAACCTCAAGCAAAAGTACATAGAAAATATCAGATTTGTAGAGATTTCTACGACCTAATTCTGGCAGTAAATAACGGCCTTGTCTTCAAATGCTGCCCATTGCAAAATTTTCAAATTAACATGGAATTCATATGAACAATGTAGCCGTATTCAAATCAGAAATTGTGTCTCCTTTCAAATGTTCCCATCCTTGTCAGTCTCTTTATAAATGTAGGGTATCAGGCATATAATAAGCACACCTACGTGCACATAAGCACTTGCCGCATAGAAAAGGCACCGAGACACAACCTGTATTTTCTTCACAGTTAATATCACATAAAGGACAACAACAGCAACTAAAGCAATAACAACAACAATTACAAAATGTATACACTCGTCTCTTAAAGGACCAGTAAACTAAAACTGTATGCAACCAGTGTGAATAGTAGGTAGAGCAAGGACCAGACACACACATAAAACACACGGTGTAGGACAGACAGATAAACAGACAAGTAAACTGGTAAACAGGCAACAACAACAACAACAGTAGAGAATGAGTACTTATGGCGAAATACACGAAGAGTATAAACAGAGAAGAAAAAAACCAAGTAACGGTCATACTTGTATTCAAGCATATACTTAAAAACAACGACAGCAACAGCAACAACAACTTTGCATTTAAATATGCATGGCTAATGAGCGTAAGTGCGTATGTATGCCGGGGTGTAAGAGTGTGCAAGTGTAAGTGTTTATTTTGTATCCATTATACAGTGTGTGTGAGTGAGCCAATGTGAGTTAAATCGTGTGGGCTCTCCTTCTCATGCATTTAAATGGACAAATCTAAAGGACAATAGGCTGACAGAGATAATACCATGACTGTTATTGTTGCTGTTGTGCTGTTGTTTGCTGCTGCTGTTGTAGTTGTTCATGTTAAAGCCAGGTTAAACCTTAGGTAACCCAATGGACTTTTGATGGCTGTTGTTAGTGTTGTTTTGTGCGGCGCTTTCTTTTGCCTTTTAATTCTCTTCTCCTTGAAATGTAATTTCATGGTTCATTAGACAGTGTTGTAAAGGAATTGATTGATTGATTGATTGATTTAAAACCATGGCAATGACCGCCTTTTAGAAATTGTTGTCCTTTTTAGCATCAATTTCGAGGAAATAAATGTTCGGACTTTGAAAAACTGTTCCCGTAAGAAAGCGACTTTTTTAGCCTGCTATTAATTTTTATGAACTGGACGGCTTATGGTTTGAAGAAAAAGGTAACAAGAGCCCCACAATAGGAACGATTTTAGCTTTCTTACTTGAGGAGTTTCCAGACAAACTATTTTGCGTTTTGGCAACTTTAAAATCTAAAAATCTTGCGACAGCAAGATTGTGCAATTTTTATAAAGTAGAGCCATCTTTTGGAGAAGAGCAGTACTCAGTGACCAACTTTTTCTCAACACCGACTAATATCAATTGACAATATCATCCTTGGGCTTTCTAAAGTTGACCATTCAGCTACTTAGAGGGGAAAAAAACTTGATTAGTGAAGAAAACACTAATTTGATGAAGGATGAGATACTTCGTGACAGTAATCTTAAAGGATTGAAGAGTTTTAAAGAAAATACGGAGAGTATTGGGATTGTTAGCTTCAGATGATACCTAAGAAAAAACGGAACGGCAATGGAATATCAAATATTTGCACAAATAATCGTGATCTAGGCAGGGCGTTTGGAAACCTATCAGTCAAATGTTGTTCTACTACTCATCTCTTATGGTTACTTAATAACTCGACTTTAGTCATATCATTCTCTATTTTCTTATCCTTTCCTTACATTGTTACAGTTTCATTAATAAAGTTCCTAGTTAAGCAAGTAATTCTTACACTGTACTAGGTTCTGTAAGGATAGGGTTGCCATCTGTTTACTTAATGGTAATAGGAGATAACTCGACTTTAATCATATCATCCTCTACTTTCTTATCCTTTCCTTACATTGTTTCAATTTCATTAATAAAGTTCCCAGTTAAGCAAGTAACAGTTCCACTGTATTAGGTTCTAAAATGACAGAGTTGCCAACTTTTTACTTAATGGAAACAGGAGATAACTCGACTTTAATCATATCATCCTCTATTTTCTTATCCTTCCTTTACATTGTTTCAGTTTCATTAATAAAGTTTCAAGTTAAGCAAGTAATTCTTACACTGTACTAGGTTCTATAATGATAGGGTTGCCATCTATTTACTTAATGACAACAGGAGACAACTCGCCCTTAATGATATCATCCTCTATTTTCTTATCCTTTCCTTACATTGTTAATAAAATTCCCACTTAAGCAAGTAATAGTTCCATTGTACTAGACTCTGTAATGGTAGGGTTGCCAATGAAAATAGGAGATAAATCAACTTTAATATCATTCTCTATTTTCTTATCCTTTCCTTACATTTCATTAACAAAATTCTCAATTAAGCCGGTAATTACTGCACTGTATCAGTTTCTGTAATGATAGGGTTGCCATCTGTTGTTATCTAGAAACAACGGTATCTGTTCAAAATGTATTGGATTATTATATTGGATGTAGAAGAGAGGAATTTTGCTAATTGAGATACCGTGTCTGCTGTTGAAATTGTCTTCTCTAGGGGTTAAGGGCACTTCTGGATAGATTATTTGAAGGGGAAACGAAACCTCTTAATTTTATTACAATCCTAGAGAATCATAATGAAAAATTAATTGTCTTCGGCTGTGTTTTAACTTGAAAGGCTAGGGTTTGAAGCCACGCTCTTTATGTAGAACATCACAGGATAATGACGAGCTGGTATGAGGTTCTGTTCGAAAGCCCTCTCTGCCTCTTTCAACAGTAGACATACTGTAATCCAGAGTATTATAAAAATATTAACCACAGGTTTAATAACAAATTAAATGCTGTAACGTTTCCACCCAAATCCCTTTAACGTGTCAGAGCTACTATACCACACAAACACAAATACACACAATGTTTTCCACCTTTGAACTTTGACTTTAAAAATCGATTCAATAACCCATTAACATTTATGTGGCATTAATAACCGTTATGTTGCCTTATATGCCTCTTCATATGCCATATCATGACTGCATACATACATGACAGCATGCGTGTATGTGTGTGTTTGTAAGCGTAATATTGGCTTCAAATGGAAATTAAAACCCATAAAATTGACTGGCATTATTCTTTGGTTATAATCCAATTAAAGCCATCCTTAATGAACATTATTAACGTTAGATTCTCACCTGATAACGGCACAAGGCAGACAGTATGCCAATGTAACGACATAAACGACTGCCTATGATGGCGAAAAGGATTTCAATTTAATGAAGATTTTCAATTCAACTTTTTTTTTTGAAAATTTTATTTACAGGCAACGATTTGGATTCCATACGAGCCTTATTTAGTGAAAAGGAAAAAGAATTAAGTTTGGCTGTGGCCAAAGTAGAAGCCCTTACCCGGCAATTAGAAGACTTACGAAGGGACCGAAGATGTCCCATAAATCTTATAAATGGTGGCAGCACCACCGGCCAACCGCTGCCGCCTCAAGCCTCACGGGAACTAGAAAAGCTAAGACGAGAATTGATGGTGAGTTTTTCGCTTCAGCGAAAGTTTCAAAATTATTTTCATTGTAATGCCAATGTTTTTGTTAATTTAGTACCGCAATCAGTTATCCTTGCAACAAGATGCCCGTCTCCATTTGCAACGTGAGGCCTTACAACAGCGTCAAGCCGAGCTGCGTTCAGTGGATCAAAGAATCTATGAGTTGCAGACGCGTTTGCAGCGTAAAAAGGCCGCCAATGTACAAAATAATCAACAGAACCTGAGTCCGCCACATATCATGCAGCAACAGCAGGCGGCTCAACAGCAGACACAACATCAACAACAAAATGTGCAGCAGCAGCAACAGCAACAACAACAGCAGCAGCAACAACAACAACAGCCACTCTCTAGCCAGAATAGCAATGACTTGAATTACGCCACAAATGTAGCGCCGAAAACGGGAGTGGCTGCCTTGAAGCAACAGCTGTTGCAGAAGCAGGCCAATCAAGCGGCCGTCGCTGCGGCTGTCGCCAATGGCCAGGCCTATAGCAGCAGTAATAAGTTCGCCAACATTATAACACGCAGTGAAAATCGTAATTTGGGTCGCGGAAATATAGCTGCAGTAGAGCCTTATATACACACGCCCCAGAAGTCGACCATAACACCTACCGCCTCTTATTTGGGCAACATACTTAAGCATGCTGCTGCCACGGCGAATACCAATCAGCAAAATCAACTGATACAGGACCATGCCCATGTCAAACTCAATTTGACACACAGCAATGCCAATACGAATCATTTGTCCGCCACCAACCCGAATACCAGCCCGAATTTCTTTACGGCCGAAAGCGATGAATCGAAATTGGCCAAGAAAATGTTAACAGCGGCCATTACCAATAAGAACTCTCTGCACGAGCAAAATCAAAACCAAACGCATGGCGGCTCTGAGCCGCCTGCTCCTAAGGTGGACACTTCGCATCATATTTACGCCGAAGTGGGTCCCAAGAAAAGGGATCTCGTGAAAGAAGTGGCCGCCAATTTAGAACATCAATCCTCCACAAACAATACGAATATAGCGCCTCAGTCTACCACCAGTAAAATTCCAAAAAGCATATCCGCCAACACCTCGGCCTCGGCTTTGATCAATAAACTGAACAGTGTTGCAACAGGTTCCTCTCATATACCACAAAGGGAAAAATCGGATTTGGAAAAGAAACCGGAAATTGCAGTGACTAGTGAAACGCTTATGGAAAAGAACGCCCATCAATTGACGGTGCATAGTATGCCTTTGGGTGCGGCCAATAAATCGGTAGCCACCGCCATAACAACCAATTCCACGACCAACAACACCTCCTCCAATACCACCAACTCCAATGATAGCACTGGCAAGATAAAAGCTGCTGGCAGCTTGGTAGTACCTCCACGTAAACCCATCAGTAGTGTGGCGCCCACATCGGTCACAAGTGCCATACCGAAAATGATAACCTATTCGCCCAAAGTGAATAGAGTCGCCCCGAATGTGGTAAGTTCTGCAACAACAGCGGCCACCGCCTCTGCTGTAAATAATAGCAACAATAATGACCGGCCAGCCTTGCCGCCAAAACCCCATAAAATGACTACAAATGAAGGCAGCCAACAAGAAACCTCAGCCCCAAATGCAAATGCAGCGAAAAAATCTGCTGCCGAAGCCCCAAACACTGCTTCGAGTTCCTCGAACAATGCTTCACCTTCATTAGCCATACAAAATATCAATGATAACTTACCCATTAAGGCTAAGCCCTTAACCATACGCAAGCAACCCTTATCGGAGCAGCCACGTTTAAAGTCTTCCTCATCCAATAACAATTCCTCCTCCACCATATCAAAACCCTTATCAAGTCAGCCACAAAGTTCCCGTAAGCATGAGCAAAATGCAGGCTCCAATTATCTATTCAATGAACGTAGAAGCCCTAGCAATGCGAACAATAATAACAACAACAGCGAGTTATCGTCCGAAACGAATAGTGAAGCCAACTCTACACCCCAATATTCACCCAACAGCCAAACTCAAACGCTTCAACAGCAGCAACAGCTGTCACCCAACACCTTATCTCCACAATCGCAAAGCAGTGTCGATGAAACCGATCGCATTGTTAATACGAACGATCCAGCACCACCACCAGACAAACCCTCTGTGGATACTTTAAAGCGGCGCATGCGTTCTTTGTCCGCCGGCAATAATGCTTCCTCTTCGAATGCGGCCAATGGCAAACCGAAACTTACACGAAGAGTAAGTTTTGATCCTTTGGCTTTGCTTTTGGATGCCAGCTTAGAGGGTGAATTGGAATTGGTGAAGAAAACAGCCATGCAAGTGGCAAATCCAAGTGCAGCAAATGATGAGGGCATTACCGCTTTACACAATGCCATCTGTGCGGGTCATATCGATATAGTCAAGTAAGTTACACAACGATTTTTACGTCCTCTATAAAAAGTTAATGATTTTGCGCTTTCATTTACAGATTCCTGGTTGAATTTGGTTGCGATGTGAATGCCCAGGATTCTGATGGCTGGACCCCCTTACATTGTGCTGCCAGTTGTAATAACTTGGCCATGGTAAAGTTTTTAGTAGAGAATGGTGCCTGTTTATTTGCTGCCACACTGTCGGATCATGAGACGCCAGCTGAAAAGTGTGAAGAGGATGAAGAAGGTTTCGATGGCTGTTCGGAATATTTGTACAGTAAGTAGACTTAAACTGCCATTCGTTAGGGTCACTATTCGACAAACAACTTTGGCTCTACACTGGTCCAAAATATTACCACAATGTATTATAATCGTATACACCAAACGTTAGCTAGTCTATGACAGTTGTTTGGCAAATTCCCCTTGTAAGTAAGATTTCATTGCGATACCATAGGCCAACTGGAGATCACTCAATCCCTAGGAAACCGTCTCTAATAAGCATTAACTTCGGAGGGTTTAATCAAATAAAGCAGAGAGGTTAAGGACCGCCATCTCTTCACAGTAAGAGTGGGGCACTGGCACATGGAGGGAAATTAGTCTCTCTCCTGCTCCTCAGATTGTCAGCTCCTGCAGAGGTCACATAATGGCATACCGAGTCCATCCATATAAATGACGGATACTTAGTTAAACTAAGGCAATCAGAAAGCCAACATGTTAGAAGTAGCGAGCTCTATACGCGTCCTATGTAGTTCTTATTTTCGATAATACCGGTAGGTTGTTACCACTAGTTTAGCCCTGTGCTTTATTAAAAGGTCAGAGAGGCAAATAGGGCCTAAGGTAGAATGGAACGGCAGAGTGTACTGGTGATTAGAAAAGCTAACTGCCTGCCAGCAGAGCAAGTGTCATCATTTATGAAGTCGCCGTAGTCTAGTAGGTAGTGTGTTGGCTTATTAGACGTAAAGCCAGGGTTCGAGCCCCAGGGCAGACATCAAGACAAAATACAAAAAGAATTTCTTCGGCGACTTACTCTCAGCAGATTTCTGGCAAAAACTCTGAGAGTAAATAAAACTACCATGAAAAAGTTTCTCAAAAATCTGTCGTTCGAAGTCGACTTTAAACTATAGGTCCCACCACTCATGTATAAAATTAACACACACAACATAAGCGGTGTGAGAAACTAGGACGTTGTATAATGGGTCAATTCGACCTCCGGGTACTGTACTTGTCTTAATTGACAACTACACGTCCTCTAACCTAACCTAAACCTAACCTAAGTTTCATCATGGCCCGCTGAAACCATGAGCCAGTATTGAAGATCCGTTCTGATCAAATACAGCCTGGTCTAGTGTGCTAGCTAATAAAAAAGAGAGCCCGTGATTTAACACCAGGAGTTGAACCTGGCTCAGGCATCTTCAATGAGACAGAATATTAAAAAATATATTTCTTAAGGCGACTTCCTCTCAGCAGTTTTCTGGCCTTAGCCAGGAGAGTAAAAAAAATTGCCATGAGAAAGTTTCTCAAAAATCTGTCGTTCGGAATCGACTGTAAACTGTAGGTTGCGCTAGTCATGGATAAAATTAACACACCCAACATAAGTAGTGTGAGAAGCTAGGTTGCAAACCAGACTAAAGGGTTATAATGGCCAATTAAATAAGAAAATCTGGTTCTCCACTTGTACTTGAAAAACCCTGTATTTGCCTAAAATAATTTGTTTTCTAATTTCCCTTACAGGTATCCAAGAAAAACTTGGCATACTTCATAACGGTGAAGTATATGCTGTATTCTCTTATGAGGCCCAGAACAGTGATGAGTTAACATTCAATGTCAATGAGCGTTTAATCATTCTGCGTAAAGGCGATGATGCCGAAAGTGAATGGTGGTGGGCTAAAAACGAACAAAATGAAGAGGGCTATGTGCCCAGGAATCTGTTGGGAGTGAGTTATTTTATTTAGTAAAAATTAAAAAAAAAATTAATTCCTCATGTAATTTATTTATTTTCTATTGCAGCTCTATCCTAGAGTGCCACCGCAGACGACCAACTATACTGATTAGCAGTTAATAAGATTTTGTGTTTTAAAAAAGAAGGCGGGACGTTTAATACAGAAGCATTATATATCAAAATTTTTGTAAGAATATACTACAACAACAACAACAACAATATTTTGATTATATAAATTGTTTTTTGTAATTTTTTAAAATTTTTTTTTTATTTTTTTTTTTAATTTTTTTGAGAGAGAATTTTTAAGTTTTAAGATTTAAGATTTCTATGAAATGTGCAACATTAAACAATAAAAACAAACAAAAAAAATTTCTAATTATAATGAATACTAATATTATCATAATAATAACTATAACAATAACAACAAATAATATTTTTCTTTAATTAGTTATTAAATTAAAAAAAAAAAACAAACGAAAATTAAAAAATAAAAAAAATTAAACAACAACCCGTAAAGCAAACACCAATTTTTTTATATATAAAAAAAAACTTTGCAACACAATAAATTTCTAAACAAAAAACAACAACAAAAATTATTTTTTTAAGTAAAAAAAAAATTTGAAATTTATTTACAAAATAAAAACGAAAATGAAACGTACTTAAACCATCTTACCAGGAAATTACTTAAAGAAAGATTTTTTTTTAAATTTAAAAAAAAATAAATTTATTTTTATTTTCTTAAAAACACCAGCCTTAATATTTATAAAAATTATAAAATAAAAATTCTTTTTATTTATATTTTAAATTCCCATAACCCCCTTGAAGCATTCCTTTAAAGCAATTCATGATTCGAAATCCTGTTTGTTGGTTTTCTCACCTCTAAGCCTTCAATTTTTTGTGTGTTTTTTATTGTGTAATATTTGAAAAAAACAACAACAACACAATATTAATATTTAAAATAAAAATATAAAAACTACTTAAAAAATCTATAAAAAATTAAAAAGAATAAAAACTTTAACTTTCACATTCTAAAATACATACATACTCACATACATACCATATATTTACGAGTACATTTATATATTTTTGCCTAATTATTGTGATTTTTTTTTGTAAAACTTTAAAAAATAACAACAACAACAACAACAACAAAAACTAACAATAAAAGAAAAATTATAATCAAAAAAAAAACAAAAAATTTAAAAAAATTCAGCATTTTTCTTAAAAAAATATACGAGGGTGGTTTTAAAATTAGCCCATGTAACAAAGATAAGGCCGGACATAACCGAGCCGGTAAGATAATTTCATCTTTATAGTCAAATTTTTTACACTCAGCCATCTATCTAGTTGTATAGGGCCTTTCAACAGGAACTTACGAGCTTTGACAGTTGATAACGGCCATCTTGTTAAAGCTACCTTAGACAAATTACTTGTCATTTATTCAGTCTTACTTACTTACTTACTTAATTGGTCATTACAACCCTTCAGTCAGGATTACGAGCTAGTTTCTCACGCTACTTATGTTGAGTGCGTTAATTTTATGCATGAGTGGCGAGACCTACAGTTTAAAGTCGACTCCGAACGACAGATTTTTGAGAGACTTTTCATGGCAATTTTTATTTACTCTCAGAGTTTTTGCCAGAAATCTGCTGAGAGTAAGTCGCCGAAGAAATACTTTTTGTATTTTATTTTGATGTCTGGCCTGGGTCTCGAAATTTATTCAGTCTTGTTTGACCAATTCACCATTGGTCTTGGGTATATAGAATTCATCAGCATGTGCATGCATTCAACAGCATCTGTTCGGCCAATGTACCGTGCGTTTCGTCCATTTTACAATCCCCATAATCGTTTTACCGAGAGTACTGTTAACAATATGGTGGTATACATTTAAATCCGCTCGTTTAGTAAACGACCGAAACTAAAGATCTGCTGAAAGCAATGCCGGTGTTCGCGAAAGTGAACAGAAGAAATCAATATCTCGACGCTCCCAAAAACTGGGTCTTTTTAGACCACAACTTAGTAAATTTTGCATCGTAACTGAGACCTGCAATCGAGCAAATTTTAACTGAAGAAGAAACTGAAGATAAACGACCATAGACAATATTGTGTGTTCATTGAAGGGGCGACTCTACAGCAATTTGGCAATTGATCACAATTTTGATCGAAAAATCTTCTTCAACGATGAGCACCATTTCTGGATGAATGGGTTTGTGAACAAACAAAAATTGTCGGAACGATGCCAATCCACATGAGATCCAAAAACATTCAATGCATCCCGAAAAAGTCAGTGTTTGATTTGGATTTTAGGTTGACATCTACACCGGTTCAACGGCGAGCACTACTTACATACATAACATAATTGCTCATTACAACCTTCCAGTCAGGATTACGACCTCGCTTCTCACTCCACTCGTATTGTGTGTGTTAATTTTATACATGAATGGCGGAACGTACTGTTTAACGTCGACTCCGAACGACAGATTTTTCAGAAACTTTTCATGGCAATTTTTATTTACTCTCAGAGTTTTTGCCAGAGAAAGTCGCCGAAGAAATCTTTTTGTATTTTTGTTTTGATGTCTGGCCTGGGGCTCGAACCCTGGCTTTACGTCTACTAAGCCAACACACTACCTACTATACTACGGCGACTTCTTCTCTATTCCAGTATATAAAAATTTATATGCCAGTATATATAGCCTAAGAAGATAGGTTGAAGACGCTGTATTAGATGTTAGGCCACGGTTCAAACCCCATGTCTGATATCTCCAACAAAACGAAATATGAAAGAATATTTCTTCGGCGACTTCCTTCGGGACCTACAGTTTCAAATCGAATCCGAACGGCAAATTTTTTGAGAAGCTTGTCATGGCAATTTTATTTACTCTCAGTGTGTTGGGCCAGAAATCTGCTGAGAGGAAGTTGCCGAAGAAATATTTTTTCATATTGCGTTTCGTTGGAGATGTCTGATCTGGGGTTTGAAGCACAACCTCACATTTAATAGGTCAACACAGTACTTACTAGACTACGGCGACAAGAATCATTGGAAGTAATAAAAAAAACAAGAAAATTTGTGACCCACGAACAGATCACAGAAGCCAATATTTGTTATGATAGAATATAATAGAATTGTCTTGTTTTACTATTATATCGTAATGCAAAGGTGCCTTTGTTGTGGTAGTGTACGATCTATTGTACTCCTCTCAAACTTTACAAGGTATCCCTGTAATGTCTCCTCCAAAACTGAATCTCCTCACAAATTTCTGAATGCTGCTCAGTACCAATAATGACAATTCCCTGCCTAGCACTTGATAGGAACACAATTTTTTCCTTCCTGAGATATATTAATGCCCCACAGCTGCCAAAAATGTGTTCCGATGATTAGTCGCCGTAGTCTAGTAGGTAGTGAGTTGACTTGTTAGACGTGAGGCCTCAGTTCAAATCCCAGGTCAGACATCTCTTAGTAAAAGGAATGAAAAAAGTATTTCTTCGTCGACTTCCTCTGAGTAAATTTCTGGCAAAAACTATGGAAATCAAATTGGACTTGTCGGCTGTGCTCCACCACCCAGAGAAATCATCGCAGACGTTTCATTGAAGTTATATTACACACGTAGTCCCTATCGAGTGTATAGAAATCTCAACATGTGTTAATATGTTACCATCAAATTCAAGTTATCCGCTATAAGGGCGTCCATCCAGTAACTTTATAAAGGCCCCAATATGATCGAATTTTAATCGGTTTTTCATTCCGTATGACACTATTTTTCAAAAAAGTGTCCAGTTGCTTGCGTACGCTGACGACATTGACATCATAGGGCGTACCAAGCGAGATGTTAATGCTGCCTTTAGTGCTATTGAACGAGAGTCTACGAAGATGGGTTTGGCAGTAAATGAGAGTAAAACGATGTATAAGTTATCGACAAGTAGAGACGTGCGGCATATTGATTCTCAGATTACGGCCGATAACTATACTTTTGATACGGTCAAGCAATTCATTTATCTTGGCTCCGCTGTTACCACCAGAAATGATGTCAGTCTGTAGATCAAGCGCAGGATCACTCTTGCCAACAGGCGCTACTATGGTCTCAATAGGCAATTGAGTAGCAGAGACCTCTCTCGTACACGACAAAACTTACACTCTACAAGACACTCATCCTACCCGTGCTTCTTTATTGCGCAGAGGCATGGACCCTATTAAGAACTGATGCAGCGGCCTTGAGAGTGTTAGAGAGAAAAGTACTGCGCAAGATCTTCGGTCCTGTACGAGTTGGCGATGATTTCCGTATCCGATCCAACAGTGAGCTGAATGAGCTCCTCAACGATATTGACGTTGTACAGCGTATTAATATCCAGTGGCTGCGCTGGCTCGGCCATGTCGTTCGAATGGAGGAGGATGCTCCCGCATGACGGGTATTTGATACTGGGGTCTGCAGAAGAAGGCGCGGAGGACGACCTTGTTTGAGTTGGAAGGACCAAATCGAGAAAACCCTGTCATCGATTGATGTGACCAACTGGCGTAGGCGCGCAAGAAGCAGAGGCGCCTGGAAGGATGTGTTGCAGCAGGCCGAAATCCGTTAAACGGGTTGTTATGGCCAATTAAGCAAATAAGTAAGTAAGTTTTCATTCCGTAAGATTTAAATTATAATTCCAAAATCGACTTTAAGAAAATCCTATCAATTACAATGGAAATCGATCAACAATTAGTCAATCAATCAATGACAAATGACGGTTGCGTTTGCATTTATCAGCGTAAAATGTAATCTTAAATCTTAATCACAAAGCAATCAACAATATTACCCATGTAAAGAATAATAATTTTTAAATTTTTAATATTTAAATTAACTTTGTTTTTATAATATTATCAGGCGGTATTAATCACAGGTAACAAAGTCTTGCAAGACAGGCTGTAATTAAATGGAATTTAATTTTGAAACTCATTTTCATTATCTGTCTGTTCACCTATCTTTTTTTGCGTTTTTCTTTTTATTGTTATTAACAAACAACTGTTATTATTTAAATAAAATATTTATTTACATCTCCAATTAAATTTGTAACTATTTGTTGAAGTTTTGTTTAAGAATACATGTCTGCCGAGTATTTGTTTAGGTTTTCTAAACTAAAATTAAATTCTGTTTTCATTGTTTTAAGTTGTCATTGTGTGAGATTTTTTTGTTTAAAATGTTTAAAACAAGACGTAATAAATGAATTGCAAATTTTCTTTTAAAAAAACACGTATTTTTCAAAATGATTAAAAGTTATTACGAAATGTCGTTGTGTTGTGTTTTAAAAGTGTCATTAGTTTTCAAATGCCTCTTACTCAACTTTGTTTAAATTTCACTTTAATCTACCCTAGCAATTACTAGAACACATATTGGGACCAAAAATGTTCCCATATCAAATGAAAATAAAATGGTTGTGTGAAATAGTTGCACAGATCGTTAAAGGAATGACTTCTTCCGATAGTCAGTCAATTAACGGCTGCCTTCCAAAATCTATCAATACAAAGTTTGTATGCAGTTCTACTACTGTATATAAACAATGTAGATATGCAAAGTAACCAAACAATGCGATGCCTGATTGCTTTTTGACTGCGTTAAAAGTACGCACTGACGACGTTTTGAAATATGTAGAATACATTGTATATATTTTGTACAGCGGCATTATGAAACACGATACTTTGTTCAAACACAAAGCAACTAACATTATGGAAGGCAGTCAACGAATCGTTTAATTCCAAATATTTCATAAGATGGCGGTGATTTTTACTCTACATATATACATAATTT
Source organism: Sarcophaga carnaria (assembly GCA_958299815.1). Taxonomy (NCBI): domain Eukaryota; kingdom Metazoa; phylum Arthropoda; class Insecta; order Diptera; family Sarcophagidae; genus Sarcophaga; species Sarcophaga carnaria. The sequence goes on from OY283153.1 coordinate 14,791,115, forward strand.
ATTATTACAACCCTTTAGCCAAGATTTCAACCTAGTTTCTCACACCACTTATGTGGCGGCACCTACAGTTTAAATTCGATTCCAAACGACAGATTTTTGAGAAAGTGTTCATTAAAAATTTTTTATTACTCTCTGTGTGTTAGCCAGAAATCTGCTAATTGGCAGTCACCGAAGAAATATTTGTTCAACTTTTCGTTTTGTTAGAGATGTCTGACCTGGGATTTGAACCGAGGCCTCACGTCTAACAAGCCAATGCACTACCTACTAGACTAAAGCGAGTTACTCTCCATTACTTTATTTATATTGTTCGTTTTTCTTATTGCACGCAAGTGACTCATTTGAAGTGAGCATGTGTCCAGCTATTGGGGCTTTACTAAGGACGTACTATAACGATATAACAGGCTTGAACCGTTTGCAGCAGACTTCTCCTTGAAAATGCCGACGCTACGTAACGAAATTGCATCAATCGAGATCATTAACCTGGAAAAGAGTTAAAAAATTTCCAAATAGGTTTCTCGGTTCATAGAACTAAGAGGATTTAATTCCCCTCCAGGGGTTACAAAATTTCCAAATTGATTTCTGGGTTCATAGAACTAAGAGGATTTAATATCCCCCAGGGGTTAAATACAGATTTACATCACTTAGTTGGGCGTTTTCCTGGATAGGAAATTGAAATGGAGACATTATGTGGACGTTAGGGCAGGAAAGTCCCATTGATGCTGGATATTTGGGAGAATGAAGTCAGATTAGACCTATGTTAACTTATGCTTCAGTAGTGTGATGGATACCCCGATCGTTAGAAAATGTTAATTCAGATGTTTCAAAGTATGTATACTTTAGGAATAAGTAGTGTGATGAGAATATCATCGACAAGGCATTGGAGACACTACCCGTTATCCAACCTATTGAGACATATGTATATTGAGACGGTATAATGACAACATAAGTAGGTTGTAATGACCAATTATGTATGTGTAATGACATATCGCCTCAAGGTTATGGGAAAATGGCTGAACTAGAGCCACAAATCGTTTCAAGGGATTATAATTAGGAAACTGAATGGATTCTCGCAAAATAAAGCAAAATTATCCCAAAGGATGCCAAATATAACAAACGCTATCAATTGTATCACCTTGACGCCAGATCGACCTTCTTGAGCAAGAAGATCCATTGCGCAGTTATCCGTGAGGACTTGTTGTTACACGAACATAGCGTGCCACTGGACCACTTTATAAAAGAAGAAGAACCCACCATTACATGGCTTTTCAAGGGAAATGACGTGCGATTAGGGGGATTTGATAAACCTGGCATATGGGGATTGAAACACTGGGACACTACGCCTTACATGTGCACCTTAATCATGTAGGCAGAGAAGACTATAATGAGGAGATAAAGACATCGAAGCAGTGGAACATTTTTTATGTCATTGTCATAAGCATTCGTAAGCTGAGGCAAAGCTCGCTTCAGAGAGTTGGTGTGGAGGAAGCTAAAAAACTTTATGCAAAAAAATTCAGACTCTCTATAGAGAGTATGGTATGAAGAGTGCCCAACAAGTCTTCTTTCTAGAATAGATTGTATTTGCTGACTGCCATTAATTCAATTACACAACATCTTGGAATACCTTGAAATCATTTACTATTTAACATGAGAGGCACATGCATACACAACAATTTCGAATTGAAACTTTTCCTCCTGATTATTTATTCCAAACCATTTCTCTGCCATTAAAGACCACTTAAGAGTTTTCGTTCTTCATTAAATTAGCAAAAATACTTAAAATAATGCTTGTAGCGCAACGAAATGGTTTGGTAATGTTGTTGTATCATCAATTATTTCCAAAAAAAAATATACATTCTGACCATTTTCAGTCCGGAGAGCATATTAGGGTGGTTGCTGTTTAAAAAAAGAAATTCATTCGTTCATTTGCTAGTACCGTTACTAAGGAACTTATTATTACGGGGCACTGCGAGATTAGATCGCTGACAAGAATCTGAAACAGATTCCAGCCGGACTATTGCAGGGTATGTTGCAATGAGAAGGAGTTGGAGACTATCGAATACGTCCTCTGTAACTGTCCAGCCCTTAGTAGGTTGAAGTTGAAGGTCCTTGGCAGGGGCTTCTTTACGGCTTTGAATTCTGTGTCGAGAGCCGAAATAAAGGCTCTCCATAGATTCATTATTAGTTTAAGCTGGTTGAGAAGTGCTAGTGTATTCGCACTCTCTTGTGCGTTTTGTTAGTCTTCCTACTTCCTCTCCTTTTTGCCCTATCTCCCCTATTATCCTCTCCCCTTTAGGATGTTTTACAATGGGTCAACTGGACCTACAGATACTGTACTTGTCTCAATTGGCAAGAACACGTCCTCTAACCTAAACCTAAACCTACTAATGAGTGGGACAGATACATACATACAAACATAATTGGCCATTACAACCCTTCAGTCAGGATTACGGCCTAGCTTCTCACACCACTCATGTTGTGTGTGTTAATTTTATACATGAGTGGCGAAACCTACAATTTAAAGTCGACTCCGTACGACAGATTTTTGAGAAATTTTTCATGGCAATTTTACTTACTCCCAGAATTTTAGCCAGAAATCTGCTGAGAGGAAGTCGCCGAGAAAAAATCTTTAATATTTCGTTTTGATGTCTGACCTGGGGTTTGAACCGTGGCCTTACGTCTAATAAACCAACACACTACCTACTAGACTACGGCGACTTCAACAGACAGATAGTAAATATAATTTCAAATGAAATTCTATTCAAATTTGACCTTTCAACTCATTATGAATTGCGTGTCCTTAAGGCTGAATTGCGTTTCTAATTTTTTTATTTTTTTTTTCGAACTTGTATACATATTAACTAATTTTAAACGATCTGCCGCTAAGCTTGAATCGCTTTGAGAACAACATTTAATACGTCTTTAATGACTTGAAAAGGTTGATAAGATTCTCTAAAAATACAAACAGTTTGTCATGAATATTCATGACTAACGTAACGTAATTGATTAGATGTGTTCGCTTACGGCTACAGTTGGGTAAAAATTTGCCTTTCGCTTGTTTTCGAAAATAGTTTTTTACAGAGTGTTTAACTAGAGGAGTGAATTGGGTACTAGGCTAAACTGAAATCAGATCGTGCCCCGTGAAACTGATTAAATGAATTCATTCATTGGATTTAAAAGCTTGCTTTAGTTAAAAACCTTTCATTCTCATCAAATTCCAAGTCTTAGCTACTCAGTGAATTGTTTTCGCTAAATGATGATTTCGCCATTTTTTCTAAACGCAGATTAATAAGCAAAAAGTAAGGCCGAAGAAATTTACCTTCTTTGAAAATGATTCTTCCAATCCAGCCAACACTGTTTTTATTAGAAGAGAAAATAACGGTCACTGGTTATGTGGGAATTTTCGCAAATGAGCTTGCAAGGTGGAGAGCTTCTACGCCTCTGTTGGCACCAAAATCCTTCTCTGGAGTGGAAGCCTATGCCTGAAAAAGTATGCTCAACCAAAGGAAAAATAAATAGAGGTAAAGACTGTTCTCAAATCAAGTGGGTTTGAAGCAGTCGAAACATTTGTTGGGAAACTACATTAAGAGAGAATTTGAGCCATGCTTCATACTATCCAGGAATAACCTGAGATTGGCAATCAGTTCTTTGAGAGCACTGCGACGATGAGAATGAATCAACGGAACATACATAAAACATGGTCATTACAGCCCTTTAGTCAGGATTACGACTAAGCTTTTCACACCACGTATGTTGTGTGTGTTAATTTTATACATGACTGGCGGAACCTACAGTTTAAAGTCTATTCCGAACGACCGATTTTTGAGAAACTGTTCAAGGCAATTTTCTTTACTCCCAGAGTTTTTGCCAAAAATCTGCTGAGAGGAAGTCACCGAAGAAATATTTGTTCTTTGAACTGATGCCTCGCGTCTAATAAGCCAACACACTACTTACTAGGCTACGGCGACTTATCACCGGAATACATTTTTGGAAGCTATGGGGCATTAATATAGCCTAGGAAGGAAAAAATTGGGTTCATATCAAGTGCTAGGCAGGAAATTCTCATTATTGGTACTGAGAAGCATTCAGAAATTTGTGACGAGATTCAGTTTTGGAGGAGACATTACAGGGATACCTTGTAAAATTACAAAGGCACCTCTTCATGACGATAATAATAGTAGAACAAGACAATTCTATTCAGAAGCACTTTCATTACAAATATCGTCACGAAATTTTTTTGTTTTATTTTTCTTCCAATGATTCTTGTCGCCGTAGTCTAGTAAGTAGTGTGTTGATTTACTAGACGTGAGGTTACGGTTCAAACACCATGTCAGTCTTCGGTGAATGTCTCTCAGCAGATTTCTGTTAAAAACTCTGAAAGTAAATAAAAATTTGCCAAGAAAAGTTTCTAAAAAATCTGTCATTCGGAATCGATTTTAAGCTGTAGGTTCCGCCCCACTCTTGTATAAAATTAACACACACAACATAAGTAGTGTGAGAACCTAGGTTGTAATCCTGACTTAAGGCTTGTAATGATCAATTTTGTATGTATGTAATGAGTCTACAAGCAATCCATTCTGATTTTTTACGCAACCAGATCGACCATTATGTATTGGCGGGACATAAGACACTGAAAATCAAGTCTTTCAAGTCGCCGCAACGAATTGCAACATCAGTTGCTTAATATATGATCGTGTAAACGATTTTAAAAGCTTTTATTGCTGAGGTTTGATACACCACATCTTCTAGCAAAACTCAATACCTAACTCATATAGCTTATGTTCATATAGGTATGCGATATTGATTGTTTTTCATTCAAGAATGCCACGCCCATTTTATTAATATTCTATAAAGTAATGCAAAGTGTTCAATTGTAGCGAACTTTTTAATTCGCCTAATAAATCTTTTTTACGAACAAAAAGGGCAAAATCATGCGCCCTCCCCTCTCACTCTATCAATAGCCAAACAAACACTTTTCTTATCTCGAAAATTTAAGAAAAAAAAGCAACAAATTATTGGCACGTGAAACTAAAGTGTTGGACTATATTTGGAACGAATTCTCTAAAAACAAGAACCGGCTTATCTCCCGTCTCAGTAGCACAGTAAACAACCAGAAAAAACGTGCAACAACAATACCACGTTAACACGTGAATATAAAATGAACGCAATTAACAAAACGGCGAATACATCGGCAGACAGTAGTTCTAGAATTTGAATTTTGTTGTGATGATTAATCAAAAAATTAAAGGGGAAAGGAAAAAAAAAATGCGTGGAAACAAGTCAAGCTTGTTTATTTGTTTGTTTGTTTGTTTGTTTGTTTAGCTGTAAATGATAGTTAATGGCAGTAATATTCATAATTTTGTTTTTGTTTGTTTGTTTCCCGATTTATAACTAACTTTAGATTGTTGTTGTTGTTGTTGATTTTAATTTAATTTAATCATTTTGAGTTCGTTATAATTTAACTCAATAGGTGAACATAACACTCGCTATGCTTCGCGGCACCCGTTGTAGGTTACCTTTCAGCAGGCCATGTTTTAAACCCCAGCTCAGACTTGTCAAACAAAACAACATATAAAAAATATTTCTTTCGGCAACTTTATGTTGTCTTCTGGTGACAATTCTGAGATTAACTAAAATTGTCATGTAAAAGTTTCTCAAAAATCTGTCGTTCGGAAACGATATTAAACTCTACGTTCCACCAGTCATGGATACAAATTAACGCAAACAACATAGCTGGTGTGAGAAACTAGCTAGTAACTGGTTGTAGTAAGTAAGTAAGGAATAGAAAGATGGATCAGCACGATCGCCACCAATTTCGTTTCAATTCAATTCAATAGGTAAACAAAAGACCCGCGGTGCTTCGCTATACGTAGTATTGTAGGTTACTTAACTTAACGGAAGTTCCATTCAGCAGCCCATGCTTCAAACACCAGCTCAAACTTGTCAAACAAAACGAAATATGAAAACATATTTCTTTCGGCAACTTTATGTTGGCTTCTGGTGACAGTTCTGAGATTAAATAAAATTCCCATGAAATGTTTCTCAAAAATCTGTTGTTCGGAAACGATTTTGAACTGCAGATTCCGCCACTCATGGACAAAAATGAACACACACAACATAAGTCGTGTGGGAACGTAGCTTGTAATCCTGGCTAAGCATTTTAATGATCAAATAAGTAATGAATAGAAAGTTAGATTTGATCGATTGCTGCCAAAGCAACTTGTTAGACGTAAGGCCACGGTTCAAACCTTTGGTCAGATATCTCCAGCACAATGAAATATAAGAGTGGAGCGGAACCTACAGCTTAAAGTCGACTCCGAATGACAGATTTTTTAAAGAACTTTTCATGGCAAATTTTTTATTTACTCCCAGAGTTTTTGCCAGAAATCTGCTGAGAGATAGTAACCGAAGAAAATTTTTTTCATATTTCATTTCGTTTCAGATGTCTGACATGGGGCTTGAACCGTAACCTCACGTTTAATAGGCCAACTTCTTACTAGACTACGGCGACAAGATTCATTGGAAGTGAAAATAAAACAAGAAAATTTCGTGACCCACGAACAAATCACAGGAGCCAATATTTGTTATGAAATCGTTTCTGAATAGAATTGTCTTGATCTACTATTATTATCGTCATGAAGAGGTGCCTTTGTTGTGGTAGTGTACGATCTACTGTACTCCACTCAAACTTTACAAGGTATCCCTGTAATGTCTCCCCCAAAACTGAATCTCCTCACGTATTTCTGAATGCTGCTCAGTACCAATAATGGCAATTCCCCGCCTAGCACTTGATATGAACACAATTTTTTCCTTCCTGGGATATATTAATGCTCCACAGCTTCCAAAAATGTATGCCGGTGATTAGTCGCCGTAGTCTAGTAGGTAGTGTGTTGGCTTATTAGACGGGAGGCCTCAGTTCAAAGAACAAATATTTCTTCGGTGGCTTCCTCTCAGCAGATTTCAGGCAAAAATTCTGAGCGTTTTAAAATAATATTGCCATGAAAAGTTTGTCAAAAGTTTGTCGTTCGGAATCTTCTTTAACTGGAGGCCCCGCCACTCATGTATAAAATTAACACACACATCATAAGCGATGAGAGAAACTAGGTCGTAATCCTGATTGAAGGGTTGTACTGATCAATTAAGTAAGTAAGTAAGGAATGGAAAGATAGATTTGAACGATCGATGTCAAGTGAACGCTTTCAAAGACTTGTAATCCCTTACTATGATAATATCCTAGAGCGGTGCTATTAAGACTGTGTAGCCTAGCTTTCTTAACATTTGTATTACGTTTCAATAAGGTTTTATTTATTATTTATTTTCCTATCTTGTTATTGTCTGGATACCAATATATAGTTTGAATTCCTAGCAGGTTTACCTATTCAATCTGCTATTAGTTGTTCGCAGCATTTGTTAGGCAATTGTCTAAGAATCTTAACAAACAAACAAACACACAATTATTCATATTTCTATATATTTACGTTAACTATGCGTTGTTGTTGTTGTTGTTACTTTCACTTGGTCAGTTGTTGTTATATGTATTGTGTTTCTATTAGTTTTTCCAAGGTATTGTTGGTTCAACAATAATTCACTCAAATTTTCAATTTTTCTTGATTAGAATTTCAATTTCAAGTTATTTAATGCCACCTTTTTTATTGTTGTTGTCATTACTTCTGTCACTTTTTAGCATGAGTTGCAGATTTTTTTGTTTTTGTTTTTTTCTTTTTACACACGCCAGATACCGACTTGTAGCAGAAATCGTTTTGAGATCATTAAATTGTGTTTAACGATCAGTCGTCTCATACGCCAAATGCTAGTTTAGTCGCAAACGAAACTTTAACGCTTTAAAAACATTTTACACGGAAGCATTAGACGTTAAGGTCCTTGAGCATCCGTATCCGCGTTAAATTTAAAAAAAATATTTTTTTTAATTTAAATTTTTAAAATTTTAATTGGAGGGGTTTAGTGTTTAGTGTGTATAAACAACAACAATATTTAAAAAAATATTCAAATAAAAATGGTAAATAAATTAAAAAAAGAAAAAAAATTTTTAAATTGAAAATCATTTTTAATACGAAATTTTTCAATGACCGCCATCATGAAAGTGAGGTTAAAAAGAATTTAAAATTTTAAAAACATCCTGTATATATTTTCATTTTCATTATAAAAAAGGATTCGCAATACAAAAACGGATTAAATTAAGTTCAAAACTCTGATGAGTTCATAATATTAAGGTGACTTGCAAAGGATATTATCGTTAAGCCCCCCTACAACCTCAAATTCAAAAAGAAAAAGAGGCAAAAATTTTAATAACTTCTTACAGTATTTCCTTTTAGGGAAACCGAGTTCCCTTCCATTGAATTTGCTTTAAAATTGTACAAACTGGTTCGAGTATCAAGTATTTAAGTGTTACACAGCCTTTCTTAAAGACGTTGAGCACTCTACAGCAGCCCTAGCAATTTTATTTAAAGCACTTCTAAGGAACTGGCCAATTTAAGTACAGTACATAAGTACGAACCTCTAATTCGCCAGAACAGCTCATTCTGTAATGGCACAGGGATTCCTTGAAGTCACTGTAGTCTAGTAGATACTCTTTTGGCTTATGGGACTGGAATCCACAGATCACATCCTAGGGCAGACATCTCCAACAGAACGATATAAGAAAAAATATTTTTTCAGTGACTTCCTCTCAGAAGATTTCTGACAAAAACTCTGGGTGTTGAAATAAAATTGCCATGGAAAGTTTCTCAAAAAAATCTGTCGTTCGAAATCGACTTTAAACTGCAGATACCTCACCACTCATGGATGAAATTAACGCACCCAACATAAGTGGTGTGAGAAGCTAGGTTGTAATCCTGACTGAAACCTTGTAAAGTATATATGCACTCCTTAGTGCTTCAATTGACCAGTATAAGTAAAAGAAAATTCGTCAAGCAGTGGTTAAAGAACGTTTGTATCTCTTTATAGTGAATGTTGTCTAGCTCCATGTCTGGAACCATATAGGTGCACGTATATTTTGGGATGTTTGTTGTTGTTATTGTCTCCTACAAGCCTATAGGCAGAGTAATTTTTCACATCCCTCATGTTGTGAGTGTTAATTTTTATCCCATGAACACTAAAGTTGCCATAGTCTAGCAGATAGCCATGTTTCAAACCCTTTGTCAAACCAAACGAAATATAAAAAGAATATTTCTTGGGCGACTTCCTCGCAAGGAATCAAATAAAATTGCCATAAAAAGTTATTCAAAAAATTGTTGTTCGAAATCGACTTAAACTGTAAGTAACCCACCACACATGGATAAAATTAACGCACACAACATAGGTGGTGTGAGAAGTTAGGTTGTAACCCTGACTAAAAGGTTGTAATGACCAATTAAGTGAAGCAACTTTTATGTGAGTTGTTTCACCAGGAAACTGTGAAGAAGGATATCATTTTTCAATATACCAGAGATGTGTATCGGACCCCCAAGCACTCATTTAGTAGAAGGCCACACGGTACCTGCCTCTACAGAAATTATAGGATGCAACATCTGCATGTTGTGTGTGAGGAAGTCGCCGTAGAAATATTTTTTCGTATTTCGTTTTGTTGGAGATGGCTGACCTGGTTGTTTGAACCGTGGCCTTACTTACTTACTTAATTGGCCATACATACATAATTGGTCATTACAACCCTTCAGTCAGGATTACGACCTAGTTTCTCTCACCACTTATGTTGTGTGTGTTAATTTTATACTTGAGTGGCGGGACCTACAGTTTAAAGTCGACTCCGAACGACAGATTTTTGAGAAACTTTTCATGGCAATTTTATTTACTCTCAGAGTTTTTGCCAGAAATCTGCTGAGAGGAAGTCGCCGAAGAAATACTTTTTGTATTTTATTTTGATGTCTGGCCTGGGGCTCGAACCCTGGCTTTTCGTCTAATAAGCCAACACACTACCTACTAGACCACGGCGACTTCAGACCGGACTTAATTGGCCATAACAACCCGTTTAACGGATTTCGGCCAAAACATCCTTCCAGGCGCCTCTGCTTCGTACGCGCCTACGCCAGTTGGTCACACCAATCGATGACAGGGCTTCTTCGATTTGGTCCTTCCCACGGATGCAAGGTCGTCCTCTTCGCCGACTTCCGCAGATTCCCGCATCAAATACCCGTCTCGCCGGAGCATCCTCCTCCATTCGAACGACATGGCCGAGCCAGAGCAGCCGCTGGATATTAATACGCTGCACAACGAATATGTCGTTGAGGAGCTCATACAGCTCATTGTTGGATCGGATGCGGAAATCATCGCCAACTCGCACTGGACCGAAGATCTTACGTAGGACTTTTCTCTCGACCACTCTCAAGGCCGCTCCATCTGTACTTAATAGGGTCCATGGCTCTGCGCCATAAAGAAGCACGGGTAGGATGAGTGTCTTGTAAAGTGTTAGTTTTGTCGTGTACGAGAGAGGTTTTTGCTACTCAATTGCCTATTGAGACCATAGTAGCACCTGTTGGCAAGAGTGATCCTACGCTTGATCTCCAGACTGACATCATTTCTGGTGGTAACGGCGGAGCCAATATAGATGAATTCCTTGACCGTATCAAAAGTATAGTTATCGGCCGTAATCTGAGAATCAATACGCCGCGCGTCTCTTCTTGTCGATAACATATACTTTGTTTTGCCCTCATTTATTGCCATACCCACCTTACTAGACTCCCGTTCAATAGCACTAAAGGCAGCAGTAACATCTCGCTTGTTGCGCCCTATGATGTCAATGTCGTCAGCGTACGCAAGCAACTGGACACTTTTTTCAAAAATAGTGCCATTGCGTTACACTCCCGCCTTTCGCAGAACACTCTCCATGACGAAGTTGAAGAGGTCGCATGTTAAGGGGTCGCCTTGTCTGAAACCTCGCACGGTACCAAAAGGTTCGGAGAGGTGCTTTCCCACCTTGACGGAGCTGCAGGAATTGCTCAACGTCATTCTGCATAACCTTATCAGCTTCGCAGGTATACCGAGCTCAGATATTGCGGCAAAAACATTATCCCTTATGGGGCTATCGAAGGCTGCCTTATAGTCGACAAAAAGATTGAACCGTGGTCTAGCATCTAATAAGTCAACACACTATGTATTAGACTACGGCGACTACAATTGTGTCACAAACATTAGATAAAGAAGAAAACTGTAGTTTTTTTTCGTAAGTTGCCACGTTTTCAACCTTATCTTTTTATTCAAACCTCGTATATTGCTTTAACAGCTGTTTCACCATTTTATTATGAAAACGAGCAAGTAATATTTGCCTTTCTAATGAATATTCGGTACCCCACAAATGTACCCAGTTATTCATTATATTTTGAGAATTGCTTACCATAAGTATTGCTTTCCTAAATTTGAGCCACCCTAATATTATCTAAACATGTACGAGACGAGAGAAACATTTTGAAACCGATTACATGGCAATTTGTAAAGTAAAGTTCACTTGAATTTTATGGAAATATACTTCACTTTAGCATATTGTTGTTTGGCTAGTTATTAAAATCATACCGAGTGTCTGACTGCTGGCTGACTGGCTGACTGACTGGCTGGCTGACTAATTACACAAAATATACAAACAAACAAACTCATCATCATCATGATTATTATTTTCTTCCACCCTGGGGCTCTTTGCCTCCCCATATAAATAAAACGAATGGATTTTTAATTTCAAAACATTAACGTTAACGTTCAACAGCATCATCACAAACATTTACTGGGTTTAACAATAACATGCTCCCTGCTGTGGTTGATAGGCATGTATGCCACCCCCGTGGAAAGTTCAAAAATATTGGCCGTGTATGCGTTTCCAGGCAAAAGTCATTTTATGATGCATAGAGCGCTCATCAAGAGTCTGGTGGAGAAGGGTCATCAGGTAACCATGATTACGGCATTTAGTTTGGAGAATCTTAAATTGGGCGGCAATTATACGGAAATCTTAATTGAACCCGTGTATGATTTTTGGAGTGATAGTAAGTATTTCAGCAGGCTTAAAAACTGAAGCTAGATACTAGAGTAACCTTGCTTTTACCCTTTCAGTCATTCCCTTCTTTAAGGCCGACAATATATTCGAATTGGCCGGGATGGACATGTTTGACTTCATGAAAATGTTGGAAATTTTAGGCCTCAAGACCACAGAGCATGCCTTGAAGCAACCAAAGGTACAGGAAATTATTAATCATCCACAGCCCAAGGGCCAATATGATTTGTTGCTATGCGAGCAATTCTATCAGGAACCGTTTCTGGCGTTGTCCTACATCTACGACATACCAGTGGTGACCAGCAGTACATTAGGCTATGAGAACCATATGAGCCAAATGATGGGTGTTATAACACCCTGGTCGTTTGTGCCTCATGGTTTTATGCCTTTCACCGATCACATGACGTTTAAGGAGCGCTTGAAAAACTCTTATTATTCTTTACTCGAGGACTTAACCAGGGAATGGGATCTGTTTCCCAAAATGGATCAACTGGTGCAACAATACTTTGGCCATTTGAATGGTAAGTTGTTCAACAGCTCCCCCCAACAAAAAAAATGAAGTTTTGAAATTTTTGTTTCCTCTCTTAACAGTCAAAATACCTTTGGTTACGCAAATGGAGAAGAATATCTCAGTTATGCTGCTTAACAGCCATACGCCTTTGACCACATCACGTCCAACCATTGCAGGCATGGTACCCGTAGGCGGCATGCATATTTATCCCCCCAAAAAACTGCCACAAGATATACAAACGTTTCTAGATGGCGCTGAAAATGGTGCCATTTACTTTAGTTTAGGTAAGTTCAAACGAAGCCTTGTTTTCCCTAGCTTTTCTTTTCTTAATTTCTATTCTTCTTTGTAGGCAGCAATGTCCAGTCTAAAGATATGCCCGCCGACAAGTTACGCATTTTCCTGGATGTTTTCGCTTCTCTGAATCAACGTGTTTTGTGGAAATTTGAAAACGAATCCATTGCCCATCTACCCAAAAATGTTATGATCAAGGCTTGGCTGCCACAGGCCGATATATTAGCCCACGCTAATGTCAAGGTCTTTATCACCCATGGCGGTTTGTTTGGCACTCAGGAGGGTGTACACTATGCTGTACCCATGTTAGGCATGCCCATTTACTGTGATCAGCACTTAAATATGCGTAAGGCCGTGCAAAATGGTTACGCCATTAGCCTTCATTTCCCCGAGATAACAAAGCCATTGCTTAAGGAATCCCTTGAAAAGTTACTTTACGATCCTTACTATCGCAATAATGTCGAAAGAATTTCCAGCATATTCCATGATCGCCAAGTGAGCCCACGTGATACTGCTGTGTATTGGATTGAATACGTGATAAGGCACAAAGGTGCTGCCCATTTAAGATCGGCTGGTTTGAATCTCAAATGGTATCAGTTCTACTTATTGGATATCATAGCTTTTATCCTCGGCATTATAGTTTTAAGTGTATATGTGTCCTGGAAGTTGTTACGTATGCTGCTGCAACGTAAGCCACAACATGTGAAAGTCAAGTCCCAGTAATTCAGTCAGGTTTAAGCAGTTTAAGTAATTTATAGCTTGTAGTTCCATAGTTTTAATCGATTTAAGTTTAAAAATTTATTTAAAAATCATTAAAGTCCACATGAAAAAAAAATGCGGAAAATAAGATTTTTAAACTGGGTTTTAATAACCGCAAGTAAGCTTGGTAACATTTTGGTTCTGGTCTGTACTACGATAAGGATGTTGTCTAGATAGGCACGAGAACTGGATTTGTAGAACCAGAACTTTACTGTGAAATTAATTCGTTGTGGGCCAAGTGACATTAACTCCTCGCGTTTCTTGAGGAAACGCCAATTCAAATGCGGATTCGCATGGGGTCTACGCTGACAATCAGCCTGTCTTAAAGTCCGATAGAATCATGACTAGTACCCTTCCAACCACTTTTTCCCATTCCTCAAAAAGTTTTGGCTCCATCGGTGCAGTGAAAGTTCCTCTCCACGCATTTTGTACTCACAGCCGTAAATTTCCTCATGAGCTTAGACCCAGCAGAGTAGTCGCCGTAGTCTAGTAAGTAGTGTGTTGGCTTATTAGACGTAAAGCCAAGGTTCGAGCCCCAGGCCAGGCATTAAGACAAAATACAAAAAGTATTTCTTCGGCGACTTCCTCTCAGTAGATTTCTGGCAAAAACTCTGAGTGTTGAAATAAAATTGCCGCGAAAAAGTTTCTCAAAAATCTGTCGTTTGGAGTCGACTTTAAACTGTAGGTCCCACCACTCGTGTATAAAATAAACACACACAACATAAGTGGTGTGAGAAACTAGGACGTTGTACAATGGGTCAATTCGACCTCCGGGTACTGTACTTGTCTTAATTGACAAGTACACGTCCTCTAATCTAACCTAACCTAACATTAGACCCAGCAGAGGATAATCCTATTATCCCTACTTAGCCAACTCAACTTCCACAGACAGTTTCACACAGTTGTCGAGACGACTTCATAGGAGCGGAGGGCTCGAAAGGCAGCCTGACTGTTTCACAGTATTGCAATGCCCTATCCTGCCCAAGTTGAACGGAGCATATTTTGCGATGGTGTAGACCTTTGCCTACCAACCAGCCTAAAACTGTGGCCCTTGCCTCAATATTTATTCGCTAAAGAAAGTTACCATAATCTAGTAAGTAGCGTGTAGGTGGATTAAATAAGAGTTTGTGGTTCAAGTCCAAGCTTAAACTTCTCGAACAAAACAAAGAAATATTTCCTACGGCGACTTCCTCTTAACGATCTTCTGACAAAAAATTCCAAGAGAATATTTTTAAAAATCTGTCGTTCGGAGTCGATTTTTAACTGTAGGACGAACTTTGGGCGACTTCCCCTTCTGGCAAAACTTCTGAGAGTAAAAGAAATTGAATTAAAAGTTTCTGCAAAATCTGTTGATCAGATTTAAACTGTGGGTCCCACCACTCATTGATAAAATTAACACACACAACATGAGTGGCGTGAGAAGCTAGGTTGTAATCCTGACTAAAGGGCTGTAATGACCATCTAAAGTAAAATAGGTACCAAAGCTTTGATCCCTACTACCTTATACAACGGACTTGATCACAATAGAGACTTCAGCACCTCTGTAGAACACATACTATCGGGTCCGCCATGTAACGTTTTCTTTTTCAACTTGTGCTTATTTTGTGAATGGTAACACTTAGCTCATGTCTGATTTGAGAGATAATTAGTTTTATCCTTCCGCTGAACGAATATGGTTGTGTATACGCTTGAACAACGCTGGGAAATATTGTGACATTACTTTGGAAATCATGGTATTGTTGCAGAATGTGTGCGAAAATTGCGTACGGATTTTGGAAGAAGAGAAGCACCGTCAGCTCCGTATGTTCGTTATCTTGTGAAAAAAGTGAAAGAAACTGGCATCCTCATCGATAAACCAAAGCGTGAAAAGCCAAAAACAGTGCGTACACCCGAGAATATTGCTGCTGTGGCAGAAAGTGTGCGTAAAGCGCCATCAACATCAATTCACCGTCGTTCTCAACAATTGAACATTTCGGAGACATCATAGAGACGAATTTTGCATAAAGACCTTGGTATGACGCCATACAAAGTCCAATTGGTTCAGGAGTTGAAGCCAATTGACCATCCAATGCGTTTTCGCTTCGATAAGTAGGCCTGCGATCGACTTACAGAAGATGCCGTTTTGGCAAAAAAAATCATCTTTTCAGTTGAAGCTCATTTTGATCTTGGCGGGTATGTAAACAAGCAAAATTGTCGCATTTGGGGCACCGAAAACCCGCACGCATACATTGAAAAGCCGACGCACCTAAAACGAGTCACTGTTTGGTGCGGATTTTCGCCCAGAGGCATAATTGGGCCATTTTTCTTCGAAAATGAGCAAGAAGTGGCCGTTACAGTCAATGGCGATCGTTATCGGGCCATATTGAACGAATTTTTGTTCACAAAAATTCAAGAGGAGGATATTGGCAACATTTGGTTTCCACAGGACGGCGCTACGTGCCACACATCCGGAGCTACACTCGATGTTTTGCACCCTGTTTTTGAAGATCGCATTATCAGCCGCAGAGCTGATGTCGTTTGGCCACCTCGGAGCTGCGATTTGAAACCGTTGGACTATTATTTGTGGAGTGCCGTCAAAGATAAGTGTTACGCCGACAAGCCAGAGACAATTGACGCTTTAAAGGACAATATTCGTGAAGCCATTGGTGAAATACAGCTGCACACAATCGATAATGTGCTTAAAAATTGGACCGATCGTGTAGGCCACGCATGCATGGCCAGTCGAGGCAGCCATTTGAATGAAATTATTTTCCATTATTAACCGGAGGGATTGTACTTTCAAATAAAAAAAGAAATTTGAGAAAATATCCTGTAGTTTTTTTTAAAGCATTTTCAAAAAACAAAAAGTTATTTGGCGGACCCTTTAGTTTCTGCATGTTGTCCAACACTACCGCAACTGTACATATCTAAGGAAGATAAGTAATCTTCCAAGTATTATTTCAACGAGTAACGTTAATTTTGCAACGAACCTCGTATATCAAATTAAAATCTATTTATTTCTAGTTTTTATAGCAACGCTATGGCTTTTAATAAATTTTTTAATTTGTTTTTTATTTTTTAATTCGTTTAACCGTGATTTTAGTTCGTAAATAAAAACAAAAATTTCCTGCATAGTGACTAACGACTTAATGTTTGGGGATTAAAATCAAATGCACTGTGCAGTGCAACAGCTAAAATAAAATTCAAAGGGGGTGGTAAAGGGGATGTTTCTATGCCAACCAACATTTATGAATAAATGGCAGAATTTTTTTTTGTGAATCCCATGAATACATGACTAGATCCATTGAAATTAAAATCACACGGAGAATATTCGTAAATAAAATGCTTGTGAAGCATTATGAGCCCATGAGCTACAATATAAGCCATGAACCACGAAACATGGATTTATTACTGCGCTGCTACTTTTAATACAAAATGTACAGTTATGTGGTAAAGAGGAAAAATGCAATTTAAAAATTGTGTGTGTGGTCGATAAAACAGGGCAATTGTTGTTACACACTTACCTGCCATACATCACTTGGCTGGCTCTCTTCCGCTATTCGCCATACGGAATTCAATTAAAAAGTCATTGGAACCGAGTGATTTCAAATTAAATTTTTGTTTTGTTTTTGTTTTTGTTTTTAATTTTAAATTTTATTTAGAAAAACCAATCTTTTTGTTGTTTTTGTTGTTGTTTTTTTAATTTTAAATTTTAATCTTTCTAGAAAACAATACAAAAAAGGAAAAACATGTTATTTGTGGATTAAATGGGGATTAAATATTGTGTACATATACATATGTATGTGTAGGATCTATAGGTCTGTGTGTTTAGAAAATGAAAATCAAATATTGTTACTCTAATATGGTCCAACAGATGCTGTGTATTTAAAAAGCATTTTTATCTTGTTTTTAAAGGCCTTCTGTGTATCTCCATTAAAGCATTGCTTACTGGCTGATGACCATTGATCTCTTGGTCTTCCTCTCCTTCTTTTCATGGGTAATGGTTACTTCCTCTGTAAAAAAACAAGAAAGTCAACCTTAATAAAAAAAAACAAAAACTCCACTTTCAATTTACCTTCAAACTTCTTGGGCAAAGTCTTGATGGTCTCAATAGTTCTGACATTCTTCTCACCGGGCTCAATGATCTCCTCTTCATACTCTTCAATGATTTCCTCTTCCTCGGTATCATCGGGATTAGAGCAAGGCACGGGATCGTAAACGGTCTTCACAGCCTTCTTGACAATACCCTCAGCGGTAACGGTGGTGTAATGGTATTCAGTGCCACCTTCAATCTTAATGGTCTCAACAGTGGTAACATCACCAGGATTTTCCGAAGGTACTATCTTCTTAGTGCCCGATTCGGATCTCAATTTCTTGGTGGTGGTAACATTCTTATGCTTTTCAGCATCCTTCAAGGTTTTCTTATATTCACGAATCTCCTCTTCAGTCAATTCGACTTCCTCTTCCTCGTACACAGTCTTGGAAGTGGTAATGGTCTTGCCCGACTCCAATTGTGTTGAGTAAGTGTACTCTACACCACCGGGCACACGTTTTGTGGCAACAGTGGTGGTATCGTTTTGCACGAAATCAGCTGGTGGTGGTGGTGCCGAACTCTTTGGCTTCTTGGTCTTCTTGGTCTTGGTGGTATCCTTGCCATCGGTCACATTGCTGGAGGTCACCTGTCTAATGTTTTGCTCGGTTTGCAAAGAGTTCTTGCGCACAGTGCGATTGTTTTCGGACATCTCAATGGTCTGAGAAGTGTGGCGTGTTTCCTGATAAGTGGATTGCTGTTGGAGATTGGAAGTCTGTTGGATGTTTTGCAGCTGTTGGTTCTTGTTGACCTTTTGCACAATCTTGCGGTTGTCAGTGGAGTCATTGGATTCCACGGAAGTCTTGCGTGTAATGGTCTTCTTATTGCCCGGTTGCTGTTTAGGCTGTTGAGCCTGATTGGGGAAAGGAGTGCCCTCGGGTACAGCATCAAAGAAGGTTTTGGTTTTAGTGCTCCTAGAGCCATCCTCATTAATGGTGGTGTAGACCTCCTCATAGCCACCCTCAATGGCACGAGTCAACATGGTGGTTCTCTCATCGATGCGTATCTCCTTGTTCATACGCTTTTGGATGGTTTTCCTATTTTCCTGCTCCTTTAGCATATCAGCTTCACTAACTGGCTTGGGATCCCAGAAAGTTCTAGTGGAGGTCTTAACAGTGCCATTGGGTTGGGGACTAGTGGTAATCACTTCATAGCCACCCTCAATAACATGGTATTTAGTGCTGGCACCGGTCTTGGAATCGTATTCAATTTTACCATCTTCAATATCAGCAGAGGTCAACATTTCTGAGAGTGGCAACAGAGTTGAGGTGAAAAGTGTAAAACAGTGTTGTGTTTTTTTTTGGGTGTGGTGAGTATGTGAATATGGAAAGAAAATTTGTTGGTTTTTTGTTTGAGTTACAAAGTTTTGCAATGTCAAGGTGAGAGGTTTGCAAAAGGGTTAAGGTATTAGGGATTAAGCTTAAGCGGAAGCTTTATTTTATTTGTACAGCTTCTAAGGAAAAATTCAATATTTTTGCTACATATTTACAGTTAAAATTTGTTTAATTATTTTAAAAAAATTTAACAACAAAAGGAACACTTTGTACGTTTTTTGTTTTTGTTTTTTTTTAATTTCAAACTTCTACGGCCTGGGGTAATATTTCGATTTCCTGATGATGGCCATATTTAATCAAAATCATTGGCATCAGACAGGCATAGTGCTGCAGCACTTTCAGTAATTGTTATTTAAATCTACGCGACATCTTCTGTTTAGCAGATCCTGTAGATTTCTGTGATATTTGCTGCAATTTCGTTGGCTCCACATTTGCCACGCTTGTGGTTTTCGTTGTCACATTCTGTCTACGGCTGGGTGAAGGCGATTTCTGTTCTGGCCTTATTGATGGCGTTCTTAAAAGCTTATGGCTATGATGGTTATTATTGTTATTGTTGCTATTGCTATTGCTATTATTTATATGAGAATTATTGTTAATTGTTTGCGTAAAGCCATCTGCAATATTTTTTATTTTTTATTGCGGAAGTTTAGATTAAAAAAAAAAGAGAAAGAAAGAAAGAAAAAAACGTTTTTTTAAGGTTAGTTTTCAAAAATTTTAAGCCATTTTAGTAGAATTAAATAAATGTGATTTTGGAATATTTGTAGGCGGGTGTAAGTGATGTTAAATTAAGCGGTTATTTTAAAACAATAAAAATAAAATTTTATTAATTACAAAAGTACACAAAACAAACAAATAAAATATGACTGACTGGCTTGATAAATATATTTACGAAATGATCGAATAAAAAAAACATATTAAAACTTCTATGTAAATTGTATTAAAAACCAGGCTTAAATAATTAAAGTTGTGAGTTTTTTTTTTATTTGTAGAAATTCTATGTTAAAAACATATTTTTTTTAAATACCAAACGATTACAAGATAACACAGTAAAATATAGAATTTTCTTGCTTAAGGACATAAAACTTTAAGCCGGACTTTGTTTATCTACAAAAAAATTATTAAAAGTCCTTCAAATTCCATAGCTTATCCATGCTTTAGAGTATTTGAAATCGATAACAAAAAAGAAGACGCAAAATACTGGACGTCATTTAACGTTAATAAACAGTTTAAACTGAAAAATATAATTCAACCTAGGCTGAAACAAGAAAGAGAAATAATAAATCATAATTTAATAACCGAAGGTGCCGTAGTCTAGTACGATGGGTGTTGCTTTATTAGATGAGAGCTTGTAGATCATAACCCAGCTCAGACATCTCGAACAAAACGAAAAATGAAAAAAAATTCAAAAATCTGTTGTTCGGAGTCGAATTTAACCTGAAGGTCCCTCCAGTCACGGATAAAATTAACACTCACGACATATGTACGTGGCATGAGAAGCTAGGTCGTAATGCTAACTGAAGGGTTGTAAAGGCAAATTATGTATGTATGTTATGCAACTGGAGAGAAATTACAACGATTTGCAATGAATTAATAGAGTTGGATATGCTATCATCAAAAAGCCTCAAAATAGACGTTGAAGCACTGATCTATTCATGAGTATTATATTCCAATTTCAATTATATATAAGTGGTGTAAATGGTAAGAAGTCGCCGTAGTCTAGTGGGTAGTGTGTTGGCTTATTAGACGTTCGAGCCCGAGGCTAGACGTCAAAACAAAATAAAAAAAGTATTTCTTCGGCGACTTCCTCTCAGCGGATTTGTGGCAAGAACTCTGAAAGTAGATAAAAAAAAAATTGCCATGAAAAGTTTCTCAAAAATCTGTCGTTCGGAGTCGACTTTAAACTGTAGATGCCGCCACTCATGTATAAAATTAAGACACAACATAAGTGGTGTGAGAAGCTAGGTCATAATCCTGACTGAAGGGTTGTAATGACCAATTATGTATGTATGTATGTAAATGGTAAGAAATCAAGGCATGGTAAGATACACCGTCATTAATGAGAACCTTTGCCATTTCCTGTGCACGGTCGAAAAGCCTCAAAATGGGCATTGAAGCACTGGCCCATTCATGAGTATTATATTCCAATTTTAATCGGATATAAGTGGTATAAATAGTAGAAAATCGAGATACTTGAATGCTTTTTTCGCCAGCTGAAAAATATGCTTATTTCAGTCGCCGGAATTTTCCTGAATTTTAATGTTCAGTATATCAATGGCGCGCTTGGAAATCAATGAAAAGTGTAGCAAACCTATTAAACAGTAGGTCTCACCATTCATAGATAAAAAAAACATCGTAGTGGTGTAAGTAGCTCGATTGTAATCCTGACTTTCACAACCTTGGAAAGATCGTATCAAATTACTGTTGGGCGGTAGTTTTCTATGCTATTTTTCTCATCCTTTTTGTTTGAGATTAGCATTACATTAGCAAACTGTCAGCAAGATGAGAAAATATCGTCATGTTATGATGCTTGGTTTGAGGTTAAGCTAATGTACACTAAAAAGCATCGAAGAGCACAGTGTCAGTATTTGGACGGCATAGAAAACTTTGTTGAGTTGAGTTCCATATTATGGATACATGTAGGTAAAGATTATTAAATAATTTTTTTTAAATTTTTAGAATAAAATTTCGATAAATTTTTTCATAAATAAGTTGGAAATAATGTATCGAAATGAAATGCAAAATTACTGCAAAACATTTTTGTTTAACAAAAGGTTTCCGGAAACAATTCTCATAGAAAATATGTTGTATTTACCATTTGCTAATACAAAACTATTTAAAAAAAATAGTTTTAAAGGAAATATTTTTAAACATTTAAATGCTACAACTTACATACGTACACAGAAACATAAAGATGTTGTTGCACAGTAACTACTAAAAAAAATACTTAAAAAATAAAAAACAAAGTTAAAATACTATTTAAAATATTATGTATGTATACATAAAGGTATGTTTGTTATATAAAAGAAATAAAATAAAATATGGTACTGCTTTTAAAAAAGTTGTTGAAATTATTTATTCAATTTAAATAATAATAAAAAAATCATTAGAAAATAACATAATTTATTGCATTTTTTTGTTTTATTTTTTTGTTCTAAAAAATGAGTGTTTTTTGTTGTATAAAACTGAAAATAAAAGTTTAAAAATGATTGAAAAAAAAAATTAAAAATAAAATTAAATTTTTATAACAAAACACACACTCACGCCAAGCACAAACACTTTTAAACACAATGAAAAAAAAATTAAAAATAAAAAAAATTAATTTTGTTTTAAACAATTAATTTTCTTTTCTTTTTTGGGCACTTAAGTTTTTATTCAATAATGAAGTCTTTTTTTATTTTCAAATTATAAAAAAAATACTTTTTTTTAATAAAAAGAAATTAGAAATGCTTATAAAAAATATTCTCTGTAGTGTGTGTTTTGTGGTTTAATGAGTATGAATATCAGAAACCAAATTATGATAACTAATAGCACATGGTATTTCAAATAAATTGATATTCCATAAGCTATAGAGTAGAATAATTCGCTCTCTAGTTGTTATATAATAAAATTTAATGGTAATGCAGTGCAAGAGTGCTTTAAGTCTTATAGTCAATAATTTCCTAAGCTAACCAAGTCAATTTGTTTTCTAATTTCGTATAAGAAGAGCTTAAGTATGGCACAGTTATGGTAGAAAAAATATAATACCTTCACTATGGTTTGTATATAATGGAAATTGATATATATCTGCGTATAGTAATGTTTGCTTAAGACAAACAACTCAGCTTTTGTTTGATCAGTACTTAGTTCCAGTCATCCTTGAATTATTTCTTCTTCACAAAGTAATTTTATCAGAAAATATATTCATTGTCCTTAATTTACTTCACAGTTATCGATTAAATTATTACGGAACTAAGAAGATTCAGAAGTTTTTTTTATCGTTCTTCTGTCCAAACTAAGCAGTTCCTTTAAGGTAAACAAGCTAGTTAATCGTAAGTAAAATTTTCATTCGATTTAACTTCTGCCATAGTTATCGATAAAATTAGTTCAATTGATTTCTTTCTAGATTGAGTTCTTTCTCTCCGAACAGAAAAGTTTTCTTAAGGCAAACAAGCTATTTTATTGTACAAAAAGGTTTATTCATCTTATTTTATACTATAGTTATCGATAACGTTAGTTCATATAACTATAAAAGCAAGATTTTTTTGATTGATTTCTTTCTCTACAAACAGAGAAGTTTTCTTAAAGCAGACAAGTCATTTTATTGTGGAAAAAAAATTTCATTTGTCTTAACTTGTGCTTTAGTTATCGATAACATCAGTTGAAATAACTATAGAAGGAAAATTTTTTGATTGCTTTCTTCCTCTACAAACAGAGAAGTTTTCTTAAGACAAACTATACAGTTTATTGTGAAAAAATTTCATTTGTCTTAACTTGTGCTTTAGTTATCGATAAAATTAGTTTAAAGAACTATAAAATCAAGATTAATTCTTTTGTCCATTTTTGATCCAAACAAGTTAGCTTTTGGTGAAATTTTGTTAGAAACATATTATCGAATTACGATAACTGTTCGATAACATTTATCGAACTACGATAACTGTTCGAACTACGATAACTGTTCATTAACATTTATACTGAAGTTATCTTTAAAAAGAAAACTTGGAAAACTATAGAAGCAAGTTGTTGGGGGTTTTACATGCCGAATTTTACTTTCTACATGAAGAAATTTCTTGATAGTTAGTTAAGGGTTTCACACCGCATTATCATTAGAATTTATTATCATTACAACGTAAATATATGATGATATAGAGAGTGCTTTTTTACTTAAAAGAGTGAGAGTCTTGTCTTCTGCTACATTGTGCAAAATATTGTGATTATTTTTTCATTTCTTTGTGTTGTTTCTCTAAACATAATATGCTAATGATGACAAATTAAAGATGAATTATTGATGAGAAAATCGATAATGATTATCAATTTTAAGGTTGAGTGTTGTTTTCTTTTATGTTTTGTTTTGTTTTTCTTTTTTTAATGGTTTAAGAGCTACCCGTCTTATTATTATCTGGTTTGCTTTCCAAGGTTTGTGTTATCTTCTTCCAGATATTGTCAAATGAATCACGGCCCGAATAGTCAACTTGGCCAGACTCCCAGCATTGGCGACGCATTAAATGCTCATAGGCATCTTGTTCGGGAGTGCGTGGTTCACCCAAACGCAAATGGGAAAGGGCACCAGCCAAACCAGCCTACAAAAAACAAAGAAAACAAGAAGAAAAACAAAAGAAATTGAAATTGATACATCATTTGGAATCGGAATAAAACTAACGTAAGACACACATAAATATATAAAAACGTAAGAAAAATTGCCACCATTTAAATGCAAATGCAACATTTAACAAATAAATAAATACCCGGCCGTTATAAAATTAAAAACTACGTTAGTAAGTTGAGTAACAATAGTGGATAATAAAACCAAAATAATGTTCAATTAGAAATTACCTCTTAAGGAAGATTACTCTATACAATGTTTACGAAATTTTAAAATAAGATTCTATGTTTTGCTATGATTTCTAGGTGTATGTACGTAACGACTAAATTATTATTTCTAATGATGCTAAGAAATGAGAGAGGACTTCACAAGAGGCATGCCACAAAATGCAAAAAATTAAAAAAGATACTGTGTGATAATGATGATACTGGAAAAAAACCCCTAAACGAAAATAAAGTATTACGTTACGTTATCATTATTACGTTACGTAATCATTACTACGTTACGTAATCATTAATACGTTACGTAATTATTACTACGTTACGTAATTATTACTACGTTACGTAATTATTACTACGTTACGTAATTATTACTACGTTACGTAATCATTGCTACGTTACGTAATCATTGCTACGTTACTGCTTTACGTAATCTAATGTATTCAAATGGCAAATGGATTAACGTGGAACTTAAGAGACACAAACAATAAACGATGAATTCTAAATATATGGAGATGAATTACTAGACATTTATGTATGTATACGCCCATTACAAATACCAGTTTAATACGTTTACGTTTACGTTATGAAACCAAGAGGATATTTACGATATAATATGTACGTATGTATATAAGTATATAGGCATGAGCAAAACCATATGAAAAACGTTGTATAACGTTAATCGTATGTATGTATGTATATATACATCACTAGAGGTGCTATTATTACATACATATGAATGGAACGGTCTTTATAGGTTACCTCTTGCGGCGCACCGTTTGTTCTATCATTTTCATTATTATTCTTATTATTACAGTTGTTGGCAGGCTTAACGTTATCATTTTCTTCATCTATAGTATCATTTACTAAACTACAGTTAGTTTCTGACTTGTCTAAAACTGTTTGTGTTTCTTGTATTTCATTAGTCGCCGCCGGCTGCTTATTTTCCGGGAGATGTTCTTCACAAACATTCTTTTCAATTGCAGTCTCCTTAAAACTAGAATCCTCTTTATATTGTTCAACCACAGGCGGTGGTGCTTCTTGTCTCTGTTCATGTTCATTTACATTCGCCATAATTTGTACTTCTGGTTTAAACTCATGATTCTTCTCTTGGAATTCCTCCTCTCTCTTCACTTCATATTGGATTTCTTGTGCTGCTGCTACTACTACTACTACCTCTACATCTGTCTTATTCTCATGTTTATTTTGTTGTTCATAATCTTGATTTTTATTTTGATTTTGATTTCGATTTTCATTTTGTTGTTCTTCATATTTCTTCTGTTTCTCTTCTTCTTGCTGTTGCTGTTGCTGCTGTTGTTGCTGTTGCTGTTGGTATTGCATTTCCTGAATTTCCTGTTGTCTATAGTAATCTTCCCAAGGATCATGAAATACGATTTTATTATCATTATTGTTACCGTTAACGTTACTACCGTTATTATCTAGAGTTGTTGTTGTTGCTGTATTATAATTCTCTTGATAATATTGATATTGCAATTGATATTGCTGGTGCTGTTGCTGTTGCTGTTCATATTGTAGCTGTTGTTCAAAATGTCTCAAGCTATCGTAATTATTTTTCCAGACTGTCATATGCGGCAGATAATATCTCTGTATTGTTTTCAATTTATTTTGTATTTTTTTTTTATTTTTGTTTTTAAAGCATTAAAAGCATTGGCAATTTTAAAATGAAAAGTTTTTTGGCATTTTGTATGGGTAAATATAACGGGGAAAAGAACGAAATTTGAAATGTAATGATCAGTAAAAGAATCAAAATGAATTAAGAAAATAATATTTAGTGGAGGTTTACAAATGTTATAAACGAAACATCTGTTATCAAGGGAAACATTTGAAGTTCAATCATTAAGAATATTTATAAACAAAACTCAGTAGGTTGTGGCCTTTAATATTATCGAAACCTCTGCAATGTTCCTCATTTCGAATTCATAAGAGAGCAATGCAGGAATGATAACTGCAGGTTCAGGTAAAGGATAAGACCAAACTAAAGTTATCAACAAACAAACAATATATCTACCTGCGTCGGCCGAAACTATCGTCATCGAATAAAAGGCGAGCTGCATAAACTGTACGTAGTAGTAAATGAGTGGAAAAATAATCTGTTTTTGTAGACGCTAAATGGTTGCATCTAAGTAAATAAGAAAAAGGAAAACTACCGCGAAATCGAGAGTAGCAAACCATTTAAGATGTACTGTCACCACTGCTATGTAGCTTTGCTATAATTGTTCTGATTTGCAGTACAAAGCAGACATCAGGAAAGGATTAGCCGCACATGGTATACTTATGTACTCACTTCTGGAAAATAGGACTAATCTACTGGAGTCTACAGTGAGGAAATACATAAAATGCTTGTATAATAAACGTGGTTTATATGTTAAGAAGTCTGCTAGTTCCTTAATTGGCCATTACACTTCTTTAGGCCTTACAACCCAGCTTTTCACATCACTCATGTTGTACTGTTTATTGTCGACTTCAAACGTTAGATTTCCTCTCTGAGTTTTTATCAAAAGACCGATAAGAGGTAGATGCCGAAAAAAAAATTTGTTTATTTAAGACGTCTGAGTCAAGCTATGCTACAGCGTTATTCCCAACTTCTCTTTTTTAGAAGAGTAAAAGTCCTAATTTTTCTATTATCAGATTCAATGAAGTCGAGCTATTCTTAATCGAAAAGTTTTAAAATTACATTCGAAATAACGAGAAGATTCAAACATGTAGACGAGTATGTTCAATATTTTCAGCAAAGAGACCCTAGAGTAACTCTTTTATCGACTGGTTGCTGCTGTACTGTTTCGTAAATTGATTGTGTGAGGGCCAAATTTTGTGAAGGTGATCAACTCCAAAATTAAGGAACAAACTGCAGAACACTACTCCAATGAAAAAATTTCAGATGTAACCGATTTTCGATTGATTTCGAATTGCAAACATCCGGTAAGCCTTGAGGCTTACAGTAATAACGGTCAAATTAATTGTCATTTAATTAGACTGTTGTGTCCAATGACCATGAACGACCATGAATAATGACGGTCGTTCGCTGAATAGTTGCTGGAGCAATTAGCAACGATGTGGCCTATTTCTGGATGAATATGAAATTTTCGAATTTGGTACGACATCAATTCACATGAAATCCCAGACCGTCCAGTGCATCTCTTTATTATTTTGGGCTGACGGCGTCATCCATCGCTGTCAACGGCCAGCAGTATACATAAGTTGATGATTACTAACTTCTTTCGACTTGAATATAGACACCACCGACAGTGTTTTCAACCGGCACACTGAGAATCTATCCCTTAAAACACTTGCTCTTTTAGTAATAGACATGAGACTGATATCGTTTAGAAAGAAGTACAGTCTAAGAAAAAAATCTACATACACCAATATACGTAGACTTTTTTCCCGCTGGTTTTTTTCCAAATTGAAAAAGATGTCAAGGCATTTACAATTAAAAATGTTTGAAGTTAAAAAATTATTGGGAAATAAACAAAGAAATTAGTGGGAAAAAGTCTACATACAGTGGTGTATATAGACTATTTTCTTTGACTGTATATTCTATTCATAGGTCAGTAAACATATACATAATTGGTCATTACAACCCTTCAGTCAGGATTACGACCTAGTTTCTCAGACCACTTATGTTGTGTGCGTGTTAATTTTATACATCAGTGGTGGGACCTACAGTCTAAAGTCGACTCCGAACGACAGATTTTTTGAGAAACTTTTCATAGCAATTTTTATTTACTCTCAGAGTTTTTGCCAGAAATCTGTTGAGAGGAAGTCGTCGAAGAAATACTTTTTGTATTTTGTTTTGATGTCTGGCCTGGGGTTTGAACCCTGGCTTTACGTCTAATAAGCCAACACACTACCAGCTAGACCACGGCGACTTGAAGGTCAGTAAACTGTCTAAAGTATTACCCAGTATTTGGTATAGATATCAAGATTATTGTCGTTCTTAGCCAAGGCAGTTTTTAAAACATATTTCCTGTCCTAAAATAGGACATCCTTAGGCTTAGTTGTTCAGATAGATTACGTAATCTTTTTGAAGATAAATTGGCAGTGGAAATACCCCTACCAGTTGACTTTATGAGAACATTACAGATCTCTTTATTGCATATACTAGTAGATGATGAATAACCTAGGACCTATAGGTTAGGTTAGGTTAGGGGACGTGTACTTGTCAATTAAGACAAGTACAGTACCCGGGGGTCGAATTGACCCATTGTACAACGTCCTAGTTACTCACATCACTTATATTGTGTGTATTAATTTTATACATGATTGGTGGCACCTACAATTTAAAGTCGACTCCGAACGACAGATTTTTGAGAAACTTTTCATGGCAATTTTATTTACTCTCTGAGTTTTTGCCAGAAATCTGCTGAGAGGAAGTCGCCGAAGAAATATTTTGTCACATTTCGTTTAGTTGGAGATGCCTGACCTGGGGTTTGAACCGAGGCCTCACGTCTAGTAAGCCAACACACTACCTACTAGATCACGACGACATAAATTTCCATCAAATCTCACAAAAACTCTACCATTGATCATGACACGTTCGAAACTTTGACTGAAAATTAAGATCGGGCCTAATGTACTTGAAAAGCTTCGAGAGGAGATTTATCATCTTGGCATGTATATCAATTCAAAGGCTTTTAATAGAAAGAGAAATGCGAGTCAATTTCAGGAAAATATTGCCTTTATTGGCAATGCAACAAACTTTACACAAATTGGGGCCATTTGATTGTGATTGTACCACAAAAATTCAATTTTTGCATTTCACAATATAATGAAATATGCAAAAATGAAAAACAAAAACAACAATAAAAAAAATTCTGTGTGTAATAGAGAAATTAATTTCAATTTTGAAAATATCCATAAATTTATTATGTATTAGCAAACACAAAATGTTTTTAAATTTTTCTTTTTTTTGAATAATTTATGATGCTAATAATGCAACAAAGATTTCAACATCA
Source organism: Sarcophaga carnaria (assembly GCA_958299815.1). NCBI lineage: Eukaryota > Metazoa > Arthropoda > Insecta > Diptera > Sarcophagidae > Sarcophaga > Sarcophaga carnaria. The sequence goes on from OY283153.1 coordinate 14,820,561, forward strand.
TACAGATATAAACCGGGTATCATAATCTCCTGAGACAATAAGATTTTAAACAAATTCTGTATAGAAAATGAATTCTAAAATTTGAAAGCAAAACATTTAATTGGCTTATGGCCAATGGCTAAAAATGATGCGATGCTCTGAACTAATTTGTAGACGAAAAAAAAAATAAAAAACAAGAAACTTTTAATGAAAATTTTTCATTTTGTTTGGGTGAATGAAAAACGAAAATAGAAAATAGAAGATAATGTTCCAAATGTCTTGATATGCGTCAATGATTTGGGTGGGGCCGACACCACAAACAAAACACTTTTCTAATGTGAATATAAACAACGAAATCGAAAAAAAATTGAAAAAGATTTTGTTTAAAAATAAATAAAAAAAAAGCAACAGAAACGCATAATTTTTTTTGTTTTCATGGACATTAAGAAAAAGATTGCAGTAACGCAAGAAAATGAGAAAAAAAAATAAAATAAAATTTAATGGAAGGAATGGGAACAAATAATAAATAAACGGAAATATAAAAAATTATGAGAGAGAAATAGTTGGCGAAAGATTTCCTTTTGACTGTATTAGAATTAAAGTGCAAATTATAATGTAAATTGCAAGTGTGGTGGTAGTGACAGACTCAAACACTGAGTTATCAGAAGTAGAATGTAAATGAAAAAGTTTATTAAACTCTTACCTCAGATCCTACTAAATTATTATTATCCAGCTTGACAATACAAAACAACCGGTTTTTGTTAAAAAAAAAAGTTCAACGAAATTTTCAAACAAAAATTTTAAGCAAGACATGGTAAAAAAATAGAGAACGTAGATTATTAAGGAACTAACTCAAGAAATTAGTAAAAAAAAGAAAAGAAAAGAAAATACAAAAAAAACTTACCATTTGCTCGTTCAAATTTGAATGAACATTATCGAAGAAGATATTCCACCACAACTGTATTAAATCGGCAGCATGGGCATAGTCCGTGGGTACACTGGGCACCTTAGTTTGTGAATTGAAGGGTATTAACCACGGCTTCATTTTGCCAGCAAAATGCAAAATCTTAATCTTATCTCTGAACTGTTTAAAGGCGGGCAAATAACAATACGAAGCATATGCGGTGACATTGTAAAGGAAAGGCAAACGCTTTTGTATGTCACTGGTAGACCAATCTGAGAAATATTGATTCAATAAACCCTGATCACCGCCATCGAAACTGCCATTCTTAATAGCGAATTCAACAATCTTGTCAAAGGTTGCTTGGCTGGGCCTATACACAAAAACGCCGGAATTGAAACAATCTGGCCAGCTAACATCGGGAGCTGCAGAGAACTCGTCACGTTCAAACAGTTCATCACAATTTTGTAAAATCTAGCAACAACAAAAAAAAGAGAGAAAGAGATAATTATTGCCTGCTCTTTCATTTCATTCATTTCACTTACCAAAGTATCCGAATCCAAGAAAACGCATTTCTCAAATTGTACTAAACGCCAACAATGTAATTTGGTAAACGTAATACCCAATTCGGGTCGAGACAACAAAGCCAAATTGGCCGAGTCTTGTGAATCCATGACATTGACTTCTTGTACAACATGGTACACGTCTTTTAATCTATCACGCATGGCTTCTGAAACGCCCGGTGTAACTAAAACGGCCAACTGGTGTTGTGTATTGGCTCTACGCAAGGAGTGTGCCAATACTAAGGCACCCAAGGAATACGTATCATTTGTGGTTAAGGTTACCCAAGCAAATTCTAGAAGAAAAATTCATAATAAAACACAGAAACATTAGCATTTTTATTAATAATAATAATTAAATTAAATTTTAATTATTTATTTATTATGTGTTGTTGTAAGCAGAAAAATATTAGTTTATAGCCAGCCAGGCAGCCGGCCGCCCTCCTTACACATGCAGCTGCAGCAAGCATGAGCATACATTTTAGGTAATAAAAATTTTTTGGCAAATTAATCTGTTTTTAGTTGGTTTTTATTATTATTATTTGCTTTGCTTATTATTTAAAATGGCAAAAAAAGGAAAAAAAATTAATTAAAAATATATTTTCAAAAACGCAATTATAGAGGATAATGAAAATGAATGAATGAATGACATCATGCCACGACTTGACGTACAAAATAAAAATTTTTGTTTACAAAACTATTTCATTTGCGCAATTTTAAGAATATTTCAGACTATTTTTAAAATATATACCAACAGTAATTATATTATAAACCATTATTACCGTTATATATCGGCAAACTAAGTTTATTTTTGAATGGACTGTATTTATTTAGTTGGGTTGCACTGTTATTTAAAATAACTTTAACAAAAAAGAACCAAGGAGAAGGAAAAATTGCTCTTAAGAAAGAGTAGCCGTCTTGCAATAAATGTATCAGTTTCTAGAGAAGAATAACATATACAACATATTTTCCACATGTGTTCCTTATTCAATCAACATGTGGTAATATTTGATGCCGTCAATCAAATTGTCAAATTGTGGAATGGATGGTCGAATGAAATATTTTTTTTTAATATTTTCCTAGGCTTTCTACAGAACGATAGATATGAAATGAATTGATATCGAAAATAAAAATTGTAATCCATTTTTTTTAAATCTTATGAAATGAAATTTTCTTAAAACAATTTTTTATTAAAGATTTTTAAAGTTTATCTGCCGAGTAACAGGCTAATTCGACACAGAACTTAGAACTTCCCTTCACAAGGCTAAAAACCAATAACCCACTGGAAACTAAATAAGAACAGCCGTGGTCTAGTAGGTAGTGTGTCGGCTTATTAGACGTAAAGCCAAGACAAAATACAAAAATTATTTCTTCGGCGATTCCTCGCAGCAGATTTCTGGCAAAAACTCTCAGAGTAAATAAAATTGCCATGAAAAAAAGTTTCTCAAAAAATCTATCGTTCGGAGCCGACTTTAAACTGTAGGTCCCACCACGCATGTGTAAAATTAACACACACAACATAAGTGGTGTGAGAAACTAGGACGTTGTACAATGGGTCAATTCGACACCCGGGTACTGTACTTTTCTTAATTGACAAGTACACGTCCTCTAACCTAACCTAACCTAAGCGACATTTTCTTAAAACAATTTTTTTTATTAACTTTTGAATATAAACTCGAGGCCTGTTTTAAATGCTTCGCTACAATGAAGAGTTGAATTTATCAAAGATTTTTAAAGTTTACCTGCCAAATAGTAGGTTACTTCGACACGGAACTTAGAACTTCTCTTCACAAGGCTAAAAACCGATAACCCACTGAAAAACCGAAAATAAATAAGAACATGGAGGATACCTTGTGACATAAGAAACTTGGAATTTCAATATATGTATGTTTAAGCTTAAGCTTTATCACTTAAGTTCGAAACAAAAGAAAAAATCAGTAGAATAGGCGAGTAAGTCGCGATGAAGATATAAGAAATCCCCTTTGACGTATTTTCAGTTATTTTGATATTTGTTTGCTGATTTTTCTTACTACAAGCGATTAATATGAGACAATAACTGACACTTAAGTAAATATTGTTATGCTTTGAACAAAAATATATGTTCCAAACATTATTTCTTTGAGGATAATTGTCAGTAGCCTGCTTAAGTGCTATCCAACATCATATAAGTGCCATTAACATCACTGTCCTAGCCCTCGATCTATCGGCAAAGAGAGAATGTCTAAAAATTCATTGCCTTAGTTTTCCAAGTGCCGGTAATTATGTGTGTTTCCATTAAAGAATCCTATCTCTAATTAATTATCCATTTGTACAACGGTACATGCTACCCAAGATCCCATTTTAATATCACGGTACCTAGCCCTCGATCTATCGGCAAAGAGGGAATGTCTAAATATACAGTGCATTAGTTTTCCAAGTGCCGTTTATTATGTGCGTTTCCATTAAAGGATCCTATCTCTAATCAATTATCCACTTGTACAACGGCACATATACAAAAAAAAGGTCTCTAGGTGGATGCCATAGTCCAGAGCATACTGTGGTAATTCAATTGGGTAAGTTTTTGATTTCAATTCCCTGTATGAACTCTAGCCCGTTAAACTGAACGATACATAATCAATAATAAATAAATTATTAGACACACTCATTTTCATACAAATATTTTATTCAATACGACTAAAAATCTATAATTCATTGAACAGCATTTAAGATCTACTAACAATACGTATGGGTCTTCACTTTACTTTAATATTTTCATTTCAATTCATAGTGCAAATAGTAAAAAAATCATTTTTTAAAGCACAAAGTATATTATTTTATATGACGTATAAAGACGTCAAGTGCATATGCATATGACAGCATTCGTTTGACGTCAATACGTATATGTAAGTAAAAATCAACATATAAATATACAGTGGACAGCAAAATCTTAGTACGGCAATATATTTTAGCAATTTCATGAATTTTAGCCAAAAGTTTGTATAATAAATTTATAGTTTATATATTTATTTTATTAATTTATTTCTGTTTTATTATAAAACAAAGAATTTTTTAATGTTTTTCATAAAACAAGAGAAAAATAAGGAAAAGTTTCAGATGACTCGATAGGTACCCCCAAGAAGAACCCTGAGTAAATTTAAAATTCAAAGGCCTAATGTATGTATATGAAAATGTTATTCCTTGCATTTAGTAGTATATCGCTTAAGGTCAAGCACTCCATTTAACCCATTTGAAATTGAATGTACAAGTTTTGTTTGGCACCATGAGCATGTTTTTCGGTTGACTTTTGTTTGAGGTTTAGCGATTACGTAACTGTTCTATCAAATGATTTTCTAAATACTCTATTGAGGTCATATCGAGACTTTGTGCAAGACTATTAAGCCTGTAGGTACTTTTTTTGTTAAAATATATTGCCGTACTAATACTTTTGCTGTCCACTGTATCTCAAATAATAAATAATATTCCCGTTTTCTTTTTCAATTCTTTTTTATTGTATTTGTCAATATTTTTTAAATAATGTTGAATATCGTTGGTCTCATGTAGAATGGCCCTAACTCGCATTTTTTTCCAAACTGATTTTTTTGTGATTCGAATGCACTTAACACAAAAACATATTGGAATCACAAAAAAAAATCAATTTCGAAAAAAGTGTGAGTTAGGGCCTTTCTACATGAGACCGACGATATACAAATTTAATTTCTTTTTTATTTCGATATTCATAATTAATTATCTGATGTAAACGGCAAAAATGAAATTAAATTCAAAAATTTATAAAACATTTTCGAAAACTTTTTATAAAAGTTCCCCTAAAAATATATAAAATTGAATGCTACAAAACACGTAATTTTTAATAAAAAAAAATAAAAAAAAATGAAAATTAATTTAAAAAAATATTAACAGCACCCAAGGCAATGATAAAAACCAAAAAGTTTTCCCACGAAATAGCCATAATCGGCTAATAGAATAAAAAGAATAAGAAACGAACTTTAAACTGTGATGTAGCGTCACAATAGCAAATTATTTCGAATAAGGAATGTATCTTCTCGACTTTTAAAAACGTATCTTGAAGCTTGAGCAGCCAGCAGTAGGCAATACATCCAGTTTGCAATCCTATATATATAGGGAATTTGATTATGAGTTATGTTTGGCCGGCCATGGGGGACTCTACTCTAAGGCAGATCTAGCAGAATACTGAGTACATCATTTCCTTCCAACGATTTGTCTTGCTATTAGCTTTTCACTCAACCTTATATAATGATTTATGATCTTACATACATATGTATATATGTATATACATAGTTAGCCATTGCAACTCTTCAGTCAGAATTGCGTCCTAGCTTTTCACACCACTCATGTTGTGTGTGTTAATTTTATACATGAATGGCGGTACCTACAATTTAAAGTCGATTCCGAACGACAGATTTTTAAGAAACTTTTCATGGCAATTTTATTTATCCTCAGAGTTTTTGCCAGAAATTTGCTGAGAGGAAGTCGCCAAATAAATATTTTTTTCATATTTTCGTTTTGACGTCTGACCTGGAGTTTGAAATGGGGCCTTACATCTAATAAGCCAACACACTACCTACTAGACTACGGCGACTTCTAGATTTATGATCTTGATGGTGATAAAACAATGTATTCCACGTATTATTAGGAAACTTTTGTTAACGAAACTTTAGGCTTATTAGACCACATTTATGGAAATAAACAGTATGCTTCACTTGAATATAAGAAACCGAATTTTACGTATGAGAGTATATATCTTGAGAGTGTTCGAGAGAAAAGTACTGCGTAAGATCTTCGGTCCTGTACGAGTTGGCGATGATTTCCGCATCCGATCCAATAGTGAGCTGTATGAGCTCCTCAACAACATAGACGTTGTGTAGCGTATTAATATTCAGCGTCTGCGCTGGCTCGACCATGTCCCCGGCGAGACGGGTATTTGATGCGGGGATCTGCGGAAGTCGGCGAAGAGGACGACCTTGTATCCGTTGGAAGGACCAAATCGAGGAAACCCTGACCAACTGGCGTAGCCGCGCAAGAAGCAGAGGCGCCTGGAAGGATGTGTTGCTGCAGGCCGAAATCCGTTAATCGGGTTGTTATGGCCAATTAAGTAAGTAAGTACGTATATATCTTAACGTTTTGTGAAGGTTTTTATTATATATATGTATATTGTTCAAGTCGCCGCAGTCCAGTAGGTAGTGTATTGGCTTATTAGACGTTAGGTCACGATTCTAAACCCTGGTTAGACATTTCGCACAAAGCGAAATATAAAAAAATATTTCTTTGGAGAGTTTCTGTCAAAAATAATAAAAAAAAGTAAATAAAACTCCTATAAAATGTTTCTCAAAAATCTGTCGTTGGTAGTTGACTTTAAACTGTAAGTCACATCATTCATGGATAAAATTATCACACTTAACATGGGTGGTGTGACTGAAGGGTTGTGACTGAAGGGTTGTAGTGACCTATTATGTATGTCATGTAGTGTGATTGCATAAAAAAATTAAATTAAACTGTTTGAGAATATTGAAGTCGCCGTAGTCTAGTAGGTAGTGTGTTAGCTTATTAGACGTAGAGTCCGGGTTCGTATCAGAGGTCTGACATCAAAACGAAATATGAAAAAAAAATATTTCTTCGGCGACTTCCTCTCAGCAGATTTCTGGTAAAAACTCTGATAGTAAATAAGCCTGTCATGAAAAAGTTTATCAAATATCTGTCGTTTAGAGTCGACTTTAAACTGTAGGTCCCGCCACTCACGTATAAAATTAAGAGACTCAACATAAGTGGTACTGAGAAGCTAGGCCGTAATCCTGACTGAAGGGTTGTAATGGCCAATTATGTTATGTATGTATGTAGTATATGTATGTTTGTGAATATATATATATTCATAAAAAAAACGTCTTTTGGGCCTGATGGAAAATACTCAGGTTTAATCTTAGTTAGTGCAGTTATTCTCTATTATTTTCATTTGAGATATGTTCAGTTCAGTTACTGTCTAATAGCTGCTTAGTTTAATGAAAATCCTATTTAATTTGATACATATTTTCCTTGTAATTATTCATAACAGGCCTTTGCTAATTAATTTTAAAGTATTCTTAACAAGCTCAATAAGTTAGATTTAAAAAGTTATAATATGATGAGGACGTGGTTATATAACCAGGTTAATATAATGTCATAATCATAAGAATCTTGAGCTTGTAATAATATTTAATTGTTTTTGATGACGATTAATACATTATTATTATTAATAGGTTAATACGTATTACAGACGATTTTAAAAATTTTTAATATTATAATATAATATAAAAAATAAAGTTAAAAAATTATATGAGAATTAATAAAACAATCATTTTCATTTGGTGGGGGGTTAAAAATAAAAATTTTTTAATTATTTTTTATTGACTTTAATTGATTATAAACGATAATTTGTTTGTATGTATATTTTTATTATGTACATGGTATTTAAATAACAAAATTAAAATTTGGGTAATTTTTTTTAAATTAAATATAAAATCAATTAATTAGTGGTAATTAGAAAGCACACAGAAGAAGAGACACACATAAAATTGGCATTAAATTTTAAATGCATTTAAAAATATTATTAAAATGAAATTTAAATAAAAGCCATTAGAAATAAAATTAAGTTTAATATGTTTAATATGTTTTTAAAAAGCCTTATGAAATTAAAATTAAAATAATTAAATAATAACAATAACAATAACAAAAATAAAACCAAAAATAAAACCAATTTTAACTACCTTTGAGATCAACAGTTGCAGCAAGAGCGGCCTACAAACATTCTGTACTTATACATACAAAGTCAATTCGAATTCAATTCAATATTACGCGCCTTCGTGTACGGTTTAAAGGGTAGCCATAGTTAGAGATCCGATTTTGTTTTTCGAATTCGAATTTTTCGAACTACATTTTTGTTAAACAACAACAACAACAATCATTATTATGGTACTAAAATGCAGTCGGGCAGTGTAGAGAGGTTTTTCGCTTTAATGAGGCGATGTGTGGTGTAGGCGTATATATCTGCAGGTGATGATGGTGCTGGTGGTTGTGTTATATATGATATCGGTTCTATATATATATATATATATGTATATATAAACATCCTGTGTATATATAATGTTTTTCAAAAGAATTTTTCTTTTTGTCACGATCTTATTTTCTAAGTGACTTAGAAAATTATGTGTGGGTGGCTTTGTTCATATTTCTTGGCTATTTGGAATGTGTGATGTTTCTCTCGCTCTCTCTAATTATACTTTCTTGTTGAATTAGATACACATTCTTACGAATTATTTTTGTATTATTATTATTTCAGAATTTTAAGTGTTAAAAACAGAAAAGAATACAACAACAACAATCAACCTAAAATAAAAATTAATCATTTACTAAGATTCTGTAGATGTTTGGGGGGGTTATATTTGAAAATGAAAAAAATATGCGATTTTTTCTTAAGAACTTACCAGAATTGGCTTTGGCCACTTGAAAAACTTTTGTAACACAAAATAAATTTTTAATTTCTTTTTTAATCTTTTTTAATATTTTGTTTCAGTTTTTTATTTATTTTTTTTTTTGTAATAAAAATAATGAAAAATTTTTAGAATTTTAACACAAAACATGCAACAAAACTGTTTTGAATTTCACAATTTAAACGGAAAAAAATGTGTAGGGGGTGGTGGATTATAACAAAAAAATCACAGATGTTCACACGAAAATATACAATAATTTATAATATATTATTGGGTATGTATATAGTATATGCGATGGTATTTAGCATGACATTTTAGCACTTCATCTGTTGATTTAAATTTTCATTATATTTTTATCATCACATGAATGTGGCAAAAACAAAATAAAATAAAATCATAAAAATAAAATCGTAAAAATAATAAAACAGATAATAAATCTACGAATATAATGACGTTTCTAAATCAAATAGAATTTAAGTAAAATGTATTAAATTTAGTACGTTTCCTTAATAATAAAATCCATTTATAAATACATATTAAAAAATATACAAAATTTTTCTAAAATAAAATCTAAAACATCAGACATTAAAAATTATGAAATTCTTTCTTGCTTATTCATAGGAATACAATTACAAACGATATTAGAAGGCCTTAGCCTCCTGTTAATATAACAGACCTCAATCCCTGTTGGAAATTCAGTCCATAAATCTGTTATTAACGAACTAGCACACTTACACTCTAGAACACCTGGGGCCCAGTCCATAAATCTGTTATTAACGAACTTGCACACTTACAATCTCAAAACACCTAAGGTCCAATACTATTGGAATAATTTTTAACTTAAATATATACACATACATACATAATTGGTCATTACAACCCTTCTGTCAGGATAACGACATAGTTTCTCACACCACTTATGTTGTGTGTGTTAATTTTATACATGAGAGGTGAGACCCACAGTTTAAAGTCGACTCCGAACAACAGATTTGTGAGGAACTTTTCATGACAATTTTATTTACTCCCAGAGTTTTTGTCAGAAATCTGCTGAGAGGAAGACGCCGAAGAAATCCTTTTTGCATTTTGTTTTGAAAAATGAAGTTGAACTTAATAGACCATGTATACACAGAAGTAAATAAGAGTCCCTGAGTCCGCTTCTCAAACACCAGGTCACAGATCTCCCATGAAACGAAATATGAAAAAATATTTCTTCTTCTTTTTCTCCAGAGACTCCGCCGTTGCATCAGGAGACTCTTTAATAAAGCTAAGAGGTCGGGCAGGAATGTTGACTGATCTGCATATACATCCAGTTTTAATGATTATAAAAGGGAAATAAAGCGCTCATTGAGAACCACCTGGATGAGTTTCTGCACAAGTATCGAGAATGTTGCCGATGTGGCTCGTTTCCGTAGGATGCTGTCTAATGACCCCAAAGTCCTAGGCTTCGTCCAAAAGAGCGATGGCACGTGGGCAGCCTCGAGAAAAGAAACCCTCGAGGTTCTATTGAGCATTCATTTTTCCAATTGTGCGGATCCAGAAAGCTATCCGTTGGGCGTGGCTGATCCCTTCTGTGATGTTGGCATGATGCCCGATTTGGAGGATATCATTACCAGGGATAAGGTCAAATGGGCTATAAGTAGCTTTGAGTCCTTTAAATCGCCTAGCCCGGATGGTATCTTTCCGGCTCTGCTCCAGCATGCTGGTGATATATTACATGAATGTCTGGTGGACGTGTATAGGGATTGTCTCCGGTTGTGTGATAAACCTGATGGTTGGAAAGATGTGCTCGTGGTGTTTATACCAAAAGCTGGTAAACCCAGTCACATCGGCACTAAGGATTATAGACCGATATCGCTCTCACCCTTTCTTTTGAAAGCTTTGGAGAGACTTATCGATCTATATTTGAGATCAAACATAGACCGGTCTCTGTTAAGTAGGTCGCAACATGCTTACATTAAGGGTAAGTCGGTTAAGAGCGCTCTTCATGATGTGACAGGCTTTGGCTATAATGCATTTAACACAAATACACATTGGAATCACAAAAGAAAATCAGTTTCGAAAAAAATGTGAGTTAGGGCCTTTCTACATGAGACCAACGATATACATATAAAAATTGGTAGAGATATGTTAGATAACCTTACGAATCATAATCAATAAAAAACTCAATTTTGATTTTTTTCACTGATACGTGCTTTTGGATTTATGACGACGATATGTACATACATATGTATATAAAGACAGGTCAGTCCTCTTTTCACTCGGATGCTACAAGCAGGGATTTTTATCAGATCCCTGCAACTGCGGCAATAGTCGCTCAAGCGCTCTGTATGTTTACCAATGCATAGTAATCACACACACAAGTAAAGATGTGTCATCCACTCGTGCTCATTAAATAATGTGTGCGTCTACTGTCAAGATAGGGCCATGATAGTCTAGTTCATAGGGGTCATAACAGTCGTATAGCACCACGCCATTTATGTTAACATAGCGGCATAGCATACTACTTTCCAATGCTATGCTAACCCAATTCTATGAAGCTAGTCCTGGCAACCTAACTTGCAATTACATTACTCTAGGTGTTCCTGTGCCCTAGGATTCATACGATTTGGATTTTAAATTGTTCAACCATCTCATTAACCGACAAGCACTAGTTGAAGATAAAATTTTAAATCTTTAATAGCAGAACGACTGGCTGACTGTATAGAAAATTATTTTATTTTTACAAAACATGAAGTAAATTTTTATTTCAAAACAAATTTAAAATTTATTTTTTTAATGGACAAATCGAAAGTTCTCTATGCAATTTGCGTTCATTAGAATTTATTTTTTCAGTTTAAATACGCAAAAAGAAAGTATAAATTCTAGCATTTGATGGTTAATAATTTATTATTTTAAAACATTAACAAATTAAATGCAAATGTTTGTCAAATAAAAATATATTTTCAAAAAGCAAAAAAAAAACTTAAAAATAAATGCAAAAATAAATAAAAACCCACACAAGCATTAAAAAAATGTTTTCAAATTATTTTGAAAATTTCTGAAAAAAAAAATAAGTAAAGAAATGTAACCCGGTTTTATCACGCTTTACAAGCTTTCGATATACGCTTCATTGAATTACTTTGAAAGGCAGTGCTGTCCATAAGTATTACAACATTAAACAGATATTGCAATTAAATAAATTCTCTAGAAATAAACAATACTTTGCTATTGGTGTTAAGAAAATAAAAAAAAAAACTTTCTTTAAAACATACGTTTCTGAGAATATTTTTTCTTTTTTAAATTCAATAAACAATTCATTATGGGAATACAGGCAGCTGTGCCAGAAATTTTTATTTCAAATCATTTTTATTATTATTGTTGTTGCTGTTATTGTAGTTGCTGTTCTCATAATCTTGGCCAAAATAAACAATATCAATTAATAATAAATTAAACGAAAAAAGAAAATCTTTAAAAATAATAAAAAACACACGCCCCCATATAGTGTCAAAATAATGCTAAAATGCCAACGAAAAATAATTACCAAGTATTTCAAAAGAAGAAAAATTTTATTTTAAACAGATTTTTCCCATCAATTTTTTGGGCTTTATTTTTCCCCGCTCCCCTCCTCTCTCTCCCTATCCCATCAACCATTTTGGCAATGACACAAAATTGGTTTTTATTTCTTTCTTTTTTCTTCACACAAAATGAACATGACAAAACGTATGTATATGGGATGGCAGAGATACAAAAATGTAAAGAAGAAAACGTCAAACAAAAAAATTAATCCCTTTTTAAGAAAACAAGTTTGTTTCTTTTCCTTTCTTTTTTTTTTTTGATTTCTTTCTTCTTCAGCAGCATATCATGTACAATTTTCTTGCATTTAGAGAGGCCAAGAAATTTATAAAAATCATTCATTGCATCGTGCCCTGCCTATCATTGCAATTTTTATAAACGGTTTGTTAATGAAAACGGGCTTAATACGTAACGAATTTAAAATGCCCTTCATTTACGCCAATTAGAGGCAAAGTGACATCCTTTTTGGCAATTAAAAACAAGATTTTATTGCTTTACGTGCCTTTAAAGAGCATTGGTTTGGCATCTCGTCTAACCCGTCTTATTATTTCTCTGTTTATTTGTAGTTTCAATAATCAAGTTTTTCCGTATGTTTGGTTTTGTTTTAAGGACGTTGTACAATGGGTCAATTCGACCTCCGGGTAATGTACTGGCCTTAATTGACATGTACACGTCCTCTAACCTAACCTAACCTAACTTTTCTTCTGACACCGGAATCGAACCTAGACTATTAGGTTCTGTTTAGTAAAAGCTTTATCATTTACGAATATGGATCGTTTAACAATCGAGTAACTTGTAAAAATTGTTGTAAACGACCAAGAAATTTGAAGAACATTACAAGCCTATACATACAGTGGTGGCCCTATAATTAGAAACGACTTAGCAACATAAATGTTTGTTAATTTGTTTTACAGTTTTCACTGTGTACCTGGGGTCAAAGGCTTTGTTTGGAGGACGTCTTACACACGTTTTTCCATCAGATTGGGACAAATTAAACTTAGATTCGTCACTCCAGAGAACTCTGTTCCAGAAACATCGTTTCTAATTATAAGGCCACCACTGTACATACACACATAATTGGCCATTACAACCCTTCAGTCAGGATTACGGCCTAGCTTCTCAACACCACTCATTTTGTTTGCGTTAATCGTATACATGAGTTTAACGTCGACTCCGAACGACAGATTTTTGAGGAACTTTTTCAAGGCAGGTTTATTTACTTTCAGTGTTTTTGCCAAAAATCTGCTGAGATGAAATCGCCGAAGAAATTTTTTTTCTCATATTTCTTTTTGATGCCTAACCTGGGATACGAACCCGGGCTATACGTCTAATAAGCCAACACACTGCCTATTATACTACGCCGACTTCTTTACAAGCCTATACATCATCTTAATTGCTTGTTACAAGCCTTTAGTCAGATTTACAACCCAACTTCACACACCACCCATGTTATATGCTTTAATTTAATCCATGAGTGTCTGAACCTACAGTTTTTAGGCGACTCTGATAAACAGTAATTCTTTTACTACCAGAGTTTTTGCCAGAAACCTACTGAGAGGAAGTCACCCAAAGTTATTTCATATTTCGGTTCTGTTCCAGATGTCTGAAATAGGATTTGAACGAACCACAGGCTTATACTAGACTACGACAGCAACACAATGTACGCACTGGGGAAAACATGGCATCCATTAGAGAGAGCATCGATATGAACCTTTATTGCGTAAATCGCAATAAACGCCATTATTGAGCTCAATATTTCATACAAAGATTCATTTAATTATTGCGCAATAAATACGCAAATTGTTATAATATTGAGTAAAACTTAAAATGCAGCACAGTCATAAGTATGTTCAGTGCGCATATTACAATTATGTGAACACTTACTGTTGATATTTGACAACTCAAATCTCAACCACGACAAACAAAAAAACAATGTTGTTGAAACAACCAGCTGTTTTGTTTACCAGCTGCCAAATAAATATTGAATAAGCAGCTGAATTGCGTATATTATTATGTCTGAACACTTAAAATATTGTACTCAATAAACCGAATATTGACTCAATAAAAGTTCATATCCGAACATAGCATTATACAACTTCTTGTATTTATAATTGAGTGTCAGAGCAACATGCTTTCAAAGATTATTTTTCGAAAGAAATTTTCTGCAGCAATTATATTACATCGTACAGAAGAGCAAGGTCTAAGCCATTCTGTTGAGATAAGACTTATAAACATCATAGCTTTATATAAGTTTTGTTTAACTATACTTTCGAAACCGCGTAATGGATAACCCTTTATTACAATAAAATTCATATACAACACAACAATTCCGAAATAAAATAAAATCAAAAACTCTTCAAAATATTCGTTAATATTCTCAAGGATTTTGTTTTCCCAGAACAGAACGAACGAAAAGTGTTTTTTTTGTATACGAATTAAACCTTTTCAAGTACTTTTCTTTAAAGAAGAAGATGGAGGAGGCATTGGTTGTACTCTTCAGTAACATCTCAACAAACACCATCTGGTACACAGAGTACATAGTGCCACTTCAAATGAAGGGCAAATAAAATGGAAAAATAAAATAAAAATGAAATAAAAAATCAAAATCAAAAAAAAAGAATGGCACACAATCAACTACAATCTTTAAAGTTTTCATGTGGCTCCTTTAAAGCATTGACTCCATCCGTGTAAAGTAAGAAAACATTTTTTTAAAGTGCCAAGTGGAAAGGCAAGAAGAAATCTTTTTTAAGATTTTTTCTGTTCGACTGGGTACAAGAGAGAGCAGCCAGTGATGTTGGTATTTTGTTGCCGAGTGGGGTTCTATAAATAGAACCGGAAAAAATTCTTTGCAAGAGGCTGTGTCTTTTGATATTTTTCTTGATAAAAACAAGAGAAACTGAAACTGAAGTAAGAAAAATAAAAAAAGTTTCTAAAGAAAACAACAAGAAAAACCTACACTTTATTTTTAGTGTGTGATTTATAAATGACGGAATGCATTATTTTCGGGAACAATGACTAATTCAGAACAGATCCATAAATTTGTTTTTCAAAAAAAAAAAAAGAATTAAAAATAAAAATGATTTGAAATAAAAATTTCAAAACTCATGGAAATTTCTGTTTAAAAGGTGGGTGGGTGTTGAATCTTTAAAAAAAAATTTTTTTGTCATTATTTTGCATTTAATAATTAAATTAATGACAGTATTTAAACTGGGCACAAAACAAGGTCATAAATCTTGTTTTTGGCCTTAAAAAACTAAAAGAATACTCAGAATTTAATGTGTCGTAAATTAATTTAAAAAAACAAAATCAGTCTGCAATAAACAATAAAAACAGAGAAGAGAAGAAATAAAAGTGATTCAAATTAAAAGTGAAAACAATCACAGTCATTACAGTCACATCATTTCACACAGGCTCATTCATTTAAATAAAACAACAAATGAATCACAAGGTGAACAAATTTAAATTTAAAAAAAAAATGACCGTTAAAATAAAAA
Organism: Sarcophaga carnaria; assembly: GCA_958299815.1. NCBI lineage: Eukaryota > Metazoa > Arthropoda > Insecta > Diptera > Sarcophagidae > Sarcophaga > Sarcophaga carnaria. The sequence continues at coordinate 14,836,525 of OY283153.1, forward strand.
CAATGCAAGTGGGCATCATGGTAAAAGCGTGTAAAAGTAAGGTGACCAGTTGCATTGTTTTCCAGGAAGGTAATGTAATGCCTTCTCATGATATGTAAGTGCGACTGGATTTCGCTGGAAATCGCACAAAAAAGTTCCCGGAGAGCTATGGTTTTGGACAAGCCAAAAATACGCACCATGCGAAAACGGTATTGATCACCAGACTATGTAAACTGTTTGATGACATTGACAGAAAATTATTAGGTGCCCCGTAAATTATTATAAATACTGTTGGCAATAGAACTTTCATCCTCAAGCGGCTTCGTCCAATAGAAATGGAAATGTTTTCCATGAAGATAGTGTATTGGGAGCTTCTACCCATTTCTAGAGCTTTAAAATAAAGAAAATTGTTTATATAGACTATATGTCTATCTCATGATTGAATCCCAAAGCAGTTTTGTATATATTATACATGTTATACATGTATTAACAAAATAACACAAATTTGACAAAGTAAACTTTGCGTGTGTAAAAACGATATAACGTTTAAAAAGGGACTTTGTAAAGTAATCTTGGTATGATTAGAAGAGGTATGATTAAATTGTTTATTTGAAGAAATTGAAAAAATGTTTGGTTAAAAATGTTATGGTAAATGGTATCAATTATGGGCCATAAAGGATATTTTATTCAATTTTTTCTTTAGGCAAAAATTTTATATTTTTTTTTCTTTCCAACAAGTATAAAGGCTTTTTCAATTAATTATTATATTATGCTGGCATAATATTCACAGCAAATAAAAACCCTTATAGTTTAAATTGTTTTCCCTTTTTTTAATTAATAAATTAATATTAATATCTGGTCACTCTAAATCTCTTCCTTTTGCAAATTAAAAATAATACAATAACCGGCATTAAATGCTTGATTTTTAATTGGATGTTCTCTCTTCCTCTCTTTCTCTCTTTTTTTCCACTCTTCAATAGACAAACAGCAACAATGATGCAGAATACAAAAAAAAATACCGGCAGATTCGATTACTGCATGATAAGTAAACAACGTAGCGATAGCAAAATTACGATTAAATACTTAGTTCTACAATAACAACAACTATAACAACAATAACAAGCTAAATAAATAAATAAACGATAATTGTAGGTCAAGTTACAATTAAAGTAACGTAATATTCGTATGACGAAAACATTTTTTTAAGGGTAGGAAAGGTAGAAGAAGAAAAAAATAAACGAAATGAAAAGCAGGAAGAGGAAGAAAGAAATAATCAATAGCAAAAACATAACAAATAATAGAAACAAGTAAGTAACCGCGTATTTGATATAAACAAATGATTGATTTATAAGTATGTAGGTAGGTAGGCGATATATTAAGAGAGCATAAAATAAAACTGTAAAAAAATTGGTTTAATTTCTTTGCTTAACTACTGTATGTATAAAAAGGTATCAAAAGAAAAGAAAAAAATGAAATTCTTATCAAATAACAAAAGAAAAACAGGAAAAGAGAATGTTTAGGTAGATAGACAGGGAGGTATTAATATAAAACATAATAATTAAATGCAATTATTTTAATTGTTACTTGTTTTTATTGTCGTTTTATTTTTCATTTCTTCATTTCTTTTTTGGTAAGCATAAAAACCTTATGAGAACTTAAGAGAGAAAACAGAGTGAGTACAATATGTTTGGTTTTGTGGTTGCAAAGAGCTAAACACTGCTAAATAAAAAGCTGAAGGTCACTTAAGGTCGCTAGAAATTTTTACTGATTTTTATAGAAAATCTTATAAGAAAATCAATTAAATTAACATTAAAGCATTGAAATAATTATTAAAACCATTTTCTTTACAATAAAATTAAAAAATAAATTTAATAATAAAAAATATTTTTATTGTTTTTAAGAGAATAAAAAAGCCAGTCACTTTTATTTGATGTTTGTTTTATGCTTGTAAAAAGCCATGATCTTTTGTTTAAAAAAAAGAACAATTTTTATTAAAGAATATATTTTTTTAATGCATTTGCCATGCTGCATGATATTTTTAATCTTTTTTTTTACTAAGTTGCAAAATTTTTAATTTTATATTTGTTTTTTTTTTCATTTTCTATTTAATTCGCCTCAAAAACTTACTGCTCATTTTGTTTTATTTTATCAAACACTTAAAGAATTTACAATTTAAATTCACTTTTATTAAAAATCCTTTTGAGATTTTTTTCTTTAATTTTTCACCAAAAAAAAATTAAATTTCAAAAATGTTAGCAAATTATGAAAATCTGTAAATTTTCTTTTGTGACCCGTTGAGGTTTTTCACGGTTTTCTTTGCTTGCTTAGTAGAGAAGAGAAATGCTGTTGTTTCGTACACCAGCGGCGAGTAACTGAATGTTTGTAGTGGCATTTGGTTATAGGGAAAGCCTGCATAGGCACACATAAAACATCGTAATGAGCAAAGCAAAAATAAAATCAACATCATTATGAACATAAAAAATAAGAAGAAGAAGAAGAGTTTAGAGGAGCCTCCCATATATACACCACAAACAGAGGTAATGATAAATTCTCACACACATATACATATTCCAACTAAAAGCAATGCATGTTTACCTACACATGAACACAAAAGAAGATACACACTAATGTTCTGCATCACCATCAACAACACCACCACCACCCCAGACCACATGTAGAGTTTTTCCTTAAAAAAAAATTCTTCTTATTGTTGCTGTTCTTGTTGTTTATCTTACTTAACGTGCATCAAAAACAACGAGAAACAGAAGAAAGAGAATTAAAGAACCAAAAAACGCCAACGTTAAGAAATGTGCGCATTGAAGCTGTTCGCTACTCATGTGTTTTTTATTTATTTTTACTCTCGCTCTTTCTCTCTTTCTAAATTTAACAAGAGTGTTAAGAAATATTCTCCTCTTGCTATACTCATTATTGTGGTAGAAAACTGTTCTTTTTAGTGGGCGCCTTTTGATTTTAGTTGTTTTGTTTTTTTATTTTCAGTGTGGCTGCATTAAAGCGTATGAGATGATAAAGTTTATAAATAAATAGTGAATAAATAAAAAAAGTAACAACAATAATTCGCTGTTTAATGTGTTTATGAAATCAAAATTGATAAAAATATTTATTTTGTTCATTCTTGTTGTTTTAATAATTGATAGTGATTAAGCCACAGCATATTTTATTTGTTTGCCATTTTCATTGCCATTGTTTAAGAGAAATATTTGCATTAATAAGAGAGAGAGTCACTTTTATGCTCTCATTACAGTGAATAACAAAGCAAAGCGTCGATTTTTTAAAACCGGTTTATTTTTTATATTAATTCAAATTAAATGCACGTTTTTCGGTTGTGGAATATATTTTTAGAAATAAAAAAGAAGAAGCATAATATAAAATACATGCCGCTGCTTAAATAACAAAAGGAGTGTGGACGAAAAAATTTGGGGTAAGTAATTTTCTTTGTAAAAACTAAACCTAATGGAAAAATTCTTTTTTAATCTTTATTAAAATTGAGAAAATATATCGTTTAAGTTCTAATGCATATAAAAGTCCCAAGGCTTTGCTAGGTTCTGAGAAATATTATTTTGTCTGGAATTGTTTCATTACAGTCAGGATTACAACCTAATTTCTTCTCACACCACTCATGTTATGAGTGTTGAATTTAACAATGAGTGGCAAGATCTGTAGTTTAACGTCGAAATTTTTAATGGCAGTTTTACTTATTCTCAAAGTTTTGACAGAAATAATAATAATTCGACGACATACTACCTATTAAAATACGGCTACTTCCTGGGTACATAAACAACAATCAGTATAGTAGCGATCTCTGTCCAACAATTTAAGGTTATTATGAGATGATTCTTAAAAAATATTTCTTCTAGACGCTAATTAGCAAAAATTACGTTGCAAATAGATTCGCTAGTAATGAAAGCAGAGGCCACATATGGACATTGCAGGATATATTAACAATTTTTGAGGGTTTATCGACTTTTTCGACGTCGCTATATTCCTTCAAAATTTCTGCTTGAATTTGCAATACAGAATTCCTGCCCAAGAAACTGGGCAGGCTATACTAACATTAATTAGTTCTAAAAATAAGGAACTTGACACCTAAAATGAGAAATCAAACAGGGCTGAGGAAGCGGCAAGGGAAATATATAGATCTATCTTGTACATACATAAATGGCCATTACAACCTTTCAGTCAGGATTACGGCCTAGCTTCTCCTACCACTTATATTGTGTATATTAATTTTATATATGAGTGGCTGGACCTACAGTTTAAAGTCGACTTCGAACGACAGAATTTTTGAGAAACTTTTTATGGCAATTTTATTTACTCTTAGAGTTTTTGCCAGAAATCTGCTGAGAGGAAGTCGCCGAAGAAATATTTTTCCATATTCCGTTTTGATGTCTGACCTGGGGTTTGAACCGTGGCCTTGCGTCTAATAAGCCAACACACTACCTACTAAACTACGGCGACTTCCGAAAGTGTACCACTTTTATTAATAATGACATTTGAGTATATGTACGTATTTAGGTGTATGTAGACAGCATGTTCAATTTAAAAAGATTTTCGTTTCATCTATGAAGTTTAAATTCCATTTTTATTTAATTTTTTTTTGTACCTTAATATAACTTTTCAAAAATAACTGTTATTTTTCGAATACAAATTCACTTTTGTACAGTTATATTATATCCTGTTCTGTTAAAATTTAAACTACAACCTTAATAACAGTTGGTGTGCAAAATGCACTGCAGTACCACAGGCTTATAATGTAAAGCGATAGAAAGAATTAAGAGAACTGCAAACTCTCTTTGCTGGCAGAAGTAAATAAAACATATGGTTTTTTTCTGCTTTCTAAAATAAACATTTTTAAATTAAACGTCATTTATTCTATTCCACTAAAGATGGAAAACGATTTCCTTCCTATTCTCTTACAATATAACTAAACAGCTGACTTCGTTTAACACATGCGTAATTACTTAAAAACCACTACAAGAGCCATATTGCCGGTGGGGTTTTATTTACAATAAAACTGATAAGAATGCACACACACACAAACACACACATTTGTGTAAACATCTGAGTAATATAAACAAAATCCTGACCCTTAGAGAGCACAACAAATACTCTCTCTCTCTCTCTCTCTCTCACAAAAAGAAAGAAAACAAAAGAATGGAAATAATGCATGTGATTGCTGAGTACGCACACTGTTGTGTATGAATAACACAACCAAGGCAGTTACAATCGGTGGAGTATACTGTTCGTTACTCTATTTTGTAAAATAACTTTTTACGCCCGTGAATTTTAAATAGTTTTCATAACTTTACTTACGAAAAGATTCGTTCTTGGGTTTAAGAAATACGTTCTGTTTTTTTACAAAAAAGAAAGTGCTCGGTTCGACACGGTTAAATCGGAAAATGTTTTCTTTTTTATTTAATTTCCTTACTTAATCATCGTGCTGTAGGGTATAAAAAGAATGTGAAGAACAAAGAAAAAAATGCAAGAATAACAGAACAACCTTCAATAGTTAAATAAATGCGCCGGTTCCGCAAAAAAAAAGAAATACAAACAACCAGAAGAAAAAGGTAAAAGCACTTACGAAAGAAGAGCAACAAAAATAAACAAATCAATTACTATATACAGTAAAGAGAAACAGAGAGAGAGAGAGAGAGAGTATGAACTAGAAGCAACTATTAAAACGCGTTAAACACAAATAACAATAACACTCTCTTTGAAAACTTTCCAAGGCTGTGCTTACATGACCATGTTAAAACATGTCAAAATAAGATATTTTCGTAAATAGTATGAAATGTTATGATGTAAAATAACTGTAAAATAACGTGTAGCAATGTGTATGACAGAGAGTTTTGTTTTTGGCAAATGTAAGAGACCCACCTAGATAAAGAGAAAAAAATCAGTATAATTTGAGCAGTAGGAAAATACGGTCGGGTTTTTAAAAATACACGTTAAAGTAATCAAAAAAAAATTACAAAATAAAACAAAAATATAAATTAAACATGGGTCTCATAAAAGCGGATGTGTAAAAATATTTTAATACAATACATAAGTCAAAGTGTTAGTGTTGTGTCAGTGTGTGTGTGTAAAAGAGAGAGAGAGAGAGAAATCTAAAGAAATTCCTAAAAATTACACGTTAAAGTAATCAAAAAGAAATATATAAAAAATAAAACAACGAAAAAAATTTAAATTAAACATGGGTCCCATAAAAACGGATGTGTAAAAATATTTTAATACAATACATAAGTAAAAGTGTCAGTGAGTGTGTGTGTGTGTAAAAGAGAGAGAGAGAAATCTAAAGAAAATCCTAAAAATTAAATGAGAAATGCAAATTCACTTCAAAAAAATATTAAAGTTTGCTTAAAATCAAATTATTTTCTATTTTACAGCCTAAAAGTAGGCTTTCTTATTAATTTAAAGGTTTTCTTCCCCCCACACATAAAAGAAAACAAAAAAAACGTCATGAGCATTAATTGACCTTCATGGGTGTTTATTTGTGTTTATTTCCATATGTAAAGTATAATTGTGTACGTGTGTGTAATTGTGTTACACTTACCTAAAAGTGTATGTGTATGTGTGTGTGTAATGTGTCAGTGGGTCTTCAAATATTTTCAAACCAATTCCAGATCTGTGCTAAAGATAATACCACTCACTACTGGCTGCTATATGTGACAGTTACAAAATTAAAATAACAACAACAACAAAATACAACAAAATATATAAAAGCTTAAAAAAATTCTTAATTAAACATAACAAGAGAGAAAGAAAACATGGAGAAAAATTCACCACCTGCCGCTTCCTCTTTGGAAAAACAAATCGACAGTTTTTTGGAGCATTTTAAACGCAGTGCCTCCAAGGCCATGGAAGCTGAGTGGTGTAGTATTGGTGGTGTTGGCAGTAGTAGTGGTAGTGGTAGTAGTAACAGTAATAGTAATACCGGAAATAGTGTAATAACAACTACATCGTCCTTAACGACGAATAATTCAACAGCAATAACAACGACACTAGCAAATGAAAATGTGTCTTCAACGCCAGTGTGGCCAACATCGAGACAAATGTCGTTCGAAAAGCATCAACATTTACTGCAAAGAACACGAAGTCGTTCAAGCGTTTTGGATATGAACAGCATGATTATCGGTAAGTTTTCTTTCTTGGAGGAGTTTCCAAGTATTTTATGTTATATTAGTGCCATTGAATCACGTTATGTGGTGGTAGAATAATAAGATTTTATTCCCTACGAATGTTTTTAAAGGTTTTCAAATGCTTGACTAATGGTTGTTTAATAGGTCATCAAAAAAGGACGTCGACAGATAGAAATAAAGGCATGTTCTACAGTTTCTTCTCATTAAAGTGAAAAGGAATGCCAGATTTCTGAAAATATGAGTTCAGTTTTTAATTTTAAGATACTCTTATGCACTTACGCATTCCCGAATGCCAAAGCATTAAAGTTATGTCAGGTTTCAGCATTTTGGGATTTTGGCAACTTCTGGAATGCTTTTGCACTATATTGAATTGTGCTGGTACGCTTTGAAAGGCCAGTTTAAGTAAATATTGATTCAAAATGAAAATCATCAAGTTTAACCATCTGGTTTCTATTGTTCAGAGACTAAACATGGCACAAAAGCTTTTTAGGATCACTAAAATAAGGCTGAATATCGATTCCACACGAGCTAAGTTACTGGCGGAATTTCTATCTACGATTTGATGCAGGACAGACATGGAATAAGACATGGTAACTTGTAGCTAAGCTAGTATGTTTACGGAGACCCACATTTGCCTCTCTTTAGATGTGTAGCAACCCATCAACCATACTCCCACAATTTCACATGGATTAGTTTCGATGTACATATGTGGCCTGTCGTTGGCCTTATGGCACAAAATTCTACTTATTTTAGCCACATGTTGCAAACTTTAGATATTTGCTTCCTTCAACAATTAAGGTCCTTATCAAGATTTTAAGTATTTGGGCGGTAGCTTACAGTAAATGCCAAGGAAAGGATTCCTTGCCAATTCCACATCATATCAGAAAGCGCAATAAAATCTAATCGAATGATCTATTTCAACCGTGAGAATTGCGTTTCACGTAACGCACACAGCCAACAAAAAATAGAAAAAAAATCAAAAATTATGCAAGCAAATGCCGTGACTGAAAGTAATTCAATTTGGCAACAAGAAGGTGGCATAAGGATTTTATTATCCACTACACCCACTTAGAACAGTACCTTGACCATGTCATGACTTGAATGTCACCCTGAAGACAAGTGGCCAAAAGCCTACAGAAATTGCACGTAAAACAACGTGAATTTCGTATTCATAACGAAGACGTGAACTCAAGACAAAACGGAATAAAACAAAGAACAGCGAGGAAGAAAAGTTCAGACATTTGCTTTCCTTGAACTTAATGACATCACGTTCTGCGTTAAGACATTTGAACTCCGCCAATTAAAGTTTTATGAAAGGCAACACAAACTATGAAAATAAAAACGAGAAAACGTCATCGATTTTTAAAAGAACCAGAAGGAAGAAGAAGCAAAACTAAAAGGACTTTTTAAGACAAATGTCTGACACATACATACACCTTAAAAGATTCACCACAACAGCAAGGCATACAAAAGAAACCCTTGAGAGTAAAAATAAACAAACAGTTTAACATATAAAGGGGTGTGGGGAGATTATAGAGAGAAGCATGATAACAGGTCATTGAGGTTGTTATTGCTGTAGACCACATGACATAAAAAATAATCACCATCAACAGCATCTGTGGCAGCAACATCAACATAAAGACTGTCATAATAAAGAGATAGAATAAGCAATTAACCCCCTAAGGATTTACAAGGATTCCTCAAACAACTTAATTTGTGTTTTATGGCTCAAACAATAAGGCTGGGAAACTATCACAAGATTTCAAGTGGATTACAGTGACTTAGAATTTGTTGTGCTGAACACAAACGAAAGAAAAACGAGTCTCTTTAAATTGGCCCAGAATTGCTGGCGACAGCAACATCATTTACATTGCATCCACTGACTGACTCACTCACATACATACATATGTAGTTTTGCTTATGCTTTATGAAATTTAAAACTTGTTGCCTATTTCTGCTCGCTTATCAAAGGCTGGCTGGCTGGCTCAAAGGCCCAGCAACAAACAACAGCAATAGCGACAGCAGTCGCTGCACCAGCAGCAGCAGAAAACTGAACTGAATTCCATTAAAATGATTACAATGTGTTAGTACGAGTACTAGAGTACCATGTATTACTTCCTTTTCCATGCCTTACACATTCTCTATCTCTCTCTCTCTCACTGCTTCTGTGTTCTTTGTGCTGTTGTTGTTATTGTAATTTTGTATTGTTTTTGGTTTTGTATTTTGGAGACATAAAAGAGGGAAAAAAGCTGTGTTGTTCGTTCGTTTTTTTTCATTTAATGCTTCATCGGCCTGATTTTTCAGCCGAGTATTTGTTGTTGTTGGAATGTGCACTTAAATGGGCGCAATCAGTTTTCATGTACATGAATGAATACGACAACAACAACAACAATAATAGCAACCAAAATTTACCCGGTAATACCGACAAACTACTTACTGGTGCAGGCAAGTCTTAAAATAATGTTTCTTTTGAACACAGAAAACTGCATACAAACAAAGAAACAAACAAACACACGACTTTGTGATGACAGTGGCAACTAATAGGACGGGTCGTCCCTACAAGGTGTCAAGTCCATCTCTAGAGGTTTGTTTTATTTAGGAAGTAGTAACCTTGCACTGAAGGCTGATGATATTGGTTATGTTGGGGCCTTTTTCATCAATAGCTCTACATCTCTCTATCTACATCGATAACATATACTTTGCTCTGCCCTCATTTACTGCCATACCCACCTTCGTAGACTCCCGTTCAATAGCACTAAAGGCAGCGTCGTCAGCGTATACGCAAGCAACTGGACACTTTTTTGAAAAATAGTGCCATTGCGATGCACTCCCGTCTATCGCAGCACACTCTCCATGACGTGGGGTCGCCTTGTCTGAAACCGCGCACGGTATCAAAAGGTTCGGAGAGGTCCACTCCTACCTTGACGGAGCTGCAGGAATTGCTCAACATCATTCTGCATAGCCTAACCAGCTTCGCAGGTATACCGAGCTCAGACATTGCGGCAAAAACATTATCCCTTATGTGGCTATCGAAGGCTGCCTTATAGTCGACAAAAATATGGTGTATGTCGACTTGTTTTTCATGGGTCTTTACCAGGATTTGGCGTAGTGTGAAGATCTGGTCGATGGTGGACTTGCCAGGTCTGAAGCCGCTCTGATAAGGTCCAATCAGTGTTTTGACGAGTGGCTTCAGTCGTTCACACAATACGCCTGTAAGAACCTTATATGTGATAGGGTCTCTCTTTTTCGGCCTTATGGCTAAGATCAAAGTGAAGCATCTAGTAAGTATCTTTGCAAAATATGCTCTGCATAAACCAGGTTAAAGTCGACAAAATTTAAGAAAGTGCGTTATTAGAACGCATCCCCCTAGTGGGCTGGATAGCCATTAGATCAAGGATTCCAAAACAGATTTCCTTACGTTCGGCTAACCCTTGAGACAGGAGACAAAACTATTTGTTGTCCTCAAATGAGCAAAAATAAAGTCAAAGTCGGTCAAAATCAGATAAAAACTGGACTTGTGGGCTAGATAGCCATGGTATCAAGGATTTCAAGACAGTTTTATTTACGGTCGAGCTTTACTTGGGACCGGGGATATACGCGATGAAGCCCATTGTTTTTTTGAAACCAGCAAAAAAGTGGTTTATATTAAAAGTGCACGTTATCGGCAAAAAATGCACGTTATCGGGAAATAATGCAAGTCATTTGACCATGACTTCATTGAAATCTAAAACTAAACCTATGTGCAGCATATAACGTCCATCTGTCCTTTTATATCAACTTTTACTGTATGTCTTGCCATTGAGGGGTGGTATTAATATGTGGGTGTTAAAGTGATGGTGGTTTCACTAATGGTGTGCTTCACTTCTCATTCGTTTATCATTAATTCTGTTTCTGCTTCTGTTTTCTTTCTAATGCCCTACTCTGTCATACATAGGTACACCAGATAGTAGTGATCCATAGGCTTATGTTGAGTGACTCCTTTACAAGAACAAGCCACATAGTACTTCACAGTTGCCATTGATGAGATTATGGCCCAAAATATTGGACAAATATGCCAGAATTGGAGTCCACGGACGATTGATGGGTGATGTAGAACACCTAAGAGTCTGGCTTGTTCTACCCAAATTTTTTTGATTTCGTTTTTCTTTCAAGTCTTAAGAATTCGTGGCCGGGGGTATTCTTCGTTTGTAAATTTAAGCCATCGAATGAAAATATTTTTAGTGTCTCTATGCATCCGTTTCTCTTTATTTGTGTGCCTCCATTAGGGGTTGTTGTCTTGTATTGTTTTTCTTTTTTCGAATTTCTTTTTCTCCCTTTTTTGCTTCTGTCATTTCAAAATATTGTTGCAATTTTCTCATCTTTTTCCCCCCTGTTGCTAAACTGTTTGACGTTTAATGTCGTTTCATTTCGCTTTTGTTTTTTTTCGCTTTTTTTCATAATTTTTGCCTCCTGGTAAAAATTCATTTCTTGTTAATTTTCTGGGTCTGTTGTTATGCTGGAAAGGAGAGGGCAGAGGGACGGGCGGCGTACGAAAATGGAAATTCTTTATGTTTCAACGACCTTGAGTTAAAACAAGCAGTTGAAATGTAACGAATTATTAAAATGAAATGGAATGACTCATGTTTTCTGCAACATCAAATGGATAGAGTGACTGAATGAATGTATCAGGCAGGATGGTGCTCATTTTTTTGTTAATCGAGAACATGGTTATTAAGACACCTGCCATGAATCATATGGGGATTATAGACTTCAATTATTTGAAAGGGTATCATTTGTTAGTCACGATGTTCACAACTAATTTATGTATGGTTAGGGATAATATTTCATGAAATTAATGTCAGTTTAGCAGAAACTATTTTTAGGAAGAGGGAGGTCTACGTTATGATCAAAAACGTAACGTTCGTCATAAATTTGATTCACTAAATAATAACGGGCTTCAGGAGCTATTGCACGGATACAGCTGACCCAACCCAACTTGGAATGCAGGAGAAGACAATCAAGTTTAGTATTCATTCCTCTCCGAATCTATACACGGACTCAATGCGATAGATTCCTTCCCCATTGCACGACAACTCGATCATCCCAATAACTGTCAAACTACACCAATTAACTGCTTAGCCTCCCAACATGTGCCGTTCCACTTACCAATAAAAGGGATAAGTCATGAGCTGGTGATCCCTTCGACGAAAGAGTTAAGCACCTGTCAGGAGCAATAAGAGACGTCAAAGAGGAATTTCTGATACTAAAAATGTAAAGCATGCTAGACAGTATAACAGGGCAAAGGGGGAATCATTACGAGATACCACGAATCTAAAGAGAGATACGCGGACATCCTACTTCTCATTCTCAGAAGTGAAGGTGACAACAAAGCTAAAGCTTCTAAAGCCCTGAGACCAGATAACATCTTGATGTTGATGCTGAAAAAGCATTGAAATGCACGGCGGTATATTTGTATCATTTCAATTGGACAACAGGTCATGTTCGTAATCTGGAAATCTGCAAGGGAAATTCTCACCCTAAGACCGGAAAAGCCAGCGAAAGTGCCGACCGATTCCCTTTTATTCCCATTAGCAAAGGTATTTGCATTTCTCTCCCACCACTACATGAAATAGGCAACCACATATCCACATGTAGACTATTCAGCACTTATACAGCCATTAAGAGATGAGTTGACTAACAAGAATGGCCTTTGTGGAGTTGAGATGTAATGTGTCGAAATTCAGTAAAATTAAAATGAATGTACTTTAGGGTGAAGTTCACTTCCTGACCTCTAGGTTAGGTTAGGTTTGAGGATGTGTACTTGTCGTTGGAACAAGTACGATACCCAGAGGACAAAATGACACATTGTAAATACGTCCTAGAGAGGAGAGCGAGAGAGAGGATATTGAAGGAGATAGGGAAATTGGACACGGAGAAGAGGTACGAATGGGATGACAGAAGAGACGGAGGAAAAAGATGGACCATAAACACACAGACGCTGTGGTCTAGTAGGTAGTGTGTTGGCTTATTAGACGAAAAGCCAGGGTTCGAGGCCCAGGCCAGACATCAAAATAAGATACAAAAAGTATTTCTTCGGTGACTTCCTCTCAGCAGATTTCTGGCAAAAACTCTGAGAGTAAATAAAATTGCCATGAAAAGTTTCTCAAAAATCTGTCGTTCGGAGTCGACTTTAAACTGTAGGTTCCGCCACTCATGTATAAAAATTAACTGATTGAAGGGTTGTAATGACCAATTATGTATTTATGCATAAATACACAACAGAGCTCGACTAGATCATTGAAGCCCTAACACTTTTCAACTAGCTAACCTCTTTTTGGATCTATCGAGAGCGTTAACCTCAACAAAGAGTGCAAACCTTCGAAAAAGCCACTGTCCGAGTCCTCAACCTACTAAGGGCTTAACAGTTGCAGGTGAGGTGTTAGAGAGTTTCCTCGACCTCTTTTTTAATTCTAAATAATGGTCAAAATGGATTATTTTAGCAAATTCCTTTAATATTGTTTGTTTTTTACTAATCGCAATATATTGTAGCTGATTATTTGTTACTTGTGCTTAACAACACTGTCTCACAAATTGTTTTTAATTTTATAACATCTCTGTTTTTGCAATATGTTGTTATTCTCTTTAAACAACATTTTGCTCTCTTTTCAATGCTCTCGTACTGTTACAGTATCATTCTTTTGAATTCAACCATCAGCTGTTCGATAATAAGCAAATACATAAGAAAAGCAAGAACAAAAACTAAGTTTATTTTTAAGTGTTTGTGAAAAAAGGCGGTTTTTAATTAGTTGAATGAAAATTGTTAAAATTTAAATGAATAATGGCCAAATTACATAGAAAATAATCAATAAAGTGCAAAAAAATATGTGTGAGTGAATGATAAAATGAAGTGAAATAAAAAAAATTAAAGAAATAATCACAAGATATAATAATCCTATTAAACGCGCTCAAAAAAAGTGGCAGATAATAAGTTTTTTTTATGAAAGAAAAGAAGATTTATTAAACAAAAATCATAATGGGTAAGCTACAGCAAGTACATATGAACAAAATGAAGTTCTTATAAACAATAGTTTAAGGGATTTATAAACAATTCCATTGCAATTATTTCTATGGCCCATAATTTTGTTCTGTTTTCTGTGTCAGCCACAGACTCCATGCTGTCTGGGGTGTTTTCCTTTTATGGCTCTATTGGTTGTTATGACCTGAACTAAAGCTATTGAATTGTTTTTATTGTAATTTTATTATGTTTTTACTTGCATATACAGTTTTGCAATAATAAAAGGTACTTATGTACCATCATTACAACCAATGCTCTATTTCGAGAACATTCTCATTGCCCTACGCTACCCTGGGAAATGAGAGTAGTTCCCGCCTTTGTTCGTAACACTTTAAAGTTTTAGGAAATAAGCTAAAATATAATAATTTAACTTCAAAGCGTAGATTTTTTTTTTAAATATTAATTTTTACATTAAATTGCAGGATTTAAGATGGCAATTGCATTATTCGTATTTCTGTTGGCAGAAAACTGGAACAATCGATTTTCACAAGCTTATTAGAACCATAATTTTTCAAAAACAAGCAAATTTACTCGTTGTATTCAGGGGCACTGAACAAAAGTCTTGCTTTCATGTACGTACTCCAATTTGAATGAATAACATCGTTCCAATAAAGTCCTTGGTGTTTCAAACAAGCCATATGTGTGTGTGGCCTGACATGCATTCAGACAGGACCGTAATCTGTTTACATTTGAGTTTGCCAATTGTTTTTTTCCGACTCAGGGAGAATAGTACATCTTCACATAGTTTTCAATCTTCCGGGCTTTCGTGCACCTTGTGGATTCCATTCGGAGATGGCAATTTCATTCATACTGTTTACAAATAATATGACCTACTCAGTTATACCTTCTACTTTTGTTCTGCATGTTAATGTCTTTTTGTAGATTTTAATATTTTACTAACCCTGGCAACTATATATTTAAGGCATTGCGCAGTCAATTGTGTCTATAGATCAATACCAAATTTTTAGTTACGGTTCGGTGTGGAATAAACAATTTTCTAAAACGAATCATGGCTCGCAATTAAAAGTGAGAGTCACAGTCCCACAAAACAAATCAAGACCACCCTAATTGCCTGCTTTTTCTTGAATATCGTTTGCGCCACGACCATATTCGCTTGAGGCTATTGTGAGTTAGATTTCATTAAGGCTGCCTTCCAAAATGTATCAATACAAAGTTTGTATGCAGTTCTATTACTGTATATAAACTATGTAGATATGCAAAGTAACCAAACAATGCATCAACTATAAATCCGATGCCTGATTGCTTTTTGACTCCGTTAAAAATACACATTGAAGAAGTTTTGAAATAGAATACATTGTATACATATATTTTGTACAGCGGCATTATGAAACACGATACTTTGTTCAAACACAAAGCAACTAACATTTTGGAAGGTAGCCTAACTGCCATTATCTGGTACTTCAGGAACGCAGTCTTCGTACTGACCAAGTTCCTCCGAACCAAGGAGGGAGAAGCTGGTAAGCGCAAGGGCTGACTTAAGTTAGCCCGGAAATATTTACACTAGAGCCCCAACTTGCATCGATCCGATTCGCGTCGTTTCGATTTGCGTCGCTTTTTAAAAATTGACAAAACTCAGCTTGCGTTGTTACAATTTCAACTTGCGTCGTTTCGGCTCCGACTTGCGTCGATTTGATTTGCGTCGTTTGGATTAAGTATTATCATTGAGTGAGCGGCATTATGAAACACGATACTTTGTTCAAACACAAAGCAACTAACATTTTGGAAGGTAGCCTAACTGCCATTATCTGGTACTTCAGGAATGTTGCAATTCACAAGCAATTCGCAGAACGCAATGCGGTCTTTCAAATTTGTTTTTGCTCCTTTTAATTTGTTTTTGTAATTCCTATTCGACCTTATTCACATGATTTCATTTCATTTAATCCACCATTAAATGGTTAAATGGATTTTATGGGCAATTTTAAGCTGTTAAGCAATTGCAACAGCCGGTACTAACATGAATATTGCAACTTTATTCTGTCTGTCCCTATTATGTCTTCCAATACTGTATACATAATGAATTCCTTATAATTATTGATATATCGTATCATAGTCGAGCTTGACCAACAATAGTTTTCTCATTTTAAGTATTTTCAGATGGCCTAGAACGCACGTTGGTTTGGTATTGTGTTGTGTATATTGTTTTTTACTTCACTTCACTTCAACTTCAACTTGAACTTTTATTTTATTTACTTAAACTTGATAATATTTTTTGTTAAATTTTATAAGAATGTTAATTGTTTATTACATGACTCAATTCATTTAAGAGACGTGTTTTGATTTTTAAAATTAATATAGACAGGCTTAAAATTTAAAACGGAAAAGAAAAATAAAGAGTCGTTAGCTGTAATGGTTTATAAATATATTTACCTTTTCAAAATTAATATATGTACGTATAAATGTGGTTTATCTTCTCTACTTTACATTGCCAAATTTTAATGTAAATTTTTATTGTGTGGTAGTGGCATTCATTCAGAAATATTGTATGTATGATATTATGGAGTTCAAAAGCGCTTTGGATTGTATACTCTTTGCTCTTCTCTCTCTCTCTGTATATGCAGGCATGTCGTAGTAGTTGGTATGCTAGTGAGTAATAAAAATTTCTGATTTAGAACTAGTCTAGTAGGTAGTCTAGTGTAGTCGCCGTAGTCTAGTAGATAATGTGTCGGCTTATTAGACGTAAGGCTACATTTCGAACCCTATGTCAGAAATCAAAACAAAATACAAAAAGTATTTCTTCGGCGACTTCCTCTCAGTAGATTTCTGGCAAAAACTCTGAGTGTAAAAATAAAATTGCCTTGAAAAGTTTCTTCAAAACCTGCCGTGTGGAATCGACTTTAATGTGTAGGTCCCACCACTCATGTATAAAATTAAAGCACACAATATAAGTGGTGGGAGAAGCTAGGTCGTAATCCTGACTGAAGGGTTGTAATGACCAATTATGTATATATGTATGGATTTAGAAGTAAAGTTTATTAAAAATTATTTAAAATAGTTTTTTTCTGTATTTGCTGGAATAATTTTCTGATTTTACGAGCGAAATCCAAATAAAATATCTTCCAACATTTTGAAAAGTTTGCATTCAATTCGACTGTTACTCAATATAACTTAACTGATGAATATTTTTTGTTTATCAAGATAAATTCATAAGTCGGGTGAAACAAATATAAAATCAAACTGTGAATGCAAAATAATGAAGAGTGAGACAGACTATCATTCAATTACATCATCGTAGCATCTGAATAGGGAAACATTTCTAGAAATGTGTTTTGTACACAGCATGGCTGACCTAGCTGCTGTGAATATTGAGAGGTTAAATGGCTTTATCGAAGTGTTAAGACAGTTCGAACATGTCCAGTATTATGTCCGAACATGTCCAGTATTATGTTCAGAATCGAGAATTAATTACAACTCCACTCCTTCGAGATAATTCTCTTGGGACGATACCTGCCCGGATAGTTTGAAGTTTAAGCGACAGTTAACAAGTGCCACTTCATTAGTGAGCACACAGCACCGCATTTCTGACAATTAGTTTTCCTAACTGTGTATAAGGGTAACACCATGGGATCATGTTTTTGAGCCCGAATTGGGTTAGAAATTTTATTTCTCATCATTGTTCTGCTTTACGAAATTATCATAGCCAACTTGGTAGGCTCTTCACACTCCGCCTGGTATTTTTTGTTCGTGTTTTAAAATTTTTTTTTTAATTTTATTTAATTTTAAATCCTCAAAAGGGTAAAAACTATGGTCAAAGGCAATATATTTGATACCTCGAAGAGTATGTAGTCGCTGTATTCTAGTAGATAGGGTGTTGGCTTATTGGAGGTGAGGCCAAGGCTTGAACCGCAGGTCAGACATCTCCATCAAAACGAAATATGTGAAAATATATCTTCGGCGACTTCCTCTCAGCAGATTTCTGGAAAAAACTCTGAGATTAAATAAAATTGCCATGAAAAGTTACTCAAAAATCTGTGGTTATTGGTCGACTTTAAACTGTAGACCCCGCCATTCATGGATAAAATTAACACCCACAATATAAATGGTTTGGAATCAAATAATTCTACTCCCGTTCTTGTTTCTCTGGTAATCTGGAAGTAAGTTTTTGACGGTGGCGAATGGCACACGGTGCATTTATCGAAATTTTTTATCGAATTTTGTTACGAATCGTACCACGCAAGACCCAATGTTGTTTATTGTTATTAATGATCGTCCGAGGTTATATCTTCCGCTTACAATTGTACTTCTAATAAATGATCTGCAATTGACATTATTTTTGAGCCACCTGATAGAAAGCATATCACTTATTTTCTGATTTTGTTTTTGATTTTTATTTTCGCTATAAACGCACCTGCAATTAAGTATTTATTGAAATAAAATTCAAAAAAAACTTAAATAATCCATAGATATGTGGTGTGTCTGATAAAATATTTCTTTTTTTCATATTCAATTGTATTGTATTTATTTTATTATTATTTTTTTTAATAAACGTTGCAAATGATGGCTTGCTATCCATTTTATTGAAGGAAATTTATTTCAATAATTAGTCTTTAATACGTACCCCTTAAAAGCGGTTAAATACTACAAAATAAATTTCACAAAAACCAAAGTGTTTTCAATTAAATTGTTTTACAAATTAATAAAGAAATTAATTAAAATAATTTTAAATAAAATTAAAATTATAAACAATAAATCAAAATATTAAAGAGATATTAAAATAAAAAAAAAAATTTAAAAATCATAAAAATGTTGAGAAAACCAAAAAAGTTTCTTAAAAAACAGTGTCAAAAACTACACAATTTTACTTTAAATATATGTGAGTGCTTGATGAAGACATTGTTTGTTTTATGCGCAAATCCTATACAGAATTCTCAAACTGAATTCAATTCTAAAGGTTAACAATACTAATATTAATCGATAAGTAAATAAATAATAATCCCCTTACCCATAAAAAAGAACGTACATATGTATGTATATAAGTATTAGATTTTCTTTATTCATATTAATTAAACAAAGTAAAGTATATTTAATTAAAAAAGGGTATTAATTAATTAATTACTCTCACATATATATGTACATACATAATTGGCCATTACAACCCTTCAGTCAGGATTACGGCCTAGCTTCTCACACCACTCGTTGAATTTTGAATCATTTTATGGATTTTGTTTCATGTTGTCCAGTTGATTCAAACGAACGGGCCTGAGTAGTACGCATTCGATCGGGTCTCAGTCTCAATGCTTCTTGAGGTGTAAGTCGACCAATTGCTTGTCGATTTGGAGACATGATTGCACGGGAACGACGTGAAAAATGCGTTTAAATTTATTAGAATCTTACAATGTACCCAATCCAATTGAACCCAAAAGCATTTTTAAGAAAATTCCTAAACTCAAATGTTTCAAACTTGTGATTGACATTTTACGGGAATGAGTTATACTAAATGTTATTAAAATCATAAATGACGAATCCTAAAATGTCTGGTATTTGTCCGATCAACACATGATTAAATGCATAGTTTACGATTCAATTCATTTTGAATAATTCTCAGTAGAGCTACCTATCGAAAATTAATCGCACTAACTTAGAAACCTCCGTCGACTTATGCGCAACAACTTTGCTAAAGATCATATCATGGTCAAATGCACAGTTTACGATTTAATTCATTTTGGGTAATTTTCAGTGGCGCCACCTGTTCTAAATTGGTCATGCCAACTTATAAAACTTCGTCGGCACATGCGCAACTACTTTGCTAAAGATCATAACATGATGTGTATTTACACAGTTTACGATTTAATTAATTTTTAGTAATTTTCAGTGGCGCCACCTGTCGGATATTGGTCATGCCAACTTAGAAACCTTCGTCGGCTCATGCGCAACAACTTTGCTAAAGATCATAACATGATCAAATGCACAGTTTACGATTTAATTCATTTTGAGTAATTTTCAGTGGCGCCACCTGTCGGAATTGGTCAAAATGTTTTCATACTTCTTTCTTATTCGAAATATTAAGTTTTTTTTGTTTCATTTTGAATTCTTGGTACCAATAAATGAAATTTCAATGCATTTGTATAGAAAAAGGTGATTCGATTCGATTTGTGTCGCAATTCTCCGGTCCCCATTAACGACGCAAGTCGCAGTCTGTTTGTATTCGTTTAAAAACCCCACAAGTAATAGTCAGTTTCCAACGACTACAGACCACATTCTTGGAACTAATGTATTTATCTATGGTCAGTTGAATTTTGTACGAGTGTAGGCCCAAGTCACGACACAAAATTCTCCAAGTTGTAGTCTGGTAAAGACCGAGTTCTTGTGAGCGACGCTAAGTAGATTGCCTCAGATTCTCCTGCGTAAACTCACGTTTTGCGGACAAAATCATTGAATGTTGGAACATCAAATTTGATCCCGTTAGACCCAAGTAACGAGCAATTAAGAACGTGAAGGAATTCGCGTGTCTAGAAAGCTTTATCGGAAAGACGGAGGGACTTCAAATGACCTCTGCACAGATTGTAGATTGATTGTAACCGTTATTTATCCATTTTATATGCTAATGTCTCAAATTTCTCTTTTTTAGGCTTACCCATACCCAATAGTTTAATGAAACAATCGTTACTTGATATAGGATCGATCACTAGGTTCATTTAATTTCAGTATATTTTTCTGTTTGATTCTAATTAAAGCATGCTTTGATATGAAGCTCAGATGCTGATTATTAACACAGATTTATCGGGACTTGTCGGTTAGCTCTGGATGCAAATGAAAGCGTTTGTGGGTTCTGCGACATTGTTTCATATGTGGTATCACAATAAGCCTCTGTGTTTGCTCAAGTGAACTTTGGTTTAACAATGCTGACACTTCCTACTAGTCCATCCTATTGTCGTAAAGGGCGAAGTGCATGTGAAAATAATTAACTTGTAATCTGTTTTGCTATATGGGTGCGTCACATACATATATATCGATGGCTTAATATAAAAAAGGCCTAACACAATATTTTTCAAAATAGCTTTTTTTATTTATTCTGGAAGACAAATGTCAGATGCAGCTTGCCTCAAAATTTCAGGTGAATACAATTGCAAATAACAGATTTATAACAATTTCAAAAAAGGCCTAAGTCACGTCAATGAATTTTTGAAAGAAAAAGCCTTAACTCGTTTTTTATTTCGTTTCGATTGGTTGTCTCCATGACACAATAATACAAGTACGTAAACCTGTAAGCGCAGCTGAAGTGGTGCGTTTATATTTCCTAAGTAACAAATTCGCTTTAGCGGAAAAATTTGATTAAAAATCTCGGCGGCAGTTTTGGAAGATGACTTGGGAGCTTTTATTCACCGCTAGGCATAAAATCAAAGATGATTCGGAATTGGTAAATCGGGGCTAGTTGTGTGCAAGAAAGTCCCGAGTCTACGCAAATCTGCCAAGCGTTCATCTGCCGCTGGAAAGCGCAATGAAGCAAGGCGTAAATTTATAAAAAAAAAATTTTAGATGAGTTGCCAAAAATGGAGTCCCATTATTGTCGAAAGGACACCAAAAAAATATATTTTGAATCGGATTTTTCCACTTATCAGGAAATTTACCAGCTGTATGTCGCAGAGTGTGATTCAAAAAAGAAAATGTGAACATAAAATTGTCCTATCCAATTTTTGTAGAACTATTAAAGGAATCGAACTACTCCATATTTAAACCTAGAAAGAAAGCACATATCGCGCGTATCACATAAAGCTAGTAATTTATCAGACGAAGATTGTTTTCGTTGAATTTGCTGAAGAAAATTATGGAAATAATTTTACTTTTCAGCAAGATAACGTCCCTATACATGTAGCCAAAACGACCAAAGCATTTTTTGAAGAAATGGATATAACTGTTTTGGATTGGCCACCACTTAGTCGCGATCTAAATCTTGTTGAAAACCTCTGGGGAATTTTAAGTGCCGAAATATACAAGAGTGGGATGACTTATAACTCCTTAAGAGTGCTGAAAGAAGCTTTAATAAAAAAATAGGACGAAATTCCCCAAGATGAGTTACAAAAATTAATAAACTCTATGCCAATTCGGTTAAATGATGTAATTAAAAATCGAGGAGGATACACGCATTATTAAAATTAATATCTTATTTGAATATATTTAATTAGCTTTAAGTTTTGAATTTTTTCTTATTTTGTACCATATAAATATTTCCTTTAAGAATTTGAATTAGCTATAAGAAATATTTAATAAAAATAAACAAACTCTGAAAATTTTTTACTTTAATTTTTTGTTTCTCTTTACTAAATATAAAAAATACATAAACTTATAAATTAGCTTTAAAACCAAAGAGATTTTTAGAAAACACACATGTACCATATAATTTCTTCCCTGACTGTAGATACACTCAAATCCAGAAACTTTGCTATTCTGTAATTCTTAAAATCTATTCGAAATGTCTTCAGAGAAGTAATAAATTTTTCCATTCCTTTAGTTTGCATTTTATATTTCCTTTTAGACTAAGATTTAAGTTTAATTAAATTAAATGTTTATGCACATTTTTTATAATTATTTTCCATTTTTTTTGTATATTTTCAGGTAAGTCGCAATTATATTTTGAATCAAAGAGAACATACCTTACAGGTATAGTGAATTAATTAAAGATTTCATTACAATATCAATAATAACTAAATCCATAAACACAAATATGATATGATGAATAGTTGATTAAACTTAAACTTAAACTTTCTTATAAACTGCATAATTATTTCAAAATCCATTATAAATACTGTATACTTTATCAAAATATGAAATCTAAAGTTGGGTTATTATCTAGTTTTGAAATATATATTAACACAACGCCAATATTATCTTTATAATTTTATCTATAAGGATATAAATAAACATCTCCTATATGTATATAATATTATACATACATATACCATTCGCAAATGTATGTATATATGACAAGCTTTAATAAAGTCATCAAATTTAACAGGCTTTCATGTAAAAGAATTTGTGGTCCCCATATCATATGTACTGCGTAGCTCTATAAAATAAAAAGATTTTCTTTACATTTTATCATGACAACAAATGTGCTTCAGTGTTGTTGAAGACATTGACGTTGTTGATTGTAAAGAAGACATTCATGATATTGCTGGCAATATGACGTAAACGATGGGAGCCTGATAATAATCCGGATGACAATGATAATGATTATGTTGATGCTGATGATGAATGTATTATGAAAACTTCTTCTATCATGTGGTTTTCTCATATACATACGTACATATGCACTCATAACCAAAGTTCCTTTTTGTAAAAAAATTTTTATAACCAAACATGTGCAGAATTTCTTCTCCTTTTTTCTTTTTCTTTCTTTTTTAAAGGGAAATAACTCATGCTCCCTTTTAGTTTTGTATGACTATGTCAATCTCTCTCTATATATATACTATATGTACATGTACATACATATGTATATATTGGCACAAGTGTCAATTTCATCTGGTAACTTATACTGGTGACACGTTAAGTGTTATGGGCTTTATGTTGTCTCTACAATATGTGGAGGCATTTTTGCCACTACAACTACATTGTCTTTATGCCCTTGGGGCCCTAATAGGGTAGATGAGTACAAGGGTGGTACATACATGAAAAATAATTAGAAATCCTTAAAACTTGCAGTCACATCACATAGAAAAAATATCGTTTCCTTATATTTAAGTACGTATGTACCAGAGATCAGCAATGAACCGTTTTTTCGCTACTCATAAGCACTCATGAAATTTTGGCACCAATAGCCCCCGGGGGACGAACATCTTCAGCCTTTTACACACATACAACACGAACATCCACAATGTTCGTTAAAAAGAGCATAAAAATGCATTCAGTTGCTTGTCAGCTTCTAAAGAAGAAGATTCATGTCGCTTTTTTCAGATTTCAATTATATCCCCAAAGAATTATTACGTTAGAATTTAAGGAAATTCACTAATAACAATGAGAAATGATCTCGATTTTTGAAAGAACATTTGTCAGGTTAGATACGCTGATTTGGACGCTTATAGACACACGTCGGCACAAAGAGAACATGATAAAAATGTGACTGCATTTGGCAGAGGCATGTGTATAACCCAGAGAAAAATTGTTAATAATAATATCAAGTGTACCCTAATATTTTCAACTGTAACCTAATAATATGTATGTATGTATGTATATGTAGTGGAAAATCCCTAAAAACAGCGTATTAAATCATCAACACTGTGTACGGAGAGCAAAAAAGGATAATCGTGTCAATCAAGAATCGCACCAGTGGAATATTTAACACGAATATACCTGAAACACTGCTCTGTAGAAGTGTCAACTTCTTCAACAAAAGTGATCACAAGTGTATCCGATTCAGACATTTTAAGCGAGAATATACCCAAAAATGTTTTGCTTAAATTGATATTTGAAATAAAACACTAGTTTCAAAATTCTGACAGTTAAATTTATATCTTATGATTATTTTATCAATATTTTATACACTACTTGCAACTGTCTCCAAATAGTTAACCATATTTTCCGTCGCTAAATTGAACTTCTCCTTATCCTTGGATATATTAAACATATAGCCGCGTATAAATTCCCAAAAACATTGTGATGCTGGAGGATCTTTCAATTTCAATACCGTAAATATCTGCACACATACAGACAAACAGTTTTCGTAACTTAACTTGTAATGTAAATCCATAAAGACCACATAACACTCTTGAACTTCCAACATACTATCACCCACAACAAATATGCAGGGATATGGTTCAGTATATTCATCGATTTCCGCTTTATGTCGTATTAAACGCATCATTGAGTGTTGAGAGTCGGTAATGGCATAGCTCACGTTGCCATTGACTGCTTCAAAATGGCCTAATGGTTTTGTAATGGCATGAACCAAATAGATTAGAATACAAGAACTAGAATCTGGTAATGCATTTGAGGTTTTAGTTTTGAAAAGAATTGTAATTAAATGTTGAAACACTAACCTTCATTCATAGTGGCCTTTACCTTTTGCAATTGATATTTTTCCAAAAGCTTTATACAATTAACATCTTTTAATTCAGCTTTCAGGAATTGTTCTATGTTTTGTTTATATACCAGCCAACGTGTACGAAAAGTTTCCATAGCTTCAGGATATAAATATTGAAAGTCCATAGTCAACTAGAACATGAAGAGAATTTTCTTTTTAAAAGGTTTCATAAGAAATGTAATGCTTGAGGTAACAATCTCAATCCCTCTACATTCTCATTCATTCATTCATTCGGGTAAAGATTGTTAACAAAGTTTTGGTTGTATACAGCGAATGTTTAGTCCTTCGAAAAACAAATTCCCTAATATTCTCCAAAACTCACCAATTCATGGCCTGTCTCTAATTTATATGAGGGCCAACTATTTAGAAATTCTCGTATGCTATCAACATCCTTTAAGTGTTTCGATTGGCAGCAACGATATTTCATGGTTGGCTTGTCCATGTTTCTACGTGAGTTACGAAGACGGAAAAGAAGCCGACCGCGTGTGTCGTGACCATTACGATTACACCAGGATTTCTACGTGAGTTGGAGAATAAATCTTTAAAAAATTTATGTCCTTTAAGAATTTCTTTGTTTTTAAAGAATACCTTATCTTCTGTGGGAAAGTGTTCGACTATTTGTTCTGCCAAGTCATCCATTGTATACGAACTAAACTTAATTTTTCTGCTTTCGAAATAATCCACAATAGAACTACACAAGAGGCGACGTTCGTTTGTCGATAAAAAGTCTTTCGATTTGTAACTGTCTTTCAAATTCTGTAATAATTCTGGTATAATTATTTCCAACGTCTAAAACAAAAGTCGAAATTAAATGTAAGGCCTCTCTCTAGATGTTTCTGGTATTATTTAAATAACTTACAAATTGTTCTTCATCATCTTCATCCTCACTTGAGGCAGAGTTAGTGACAACTTTTGAAGTGGATGGATTGTGGATTTGCTTGGCTATATTTCTACGTGAATTGCGAAGACGGATAAAAAGGCGACCGCGCGTGTAAGGGCCATCACGATTATACCAGGTTTTCTACGTAAGTTGGAGAATAAATCTTTAAAAAATTTATGTCCTTTAAGAATATTAATTGTTTTTAGAGAATACCTTGTCTTCTGTGGGAAAATATTCGACTATTTGTTCTGCCAACTCATCCATTGTATCCGTACTAAATTTAATTTTTCTGCTTTCGAAATAATCCACAATAGCACGACACAAGAAACGACGTTCGCTTGTCGATAAAGAGTTCTTCGATTCGTAACTGTCTTTCAACTCCTTTAATAAATCTGGTATAATTGTTTCTAACGTCTAAAACAGAAGTAAAACTTAAATGTTAAGCGGCTCTCTAAATGTTTCTGGTATTATTTGAATAACTTACAAACTGCTCTTCATCATTAGATATCTTGGAGTTTTCATCCTCACTTGATGTAAAGTTCGTGACAACTTTTGAAGTGGATGTGTTGTTGGTTTGCTTGGTCATGTTTTTACATGAGTTGCGAAGACGGAAAATAAGGCGCCCGCATGTTGTGGAACCATTACGATTGCACCAGGATTTCTACGTGAGTTGGTGAATAAATCTTTAAAAAATGTATGTCCTTTAAGAATTTCATTGTTTTTAGAGAATACCTTATCTTCTGTGGGAAAATGTTCGACTATTTGTTCTGCCAACATATCCATTGTATTCGAACTCAATTTAATTTTTCTGCTTTTGAAATAATCCACAATAGCACGACACAAGAAACGACGTTCGTTTGTCGATAAAGAATTCTTCGATTCGTAACTGCATTTCAACTCCTTTAATAATTCTGGTATAATTGTTTCCAACGTCTAAAACAGAAGTTAAAATTAAATGTAAAGCGGCTCTCAAGATGTTTCTGGTATTATTTAAATAACTTACAAATTGCTCTTCATCATCTTTATGAAATTTCATACGCTTTGTATTAGATGACTTTGAATTTTCATCCTCACTTGAGGCAGAGTTAGTCACAACTTTTGAAGTGGATGTGTTGTTGGTTTGTTTGGCCATGTTTCTACGTGAGTTGTAAAGACGGAAAAAAAGGCAACCGCGTGTGAAGGGACCATCACGATTATACCATGATTTCTACGTAAGGTGGATAATAAATCTGAAAAAAATTGTTCTTTAAGAATGTCTTTGTTTTTAGAGAATACCTTGTCTTCTGTGGGAAAATGTTCGACTATATTTTCTGCCAATTCAGCCATTGTATCAGAACTAAATTTAATTTTTCTGCTTTCGAAATAATCCACAATAGAACTGCACAGGAGACGACGTTCGTTTGCCGATAAAAAGTTTTTCGATTCGTAAATGTCTTTCAACTCCTTTAATAAATCTGGTATAATTGTTTCCAACGTCTAAAACAGAAGTAGAAATTAAATGTAAAGCGTCTATCTAATGGTTTTTGGTATTATTTAAATAACTTACAAATTTCTCTTCATTATCATCATCATCAAATTTCATATGCTTCGCAATAGATACCTTGGAGTTTTCATCCTCACTTGAGGCAAAGTTTGTCACAAATTTTGAAGTGGATGTGTTGTTGGTTTGTTTGGCCGTGTTTCTACGTGAATTATGAAAACGGAAATAAAAGCGACCGGTTGGGTTGCGACCATCACGATTACACCAGGATTTCTACGTAAGTTGGAGAATAAATCTTTAAAAAAGCGTATGTCCATTAAGATTTTTTTTTTGTTTTTAGAGGTTACCTTGTCTTCTTTGGGAAAATGTTCGGCTATTTGTTCTGCCAACTCGTCCATTGTATCCAAACTAAATTTAATTTTTCTGCTTTCGAAATAATCCACAATAGAACCACACAAGAGACGACGTTCTTTTGCCGATAAAAACTCTTTCGATTCGTAACTGTCTTTCAAATTCTTTAATAATTTTGGTATAATTTTTTCCAACGTCTAAAACAGAAGTAGAAATTAAATGTAAAGCGGCTTTCTAATTTTTCTGGTATTATTTAAATGTGTGTGAAGAGAAATTCAACTTTAACTAGCAAAGATAAAATTCAAGAATTTTAACAGAGCTAATGTTAAAGTTAACAGAGCAATGTCAAGCGGTTAACAGAAAATAGTCAAGCAGGAAATCACCCAAATATGCAATATCAGAGAATGGAACACCAATTCCATTCGTTTAACATAGTACCCCACGCATTCCTGAATGGAACAGCTGCTGTGGTAATTCGGTAATTCTTTTGAAAATTGAAAAACTTCGACAAAAAATGTATCAGAATGTCTAGGTAGGATGACTATATATAAATTGTAGCCTAAGGTGTCCCCAATTAAACCCAATAAGTGGTATATCACAAATAATTTTGTAACGTGAGATATTGGGTTTTAATTAATTACTTTTTGAATGATTTTAAAATAAAGAAAATAAGGGTAAGATTAATGAAAAGAAAATATGATAAGAAAAATTAATACTAATTAAAACAAAATTTTGTAATGTTATTGGCTTTTAGCATTTAATTAGTTTTCATTTATTCAAAATTTAAAATTCGATCAAAATTTCAACGTAGAATGAATTAGAATTTATTAAATAAAAATTTAATACAAAAAAATTTTAATTTTTTTCCTGATAAATAAATAAAATCCAAGAAAATATTAAGAGTCTTTGAACTTTAAAATTAATAATATTATAATTCGATATTTATATAATAAATTTTGTACAATGGAAAACTAAAATACATGCGGTGTCAATGTAGAAGTTGGACAAGAGAGTTTGTATGAACTGGAGTTTCGTGTTTGATTTATAAATAATGGTACAAGAGGTCTTTTCGGATGAAATTTGATAAATTTTAATCTAGTGAATTAAAGAAAAAGACTTATGTATATTTATTTACGTAGGACTTAGTGTAACTTTAGGCTACAATTTGTATGTAGTGGGATATCTGCAGCAAGTCCCATTTTTTCACAATATCTATCATCCTACCCAGACACTGTCAACATAGGGAATATTTGAAGCCCGATATCTCAAGTTTCAAAATTATTTGGGATGTACCACTTATTGGGTTTAATTGGGGACACCTTAGGATACGATTTCCCATTTTTCCACAATATCGATCATCCTACCCAGACATTCTGATACATATTTTCAACATTCTGATACAGTTTTTCAATCTTCAAAAGGACTACCATGAAGTAGGCGTTCCATTCTCTGATATCCTATATTTGGTTGATTTCTTCCTTGACTATTTGCTGTTAGCTACTTAACTTTGCTCCGTTAACTTTAACATTAGCTCTGTTAAAATTTTTGGTTTTTGTCTTTGCTAGCTTATCTTCACACACAATGACTTACAAACTGCTCTTCATCATATTCATCCTCATTTGAGATAGAGTTAGTGACAGTTTTTGAAGTGGATATAATGTTGGTTTGTTTGGCCATATTTCTACGTAAGTTATAAAGACGGTAAATAAAGCGACCGCATGCGTTGCGACCATCACGATTACACCAGGCTTTCTACTTGAGTTAGAGAATAAATCTTTAAAAAACGTATATCTATTAGGATTTTTTTTTGTTTTTAGAGAATACCTTATCTTCTGTGGGAAAATGTTCGACTATTTGTTCTGCCAACTCAACCATCGTATACGAACTAAATTTAATATTTCCGCTTTCGAAATAATCCACAATAGAACCACACAAGAG
The DNA here is from genome assembly GCA_958299815.1 of Sarcophaga carnaria. Classification (NCBI taxonomy): domain Eukaryota; kingdom Metazoa; phylum Arthropoda; class Insecta; order Diptera; family Sarcophagidae; genus Sarcophaga; species Sarcophaga carnaria. The sequence goes on from OY283153.1 coordinate 14,866,399, forward strand.
ACTACGTTCTTTTCTCGATAAAAAGTCTTTCGATTCGTAACTGTCTTTCAACTCCTTTAATAATTCTGGTATAATTGTTTCCAAGGTCTGAAACATAAGTAGAAATTAAATGTAAAGCGGCTCTCTAAATGCTTTTGGTATTATTTAAATAACTTACAAATTTCTTTTCATCATCTTCATCCTCACTTGAGGCAGAGTTAGTGACAACTTTTGAAGTAGATGTGTTGTTGGTTTGCTTGGTCATGTTTTTACGTAAGTAACGATGATGGAAATAAAGCCGACCGCGTGTGACGGGACCATCACGATTACACCAGGATTTCTACGTGAGTTGTAGAATAAATCTTTAAACAACGTATGTCCATTAAGAATATTAATTATTTTTAGAGAATACCTTATCTTCTGTGGGAAAATGTTCGGCTATTTGTTCTGCCAACACATCCATTGTATACGAACTAAATTTAATTTTACTGCTATCGAAAAAATCTACAATAGAACTACACAAGAGACGACGTTCTTTTCTTGATAAAAAGCCTTTCGATTCGTAGCTGCATTTCAACTTCTTTAACAATTCTGGTATAATTGTTTCCAACGTCTAAAACAGAAGTAGAAATTAAATATAAAGCGGCTTTCGAAATGTTTCTGGTAATATTTAAATAACTTACAAATTGTTCTTCATCATCTTCATCCTCACTTGAGGTAAAGCTAGTAGAGGTTTGTTTGGCCATGTTCCTACGTGAGTTATAAAGACGAAAATATAAGCGACCGCGTGTGTCGGGACCATCACGATTGCACCAGGATTTCTACGTGAATTGGAGAATAAATCTGAAAAAATTTGTTCCTTAAGAATTTCATTGTTTCTAGAGAATACCTTGTCTTCTGTGGGAAAGTGTTCGACTATTTGTTCTGCCAAGTCATCCATTGTATACGAACTAAACTTAATTTTTCTGGTTTCGAAATAATCCACAATAGAACTACACAAGAAACGACGTTCATTTGTTGATAAAGACTTTTTCGATTCGTAACTGCATTTCAACTCCTTTAATAATTCTGGTATAATTTTTTCCAATGTCTAAAACAGAAGTAGATATTAAATGTAGAGGCTTTTTAAATTTTTCTGGTATTGTTTAAATATGTAACTTACAAATTTCTCTTCATCATCTTCATCAAATATCATACGCTTTGCACTAGATATCTTAGAGTTTTCATCCGAATCTAGTACAGTTAATAATTCGTCAGGTTCATCTGCAACCATAGCTGGTGATGAAATTTGGGGTCCTTGTAAATTTGTGCAAATGGGTTTAATGTCAAGTGCTTGTTTAGCAACCACAACTGGTTGACTGTTACTCGGTACATGAGGTTTTTCTTTAGCAATAATTGTGTTACTTTGTGCTTGAGGTTTCAACTGTATTTTAGTATTCAGCGAAGTATTGCCTTTCGAAATTTGCCATAGGTTTAGTAAATATTCAAATTCCGCTAAGATACCCAACTCACTTTTGGGTATTAATTCGCGTATGTGATCTTTTTTAAAAAGTCGTAAATGACGGCCATTAACATTACAATCTGGGGCATAGAGTTATTAAAGAAATTTCGTAATAGTTCTTGGTCTAGGCAGTTGTAGTTGTACTTACGTTTGCAACGTTCAAATAAGTACGCGTAATTGTGTGGATCGATTTCACGTAATGTGCTTACAAGTTGAGCATCTAATTCCTCTGTAGACTTAGCTAAGAACCATGGATAGTTTTAAAAAAAATTAACAAATTTACAACACTTTAAATGAATGTATTCTTTGTAGTCGAAGGAATGTAATTCTAATTAATAACGCTCGATTTACGAAACAATAGCAAGAAGGAAACTGAAGTTCCTTAAACTCAGTTTAGTTTTGCCAAAGCAGTGAGTAGACACCATCCATACAGTTTTATTGAACGTATATTAAAAAATTATTTGTAATTGTTGGGGAATAAGTTTGAGGCTAAAATCGATATTGCATAAATAAATTCAGTTATGGTGGCTTTAACTAAAGAGATATTGAGATCTTTATGTATAGACGCATTGGTCACGGACCAGGGCGCTTGAGTAATGAACGGTAGGGTGATATTTCCACATTCGAGTTTTTAGCTGTTCCCCATAACTGTATTCCATAAGTCCTCAGGGCCTTGAAAATAGCTTTGTATAAAATAATTTTGTTATATAAACTTAATTCTGATTTCGGGCCCAATAGCCAATTCATCTATTTTGTTTTTGAAAATTCTTCTTTAATATTAACATAAAGAAACTTCATTTAGATATGGTTTTAGAACCAAGTAAAATGGTGTTGGCCCGGGGTGCCAAACTTTATCAAAGCTTGCTGGACATCTAAGAATACCGCAGAGTAATATTTTTTCGTTTCAAAAGCATCAGTTATGGCATTTATAATTCGATGGCACTGCTCTGGAGTACCATGCTTGCTGCGAAAACCAAACTGATGGTCAGAAATGATATTATGTTGTGCCAAAACAGGTTTTAGCCTTAGCAAAAACAGTCTTTCAAATATTTTTGAAAAGCTTGACAACAAACTTATTGGTCTATATGATGACAGCCCATTTTCATTTTTATTAGGTTTCAGTATCATAATAATTTCAGCACAATTCCACTAAGTTGGAAAATGTTGTAATCATAAAATTGAATTATATAATAAAGTTAAAAATATAACACTTCTTGTAGATAAAATTTTGATTAATTTGGAGTTTATTTTATCGTATTCTGGAGTCTTATTATTTCCAAGCTTCGTAATTTCTAGTTTAACTTTATTTGGAATAAAATGATTGATAGGAAGACTCATTTGGCATGGAGCATCTAAAAATTCCAGTATTTTAACATCACTCAAAGAGTGAATTTGAGAATTAGGTTGAAAAATTTTTTTCAAATGTTGACAAAAATGCTTCGGCTTTCTTTTGATTTGGCCTGCACCAACTGTGTAGGCCTTTTAAGATATTTAGTGGCATTCCAAAGACCATTATCATGTTGGTTAGCGTCTAAAGATCTCAAATATTGCCGTTTTTTTCATTTTTATATTCTTTAAGCTTTTGTTTAAGCTGCGTACATAAGCGGTTAAAATTTCGCTTATCAATTGGGATTCTCCTTTTATAACGAATTAGGTTTCTAAATTCTGCAGATATACATATAATCGTTTGTAGTTGGCAAATTATGTGTTTCTGTAACATTTGGTGTTGATAAAAGAGCGGCTTCATGGATTAGGCTCGTTGACCTTTCGACGACTTCATCTAACTCTTGACCATCATTTATTGAAAGATTTAGGTTTATATTTTTATCTATCCAATATGTAATCGAATTTATGTCCTATTTGATATAATCATTGCTTTCTTTGAAATCTTGTGAACAGTGGAATTATAAGTTGCTATGATAGGAGTGTGATCAGAGCTAAGATCATCACTTATATCTTGTATGTCGTGGCAGTTACTTAGTATTCAAGAGTAAACAAAAACGTCTAGTAAATCTGGTATTTTGTTCGGATCAGTAGGCCAGTAGTTTGATCTACCAGAAGAAAGAGTATTGTAATGTTTTTAAAAATATATTTGTATAGCTCCCGACCTTTAGAGTTTGTCAATCTGGAACCCCATCATGGATGTTTAGCATTAGTCTCCTCCTTAAATAAATAAAGTTTTCATAGTCCTGAAATGAAGTAGAATGTCTAGGGGAGAATAAATGGCATATACAGAGACATCTTCACAGTTCGTACTGACTTTAACTCCAGCAGCTTGTAGGTAGTTGTGACAAATTATAGGAAGAACTTCGTACTTCATTGTTGATTTTATTAAAATTGCAGAACCAGCATGTGCTCTATCGTCCGGATGATTTGCTGCTACCATATCATAACCTCTGATATGAAAGTAAGTTCCAGATGTAAAATGCATTTCAGAAATCATGAAAATGTCAACGAATTGAGAGTTTAAGAACATTTCAGTTTCCTGTGTATAATTGGAAAGCCCATTTGCATTCCATACTGCTATTCTAATATTTAATTCCATAATTTAGTAACAAGAACCGACATCATGTTAAGTAGAGCATTCGTTCACTCTATTTGTTTAGTCATTAGTTTTTCAAGACGTTCATATACACTTTCATTAGCACTTTGACCTTTCAAAACGTTCGCATAAGATGTGTTAGAATTGAAATTTTCATCGGTATAATTTTGTGGCCGAGAAGAAAATGAAAAATTGAATGGTTGATGAATTGGTTTATCGTTCAATGTTAATTTTTTCTGTACAAGTTTTTGATAAACTTGACAGCCTTTGTAGTTTGGAGTATGGTTCTGTAAACAGTGAATACAGCGAGGTGGATTAGATTTATCAACAGTACATTCAGCTGTGGGATGATGAAGAGCACACTTTACGAAACGGAAAGGTTTTCTGCCATAGGCCTGAGTATGTTCAAATTGTTGGCAACGATGGCATTGAGCAATGTCATTGACTTTCTTAGGGGGTTCAGCAGTAACTACAGTATTATTTATGTAACGAATTTCCTAAATTTCTTTATTAATTTTTGGATCAAGATCAACATAAAACATTGCAAGGGGTTTCTTTGAAACTCTACTTCGAACATTACAAACGTTTCTAACGTCGTGACCTTGAGCTATAAGTACACCTTTAATGTCTTCTGGAGGTGTTGTGTGGTGAAGACCTTGAATAAGAACTCTGTAAGCTCGCTCTTTGCATACTTGATACCTAGCTAGTTTTCTATATGAATCTATGCTACTTATAATAACTTTTATTTCATTATTTGTCAATGATTTATAACTAAAATCTTTACTAGGAATAAAATAACATATATTACTTATCATATTAACAATATTGTTAACATTTGGCATAAAAATTGGTGTTGGTTTGATGTAGTCAGTTGTTCCTTGACTTTTTTCACCTATGCTGCTCTCTGCATCCAGAATTTTCAATCGATTTGCATTAGACGTACCTGGGTTGTCATCAGTTGTGTGTCGTTTCTTTGCTAAATTTCCAATTTAGTATCTGCTTTCAGAAAGTTTTGGACGTTTTGGTATTGTTTGCCAGTTGTAAACTTCATTTTCTTCATCATCATCATTATCAGTATTCATGTTTATGATTTCTATTTACTTATTTATTTTTTATCTTGTTATTGTTTTTAATATTTTGTGTTTTGTGTCTTTTTTCCTGTCGCCTCTAATCGGTTTTCTTTCCGAAATTTGATTTCTTTAATTGGAAAATTCACAATTTTTTTTTTTTAATTAAAATATAAATTTTTTATTTAATTTAAAAAAAAATTTTACACCAACCACAATAACACAAAATTCGATGCAAACTGATTGTTGAATAAATGAAAACCTTATTGTTAAAGTTAGTGTTTGGAAAACAACAAACAATAAATTCTTTAACACAGAGCACGCAACAAACTCTTCTGCATTTTCTCCACTACTATACTCCAACTCTTCAGCAAAGAATACATTTTTAATGTTGTTTAAACAGATACTTACCAGCAGTAACATCCACCGTCATTTGGTTTTGCATTTTTGATGTTAACTTGAATGCAAATGTTGTTTCAACTTTTTTCTAATACACTAATAAATAGTATTAAAATTTATTGAACACTTCAATTAGTAATACCATGCAGGAACACTTTCCATGTATGATTTTCCAATCATTCAGCTTAGTGGAACATTTTCATTTTGGATACATTTTTATTTTTCGGCTGTTTTCTATTTCATTTCACATACTGCTTTGTATATTTAACAGATTACAGACTGTATTTTGTTATGGACCAGTGTTGTAAAATACAGTACTTTAGTCAGTATTTTTCCATTTCAAAAATACAACACTACCCCAGGTAATGTAATTTCGTTAAGTATTTAATTTGCTCTGCATATGCTAAAATGAACGTACATTCTGTTACGTTCCGTCTATTACGTTTCGAATCAACTGTTTTTGTTTTGACTCCCTTAGTTTTTCTATCACATTCCGTACGTGTATTAAGTATAAATAAATATTTTATATAAAAGTACCATTTGTTGCAAAAAAGTACTATTTCAGTTATAAGTTCAGTACCATTCAAAAATTTCTATTATGCAACACTGTTATCGATTGATGACAATAAATAAAATGTAGAGACTGAATAAACGTAAAAGAGGGGTTGCCATTTCTTTTGCATATGAAATTTAGATGGGAATTAAAGTCATATAAAAAGCCTTCGTAATAAAACTATATGGCTCTTTTTTTATCGTTAGATACATATGTATAATCGATGTTTCGATTCAGCTTCAACTACACTAGTATACACGTTACTTATCGTAATGGGAAATTTCATACTTCTACACCAATGATTTTTTATTTTGTAGAATGGCAGTCCATTATTATGATACAACGTAAGCCGTAAGAAGCCAAGTTAACTTATACAAACAAATGTTAAATAACAGAACAATGCAGAATAAAAGTGAGAAGAAAACTGGGAAATAAATTTATAATCAAACCAAACGCAAACAAACGTAGGGGCGAGTATTGCCAGATGAAATGAAAAATTTGTTAAAAAACAAAACGGCTGTAAAACATTAAACAAAGTATTGTCTTAACTTTATGTGATTTTGTTCCAGATTAAAATTGGATCTATTCAGCACTACGTTATTAAAAATTGAATTCAATTTATTTAATTGTGAACTCCATTAACTTTAATTGCCAAAAACTTTGCTAAACTCATGTGAGTTTCTGAATGCCGGAACATAAAATGCTGCTACACAGTGTACGGATAGCAGAAAAGGATAATTGTGTCAATCAAGAATCGCACCAGTGGAATATTTAACACGAATATACCTGAAACACTGCTCTGTAGAAGTGTCAACTTCTTCAACAAAAGTGATCACACGTGTATCCGATTCAGACATTTTTAACGAGAATATACCCAAAAATGTTTTGCTTAAATTGACATTTGAAATAAAACACGAGTTTAAAAATTCTGACAGTTAAATTTATATCATGATATTTTATCAATATTTTATACACTACTTGCAACTGTCTCCAAATAGTTAATCATATTTTCCGTTGCTAAATTGAACTCCCCCTTATCCTTCGCTATATTAAACATATAGCCGCGTATAAATTCCCAAAAATATTGCGATGCTGGAGGATCTTCCATATTCAACACTGTAAATATCTGCACACATACAGACAAACAGTTTTCGTAACTTAACTGGTAATGTAAATCCATAAAGACCACATAACACTCTTGAACTGCCAACATACTATCACCCACAACAAATATGCAGGGATATGGTTCAATATATTCATCGATTTCCGCTTTATGTCGTATTAAACGCATCATTGAGTGTTGAGAGTCGGTAATGGAATAGCTCACGTTGCCATTGACTGCTTCAAAATGGCGTGTTGGTTTTGTAATGGCATGAACCAAATAGATTAGAATACAAGAACTAGAATCTGGTCATGGATAAGAGAATTTAGTTTTGAAAAGAATTGCAATTAAATGTTGAAACACTAACCTTCATTTATAGTGGCCTTTGCCTTTTGCAATTGATATTTTTCCAAAAGCTTTATACAACTAACATCTTTTAATTCAACTTTCAGGTATTGTTCTATGTTTTGTTTATATACCAGCCAACGTGTACGAAAAGTTTCCATAGCTTCAGGATAGAAATATTGAAAGTCCATAGTCAACTAGAATGTGAAGAGAATTTTATTTTAAAAGAATTAATAAGAAATGAAATGTTTGAGGTAACAATCTCAATCCCTCTACATTCTCATTCATACTCGGGTAAAGATTGTTAACTGTGCTATGGTTCCTTAAAAAAGAACTTCCAGCATATTCTCTAAAACTCACCAATTCATGGCCTGTCTCCAATTTATACGAGGGCCAATTATTTAGAAATTCCAGTATGCTTTTAAGATCCTTTAAATTTTGCGTTTGCCAGCAACGATATTTCATTGTATCTTCCCACATATCGATAATTTCCGAAAAACTTTCACATTTATGAGATTTAAGCCAAGCTTGAATGGACTTGCTATCTTCATAATGAACCTCCTCGCGAGACTCGGGCTCTCTTGATGTAGAGTTAGTGTCAAGTTTTGTAGTGGATGTGTTGTTGGTTTGCTTGAGTATGTTTCTACGTACGTAAATAAGACGGTAATAAAAGCGACCGCATGTTCTGTAACCATCACGATTACACCAGGATTTCTACGACAGTTGGAGAATAATTCTTTCAAAAATTTACGTCCTTTAAAAATTTCTGTTTTCAGAGAATACCTTATCTTCTGTGGGAAAATGTTCGACTATTTGCTCTGCCAACTTATCCATTATATCCGAACTAAATTTAATTTTTCTACTCACGAAACAATCCACAATAGAACTACACAAGAAATGACGTTCGTTTTTCGATAGAGAGTTCTTCGATTCGTAACTGTCTTTCAACTCCTTTAATAATTCTGGTATAATTGTTTCCAACGTCTAAAACAGAAGTAAAAATTAAATGTAAAGCGGCTCTCTAATTGTTTCTGGTATTATTTAAATAACTTACAAATTTCTCTTCATCATCTTCATCCTCACTTGAGGCAGAGTTAGTGACAACGTTTGAAGTAGATCTGTTGTTGGTTTGCTTGGCCATATTTCTACGTGAAGTGCGAAGACGGATAAAAAGACGACCGCGTGTTATGTAACCCTCACGACTATACCAGGTTTTCTACGTGAGTTGGAGAATAAATATTTTAAAAAATGTATGTCCTTTAAGGATTTCTTTGTTTTTAGATAATACCTTGTCTTCTTTGGGAAAATGTTCGACTATTTGTTCTGCCAATTCTGCCATTCTATCAGAACTAAATTTAATATTTCTGCTATTGAAATAATCCACAATAGAACTACACAAGAGACGTCGTTCGTTTATCGATAAAGAGTCTTTCGATTCGTAACTCCCTTTCAACTCCTTTAATAATTCTGGTATAATTGATTCCAACGTCTAAAACATAAGTAGAAATTAAATGTAAAGCGGCTCTCTAAATGCTTTTGGTATTATTGAAATAACTTACAAAATGCTCTTCATCATCATCATCATCAAATTTCATATGCTTCGCTTTAGATATCTTGGATTTTTCATCCTTACTTGAAGCAGAGTTAGTGGCAACTTTTGAAGTGGATGTGTTGTTGGTTTGTTTGGCCATGTTTCTACGTGAGTTACGAAGACTTAAAACAAGACGACCCCGTGTGTCGTGACCATTACGATTACACCAGGATTTCTACGTGAGTTGGAGAATAAATCTTAAAAAAATGTATGTCCTTTAAGAATTTCTTTGTTTTAGAGAATACCTTGTCTTCTGAGGGAAAATGTTCGACTATTTGCTCTGCCAAATCATCCATTGTATAAGAACTAAATTTAATTTTTTTGCTTTCGAAATAATCCACAATAGCACTACACAAGAGACGACGTTCTTTTCTCGATAAAGAATTTTTCGATTCGTAACTGTCTTTCAACTCCTTTAATAATTCTGGTATAATTGTTTCCAAGGTCTAAATCAGAAGTAGAAATTAAATGTAAAGCGGCTCTCTAAATGTTTCTGGTATTATTTAAATAACTTACAACTTTTGAAGTGGATGTGTTGTTGGTTTGTTTGGCCATATTTCCACTACGGGGTCTATAAAGACGGAAAATAAGGCGACCGCGTGTTCCGGGACCATCACGATTGCACCAGGATTTCTACATGAGTTGGAGAATAAATCTTTAAAAAATGTATGTCCTTTAAGAATTTCATTGTTTCTAGAGAATACCTTGTCTTCTGTGGGAAAATGTTCGACTATTTGTTCTGCCAACTCATCCATTATATACGATCCAAATTTAATTTTTCTGCTTACGAAATAATCCACAATAGCACTACACAAGAGACGACGTTCTTTTCTCGATAAAGAATTTTTCGATTCGTAACTGTCTTTCAACTCCTTTAATAATTCTGGTATAATTATTTCCAAAGTCTAAATCAGAAGTAGAAATTAAATGTAAAGCGGCTCTCTAATTGTTTTTGGTGTCATTTAAATAACTTACAAATTTCTCTTCATCATCTTTATTCTCTCTTGAGGTAAAGTTAGTAGAGGTTTGTTTGGCCATGTACCTCCGTGAGTTATACAGACGAATACGAAAGCGACCGCGTGTGTCAGCACCATCACGACCGCACCAGGATTTCTACGTGAGTAGAAGAATAAATTTTTAAAAAATGTATGTCCTTTAAGAATTTCTTTGTTTGTAGGGAATACCTTGTCTTCTTTGGGAAAATGTTCGACTATTTGTTCTGCCAAATCATCCATTATATCCGAACGAAATTTAAGTTTTCTGGTTTCGAAATAATCCACAATAGCACTACACAAGAAACTACGTTCGTTTGCCGATAAAAAGTCTTTCGATTCGTAACTGTCTTTCAGCTCCTTTAATAATTCTGGCATAATTGTTTCCAACGTCTAAACCATAAGTAGAAATTAAATGTAAAGCCTCTGTAGATGTTTCTGGTATTATTTAAATAACTTACAACTTTTGAAGTGGATGTGGGTGTGTTTTTGGTTTGCTTGGGTAAGTCTCTACGTAAGTAATGGAAACGGAAATAAAAGCGACCGCATGTTCTGACACCATCACGATTACACCAGGATTTCTACATGAGTTGGAGAATAAATCTTTAAAAAATTTATGTCCTTTAATAATTTCATTGTTTTTAAAGAATACCTTATCTTCTGTTGGAAAATGTTCAACTATTTGTTCTGCCAACTCATCCATTATATCCGAACTAAATTTAATTTTTCTACTGACGAAATAATCCACAATAGAACTACACAGGAGACGACGTTCGTTTGTCGATAAAGAGTTTTTCGATTCGTAACTGTCTTTCAACTCCTTTAATAATTCTGGTATAATTGTTTCCAACGTCTAAACCATTAGTAGAAATTAAATGTAAAGCCTCTCTCTAGATGTTTCTGGTATCATTTAAATAACTTACAAATTTCTCTTCATCGTCTTCATTCTCTCTTGAGGTAAAGTTGGTAGAGGTTTGTTTAGCCATTTTGCTGCGTGAGTAATGAAGGTGGGAAAGAAATCGACCGCATGTTCTGAGACCATCACGGTTACACCAGGTTTTCTACATGAGTTGGAGAATAAATCTTTAAAAAATTTATGTCCTTTAAGAATATCTTTCTTTATAGAGAATACCTTGTCTTCTGTGGGAAAATGTTCGACTATTTGCTCTGCCAACTCATCCATTATATTCGAATTAAATTTAGTATTTCTGCTTTCGAAATAATCCACAATAGAACTACACAAGAAACGACGTTCTTTTGTCGATAAAGAGTTTTTCGATTCGTATCTGTCTTTCAACTCATTAAATAATTCTGGTATAATTGTTTCCAACGTCTAAAACAGAAGTAGAAATTAAATGTAAAGCGGCTCTCTAAATGCTTTTGGTATTGTTTAAATAACTTACAAATTTCTCTTCATCATCTTCATTAAATATCATACGCTTTGCATTAGATATCTGGGAGTTTTCATCCGAATCTAGTACAGTTAATAAGTCGTCAGGGTCATCTACAACCATAGTTGATGATGAAATTTGGCCTCCTTGTAAATGTTTGGGCAATGGTTTGATAGCAAGTGCTTGTTTTGCAATCACAACTGGTTGATTGTTACTCAGTATATGAGGTTTTTCATTAGCAATATTTATGATACTCTGTGCTTGAGGTTTCTCTTTAGGACTATTTAAGTTCTTGCTTTCGCTATCCCGATTCAACTGTATTTTAGTATTCAGCGAAGTATTACCTTTCGAAATTTGCCATAGGTTTAGTAAATATTCAAATTCCGCTAAGATACCCAACTCACTTTTGGGTATTAATTCGTGTATTTGATCTTTTTTAAAAAATCGTAAATGACGGGCATTAACATTGCAACCTGTGGCATAGAGTTAAAGAAATTTTTTAATAGTTCTTGTGTTTTTTGGAAAACTAGGCAGTTACAGTTGTACTTACGTTTGCAACGTTCAAATAAGTACGCATAATTGTGTGGATCAATTTCACGTAATGTGTTTACAAGTTGAGCATCTAATTTCTCTGTAAACTTAGCTAAGAACCATGGATAGTTTTAATAAAATTAACAAATTTGCAACACTAAATGAATGTATTCTTTGTAGTCGAAGGATAATATCGCTCGATTTACGAAACAATAGCAAGAAGGAAACTGAAGTTCCTTAAACTCAGTTTAGATTTGCCAAAGTAGTGAGTAGACACTAGACGTGTGCACAAGTCATCTTGCTAGCTTACCCTTCACTAAATGCAATACTGAATTGTTCTCTTTTTTGTTGGTCTTGATTATACGAGTACACTGAAATGTGTATTTCTCTTTTATTCAAAGTATACAACAGCACTTATTTATCTGTGAAGTAATGGATATATGTTTTGTGTTGTAAGAGCATACAGAGCGTACATAAGTGTTTCTATACATTCTTTGCTTCTGCCATGAACTCTTCCAACAACAATCTCTCTTCAAATTGCTATGTTAATATTCGTTGATGTTCATGTCCTATATGTGTAAAAAGCCGAAGGCCCCTGGGGCTATTGATGCCGACGAAAATGAAATGCACGTTGTTACACTATGAAGTGTACAATATTTTTGTTGTACTCTTCGCACAACTCTCTTTTGTATTGTTGTACAATGGTTTATGAGTGCAGTTGTTTTTTTGTTCTCTATCTATGCTTCACTCTTATTTATATTTGCAGCTACAGTAAATATTCGCTCATGAGAAAAATACAATACTGTACAATTTTTAATGTCTTGTGCACACCTTTAGTAGACATGCAGTATTATTGAACGTATATTAAAAAATTATTTGCAACTGTTGGGGAATAGGTTTGTGGCTAAAATCGATATTGTTGAATAAATGAAAACTTTATTGTTAAAGTTAGTGTTTGGAAAACAACAAACAATAAATTCTTTAACACGGAACACGCAACAAACAGTTCTGCATTTTCTCCACCACTATACTTTAACTCCTCAGCAAAGAATACATTTTTCATGTTGTTGTTTTAACAACCGATACTTACCAGCAATGGTAGTCATCGTCATTATTTTATTATCAATTTTTGATGTTAACTTGAATGCAAATGTTGTTGTTTTAATCTCTTTCCAATGCACTACTAAATAGTGTTAAAATTTATGGAACACTTCAATTAGTATTCCTGAATACACTTTCCATGTATGATTTTTCAAACAACGAGTTTAGTAGAATACATTTCATTTTGAATACATTTTTATATTTCGGCTGTTTTCTATTTCATTTCACATACCGCTTGTATTACAGACTGTATTTTGTTATGGACCAGTGTTGTTAAATTCAGTATTTTAGTACTTTTGTCAGTACTTTTCCATTTCAAAACTACACCAGTACCCCCGCTACACTTTCAGCACTTTTTTGTTATTACATATCGTATGGTTTGAGCTTTTCACTTATTAATGGGTTTGCAACATATTCAACATAATGCTAAAGGTAAAATTTGTCTTAAACCACGGTTAGCCCAATGCCCATGCAAAGTACGTTCGTTTTTAAAATACGAACAGCAAAGAAAGAACGCTGCCGAACCGTATGTAATTTCGGTGAGAATTTAATTTGCTCTAGATATGCTAAAATGAACGTACATTCCATGTACATTTGACTAAACGGTGCTTTTACATTTTGAATCAACTATTTTTGTTTTGTATATGAGAAACATGTATAACTCGTTAGTTTTTCTATTACATACCGTATATGTTTTGAGTGTAAGTAAATATTTTATATAAAAATACCATTTTGAAGCAAAAGAGTACTCTTTCAGTTATGAGTTAAGTACCATCAAAAAATTTCTTTTTTGCAACACTGTTATCGATTGATGACAAAAAATAAAATGTAGAGACCAAGGCGAATTCTTACTCATGCGGCGTTGAAAAGTCAGCTGTTTCTTAAACTTAGGGATGACAAATTATATTCTATTATGAGTGGTTTCGATAAATATGTTTAGATAAATATAAACAGTGCATTATTATTTTCGCATTTTTTATTTGCATTATAAAAATATTTATAAAAACATATTTCATAATAAATTTTACTAATAATTTAAGAGGAAAATACATTAAAATACATTTTTTAACACATTTCTTTCATGAACAAAATTTGTATATTAGTTATCGATTGTTTTCATGTACTGGGTGTCATCTATTTTGAATTTATTAGTTTGGAGGATAAATTAACTGAAAACACCTGTCTTGTAATTTTCAATGTAATTTTCGTGTGAAACTATTAATAAATAATAAAAACAACTAATAACAATAATAATTTTTAACTTTTCCATTCAAGAAGTTAGAAAATATTGGCAGCTTTCAGCAAGAAAAGGTTTTTGTGAGTACGTCTTATTTTGATCTTGTAATATTTAACTTCTTAATTACCTCTTGCACAAGAAACTATATTCACACCCACGTTTCGATTAATATTTAAATATTTAAGGATCTTTAAACTTTTCATTGAAGAAATTAAAAAATATTCCAAATTTTCCCTTTTTCAGCACAAAATAAATGTTTATTTGCATTTAATTTTTCTACTTTATACGCCAGTTTTCACTCTGTATATCTGTTGCTTCTAACACGTTTGATTCGCAAAACATCATAACATTTTTTCTCCCTCTAAATTGGCCAGTAATGTTGCTGCTATGAGCGTTTGTCAAACGTCAAGGGTTTCTATTCTGTGTGTTCGGTGCTAGCAACTGTCTCCAAATAGTTAACCATATTTTCCGTTGCTGAATTGAACTTCTCCTTATCCTTCGCTATATTAAACATATAGCCGCGTATAAATTCCCAAAAACATTGTGATGCTGGAGGATCTTCCATATTCAACACCGTCAATATCTGCACACATACAGACAAACAGTTTTCGTAACTTAACTTGTAATGTAAATCCATAAAGACCACATAACACTCTTGAACTTCCAACATACTATCACCCACAACAAATATGCAGGGATATGGTTCACTATATTCATCGATTTCCGCTTTATGTCGTATTAAACGCATCATTGAGTGTTGAGAGTCGGTAATGGCATAGCTCACGTTGCCATTGACTGCTTCAAAATGGCCTAATGGTTTTGTAATGGCATGAACCAAATATATTAGAATACAAGAACTAGAATCTGGTCATGGATAAGAGAATTTAGTTTTGAAAAGAATTGCAATTAAATGTTGAAACACTAACCTTCATTTATAGTGGCCTTTGCCTTTTGCAATTGATATTTTTCCAAAAGCTTTATACAATTAAAATCTTTTAATTCAACTTTCAGGAATTGTTCTATGTTTTGTTTATATACCAGCCAACGTGTACGAAAAGTTTCAATAGCTTCAGAATAGAAATATTGAAAGTCCATAGTCAACTAGAACGTGAAAAGAATTTTATTTTAAAAGGATTAATAAGAAATGAAATGTTTGAGGTAACAATCTCAAACCCTCTACATTCTCATTCATACTCGGGTAAAAATTATTAACTGTGCTATGGTTCCTTAAAAAAGAACTTCCAGCATATTCTCTAAAACTCACCAATTCATGGCCTGTCTCTAATTTATATGAGGGCCAATTATTTATAAATTCTCGTATGCTATCAAGATCCTTTAAATTTTGCGTTTGCCAGCAACGATATTTCATTGTATCTTCCCACATATCGATAACTTCCGAAAAATTTTCACATTTATGAGATTTAAGCCAAGCTTGAATGGACTTGCTATCTTCATCATGAACCTCCTCGCGAGACTCAGGCTCACTTGAGGTAGAGTTTATGACAGCTTTTAAATTGGATGTGTCGTTGGTTTGTTTGGCCATTTTATAACGCGATGTCATGACGTAACGAAGACGGTAAAAAAGTTGACCGCGAGGGATTCTCCCATTACCATCAAACCAGGATTGCTACGCGAGTTGGAGAATAAATCTTTAAAAAATGTATATTAATGTTTTTAGAGATTACCTTGTCTTCTTTGGGAAAATGTTCGACTATTTGTTCTGCCAACTCATCCATTGTACACGAACTAAATTTAATTTTTCTGCTTTCGAAATAATCCACAATAGAACTACACAAGAGTCGTCGTTCTATTATCGACAGCGAGTTTTTCGATTCGTAACTGTCTTTCAACTCCTTTATTAATTCTGGTATAATTGTTTCCAACGTCTAAAACACAAGTAGAAATTAAATGTAAATCGGCCCTCTAAATGTTTCTGGTATTATTTAAATAACTTACAACTTTTGAAGTGGATGTGGGTGTGTTTTTGGTTTGCTTGGGTAAGTCTCTACGTAAGTAGTGAAGACGGGAATAAAAGCGACTGTGTGTTCTGACACCATCACGATTACACCAGGATTTCTACATGAGTTGGAGAATAAATCTTTAAAAAACGTATGTCCTTTAATAATTTCATTGTTTTTAGAGAATACCTTATCTTCTGTTGGAAAATGTTCAACTATTTGTTCTGCCAACTCATCCATTATATCCGAACTAAATTTAATTTTTCTACTGACGAAATAATCCACAATAGAACTACACAGGAGACGACGTTCGTTTGTTGATAAAGAGTTTTTCGATTCGTAACTGTCTTTCAACTCCTTTAATAATTCTGGTATAATTGTTTCCAACGTCTAAACCATTAGTAGAAATTAAATGTAAAGCCTCTCTCTAGATGTTTCTGGTATCATTTAAATAACTTACAAATTTCTGTTCATCGTCTTCATTCTCTCTTGAGGTAAAGTTGGTAGAGGTTTGTTTAGCCATTTTGTTGCGTGAGTAATGAAGGTGGGAAAGAAATCGACCGCATGTTCTGAGACCATCACGATTACACCAGGTTTTCTACGTGAGTTGGAGAATAAATCTTTAAAAAATTTATGTCCTTTAAGAATTTCATTCTTTTTAGAGAATACCTTGTCTTCTGTGGGAAAATGTTCGACTATTTGCTCTGCCAAATCATCCATTGTATACGAACTAAATTTAATTTTTCTGCTTTCGAAATAATCCACGATTGAACTACACAAGAGACGACGTTCTTTTCTCGATAAACAGTCGTTTGATTCGTAACTGTCTTTCAACTTCTTTAATAATTCCGGTATAATAGTTTCCAACGTCTAAAACAGAAGTAGAAATTAAATGTAAAGCTGCTCTCTAAATGTGTCTGGTATTGCTTATATGACTTACAAATTGCTCTTCATCATATTCATCCTCACTTGAGGTACAATTTGTGACAACTTTTGAAGTGGATGTGCTGTTGGTTTGCTTGCCCATGTCTCTACGTGAGTTACGGAGGCGGAAAATAAGGCGTCCGCTTGTGGGACCATTACGATTACACCAAGACATCTACTTGAGTTGGGGAATAAATCTTTAAAAAATTCATGTCCTTTAAGAATATCTTTGTTTTTAGAGAATACCTTGTCTTCTGTGGGAAAATGTTCGACTATTTGTTCTGCCAACTCATCCATTATATCCAAACTAAATTTAATTTTTCTGCTTTCGAAATAATCTACAATAGAACTACACAAGAAACGACGTTCGTTTGTCGATAGCGAGTTTTTCGATTCGTAACTCCCTTTCAACTCCTTTAATAATTCTGGTATAATTATTTCCAACGTCTAAAACAGAAGTAGAAATTAAATGTAAAGCGGCCCTCTAAATGTGTCTGGTATTGCTTAAATAACTTACAACTTTTGAAGTGGGTGCGTTTTTGGTTTGCTTGAGTATGTTTCTACGTAAGTAATGGAAACGGAAATAAAAGCGACCGCATGTTCTGGGACCATCACGATTACACCAGGATTTCTACGTGAGTTGGAGAATAAATCTTTAAAAAATGTATGTCCTTTAATAATTTCTTTGTTTTTAGCGAATACCTTATCTTCTGTGGGAAAATGTTCGACTATCTGTTCTGCCAACTCAGACATTATATCCGAACTAAATTTAATATTTCTGCTTTCGAAATAATCCACAATAGAACTACACAAGAAACTACGTTCGTTTGTTGATAAAGAGTTTTTCGATTCGTAACTGCATTTCAACTCCTTTAATAATTCTGGTATAATTTTTTCTAACGTCTAAAACAGAAGTAGATATTAAAGGTAAAGCGGCTTTTTAAATTTATCTGGTATTGTTTAAATAACTTACAAATTCCTCTTCAGCATAATCTTCATCAAATTTCATACGCTTTGCACTACATATCTTAGAGTTTTCATCCGAATCTAGTATAGTTAATAATTCGTCAGGTTCATCTGCAACCATAGCTGGTGATGAAATTTGGGGTCCTTGTAAATTTGTGGAAATGGGTTTGATGTCAAGTGCTTGTTTTGCAACCACAACTGGTTGATTGTTACTCGGTACATGAGGTACATGAGGTTTTTCTTTAGCAATAATTGTGTTACTCTGTGGTTGAGGTTTGCCTTTAGGACTAATTAAGTTGTTGCTTTCGTTATCGCGATTCAGCTGTATTTTAGTATCGAACGAAGCATAACCTTTTGAAATTTGCCATAGGATTAGTAAATATTCAAATTCCGCTAAGATACCCAACTCACTTTTGGGTATTAATTCGTGTATTTGATCTTTTTTAAAATATCGTAAATGACGGGCATTAACATTGCAACCTGTGGCATAGAGTTAAAGAAATTTTTTAATAGTTCTTGTGTTTTTTGGAAAACTAGGCAGTTGCAGTTGTACTTACGTTTGCAACGTTCAAATAAGTACGAATAATTGTGTGGATCGATTTCACGTAATGTGCTTACAAGTTGATCATCTAATTTCTCTGTAGATTTAGCTAAAACCATGGATAGTTTGAATAAAATTAACAAATTTGCAACACTAAATGAATGTATTCTTTGTAGTCGAAGGAATGTAATTCTAATTAATATCGCTCGATTTACGAAACAATAGCAAGAAGGAAACTGAAGTTCCTTGAACTCAGTTTAGTTTTGCCAAAGTAGTGAGTAGACACCATCCATGCAGTATTATTGAACGTATATTAAAAAATTATTTGCAACTGTTGGCCAATAAGTTTGTGGCTAAAATCAATATTGTTGAATAAATGAAAACTTTATTGTTAAAGTTAGTGTTTGGAAAACAACAAACAATAAATTCTTTAACACGGAACACGCAACAAACAGTTCTGCATTTTCTCGACCACTATACTCCAACTCCTCAGCAAAAAATACATTTTTCATGTTGTTGTTTTAACAACCGATACTTACCAACAATGGTAGTCATCGTCATTATTTTTTTATCAATTTTTGATGTTAACTTGAATGCAAATGTTGTTGTTTTAATCTCTTTCCAATGCACTACTAAATAGTATTACAATTTATGGAACACTTCAATTAGTATTACTATTCAGGAACACTTTCCATGTATGATTTTTCAATCAACGAGTTTAGTAGAATACATTTCATTTTGAATACATTTTTATATTTCGGCTGTTCTCTATTTCATTTTCACATACAGCTTTGTTAAGTTTAACAGATTACAGACCTTTGTTTATGGACCACTGTTGAAAAATTTAGTACTTTATTACTTTCTACAGTACTTTTCTATTTCAAAAATATCACAGTAGCCCCTCTACACTTTCAGCACTTTTTTGTTATTACATATTAATAACAATGGGTTAGCAACATGTGCAACATAATGCTAAAAGTAAAATTAGTCTTCAACCCCGGTTAGCCCAACGTCCATGCAAAGAAAGTTCGTTTCTAAAATATAAAAAACAGTGAGAACGCTGCCGAACCGTAATGTAATTTCTGTGAGTATTTAATTTGCTCTACATATGCTAAAATGAACGTACATTCCATTACGTTCCGTCTACATTTGACTAAACGGGGCTTTTATATTTCGATTCAACTGTTGTTTTGTATATCAGAAACATGTATAACTCGTTAGTTTTTCCATTACATTCCGTACATGTTTTGAGAATAAGTAAATATTTTATATAAAAGTACCATTTTGTTGCAAAAGAGTACTCCTTCAGTTATGAGTTCAGTACCATCAAAAAATTTCTATTTTGCAACACTATTATCGATTGTTGACGAAATAAAATGTAGAGACCAAGGCGAATTCATAGAATGACTCATGCGGCGGTGAAAAAAGTCAGCTGTTTCGCGAACTTAGGGATGACAAATTATATTCTATTGTGAGTGGTTTCGATAAATATGTTTAGATAAATATAAACAGTGCATTATTATTTTCGCATTTTTTTATTTGCATTATAAAAATATTTATAAAAACATATTTCATAATAAATTTTACTAATAATTTAAGAGGAAAATACATTAAAATACATTTTTTAACACATTTATTTCATGAACAAAATTTGTATATTAGTTATCGATTGTTTTTATGTACAGAGTGTCATCTATTTTGAATTTATTAATTTGTAAACAAGAAAAATGGAGGATAAATTAACTGAAAACACTTGTCTTGCGTTCTTTTGAAGCCTTTCGTAGGCCTTAGCAGCACAAACAATGTAATTTTTGTGTAAAACTATTAATAAATAATAAAAACAACTAATAACAATAATAATTTTTAAATTTTCCTTTCAAAAAATTAAAAAATATTGGCAGCTTTCAGCAAGAAAAGGTTTTTATGAGCAGTACGTCTTATTTTGATCTTGTAATATTTAGCTTCGTAATTACCTCTTTCACAAGAAACTATATTCATTAAGACCGAAAATCATCCACATTTCAATTATTATTTAAATATTTAAGAATCCTTAAACTTTTCATTGAAGAAATTAAAAAATTTTCCCTTTTTCAGCACAAAAATGCTTATTTGCATCTAATTTATCTACTTTATCCGCCAGTTTTCACTCTGTATATCTGTTGCTTCTAACACATTTGATTCATAACATTTTTTTCTCCCTCTAAATTGGTCTGTGCATTTATGTTATGAGGTTTTTTCATCTGTCAAAAGTATCGTATCTGTATGTATCTGTGGTGTTAAATATAACAAACCAGTATGTTAAAATTAAATAAAGAACAACTGAAACACCGTATAACACCGAAATATAAAAATGTATTCTAAATGAAATGTATTCTACTAAACTGGTTGATTGAAAAATAATACATGGAAAGTATTCCTGCATGGTATTACTAATTGAAGTGTTCCACTAATTGTAATATTCTTAAGTGGTCCATTGGAAAAAAGTTAAAACAACAACATTTGCATTCAAGTTAACATCAAAAATTGATAATAAAATAATGACGATGGATACAACTGCTGGTAAGTATCTGTATAATAATAATAATAAATTTAAACAACAACATGAAAAATGTATTCATTGATGAAGAGTTGTGGAGAAAATGCAGAACAATTTGTTACGTGTTCCGTGTTAAAGAATTTATTGTTTCCTGTTTTCCAAATGTTAACTTTAACAATAAAGTTGTCATTTATTCAACAATATCAATTTTAGTCACGAACATATTCCCCAACAGTTGCAAATAATTTTTTAATATACGTTCAATAATACTGCATGGATGGTGTCTACTCACTACTTTGGCAAAACTAAACTGAGTTTAAGGAACTTCAGTTTCCTTTTTGGTATTGTTTCGTCAATCGAGTGATATTAATTAGAATTACATTCCTTCGACTACAAAGAATACATTCATTTAGTGTTGCAAATTTGTTAATTTTATTCAAACTATCCATGGTTTTTAGCCAAGTCAACAGAGGAATTAGATGCTCAACTTGTAAGCACATTACGTGAAATTGATCCACACAATTATGCGTACTTATTTGAACGTTGCAAACGTAAGTACAACTGCAACTGCCTAGTTTTCCAAAAAACACAAGAACTATTAAAAAATTTCTTTAACTCTATGCCACAGGTTGCAATGTTAATGCCCTTCATTTACGATTTTTTAAAAAAGATCAAATACACGAATTAATACCCAAAAGTGAGTTGGGTATCTTAGCGGAATTTGAATATTTACTAAACCTATGGCAAATTTCGAAAGATAATTCTTCGCTGAATACTAAAATACAGTTGAATCGGGATAGCGAAAGCAAGAACTTAAATAGTCCTAAAGAGAAACCTCAAGCACAGAGTATCATAAATATTGCTAATGAAAAATCTCATATACTGAGTAACAATCAACCAGTTGTGATTGCAAAACAAGCACTTGCTATCAAACCATTGCCCAAAAATTTACAAGGAGGCCAAATTTCATCATCAACTATGGTTGTAGATGACCCTGACGACTTATTAACTGTACTAGATTCGGATGAAAACTCCCAGATATCTAATGCAAAGCGTATGATATTTAATGAAGATGATGAAGAGAAATTTGTAAGTTATTTAAATAATACCAAAAGCATTTAGAGAGCCGCTTTACATTTAATTTCTACTTCGGTTTTAGACGTTAGAAACAATTATACCAGAATTATTAAAGAATTTGAAAGACAGTTACGAATCGAAAAACTTTTTATCGGCAAAAGAACGTCGTCTCCTGTGCAGTTCTATTGTGAATTATTTCGAAAGCAGAAAAATTAGATTTAGTACGGATACAATGGATGAGTTGGCAGAACAAATAGTCGAACATTTTCCCACAGAAGACAAGGTATTCTCTAAAAAACAAAGAAATTCTTAAAGGACATGCATTTTTTAAAGATTTATATCCAACTCACGTAGAAATCCTGGTGTAATCGTGATGCTGCCGCAACACGAGGTCGACTTTATTTCCATTTTCGTTACACACGTAAAAAAATGGCCAAACAAACTAACAACACATCCACTTCAAACCTTGTCATTAACTCTAAGTCAAGTGATGATGATGATGAAGAGAAATTTGTAAGTTAACAAACATTTAGAGAGCCGCTAAACATTTAATTTCTACTTCTGTTTTAGACATTGGAAACAATTATACCAGAATTATTTAATGAGTTGAAAGACAGTTACGAATCGAAAAACTCTTTATCGACGAACGAACGTCGTCTCTTGTGTAGTGATATTGTGGAATTTTTCGTGAGAAGAAAAATTAAATTTAGTTCGGATATAATGGATGAGTTGGCAGAACAAATAGTCGAACATTTTCCCACAGAAGACAAGGTATTCTCTAAAAACAGAAATTTTTAAAGGACGTAAATTTTTTAAAGATTTATTCTCCAACTCACGTAGAAATCTTGGTGTAATCGTGATGGTTACAGAACATGCGGTCGCTTTTATTTCCGTATTATTTACGTACGTAGAAACATACTCAAGCAAACCAACAACACATCCACCTCAAAACTTGTCACAAGCTCTACCTCAAGTGAGAATGATGATGATGATGAAGAGCAATTTGTAAGTTATTCAAATAATACCAAAATCATTTAGATAGCCGCTTTACATTTAATTTCTACTTTTGTTTTAGACATTGGAAACAATTATACCAGAATTATTAAAGGAGTTGAAAGGGAGTTACGAATTGAAAGACTCTTTATCCACAAACGAACGACGTCTCTTGTGTAGTTCTATTGTGGATTATTTCGTGAGTAGAAAAATTAAATTTAGTTCGGATATAATGGATGAGTTGGCAGAACAAATAGTCGAACATTTTCCCACAGAAGACAAGGTATTCTCTAAAAACAAAGAAATTTTTAAAGGACGTAAATTTTTTAAAGATTTATTCTCCAAATCACTTAGAAATCTTGGTGTAATCGCGATGGTCACAGAACATGCGGTCGCTTTTTTTTCCGTTTTCATCACTTACGTAGAGGCATACCCAAGCAAACCAAAAGCGCACCCACTTCAAAAGTCGTAAGTTTTTAAATAATACCAGAAAACTTTAGAGAGCCGCTTTACATTTAATTTTTACTTATGGTTTAGACGTTGGAAACAATTATACCAGAATTATTAAAGGAGTTGAAAGGGAGTTACGAATCGAAAAACTCGCTATCGACAATAGAACGACGTCTCTTGTGTAGTTCTGTTGTGGATTATTTCGAAAACAGACAAATTAAATTTAGTTCGTGTACAATGGATGAGTTGGCAGAACAAATAGTCGAACATTTTCCCACAGAAGATAAGGTATTCTCTAAAAACAAAGAAATTCTTAAAGGACATGCATTTTTTAAAGATTTGTTCTCCAACTCACGTAGAAATCCTGGTTTAATGGTAATGGGAGCTTCCCACGCGGTCAACTTTTCTACCGTCTTCGTTACGTCATGTCATCACGATATAAAATGGCCAAACAAACCAACGACATATCCAATTTAAAAGCTGTTATAAACTCTACCCCAAGTGAGCCTGAGTCTCGTGAGGAGGTTCATGATGAAGATAGCAAGTCCATTCAAGCTTGGCTTAAATCTCATAAATGTGAAAATTTTTCGGAAATTATCGATTTGTGGGAAGATACAATGAAATATCGTTGCTGGCAAACGCAAAATTTAAAGGATCTTAAAAGCATACTAGAATTTCTAAATAATTGGCCCTCGTATAAATTGGAGACAGGCCATGAATTGGTAAGTTTTAGAGAATATGCTGGAAGTTCTTTTTTAAGGAACCATAGCACAGTTAACAATCTTTACCCGAGTATGAATGAAACTGTAGAGGGATTGAGATTGTTACCTCAAGCATTACATTTCATATTAAACCTTTTAAAAATAAAATTCTCTGCACGTTCTAGTTGACTATGGATTTTAAATATTTATATCTCCAAGCTATAGAAACTTTTCGTACACGTTGGCTGATATATAAACAAAACATAGAACAATACCTGAAAGTTGAATTAAAAGATGTTAGTTGTATAAAGCTTTTGGAAAAATATCAATTGCAAAAGGCAAAGGCCACTATAAATGAAGGTTAGTGTTTCAACATTTAATTGCAATTCTTTTCAAAACTAAATTCTCTTATCCATTACCAGATTCTAGTTCTTGTATTCTAATCTATTTGGTTCATGCCATTACAAAACCAACACGCCATTTTGAAGCAGTCAATGGCAACGTGAGCTATTCCATTACCGACTCTCAACACTCAATGATGCGTTTAATACGACATAAAGCGGAAATCGATGAATATATTGAACCATATCCCTGCATATTTGTTGTGGGTGATAGTATGTTGGAAGTTCAAGAGTGTTATGTGGTCTTTATGGATTTACATTACCAGTTAAGTTACGAAAACTGTTTGTCTGTATGTGTGCAGATATTTACGGTGTTGAATATGGAAGATCCTCCAGCATCACAATGTTTTTGGGAATTTATACGCGGCTATATGTTTAATATAGCGAAGGATAAGGAGAAGTTCAATTTAGCAACGGAAAATATGGTTAACTATTTGGAGGCAGTTGCAAGTAGTGTATAAAATATTGATAAAATAATCATAAGATATAAATTTAACTGTCAGAATTTTTAAACTCGTGTGTTATTTCAAAAATCAATTTAAGCAAAACATTTTTGGGTACATTCTAATCTTAAAATGTCTGAATCGGATACACGTGTGATCACTTTTGTTGAAGAAGTTGACACTTCTACATAGCAGTGTTTCAGGTATGTTCTTGTTAAATATTCCACTGGTGCGATTCTTGATTGACACAATTACCCTTTTCTGCTATCCGTACACTGTGTAGCAGCATTTTATGTTCCGGTATTCAGGAACTCGCATGAGTTTAGCTAAGTTTTTAGCAATTAAAGTTCATAAAGTTCAGAATTACATAAATTGAATTGAATTTTTAATAATTAAGTGCTGAATAGATCCAATTTTAATCTGGAACAAAATCACTTAAAGTTAAGACAATACTTTGTTTAATGTTTTACAGCCGTTTTGTTTTTTAACAAATTTTTCGTTTCATCTGGCAATACTTGCCCCTATGATTGCGTTTGGTTTGATTATAATTTTATTTCCCAGTTTTCTTTTCACTTTTATCTGCCGTGTTCTGTTATTTAACATTTGTTTGCATAAGTTAACTTGGCTTCTCATATTGTATGATAATAGTGAACTGCCATTTTACAGAAAAAAATCATTGCAGTAAAAGTATGAAATTTCCTATTACAATAAGTAGCGTGTGTATTATACCTGTTGAAAAACAATTTCTTTTACGAGATAAGCACATTTGCCCATAAAATTGGGAAGATGGGTTTGTAGATAGTCTTCTTTTCGCATGATACCATCTAAATGGGGTAAAGCACCCCCAAACCATTATATTTCCGCAGCCATGTGTCTTTGAATACGTTCTCCGGGTCTGCGCCAGCAGTACTGCTTTCCATCTGACTGAAAGCGGTTAAATTTGGACTCATCAGACCATATAACACGTTACCAATCAATGGTCCAATTTCTGTACTCCATCGCAAATTTCAAGCGCGCTTTAACATTCTTATCGGACAATGCAGGTTTCTTTTTTAACGTTTGAAGTGTATTCAATGCCATTGAGCGCCCTTCTAGCTGCCCATTCGCTTGCATTTTTGTTAATTGCCAGTGAATCACCCTTTGGTGTTATTAGCTTGTTTTTTTCTCAGTTTGGACAACATTAGTCGATCATTTTAGCCGGTTAATAATTTTTGCGTACTTCTGATTTGCGATTTGGGTGTCACATTTCGTGTCTTCTGATCTGCCATCACTGTCGATTGACAAATACCAAGTCTCTTGGAAATCCTACGTGAAGAACAGCCACTGTAATAGAAAAACTAACGAGTTATACATGTTTCTCATATACATACAAAACAATAACAGCTGATTCAAAACGTAAAAGCTCTGTTTAGGCAAATGTCGATGGAACGTTATGCAATGTACGTTCATTTTAGCATATGTAAAGCAAATTAAATACCGCAATTACATAACGGTTCGGCCGCGATCTCATTGCTTTTCGTATTTTAAAAACGAACGTACTTTGCATGGACAATGGGCTAACCGGGGTTTAAGACAAATTCTACTTTTAGCATTATGTTGAGCATGTTGCTAACCCATTAATAATAGTTGAAGAGCGCAAACCATAAGATATAATAAAAGTGCTGAAAGTGTAGCGGTGGTACTGTTGTATTTTTTAAATGGAAAAGTACTGACAATTACTAAAGTAGGTACTGAATTTTTCAACACTACAGTCTGTAATCTGTTAAATATCACAGATTATACACAGAATGGAAACGAGATTTTAACAGTTAACCCCGCATTGGGAAAGGGACAGCAAATATTACCAAAAAATATTTCTGTCCCTCTGTGATTGTCTTTTTTGTTTATTTATGTTTTTTAAGTTTTTGGCGTGAGTTTTTTATATTTGCGGGAGTTAATACAAAATGTAATTTTCGTGTGAAACTATTAATAAATAATAAAAACAACTAATAACAATTTTTAACTTTTCCATTCAAGAAATTAGAAAATATTGGCAGCTTTCAGCAAGAAAAGGTTTTTATGAGTAGTACGTCTTATTTTGATCTTCTAATATTTAGCTTCTTAATTACCTCTTTCACAAGAAACTATATTAATTAAGACCGAAAATCATCCACATTTCAATTATTAAATTAAAAAATATTCCAAATTTTCCCTTTCTTAACACAAAATAAATGTTTATTTACATTTGGTTTTTCTACTTTATCCGCCTGTTTTCACTCTGTATATCTGTTGCTTCTAACACGTTTGATTCGCAAAACTTCATAACATTATTTTTCTCTCTCTAAATTGGCCTGTGCTTTTATGTTATGAGCGTTTTTCATCTGTCAAAAGTGTCATATCTGTGGTGTTAAATATAACAAAGCAGTATGTTAAAATCACAATGTGGTTAAAATCACAGAATATACACAGAATTGTAACCTTTGACGTTTAAAAACGCTCAAAGCAGCACTTTAACCTACCTTGTAGAGGGAGAAAAAAAATATTTTAATGTTTTGCGAATCAAATGTGTTAGAAGCAACAGATATACAGAGTGAAAACTGGCGGTTAAAGTAGAAAAATTAAATGTAAATAAAGATTTATTTTGTGTTAAAAAAGGGATAATTTGGAATATTTTTTAATTTCTTCAATGAAAAGTTTTAAGATTCTTAAATATTTAAATATTAATCGAAATGTGTGTGATTTTCGGTCACAATGAATATAGTTTCTTGTGCAAGAGGTAATTAAGAAGCTAAATATTACAAGATCAAAATAAGACGTACTGCTCATAAAAAAATTTTCTTGCTGAAAGTTGCCAATATTTTTTAATTTCTTGAAAGAAAAAGTTAAAAATTGTTATTATTATTAGTTGTTTTTATTATTTATTAATAGTTTTAGACAAAAATTACATTTTTTATTAACTCTCGCCAATATAAAAAACCACCCCGAAAACTAAAAAAAAACATAAATAAACAAAACAGAGTTACAATCAGAGAGAGACAGAAATACTTTTTGGTAATATTTGCTGTCTCTTTCTCCATGGAAAGTTAAACGTCAAACTCTTGTTTCTATTCTGTGTATATTCTGTGGTTAAAATTAAATAAAGGAAATAAAGAACAACCGAAACACCGTATAACACCGAAATATAAAAATGTATTCTAAATGAAATGTATTCTACTAAACTGGTTGATTGAAAAATAATACATGGAAAGTATTCCTGCATGGTATTACTAATTAAAGTGTTCCACGAATTGTAATATTCTTGAGTAGTGCATTGGAAAAAGTTAAAACACCAACATTTGCATTCAAGAAACATTAAATATTGATAATAAACTAATGACAATGGATACCACTGCTGGTAAGTATCTATTGTTTAAACAACATTAAAAATGACTTCTAATGAATTCGCCTTGAATGTATTCTTTGCTGAAGGATTGGAGTATAGTAGTGGAGAAAATGTAGAAAAGTTTGTTGCGTGTTCCGTGTTAAAGATTTTATTGCCTGTTGTTTTCCAAACACTAACTTTAACAATAAAGTTTTCATTTATTCAACAATATTGATTTTAGCCACAAACTTATTGGCCAACAGTTGCAAATAATTTTTTAATATACGTTCAATAATACTGCATGGATGGTGTCTACTCACTACTTTGGCAAAACTAAACTGAGTTCAAGGAACTTCAGTTTCCTTCTTGCTATTGTTTCGTAAATCGAGCGATATTAATTAGAATTACATTCCTTCGACTACAAAGAATACATTCATTTAGTGTTGCAAATTTGTTAAATTTATTAAAACTATCCATGGTTTTAGCTAAATCTAGGGAGGAATTAGATGATCAACTTATAAATACATTACGTGAAATCGATCCATACAATTATGCGTACTTATTTGAACGTTGCAAACGTAAGTACAACTGCAACTGCCTAGTTTTCCAAAAAACACAAGAACTATTAAAAAATTTCTTTAACTCTATGCCACAGGTTGCAATGTTAATGCCCGTCATTTACGATATTTTAAAAAAGATCAAATACACGAATTAATACCCAAAAGTGAGTTGGGTATCTTAGCGGAATTTGAATATTTACTAAACCTATGGCAAATTTCGAAAGATAATACTTCGCTGAATACTAAAATACAGTTGAATCGGGATAGCGAAAGCAAGAACTTAAATAGTCCTAAAGAGAAACCTCAAGCACAGAGTATCATAAATATTGCTAATGAAAAACCTCATATACTGAGTAACAATCAACCAGTTGTGGTTGCAAAACAAGCACTTTCTATCAAACCCTTGCCCAAAAATTCACAAGGACCCCAAATTTCATCACCAGCTATGGTTGCAGATGAACCTGATGAATTTTTAACTGTACTTGATTCGGATGAAAATTCTAAGATATCTAATGCAAAGCGTATGAAATTTGATGAAGAGCAATTTGTAAGTCATTTAAACACTACCAGAAAAATTTAAAAAGTCGCTTTACAATTAAATTTTTACTTCTGTTTTAGACGTTAGAAAAAATTATACCAGAAATATTAAAGGAATTGAAAGGGAGTTACGAATTGAAAGACTTTTTATCGGCAAACGAACGTAGTTTCTTGTGTAGTTCTATTGTGGATTATTTCCAAAGCAGAAATATTAAATTTAGTTCGAATATAATGGATGAGTTGGCAGGACAAATAGTCGAACATTTTCCCACAGAAGACAAGGTATTCTCTAGAACAAACAAATTCTTAAAGGACATACATTTTTTAAAGATTTATTCTCTAACTCACGTAGAAATCCTGGTGCAATCGTAAAGGTTCCAGAACACGCGGTCGCTTTTTTTTTCGTATTCATAACTCACGTAGAAACTTGGCCAAGCAAACTAACAACACATCCACTTCAAAAGTTGTCACAAACTCTACCTCAAGTGAGGATGAATATGATGAAGAGCAGTTTGTAAGTTATTTAAATAATACCAGAAACATTTAGTGAGCCGCTTTACATTTAAGTTTTACTTCTGTTTTAGACGTTGGAAACAATTATACCAGAATTATTAAAAGAGTTGAAAGACAGTTACGAATCGAAAAACTCGCTATCGGCAATAGAATGTCGTTTCTTGTGTAGTTCTATTGTGGATTATTTCGAAAGCAGAAATATTAACTTTAGTTCTGATACCATGGATATGTTGGCAGGACAAATAGTCAAACATTTTCCCACAGAAAACAAGGTATTCTCTATAAAGAAAGATATTTTTAAAGGACATACATTTTTTAAAGACATTCTCCAACTCACGTAGAAATCCTGGTGCAATCGTAAAGGTACCAGAACACGCGGTCGCTTTTTTTTTCGTATTCATAACTCACGTAGAAACTTGGCCAAGGAAACTAACAACACATCCACTTCAAAAGTTGTCACAAACTCTACCTCAAGTGAGGATGAATATGATGAAGAGCAGTTTGTAAGTTATTTAAATAATACCAAAAGCATTTAGAGAGCCGCTTTACATTTAAGTTTTACTTCTGTTTTAGACGTTGGAAACAATTATACCAGAATTATTAAAGGAGTTGAAAGGGAGTTACGAATCGAAGAACTCTTTATCGACAAACGAACGTCGTTTCTTGTGTATTTCTATTGTGGATTATTTCGAAAGCAGAAAAATTAAATTTAGTTTGGATATAATGGATGAGTTGGCAGAACAAATAGTTGAACATTTTCCAACAGAAGATAAGGTATTCTCTAAAAATAAAGATATTCTTAAAGGACATACATTTTTTAAAGATTTATTCTCCAACCCACGTAGAAATCCTGGTGTAATCGTGATGGTTACAGAACATGCGGTCGCTTTTATTTCCGTCTTATTTACGTACGTAGAAACAACATATCCAAGCTAACCAACATTATATCCACTTCAAAAATTGTCACAAACTCTACCTCAAGTGAGGATGAATATGATGAAGAGCAGTTTGTAAGTTATTTAAATAATACCAGAAACATTTAGAGAGCCGCTTTACATTTAATTTATACTTCTGTTTTAGACGTTGGAAACAATTATACCAGAATTATTAAAGGAGTTGAAAGACAG
Source organism: Sarcophaga carnaria (assembly GCA_958299815.1). Classification (NCBI taxonomy): domain Eukaryota; kingdom Metazoa; phylum Arthropoda; class Insecta; order Diptera; family Sarcophagidae; genus Sarcophaga; species Sarcophaga carnaria. The sequence goes on from OY283153.1 coordinate 14,897,797, forward strand.
TTACGAATCGAAGAACTTTTTATCGAGAAAAGAACGTCGTGTCTTGTGTAGTTCTATTGTGGATTATTTCGAAAGCAGAAATATTAAATTTAGTTCTGATACCATGGATGTGTTGGCAGGACAAATAGTCGAACATTTTCCCACAGAAGACAAGGTATTCTCTAAAAATAAAGAAATTCTTAAAGGACATACATTTTTTAAAGATTTATTCTCCAACTCACGTAGAAATCCTGGTATAATCGTGATGGTCCCAACACACGCGGTCGCCTTTCTTTCCGTCTTCGTAACTCACGTAGAAACATGGCCAAACAAAACAAAAACACATCCACTTCAAAAGTTGCCACTAACTCTACCTCAAGTGAGGATGAAAATGATGAAGAGAAATTTGTAAGTTATTTAAATAATACCAGAAACATTTAGAGAGCCGATTTACATTTAATTTCTACTTGTGTTTTAGACGTTGGAAACAATTATACCAGAATTATTAAAGGAGTTGAAAGACAGTTACGAATCTAAAAATCCTTTATCGACAAAACAACGTCGTCTCTTGTGTCGTGCTATTGTTGATTATTTCGAAAGCAGAAATATTAAATTTAGTTCGAATATAATGTCTGAGTTGGCAGAACAAATAGTCGAACATTTTCCCACAGAAGACAAGGTATTCTCTAAAACAAAGAAATTCTTAAAGGACATACATTTTTTAAAGATTTATTCTCCAACTCACGTAGAAATCCTGGTATACTCGTAAGGGTCGCAGAACAAGCGGTAGCCTTCCTTGCCGTCTTTATAGCTCCCGTTTTAAAAACATGGCCAAGCAAACCAACAAGACATCCACTTCCAAAGTTGTAAGTTATTTAAATAATACCAGAAACATTGAGAGAGCCGCTATACATTTAATTTCTACTTCTGTTTTAGACGTTGGAAATAATTATACCAGAATTATTAATGGAGTTGAAAGACAGTTACGAATCGAAAGAGTCTTTATCGACGAACGAACGTCGTTTCTTGTGTAGTTCTATTGCGGATTATTTCGAAAGCAGAAAAATTAAATTTAGTTTGGATATAATGGATGAGTTGGCAGAACAAATAGTCGAACATTTTCCCACAGAAGACAAGGTATTCTCTAAAAACAAAGAAATTCTTAAAGGACATTAATTTTTTAAAGATTTATTATCCAACTTACGTAGAAATCCTGGTGTAATCGTAATGGTCGCAGAACAAGCGGGCGCCTTATTTTTCGTCTTCGTAACTCATGTAAAAACATGGCCAAGCAAACCAACAACACATCCACTTCAAAAGTTGCCAGGAACTCTATCTCAAGTGAGGATGAAAACTCCAAGATATCTAATGATGAAGATCAATTTGTAAGTTATTCAAATAATACCAGAAACATTTAGAGAGCCGCTTTACATTTAATTTCTACTTCTGTTTTAGACGTTGGAAATAATTATACCAGAATTATTACAGAATTTGAAAGACAATTTCGAATCGAAAAACTCCTTATCGACAAATGAACGTCGTCTCTTGTGTATTTCTATTGTGGATTATTTCTTAAGCAGAAAAATTAAATTTAGTTCGTATAGAATGGCTGAGTTGGCAGAACAAATAGTCGAACATTTTCCCACAGAAGACAAGGTATTCTTTAAAAACAAAGAAATTCTTAAAGGACATACATTTTTTAAAGATTTATTCTCCAACTCACGTAGAAATCCTGGTATAATGGTAAGAGTAGCGACTCACGCGGTCACTTTTTTTACCGTCTTCGTTACGCCACTTCATCACGTTATAAAATGGCCAAACGAAACAACGTCATATCCAATTTAAAAACTGTCATAAACTCTACCTCAAGTGAGCCTGAGTCACGCGAGGAAGTTCATGATGAAGATAGCAAGTCCATTCAAGCTTGGCTTAAATCTCATAAATGTGAAAATTTTTCGGAAATTATCGATATGTGGGAAGATACAATGAAATATCGTTGCTGGCAAACGCAAAATTTAAAGGGTCTTAAAAGCATACGAGAATTTATAAATAATTGGCCCTCATATAAATTAGAGACAGGCCATGAATTGGTGAGTTTTGGAGAAACCAAAGCTTTGTTAACAATCTTTAACCGAGAGTGAATGAGATTGTAGAGGGATTGAGATTGTTAGCTCAAGCATTACGTTTCTTATGAAAACTTAAAAAAAAATTTCTTCACCTTCTAGTTGAATATGGACTTTCAATATTTATATCCTGAAGCTATGGAAACTTTTCGTACACGTTGGCTGGTAAATAAACAAAACATAGAACAATTCCTGAAAGTTGAACTAAAAGATGTGAATTGTATAGAGCTTTTGGAAAAATATCAATTGCAAAAGGCCACTCTAAATGAAGGTTAGTGTTTCAACATTTGATTGCAATTCTTTTCGAAACTAAAACCTCAAATGCATTACCAGATACTAGTTCTTGTATTCTAATCTATTTGGTTCATGCCATTACAAAACCATTACGCCATTTTGAAGCAGTCAATGGCAACGTGAGCTATTCCATTACCGACTCTCAACACTCAATGATGCGTTTAATACGACATAAAGCGGAAATCGATGAATATATTGAACCATATCCCTGCATATTTGTTGTGGGTGATAGTATGTTGGAAGTTCAAGAGTGTTATGTGGTCTTTATGGATTTGCATTACAAGTTAAGTTACGAAAACTGTTTGGCTGTATGTGTGCAGATATTTACGGTGTTGAATATGGAAGATCCTCCAGCATCACAATGTTTTTGGGAATTTATACGCGGCTATATGTTTAATATAGCGAAGGATAAGGAGAAGTTCAACTTAGCGACGGAAAATATGGTTAACTATTTGGAGACAGTTGCTAGTAGTGTATAAAATAACGATAATGGTGGTGTGTTATCGATAATATGCCTTCAGTAACTCATAAGATATAAATTTAACTGACAGAATTTTGAAACTCGTGTTTTATTTCAAATATTAATTTAAGCAAAACATTTTCGGGTATACTCTCGCTTAAAATGTCTGAATCGGATACACTTTTGATCACTTTTGTTGACACTTCTACAGAGCAGTGTCCAGTATGCACTGGAGCGATTATTGATTGATACAATTATCCTTTTCTGCTCTCCGTACACTGTGTTGCATTATTTTATGTTCCGGCATTCAGAAACTCACATGAGTTTAGCTAAGTTTTTGGCAATTAAAGTTAATGGAGTTCACAATTAAATAAATTGAATTCAATTTTTAATAACGTAGTGCTAAATAGATCCAATTTTAATCTGGATCAAAAGCACCTAAAGTTAAGACATTACCAGGGCGAACACAATGAATTCGCCTGGGACCAGGGCGAACTCAATAATGAAGTGCTGAATAGATCCAATTTTAATCTGGATCAAAAGCACCTAAAGAAGTTAAGACAATACCAGGGCGAACTCAATGAATTCGCCTGGGACCAGGGCGAACTCAATTAGGTGATGGCAAGGCAAATTCAATAAGGTGATGGCAATAGTACAACAACTCAATCCGACAATTATTGTCTTTATATGTAACCAATAGAGAAGTGTTTATAATCAGAATATAGTCTTTAAGCTTTTTTTAGTCTTAGAGTATAGTTTTTGAGCTTTTTTAGTCTTAAGGGCATTAATTTTCTTTTTATGGATAATTTTTTGTTCATAAGTTATTTCGAGGTAGTAAGTGTACGGTTTTTTTTGCTCACTGTATGCAAACAAAATATTTGACAATTATGTGGACTGAAAAAAGCAATCAGCTGGGCTAATAACATCACCTATTATGATTTCGCCTTGCAACAGAAAATATATTATTGCCATCACCTTATTGAATTTGCCTTGAACAAAAGAATGTACTTATATACAGTGAGCAAAAAATATGTATACACTTATTATAAAAAACTAACAAATAAATTATTTCACAGGATTTTGTTTAAGATGACTTTCTAGAAAATTCGGTCGCCAAGTAAAAAAATCAACTATTTTGCCTAAAAATGTGGAAATTTCTTAGTTTCGACAATTATTTTCTTTATACGTAACCAATAGAGAAATGTTTATATTCAGAATATGGCTTTTAAGCTTTTTTTAGTCTTAAGGACAATAAATTTCTTTTTATGGATAATTTTTTGTTCAAAATCTATTTCGAGGTGGTAAGTAAGTTTTTTTTTGCTCACTGGCAAACAAAATATTTGATATTTATGTGTACTGAAAAAAACACTCACATGGGCTGATAACACCACCTTATATGAATTCGTCTTGATCTGGCAATACTTGAATTTTAAATTATTTGATGTTTTGTTTTGTGTTACAAATTTATTCTCTTTTTTTAACTTTCATTCTACCGTTTCATTCGCCTTGGTCCATAAAAAACTACTGTCTTGTAGTAGGCACCGTATAAACAGTATCGAAACCATTGACTTATGACAAACGCTCATAGCAGCAAATTACTAGCCAATTTAGAGGGTGAAAAAAAATGTTATAATGTTTTGCGAATCAAATGTGTTAGAAGCAACAGATATACAGAGTGAAAACTGGCGGATAAAGTAGAAAACCTAAATGCAAATAAACATTTCTTTTGTGTTAAAAAAGGGAAAATTTTGAATATTTTTTAATTTCTTCAATGAAAAGTTTAAAGATTCTTAGATATTTAAATATTAATCGAAATGTGTGTGATTTTCGGTCACAATGAATATAATTTCTTATGCAAGAGATTATTAAGAAGCTAAATATTACAAGATCAAAATAAGACGTACTGTTCATAAAAAATGTTTCTTGCTAAAAGTTGCCAATATTTTTTAATTTCTTGAAAGAAAAAGTTAAAAATTGTTATTGCTAGTAGTTGTTTTTATTATTTATTAATAGTTTTACACAAAAATTACATTTTTTATTAACTCGCGCCAATATAAAAAAACCCACCCCAAAACCTAAAACAAACATAAATAAATAAAACAGACAGACAATCAGAAAGGGACAGAAATACTTTTTGGTAATATTTGCTGTCCCTTTCATAATTCGCTGGTAAACGTCAAAATTGCGTTTCGATACTGTTTATACGGTGGTAGTAGGTGTTAAATTTAACAGAGTGTGAACGGCCGAAATATAATACATAATGTATTCAAAAGAAAAAGATTCTACTAAACTGAGGTAAAACAGAGGAGCAGGTTAATCAAAAATACCAAATGAGTGATAAATAATACATGGAAAGTATTCCTGCATGGTATTACTAATTGAAGTTTTCCACTAATTGTAATATTCTTAAGTAGTGCATTGGAAAAAAGTTAAAACAACAACATTTGCATTCAAGTTACCATCAAAAATCGATAATAAAATAACGATGGATACCACTGCTGGTACGTATCTGTTTAAACAACATTAAAAATGTATTCTTTGATGAAGAGTTGTGGAGAAAATGCAGAACAATTTGCTGCGTGTTCCGTGTTAAGGAATTTATTGTTTCCTGTTTTCCAAATGTTAACTTTAACAATAAAGTTTTCATTTATTCAACAATATCAATTTTAGTCACAAACATATTCCCCAACAGTTGCAAATAATTTGTAATATACGTTCAATAATACTGCATGGATGGTGTCTACTCACTACTTTGGCAAAACTAAACTGAGTTTAAGGAACTTCAGTTTCCTTCCTTCGTCAATCGAGTGATATTAATTAGAATTACATTCCTTCGACTGCAAAGAATACATTCATTTAAAGTGTTGCAAATTTGTGAATATTAATAAAACTATTCATGGTTTTTAGCCAAGTCAACAGAAGAATTAGATGCTAAACTAGAAAGCACATTACGTGAAATCGATCCACACAATTATGCGTACTTATTTGAACATTGCAAACGTAAGTATAACTACAACTGCCTAGTTTTCAAAAAAGAAAACCAAGAACTATTGCGAAATTTCTTTAATAACTCTATGCCACAGGTTGTAATGTTAAAAAAGATCAAATACAAGAATTAATACCCAAAAGTGAGTTGGGTATCTTAGCGGAATTTGAATATTTACTAAACCTATGGCAAATTTCGAAAGATAATTCTTCGCTGAATACTAAAATACAGTTGAATCGGGATAGCGAAAGCAAGAACTTAAATAGTCCTAAAGAGAAACCTCAAGCACAGAGTATCATAAATATTGCTAATGAAAAACCTCATATACTGAGTAACAATCAACCAGTTGTGATTGCAAAACAAACAATTGACATCAAACCCATTTCCATAAATTTACAAGGATGCCAAATATCATCACTAGCTATGGTTGTAGATGAACCTGATGAATTATTAACTGCACTAGATTCGGATGAAAACCCGAAGATTTCTAATGCAAAGCGTATGAAATTTGATGAAGATTATGCTGAAGAGGAATTTGTAAGTTATTTAAATAATACCAGAAACAATTAGAGAGCCGATTTACATTTAATTTCTACTTGTGTTTTAGACGTTGGAAACAATTATACCAGAATTATTAAAGGAGTTGAAAGACAGTTACGAATCGAAAAACTTTTTATCGAGAAAAGAACGTCGTGTCTTGTGTGGTTCTATTGTGGATTATTTCGAAAGCAGAGAAATTAAATTTAGTTCGGATACAATGAATATGTTGGCAGAACAAATAGTCGAACATTTTCCCACAGAAGACAAGGTATTCTTTAAAAACAAAGAAATTCTTAAAGGACATACATTTTTTAAAGATTTATTCTCCAACTCACGTAGAAATCCTGGTGTAATCGTACTGGTCCCGGCATACACGGTCGTCTTCTTTTCCGTCTTCGTAACTCACGTAGAAACATGGCCAAGCAAACCAACAACACATCCACTTCAAAAGTTGTCACAAGCTCTACGTCAAGTGAGGCTGAAAACTCTAAGATATCTAATACAAAGCGTATGATATTTGATGAAGATGATGAAGAGCAATTTGTAAGTTACTTAAACAATACCAAAAGCATTTAGAGAGCCGCTTTACATTTAATTTCTACTTCGGTTTTAGACGTTGGAAACAATTATACCAGAATTATTAAAGGAGTTGAAAGACAGTTACGAATCGAAAAACTTTTTATCGAGAAAAGAACGTCGTGTCTTGTGTGGTTCTATTGTGGATTATTTCGAAAGCAGAGAAATTAAATTTAGTTCGGATACAATGGATGTGTTGGCAGAACAAATAATCGAACATTTTCCCACAGAAGACAAGGTATTCTCTAAAAACAAAGGAATTCTTAAACTATATACATTTTTTAAAGACTTATTCTCCAACTCACGTAGAAATCCTGGTGTAATCGTAATGGTTCCAGACCAAGCGGTCGCTTTTATTTCCGTTTCCATTATTTACGTAGAGACATACCCAAACAAACCAAAAACGCGCCCACTTCAAAAGTTGTAAGTTATTTAAGCAATACCAGACACATTTAGAGGGCCGCTTTACATTTAATTGCTACTTCTGTTTTAGACGTTGGAAACAATTATACCAGAATTATTACAGAATTTGAAAGACAATTACGAATCGAAAAACTCTTTATCGACGAACGAACGTCGTTTCTTGTGTAGTGCTATTGTGGATTATTTCGAAAGCAGAAATATTAAATTTAGTTCTGATACCATGGATGTGTTGGCAGGACAAATAGTCGAACATTTTCCCACAGAAGACAAGGTATTCTTTAAAAACAAAGAAATTCTTAAAGGACATACATTTTTTAAAGGTTTATTCTCCAACTCACGTAGAAATCGTGGTGTAATCGTAATGGTCACGACACCAGCGGTCGTCTTCTTTTCCGTCTTCGTAACTCACGTAGAAACATGGCCAAGCGAACCAACAACACATCCCCTTCAAAAGTTGTCACTTGCCCTGCGTCAAGTGAGGATGAAAACTCCAAGATATCTAATGCAAAGCGTATGAAATTTGATGAAGATGATGAAGAGGAATTTGTAAGTTATTTAAATAATACCAGAAACATTTACAGAACCGCTTTACATTTAATTTCTACTTCTGTTTTAGACGTTGGAAACAATTATACCAGAATTATTAAAGGAGTTGAAAGACAGTTACGAATCGAAAGAGTCTTTATCGACAAACGAACGTCGTCTTCTGTGCATTTCTATTGTGGATTATTTCGAAAGCAGAAAAAATGATTTTAGTTCGTATACAATGGATGTGTTGGCAGGACAAATAGTCGAACATTTTCCAACAGAAGATAAGGTATTCTCTAAAAACAAAGAAATTCTTAAAGGCCATTCATTTTTTAAAGATTTATTTTCCAACTCACGTAGAAATCCTGGTATAATCGTGATGGTTACAGAACATGCGGTCACTTTTATTTCCGTCTTGTTTACGTACGTAGAAACAACATACCCAAACAAATCAACAAGACATCCACTTCAAAAGTTGTAAGTTATTTAAATAATACCAGAAACATTTAGAGAGCCGCTTTACATTTAATTTTTCCTTCTGTTTTAGGCGTTGGAAAAAATTATTCCAGAATTATTAAAGGAGTTGAAAGACAGTTACGAATCGAAAGACTTTTTATCGAGAAAAGAACATAGTCTCCTGTGTAGTTCTATTGTGGATTATTTCGATAGCAGAAAAATTAAATTTAGTTCGGATACAATGGATGTGTTGGCAGGACAAATAGTCGAACATTTTCCCACAGAAGACAAGGTATTCTTTAAAAACAAAGAAATTCTTAAAGGACATACATTTTTTAAAGATTTATTCGCCAACTCACGTAGAAATCCTGGTATAATCGTGATGGTCGCAACACACGCGGTCGCCTTTTTTTTCGTCTTCGTAACTCACGTAGAAACATGGCCAAACAAACCAACAACACATCCACTTTAAAACTTGTCACTAACTCTACATCAAGTGAGCCTGAGTCTCGCGAGGAGGTTCATGATGAAGATAGCAAGTCCATTCAAGCTTGGCTTAAATCTCATAAATGTGAAAATTTGTCAGAAATGATCGACTTGTGGGAAGATACAATGAAATATCGCTGCTGGCAAATGCAAAATTTAAAGGATCTTAAAAGCATACAAGACTTTCTAAATAATTGGCCCTCATATAAATTGGAGACAGGCCATGAATTGGTGAGTTTTAGAGAATATGCTGGAAGTTCTTTTTTAAGGAACCATAGCACAGTTAACATTCTTAAACAAAGATTGAATGATAATGTAAAGGAATTAAGATTGTTACCTCAAGCATTACATTTCAAATTAAACCTTTTAAAAAGAAAATTTCTTCACCTTCTAGTTGACTATGGATTTTAAATATTTTTATCCCCATGCTATGGAAACTTTTCGTACACGTTGGCTGGTATATAAACAAAACATAGAACAATTCCTGAAAATTGAGCTAAAAGATGTGAATTGTATAAAGCATTTGGAAAAATATCAATTGCAAAAGGTTAGGTTAAATGAAGGTTAGTGTTTCAACATTTGATTGCAATTCTTTTCGAAACTAAAACCTCAAATGCATTACCAGATACTAGTTCTTGTATTCTAATCTATTTGGTTCATGCCATTACAAAACCATTACGCCATTTTGAAGCAGTCAATGGCAACGTGAGCTATTCCATTACCGACTCTCAACACTCAATGATGCGTTTAATACGACATAAAGCGGAAATCGATGAATATATTGAACCATATCCCTGCATATTTGTTGTGGGTGATAGTATGTTGGAAGTTCAAGAGTGTTATGTGGTCTTTATGGATTTACATTACAAGTTAAGTTACGAAAACTGTTTAGCTGTATGTGTGCAGATATTTACGGTGTTGAATATGGAAGATCCTCCAGCATCACAATGTTTCTGGGAATTTATACGCGGCTATATGTTTAATATAGCGAAGGATAAGGAGAAGTTCAATTTAGCAACGGAAAATATGGTTAACTATTTGGAGAAAGTTGCTAGTAGTGTATAAAATAACGTGGTATGTTATCGATAATATACCTTCAGTAACTCATATAAATTTAACTGACAGAATTTTATAACTCGTGTTTTATTTCAAATATTAATTTAAGCAAAACATTTTTGGGTATACTCTCGCTTAAAATGTCTGAATCGGATACACTTGTGATCACTTTTGTTGACACTTCTACAGAGCAGTGTCCAGTATGCACAGGTGCGATTCTTGATTGACACAATTATCCTTTTCTGATCTCCGTACACTGTGTTGCATTATTTTATGTTCCGGCATTCAGAAACTCACATGAGCTTAGCTAAGTTTTTGGCAATTAAAGTTAGTGGAGTTCACAATTAAATAAATTGAATTCAATTTTTAATATTCAAGTGCTGAATAGATACGGTGACCATTATTTCCATGAGAAAATAGCGGACAAATTTATAAAATTGAAAAACAAAAAAATTCATTTATTATAATTAATATTTTATATAAAGATTTTTAAAATACAGACAAATAGGTACAAATAATATATACAAACTTAAATTTATACATATAAATACATACTTATATGTATAAATGTAAAGTATTGGGCCCGCTAGAAATTAATGTTTTAAATTCCGAACAGTCCAAATTTGCATTTTATGGTCAAAAAAGATTCTAAAGTTTCTAGACTTATTTGGGATTTTTCGGAAAACCAAATATTGTTAGATATAGAAAAAATTCTGTCTGTTGGTGTGTTGGACGCTGGCAAAACAAATGAAAAATCTAGTAATTTCAGGATGTTTTTATAAGGAATATTTTTCGTTTTGAAAAATTTTAAAATTTCAACCTACTTTTTACCGGGAATTAATGCAGATCGTTTCCATATTTCTATTAGTTCAGCATTTGCATAATTTTTTACTTTCGTAAATTCATCAAAAATTTCGTTATTCTTTATATTTAAATAATTTCTGTTACCTTTACCTTTCAACTGAAGACCAGCGTATAAGCTACAAAATTATAAGTACACCTAATTCTGTTTTTACACGGTAGATTGGTTCCAGGAAAAACCGTGTAAATAAAGACACTGATCGTATGCAAAAATAGGTGATTGGTTCCTAATCTCTAAAACCTATTAATATTAGTGAAAAACAAGGATTTTTTGAGAAGCTTTTTATTTGACATTTTCTTTTAGGGATTCATAAAATATTTAACAAAATTAAAAATATAAATAGCTTATTAAATATAAAATATTTTTTGGCTTACTTTTTATTTTAATGCGTTAAATTTAATGTAATGATAGAAAAACAAATTCGCCAATAAAAAATTTCTTTACCAACACAAAATATTAACCCATTTCAATTGCTCTGACCTTTGTGCTTGTATGCACAAAAAGGAAATTCCCCTAAATTTGTGCCATTTACATTTGCTTTGACCAGTAAATTTGCTTGTACGCGCAAAAAGGGAATTCCCTTAAATTTGTGATATGAACATACTTTGCAAAAATTACATTAGACAAAAAAAATTTAAGCACAAAAAATTTTAAATCGTGCTAAATGGAATAAAATCGTATAAAAAAAATTAAAAATATTTTATTTTCAAACCGTGTAAAAAAAGACCGTGTAAAAACAGAATTAGGTGTAGTATTGAAACGGAATTTTGACGTTTACCAGCGAATTATGAAAGGGACAGCAAATATTACCAAAAAATATTTCTGTCCCTCTGTGATTATCTTTTTTGTTTATTTATGTTTTTTCAGTTTTTGGCGTGAGTTTTTTATATTTGCGGGAGTTAATACAAAATGTAATTTTCGTGTGAAACTATTAACCCTTTCATGCCCGAATTTTTTGAGCCAGAGCTAAAATTTTTTTAAGTACATGTGTTTGTTAGTCATTGATCTAAATATGAAGTGATATTAAATTCAGAGTTGTACGTATTCTGGTTTTACACGTTTTAAACCAAGCTTGTTTGCAAAAAAAAAAAATCTTTTAAAAAAATTAAAAATTACGGAATTTATGAACAAAAATGTACAATGTTGCCTATAGGCAACATCGGGCATGAAAGGGTTAATAAATAATAAAAACAACTAATAACAATAACAATTTTTAACTTTTCCATTCAAGAAATTAGAAAATATTGGCAGCTTTCAGCAAGAAAAGGTTTTTATGAGTAGTACGTCTTATTTTGATCTTCTAATATTTAGCTTCTTAATTACCTCTTGCACAAGAAACTATATTCACACCCACATTTCGATTAATATTTAAATATTTAAGAATCTTTAAACTTTTCATTGAAGAAATTAAAAAATTTTCCAAAATTTCGCTTTTTTAACACAAAATAAATATTTGTAAACATTTAACCAAGGCGAATTCATTACGAGGTGGGAATAGTATTACAATAAGTACAACAATACAAAAACAACAGGGATTTTGTTTTTGTAAAAATGTACACATCTTGTCAAAAAAATTAACCCTCAAACCTCCATAGGAAATTAGTTAAAGCAATTAAAAAAAAAACTAAATAAATTTTATATATTGAAAATTCTTATGAATTTTATTATTACATTACATAAGGTGCTGCAGTAACCTGTAAATTAAAAAAATATCAGCTGCAAACGTTATTTCTTATAATAACAAATTTTCAACAGAAGATTGGTCCAATTTGTTTTAATCCCTATATCCCAATCTTCAGAAAGAGAATTTGTTTTAAAAATAACACACAAGTTATTTCAGTCATAATTTAGGCACCTAGTTGGAGACATGAATTTTTTTTTTTTTTTTGGTAATTCATCACTCTTACCTAAATAACTATAAATATATGTATTTAGTGTTAAAGGCTTAAATATTGTTAATCATCTTGCAACAATTTTAATATATACATACTCTTCAGTCAGGATTATGATCTAGTTCCTCACACCACTTATGTTGTGCGTGTTAATTTTATATATGAGTGGCGGGACCTACAGTTTAAAGTCGACTCCGAGCGACAGATTTTTGAGAAACTTTTCATGGCAATTTTATTTACTCTCAGAGTTTTTGCCAGAAATCTGCTGAGAGGAAGTCGCCGAAGAAATACTTTTTGTGTTTCAATTTGATGTCTGGCCTGGGGCTCGAACCCTGGCTTTTCGTCTAATAAGCCAACACACTACCTACTACGCCGACTTAATTCTAATATATAATTGGCTTTAAAATAGTAATCCTAAAGAATTTCCAGAGTGCGTATCGTTAAGGATACATGCGGTACATATGAGGGTTTATGACTAATATGAATACGAAATTGAATATCGAAACAAAATACACAAAAAACAAACATTTTTTTTGACATTGTTACTTACATCAGCTGGTAAACAAAACCCACCTCGTTAATGAATTCGCCTTGCATTTAACTTTTCTACTTTATCCGCCAGTTTTCACTCTGTATATCTGTTGCTTCTAACACATTTGATTCATAACATTTTTTCTCCCTCTAAATTGGCCTGTGCATTTATGTTATGAGTGTTTTTCATCTGTCAAAAGTATCGTATCTGTATGTATCTCTGGTGTTAAATATAACAAACGGGTATGTTAAAATTAAATAAAGAACAACTGAAACACCGTATAACACCGAAATATAAAAATGTATTCTAAATGAAAATGTTCTACAAAACTGAATAATTGAAAAATCATACATGAAAAGTGTTCCTACATGGTATTACTAATTGAAGTGTTCCACTAATTGTAATATTCTTAAGTGGTCCATTGGAAAAAAGTTAAAACAACAACATTTGCATTCAAGTTAACATCAAAAATTGATAATAAAATAATGACGATGGATACTACTGCTGGTACGTATCTGTTTAAACAACAACATTAAAAATGTATTCTTTGATGAAGAGTTGTGGAGAAAATGCAGAACAATTTGCTGCGTGTTCCGTGTTAAAGAATTTATTGTTTCCTGTTTTCCAAATGTTAACTTTAACAATAAAGTTTTCATTTATTCAACAATATCAATTTTAGTCACAAACCTATTCCCCAACAGTTGCAAATAATTTTTTAATATACGTTCAATAATACTGCATGGATGGTGTATACTCACTACTTTGGCAAAACTAAACTGAGTTTAAGGAACTTCAGTTTCCTTCTTGGTATTGTTTCGTAAATCGAGCGTTATTAATTAGAATTACATTCCTTCGACTGCAAAGAATACATTCATTTAAAGTGTTGTAAATTTGTTAATTTTTTTTTAAACTATCCATGGTTTTAGCTAAATCTACAGAGGAATTAGATGATCAACTTGTAAGCACATTACGTGAAATCGATCCACACAATTATGCGTACCTATTTGAACGTTGCAAAAGTAAGTACAACTGCAACTGTCTAGTTTTCCAAAAGAAATAAAAAAAACAAGAACTATTACGAAATTTCTTTAACTCTATGCCACAGGTTGCAATGTTAATGCCCATCATTTACGATTGTTTAAAAAAGATCAAATACACGAATTAATACCCAAAAGTGAGTTGGGTATCTTAGCGGAATTTGAATATTTACTAAACCTATGGCAAATTTCGAAAGGTAATACTTCGCTGAATACTAAAATACAGTTGAATCGCGATAACGAAAGCAACAACTTAATTAATCCTAAAGGCAAACCTCAAGAACAGAGTAACACAATTATTGCTAAAGAAAAACCTCGTGTACCGAGTAACAATGAAGCAGTTGTGTTTGCAAAACGAGCACTTGATATCAAACCCATTTCCACAAATTTACAAGGACACCAAATTTCATCACCAGCTATGGTTGTAGATGACCTTGACGAATTATTAACTGTACTAGATTCGGATGAAAACTCCCAGATATCTAATGCAAAGCGTATGAAATTTGATGAAGATGATGAAGAGGAATTTGTAAGTTATTTAAATAATACCAGAAACATTTAGAGCACCGCTTTACATATAATTTTTACTTCTGCTTTAGACGTTGGAAAAAATTATACCAAAATTATTAAAGAAGTTGAAAGACAGTTACGAATCGAAAGACTTTTTATCTGCCAACGAACGTCGTCTCTTGTGTAGTTCTATTGTGGATTATTTCGAAAGCAGAAATATTAAATTTAGTTCGAATATAATGGATGAGTTGGCAGAACAAATAGTCGAACATTTTCCCACAGAAGACAAGGTATTCTCTAAAACAAAAAAATTCTTAAAGGACATACATTTTTTTAAGATTTATTCTCCAACTCACTTAGAAATCCTGGTGCAATCGTAAAGGTTGCAGAACACGCGGTCGCTTTTTTTTTCGTATTCATAACTCACGTAGAAATTTGGCTAAGCAAACTAACAACACATCCACTTCACAAGTTGTCACAAACTCTACCTCAAGTGAGGGTGAATATGATGAAGAGCAATTTGTAAGTTACTTAAATAATACCAGAAACATTTAGTGAGCCGCTTTACAGTTAATTTATATTTCTGCTTTAGACGTTGGAAACAATTATACCAGAATTATTACAGAATTTGAAAGACAATTACGAATCGAAAAACTCTTTATCGACAAACGAGCGACGTTTCCTGTGTAGTTCTATTGTGGATTATTTTGAAAGCAGAAAAATTAAATTTAGTTCGGATACAATGGATGAGTTGGCAGAACAAATAGTGGAACATTTTCCCAAAGAAGACAAGGTAATCTCTAAAAACAAAGAAATTATTAAAGAATATAAATTTTTTAAAAATTTATTCTGCAACAAACATAGAAATCCTGGTGTAGTCGTGATGGTACCAAAACACGCGGTCGCCTTATTTTCCGTCTTCGTAACTTACGTAGAAAGATGGCCAAGCAAACTAACAACACATCCACTTCAAAAGTTGTCACAAACTCTACCTCAAGTGAGGATGAATATGATGAAGAGCAATTTGTAAGTTACTTAAATAATACCAGAAACATTTAGAGAGCCGCTTTACATTTAATTTCTATTTCTGCTTTAGAGGTTGGAAACAATTATACCAGAATTATTAAAGGAGTTGAAAGACAGTTACGAATCGACAAACTTTTTATCGGGAAAACAACGTCGTCTCCTGTGTAGTTCTATTGTGGATTATTTTGAAAGCAGAAAAATTAAATTTAGTTCGGATACAATGGATGAGTTGGCAGAACAAATAGTGGAACATTTTCCCAAAGAAGACAAAGTATTCTCTAAAAACAATAAAATTCTTAAAGAATATAAATTTTTTAAAAATTTATTCTGCAACAAACCTAGAAATCCTGGTGTAGTCGTGATGGTACCAAAACACGCGGTCGCCTTATTTTCCGTCTTCGTAACTTACGTAGAAAGATGGCCAAGCAAACTAACAACACATCCACTTCAAAAGTTGTCACAAACTCTACCTCAAGTGAGGATAAATATGATGAAAAGCAATTTGTAAGTGACTTAAATAATACCAGAAACATTCAGAGAGCCGCTTTACATTTAATTTCTATTTCTGCTTTAGACGTTGGAAACAATTATACCAGAATTATTAAAGGAGTTGAAAGACAGTTACGAATCGACAAACTTTTTATCGGGAAAACAACGTCGTCTCCTGTGTAGTTCTATTGTGGATTACTTCGTAAGCAGAAATATTAAATTTAGTACTAATACAATGGCTGAGTTGACAGAAGAAATAGTCGAACATTTTCCCACAGAAGACAAGGTATTCTCTAAAAAACAAAGAAATTCTTAAAGTACATAACGTTTTAAAGATTTATTCTCCGACTCACGTAGAAATCCTGGTGTAATCGTTATGGTCCCAACAAACGCGGTCGCTTTTCTGTCCGTTTCCGTTACTTACGTAGACCCAAGCAAACCATAAACGCACCCATCTCAGAAGTTGTAAGTTATTTAAATAATACCAGAAACATTTAGAGAGCCGCTTTACATTTAATTTTTCCTTCTGTTTTAGACGTTGGAAACAATTATACCAGAATTATTAATGGAATTGAAAGACAGTTACGAATCGAAAGACTCTTTATCGACGAACGAACGTCGTCTCTTGTGTATTTCTATTGTGGATTATTTCGAAAGCAGAAAAATTAAATTTAATACGGATATAATGGATGAGTTGGCAGAACAAATTGCCGAACATTTTCCCAAAGAAGACAAGGTATTCTCTAAAAAACAAAGAAATTCTTAAAGGACATACATTTTTTAAAGATTTATTCTCCAACTCACGTAGAAATCCTGGTGTAATCGTGATGCTGCCGCCACGCGTGGTCGATTTTCTTTCCATCTTCGTTACACACGTAGAAAAATGGCCATACAAAACAACAAAACATCCACTTCAAAAGTTGTCACTAACTCTACCTCAAGTGAGGATGAAGATGATGAAGAGGAATTTGTAAGTTATTTAAATAATACCAAAAGCATTTAGAGAGCCGCTTTACATTTAATTTTTGCTTCTGTTTTAGACGTTGGAAACAATTATACCAGAATTATTAAAGAAGTTGAAAGACAGTTACAAATCGAAAGGCTTTTTATCGACAAACGAACGTCGTCTCTTGTGTAGGTCTATTGTGCATTATTTCGAAAGCAGAAAAATTAAATTTAGTTCGGATATAATGGATGAGTTGGCAGAACAAATTGCCGAACATTTTCCCAAAGAAGACAAGGTATTCTCTAAAAACAAAGAAATTCTTAAAGGACATACATTTTTTAAATATTTATTCTCCAACTCACGTAGAAATCCTGGTGTAATCGTGATGCTGCCTCGATGCGTGGTCGATTTTATTTCCATCTTCGTTACACACGTAAAAAAATGGCAAAACAAAACAACAACACATCCAATTCAAAAGTTATTACTAACTCTACCTCAAGTGAGGATGAAGATGATGAAGAGAAATTTGTAAGTTATTTAAATAATACCAGAAACATCTTGAGAGCCGCTTTACATTTAATTTTTCCTTCTGTTTTAGACGTTGGAAACAATTATACCAGAATTATTAAATGAGTTGAAAGACAGTTACGAATCGAAAGACTTTTTATCGGAAAAACAACGTCGTCTCTTGTGTAGTTCTATTGTGGATTATTTCGAAAGCAGAAAAATTAAATTTAGTACGGATATAATGGATGAGTTGGCAGAACAAATTGCCGAACATTTTCCCAAAGAAGACAAGGTATTCTCTAAAAAACAAAGAAATTCTTAATGGACATACAGTTTTTAAAGATTTATTCTCCAACTCACGTAGAAATACTGGTGTAATCGTGATGCTGGCGCCACACGTGGTCGACTTTATATCCATCTTCGTTACGTCACTTCATCACGTTATAAAATGGCCAAACAAACCAACAACACATCCACTTCAAAAGTTGTAAGTTATTTAAATAATACCAGAAACATTTAGAGAGCCGCTTTACATTTAATTTCTACTTCTGTTTTAGACGTTGGAAACAATTATACCAGAATTATTACAGAATTTGAAAGACAGTTATGAATCGAAGAACTCTTTATCGACAAACGAACGTCGTCTCTTGTGTATTTCTATTGTGGATTATTTCGTAAACAAAAAAATTAAATTTAGTTTTTATACGATGACTGAGTTGGCAGAACAAATAGTCGAACATTTTCCCAAAGAAGACAAGGTATCCTCTAAAAACAAAGACGTTCTTAAAGAACAAATTTTTTAAAGATTTATTCTCCAATTCACGTAGAAATCCTGGTTTAATGGTAGTAATAATAATAGCGACGCACGCGGTCAACTTTTTTACCGTCTTCGTTACGTCATGTCATCACGATATAAGATGGCTAACCAAACCAACGACACATCCAATTTAAAAACTGTCATTGACTCTACCTCAAGTGACCCTGAGTCTCGCGAGGAGGTTCATGATGAAGATAGCGAGTCCATACAAGCTTGGCTTAAATCTCATAAATGTGAAAATTTTTCGGAAATGATCGATTTGTGGGAAGATACAATGAAATATCGTTGCTGGCAAACGCAAAATTTAAAGGATCTTGATAGCATACGAGAATTTATAAATAATTGGCCATCGTATAAATTAGAGACAGGCCATGAATTGGTGAGTTTTGGAGAAACCAAAGCTTTGTTAACAATCTTTAACCGATACTGAATGAGATTGTAGAGGGATTGAGATTGTTAGCTCAAGCATTACGTTTCTTATGAAAACTTAAAAAAAAATTTCTTCACCTTCTAGTTGAATATGGACTTTCAATATTTATATCCTGAAGCTATGGAAACTTTTCGTACACGTTGGCTGGTATATAAACAAAACATAGAACAATTCCTGAAAGTTGAACTAAAAGATGTGAATTGTATAGAGCTTTTGGAAAAATATCAATTGCAAAAGGCCACTCTAAATGAAGGTTAGTGTTTCAACATTTAATTGCAATTCTTTTCGAAACTAAAACCTCAAATGCATTATCAGATACTAGTTCTTGTATTCTAATCTATTTGGTTCATGCCATTACAAAACCATTACGCCATTTTGAAGTAGTCAATGGCAACATGAGCTATGCCATTACCGACTCTCAACACTCAACGATGCGTTTAATACGACATAAAGCGGAAATCGATGAATATATTGAACCATATCCCTGCATATTTGTTGTGGGTGATAGTATGTTGGAAGTTCAAGAGTGTTATGTGGTCTTTATGGATTTGCATTACAAGTTAAGTTACGAAAACTGTTTGGCTGTATGTGTGCAGATATTTACGGTGTTGAATATGGAAGATCCTCCAGCATCACAATGTTTTTGGGAATTTATACGCGGCTATATGTTTAATATAGCGAAGGATAAGGAGAAGTTCAACTTAGCGACGGAAAATATGGTTAACTATTTGGAGACAGTTGCTAGTAGTGTATAAAATAACGATAATGGTGGTGTGTTATCGATAATATGCCTTCAGTAACTCATAAGATATAAATTTAACTGACAGAATTTTGAAACTCGTGTTTTATTTCAAATATTAATTTAAGCAAAACATTTTCGGGTATACTCTCGCTTAAAATGTCTGAATCGGATACACTTTTGATCACTTTTGTTGACACTTCTACAGAGCAGTGTCCAGTATGCACTGGAGCGATTATTGATTGATACAATTATCCTTTTCTGCTCTCCGTACACTGTGTTGCATTATTTTATGTTCCGGCATTCAGAAACTCACATGAGTTTAGCTAAGTTTTTGGCAATTAAAGTTAGTGGAGTTCACAATTAAATAAATTGAATTCAATTTTTAATATTCAAGTGCTGAATAGATACGGTGACCATTATTTCCATGAGAAAATAGCGGACAAATTTATAAAATTGAAAAACAAAAAAATTCATTTATTATAATTAATATTTTATATAAAGATTTTTAAAATACAGACAAATAGGTACAAATAATATATACAAACTTAAATTTATACATATAAATACATACTTATATGTATAAATGTAAAGTATTGGGCCCGCTAGAAATTAATGTTTTAAATTCCGAACAGTCCAAAATTGCATTTTATGGTCAAAAAAGATTCTAAAGTTTCTAGACTTATTTGGGATTTTTCGGAAAACCAAATATTGTTAGATATAGAAAAAATTCTGTCTGTTGGTGTGTTGGACGCTGGCAAAACAAATGAAAAATCTAGTAATTTCAGGATGTTTTTATAAGGAATATTTTTCGTTTTGAAAAATTTTAAAATTTCAACCTACTTTTTACCGGGAATTAATGCTGATCGTTTCCATATTTCTATTAGTTCAGCATTTGCATAATTTTTTACTTTCGTAAATTCATCAAAAATTTCGTTATTCTTTATATTTAAATAATTTCTGTTACCTTTACCTTTCAACTGAAGACTACCGTATAAGCTACAAAATTATAAGTAGTATTGAAACGGAATTTTGACGTTTACCAGCGAATTATGAAAGGGACAGCAAATATTACCAAAAAGTATTTCTGTCCCTCTCTGATTGTCTGTCTGTTTTGTTTATTTATGTTTTTTTTTAGTTTTCGGGGTGGGTTTTTTATATTAGCAAGAGTTACTAAAAAATGTAATTTTTGTCTAAAACTATTAATAAATAATAAAAACAACTAATAACAATTTTTAACTTTTCCTTTCAAGAAATTAGAAAATATTGACAGCTTTCAGCAAGAAAAGGTTTTTATGAGTAGTACGTCTTATTTTGATCTCCTAATATTTAGCTTCTTAATTACCTCTTTCACAAGAAACTATATTCATTAAGACCGAAAATCATCCACATTTCAATTATTTAAATATTTAAGAATCTTTAAACTTTTCATAGAAGAAATTAAAAAATATTCCAAATTTTCCCTTAACACAAAATAAATGTTTATTTACATTTAACTTTTCTACTTTATCCGCCAGTTTTCACTCTGTATATCTGTTGCTTCTAACACATTTGATTCATAACATTTTTTCTCCCTCTAAATTGGCCTGTGCATTTATGTTATGAGTGTTTTTCATCTGTCAAAAGTGTCGTATCTGTATGTATCTGTGGTGTTAAATATAACAAACCAGTATGTTAAAATTAAATAAAGAACAACTGAAACACCGAAATATAAAAATGTATTCTAAATGAAAATGTTCTACAAAACTGAATAATTGAAAAATCATACATGAAAAGTGTTCCTACATGGTATTACTAATTGAAGTGTTCCACTAATTGTAATATTCTTAAGTGGTCCATTGGAAAAAAGTTAAAACAACAACATTTGCATTCAAGTTAACATCAAAAATTGATAATAAAATAATGACGATGGATGGACGTACTGCTGGTACGTATCTGTTTAAACAACAACATTAAAAATGTATTCTTTGATGAAGAGTTGTGGAGAAAATGCAGAACAATTTGCTGCGTGTTCCGTGTTAAGGAATTTATTGTGTCCTGTTTTCCAAATGCTAACTTTAACAATAAAGTTTTCATTTATTCAACAATATTGATTTTAGCCACAAACTTATTGGCCAACAGTTGCAAATAATTTTTTAATATACGTTCAATAATACTGCATGGATGGTGTCTACTCACTACTTTGGCAAAACTAAACTGAGTTTAAGGAACTTCAGTTTCCTTCTTGGTATTGTTTCGTCAATCGAGTGATATTAATTAGAATTACATTCCTTCGACTACAAAGAATACATTCACTTAAAGTGTTGTAAATTTGTTAATTTTTTTTTAAACTATCCATGGTTTTAGCTAAATCTACAGAGGAATTAGATGATCAACTTGTAAGCACATTACGTGAAATCGATCCACACAATTATGCGTACCTATTTGAACGTTGCAAAAGTAAGTACAACTGCAACTGCCTAGTTTTCCAAAAGAAAGGAAAAAAACAAGAACTATTACGAAATTTCTTTAACTCTATGCCACAGGTTGCAATGTTAATGTCCATCATTTACGATTGTTTAAAAAAGATCAAATACACGAATTAATACCCAAAAGTGAGTTGGGTATCTTAGCGGAATTTGAATATTTACTAAACCTATGGCAAATTTCGAAAGGTAATACTTCGCTGAATACTAAAATACAGTTGAATCGCGATAACGAAAGCAACAAACCTCAAGAACAGAGTAACACAATTATTGCTAAAGAAAAACCTCATGTACCGAGTAACAATGAAGCAGTTGTGTTTGCAAAACAAGCACTTGATATCAAACCCATTTCCACAAATTTACAAGGACACCAAATTTCATCACCAGCTATGGTTGTAGATGACCTTGACGAATTATTAACTGTACTAGATTCGGATGAAAACTCCCAGATATCTAATGCAAAGCGTATGAAATTTGATGAAGATGATGAAGAGGAATTTGTAAGTTATTTAAATAATACCAGAAACATTTAGAGCACCGCTTTACATTTAATTTCTACTTCTGCTTTAGACGTTGGAAACAATTATACCAGAGTTATTAAAGGAGTTGAAAGACAGTTACGAATCGAAAGACTTTTTATCGGCCAACGAACGTCGTCTCTTGTGTAGTTCTATTGTGGATTATTTCGAAAGCAGAAATATTAAATTTAGTTCGAATATAATGCATGAGTTGGCAGAACAAATAGTCGAACATTTTCCCACAGAAGACAAGGTATTTTCTAAAACAAAGAAATTCTTAAAGGACATACATTTTTTAAAGATTTATTCTCCAACTCACTTAGAAATCCTGGTGCAATCGGAAAGGTTGCAGAACACGCGGTCGCTTTTTTTTCGTATTCATAACTCACGTAGAAATTTGGCCAAGCAAACTAACAACACATCCACTTCACAAGTTGTCACAAACTCTACCTCAAGTGAGGATGAATATGATGAAGAGCAATTTGTAAGTTACTTAAATAATACCAGAAACATTTAGAGAGCCGCTTTACATTTAATTTCTACTTCTGTTTTAGAGGTTGGAAACAATTATACCAGAATTATTAAAGGAGTTGAAAGACAGTTACGAATCGACAAACTTTTTATCGGGAAAACAATGTCGTCTCCTGTGTAGTTCTATTGTGGATTATTTCGAAAGCAGAAAAATTAAATTTAGTACGGATATAATGGATGAGTTGGCAGAACAAATTGCCGAACATTTCCCCAAAGAAGACAAGGTATTCTCTAAAAAACAAAGAAATTCTTAATGGACATACAGTTTTTAAAGATTTATTCTCCAACTCACGTAGAAATACTGGTGTAATCGTGATGCTGGCGCCACACGTGGTCGACTTTATTTCCATCTTCGTTACGTCACTTCATCACGTTATAAAATGGCCAAACAAACCAACAACACATCCACTTCAAAAGTTGTAAGTTATTTAAATAATACCAGAAACATTTAGAGAGCCGCTTTACATTTAATTTCTACTTCTGTTTTAGACGTTGGAAACAATTATACCAGAATTATTAAAGGAGTTGAAAGGGAGTTACGTATCGAAAGGCTTTTTATCGACAAACGAACGTCGTCTCTTGTGTAGGTCTATTGTGCATTATTTCGAAAGCAGAAAAATTAGATTTAGTACGGATACAATGGATAAGTTGGCAGAACAAATAGTCGAACAATTTCCCACAGAAGACAAGGTATTCTCTAAAAACAAAGAAATTCTTAAAGGACATACATTTTTTAAAGATTTATTCTCCAACACACATAGAAATCCTGGTGTAATCGTGATGGTCCCAAAACACGCGGTCGCCTTATTTACCGTCTTCATAGCTCACATAGAAACATGGCCAAACAAACCAACAACGTATCCACTTCAAAATTTGACACTAACTCTACCTCAAGTGAGGATGAAAACTCCAAGATATCTAATGCAAAGCGTATGAAATTTGATGAAGAGCAATTTGTAAGTTATTTAAATAATACCAGAAGCATTTAGAGAACAGCTTTACATATAATTTTTACTTCTGCTTTAGACGTTGGAAACAATTATACCAGAATTATTAAAGGAGTTGAAAGACAGTTACGAATCGAAAGGCTTTTTATCGACAAACGAACGTCGTCTCTTGTGTAGGTCTATTGTGCATTATTTCGAAAGCAGAAAAATTAAATTTAGTTCGTATAGAATGGCTGAGTTGGTAGAACAAATAGTCGAACATTTTCCCACAGAAGACAAGGTATTCTTTAAAAACAAAGAAATTCTTAAAGAACATACATTTTTTAAAGATTTATTCTCCAACTCACGTAGAAATCCTGGTATAATGGTAAGAGTAGCGACTCACGCGGTCACTTTTTTTACCGTCTTCGTTACGCCACTTCATCACGTTATAAAATGGCCAAACGAAACAACGTCATATCCAATTTAAAAACTGTCATAAACTCTACCTCAAGTGAGCCTGAGTCACGCGAGGAAGTTCATGATGAAGATAGCAAGTCCATTCAAGCTTGGCTTAAATCTCATAAATGTGAAAATTTTTCGGAAATTATCGATTTGTGGGAAGATACAATGAAATATCGTTGCTGGCAAACGCAAAATTTAAAGGATCTTGATAGCATACGAGAATTTATAAATAATTGGCCCTCATATAAATTAGAGACAGGCCATGAATTGGTGAGTTTTGGAGAAACCAAAGCTTTGTTAACAATCTTTAACCGATACTGAATGAGATTGTAGAGGGATTGAGATTGTTAGCTCAAGCATTACGTTTCTTATGAAAACTTAAAAAAAATTTCTTCACCTTCTAGTTGAATATGGACTTTCAATATTTATATCCTGAAGCTATGGAAACTTTTCGTACACGTTGGCTGGTAAATAAACAAAACATAGAACAATTCCTGAAAATTGAACTAAAAGATGTGAATTGTATAGAGCTTTTGGAAAAATATCAATTGCAAAAGGCCACTCTAAATGAAGGTTAGTGTTTCAACATTTAATTGCAATTCTTTTCGAAACTAAAACCTCAAATGGTATTACCAGATACTAGTTCTTGTATTCTAATCTATTTGGTTCATGCCATTACAAAACCATTACGCCATTTTGAAGTAGTCAATGGCAACATGAGCTATGCCATTACCGACTCTCAACACTCAACGATGCGTTTAATACGACATAAAGCGGAAATCGATGAATATATTGAACCATATCCCTGCATATTTGTTGTGGGTGATAGTATGTTGGAAGTTCAAGAGTGTTATGTGGTCTTTATGGATTTACATTACCAGTTAAGTTACGAAAACTGTTTGGCTGTATGTGTGCAGATATTTACGGTGTTGAATATGGAAGATCCTCCAGCATCACAATGTTTTTGGGAATTTATACGCGGCTATATGTTTAATATAGCGAAGGATAAGGAGAAGTTCAATTTAGCGACGGAAAATATGGTTAACTATTTGGAGACAGTTGCTAGTAGTGTATAAAATAACGATAATGGTGGTGTGTTATCCATAATATGCCTTCAGTAACTCATAAGATATAAATTTAACTGACAGAATTTTGAAACTCGTGTTTTATTTCAAATATTAATTTAAGCAAAACATTTTCGGGTATACTCTCGCTTAAAATGTCTGAATCGGATACACTTTTGATCACTTTTGTTGACACTTTTACAGAGCAGTGTCCAGTATGCACTGGTGCGATTATTGATTAACACAATTATCCTTTTCTGATCTCCGTACACTGTGTTGCATTATTTTATGTTCCGGCATTCAGAAACTCACATGAGTTTAGCTAAGTTTTTGGCAATTAAAGTTAGTGGAGTTCACAATTAAATAAATTGAATTCAATTTTTAATATTCAAGTGCTGAATAGATACGGTGACCATTATTTCCATGAGAAAATAGCGGACAAATTTATAAAATTGAAAAACAAAAAAATTCATTTATTATAATTAATATTTTATATAAAGATTTTTAAAATACAGACAAATAGGTACAAATAATATATACAAACTTAAATTTATACATATAAATACATACTTATATGTATAAATGTAAAGTATTGGGCCCGCTAGAAATTAATGTTTTAAATTCCGAACAGTCCAAAATTGCATTTTATGGTCAAAAAAGATTCTAAAGTTTCTAGACTTATTTGGGATTTTTCGGAAAACCAAATATTGTTAGATATAGAAAAAATTCTGTCTGTTGGTGTGTTGGACGCTGGCAAAACAAATGAAAAATCTAGTAATTTCAGGATGTTTTTATAAGGAATATTTTTCGTTTTGAAAAATTTTAAAATTTCAACCTACTTTTTACCGGGAATTAATGCTGATCGTTTCCATATTTCTATTAGTTCAGCATTTGCATAATTTTTTACTTTCGTAAATTCATCAAAAATTTCGTTATTCTTTATATTTAAATAATTTCTGTTACCTTTACCTTTCAACTGAAGACTACCGTATAAGCTACAAAATTATAAGTAGTATTGAAACGGAATTTTGACGTTTACCAGCGAATTATGAAAGGGACAGCAAATATTACCAAAAAGTATTTCTGTCCCTCTCTGATTGTCTGTCTGTTTTGTTTATTTATGTTTTTTTTTAGTTTTCGGGGTGGGTTTTTTATATTAGCAAGAGTTACTAAAAAATGTAATTTTTGTCTAAAACTATTAATAAATAATAAAAACAACTAATAACAATTTTTAACTTTTCCTTTCAAGAAATTAGAAAATATTGACAGCTTTCAGCAAGAAAAGGTTTTTATGAGTAGTACGTCTTATTTTGATCTTCTAATATTTAGCTTCTTAATTACCTCTTTCACAAGAAACTATATTCATTAAGACCGAAAATCATCCACATTTCAATTATTATTTAAATATTTAAGAATCTTTAAACTTTTCATAGAAGAAATTAAAAAATATTCCAAATTTTCCCTTAACACAAAATAAATGTTTATTTACATTTAACTTTTCTACTTTATCCGCCAGTTTTCACTCTGTATATCTGTTGCTTCTAACACATTTGATTCATAACATTTTTTCTCCCTCTAAATTGGCCTGTGCATTTATGTTATGAGTGTTTTTCATCTGTCAAAAGTGTCGTATCTGTATGTATCTGTGGTGTTAAATATAACAAACCAATATATTCAAATAAATTGAATTCAATTTTAATAACGTAGTGCTGAATAGGTCCAATTTTAATCTGGATCAAAAGCACCTAAAATTAAGACAATGCTTTGTTTAATGTTTTAAAGCCGTTTTGTTCTTTAACAAATTTTTCGTTACATCTGGCAATACTTGCCCCTACGATTGTTTGCTTTTGGTTTGATTACAAATTTATTTCCCTGTTTTCTTTGTACTTCTATTCTCCCGTGTTCTGTTATTGTGCTTTCACACACGAGACTATCAGGGGTGTCATAGAATCCAAGTCGGTTTTGCCTTTTGTCGTTTTTTTAAAACCAATATTGGATTCATTTGGTGTCACAAAACCAAGTCGGTTTTGTTATTTTCGAATTGAAATAGAACCGATGTTCGAAACAGCTGTTGTTTACATTTGTGTATTATTTACAATTTTTATTAATTTTCTTTTTGGCAAAATATAAAGCGTTTTTAATAAAAAAAAATAAATCTTTTTAAATAAATAAATAAAAAAAATAAGATTTTGTTGCTACAGGAAGAGCGTTCAGAAAAAGTGAAAGGGCAAATACTACGAGATTATAGCAACCCACTGGATTTGCGGGGGCAGCTTACCACATCAACTGAAACCAAGAGACTTGAAAGACAATTTTC
Source organism: Sarcophaga carnaria (assembly GCA_958299815.1). NCBI lineage: Eukaryota > Metazoa > Arthropoda > Insecta > Diptera > Sarcophagidae > Sarcophaga > Sarcophaga carnaria. The sequence goes on from OY283153.1 coordinate 14,925,777, forward strand.
CATATCTGGAATGCTGTTTGTCCCAAGCCCAAAATATCAAGTGTGAGAATTGAGTACATCAAGCAAAATCTGCGGCCAATAAGAATATTCATTGGATGGAATCAGAAGTGTGTGATCCACTATGAACTACTAAAACCGGGCCAGACTATTCCGGGAAACCTGTACAAGCAACAATTAATTCATTTGAAAAGAGCATTGACTCAATCAAAAACCATTTGAGAAACAGTGGAAGAGAAGTTTTACCTCACCTACCATTGATTTCAGTTTCGGTCACTAGAAGATCTTATCAGAAGATGTTATTTTCCTTTAAAGGTAACTACGAGGTTTTAGTCTGAGCTTAACAGTGCACATATGCTATATTTCTGGATTTGTAATAAAGTGTGTGTCTTATGTATTTCGCGCATTCACCTGCGCTACACAATCTTACTTCTTCGAGTACTCTTCCGGTAAATTCCTACCACTTGATGTAGCCAATTAACCACAGCCAGGCCATCTGGTCTCACAAAGTCCCATGAATAGCAGGATTAGCAAATGTGACATAGAAACACCTGGGTATTTCATGTTTTCATCAAGTTAAGGATCTTATCTTATTACTTGGTACGTGGCTATAATTATATACATACTATTATACTTTTTATACATGAGTTTCGGGACGTACAGTTTGAAGTCGATTCCGAACGACAGTTTTTTGAGAAACTTTTCATGGCAGTTTCATTTACTCTCAGAGTTTTTGCCAGAAATCTGATGAGAGAAAGACGCCGACGAAATATTTTTTCATATTTTCGTTTTGATGTCTGAACTGAGGTTTGAACTCGGGCCTTACGTCTAATAAGCAACACACTACCTTCTTCCCAATATTGAGAGAGACCGCTTTTGAATAGGACAGGCGAAGAAGTCTGTAGATGGTAAAATAAAACCTATTTATAAAGTAAAATTAAAGTTGTTTTTATTTTAGATAACAAACAGACAACTGTTAGCTGCTTGTTCTATTTCCAATAACAAAACCGATAAAAAGACATTCTTTGACACCTAAAACGGATACTTATTCAAGTTCGAAAACAAAACCGGTAATCTTGGATTGTATGACACCAAATTGATTTTTGTGTCGTTCCAATTCCGACATTATTGGATTCTGTGACATCCTTGTATTCCATCTGCTGTGTGTGTATTTTTTACTTTTCTACTCAACGCACAACTAAAGACTAAATTTGCTCTATACAAAAAATTTTTCTGAACCTGCTGTTTTATAAATGTATGTGTATTGGTTTTTGCGGGGTAGAGCCTGGTCATGGCATATTTATAGAGCCTGGTTGAAAAATTATGCCCGCAAAAACCACTCTCCTCACCCCTATTGACGACAAGCTGCCATTTTGTGCCAGCATAATTGTTCTCGTGTGTGATCGGCCATTTAACATTTTTTTGTGGCAGTATGTTAAAATTAAATAAAGAATAACCGCAAACACCGTATAACACCGAAATACAAAAATTTTTTCTAAATGAAATGTATTCTACTAAACTGGTTGATTGATAAATAATACATGGAAAATATTCCTGCATAGTATTACTAATTAAAGTGTTCCACGAATTGTAGTATTCTTAAGTAGTGCATTGGAAAAAAGTTAAAACAACAACATTTGCATTCAAGTTAACATCAAAAATTGATAATAAAATAATGACGATGGATACCACTGCTGGTAAGTGTCTGTTTAAACAACAACATTAAAAATGTATTCTTTGCCTAAGAGTTGGAGTATAGTGGTGGAGAAAATGTAGATAAGTTTATTGTGTGGTCCGTGTTAAAGAATTTATTGTTTGTTGTTTTCTAAACACTAGCAATAAAGTTTTTATTTATTCAACAATATCGATTTTAGCCACAAACTTATTCACCAACAGTTGCAAATAATTTTTTAATATACGTTCAATAATACTGCATGGATGGTGTCTACTCAGTTCAGTTCAGTTTCCTTCTTGGTATTGTTTCGTCAATCGAGTGATATTAATAAGAATTACATTCCTTCGACTACAAAGAATACATTCATTTAAACTGTTGCAAATTTGTGAATATTAATAAAACTATTCATGGTTTTTAGCCAAGTCAACAGAGGAATTAGATGATCAACTTGTAAACACATTACGTGAAATTGATCCACACAATTATGCGTACCTATTTGAACGTTGCAAAAGTAAGTACAACTGCAACTGTCTAGTTTTCCAAAAAAAAAAACACACAAGAACTATTACGAAATTTCTTTAACTCTATGCCACAGGTTGCAATGTTAATGCCCATCATTTACGATTTTTTAAAAAAGATCAAATACACGAATTAATACCCAAAAGTGAGTTGGGTATCTTAGCGGAATTTGAATATTTACTAATCCTATGGCAAATTTCAAAAGGTTATGCTTCGTTCGATACTGAAATACAGCTGAATCGCGATAACGAAAGCAACAACTTAATTAGTGCTAAAGGCAAACCTCAAGGACAGAGTATCTTAAATATTGCCAAAGAAAAACCTCATATACTGAGTAACAATCAACCAGTTGCAATTGACATCAAACCATTGCCCAAAAATTTACAAGGACGCCAAATTTCATCAGCTATGGATGTAGATGAACCTGACGAATTATTAACTGCACTAGATTCGGATCAAAACTCCAAGATATCTAATGCAAATCGTATGAAATTTGATGAAGATGATGAAAAGCAACTTGTAAGTTATTTATATAATACCAGAAAAATTTAGAGCACCGCTCTACATCTAATTTCTACTTCTGCTTTAGACGTTGGAAAAAATTATACCAGAATTATTAAAGAAGTTAAAGGACAGTTACAAATCGAAGAACTCTTTATCGGAAAAACAACGTCGTCTCCTGTGTAGTTCTATTGTAGATTATTTTGAGAGCAGAAAAATTAAATTTAGCTTGGATACAAGGGATAAGTTGGCAGAACAAATAGCCGAACATTTTCCCAAAGAATACAAGGTATTCTCTAAAAACAAAGAAATTATTAAAGGACATACAGTTTTTAAAGATTTATTCTTCAACTCACGTAGAAATCCTGGTGCAATCGTGATGGTAGCAACGACAGCGGTCGCTTTATTAACCGCCTTTATTACTTACGTAGAAACATGGCCAAAGAAACCAACAACATATCCACTTCAAAAGTTGTCACTAATTCTACCTCAAGTGAAGATGAAGATGATGAAGAGCAATTTGTAAGTTATTTAAATAATACCAGAAACATTTAGAGAACCGCTTTACATTTAATTTCTACTTCTGCTTTAGACGTTGGAAACAATTATACCAGAATTATTAAAGGAGTTGAAAGACAGTTACGAGTCGAAAGACTTTTTATCGGTAAACGAACGTAGTTTCTTGTGTATTTCTATTGTGGATTATTTCGAAAGCAGAAAAATTAAATTAAGATCGTATATTATGGATGAGTTGGCAGAACAAATAGCCGAACATTTTCCCACAGAAGACAAGGTATTCTCTAAAAACAAAGAAATTCTTAAAGGACATACATTTTTTATAGATTTATTCTTCAACTCACGTAGAAATCCTGGTGTTATCGTGATGGTCGCAAAACACGTGGTCGCCTTATTTTCCGTCTTCGTAGCGTACGTAGAAACATGACCAAGCAAACCAATTACACATCCACTTCAAAAGTTGCGACTAACTTTACCTCAAGTGAGGATGAAAACTCCAACATATCTAATGCAAAGCGTATGAAATTTGATGAAGATGATGAAGACCAGTTTGTAAGTTATTTAAATAATACCAGAAACATTTACAGAACCGCTTTACATTTAATTTCTACTTCTGCTTTAGACGTTGGAAACAATTATACCAGAATTATTAAAGGAATTGAAAGACAATTACGAATCGAAGAACGCTTTATCGACGAACGAACGTCGTCTCTTGTGTAGTTCTATTGTGGATTATTTCGAAAGCAGAAATATTAAATTTAGATCGTATATAATGGATGAGTTGGCAGAACAAATTGCCGAACATTTTCCCAAAGAAGACAAGGTATTCTCTAAAAACAATGAAATTCTTAAAGGACATAAATTTTTTAAAGATTTATTCTCCAACACACATAGAAATCCTGGTGTAATCGTGACGGTCCCGACACACGCGGTATCTTTCTTAACCATCTTCGTTACTCACGTAGAAAAATGGCCAAACAAACCAACAAGACATCCACTTCAAAAGTTGGCACAAATTCTAACTCAAATGGGGATGAAGATGATGAAGAGCAGTTTGTAAGTTATTTAAATAATACCAGAAACATTTAGAGAGCCGCTTTACATTTAATTTCTACTTCTGCTTTAGACGTTGGAAACAATTATACCAGAATTATTAAAAGAGTTGAAAGACAGTTACGAATCAAAAAACTCTTTATCGACAAACGAACGTCGTCTCTTGTGTAGTTCTATTGTGGATTATTTCGAAAGCAGAAAGATTAAACTTAGATCGTATATAATGGATGAGCTGGCAGAACAAATAGTCGAACATTTTCCCAAAGAAGACAAGGTATTCTCTAAAAACAAAGAAATTCTTAAAGGACATACATTTTTTTAAGATTTATTCTCCAAATGACGTAGAAATCCTGGTGTAATCGTGACGGTCTCGACACACGCGGTCACCTTTTTTACCGTCTTCGTTACATGCGTCAAAAAATGGCTAGACAAACCAACAACAACACATCCACTTCAAAAGTTGTCACTAACTCCACCTCAAGTGAGGATGAAAACTCCAAGATATCTAATGCAAAGCGTATGAAATTTGATGAAGATCAATGTGTAAGTCATTTAAATAATACCAGAAACATTTAGAGAACCGCTTTACATTTAATTTCTACTTCTGCTTTAGACGCTGGAAACAATTATACCAAAATTATTAAAGAAGTTAAAAGACAGTTACGAATCAACAAACTTTTTATCGGGAAAACAACGTCGTCTCTTGTGTAGTTCTATTGTGGATTATTTTGAAAGCAGAAAAATTAGATTTAGTACGGATACAATGGATAAGTTGGCAGAACAAATAGTCGAACATTTTCCCACAGAAGACAAGGTATTCTCTAAAAACAAAGAAATTCTTAAAGGACATACATTTTTTAAAGATTTATTCTCCAACACACATAGAAATCCTGGTGTAATCGTGATGGTCCCAAAACACGCGGTCGCCTTATTTACCGTCTTCATAGCTCACATAGAAACATGGCCAAACAAACTAACAACGTATTCACTTCAAAATTTGACACTAACTCTACCTCAAGTGAGGATGAAAACTCCAAGATATCTAATGCAAAGCGTATGAAATTTGATGAAGAACAATTTGTAAGTTATTTAAATAATACCAGAAGCATTTAGAGAACAGCTTTACATATAATTTTTACTTCTGCTTTAGACGTTGGAAACAATTATACCAGAATTATTAAAGGAGTTGAAAGACAGTTACGAATCGAAAGACTTTTTATCGGTAAACGAACGACGTCTCTTGTGTAGTTCTATTGTGGATTATTTCGAAAGCAGAAAAATTAAATTTGGTTCGGATATAATGGATAAGTTGGCAGTACAAATAGTTGAACATTTTCCCACAGAAGACAAGGTATTCTCTAAAACAAAGAAATTCTAAAAGGACATACATTTTTTAAAGATTTATTATCCAACTCACGTAGAAATCCTGGTGTAATCGTGATGGTTACGGCACACGCGGTCACCTTCTTTACCATCTTCGTTACATGCGTAAAAAAATGGCCAAACAAACCAACAACACATCCACTTCAAAAGTTGTCACTAATTCTACCTCAAGTGAAGATGAAGATGATGAAGAGCAATTTGTAAGTTATTTAAATAATACCAGAAGCATTTAGAGAACCGCTTTACATTTAATTTCTACTTCTGCTTTAGACGTTGGAAAAAATTATACCAAAATTATTAATGAAGTTAAAAGGTAGATACAAATCGAAAAACTCTTTGTCGACCGAGCAACGTCGTCTTTTGTGTAATTCTATTGTGGATTATTTCGAAAGCAGAAAAATTAAATTTGGTTCGGATATAATGGATAAGTTGGCAGAACAAATAGTCGAACATTTTCCCACAGAAGACAAGGTATTCTCTAAAAACAAAGAAATTATTAAAGCATATACATTTTTTAAAGGCTTATTCTCCAACTCACGTAGAAATCCTGGTGTAATCGTGATGGTCCCAAAACACGTGGTCGCCTTCTGTACCATCTTCGTTACTCACGTAAAAAAATGGCCAAACAAACCAACAACACATCCACTTCAAAAGTTGTCACTAACTCCACCTCAAGTGAAGATGAAGATGATGAAGAGCAATTTGTAAGTTATTTAAATAATACCAGAAACATTTAGTGAGCCGCTTTAAATTTAATTTCTACTTCTGTTTTAGACGTTGGAAACAATTATACCAGAATTATTAAAGGAGTTGAAAGACAGTTACGAATCGAAAAACTCTTTATCGATATATGAACGTCGTCTTTTGTGTAGTTCTATTGTGGATTATTTCGAAAGCAGAAAAATTAAATTTAGTTCGGATACAATAGCTGAGTTGACAGAACAAATAGTCGAACATTTTCCCACAGAAGACAAGGTATTCTCTAAAAACAAAGAAATTATTAAAGCATATACATTTTTTTCTCCAACTCACTTAGAAATCCTGGTGTAATCGTGATGGTCCCAAAACACGTGGTCGCCTTGTTTTCCGTTTTCATTACTCACGTAAAAAAATTACCAAACAAACCAACAACACATCCACTTCAAAAGTTGTCACTAACTCTACCTCAAGACAGCCTGAATCTCGCAATGAGATTCAAGATGAAGATAGCAAGTCCATTCAAGCTTGGCTTAAATCTCATAAATGTGAAAATTTTTCAGAAATTATAGATATGTGGGAAGATACAATGAAGTATCGTTGCTGGCAAATGCAAAATTTAAAGGATCTTGATAGCATACGAGAATTTATAAATAATTGGCCCTCATATAAATTAGAGACAGGCCATGAATTGGTGAGTTTTGGAGAAACCAAAGCTTTGTTAACAATCTTTAACCGATAGTGAGTGATAATGTATTGGGATTAAGATTGTTACCTCAAGCATTACATTTCTTATGAAAACTTTTAAAAATAAAATTCTCTTCATGTTCTAGTTGACTATGGATTTTAAATATTTTTATCCCCATGCTATGGAAACTTTTCGTACACGTTGGTTGGTATATAAACAAAATATAGAACAATTCCTGAAAGTTGAACTAGAAGATGTGAATTGTATAAAGCTTTTGAAAAAATATCAATTGCAAAAGGCCACTACAAATCAAGGTTAGTGTTTCAACATTTAATTGCAATTCTTTTCGAAACTAAAACCTCAAATTCATTACCAGATTCTAGTTCTTGTATTCTAATCTATTTGGTTCATGCCATTACAAAACCGTTGCGCCATTTTGAAGCTGTCAGTGGGAACGTGAGCTATGCCATTACCGACTCTCAACACTCAATGATGCGTTCAATACGACATAAAGCGGAAATCGATGAATATACTGAACCATATCCTTGCATATTTGTTGTGGGTGATAGTATGTTGGAAGTTCAAGAGTGTTATGTGGTCTTTATGGATTTGCATTACAAGTTAAGTTACGAAAACTGTTTGGCTGTATGTGTGCAGATATTTACGGTGTTAAAAGTGGAATATCCCCCAGCATCACAATGTTTTTGGGAATTTATACGCGGCTATATATTTAATATAGCGAAGGATAAGGAGATCAATTTAGCGACGGAAAATATGGTTAACTATTTGGAGACAGTTGCTAGTAGTGTATAAAATAACGATAATGTGATTGGTGTGTTATCGGTAATATACCGTAACTCATAAGATATAAATTTAACTGTCATAATTTTGAGACTGGGGTTTTATTTCAAATTACAAATTTAAGCAAAACATTTTTTGTTTACTATCGCTTAAAATGTGTGATTACTTTTACTGAAAAAAAAGTTGTCCCTTCCGTTTTATTCATTAAGCTTGGTAGTTGTCCTCAGCTAGGATTTCTGTGAAGAATTTCAGTGGGCTGATGAGGTGAGTCCATTTCTATTTTAGATTATAATTTTATACATGTGTAGATTCTTCCTGAATCACCAAGAGTCCTTTGTACCCAAATGCCGGACATTTCCTCTTCTACCTTGTCAGCATTAGATTTTAGCTGGTAGAATGTCCAAATGTGGGCTCTGGTTAGGTTTAAATGTATATCTTCTATTCAAGTGTGTTTATTATCTCATCTTTTGTGTTACCCTGTGTCTTTTGTGAGACTATTTGTTTACCTCTCTTTTTTGTTTTTTGCTATCAATTAATAACAGTCCATAAGAAAGAATTAACATTTATTCTGTTAAATTTAACAGAGCAATTATGTTGAAGTGAAAGAGAGAACAACCGAAATGTAAAGAGGTTTTCAAAAGGAAAACAATACTACTCTGGTAACAGACAAACAAAAATACCAACTGATTGTAAAATCCTATAGCGGAAGTGTTCTATTAATTGAAATTTCTTATAAATTACAATATACTTGAGTAGTTTCTTGGAAAATAGTGATTAAAATTAAGGAAAAACAATAACATTTACATTGAAATTAAAAACAAAGAATGGCGATGGATACCGCTAGTTGTAAGTATCCGTTGTTTAAACAACAACATAAAAAATGTATTCTTTGCTGAAGAGTTGGATCATCGGAGGACAGAAAATGCAGAAAATTTTTGTGTATGTTCCGCTGCTAAAGAATTTCGTGTTTGCGTTTTTTAATGCTATATAGATTTTGGTATCCTCATACTAATTCCCTCAGATAAAACCTTATCCAACATTTGCAAGTAATTTTTTAATATACTGTCGGTAATACGGAATGGATGGTGTTCACCCATAAAGTACATTGGGAAGTACGTGGCAGAAACGAGGGATAGGGCAATGCGGTCTATCGAAATCAAATTTCAGTCTGGTCACATTCCCAGGAAAAATTTCCGGAAAAATCAGACAGCATATCAATATCAATTGAAGTCGCCGTAGTCTAGTCGGTAGTGTGTTGGCTTATTAGACGTAAAGCCAGGGTTCGAGTCCCAGGCCAGACATCAAAACAAAATACAAAAAGTATTTCTTCGGCGACTTCCTCTCAGCAGATTTCTGGCAAAAACTTTGAGAGTAAATAAAATTGTCTTGAAAAGTTTCTCAAAAATCTGTCGTTCGGAGTCGACTTTAAACTGTATAAAATTAACACACATAACATAAGTGGTGTGAGAAACTAGGTCGTACATATCCCCGACTGCAAAGAATACATTCATTTAAATTGTTGTAAATTTGTTAATTTTATTATCATGTTTATCGTTTCGTAGCTAACTCTACAACAGACTTAGATTTCCAACTGGTATGCGCTCTACGAGAAATCGATCCACAAAATTATTCGTATTTATTTCAACTATGCAAAAGTAAGTTTAACTTCAACTCCCTAATTCTCCAAAGAAGACAGAAAAAATATATAAACTAAATCTATACCACAGATAGCAATGTTAATGCCCGTCAATTACGTTTCTTGAAAAAGGACCATATACGCGAATTAATACCCAAAAATGAGTTGGGTATTTTAGCAGAATTTGAATATTTACTAAACCAATGGCAAATTTCGAAAGGCTTTGCTTCATTCGGTACTAATATACAATTGAATCGAGCAAATGAAAGCAAGAACTTAATTATTGCTCAAAGCAAACCTCGAATTTTGAGTAACAATCAAACAGCCAAACCTGAACATTCATTAACTGTACTAGATTCTGATGAAGAAGACACGAAGATGTCTAAAGCAAATATTAACAAATTTGATGAAGTTGAGGAGTTTGTAAGTTACTTAACGAGAGAGCTGCACTTTATATTCAACTGTACTTTTCACTTTAGACTTTAGAGAATCTCATACCTAAGGTTTTAAAGAGATGCAAAGAAATTTACAAAAGGAATAAACTTTTGTCGCCGAGAGACCGTCGTCTCTTGTGTGGATCTATAGTGGACTATTTTGTAAGCAAAAAAATTAAATTTAATACAGATATAATGGATTACGTGGCAGAACAAATTGTCGAACATTTTCCCACAGAAGACAAGGTATTCTTCAAAAGAAAAGAAAGACTTGAACGACTTAATTTTATTAAAGTTTTATTGTCATTTTCCTCTAGAAATCCTGGAGTAATCCTGGTGGTAGCAGAGGGCGTGGTCGTTTTTTCTGGCGTTATAATACCACATGTCAAAGGAGAGCCAAACAAGCCAATAAATCCACTTCAAAGTTTGTTACGAACTCTGACGAAGACAGCAAGTGCATTCAAGCTTGGCTAAAATTGAATAATTGTGAAGATTTTTCGGAAATTATCGATTTGTGGGAAGATACTATGAAATATCGTTGGTTGCAAACAAAACATTTAAAGGATCTTGAAAGCTTACAAGAATTTCTAAATAATTGGCCGTCATATAAATTACAGACGGGCCATGAATTGGTAAGTGTTAGAGAAGAAATTTCCATTTATTTCTGTTTGTGATAATATGAAAGGAGTGAATTCTTTCAAGTAAACTCGGGAAACAATAAAAAAAAATTTTTTCTTCACCTTCTAGCTGACTATGGACTTTCAATATTTATATCCTGAAGCTATGGAAACTTTTCGTACACGTTGGCTGGTATATAAAGAAAACATAGAACAATTCCTGAAAGTTGAACTAAAAGATGTGAATTGTAGAAAGCTTTTAGAAAAATATCAATTGCAAAAGGCCACTACAAATGAAGGTTCGTGTTTCATTATTTAAGAGTAATTCTTTTCGAAACTAAAATCTCTTATCCACTACCAGATTCTAGTTCTTGTATTCTAATATATTTGGTTCATGCCATTACAAAACCGTTGCGCCATTTTAAAATTGTCAATGGCTGCGTGACCTATGCCTTTATTGAGTCTCAACACTCAATGACGCGTTTAATACAACATAAAGCGGAATTGAATGAATATACAGAACCACATCCCTGCATATTTGTTGTGGGTGATAGTCTATTGGAAGTTCAAGAGTGTTATGTGGTCTTTATGGATTTGCGCTATAAATTAAGCTACGAAAACTGTTTGGCTGTATGTGTACAGATATTTACGGTATTGAAGGTAGAGGATCCTCAAGCATCACAATGTTTTTGGGAATTTATACGCGGCTATTTGTTTAATATAGCGAAGGATAAGGAGAAATCCAAAGAAGCAACGGAAAATATAGTCAACTATTTGGAGACAGTTGTGAATTGTATTTAAATATAATAAATGGTGTGTTATCGATAATATGCCTGCCGTAACTAATAAGATAAAAATATAACTGTCAGAATTATGAAACTCATGTTTTTTTTCAAATATAAATTTAAGCAAAACATTTCGGGTATACTATGGCTCCAAATGTCTGAGTTTACGCATCTGTAAACAAGCGCAGTTACATTAAATATAATCCACTATTTTCTTTGGTAAAAACACATCTCAAATCTTTTAGTGTTACCTAACTACCCACACAAATTGCAACCCTCGAGCTCTCCTGTAATGTTTTCTGACCAGTGCTTTAACGACACGCAGAATCACCGTCTGCAAAACACTACATTTCGCAGGTAATCTATTTGAATCTCTGACATTTGTCCTAAGAATGAAGACCCCTGCACACGTGCTTGTCTTCCATTTTAGACCAGTCAGAGAAAACAGCCGAGCCTTCGAGGATTTTGTATAAATAAAATATTGTATGAATTTTGAATAATTAAGAAGTTCAATAATAAAGAACTGAATTGATACCATTTTAATCTGGGTCGAAAGCAGCTGAAGTTAGGATAATACATTGTTTAATGTTTTGCAGCCGTTTTGTTTTTTTTAACAAATTTTTCGTTTAGTCGGGCAATACTTATTTGCACTTACAATTATTTGTTGTTTTGTTTTGATTACAAATTTATTTCAGTTTTTTTTCAACTTTTATTCTGCCGTATTCTTTTATTTAACATTTGTTTGGCTTCTCAGATTGTGTGGAGCAATTATGTTAAAATAACAGAAGCAACAACCAAAGTAGAAAAATGTTGTGAAAAGACAGAGTCTACTGAACTGAAGTAACAGACAAACAGCACAAAATACAACAGAGGCATGTCAACTAAAAATAGCAATTGATTGTAAAAAATTGTACATCGAAATTGTTCCACAAATTGTATTATTCTTGAGTAGTGCATTGGAAAAAAAGTGATTAAAATCAAGGAAAACCAACAACATTTATATTCAATTAAAAAGGAAAATTTGAAAACAAAGCAATGGCGATAGCTGCCAGTGCTGGTAAGTATCTGTTGACATATTCTTTGCTAATGTGGTGGAGTACAAGAGTAGAGAAAAAGCAGAAATGCAGAGAATTTCTTGTGTGCTGTTTTCCAAATGCTAATCTTAAAAATAAATCCTCCAGATAAAACACTCATCAACAGGCATATACTGTCCAATACCGACGTTCTATAAACTTAATCCAATAAATAACACAAACATTGGCTTGCTGTGCATTGTAACCGTGACTTAGCCTAAAGTTTATTAACAATTTCTAAATTGCAGTAAAGGCCTGAAGTCGCCGTAGTCTAGTAGGTAGTGTTTTAGCTTATTAGACGTAAAAGCCAGGGTTCGAGCCCCCTGCAGATTTCTGGCAAAAAACTCTGAGAGTAAATAAAAAATTGCCATGAAAAGTTTCTCAAAAAATCTGTCGTTCGGAATCGACTTTAAAGAGTAGGTCCCCACCACTCGTGTATAAAATTAACACACACAAGATAAGTTGTGTGCAGGGTTGTAATGACCAATTATGTATGTATGGTAATGACCTGTAGTCCTCTATTTGGTGAAACTAAAATGTCGCCGTTGTCTAGTAGATCGTTTGTTGGCTTATTAGACGAAATGCCTCGGTTCAAACCCAGGCATCAAAACGAAATATGAAACAAAATATTGCTTCGGCGACTTCCTCTCAGCAAATTTCTGGCAAAAACTCAAAAATCTGTCGTTCGGAGTTGACGTTAAACAGTAGGTCCCGCCATTCACGCATAAAATTAACACAGACAACATAATTGGTGTGTGAAGCTAGACCGTAATCCTGACTGGAGGGTTGTTATGGCCAATAGTGTATGCATAAAATGAGGTTAAGGGACTTCAGTCTCCTGGTTGGTATTGTTTTGCAAGATGAGTGTTATTAGAATCACATTCGTCCGACTACAAAGAGTACATTCGCTTAAATTGTTGTAAATTTGTTAATTTTATCATCATGTTTATCGTTTCGTAGCTAACTCTACAACAGACTTAGATTTCCAACTGGTATGCGCTCTACGAGAAATCGATCCACAAAATTATTCGTATTTATTTCAACTATGCAAAAGTAAGTTTAACTTCAACTCCCTAATTCTCCAAAGAAGACAGAAAAAATATATAAACTAAATCTATACCACAGATAGCAATGTTAATGCCCGTCAATTACGTTTCTTGAAAAAGGACCATATACGCGAATTAATACCCAAAAATGAGTTGGGTATTTTAGCAGAATTTGAATATTTACTAAACCAATGGCAAATTTCGAAAGGCTTTGCTTCATTCGGTACTAATATACAATTGAATCGAGCAAATGAAAGCAAGAACTTAATTATTGCTCAAAGCAAACCTCGAATTTTGAATAACAATCAAACAGCCAAAACTGAAGATTCATTAACTATACTTGGTTCTGATGATGATGGAAATAGTAAGCAAGTTAAGGGGGAGAAACTTGTAAGTTATTAATTTAACACTAGAACTGGATTTTAGACTCAACTTTACTTTCCATTTTAGACTTTGGAAAATACTATACCTGGGGTATTAAATAAATGCAAAGAAATTTACGAAAAGAATAAAATCTTATCGGCCAGAGATCGTCGTCTCTTGACTAACTCCATAGTGGATTATTTCGAAAGCAGAAAATTGAAATTTACTATGAATGCAATGGATAGCTTGGCAGAACAAATAGCCGAACATTTTCCCACAGAAGATAAGGTATTTTTCAAAAATCAAGAACAATGACATGGACATAATTTTTTTAACGTTTTTTTTTGTGTCACTCCTATAGAAATCCTGGTTTAATCGTGGTGGTGATGGCGGACGTGGGCGTCTATATTTACGTCACCGTAGCAGGCGTTGCAATGAAGTCCAACAGTTGAACAGAAACATTAGTCTCATAGCCAAACAAGTCAATTCCTCTACATCAACGACAAACTCTATCTTAAATGAGCCTGAGTCTTGTGAGGAAGTTTATGATGAAAGCAAGTCCATACAAGCTTGGCTAAAAGCGAATAATTGTGAAAATTTTTCGGAAATTATCGATTTATGGGAAGATACTATGAAATATCGTTGCTGGCAAACGCAAAATTTAAAAGATCTTAAAAGCATACTAGAATTTCTAAATAATTGGCCATCGTATAAATTAGAAACAGGCCATATATTGGTGAGTGTTAAAGGATAAATTTAGACCAATGCCGTTGCATTAACTTCAGCCACTTACTAGTGCAGCTCTTATTATGACTTTGTCATTATGTGGCGATATTTAGAAACTGTGAAATCAGTTTCTCCTATCGTGCTATAAATAATTTCCCAAAGCAAACTTCAAAGGCTGTCTTAAAAATTCATAACGTTATGAATTAACGATCATAATGCCTTAAAGGCCCCAAGAAAGCATAGGCCCCATAGAAAGCCTTAAACTTTTTTTTATTATAAAACTTTTTGATGAAAGAAAATAAAAATATTTCTGCACTTTCTAGTTGACCATGGACTTTGAATATTTATATCCCAAAGCTATGGAAACCTTTCGTACACGTTGGCTGGTGTATAAACAAAACATTGAAGCCTTCCTGGAAGCTGAACTAAAAGATGTGAATTGTATAAAGCTTTTGGAAAAATATCAATTGCAAAAGGCCACTACAAGTGAAGGTAAAATTGTCAACATTTAATTGCAATCCTTTTCGAAACTGAAATCTCAAATTAATTTTTAGATTCCAGTTCTTGTATTTTAATCCATTTGGTTCATGCCATTACAAAACCATTGCGTCATTATAAAACTGACAAAACTGTATGTACTGTACGTTATGCCATTACCGATTCTCAACACTCAATGACACGTTTAATAGATGATTATATGGATGTGGATTTATATATGAATACTGAACCCTGCATATACGTTGTGGGTGATAGTCTATTGGAACTTAAAGAGTGTTTTGTGGTCTTTGCGGATTTGCGTTATAAATTAAGTTACGAAAACTGTTTAGCTGTGTGTGTACAGCTTTTTACATTATTCCAAGTGAAAGATCCTCAAGCATCAGAATGTTTTTGGGAATTTATACGCGGCTATATGTTTAATATAGCAAAGGATAAGGAGAAGTCTAATGCAATAACGAAAAATATGATCAACTATTTGGAAACAGCTGCTAGTAGTATATAAAATTTCGATAAGGATGATGTGTTATCGATAATATACCATAACTAATAAGATACAAATATAATTGACAGAATTTTGAAACTTGTGTTCTAGTTCAAATATAAATTTAAACAAAACATTTTGGGGCATACCGTCGCTTAAAATGTCCGAATCGCCTAGACGTGTGATAACTTTTTCTGAAGAAGAAGTTGACCTTTCTATAGATCGGTGTTTCTCGGATGCCTTTGTCAAATCTTCCACTGGTGTAGTTCTTGGTGGTTTAACATCTATTCTATTCTTAAAACGCCGTGTATGGCCTTTGTGGGTTGGTTTTGGATTTGGTTTGGGCTTCGCTTACGGCACTTGTGAGAAGAGAGTGCGCACAATTACTGATGCTGCGGAATTAAAAGTTCCATTTGATCTATAAAATTCTTATTTAAATTGATTTTTCAATTTATGAAATTATTCTTTGGTGTAAGCAATTTAATAAAGATTCGTGAAATTTAATTTAAAAATATTTGAATTGTACATGACTCTTGGATAGCTTAGGGAGTTGATAAGGCAGTATCAGTATTACTGTATGTATCGATTCTACAGAGAAGTACTATCTATATTTGCAGATTATTATTGTCAATGTGGTGGTTCGGCCCATGCATTCGCCATAACTTGAAAGTCGTAGAAATATCTTTTTAGGTCGAAATGCCCGAAAAAATTATTTGATATCATTTTGTAGGTTAGGTTGAAAGTAAATTCCAATATCCGAGTAGAATCTGTTTTTTTTTTGGTTGTAAGTAGTAAGTTCGAAGATAGCATACCGTCATCCAATTCAGTTGGATAAGCCATAACTTATCAGCATACATTTAAATCATCTCTTTGTTTAAGCCGCTGGAGTGAAACATGTGCTCTACTAACGTAATATAAGCGGAATACCTAGGAATCCAAGCTTACAGAACATCAAATAGGTTTCTATAAATATTTCTGGAATGGGGTTGTTGTGTTGGAACCCTATACCTCTACCATTAGACAAGAAGTCGGCGTAGTCTAGTAGGTAGTGTTGGCTTATTAGACGTAAGGCCACGGTTCAAACCTCAGGTCAGACATCAAAACGAAATATGAAAAAATATTTCTTCGGCGAATTTCTAGCAAAAAATCTGAGAGAAAATAAAATTGCGGAGTCGACTTTAAACTGTAGTTCCCGCCACTCATGTATAAAATTAACACACACAATATGAGTGGTGTGAGCAGCTAGGGTTGAAATGGCTGATTGCTTTTTTTAGAGTTTTCAACTCTTTTTAAGAGTTTAGCTAAGACAACGGAGGTAGTCTGGGAAAGGATTGTACCGAGTGATAGGGTAGCTAGCTGTGTGGATAGTCAGGTTGCCTTAGAGACATTAACCGGGCAGCATTGTCAGTTCGAGGTTGGCTCTCATAAGACCTTAGAAAAGTATAAAGGGTCACAAGATTGCAAATGAGCTGTCAAGGAATGAATCGGGGAATTTATCTCTCAGAGCCATGTGCATCTATTCATATTTACAGTCTTTGTAACCATCTATCGTGATTTCATCGTACTGATATATAAAATACCATAATCAAACACTATAAAAATTCTTTACTTCTGGTTATTAAATATATGTACGTTAGCCTTTTAATTCCAAAGATATGGGGAATGCATTTCCTTGAAAAAATATTTACAATTGTCGGATACTTCCTATAGAATATCGAGGTAATATTCAGTTATCGAAATACTGAATAAAATTATCGTATCGTTATAAATATTTATTGTTATTTTAATACACCTTTATTTACTGTATGTTATACATTATTATTATTGTTGTTTTTGGCATCTATTAATAACGTTTTTATTTGAAATTTTTTTGTTTGTGGCCTTCACCTCTACAAACGGAGGTAATTTATCGCAACTTTTTTCCGTCGACTTCCCCAAACGGAAAAAAAACTCTTCCAACAGCTGTTTTATTATAAACAAAATATACATTTTGTTGTTGTTGTTTATAGTTTATTATTTTTTTCCTCTGATTAAACACTCTCGCTCTTTCACATTCTGCTTTGTTTTCATCATAAAAACAACCACTTCTAATCGGCATCGTTTGTCTAGTTTTATTTTTTTATTCTGTTCTCAGATACCCAGTTAGAGATAAACAGTGCCTGAGTGGGCCACAGATAAATTTTAGCGCATAAGTACCACCATTAGATAAAAACTTAGGCAGAGAAATTAAAAAAAAACAATAACAAACAAACAAATGAATGATAACAAACTAACAAATGAATTTAAGAGCATAAGAGATAAGGAGAGCAATACGTAATTGTGCGGATACGGTGAGATTTGAAACATAGTACGTTTTCAAATAAAAAAAGTACCAAAAAGGAACCTTAAAATTTTTGCTTCACAGTTTTCCAAGTGCCATCCACAATGGCAATGACAGAGAAGAATATATTTAGTGATATACTCTTCTTATACTCAGCAATCGTTGTGAGGTATTTTCCTAAGTTAATGAGTTTTTTTTGAGTCCACTGCGCCCGGCCAGAAGTCCGATTACTATCTTCAAATCTCCTTTGTCATTGTAATTACCCAACATAAGTTTGTATTGCTGTAAACCAAAGCTTCTAGCAGTCCTCGCCTCTCCATTTTCCCTTTGATCGAGTATGCACTACGAAATATTGCTTTCTAGTTCCCATAAAGTTTCAATTCCTATTAGCGGCGAGAAGCGTACCTTCCTCGAAAGATCATCGGTCTGCTGATAGCCGTAAATTTCCATATGATTCAGTTTACCTAGACTGCCTAGTACTATTCTCCAGTTACCCTTATACGATGCGAATGCTCAGATGCCTGCGCGACTCATCCACTTTACTGGTGAGCGTTGTGTTTCGTGATTATTCCGACCAAGACTCGAATGGCAATCTAAAACTGGCTACCTGTGACATATTGATTAAAAAAGTAGTTAACACAACGGCTTTGAGGTGGTATATAATCAGGTGTAGGCGTGATTAGAAGATGCTGGAAATCTGTTAATGAGATTGGCAAGTCGTTCTAATGTTAACTTTTGAAATTTTCGTTGAATGGTTACACGAGAAATAAGGCAAAAGTAGTCGCTGACAGGCTAGCTAAGACCGGCACTTATCTACCAAATTTACGCTCTAGAGATGCTGAAACAGGCTTGATCGGACAGGTACTTACTTGCGCTAATAGTGTGGTAGATTTTGCTGCTGTATGATCATGAGAAATAATTTACTTAATCGAAATTCCAACTGTCATACCGGTACTCTGTGAACCCCTTAGCTGATATCACATCAGTCTGTGGACGTTGACAAGCTTTAATATGGTTTCAACAGGACTATGATTGCTGTGACCGGGATCAACTTCTTTTTGCTGTAATATTCTTAAGGCGGGCATATACTAAAAGGGGATTCTAGATCTCTTCACACTGCTATCCTGATGGTCTTACTGGACTTTTTGAAAATAATAATTTGTCTGATTTTGATTGATTTTTCTTTAGCGGTCTTCTAAAAGTAGTTTTTTAAATAATTTTTTTCCATAAAGCACCTGAAGTTGGGTCCTACTAAATCGCTATACAATAATGCCTAATTAACTATAAGCACCCCATTAGTAAAGTAATTTAAGGGTATTTTAGGTACAGAAAAAAATTTTACTTTTTTTTTCTACTAAAAAGTACCTTAAAATGTACCTCGTTTATTTACAATGTGTGTTTTTGCATGAAAGCATAGCTAAAAGAGAATTTTAATCACATGGTTGGTGGTTGATTGTTTGCTTGCTTGCTGACTCTCTTCTCTTTGGGATATTATTTTTATTCATTCTATAAAAATATTCTGTGTATGTCTACTCTAACTGCTTGCCTGCCTGCCAGCTTGCCTATGTGTCCGTCCGTCCGTACAACCATCTGTCCGTTTATCTTTCTGTTTTGTGCACTTTAAACACATTGCCAACTGTCTACATATGTGAGTTTGCTGATCTTTGCCGGTGGAGCAACACACGGTTGTTATACGAATTAATATTTTTGGTTTGTTTTTTAGTTTTTTGTTTTTATTAAACGAGACGAGTCGCATTAAAGTTACTTTTGCGCTAAAAAGAATTCTACAAAAGAAACACAGAATAAATAATAAAATTAAATAAAAAAAAACAAAACGGGCATTTCGTCTTATTTAATACAAGAGTGGTTTTATACGATTCCGTTCCATATTTGTGGTGCTGTGCAGAAGATTCTACTTTTGTTTTACACAAGAAATCTTGTATAAAATTTTAAAATGAAATAAATTTAAAGAAAAATTCATAAAAAAACAAGAGTCTTCGAAACTCAGTGAATAGAAAATTTAAAATAAAAAAGAAAAACGAAAAGCAGAAATGTGCTAAAACAAAAATTACTCACAGAAAATCTAAATTTAATTATTGTTTAACAAAAAAGAACAAAAAATAAAAATTAAAAATTTACCGTTTTGTTAACAGGAAAATTAAAAAAAGAATACAACATAATACATAATGCAATAACAAAAACTTAAAAGAAAAGAAAAAATAAAGCAAAGAATGATGACAACAGAATCCATATTTTTGCTTTGAAAAAAAAAACGGCGCAAATTATTCTTCTTTAAAAAAAGGTGATAAAATTTAAAAGAAAATTAAATAAAATCAAATGAAAATGCATTACCAAGTGTTTGAAAAAAAAAACAATTTTATTCTTAAAAATTTTGTAAATATTATAGCCGGCTGATGACCGCTAAAAGTCAAGTTCAAGGAAAATTGTTTCATATTTGTTAAATTGTCCGTAAAAAACATACAATCGCGTTTAATTTTAATTAGTAGGTATAACAACAGTAAAATATACACATTTGACTATTAAAATAAGTACACCCATAATTTAAGATTCCTTGCCATTACGTACACAATATAATTTCTTGATAAGTGTTTGTCTCTAGATTCGAACCTTTAGAAATTGTTTTCTACCATTTTTTCGCACACTTCGTGCATTAACTTCACGCATATAGGTTTTGTCCCAACGTCAGGGAATAATCTCCATAGATACGGCTTTCAACGTGATTCCACAAGAAAAAGTCTCTAACATAGTCAAATGTTCGTTGTGACTATAAGAAGTCCTAACATCTGTTCTGTTCCAGGGTGCTGAGAAGATGTTGTCGGGAAGTTGTGTATCCAAAGGCCTTTGGCCGTCTATCGCCGATGCTCAGGGGCTTGATTTTTGAGACAGTCGATGGTAAATTGAATAGGGAAGTCCATT
Organism: Sarcophaga carnaria; assembly: GCA_958299815.1. NCBI lineage: Eukaryota > Metazoa > Arthropoda > Insecta > Diptera > Sarcophagidae > Sarcophaga > Sarcophaga carnaria. The sequence continues at coordinate 14,946,522 of OY283153.1, forward strand.
AGTTACTAAGGTTTTAGCATGACTATAGCTTTTGTGCTGCAATGCTTTCGTGACATTAGTCTCATAATTATACTCGGCTATCATACCTATATATTTATTTTTTAACTACAACCTTCATACCTAGATTACATGAATGTACCAATGGGTTGTATCAGAAAGTTCACTAGAGTCCATCGTATAAATAAAGATGGAGGTGCTGCAAATGTCAGCACGTTTTGAATATACCTTCACAGCACCTGTAGTGGTCTAGTGTGTGTGCGTATTTGTCTTTAAATTTTCAATTTTGTATCCGAGACAGATACATTTGTTGCGGCTCATTTGAGCAAAGAAAAAAGAAAACGGCAATCAGTAGTCAGTGAGGGGGTCGGTAAGGCAGTGACATTTTGCCAAAAGTTTAATTTATTTATTTATTACGTTGAAATGTTTATTTTGGTTTCCCGCAAAAAATTATAGCAAAAAAAGGCGATGAAATTCATTTAAGTTGAGTGTGTGTGTATGTAATTGAGTTTTTCATTTTGTTTTCTAAAGATTGTTTTTCTTATTTTCTAAAGATGTTTTAAAAATAAACAAAAAATTTGCAAATTCCGTGTGTTTAAATTAAATTGAAAGAAATACGAAAAAAAAAAAAAAAACGAAAGTGGAAAAATGAGGCTGATTTTCTTTTTTAATTGCAACAAAATCAACAGTTTAGTAGCCGTATTACCATATAGTACGAAATAGCTCACGTGCCGTTCGGTAATTTATGGTGTGTGCATAATTAAAATAATAAAAAATAAAAAATTCAATTTGTGTTTATCTTAAGTAATTAACGCCCTAAGCTGCCAAGAAACAAGCCTAAGAAGAAAAAAAAATTAAAAAAGTGAAAAAGGAAATTGTGGTCCACTTTTCATTCGACTAAAGCTTCTTGTGAAATTCTATTTTTATTTTCATTTTCTAAACAGTTAATCAAAATAAAACCTCGTTAATTTTTGCAATACTTTTCGCGTCTTACATTTTGAATTTTCCTACAAAAGTATGGATTAACCTGAATATACGACTCTTAAGACGTCTCCAGTTACTCTTCTTCTTGCTAAATAACTTGTAAGTTTTTGTTTTTATTCTTTTTTTATTTTAATTATTTGAGAGATTTTTTTTTGCTTTGAATTTTTTAATATTACTACATAGTTTTTTTTTGTTGTTGTTGTTTCTTTTTCTTAATTCGATAAAGAATTTCGAAAAAAAACGAAATTTTTAAACAAATATTCACATGATTGTTGTTTGTTTGTTGTTATATTTGCCATTCAAAAAACAAAAAAAAACATATACAAATAAATGACGATACATACGTAGTTACATACATATGTTGTATAAATAATAGTTATTTACGAAAATTATACACTGATAAACAAAAAGTATCTTACTTTAATTGAAATACTATTTGAGCAGAGAGATAGAGATAAGGTGAGCGCACTAAAAAATATGTACTTAAATTTTTCTTCTTAAAAGCCAAACTTAGTGATAAAATTATTGCAATCTCTACATAATTTAAAGAAAATATTCTTTCAGAAATTCTTACAATGATTTCATTCAATTCAATTGGATCCTTTACTCTGTTATTCGTTATCATTTTGTTGGCATTTCTGTACCATCCAATTAACTCTTTTTGCTATTTGCCTTAGCTTTTTGTGTCTTTCAAATATTTCTGTTCTTTAAGCCACGGGGCCAAGGTAAACAAATTCATTGACAACATCGTAGGTATAGTTTCGTGCGTATCTTGATACGCCACTTAGTCTAAATTTTCGATATTTTTATTTACCGGCTCTTGGCTTTCATTTAAAGGCATTAGGTGTATATTAATGGCATACGCAAACCACTGAACACTTTCCTAGAAAATAATGCAATTGTGATGGACAGCCATCTAACGTAGAACTCTCTCCATGACAAAATGGAAGAGATTGTGGGATACCTGGCCACCTTGTCTGCAAGCTCGTTAGGTATCAAAAGGTTGATAGTGACCCTGTCCTTGCATAGGCTTAGCAGTATCGAAGAAATACTGAGCTCAGGCATTGCGACAAAAATACCATCACTTATCGGGCTATCGAATATTATCTTGTAGTTTAATGGGTTTTTTCCAGAGTTTTCCTTAGTGTGAGTATCTGATCCATCTGGGGTCTGAAACTGCACTTGGTGAATGTTTTTAATTATATTTACGCAACACGCGCCTAGAACTTTATATATGATCAGAAGAACATCATGACTTCTTCCTCTTTCAGGAAGGAACCTCTGTTCCAGTGCGAATTATTTACCATAGCAAACTTTTTTTTCTTGTAAAGTGCTCAAATAGTTTTTTGATGGCCTAATTACACCAATATTATACCACAATTAATATCCAAGCCGGGACATGGAACATTCCCTATGGGAAACCAATCCCAACTCCAAAATAAATCTTTTAATTGTGACAATATTTATATTGAAGAGTTCAGTCATGGATGACAGTAAATCAGTTGAAGAAACTCATGATAAGAGCAGGACTGAAAACAGTCTCGTCTACCTTCCTTGAGCCACAGTTTCTGCAGAAGTTATTTGCAGGAATGTCACGTCTACTGGTTTATCTTCAAGTAGGATAGTAACCTAAGAGAACGTGAATAGAGCGATGGCTGGCCATGCGATGTAAGGAGAGAAGGCAATCAGTGTTCATTTTATCCATATCAGTCCAGAAGAGTCTAGCAATATATCACATAGCATTCCACTACCAATGAAGTTCCACCTCCCTGTAAAGCGAGTAAGAGTACTTAGTGTAACTGTGGCAATTGGTATATATATTTATTCCTTGAAGTATGCTGGAAATTGTGACTTCGTTAACAGCCTTAGTCAATTCATCAGCGATGCAATTTCTAACGATATCGTTTTATCCTGGAACCCATATAGAAATGACCTTTGAATGCTCCAAAGTTTTCATGAAAAATCCCCAACATTGATGAACGTGGGCGAATGTCAAGTGAACGTTCGTTAGAGACTTCAACGTAAACTGGTTGTCCGAGTAAATTAAGAGATTCTCAAAAATACTCAACAAGCATTACGCTGCTTTCAAATTGGCAATGATCTCCAGCTGGAAAGCATTACAATTATCTTAGGAAATATTTCCAAATACTTTAATAATGTAAATATGTATGAACACACAATAATTTAATATTTCTGTAAATACTCCCCTGTCTGTTTTCATATTTGTTGCGTTTCTGCGGTACAATATGATTGGATTCCGTATGTACCACTTTTAAGCAATAGAGATACACTTCATTTAACCCAAGTGTTACTTTTCTGTTTGTAATAATTCAATTATTATGTTTGACTCAGTGGGCTTTTCCTTTATTTACTTTGTACATCCTACAGTTCTGTCTGCACTTGTTATAAAATTTTTAAAATTGGTCTTTTATTTGCCCTTCTACCACTAATGCCTTAAATTATCACGTTGAATATGAGTGGTGCGACAAGTTAAGCCGTAAATATGACAGAAGTGTTTTGTGACCCAAATTGTAGGTTAGGTTAGGTTAGAGGACGTGTACTTGTCAATTAAGACAAGTACAGTACCTGGAGGTCGAATTGACCCATTGTACAACGTCCTAGTTTCTCACACCACTTATGCTGTGTGTGTTAATTTTATACATGAGTGGTGGGACATACAGTTTAAAGTCGACTCCGAACGACAGATTTTTTGTGAGAAACTTTTTCATGGCAATTTCTCAGAGTTTTTGCCAGAAATCTGCTGAGAGGAAGTCGCCGAAGAAATAATTTTTGTATTTTGTCTTGATTTCTGGCCCGGGGCTCGAACTCTGGCTTTACGTCTAATAAGTCAACACACTATGTACCTACTAGACCACAGCGACCCAAATTGTACATACGTATGCTTTTTATTGCTCAGTAGGGTAACAAAAAGTTATCTTTCACCCACAGTAAGTTGTTTAATGTTTTCCAATAATATTTACGTTTGCAATTGAATCATCCGCAGCGGCATTGCTAAAAACAAGGGGTGGATATCAATTATTGCACGTTGTTCGTGGTGATTTCGTTCCCCCTTTATGATGGGAGTCCGTAGACGTTAGTGAGTGTGGTGCTACATTCTATTTATGAATTTATTTTTGGGGGACGTTTCATTTATTAATTTATTTTACTTACTTCCACTTCATTATCTTTTTCTGCATTCAATTTGTTGGAGGGAAATAACAGATGTTAGAAGTGGTGATAAAAACATACATATTTTCCGATAAATTTCAAAAGATAAATTTTTCCTATCTTATCTTATCTTATCTACAGTGATAGGCAATAAAAAGTTGTTGTGTTAAATAGGTATTCAGTACTCTATATGAATGACAAGAATGCCAATTTATTTAAAAAAAAGACCTCCTCCGCATAATGCGAATATTATGGAATGTTGGCCACTATAATCTCATTACTCACTTATGTCTCTGTGTTAGCATTATGATACCATAGCCTGATTTCCTAAACGTATGACTGTAATCACTATTTGCAGGGACAATATTATCGTAAGACAGTCGACGTAGTCTAGTAGGTAGGTGTGTTGACTTATTAGACGTGAGGCCATGGTTTAAACTCCAGGTCAGATATATGAAAAAATATTTTTGCGGCGACTTCCTCTCATCAGATTTTTCGCAAAAACTCTGAGAGTTAATAAAATAATAAAATAGCCATGAAAAGTTTCTCACAAATCTGTTGCTCGGAGTCGACTTTAAACTATAGATCCCGCCATTAACACACACAACATTAGTGTGAGAAGCTAGTTCGTAATTCTAAGTGGAAGATTGTAATGACCAATTATGTATGTATGTATGTATGTGGCTGTAGTCATTATTTGGAGGAATCCTACAGTAGAGCTCTACCTCGCCTCTGTTATCATTATTATTGTCTAGATGTGTCTTAGTACTGCGACCATACGATCTATTGTACTCCCCTGCAACTTTATAGGGTATCCCTACAAAGACTCCTACAAGCCTAATGCCCTGACCAGCTTCAGAATGCTGCCCAGTGTCAAAAAAAAAACACCGGATATCTGTGGTGCATTATGGTGCCACAGCTTACAAGAATGAGTTTCGACGGTTCATTCTCATCATCACAGAATCTACATGTACAGTGGTGGCCTTATAATTAGAAACGACTTAACAACGTGTATGTTTGTTAATTTGTTTTACAGTTTTCACTGTGTACCGGGGATCAAAGCCTTTGTTTGGAGATCGTCTTACATACGTTTTTCCATCAGATTGGTACAAATTAAACTTAGATTCGTCACTCCAGAGAACTCTGTTCCAGAAACATCGTTTCTAATTATAAGGCCACCACTGTAGCTCTCTAAATAACCTCCGTTTTTAAAAAATGTACCCTGAGTTACAGTGCCCTATCAAAAAACCGCTTACCAACCTCAGGTTATTCCTGGAAAGTCTGATGCATGCCTCAGGTCTCTTCTTATTGTAATTTCCTAAGAAAAATGTTCTCCTCTTAATTTGAGAAGAGTCTTTGCCTCTCTTCATTTTTCCTTGCGTTGAACATACCTTGTTTCGAATCTGTGTTCCAAACTTCAAAGCGACCTCCAATGATAGTAAAGTTGTGAAAAGGGTGTACCCGATTACGTCTGACATTAGTGAGTCACACAGTTATTTCAACGTGTAACAGCTTAAAATCTTCCGCTTTTATCACTGGCTTTCTTACCAAACCACCACCAAATCCTTTATTATTCATTAAAACCAATAAAATGTCAATTTTGCCAGAGTGACTGGTGTTCTCAATGTTTATTTTACCTGGAAACTATATATCCGATTATGTTGCAACATAAATTTCATTATTTTTTTTAGAGGATCGTATGGAAAATAAATTAAATAAATGACACACTCTCACACACAAACCAATATAAATAAATAAATAAATGGAGAGTTCATTGAACATCACACATTTACAGTTTACAGTTGAAACTTTTTTGTGGTGTGTGCCCCACACATGCCATCTACTCTGTGTCTTGTGCTTGTCATTAGCAAAAGATTAATGCAAGTTTTTTTTGTTTCCTTCAAACTGATGACTTTTGAAGAAGATTCGAGGGAAGGAAAGCCAATGCTAACACATTTGATAAGTTATTAATGCGTTGTGCAGTTTTAAGTTGTCACTACAGTGCAGTGTGGTATAGATTCGTAGAGCAGATGTCACAATCTGAATATTGTGTAGGATGTTTGTTTGTAATCTTCATGATCAATTGAAAACGTTCCAAATGTTCCGCGTAAAGAATTTGTAAATGCTTGTGCGCTTTATATGCTGAAATTTGTTACGTGTTTAAGGTCACGGGTCATTGCCTAATGGGCAGGCAAGCGGAGAGAATTTCCTTAACCGCAAATAACTTCTGAAATGGTTGTAAATCGGTTGAGGAGGGAAAGAGAAGACTTATATGTCAATGTTTAAGGCCACGGGTCATTGCGTAATGGACAGGCAAGCGCTAAGAAAGGCCCTAACTAACATTTTTTTCGAAACTGATTTTTTTTGTGATTCCAATGTGTATTTGTGTTAAATGCATTGGAATCACAAAAAAAAAATCAATTTCGTAAAAAGTGTGAGTTAGGGGCCTTTCTACATGAGACCAACTATATATCTTCTTAAGTGGTTGTAAATTGGTTGAGGAGGAAGAGGGCGTTGCCCAGGCTCAATGCAGACTTCTTTTATTCTTTCTTTGTTCTCGATAGACTAAGGAAGCTATCGCTACTTGACATGGCATCGATCACTAGGTTCTTTTAAGTTTTAGAGTGGTTTCAGCTTGATTCTAATGAAAGCCCTGATGTTGTTTGTCAAGACCGTACATTGATTGCAGACTTGTCAGTTTGTTCTGTGTCATCGCTTCATAAGGTATCACAACGGGTAGCTATGGTTGCTTATGTGAGCTTTGATTTAACAAAGCTATCACTTCCGCTATCCTACCCTAAGGTCGGCCCATTGCATCCACATAAGTTAAATTAAATTATAAAACTTCATCATGATGCTCAAATTCACTGCCGCCCTGATTTCATTTAAGAATTTCGTTGGCATGTAAGTCCTTGTCACATCGCATGGGGGTTCCAATTACACCATTACCTTTTTATGTAATTTAAATATCGATTAAAGTGCTTGAAACCGCCGTGGTCCAGTAGAAAGTGTGTTGGCTTCTTAGACGTGAGCCAACGGTTCAAACCCCAGGTGAAACATATCCAATAAAACGAAATATGAAAATGTATTTCCGCGGCGACTTCCTCTCAGCAGTTTTCTGGCAAATACTCTGAGAGTAAAAAAAATCTGTCGTTCGGAGTCAACTTTAAACTGTAGGTACCGCCACTCATGTATAAAAATTAACACACACAATATCAGTGGTGTGAGCTGCTAAGTCGTACTCCTGACTAAAGGATTGTATTGACCAATTATGTATGTATGTAAAGTGCTTGAAGTTGCCGTGGTCTAATAGGTTAGGTTAGAGGACGTGTACTTGTCAATAAAGACAAGTACAGTACCCGGAGGTCGAATTGACCCATTGTACAACGTCCTTACGGAAGGAAGGGATTAAAAAGGAGAGGCTGTTGGAAAGGGGAGAATGGGGTGGTCTAATAGGTAGTGTGTTGGTTTATTAGACGTGAGACCTTGTTTCCAGCCCCAGGAAAAATATATTTATATTCGACAGCTCGATCAAGGATGTCCGAAAATGACTAGAGCAGGGCCTTTGAAACATGAGGTGAGAGGCAGTCACCCGCTCGCTCTTCCTCAGACCAAATATCTATTTAAGATGGATTTATTTATTTATTGCTTTACATTGCCCTTAAAATATGCAACTACTTGTACTTTTATCGTGCAAAATTTTTATAGTTCCCGCATTGGATCTCCAGCTTGTGGTAAATGTTTCGCTTCCAAATTAATTTTTAATTAATTAACTAGTAATTCTTGTCAAAGAAATTGAATTAAAGAGCGGATGTTTAAATTTGATTTAAATAACGACTCAAATCGTGTTTTTTCTTGTAACAAAAATTAACAAAAATTTGTAAACTTTCACTTTATGATTGTTGTTGTCATGACAACGCACGTCATTATCATTATTATTATTATTATTATTACTAAAGGGTGTCATCTTTATAATTTATTATTAAATTTTATTATTATTATCATTATAGTGACATTAACAATGTTTCTATGAGCATAAGCAAGCCAAGCCAAGATGCTGAACTTGAAAACGATCGTTTGTTCGGTTGGTGGGTTTCTCATTTCGTTTCACAATTCATTCAAAAGTAGAATGAATTGCTCTGTTTTTCATCATCTTGATATTCTTTTCTATTTTAGTTTGGAATAAATTTGTTTTATTCATTAATTCTTCTTATTTCTATACTTTCGTTTTTTTGTGTGTTTATTCTCTTTTCTTTTTACAAACTTTGATTGACGTCTAAAATATGTGTGTGAAAATGTAACATTAAGCACAGTGGGCTGGAAATATTTAAAATATTTTCATAATTTTTTAAAACGATTTTCAATAGATTTTACGAAAAAAAAGGTTTTTTCGATTTTCAGACCTCAAAGCTCCATTCCGATTTAAACTGGATCCTGAATGTTATGGTAAATTTGATTATTTAGCCCTCATATAGAGGCCAATTGCACTTAATTTTCTGTATTGATGAAAGTCCATTCATTTTAGTTAGCTGTATGGATTCATTGAAACCTACCTATTGGTTCATATGATATTTAGCCGACTTAGTTTATGGGATACCATAGTTTTTGTATTGATAAACTGTCAAAAAATGGGGTCCATTAATGTTTGTTAACCGCATGGATTCATTGGCCAACTTAGGTCACAATATTTCATTTGCTCCAATACTGGAACGACCTATTGGCTTACTCACCCAATGAGGAATTAGTGAGATTATCTGCATATGAGAAGCCCAAGTGATTCTTCCTCCTAAGGCGCAAAGCGCAGCATATCCTCAAAAGGTGAACAACAGTTTCGTTTTCTTATCCGTCTCTTCAGATCCTACAGAAGTCGTTGGTCATATAATCAAGACCAAGGTGTCTCTTACGAGTAAATACGGAGTCCAGTAATAACTCGGACAACGTGATCTTTAAAAGTTTTTGCACACTTTACGTTAGTCATACACTTAGCACGAAGTCGCCGTAGTCTAGTAGGTAGTGTGTTGGCTTATTAGACGCAAGGCCATGATTCAAACTCCAGGACAGACAAAAAATAAAATAAAATATGAAAAAATATTTCTTCGGCGACTTCCTCTCAGCAGATTTCTGGCAAAAACTCTGAGAGTAATTGAAATTGCCATGAAAAGTTTCTCAAAAATCTGTCGTTCGGAGTTAACTTTAAACTGTTTGGTCCCTCCGCTCATGTGTAAAATAAAATTAACACACACAACATGGGTGGTGTGAGAGGCTAGGTCGTAACCCTGGCTGAAAGATTGTAATGACCAATTATGTATACACTTAGCCTTGACTAGATTTACTGCGCTACCTTGCCCGTATCCGAAGCCACCATGCAGCGTTAACGGAATTAAATCTGAACTTGCAGTTTCACAATGGGGTTCCAATGTAGTGAACTCACCCGAAAGTTTGATGTTTGTACCATATCTGGCTAATTCACTCGCTCTGCAGATTTCCCTAAATGCCGATATGCAATGTGGCCCTGACACTTCCTCTTGAAAGACACTACAGTGATCCTAATCCAACAACCCAATACATTTCCCAAGAGCTAGTAGTTTCTAGGCAACGACATATGGCAACTCTACAATTTTAGAATACAGCATATTCGTTTTTCTATTTCATTAATCGGCCGACCAAGTGACTAGATGCTATTCCCATATTAATTTACTTTGGCTCAGAAAAAAAAAGTTATCCATTTGAAAATAATACCATGATATAAAACGATAGAAACTAATGCATTGACTTAATAGTCTATGCATTCATAAATTTTCTTTTTCTTTTTTTTTTTAATTAAAACCTTAAACCTACATAACCTGTCAATTATAATGTGTGACCCATTTTGTCATTTTTAGCGTTGGACTTTGGAAAGTAATTTTTCACTTTTGAACACCCAATTAATTTATTTTCAAATGAAAATGAAAATTTAATTTAAATTTAAATATGATAAATAAAAAAAAACCAAATATTGCATTTGTTATACAATTGTCGCTGAGATAATTCATAACATTCGTTGTTGTGGGCATTTTTTCCTTCTGTTATCTCGTTGATTATGAACGTGAACAGAAAAGTGAAACAAAGTGAATGAATGACGTGCATTTGTTTTGAATTTTTTTAAAAGCTATTTTTGGTTTGTTACAAAGAAAAATAAAACCAGTGATAACGAACGGCCCATGTAAGGAAATTGTGTAAATAATAGGGTGTCTCAATAGGGTATTCATTTCAAAGTACAATACTACAACACGTTTTTAAGCAGGTTATAGTATCGTTAGGGGACTGGAGTATGTAATAAAATGTAAGACCATTAGATCGGGAAATATTTATTTATTTATTTATTTATTACAATACAATTACAAATTATATCCTAATTATATACGAGCGAAGTAACTTGACTATTTGCTCGGTGTAGTGTCACCGACCAGAGTCTCTGGTGGGAATCGAACCCACGACCCTCACGCTAATAGTCTAGCACACTACCCACTAGACTACCAGGGCACCCAGATCGGGAAATATTTTTTGCTTATTTGCAAGATTTTACAAGAATTCAAACAGAAAGCAATCACATGCTTCCTGAGTTCAAATCGGCAACTAGTACGCGATGGGGTCAATTGTCTTCTGTATTATTAGCATCTGTACTTGGCTCTCTGTGGCTATGTAATGGGTTGTTGTATTAGCAAGATTGCAGTCGCTTTCAGGAGAATGGAAATATTTTTTTTTCCAAGATTTCACAAGTTTCACAATCGCCTGTTTCCTGAGCTCAAATCGATATCTAGTACGTGATGTGGTCAAATGTCTACCAACTAAAGTGTCCTAAAACGTAATAAATCGTATGTCAGAGTGGATAGTTAGCCTTAGCATTTTGTGAAATGATTGTATTTGAAAACGCAGCCATTTTGTCCAGCATCATTTTGTTCAGTTAAAGCAACGAAAATTCTATTCAAGCCACCTTTAATGTATGCCCCTGTCATTTCAAAGTCTCTCATAAATGCACATAAGTGCATACATACGTACACAATTGGTTAGGATTACGACCTAGCTTCTCAACATCACTCAAGTTCTGTGTGTTAACCTCATACATGAGTGGCTGGCCCTACAGTTTAAAGTCGTCTTTGAAGGGCAGATTTGAGGGAAACTTTTCCATGGCAATTTTGTTTGCTCTCAGATTTTTTCCAGAAAATCGGCGAAGAAAAATTATTCGTTTTGTTGGAGATGCCTGACCTGGGAATTGAACCGTGGCCTCATGTCTAATACGGCAACACACTACCTACTAGAGTCTCTCAAATACTTTAGGCATTTACGTTGTTACAAAACAGAGTAATCTTCATACTTACGTCATTATAATCCATCCTTTAGTCAACATTACAACCTAGCTTCTCACTGCAACCATTTGGCTGCAACCGCTGGCTTAGACATCTCGCATAAAGCGATTTCCTCTTATCAGATTTCTGGCAAAAACTCTGAGGTTAAAATAAAATTGCCATGAGAAGTTTCTCAAAAATCTGTTGTTCGGAGTCCTCATGGATAAAATTAACTCACACAACATGAGTGGTGTTATCTGCTAGGTTTTAAACCTGACTAAAGTGTTGTAATATCCAATTAAGTGAGATTAGAAAATTAATTTTAATTTATGGTTTTAAAATTAAATTTGCCTACATTTTGTTTATAATCTGAGTATGACCTTCTGAACAACAAATTAAAAAAAAAAACAAAATAATGACTGTGTAGTCTAGTCTCCTCTCATTTATAAATGGGAGTTGGAATATGATTTTTTTTTTATTTGTTTATAATTATTGCAGCATGTCGTCAGTATGTCATTATTATTATTGTTTTTCATTTTTTACCTTATTGTTTGTTGTCGTTTTGTTATTGTAGTTGTTGTTGTTGTTGTTGTTGTTTGAAACTATGTAAATAATGTCAAATAATAAATTTGCGATTCACTTCCATTATTAAAATCCCATTCATTTTAGGCTTGTACTACAATTGTTAGCTTTTATTTGTTATTTTTGTTGTCTATTAAACAATATAAAATGAAATAATAATTGTTGCTATTTTGACATCATCATCATTATCATCATCATCAAATAATTGTATTTAATATCGTCATTTTTTATTTTAACTATTGGAACTGAAGGTAAAGGTGATAGACGTGCTAATATAACGCTTTATATGTACGTTTAACACTTTTTTCTTGCAGCATAGCATCAAATACTTCTGATTTTATCGTCAGGTTAAACATAAAATCGTTATTAAAATCGATTTAACGAGATTTGAGTCTCTAGAGAACGTTGAGATAGTTGCTTACCTTTGAAGATTTGAAAATGTATTTTTTATTTATACATACATACACACATATTGTATTGTACGTCTTTGCTAAAGACACGATTTTCTAGCAAACTTGTTCAAGGAAAAAAATGATCAGTTTAAATGTTTTATTTTTTTTTTAAATTTGTAATTTGTTATAAAATGTTAATGTATTTCTGATTCATTTATTAATCATTTTAAATAATTTTTATTAAAATCTTCTTTCTTTGTAGTTTTTGTTGTTACAAGAACTAACGCCATTTATCTATCAATAGATTTTTAAAGTGCGATCGTCATTTATTTCCCACAATGTATTATTAATCATGCAAATATTTATCGGAAATCTAATTTTATAGAAAAAATAATATATTTTCGATATTTTTTTATAACTCTGACATGGTTTATGTGGTAAAATAAATCGAAATAAAATTATCAATAGAAACGAAATAAAAAAAAAATGTAGAACACATGCAAAATGTTGCAGACGTTAAACCGCAATACTCTACTCTATTTATTCTATTTTGCAAAGTTACATTTAGTTCCCTAAACAATCTGTTTATCGAAAGCAAATTTCTCCCTAGTATTTTGGTCTGTGCGGCCCTTTCAAAAAGTCAAAGTAAGCAACATAAACGCTGTCTAGGCAGCTTCTGTGTTATTGGGAGACTACAACTATTCATAGATTTATTCGGACAGTGTTACCAACCACCGCGGTTTCTATCCTTCTTATGCTTACTTTTCAATCATTTTCTTAATTTATATGAAGTCGTCGTAGTCTATAGGTACACTCAGCCGCAAAAGTATACATACGGATAACAAATTTCAGACATTTTGTAACTAATCCGTTTTCGTAGAAAATCTTTGTAATTGTCTGACAAATTTCCGCGATTTTAAGACGGTCTTGGTTAAAAAAATTCTGAAATTTGTTAACTTTTGTGGGCCTGTGGATTAGTTAAAAAATGTCTGAAATTTTTTAATCGTATGTATACTGTAGTAACTGTGTGTAGTATGTCAGCTTATTAGACGTGAGACCACGGTTCAAACCTCAGGTCAGACATCAAAGCGAAATATGAAAATATCTTCTGCAACTTCCTCTGGCAAAACTTCTGAGAGTGAATAAAATTGCAATGAAAAGTTGCTCAAAAATCTGTCGTTCGGAGTTGATCTTAAACTGTAGGTATAAAATTAACACACAGTACGTAAGTGGCGTTAGAAGCTAGGTCGTAATCCTAACTGAAGGGTTGTAATGATCAATTATGTACATATATGAACAAGATAAAAATTTCAGTTGGCACCACCGTAGCATTCATCAACAGCATGTTCATGTGTATTATTTCCGTAGCTAGCCTTACTTAATCAGTTCGGTAATTGAACGCAGTAATTTGCAAAACTCTCCGCTCTCCTCAAACATTTCAATCTCAATTATGTCCAGAATCGTACCTTTGATTTGCTGCTTAAATTATGACGTATATATACGTCTTTTTGCAAAATTACTGAAGATCTTAAATTTTCGGGTATGTCTGAAACTAATCGCCACAACTTCCGCAACACCCTTAAGCCTTCTGCTTGCTGTTCTATTACTCTCTCACATTTCTGTTGTATTCTCATTGTTGATAGTGGCAATAGCGCATCCTAGGTATTGCGACAGCACTGTTATTTCTATTCCGTACTTTAAACCATTACTAACTCACTCATCTTTTATGTCATTTCTATTCCATGTCCTCTGAATTGCTACTGTTTGAGCACAGTGTTCTTCAAAATTTCGTCTTAGTTAGGAGCATATACATAGCTATACAGTCAAGCTCAAAACTAATGTTGAGAACACTCAACTGTGTTAAGATTATGTGCAGCTCTTTATGTACTAATTTTTTGTTTATTTACAACCAATATTCAGAGAATGGCTACTACTGAGACAGTGCATTGTGTTTCCACCAGAGAAGTAGGTAGGCAGGAGGGGGAGAAAAGAGCGAGTAGAGTTTACGTATATTATAATAGCATCAATAGCCAACTTTGCCATTTGTAAACCAAACTAATTAGGCGATATTTTCTCAGTCACTTTCACTACAGGCAAAGTTCTGGTGTATATTACTTTCTCAAGACGGCTGCTTATAATGCCCAGCAGGAAAATAGATTGGAGTTATCTTTATTTTTATGTGCTCATTGAATTCAAAATGTGTCTCCACTTCTTCCAAATGGTATAGGTACACATTTCATTAGGTAATTGGACAGGGTTGCCTAGTATGACGTGTCCTGTCCTAAATATAGTTGTTGTTAACGTTAATTCGAAAGCTGTAATTGATAAGCTCTCTTCGGCTTTCGGTAGTCTGTGTAGCTTTGATTGATACCAGTCTTTAGGAAGAAAAATTTGAAGTGAAATACAGATAATTTGTAATTGTAGATAAGTAGTCCTCTTTCTGTATTATTGGTTGTATTATCGGTTTGTAAACCATTCGATAGAATATTGTTTAAAAATCAATGGGGAATGGTGACATCAAACACCAGAACAGAACACAAGTGCAGCGCAAGAAGAGGCCAAAATTTCTCAAACAAAAGTGCCTTCAATTCAAAAACTTTTAGAAATTGTTTCTTTTCCTTTCTTTATGTTTTTTAGCCATTTTTTCATTTTTATTGACCAGTGGTGAGCAATAAAGACTCTATTAAAACCACAAAAATAAATTCAAAAAAACTTTCCTTTTCCTTTAAGTGGCAAATAAAAGAATCGTCGAAAATATTAACACAACACTTTAAAAGAATATTTTTAGTTTCTTTTTCAATTTGTTGTTGTTATTAAGCCATAAACAAATTGTTTAAATTTATTTTTATTGTGATAGTTTTTTTACTTTATTTATCATAAACAGATATATGTGTATATATATAGAGAGAGAGAGACAGAAAAAAGAAAAAAAAATACTCTTTTGATTATCTTCTCTGAGTATTCTTTTATTTCACATCTATTGCGTCCGTCTAACCAAACAAACATGATTTACGTTGAGTATCTGGTCTCCTTCTTTATTTTTATCTGCACGTACATATGTATGTATGTTTGTATGGGTGTGTGTCTTTATGCAAAGGGAGTCTGTCCGTCTTTCTGTCTGTCCGATTATCGTAAATATGGGTCACCAGCAGCAGCCACGGCAGCAGTGTTTTTTAAAAGATACAAGTATGTGCAGCCATAGTTGGTTGTAAAGTTTTTTAATTAAAAAATAAGAAATCGTAGAACAGCAACAGAGAACACTAAGCGTGTGTGTGTGCAAATATATCTCACAGTTGTTGTTTAGGTTTACATGGTATTTTGTTGCACTTTGTTGCACATACAATAAAAACAAATACGATTCCCGATTACTACCACCCAAAATCTGTTACTTAAGGCGGGTTCACCCACAAGTTTCTGAAACATTTTTGGTTCGCACAAAATTTTTTTTATATGGAGTTTGACGTTTCTCTCAGAGAGCGAGAGAAATTATTTTGTGCGAACAACTCTCAGTGTGAATTAAATTAATTTTAAATTTGGTCCGAACCATTTTAGAAAAGGTTGCCACACAATATGAAATTTATACAATACACAAATATTTCCAGAAGTTCATCGAAAGTCCCAGGGTCCATGCAATGAAAATTTATAAATGAATCTACGTCATTTAAACGCATTTCGGGAACTAGTGAGTGAAAATACCCTTTGGCTTCTCTTTGTTTCAAAAGTGGTCTTACAGCCGTCCTCTTTTTTATCTTTGATTTTCGTTTTTCATAAATATATTTTGCAAGTAATTTTACTTTGGTCACTTCAATGGCGAACAAGAGTTGCAAATGATTTATATCCATTTTATCCATCGCAGAACAAGATGTTTTTATTCTTACCAAATAATTCACCACAAATACTGTTTATTTTTTGTTATAAATATAAATTTTTTTATTTCTTTATTTTGACACAAATATAATTCTTAAGGTTATGCAAATATGTATTTACGTCATTTTCAATTAAATATGGAAGCACTGTTTTTACGAACAAAGTTTCTGAAATGGGTGAATCATGTTGGAGAAAACTCTCAGTAAACAAGAAATTTCTCCGAACCAAAAATGTTTCAGAAACTTGTGGGTGAACCCGCCTTTAACCATTCTGTAGACCCAAATGTACAAACAAAACGAAATGAAGTAAATAAAACATAAGAAAGATACGTAGCGAGAGAGAGAGAGAGAGGTAATACCATTATCACAACAACTGAATTAAGTTGTGCCACAGCTCTAGTGGCACATACTCTATTTACTACGCGACTTACTCTACTCGTAATAATTGCATATGCTGCCGCTACGTATGTATATCGTATTGCAGGCACGAAGAACAACGTCAATTGGTTTTCAAATACTGGAATAGTGTAGCCAACTGCAAAAACTAAATGGGCTGGTTCTGTACAGTACTTAGTGACTGAAATAAGAAGCATGAGACTTTTGTACTCCGCCATGTTTCTGAAAGCCTTTTTAATTTGTTCATACAAGTTCAACAAAATGAGCTCTAGAGGCAGGAAGTTGTGACAAATGTCGTCATAAATTGTGACAAATGTCGTCATGGGTTAGGTTAGGTTAGGTCGGAGTGGTAGCTCTGATATCACAAAGCTCACTTGAGCACGCATAGTGACCCGTTGTGATGCCACGGGTGAACGCAGTCCCTGTACTAACCAAGTTCCACCAAAATCAGGGAAAAGGAAGAAGTTGGTCAGCGCAAGAGCTGGCACAAATGTCGTGATAAATGTGTGGCAAATTAAACTCCATAATGTGTTTTTCTGTTTCTAAGGAAACTTAGATGAGTAAGTCGTAAAAGTTGGGTTCACTTGAAGACCATTGTGGATTAAAAATAATACCGCATCACTCTTTCCAATCCTTAGCCAAAATCCATAACACCATCAATAAAACAATCTGAAATCATGAGTAAATAGTTTGAACTTTCCAAAGCTCCTGCTATTCATTCAAAACGGCTGGACTAGCTACCAACTAGTGTTGGTCACGTTTCTGTATTGATGAATAAAGAAAAAAGTAAAAATTTTGTTTTTCTCTTGAATTTCCAAAGTGACTTGTATTTTCATTTACGTGAATGAGTTTTTCATCATATTCATTCTGTTTTTTTTTCTTGTTTGCATATCTAAATGAATGACTGTCTGTAGCAGACTGACTGTATGCATGCCTTCATAATAGGCTACCAACCACAATAGAAGAAGAGTACGGTCTGTGCTCTGGACAGATAGACAGACAGACAATAAATTGAAGTGTGGTGGTAAATTTGTTTATTTGGCTTGGCAAGCTGTTGGGCACTTAAGCATTCACTCATTCACATTCAAATTTTCTGCTGATGCTTTAAGTCCAAAGTAATTGAAGATGTTTTGCTATTTAAACGCGTGTCTTTAAAGAGTATCAAATGATTGTGGCTTAAATGAAAATCAAATAAAAGGCGTTTTTATGGTTTAACAATTACCGTGTTTACGATTAGATTCGTTACAGTGAGTGAGTGGATGTACGGAAGAGGTGATACACGTTTGAATGTGATAAACAGAGTGAGTTAAATCGGTCTACCTTAAGAGAATCAGGTGTTATTAAAATCACTTTCAGTTGCTTTGTAATATTTTTCAATACAAGCAAATTTGGAAAAATTCTATACACCAAGCCCGTAGTTAATCAAACTGCAAGCTTGTCTTACATTTTATTACACATCTGCCACATACAAAAGAATGTCTTACTTCTGCAAAGCCAAAAAATCCATACCATCCGTTTCTCGCGATTTCATGCGTTACATGCGATTCTTGCATTCTATGCCATTTTTATTGCAAGTTACTGGTGTTTTGTTTTGATCAGCTGTTGTGTTAAAATAATTAGCAATTTTGGGAAAAAATGGATAATCAAATTGTGATTTTAAAAGAATTTATGGAATTAATTAAATGTTTATGAATTTACATACATTTATGATATTTTGTACTTATAAGGCCTACGAAAGGCTTCTAAAGAACACAAGACAAGTGTTTTTAGTTAATTTATCCTCAATTTTTTTTATTTACAAATTAATAAATTCAAAGGAGATGACACTCAGTACGTAAAAACAATCGATAACTAGTATATAAATTTTGTTCATGAAATAAATGTGTTAAAAAATGTATTTTAATGTATTTTCCTCTTATATTATTAGTAAAATTTATTATGAAATATATTTTTATAAATATTTTTATAATGCAAATAAAAAAAATGCGAAAATAATAATGCACTATTTATGAAAAGTGTTTTTTTTTTATAGAGGTATAGAACTTTAAGTTGCAATAAAACAACGATGGATTATTCGATTGACATGAAGTTTATTTATCCGAAAGATAATCTTGAGGCATTACATTTTAAATATGATTTCTGGCATATGACCGCCACGGCTGGCGCGGATGTAGTCCAATCTGGACGTCCAATTTTCGATGACTTTTTCCAACATTTGTGGCCGTATATCGGCAATAATACGGCAAATGTTGTCTTCCAAATGGTCAAGCGTTTGTGGCTTTACCGCATAGACCAATGACTTTACATAGCCCCACAGAAAGTAGTCTAGCGGTGTTAAATCACAAGATCTTGGAGGCCAATTCACAGATCCAAAACGTGAAATTAGGCGGTCACCAAACGTGTCTTTCAATAAATCTATTGTGGCACGAGCTGTGTGACATGTTGCGCCGTCTTGTTGAAACCACATCTCCTGGACATCATGGTTATTCAATTCAGGAATGAAAAAGTTAGTAATCATGGCTCTATACCGATCACCATTGACTGTAACGTTCTGGCCACCATCGTTTTTGAAAAAGTACGGACCAATGATTCCACCAGCCCATAAAGCGCACCAAACAGTCAGTTTTTCTGGATGTAACGGTGTTTCCACATACACTTGAGGATTACCTTCACTCCAAATGCGGCAGTTTTGTTTGTTGACGTAGCCATTCAACCAGAAGTGCGCTTCATCGCTAAACAAAATTCGCTTATGAAAATCGGGAACAACGGTAATCTCGTTTTGGGCCCATTCGACGAATCTACGCCTTACTTGATGATCGTTTGGCTTCAAATCTTGCACGCAAACCAAGATCCTTCCGCAAAATCTTCCATAAAGTGGATGGACACAGATCCAATTCCTGTGTTCGATGGCGGATGGACTCATTTGGGTCTTCCTCAATGCTACGCTCTACAGCAGCAATAGCTTCTTCTGTACGCACCGTACAGCGTCTCTGGGGATGCGAGTTATCAATAAAAATAAACGTGGTGCGAAAACGTTCCATGGTTAATCGAATTAACTGCTCTGATGGACGATTTTGTCGACGATAAAATGGACGTAGTGCGCGATACGTTTTCCGCACAGAACCATTATTTTCGAAATAAAATTGCACTATTTGCAAGCGTTGTTCAGGCGTGAGTCTATTCATGATGAATTGCCAAACCAAACTGAGAATAAATCACTTGACAGCTGTTAAATCGGACGCCATATTGAAAAGTAATGCCAACTTAAAGTTCTATACCTCTATAAAAAAACACCCTTTATTTATTTAAATATGTTTATCGAAACCACAATTGAATATGATTTGTCATCTCTAGTACTACAGAACAGCTGATATTTTTTTAGCAATGCATGAGTCGCATAGAAAAGTAGAAAGTAAACCTACTCGATGCGTTCTATACGTGTATGCATTCTATACATTATCTTCTGTAACTTGTCACAAATAACTACACGCATGGTATGGACTTTTGGCTTAAAGTGCATCCAACAGTACGTTTTGACCGGCGCTATAAATTTGTTCCACTTGATTTGCTTCGTTCTTTTAATTTTATTGACCCATAAACTACAAACAATTCATTGTATGTATTTCCTATTTATTTATGTATGTATGTATATGGTCTAACCATTGGTCAGTTAAAATTCCAACAACAACAACATCACTAACCTATAGCTTTACAACATTTTCTCATTCTTGGTTTTGTAATTATCTAATCATTCTCTTTTTCTACCATTCTTTCCAGATGATGTTGAAGCGTCGGTATTGCCTGAATCCCAAACAAATGTTATGACAAATTCACAGCAGCAAAAACAACAACAACAACGACAAACACCACAACATCAACAGCAACAACAAGTAATCAACAATTATCATCATCATCAAATGTTAGAATCGCAATGTTCCATTAATAGTACAACTTCCATACAAACGGTTATCTTTCAACAACAGCAACAACAACAACCACAACAACAGCAGCCATCATCAACAACATCGTCAGTCATCATTAGTAATAGTTCCCCCAAACATAACGGTAGCATATCAATGCTACAACAACAATCTTTCATTAGTACGAACTCAAATTCATCGATAAACTCCCAACAGAACATTTCATATGCCATTGAAGCATTGCCGGGCAGTTTGCGACACGTTTCGGGCAGTGTTAATTCCCTTTTGGAACACATAGCCCCGGCCACAATGAGCAGTGAGGGCGTTTTAAATATTGGCGATGTAGCAGATTTGCTACATCCCCAGCATGCCATAATAACTGGCGGCAGATCACAAGAGGGTTGTCCACTTATAATATTTCCCGATAATAATAATTTTAATACACTAGAGGAAGTGGATTATCAGAAATTGATTTTGTATTTAACATCAGTACCATCGTAAGTGTTTCCGTTGGGTTCTTTTTTTTTCTATTCTTTGCTGATTTCATTTTGAATTCTTCTTTTGTTTTATACAGGCTACAAGATGCTGATTTGGGTTTCCATTTAATAATTGATCGTCGTAAGGATAAATGGACGTCCGTGAAGACCGTTTTACAAAGAATTTCGGTAAGAATTCTGAATTATATTTATACATGACATTGAAGATTTAATAGACTCTAGTTGGAATGAAGCCATTTGGTTCAAATACACAATGTTTTGTTTAATAATTTGCTGCAGTTTTGAGCGCAATTCCTTCAAAGCATCCCTCGTCCCTGGGGACAAAAAAAAAATAGCACAATCGATTTTTTCAAGCTTCTCTTGAAAGAATTTTTTTCTCCAACAAAAGATAGCATCAATGGTAAATGTAAATCGTGTTCTATATGACCACTCCACGAAGCTCTCGGATCTTTAAGCGACTTATTATTGCTGTAGGTTACCGTGGTTTAATATAATTCTTTCCCAATAAGCCATAAAAAAACATATTCTGTCCAATTACCATCTCCAATCACACCTTGGCGTTGAGAACCGCCCAAACTTTAAACGAAAATTGGACACACTCTGCGAATTCCTGATGAATATATTACGAGAGCTTTGTAGAAAGCAGGAGAAAGCAAATTGCTGCTTCCTTGAGCATGAACTGGAGTATTGTCCTACGTCAGTGTTTTGAGGCTTTGGCAAGCTGTTATTGAAGACTATGTGCTGTGGCCCTATGATCCCCAGAGGATCGTAATAGGAATTAATAATAAAAGCTAACTGCTTCTAGAGAAAGTTTTCCATCAGTCGGCCTTATAAAATTAATAAGAAGAGTTTTATCGAAGTGAATGCTTTGGATGGGTAATATCCGACGACCAGGATGAATGCAAATAATCAAAGACGATAAGTAATCTCTCCTACCTCCTAAAAGGGGTTAAGGTCTCTCTTAATGTTCGTTGAACCATTTTTGTAAGCTTATGGTATGCCGTTGTTAAAAGCGAGATAAATAGAATCCCAACAGAGTGGTATGAATCGAATAGGCAAAAGACATCCCTGCAGACTTAAGACCTAGACTTAATAGATTAACACCTTGGTCTGAGTATTAAGCAAACGAGGAGAATTAAGTGCCTGTAATTATTTCACCGACCTTCCGCACGTGTCATGCCCAACAAATCCACATAAATTACAGGACACAAGGGAAACGCGCCATTAATCATCATAACAATATGATCAGTAAATCGTCGATTCCCCTCAAATAAAATTTTAAATATTTTGCAAAATGTCAGTCAGGATACGATCTGAGCAGCAGATACTACAGCCAGAAAGATAGGAGTCTCCAATCTTGCTGTGTCAAGAAAAGAAATGCCTAATATGCCATCAATTTGCACATTCGATATGGATTCACGGATTCAATGTACATAACCCCGTAGGATTGGTAAACTGAATAACCTGGCACTTCTCATCTTATTGTATTATAGATGCGTGATCTTGAACATTATCGTTATGGCCGTACGATCTTTGGGTCTATATTCCACTAATGTTGATTCCGAATGTCAAAATTGTTTCTATACTTTTGATTATTAACAAAATAGTATCAAAAGAAATGTCCCAGCCTTTGATAAGAAGTACCGTACCGATGATAATTAAATCTTTGTTTATAACCATAATTTCAGATTAATTTCTAGTCTTTAACTTTAAAATTTGTGTGTTTCTTTTTCAGATTTATTTTCCTGGCATTATACATGTTGTTTACGTACTAAGACCATCGGGTCTATTTCAGAAAGCCATTTCAGAAGTCAGTTCGAAATTTTCAAAAGACGAATACCGTTTTCGTTTAGTCATATGTTCCTCATTAACGGATTTGCATGAGTACATAATACCCGCACAATTAACGGCTGACATGGGCGGTACATTAATATATTCCCACCACGAATGGATACAACAAAGAATAGTAATTAAACGATGGCTTTTTAAATATGATTGTATGTTAATAATTTATTGTGTTTGTTTTCCTAGTCCTTAGAAAAGTTTTCAAGTTTAACACATCAGGTATCCGCTGAATTGGATATTTTCATACAAGCCATACACGATACAGAATTTCCAAATTCTGTTGAAGCTACGCAAAAACTTTTAGACGATCAGGGCACAGACTACTGCAGGCTTAAAGAAGAAATTCTGGCCGCTGCCAAACATGGTGAGACTCTGTTGAATAATATCAAATCGAATGATGAAATTAAAGAGTTTTCCGAGCGCACCGGCAATGTCAGCTCTATAGAACGGTAAGTTTTTTTTTGTTTGTTTTCTTTTTGCTTAAAGTAAACTCCTCTTTTCTTAAGCTTATTAAAGACTTCTTTATTAAATAAAAACTAAAAGCTTTTTAAAAACTCTTTATCTATTCAAATTAAGAAAAAATTTACTTTTAATTTCTTAACAAACTAAAGATATCTAATCCTCAATAAATCTATAAACCTTTGCTCTATAAAATCAAAAAGATATCTATTAGATCCTCCTCTTCCTTATGTAATTTTCCTTCAATCTATATTACCGCCTTTAAACCTTTTTTCTTTAAAATTAACTCTTAAATGTTCATTATTAATTTCTAGCTCTGCACTGGTTTTGTAAAAGATTAAGAAAAAAATGATAAAAAAAATATGTCGTATAAGAAATACTCTTTTCTTTTAGGTTCGTTAATTTGAATTCAAATTTTATTCCAAATAATTATATTGAAATTCTCGACTTTCGGTTAAAAACGGTTTACTTTGTTTTTCATTATTATATTTTTGTTGTTGTCGTTTTATAAATACTAAATGTTAGCATGCTACGTGGTTCATTACTTCATGATTTTCAGTTTTCATTTGATTAAGTGTTTTCTTGTTAAATTTTTAATTTTTAAAGTATTTTTAATGCTTCTTCTTTCTTATCATTAAACAAAATTGTCGTAGAACCGGGTTTAGTAAACAGTTTAAGGTTAAGTTATTGTAAATCTATATTGCTGGTATGTATATTACACAGGCGTAGTGAAAAGAATCAATTATTTCTGCATGCAAGTGAAGGCTTTACTAATTCAAGTCGAAATGTGTCCGTTCGATAACTTGTTACCATTTTGAGAGGAATTCCTCTCTACCACTCAAAAAATCTTTGTCGCAAATGGTTTACTAATTGAAGCAATCGCTTTCTAATAGCTGCTATGCAACATGAAAATTATTCGTTATAATTGCGATAAGCCTCTGATATCATATCCGAATCATAAGGTGAATGCTTAAGAATATATGTAACTACCTCGAGACTTGAAAAAAGCTGACCTCTTGTGCAAAGTTTCTTCTTTACTAAGATCCCTTTATCGCAGAGGTGAAGTTTATGGGAGATGATAACCTACAGATTCTACCAAACTCTCAACAAATATTTTCTTTACCGACAATCCTGGTTTGATCATCACTAGCTAGCTCCCATAGGTGTTCTTTATTCAACTGACATGACTTTGTTGCGATTCAATAATGCTTAGAAATCATTTCGAATGGTTTTTAATGCAGTGAAGGACGGATGTTCATTACTTTATCAACGCTTGCTATCATATTAAGGCGATTATGCATCTCTGAAATTAAATTTTCTAAAACAGTATCACAATCTTTACGCGTGACTGTATGTTACAGTAAAAGTCACCGTAGTTTAGTAGGTACTGTATCGGCTTATTAGATGTGAGCCTGAAATATTTCTTTGAGCTGAAATACTTCTCCCAGCAGTCTTCTAACAAAGTAAAATAAAAATTCCTTGAAAAGTTTGTGAAATCTACCGTTTGGAGAATATTTCTCTGAGTTGAAATACTTCTCCCAGCAGTCATCTAACAAAGTAAAATAAAAATTCCCTGAAAAGTTAGTAAAATCCGCCGTTTGGAGTCGATTTTAAACTGTAGGTCCCACCACTCATGATAAAATTAACACACACATCACAATTTTGGTGCAAGAAGCTAGTTTGTGGTGATCAATTAAGTAAGTGTGTTACAGTATCGGGTTCATATTCAAATAAAATCGTATTAATTTATACCTTCATAAGCTAACTTGGGTCCTAAGTTATTTTTTTTTTCATTTAAAATTTGTATTTGCTTTAATTTTGAGTTTTATAAGCCTCTGTCGATGTTTTGCATGTTGGTTGTTGCTTTTTGTGTTTCGAATAGATTCATTATAATCGTATTCAGTTCGTTGCTGTTAAACTGTCGTGTTCAAATTAGTAAATGTTGTCAAAACGAAACCAAAAGACTTGTAACACTGTATACTCACCATTACACAAGCCACGCTTGCACACTCAATTCATTCACCTCACCACACATTGAATTCACCATTTACTTCTTAGTTTTTAAACTACCACTACATGCCTTAAACTATGCTTTTCATTTTATTTAAACAAACGAAACTTTATGTAGAATAAACATAATAAATAAATAAAAAAATAATAAAAAAAACCCGAATGAGGAGGAATATTATATATGTTGAGTCAATTTAGCTCTTCGTTAAGAAGTGCTTTGTTACTTTACCCCAACAACCACTCAATGAGACAAAATATATGTTTTTATAGTTAATCCATCCGATTGTTCTTCCATGAAGTCATTGAGTTAATAACGTTTCTGATGGTCATTTGATTTTAAGTCTTGCATCAACTGAATCTTGTTAGCTTACAGAGCTTTACCTTACATCAGTAACATTCTCATGCCTAATGACTGAAAGTTTTCTAACAAATGCTTAAGGCTCTTGGCAAAAAATCCTTTGCTGACGGAGAATCATTATGGAATGAAAATACGTTTGTCGTGGGGCTAGGAACCTTAAAATTCTTGGGGTAGTATTTAACAGCCTCCTTCATATTTAGTCACTCGCCACATACATAGACCTGGAAACGAGTATACGAAATATGCTCCTTTAAGACTTCATAGACAATGGATAAGCAACTCTTGGTAACATCGTACAAGACTATTGGCCGCATCCTCCTCGACTGCACTACGAAACCATCATGAAAGATACTCCTCGAAACAACCATTACGTTATCCATTGTTCCATCTGACATTGAATGTGTAGCAATATTAAGTGCAAGCCCTACACATTCCCGTAATAGATGCAAAAAGGTTCTCAACGAACACTCTCCCATGATTTCGGACAGTAAGAGACCTCCTGGATGGTCCAATATTATAAACAGCTACCGGGAGGGGATCATTTCAAGCACTATATTAACGGTTTGTCTTCAAAGACCTTGCAATGCGGTACTTTCATTCAATTATTTCGTCAGATCCACTGCTTTGTGCCCAATGGACCTTCGGTTTAAACCGATTGAGGTGGCAAATTTCTTCCAAAGGGAAGAATTTTCAGCTTTATATTTATAGCTTTCCCTAAATCAAAATATCCTCTTATTCAGAAAGACCTTCCATATCACGTTGATACATTTTTATTATCTTTACGGTAAATCTGAGCCTAATAGATATTTTCACTTCATATATACATATGTATGTATATAAAGCACTATAAATAGTTCATCTCCTCTATAGGGTATACCATCTACTCCTCTAGAACAGTGGCCACTTGTGTTTTAATGTTATCTGCTTAACGGATCATGTGAAAATTTCAAAAATTTTTAATTTTCAATAGAATTTTAAATCATTATTTCAACGCCGGATACTAGTGTACACTATACTTACACGAAATAAGACTAGACCATCACACAAACCCTCACTATCACTCTCACTGTCTCTTATACACGCTCACCACTTACCACCCACTTACATAACAATCTCTTGAATGATCATTTAAATGTTTTACATTTCATGGCTCATCAAAGGAACAATATTGTGTGTCTTTTTCTTTCTCTCCTTCTCTCTTTCTCTCTTTTCAAAAATACATATGCTCTCAAATACATTTGTTCACGTGTGTGATAAAAATGAAAAACGTAAACAATAACTTAAAAAATTAAAACAAAAAAAAAATAAATAAATTCTATAATTAAAAATATCACACACCATAAATTATATGAAAAATAAAAACAACTCACATGACTAAAAATTAAAAAAATTCGCGACTTTGTGATAAAAAAAATTTTCGAAAAAACCTAAATTGTAACGCGTTATTATTGAAAACAAATTTTTGTTTTATTTTGTTTTTTGTAATAAAAAAAAAATATGCAATTATTTTTTTTAAATTAAATGAGTAATAATGCAGATCCAGTGCAGGGCAATCAACCATATTACATACACAACAACAACATCAACTACCACAACAACAATTTATAAAACGTCATCAAATTATTTATCACCAACAATACAAATTGAAAAAACCTCAACATTATGATGATTGTCGGGACTATCGTAGACTCTTAGTGCAGCTGGAGGAAACGGAACGACGTTTCGATGAATTCTGGCGTACACATCGCAATCGTTTACAGCAATGCTTAGAATTGAGAAAATTCGAACAAAGTTTTCGTGAACTACAGGTAAAATAACCCTTTCAACTGAAAATGTTTTCTAAATAGATTCTTAAGAATTTACTTTACCTTACAGATTTGCTTTGATGCCCGCCTAAAAACCGTTTCTGAAATGACCGAAATTGGCGAAAGTGTTGAACGTGTTGATAGTTTAATTAACGAAACCAAAGAATTCCAAACAGTGTGTGCCAACGACATTGATAAGGCCGCTGAGGTTATAGCAGCCGGTCAACAACTTATCGGTTCGCGTGGCGTTTATCCTTGGGAAATCGTACAGCCCAAGTGCGATGAACTACAACGTGTTTGTGATATTATCACAGAACGTTTACAGAAACGTTTGGATATCTTGAACAAGAATCGTGAACTTATGGAGAGAGTTGAAAAGGTTAAAATTAATAAATATGTTTTCAACATTTCAATGTACTGATTAACCCTTTTCTTTTTTCTTTCTTTTTTGATATTGTAGGCTAATGAATGGTGTGCCAATGGCGTTGAATTGCTTACCTCACAACGCATTGAGAAATGTTCTACATCGCATGAATTGGCCGAACAGAGTCTACAAGAAATTCAGGCATTTATTGCCTCTGCCTCCGATTTTAAATTGTCTAGTCCCAGTGAATTTAAAAAGATTTTCTTAGAAAGTACCACACCAGAAACCAAAGCTTTAGTATCACAAGTAAGTGGATTATTTCAATAGATTATGTATGAAAGATTTATAAGGTTATATTGAAGATTATTTTGTTGATAAATTTATTCTATGAATACGTTAAATATACTTTTTCGAACAAAGTAGATTTCGAAAGATTTCTACTAACAATTCTTTGTATACTAGTCGGATCTGTTTGAGTGCTACATAATGTCTGCATACACTCGATAATTATTCCACAATTTCGGTAAAAACATATTCAAAGTTGATTCTGGGCTACCGAAACACATAGCTAATGCACTTTCGAAAACTGGTGCAAAAACTAATTCGAACAAATTCAGAAATTAAATTGTTGCCACACATAGAACTCGTAAATAAAAAAGGGATACATGTGGTTATTTATAGGTAAACAGAGAATACAATTTGCTTTAAAATTGGCCAAAAATCCATCTTAGGAACCTTAAAGCCGTCATAGTGGGACTCTGGTACCTTTATACCGAAAATACGTTACAACAACTTCCAAAAGGGTTATAATGAATATGAAAAATAATAGAAGACTGCAGAAATTTTTCTCTTTGAAAGTCCGACACGTGGGAATCCAGAGGCAAAAGAATTTTAGTCACTCAGAAATGTTCAACAAGGCTTATCCATCCCGAGGTTATTTGAATAAAATCCACAACTTCACATAATTTACAGGAAGAACTGCCAGACAAGTATTATAAAAAAGCAATTAAATAAGAATAAAGTGAGCTATGCTTTACGCGACAGCGAACTGAACATAACCACTACATTTCTGGACGAGCTATGTCGTTGCGTTTGTAATAAGAAAAGCTCTAAATAATTAATAGTCTTCATAGAGTTTCTGTAGCTCCCACTAACTTACCTGTTCTCAATTTTCTATTCTTCTATTCTCGATCTATAAGAATCTGACAGATTCACAGGCTCCAGTCAGCGTTTAAATATCCCTAGAATAGATAGCTCCTTTAATTTCGCCAACAATAATGGTCTTAGAATGAAATCCATTAGAACTCCTATAGAAATGATTCAATGCCATTGACAGATTGTACAAAGAAACTTTTTTGACAGAACGTTCTTCCTCTCTATTCAGATCAGATAGTCAGTTTCATTGAACCAACGCTGTAACTCTAGAATGCGTTTTCATTCTGCAGGGTTAAAAGTCCAGGGCAAGACTACATGTTACCTCGATAGCATCACTAAATATATTGTTAACAGACTGCATCTAAAGTCAAATTGCATTAAGAAGTGATTGCAATAGATTTCCTCGGCTTTTTCAACTGTTGTTGGCAGCTGTTAAGAAGGCAAATATACTGAAATTTTTATGCCTTTGGGTCTTCTATTGCTTTACCTTTCTTTGTGAAAACTTTTCAATGCAACCTTCACAACTTGATTGAGGACACATACATATGTATGTACGTACATAATTGGTCATTACAACCCTCCAGTCAGTCATTGCGACTTGGCTTCTGACACCACTTATGTTGTGTGTATTAATTTTATACATGAGTGGCGGTAGCTACAGTTTAAAGTCGACTCCGAACAACAGATTCTTGAGGTACCTTTCACGGCAATTTTATTTACTCTCAGAGTTTTTGCCAGAAATCTGCTGAGAGGAAGTCGCCGAAGAAATGTACAAATTTCGTTTTGTTAAAACAACACATTATCTCCTAGACTACGACGACTCCATTGAGAACATATTTTATTTAATCCTATGGTCCCTTCCACTACTAAAAGGTTAAGTCACATAATTTTTAAACCATCACAATTTATTTATTTTTTTCACTCTCGTTCTTTCTCTCTGCCCTTCATTCTCTTTTTGTATAAACACAGTGATAAGCCAATTTAAAAACAAAGCAGCAAACAAACTTAAACAGTAACGAGGAGCTTTGGTCATATCACTTCTGTATATTTTTAATGTTTTGTTTCAGCGCCAATTTAAAACGCTGGAAAAAAAGTCAGAGAGCAATAAAAAATAATTCAATTCCATTAAATATGTTCATACATTTGTTTTGCTTTTTATGTTTCTTTTTTAAGAATCATTTAAATCGTTTTTATTTTACAATGATTTCCTCTCTCTCTCTCTCACTACAAACGACTATGGGAGATGATCTTTGATGGTTTGAAATATATAGTATGTACGCTGTAATTTATAATAAAAGGAATATATTTTTATAAAAATATTGTTTATAGTATATTAGTGAGGAGGGTATTATTTTATTGGTTTTTAAAAGCCAACGATGCTGGGTGAATCATTACATTTGATTCTTTGCTCAGTTTAGTTGACGGATAACCTTTAAAACGCTTACAATATAGAGAAAAAAAATTATAGAAAAACTATTTTTGCAAAAGCATTCGTGTATATAAAAATAATATTGAAATACATTCAAATATTATTTAAGAATAAAATTAACAATTTTTCATTTCATTTCAATTAAATGTTATTTCGGTATTCGTATTTGAAATGTTCATTTCGTATATCGAAGAGGATACGAGACAAAAACGCTGGTCTTGTCCCATACCAGTCAGCAGAAATATACGCCACAGCAGTCTTGAATTTGATGTGAGTGTTAGAGAAACGTTTATTAAAATTTGTTCTCAACAAATTTACAACAAAGAACTGTTTTGTAATATTTTTTTATCGGCCTCTTAAAAGTCTTTATAATAACGAAAAAAAAAATTGTTATCAAACAAAACGAGACGGCCTGTGATAATCAGTTCTATAAATAAAATTCTGCAGCCTATTCTATATTTGCAGTGAAATGAAAGCTTGTGGTTTATAAGCATATTGAGAATCTGAAAATTTAAAAGGTTTCCTTGTTTAGCACAATCAAATCAAAATTAAGTTCCAATTCGATTTACTAAATGGTTGTAAAGGACCGCAGCAAATGGGGATCAATTGTGTCTTCCTTTTTTCTTGTTTCTATAATGAGAAGAAGAACCTTGTGGTTGAAGCTTACAGTTAACCATTTCTAGCTGGATTAGTCATTAGATTTGTTATCGAAGAATACGAATTACCCTCACCGTTTGTTCAATACATACATTCATACATAATAGGCCTTTATAACCCTTCAGTCAGGATTACGGCCTAGCTTCTCACACGACTCATGCTGTATGTGTTAATTTTATACATGACAGAATTATAGAACGACAGATTTTTGAGAAACTTTTGATGGCAATTTTATTTAAATTCAGAGTTTTTGCTAGAAATCTGCTGAGAGGAAGTCTCCGAAAAAATATTGTTTCATATTTCGTTTTGATGTCTGACCTGGGGTTTGAACCATGGCCTTACGTCTAATAAGCCAACACACTACCTACTAGATTACGGTGACTATGTTCGTTCAATAATCACCGGTAATTCCTTGACCTAAGACTTGTGCTTGAAATGTTCTGTCAATAAACTCTGAATGCCCAAGAATCTTTCATCTCAGGTTCTTAAGTGTTGCATATTGACAGAGAAGAGATTCTAGTGACTCCTACTCTTCCTTATTATTACAACTCCTGCAGATGCCATTGTGAAGTATTCTCAGCCTTTGAACATGTGTAAACAGGGGCTGGTTTACCTTATCTACTGTGAAATTGCTAAGATGAACTCTGGTTAGATTTAACCAAAAATCTTGTATTGCGTTATCGATAGCAGGTGAGATTTGTCTTGAACAACCTTACACATTCTGGTCGTTTTGCTATCAGTATTTTTCTAACCGATATACTCTGCTATCGGGTTCGCACAGCGACAGTCTTTGTAGCCATTATATCAGTCTGAATAAGTAGTGCAAGACACAATCTTCAATGCAACCTTTTCGAAAAGATTCCACATACGACATTGTCACGCAATCTGGGTCCTTCAATAAATACTTGAATTACGTTTTTTGTTCTTTACGTTCAACCACCAACTAGCCCTATACGCTGTTAATTTAAGTCGGTACCACTTAAGCCCCTTTTTGAGCATAAATTACTTTAGACACCACCCTCTCTCTCTCCCCCACCATCCAACAAATTAAAAGAATCATAGTTTAACCGACACTTCAATTTTTCAAAACGATTTCTACGCATTTCCGTTGTCGCTTCACACAATCTCTGTTGCTACAATAAAGTCAAAAAGAAGCGGAACAAAGACAGCAAAATGAAAAAATGTGATCTTTTTTGTTTTACTACATGTTGTAGCAACGAATTACTACACCGTGTTGTTGTCGTTGTGCTCCAACTGTGCCACTCCATATAATCTGTGTGAGGCATTTTTGTCTTTTTTTTTTGCTCTCATGTATTACAGTTTAACCCATATTTGTCATCATCGTCATCTTACTTAATGGTAATGGTGGTCAGTCATAGAAAAGTAAAATATTTGAACATGCAATTGCAAAAGCAGTTATTGCAGTCACACTCGTATATGCTAGCTGCTCTGCATGGAAACACAATCGGCAATAGTTTCTATGCGCGCACTAAGATTTCGAACGGTGGAAGTAGTTGTTAAATCATGTTTTAATTTTCAAATTGTATCACTTTAATTGCAGTGGAAAAAATGGTGTACAGGGTGCTACGAAAAGTGGTGGAAATAATTGGTTTTTGTTCAAGGGAATATAAAAGAATTTTTAGGGAACGCACAAGTATTTGTAGAGACATTTTTTTAGTCAGGGTATGCCATATACATGTGTATTTACATATATATTTACAATTGCTCTTATATAGAGCCGTTTAGTCCATCGTTTAGTCTATCGTTTAGCCTAGTTAGCTTTTTCTTGCCTTAGAAACTTCTCTCTTGTACAACCGCTTTCGGATATATGCGCGTCTTATAGAATGTCTATGTATCATGCTTATAACGAACCAGTATGAAGGAATGAAGTGAACATCTCATAGACTTTATATCTAAGAAACCAGGCAAAGAAGAAGAATACTGCATGACACAATTATAAGAACTTTAGGTCTTACATGACGGGTAGGCCGCTTCCTTCAAGTAATAAGCCTGAGAAAATTTTATCAGAAATTTGCCTTCAGTCTCTTAGCTTACGATAATAAGTTCTAACTTGAAAACTTAGTAACCTACATACTTATGGCTACCGCTAGGTCATAATACTTGGATCACTAACAAAAAGCATGGTTTTCCACCTTCGTTCCGTTAGGGAACGTAGATAGGGAGAGCTGTCGCACGATATCATATCCACTTTATTATTGCTTCTTTGAAATTTTGTCAGCTAAGCTGGAGATTAGTTAACTGTAGCTGGGGTTCTAGGACGATAGGGTTATCGTTTGCTATTGCGTGATTTCACGTTTTATGTTTTTGTGTGGATAGGTATTGGGTTGTTGCATTGGATGTAGTGGTGAGGAACTGTGCTCTTTGCCTTGAGGTTAAGCTACTTGATCTTTCTCTGTTAATTTTATTTTCTATGAGGGAAACGAATCAGTGGACTTTCTAAATAGATTGTTAAACTTAGAAAATCATGATTAACATTTTTTTCATCTTATATCTGATTTGAAACGAGATTTCTCGAGTATATAGTCAATCACTTTAACCAAAACACCATATCAACTTCATCATTTGAAAATTTGTCATTCTCTTAAAATGCTTTCCAAAATACCCAAACATTTTGATAAGGTCGACAACGACCCACTTTCAGATTGTAGAAGAGATCGACTACATTTTCCTCCTAGCGTCTGTGCTGTCCTCTTTCGAAGTAATCTTCTTAAAATGAAATCAGTCGCATTTCTTTTAACACTCATTTTTAGTAAACGCTTTAGCAATTCACCACCCATTGTTGCAACAATTCATAAATATTTAAACGAATCTACAAAAAAAAAAATACCTGAAATAGACCATTTTTATAGCCTCTATCAGGTGCATTTATCACTCTAACACTCACCGCATTCGAACACTTGTTCGTTGATGTAATAATACTTCGTTGCGGTATTTTGCAGATGAAAGAAAAAAAACGTTTCAGTGGTTTTCAAGTTTTTTCTCCTGTTTCTTTCTCCTTCTGCGTTATTAAATGTTATGGCAGTTGAAATAAAATGCATTGAAAATAAAATAAACGCGTTACATTGAAGCTTAACAGAGTATCTGTATCAAATCGCTACACTTTGTATGAGACGCATGCAGATAAAAACTGTCAAATAAATTTTCTTTTCAAACGGCAATTGGGACGGACAGCATTTTGGTGTAGTTTGAATAACACTTTCATAGTTTTGTGTGTTGTGTTGGAGATTTCTTAGAAAGAATTTTTTCTTTTGAGTGAAAATAATTTGTGGTTACGCCGAGGACTTGATAAGAATCCATTTGAGAAAATTTTGCTGTACGGAATAGAAAACTTTGTACAATTTCATGGTCAAGCTCAAATCCAAATTTTTACTCTTACTTAATATATAACACTTCAAAATTTACTGGAATTTGTTTTTGTACTTGAGTTTGATCTTTAAGACCTAATTTTCCTTAGCAGGTACCCTTATAGCCATTCGTATGCCCAAACTCTTCACTTTAAACTTGCTTTATAAGCCTAATAACGCTGGGGAGAAGTGCGTTTGGGTTCCATGGTATTGTGACCATACACCATACAACCCATGCATAATATGCAATCATGTTGTCCTTACAACCTGTTGGATGTTGTTCGATGTTAGTAAGAATGTACCCAGATATACCCTGCTTAATACCCGGATCAGAGATCAGCAATGAATCGTTTTTTCGCTACTCATAAGTACTCATGAAATTTTGAGTATAAGTGAGTCAACAGTATTGAAATTCAACTACTCTGATCCATTCGTACCCATTACAACATTGATTTATAAGTACAGGTTGCAATGAGTATGAGTACAACGTTGACATCAAACTCATAACATTCGAAATATGTTTGATTCATACGCCTACTCATTCAGATTCAAGAATTTAGAAAAGTACTTATAATACTCATAAACTTCATCAAAATTTGCAGTCTTAGTTGTTGTTGCACTTACAAAAAAGAAGAAAGAAAAAGACAAAGACAGCAAGCAAAGCAAACACACAACCTTATGAGTATGTAGTGTTCGTATGCAAATCATACTTATTTTGTGGTTCTTGTAAATGCTGAGTAAAGGAGAGTCGAAGTCAACAACATCATGCGTATTGTTAAGTATGAGTACGATAAGTACTTCAAACTTTGAATATGAGTAGTATGAGTATAATATTAAAATAAGTATGAATGCGTACAAGTATCAGAAATTATGAGTATGATTCGAATCTGCTCATCTTTTTGAATACTCATTGCGGATCTCTGAACCGGATGCTTCCTTCTGGGATGCATTAACTCTGCAAAGATTCCCGGTATGTGTTCTGATGATCCATTCTTCTCAGCATATATATATTGGAATTGAATCATGCCTAGACTGAAGAAGTGATCTCTGAGTCTTTAGTGCTCCTTTACTATAATCAGATTAATCTGATGCATAACCTCTTTAAACCACTTCACTTTGTAATGACTTAACGAAAGTTTAGATTGCTTTATTCGTCTCTCTCCATCATCTATATCGTGTAAACCCTTGCAAACATCTAGCTAGAATGGTGGCTGAACTGTGAGATAGTGTTGCTATGTCACGTCATTTGTGCTCTCTCTCTCTCTCCAGATTCAAGTGAGCACATCTTACGATGGCGTAAACATTTGCTTAGAAGATCTCTGTGATTTTTCCCATGGGGTTACAGTTGTACCGTAGAGAACCCAAGTGAGCAAGGTTACGATTTTAGTGTCATACAGTCAAGGAAAAAACTTTACCTACACCCCTGTATTTTCCTGCTGGTTTTTTTTCCAATTTGAAAAAGATGTTTTAGCGTTGTTAAAGGGGATTTACAATTTAGAATGTGTGAAGAAAATGGGAATTTGAGAAAAATATTACGTAGATATTATTGGGAAAATAATATTCAAAATTAGCAGAAAAAATGTCTACACACAGTGTTGTACAGTGATATATGTAGACTTTTTTCTTTGACTGTATATCCCAGAAACAATTGTACAACTATAAATATGTACTTTATTAATACAAAACGTTATTAAAGTGCAATTAAAGTATTTAATTTTGTTTTATGAGCCCACTCTTGCAGTCATCGTCTAACATTACTCTACATTTCCTTAAAGATGTCATTATATTTTGCTACTGAAAGCTTTTCATTAATTATTGCCATTACCTGGCAATCCTCCAGATTTTCCTACAATGTTTCCAAGAACATTAGCAGCATGATTACATAAGACATGTCCACACAGTTATTTGTCGAAAGAATTTGACAACGATTGAGAGATCAAACGTGTGATGTCTGTCTTCCAAGTGTATTTCGTTAATATTGTATTTCTTTTCCCGCTAATAACATTTAATTAAACAGTTATATAACCGATAATATTTATGTATGAACCTGATTGCCAATAAATATTTATTCACTTCTCACTTGCAACATGCACTTGCATCTTGCATCTTGCAATGCAACGCAATGCAATACGAATTCTAATTATTTTTCTATTAAACACTCGACTGTCTCTTATTAATTACTGTTCTTGGTAGAAAGATTATGGCCAGTTTGCTGCTGACTGATGATGACTGGCTGCTCCTTTTTTTGATTTCATTAGAAGAAGAAATCAAGATTTTTTTTCTAATTCGCATGCCGGGTTTTGTAAATTAATCGTTAAAAGCGATTTTTCCAAAGAAAACAGAGAAGCATTACAAAGTGCAATACTTGTTTGACTGCCAATAGTTGTTCTTTTATTTATTTGGCGGATTAAAATTGTAACAATTTTGTAATAAAAACGCAAATTAAAAATCAATTTCAATTACTATAGCAGAACATGAAACAGAGTAGAGAAAATTGGTAGGATACATGATATGTGATTTAGTCTTACCGGTTAACAATTCCCCTCCTGACTCCGCGTAACTTTCATTATTTCGCGTGATACTGTGGCCGTTTTCAAAAGGGTAGCACAGCATCATAGGAAAAAAGCAGGTAGGGCGGCCACATCTACTGAAACAGACCTAGTTTCTCACACCACTTATGTTGTGTGTGTTAAATTGTATACATGAGTGGTGGGACCTACAGTTTAAAAGTCGTCTCCGAACGACAGATTTTTTGAGAAACTTTTCATGGCAATTTTATTTACTCTCACAGTTTTTGCCAGAAATCTGCTGAGAGGAAGTCGCCGAAGAAATATTTTTTCATATTTCGTTTTGATGTCTGGCCTGGGGCTCAAACCCTGGCTTTTCGTCTAATAAGCCAACACACTACCTACTAGACCACGGCGACTTGCCAGAAAACTGCTGAGAGAAAATCGTCGAAGAAATACTTTTTGTATTTTGTCTTGATGCCTGGCCTGGGGCTCGAACCCTGGCTTTACGTCTAATAAGCCAACACACTACCTACTATACTACGGCGAGTTGGAAATTAGTATTCAATAACACTGTTTACGAGCTCATAAATGGGTAATACCCAGATAGACTACAGCATTCCTATACACACGATCTACGGAAGCAAACGCAGGGGACGGAATTATAAGCGCCAGCTCAACCAGAAATTGTCACCACTAATATTCATCTTGATTGTGCATGAACTTGTAATGTAAATGTCTAAGACGAGCATTGACTGCCAAGGGCATGCACATAACACAGTTCTGATGACAAGAGGTAAATTTGCAGAAGAGTTTTGTGATGTCACTAACAGAGGTCTTGAGCTTGCAAGTCATTGCTTCATGTCATTGGGATTAAGGGTATACCCGGACAAGAAGGAGGAGAAATGTTCGACTCCTCGATGAGGTAATCTTTAGATTTGCTTCATGCCAGTGGGATTAAGGAGGAGACTTGTTGAGTGGAAAAATGTTCAATTCCTGGATGAGGTAATCTTAGAGCATTTAAGGGAAGATCCTCATGACATAATGATATGCAGAAGGCTTCCAGGGAAACCCAGGGATTAGGTTCAGAGTGTATACCATGATGGCCGAACCAATTGCGACTTATGGAGCCAATGTTTAGGTAGTCAAAACGTATTTGAAATCAGCTGAACAATATATACAGAGGCCGACATGTTACAACCGGAGAAATGATAACCTACCCTACAGATGGCACTAGAGATGCTGTTGCGTTTAAGTCCGTTGCATTTAGTAGCAAAGACCAGAGGTTTTAATTACGGAAGGCAAATCCAGATGCAAGAAATCGAGTAGCTGACAGTTGTCTCTTTAAGTGGCGCTGTGAAGCGTTCTACAGTAAGCGACAGAAATGCTAGATAGACAAGACCAGGTCTGGAAGACAAGTCAAGAGCCAACAAAGCAATGTGACCTGCTAAATCGAGTGGCTGACAGCTATCTTTTTAACTGTCGTTGTGAAGCATTCTACAGTAATTGACACAAATGGTAGTCATGCAGGACCAGGTCTGGCCTATAAGCAGAATGCTATTTTAATGTAAAATTTCAGTTCATGTCCTGTCGTATCGTGCAACATTTTTTGAACCAATGTTTGCTTCTAGCCAATCAATTCATCATCATCCAGCATCAATTTGTCACTTTGTCCACACACTCTACTCTGTCTTTACCACCTTCTACAATGTATTTTTTAATTTCAATGGAATGCCCCACATGAGTACGATCCATTATACTCTGAGTGTTGATCTCATAAAAAAAATCCGTCCATTTGTTCCCCTGCCCAGACACTTTTATATTTACTTTCATTTCCTTGTTTTTCTATGCTGAATCATTAGAACACATAAAAGAAAACCGGCTCTTGACCTTTAGCGAGAAAGATGAAATAATTGACACGATTATCGTTTCGTTTACATGTTCAATGTGCCTTTGTAACAATTTTTACGATTCTAAAATAATCAATTTTTCTATTTTGAGTATCCATTTAAAAACGCATTCCTATTCGGCTGTAAATAATATTTTTTATTGCTAACCACCATGCCAAGAAATTTGACTTCTGGCATCATTAGCCTCCACAATTTGTATTGTCTGCACAATTGAAAAGAAAGACAAGAGAAGAAAACAAAAAATCATTTCTCAAGTAATTTTTGAAAATAATCACCGTAATTATGAAACAAGAAAAACAGCAGAAATCCATGGAAGCTAAGATTTCTCTCCTTTATACATAAGCACCATTTCCAATTGATGGCTAGGCAAAGCAGCTTTCAAAGAAGCACAAGTAAAAGAAAATAGAAGCCGAGTAATAGATTACGTTCGCTGTTGTTGATCACATTCTGACGCCATAGTAAACAAACACAATAAATATCGAATAAATTGTGCAACATTATGTTGGTGGCACACACACACAAAACCGAAACCAAAACCAAAACCAGTGGTGATCAATGATCACCACAAATGTTGCAACATTTCAAGTTGTTGCACGTTGTACGTTGATCTTCTTTTATGGAATTGTTCTCTATTCATGGCAATGAGACATGACTCCGGTTATGTCGTGTAGTCTTGACTCAAGAAAAACTAATTGAATCCTGTTTTTCCGCTACGAATCTAAATCAGAGTGTGGAAATGAAAGAAAGACTTGTTTTGTTTGCAGTATTGGCTGGCAATCGTCATTATTGGTCTTCATTATGATTTTTATGGGGTTACATTACATTTGTTTCGTATTTTCTTTTCTTTCTTCTTCTTATTTATTGTTTATGGATTTTCTTATGTTCTCACATTTGCTTTTGCTTTGTATTTTTCTTTATTTTCTTTATTTAATGATTATAATTGTGGGTTTCCAATCAGACTCATGACGAGTTAAAATATGTTGATGATGATATTGATTTTGAGATTCTTTTTTTGGTTTTTGCTCCATGGAAACTCTTTGGAATTCGTAGAGGAAATTGCGTTTAAATGTGGAGGTGAACTTAATGCGTTGTATGATGCAACATATTATTGAATAGTTGTATGATGCAACATGTTAGATACGATTTGTTTGATGTTGGAGACTCATATAGGTATACGGAGCATATGTATGTTCCTATCAATATGGGGCTTTAATAAACTCACTTTATTATGATTTGTTCGTCCCTAAGTTTTTATTTCATTTCATGCATTTCCCTTATAAAGTTTCCAGGCTCTGAAGCTTCTTCTTAGGATTCTATTAGCATGTGTAGCAATTTTGCAGGCTTATTTTTGGCATTCCATTTCTGTCCGAGTTTGTTTAAAGCCATAAAGCACTGTTAGAGATGGCTGAGGAGAAAATCATAGAAATCTTTCAGCATTTTTCTTCGTAAAGACTTGCGGAGAACTTAAATTTTGGAGAGTATTTGGAACTTAAAATCAAATTCAATTCCTTTCAGGAGTCTGGGTTCGGGTCACTTCTATTTCAGTTTCAATTTTCGTTTTTTTATTTTCTTTGAGTTTAATTTCTGAAGTTTTTGCTACTATACAGGTTTAGTCTACTGTAGCTGGTTCTGGAGCGATAGGGTTGCCACAAACAAGCCACCACCTGATTATTAGGTCCAACAAGTTTGAAACTACATCTCGAACATAATTCGGTGAACAGTTGCGACTAAAATAATAAGTCATACACGATTACGGGACAAGTTTCCAAGATTCGAGTTCGAAGGGCTCTCTGTGAATTCTTCTTCGGAGCAATATTATCTTTTTAAAGGTAATTAAGTACCTGGGAATAATGATTAATGATCATCTAAATTTCAAAGTTCATATGTACTAAACTAGGCATAAGATTTCAATCAGTAAGATGCTCAATATAGTAGGACCTAAGCAGAAATAACTTCAAGAAAAATGTACCCAGTTTTGAATCAAAATCTTTTAAGTTTTAAGTGATTGTCGCATATATAGTAACAAATCTTGGGAGGCAACTAGTGTCGAAGGAATTTTGTTCTAAAAGTTGCAGCCGCAAACATTCAAAGCGAATCCGGGAGAAGACAAACAATTTGTAATCATGGTTTTTGAATTTTTTATAATTAAAAGACACAACGCATGGCCATTACAAAAATTAGAAAGGATTACAACCTAGCTTCT
This sequence comes from Sarcophaga carnaria, assembly GCA_958299815.1. NCBI lineage: Eukaryota > Metazoa > Arthropoda > Insecta > Diptera > Sarcophagidae > Sarcophaga > Sarcophaga carnaria. The sequence goes on from OY283153.1 coordinate 14,987,716, forward strand.
CACACCGCCCATGTTTTGTGTATCAGTTTTTATACATGAGTGGCGGACCTATGGTTTAAAATCGACTCCGAACGACAGATTTTTGAGAAACATTTCATGGCAATTCTGTTCACTTTCAGCGGTTTTCTCAGGATATCGTTGAGAGCAAATCGCCGTTAGAAATATTTTTTGCATACTTCGTTTTCTTTGAGATGTCTGAGCTGTGGCTCAAACCACGAGCTCGAGTCTTAACACTTCAACACACTAGACTAGACTACTGCGATCATACATACATAATTGGTCATTACAACCCTTCAATCAATATTACGACCTAGTTTCTCCTACCACTTATGTTGTGTGTGTTAATTTTTTTATACATGAGTGGACTTATAGTTTAAAGTCGACTTCCAACTACAGATTTTTTTGAGAAACTTTTCATGGCAATTCTGTTCACTTTCAGTGGTTTTCTCAGCAGATTGTTGAGAGGAAATCGCAATTTCTCACATCACTTACATATGTTGTGTGTGTTAAGTACACTCATGTGGACTTACAATTTAAAGTTTTGGGAGTCGACTTTTTGTATTTTTTGAGAAACTTTTCATGGTAATTTTATTTACTCTCAGAATTTTTGCGGAAACCTGCTGAGAGGAAGTCGCCTAAGAAATATTTGTCGTCTCTTTGGAGATGTCCGACCTGGGGTTTAAACCGCGGCCTCACGTCTAGTAATCCAACATACTATCTATTAGACTACGGCGATCTCGAATAGTGGGTTGCCACATGAAAAACCAGACAACATCACATTCTGAGAATGAGTACTTTCTGTGAAAAAATTTTCTTAGCATTACACCTAAACAACAACGAACGCGACATTTATGGCGAACCTATTTTCGTAGAACCTGCTTCATTAAAAGATGGGGGACATGCTTTTTGAGAGCCCATTATATTCCTTAAAGGTAAGGAAAGGAACTGAAAAAAACTGTAGCAGAAAATTTATGGTTCTTCTTATTGCTTCAACCCTAACCTTAGCTACCTCTATCCCTAGCCTGCTCTGTGTTTGCCCACCAAAACTGAAACCCCGTTTAGAATTTTCACAAAATATTTTAATTCTCAGCAACAACCTGCACAATGATTAAAATGTTTTCATGCTTCCCAAATAAATTTCAATTGGCCTGCTTCTTTTTAACAACCGTAATGACTCTTTTGTCCAACTAACCAAGTTAAAAGCAAAACCTTTCCATTTTTCCTCGCTTCTTTACCACACTGACTAACAGTTTCATTCTGAAATATCTTAACAATGCCTTGCGTTTGAGGTCTATTTTTAAACCAAAAAAAAAAAAAAAGAATTTCTCTTAATTTTTCATAAAATAGGTCATGGTGGAAAGAAAATTACAAGAAAAAAATAGAATGAAAATTTAAACTGGTTTGCCAATTTCATGTTCAAATCGAAAATATTCTGTGGCTTATATTCCTGTTCGATGATTAGATTTTGCACAACTATGTGAAGGAGACCAACTTGGTTTGGTTTTGTTGTTGTTGTTGTATTAACAGAGTTGGAAAATTTAGTTGATGTATGCAGAAGGCGGAAAGAGTGGTGGTGGAGTATAGAGAGGAGAGTGATTTATTAATGAATAAAGCCTGGAGATTGTTTACGAAATAACGTTGCACGGAAAACGTGAACATCTAAGCAACTGTAATAAGAATCACAATCAATCTCTCTCTCTCTCTACACGTACTCATAAACACCAATTGCTTATGAAATTTTCTTTCATTTTTCATTTTTTTTTTAGAATTTTTTGTTTTATAAGTGATTGTTGTTGTTGTTGTTGAAAATTTGTAGGTTAAAATCTTAGAAGCTATTGATGACCATGGTGCTAATGATGATGAAATTGAATGTTACGTTTGTTTTTAGAATCAAGAGAAAAACAAAAACAACAAAAACGAGATGAAAAAGAAACTCTTTCATCATAATTAGTACACGTAACTGCAGTTGAGTAAGAGGAATAGCAGTTAGCTAGTGTGTCAGTCAAGAACCGATATTCGTTTAACAAGTTTTAGTGAAGATGTTTGTGATTTTCCGTCAATTATTGGCTGTAAATTAATTACAAAATTAACATGCTCCATATAATTCTTGTTTCATATGTAAACCATGAGGTGGTCACTATCATGGCATAATTATTTTGACCGGCATACATTTCGCCCCGCCCTCCCCAACATTCAGTAGATTGTGTTTTGTGGTTAAGCATCTAAGCAACCAGATTTCAAATACAGCAAATGGCAAAAAAAATTCGTTACGGTTTTATCTAATTTTGGAAATTAAAAGACTATAATCCGCCTCTCAAATAATCCATTCAGGAAGCCACTCACAGAGGAAGAGAAGTGGAGAACATTATAGAGCGGAAAACGGAGAGCCATCTATTGCGAAATAGTGAAACTTAATTCCTCATTACAATATTCAAAACAACAAACCAATACATTACTATAGTGAAGGTTATTTTTAGACAATAATGGTGGCAACCCTACCATTCTAGATCTTTTACCTGCAAAGGAAAAAACGAAAACCAAACAATGAATTGGAGGAGACGCCATTAAGAATCATTCATAAGGGAATTTTCATGGTCATTAGGCAAAGATATTTATTTTTCGCCAATATATCTTGAACTAAGAATAAATCCTGCTTGACAAACTCATATGTCCTACAGTGGTTAGCAGCCAAGGACTTCTTTAATTGGATAGTATGGACCTCTCTGTCAGTATTTCTAGTTTCACGAGTGATTGTCTGGTTGGTTGGCAGATGAAAAAACTTCTCCTAGACTTCTTCGCTAGAGTTGCTGCCATTTAACCTTCTTACAATGTTTGCTGCTGATAATATTCTTTTTGGGGTGTCAGATGTTAGAGAACTTATTTGGAAGACGTTTTAAAGTCGCTTTAGGCTAGAAGTTAGCGTTTTGATAAAGACGTAGTAGTGGGCATAATCTAGTAGTTAATGTTTTGGCTTATTAGACGCAAGGCCACGGTTCAAACCCATGGTCAGACACAAAACCAAATATGAAAAAATATTTCTTCGGCGACTTCCTCTCAGCAGATTTCTGGCAAAAACTGTGAGAGTAAATAAAATTGCCATGAAAAGTTTCTCAAAAATCTGTCATTCGGAGGTGACTTTAAACTGTAGGTCGCGCCACTCATGTATAAAATTAACACACACAACATAAGTGGTGTAAGAAACTAGGTCGTAATCCTAACTAAAGCGTTGTAATGATCAATTATGTATGTATGCATTGCCTATCTGCAAATAAATTTGGATGAGGTTGTAGATCAATTGAGAAGATCATCCGTTTCTGGCTGATCCTTTCGCGATAACGTCTAACGTAATTATTGTTACTTGTAATCGGGTCCATTGCAAAATTCCTTTAAAGGTAGGAAACTTCGCTCATTAAGTCTCGGTGTTTCGCTAGAGTTGCTGCTATCTTAACTTTCCTGTGATATTTATTGCTGATGTTATTCTCTTGGAATGAGAGAGAACTTATTTGGAGGACGTAGTAAAGTAGCCATAGTCTAGCAGATTGTTATTTGACAAATAATTCTAATTTATATGTAAACTTTGATCCAATCTCACAACCTATTTCCTAGACACAATGACAACATACACTGCATGACAAAAAGCAATCTTTTAAGTGTTTGGTTGCACTTGAAAAACATTGTTTAACTGCTATGCCGTAAAATAATAGTCCTGTAGAGTATTTTATAGCAGGCCTGCTCAAAGTATCGCGTCTTTTTTATTTTACAATTATGAAATGTGTCGCCAAAGGTCTTCTGAACATTGGCCACACTTAACTTTTAATGTTAATTCATTAAACTCTGTTGATTTTTTATTGCAACTTCCAATGATTTATATGAACATTCTCTCTTAATTATAGAGTTTACAAGGAAAACCCCCTAATGTCATTCATTAGCCTGTTATCGTTTGGCTATTAAATCATATGCCAGGTGCTGGCCATAATATTAAAATTTTGTTTTTGAATAATAATTGAATAATTCGGTAGAGGCCCCCCCCATTAGAGTCATCACACCACACACAATTATTATGTGGTTTTAACAGTTCAATAACTTTCATTGTCAATAATCGTATAAAATAATGGTTTATGCAACGCAGTGCAACATTTCTTTTAACCTCTTCAACTTGCTTTGGTAGACACCCGAACTATGCTGATTGCATTAGTAATGTTTGGCAGCTGCCAAATGTGGCTGGCGGCTGTGGCTGTGGCATCTTCAAAAACTTTCACTATTTTTCGATCTTTTGTTTTTTATTTGTGCTTTGGCAACCTGTATGACGTTGGTGGAATGGTGGACGATAGAAGACAAATATTTTTTTTTTTTGCAAAAAAATTACATGCCATCCTTATGCAACAGCTCGTGCGCATAAACTTTGTGAAGACTTTGTAATGAAGACACTCCTTGTTCTTCGCCAGCCCTAGGCAGCTTAAACTTGAATTTTTCTTTTATAAGATTTCCCACAATGTCAAGTAAATTTTTCTTGCTCGCTTGCTTTTTTTGTATCCCATGTGTAGGATGCAGATTCATTTTAAAGCTGTTGATGACTCTAATGCTGATAACAAGGAAATCTTTTCATGTTTTCTGGCAGCAGACATTGTATTCATGTTTATATAAAAATTATTGTTTAATTTTCCCCCTCAAAAAAAAAAAACAAAAAAAAATTATTTAAACGTCCTTCTTTCTGTTGTCTCCTCAGTTACAACACAACAATGTTTCTTTATTACATAAAACGACAAAGCCTGTCTAAACCACCAAGCACAGACAACAACAGTCAGCATCATCTGAAATCAAGTCATGAATTTATTTTTTTTTATCGGAAGAAAGTAAAATAAGATGGGAAAAACATTGTCATCGCTATTAAAACAGACATTTTGTTAAATGCCAGCATTAATGGTTGGTTAAAGATACACTCAAAGAAATTTTGCGATAATGTGGAGAATTGTTTTTTAAGAGAGTTCCACATACGGATAGTGCAGCTAAAACGAGAATTCTTTCTATAATTAATGTTCTCGGTGTGACAGACGTATTGTACCTAAAAAATATACAATTTTTCTAAACAGGGCCCATGATTTCCCCTTTTCCTATGCTTTTCATTAAACTAGCAGCAAGACAAAGAAATATAAGCCGCATTGAAATGGTGCTCAAATGATTCAATAGAGTTGGATATCCTATCAACATTAATTAAACACTTTGCCTGTCCGCTTTTCGCAATCAAGAAGCTTTAAAAGGAGACTGCGAGCCAAAGGTCCTTACGTATGAGTTGTCTTCTATTTTCAATCCGATATACATACATACATGCATACGAGTTGCAAATAGTTATGAGTTCAAATGCAGTATTTCATGCTCTATCTTAAAAACCCAGACCCCTGAATGCTTCTTTCTACACTTGAAACATTTGCTTGGCCCTTTAAATCCTTTATGTGGCACAGGGCAAAGTATTTTATCCGGTTTCTGATTTATGTTTTGTGTCATGATCATATTTCCCCAGCTATTGTAACAAGTTCTAGTGTGATAGGGTTACCACATGGCTTTGAAAATGTGTTGAGCTGTTGTATTAGATAAAGTGGTAAGGAATATTGTTTATAATATCCTACTATATTCCAAAATACCTCATCTAGCTATTGTTGACGTTAGTCTCTCTGCAGAGCCAGGGAGCTTATGGATGGATTATTTGAAATGAGAATCAAGCTCCTTAAAAAACGTCTGCAAAATGCTTAATTTGAAATTGGAATACTTTACTTTATAGTCAAGCACTTTTCTTACTACAACGCCGCAAAGATAATACTCTCCATGCGTTGTAGTGATTTTGATTGCCAGGGCTGCCAAAAAATAAATTTAGTTTTTCGTTTCCTTTTTTGTCCTTAAAGGACATAAACTTGTGACAAAGCATTTCCGCCACCTTCTTATAATTTTTTTTTCTTTCTTCAGTTTCGTTAATGAAGTTTTCTAGCTATTAAGCAAGTTCTAGAACAATAGGGTTGCAAACTTTTTGGGTGTAAAGGTGGGAAACTATGCTCAGAGAGTGCTGGTGTTTCGCTAGGGTTGCTACTATTTAATCTTCCGAGGATGTTTGTTGTTGATGTTATCCTTTTTGGGATGTAAGACGTCAGAGGACTTGTCTGGAGGCGCATAAAAGTTTCTTAATTTTTTAAAATTCAAGGCCATAAGTATTGCAGTTTTGATTTCTCTCAGTGTCTTGCACAAATTCATTTAAACAAAGGAGCATCTTCTTCTAATACTTCCGTTGAAACCACTAAAAAAGATGTACCAACTCTGATGACCTTTTCCACTTAAAAAGCAAAAAGAAACAAACATGCCTGCTAATCTGTATACAAGATGTGATGTGCAACATGAAGCAGGCAGCCATCCTTAATCAAAGATTTTCAGCAATTTATGGTCAACATTTATTGGAAAGAAACAACAACAACGAAAATCCAACACATGGCCATAAATCAAGGAAATGCTTAATGCCGCCACTGTTTGTCTGTATGAAAAAACGTGCGAACCGAACTGAACCGCCAAACCAAACACCGGTTGTTAAGACAGTTGGAAATGGTAACTGAAGCTGCTGCTGACGACGATGATGGTAATAATGATGATGATGATGATCTTGTTCATTGGCTTTTCTCATGCCAACTGAAGATGCATCTTCCTTTTCCTTTTTTTTTATTTTCTCAGAGGTAGTCAATCATTAAAGTTTTTTTTATTTTTATTTCTTTATTTCATGGCCAATAGAGTGAGTGTGTGTCTTGGTCAAGTTTAAACATACACATGAGTTTTTTAGCATTTCAAATAATTTCTTCTTCTGGTAATTACAAACCAAGTGAAACTGTAGGCTGGGACTGTCTATTCAAATGGGTTTTAATTGTTTTTCAAGATGATGATGATGATGATGATGGTGGTGATGATGATGCAGATTTAGATGATGAAGCACTTCTTCCAATTCAAGCCAATGTTTACGAGCGAATAAAACTGTAATGCCGGGTTAGTGCGTGGTGTTGTTATAATGCTCATAATAAAACCAAGAAAAGTCTTTAAAATGAAGGTGTTAATTTTAAATAAATTTTACTGAAAATCTTTTAAATTTTCAAAGTTTTTCTGAAAAAAAAACTCCAGTGAAAATGCTATGCTATAAAAAATGGAATGACTTGACATTTACAAGCGCTAAAGAGTAGACAGTATGACAGTGATCGATGTTTATTTTTTTATGACATGACTACTTAAATTCAAATACCATGTTAATGGGCTATAAAATTGGAAAGTGACAGACAAGAATAGCCGATCATTATGGTTATAATTTAAAGAACCTTTTACTGTGGCTGCTACCAATGTTGGCCTACAAATTGCCAATAAATTTCTTTTCATATGAGTTAATGATGAGTTGGTCGTTATTTTGTTTAATGATACTTTGCATTTGATAGCGAAAGTATTGTCTTTACCAAGTATTTAAATTTTAAATCTCACTTTCATGCTCTTTTAACTGGGTTAACTTAACCCCACTTAAGTGATTGATTAATAAACATAATTTTGGTGCTTAGAAATAAGGCATACGAGTGAAGGACAACCGTTACAAATCACTGTTATGTAGCATTTGCAACATTGTAAATCATCCATGAACGTAACTGATGTGCATAATTGGAAGACGAATCAACTACTCTTCCTGATCCCAGTATAGGTTAGTCGATCTCTTGTTTACATCTGTTTCTACGCTGCCATTCGCTAGACTTTACATTTATGATGAAAGGATTCTTTTTGTCCAAAGTATAATTGCATATTATGAAGTCTCCGTAGTCTAGTAGGTAGTGTGTTGGCTTATTAGAAGTAAAGCCGGGGTTCGTATCCCAGGTCAGACATCAAAACGAAATATGAAAAAAAATATTTCTTCGGCGACTTCCTCTCAGCAGATTTCTGGCAAAAACTGTGAGAGTAAATAAACCTGCCATGAAAAAGTTTCTCAAAAATCTGTCGTTCGGAATCGACGTTAAACTGTAGGTCCCGCCACTCACGTTTGAAATTAACGCACACAACATGAGAGATGTGATGTATGTATGTATGTGTATGTATGTATGATTGCATATCACAGCTTCCTACCTTACAAAGGCGTAGATGGTCATCGGCAGAACAGAATAATAGTTGAGTAGCCTGGTTAACTTAGAAATACGATGGTGCTTAAAGCAGATATCTCCACCAGATCTTATCTTCATCTTCAAGTTATTCGTGAAAACAGAAATAGAAGACAACATTATACCTGCTCAATAAGGCTTCAATCCAGTCATTACTAGAGAGCATATGTGTACCACCCAAGAACATGTGGACTGATTGATGCCTTTACTAAATGCCGCTTTTACCGTTCCAGTGTTCCAAGCCTAGCATTTCTCAATTTGTTAATATATTGTAAGCAGTACTGCACAGGACATTTTCCTACCTATGCATCTGCAGTTTCTTGCACTAACACTCCCTGGTATTGCGCAATCTAATTATTATTATTGCCTTGCGGGGGTACTGCAGTAATGCGACCATACTATCCAATGTACTCCCCTCCAGCTTTGTAGAGTATCGCTATTGCCCTGAAAAATTTCAGTTCGGTGTCTACAATGACAATTTCCTTCCTAGCACTTGATATACGCCCATGTGTCTCACAGATTCTAAAAATGTGTTTCCATGATTCACTCTCATCGTCACAGCATCTCCATGTTAGGCTTGAGACAACCCCTATTCTACAGTGTCCTGTCAAAAGACCGGTTACTAAACTTAGGTTATTCCTGGGTTGCTTGATGCATGAATCAGATCCCTTTTTACTATTATTTTTGATTGATTTGGAAAGAGTCTTTGTTTCTCTTTTTTTTTTTTTTTTTGTTGAATATGCTTCTCTCCCGGTCTTTGAAGGACCAATAAATCTTACTTCTATATGTGTTTACTTTTGTTTAAATGGTTAAAAAGTAGGACTTGCTACAGTAGATCAATGACATGCTTGACTAGATAAAATTGATTGATGAAAATGAACCAAAGCAGAGAAATAATAAAATGATGGAATTGTTATATTCCTTAAAGTTGCGAAAAAGGAATAAAATGGTCCTTCGAACCATGGCGATCAGATTCAATATACTTGGCAAATACCATCTTCCACAGCCTTGATGCATTTTCCCATGCTGCATTTGATTGATAGTAATTTCAGCTTTCCAGTGATTCCTCTTAAAGAAATTCAATTAAAAACATTGTTTTAATGTATTGTGTGTCATCAAATGAAATGGAAATTTTCTCCAAATCAAAACTCAATGTTTCGTATTTCTCTCCTTCATAAAATTTAATCTTTATCGCTTGTAATAGGCATGTCAATCAATTTTTGTTGTCAAGTCAAAAAAAAATGGAAAAAAAGAAAAAAAATTATTCAAAACCATTATTGTCAACATTTACGTGCTGCAAATGATGCTGGTGATGACGATGCTGATTCACTTGCCACAACGCATGACCAGTTGCATACATTTTATGGCATTTTTTAAAATGATTAAATTAAACAAAAAACGAACAGCAAATACTAGAAATACTCATTTGGTTTTTATTTTATTTATTCGTGTTTTTCTTTTATCATTATTTGCCTGCCAGAGATTTAATTCAAGACAAAGATAGTAGAAGCAGCAGCAGCTGCACTGCTTGCAGTGGCGGCTTATTAACTTGCAGCCGCTAATGTGGCACCAGAGTCGCTGTTAATGTGTCTGTATCTTCAATGTAAATCAGACAACTTGCCGTACGTTTTGTACGTTCAACAATTATTGTCTTGATTAATTGCTTTGATGCGCAGTTTTTTTTAAGTTTTTTTTTTATTTGAATTTCATAGAAACAAACGCTTGTGATTGTTTCCATCAAATGCATCTGCATCTGATCAAATCCATAGAAATAGAGAATGAGAAACGCGAAGAAACAACAAAATTGAAATGAATCCATAAAACCATAAACCAAACTAATAATAATTGTAACATTTTTTTTAATAAAAAAAACTTTTTTTATTCACTTTCTTCATTCACTGGCATGAACAAATTGTTTTGAAACGCACAATGCGTGTTCATTGTTACATTTTGTTTTTAAAGAAATAAGTGTGGTATTGTCGATATTTTATCAAATTTGTACATTTCCAATCTGATCTCGAAATCCTGCTCTAACACATCCAATCACCTAAGATCATGATGACCAATTGACGCCCCTGAAACTTAAAATTATTCTTTCTAGAAGCTCTTCGTGCAATAAAGGCATAATAGGTCGTATTGTGGAGCTCTCGGAACTGTCTTACCTTAACCACATGCCGTCCAGTTCATGATCTTCAATTACAAGCCAAAAAAAATCAGTAGTCTATGACTGTATCGCTTTGAATTGACGGTTCTTAAAATGTCATTTACGCAAAAATACGCCCAATGACATATCCAGACCAAAAAACGCACCAAACAGTCAAGCAGTAGATTTAGTAATCACTCCGTAGTTCTTCGAGCCTCTTCTGCAACAATTTTACTTGTTGGCGTAACCAGCGAGTGAGAAAAAAAATTCGTCGTAGAAGACAATTTTATTCGAAAAAGCTACATTAAAAACCTGTCACTGTAGTCTAGTATGCAGTGTTTTGGCTTATTAGACGTGAGGTACCACGGTTCAAACCCCAAATAGAAAAAAAATATATCTTCGGCACCTGCCTCCCATCAGTCTTCTCGTAAAAACTCTGGGTGAAAATAAAATTGACATTAAAAAGTTTCTCTAAAATCTATCGTTCGGAGTCGACTTTAAACTGTAGGTTCCGTCACTCATGTATAAAATTATCACTCACAACATAAGTGGTGTGAGAAGCTAGATCGCAATCCTGACTGAAGGGGGTAGAGGACATGCAACTACAAGGTAATGTCACTGACAGGCTTTAACTTGTCAAAGCCCAGTGCTATCCTTGTAAGTACATAACGTATGTATGTTAATCTAGCACTTAATTGGCATAGTTACGGCATTGTGAACGATCAGTCGGCTTTAATTCAAAGGCCGATTGCAAAGAACACCGTAGAATTAACAAATTCGGTCTATTCGCCATACTTTCTCCCACTAAAATGGTATTTTCGCCACTTAGTATTTTGAACTGATACACAGGCCTGATTACATTTGTAACGCTTCCCGTCTCTTTAAATAACGTTATAGGCGTGGCAATTCCTTGCACAGTAGGACTTCCAATCCGCAATGCTCGAAAAATGGCCACTTTTGAATCATTGTAGTCAACTTTAACTATTTGTGTGAATTTATTTCATTTGAAATATATTTAACAGCTAACAACCTTGCCAAACTGGTGGTATTAAAACCACTATATGGATAGCCCGATAATTACAGTTATTGTCAACAGATCACATCAATCTCTTTGTGTTCAATAGTGCGTTTCCTAACATTGAGCTGCTTTGAGCAGAAGTAGTTGAAGTTTACTAACAGGATTCGCCAGAAGTACTGCATGGTTTTTAAGAAGGATCACTTAAAACATACATAAGACTGGATTAGGATATTGGAGATTTTTGGGTGTCATAATACTACATACGGCTTTCGAGTGAACTTGAGAACTTAACTAACTTACCCTACAGCACTTAATATGTTTCTAGACATCTCTTTGAATATTCAAAAAGGTTTTTTGCTTTACAAATAGGGAGCTCGTAATAAGACCACTACTGATCTATTAATTTATAGTGGCTTATTTTGTTTAAATAACAGATTAGCATCATTGCAATTATAATTTTTTTTATAAGTACTTGCGCAGCATTTAAAATTGAAGATGCGTTTTTATTAAAAGAAATTTAATTCCAACAAATTTTTTGGAAAGTTTTTATTAAAACTTGTCGAAGTGTTTTATATTTTATTTTATTTTACTTTGTTTTTGTAATTATATTTTAACAATAATTATATATTATTCGATTACAACGTGCTTTATTATTCATTTTTCTTTCTTTTTTTTTTGTATTTTTTATAAAAAGAAACCAACCTACTCATATGCTCTCAATTGAGCAAAGCAAAGTATTTGAATTCTTATTCTTCTTTTAAAAAAGTGTGTTGTGCCCACCCTTTTCTTGTTTTGGTTCCAAATCTTTAATCTGCTTAAAGCATCACCACTATCAGTGCTTCTTGTTTTTTTTTTTTGGTTGTGTTTTATTGTCGTTCGAACACTTTCTCTAAATTCTTAAGAATTTTTTCTGATTTTTTTTGTCCATTTCATGTGAATGATTTTCAGTTGATTTTCTGGTTTTATGAAAAGAAATTTAAAAAAAAAATTTTTAAAATTATGGATTTTTTTGTTTGATACTTATTACTGGTGTTCTTTTTTTGTTGTCTTTCAAGGTTCTCCAAAGAATCGATGATGTCTCATTGATGTGTGATAAACGTATTGCCAGTTTAAAGAAATTGGCATTGAAACCACCGCGTCCCATACAAACTGTTACACCAGAACCGGCCGTGCCATTACAACCGCCCGGTGGGGCACCTCATCTCTTAAGAAGGAAACATAAGGTAAGTCGGTGTTTATATGTACCTTGGTTTAGTTATTTAAGGCTTCAAGCATTAAGTGTGGAATCTTTACATTTCACTTAAGACTAGGCAAGTTAACTTCTTTTTCTGAACCCCAAGTTTAAACTGTAATCTAATTCGCATCATGTACCGTTCAAATAGTTTTGTGGAAAATAGATTCTTTGTGTCTTAGGAAAATCAGACTGTATCAAAATATAGTAGGCTGAATGGCGAGCATGCTATATAGAAGGGCTATAAGGCCTGGCCTGATTTCTCTGTCTCTCCAAAGAGTACTGCCATATTTTTACGATTTTAAAACTTGGTAGTGTGAAGAATTCTCTCTTGTCGGATTGTTACGGGTACGAAATTTCACATGGAAGTAAAGTAGCATAAAAGAAGCGTGGTGTGCTTATAGAAGACTTGGATATCAGGAGCTTATACAGAAACTGGAATCACTACAGAACCTTCTAGACTGAGTAAAATCCTTAAGGCGAATAAATGGCTACTCAGTAGAGGAGGAATTTTACCAGGAATCAGGTAATATTCGGTAAACCAGGCTGTCCTTTCGAATTTCATATTGACGTTCATGAATGTCCTTATTTGAGTCCCTTGGCAAAGGAACATACCTGTAAACTGTGTGCCGGACATACCGACCAGAACGAGTACCACCCATTTATGATGTTATGACTTTGATACGATTAAAGTGGAAATTAGTCTAATGCATCCTGGATCGAAAGGAGGGCCTATGTATAGAACTGCAACGTTAAGTTGATCGTATCTTACTCTAGGGAGGAGGAAATAGTTAATTTTTGTCTCCCGAATTAACGTTAAGTATGTGGTCTCTGCCCTCTCACTGCCTAATAGGAAGATAAACCTATCGAGTGACTTTTTCAGAAGTTGTGGCTCTGAGGATTTCTGTCACTTAATATGTCCGTACGCAATACTTTTGCTGACTTTCGCAGGAATACCCCTTTCTTGAGATTCCTGACGGCCTTTTTAACTGGGCCTGAAAGTTGAAAACCACATCTGGCCTGGAATGAGGCCAAGAAGTGACAGTGATTCTGCATGAAGTTGTAAGACTCTCACTCTACTGCGATCGGGGTTCACAGTATGACGTATATGTTATCACAGAAAGACCTCCTCTCCTCGATCTACGAGATACAAGATGAACTAAGGCTCAGAGAAACTAGTGACCTATTACAGAGCGCATTGTATGTTAATCATGGTACCGAGTAATGAAGAGTAAGAAAAATATCGAAAAGGATTTTTCTTCATGGAAGGAAAAATCGCTAAAACTGTCGATAATCGATCGCTATTATTAAAAAGGCGGAGGTAAAAGCAGATATTTTTAATCTGTAACAAACATGTAACCTAAGATGACACACAAAGCCTCTTCCCATTACAATTTCCGCATTTTAATGTATGTACGAGTATTTAGGTTGCTAGATCTTTATCTTCTCAAATTCTTGCAGATAAAACATGTAAATTTAATTAACAATTCCAGGAATTTATCTTCTCCAGTTGTTTACCAACAATCCCAATTAAATTGAGGAAAATTTGTTCTCATTTTTAAAGTCCATCGTATGTTTGTACGTTTGCTCGTTTTTGTTTTTTAATCAACACTTGAAGTGTATTAAGTTTAGGTCAACATTAATTGCGGTCAACAATAAGAAGAAGAAGCTAAAAAGTTATTAAATTTACTAACAAGGCATTTAGAGAGTCGGTTTGTTTTTGTGGGTTAAAGAAAAGAAAAAAGCAATTGTTCTATAAAATTTGTAACAAACAAAATAATTCTTAAACAAATTGTATGGAAATAACAAATAAATTCGTTCGTGTTTCTTTTTAAGTTTTTTTTTTTTTCTTTTTAACAAATAATATTCTGACGATAAAAAGATGAAAAAAAGAAAATAATAAGAGATCATAACAATAAAAACTCTTCTAAAGTATGTAATTTGATAAGAAGAAAAAAAGACATGAAAATATTTTATTGAATGTAGCCATACATACTATAAACATACAGTGTGTGAGAAAATAAAAGATACAAATTAAATTTGAAAAGAATTTTTTTATCTCGGTTTTGTTTTCTTTTTAATTTGTGTTCTTTTCACAGTTCTTAAAATTTTTTTGCCGTGGCATCACAATGGGCCGCTATGCGTGCTCAAGTGAGCTTTGTGATATCAGATCTACCACTCCGACTTAAACCTAGACAGTTCTTAAAAATTTGAATTCTAAAGAGACATGTGCTTTTAAATACAAGGTTTTCGAAAAGCACTGTGTTCACACATATTTTAAGCACTGTGGTGTATGCATACATACATACATAATTTGTCATTACAACCCTTTAGTCAGGATTACGACCTAGTTTCTCACTCCACTTATGTTGTGTGCGTTAATTTGTATACATGAGTGGCGTGAGACCTACGGTTTAAAGTCGACTCCTAACGTCAGATTTTTGAAAAACCTTTCATAGAGATTTCTTTTATTCTCAAAGTTTTTGTCAAAAATCTGCTGAAAGGAAGTTGCCGAAGAAATATTTATTACATACATACATGCATAATTGGTCATTACAGTCCTTCCGTCAGAATTACGACCTAGTTTCTCACACCACTTATGTTGTGTGTGTTAGTTTTATACATGAGTGGTGGGACCTACAGTTTAAAGTCGACTCCGAACGACAGATTTTTGAGAAACTTTTCATGACAATTTTATTTACTCTCAGAGCTTTTGCCAGAAATCTGCTGAGTCGCCGAAGAAATATTTTTTCAAATTTTGTTTTGATGTCTGGGGCTCGAACCCTGGCTTTACGTCTAATAAGCCAACACACTACCTACTAGACTACGAACGAAATATTTATTAGATTTCGTTTTTTTGAAAGTGTCTGGCCTGGAATTTGAACCGTGGCCTTACGTCTAATACTACACACTGCTTACTAGACTACGTCGACTACAATCCTCTGGAAATATCATGCAGAAATACAAACATTCATTCCGTAACCTGTTGCAATCATATTTACCAAAATTGTCTTCTTGTGATCATTTCAGGACGGCTTGAGGCTTTTCTTACTCTGCAATATTTGTAGCTATTCTCAAAGTTCATTGGGTTTTGGGGAGACGTGAAGACAGTCTTCGTTTACCTGTTAATGACTTCTGCAACGATTATAGGTCGGTTGAGCAGGAGAAGAGTATTGTCCACTTTATTTAACAGAGGCCCTCTCCGTTTCGACTCAGATTTCCCTCACTTTTTCTCAATGGCCTACCGAAGTTATCGTCATGGATCTGTATTGAATGAAATCATATAAGGCAGGTTTACAGTGTAATTTGTCAAAACTAATCAGGACTTGTGTGTTAGTTCGGTGGCTTCGCTTCGTATGGTATGACATCTAGGCGTTAAGTGTGCTCAAGTGAGATTCTAGTTAACAAAGCTGCCACTGCCTCCTATTCTATCTTACTGCAGGACAGAGGATAGCATTTTCAATTCTCAGATAGAGACTATTTGGTCAATCAAAACATATTTAAAGAGGCGCGACAAGGTTAAACATTGTCGCTTAGGAATCTTAGCAAAAAATATAATACAAGTAATCCCAGTGAGCTAAGCCATCCTATTAAAAATTAAACTGTATAACCTCATGAGAATTATAAAATTATTTAAAATAGAAAACATGGTTTTCCATCATAACTGTCATACTGTAAAGCTTTATAAGCACTAATGTATGGCTACCACATAATGAACTATTTTTCATACTTAGTTGCTCTGAGCTGCTTTTTTTTTTTTTTACCATCTTTGGTATGCCATGGATGGCATATTTTGTTCAAACAAAAATCTTGTAAAAATGAATAATGAATGGCAATAAAATGTGACCCAAATAGGCAAACACTGATGCGGTCAGTGACACTGTAATGTAATGAAAAATTAAAGAAAAAAAAAAAACGAAAAAACAATTCAAATAATAATTACAAGTGTGTACTCGCAGTTTTTTAAATAAATTATGTGAAGTGATTTTTTTTTTGTTATAAACAAACAAACAAACAAACGAACAAAAATATTGTTTTTTAAATGCAAAAATGTCTCAATGACATTTCAGATATAAACACAGATGATGAAAATGTCAAAAACAATAAACAAATCAAATTTATTTGTTTTTAAGTTTTTTCTTATGCGATATGAATTCATAAATAACAGTGGGGGTATGTACTATTACTGCATGGGGTCCTCTATATGTACATACATAGGTTATACGGGTAGTTATCCATATATAGACATCAATGCAGTAATACTACTACAGTAACATCTTAATATTCATGGAAAAATTTCAGGTGATTTATTTCAAACCAGCACTACCACTACCAGCAGCATAAGAAAAAGGGTCGTCATTGTTGTCAGTATCAACACTGGTACTCTTGTAATCATAAATTAGTTTCTACCAGTGTCGTCTACAGTGTCTTGTATTTATTTTATTGCAATTCGTTTCAAGTAAAAGTGAAACTTTGTTTTGAACATTTTTTGTTTCATTGGCTTTTACATTTTTTTTTTTTTTTGCAAATCACTCTAAAACAAAACTTCAGTAACTGAAACTAAAACTAAAACACTTGACAATTGTGTTGATACTTAAAACTCCCCCCTACTCCCTTTACCTGCTGTTCGTTTAGAAAAATTCACATAAAAAGTCATGGCTATGAAGTAAACAGTGTGTAAAGGCGCCATGCCCTTAGCTATGATGATGCTGGTTACAAATCACTGTGACTTTGCCTTAGGGGATCTAGGGGATCATTATAGAGTTCAACGTAAATAAAAGTTTAAAAGTGGCGTGGAATATTTCTTTTATTGTTGGTTATGAATTGTTGTTTATATTATAACGAGGGCTGTGTGATATAATCATCTGTTCTGTAGAATTATAGAAAATTTGAAAAATATTAAAAAAAAAACTGAAATTTATTTAGAAAAATACAAAAGTAAACACTTGTATTGTAATAGGTAATTGAATTGTAAAAGAGAGAACAACCCTCGTATCTTTTGCTTATGTTTTCATGTACTCGTACATCGTACTTGACATTTCATAAGAGCAGAGAGGTGAAAAACTTTTAGAAATTGTAAACAAAATCATGATTTTGTTGTTGAAAACTTCTTTTTCGTCTCTCTGAAAAGCAGATGAGAAGCATAATTTTGCCCTCTACAGTTAAAGTACCTTTTGAACTTGAAACCTAATTTTTGGTACACAAACAATAATTTGTTGAACAGTTTTTATTTTTAATTTCTGTACTGAGTGCAATGAAGTGCAATAGACAAGTATTTTTATGAGAAACAATTGGGTCTATACATACTTGGTTATTACAACCCTTCCGTCAGGATTACAACCTAGCCTCTCACACTACTTATGTTGTGTGCGTTAATTTTTATACATGACTGAATTTTTATACATGACCTACAGTTTAAATTCGATTCCGATCGACAGATTTTTGAGAAACTGTTCATAGTAATTTTATTTACTCTCAAAGTTTTTTTTTGTCAATATAGCTACTAAGAGGAAGTCGCCTAAAAAATATTTGTTCATATTTTGTTTTGTTGGAGATGTCTCACCTGGGGTTTGAACCTTGGCCTCACGTCTAATAAGCCAACAGACTACCTACTACTGGCCTTTCTGGATATTATAGTTCACATGAAACTACGAAGTTATACGACAAAGCCTAGGTTCATTATAGGCATTTTTTGTTCTGTTATACAAAGTAAAAATATTCGAGAAAAATTACATTCTATTGTTTTTAAATTAAAATAAAAACTTCCTTTCTTTTAAGTTCATTTTAAAAGACAGTTTCTGAATGGCATTTTGACAAAATGTGTTGACAGGAAACTGCAACAATATTGTGTTCCCCTTTAAATTTTAAAGATAAAGTTTAAAGATAAATCTGTTGTTTAGGTTGTCAGAGAAGAAAATAATATGGAAGGAATACCATCATTGCAACAATTTTTTTTTTTGCTAATTTCACTTGCGAGGTAGCAGTCGAACAAAATAATACCACCACAATGAAATTGAAAAAATGAGGTTGCCGTTATAGTGCTAGTGTTAGATACTCAAACTCAAGTTCAGCTTAATATGCTTTCATGATGCTTTCATGTTACTTATCCATGAATTAATTGATCTGTATTAATTTTTGAGAGGAAATTTTTACGACAGTGAAGGTCATTTGTTCATTTTCTCCTCCTTTTCATTCCATTTATTTTTTTGCCTTGTTTCAGTTGCATTAATCAACTAATATTACCAGGTTTTAGAATAATAGAGTTGCCACCTGTCATTGCCTAAGCACAAATCTAGTCGCGAGGAACTTTTGTTAATTGTGTTCTGCTCTTTTTCAAGAGTTGCCCTAAACTTTCAATATTGTTCTCTGGAATATTCTGGATTTCTTCGAGAGAAATTGAAGTATTGATTCACAGCTTTACTGTCGTCAAAAGGGTAGATGAATTGATTTTATAATTAATCCCAACTATTTCATCTTTTAATGCAGAAACAGCACATTAACGCGACATAGACAGTCGTATAGAAGCCATTTGACTTAGAATATCTAGAATCAGAAATCGTGCAGTTGATCGAATACTGTTTTTCATTATCTACTCTTTGTTATGTTATCGTTTTGCTTGACATATCTTATAGATTGTATAGAAAACAAGTCCGACTTGTATAGAAAATAAGTCCGCCTTGTATAGAAAACACTTCCGACTTGTATGGAAAACAAGTACGACTTGTATAGAAAATAAGTCCGAATTGTATAGAAAACAAGTACGACTTGTATAGAAAGCAAGTCCGACTTGTATGGAAAACAAGTCCGACTTGTAAGAAAATAAGTCCGATTGGTATAGAAAACAAGTCCGACTTGTATAGAAAACAAGTCCGACTTGTATAGAAAATAAGTCCGACTTGTATAGAAAATAAGTCTGACTTGTATAGGAAACAAGTCCGACTTGTATAGGAAACAAGTCCGACTTGTATAGGAAACAAGTCCGACTTGTATAGAAAATAAGTCCGCCTTGTATAGAAAACACTTCCGACTTGTATGGAAAACAAGTCCGACTTGTATAGAAAATAAGTCCGAATTGTATAGAAAACAAGTACGACTTGTATAGAAAGCAAGTCCGACTTGTATGGAAAACAAGTCCGACTTGTAAGAAAATAAGTCCGATTGGTATAGAAAACAAGTCCGACTTGTATAGAAAATAAGTCCGCCTTGTATAGAAAACACTTCCGACTTGTATAGAAAACAAGTCCGACTTGTATGGAAAACAATTCCGGCTTGTATAAAAAATAAGTCCAACTTGTATAGAAAACAAGTTCGACTTGTATAGAAAATAAGTCCGATTTGTATAGAAAACAAGTCCGACTTGTATAGAAAACAAAACCGACTTGTATAGAAAATAAGTCCGACTTGTATAGAAAATAAGTCCGACTTGTATAGAAAATAAGTCCGACTTGTATAGAAAACACGTCCAACTTGTATAGAAAACACGTCCAACTTGTATAGAAAACAAGTCCGACTAGACATATTATTGAAATATAAAGTATTTTGACCATTTGTGAGTAGACTCAAGAGCGGCCTATTATAAATTTTAAAGGCCTTATGCTCAAAGCCATAACACTAGCAGCTAAAAATATAACAAGATTAACTTGTGATTTTCTTGTGGAACGAGCAGAAAGATTTGATTTTCCGTTTCTAAAGAGTCGAAGTTGGAAATGCATCATCGGTTATCCTAAGAGTTTTCGCAGAATATTCTCACTATGGTTCCTGGTCGTGAACCTATTTAGGGAGAAGTGAATAGCACACTAAACTTTCATCCAGTCGTAACGTAGGGTACACTAATAAACGGAAATTACAATTTAAAAGTTGCTTGATTAACAGAAAGGCAACAAAGAATGAATTGTTTCCGCCTAGAGGTAAAAGCATAAAATGCTCGTGTAATAAATCTCATTTGAACAGCTTCTGCGGCAGAATAAAAGTGTGACAAAATACTGCCGAATTTCAAACGGTAGTATGGAAATGAAACAATATTTTGAAACACTTAAAATGATCATAAAATTTAATCTCAGGCATAAAATAACAGCAAATAAGCTATACTATACTGTGGGCTATTGACAAAAGAAAGTTTTGTTTTGTTTTCGGTTGTTTTCTTTAACATTAAAGGCAAATAGATCTGCAGGTATTGATAATAAAAACATTTTTTAATTTTAATTAAATTTTTTTTTATTATACTTGAAATGATGATGAAATGATGAAATTGTTGACCATTAACATCATCATGAGTTATGACAATAAAATTCTGGTTAAATGTTGAAAGGCTTTCAGATTGGCTCTGTGCCAAACGTGCTTATATGAACGACGAGTATTGTTTTGTTGTGCGACATTATTTCATATCTTTGAACATCTCAATTCAGTTTTCGTTATTGTTTCGACCATTTTCGCATAATAAATCATGTTGTTGGTAAAAACAATTCAAATAAAAATCTTCATTGTTGTCGCAATATTTCGCTTTTTATTTCATATAAAAATACATAAGTGCACTGAACCATTAAATAGTGCAAAAAGTGCAAAAGAAAGACGTTGTTAAAGACAGAAGTATTTTAACACTCTATTGCCTCTGGCTGGCATTTTATTTGTTTTAAATATTTATGACAGTTTTTTGCTTTTTTTTTTTGCTTCAAACGTTTGTTTCTTTGTGATTATTGTTGTTGTTGTTATTGTTGTCTAATTTAATTTATTTTTTTTTATTTATTTATTTCACTTTTAATTAATTTCACTTTCAAATCATACGTGATTTGAACTTCAAAATGTATTTGAAATAGACGACAGACACGCTTTAAAAAAAAAACATCGTGAACAAATGTCTATGATGTAGACATTAGGCCCAGAATTTAAATGCTTTATTATCATATGCTTAAAGCTACCATACATTCCATATATACATACATACGTATATAAATATAATCTGCAGTGTATTGGTATATGAATTGTTATCCGGATTTTCTTCCACTAGAAGCGTTTGACGGGTGGAAATATCTGTCTTCCGATTTTGAACCTGCACACGTGCATACATAGATACATAATTGGTCATTACAACCCTTCAGTCAGGATTACGACCTAGCCTCTCACAGCACTTATGTTGTGTGTGTTAAATTTTATACAGGAGTGGTGGGACCTACAGTTTAAAATTGACTTTGAACGACGGATTTTTTAAAAACTTTTCATGCAAATTTTATTTAAACACAGAATTTTTGCCAGAAATAAGTCTACGCACGTCAATGCTTTTAGATCCTAATTGTTCTACAGCCTGCAGTAATAACAACTCAATGGTACGTCTAGCTATCTACTTGAACTAATCACGACCCGGAAACCCTCCAACTGGTCATTATTTTCTACTTGTGTTCCGTCAACAACAGTTTAATCAAAGGAACACTGATAGCACTCCGTGTTCAACTCGTGATTTCAAATTCGTTTTTAAAGCCATGGAATTCATACATTGTCACTAGCATGTCGAAATGTATTTTAAACTACTTTGCGTTCGCCTATTTTTCCGGTTAAGTCTAAATAAAGGAATAAGAAACTTTCCTATGGTATAAAACTAACCCCCAACATTCGATTAATATCCAACTATATTGACCTGTCCCATCTGTTTATATGTAAGTTATACTCTGCCGCGTTGAGTTATAGTAAATCTAGTTGGAGACTCTGCTGGCAAAAATCCCGGTCTGTCAATATGGAGCTCATGTACTCTCTCTGTGGCTTCACATTTAAATAAAACTTAGACGAAAGGCCATGATTTTGGCCACATTTTTCACCATCAAATCGAGCACATCTAGACCTAAAGCCACAAGGTGTGCCTATCACTCTCCTACAGGCTTAGACATTCTCGTTGAAACGTTAAGACCCCATATCAATTTCAAATGCAATATCAGGCTTAAGGAAGGTTTTTATCCTTCCTCGTGAATAATACAAAAGTGTTCGCTTACACCAGCTACCTAGATCACTTGCTGAATGCACAAAGACTGTGACCCGACTAGACAAAGCTTCATTGTTTTTTATATTCGGTTTTTCCTTTAAGACTCTGTCATAGAGCATATGCCCCCATCATAAACCAATAATTTCCATCCAAATTGTCTATTAAGGCAAGTTCTAGAATAACAGAGTTGCCATTTTTCATTCCATACAACAAAAAACCTGTTTTTGAAAATGAAAACCATTATTTAAATGAACAGGTTAAATTGCTTAACCTTTCTATGACGTTCGTTATCGAATGCTTTCTGGAGAGAATATTTTGAGAAGTAGCCAAAGCTTTATAATTTTTTATTTCTAATACAGGACTTGAACCTGATTTCATTAAAAATAAAGGAACTCAGTTAACAAATAATGGTTTTATAACAGAGTTTCGTTCCTTTCATTTTCAAAATTTCAATTTCTCTGCATGAACCTGATTTATTTCTCCAGTGCGAATATTTCCTAAAATTTTAACGCACTTTTTTAATCAATTCAATTAAATGTTGCTTTAATTCATTCGAACAAACAAAAAATGAAAGTATTTCTTTGGTTTTACTGTTGAAGAAAATCGAATGTTGTATTAAAAAAAAAAACAATATAAAGAGATAAGCCAATCCAACAACAACTTATTACGAATTGAGGAGCAATTGTTTATTTGATTTATTAATCATATTATTATTGTTTTTTTTTAATTTAATTTGTTGTTTTTGTTTAGAAAATTAAGTTGCATTGTGCAGTCGTGCGTGCTTGTATTGTTATATATCTTTCTCCCTCTTTTTCTTTCTCTCTCTCTTTCTTTTTATTTTTTTAAATTTATTTTCATAATTTTTATTGTTTGTGTTTGTTTATTTAAACAAATGCAGCATAAAACCAGACTCATGTGTACATATGTACGTATGTACGTAAGTTTTTTGTAGACACAAGCTTCAAGTTCGGTCTGTACGCCCATCTCTCAGCGGTTTGTCGGTTAACAAATTATTCCATAATTATTCACTTGTATTATTTAATTCCAATTTTTTATTTTTGTTGTTTTTTTTTTATTTTGTTGTCTTTCTTTATTCATCGTCTCTCGGTTCAATTGCTAATTTCTCGTGTCTGGAGGCAATAAAGAAAATAAACGCAACACCTCTCCCCCTTGCATTCGTAAATATTGAATTTATTTCGTTTTCGAACACTAGAAATCTTTTTTGTTTTATTTTGGACATGAAAGAAATGCAAAAACATGCGGTTTGGTTAAAAAGGCATGGGGAAATTATGCCATACGCCATTCGAAAACATAAATTAGCATAAAAACATTAAGGATATTAACAGTCTGGAAGAAATAATCGTCTAGAAAAGTTTGCATACAACATACATACGTAAGTGGTCATTATAACACTTCAGTTAGAATTACGACCTAGCTGCTCACATCACTTATGTTGTGTGCCTTAATTTTATACATGAGTGGCGGAACCTACAGTTTAAAGTCGATTCCGAATGACAGATTTTTGAGAAACTTTTCATGGTCGAGTTTTTGCCATAAATCTGCTGAGAGGAAGTTGATGAAGAAATATTCTTTCATATTTTAGTTTTGATGTCTGACCTGGTTTGAACCGTGGCCATTACGTCTAATAAGGCAACACACTACCTAATAGACGACGGCGACTTCATGCATCATGCATTTTATCATTTATTCAGTCTGTTTTGACTGCAACATTCAACGACACGTAACAATAAAGTTGGTGTTCTGTTCGTGTATAATTTTCATGGACAAGTCATCTTCTGCAATGAGGCATATATTTGAATGAATAGGTACCTAAACAATGAAATTTGTAAAAATTTAAAAAATATCAATCCACATGAGTGCATTCGAAAAAGTGACTTTTTGGTATTGATTTTGAGCTGGCGGCCTCATAACTTCATATGTTTTGAAAACGACGTTGGCCAGGCCATCACTGGCAAGCATTATAGGTCGATGATTACCAATCAAGAAATCGCCGTGGTCTAGTAGATAGTGTGTTGGCTTATTAGACGAAAAGCCAGGGTTAGAGCCACAGGCCAGACATCAAAATTAAATACAAAATGTGTTTCTTCGGCGACTTCCTCTCAGCAGATTTCTGGCAAAAACTCTGAGAGTAAATAAAAATTGCCATGAAAAGTTTCTCAAAAATATGTCGTTCGGAGTCGACTTTAAACTGTAGCTGCCGCCACTCATGTATAAAATTAACACACACAACATAAGTGGTGTTAGAAACTAGGTCGTAATCGTGCCTGAAGGGTTGTAATGACCAATTATGTATGTATGTATGATTACCAACTTCTTTTGGCTTGAACTGAATGATAAGAACACTAACGACAGGATGCCGCTACTTGCCACATACATACTTCATATCACATTGGATATTATGTACGAGTTGCTTAAAGGCATTGTCATCTCACGTGGATGTGCAGTAAGCTGGCCACCGAGATTGTGACTTTTTCTTGCGGGGTTTCTTAAGCCACAGGCGAATAAGCGAATAAATCACAAACTACAGAAGTGATTAAAGGAATCTTAGTTAAGATAACTTTATTATAATCTTTGAATCTGTAAATACCCCTATTATTCATATTTTTTTCTTTATTATTGTCTTCAAATACCACCTGCCACAACAATAAGTGTTTTAAAAAATATTTTTTTCTTTTTCTTACATTTCATCTTTCAAATACATAGTTTGGGGTTGTATGTCTGTCTGTCTTTTAGCCACAATCAAAATTTCGTCTCTGTGTCACTGCAACTTCTTCAATTTTTTTCAAATGTTTTCTTTTTTTTCTACTCTACAGTGTGATTTTTTTTGTTTTCTTTAAGAGCTGGAGGGGGACAGAGGTTCATAGACCCAGACTCAGGTGTGAAAGTTGAAATGAGGCAGTTTTTATATTTTTTTTCTTTGTTTTTAAATTTTATTTCTTCTATCGGTTGATGACAAATATGGTGTCATTGGATACCGTCTGCTGTTTTTTTTTTGTTTTTTTTTTTTTTGTTTGTAATACAATGTGTCATGTTTCGCTACTATTTTGTGATTAAATTTTGTATTGTTTTCTTTTTGACAATGAATTTCTTAATTAGCAAATCGAATATTTTTTTGGACATGAAAAGTCATTTTGACCATAGGCTTTAAGAGTTGTCAACAAATCCCCGGCAATTGTTTGCTTGCGAACGTATTTAAAGTCAATTAAAATTTTGTTTTCGGTATTGAACTTTCGTTTTTCTTGTTTTTTGGTCTTTTAGGTTTAATTTTAACACCAAACGGCCAATTATTTTTTAGGCATTTTAAGGTTTCTACGTTTTTCCAAAAGTAGAAACACAAAACTTTTTAATTCCCTTTCTTTGTAATTGTCTTCTATAATTATAGTTAATAATCTATACTTGGAAATTTACAACAAGCGTTACCACCACATGTAATGAAGAACTCAAGTTTCGTTTTTAAACTTTCTTTGTACCCCAGTAAACACATTGAATTCTTTAATGACACAAAAAGTTTCCAATCCATAAATAATTTGCCCGGCAAGCAACAGAAGTTTGATAAACTCCTCTAAATTATATTTACATATTGATAATGAAAACATTTCTACAGTGCCCGCCCTACACATTTCCTTTAAATTTTGATAGAATATTTTGTTTCCGATTTGTTTTTATTGAGAATTTTTGGCTAAGATTTTAAATATTTTTCTTTCTTCTACTTCCAGGTAAGCTTTTTATGATACTATAACACTGGACCATATGTAACAGGTATATATTCATATATGTATGTAAACTTACCTACATACTTTTACTTTAAAAAGCATATTTTTTTATAACGCATATTTTTAAAGCATATTATTGCATAACCTATTTTTGCTGGTGTTTATAACACTTTAAAGTATTTGGCCAAATAAAACCAATAGATTTTAAAGCACTTCATGCATTAATTGAATAAGCCGTAGTCTAGTAGGTAGTGTGTGTGGGCATATTAGTCGTAAGGCCTCGGTTCAATCTCCAGTAGGATAAATAAAATTGCCATGAAAAATTTCTCCAAAATCTGTCGTTCGGGATCGACTTTAAACTGTAGATCCCGGCACTCATAAATAAAATTAACACCCACAGCATAAGTGGTGTGAGAAGCTAGATCGTAATTCTCACTGAAGGGTGAAGGGAACATAATGACCAATTATGTATGTGTGTATATTTGCAAATGGTAGACAAACAAACTCTTTGACTTGTAGTAATGAATTTCAGTATGGAGTTAGTTAACTAGCTAGAAGCCGCCGTAATCTAATAGGTAGTGTGTTAGCTTATTAGACGAAAGCACGTAGTACAAACCTCAGCTCAGACATCCCGAACAAAAAAAAAAATTTGAAAAAAATATTTCTTTTGGCGACTTCCTCTCAGCAGTTTTCTGGCAAAAGCTCTGAAAGTAAATAAAATTGCCATGAAATGCTTCTTAAATTAAACGTCGGAATCCATGTGTAACCTGTAGGATAAAAATTACTGCACACAACATGAATGGTGTGAGGAGCTAGGTCGTAATCCTAATTATAAAGGACTTGTAATGGAAAGAAATGTCAATACGTCATCAGTAGAGGCAGCAATACTGTGTAGACAGCTCCATTGCACATTTTCGTAATATTTTTCATTGTTTATAGTCTCATCTCTTTTTAGTTTAGTTTATGAACAAACAAAAAAATTAAATTATCATGAAAAGTTTCTGAAAAACTTTCGTTCTTTAAACTGTAGATCCCGCCACTCACGTATGAAATTCACATACAAAACATAAGTGGTGTGGTAAGGTCGTAATCCTGGCTGTTGTTTTATGTATACGTTATGTATGTCTGGACAAACAAGTGTCAAGGATTGCTACGCTCCCAAGAAGTTAACCTATATAGCATTCCCCAGCAACCAGTATAGCATATACTAGGCCGTGTTACTAAAACTCTTTAAAGAAAGATTGTTTTGTTAGATGAACAAGTCGATTATTTCGTGTCTTCCAAAGCAATTAAAAAGGACCACAAATTGTAATAGTTCTAGACTGTAGAAGCCTGATTTATAATCAAGGTTATTTTTGTATTTAATATCTGCTCTAGTTTAAGTCATACTGATCAACAGGGCTAATAAGATCCTGTCGGGTTTAATTGTATAAATTTGAAGCTTTCCCGTCAGAAACTAGTCATAACTACCAATGCGTATAGGGATAATTCGGCAATGGCTTATAGCAATGACATCATAGTAGGCAATAAGAATCTACAATTTTGAATCATTAAGCATTCGCTCGCGCATTCTTTTCGTTCGGGTAGGTATTTACTATTAACTGATTGCGTACGGCGTTAAATAGCTGTTTCAGATGCTGCTATATCGGAATTATTTTTCCTGACCACACTCAATATTTAAGCCTAGTTTTGTTTCGAATGAAAACTTTTAACAAAAAAAGAAATCAGTCTTCCATCTGCATATCGTTTTCATCAAAAAGCCGGCATGTATTTAAAAAAAATTTGTCTTGTTTCATATCAAACCATGGCGTTCAATGATCTTGTAAGCATTTTTATTAAGATTTCTTGCAAATTTTCTTTTAAACAATGTATTCATTTGTTTACATAATTGTATTTAAGAAAGAAAATCTTGCATATAATATGTGCAATTCACTCTTCTGCATGCCTGTGTTTGGTATTTTTCAGAAATTTTTAAATCAATTGCAAATATTTTCCCACCAAATTACCATAATTTTCCTTCAATGTGTGTTAATAAAACCCTGATTGTTTTTCTTTCGTGATGGTGATGATCGCTAATGATGGTGATGATCTTGTGAACTGATAAAATGAATACACATTCTCTGAAATTAATTGTTTCGAAGAAAAATAAGAAAAATTTTTAAGAAACAAAGTTTTAATTTGACCTATAACTCGGTAAATAGGCTTTAATAACCAAAATATGGAACAAAAAAAAATTATGAATATTTTCAGAAAAAATTTGTTCATTTACCACACTTCCTTTAAAAAAATTGTTTCCTAAATTTCCTATAAATTTATGTTCATTTTATTTCATTATTTTTGCAATATTTCCTTTACAAAACACGAATGCATTTCATTTCAATATTTTGTGTTAATAACTCTTGTAAAATACTTAAGATAACCATCTACACACACAATACTTTTTTTAAGCAAATCTTAGCATCAATTCATCCTATTGATGCAACACATTGCCTGCCTTTACACATCGTATTGCAAAAAATCAAAATATTTCTGTGGGAAATTTAAATAAAAAAAAAAACAATCCACAAAAAAAAGTTCAGCAATTGAAACACAAAAATATTATTTTAAATGGCTTTTAATGGGAAAAATATGTTAAGTATTGTAAATTTTACAGCCACAAACCAAATTTTGTTCAAATATGTAGAAATGGTAAAATATGGGATAAAA
Organism: Sarcophaga carnaria; assembly: GCA_958299815.1. NCBI lineage: Eukaryota > Metazoa > Arthropoda > Insecta > Diptera > Sarcophagidae > Sarcophaga > Sarcophaga carnaria. Next base: position 15,016,668 of record OY283153.1, read on the forward strand.
ATATTTGTTCACCAGAAAACCTCTTTTAAAGATTTTTATTTTGTAAAAAAATTCTTTGAAAGAGTTTTATTTTGCCGAAAAACTTCTTAAAAGAGTTTTATTTTGTTGAAAAACTCCTTGAAATAATTTTATTTTATACAATTGTATCCTTGTAGGAGTTTTATTTTGTAAATTAAAATTCCTTGGAAGCGTTTCATTTTGTACCAAAACTCCTTGAGAGAGTTTTATTTTGTACAAAAACTCCTTGAAAGAGTTTTATTTTGTATAAAAACTCCTTGAAAGCGTTTTATTTTGTACAAAAACTCCTTAAAAGGGTTTTATTTTGTCGAGAAACTCCTTGAAAGTTTTATTTTGTTGAAAAACTCCTTGAAAGAGTTTTATTCTATACAAACACTCCTTGAGACAGTTTTATTTTGTACAAAAACTCCTTGAAAGAGTTTTATTTTGTACAAAAACTTCTTGTAGAAATTTTGTTTTGCACAAAAGCTCCTTGAAAGCGTTTAATTTTGTACCAAAACTCCTTGAGACAGTTTTATTTTGTACAAAAACTCCTTGTAGAAATTTTGTTTTTCACTAAAGCTCCTTGAAAGGGTTCCATTTTGCACAAAAACTTGTAAGAGTTTTATTTTGTGCAAAAACTCGTTGTAGGAGTTTTATTTTGTACAAAACTCCTTTAAAGAGTTTTATTTTGTACAAAAACTCCTTGTAAGAGTTTTATTTTGTAAAAAAAAACTCCCTGAAAGAGTTTTATTCCGTAGAAAAACTCTTTTGAAAGTGTTATATTTTTAAGAAGCTCCAGGATTATTTAATGAAAAGGAGTCTTCTGCACTAGTTTTCAGTAGAAATTGGAAGAAATATCTCAACTAGATGAAAAACTCTTTTCAAAACTACCGTGGTTTATCTCCCCTGTTATTGGCAACAATTTTTCAAGTGTAGGATTTTAAAAAAAATCCCAGAAATGTTTGCAAAAAAAACCAAAAACATTTCAAACTTAAATGACAAATAAACGACAAACAATGGAAATTATTCAGATGGTCGACTAAAAACTGTTGGAAAATGGTGATCATAAAAACAGCAGTTACAGCAACTGTAAATGGTGGGTTTTTAAGACAGCTAAAGATGACAGTAAAAACGCAAAACTATTAAAATGGTTGTGAATTACAGCAGTAGTAAGGAAAAAAAAGAGGCTTGCAAAATCTTAAATTTTGAAATACGATATTTAAAACGGGCATAATTATTTTATCACATTTTTTTATTTGCAAATGACAAAAGAATAAATGAACGCATATGAATGAGTCAATAATGATGGCGGTTCATTTACTATACAAATTACAACAATAAACTGTTAAAACTGTTTAAACAATAAACTGTGGTGCTGTGCCTCTCTCTCTGTCTCTATACCCGTAAAAGTCTCATCATCATCTGTATGCTGTTACATTCACTATGAAACAGTTTCATATGCAGTTGCAGTTGCAGTGCTATTTCTCTGCATTACCCCAACCCAACACAAGAAAAGCATGCATTAGTTATTAACGCTGTTATTTTGTAGTTCAATACAATTGTTTATACGGAAGTTATTGGTTTTGTTTCGCAATGCATATTTCTAAAACTGAATAACAAAAAAAAAAATTATGAAAAATTTTTTTTCATACCCTACACATGTCATATAAGATACATATGTCGTGGAGCATAACACTTACCACACCATACCGCCTAAACCATTCCTGAGGATGCTGATGCTGATACGAGAGGAAGTAGGCAATGTTTTGAAAACAGTTTCACGGTTTGTTCTAGTAAGAGTCACCTGGTAAGGCATGGCAACTCTGGCATTGACTGAAGTCCTTCATTAAGCAATAATAAGCATTTATTTCCAATCCTAACACACTCAATAAAGTCCTTCGTTAGCCTGTTGTCCCCTGCTTATTACACTGACCCATAAATTATTGTAAAAAGTTTACTATTTTGTAGAGAACTTCATAAAGTCGGTCTTTGCTACAACGTTGAACTTTCTTCTGGCTTTCTACACCATTTTAAATGCGTTTTTTTTTTCTCTTCCATTTCTTATGCCTGGTCATTATTGGTAATACTGCTCTCGTTACCGTAAGAAATAAAAAATTTCTTTTCATTTGCCCTTTAAGCCGTTGCGTGTAATTTCTTTTTAAGCTGCCACTTTTTTCATTTCTTTCTTTCTTTCTGTTTCTTTCTTTTTTACATTTTTTTCCTTACGTTTATTATGTTTTAATGTAAGCAGAACATTATGACGCAGTGTAATTCACTGTTTATTTGTTTACTGTAGTATAGTATGTTGTAATAATAATTTTACACTTTTTCTACACACTTTTTTCAATTCGTTTTTTCTTTTCTTTTGTAAAATTTCTAAGCCGGAAAAGACAAACACAACTGTTTTAGATTTATAATGCATTTTTTATTGTGTTTTTTTATTTTCTATTTTATTTTATTTGTATTTAATATTTTCACTATTTCGTAATTTTATAAAAAAAAAACAAATTTAAACAGAAAGAAATACATAAACTGTGGCAGGGAAAAGTACAGTATAGTACAGTAAGTATACAGTGTGTAATAAAACTGAAGTTGTATAAGAATATTTTTTAAAGTAGTTACAAGGTCTAGACTATAAATTACAAGCATAAGTACAACTTTATCAAGCTCTTGGGCCTTGAAGCGAATCACTCCCGAATTATGTAGCCTAGCCATTGCATTAATAGAACACAATTCCCTCCCTGTTCTTTAAAACCGAATGTTTGCTTGTGATTATTTTCGTTCAATGGTCAAAGTATTAAGAGCTCTGGTTAGTTTGAATCTAGAACTAGTAGATATTCCTATTGTTATGAATTCTATTTGTGTCCATTTACAGAGCTTGGAACTAAACTACACCACGCCTCTTTTATATTTCTTGGTAGAAAGAAAAATAAACGACCCCATTACCCAACTGATTTGGTCTCTATTGTTTCCCTCCACTGATACTGATGGTTAATACCTTAGGTTAGGTTAGAGGACGTGTACTTGTCAAGTAAGACAAGTACAGTACCCGGAGATCGAATTGACCCATTGCACAACGTCCTAGTTTCTCACACCACTTATGTTGTGTGTGTTAATTTTTTATACATGAGTGGTGGGACCGGGACCTACAGTTTAAAGTCGACTCTGAACGACAGATTTTTATTTATTGAGAAACTTTTCATGGCAATTTTTATTTACTCTCAGAGTTTATGCCAGAAATCTACTGAGAGGAAATCGCCGAAAAAATACTTTTTGTATTTTGTCTTTGATGCCTGGCCTGGGGCTCGAACCCAGGCTTTTGCGTCTAATAAGCCAACACACTACCTACTAGACTACGGCGACTTCTGAAAATAATACCTTCATAAACTTACTTTGTTTGAACTAAAACTATAGGCTGTTAGAGCCCCTGTTCACAAAAGTACCTTTCCTCCAGACCACCCCATCAGTAGCAAGCGACCTTTATGCTACACCCATTCTAGGCAATCAATGGCTGCCTTCCAAAATGTATCAATACAAAGTTTGTATGCAGTTCTACTACTGTATATAAACTATGTAGATATGCACAGTAACCAAACCATGCAGCAACTATAAATCCGATGCCTGATTGCTTTTTGACTGCGTTAAAAATACACATCGACGACGTTTTGAAATAGAATACGTTGTATATATTTTGTACAGCGGCATTATGAACCACGATACTTTGTTCAAATACAAAGCAACTAATATTTTGGAAGGCAGCCTATCTCTGCTGCTAAGTTCATCTGACTATAATTGAATTGAATGAGAAATATAATTTTGCAGATCTCACTATTCTCGCGTCAAGCATCTTCATATTCCTAGCAATATATAATTCTCTCAGGCCCTTCCACGCTAACGTATTCGTCATTTTCAAATGTAGTCCACTTCTCGGCGCCGTATACAAGTACCGGTGGTATTTAGGTATCATACATACATACATAATTGGCTTTTACAACTCTTCAGCCAGGATTATGACCAAGCTTCTCACCTCACTTATGTTGTATGTGTAATTTTATACCTGTGTAATTTTTATACGGGACCTACAGTTTAAAGTCGACTCCGGACGACAGATTTTTTAAAAACTTTTCAAGGTAATTTTTATTTTCTCTCAGCATTTTTGCCAGAAATCTGCTGAGAGGAACTCGCCGAAGAAATATTCAAATTTCGTTTTATTGGTAATGTCTGGCCTGGGGTTTGAACTGTGGCCCCAAGTCTAATAAACCAACACACTACATACTAGACTACGTTTTTCGAGCGCGCAATTTGAAGCGTATATGTTTAGACTAACCGAGAAGGCCATGAAAGTCTTTTGTCACATTATTATCCTGAAGTGTTATCTACGATTTCAAGTATATGAACTCTTTGACAGAATTCTTCTTCACTGTTTACCTCCGCTAATGCTAATGTTCAATACCTTTATTAACTATTTCTGTAAATTTATAGTTCAATTAGTGAGTGAAACAATAGCCAACGTGATGAGGAAGATTTATTATCGTGAGATGATGATGATGATGTCTTCTTAATAAATATCATCATCATTATTTACTCATACATTTATTGTTGTTGTTGTTGTTATTATTATTATTACCTTTATGGTCCAGTCTCTATGCGGTATAATGAGCTGTAATTTCAAATACATATGTTTTCAATAACCCCACCAATAATGTACCTTTTTATTATTGATGAACCGCTTGTAATGAACTGCGGATGATGATGATGATGATGACGGTGATGGTACTTTTTACTTCTTTCTTTGATTCTTCGTTGCTCGTGTAATGTTATTTGATGTATGAATACGACGAGTACAGTTGTAAGATATGTATGTATGTTTCTTGGAAGTTAACAATTTTCTTTTAATTTATTTTTTTCTTCTACTTTTTTTTTGAATCATTTTCATTACATAATCGTAACAGTTACATAAAACAACAACAACAATAATAATAATCATTATTTTAATGTATTTTTAATGTACAAAAAAGCAGAAATTCTTGTTTCACTATGAACAAAACAAAAAATATTCAAATAAATGAGACAAAGACCAAATAAAAAAATGTAGTACCCTGGGTAATAAACGGACTTTAGATTAGCCCTACACAGTTTAAGGGAAATTTCAAAGAAGATACTTTTAATTACTCCAGGGCAATCACATGCAATAGAACCAGTATTTATTTCATCTTAAACCCGGCCTAATTCGCTGTCCTTTTTATACATGATCCTTTCGGAGAGGATTATTATTTCAAATTCAATATTTATTTTCTCCTCAAACCACACACTAGTCTATTAGCAATAGCTGGGTTTCACTATTCTAAAGGTTTGTTCTCTATCGAAATAAAGGGACTTGTTCCCGAAAATCATACATTTATACATACTACTCGTTTCTCTCGCAGAGCACATCTGTTTTGGGTAGATTGGCCAGTGGAACGCACTATACATTATAGGGAAATTTCATTCTTTAGCCGCACTATTCGTATGTGAAACACTCTACCAGTCTTTTCTGTCACGATATAAATAGATTTAAATCTAAAGTCCACAAAACACTACTACCTCTTTCCTCCCTCACTCATTCATCCAACACAATGCACTGCAGGATTAGGGGCAATTCCTTCAGTGTTTATTGTTTACAAAAGAAGTAATTGAGTCAATTAAGCTTTAATTGAGTCAATTAAGTTTTAATTGAGCAAATGCCTTTATGTTTTCCTTAAGACATTTGCTAATCTGTGTGTGTGTGTTTAGCAGTGCTCCGTCTTGGGCTCGATTTAATGGTTTAGAATACATTCGTATCTTATTTAGTATTGGGGATAATTTAGGTACCAACTAATTCTAAAATAGTTTTTCAAGATTAGACAACAGGGTTATTGCAATCATATTAACCCATTCGCTGCCAAGGACGAGTATACTCGTCTTCACCTGCAATGGCAATGGGAATGACTTCATATAATTTAGGCTTGGCAGCGAATGGGTTAATTACTGACACTTTATATCATAAATATTGTATTGCATATGTACATACGTACATAATTGGTCTTTACAACCCTTCAGTCAGGATTACAACCTAGCCTCTCACACTACTTATGTTGTGTGTGTTAATTTTATACATTAGTGGCAGGACCTACTGTTTAAAGTCGATCCCGAACGACTGAATTTTTATGAAACTTCATGGCAATTTCATTTATACTCAGAGCTTTTGGCAGGAAATCTATATTTGCCAGACATATTGTATTATGTGAACTTTATTATATTTAAACTAACTGTGGATGGGAGTGATACGCAGCTTATAGATTCTTTAATTCTTCGGAGTATTCGCAACTTCTACACACAGTCATAAATCCGAACTTTTACGGACTTTGGCATCAAATTGCTTCACATACTCACTAAACAATTGCGTACTTGTTCCCGTACCTACAGTAGGGTATTACTCTTCCTATAATATCGCATTTGACCAACAATAATTGTTTAATTAGAAATCATAATCATAATTATGTATGTACATTTTTTTTTTTCGTTGTTTGTCCATTTTGTTTAGAAAAAAAAACATACATAAGTACGTACTTTTTATATTTTATTACCCCCTATCAAATGCTACACGCTGACTTTCTTCATTTACATAATATTATCAATCAAAATAAAAAAAATATTTAAATATTTAAATTTAAAACAAAAACAATTATTTGTTTGAAAAAAAATATAAACGACAATTATTACTACCGCGTGTATTTTTTTTTTTTTTTGTTTATGTGACAGTATGAACCTCCATTTGTTTGCTGCCGAGTTTTATTGTCTCACAATTTAAAACAATTTTGTACTTTTTTCCAAACTCTATTGTGTTTTTGTATTTTTTCTTTTAATTAATTAGAAAACATTTTGTTGAAGAGAGAAAAAACATTTTAAAGTTAATTTTAAATTGCAGTTATGTTAAGCAAAGAAATTTTTTTAAACCATTAAGGGGAAAACGGACATTGTAATTAAACATTTGACACTAAGTACTGACAACGCCGTCTAAATGTTTGAACTCGGTTGTGTTAAACACTAAGCCTTATAGGCCTTTTACAATGAAGTCCTTTCACCAAAGGGCTCTACTGACGAGACCTACAGTTTAAAGTCGACTCCAAACAACAGATTTCTGAGAAACTTTTCATGACAATTTTATTTGGTCTCAGAGTTTTTGCCAGAAATCTGCTGCAAGGAAGTCGCCGAAGAAATATTTTTTTCCATATTTTCGTTTTGATGTCTGACGTGGGGCTTGAACCGTGGCCTCACGTCTAATAAGCCAACACACTACCTACTAGACTACGGCGACTTCAATTCTTATTACATTGTCATATTCATTACGATTTCTATATCTATATCAGGGTAGGCTGCCTTCCAAAATGTTAGTTGCTTTGTGTTTGAACAAAGTATCGTGTTTCATAATGCCGCTGTACAAAATAAATACGATGTATTCTATTTCAAAACGTCGTCAATGTGTATTTTTAACGCAGTCAACAAGTAATCAGACATCGGATTTATAGTTGACGCCTTGTTTTTTTTTACTTTGCATATCTACATAGTTTATATACAGTAGTAGAACTGCATACAAACTTTGTATTGATACATTTTGGAAGGCAGCCGTAATCCCAAATTTATGTAGCGTGACCAAGATAAATGCCATCCTAGTTCTGTACAATTTTCTCAGCGGCACACAATGGCCTTGGTACCCGGTTTATAGAACGACCTGTCTAGCATGTTATAAAAAAGATATCAGTCGCAAATTGTAACTTTTCATTTTGTTAACAAGTCCTTTTACATGGAGCCTCTTCTTTAAGTTTGAAAATAGAAGATAATCCGCTGCAGTTATATCAACTAGCAGGGTTTCTACATTCGACAATGGGTTAATTCTACAACAATTTCTAATGCAAATTACGAAAAATAATTGAAATACAAAATGTACGCGTTTTTTTTAAGTGACACTCTACAGTTTTTAACTTACGCTACCGGTAATTATTAAACAATAAAGTGTGTCATATAGTCATATAGTCAAACGAAGAGAAATAATAAAGAAACATAAATATACGTTAACATTTATTAACATAAAATGGTCATGTCCGGATAACATTATTAAACCATCTAAAAAGCAAAAACACAACAAACAAACTACATGATTACATGATTAATTTCTTTAAAGTTATCGTGAGAAATTCAAATTCAAGTGATTGATTAAAACAACAAATCTAAGTGAGATATGTACGCTGTTGTCTGTGTCTAATCGTTATTGCGTAACACATGCAATTCAATTACGTTTTCAAATAACGCTCTAAGATTTCATATAAGAAAACAACAATTGCTATTATTATGCCCAAGACCCAGATTAATAGCATGCCAACAAAGTTTGACATGCCCAGCTTGACGGGGCCAATATCTTCCAAATTCGTATACATGGTAGCCTCCACTTGTTTTTGCTTTTGCACATTCAAATTCATGGCAACCACACGCCATTCCCAATACTTATCTAAACCGGCAGAATGCCACCAATAGATCAGCTGATTGAAACGATCCAACAAGGGCCAGCAACGTTTAACAAAGGCCACGGTATACTGGAAATATAAATCCTCCTGCATGATTTTCAAATGCTCAATCGCTTTGGGTGTCAAGTATTCCCCAATGGCATAGTGGCCTGTAATTTTTAATTCTCAAATGAATTCCAAAATTTGCTGAAGAGTTTCCTCTACCTACCAAAAGGCAATCGTTCCAAAGTGAAACCCATATCTGGTCGTTCTATAGCCAATACTTCCAACTCATCGTCACTGTAGATATAGAAATTGTAAAGTATACCCTTCATACGTGGCTAAATGAAAGAAAAAAGAAAACTTTTTAATTTGAAATTTTCTAAAAATTTGAAACGTTTACATCGTCTGTATTACGTATGGTCGTAACCCAAGCTTCCGAATTGCCAGCCCATTGCAATTTTTGATTCAGCATACCATCTACCGTATCGGCCGCCTTGCCATAGCTAAATTAGTTGGAAAGTATATTACGAAATATATTTTTTTCTTTCAATTAATTTCCTTCACCTGGGTATGGTTAAAATACTAGCCAAGCCTCCTCCATATATACTGGTTATTATAATATCATTCATAAAGCAAGTGAATAGCAGCACTCTCACCGTAAATGAACGCACATAAGCATTGCCCGATTGGGAGAGAAACAATTTAAGAGCCGTTGCATAAGCAAACTTAAAACTATCCTTCCAGCTCGAAGGCTTCAAGCTAACATAAGACTCAAACTTGTGTGTACAGCATAGGCTTATGATTTCAATTATCAAATAGGCTGCCACAGCCAGCCATAGGGTAAATTGAAATGGTTCCAAAGGCAGCAACCAACTGGCTAAGCGCCTGTGTTTAGGATAACAAATTAAATATAAATTTTTAAAAAATTATTAGACAACCTACTTGGGAGCCGGCACCAAACATGTTATGCCAGAGCGTACCAAATACATGGACATATCCAAGCGCAGATAGTCAACATCCCTATAAAGATTACGGAAAAATATGTATGTAAAAAAAATGTCTCGTGAAATAAAAAAGTTTTTTAAAGACATTAAAAAATTATCGCATGAGATTTAAAATAAAAATAAATGTTATTCTCTAATTATTCTCTCTGAAATTTTTTTGTGAGAGAAAATAAATCACACAAGAAAACGAATACGAGAATACTGTGCAAAAATTCTATTTCCCATTAAAAATTCTATATGGAACATAACTATCATGAGATTATATTTCCTATTCAGGATTAAACATAAGTTCCTATACACATGGATGTGCTATGGAATTTAAAACTGAAGCACTAGTTCATACAAGTATGAAACACGAAAAAATATCTCATGAGATTTTTGCTTCTATGCAGAAAAGATATGTCTCGAGATATTTGTGTTCTCTTTAAAGCCTTTGCCCTAGAAAGAGTTCTAATATCTAAAATAGAATTTAATTTAAGGTTATTTTTACCAAGAATACATCGCTCCAATGGCAATTTCTGCCATATCTTTAGCCACCATACCCAAACTGCCATAACCGGTTAAATTGGGATAAACTTCACCCCAGTCGTTAGCTTCGGCTAAAGAAAATTTTAAAAAAATGTGATCAAATATTTAAAGCAATCGAGCTGTTCTCTGCTCAATAAAATTAACCCACTCACAACTATCAATCCACACTGTGCAATTATAGACTTCGCAAAATGTTGTTACCACACGTGCCTCTGTCCCATCTATTTGGGCAGCACCCGATGAAGCACCACCATAGGCTATATCATACGAATTGTTTTCTGTTGTGCCATAATTGATAACAAAATAGGGTCTGTAATCAAAACCGGCCATAATGACTTCGCGACCTTGTAAATTTACAGTTTTATCGGAAAACAAAGAGTTGTTGTATAAAAATGTACCATTCAAGGCAAAATATTGATCCAGTAGTAGGAGGGAATATTGTTTCTCGGATTTTCGTGATGAAAATTTGTTCGTTTTTAAATGCAAAATATCGGGTGATGAAGCAGCAGATGGGGTTACCAATAAAATATTATCCTGTTCTGTAAAGTAAGGTAAAGGTTAATGAATTTCTGGACTTAATTGTTATCCAAGAAGTACCCTCAAAAAATGCATGCTCCACGAAGTTCTTCTCAAATTGTGAGTCCAGATATAAGAAAACAAAACGATTTCTATTTGAACGCCATATAGAATACTGGCTAGCATTTGTGAAACTATCGATAAAGGGTAGTATATCATCTTGGAAAGCTAAAAAGCTCTTTAAAGTAAAATTTAAAAAAAGGATTTGTTGTTGGCAAAAAAAGAAGAAAACTCTTTAAAGAAATCTTACCTCACAATGGCTTTTCTCTATGGCCATGGTTAATTTTAAAGTCAATTCATTGTAGCTGAGTCCATAAGCCGTTAAAGCCTGTTCCATTTTCTTGAAATCGGCCACATCCTTTCGAAAGGAATTTTGTAAACCATTCAAATGAATATTTATCACCGGATAATAAGCCGACCAATTGCTAGTTCCCGTATTAAATTCCACAGCTGGATGCCATAGCAAACAAATAGTCGTTTCCTTTAGATAGAATTCAACTACAAAATAAAATTTAAAATAAAATTTTTAATTTATTAGGAATTTAATAGGAATCTTTACTTATAAGGCTAATAATTTGCGTCCAATAATCCACTTGATTGAATAGCATTTTCTTTAACTTTTCCTAGTTAAAACTGTTTTATTTTCTGCGGAATTTCAAAAAGGTATCTGATTAGGAATTTCGTTATTGTATGTCAATTTATATGGTTTATTGCCATCAATTTATTTTGACTATGCACTACGAACATGTGAATGCTTTTAAATAATTTGTTTTAAACTCATATTTGTTAAACAATTATCTGTAAGCAATTTATTTATTGTTTTAAACGAAATTAAGTCATTTTTTAAGGATATTTATTCAAGGAGGAGAGCCTTTAGGGTGGTAATACCTTAAAGGAATTTAATTTGTGGGTACAATTGATCAAAAAATTTATGTTTCTTATAAAATAATGTTTAAAATATTTTCTCTATAGCCTCTCTGTTTTTAACTTTAAATATATCATGTGATATTTAATTATATTTTGTATCAGATGAATAATATTTCTTGCATGACATAAGTATCTCCTGAGAGATGAATTTTTAATGCAAAGAAAGAGATATTTTTAAGAGATTTTAATATTAAAGCCAACAAAATTTTTTTTTAAGAATTTAAATAATTATCGCATGTGATAAAATTTTTACGAAGCCATAACTCTTCCAGAACTATACGCTATGTAATGTAATGATGTTATGTAAACTATTTCTTGAATTTAAAAACATTACAAATCCAGAATCGTGACTCCATTGAAGCTTTTAACACAAAAAGAATTCCTGTAACTGTTTCAGTCTTGCTCCTTCCATCATCCCTTTCATGTTTATATCCATTCCGTCTGACCTTCTCCAAGTACAGCTCTCTCGTGCTTTCTCTGAAAACAGATTAAAGCAATCTTTACATTTGTCTTTCCTTAGAGAGTCCATAGTGGCCAATCTATTTCCGTTTTCTGCTTTATATTACAAGATTACAAGTCAAGGCTGTTTATTGACGCAGCCAAAAGATGTTTAGAAATTTATCGAATAAAAGTCTTACGAATCATTAGCTTCTTTGTGTTAAAAAGTCATGATCAACCTTTGACCGATTTGTGGTAACATCTGCATAATAGAAGCTCAGGTGCTTGTTTCTCCTACGACATAACCCTGGGGATGTACTCAATATGTGAAGAATTTGAAGTCGCCGTAGTCTAGTAGGTAGTGTGTTGGATTATTAGACGCAAAGCCAGGGTTCGAGCCACAGGCCAGACATCAAAGACAAAATACAAAAAGTATTTTTCGGCGACTTCCTCTCAGCAGATTTCTGGCAAAAACTCTGAGCGTAAATAAAATTGCCATTAAAAAATCTGTCGTTCGGAGACGACTTTAAACTGAAGGTTCACTCATGTATAAAATTAACACACACAACATAAGTGGTGTGAGAAAGTAGGACGTTGTGCAATGGGTCAATTCCACCTCCGGGTACTGTACTTGTCTTAATTGACAAGTACACGTCCTCTAACCTAACCTAACCCTGGGGATGTACTCAATATGTGAAGAACAAATTTCTTCACTTTGTCATCTCTATAACTTTTGCAGAAGTCATTGGCCATATGGCCCAGACCAATGCCGTCTGTATGAGTACCCAGAATGCTATGCCTAATAGTGAATCCAACTACTTATGATAAGCATGCTGCATTAGAGTTTCAGCAGACATTTCTTGAGTTCCTTCACTAGCCTAGTCGAGATTTATTGCTAAAGTTTATGCTCAAATTTGTCCTTCTTTTAATATTTAAAAAATCTCATGAGATAAAAAAGTTAAAATTAAAAGTAGTAAATATGTATATGGCCATCACTATTATTGTGCTTAAATTTATCCATGACGTTTCACATCCGTTATCAGTTCTATTATTATTGTTTTCTTTATAATTTCCCTTTTTTGCGCTTTTGTTTAGCCAATTTTAAGATAAGAAATCTTGCTACATTTTTTTATTTATTTTTATCATTATAAAGCAAAATCATTAATAGAACAAAATCGTTCATCTTAAAACGGAACCTTGAATTTTTACAAAACAAGAAGAACTCTTCTTATCAAAATGTTCGTCTAATTTTAAAAATATTTTTTAATGTTTTAATACGCAAAATAATAAAAAATATTAGAAAAATTATAAAATCTTGAAAAATAATTAAATCTTGAAGTAATTTGTATATAAAATTTTGAAATTTTATTCTTAAAAAGTGTTGAAAAGAAAATATGTTTCATGTGACTTTATTTGTTTTACATCTGCAAAGGTCGAATTTAAAAAGGAAAAGTATAATCAGTGTATGTGAATAAAATTAATTATTCCTTAATCATTTATTTGTTTAAAAATAGAAATTAATATGTGGTCGAAGTAGAGAAAAAAAAACGCAATAACAATACCACTGTGACGTCGCACAGTTTGGATTATGATTGTGAAATAGAGGGGTTTCTTTCCCAAAATCCTAAATTTTTACGTAGTGCTCGCCTTTCAGTGGAGTGCTTTCGATCGTGCTTAATTCGCCTGTGAGTTGCACAGTACCTTACATAGAGCATGCTTAGCCAGCCTACCCATGTATGGTACGTTCTTCATGCAGAAATATTTACTATATAAACAAATTCAGATCAATCGTCTATAAAAACTACTCCGAATTTTCTTGCTCTTATAACCGATACCCAGGTCAGACATCAAAACGAAAATATGAGAAAATATTTCTTCGGCGACTTAGGTTAGGTTAGGTTAGGTTAGTGTGGTAGCTTCATATCAAAACCTCACTTGAGCATGCATAGCGGCCCGTTGTGATGCCACAAGTGAGCGCAGTTCCTGTACTGGCCAAGTTCCCCCGAACCCAGGAGGGGGAGGTCAGTAAGTTCTGCATATCCAAAGCACGACAACCCCGCGCTGGAAAACTATCCAGAAAGTTTGATAAACGAGGCTATATCCTTGACATCAATGGACGATAGCTCCGTCAAGCTGATAAGGATCGGAGAGCCAAATAACCTATATCTGCACCTCGCAAGAGATGGGCATTGACAAAGAAAGAGGATAACAGTCACGTCCTCCTCAGCGGATCTGCACCCACGGCAGAAGTCATTAAATGGGAGCCGCATTCTCTCCGCGTGTCTACCCATAACACAGTGACCTGTAAGCATGGCCACTGTGATTGAGATGATGCCGCGACCCAGTCCAAGTAACTGGTTGGTACGCCTTCTATCCATCCGGGGCCAGGTGAGTCTAGCGGTAGAGCAGGACTCCTCGTTGATCCAGGATAGGTTGGCGTCTCGGAAAAATTTCCGCGTGAAAGCCAGTTTGATCGAGGCAAGTGGCATTCCTAAGTCGATTGAACAGGATTTCGGGAGTAGTGCGCCAGCTCTGGCTAACTTCCGGCGACTTCTTCTTAGCAGATTTCTGGCAAAAACTCTGAGAGTTATTAAATTTGCCATGAAAAGTTTCTCAAAACTGTGTTGTCGACTTTAAACTGTAGGTCACGCCACTCATGTATAAAATTAACACACACAACATAAGTGGTGTGAGAAGCTAAGTCGTAATCCTGACTGAAGGGTTGTAATGACCAATTAATTATGTATAACCGAGTTAGCTAGCTCTAATGACTAGCTAAATAGTACTTCTTATTATGACGTTCTAGTAACATTTCGTCAAAGCAAAGTTGTCTGTCAAAGTCTCTCTGCTTCAACACACGTAGTGTCGAACTTTCCTGCTTGGCATCGTTTTAGAAATACTGCTTTAGCGCTTGCAAGTTCTTCTTAAATTTGTCAACAATCTTCTTGGAATTATGCCTGCAATTCATCATGATTTTTGGCTGACTTCGCTGGTCTTCGTTGTCTCTACTTTAGGAATCCTGCAGAATTGACAATAATACCACATGAACAGCAAAAATAAAGCAGCAAATCCCTCCAAGACTAAATAAAGAAATTCTGCTCAAACTCCAAAGAAACATGCTTAGAGTAATTCTTCGAATTATTATTGGATTTTATATCCTGGATAGTCATACGAAACGTATTGGTATTGGCCACATGGCCACTGACTTCTGCAACAGTGGAAGAGGAGTACAGATCCTATGCAGATAATCTCACTGATCTATTGGGGGTCTAAATGGCTTCTTTAGAAGCTTCTAGGTTGCAGGACTGGAAGATTGGCTGCCTTCCAAAATGTTAGTTGCTTTGTGTTTGAACAAAGTATCGTGTTTCATAATGCCGCTGTACAAAATATATACAATGTATTCTATTTCAAGACGTCGTCAATGTGTATTTTTAACGCAGTCAAAAAGCAATCAGACATCGGATTTATAGTTGATGCATTGTTTCGTTACTTTGCATATCTACATAGTTTATATACAGTAGTATAACTGCATACAAACTTTGTAATGATACATTTTGGAAGGCAGCCATTGTGATTTCACAATGAGCATAAGTGGCCACGCCTTGTTTACCTACTTATCTATCAAAAACTTTGTGTAGTAGTATTTCAATTAGCATATACAGAAAATGCTCAGTACAGTTTAACAAGCAGATAACATACACAACAACTTCCACTAGTATATTGTATATCGCTACCTTAATATGGAAAGGTCCTAACTCATGTCTTGATCATATTCGAGGTCTTGCAGAAATTTAGGTTGATTATGTCCTAAAACATGATTCGTTGTGTTACATTAGATGGCTTTCAATAAAAAGCAAACTTTTCTTTTTACCTTTTTCTATTCATATACGAGTATGTATCTAATCTTTCAAGGAGTATTTCGAGTTTATTTCCATTGTGGTAAAAATATGTACGTACCTAGTAAACAACGATAAACTATTGGATTAAAAAACTTCAAAAACTGAAATATTTCAAATTGTACTTGAATTTTTTTTTTTCAATAATAATTCTTAGAACTTTAATTAAGCAATTAAATGTTCATTACAAAAGACTTTAACTTAACTTTTTTAAGGAAAATTTTGTTTTAGAAATTGAATTTAAACTGTCGTATTATGTCACCACTCATCACGAGAAAAAATTAACAGAACAATGTGAGACAATTGAAAAGAGGAAACCTTTAAAGAACAATTTTCTTACAATTTCCCTTGGTTTTATTTGTTTCTTGATATTTAATTTGTTGACAAAATATTTTCTTTAATAATGAAATTATTTGCTTCAATATCATAAATTATAGTGGGAAGGGGGGAAGAAGACTTTAAAAATTGTTTTAAAATTATTCACAATTTATTGTCATTAATCGCTTATTAAGAGGTGCGCTATTTAAATAGTTTTCGCGGTTACATGAGCTGCGTGGGAAATAAAGATTTTTATAATTGGAAGTGGAATAAATTAAAAAAAAACATTTTTTTATCTCCTTAATAATTTTAAATGTTTTAAATTCATAAAACTATACTCGTATACACTCTCATTTTCTTAACTAGTGGCTCTACCATCATTTTAAAACAGACTTGATTCTAGAGATCATAAATAGATTTGATAGAAAGTTATAGGCGATATGCACGTGCACGAGTTGCTTGCAAGTTCACTCTGAGGTCCTATGGCCCATTGCGATACTACAAATCCCTCCTAATCCAGCTCAATGTACAATCCATGGGTATACGTTAAAAGTCTACTAGTACTCCTATCAAGTCCTTTGGTGTCTATTGTATAGAACGCAAAAAGGGCGATGTCTTGAAACCTGTTTACAGGGTTAACGATGTCCAACACTGCTAGGCGGAAGATGCTTATTAACGATAGTATGATATCCACCATTATTGATTTAGTACTACACCGTCAAATGCCCGCTGTTTTATCGAAAGTACAATGCAATTTGCTGTAGTCAAATCAAAGACATTGTTGCCATAAATCAATTCTACCGTTGGACCCTTCTATCACTTAGGGCAGATCAAGTCGTGGTCGGTTAGATAGTGAATCGCGCAATGCCTTATTGAGAGAATTTGATTGTGTAGAAATATTGAAATCCAAGGTAAATTACTACTCCCTCAAACTCTCTGGCTGGTTTTCCAGTGTAGGGTAGTCGTGCTTTTGATGTGCAGCCCTTGCGCTGACCAACTTCTTCCTCTTCCCTGATTTTGGTGGAACTTGGTCAGTTCACCCGTGGCATCACAACGGGCCGCTATGCGTTGTCAGAGCTAATCAGAGCTAACACTCCGACCTAAACCTAAACCTACTACTCCCTCTCATCGCTCGCCCACAACCAATCTTCTTAGTTTTAGTTGGGCACTTCGTGTGCAATTGCGTGAAAAAGGTTGGGATCACAGGCCCAATATACTGCATTTCAATGTAGAAGGTTTAATGATATTGCATTATATCTACGAAGCAAAGCCTCATGCAAAATAAACTGATCAGCTAACAAAAGTGTCCTGAAAAAGATCTCTCAATCACTTGCTTATTAATGCCAATAAGGCAAAAATGCCATGCGAGCAACAGCTCTCACCTTCTAGATAATAAGCCTGCTGAAGACTTAAAAAGTTTCGTTTGCCTACCTAGCCAAAAAACCTCAGAAGCTAGTGCCAAACAGGTTATTAAGGTTCGACTTGTGAGGTCTTCAGAAGCTTTTAAAACCTTTCGATAATTATAAAACGATGCTGGCAACTATTATCTGCAATCAAAATTTGGATATTCGAAGTGAATATGAAGTGTAGAATTCGGCTGCCTTCCAAAATGTTAGTTGCTTTGTGCTTGAACAAAGTGTCGTGTTTCATAATGCCGCTGTACAAAATATATACAATGTATTCTATTTCAAAATGTCGTCTTTATTTTTTGTATTTTTAACGCAGTCAAAAAGCAATCAGGCATCGGATTTATAGTTGATGCATCGTTTGGTTACTTTGCATATCTACATAGTTTATATACAGTAGTAGAACTGCATACAAACTTTGTATTGATACATTTTGGAAGGCAGCCTTCTTTGTTAAAGTGAACAGTAGATGAAACGAATAAATTTCAAACCACGGTTTGAGAAACATTTCGTACGCATTATGCGTCAATCAATTTCCAATACAGGGATTTACAGAACATCCTACTCGCGGAAATCTCGACTAGAATCCGCATGGAACAAAAAGCCTTGGTCGGTCAAGAAGGACATAACATGTTAGACGAGATAATGTCTGTTGATGGAGATTCTAAATTGGCAGCAAATCAAAAGTTTGACTAAAGGTCGCAGTAAGTTAAAGGAATATTGTACGGCACAATGGGCCAGTAACAACAACGCAATTCACTGCAAGAATAAGCCAGTGGCCTGTGTTTTGGTAACATAAATATTGCAAAGTCGCAATAAAAGTTCTTTGCCTGGAAGTCAGGTTTAAGGTTTTAATATTTTCAAATACTTCTCACAATACCCACGTGGATTAGCCCATGAAAATGTAAAATTTTTTCTGTAAATTCTTTCACATTTTTTGTAATTCTATTTAACCAATTGCCTGCCCGCACGCATATTTCTTATTTGTTTACAGAATCACGGAAAACTTTCCCACTTTTACTTGCCCATTAAAAAAAAAAAAAAAAGGTGGAAAAATATTTTGAATTTTCTAAAATAATTAATCACTCACTAATTATATGATACAATTAAAAAGCAACAACAACAACAAAAACAATAACAAAAAATAATATTACAAGTGTCTCTCTCTCTCTGTGTCTTGAAGATGATTTTGTTAAACAGAGCGTAATAAAGCGTAAATTTCTAAGTGCGATTGAATATCAAAAAAAAAAAGTATTTTCATGACGGCTTATTTCTGTTTGTTTTTGTTTTGAATTCGGTGGAAAAAAAATCATTCACTTGTAAATTTAGAAATTGTATTGAAATTTCTTTTAAAAGAAAGTTAGTTCTCTTAATTTCTGAAATAATTATTTAAATATTTATGCTTGTATGTGGCATACATCTGTCTATCTATGTTAACTTTTGTTTTTTTTTTAATAATTTTTAATGATGATTTCTTTTGCCTTAAAAACGCAACATATTTTCATCTTAATTTAGCCACAGTTCAAAGACCCTTCCTAAATGGTCAATGAGATTCAATTTTAATTGCTGGCAATTATAAATTATTTATATTCGTATACGAATATTTATAAACGAAATAAAAAATTTTTAAATAAATTTCGTTGGTTTCATTTATTATGTTTTAAAATTGTTTTTATTGTTTTGTTTTAGAAAATCATTCATAAAAATTATTTTCTTTTTTAATTGATTTTCTACGTGCCCCCGTTGTAAAAACCAACACTGCGTTTGACTTTTAACCGCCACTTGTAAATGAAAACTGCTATTGCCTGCCACAAAGAGCTGCAAAATTTAGAGGCTTTCTAACAAGTATTATAATTATAGTCTGTCAAACTGAGCATTTATTACCCTATGAAAGAAATTAATCGGTATACATCGACCGCACTGTACGGTACAGTTGCTGTAATCAAGTATCGAAAGTACAGTCATAATGTAAATTTACTATCGTACCAGTCTAATAACTACCCCTCAATCTGAGGTACATAGAAGTTTTAAATAGCCTATACCTTCTTCAATGTTTGCTTTCAAAGCTAAAAACAAGATTTCACAGAAACCTTGAAAGAAGTAATCTGGCGTTGTTATGTCCAACATTTTCTCACTCACGTTTTCCATTCGTTGCGTGTAGGAACATAGGAACATCTCGACTGTCTACTTATTACTTCTTTGGTTTAATCCATTTTCACTAATGTACTCTAGCTGGTTCTATAACGATGGGGTTGCCAACAGACGTTGTCTACAAACAATGTCCTCTGTTATCATTACAACAGTACATTCGATATAATAAAAAAGAATCTTGTTCATTGAATTCTACTCTTATTCAGTACCTAGCACTACCTGACCTTTTCATGATGTACGTTATAGATGTTATTCTCTGTTATGAAATTCCTAACCCTTCTGAAAAATTCCTTGAAGTTCCTTTTTGTTCATTCTGAGAAGTTTTGAGGACCAGAATTAACATGCTCGGTCTGCAAATTCTGGTGACTACTTGAGTAATGTTCCTGGGTCTTCCATATCAGAACTTTTATAGGGACACAACAACGTGTAGGTGGAAAAGACTAGTCTCCATTTTTTTTTCGTTCACTGCCCAGCGTTTTTGTAATCAGATAAAGATTATTAGACAGGTAATCTCTAGAGAGCGTAGTCGCTCTCTGGGAAAGGTTCAGTTCTTTCTGTTTGACATTCTGGAGATGCTATCTCCCCAGATATAGAAGTTTCAAACAGAGCTGCTGTAGAATACCGATTACTAAAGGCGGTTTCTCCCTATGGATATATGGATAATACATTGGAATCTTTTACTCTACGACAAATTTTAGTCAACGAAAAAGTTTTTCAATAGAAAATTATAGTTATCGAAAATTTTTTTATAGAAAATTATAGTTATCGACAAATTTTTTATAAGAAATTATAGTTATCGACAAATTTTTGATAGAAAATTATAGTAATCGACAAAAATTTCTTTTAAAAATTTATAGTTATCGATTAATTTTCTATAAAAAATTATAGTTATCGAAAACATTTCTATAAAAAATTATAGTTATCGACAAATTTGCTATAAAAAATTATAGTTATAGACAAATTTTCTATAAAAAATTATAGTTATCGACAAATTTTCTATAAAACAATTATAGTTATCGAAAAATTTGCTATAGAAAATTATAGTTATCGAAAAACTTTATATGTATTGCAATTTTTAATTATCGAAAATTTTTTCTTATATTCATTGAAAAGTATTCTGTAGAAAATTAGTTATCGATAAATTGTTTCTATAAACAATTAAAGTAATCGATAAATTTCCTATAGGAAATTAGGGTTATTTATGGTTTGTACAATCTGTACCACGCGAACGAAGTGTGTTTGCTACCACCTAAATTTGTTGATATACAGTTGAAGTGGCAGCAGTGGCAGTGGCAACATGATGTGATGAGGTCATGAGATCATGAAAATCAATGCAATAAATACAAATGAGTTTTAATTACAACTATATGGATATACGGCCAAAGTTTAATTTGTTTTAAATTTTCGAATTCTAAAACTATATTTAGTGACACTTTCGAAATAATTTCGCTTTCTTTTAACACGAGCATAGTTTCGATAATTGCAACGCTATAAGGAAAAGTGAAAAAAATTTAATTTTTTATTTTTACGTGTTAATGTTTAGAGCCGATGTTTAAAACGTAAACAAAAAATCAGGGAATTCATTCATTCATTCATTCGTACATCCATCCATAGCAGACAGCAGATTTTTTTGACTGTTTTACGATTTTTTCTATATTTTACTACGAATGCACTCAAGCATATTTTTTGTTTACAAGATTTTTACTATTTTCAACTATTGTTGTAGTTATGATTGTTGTTGTTGCTGTTAATTTCATTAGACAACTAGAGTGTTAAACTGAAAATGATGCACAACTTTTTTTTCTCTTCTTTAAGATTTCAATTCCAACACGAAAATGAAATCAAAATTTTAACCGCAAAAGATGAAATTGAAAACCGAACACAATAACAATAGTACGACGAGCAGTAATAACAAGTGAATCTATGGAATAAGTGACTGAAATTAGTGACTAAGCAAGTGAGTGGCAGTAACGAAAGTGTTACTAACACTTGTTACTAATACGACACATTTCTAAGTGACTAGCAACACGCCGTTGTTTGTTTATCATCGTCATCATCATCATCACCATCTTTATCTCCGCCTTCAGTATGTCTTTTGAAGTTTCGAGTTTCGTCTGTGAACTTTTCTTTCGTTATGCTTGTAACATCATGACTCTCGACTTTCTTGTTTAAAGCAGAAAAAATTCTGTCTTTTTTCTATTTGCTTTGCTCTTTCTCTCTCTCTCTCTTTCTTTATTCAACTTTGGCTTCGTGCGTGTATTGCTTTTTTTTCTAAGCCAGTGTTGTTGGTGTTAACTTGGCTGGCAGTTTGGCTGGTTAAGTCGTTAATGATAATCATTCGTATGATAACTAATTATATTCTATAACGGTTTTGCTAACTTAATTTCATTTTCATTCGTTGAAATGCTGTGTAGTAAAGAAATAAAAAAACCCCAGACGTTGAAGAGTCAAAGTAACAATTTTAATGATTGTGGAGTTTATTCTTCAACGTTTTGCAAATTTCATTGAAACTGAGAGTATGACTGGGGTAACTAACTTATAAATATTTATTAAGAAATACAATCGTAAATATTAAATATCTTTAATAAAGTGACATAAAAAACAATCTGGATAATAAATTAAATACTTAATAATTCAATTACAAACAATTTTTTGTGCCATAAACACTCAACTCAATAACGTTTTCGTATTTGCCAAAAGCTTAGCAAGAACCAATCAGTATATGACACATTTTCGATGTGCCCAAGAGTTACAATTTATATGGATAATCAGCCAATACTAAAGGCTTTGAGGTGACATGTTTTTACCATAGAAATAACCGGACTGTGAATGTAAAAAGCTGCTAAACCGTATTAGGTCAAATTATCAGATCGAATTTTGCTGAGAACCCAGTCGTTGTGGCATTATTGGCAACGAAGTTTCGGGTGAATTAACAAGATCAGGTTCAGCTTTGAAAACTATAACAATGGTCTTGTCTTTTGGAATTATGGAGGAAAAGTTTGATTCACTTGTACACCCTGTATGGAGATGTATAACGGACTCTGTAGTTTGGCGCAGGCCTTATGGCAAAATCTCAATTCTAGATGAACGAAACTTATCATAAGCATGGAAAATCGGGATATGATAGCTATTATAGAAGTAGTATAGGGGCGTGACCTCTTTAGACACAGGATCAGTAGATTGAATAAGGATATCTCAAATTTCTGTAGGCTATATAGGAGCAGCGAAAACATTGTCCTTGTTTGCAGTTGCTTAAGGAGATATGGCCGTTGATGAACTGGTAGATCTAAAAGAATACAGGCTTATTCTATTAGGGTTCATTAAAGAAACTGACTGCCTAGGGGGAAATCTTTAGAGGCAGAATTTTTTTGTATGCCATGCTGACTAATTGTAACTTTTAACAAAACAATGTCCCAAGGAAACTTTTTCCACAAATATAATTTGTTATCGATAACAAAAAATTAAGCAAACCAAAGTTATCGAGAAATGTTTTGTATAAAATTACATTTATCGGAATAATTTCTATAGAAAATTACATATATCGAAAAATTGTTTATATATCGAAAATTTCTATATAAAATTATAGTTATCGAGTAATTTGCTACAGAAAATTATAATTATTAAAAAATTTCCAATGGAAAATTTTAGTTATCGAAAGATTGTAGAGACTTATATCTATCGAAAATTTCTGTAGAAACTTAAAGTTATCAAAAGTTATCGAAATATTGTAGAATTTTAAATTTATCGAATATTTTTCTTTGTGATATTATAAATTTTCTGTACAAAATTATAGTCATCGAGTAGTTTTCTATAGAAAATTATAGTTATCAAAAAATTTTCAATGGAAAATAATAGTTATCGGAAAATTATCTATAACTTATAACTATAGTACTGTAGAGAGTAACTTTCTATAGAAAATTATAGTAATTGAGAAATTTTTACTAAAAAATTATAGTTATCGAAAATTTTTACTTATATAATATTATTAAAAAAAAATTTTGGAAAAACAATTTTATTGAAATATTTTTCAGGTATTATTGTTATCTAACATTTCGAATGTTTTTATCATCAAAATATTTTCAAAAAAGAAAATTATTGTTATCGAAAAAACTTTTTCGATAGCAGTGATAACTGCTTATTAAATAACTATCTATGGGCGATTAAAATAAAAAAATGAATACAGAAATTAGGAAATGATGTAATGATGCAAAAAATAATTTTTATAGAAAATTACGGTTATCGAAAATTCAGTATAAAACTGTTCGATTATCTTTTTTTTTGTGTTGTATATTTTTCTTATGCTGTCATCTCTTGTTTCTTGTGAGCTTATATTCATAACTAAGCGTGACCCCAAATGCATTCATTTAACAAAAACAAATTTAACAACGGTTCCCTTCTAATTTATTTTCGAATTTAAGTTCCCTATGCATTTATCTAAAATTTTCAAATATTTCTAAAGAAATATGTGTGTTAATATGCATCCATAAATAATATTGAAACAATACCTGTAACTGTCACTCAACCGTTGGGCCATTCCAATGCCATTATCACCATGTCATTCATATGCAAATTACATGCTGCAACTGCAATCGTTTGTAGCGTCATGGTTTTTTACTGCTTCTGCTTGTTTAGATTCAGATGCCTCAAGAGCTTCATGAGCATCATAAAAACTTCTCTAAATCATTTTATGTTGGTTTAGTTAATTTATGATTTTAATTTTCCATTGCCTCTCTTTTTTTTAAGGTCAAGCATGTTTTTTCTTAAATTTTATTTGAAAATTATGGATTTTAAAAAATTTCGTTTTTTATAATTATTTTTTTAAATTTTACTTTTTGCGATAAAAACTTGATTTTTTTTGTCTTCTTCTTTATTTGATTACAGGTACGTAGTAAAGATTGTAAAAAGATTTTATGCCAATATCGATTAGGGGTAAGTTTTTGAATAAATTGCGTGAAGATTATAATTGAAACGATGCTATATAATACATTATGTGTGCATTTGATTTGAATAACCCAAATTAAAAAGACGTTAATGTGTGTGGCATCATGTTGTAAATATTTATAATGTGATAAATGCGTAAAGATTGTAGAAAATAACCATGAAATTAAAATTAAATTTGACATTGGGTTCAAGACAAGCTGCAACCTTTATGAACAAATAAATAAAAATTAGAAAAAAAAATCGTTATTTTAGTTGTAAAATTTTTTAAAAATTCTCCAGCAGTTTAGCTTGCACTCACATGTTAAAAGTATTAAAGGTCGCTGTTTATATATTTACATACAGTGATGTGAAAAATAATAAGGACATTATATTTAAAACCGAACAAAAACTCGAAAATTCTTTGTTGTTTAAACGACTTATTTTTTCTTAAACAGTAGAAAAAAGATTAAAAAAAAATTTTGCTATTCCTATAATATATTTTGATTTTTTTGTGATTTTGTATGAATGTATGTAGTTTAAGTTGTGAAAAAAATAAGGACACTTCATGAAATCTTAAAGCTATAACTAACCTAAGTAAAACTAAATATATATCTATACTGGATATTGTTGCATTAAACCTTAGTGCCACATTAGTACTTTGTTGCGGATCCTTTGTTGTCCAGGACAGCAGCACAGCTTCTAGGCATTGAGTCGACCAAATTTTGACAAACATGCAGCGGTAATGAGTTCCAAGCATCCTGTATAACATTCCAAAGCTCGTCGCAATTTGTTGGACACTTTCCCCTGATTGCCCTTTTAACTTCGTTCCACAAATTTTCTATTGGGTTCAAATCAGGGGACTGTGCTGGCCGTTCTAAAACATTAGAATTCTTTGTGTACTTTGCCGTATGCTTTGGGTCATTATCCTGCTGGAAGATCCATTTGAGTGGCATATTTTCTTAGGCATACGGCTCATTATATTTTTCAAAATTTCAGTGTAATCAGCCGATTTCATTATAATCTGGATACGATATAGAGGACCCTCACCATAATAAGAGAATGACCACCAGACTATTATGCTACCACCACCATGTTTAAACGTCTTTAAATTATATTTTGGATTGAATTCTTCTTACATGGTAAGATGTAAGAATTCAATCCAAAATATAATTGAAAGACGGTAAAACAGGGTGGTGGTAGCATCATGGTATCAGTGTCATTCTCTTATTATGGTGTAGGTCTTCTGTACCGTATCCAGAATGTAATGAAATCGGCTGATTACACTGAGATTTTGAAAAATATAATGCTAATTAGTGGTCATTAGAATCCAATTTTCACTCTCCTTCTCTTTATATTAAGCCTGAGACAATTCTATAAAAAAAAAACGGTTCAATCGTAGACTAACCTAGTAGGCCATTTCTTTGACTAGCCTCGTAGAAATATAGGTTCTAGTAAAAAATATTCATTAATTTCTCCATTGAGTTAGGGAGCATGGCTCAATTTCACCAGGTTAGGTTAGGAAGCTGAGATATTGTTATAAAAAATTTCTTTTGACAAATGCCCAAATGCTAAGCATTGCATAAAATATTGTTTAAAAGTACTCAGATGATGCTAATCATAAAACGTAGACCCATACTAGGTTAAGTTAGGTCGGAGTGGTAGCTCTGATATCACAAAGCTCACTTGAGCACGCATAGCGGCCCGTTGTGATGCCACGGGTGAAAGCAGTCCCTGTACTGACCAAGTTCCACCAAAATCAGGGAAGAGGAAGAAGTTGGTCAGCGCAAGGCCCATACTAACTAAGAAAAGAAACCTTTGGGTTCAAATTTTTATTTGCGAATCGCTGATATAGCGTCGAAAACAATAAGTAGCCATGTAGTTAGGATTGAATACCATTGCTTTTTTTCTATTTTTTGCCAAACTTTCCATATCTGACCCGAACCTAAACCTTTAATTTCATACAAAAATAATGATGGATTGCTTTCTTTCATATTATAGATGCAGTGACATCTGTTTGGTGGAGCGGATTGTAGTCACGAATAGTAATTTCTTTTTTATTTCAACTGTTTGTTTTTTTTTTTTTGTTTAATTAGTGGCCAACCTTTTGTTTGTAAAGTTTACATGAACGACAAGACGAACATGATGCATTCTGAGTCATTCGGCCGCACATTCTTGTGGAATTTCTTACAAATAAAGTTGTAAATTGTCTAAAGTTCAATCTGGAATTGTGGTTTTTTTTGTGACCTTAGAATAAAGCTTCTACTAATGCATGAGTAATGTATCTGTTTACCGTTATTTAATTTATTTGATTGACAGTTGCATCGTCGAATTGAATAGCCATACCATAGAACAGCTTCATTCATTTTTACTTTTTTTAAAGAGACTTCTTAACACACAACTTGCTTGTGTTCGATTTTTAATTTTTAATTATAAAGCAGATAAAAAGAAATGAAGGAATTATTAGAAAACGATAAAAATCATTTAAAAATATTAAACGAATGTTAAGAGAAAAATCGTAACATGTTCAAAAAAAACATGAATTGTAATAGAATACCACACGAAAATAATGAGAATTCCAATGAACGCGCAGTTTTCTGGGGCATACCAACACGTTTTTAACTGGGGCTTGTATACAATTTTGTTTTTTGAATTTAAATTTAAAAAAAAAACATTCATTCATTTAAGGAAGAAGCAAGAAAACCAAAAAAAGTCAATTGATTGATGAATTGAATAGAATAAATGTAAGAGAACCAATCACCTGTGTGTACCACACCAATGTAAAAAAACCTGCATTTAGACAGTCAGTAGACAGACATATTGATTGACTGACTGGCTGTTTGAATAATACCCCAGTGCTCTCAGTGATTGAACAAAAGGTTTTAACTTGACCTGTAATTTCTTTTCATTCAGTATAAATCCGAAAAAGTAAGATTTCTGGGAATTTCTAGTTTTTCCTGGAAAAATCGATTACATCTTAGCAGGAATAAACTCGATTAATGGATCTGAAACACAGGAGAGAAAATTGGAAATCAGAAGACACCCTTGGTTCCTTAGTTAGTTAAGGGATTGAAAAATTATAATATTATGGAGAGGCAAACAAAACTTAAAAAGTACCTTTTGGTACCTTTTAGATCACATTATGTCTCCTCAACTATTTTTTTATTTATAAACTAAGTTTTGGTAAAAGGTTAGATGGTTAGTATTCCCAAAAACCTATTTGGGTCCAATTCCAAGGCAAACAAAATTAAAAAAAAGTACTTTAGTACCTTTTAGATCAAATTATGTCTTCTTAACTATTTATTAACTAAGTTTTGGTAGAAGGTTAGGTGATGGTAGGTAGGAGAGAATTTCAAAAAAACCTATTTAGATCCAATTGCGGGACAAAAAAATTATAAAAAAGTACTTTAGTATCTTTTAGATCACCTTATGTCTTCTTAACTATTTATTAACCAAGTTTTGGGAGAAGGTTATATGGTGGTAGGTGGGAGAGAATTCCTAAAAACCTATTTGGATCCAATTGCGGGACAAAAAAAGTTTAAAAAGTACTTTGGTACCTTTTGAGATAGCATTATGTCTTCTCAACTATTTATAAACAAAGTTTTGTTAGTTTGGTGCCTTTTAGATCACATAATGTCTTCTCAACTATTTATAAAAGTTGTGGTAGAGAGTTCTACCAATAATTGAAGTCGCCGTAGTCTAGTAGGTAGTGTGTTGGCTTATTAGACGTAAAGCAGGGTTTGAGCCCAAGGCCAGACATCAAGACAAAATACAAAAAGTATTTCTTCGTCGACTTCCTCTCACCAGATTTCTGGCAAAAACGCTGAGAGTAAATAAAAATTGCCATGAAAAAGTTGCTCTAAAAAATCCGTCGTTCGGTGTCGACTTTAAACTGTAGGTCCCACCACTCATGTATAAAATTAACACACTCAACATAAGTGGTGTGAGAAACTAGGACGTTGTACAATGGGTCAATTCGACCTCCGGGTACTGTACTTGCCTTAAGTGACAAGTACACGTCCTCGAACCTAACCTAACCTGTGATAGAGAGTTAGATATGGTAGGTAGGAGAGAATGCCCAAAAACCTATTTGGGTACAATTGCCTTACGTGCATGAGGAGTAATGAGCTCCAGAGTACTAATTCATTGAATTATTCAAAGTATCGATTGATACAGTTTGAAATACAATATCCAAATCAAAAACAGCCTAATATCTAATCTGTTTAATGTCAAAACAGAACACCAGGGCCACTGACATCCAAGACATTTGATCAGTTAATAACATAAGAGTGAGTTATTTTCGAATAAGAAAATAAAATTAACGCTCACAAACTAACATATTAGGTTCCAGCACAATTATATGGATTTTATGTAAGCTTACGTAAATTTAAACAATAAAAATACCTTTCTTATGGCTCTAGAATAAATCCAACAAAATGTCCATTAAACTGACATAAAATCAATGACGAACATGAACTCACTTCACTAGCTGTCTAAGGTCCTACGCTTTAATGCTGGGAAAAAAGTTGTTAAAACAAAATACAAAATATTTCTTTTCAATTGAAGCCTCTTTCATACCAACTGCTTACAACATGTTCGATCGAACATTAAGTGTGGCTTGAAAACTGTTTTCTTAGCGGCTTTTATGTTTTTATTATGTTTTTGAGGCTTAAACAAAATAGTTTAAAACGAACTTTTGATGATTAAACATCATGTTTAACGGATGAGAATTATAAAAGAGCGCGTACGGTTTAAAATTAAAATTTTATATAAAACGAGTTGAATTTCTACGGATTTGAAAGTCACGAAGAGAAGAAGAAAAAAACAAAAACATACACACACATTAAAACCATGTTAAAGATTAAGTTTAAAAGTGTCACATTTTATTAATGAAAGAAAGAAAGAAATAAAAATTATTTATAATAACATATTTATGTTTGTATGGATTATATATGGCAGCAACAACAGAGGAAGAAAAAAAAGAAATTTTTAAATATAAACCAGGCTTACAAAAAATTTAAATAAAAAATAAGTGCAACAAATGAAAGTATGTAAAAAGCCAAGGTTAATTCAAAATAATAAGAAAGAAATAAAATTTAAATAGTTTAACAAAAAAAAATACGAAATAAAACGAAAAAATTTGAGTTAAACTATTAAGAAAGAAATTTAAATTGTCAATATTATGAGAATTTTTATAAAAAGCGGTCAACTGAATCCCAAATAAATGTTACAAGAAAAAGTGCTGAACTAAATAAGATTTATAAATAAATTTCTGCGGGCATAATTAAAACCAAAAAGTGGAATTTAAAATATAAAAATTTAATAAAAAAAAATGTGTAAAAAGTGTACATTTTAAAACTAAAAGATTGTAGAAGTATCAGGAAAGGCTTAAGAAAGTTATTCGCAATTCCTTGTAAACTAAACAGAATTTTTATATAAAAATTACATGGAATTTATTGGACTATGCTGGCAGTAGAAATTTGAATAAAAAAATTTTCTAATAAAAGTTGTCAACTTAATGAGAATTTTTAACAAGAATTATTGAAATAAAATAAAGAAATACAGTGAAGATCGAAAGTTAAAAGTACAGGAAACAACTGCCTTTAAAGATAGGAAAACCACGGGTCTTATTTATTAAAAATTTTAAAGAAAATTGCGAAAAATTCAAACAAATAATCCATAAAAATTGTGTCAACTCATTGAGAATTTTTATTTAAGAAACACTTAAACGAAATTACTTACGAATAAAGCAATAAAGAACTAAAAATCAAGCCAATATCTTTAAAAATAAATTCACTTAAAGTTTTACATTCCGCGGATTTCAATATAAAAAATTTACTTTTTATTAAAAATTCTTTTAAGGCATTTAAAAAAATTATGAATAAAAAATTTGAAACCAAAATCTTATAAAACAAATAAAAATATATTCGGATTTTAATAAAATTCTGCAATATATATTAAAAACCAACGAAAAAACGTGTTAACTAAATGAGAATTATAAAAAAGTGGTTTTCAAGCAAACAAAAATTGATTTTAAAGTCGTAATTAAATCACAGCTCAACGAAATATTCTAATCAACTTAACGCAAATTGTAAAGAAAATTCCATAAAAAAACTTACAAAAGAAAGGACATTAAATACTCCTTTATATGACCGAAATAATCAAAATTTCCTACAATCAGGAGTTATGAACTAAACGCGAATTACAAAACGATAACCAGCCATATAAATCAAACAAATAAAAGTACAAATTTTTTTTTATAAACACGAACCTAAACGATTACATAACGAAACTAAAATAAAACTATGTCTGCTATCCTCTATTAATTGAAACAAACAAAAATTCTTCTCTCTCAACCAAAATGCATCGCATACAACGAAAACCTTCAAGTGAAACTTTAACAAGTGTCGGCATGGATAGCACTTTGGATTCACGCATGTCCAGTGCCGAAGTACCACAAATGGAATTGCTGAAAGTGAACTATGTGCACCAATGCAAAGAGGCTTTTATGACCAAAACAGGTTCAGTGCCTCAGTATAATTTTATGGACTTTAAGAAAACACCCTCACCCAGCTATAATGCAAATGCGCCGCCCCGTAAAAATGTCAATCGCATAACAATAAATCGCCAAGAGGCTCCCAATAAGCCATTACCTCCACCACCACCCACAGTAGAATCTTGGCAATTTTTACAGAATTCTAAACGTACCACAAACTCACCGCCCAAATTCATTAAAACACCAGCGGCTCCTGCTTCCCTAGCTAGCTCGGATAAAACTGAGTGCTCCTCAAAGTGTTGCCAATCGCTGTACGATACGGCCAATGAATCGGATCATTCGACAAATGAAGATGGTGTCAAATCCAACAGCTGGAATTATCGCAATAAAATGTCCACTTGCGACATACGGCGAGATATGGCACGAGCGGGCATTAAGTCAAGAGCTGAGCGCATAGCTCGCATAGAGCATACCGAGTGTGAGCATAGCAACAATAAACAGGATAAAGCCACCGAGAAAATCGAACGGAATAGCGATAGCAATGTTAATCCCAAAGAAGCGGTGGCAAAAATCAATAAAATGTTTGAGGCACAAAAACAATTGAAAAATATACCACCGCAACCCAAACGGCCGGCCCCAGTGCCCCATAAAGAACCCAATCGTAGACTTAAACCAACCAGCCAACAATTTACTGAGCACTCACAAAATAGGAGTTCGGTTAGTGTAAACTCCACATATACCGAGTGTTCGGAGTGCTCACAAGAATGTTCGGATAACTGTTCGGTTTTGAGTCAAGAAACAGTGCAATATCGACGCAGTGAGCCTAAGGAAAGTCGAATAGTGTCACGTATACCAAAACCCATACCCATAACAGATAAACAAACTTCTAAAGTGCTTGTTCCAAAGCCACAACAGTTAACGGAAAGAGCGAAAACACACGTAAACATACAAAAATCCAAATCGATAGAGCATCTCAAGGATTTGGAAACAGAAAAATCTTCGCTGGTTATAGATGAACAAGTGCTAAGAAATACTCGTATTTCGGTGGGTAATTATCAAAAGGCCAAAGTGGAACGCATACACATACGTAAGAAACGTCAGCCTCTGTTGATTATCAATCAATTGAACGACTTGGAAAGGCATAAGCCAGAGGAAAATTCCCGCAAATCAACTTGTGGCTATAAAAACTGTAATTTCGACAACTGCCCCATGTCCGTAACGGAACATGAACGTAGCCTTAAGCCCTATGAACAGGAGGATTGTAATAAATTGAAGCGTTTGTCTTTGGAGAGTAACTCCGATTCGGGCGTTTCCTCCTCGCATGACTTTAAGGAGGAGAAAAAGAGAATTTCATGTACACAATTAAAAAACCTTGATAAGTGCTCGGATGTTAAAAATAATCAACAGGCGACATCAAATAAATCCGAGCACTTTCAGGAATATGCCTTCAATAAAATGAAACTCCCCAAAGAAATTGCGGACAGTAAAACAATATCATCGGCACAGGTGAAAATCGTGCAACAGGGCACCTTTAACAGTCACTATAACACGGCCGATCTTAATGATGTCAGTAACTTTAACAAAAAGAATCTTACCAAGGCCACAACGAATGAGGCCTTAAACAATACGGCATCCCTAACGAAACAGTGTAATATTGAAAATGAGCAGCGTTTGAAGATCAAAAACAATTTACGCTCGAATACCAGCACCACACACATCAAAATTGACGATGACTGGGTGAAGGAGGAAACCGTGGAATCACAAGACGATTATATTGAATGTGATTCGCTTATGGTGGCGGAGAAACCCTTAAGAAAACCCATTAATTGTAATGATAATGCCGTGAAAATCTTTGTGCGCAGCTCACAACAAACACCAGATTTGTGTCGTTCTTCTTGCACTTCAGCCAATTCCTTTGTGTCACAAACCTCCATATGTACAGAGAACTCTACATCGGCGGGATCTTTAACCAGCTCGGCATCATCATCATCTACTTCGGACTCTTCTTCCGGCTGTGGAGGCAGTTCAAATGCTGACAATCAATCACTTTGCGATTCGGAAAGGGAGTGCTGTTGTCAGCTTTCCACTACGGCGGGCATGTTCTTTAATCGTCCCTGCTCTGCCTTAAGTCAAGAACATCCCAGACTGTGTGCTGGCTCGCCTGTGTCCGCTACGGATGCCATTAGTGACATAAGCAGCTGTGTTACCTGTTCCACCAATCCCAGCACCGTTATTACCACTTTGGCTTTGCAAAACCCACCACCATGTTGTTCTGGTGGTGAGAATGGCATATTTTGGAATAATGCGTACATACCAGCAGATGCCCAGGATGATAGTAATTTACCGCCCTGCTGTTGTAGTGTCTCCTCTTGTGATGAGGATAACTGTTCTTATTATGAAAGAGAAACTCATCAAAATAGTAGCAAGGAAATCTCCGCATTGGAAGAAAAACCGAATAGACTGAAGACCAGCGTTAGCGACACGGCAAATAAATTCTCATATCCTCAAATGACGAAAACCGAAGAGCTGAAAATGAGACACTTAAGCTATCAATCGGAGCGTTCTCAACAGCCAGGCAAACGCAATACGCGCAATAGCAGTGCTGAAGATATTTTAATACGTAATCATTTGTTAAGAAAGGTAAGCTTATGGCAGCAATGAAACTCCATATCGTATAATTATCTAGTCTAGTGAAGCGAAAGCCTTCCATAATATTTCATGCGAGCACTAAGCAGTGGCCCTGATTCAATGCAATTGCAAAGACAGACAATCAAAAAAGAGGGAGTTGTTGTAGTTTCCGTTTCACTTGTTTCTAATGTCTCCGCAGAAGACAAAGAAGAAGATTTGAAAATAAAAACGTTAACCATAATCAAATCTTTTTTTGTTATCGAAATATTGCTCAATTAATTTTTTTTATTGGTTTACTCATTGCTACATACAGACAGAG
This sequence comes from Sarcophaga carnaria, assembly GCA_958299815.1. NCBI lineage: Eukaryota > Metazoa > Arthropoda > Insecta > Diptera > Sarcophagidae > Sarcophaga > Sarcophaga carnaria. The sequence continues at coordinate 15,050,794 of OY283153.1, forward strand.
ATGTACACGAGAGATGGACATTATGTTTATGAAGAAATTTATTGGTTAGGGGCAAAAGTAACATCCGTTAAACATATTTAAAAAGCCACTGTTAACATAAGTAATAGGGAGAATCGTTTTAAATGTAACTTAAATTTAATACTTAAGATAAGGCAGCTGGTTAGTTGAGTTGTATCACGACATTGGCATAATAAAACGCAGTAGAGGCTTAAAGCGCAGTTAGAGGCGTACGGATGAACGGATATACGTTAGCAAAAATACCAGAGGATTTTGCAGAATAGTGTCTACAAAACTACAAAGGAAAGATGAAGTGTTGAAGAGAACCTCTAGGTTTAGGTATTTAGAGATGATATGCAAAAAATCGTAGCTTATGGAAGTCTAACTTACACTAGGCCTGTGATCCAACTAAATTGTGACATTCGTCTATCTAAATAAGCCTGTTTAAATAAACTTTAGCGATTATTTAGTTCAGACAAGTTTTCTTTTTGTCAACTTCTTGAACAATTCTGAATATGGTGAAAAATTTTGACAAATTCTTTAGCATTACAACCGGTTCACAAATCTCTCCCTGGAGCCTAAGAGATTTCAAAAGGTTCTTCTACTCTTCCTCTTGCTACAATAGAAAAATTACTGAAAAAAGCAAAGTAAGACGGGTATTTGACAATTGAAGTCATGTTTTGTGTTCCTCCTAATGCGAAGATTGTGTTATATTATGGTAGCAAATCTTAGAATACACACCAGCATTATTCACGTTTTTGTGAATTGCCGCCTTTGTAATATTCGCCATTGTTTTAGTCTTAACGAACCAGGGAGAATGTTTTCCGAGACCCCACTTAAGAAATTTCAATTCAAATAGATATTCGAATGAAAAAGTGGTGCTGGGTTACGCCCGCAATCAGACAACTCCAGAATGACATGCTCTATAGGCCTGAGACGAGTTCGCAGATCATATACGAAATAGGAACATCAGAATATAGTTGGAGTAAAATAAGGTGTACGGCAAAGAAAAGAGAGAATTGAAACACTATGAGTGCCATGAGTTCCAAACAAATCGTTTGAAATAATTGTGGACGCCCTAATCTCAACTGATACCCAATTGCAACTGATACCCTTTGCTGCTGCTGTAACTTGGCTTGATTTTATATTTGCTTGGACCTTTTCCCTTCAGTAAATATGAGATTTTTTTTGAAATAATCGAGTACTTCTGGTTAATGCTTTTGATACTTTTTGTTATAACCATAGGCTCTTTCAGTAACAGAACCCAGATATCAATCAATGGTAAAAAATCTAAGACGTTTCACGGATCTCTTTAGTTTTGAAAGCAGAAATAAAGTGTACTGCTCTCAATCTGTTCATGGTAAGGACTGATGGAGACCTCACAAGTTATATAATTTAGATGTAGTTCTACTTCTAAAAAGAGTATAATTTCGAATTAAGGCTCAGAACCTTAGGAACTATATACGGATGTCGTCATATTTCTTAAATACATCACATATGTATGTATGTAGTCAAGAAAAAGAAAACGTCACCATACCGTTTCAAAAATACCACGACACTTTAGTATAATAGAAATCTAAACACCACTTTTTCTTTTCCCATTGCGACTTTTCAAAGTCTTTTTTTCTCTCTGTGTAACTCTTTAGTTTGAAATAATGCAGTCGTTGACTCATATTAATAATAAGACACACTCACACACACACACGATCACAATTGGCTTTAATACTTCCGTTCATAAGCGATAAAAAAAATGTTTCTTCTGGTACCACGCAGTCCATCAACAATTGGCGGTGGCTGTCGTTTAATGGTTACAACTCGGTCTCAGTCGCAGTCTCTGCGAGAGCAATGCACTAATTTTCAAGTGTCATATAATTTGTAATTCAAAATAGCTTGCTTGCCTGTCTCTATTTATCGTTTGTTTGTTTCCCTCTTCAAACGTTTCTGTAATTGTTTTTGTCATATAAATACATTCCTAAACTCTCAGTTCGAAGACTCGAAAGAATAACCAGACGCTAATTTATGTGTGGCTTTATTAAGAAATCAAACAGTCTGTCTGTCTCTCTGTCTTTATTGCAGGCATGGCAGTCAGCGTAAAATCATAAATTGTTGTGGGTCAATGAGAGTGGCTATTCAAAAGCTATTGTTTTGTCATTCCATTCTATTCTATTCGATTATTATGTTTTAAAATATTTAAAATGCCGTTACTTTAAATTATTATTATTGATGTGGCTGTTCACATGCCTAATGGGGGGGTCCATTCATCCATAGAAAAACGCTGCATATTTTATCATGTCCAGTGAAACTGTCAACTTTAGCAAATTAACATTCTATAGTAGAGTGTAAAATAAAAACAAAACAAACATTAAAAAAAATTGTTAAATTTGTTGTTTAAGTTAAACAAATAACTTAAGCAATATGCAAATATCATGCATGCATACATACATACATATGTATGTACGTATTTCATTGAATTAATTAATTAATTAATTGAATGTTTGTTATGGCTAATAATACCATGCAAACGGAAATTGTTTCAAATTAGTTTCTTTTTTGTTTTTTATAATTTTTAATTTTTTATTTGTTTTGAACACGAAATACCCTTTCACTTTAAAAGTGATTAAATGGCGAGAATTCGTACATAAAATTTCAAATTTGAAAAAAAAGAATTCATAACATGCACCCAATTAGCGTGATAATAGCATGCCAGTGTTCTTAAAATCGGAATTCGTTTTCACCAAACATTGTTATTAAAAAAAACCAATGCAAACGATAAATCACTCCGAATAGATATGAATTTTGTACACGTGGTTTTGCAAAATGTTCAGTAGGTTTTGCGACACAATATTCTCACGATATCAGAGTTCTGAAAGCACAACAATTCTTGCCAGAAATGTCTTCCCGCCTTCAGACTCCAATGCAGCTTCTAACAGATGCAATAGCATCAATGGCTTATGTAAGCTTTCGGAAGCGTTATTAGTTCAATAAGATTCCCCTGATTTCTTCAAATCAACCCACTTTCCTTTGGTATCAAGGTGGATGTCGGTCCTGATATTTGTGCTCAAAAGTTTGGTCTTCATATCCCTTAATTGTATGCCGTAATATCGCCTTGGAGAATATAGCTTCAAGTGGAAAACTTCTCAAAACAAGTATTAAGGTGGTCTATACGACTACTGTTGCTCTAATGTTTTATTGAGCTTTGTGATTTTCACTTTCATTCGTCTGAAAATCTGCTATCTTCTATAGTCAGTTGGTAAACCGGTTTTACTCTTAAAGCAACCACCAAGAAATCATTGTACAATTCTTAAACTGATTGAGCACATTTAAGTCCGAACTACTTTAACTGATATTAAAATAGACCGACCAACTCTTGACAGGCGGGGATACTGACCACTATACTATCGAGTCGCCCTAGTCTAGTAGGTAGTGTGTTGGCTTATTAGACGTAAAGCCAGGGTTCGAGCCCCAGGCCAGACATCAAAACAAAATACAAAAAGTATTTTTTCGGCGACTTCCTCTCAGCAGATTTCTGGCAAACACTCTGAGAGTAAATAAAAATTGCCAAGAAAAAGTTGCTCAAAAAAATCCGTCGTTCGGAGTCGACTTTAAACTGTAGGTCCCACCACTCATGTATAAAATTAACACACACAACATAAGAGGTGTGAGAAACTACGACGTTGTACAATGGGTCAATACGACCTCCGGGTACTGTACTTGTCTTAATTGACAAGTACACGTCCTCTAATCTATTCTACCCTAACGTCTTCCAGCCTTCAGACCCCAATGCAGCTTCTAACAGATGCAATAGCATCAATGGCTTATGTAAGCTTTCGGAAGCGTTATTAGTTCAATAAGATTCCCCTGATTTCTTCAAATCAATCAAGGTGGATGCCGGTCCTGATATCTGTACTCAAAAGTTTGGTCTTCATATCCCTTAATTGTATGCCGTAATATCGCCTTGGAGAATATCGCTTCAAGTGGAAAACTTCTCAAAACAAGTATTAAGGTGGTCTATACGACTACTGTTGTTCTAATGTTTTATTGAGCTTTGTGTACAGAATGAATGGTTTTCACTTTCATTCGGCTGGTAAACCGGTTTTACTCTTAAAGCAACCTCCAAGAAATCATTGTACAATTCTTAAACTGATTGAGCACTATGGTCCCATTTAAGTCCGATCTACTTTAACTGCTATTAAAATAGACCGACCAACTCTTGACAGGCGGGGATACTGACCACTATACTATCGAGTCGCCGTAGTCTAGTAGGTAGTGTGTTGGCTTATTAGACGTAAAGCCAGGGTTCGAGCCCCAGGCCAGCCATCAAAACAAAATACAAAAAGTATTTTTTCGGCGACTTCCTCTCAGCAGATTTCTGTCAAACACTCTGAGAGTAAATAAAAATTGCCATGAAAACGTTTCTCAAAAAAATCTGTCGTTCGTAAGTGGTGTGAGAAACTAGGTCGTAATCCTAGCTGAAGGGTTGTAATGACCAATTATGTATGTATATGACCAACTCTTGAAGAATGATAGTTTATAGGTATTTTCCTCGAGCCTAATCACATACCTTTCACACAGAAAAAAAAATCAGACTCTAAAAGAAAACTAAGTTCTTTGCCCATCCATCCCTATCGCCCCCATATATTATACGTTGGTGGCGTCAATGAATGTTGAGGACTTTTTGTATTCATAACACCACAAAATCTGATTTGTTTACTGTATCATCTGTCACCATATGTACCTAAAAGCCAGTATAATGACCATCTTCTCTCATACTACCTTTCTAAACAATAAACTATAATCACCAACATTGCCATGCGTTGCTGGCTTCTATACGTACTGATCAGTGCAAAAAATTTATTGTGACCATAATGTGCATAAATCTGTCTTATAAGGCACAAACAAGTCTTCCATACCTATATGCTATATGCTATTGTCCTTAGCATATAGGTTTAAACCAGAATAGTAAGAAGCAATATGATGCCAGTCTTCTCCACCTCTATTAGATATAATAAACAATAAAGACCCCAATTACCACGCCTATGTTTGTTCTATGAAAAGTTTCTCAAAAATTCTGTTGTTCAGAATCGACTATAAGCTCTAGGTCCCGCCACTCATTTATAAAATTAGCACACACAACATAAGTGGTATGAGAAGCTAGGTCGTAATCTAAAGGGTTGTAATGACCAATTAGGTTTGTTCTTTAAATGTGATCATAATGTACCGAAATTTGACTTGTAACGACACAGACACAGGTTATTTAAGCCATCTGGCCTACGCCATAAACTAAAAATGTATAATTTTTTAAGCTGACAAACAAAATGGCAAATATTACTTAACGAAGTCTATTTCCTACAAATGTTTTTTATTATGAAATTTCTTTAACAAATAAATTCAAGTGATATGAAATAAATAGCACGATATTTAAATACGATAATTAGCAACACTGTCAAAATAAATATTTAAATAATATTTAGTTTATTAGACAATTGAAATACAGTGAATGATGGTATCAGTGATGGTAATGGTGACAACAAAAACACGGAATTAAGTTGAAAACCTTTTCAAAAGACCGCATATATTAACTCACAAACCTAATGTACATTAAAGAAAAAAATGACATGACTTAAGCTAAGCTTATTAAAGGGGGGATCATCTTTTAAGTGATGGCAATAAAATTTAACAATATTACCTTTTCCACAAAAAACTAGGAACTAAAATAGAAAACAATTTTTATTTAAAAAAAAAAACGTAATCATCGTCAACATTTTTTTTTAAATCATGACAGCAAAACTCTCCGGGTCTTAATGATCATTACGTTGTTAACATTGTTGACGATAATTTTGAAGTTATGAAATCTTTTTTGCCTCAGTTTTTTTTTTTCTTTTTCGGATTATTTATCAGTCATCTATTGAATGTGATTGTTTGTTTTTCACTTCACTTTTTACTTTTTTTTCTTTAATCATAATGAAAAAAATCAACAGCAACAACAAAAATTTAAACAATAAAACTTTTTTTTTCTTTCGTTTCATTTAAATTCATCCGGTGTTCCATATACAAAAAAAAAAACAAAATACAAATCAAAATGCAAAACAAATTTCAAAAATAAACATGATGCTTATGAAAACCAAAAACCCAACCAAATACTCGTTAATATTATCGTCTTGGATAATTTGAGGGAATTGATTATTCTGCAAAATATACAAAAATACACACAAAAACAAATTAAAGTCGTTTAAAAAACATTTAAAATTGTATTATTTTTTTATCGATATGTGTTACTCTGATTTCAATTAAACCACACAAGATGTTTACAGACTACAAATTACCCTCTAATTATTGTATGTTAAGTGCATAAACATATTCACAGGAACTTTGTATTTGATATGGTATAACATAATGGTGTACAACCTCTTTTAGCTAAGGGGCCCATAAAAAATTTGTAAATTAAAAAATAATGAAATTTTCTGTTTTATACAACAATTGCAGATGCAATCTGCCTAACCTAAGCTTTTTGTTTAAGTAGAGCGCCTTTACTCTTCATTAGATTGTTTCCTAATACACCAGTTTCCAGGCTCAACAAACTAAAGTTTAATCATGTAGGAAGCTCTGATTTTCAATAGCTATCTGAAGAGAGCAATTAGCCCTCAATCCTAGCTGTAGTCGGTGCTGTTTTTGGTATGGGAACCTGCTTACATTGTCACGGTGTCCATCAACTTATAGTCCAGTAAATCGCTGAAGTTCGAGAAACTGTCAGCTGTTCTTGTAACTGATGTACTTATACCGATTCCTACGAAAGCATTTGTTGTAATTTTAGATTGGCTACCTATTGACTTGATGGCAAAAAGGATAGGTTAGGTTAGGTTAGGTTAGAGGACGTGTACTTGTCAATTTAGACAAGTACAGAACCCGGAGGTCGAATTGACCCATTGTACAACGTCCAAGTTTCTCACACCACTTATGTTGTGTGTGTTAATTTTATACATGAGTGGTGGGACCTACAGTTTAAAGTCGACTCCGAACGACAGATTTTTGAGAAACTTTTTCATGGCAATTTTATTTACTCTCAGAGTTTTTGCCAGAAATCTTCTGAGAGGAAGTCGCCGAAGAAAATACTTTTTGTATCTTATCTTGATGTCTGGCGTGGGGCTTGAACCCTGGCTTTAAGTCTAATAAGCCAACAAACTACCTACTAGACTATGGCGACTTCGACTAACTTAAATCTCTATATTGATCTTGTGGACTTTAGTGATATTCATAAAGCCTCACGGCTATACTGACCCTCACTCCTTTTCATCCTTCTTTGATCCATAACGATACGGACACACCTTACAATGTAACGAATGGGATGTAGTGGTATACAGATTTGTAGTTGAACATGTTTTTATAGACGTATTGAAAATATATTCCTTCCTTTCTGTAATCCAACGATGTCTTGACGCTGGACACATTTCGCAATAAAACGGAAGGCATTAAATCGAAGGTTTGAGTTGAGTGTGTCTTTTGTCACCGAGGATTATGCTTGAAATTGCTCAGTAACTTTCCAGCTCAAGACTATGCTGTTTTTAGGACCATAAACTGAATAAAACCTTTTTGAGATTCAAGTATTCGAACACCTACAGATAGTCAAGCAACTTTGAAACCTTGGAAGAAGTCTATTCAGTAATCATCCCACAACTCAATTGAATGGCAAAACATTAGATTTTCCCTTAACTAAATCAGACAGTAAATTGCCTTCTTCGGGCATTGAACTGCGGATCAGAGTTCTCCGCTTTTACTAGCAGTGTACGCCAGATGTTCTTTAAACCTACTTGTGCTATAACATGGCAGATTTTGTCGCTTTGTAATCGTAAAATACCTTCCGCTCTAATTAATATTCACAGATGGTTAATATGATTACTAGTTATACTCTAGCAGATGCTTATCTGCCAAGACTATCCATTGCCATCTTCTTCTGTGTATTTTCAAAATCATGTGCCTTTGGTTTCCCTACCCTGAGTGAGACAAAAATCTATGTTACTGTATCATAAAACACTCACATGTTTGTTTCTTTGTTTTTTTTTTTTTTTTTTTTTTTAAGAAAATTATACAGGAAATCATACGGAAATTTGTCTCCACTTTGAATAATAGAGAGGAGGCCTGATCTGAAACTACAAAAGAGATCTTGTTTTCGTATTCACACCACAATAGAAATTTAAACAGGAATTTTTATATTCAATCTACACACGCACACACATACTCTACTTAAATTGAGCATCTAATTAATACGCTTCACAGTGTTTGCAACATAAAAAATAAACGAAAAAAAAAATGAAAATAAAATCGAGTAAAAATAAATCCGAAAATTGTTTCCTCTTTATTTTGCACAGATTTTGCACTGTTGTTGCTGTTGCTTTGGTATTTAATTTTTTATTTTAATTTTAATTGTTTTTCAACTAAAAATAATCTCCCCTGTTATACTTTTACTTTTTTATGGTGTTATTTTGTGTGTTAAGTGGAGATACAATGGATTTAAATAAATACTTTCGTTAGTTTTTTTTTCTATTTTTTATTATCATTCATCACATGTATGGGGAAGACAACTAATCTGCTCACCATGTAATTCCAGTTCCAGTCATTGTTGTAAAAAATTAAGGAAATTTGCGATTATTTTCAATGTTTTTTAAGGAAATTATTTTTTCCAAATTATTCTGGATCATTATTTCAGACATAATTATCCTTAGAAGATTGTAAAACAGAAAATTTATTTATTGGTTGCTTTCGTTTACTTTCTTAAAAGCAGAAGTTGCTTAAAACAAATAGGTTAGAAGACAAGTAGGTTAGAAGACTTGCACAGCCATGGTGGCAAATACAGAAACACCTGGAGGTCATATACATATATGCGACACAGGGAGTGAAAGAAAAGAATCAGTAAACAACACCCGATCGTCATGTACGTTCCTCTTAGAATAGGGAAGAGAGAAAATGGAATGCGATAGAGAGAGAGAGTGAAAGAAAATAATCAGTAAACAAAAAATGGTATATGCTACGCATTTGGTAGGCGCGCTTAATCCGATTAGACAGCTGCAGACACAGGGTTCAAAATTCAGGAAGAAGGGGTACTCTACTCCTCCTCAACTCCACATAACTTGTAGAAATTCGACTAAAATCTCTTCTAGAATTCCCGTCAGCTGGTTGACATCAGGGTTTAACCCTTAAAGTTAAGGAATAGTCACAGAAGAGGTACTCTACTTCTCCTCAACTCCACATAACTTGTAGAAATCCGACTAAAATACGTTCCAGATCCCCGTTAGCTACTTGACATCATAATATTTCGTAACTAAACCAGTTACCAGTTTTAATAACAGTTTAAAACAATTCGATCGTAGAAGCAAATTTATTCTACCCTACCAGCTCTTCTGATCTTTCTCCCGACCACATCCTGTAATGAATCCATAGGAGTACAACCATAGAATTCATCGATGAATTCTCGACTTTGGGAATTCCACTAAAGGCCCGCGAGCTTATATTTGTCAGGAACACGTGCAGAATGGCGCACGAGAAGTCTGCTTAAACTCCAAAGAAGCACACTCAGTATGGTTGTCGGGTTCATTACGAGGAATTGTAGTTCAGACCCAGACCATCAGCAAGACCCTAACTGGAATTTGAATACTCAACCCAGAGCCAAATAGCGTCGGAAACCATACCAATCTTTTCCTGGTCAGCAAAGAAAAACATTCAGAGCTCATTTGCATTTTTATTTAACAAGAACCTCTAACGACAATAGTCGCAGAATAATATTTAAACGATAAATATTGATGTTTTTTATACGAGGATGGATCCATAAGTATTTGATTGAACAAAAGTACAAAACTGCTGTATTCAGCGGATGTAGGTCAGTTGATTTCTAGTAAAATTTAAACAAGCTGCACCATTGACAGTAAATTTCATAAAAAAGTAACAATCTTATTAGAAACAAGCTGTACAACGAGTGAGTACACGTGCATATTCGTCATTAATTAATGGAACAGGGTGCTCTGCTCCGCTCTTAATAAATATCGTCGGCTAAAACAAGATCTGGAAAAATTTCACAACCACTAGTTTTGAAACTAGTCTTGCAGCATGCTTTGTGCCACAAATCATTCCTCCCAGTTTCTTATTGTTTTTTTGCTCTATTTCTAGAATGATAGGATTGTCATTTGTAAAAGTAGATTAAATTATTGCATTGAATGCTAGACTCCTCATCTAGCTCATTGAGTACTAATTTTTTTTGTTAATGTTGCTATAACTGTGACTTCTAAGGGATAACAGGTCAAGGTCTCTCACCACTCACAGACGTACATAATATTTAAGGTAGCTCACCGAAGTTAAGTAAATAAAGCGAACAAGAATTTTAATGGCGAATTCAATTTATTAAAAATTAATTTAAATTTCACATTTCCTTTTATATTAAAAACAATAATAATTTTCATTCATATGCTATGTTATGCGTACTAAGCCTAAGGCCTATAAAAAATAAAAGTTTTTATTTACAATATTGTTGGCCCATATAATACCCGTAATGCCATTTATTATTGGTTAATAAATTAAATGTTTTTTTATTTTATTTTATTTTTAACATATTTTTGCTTTTGTTGTTTTCTTGTTAACACCATACCAACATCGATAATTTCATAATCAAATTATAATTTATTCAGACGAAAGCAAACAAAACACAGAAGAAGAAAAAAACTAAAATAATTAGTGAATAAAAAACGCATAAACATGCTTACACTAGCGTCGTTTAAATTTCTATTGATCCGCAAATTACGAATTGTTATCAAAACCAGACCTCCACCTCTACCTCTACCAGCTACTCTGTGGTACTTAACCGGGACTTTTGCAGTAGTCAATGTCTTTCGTTTGTTATTCGTTAACAACAAAGAGGAACAGTTTTTCATATTCACCGAAATAAACAAATTAATCGTTTTGATTATTAATAAAGTTGCCTTGTTTATTTGCTGTTATCATTTCTTTATTCAAATATTAAATGAATTAAAAAAGAAAAAATTACGGAATTTTATTTGAAAATAAAAATAATGTTGCAAAATGTTTCAACAGGTAATGTTGCATTAGTAAACTTAATGAATAAACATTACTTTTGAATTTTTTTGTTTTGTTTTACTTTGGAATATTTCATTAATGCAACATATGTGTACGAACCATAATGTTTATTATATAAACAATTATAAAATAATTAATAATTTGTAATATGTATGTATTAATAGCACATACCATAGAAAAAGAAATTTTAGGGTTTTTTTTTTCATTGAGGCGATTAACACGAATTATTTCATACAAAGCAATGGAAAAGTATTATCGTCATAGAAATTGAACGAAGTTTCTTAAATCTGTCGTTCAGAGTCGACTTTAAACTGTAGATTGCGGCACCCATGAATAAATTTAACACACGCAAATGGTGTGATAAGCAAGGTTGTAATCCTGACTAAAGGATTGTAATGATCAATCAAAAAAAAAAAGATTTTGTTGGAGAAGAAAAAGAAAACTAACATGAATATAAGTTGTCTACATATAGATCAAATTATCACCTACCGCATTGACCTATACCCTTTAGAAAAAATGATTCAAAGGTGTATTTTTTTTATACATTCGATCAAAATTATGGAGATGGTCCTACTCATACGATGAGTTGAAGATAATGTTTGTGGGCATTATATTGTATTCAATATATTTATTCAATTAAAGCATCCACTTAATGTTGACATTCACTCTAACTACGTATTACTATAACTACTAGGGCGGTTGAAAAAAAGCAATAAAAAAATTCCTTTTATTTCAACATACGTCTCCTTTCAGCTCAATTTATTTTATCCAACGTTTCTCCAATTTTTTCTTAACTTCCAAAAAAATAAGACCAGTCAGTAAAATAGATTTGTTTGTGAAAAGATCACTTAGTTGCAATCTATTCTCTAGGGCAGAGTGAATGAGGGAGCAACTCATGAACACTGCATACAGTAATCCTTCGATTTACTTCACCTCGATTAACGTTGTTTCGGTTTACGTCGTCAAACAAATGTTTTGTTCCCTCTAACTTCAATTTGCGTCGTCATTCGATTTACGTCGCCTTTTTTTGGTACCAACTGCGACGTAAATCGAGGGATTACCGTAACTTTTTTAAGTTCCTTGTTAAAAACATACTACTTTGTAGTATGAGCAATATGAAATTCGATTTACGTCGTTTCGATTTACGTCGCCTTTTTTGGAATTAGCTGCGACGTAAATCGAGGGATTACTGTATATAGGTATAGGCACCCTTGCATTGCCTTGGCGTGAAAGTACTTTTCTCTGTGCAATCCACATTAAATCAACACGTTAGCAGTTGGAGTAGCATACATCAGTGACGGATCCTTTTGAAAACAAACGGTGAACCTTTACAAACGACTTTAAATCCAGGATTGATGACAGGCAGGAAATTAAAAACAGTTATCCGTTATCTGCTACAATTTACCAAAACAATCAAGAGATGGGGCCAACAGACGATCCGCCCAAAAGTTGATTGCTTTATTGCAAAGATCCTTGTGACGTGATCAACCTTTTGTAGTCAAACGTGTTTAATTCTTTCAGGATCCTTCTACAGCACCAGAGTTGGCTTTCTTTAGTTCGATGTCTTAATAGAAACGTAATTCAAGAATCGCCTAACAGGCTACACGCTAAAAGTTTATTGCTACATTCCAAAAACCCTCTGATGTGATCAACCACGTGTTATCAAGCGTTTTTAATACTTCAAAGGGTTTTCTGTAGCACTAGAGTTGGCTTTCTATAGTTCGATGTCTTGATACAAGGGTTGCACAAAAATCGACCAGCATTTAATCTGATTTTGCGGAGGTGGTGAAGGAAGAAACCATATTATGACACTGCACTCGTGTGAGAACACTGTGGATCACGAAACATTACCGTGTATACACAGTCAAAGAAAGAATAAAAATTTCTATGTATAATTACTATGTACGTATATATATTTTTTTTATGAAGTCGCCGTGGTCTAGTAGGTAGTGTGTTGGTTTATTAGACGTGAGGCCCCGGTTCAAACCGAACGAAATATGAAAAAATACTTCTTCGGCGACTTCCTCTCAGCCGATTTCTGGCAAAAACTCTGAGAGTAAATAAAATTGCCATGAAAAATTTCACAAAAGTCTGTCGTTCGGAGTCGAATTTAAACTGTAGGTCCCACTACTCACGTATAAAAATTAAAGCACACAACATAAGTGGTGTGAGAAACTAGGTCGTAATCTTGACTAAAGGGTTGTAATGATCAATTATGTATGTATGTGTATGTATATATTTTTTTATATTCGTTTTGTTCTTTCAATATTTTTGATTGTAAATGCCTTAAACAAATTTTTATAACATCATTTTCAATTTCATAAAAATCAGCGGGTTTATGCAGACTTTTTTCTGTGACTGTAAATGAGAACAGAGCCTAATCCAAGCCAAACTTTAAACTTATTGGGAAAGCATTCACGCATTGAAAATTGAATAGAATAAGGTGCCACAATAAACCTAATCTATTTGTTCAAGTGCTAAGAACCTCTTTTGATTTTTTGTGAGGGGACACCATCTAACTCAACGTAACCTAAGTTAGTGTGAGAAAAAAAGATAGAAACTAATGCGTATACGAAAGAAATTAAATTAAATTAATAAATAAAACACAGCCATTACACAAAATTAAACACAGTGGGAAAAAATAATTAAAATTCAATTCAATTTTAATTAAATTATCTTTGTTTTTTCTCTCTTATAAATTAATTATTAAAACTAAAAACAAACATTTATAGTTGCAATATCATTAATGAAAAAATTTCTTTAAAATTTTGATTTAATTTTTGTTAGACAAAGAAAAGTGAATTTCACACGAAAGGAAATTCAGAAATGAAAGAAATGATGGTAAAAATTTTTAAACACTTTCAAAATTGTTTTTATTTTCATTAATTTGGCGTCTCTTTCAAGCTTTGAACGAAATTAGTGTGAATTTTTATGAAAAAATAAATAAAGTTTTGACATGGACCACCAGCCATGAAGCATAAAAAATCATAGAGGGGACGCCACTCAGCAGGTCATTATTTTTGTGAAAATGAAATTAAGAAAAATAGACCGAAAATAAAATAAAATTGAAAACAAAAACAAAAATCATCGTGATGATGAATTACTTTAAATATAAATATAGATGTCATATCATTATTGCTTATATTTTTTTTTTTTAACATTTTAACATTTTTTTTTTTGTTTGTTTATTTTAATTAATTACCAGCCAGCCCAGTCACCACCACCGGTGTTTGCCAAAATGTTTAAACAAAACAAAGCAACAACAAAAAAAATATACAATTAAAGCTTAAATGTAATCATATTTGGTCATCTCGTTCATGGTTGGTTACATTTGGCCACAATTACTAACTAATGGCAGTGGTAACACCACTACTGGTCACAACAGCTGTAGTAGTCTTAGCGTTTTTGTTTAACGCTGGGAAAAACAGGGGTTTTAACATTAACAATAAAAATGACAAATTTCCCATTTTCTCCCTCCCATGCGCCCCTCTTTTTTTGGGAGTCACCTAATAATGTTGTATTTCCTAAAAAAAATTTGTAATGCAAACTATTTAGTGTTGAAGGCAAAACAAAACAAAACAAATAAAGTTTAAGTGAAATTACTACTGCCACAACTATTTTTTCGTTTCTAGTTGTCGCAATTAAAAATTCGTTAAAATTTTCCTAATTTTGGTTTTGAAATTTTTTGTTTTTGGTCATGCTACTCTAATGACTGTCTAAATTGTAATATTACGTTGATTTTAAATGAAATTTTTTTGCTTTTATTTTTCGCAATTAAATTTATTTCTTTAATGACAACCGGCCGACCACCAACAAAAATCAGTTGACATTAACAGAAAATAAAAATCACTATCTTTAAAGGCAATACGTCATATTACCACCTTTGGTCGGGATTACAACCTAGCTTCGCACACCACACATGTTGTGTGTGATTTAAATTTATACGCGAATGGCGGAACCCACTGTTTAATGTCAATTGCCGGCGACAGATTTTTGTGAAACTTTTTATGGCAATTTTTCGCAATTAAATTTATTTCTTTAATGACAACCGTCCGCCAACCAAAAAGCAGTTCAAATTAACATAAAATAAAAATCGCCACCTTTAAAGGCAATACGTCATATTATTACCTTTGGTCGGAATTACAACCTAGCTTCTCACACCATCCATGCTGTGTGTGTATTATTTTACCCGCGTATGGCGGAACCCTGTGTTTAATGTCTACTCCCGGCGACAGATTTTTGTGAAACTTTTTATGGCAATTTTTTCAGAAAACTGCTGGCAAAAACTCCGAGAGGAAGTCGCCGTATGAAATATTTGTTTCAAATTTCGCTTCATTCGAGATGAAGTCGCCGTAGTCCAGTAGGTAGTGTGTTGGCTTATTAGACGGAAGGCCATGGTTCAAAATCCAGGTCAGAGATCAAAACGAAAATCTAAAAATATATTTCTTCGGTGACTTCCTCTCAGCAGATTTCTGGCAAAAAAACTCTGCTGGCAAATAAAATTGCCATGAAAAGTTTCTCAAAAATCTGTCGTTCGGAGTCGTAGGTTCCGCCACTCACGTATGTATGTGTCTTAACCAGGGGTCGAATCACGGACACTCGTCCAATAAACCAACTACTACACTACCTTCTAGACTGCAGAGACTTTAAGGTCGCTTAATACCTTTAAATGTATTTCTGCCATTAAAGAATCGTAGCTAAGAGAGTGACAGCAGCAAATATCTTCTTAAGTTGATTTAAAGATTCCAAGATTCTTGACAAATGTTCACTTAAGTAGACGGATGAGACATTGTTTGGAATTTGAAACTCTTTTTTGTTACAATTAATCGCGTGTTTAAGTATACGGAATCTTTTGTTTTCTACCTGGTTTCTATAAAACGCTTAAATTTTTTACTTCCCTTACATATGTACGTATTTAAACAGGCAAATGGTACAAGCAATTAAAATTTAATTTTAATTTAATTTAATTAAAAATTTTAATAATTATGGTTTATATTGTCGATGTATTTTTATTTATTTAATAGGAAGGAACATGTTTATAAAATTGCGCACCCATTTGTGAGTTTTTTATGTTTTATTTTCAATTCTTAAGAATTTCTCTTGAACTTGTTTCAAATCTACGCTCTTTATTTATACCGGTAGCAGTAATAAAAAATGTTATTTTTCAACAATTAAATCTTAAAGTTCAAGTTAAATGGTTCATAACATTGACTTGAGATCTACAAAATCTTGTTGAAATTAAATTTTTTTATAAGGCGTTAACGAATGATGGCTGCAAATGAACGAATGCAACCGACATTTAGGTTATGTTTACAATGTCACATCCCAGCTCTTTTCAAACGTTTGAAACGTTTATTACATTTCAAAAGATTTGCGAAGCTTTTTTTAAAACTGAATGAATTGAAAACGAATTAAAGCCTATAATGTGCTAAAGCCACTATTCCATACACAATTGTTATTCGGGATATTGAGAAGGCTATGTATGGTTGGCTTCAATTTTGAAAAATTTAATAAAGTGTAAAGTGTGTGTAAAACAGCACTGAGAAAGCCAAGTCACACAAAATCCAGGAGGCGATACCATAGGGCTCTATAATAGAGGCTAATAGCCGCATTCCTCTCCACAATATTGGTACCTCTGCAAAAACCACGAACCTAAAGAAGCAGTCTTCACGTATGCGCACCAATTCATTCTCCTCCACATCATTGCTACCTCTACAAAAGCCGTGAACCGAAAGAGCCCATCGTCTCCCACGGGCACCAATTAAACTCAAAGACGTCAAATCAAATTACCTCTAAAGTTCAAATAACTTTCTGAGATGCGCACTTTAGCTCAAACAGGTCCTCTAGATCGCGCTAGCACTATCGTGGCACGTGAATTATCTCAGAGGAATGGAACCTCTAAGACAGATACATAGTTATCCTTTTACCGACAAGATTCTTGCCAATACTATCAATCGCGGCACGCGAACAGCTCAGAAAAATGAGACTTCTTAGGATCTGCCTTAGCCAATATTTTACCGACCAGATCCTTGCCAGTATTTTCGTTCCTGGCACGCGAATTGCCTCAGAGAAATGGGGCTTCTTTGTATATGCCTTATCTAGACTTTTACCGCCTAGATTCTAGCCAGCATTATCGTCAGTGGCATGCGAATTATCTCAGGGAAATGGGACGTCTTTGTATCTGTCTTATCTAGACTTTTACCGTCAAGAGTCTAGCCAGCATTATCGTCAGTGGCATGCGAATTGTCTCAGAGGAATGAGACTTCTTTGTATCTGTCTTAGCTAGCAGTTTACGGACAAGATTCTTTTTAGGCATAAGTAATATTAGATGTTCGGCCATTTTATTAAGAGATGAACGCGGTATTTTCTAAGCAGTCTAGATATCGTGCGAACACCATTCAAGGCTTTTAGGGCTGCTTGACTACATATCTGTAGGAATTCGAATATTTCTATCGTTTACTCGACTAAACTAGTTCTTCTGCCATTTTCACCCCCTAAATAAATCCATCGGTAAAGATTTCAATCTGATTCCTATTGTTTTTTGGGTGAGCCGGTCTCCATGGAGAATTCATTTCCTAAAAATGGGATTGCTAGGCAATAGTCAATATTAACCAGTTGTCTTAGTGACACCTCTTGCTCTTTTCATTTTATTTCTAAGTTTTATTTTATTGTGTTTTTTTATTTCTAAACAAATTTTATTATCTTTGTATCACATACAAATCCCAGTATACAATTCCTAGCAACTGTTTTAAATCACTCTCTGACTAGCTTTGAGCGTCTCTGTCGTTTCTGTTGAAACTTTTTGGCTTGACTTGTAGTATGAGTGTGAGTGCGTTAGATTTGGTTACATTTAAGCGAAAGTGTTTTAGCAACGAACAAAACAATTAAACCAGCTTAAAAACATATCTACACTGACACTATAATATACCAAAAACTTGGTCAAAACAAAAGAAAAAAAAAACAAATAAATTTCCCCCCCTGATTCTTTAGAGTCTATAGCCAAAAAAAGCTGGCTAAAAGGAAAATAAAATAAAACAACAAATATTAGAGGCCATCAATCTCTCTATCATAGATAATGATCATTGTAGATATGTATTGTTTATGGAATTATAATATCAAGCTATTGTAGCTAAAGATAATAGTTTTTTTCTTTTCTAATTTTGTTTCTTGGGTTAAACTAAAGCAAAGAACCGTTGTGCTGATTTAAATTTAAATTGATTCAAATAAAAGATGAATTTTTTTAGAAATCTTAATATTTTTTTCTTTCATAAAAGAATTGTATAAAGCCAAGGAAGTAACCAAAATATTCTTTTTGATGTTAATGCCAACATTCAATAGAATTGTAATACACTCTACAAAAACAATCTGGTTTATCTTAACAATTCTTATTGTGAGCAGCAATTTTCTAAGTGTATATACCATCCCCAGTTGGAACGAATATATCCAATGAAATTAAAGTTTCAGGCCGATAGGAGCCTCAAAAACATAAACGAATTAAGTAATCTGGAATCTGCATATTCTTTTAAAAGAGGTTCCATTTTGTGGTATACAAACGGGTCTAAAAGGGCTCATGGAAGCAGTAGCAGCAGATTTAGGTCCCAGAATGAATCCATGGGGAAACCCGCGGGTAAATTCCAAGCAAAAGTATAAACCTTCGCAAGATGCCCTCAATTATTGATAGGAGCAGAAGCTGTTGGATTGAAGTAGTCTAGTAGGTTAAGCCTCAGGTCAGACATCTCCAACAAAACGAAATATGAAAGAAAATATTTCATTGGTGACTTCCTCTCAGTAGATTTCTGGCAAAAATTCTGAGAGTAAATAAAATTTCCATGAAAGAGTTTCTCAAAAATCTGTCGCTCGGAGTCGACTTTTTACAAAAGCCAGTACATAACAATACTATCTGGCAGTCAGATTGTCATTCGGGCACTTGCCTTTTATGAGATTAAATCGAAGATAGTATGGACCGTTTGGAGAAGCTGAATCGACTAGTCATGTGGGAATTCTCCACTATGGGCAAGCAGACGAACTTACGACAAGAGAAGCTTCAACGCCTCTGAAGTGACATCAACCCTTCCGTGAAGTGGTAGCGAATGTTTGGAAGAGTATGCTCAACGAAGGGGAAGAGGCATAGAGTCTTCTCAACTGGATTCACTCGGCTGTTATGAGGTCAAATCGAAGATAGTATGGGACTGTTTTGATAAGCTGAATCTCGACTAGTCATGTGAGAATTCTCGATAAGGGACAAGCAAATGAACTTATTATGAGAGGGCATTTTAGCATTTTAAAATTTTTCAGGGTAATAAGGATACACTATAAAGTTTGAGGGGAGTGCAAAAGATTGTATGGTTTCAGCACTAAGTCAGATTGAACCTCTTCACGACAATACACCCCATACAATAACCCCATACATTTTCACAGTGTGCTTTATACAAACGATAAATGACTATCTTATACTAGGACCTGCTACAGTAGGCCAATTAGCTATTTTGCTGTAAAACTAAAGAAATATCATCAAACAAACCGAATAAGAATAAGGACGTGCGTTGTGAAACGTATTTTAGAGCCACACAGTAAATAATTTCGTCCAAAAAAGAATCGAAATTCCTCCAAACCCAATATTTTTTTTTTCAGTGTATATCAACCATTTTAAATACGATGTATGTCCCATCTATGTATCTCCAATGTTAAAATCTTTTTGAAGGTTTTCACAGTCCCATATAACATGAGATAATTTTAATAAAAATGAATTAAATATCTTTTTGTTTATTTTTGTTATTGTATTTTATACGATCAATATTGTTTATTTAAAATATTAACAAAACTATTCATGTGCAAATTATTTATTCAAATATTTTTATACGTTAATGCGAGCGAGCATATTATACACGATATGCTGAGCACATTTTCGAAACATTTAATATTTTGTTTTTTTAATAAAAATATTTTTCATTCTGTCTTTTTCATTTGTAGACTGATGTTATACACGAACTACGTCCACGATCTATGGATGGTGTTGTTGATTCGGGTGTATCATTGAATGGGGACAGTAGCTGTGGCCCAGATTCCGGTGATCATCTACAAAATCAACAGGTATGTTCATATTTTCTTTTGTTTTTAAAACTTATTAATTTAAATCATTGTCTAAAATTAGATGAAACATTTTGTAAATCTACAAAGACTTGTAACGATAACTAGCTATTAGCCTAAGACTTTAAACTTGTTTTAAGGGACTTAAAGTAATTTTCGTTTAAATTGTTAAAACAAGCTGAAAACCTCAATTAAACAATTTGTTTAATACAGAGTATTTGAATTCTGCTTGTCCACATCGCTCACTCAACTTTTTTCATTGAAATATAAGGTTTACTAAAAAGAAATCCACTGGATTGCCAATACCAGCCTACAGTAATTTATATTATGCGAGAAAAGTGAGATGTAGAGGTATTAATGCCAATCTTAACGGATCTTACGGATAGTAAAACGTACTGAACAGTCTCTTGAAAACATTATTCCTGAATCCCTGTTCGATCCTGAATTACACAGCCTCGATAATGGAGTCCTTATCCAACCGGTGCCTAAGGGAAGAAACTTCTAACCGCACAGAGCAATGCACTTCTGTGTTAAGATGACCGGCATTGGTCATCCCCATATGGAAACCGAAATGCTTCCGTCCAGACAATGCTGCATACTTACTACTGACCAAGTCTTTGCTGACGACATGTATCCTGCATTATAACCCTTACGACCAGATGATGACTGATGAACTACTTCCTCGACACATCAAGCATGATATTTGTCGGTGTGCCAACGACATCAGGGATTTAATTATTGATGGGACAGCCCTCTCAGATGCTCACAAACAACTGCGTCTACAGGCAACATTAGACTCAATGTACGAATATAGATATAACAAGGAACTGAAAGTCTTTCGAGTAGGCTTTGCACATCAAATTCATTTTGGCTTAAATGAGATTCCGTTGGTGCTCTACCTTCAATTCCTATCGTGAGAAGATGGTACACAGAGTTCCGAATCTTTACCTAATCTGCCAGTAAAGCCTTCACGACACGAAAAACCTATTTGTTATTTTAATAGACCTACGGTTTGTTTCCCAATCGCAAGAGACCTCACATTTTCTACTAATGCGGACACCAGCTACCAACTAATAGCGCATGCACACACAACTCATTATTGACCAAGTGATTTCAGTTGGTTACTTACGACAGAGGTCCGTCCTAACTCTCGAAAGCAGCAGGAGACCTGTTACAAGGAAAAATGTTTCTTAAAAAGGTTTTGTAAAACTTAACTAATCACTAAATCAGTAAAGCGATGCTGATGATGCCTATTCGAAAAGACTGTAAACGACTTTTGTATAGCATGAGTTGCGATTTATTGCATCAATTATTTCTAGATCCAAATCTTTTCATGGAATGCGTTTTAACTTCATAACATCTTCTCTCTATGGAACTATACCAGAAATAATGCCAAGTTCAGGACCAACATCTTAGTCAATGATCTCCCAATAGAGTTTCATTTACAAAGTATTCTGAACCATACTTAATCGTATTAGTTCTGCAATTTGATACAAATATTGGCGTTCACTAAAAGAATGTTTTTTTTTTGTGACAGATCTTTTGATAAATAATTTCCAAGAAAGGAGGTTTACTTAGGCTTTTTATAATTCCTATCACTTTTAATTAATCGTTACCCTGTATTGCTTAACTATTCAATATGTTTTCTCTTTTTTTGTTTCAAGGATTCTGAGGCGAGACGTTTAAAACGTGGTCACGTTCTAAGTGAGCTGTTAGAGACGGAACGAATCTACGTTAGCGAAATGAGTTCAATACTAAAGGTAAGTGTAATGCCTACAACTACTGTATGAATATGAACGCATTAAAATACTTCTCCTTCTTCATATTTCTGCTCATATGAATAAATTTGTAAAAATTTTAATTACAATGTAATTAAAAATAAAATTTCTAATATTGCTTAGAATAAAGAACCTGTAAATTAATTAAAAATTATAATGAAAAGTTTTTAAACAAATCATCAAGCCATGAAATACGATATTTGATTTTCGTTAAACAAAAACAAACAAAAAACAAAAACAACAAAACACAGTTGCATAAAATGCCAAAAGAGAAGCCTAGGCAGCCTCAGCCTATTGTCTTAACAGTGAAACAGTAAATGAAACAAAAAGAAAAAATAAACAACAGCAACAACAAGAAAAAAATATATGGAATGGAATGGATTATTACAGTGGTCAGTGAACTACTTACTGCATAATACAATTATTATTTTTAACACAAACCCACACATACACACTCACATTTACTGTGTTTGAGTAGAGGAGGGGGATTGTATTTTTTGTTTTCGTTCAAATAAAATTCTAAACGGTAAAAATTGCAAGTTAAATGAACAATAATATTTCAATGAAAAATGAAAAACAAACAAAACAAAAGAAAATACATCATATACGAAAGGGAAGTAATCCTAAGAGAGTTACTTCTACAAGTTGCAAGCATAACTAAGCATGTAATGTAATTGAAAGACATTCAGGAATTCTATATTTATTGTGTACGTTAACAACAATAGGCTGACAACTGTTAGTAATTCTGGAGGAAGTCGTTTGGAGTTTTGGTAGAGGTTTTGCATAGTTGCAGTACAAGGAGTACCGGATTAGACTTTCTGAAAAAATTATTTGATTTGGGTTTATTGCTCACTATAGTCGTATTTATTTTACCTAAATTGGCGATTGGACAAAACTAAATTTGTGCTCAACCAGATTTTTCTCGATCCAAATTTAAATCCGTTGTATAAGCAATTATCGATAAAATATCGATAAAGCACTGAAACTCATGCAATATTGCATTGGTGATTAAAACAATCAATAGATGCACCATTCAATACATGAGAGTTTTATTCCGTTTCGAGTCTTCGATTCAGATAGTTTTTACGATAAGAATATCGAATAAATTGTTCTTCGCATTGTTTGAAAAACCCAAAGCACTTGTTCAATTTCTTAATATTTACCCCCTTAAAATTCCTGTGACCCCATTTAACATCGCATAAGTCTTTAAATAACATTTGAAAGAAAGAATGAATGGCGTATCTTACTTTTGTATGGAATACGACTCTTGCGACTTTGTTAGAAATCACGTATAGAAATATCCTGGGAGTTAATTTTGGAAAGCATGTTCCCGAAAATGAAAACATCAAATTTTTTCAGCCATTTAATGTCCCTTTTTCACGTGGCGTTACAACGGGCCGCTATGCGTGCTCAAGTGAGCTTTGGGAGCAAATCTACCACTCCAACCTAACCTTACCTAACCTAAAATGTCTTTTTTAAGCCTATTGCCGTGACAAATTTTAAAATGCTGCTCGGTGTCAACAGAGACAATCCCCTGCCGAGTATTTGATATGTACCCAAGTGTTTCTGGCTGAGGTGCATGAATTACTCGAAGTTAAATTCTCATCTTCATCTACACGTTGTGCTCGTGAATAAGTGTACCCTGAGTTTACAATGCCCTGTTTAAAGTCCGATTACAAACTTCGAAGTATTCCCATATGGTCTAGTTCGAGAGGACTCTATGCCTCTATTTATCCTCCCTTTCGTTGAGTACACTTTTCCACACATTCGCCTCAACTCCACAGAAAGATTCAAGTCACATCAGGGGCGTGGAAGCTCCTTTCCTTGTAAGTTCGTCTACTTGCCTATTGGCGAGAATTCCCACATGACTAGCCGAGATTCAGCTTCTCCAAACAGTCCCATACTATCTGCAATTTAATCATATAAGAGTCGAGTGCTCGAATGACGGCCTGACTGTCAGATGGTGTTGCTATGCCCCGCCTTTTGTACATCCTAACAAGAACATCTTTCTAACTATTAAATCACTGCTGTGTCATTCAAATTCATACACAATAATTCATAATTATAATTTGAAAATTAAAAATTCACTTGTTTTAGTTCGATTACCTTCTCTCTTCAGCCAAAGCTGTTCGTATACATATGTATTTTAGAGAAATACTCTGCACTTGAATGCAGATGCTTGCTTACCAATATTAATTAGTGCATTAAAAGTACTTTTAATAATAATTTAAAACAAACAAAACAAAAAAAAATAACAAAACAACAAATAAATAGAAATACAAAAACAATAGAGAATATTGTATTATTTTTTTTTTGTTTTTGTTTTTATTGCATTTGGTTGGAAAACTATTAAAAATTTAAAGCAAAAATAATAAAAATTACTCTGATGATTTATTAAATGATCATGATTTATTAAAAAAGAAATTAAGACGGACTTCTTTTTTGTTGGTGAGAGAGCGCTGTTAGCGGTTTCGTGAAGAAAGTCTTAGCATTCGTGTATATTTAGTCGTTGCAAACGGACGGGTTTTGTTCACCAGCTCGCTAGCAATGCGTTATGGAGGCTATGATTTACAGAAAGCTTCTAAAGCTTCAGCACCAACCCACCACCAAGGATCGTTTCAGTTGAAGAAAGTTCAGAATACCGCATGTCAAATAATGGGCAAATTTAATACGAAACTACACTGTTCCCTTAAGAAATTGTATTTGAATAAGGCAAACGCTTCTTTAGAGGCCTCTCGCAATTCTCCTCTATCGTTTCGCGGCTCTCTATTTGATTCGGAAAATTCTTCGGGTCACATAAAACGTATCGGTTCGTTGCGTTACGATGAAAATGATTTCCGGCCTCATTTCGATATGAACGAGTGTAAAGATCATCACAATTATATATTCGGCACAAATGTTTACAATATTTCGGCCCGCAACATTTTAAATGGCAAATCGACCATTAAGATCTTGAATACCTTTAAAGAGATCGAAGAGAGTAACTCATTGGAGTCCATAAAGTCGGCTAAGAATAGTCTGCAGCGTTTGAAAGATGAAAGGAAAACCATATTCAAAGAACTCTTGGAACTGTCAAGTTGTGATGAGTCTCTGGAATATCGTTTGGTGAAAGACTATCTGGAGTGTAATTCCTATTCGGAAATTGAAAATGATACAGAGTTTAAGGATTATTTGCAAAGAAAAAACTATACCGACATACTGTCTTACCTCAATGATTGTCACGAACCAAAAAGTTTAACATCAATTTCATCCTCAATAGCACGGGCCCAATCTGCCTTAGGCAAAGCATCGCTAAATAGTTTAAAAGTACTCTCAATACCAAAATCTTTAAAGGAACCCAAAAAAACACCCGAAATTGAATCACATGTTTGTCACAATTGCCGTTCGGCTATGAAATCATTTACGCCCTTCGATCATAATGCCACATTAAAAGCTCCACGCCATCGTGGGGACAGCTTGGAGGATAAACCCAAAACCAATATATTTTCCTCGTCATATCGTGACATATTAAAATTTTGCCATGAATTCTTTGAGGAAAGCTTCAAACAAAATAATCTCGAAATGCCTAAATTCACCTTCAATAAGTTTAAGGAACAGAAATATGAGCAGATTTTAAAAGATTTTGTCATGCAACAGGGCTATGAACGTGTGCAAGATTATGTTGAGGATAAATTTGGCAAATTTATCGAACATGAGTTATCGGCCTTTTGCAAAGATTTGAAATCATCCGCCCACCACTCAGCCGATGAATCTTGCGATGAAAATTGTTCAGAATGTGTAAAGATTTTAAGAATTTCTAGAACAGATTTTTGTATTTTCTAATTTATTTTTTCTCTTTCTTTGTGTCTATTTAAAGGGCTACTGTGATCAAATGCATTCAGAGGAAATGATCCACTTGGTACCGGCCAGTCTTCAGGGTAAAGAAGATATTCTATTTGGCAATTTACGTGAACTCTATACATTTCACAATGAAGTATTCCTTAAGGATTTGGAAAATTGTATATCAACCACTGAATTGGTGGCGTTATGTTTTGTACAAAGGGTAAGTACTTCTATATATATCGCAATATCGTGCACCGATATTAAGATTTAAGACCTTCGATAAGTTGCACGTTATGCAAGATGAAAGCTAACACCATCAATAGCATTTAAAAATGATTTTTTTACATCAATTTTGCATAGATCACGTAATTATTTGTGTTACGTCACGGAAACAATTACGTTACGTAATATATAATTATTACTATGAAGCAATTATTTTAAATTTATTTTTTTTTTAATTAAATTTTTATTAATAAAACACGTATATTTTTATTTTCTTTTTTTCCTACTTCCAGCGTGATACTTTTTATCGTTTATATTCCTTTTACTGCCAAAATATACCACGTTCAGATCGTCTGCGTGAAACCTTAGTTGATACTCATCTGTTTTTACAAGAATGCCAAAAACGTTTAGGCCACAAATTACCATTGGCGGCCTATTTATTAAAACCTGTGCAGCGTATTACCAAATATCAATTGTTACTTAAAGATCTTTTACGTTTTAGTGATAGTGGCAGTTGTACCAAAGAATTACAAAAAGCTTTGGACTGTATGTTGATTGTATTGAAATGCGTCAATGATTCTATGCACCAAGTGGCTATAACGGGATTTCCGGTAAGCGTTCACTCATAGCATTTTAATATTTTTTTATTACGAAAATAAAACTAATTTTGTATGTTTTTTCTGTATTTTCTAACAGACCGATTTATCTCAACAAGGCGAGTTATTGTTGCAAGATTCATTTCAGGTTTGGTCTGAATCGAAAAAAGACATACGTCTGCGTATAAAACCCCAACAAAGACATATATTTTTATATCAAAAATCTATGTTGTTTTGTAAACAAACTTCGAAACCGGGCCACAATAAGAGCACCTATCAGTTCAAGAATTATCTAAAGGTGAGTATTAATGAAGATGTTTAAGCAATTTTTTTTTTTACTCAAATTCAGAGTCTAAAATTTCCGAATTATAAATAATATCCAGTTGCACATGTACAATTACGTATATTCTGCAGAAATAGCCCCTAACCTATAGCCTTGTTAAAGTTTCGTGAGGTTCTTCTGCCCAGAAATTTCTTTCCTAATAAGCTCACAATTTCGTGGCCTGTTTGGCAAGTCGCTTTAAAGAAATAGTTATCAAAATACAACGCAATATTGTACTCAATTGACAGAAACACCATTTTCGTATTTTTAAAGAAAAATTGTTTAATGAACTCCATCAGATCTAAATACATATCAATAAGTAAACGAATTTAAAGAAAAAAAATTCAAGTCATTGTTAAATTCACTATAAAGAAGGCAAGTTATCGAAAAATTTTCTATAGAAAAAAATGTCATCGAAAAGCTTTCTGCAAGTTACAGATTTATTGTAGAAAATGCAAGACATCGAAAATTTGTCTGTAGAAAATTTAAGTCATAGACTAATTTGCTATAGAAAATACAATTAGTTTACAAATTTATTGTAGAAAATGTAAGTAATCAACAAATTTACTACAGCAAATGCAAGTTATCGAATCCTATTCTATAGAAAAGAATGCCAATCGAAAATTTGTCTGTAGAAAATTCAAGTCATTGACTAATTTGCTACTTACTTACTTACTTAATTGGCCATAACAACCCGTTTATCGGATTTCGGCCTGCCGCAACACATCCTTCCAGGCGCCTCTGCTTCGTGCGCGCCTACGCCAGTTGGTCACACCAATCGATGACAGGGCTTCCTCGATTTGGTCCTTCCAACGGATGCAAGGTCGTCCTCTTCGCCGACTTCCGCAGATTCCCGCATCAAATACCCGTCTTGCCGGCGCATCCTCCTCCATTCGAACCACATGGCCGAGCCAGCGCAGCCGCTGGATATTAATACGCTGTACAACGTCCATGTCGTTGAGGAGCTCATACAGCTCACTGTTGTATCGGATACGGAAATCATCGCCAACTCGCACTGGACCGAAGATCTTGCGCAGTACTTTTCTCTCGAACACTCTCAAGGCCGCTGCATCTGTACTTAATAGGGTCCATGCCTCTGCGCCATAAAGAAGCACGGGTAGGATGAGTGTCTTGTAGAGTGTGACTGATTTGCTATAGAAACTGAAATTCATCTACAAATGTATTCTAGAAAACGCAAGTCATCGACAAGTTTACTACAGAAAAAGCAATTTTTCAATGTCGAAATACCATTTCCTGAACGTTCATATTAATGTTATCTGAACTTCTGTTCGCCTAACTTTTATATGTTTTTCCTATACATTTGAAACTTATTCTAGTTTTATGGTTATATTATACAAATTTAAATAATTTGAATTTAAAAACAATGTTACCTTTTCCAGATGTCACAAATTGGTTTAACCGAATCTGTACGCGGTGATACAAAACGTTTTGAAGTTTGGTTACAGGGACGCCAAGAAGTACATACACTGCAAGCGCCCACCATCGAAATCAAAAATAAATGGGTAGCCGAAATCAAAAGAGTACTGCTCAATCAACTGGAAGAGTTAAAAGGTGAAAAAATCAAACAATATGGTTTAAATCAAAGGGGTCTACGACAAACCACCTCATGGGATACGCCCAATATAATAACAGCACAACGTACAATTAGTTGTGATGCCTCATCCGAATCATCAAATCGTAATTCGAATTGTAGTAGTAGTGATGATAATTGCATAACATCTGGCTTGCCCATAAGTAGTAACATGTCCATGACTTCAGCCACAAGTACAACAGATAAAGAACATAATAATGAGGCCTGTGGCTGGAGTTCGGATTATTCGAATAGTGAAGACGAAATGTCCGTGATTGAAGACAACAGTACACCGGTAAGTTTGGCAAACATTTTAGTAGATTAGTTAAACAATATTTTTTTTTAATTTATTTAAAAGTTTTTTTTCTTTAAAAATTAAAAATTTAATTGGTATTGGTTTTGTTTTATTGTCTAAATTTATTTGTTCTTTTTGTTATGTTTTGTTTTGTTTTGTTTTATTTTCCTTTATTATGTTTATTTATTTATTTTTAAATGTTTTTTAATTCATTTGTCTTATTTTTCCATATTTTTTTGGGTTTCTCTTTTATTTCCATGCACCAAATCAATAAAATATTCAAAAAAAAACAAAAAATAATGAAAACACTTCATCTCAAAATAATTCAAATTCATACTCCTTTAATGAATAAAAATTTGAAACAAAAAACCATAATAATTATCACATCAATGTATAACTACTGCAAAACTGTCCGTCCTATTTTTTGTTATAAATGTCGTTAAAATGAAAAAAACAATTTAAAAATTAAAAATAATTTATCTGGTGTCGTGTGTGTATGTGTGTGTGTGTGATTTATGACACTGGGTTTATGTGAAATGTTGCAATCATAGCGTTTCATAAACTTCCTAGCACCCTGGTCTACCACCACTTCTACTACTACTACTACAACTAGCAGTCATCATCATAATCATCAACATCACGACAGTGGCTCATATCCACGCAACAGCAAATCCAATTCAAAGTTCTATGTTTCGGTTGAGCACTAAAAATATTAATCCAACGTTAAAAAACCATAATAAATATCACGAGTCTTTGTCTCTCTCTCTATCTCTATCTCTCTTCAAACAAACCAAATTCTAACACAGTGCAATAATTATTTAAAAGTTAAGAATAATAATTTCACTGAAATGTATATAAAAATAATTTAAAAAAGAACAAGACAACAAGTACAATTTTACGTAAGAAAAATTTGTAAAAAATAAAAAAAAATTAAATTCCAAAACGAGTGGAAATTTTTAAAGCACGAAAACGTAGTTAAAAAATTATAATTAATAATAATTGTTAAATTACTTTTAGCAGTATTTATTGATTATTAATAATAAGATTTAGAAAAGTTTTTAATTTTAGTCAAGTCAAGCCTAAAATAAAAAGAAATACTCAATCAATATTTGTAAATACGATATAATTTTATTCAAATAAATAAGTTTAAAAACGAAAAAAGAAATTGAATTTAAAACCAAAGCGATAATTTTTAATTCAAATATTACAAATTGAAAGGACATTATTTTAAATTTTGCAAATCAATTACACTTAGTTTAAGAGATGAGATGCTATTCATTGAAAGTACACTGTGGTCCACAATAAAATCATATTCAATCCTCGAGCCCACTATGCATTATTATAATCTCAAATACTGTGAATAAATTGTTGATTAAGACTATATCGCAGCTGACGTATCATTGCGACAATAGCACTACTCATTGAAAAATGTTTTGCTCTAACCATGTGCTTCTCCTTATTGGAGAAAAAGATAATCTTATTTTCTTTACTTAAAGCTTCTGAGGCTTATTAGTAGTTCTTTAAATTGTCAATTTGTAGCCAAAATTGTTGTCATCAGGAATTTAAAACACCACAAAAGGAGGAAAAACTTTTATTTCTTTCAAGAAGTCACAAATTTAATGACTTTCGTAAATAATACATAATTCTGGCACTAGTGGCGGCAATTTTAATATCTACTCACTACATGAACAACAGGAGTAAAATATTAAGGCTTCTGAAGAACGCAAACTGGCCGAAGAGTTGCCGTTATTATTCCCCTGTAGCTAATAACAGTCGATTTGGTATTACTAAGGGAGAGATGAGTTTAAGATGTCAAGTATCAGAGTAAAGTTATTGACAAAATGAAATGTCGCTAGCGTTGTATATACCCTGAAAACTCTCTTTCCCTGAAAACTTGTCAATGCAAGGCGAAGGAATAATAACAATAATTGAAATTCTAAAAGCTGTGCGATTGGTGATATATTCTGCTTTCAATCTATTCTTGTTAGTGCTGTTATAATAAAGTATAGTGGTTATTATAGAATCCTCAAACGTTTTCTTTTTTTGTTACCCAGTGTTACTTTTAAGCTGCAATTTTATATAAGCTTACAATAACTCGGTCGTAATCCTGACTGAAGGGTTGTAATGACCAACTATGTTCATATGTATCTCATCTAAATACTTCGAACCTATCTTAAGGTTACAGTATAAGTAACAAAATAATAACTTCACTTACTGGATAACTTTAAAATTCGACTACAACACACACTTTCTACATTGAAAGCCTCACTTTTGAAATTAATTGCATAGTACGTAACTCCTTATGTTTTAATTAATTTTATAACAATTTGACGATCTTAAATTAACAAAAATTTAATGCTCAATGTATTTATTTTTTTTGTCAAAATTCACCTGCTAGTTTGAAATCATTTCGATTATTTTTTCTTTAAAAAAATATGTACGAAGGTTAAGAATACTAAAAATCACTGCTTTTTTCTCTATAAAAAATTTAAAAAATTAAATTGCGTCATACTGCATAATTCAACTATTACCACCACTACTACTACTACTATTTGTTCTACTACAACTACTACTACTACTTCAACTTCACTTTTATCATCAATAAAAATAAAATTAAATATCACTTGCTCAACTAATTTAAAAAAGTAATTAAAAAAAAAACATAAAAAAGACAATAAAAAACAAAGAATAAATTAGTAAAGAATGAAAAGAAAAGAAAATATTAAGCATCAATCTTCAGAAAAAAAAATTATATCCATTCATCGTAAAAATAAATCTTCTTGTTATTGTATTTTGTGTATTGATTTCATGGAGTCCAGTCTATTAAACACAGTTTATCTTTCTTCTACGTAAGTTTTAGTCTTAGTATTTAGCAAAACAATTACGTAAATATTTAGTTAAAAACTAAAATTTAAATCCTGTTACATGTTCTAATTCTAAAACAATAGTTTCTGTTTCTTGTGACACTAATTAAACAATCAATCAATCAATCGTTCAATTAAATAATTAATCAATCACTAATCTCTATTAACTGTTATAATAACTCACTTCACCACCACCACCACTGCCACTGCCACTGCCAATTCCACTTTTTGTTTAAAAAATACCAAAGAAAAAATAAAACTTAAATAAATACTGTTGTATAATAAAATAAGAATTTTTTAAGAACTTTTAATAATTAATACAGTTATAATATGAATTTAATAAATTAAGAAAGTGTTAATAACTAAACATCCAAAAAAATATCACCTAAAAGCACTTTAATAAACGTTTAATAAAGGAATATCACTACCTTCACTACTACCATCCCCTTCACAACCTAGTTGAGAACGCAACACTCTCACCAATAACTGTTCACTATTGACCCCAGTCAGTCAGTTTATTACCAAGCAAATTAGGCTCGTTATACCATCCATGTTTCATCCCACACATTTCTAATGTCATTATGATTTCATTATTAAACCTCATGCTTGTTTTTCAATATGATTTTGAAATTAAAAAATTTCGTTAATTTTTGCTTGAGTTTTAATTAATTATTAAATAAATATTATTATTATTGTTATTGTTTTTTTACGTATGATAATTTTAAAACACTTACTTATGAAAAATTGCAATAACAGAACGTATTTGAATATTTAAACGAATAATAAAAAAAGACCAGCTTATATATAATTACTAAAATAGCTTGTTAATGATATACTTATTATACTTACTTACTACATGTTTACGAATATATATCCATATCCATATATAAAGATAAATATTAATTTTTAATGCTTAAAGCTTTTACTAATTAATGGCCATTATTATTATTATTTATACTTTTTTTACTTCATATATTTAATTGGTTTCAAAAAAAAAAAAAAAAAATTTAAAACTCGAAAATCGAAAATAAAACATTTGAAAATGCCTAACGAACATCATACAATCAATACATGTATCATCATCAACCACTATATACTACTACTACTACTACTTACTACTCTATCTACCAACCATATATCTACATATGTATACATACCATATCTATAAAACATCGTATAGGGTAGTAAATTTGTAGCCCTAGCCGATTATGTGGCTGTGGGACACTCGGAGGTCTCTATGCGCGAAGGCGACAATATTGAATTGCTTAAGGTGGGCTGTGCGGGCTGGTGGTATGTGCGTATATTAGGTAATTTTAAACTGTCTATATCTACTATATATTGTGTGTATGTATGTATATGAACATTTTATTTCAATTTTTATTTATTTATTATTGTTTTAAATTAATTTTGTTTAATAATTTTTAATATTACTTGTATTGTTTTTTTTTTAACACAACATAGATACCAATGCAGAAGGTTGGACCCCTGCCGCCTATTTGGAATCGATCAATCGAAAATCTTCTCGATCATCAAGCCGCAATCAAGAACGCTTAAATTTAAATAAAAATGATTAAATTTAAACTCTCTCCTAATCTTTGTTATCTATATCCTACAAAACGCAAAACAAATCACAATCTTTTTCTAAACATAATTAATTGTTTATAAAAGGAAATACATATTTAAACAAATAATACATATACATTTAACAATTAATTTATAATAATCTTAAATTATTAAATGTTTAGATTATTGTACTCGTATAATGCACGCTTTAATGATGATCCTTGTTTTTAATGTTGGGATCACACTAGAATTTAAAATTGAAAATTTACTGACACACCCTCAAAAATTAACACTAATATTTGCCTTTCTTGAAATCTCTTAAAGAAGCTTAAAGTTTTTACTCTATTAATAGAACAACAACCAGACCAACAACAATTAGGCCATAATTTATGATTGGGGAAATTAAAAAAAAAAGAAAAATTAATTACAAATTTATTACACTGTAAACAAAGTAACAAGTATGCTCATAAGGCCTTTGCTGCAGGTTCAATATATAATTATCTGAATCTCGCTATTGGAAATATCGTCCTGTTATCGTCTCAAAATAGGAGTTCACATCTTGTACAAAAATAAGAAAAATGTTTCGAATAGAATGTCGCTTCAAAGGATCACTTTTTTTTATCAAATTCAATATTTTGGATTTCCCTGGACTATATGCGTTCGATTGAATTAGATTTATTTTTAATATTCAACAAATGTGTTAATACTGTCAACTGCATTTAACGCAAGCATATTAGTGGGATCATTAAACAGATAGTATTTATTAACCACTTTAGTCGACAATTAATGGATCAGAAGAAGAGAATTTTCTTTCAGGAAAGCTAATCGAATTATTAAACTTAAGTTTTTGATCCACAACAACAACAAGTTTTATTCGGTTTGAAAATGCTGCTTGAGGTTTCAGGCTGTTTATCAGTTACTTAAATTACCTATTCTGTATTATTACAGAACGTCATGGATTTGAAAGGAAAAAAACAATTTCGATAATAAAAATTTGTTGACATTTTAACTACACAACTCCTTTACGATGTAAACCAAAGAGAAATAAACTATATGGACTCCAAACATTGTGAAGAAAGAAGGCGTTTGAGTATAAGCCTGTGGAATAAAATAGCCCATGTGAAGAAAATCTTTGAATATAAGTCTATGGAACTAAGGAGAGTATGAAAAGACAGTGTTCGAATACAATGAAATTGATTTCAAAAGGATTTTTTTAAATTAATATTAAAATACAAATTTTGTTAAAAAGTCAAAACATCGTATGAAAGTAACATTTGTTACACAGTGTAATTATACGCCAACTTAAGTAAATTGTTTTTTTTTATTCCCTCAACATATATTAAGGCCTTAACTCTAATTAAACTATTCATATTTATTCGTATGATCCTTATCCTTAAGCGAAATTTTTCTAATTAACGTTTAAGATTCTATAAAAAAAAAACTTTTACAAATAAACTTAAACTCTAATCAAAATTAAAGCGTTTTATAAATAAAAAATGAACGAAAGAAAAAAAATAAAAAACAATTAAATTAAGTTTGTCGTATGTAAGCAAAGCACAGAAGTAATTAATTTAATTTATTTTTCGTCTAGTCTGTATAAATTTTTATTAAATTTTATTATTTAAGAGCAAATGAAAACAGAGAGAACAATACAAAATCAAAATTTTGCTATACGTAATCATTTGAATAGAAAATTTAGTTGAATTAGCAAGAAATTCTTAATAATTTTGCTAAAATATCGTATAAAAATGTTTGTAGTTTTAATTTTATAAGAAATAATTGCAAAATTTTATGTTTTTTACAATCTAAGCACTATTGTAATACAAAACGCGGGCCAGTTATCAAAAGGGGAAAAATAGAAGTGAAGTGTATACAAATAAATATTTTCAATAATGGGGCTTTTATATGTATATTTATTTTTTTCGTTTGTTGTAGATTATTTCATAGTTGTTATAGTAATTTTAAGATTGATTTACAGTTTTTAAAGCTTTTTTTAAAAAGGCTTTTAATCTTGAATATTTTGTTTTTGTTCATTATGTATGTATGTATGTATTATTATTATCACCCTGTATTTTGTAATTTATTTATAATATATTTTGCAGTAGTAGTTAATTTATACAAAAAATAAACAAACAAACAAACAATTCGTTTTACAAAATATATACAAATAAGTTATTTAAAGATAATAATACGAAAACGAACAGCAGCAATATCATTATAGTATTTATGAAATCATTATTCATATTATAATAAATCAAAACAAAGATAAATAAATAAATTAATTAAACAAATCCCTTAATGTTGTTTTATTTATAAGAAGTTAATTCGATTTTTTATCTTTCTTCATTTACTTTTATTGTCCTACAAATTAACTACAAGTTCTCTTATATTATGTCATTGCTCATAGATTGCACTCTGCAAGTTTTTATGAATATCAGCAACAGCTCTCAATCCATAATTCTTTGTCTTTTTGTTCTTATATGTTTGGTATGAATTACTATATCACCTTCTAAGGATTAAGAGGCAAATTCTGATTTAAAATACAACATGAGGTAATCAAAGATAAGCTCAGTAACTATTTACCGAAGATAATGCAGAAAATTTAAATGTATTGCAAAAAATTATTCACTTTAGTCTTCTCCGCTTAAGAATTAGGCCCCGTCCTTATAAAATATAACCTGATTTATCCATCGTCGTGATAAATACGATTAACAATCAGAATAGCACTTCTAGGATTTTTAGTACTGAATTTTATCCATTTTTTACGAATGATACACCCATAGTTCAATTGAACGCATTTATACACTTGCTACCTGACTACTATGAAAAACTTTCGCAAAAATCAAACCTGGACTTGAAAGAGACTGTAATATATTTTTCTCTTCCCCTAAACCTACTTTACACAACAAGGGTTTTAGGTATATAAAGTCAGAGAGAAAATATAGAAGTACATCCGTTTTTTAAAAATGAGATTAAAAATCATCAAAAATCAGATTTTTTTGTGCTTATACGGTGGGTAAAAAAACACAAACTAAAGTAAAGTAAAGAGAAAACAGTTATTTTTCTGTATAAATATTTGTTTACATAAAAATGCATCGCCGATCTAATGAAGTGTGATAGTTTTTGAAAAATTACAAAAAACGAAGGGACATGGGGGTGGCACTACTGTTTGTTAGGAGAAAATGTAAGTTTAGGTCATTAGCTTTCGTTTGCTATCAAATTTATTAAAATTGATGCTAAACAGGCAAAGTTATAAGAGTTTACATTTAATTTGCTTAAATATCTTAAAGTGGGCGTGGCAAAAATGAAAATGAAATGAATGAGAATGAAAGTTAACGTTTGTAGCTTTCATTTGATACCAATTTTATAAAAATTGGTGCCTTCGTTATAAAGTTATAAGAGGATAAAGAAAATACTTTACCAAACACCCCCTTGCTACACAATTCTGTTCGCCTGGTAGAACACAAAAAATTTTTAAGATGAAATTTTCGCAAAAATTGTTTGTGTTGTATGTGTAAAGAAAGTATTTTCTTTAACTTCTTATAACTTTGTAAGTAGAACATCAATTTTTATAAATTTGGTATCAAATAAAAGGTAGAAACGTGGTCTTTCATTCTAGGATGTAGATATTATTATATTTGATACGCCCTCTTATAGATATTTAAGAAAATCAAATTTAAATGCCTAAAACCTTTCCCCTACAGCACCAATTGTCATAAATTTGGTAGCAAATAGAAGCTAAGAACCCGGACTTTAATTTTCTTATATTATTTGTTAAGCCCACCAATCTTCTTCTTCTTTTTTTTCGAAACGTTCAAAGTTAGAAGCTAGTACATTTAACCTATCTAAACATGATTCACTGAGCGTGGCACTACTGGATGTTAGGAAAAGATGTAAGTTAGGCCATTAGCTTTCGTTTGCTATCAAATTTATTAAAATTGATGCTAAACAGGCAAAGTTATAAGAGTTTACATTTAATTTGCTTAAATATCTTAAAGTGGGCGTGGCAAAAATTAAAATGAAATGAATGAGAATGAAAGTTAACGTTTGTAGCTTTCATTTGATACCAATTTTATAAAAATTGATAACTTCGTTATAAAGTTATAAGAGGATAAAGAAAATACTTTACCAAACACCCCCTTGCTACACAATTCTGTTCGCCTGGTAGAACACAAAAAATTTTTGAGATGAAATTTTCGAAAAAAAATTGTTTGTGTTGGATGTGTAAAGTATTCTTAAACTTCTTATAACTTTATAAGTAGAGCACCAATTTTTATAAATTTGGTATCAAATGAAAGGTAGAAGGGTGTTCTTTCATTCTAGGAATATTTGGCACTCCCACTTATAGATATTTAAGAAAATTAAATTTAAATGCTTAAAACTTTTCCCATACAGTATCAATTGTTATAAATTTGGTAGCAAATATAAGCTAAGAACCCACGCCCACTCATCTTCTTCGTCCTTTTCAGAGCAGTAGCCAATATTATGCGATATTTCAGACAGTGTTTAATAACAGCCTAATTACAGAAGATTCCTAGATAATGTTATTAGATCTGAAATTTTTCATATTTTAATCAATAAAAGAAATGATTTACAAATATAAACTCAATGTTAATTTCTCTCTTTTTTTCCTCAACTTTAGCTCATTTTACAAACGTGCTGTAAATTCAATTTATTTCAATAACACGTCCCACCTGATGTAAGTGCGCTTTATATCGTATAGCTGAAGCTATTAGCTATTAAATGTTTACGGGCAATACTCATTTCTTTCCATAATTAAAAGACGCATTTTTACAAATAAAATGCAACCTCAATCCTCTTTAGTTGCTTGTAGTGTAAGGTCGTCATATTTCCATTTGTCTAATACAATTACAAAACAGAAAGACTTCTTTTTATACAGGAGAGTATATTTGTTTAGTTTAGTTATTTGTATATATAATATAGCTTTATTAAAGTTACTTATTTTTATTGAATATACACCAGTAATTATACAATTTTAACGCGTAAATAAAATAATGTCCATATACATTATTAATTTCTGAAAATAAGTTGAAATTTTATTCTTGTACAAAAACAAATAAAAAAAGAGAAAAACAAGTAAATATTTAACAATTTATTCAATGATCGAAAAGAAAAAACGTATTGCAAAATTTTTAACGAGACACACACACACACACACAAACACACAAGTTATTTGAGACTAAAAATTATAAGATTTTGCAATAACATTTCTCTATTGAATAAGTGTTAAATTTCATAAACGTTTTTCTGTTTTCCCTACACAGTAAATTTAAACAAACAAAAAAAAAAAAGGTTGCGTATATAGATGCATGATCTTTAGGTCAATACAATGTTCTATTTACTGATTGATTGTGTTTTTTAGAAGTTTTAACAACAATTACTAAAATTAATTAAACAATGAAATTATGGAAAATAAAACAAATAAACTTAAAAGGAAAAAAAATACTTGGAAGAAAAACTAGACAATTAATGAATATACAGGATATTCTTTACAGGACATAAACCAATGACGATCTTAAGGAATGTTGATAGTTTTTAATATCTTACAACTGAAAGCAAATAAATTATATTGAAAAAAAAAAAACATGAAAAGGCCAATAATAGAACAAGAAAAGCATGTCAACAATTAACTCTCAAACAAAGATATTCAAATTCATGCCTTTATTGACACAATTTAAAGAAATAAGATAAAAAGTTGAAAAGTTAAATTAATGCTGATCTGATCGTCATTGTTTCCTTGCTGTTAGATCAAGATGATACTTGTTGGGTCTGATGAAGAGGTAATTGCAACTAAATAGTATATTTAACATATTCTTTCCTTTTAAACTCTTTCCCAACGTATGCAGCGGCGGTTTGTTAAACGACAACTATATTTTTAAACTATTTATGATGTTCAGTAGACTTAAGTTTTCCTCTCTACAAAATAGGCAACACTGCATTTTGGTATGAAGAAAAGGAAGTGTGCACTTTAAATTTAATTAAAATTAAAATTTAGTTGGCAGTAACTCTGCTGTTGACATAGAATTGTTGTGCAGAAAGCAACAGAGTCAAAACGTAAATACAAGCAGCAATCCAACAGTTGTAGGCATTCTGAAAAAATTAAAAATTTTAAAATACGTTAAATATTTATTTATAATCAAAAAGAAAAAGATAATTATTTATAAAAAAAATTTTAACCGTATTATATAGTCCGCTCTAAACTTCTGATAAAATTAATTTATTAAAAATTCTTTAGCCGAAAATAAGATCTTGTGTCAACCGATTTCCATCAATTGCAATTCCATTGTGCTTTCCAGAAATTAAGTTTAAGTTAAAAGTAAAGCTGTCACTGATTTATAGTTGATAAATTCACGGCGTATTTGCTGTAGTTCTTATACTATAATTACTCTATAAGGCTAACTATTGGTGACCAAGATTTTAGATTATTTTTTCCTTAATCGCCAACAAAAGAATGATGTCATCTTTTAAGTAATCAAACTCAAATTGAAACCCCTAAAAAGCGAGATTTTCTATACACAATCAAGGTTTCTTCTGCAGGCCTAGGGAGTTATTATATATTTCGGATATAGGAACCGAAATTTTTGTGGCTTTTCGATTGCATACAAGAGAGGAGCGAAACTGTTTATTAATACATTAGAGAACTGTCGCAATGTGTCTTGTATTTAACAGTTTTAATACTGCTTCAAGGCATCAAAAATCACATGGAATTCGTCGCATGCATGTCTACCGATGCAGAAATCTGGAGATATTAAAGCCCACCACTGAATCCATGTGCAGTTCAAACGCCGCAAGTCACCAAAGATCTTAAATCAAAAATTCAAAGCCTTCATCACAGAACTTCAATCATGGTTTAGTGCTTTGTTTCTTATGATGGGGTCACTGACTTATTATATTTCTGCGAACAAGGAGCCAAACATAGGCGGTTGCCTATCAAGATGTTATGTGTTTCAAAACCAGCCGTCGACTTACCAGCAAGATTCTGCTCTGGCTTATAAAGTTAAAACGGCCAATTTTCCAATCGAAGATGTGCGTGCGGCTATTGACGATTTGTCTGTCGGACCAATAAAACATCTATGTGTGTTATAGTATTTATGACGTCACGAAAGAAAACAAAATACTTCTTCGTTTAACTGTATCGGCTGTTTTCGAGAGCAAATACCAAATTTATCCATCCACTACACCACTACTTCAAACTAATATTTAGCACTGCGTTTTAGCCAGATAAGCAAACATATTTTAGGCATTTATCACGAGTTATAAAGCAATAATTCAAGGCCAACTATTTGCAAAGCTTAAGTCATTTTCGTTAAAACAGTCTTTTCTGAATTGTTATTCTGTATGTATTTTTCATCATATTTACCTGAGTGTAGGCAGCATTGGCATCAGCATAGAATTCATCCAAAGTGTGATACTCTTCCGCCAAAGGCAAATCTTCAATCAATGCAACGCTGTGAATGTAGAAAAACAGACCCATCAAGACCTAAAAATAAAAAAAACACTTTTATGATTATTATTGCATTTTTCTATGTTTTCTTGTTATCAAAATGCGTTGCATTCCTCATTGCTGGTGATAAGTAAAGGGGTGGAGACAGTATCTTCATTGTATTATGCATAGAGAAATTCTTCTCACATACGCCATTGTTTTAGTCACCAACAAAATTTCTTCTTTATTTGTAATCACTTACCAATTGAATAATGCCCCAAACGGAGATGATCAAACCGCAGAGGGATAGTTTAGGACCACAGATTTTCATTTTGATGTTATTGTAAAATTAAACTAACAAATTTCGTTTGAATTTCTTTAATTTTCCTAAGGAAAATTTATTATTTTTTTGCACAATTGTCGTCGTTTAACTTATTGAAGAAATTCGTGAAGAAAAATGTCAGTCAGGTGAAAATCATGTGACAGTTGTTCTCTAACTAAAAACCAAACGAAGTTGGTTGTGGAATGTAAGTTTGAAAGTAGTGTTTATTAAAACAAATAATAATACTCTTAAAGAAAATATCACAAAAAATAAAAACAATTATAGATTTAAACAATTTCATTAATTGTGAGCAAAAATCGTTATGGAAAATTACATTTTATAAATTTATTTCAATACAACTCATTTGTTTTGTGGAATTTACTTATTTTTACGTTTACTAACACTAATTTAATATAAAATAAAATCAGTGCTACCACTAGTAGATTTAAATGAGTTTGTACAAATATTTTAAACAAGATAACGAAAGTATACACTAAATTTGTAACGGATTCTTAAAAACTTTAAAATCTAATTTCAGACGTATCACGACGAATTTCTGTTGTAGTAATCTGTTAAGATAATAATACTTTTTAATAAATTAAACACACATATCTCAGAATATAAACAACATAACGAGAAATTTCAACAAATCAGAATTACAAATGAACGTTGTCTTTAAGTAAGTTTTTTTAGATGTGTAGTGTATAAATAGAAT
This sequence comes from Sarcophaga carnaria, assembly GCA_958299815.1. Lineage (NCBI taxonomy): Eukaryota > Metazoa > Arthropoda > Insecta > Diptera > Sarcophagidae > Sarcophaga > Sarcophaga carnaria. Next base: position 15,092,488 of record OY283153.1, read on the forward strand.
TTACTGACACAATGGCAACACTACGTTCGTTGAGCGTACTTCTCTTGTTTAGTGTTTGTGACTTCACTAATTGTGATTAATTATCCTTAATTCATACACAAATCACGCAGTTGGTAATACATTAAAAATTTTAATGAATATGTCGGTAGTGCCGTATATTGTTTGTAATAACGGTATATATCAATGAATTTCATTTTTATTCATCGTTCACCATTCCCGGAACTCACTCTACCAGGGTTACCACAACAAAAAAGTAATTTTTTTTCTAGTCCTTCAGTTCTAAACTTATCATCATCCCATCCATCTTTGAAGTATAGTTAAGTGACAAGGGGTTTAATTCTCATTAATTACAAACGTTAATTTTTGTCTGTATTCTTTTTAAGCAAACATAATTATATATAGAAAAATCTACACATTGAACAAAAATGACCTATTTGGGTTAGATATTGCCAACCACTTATTTGTTAAAACAACGCTGTTATTATGACATACACAACCTAAAAACAAAATCGCTGGACATTTCAGCCTTGTTTTGTTACTGTCAAAAATTGTATATTGAATTGGAGTTAAAACAAAATTATTTGTTTATTTTGCAATATTTATTTGGCTTATTTACATAAATGGTTAGGAGTCTACACAAAATGCCACCCCCGACTCCTAAGGTATATCATGAGAGACAAACACGTCAGCTTTGTGCCCTACACACATTAAACAATTTATTTCAATGTAAGTTAGCGTTTTAACGCACATACTTTGTGGTAATAGTATTAGTCATCTTTGAAATGCATTTTTCAGCACGCCATGCATTTACCAAAGAGCAATTGGATCAGATCTGCACCAACTTAAATCCAAATGTTTGGTTGAATCCACATCGTTCAATACTAGGGTTGGGTAACTATGACATCAATGTGATTATGCAGGCGCTGCAGTTTCGCAATTGCGAGGCTGCCTGGTTTGATAAACGCAAGTAGGTTATATCTATGGATACAAGGAATTTAAACAACTTTTTAAACGCTACTTCAATTTTCAGAGATCCCGAGTGCATAGACTTAAATGCGATTGTTGGTTTCATTTTAAATGTACCTTCTGATTATAAGTTTGGCTTTATAACACTGCCTTTGCATAAACGGCATTGGATAGCTGTACGTGTCATCGATGGCAAATATTATAATTTAGATTCAAAATTACATGCCCCGGAATGTATAGGCTCTGAAGAGCAATTGTTTGCCTATTTACGACAACAACTACAGGCTAATAATCGCGAGTTATTCGTGATAATTGAATCAAGTGCCAATGAAGCAGATGCACCAAAGAAATGGTTAAAAGATACAAATGATAACTCGCCAACCTCAGACTTGCCGTCCTCTTCAACAAATGGCCATGTGTCATGAACAACACAATAAGTTATGGTGCTAAAATTTAACTTAAGTATATATTTTTAGGTTGTAATATCAAGTTTTTTTATTGTTATAAAAGAAACAAAGACTAGTCTGAGTAATATAAAGAACAAAGTTAAGTAACTAGGCAAGAATTCGAATACTAAGAAAAAATATCAGACTTATAAGGTTATAAACCAGTTATAAAAATTGGGGTTTTTATGTTGTTAGTAATTAGTTTTAAGTTTCTTTTATATAAGCAATCACTTAAAAAAATTTTAGAAATTAAAAATAAATATGTACAAAACAGCTTGGATGAAAATTGAGACAAAATTTATTTCAAATGGAATTTGGTAGCAGTATTTATGCTTTATTGTCTAATACAAGTGAGATTCATACGATTATAAGACACAATGCTTGAAACAATGACCTAATCTGAATTTTGAGGCCGTTTTGTGATAACTTCTTCAATAGCCCTTATATTTATATTCCATTATCCACAAAAACTCAAGGGAACGTAATCAAACTAGTTGGTAGAAAAACGATTGCTTAGAATTTAGATTCTATTCGAAACACGTTTTTAACAAAAATCGTGAATTTTTTATGTGTATAATATAAAAAATATTTTATTTATTCGCAAATATTTAAACTTAATTAATAAAATTTGGACAAAAGGTAATGTTTTGTATACATAAATAATTTGTGATGATTCGTATTAATTACAGGCAGTTAGTTGCGTGTATTTCATATAACATTTTTGCTTTAAAGGCCACAATTATTTTTTTAAAATAAAATATTCGAGTTAAGGTCATAATTTTTTGTTTAGAGAAAAAAAAACTTATACAATTAATTAAATACTATTTAATACAAATTGTTTGTATATATGGAATATTGGACGGATATGCTTCGAGACTAATACGTTTTGCTTACGTACATACAAGGATTAATATTTTTTTTATTAAATGTCTGTCTGAATACCGCCACTAACTACAGCTACAGAAGGTGGAGCAGTTGGTCCACGATGACCAGGTTGAGGACGTCTTGGTCTACTAGTTTGTGGTGCAAAATAGGCTTCTTGCTGTCGTTCATATTGTGGTTGTTGCTGCTGTTGCATTTGTTGCTGAGCTGCTGCTTGATAGTAGTCCACATCTCCTCCGTACTCACTAATAGCTTCGCGATTACTAATTTCATTAAGACGTTTATAACGTTCACGTCTAGCTTCAATCATATATAAAACACCGCCTGGCATTAATAACACGGCACCCACAACACCTAGAGCGAATGACCAACCCATATCATTATTCTGCCAATGAGGCATCCAATCACGCGAGTCTCCTTTTGCTCCAAATATAACCACAGCTAAGAAGCCGAAAAATGAAGCCAATACTTGACAAGAACCAATAGTTAAAAGTAAAAATACATAGCGATCATCGTCTCTCGATGTGCGTAAAAATGACAGCGTCAAAGGTAGAGCTATTAGGCACATAACAAAGCACAGTGTAGCAAACACTTGCACAGCTATATAGAACCCAGGCAATAGGAAATCGTGTATTATATAGTATTCTTCTTCAAATACCCACATGCAGCCAGAGAATACTGTGTCGTAGAAGCGGTGTATATCCTGAAAGCCATTAAAACACACCTCCCATAAACCTAAATTGGTAAATCGAGGATTTGGCAGCCGACCATCGGTAACGAGCCAATATGGTGTGGCAAAAGCAATAATAAACAACAAAAAAGCAAAAGCAGAAATTCCAACTGCTATTCGTGTATTGCGATTGCTGGCTCCCATTGCACTTTTCTTCACTTCTAATAAGATTTTATTTTTTATATTTTGTTAATAAATTGTCAGCCCCACGCCCAAAAACAACAAATCACAAAAATATTTTATTAAATGATAATAGATTCCACAAACACAGAGATGTATTGCTTGTATATTGTAATGATGTCAAAATTTAACCCTAAAATGTTCAATCAAGATTAGATTTGAAATTAAAATCTAATAAGAAATTTAACAAAATTAAATTAAAAATTAAACAGCAAATATTAATAAAGGAACTATCATGTCTTTCTACGATTGTTAAGCAGAGAAAACTGTATGAATATTAATTTTTTCGTGTTATTTTCCAGTTAGTAAATGCCAAAAATAAAAATAAAATTTGAATGATTTAAATTTTGGAAATGATTCCGAATACACCTCATTAAATTCCGATATAAATTATTTTATTATTTATGAATTTAATTTTAGTTAATAATTTTTGTTACAGTTTTTATAATAATTACTTTTGAATTTTATATGTTATCAAATGCCTGTGAATGGCAGCAAAGTTACTGTTCAGTGAAGTGGAGTACATGCATAAAAAACGAATGAAACGTAAAAAGAAATTGTAGAAAAAACTTGTTTGGCTGCAAAAAATGCAAATCAAACGTACATTTATTAAAGAATTTTTTAAAAAAAATCCATAATTAAACTAAAATAAAATCTAAAAACTATCAATGAAACAATAAGTTACAAAGAAATGCAATAAATAATTAAACATTTATAGTTAAGACCGAAGTAGAGTATTTCTATAAAAAGTGCCGTTGTGAACGTAAAGACAAAGACGTGTAAAGTGTAAGGTTGTTTGGAAGCATTACCTTGCGAAAGCGAAAAGGAGCAACAGCCAAACGGGAGACCAGCAAAGATGTCTGCTCCGGAAATTGAGATAGTCAATATAAACAATTTTGAGAAAATACAAAATTTTCTTAATGATTCAGCCTACAAAGAAATACTAGAGAACAGTGAAAACTATAACACACGCCTTTGCATAGAGAGGCGTCTGCGAATGCCTTTCTTGGACCCACAGACAGGTGTAGCACAGACACATTGTGCCCTATTCGTAAAGCAAAAGCAGCGTATGCCCGGTTTTAGAGAGGGTCAAATCTATACGTATCCTTCAAATCGTTGGCGTAAACCGAAACGACAATATCTATTAAATCATCATCATAGCTATCGGCATTATCAATACCGGGAGTCTAATAATCACCATCATCATCACTACAATGCCTCGACAGGAGCAGGTGCCTCTGGTCGGGATCACAGTGAAAATGCAGGTAGGAAGAGAACTTCAGAAAAAGTGAAAAATAAAATCGATAATGAAGGAGATTGTCTTTTTCTTCTCAAAAACGACATGAATTTAGTTCATTAACTACCCTGGACCTTTATTTTAATTTTCTTTATATGCTTCTGGGTGGTTTTGTTTTATATTCGTTTTTTTATATAATTTATAGCAGCCACCCCTTGTAGGCGTAACAGTGTGAGTGCGTGTTGCGGTTGTATGTTGTGTGAGCTTTAGTTGGTTCTTTGATTGTCTTCTTTTGAATTTTATTTTGATTTCTTCTGCTATTACTATTGTATTTGTTGTGTTATTTATTTATGTACTTATTGCTGCAGTTTTTATTTCGTATTTTCCTACATGATTTATTTATTGTTGTTATAAAAAGTTCTGTATCTTTTAATTCACCATCTTGTAGAATATAATTGCACACACTATGTACGCACACTAGGCACACATATGTACAAATGTAGTTGGGTTTACATTTGACTTTTTGTTTGGATTCCCTTTTAGTGTTTACTTGACAGACAATTGTAAATATGATAAAATATAAACAACTTACAGCTTAGTACTCCCTTTTCATCATCACTTTGTATCGTAATTTTGTTTTAAATGTACTGATTAGTTTATCTAATTCTTCTATTAGCTTTAACTGTCGATGGCAATTCGATGAGCGCCTCAGGTGATAATGATAGCAAGGATTCTCATGCTAATGCTGAAAAAGATGGCTGGTTCCATGAGGATATGGAAATGTCTTATCATCATCATGTTGATGATTTTGAAGATGATTTCGAATCCGATAATGATTTCGATGAATCGTACAGTACAAGGGGAAAACGTAAACGTGGTGCTGGTGGAACACGTTGGCGTAAAGGAAACACTTCGGTTGATGGAACACCAAAACGTGGACGAAAAGGTGGCGGTAAGTTTTTTAACAGTATTTTCTACTATTGTGTATACTTATAATAAAGGAATTATTAGAGCAAGAATTTATGTTTGTTTTAAATAGCTTTAAAAACATTAAAAAAATATTTAAAGTTTTTTAAAAAGTTTTTAAATTTTTAAAATTAAATAAAATTAAACTATAAACATTTTAGAACCGATTAAATTACATTTCAAGATTCAATTCAATGCACAAGTTTAAGTGGAAATATGTTTAATAATTATAATTATTTTAGGCACTCGTCGTCGTGGTGGATCTAATGCGGAGGGTGATGGTAGTGGAGAACATACACGCCGGCGACGTGGAGCCGGCTCAAGCGCGTGTGGAGCTAATACAACGGCTGCAGCAGCCGCCGCTGCTGCCGCAGTAGCAGCTGCCGCGAATGCTGCAACAGTAAATATGAACCATTCCAATTCAGCCTCACCCATTACGAATACAGATGATTCGTCCCAACCGGGTTTAACACTACCATCAAGTAATAATCCTCCAATTACAGCGGCCACTACATCATCATCAATACCATCACAAATTGATAATTCGTCATCAAGTCATGCAACGGATGCCTCAATGGGCTTGCCAACTGATAGTAACTCATCTGGTGCCGTGTCTGCACCACCTGCCGCCGCAGCTGCTGCGGCTGCTGTTGTAGCTGCAGCTGCTGCTACTGCCACCACCTCGACTATGCCGGCTAGCACTGCAAGTCCACACAAGACTGGTGCCAAAACAAAAGTTCGTTCCAATGACCGCGAAGTCGCCCAACCATCACCATATTGCGATTTCTGTTTGGGAGATCAGCGTGAGAATAAAAAAACTAATTTACCCGAAATATTGGTATCTTGCTCTGACTGTGGCCGTTCAGGTCATCCTTCGTGTTTACAATTTACTCCGAATATGATAATATCCGTTAAACGTTATCGCTGGCAATGTATTGAATGCAAATATTGCTCCATTTGTGGTACTTCCGATAACGATGATCAGCTTCTGTTCTGTGATGATTGCGATCGTGGTTATCACATGTATTGTCTATCCCCACCACTGGTCACGCCACCTGAAGGTTCTTGGAGCTGTAAATTGTGTTTGGAAGAATTTCACAAGGGTGATAACAATTAGTTTACTAAAGCAAAACTGAAAACGAAAACAAAAAATGATAAAATTATGAAATGATATTCATTTTCGATTTACAATATAATTATTTTTCTTTCGTACACTTTACTTTAAGTTGTAATAAGTCTTACAGGGCGTACCAGTAAGTTGTATTAATAAGTCATGAGTGCATCTAATTTTGTGTTTATTTTTATACAGAATTCCAAGGCAGCTTGTTAAAGTATACAAATTATATTTAAGCAATGACTATTCCCAATTTCCTTGTTTACGTTTCTCTCGTACTTTTATAGAAAAATAGTATTTTCTTATTGTATTATTTACTTTTTTCTTAAACTAATGTGTTTTTATTAATTTATTTCGTTTTTTTTTTATCAATCATTTTATAATGTCAAGTATAATAAGTTAGTTGTGAGAATTTAAAGATAAACTCTACATTTTCTTTGTATTTAAGCTATTTTTATAATTTCAAATTAAGCAAATTCTCTAATTAAGAAAATATCCTTGTAATTTCTATTCTATAGTAATAAACAGCTAAAGTATCGTACTATTAAACAAACAAAAAAAATAAACATGATTTAATATAGGCTTCCATTCTGAGGTGATTGAATTCTCTTTAAAAATTTCTTTGCTTTAAACGTCTTTTGGCCTTGATAATTCAAAAAAAGTATAAAAAAAAATAAATAATTTGTATATACTTTTAAAAGATTATTATTATCATTTACTTGCTCCTCTTCAGATTTGAGATTACACTTTTGGATTTGGATTTTCCAAGCATCGGTTACTCTAAAAATTTCAACTTTATTTTCGAATTTCACACATTTATGTAATTTGGAGTACGTTGATTTTGAACTCAATCTGCCACTCGATTTACTAGTGCTGGGAGCCATTTTATTACAAGATATTTGTTGTTTATCCATGGAGAATTTTAGTTATTGACCAAAAAAAAAAGAAAATAGTTTTTGATATAAATTATAAACAAAATATATGAAATGTAATACAAAATTTAATTATATTCTTGGCAATATCGTGACTAATCAAAAAAAAAAAATAAAATTCGAATTTAATATATTGATTTCAATTACGCCATTTGCTGCTTAGGTATGTCGCATCGAAAGAATTTGTTACAGAACAATGATAGGAAAGGGAAAATAGTGAAATCGTTTTAATAATATAATAATACTCTTGGCCTAATACTAAAGCTGTTTGCCACAATATCACGAGTACTTGACATGTCTCTTGGTTAATTCCGATTCTAATACATTGTAAATCCGCCTCATATTCCTCTTGTAACTAATAAAGTGTTAGATGCAAACGCTGCAACAAGCATTTGTGGAGTTTAGAATCTAAAAGTTTAAATACTTCCAACTCAGAATGGGTGTGCCTCCCCCTTGAGGCATGATATATCTATTACGCGGGCATTTACATTATATACTTAACTGATGTAAGTACAAGTGACGTTAGCTGCATGGTCCGCTAGTATTCGGCCATTATTATGGGCCACCACATAACAAGTAAGACATATGAAAGTATCTTAATGGCATACAGTCAATTGTTGGATGTACTGGTAGCAGGAATGGTTGCCACTGTTTAGCATTCCTCGTATTCATATAAACTGAAAAGCCAGTCAAATCCACTATCATTATTAATTATGGAAAACAATGCACTCAACAAATTGCTTTCCATTCAGTCGGTGTAAATTAACTGAAATTATTTTGCAGTATGCGATGGATGGCCTTAATAGAAAGTGTTAATTGCAATACAATGATTTTACTTTAATTCTTTTTTACTTTAATGCTCTTTTACTTTAATGTTAAAGAATAGTATTCTATTTGCTTTCAAACACTCAACATGCAGAAGTTATTAAGTGTCATTGTATTACCTGTCTTTTACATTTTACTGAATCATGGCACTTGTGAAACAAAATTATTGAGAAACAAAAGATTTTTAATTTTTCCTAAACAGGCACCAACAAGATATCAGGTTAGTAAGTAAACGATATTTTTACGATAAAATTTTTTAATATGTATATTTTTTTGTATTTTCATTATTGCATAGTTTATTGGAGGGATAGGTATACCAGCAGATTTATCATATGAATCGCTAACTATTGGTTATGTTTTAAAGGCTGAATATTGGCTGCCTTTTAATGAAACAGTTTTTCGACAGAATCCTTACTTTCCGGAATATAAGAATGACAAGCTTTATAACGGTTTACAGCCAACACCAAACTATATTAATGCAAGATCCGGTACAAAATTGCCGAAAAAATCAACATTTCGTTGGGATATTTACGAGCTATTGGTAAACCGTTTAGACAGGTAAGCTGCTATGGAAATGTAATTATTTTTTGAAATATTAATTCTGATGAATGATCAATTTCGAAACTATAGTTATGGTTACAAAGGTCAAGAATGTGTTTTAAAGGCCATTTGTGAGGCCAATGCTTTGCAGTTTATGAGACATTTTGATGTTTTTGGTGAATTAATGCACATATTCTTTAGGTATTTATTCCTTATTATTATATTATTTAAGTTTTATTTATTAATATTATATATTATATACACATATAGCCCTTCAACCTCTAATGATTTGAATACCGCAAAAGCCCAGGATTACAGGCAAGCTGAAAAATTGGGTTTATCTGGTGATTCCTGTTTATCATATGACTGTGAATTATCAGTTTTGGATTTGTTTTCCAAAGTTTTAAAAATTGATTAAAAACACTTCATTTTTGTAATAAATTTAACCCACATCACTGCCTTCTAACTAATTTCACTTTGACCTCATCTTTGGTGCGTATAATAATGCCTGTTTTAAACTCAAATTTATCGGGATCCACTAGGGGCAACAGTTTAAATTGTTTTAAAACATGAATCAAGACAGTTTTCATCTCTAACATGGCAAATTTTTGACCTGTAAACAAAAAAAGGTGATTTATAAACTTAATTGAAATTTTATTCCTTAGGTGGGCATATACCAACCTATACAATTCCTTTGACCAGCACTAAATGGTAAATATGCATATGGATGCCTACCAACAGATCTCTCTGGTGTAAATCTTTCAGGATCAAATGTATTGGGATTTTCAAAATATTTCGGATTACGATGTATATCGAAAATGGACAAGGTTATAAATGTTTTTGGTGGCAAGATTAAACCATTTGGTAGTTGTACTTCATTTACTGATTCGCGCATTATAACCGGCACAGAGGGATAGAGGCGCATTGTTTCTTTTAGAAAACATTCCATGTATTTTAAATTATTAAGTTGCGAGATATTTAAGTTTTCCAAATCATCAATGTTGTCCATTATTTCCTGATAGCAACGTTCTTGCATTTCCGGATTTAGGGATAAGTTCATTAGACTAAATATTAAACCCATAGAGGTTGTATCGAAACCCTCGAACATAAATGTATCAACTTCTTCACATATGCCGGCATGATTAATAAGACCTTCTTTTTCTGCCTTTAAAAGTGTATCCAGCATAGCATAGCGTTTCTTCTTTAAGCTAAAAAACAGAAAAAATATTTTTTGTTAACATTTTTTAATAATTCAGCAGTTAATCGATAGTAGTCTTACCCAAATTCGTCGTTGTCTTCAGTTTTCTCGCCATTATTATTTCCTTGCAACTCCTTTTCGAATAATTGCCTTCTTTTCGCAATTATATCACTAGAAAAGTCATGAGCTGTTTTAATTGCTGGTAAATATTTATGTTCCTCCAGTAGTTTATATATGGGATCCACTAATAAATATGCATTGTTTACACGTTTATTGAAACTTTCCTCGTAGACCTTGAAACTTTCACGATACTCATCGCCATTTAAACATTTATCCAATTTGACACCCAAAGCAGTTTCTAAGAAAAAATGATTATTTTTTATTATAGTTTAAAATAGAAAACCTTTAAATTAAAATCCTAGCAAAAGATGGGCAGCAAGATAGTTCCTTAATTCCCGAATAACATGAATACTCATCGACAATGTCAGTAGTAGTTGGACGACGGAACTACTGTGCATTCCTCTTAGAAACATTCGGTAGGTAGGTTGATAGGTAACATAACATAATTGGTCATTACAACCCTTCAGTCAGGATTACGACCTAGTTTCTCACACCACCTATGATGTGTGCGTTAATTTTTATAGATGAGTGGTGGGACCTACAGTTTAAAGTCGACTCTGAACGACAGATTTTTGAGAAACTTTTCATGACAATTTTATTTACTCTCAGAGTTTTTGCCAGATATCTGCTGAGAGGAAGTCGCCGAAGAAATACTTTTTGTATTTTATTTTGATGTCTGGCCTGGGGCTCGAACCCTGGCTTTTCGTCTAATAAGCCAACACACTACCTACTAGACCACGGCGACTTCTTGATAGGTAGGGTGTTGAAATATAATATTCTAACTTTAATTGTTGTTAAACTGACCAGAGTTTTATGAATCCGAAAAAGAAAGCGGGCACTCATAGCGCCTTGCTCTAGGGATATTATCTACTTATCGCATTGAATTGTCAAATTGAGTATGAAAAAGTAAAATTGTGCTCCTGTCTTTAATAAATTTACTGTATTTGATTGTCTTTTAAATTATGAAAAAGACAATTTTAACCGCCTTCTAAATACGTCCAATTTTCCTTATCACTGCAAGAACGTATGTACATATGTCTGCAATCTATCATTGACTATAAAGTACTAAAGTTCAATGAGAACAATTAATTATTCACAACTTACCGCAGACAACATTTAAAGTTAGCTTAGGTATAATTTCATCTAATGATAGTACATCGGTATCCAAGTTTTCTAAATCCTTGATAAACTTTTGACTTTCTTCTCTGTAAAATAGAAACAAAACTAAAAAGATTAACAAAATAATCGCTATTAATGGATAATGTTCATATTTTACTTGAATATTTCCTCAAATTGATTCAATATGTTAAAATGAAATGCTGGTGTTAACATTTTACGTCTCGTATGCCATTTTTGATCGGTCGAAATTAATAATCCCTCACCTAATGCTGGTTTTAAGAAGTTATAGACAAAACCTTTCGTAATAAGCCGGGTATCGGTAGCAATTAGTTCCATTAAGTCAGCCTCAATTACATTTAAAATAGTTTTACCCAAAACATATTGTATGAAATTGCCCTTCATTTTACCAGCACAATCGCGAGCATATTTAAAAGTGCCAACTTAAAGGGAAAAGGAAATTAAATTCACTTTTTTTTTTGTTAAACAAAAATTTTTGCAGTTTCACATTTACCATAATCTAAGCCGGCTACATCGAAAGTATTACCAAATATTGTTTTTGGAGGTAGATCAGCGGCAATTTTACTTACCGGCGAACCATCCGCAGTTCTTAGACGTGGTGCAAAAAATGCCATAATATGATAGGATTTATTTAATTTGTAAAGCCATATAATAAGTATAAGACCCACTGTCAAAGTCCATAACAACAGCAACATTTTGAATTCCAGTTGCTTGTAAACAATACTTATCTAAATATTAATTTATTTTTAATTTTCTTTACACTGCAATAGATTTTCCGCTTCAATGGCTAAGAACACTCGTTAACAACTAAATGACTAGACCCTTCTAACATACGTTTTACAGTTCTTTAAATATATTAAATGCATTTTTATCTCTCTATGAAAATACACTCGAAGAATATGTTCGTAAATCATTTTGAACTAAGTATTGAAATAAAAGAACTTCGCAAAAGTATGCTGATAAAGTACTTTATAAATCCCTATTTGGTCAGAGTTATTGGTCAAAGGAATGATAAGGCAGTAAAGCATGGATTTCTTTGTCACATAGTTCTTCTGTAAGACAAACCTGTATCGTTGTTCCACAACTTTAAAGAGGAAAAAGGGTGGTCCATCGGGCACAGATAATTTGACTGTGATGATGTAAGTAATCATGGCACTGTACTACTACATTTACTGTTACATGTTCTCATATTACTTTTTTGATTATATATGAACCAATGGTTACTTCTCCTTCCGTTTTCGATAACATTTTTTTTAATAATTTCCGTAAAACATAGTTGCAGTCATCGCATGAGACTTTTGTTCTTCTAGATAGATGACTTATTGTGCTACATGAATATGAATTATTACCAATTTCTTGAAAGAATTACTAACAAATGTATTCGAGTGTATAAACATAGTATTCGCTAGCTGCTTATCAGAGAATAGCAAGCAAAGTTTGTTTTGCATTATATTCCTGATAACATTCGAACAGCTTTTTTGTTTTATTTTTTTATATTTAAACAATTAACTTTTTTGCTGAAACTAATAACAATCATGAATCTGTTTAGAATAATTGTTTGTTAAAGCTCTCAAAAACGTAAAAAAAGGTATTGATAGAGTACACAAAAGATAATTTATAACTTTTATTAATTTCGTTAGTCGATCAGGCACCATTCTAAACCAATTAATCAAGCTACGATCTGTTGTTGTATTTAAACAAATGTGCCTTTGGTCAGACTATAAGGATTTGGATTTCTGTAGGAAGTGGTGGTCACTCACATCTATTTTTATATTTAAGCCCTCTTAACAAATATAAATTCTATAGAACATAACACAAAGGACACCCTATATTTATAAAAAAAAATTTTGGTATTCATGCTAAGCTTCATCTTTGTCCAGTAAATCGCTCCAGCAACCAAATGCAAATGTATGCGGACTTTGCTTTAATAGTAATGTAACTTAAAGTCATATCTTTCAATATATTGGAGTTCTCGCAATAATTGTAGTTGTGTAAAACTACGTGCATACTGTATAATTATTTATTTTTTTAATATTTTTTAAATTGTTTTATACTACATACAGTAAAAGCAAAAAGTCTACATACGCCACTCTATACACCACTTTATGTGGACTTTTTTCCAGGTTTTTTTTAAAGGCATTTACAATTAAGAATGTTTGAATAAAAATATAACGTAGAAATTATTGGGAAAAAAATCTACATACACCGCAACACCACTGTATGTAGATTTTTTTCTTTGACTGTAGTTTGTATTTGTTTTTAGAAATTAATAACTCTGAATAAAACTAATTATTCGATAACATTTTCAAAAGTATGTATAAACTTATTAGGGTTCTCTAATATTTATGGGTTTCTATTATTATCTTGATTCTATGAATTAATGGTAAAATAAAAAGTGCCAATCAAATCATTAGGTTATCAATTATTAATTATTGTATAAGAACATATTTCACCACATCAATTCCAAATTACAATTAGCAATACTTATGTTTACTGTTTAATTGGAAATAATTGTTAAAGGGTAACCGTCGAATATCTTGCTATCTTCTCTAGAGACATCTGTGAAAAACTTAAATGTAGGTAATGCACACTTATGACTATTAATAGCTACCAGTAAATATGTGTATATCGCAATACGATATGCCCTAATACCGACTTCGTAAAGCGGGAATAACGCAAGATATAGATAACTACAGCCTATCAATTGAATATATTATAGCATAGTGTTACACCAACTCCATATTTATAAGGAAACAAAAAACACTAACATGATTTAAGAAAAAATATGAATGAATTATTGTTATTCCAACGTCATAGTAAAACAATACAACTTTTTATACATACGTACAAATATACAAATATACGAATATACAAACATTTAATAATACAATTTTAAAGTAGAGTATGGTAAATACATACTTTCACTACAATATAGTGTTCTATTTTTAACGTTTCATTATTTTAATTTTAATATTCGTTTTAGTACGTATTAATAAGCCGGCAGAAAATTTAAATGAATCAGGTTGGGTAACAGCTTCTAATTTGAAATGCTTTAAGATGTGCACTAAAACAGTTTTTATTTCGAGCATAGCAAACTTTTGACCTGTAAATGTATGTATATGTATAAAGTATATTAAAATTTATTTAATTACTATCTAAATGGCATATTTTTACTCTTACCAATACAATTTCTTTGGCCAGCACTAAAAGGTATAAACGCAAATGGATGGCGGTTTTCGTATTCCGTTAACATAAAACGTTCAGGTCGAAATTCCTCAGGATTTGTATAGTATTTTGGATTCCTATGTATATCGAAAATATGTATATTAATTTGTGTACCTTTTGGTAACAGAAGATTATTGGGTAAGGCTAAATCGGATGTACATTCGCGTGTTATAATGGGCACTGAAGGATATAAACGTTGGCTTTCCTTAATAAAACAATCCAAGTACTTTAAGCTGTTCAATTGCTGCATATCTAAATGGTCCAAATCATAGGAAATGTGTTGTTGAATTTCCTGTACACATTTCTCTTGCATATCCGGAAATAAAGCCAAATTCATTAAAGTGAATATTAAGTTCATGGACACAGTATCGAAGCCCTCAAACATGAAGGTATCAACTTCTTCGCAAATACCAACATGATCAATTAAACCCTCTTTTTCGGCTCTTAACATGTGGTCCAACATGAAATAGCGTTGCTTACGATATATGCTTGAAATGTATTGTAGAAAAAAGAGAAATTAAATATTTCTTCAAATAAAATTAATAAAGTACATCAGTTCAAACTCACAAATCATTTTCTTCTGTGTTCTTTTCATAATCCCTGTCTTGCCATTCCTTTTCCATTAAATGGCGTCGCTTTTCAATTATATCCGAAGAGAATTTATGTAATTTGTGTATAAACTTCAAATAAGTTTTACCACCACTTAACTTACTGTAGAGCATGTCGAAACCAGCCAAAAAAGGATACTTTATACGTTTCACAAGCATTTCCTCGACTTCGGTTATATGTTGGCGATAGTCATCACCATCTAAACTTTCATCCAAACTTACTCCTAAAGCCGTTTCTGAAAATGGTTATAAAATTTTAATATAATTAGATATTTTTCAGCGATATACATATATACGAGGGCAATCCCCAAATTAGCAGACCTAGCAAAGGTAACAAAAAGCATGGGAACAATTTTTCTTATTTTTCAACATATGCTAATAATTACGTTTTTAGCCAATCGACTTATTTTAATAAAGACATATAAAAAATGCATTAAAGCATTATACTTACCGCATATACTATTAAGTGTAAAACGAGGTATAAGTTCACTTAATGATATTTCGGCTTCTAAAACACCATCCGATAATTTGCCATTTAAAATGTTAATAAATTTTACAGATTCTCGTCTAAAATATTCCAAGTTTAAAATGTAAAATTTTAATATTTCCTCCACCTAATTTTTTTTTTTGGTAACTTACTTAAATATTTCAATAAATTTTGTCAATATATTGAAATGAAAGGCAGGAGTTAATAAACGACGTCGGTTATGCCACTTTTTATCTACAAGATAGGCAATGTAATTTCATAACATAACATTGTCACTGTTCTCATGACTTACCAGTACTTGTTAATAGACCTGTCCTAAGAAACGGTTGCAAAAGCGTATAGGCAATACCCTTCTTCAATATACGATTATCACTTAAAATCAATTCAGCATTTTCGGCATCAATTATATTATAAACTGGACATAGTAAAAAGTATAATATGTAATTGCGTTCATACTTCTTGGCAAATTGGCGAAGATAATCAAACATTTGCTCTGTTTATACAACAACAATAAAGTAAACAATTAATAGATATGCAAATAATTGTTATAAAATATCTAAATACCCAAACTATAGGAGGACAAATCAAAACTATTTCCCCAAAAACCACAAGCAATTGATACTGATTTTTCTAAAGGTGAACCATCAACGGTTTTAATTCGTCGCGACAAAGACATGAAATTATAATCCCGGTTCAAATGTTTAAGCCAAAGTATTAAAAACGTTACCAATATTATAGTTGCGAATAGAAACATTATTATTATATGACAATATACTAGGGAAATTGAGTATACGCTTTACACTTGTAAACTAATGTATTTTACATTAAATGAAGGGCTATTTATTTGTTGATTGCTGGTTTTAAACTAAAGCTTAAAGTGTTTGCATACAAGTATAGTCGTTAATTGTGTACAAATGTATAATGGATTGAAATTAAAAAAGCGTAAGGGTTATCGCTAAATACTGTATAATGAATTATGAAGGCAAGATTACATATTTTACGAAAATAAATTGAAGTATACATACATATTCTAAGACTTTTTTAAAGGGCCACATAATACTAATGATTATATCTGTCCCCGATAGGATAGGTTTATTTCATATTCCATATGAAATAAAATCGGTTGAATAGAGTATATAAAATTGACTCAGCTTTCCAGAACAATACATTGTTGTAAAACATCCATATCCCCTCATAGTATCCTCATAACCAAACAGACATCTCACTGTACATTTCAGTTTTAAAATCTAGTACTCGCATCAGTTCAGTTAGATTGTCAATATAGTAAATCCATAAAGAGTTATCTTATATGTAGAGTGAAGTAATCTTAATGAAAGAGGCGTGTATCAGAATGTAATCTGTAAACTTTCACAATAAGTACTTTTCACTATTGACGACTTAATGATGTAATTTATATTTATTACTTCGTTATTGTATTTATTGGCACTTCTTTAGACAAATTATAATCCATAAACATGGTTCTTTACATAAATCTTGGCAATTCTAAAACATATCAAGTAGCGGTAACGGCATGACAATTATTTAAAAATATAACAGTTAACAATTTAAAACCACTTTGCTAGTTAAAGCATTTATAAATATGTAAATAATTTCTCTGTTTAAACAGCAATAGAGACTTGTTCGTTTGAATTGATATAGACAAATAATTTCCGGGAAAGAATAAGAATTTCAGTTAGATATCGAAATTTTGTTTTGAAGTTTTTAAGGCAATTGTAGCAATTATTGATTTCAACGTATTAAATTGCTTTTTAAGTGATTTTATATTTGATCATTATTCTTACGATTAAGAATAATATACATTTAAAAAAAACGTGCAATACACAATAATTATGTTAGTCTATAAACGTTTTTCTTTAATTATGTACATACAAACGAGTATTTAATTACAAATATATAAATTAGCATAGAACATTTCATAGTTCAAAGATTATAACCACGATGAAAGACGTACTATGAATCATTGTAAGAAAAATTAACGTTTTCGTTTTTATTTACTAGGAATTTTAATTTTATAAGAAGTGCAAACAACAAAAGAAAATAATACAAAATTTAAATTATTATTCTTGGACATCTATACTGGACATGTATACTTCAAGTATACAAAGTAAATTTAAGTGCAATTTCTAATATAATTAAATAAATAAAATAAAACCACTGCACTTCCATTATATTTTCTAAGTTACATACTTTATTGTATAATTTTGCGTTAAAAAATATAATTGTTTGCAAATATTAAAAAAAAAACTTAAAAATAGAATGACAGTCATTTTACGCAATGATAATATCCTATACCACAGTCCATTTATTTTTACTTAGTGGTAGGAAAATGTTTGTTTCTTATAGTAGCATCTTTACCATCAAATGTTATGGATTCATAAAAGAATTTTCGATTAATCCGGCACTGTACTCCACACTTAGTGGCCCCGCAATTCTCACATTCATACCAACATCCTGGACAGTCGTCATCCATACAATCGCATACATCTAAACCATTATGACGTATGTGGCCATATTCATCGTAGACGCTACGTGTATTAGCTGGTGGTTTCCGTTTTAATTTACGCTTTTCTCGATTCGATTTATCGGGATCGAAATCATCCAGGAACTTCAACTCATCGCATCTTTCTCGTAGCCTACGTTCTGCATGTAATTTCCGTGGTCTTTCACGCAGCGACATGCGCAAACCGGTGCCTTCATTTTGTTCAGAGTCATCCATAGTTGGTTTGTAAATAATTAACTAAATATAATTTAAGAAATTATTTTAGTATTTAATATTTGTTTATGTAAAATTTCTAAAGCGGCAAGTATAAACAAAAATAAACAATGAGGGAGATGCCACCGTTCTAATAATTGAAAAGAGTTCATATTGCCAGATGATTAATTCAAATCAAAGTTGTGATAAATTTAATGATCATAAGGGTTAAATTTTTTTATTTTATTGAAATATTATTAGTATTAGTTCACATTTACACACATTATCAAACTTTGTACATTTCTCTTTAGAACTTGGGCTTTTTCTTAATTTTTTTATTTTATATGTAATCAAACCTATATGCGATATTTAAATACTAGTCTGGTCGCCCTATTTATAAATGCAGTTATCTATAACGGTCTGGTAGCATTACATACCATATGACATTTCCATGAGACCTGAAAAAAAACTGTCAGTCAGATTTTTTGTTTTCACGATTTTTCCATGTTGCGATTAGAATTTTCTGATTTATTTTTAGAGCAAAAATATAAATAATTTATTACAAATTCAACAGGAAAAGGTAAGTCCCAACAATATTGATCGCATTATGCATTCTTTATTCAAAAGTTTATTCGGGAAACTCATACAAAGTCATAAAGTCAGTATAAAGATATCAATTGAAATTTATGCTGAACATGTCGTCTCGCTGATGTAACAGTGTGTGTATTTGGTGAAATCAATTGAAATTGAATTACATATTATAAAAAAGTTAATAAAAACTGTAGAAAATATTTGCAATATATGAAAAAAAGGAATTTAAATTGTTTCCATTTTATAGAAAGAAAAAAACTGAAAAAGGAAATTCATAAAGAAAATACAGATTGAAGTTGTGAAAAGACACCAGACAAAACATGTTGAGAGGATTGCAGTTTATAAAGCCGGTTCTTAATCAGAATATCCGGCAAAAATTTAACAGATCAAAACATGTGGGCACCGGTGTCGATATGCGCCCAGCAGCTAAGGGTATGCAAAATTTGGAAACACCTGCAATCATAACGCAATTGGATCCTAAATATAAAGAGGGACAAAAGTATGAAGGATTTGAATGTGTACGCACCGAACAAGTGCCGGAATTTGGTATAATGTCGTACACTTTTCGCCATTTGGTAACAGGCACTGAACTGTGGTACTTGGATCGCAATGATGCCAATAATGTATTTTCGGTGAATTTCCGTACAACACCATTCGACTCGACCGGCTTGCCACACATATTAGAACATAGTGTTCTATGTGGATCGAAAAAGTATCCTGTGAGAGATCCATTCTTTAAAATGCTCAACCGTTCAGTGGCTACATTTATGAATGCTATGACTGGACCCGATTATACAATGTATCCGTTTTCATCAATGAACGAAACTGATTTCAGGAATTTACAAAAAATCTACTTGGATGCTGTATTTAGGTAAGCTTTGAATTGTTTAAATAATTATTAGATATTAATTATTTGCTTTTTTGTTTTTTATTGCTTTATTTTCTACCTATCCGAATATAATAAATAAATCAAATTGCAGGAAAAACACAAAAAAATCGAGTAATTTTATTTATGTTTTCCACACAAACAGACGTTTGCCTGAAATCGTTTGTCTTATAAAAACAGGCCTTATGTTGCCTCGAACTATATTTGTATATGATAAACAATTTCAGAGGGTAGAAAATTTTTAATCTTGTTAAAATGATTCTCTTTTCGAAATAAGGAGATAATTAACAACATAAATTTGATAATTTAATAAAGATTCCGTTCGTAGTTTATTGCCTGCATATTTTACTTTATCTGTATAGATTTTATTTGAAGATTTCTTTCAAATGTTAAACATTTCTTCGCATACAATATAATGTATGTATACATATGTACGTGCACTTAATTTTTATCAGTTAATGAAATGCAAGTTCATGTTATTTCCATATATGCATGTTAAACTCAATCTACTATAAATAGACTTTAAACTCTGTTAGGAAAACTAAATAATAAAAATTTTCTTGATAAAGATTACCACTATAGGCTTTATTATGTAAAGAGACGATCGAAAATTTTTTGAAAAACGATAGGAATTTTATGACAATGGGGTATCAAAATAGTTTTGGTTTTGTTTAAAATTTAACTACACATGCCTTATTTTCTCTAATTTTTGAATATTTACACAAATTGTAAATAAAAACTTGAACAATGTTTAAATTATTAGATATAAAAGACGAATAAATGTTTTCTATATGATTAGCATTGATTCCGTTTTTTATTCCTTTTTTCTGTAAATATTATTTTTATGCTTTATAATCGTAGGAGTGTTTAGTTTCTTATCTCTTATTTACTATAATATTCATTGGTTTTTACAATTGTAATTTCAAAGTCAGATGCATTTTAGTAAGATAATATCTTCTCAAACTTAATTTCTAAACTCCTCTACCCTGCAGTTTGTCAAATTTATTAAAAAAAATTTGTAAATTAAATTTTAAAATTAATAAATCAATTGGGTAATTATGTATGTATGTATACTCATCAGTGGTTTTTTTAATGTTGTTATATGTATATATGAGTACGAATATATGTCACAGCATATACATATGTACATATATGCAAACATACATATATATAATCTTTAATTAATTAAAGACTTTTTTAGTTGTCCATTATAAAGAACATCTCATTATTTCTATACTATGTTCCATTTATTCTATAAATAAAATTAATTTGCTGACAATGTTGCTTTTGATGTTTGTCACAGGCTGATTGTTTTTCTAATAAATACAAGAGAAATACATTTCCATTTCCATTATTTCTATACCAGGTTTCATTTGTTCCATAAAACAAAATTAATTTGCTGACAATGTTGCTTTTGATGTTTGTCACAGACATATTATTTAGTAGTATTTTAAAACATTTAACATTTTTATACTGAATATTAATTATACACTTTTTAAATTAATGTTTACTGTCCATAACAATGCACTTTTTCTAAAGCAAGCAAGAATAATTAAACACCGACTGACATATTTCAGATATGCTTACTATAATTATCAGAATTTATTTTTAAATTTGAAAATACTAATTTTAATAACTTTATACTTAAAAATGTTATTCTTTTCTTTATTTTCAGACCAAATTTAGAATATCTTGATTTTCTTCAAGAAGGCTGGCGCCTTGAACATTCCAATTTAAAGGACAGAGAATCTGAGTTTGTTATTAAGGGTGTTGTGTACAATGAAATGAAGGGTGCTTTTTCGGAAAATGCCTCTGTATTTGGTCAAAATCTATTGAATAATCTTTTGCCTGATCACACGTATGGTTATGTATCGGGTGGCAATCCTTTGGAAATACCCAAGTTAACACACGCTAACCTAGTCGATTTCCATCGTAAATACTATCATCCCAGCAATGCTCGCATCTATACATATGGTTCTTTTGATTTGCTTAGAACTTTGAATTATGTCAACAAGGAATATTTAAGTAAATATGAACACATTGATAACTCGTATAGTCGCATACCAAATCAGCCCAGATGGGATAAACCCCGTAATGTACACATATCAAGTCGTTTCGATAATATGGGTGCGCCATTTGAGAGACAAAATCAAATAGCAATTGCCTTACTTATGTCTGATGTAACTGATATTCAACAGACATTCGTCTTGTATGTCTTATCGGAGTTATTAGTAAGAGGACCCAATTCGCCTTTCTATCGCAATTTAATAGAGCCTAATTTCTCTGGCGGTTATAATCAAACAACCGGTTTCGATCCTCAAATTAAGGATACATTCTTCTGTGTGGGCTTGCAAGATTTAAGAGTAGAAGATTTTGGCCGTGTGCAAGAATTATATGATTCCACCATAAAGGAGGTCATTGAGAAAGGATTTGATTTGAAGCATGTTGAAAGTGTTTTGCATAACATTGAATTGTCACTGAAACATCAATCACCGCAATTTGGTTTGGGCCTACTGTTTAATTCAACACCATTGTGGAATCACGAAGGCGACGTAGTTGAGAACTTAAGAGTTTCAAATATGATTTCTCAATTCCGCACAAAACTGCAACAAGATCCTCAGTATTTGCAAAAGAAAACTGCACAATATTTTGCAAATAATACCCACAGATTAACGTTGACCATGTCTCCCGATGACACCTATGAAGATAATTTCAAAGCAGCCGAATTAGAGCTGATTAAACAAAAAATCATTTCTTTGGATCATGAGAAGAGAAACCAAATCTATGAGAATGGTTTGAAATTGGAAGAAGCCCAAAAAGCCATACCCAATGTTGATATTCTGCCATGTCTGAAGTTATCTGACGTACAAGAGGCAGCCAAATTACAGCCTCTGGATGTGGTGAAAATAAACCAGGTGCCTACCCAAGTTTGCAATGTGCATACAAACGAAATTTCTTACTATAAAACTTACTTTGATGGCACCGCTTTAACGCAAAATGAAATACTTTTAATACCTCTCTTCTGCAATATTATCAACGATATGGGCACTACAAATTACGATTATAGAGAATTCGATAAACTAGTATTATCTAAGACTGCTGGCATTAATTTTAAACTTCATTTTGCTGAAAATATTTACGACAGCAAAACCTACAACTTGGGCGTTCTAATGACCACTCATGCTTTAGACAAAAATGTACCCGATATGTTCGACTTAAGCAAGGAATTGTTAATGAATTACAAAATGGATGATGAAGAAAGAGTTAAAATGTTGATTGATAATTACATGTCTAGCATATCAGTGGGTATAGCCAGTTCAGGTCATCTTTATGCTATGCAATCATGTGCTGGACTAGTAACGGATTCGGCTAAATTGAAATCAATGTTGGCTGGTGTTGAGCACATAGAATATATGAAGCGTTATATTAAGGACAATAGTACTAAACAGATTATGGCCAATTTGAAAGCATTAGGCAAGAAATTATTTAATAAGTACTCTATGCGCTCGGCTGTTAATGTATCCGATGAATTCTATCCCAGTTTTATAAAGCATTACGAACAGTTCCTTAAAGATTTACCAGAGCAGCCAGTCGAAAAGGTAGAAACTAAGGTACAACTTTTAGAACCAAGCTGTCAGCATTTCATTATGAATATTCCAGTCAACTACTGTGCCAAGGCCATGTTTACGGTGCCCTATTCGCACAGGGATCATCCTACGCTAAGAGTTTTAGCTAAACTTATATCGGCCAAGTATCTTTTGCCAGTAGTTAGAGAACAAAATGGTGCTTATGGTGCTGGTGCTAAATTGGGTTCGGATGGCATCTTTAGCTTTTTCAGTTATCGTGATCCCAATTCAACGAAAACTCTCGAAGCTTTTGATAACACTTATCAGTGGTTGCAAGATAATAATTCGCAAATTAACGAACAAACACTATTTGAAGCAAAGCTGGGCGTCTTACAGCAACTGGATGCTCCCATTGCTCCCGGCAATATGGGAATAGACTACTTTTTGTATGGCGTGTCGCAGGAAATGTTTTTAAAATATCGTTCTCGTATGCTGGCCGTAACTATGAACGAATTGCAACAAGTTGTTGATAAATATTTCAAATCTCCACCCGCCTATTGTGGAAAGTGTATATTAGGACCGGAAAATAAAGATCTTGAAAAAGTAACCAATCTTAAATGGAAGACTATACAATAAATTCAACGATAATAAATACTAATACTTACATTGTAATTTCGTTATTATTTAATCTACTATGTATGTATTTATATGATGATTTTGATTCGGTGTAAATTAATTTAGCAGTCCTTTCTTTTAAATTAGAATTTTCTTCGACTGTTTGCCTATTATTTTAGAAACGTACACGTTATTAAATGTATTTTCTATTTCTATGAAAAAATCCATTAAACTTTAGTATATAATAATAATCTGCGTTTATTAATATACATATAAATTTATATGCATAAATATATTTCTTAATTAATGTTTAATTTAATACATTTTCCATTCTTTTTTATTACATACATTTCTATTTCACTAATTCTGTATATTGGTTTTTTTTATAATTTGTTTTCCTTTTTTTGAATTTCATTTAAACATTTGTAAAAAAAACTAACGAGAAACATTTCTCTTGTGTACACACAAACACCACTTGTTGCAATTGCAAAAAGAAAAACAGAAAAAAATTCGCAAAAATTTCAAAATTATTTCTCTGATAAACATGTTAAGAAACTCGGTAATAAAATTTGTTAATTGTTAAGCTATTTTTTAAATGACACTCTCAAGCGAGCGAATAAAAACAAAATATAAAATAAAAGGAAAAATGTTAATTAGTTCAACATTTTTTTTAATGTTAATCTATATGCCTAAAAAGAATTAGAAATAAACGAAACGTTAAAACATAAAATAAAACACAATACTACATACATGTTTTTATTCATAGGATAAAGAAAAATAAAAAAGTTTGGGGCCAGAATCTAATAAATTATTCAGAAGTGCTGATTAGACAGTGTCTTTTGGCATATATGCGGTTGTAGAATGTACTGATTTCCAGCTGCTTTTGTAAGATTACTGTGCTGTTGACATCTATGTTTGTTAAGTATGCTGCTAATAGACCAACTGATTTGTGGAATGGAATGCTGGCCAACTGTTTGCCTGATGACTTTTGCTCAGACAATCGAGAGGAGTGAATACAAGACACTCCAACAATTGGAGTTCATTTCCACGACAATCGGATCTATGCTCCGGAACAACCCGATTATCGGCTAAGGATTGTCAACCGGAAGTTTGACGAGACGCTTCCGGAGACAGCAGCAGAGCTGTTACAACAACAAATACAATTGGAACTACAATGACAATTTGTTCAGGCGGACATTTGAGAAAGACAGTAAACGTACAGAGGTAACAAAACTGTAACGAACATGACTTAAGAGCACAGTGCTCTGGACTGCCTACTGACGAAATACTTGATCTGTGGTTCTGGGGTGTTTACAAAAGTTGGAAGATTGAAGAGCTGGATTATGTTGAAGAAATATCCGAATAATATATAAATAGGCCTCTATTTAAAAAAAGAAAATATTTTATTTATTAATATTCTTTTTTTTTATTTAAACTTTAAAGATTTAATTTTGTTTTGCGTGATGTCTCTGCCAAATGGTTTCAACAACTCGCATGAATACTTCCGTGAAGCTGTGGATTTTTTAAAACAAAATTCATGGATTTATAGGGAAGCAAATACTATGTTTCTCAAAAATGAAATATTAAATGAAATGCCGCAAGAGTATAAGGATTACTTTTCCAACATACAACATGAAGAATTACATCAATTTCCATATGTGCATCAAGCATTAGATGCACCTGAAACACCCGCAACAATCATAAGATTTCGGCAAAAGTTAGCAAAACTTATACCAGAAGAAGCTTACCACGAACCCAAGGATATAGAGAAACAAAAAGGAAAACCTGATAATCTTAAAAAGATGAATGTTAAGAAACAACATGAAATACAAAGATTAGCAACAAAGGTAGAGGATGTACTTAAGCTAAAGGACTATGACAAGGATAATAGGCATGAAGAGAAATGTGTTTTAATAGATTTTGGTTGTGGTTTGGGTTACTTAAGCGAATTGTTGTATAAACTTAATGAAAATCTACTCATCTTGGGCTTAGAAGCTGACACATATCGTGTGCAAGCAGCTGAAAAACGTGTCAAAGCTTATATGCCTACCGGCTGTAAGGCAATACAATATCGTCAGCAATTCATAACAGAAAATTCCAAAGAATTCATTGTTGTTGCTGTAGAAGAACTTTTAAAATTAAATTATCATCATACCTTAACACAACAACAACAACAACAACAAGTAACCACAAAGATGGCTATAATTGGTTTACACGCATGTGCTGATTTAACTATAACATCCATGAAACTCTTCTTTCAATTGCCTCAAGTACAATATTTAATTATTATGCCCTGCTGCTATCACAAGTTACAAATAATAGATGATGACTCTTCTGCTGCTTCAGCTACTGCTGCTGATTTAAAGTTTAGAAATTTTCCCATAAGCGAAAGTCTTAAAAAAGTTCTCTTGGCAAACGAAAGTGACAAATCCAATTATGCGAGCAAAGGGAGAGATACTGAACACTATGCAACATATTTAAATCGTCCTTTTCTGCGTTTGGCCTGCCAACAAACGTTGAAACGTTGGAGTCGATGTTCTCCACACGCACACTGTGCTCATGGTTGTGAAATGTTCTTAAGAGCGGTGGCAGAATCATTAAAGCTTGAGCAAAGGGACATGGAGTTGATGATTGTTAAACGTAAAGAGGAGAAAATTGATTTTAATTCTTTGACTGTGGAGCAGAGAAATGCATTCGATATGTTTAGTCGCCTATATGCTTTGAAATCGAAGGAAACAAATGATTTCATAGCATGGACAGAGAGCGATCGAAAGGCATTTGAGGATATAATTGAAAAACATTCAAATGGTTGTAAATTGGCAGAAGGTTTAACCTGTTTGCAGACATCTATGCAGGTAATAATTACGAATATTTTAATGGTTTTCCAGTGTCCTAATTAATAACACTCAATTTTCATTTATATTTCAGAAACTATGTGAAAATCTTGTCCTCTATGACCGCTTGTGTTATATGGAGGAAACAGCTTTAAATTTGAATTTAAACATTAAAGTGCGTTATGAAAAAATTATGGATGAGGAATTGTCTCCCCGTTGTTATGTTTTAATTGCAGAAAAATTATAATGCGGGTTACTTCTTAGCCTACCTTACAAATGACAAACAAAACTCAACCTTCTTCATATTAATTAAACTTTTTTACAAATTAAAATAAATAAAAGGAAATATACTTACTTTGAAAACACTTATCACACTACCTTCATTTTAAAAATTATTCCGCCGTAACATTAATACATATTATTGCAGAAGTAATTTGATTTTAAATTTAAGCGAGTGTGTTAAATTAATTCACATTAATTAAGGCAATTACAGTAAACTGCTACTCACTCACCTTTTTCTTATAGGCAATTGAAAGTAATTGAAGGAGAAAGAAAATATAAAACGATACATACGAGTACATATGTACATAACATAATTAGTTATTACATTCCTTCAGCTAGAATTACGACCACTGGCGGGACCTATAGTTGAAAGTCGCCAGAAAGTTGCCAGAAATCTGCTGTGAGAAAGTCGCCGAAGAAATATTTGTTCATACTTTCATTTTGATGTCTGACCTGGGATACGAACCTTGGCCTTACGTCTAATAAGTCAACACACTACCTACTAGACTACGGCGACTTCATTAAACGATATATGCAAAACAAAGTTTTACTGTAAACATTATAAACAAAGGGGTGCTCCTGTATAACGCATAACAGCTCTTGTCCTCAAAGCGCAATGTCTCGCTAAAAACTTGTGAAATTTCATATGCATTTTCTTCCCAGTATCACTAGCTATTCCCATTACACCTCCCGTGTGCACCTTACTGGAGGCTAAACATCGAGCTAACATAGTGTCCAGCAAGTAACTTCAAGGCAGCTTGACAATGCACTCATAAGTGGGCCTATAGGACAGCTTTATGCCATCCCTATAGGCAATTAGATCCTTGACTATAGTCAGCGTCTTCCCTAAAGTTAACATGGAGATTGCCTACCTCACGCCAATGCTTCCTGTCTGGAAAATTTGGGTTTTAACATGACGACTATTAAGACGGATTTTATCCGCGGAGAATCTCTCCGAGAGCAGTATGATATTTACATAATATGGTTGCCGGTACATAGAAGTATTCCAGGGAAATGTAGGGCCAGACTCTCAAATTCTCTAGTAAATTCTCTACATTGGAATCCCCATGTAAAAACTCCAAAAAATAAAATTAACATTGCCTTGCAGCTTTGAATACGAGGAAGAAGGAAGGAAGTGCACACAATCTAGCTAAGGTTAGATGAAGGGCACATGGAAAGTCTGCTAAAACTCTAAATGAGCAAGGTCAGTACGGTGAGTAAACTTATTACGTGGCATTGCAATACAGGAACTTAAGTGTGAGCATTGGTCACATGCAACCAGCTTCGGTAGGAACGGGAAAAATAGAAGAAAACTGTTCATACTCAGGATTAAATCAGAGAAAAGAAAGTTTCTATTCTACTAACGATCTCAGTGAACTGCCAAAAATGGACCTTATGAGTCTATGTACGTTATTCAGACATTCTGTATGGTATCAGGACTAGGGGAAATTGGTTATATATGTCTATATACGGCCTAAGTATGCCTCTCCCATTCTCTAGGCTTGATAGCTTCTTCTACGTGCCTAAGTTCCTACCTTCCCATAGGAGCAGTTGCCTTATTGGCCAAGTAAACAGTAACAGAAAATCCTCTTTCATACATACATACATACATAATTGGCTATTACAACCCTTCAGTCAGAATTACGACATAGTTTCTCACACCACTTATGTTGTGTGCGTTAATTTTATACATGAGTGGCGAGACCTACAGTTTAAAGTAGACTCCGAACGACAGATTTCTTGAGAAACTTTTCATGGCAAATTTTATTTACTCTCAGAGTTTTTGCCAGAAATCTGCTGAGAGGAAGTCGCCGAAGAAATACTTTTTGTATTTTATTTTGATGTCTGGCCTGGGGCTCGAACCCTGGCTTTTCGTCTAACACGTCTAAACAGACTACCGACTAGACCACGGCGACTTCCTCTTTCGCATCAGATAATTTATGTATCTGAATACGATATCAGTATGTAGCTAATAAGGTGTGGATATTCACATTATGATATTACTTTTGAGCCACCTGATATTTTTTCGATTAAATAAAACACCATCATTGTTTTCATTTAGTCTGCTTTTTATTTTAGCATTTGTGCTATACTCTTCTGTTTAAATTTAATTTATTTTATATTGTTTTTGTATTTTGTTTTTGTTTTTTAATATGTTTAACATTTTCTATATAATACAATACATAATAATTATATTTTTTTTGTTGTTGTCAATTGTTTATTAATATTTAGTTTATAACAATAAAAAGAATGATGGTTTGTTTGTTTTTTTTCCAATTATTTTTCAACAAAGACACTAAAAAAAATCTGGTGAAAAGTCATGTCATGCCTGTTGTTTTTATTTTTAATTTTTTTTTGATTTATTTAATATTTATTTTTAATTTATACGTTCAATAAATAGTTATAATTAGAATATTTTATTTATTTTTTGTTTTCTAATAAATATATATGTATATATGTATATAGTATGTATAATTCAATAGTTTTATTATTAAATAGTTTCTGTTTATTTTTTTTTTGTTATTTCATAACAATGGATAGAATTTGTTGTTAATATTTAGCATTTAACTATTTACAGAGATAATCATACAAAAACGATAATAAATTATGTTGAACTAAACACATGCATATACAAATTTACTAGAATTAAAATTTATCCAGCCCTGTGTGTGTGTGTTGTTATTTTATTATTATTATTAATTAAAGAATTTTCTTTTATTATGTATTTTGTTTTGTTTTTTTGTTTTCTAAAATTAAATTAAATTTTAATTCTAGTTTATTTTACATTTAAACATAAAACAAAACAAACATTTACGATTTAGTTTTTATTAATACAATATTTCTTTATGTATGTATGTATGATTTTATTTTTTTATAATATTAAGTACATATGTATGCAAGTATTATGTTGTATATGCATATTGTTTTTTATTTTATTTATTTTTTTATTTATTTTCATTCTTTTCTTTTCATTTTTTTTATATTTTTCAAAATGCGTGTGTTTTAGTTTTGTTTTAAGTTATAAAAATTAATATACAATTTATTTTCTATCATCACTACTATCCTCTTCATTATCCATATCATTATTATTAGCATTCAGATTATTATCATTGGCATTATCATCATTGTCGTCATTGAGGAAAGCAGCTCTGTTTACATCGTTTAACATTCTTTCTTTGTAATCATCATTAATTGCAGCGTTTTTCGAATAGTACATGGGATTACTGAAAATATATTTTAAACAAGAGAAGACAAAGAAAAAAAGAAGAGACACAGTATAAATTTATCTAATTTTAAAGTTTTTATTTTCAATTGAAAATTCATTCTCCAACATGTAATAGAAAAACTTTCAGTGTTCTAACCTCAACGCTATCGAAAGTTTGTGGTTTATATTAGTGAGGCGATATACACTTAATAATGTACTCCTCTACATACATATAGTACATACATAATTGGTCATTACATTACCCTTCAGTTAGGATTGCGACCTAGCTTCGCACACCATTTATGTTGGGTGTGTTAATTTTATTCATTAGTGGCAGAACCTGCAGCTTAAAGTCGACTCCGAACGACGATTTTTTTTGGGAAATTTTTCATTGCAAATTTCATTTACTCTCCGAGTTTTTGCCAGAAATGTGGCGTGACCTACAGTTTAAAGTCGACTCCGAATGTCAGATTTTTTGACAAACTTTACATGGCGATTTTATTTACTCTCAAGCTTTTTACCAGAAATCTGCTGAGAGAAAGCCGCCAAAGAATATTTTTTCATATTTTCGTTTTGATGTCTGACCCGGGGTTTGAACCGTGGCCTTTACGTCTAATAAGCCAACACACTACCTACTAGACTACGGCTACTTCATAATGTACTCCTCTAATGTCTTGAATCTGGGCTCCTATTCTTAAAGCCTGGATCGAAGACTGAAAACTATTTTCTGTGCCGAGAACATCAACTCTACGGATGACATCTACACAAGCTGCCCTAGAAAAAGTTATAGTGGTTATCATAGAGCTCCAGTTAGCTGAGTACTTAATGATTTTAAATTTTCAGTTTTTTTAATAAAACACGGCTTAGGCACTGAATATAAGAACCATATAGAAGTCTTTCTAAAGTGCTGATCTCGTTAGGGAAATGAACATCATGTCAAGTGGACATATTTGCTTATTCCTGACGAGGAACTATGGAAAAACAGAAGAAATGGCTAATTAGGTTAGTACATAATCCAGAAAGTACTTATATCGCATAGGGAAGGCTTTTGCACACCATTCTGTATTTACAGGAAGGAAAAACAGCCGTACACAAGAGCCTGAGGCACCAAGATCTTTCAGCACGACAAATAGTGAGGGTAGCTAGAATGCAGTAAATAGGTTAGTGGAACATATCCTCCATAATCAGAAGTTTTATTTAGACGCAATGGCATAAGAGAAAAGCGGAGCTTAGACGTGGGCAAAATAGACAAAAAATTAG
The DNA here is from genome assembly GCA_958299815.1 of Sarcophaga carnaria. Classification (NCBI taxonomy): domain Eukaryota; kingdom Metazoa; phylum Arthropoda; class Insecta; order Diptera; family Sarcophagidae; genus Sarcophaga; species Sarcophaga carnaria. The sequence goes on from OY283153.1 coordinate 15,124,033, forward strand.
TCCACCTCGATGTAATGGGATTCCGAGGTAGAATACTTCTCCAGTAAGAAGACAAGGAGGGTGTTTAGACGTTATACCGGTTTCTAGAGTCCGGTTTCTATACCATGACACGTACATTTCTATCGGGTCGGCGGCATTATTGGACAGTACTTCTTCAAGAACAATGAATGTCGCATTGTTACCGCATATGGAGCAAGGAACCGTGTTATGATTACTGACTTTTTTGTTTACCCAAAATGGAAGAATTGAGCCAGGTGGACATCTAGCTTAATACGACTGTATATGAAACACTACGGCATGCGATATCCTGTACATATTGAAAGACGAGTTTGGTGATCAATTAATCTCATGTTTTGGAGGAAGTATATTCACCGATAATATCATGCGCTTTGACTTTACTAGCGTATTTTTTTTTCTTTGGAATAAAAAGAGATTTTTCGTGAAAGAGCAACATTTTTAAATAATCTTTCTATAGACTAAGTTGGAGAACTGAATTGTCCTTATATCATCAGTTGTACGCAAGCAATTTAAAAAATGAACTTGTTTTGCATATTCACTGTACAACGAATGAAATTTAAAGTAAAAACAACAAAAACAAAAAAAATTTTTTTCATTTCTAACCTTTTCACTTACATGCTGTTACAACGGTAATAATTTTGTAATCCGGTATAAACGCATGACATATAAGCATAGGGTTGTAGCGATGACGATGATGATGATGATGATAACGAAGATGGTAGGCCATCGTTGAATTGTTGCTGTTGTGTGGATGGTATAGGCTTACTGCTCAATTGAGTACCAGTGGAAATTTCTGAAATCAAAGCTTGTTCATATGGTGTCGATAACAATGGTATGGTAATAGAATTATCATAATAATCGTAATCGTTTTTATTTTGATTTTCATATGCTTTTCTATTGTTATTGTTATTGCTATTGCTATTGCTATTGATAGTATTTTGTAAAAAATCCATACCCGCTCTTTTGCCGTAACGTGAACTCAAAAAGAATCTATCGTTACGTGGCACAACATTTAAGCGACGTGTCTTTGAGGTGGCAAACAAAGATGAGCCTGACGCCGATGATGAACCAGATCTGCCATAACGACTGCCAACAAAGAATGATGGTCGTTTGTGCAACGTTAATGCATCTACTTGAGTTTCGGATGACAAAAAAAAGAAAGAAGTGAGAAAAGAAAAAATAGAAACATGACACAAAAATCGGATTAAATTGAAGAAATATTTTTTAAGCACTGTTATACGACACTGTCCTGCCATGTTCTATTATTAAAACATACAATCAGACAAATTGTTGCATTGTGCTTTCTTCAAAATAAAATGTTTCTTACAATGATATTTAAGTATTTAAATTTTGTTTTATTTTTATTTATTTTATTAACTCCTTTTGCCATAAAATGATTGTTGTGTGGCATTACTTACCTTGTTTTGTATCTGTGGGATTATCAATAAATTGATCTGTGGGCTCTAAACTGCATTTAACCATCATTAAACAGAATGTCAGCAATAAAATTGTCACGTGACATAAGGATTTCATATCAACCATTTTGGCGAAGATTGTATTATAAAATGCGGATTTCGCGAAAAGAGAAAAAGCTGCAATAAAACAACAATAAAAGAAACATAAAATGGTTATTAAGTTTTAAATCAGGAAGTTCTTTAAAGACTTAAAATGTAGAGTTTTGAAATATCTTGTTAAGCATTTAGTGGTTTCAAAACTGTCTGTGTAGCAAGGCTATCAGCTGTATGCCATAAAAATGGTTCGTTTAGAAACCTAAGTACACGTAAAAATAGGTTAAAATCACCGAAAATGTGACCACTTTTCAAGCTTTACGTTTGAGCATTATCGTAAGGTAGGTTAGGTTAGGTTAGAGGACGTGTACTTGTCAATTAAGACAAGTACAGTACAACGTCCTAGTTTCCCACACCACTTATGTTGTGTGTGTTAATTTTATACATGAGTGGTGGGACCTACAGTTTAAAGTCGACTCCGAACGACAGATTTTTTTGAGAAACTTTTTCATGGCAATTTTATTTACTCTTAGAGTTTTTGCCACTTTTTGTATTTTGTCTTGCTGTTTGGCCTGGGGCTCGAACCGTGGCTTTACGTCTAATAAGCCAACACACTACCTACTAGGCTACGGCGACTTCTGTCGTAAGGTAAGATTTCCGAAAATATATGAGAAAAAAATAGGTGTTATCTTACAACCCAATCTGACGTATTTTGCATATGAATTTGCACCTCTAACCATAAAAAACAAACTAAAGGAACAATTATAGCCGGCTAACCATTCACAACACGATATGGTATGCCGATTGAGTGCTAGAGCAGCATGTTTTTACATACATGTTCAGATAACAGCCTTTTTAGCCGGTAAATGAAGGTTATAATCTAAACATTGTGTGGTTTAATCACGACGAAGGCGCATGCTACACAATATAACCGATTTTTGCCACAAAGATCATGTGATTTGACGCCTTAGAACTTTTCTGTGGGCCTCAGTCAAAGACAGTGTCTACGCGAACAATCTACTAACGTAGGAGAATTTTAAAATCAACATTGGTCTAGTTATCGCCGAAAGACCGTCGGGAATGTGCAAAAATTATCGATAATAACCGTAAAAGAATAGAATGCAGCAAGCAATACAGAGGCAATTATTGACATTGTAATTTCTGCGTAATGGTAAGGTCCAAGCATATGAGAGCATTTTATTTTTATTATCAACCGATAGTGAATAACCCTTTATACACAGCAGATGCATTTAATTATCGATAAATTAAATCACTTTTTGATAATATCATCAGAAAATATTTTCAGTATTTAAATCCTTTATTATTGTAGGCCATTAACCTATCCATTCAGCTCTCTTGATTTTCTTGCGCCTAAAAATAAAATTAATTTCCCATAAAAATTCTTTTAATTCAATTTAAAAAATTTCCGAAGGCTTATTACGTTCACAGTGCAACAATTTAAATAATTTTTGTTTTTTTCCTCTCCTTTAATGATTATTTCATATCAAATCCAGAAACAATTTGAACTCATTAAGCCACAATCATTAATGCTTCTTTTTTATTGAATGAAAAATTAAAAACTCATGCTAAAAATATTTTGCCCAAATCCTCCCCCCGCCATTAAAATGGAAAGTTAAAGTTGAAACTTTAATGTGCCATTTGGTGGCCACCTTTTTTACATACATATGTACATACATTGTGGTTAACAAACCGACTTTAAATTCACTGCCAACAATTAACAATTCCTCTGGAAAAATGTTGTGTAAAGCTATACTAATAACCAAAATGGTCTGGTCTGGTCTGGTCACGACTGGACTGGACTGGTTGGGAAGGTTAAGTGGGTTGTATGCTTCATTGGAATTGCTCTGATAAGCAATTGTTGCATTTACATTTTAAAAATCAAGACACAGGACAAAGGAGGAGGACAGAGGGCAGACGAAATGAAGGGAAAGCATAAAAAACGATAATGTAATTACTACCAGTAATTATGAGTCAAAGTAAATTTTTATTCTGTGTTCTGTTGATATTTTTTTTGTTACATTAAAATGTTAAAAAGAATATAAAATGTATGACGATGTCGATGAGGATGATAATGCTTGGAGCCGCAAAGTATCAAACAAACGTCAGGTAAATGGCTTGTGGTTGAGTTTGAGTAGAGCTGTGTAGTGAAAAGTAAAGAAAGCAACGAAAATACTTCATCTGGGTGCAAGTATTGGTAAGCAGGTGTAAACAGGAAGCGACCTTTAGTGGTTATAATTCTTTCTTTTGTTTTAAATTTTTTTCTTCATACTTTTTTTCATTTCTTTAATGCAAAGAAATTTTTATTTTCACCAGAAATGCGTTTCAAATTGATTTCATAAAAAAAATTGTTTGTCTGTCTTTTTAAAGTGGTTTGATATTGTATAAGAACGTAATTTTTAAAGGATATTTTCTTATTATTCTCAAGATAAATAAATATTTAAATATTTATCATTATGACAATTATATTGCTTTTATAAAGTAGAGATTTTAACGCATATCTTAAATACTGAAAAAAAGTAAAATCAGTAAAAAATTCTAGAGAGGATTTAGTGGGAAATTGTTGTTGTAAATTTAATTTTTATTTAATAGTAGGGATTGTTTAGCCTACAGGGTTCTGGAGAAGATACCAGCGTCCGGCATCGTATACCCACCTGCACTTTATCCATTAAGATTGAAACCTGTTGACAGAGAATACAATTCAAACGTTTTTGAAGGGCAGATTAACATTGAAGGGTTTATTAAAGACCATAACTGATAAGATGCACTAGTGTATTAGCTTATTAATCGAAATATGAAAAATATTTCTTCTGCGACTTACTCTCAGCAGAATTCTGTCAAAAACTCTGAGAGTAAATAAATTGCCATGAAAAGTTTCGTAAAAAATCTGTCATTCGGAGTCGACTTTAAACTGTAGGTCCCACACAACATAAGTGGTGTGAGAAGCTAGGTCGTAATCCTGACTGAAGGGTTGTAATGATAAATTATGTATGTATGTATGTATGTAAAACCACGCCAGTTGACATTCCCTGCTATAGTTTTAATAAATATCAATTATCCTTAGAATTGTAAGCTTTTCTTAGGTGACAATATTTTATTTCAGTGACGTATGAATAGCACAATATTTATTGATTCTATAATTAAGCACTTAAAAAAATATCAGCACCAAATCAATATAACGCTCACATCATTCCTAATTGCTGGTGGTCTAGGCGATATAAAAATCACTTAATCTAAATCAAAACTGATTTTTATGTGATTTTACTGACGTTGTTATTTTAGGCAACTCAATTCAATTCAATTAAAAACACATTAAAAGTATACGAAATCACAACGTAAATGAATGTAATTAAAATTTACGATTTCGGTTTGAGATTAAATTAAAAACATTAACAGGAATATGTTTTAATACTTGAATGCAGCAAAATGATAAACGATATTCAATTTAATTTCACTTGATTACAGAGAAATTAATGTGTAAACAAATTTAAATTTATTGCTCTATTAAGATAAAAAAGATGCCAAAGAAAACAGCAAGAGAAATAAGAGGAAATTATAAATGAGTTAAAGGAATATCAAATGGATTTCTATTTTTTCTTCTTGTATTTTCTAAATTATTGCATTAAAAGGAATGTAACCCATATAAATACTGTTTTTTTAATTTTAGAAAAAATAAGCAACCGTTATATTATAATTATAACGTTTAACACAGACACTCCTGTTTTCAAAAGAAAAAAACAAAGGCAATAACAACATTAAATATGTGTGACAATTTACAATATTTTCTTGTGTTTTGTGTATTTGTTTTTTTTTATTTTTGTCTCCCTATAGTTTAGATTATAGTTGTTGTAATTGCTGCTCTGTCGCTCTTAATAAAATTCCCATTACAATCACATTTCATTTTCATACACATTTCTTGCACACACAAGTTCGTGTGTGTTTAAGGCTTATGGCCAAATTTGTTTTTATTTTTATATACAGGTTTGTTTGTAGTTGTAGGAATGTTCGTAGGTGAAAGAGAAATGAACATTACGAGTATTTTACTCGTAACATTAGAGTATGAGCACACATAATACTGTAAATATTTAACATTGCGTGTGTGTGTGCATAAATGTTTAGTTTTACTAAACCTATAATAGACACACATAAACACATTTGCAATGTACTTTAACGTTAGTTTTTTGTTCTCTTTTTTAATGTGTTGTTGTTGTTCTTTTCATTATAATAAAGTCATGTCAGTTGAAAAATCTCCAGTGTATTGATGAAACACGAACAACTTGAAGGTGTTTTACACCAAATTTTTCGCTTTAAATTTATTTATGACTGTAAGCAGGTAATGCAATTAATTAAATTTACACGCATACATACACATACACGTAGAATGAATTTACATTTTTTTTAAATTAATTTAAACATCAACGATTTGTCTTTTTTGTAGTTTTCCTGTTGCATTAAATTTAAGGAAATATTTTTAGATTTTTTGTTTGTTTTTTGTATTATTTTCAGATGTAAAGATTGAATAATAATAGTGGGCTACCATTGTTCTTAAATTTTTCCCCTGGGAATATTCGGTATGATGGATAAACATATAAAATTAAAACATTAGTGACCTCATGAAGTTTATTTAATTTTTTACTCTTTTCCAAGTATTTTTAAATTCTCAGAAAACTTATTTAACTTATTAAACTTCTCGAAAATATAAAACAAAACTGAAATTAAGATTGAAATCAACAACTGAATGTTTTATTGTTATTGTTATTCTCCAGACCATGTGGTTACAGGAGAGAAGACTACCATATAACAGCCTGTCATTATCATTAAAAGTGACCTGAGGAAAACACCAACCAAAACACTTTATATCATGCTAAACTACGTTCCTACTGAGTTTCTCTTAGAACAGTAAGCTACTCTTGCTGCAATCATGTTAAACGCAGTGCACTACTGGCCTATTCAGTTGTATGGACTTGCTAGTGTCACAGACCGTTAAACCTGCTTACACTCTGATTATATATATACATAATTATATGAACAGGGGTTTAGACATAACTATCCCAAGAATGTTGGCCAGAAACCCAGAGCCTAAGTCGAATATAAGTTCTCTGGACATATACACCGATGAATGGGAAAACGTGTGTATGTTGTATAGCGAGGAACTGAATATAAGAAACTCATGCATGCTACTAGATCACTGCAGTAACTTCTAGGCAGAAGCCATGGCTATCCCCATGGCGATTAAATCGCAGCCTAGAGCGAGTTATAAAATTATGCTGGAAAAACAAATATTAAGAATAGAAAACAGGATAGAAATGCCTTTACTCTGTACAGCACCGAACTGATCACAGGCTGTGCTTTCATGTATCAGTAATGGAGATTCTAGTAAAGATATAAACCTCATTTATAAAAATTTTCGGTGTCATCGTTCGTTTCTGTAGAAGCTGAAATGAAGGTTTCTTGCGTAACTCGAATTTATTTATTGAACGTGTCCAACCATAGGCGATTTGAATAGAATCCACACTTTTATAAAACTTTCATTAAGGCTATGAGTTACCAGTGAAGCGTTTTAGTTGTATGACGGAGTAGGTTCTATTGATATTATAAGGGGACTTTACAGAACCCAAATAAGCTATACTCTCTTTGAAGCGGCTGTCAATTTAGACCACAATACGCTTACAATTCGTTTCAATAAAATGGTATTTCAACTTTTTTTATTCAGAGCAAAAAAACTCAGCTAATATTCCTTACTATAGATTCACATGCGGCTCACTAGATTACCAGGTCATCCATTCGACTTCACGTTTCAGATTTTGTTTTTTTAAAAACCCGTACACAATTTTTTTCACTTAGCCGTTACTGTCAAAGCCATATTATTCGAGTCGAAAATTATTTAAATTCAAACAATTTAAATTGTTTTAAGGATTAAACGAATTTGGCTGCCTCCACCTCGATTTTTCCTATATTTTCTTACCAAAATATTTCTATAAAAATAATTTTTCTTTTTTACAAGGATGTATACCTTATGCAATATAAATATTAAATAATAATTAAAATTTTTTCCAACATTTTTTTGGTTGTACGTTTTTAGAAAAAGTTAAAGTTCACATTGTTGTTTAAAACCTTTTTATATCCTTTAAAGTAACCCTAATAAACAGGTGTTCAACAAAATATCCTTCTTCATGCCACCACACCATCGGAAACAAAAGCAATAGGAAGGAAAAGCAAAAAGCAGCTGAAGTTTAAATATAAAATCTTAATTGGTACTGTCATTGCCATTATTATTATGGGCCAAACAAATCACGTGGTTAAAGCCAAAAATAATCAATTTAAATTAAGTCTTGGGAAAAGTTTTCAATAATTACATTACAATACAACACAATACAATTAACTCAGACAGAAAGTATGGATGATACAGGATAATAAATTAAAAACTCTCTTCAAGTAATAAACTTTAAAAGGCTTAAAATTAAACAACATTAAGTGAATTTATAAATAGAAACTCGTACCTTGCACACACACACACATACAAATTGGACAACAACAACGACGACAATAAGAAAAACATTGTAATTGTTACGCATAAAATTAGCAATAAAAATTGGACAGGGAATTTAAATTTGTTGTTAAAACAACTACCACTACTTATACAAACAAAACATAGCAACAACATGGTGATGACAATTATTACGTGACCACATTTACATAAAAACTGGCAAACATAACTAAACACTGGTTTTATTCACCCATTGACAGCACATCAAGGGAGTAAAAATTCCAATAAGTTTGTTTAGTTTGGCACAGGAAAAAACAAAACAAAAGAGATTTAAATAAAATGAAAAAGATCTTACGCACACACATGTACGCACACCCATGTACGCACACATATGCACAGTAATGTATGAGTATTTATTCTTTGCCTTAAATTTCACCTCAAAACATGCAGATTGTTGGTATACATACGTTCCTTCGTTTACATATGTTTGCATTTGATCCCTAAATAAAGCATTTATGGTCGTGTTATAATTTGTAAACCATATTTTGCAACAACACTGTCATTGTCCCCCAGAAGAGAGAGAGAGCTATAGAGAGAGGAAGAAATAACTTCGGTAATGAATTTATAATAAAAACAGGTTTACTCTCCTCTCTCATGGAAGTGATGCAAATGGTGTGGTATTTGAGTTTCTTCACTTTCATTATTATTTGAATAATTTGAAAACCGGACAAAAAGGTTTGACATTATTGTTGTTGTTTTTTGTTTTATTTGCTCATTCCAGTCTAATTTTTAAATTGTTTTCATACATGTAGCACTTGTAGAATTAAATACATGGCAAAATGTCATATTCACGTGTAAAAGTTATTCTAGTTGCAGCTAAAATGTATTGGAACCAGTATAATCGGTATGTTTGCAAAAATATTTTTCAAATTTACAGAATTAAGTCATAATCCTTTCAAATTATTTACAATCCTTCGCTATAGTAGAAGAGTTCTTCTAAATTCGACCTGGTATATATAATTGCTTACTTAAGCAAACATTTTATTTAGTGCTGGTATAAACAAATGATTTGTTTACTGAGAATGTACATCAAATATGTGCATGTGTATGAGTGTGTGTACCAAGGAGAGTAAAATTGAGAGAGTAAGTTACCCACATGTACGAACATAAATGAGTTTATTGTGCAAAGAGTTTGTTTTCAAAGGTTATTTGGTTGCAAAGAGCACACTTTCAGCACAGCTTAGAGAAAACCCCTATAAAATTGCCATTTATGACACATGTGAGCCAATAAAACTGTGATTTAAATGTTGATTTTATATTCATGCATTCATTTCTTTTGTGTTGTTGTGTTCTGTCTCAGTTTGTTTGTCTTGTTTTTGTTTTAATACAAAAAAAAAGAAGAAGAGAAAATGAATCAGTTTTGGAAACCAATCTTGTTGTTTTTTGTTCTAATTCAAGGTAAATTATGACTTACATTTTTTTTCTTAAAACTTTATAAATATTTATACATCTCAAGCTGATTTTTTTCTTCTTTTACATTGCTTTCTCTATGATTAGCAACAATTCTGGTTGTTCGGCTGTAACAAAGTCACGTTTCTCTTGTAACACCCTCTTACAAGGAGGTACACTGACTTTATAGGCAGTCAGGGGAGCACTTCGTATCCCAATATTAAAGAATTGTTAGTGACAGCATTTTGTGAAATTGTTTTTTCGATCGTTTTCATAAATTATTGGCTGTCATTGCCGTTTATTTTTAACAACTTACTACTGCAGTAGTATTATTTATTTGTAACATATGCGTATCATGTACCGTTAAGTTAATAAATGATAACCGTTATGATTTCCATTGAAATGATAACAATTACCCAGTTTAACATTATCTATGTCATCAGTTAATCAGTATTTATTAACAAATAATAATTGACCTGTGTGTTATGTTGTATATTTTTTTGGTTTGGAAATTGATTGGAAATACCAGCACCGAGTTGATAATGGATAGTTCGTGTAGCATGGCATTACAAGCGATTTATGACAAATTAAAGTCTAAATGTTTTAGGTTTTTTTTGCGGGGGAGTTTAACATGCTTTTATTAGGAAGCAATTTAGTGTATTATTAATAAATTAAATTCTGATTCATGCAGAAAATTGTGAAATTATGCTGTCATGCAACAAAAGAAAGGAAATAAAAGCTTTGAAATATTATACCACGTACAATAGATTTATTTCTTTATTTTATTTTCATTTGCATTATCATCATTATCACTATTATTGTAATAATTACATGTGTGTAGCTTTTTTAATTTATTATTTAGGGCCAATGCTCATAGTTTTCAAGTGGAAACCAATTACATTACTCTTGATTAGCGGTCTCCTTATGCCTGACGGAGGAATTTCTCTGGTGTTACAAAAGCTTTTAAAAAATTAGATTCCAGTTAAATAGCCATTTGAGCATACATTTAGTCTCATTGTAATACTACATGATGCCCAATAACCGATAAGTCTCGATAACCACCCTGATTAACCATCCTGTTTTGGCTTATCATTCATTATTATAATGATTACCTTACAATTAAGTAAGATTAAAGCCTGAAAGTTTAATGAATTTAGTAATTCATCCGATATCTATTAATAACAGTTTCTCTTTAGACTATCGAAAAGTGTGAGTTCAATAAAACAAATCCGCATCGAACAAGAGAAGATCATGTGAAATAAACGGCACTCTCTTCTTCTTCAGCCAGTTTACAATATCTACAGAAGCTAAGCCAGGTCTCAAGACCTCATGATTTTTCCTCAGGATCTATTAGCGGCCTTTATCTAATAGATAGCCTAACAAATGTAAGAGTAAACCTATGTTTAGGCTGTACTTTGCTATTTGGTAGAAGTACATATGCATTCTCTATCAACTTCAACAACTAGGGATAGTCCTATGACCAAGAACCAAAGGTAGAATAACACAAAACCGCCACGAGAGTCGATTTAAGAAGTTGAGGCATACATATATATCATTCAGTTTCGATCTGAAGATTTCACCTCATTAGCATATAACTATCGCTTAGCTGTCAGAGAGGATAGATAAGCTAACAATTGGATATCCTGTACACTGGATAAGTTTCTCAGTGTGATTTATGACAATCACCACAGCCTAAAAAAAATTACTGTAGTGAGCGAGACGGAAATTCTACTACCTACCGTATACTGAAACTGTCAGCTTAGACATCCATAGAATGCACAGAGCTGACCTACTTCTCCCTCTGTGGAATACTGGTGTGAAATTTTCTATGACGATAGGATAAAGGATTGCCCAGCTATGGCAGATATGTATATCATCTATTCTAAGAGTAAAAAATTCCAACATGATGTTGAGCACATTTAAACAAACTTTTAGTTTTTTTTCGAATATAATTTGCAAAATTTTGCCTCTTCTCCCTCAATTGCAATCTTCAATTCATTCTGTTGCACCCACTATTGGCGTATGAGTGATATTTATTGTTTCCCCACAATTGCACGTTACTCATACGCATCACTAGTTCTTTGAAAACTTGTTTATCATGTGTTAAAAACTATTGCCAAACTATTGTGTTGGGTTAAATTGTAAGTTATGAATTCAAATAGCTTTTAACACACTCCCATAGATTTAAAGATGCATTTCAATACCTGACAGTATTATGATTAACTTCTCTTTTCGTTTACTGTTAAAAAAAAAAATAAGTGCAGATGTAAGCGTGTTGTGTACTTAACAGTGGAGAGAGAAGTTTTTAGCTTAAAAGAACATGAGCATTAAATAACATTAATGGTGCTTAAAGCAATAAACAATTTTAACGTTACTTTAAATACAAGAATAATAACAACAAAATAACTTCTCTTTATTAATAAAAAAGAACAGGGGAAATGAAAGCATGAAAGTACTTGAAACTTTGTTTAGCAACGTGGCAAATTATATATTTTTCCATATTGTTTCACTACACCGTTTAACCTGCACTACCGACACCTTGTGCATAAACAAATACAGACACAATAATTTTGCCTACGATGTATTTGTAATAGAAATAAAAATCATCGTTTATTATAATCAACAAAAGAGAAAAAAAAAATGGAAAGGAAAGAAATGAAGCGAGGGAAAAAACCACACACAATCCTCTAAAATGGATAATAGCTTTTAAATACAATAAAAACAACAACAACAACAACTGTTAAGCAACAAAATAAAATAATATTTATTAGTCCCTAATTAGAAATTATGAAGAACGAAAAAACATCAGCAAAAAAGTTCATAGCCAGTGGTAGTTTCACAAATTATGTGGAAATAATTGAGGGCGTTTCTTTATTGTATTTTGTGTAAAGAACTTCAGAAACTTGTTGATTCTTTTGAACAATTTGGAACACAATTTGTTTCTTTTAGCTTCTAATGTGGCAAAGGCAAAAAATAGTTGTATTTTGAAAGAATTTATTGAAAAGTTATATAAAGATTTGAAAAAGAAGTTCTTCTTGCGATACATTTGTAATAAATAACCCTTTAACTTACATGTAATTTTGACCATCTTGCAACCAATTTGGTTTCGATAACAAGATTATCGAATCAAACATACATTGTTTGGTTATCTAAGTATCGTTACCGCGGTGTATTGCTGATCGAGACTCTCGCAAGCAGGATGAATTTTTTCGGCATTGCTGTTTAGAACCATTATTAATGGATACTGCAAAGAAGGTTTATTGTGGACAAATATCTCTAAGCATTTGGAATTGCCTTGAAATAATTGTAGTATGATTAACTTTTTAAACGATGTATACACCGATGGCTATGTAATGCTTGATATGTAATGCTGAAAACCTGCCAATTTCATAGCATAGCGAGGTTGTAATCAATCACATTACCTCGACGCACGTGTTTGTCCATAAATGCAGTTTATTTATCAGCGAAATTAAAACCCATCTTACAGAGTCTAGATGTTTCAACTCTCTCAGTTAAATTAGGTACTCTCCGCTCGTTTTATAGGAAGACTCAACTTTGTTGGCAGTAGAAGTCGCCGTAGTCTAGTAGGTAGTGTGTTGGCTTATTAGACGAAAAGCCAGGGTTTGAGCCCCAGGCCAGACATCAAGACAAAATACAAAAAGTATTTCTTCGGCGAGCTCCTCTCAGCAGATTTCTGGCAAAAACTCTGAGAGTAAATAAAATTGCCATGCAAAAGTTTCTCAAAAATTTGTCGTTCGGAGTCGACTTTAAACTGTAGGTCCCACCACTCATGTATAAATTTAACATACACAACATAAGTGGTGTGAGAAATTAGAACGTTATACAATGGATCAATTCGACCTCCGGGTACTGTACTTGTCTTAATTGACAAGTACACGTCCTCTAACTTAACCTAACCTAACCTTGTTGGCAGCAGGAGGGTACATGCAATATTTCTAGTCTCTGTAGGACTGTTATGGATAAGAAGTCCGACTATCTTTTATCATTAAATTGCATGGCTATCCAAAGCCCTATTTCCGCTCTCTCAAGTCATGAGCATGAACTCATTTTAGTTCATATGTCAGTGCCAGGCTCTTGGGTCTTTTCTGTTCGTTCCATAAGGAGCCTCAAATTTGTTGGAAGCAGAAGGCTACATACAACATTCCTAGGCTCTACAAGATTAATATAGGTAAGAAGACTGACTATCTTTTATCCTTAAATTGCATGGCTATCCAAAGCACTATTCCTGCTCTCTCAAGTCATGAGCATGAGCTTATTTTAGGTCAAATGTCAGTGCCAAGCTCTTGGATATTTTCAGGTCGTTTCATAAGGAGCCTCAACTTTGTTGGCAGCAGAAGGGTACATACAACATTTTTAGGCTCTACAGGACTGATATAGGTAAAAAGACTTACTATCTTTTATCCTTAAATTGCATGGTTATCCATATTATTGCTGTCTAAAGCCATTACCCAATTAAAAGACAAATCGATTGACCAGCACTGGAATGACTTTTCCATGAGCTCTGGAAATATCTTTCACTACATATGCCAGTGCCAGGTTCTTATCATGTAACGGCGGAGGTTCTTGATTTTCATTTTCTCTCATCTTTAAATGAAGATAAAGGTAATCTCATGATTTATTTCCTATAGAGAAAGTGTAAACCGAAGGTTTAAAATTGATTTATGATATGAACCTTCAAGCAGAGTCCGCCAACTAATTTAACCCCAAGCTAGCTCTTTAACTTACAGTTGCTGTAGATGGTTGGTTATATAGTAAGAGGGAATGCGGTATATGATGTTACCTGGTTAAATAAAATTTGTTGGTTATAATCGAGATTGCCCAAGTCCCTAACATATGTGACTGGATTTAAAATTTCGGGTTTTTATTTGCATTAGTAGTCGTAACCACAATTTGTAACAATTTAAATCAATTTTATTTCAAGAATTCAAATATTCCAACTCTATTATCAAGTCAATGGAAAACTAAAAACTATTCATGGAAAAATGATATGATATTCTGCAACTTTAGCAATGTTTTAATCTACGAAATCTCATGCAAGAACTAAAAACTAAAATTGAAAAGTAAAAGGAAAATTGAAAATAGAAAATCGAAAATAAAAGCGACAATAATAGTTGTCGAGTAAATCTTGACTTCTTCCATTCAATTTTCTCAACTAAAACTCCCTTTGGGTTTTGGTTTGCATTGGAAATTGTTTTCTTTTCTTTATTTATTCTTTTTCTTTGCATCTTATCAGTTTTTTTCTTTTATTTTTTTATGCTGTTTTTTATTTTGTTACAAGATTTTTAAAGCCACAGGTTATACAAAAGGTTTTCGATTACAACAGTCAACTAGTCAGTCAAGGAAGAAGTTTTTCCTTCCTTTCACTTATTCGTAAGAGAATATGATGATGGCTTTGATGCATTGATGCACACCTCTTGTCATAGGCTGATAAAAATAGCATGTTGCAGGCGTGTGGTGCTGCAGCAAGAGTTTGACGACAAGAAAGAAAAAAATTATATTTTAAGGACACAAATATAAATCAACATATAAATACAATATTAAACAATAAATTTATAAACAGTTTTCCCTTTCTAGAAATCTATTGTTAGAAGAATGGGTAACCTATTGTTTGTTTTACATAAATGTATGCTTTGATGACAGAACGATGATGGAATACAATGTCATTTAAATGACCACGACTGGAGTGGTAGTAACTGTCGACACATTCGGTGTAGTTGACGTGTTTCGTTTTTTGTTTTTTGTACATTTCAGGTGGTATATCGGCGATAACTTGACAAATATTGGTATTCAAATACTCGACGATTTTTGACGTAGGACTCACGAAAAAATCTAATGGCGTACGATCTCACATTTTTGCTGATCACTTGACTACCCCATAACGCCACGTCACATTTTCTGGAGACTTCTCTTTTTGTAAATTTCTCTTTCGTGAAACTTTTGTTCTTTTCCCATTCCATTCAGTTCATAATTTTTAATTGCAAACCAAAAAAACCTGAAGGCAAAGGTACCACCAAATCCATTTTTCAAAAATTATGACCGAATGACTTATCCAAGCCATAATACACACTTAACAGTCTCTCTTGCCGGATGGTCTTTCCACAATCACTTTTTAATTCTTCGAGCCCCATACATACATACATACATACATACATAATTGGCCATTACAATCCTTCAGTCAGGATTACGGCTTAGCTTCTCACACCACTCATGTTGTGTGTGTTAATTTTATACATGAGTGGCAGGACCTACAGTTTAAAGTCGCCTCCAAACGACAGATTTTTGAGGAACTTTTCGTAGCAATTTTATTTACTCTCAGAGTTTTTGCCAGAAATCTGCTGAGAGGAAGTCGCCGAAGAAATATTTTTTCATATTTCGTTTTGATGTCTGACCTACGGTTTGAATCGCGGCCTTATGTCTAATAAGCCAACACACTACCTACTAGACTGCGGCGACGTCTGTACGAGCCCCATAAGCGAGAATTTTGTTCATTGGCGTAACTATCGAGTGCGAGTGGAGTTGCAAATCCGAACGAAAACCGTAAAATAGGCCTAATTGCTAAGGACAGCATAAATGATGGCGATATAGGAAACGTTATAGGATCTCCCGACTGTTATGACTCAGGCTGTACCGCTAAAGCATGGAAAGGGCTCTGAGCCTGCGCACTGTCTCTTCCATTATGCTCCGAGATCGAGAATTACTTTATAGGACGCAGACAACACCTTATAAGAGCACAAAGAGGCACAGACTCTGGATATTATGTCGAGACTTTATCAGTGGTCTTAGGCGTTTAGCGTATGTATATTCGAATTTCTGACTTGAAGAAATCAATCTCGGTCATTGACTGGTTGGTCTTCTTCTTCTTTTTGTCGACTAGTTTTTTCCTTAATTCTGGTTTTATTTTTCTTCCCCTCTGAGTTAGAGAAGCTGAGAACTATGAGAGGTGAGGATTTTGAGAATATACATGATACTGTGAGTCACAAAAAGTGAAGGAATCCTGCAATAATAATCTGCTAATGGGTTGGGTATATACAACACAGAAGGATGGAATTATTTATCTCTTCTTCTGATACTTTCATGAGTTTTCAGAAAAAAAGAGAGGTACCTAGATAGGTATGATGATTAGAAACGTCTGAGAAACTGCTTATCGATCTGTAACTGCCCAGCCCTTAGTAGCTTGAGGTTGAATACCCTTGGCAGGGGCTTCTTTGAGGGTTTTAAATTCTGTGTCAAGAGCCGACATCAAGGCTCTCCATAGATTCATTATAAGCTTGAGCTGGTTGAAAAGTGCTAGGACTTCATTAGTGTAATCGCGCTCTCCCTCGTGAGTTTGTTGGTCTGTGCAATTCCTCCGCTTCCTATTCCCCTTTTCCTACATCCACTCCTTTTTCCTATCCCGTCTATTATCCTCTCTCTTAAAGACGTTTCGTGTAATGGCTCAACTTGACTTCCGGGTACTCTACTTGTCTCATTTGACAAGTACACATCCTCTAACCTAAACATAAACCTTGTGAACATAAACCTTCGGTGGCCTGGTGTTCTCTATGGATAATGGTTAATTTCTTTTTATGCTTATACCACAAGGAAATATTAGTTGAATCCAATCCTGTTCTTCCCACCTAACCTAACAGTGAATAGGAAAATTTTTAAAATATTTTGATATTATCGACAATGGGTTTTTTTTCATTTGTTATGAAAAAATTTTTAAATGTATGCAAAATTCAATATTTTCTTTAGGTAAAGTCATAAATAATTAAAATAAAACCATCATAAATTTTTTTATAAATTTGCAAATATGTATTCTTTTGTTTAAATAAACAAAAATTAAATAAAACAAAAATTCAGTTTAAATTAATCCAAATAACATTGTTTTCTTGTTATTTTTTCACCAAGCCTCTTTAATGACTGGCAAAAAGTGTCGGCTCCCATAAGTGTAACTATGAATATCTAGCAGGGGAGTAGGAATATTCTGTTTCATGCTTTAATGCATGTAAAAACTACAGCAGCAGTAGCAGCAGCATATCATAACGTTTTAATTTAATATTAAAAAGGAAATTAGCAAATGTTCTCCTTAAAAGGGTTCCTGATCTTTTACTATACTTAAGCAGGCACAAGCTCTCATACATACTTTTACGTATATGGTACAAGTGCATATACATATATTATATTATATTGATATAATCATTTTGTATTAAGATTATTTAAAAATTATTGTAGTAGTATAGAGTTTTAATAGTGCTGAGCATTATTTTCAGTTTTTTTTTAATAATTTGGATTAGACTGGAAGTGACCGGTCAATTTTTATCCACAATAATATGAAGTTAAGGAAGTTAACTGACCATATGTGGTGTGGCTTAAGAACTTTACTGTGGTGTTCATAATTTAATCACAAACTTTTCAAAAACATCCTCAAAATTGTGAATATTTAGTTTGATTTGCTTCTTTAACTTTTTGTTGCTCATAGTTTTAATTATTTTTAAAATATTAAAAAATATCTGAACTTCTTACTGTTTACACTGTCAAAAATGGAAGAAAACACTCATATATCAACAGGACCCTTGTAGTCTATGAATCTTCACGACCGCGTATAGCACAGCGGTTAAAGTGCTCATTAAAGAAAGTAAAATATCCCAGCCTCTTGATTCATTTGATCACCGCAGCAATGTTGTTTGTATTTAACTGTCTTATTGCAACTTCAGCGGAATGTGCTTGAGTGAAATAAAGGGCCTTATTCCCGATAATTTCATATATTTATGTCGTACTGTTTCTCTCTCTAGTAGATCGCACAAAGCTTTACAAAGGGAATTTGTTCTTAAGCTGCACTTTCCATTTGTGAAATGCTTTTTCTCAGGAGTTTTTCCTGTCACTTAGAATAGGAATAAATTCACGCTCTCTCTTTCATTTCTTCTACAATTCTTCTATCTTATTCTCCTAGTTCCGACATAATGCAAGATAGGAGCATTTCTCCTGAGCGTTACAGACAAATAAAAAATTGGCTAAAATTTCTTACAGATTTTTTGCAATCGTACGATATATTGCCTGATTTCTGTTTAAAAAATAAGCACAATTTTTGAAACCATAATTATTTCATTAGGCTACGTTAGGTTGAAGTGGTAGCTTTGATTACCAAATCTCACATGCATACGCATAGTGACCCGTTGTGACGTTAATTATTTCATTAATTAGTGTTGAAAATTTTACGAGCATCCGTGTTGTAGAAATAAGAAAATGCAATTGTTTCATTATTTTAATTTAAATTTAACAAAAGAAATAAAACCTTTGAGGAAGTGGAATGCCAGATGCAAATGCAACAATCGACTTTAACTATAATCCATAGGGTTTATCCACAGATAGTAGTAAGAAAACAAATTACCGACGGATAATGATAAGGTACTGATTTGAAATCGATCAATAGAATAGGAACAGTTTTTATTAATTTTGATTTATTTCTTTTGAAATATTTTTCTTTTAATTTTTATCTTCTATTGCCTGATATCATGTAGAAAATAAAAAAAGAAATCCACTACCAAACTCAGTGATCTTTAGAAAGCATATTTCGTGAGGATATTTTTGTGATTATAGTTGTTTTATTTAGACAAAAGGAATTGTATATTAAATTAATTGAGGCAAACTTTACGATACAAAATATAAAAACTCCAGTTCAAAGACAGTGATGTGAAAAATAATAACAACAGAAGTGTTTCATAATCATATTTAAGGAGATAAAACTGTTTTTGTTCCCTCTTAATACAATATACTACAAAAAGAAAATTCATTAAGTTTGTAAAATCTCCTCTTTCAACGGAAAATATTGCCAAATTCTAAAAAGAAAAGAGAAACAAAGAGGAGGTTTTGTTTTCCAAAGTCTGTCTCTGGCTTGATGCAGATTTCTCTCATCAGGCTCACGCTTTCTCGATAGTCTGACGGTGCTATCACTACTAGATATCGGATCGATCAATAACCTCATTAAACTTTTAGCCTGGTTTTCAATTTGATTTTAGGGAAGTCATGCTTTCAATGTGAAACATTGATGTTGATAGACAAAATCGCTTAATCCGTACTTGTATATGTTATATGAGCTCAAGTGAACTTTGATTTAACAAAGCTGCTACTCCCTCCTACATTATCCTATCCGATGGGAAAGCACTGCTAAAGTCTTAAATCTGTCAATTGATCGGTCTTCACAGATATACTGGATATTTGCAATCAATTGAATACAATATTGTAATGTGTAGAGAAATTTCTGTGTAACAAGTTTTGATGATAGGGATATAGCCGATTAGTTTTAACAAAATGATGCCATATACGATATAGTCGATGAGACTTTACTTTCATTGGAAAAGAATTCCCTAAAAAGACTTTGACGTAATTTGAACGACAAGTGATTAGATTTAATGAACTTTGAAATACACGAGAATTTTGATGGATTTAAAGACAACATTTGGCATAAAATTAAAGAGATAGTGTTACAAAGTTATATTTCATTGAATTTTTAATATCAATCTGTGTTAATAAACATCAAAAAATTCTATTTAAGTTTTAAAAAAGAAATCAAACTGGCAAAATTCTGTAATTTTATGATGGCAAGTAATTACTCAAATTTGTATAACTTTTTTAAACAGGAGTTCTTAAATCAATTCTTAACTCTGAACTTAATATACGATTCATAAAATTTAAATTTAGTAATTACAATAAACTCGACTGAAATAAAACTCACTTTGTTCAAATCAACCACTTGTTAACCACACTTGACACTTGACACCTGTAGCTGTAGCTGTATTTGGAGAAACTTCAAACAGTTTTGAAATAATATTTCGTTTTCTCGAGTTTTATTAGAACAAAAAATCTTTTTTGACACTCTTAATTTTGAAATTGACGGTTTTACCGTTACCAAATACACTGTTAAACACTGTAATCGTTTGAAATGAACAGAACTGAATGAAGAATATCCTGTTTGTGGTATTGCCTTTTATATCATCAACAAAAAATGTTTCATTGTATCGTTTGTCATTAACTGTATGCGTGTTAGTATATGACAATGTGTGTGTGGTGTGACACACAAATGTTTGTTGCTGATATTACACTGGCAAGCAACATACAAATATCAATACTCTCTCTCTCTCTCACACATACGCACAAGCACACAAACATTTGTTCAAACAACCCTCAGTATGAAAGACACGCCGAAACACCATTGATTGTTCTTTTTTTTTAGCAAGAAATGTTGAGCGTAAAAACAAAACACAACATCTACGAAAAAAAACAAAGAAGGTAAGCAACAAGAGCTATCATTACATGTTGTACAAGCAACGGTAAGTGTAAATGCATGTGCGTAAGTGAAAGTGAATGTGTGAGTGTGTGATTGTGGGAGAATATTTGTGTTGAAAGAAAAACAAAAAGGTGTTACCAGAAATTTGATAAATTGTGCGTTTGCTTTATCAAGTCTTTATGGCGGTATGAGTATTTTAAACGAATTGTATACAATGTTGCTGCAACATCTTGCTTCAATTTGCGAGAAAAAAAATCAACACAAAATTAAACGGTATTTTTTAAACTGAAGTGTTTGTATGGTTTTGCACATTACGTGGGCGCCGGTGACGTATAACTGATGGGAAATGTGAATTAAAAATTGCTCATACGTTTAGAGTGACAGAGAGATCATTGAGATTTTTGAATGCTCTTTGGTTTGTTGATAATGCATCGCTTAGCAAACAACTGTGTTGATTTTATTTTTAATTATTGTAAATTAAAAATGATGTCAACAATTAAAAAAAATAAAAAAATACATTTCTGGCGGCGACAGGAAAACAAGTTCATATTAATTTTAAAATATGGTAACTGGTTACGGAAATTAGAAAAATAAAAATACAATATTTGTTGATTTCGAACAGCTTATCCATTATCTACTAAAGGAATATTAAAATAATTTTCAGAATATTTTCAGAATGTTTGGCATGCCTTGGCATTAATTTACTGGTTGAGCGTGAGTTTTCAAGTAACACTTAAACTTTTCAAAGCTTAGCTTGAAACTGTATTTTTACTTTTGTGAAAACGCTTCGGTCCGAACGACTACTGTGCCCGGCTACCACTATAGCGTCTTGCTCAATGACTTTCTCCCATCCTAAGTGGACAAGAATAAAGCAACATCACATTGTTTACCATGGTACAAAACCCTGCTAAATAAGGCAATTAATTCCGTCTTCCTTTTTTACCGATGTACAATGTTTGCATGCCCACCCACTATATAATGGCTCGTTAGAAATATAGTGTCTGAGATGACTTTACTATATAATTAAGTGGTTTAGAAGTAAGCTTCCTATCCTATTAAGATCATGTGAGTATGACAATGAGGCAAGATTCTTACCCTCTAAGATAATAAATACCTTTACTTAATGGAAAGCCTATTGCCGGTAAGAAGTGTCCATATTTGGTATTCGGTAGGATTGTGACTGCTCTGGTTATACACTTATGAGTTGATCAAGGTGTATACCAACCAGTTTAAATCAGAAGATTGTACCCGAATGAGATCCGAATGCTGCTTGACTGTGGGAGAGAATAGAAATGTTAATAGTTGGTGATCCCTTATTCAGCAATAGGTCTGAAGCATGATTTATGGCCATTATCTCAGGCTGAATCAAAGTACAGTGGTAGGTGACGTGGAGATTCCTTAAGACTCAGCTCATTGCCGAAAATTTTACAGAAATTCACACTTTATTCCTAAGTTTAGGAAGGTCCACAAAATCACGAACTCAGAGGACTGCATTTCATACTTCGAATGCTAGTTTGGAATACCCTATCTGGACTAGGTTTAGAAGAAATATAAACGAGTTCAATTAGAGCCTAAGGATCCTCAAATAAAAAGGGCATTGCAACAAGTGTCATATGTGATATGTTTTATCATTAAATTTAAATTTTTGAATATAAAAAGAAGAAATAAAGAATAATTAAATTAAAATTTCTTATAAATGATTCTTAGTTAAGTTTCTGTTCCATATTAGTTTTTATTGCTTATTATTAATATTTTTCTTTATTTTTTCTAATTGAAAACAATTAAAAACTCATAAAAAATCTACAAATAAGAGCAAGACTAAGAGAACATCAAATATACGTTCATCAGTATTAGTTGATTGTTTACAAAGAAATATTGTTATTGTAAGCAAACAATAACAAACACAACTAGAGAGCATATGAGTACAAACCTGTATTCTTGCAAACGAATACACACACACATATGTATGTACGTATAGTACCATATTAACTGAACTTTGATTTTTCTTTAATGTGTTGCCTGTGTAACTCAACAAGTTTATTATTATGAAAAGAACTTAGAGAGTAAATGTCAGTGTGTGTGTGTGTGTGTGTACGTGTGAGAGGGAGAGTATTTTATTACAAAACCTGCAAAGATGACAAAATTATAAGGAAACAATTCTAGAATACGTTGATGTGGGCAACACTTTTATAAACAATAATTAAACAAGTTTTTCTTTTTATTTATGAATTAAACAATGCCTGCTCAATCAAAAACACACATACATATACATGCAACTACACATACATCCATTCTTACAATATACTGTACGTATTTGAGTTATTTATATGCGTGTGATTTACTGCATTTGTTTTTTTGTTTTTTTGTTTTTGTTATTTTACTCCTATTGACTGCAATTTAATTAGATGCGCTAAATTAAATAATAGATGGAAAAACAATCATAATTTCTTTCTTTCATTTCAAATGAAAGAAAGGAAGGAAGTAATAGACCTGGCTGGTAGGCAGG
Source organism: Sarcophaga carnaria (assembly GCA_958299815.1). Classification (NCBI taxonomy): domain Eukaryota; kingdom Metazoa; phylum Arthropoda; class Insecta; order Diptera; family Sarcophagidae; genus Sarcophaga; species Sarcophaga carnaria. The sequence continues at coordinate 15,147,306 of OY283153.1, forward strand.
AAGGAAACAGTTTGCTAAAGTATGACATATAAAATTATAAATAACAAAACGGGTAATTCTACTTTTTTACTAGTGGGAGGTTTTTAAGAATTAATTAAAAAAATATAAAAAGGAAAATAAATAATGACAACGATGGTCAATTTTTGAAATGGGTTGACCTAAGATGTAGGAAATCTGTATTAAACGTTTCATTTAACTTTTTCAAAGTTTTATTTGCAACATTATCCCATTATTATTGAAGTTTTGCAGGTGAGCTATGAGTGAATTCTGAGAAAATTGTTAAAGGCTTCGAAAGGAGTATCCACAAGTAACAATAACGTTAAGATTTGAAAAATAATTAGAACCAATAATTAGATTATTTCATTTCGTTTATTTGTGGCAAACAGGTTCGAGCGCCTTCATTTTATAATACAGCACAATCCTTAAAAAATGAGAAACCGAAAATGACCAAAGGACTACGATACTACAAGAACTAGAAGAGTGAAACCTTGCGTTATTCTAATCCGAATTGTTACGCGATTTTTGTTAACAGTCAATTTTCCCTGAAGACAATAGAATCGGTCTAGTGTAGACAAGTGTAGGTCACGGCTATGACCAGATGACGTCAGTCTGGGACCTGGGATCAGGTCAGATACGCTGGAGGGATAGGTCAGAGTGTTACATAACTAAGAGCCTTTGCTGAGCCTCAATAAGTTCAACTTGCGACTGGTACGGGACAGATCTCTACAAGATTTCTGCAAGCTATGTGGAAATGAAGTCTCCATAGTCTAGTAGGCAATTTGTTGGCTTATTATTAATATTATAATATTTCTTAGGCGACTTCCTCTCAGCAGATTTCTGGTAAAAACTCTGAGAGTAAATAAAATTGCCCTGAAAAGTTTCTCAAAAATTTGTCGTTCGAAATCAACTGTAGGTCCCGCCACTCATGTATAAAATTATCACACACAACATAAGTAGTGTGAAAAGCTGGGCCGTAATCCTGACTGAAAGTTTGTAATAACCAATTATGTATTATGCATGTGGAAATGGAGAGGAATTGCAGAACACAATGTGTCCCATTACCTATGGATGTTTAAGTATTTGTTACTATGGCTGTACTTGTTATCAAACCTAGCTAAAGCAGTGTATAAAAATAATACTTTGAAATTTTCGAAACTCTATTGGAAATGGTGTACATATATTTTTGGGTGCTTATGAAATATTCCAAATAATACAAATAATTTATAATTTGTGTTCGTAATTTAATAGACTTGTAATTGTATATAGTTTATCCATTAAATCAGTTTTAATTATCTTATCACGATAAGATAACACGACACTTATTCAAAAGCCCACTAGCTGAGTGGCTGATCTTATCTTATCTTCCAATTAAATCATTAAAATAATCGTGTTAATCGAAAAGTAAGTGGAATTTCCAAATTGTCTGGATCATCATTATCACATACATACTTATACTGATACACACTAGAACATTTTTTATATATGTATGTATGTATATGTAGATATGTAATAAACATTTTTGATTAACCAATATTAATATAAACAAATATTAGAGCGCGAAATTAACGTTTCCACGCGGTGGTGGAAAACTTTTAAGGAAATTTTAAATTTAAAAAAATATTTTTATTTTATTTCTAAAATTTCTAATACTATGGAATATGTTACTTAATTATTTACAAATTACATACTTAATTTATTGCCAAAAAACTATCCTGTTTCTACAAGTTTAATTATTTTTTATTTCTTTAATTCAAGTTTAAATTTAATCAACAAAAAACGGTTTTAACTCAACTCTCCCAAAAATACAACCCTGCATACACAATAGTTGGCAATTCATTACTTAATAGCACGCACATACAACAAGCGTACATGACAATTGACTTCTGAAAACAACAATAAAATAAATCAGGTCTGCCAACCTAGCGGTAAAATAATTCTTTTTGTCAAAAATTGTAATTTCTTCGTGCAGGGTGAATTATTTTCACAGGTAAATAATCGTTAAATTCCTTAAACATCCGTATAAAAAATGTAAAAAAATTATAAAAACCAATAACTTAGCGAACGGCAAATACGTGGTGTATGAAAATTTCAAACAAAAGTTGTGAAAAATGCCTAAAACAAAAATAAAACCAAACAGCTTGAAGTTGACCCCCTCCTATAATTGTAAAAGGGTTAAGAGAAGCCGGTACTGCTGGTATATAGGGGGTCATTGAAAGTGAAAATGTTTGTGTTATCTATTGTTTTCTCCAAGATTTAAAACAATTCATATACGCTATAAATATATAAGCAATTATTGATTAATTTTTTGTTCTTTTCTTCTGTTTCCGTGTATAGTATCACTAAAAAATAATGCCAGATCTTGTTGAAATTAAATCTGATGCCCCAACTACCTCTGCTGCTCCTGCTGAGGCTAAGCCCGCTGCTGAGTATGTGCGCGTAGAAGATGATGGCAGTGATAGTGACTCTGAGGACACCATTCCCGAGTTGGAAGATGCCGGTGCTGGTACTACCCAATTGGGTGGTGGTGCCACCGGTTTGCCCATTGACCTTGTCTCCAAGGCCAAGCAATCACGCGGTGAAAAGAAAGCCCGCAAGATTATGCTCAAGTTGGGCTTGAAACCAATTCAAGGTGTCAACCGCGTCACCATCCGCAAATCCAAGAACATCTTGTTCGTCATCAACAACCCCGATGTCTACAAGAATCCCCACAGTGATACCTACATTGTATTTGGTGAAGCCAAGATTGAAGACTTGTCCCAACAGGCTCAAGTTGCTGCTGCCGAGAAATTCAAGACTCCTGAGGCTGCTGGTGCTGCCGATACCATTGGCACAACTTCCTCTGTTGCACCCATTGCCGAAGAAGATGAAGAAGAAGTCGACGAGACCGGTGTTGATGAGAAGGATATTGAGCTGGTCATTACCCAGGCCAATACTACCCGCGCTAAGGCTATTAAGGCACTCAAGAACAATAACAATGATATTGTCAATGCCATTATGGAACTGACGATGCTTTAAATTCTATTTTCGAATCGTTAACACGCCCTACGCTAAGCCTCCATGATGTTAAGATAGAGAGTAGAATTTAAATTAATGGCCTGCATTTTAAGTTTAGTACCCGCCTCAGCAAACAACTATAACAACAACAACAACTACAACAACGTAATCACATTTATATTATAATGATATGGTAAAACAAATAAATTATAATACATACATCATTTTTCTTCTTTCGTTATTATAATTTTCAAAACTGTATTTATTATTTTATATGCAGTCTTTAAAAATAAGAGTCTGTCTTTCGAGACTTCTTCTTTCTTGTTTACTTTATAAAGAAAAATTTAAATATTTTTTGGTATTTAAGAAATATATGAAACAAAAAGTTCTAAATAATAATAAAACAAAACTATTTTTAATTCACATGAGAATTCCTAAAATTAAATACAAAAAGAAAAAAAAAACTCGAAAATACCAAAATTTCTTTCTGGTTTTTATTTATTGATTTGATTCTAAAATATAAAGCAGCAGGTGAAACAGTTTATGTACGAGAAAGGGAAAGCGATTGTTAGCACGTGCTGTAATGAGTCATGATAGAATCAGAGAGGGGAAGACCTATCAAAATAGATTAGAAGACAAATTTTATGAAATGAACTCGGGTGACAGCAAAGAGAACTGATTAGATAATGACATTTCTGAACCACAATGGAAAAGCTAAATGTATTTTCTTAAAGAAATTAAATTCTGTAGCATTTCATATCCAAAATATTCACCCTGAAAATAATATCCGCTTCGTTTAGTTAGCTCTGCACTAATACCCGTGGGGAAATGCGGTTTTATTAATTTTTTTTTTTCATTAAATATTTCCTGGGGTCATTTTAATCAACCACAAATGTTATTTAATAACGACCAGCAGATTGTTAACCACGACAGCTTTTGTTGTGTTGTTTTTTATTTTAATCAACGAATTCGAGGTTCAGTACAATAACAAGAAGGGTATATTAACCATATATTCCGCAGTTTGAATTAAATAACGGTTCTACTGTGATAGCCGATTATGAAGGAAGTAAATAATGCATAGGCTTCCTCCAAGGCATTCAAAGCGGCAAAGGTCAGGGTACGATAGGTTGGAAGGATGGTGCACCACTTCAGTAGCACGCCTTCATTCAAAGACCAATTTTACCATTGTGACCCTTCATAAAAAGCCATGAAGAAAAAGAAAATAAAGAAAAGTGATTTACCTTCTTAACATTATTTCCTATACATAAATATCCTTCTGAAGATATCTCCCTAGCCAGTCTATCTTCAAGCCTGTAGTCGTTCAGGTCCACCAATTCCTAACAAATTGGCTACCCATAAAGGCAAAGTCATTCCCCAATTAGGGACATTATATTACGCACTGTATCCAAAACTCATAAAACTTTTTGTAATAAAATCGTATGGTTATATAAATTAATTTTATTAAGAGGTTATACAAAAAGATTTGGACACATTAAATGTTATTAATAAATAATTTGATAATAAATATCTTAAATATTTAAAATTTATTAAATATACGTTTATATATGTATTAAGTAAATAATTGATTGATATTTTATTAACTAACTACAACAAATGCCTATTGAAAGTTATTAAAAAAAAAACTTCAAAATAAATCAATAATAAAAACAACCAAATTTCTTAAATTCAAAGGGCCCCAAGAGATTCTTAATTAAAACTAAAACACATATTTTGCCTGCAAGGAATATTTCCATAGACAATTAAAATAAAATAAAATAAATAAAATATTAAAAAATACAAATTCATCTAGTAAATCATTATTGAACAACAATAAGACTTTAAATTAATGCTTAAAACTAAATCTATAAAAAAATTAAGTAAAATGAGTACAAAATATGTCTTTCTTTTACAAAATCACTTAAAGATTGAATTTAAAAACTTGAAGTTGAGATAAGTCAGTAAATTTAAGTAAAATGTTACTTTTTGTAAAAGTTAGTGGACCTGTGATTTTGTTTTTTCTTTCTTTTAATATCTTTTAAGATAATCGTTAAACGATAAAAGATTCTAAGATTCTAATTTTAACATATGAACTTGGCTTCTCGATTGTATATGCAAGTCAGCGGGCACTTGCATCCAAGGTTCACCATCAGCTTGCATGGGACAAGTGCTTTTCACTACCAACTATTGTATAATAAAGGGGATTTTAGAAATAAACTAAACAAGTTGCGACCATAAAACAACAAATACCTTAACATGTTTGGCTTGACCAATTCGTACCGGTTTGCTAATGCCCACTTGGAGTTGGGCTATATGAAATGAGGAAACAATGCCAAATACCTCCAAAATACCATCCGAAATGGAATTTACCAATTTTGTTGGTTCATCGGAATTATTACTTAATTCTAAACAAATAAATAAATATGTATTGCAATAAATCCAATAAATAAATGGTTTTTCATTAAAGTTACATACCAACTAATTTACATCCAGCACCCCAAGAGTCTATATTAAGGAAGACTATCGACTGTAACTCTGGTAGCTCGACTAATTCATTATCTAAATACAAATCGATTTTTTCATTTAGGCCCTCACAATCACGCTGCACTATTTGTTGAGTGCCAAAACCAAAATAGATCAACTGAAATTATTACATTGGAATAGCTGTTATACCTTTTCTATTAGCCTTAATATCGCTTCTCGTTATTTTGCTTACCTTATTGAATATGCGACTACTTAGAACATAAAATTTGGACTCTCTTGTTTTATGGAAGTTATATGTGACCAATGCATCTACACCCAAACTAAAGTAATTATAAACGTGTACAGTTTTAATAGGATGCCTCTGTATGGGCAAACGATAGTGCAGCTTCTCAATTTGTAAATCAAAACGATCAAGATTTATTGAACGGGCTTTTTTAATCTGTAAAAAATAGTTTTAAAACCATTTTTCTTTTAACAACAGGATATCCAGTTACTTACACTCCTTAAGATTTCTACAGGATCTAAACAGGAAGGTGGTTCTGCACCCCAACCTAAAACACGTGAGAGATCATTACCTGTACCTAATGGCATTATGGCAACAGAGGGTATTGGCTAAAATATAACAGAATTTTATTGAATTTTTTTATTAATTATTAAATATCTATCCTTTACTTACCTTTATGTTAAGCGAATAAATGGTATTCAAGACCCATCCAACAGTGCCATCACCACCAGCCACTAAAACACGACATGGCCTGGGACTGGCTTTGGCAGCCCATTGCATAGCATCTTGGGGACCGCGTGAACCCAATTCCATAACTTGTAGAGGATGCAAATATCCTCTCAAGAGCGACACAACATCTGAGCCCGTATTGCTACCCGACTTTGTATTGGCGATAACAATCAAAGGTTGCCAATTCTCAATAGTCGGTGGTTTTATACCGGCCAAATGTAAACGAACCGATTCACGCGTTCTCGCCGCCACTATACAATATGGTGGGAATATCATATCGCGAAATTCACCAAAATCACATTCGCCACGCAAATCTATGCGTTTAAAGCAGTTATTGTGGTAACAGCGATGGCACCAGGCACAACGCCAGCCATATAAACCAACTTCCTCCACATCATCGCCGCATGCATCACAGGCTGCACTCAATGGCAAATTGCCCTTGACCCATAAATGACGCATTGATTTCTCATTCTTTACCCATTTCTCCTTACACTTGAATAGTTTGTCTGCCTTGCGGGTACAGGCACGCGATGTATGGCAACAGATGCCGCAACAATCACAGAAAACGCCCGCCGATGGGGTTAATAAAATTTCACATACATTGCAATAACAAGCCTGGAATATAAAAAATACGACAATAATAATTCCATTCTGTTACAAATTAAGCAAAATGCAATAATAATAAAAAAGAAATTAAATTATTTACTCATGACTTCATTTTCTTTATTATAAACAAAACACATTAAATTGTTGTTGTTGTTATTGCTGCTACTGCGTCTGCTTAGCTTTAGCAGAACAGCACTACGCATTTGCTTTTATTTTTTTTAGGCATGTAGACTTACTCTATCTAATATTTTTATTGATTTCCAGCCATGTTTACTTCTGCCTGGTATACAAATAACATCCTCAGTCAACAGGCTGCGACAGAATACAAATAAGGCACCCAATGCAAACAAGGAACCAATTAAGGCTTCAGGACTCAATTCAAATGTGGCCAATTCCATTCTGTACAATCTTTCCTTACCCTTCTACGTCTTTGGCTATCCTGAGTTTAAGTTATACTCCAGTTTATTTTCTCTTTTGGTTTAGGCCTTTATTACATCTTTTCCATAGACATTTTTGAAAATAATTAATTGGCCTTAAAGTTTTAAGTAAGCAAATTAAAATGATAAAAATCAATAGGATTTATTCAAAACTGCAATGCAATTACAATAACAACACTCGTGTGATGTTTTGTTTTGTTTATAATGACAATTCGTTCCAAGAAGAATAAGAAAATCAAACAAAGTTGCCAGGGTAAGTGTAAAAGAGAGGAGATTTCAGAAATGCCTTTTTATATGCATATACACGGAACGAAAAAATGTATATTTGAAAACCTATTCTGTAAACAGTTAAACATATTATGATATAGTTCGATTAAAGTCACCTATATAACATTCTGAACTACATTTATTCAGTTCTTAGTACAAATTAGCATTAATAAAAAAGCGATTATACGCAGTAATATGGCATTTCTATCCCTGCCTGTTTCATACAACTGTGAGAATAAATGGCAAATTTTATTTAATATTCTCTTTTTGATTGTTGCGGTTCCACGTGCGTCTTACACGCTTTTAAATATTTAAAGCTGATATATTAGAAAAACCATAATTTTTCTCTTATTTATTTACTTGTAAATAAAACTTTTGTAAAAAAACTACCACAAATACCATGGGACGTAAAGCTGAATACAGTGAGAAACCCAAAAAGGGACCAGGACGAAAAGCGCGCAAACAGGGGCCACCATCATTCAACAAACCTTCGTTTGGTAAGTAACAAATTGAGTTCATTATACGTGTGGGAGATGTTTTCATTCATAAAACAAAAATTCTTTTAGCTCCCTTGGAGGATGAAGATAAAAAATTGTCGCATCATCAAAAGCAACGTTTGGCTAAGAGAAAACAAAATAAGGTAATTATAAAGCAGAAACAAAAATTGGCTAAAGAGAAGAACAAGAACAGACAAAAACAAAAGGAATATCACAGTGACAGTGAAGAAGAGGCCGAGTTATTGAAAAATGGTAAAAATGGTGAAGTTATGGAGCAGGAGGAGGAAAGCTCCGAAGAGGAAGTAAGTGAAATGGAGGAGGAGCAGCAGGTAGTGGTGAAAAAAAATGCTAAAAAAGCTAAGGGCTTTACCGATGATAACCAGGAGTGGTTGAAACCAAAACAAAAGCAGAAAGGCAAACAGCAATTAATAGAAGAGGAAGCGGAAGATGATGAGGACGAGGACGATGAAGAGGATGATGAAGATGAAGAGGAGTTGGACGAAGATGAGATTGAAGACGAAGGGGTGGAGGAAGAAGAAGAAGAGGATGAGGATGAGGAAGAAGACGAGGAAGCCAATGTTAAATTAGGAAAACTAGATGATCTATCGGACGATGAAGAAGCCAATTCAGATGATGATTTTGATGTTTCTGGCGATGAAAATAATGAAGAAGACGACGACGATGATGACGACGACGAGGAAGATGACGATGACGATGAAGATTTACTTCCCATTGAAAAACAAAATAAGAAATTGAAAAAACGTGAAGCCAAAGAAGCCAAATTAGCTGCCGACGAAATGATGATGTCGGTCGATCAACAGGAGATCTTCAAATTTCCCGAAGAGGGCGAAGAAACAGAATTGACTTTGCAAGAAGTACAACAACGCATTAAGGATGTCACTTTGGTATTGTCGGATTTTAATAAATACCGTGACCCCGACCATCCTCGCAGTGACTACATGGAATTGTTAAAACATGATTTGTGCTTGTACTACAGTTATAATGAGTTTTTGATGGGCAAACTTATGGATATGTTCCCCTTGTCTGAGCTTATGGAATATCTAGAAGCCTCTGAAGTTGCTCGTCCTTTAACCATTAGAACAAATACCTTAAAGACCAGAAGAAGAGATTTGGCTGCATCATTAATTAATAGAGGCGTTAATCTCGATCCCTTGGGTAAGTGGACCAAAGTAGGCTTGGTTATCTATAACTCCCAGGTGCCTTTGGGTGCTACTCCTGAATATTTAGCTGGTCATTATATGATCCAAGGAGCTTCTTCTATGTTGCCAGTCATGGCTTTAGCACCTCATGAAAATGAAAGAATTTTGGACATGTGTTCTGCTCCTGGCGGTAAAGGTTCTCATATAGCCGCTGTTATGAAAAATACTGGTGTGCTGTTTGCTAATGATTTCAATAAGGATCGTATTAAGGCTGTAGTAGCCAATTTCCACCGTTTGGGTGTGGTAAATTCCATTGTTTCTTGTGAAGATGGTGCCAAATTTAGACAAATTATGACTGGTTTTGATAGAATTCTTTTGGATGCTCCTTGTACGGGTACAGGTGTGGTCTCTAAGGATCCCAGTGTGAAGACTTCTAAGTCTGCCGTCGATGTACAAAGATGTTATAATTTGCAGCGTAAACTTTTACTCACCGCCATTGATTGTACCGACGCCAAATCTGCCACGGGCGGCTATATAGTCTATTCCACTTGCTCTGTTTTGCCGGAGGAAAATGAATGGGTTATTGATTATGTTTTAAAGAAAAGAAATGTCAAATTAGTGCCCACTGGCTTAGATTTTGGCGTGGAAGGTTTTACGAAATACCGCCAGTATAGATTCCATCCCTCCTTGAATTTGACGAAACGTTATTACCCCCATACCCATAACATGGATGGTTTCTTTGTGGCCAAATTGAAAAAGTTCTCCAACACGATACCGGTAAGCAAAGAACAGCAGGAAGAAGATGAAAAACATTTGGATGAAGGCATTAGTGCAACCAGTGACGATAAAGCCACTTTGTTAAATGCTGACAATGATGATGTAGAGGATGAAAATCAGGATGATGATCCAAAGGGTCGTAAGAAATCGGGCAAACGAGCTGGTAAACCAACATTAAGTGACTTTGAACTTGAAGCTAAAAAGAAGAAAATGGAACAAAGTAAATTGAAGTATATAGCTAAGGTATTCGAAGCACCGGTAAAGGTGGAGAAAAAGAAAAAGGAACCACAAACACAAGACAATAACAAGGCTGCCGATAATAAGTCTAATCAGAAAGAAAACCAACCGCAAAAGGTAAAAGCAACACCAGAAAACCAACTACAAATAGAAAAACTTGACAAGTCTAACAAAAAGCAAAACAAACAAGGAAAACAACAACAACAGCAGCAAGAAAGTGCATTGCCGCCAAAAAACGTTAAACAACAAAAGAGTTTCGATAAGAAAACAGAAAAGCCTCAGCCCGCCAATGGTCAGCCCAAACAAAAACCCAATAAAAAATTCCCGAAACAACAACAAAAAGATGTCGATGATATTCAGCAGCAAGAAAGTGCATTGTCGCCAAAAAAAGGTAAACAACAAAAGAGTTTCGATAAGAAAACAGAAAAGCCTCAGTCCGCCAATGGTCAGCCCAAACAAAAACCCAATAAAAAATTCCCGAAACAACAACAAAAAGATGTCGATGATATTCAGCCTCTGTTGGAAGGTAAACCAATTAAAAAGCAAAATCAATTGAAACAGAAATCGAAACAAATTGGAAAATTGAAACACAATAAAAACAAAAAGCAAAAATAATTTCAAGCGCCTAATTTTTCAAGGCACCAGGTAATGAAAAAATTATTATAAATTGTAGTTTTATTTTATTTACTATTTTTGTATTAAGTTTTGAACGTTTTTAATTAAATGAATCGATCCTGATTACCTTTATTTAAAAACTAATGTGTACAATAAAAGAAATTTAATTGTTATAAAAATTATATACGAACGGATTTTGTAAATCTAATGCCAAACTGTATGGAATTGTATTTTTTGTAGTCGTCGTCTTATTTCCAGTTAACGTTTTGTTCATTCTATGAAAATTTATTTATTTAAACAATTCCTTTGAATTTATGGATAATTTGCCATGGCAGCTGGATGCAGACGTTGGGGTTTTTCTTTTGCGCAGGGTGATAGTAGAGTGGTCCTCTTTTGGGAAGACAAAAAATTGCAGAATATTGAAGAGACTCTTTGGATAACTGCTACAAAAGATTTTCTGATGATTTTCTTTTAGTATAGTTATGAAAAAAGTAGTTAAAACTATGGCTTAAATAACGAGTAACACAGAAATGTGGACCAGAGGAGTGTACGGCCACAGCTCTACACACTTCTGTGTTCTATTTCGTTCCTCTAAGGCACATAGTTTACTTTGTTTTAGTTTCATTAATTTAGTTTTTCGAATTCAGTAGGTGGTTGTTTTACTGAAGGATTGGATTTCCTACAGGCAGCGTCCTTTGTGAATTTATTGAATTGATGTATTGACTACATGGGTGGACTAATTTGCTCTTTCAATTCTGTTCTTCCTTAGGAGCTGATGTTGCTTGATTCGTTATTGATGTTGGTTTTTTTGAGGTAGTCAGCTGTCAGTATGGATTATTTGGAATAGAAGCCTTTTTCTACGCTGTCTCCTGGATTCGAAGAAAGATTTTGTAGTTTAGCACATTGTGTAATCGTATCTCTATAATGGCTGACTGATATGCATTCTGCAGCCATGTAGACTGTACTGTCTGTACTGATAATGATTTTTCCCTCCAGGTAGATTTGAAAGCATGCATTCCCATTAGAATAGATTGAAAAATGTGGTGGAAGAATATTCCTTTTTATCGTTTGCCTGAGTGTATTGGTCTGTGGGCATTGGAATTCATATGGTCGTCGATGTGCCAGCAGAGCTAGGCATCAATCGACCTGTTACAGATATCGCTAGCACGATTGGTAACCCAATATCCTCGCTTAAAGTTGAGTTTGATTGTGTGCTATGATCGACTTCGCATGTCAGATAGTCTTTAGAATCAGCTAGTGTTATGATGCCGTAGATTTGTTTAAATTGCAGCCAGTTTTAACAGAAATGTGATTACTGGCCATTACCCAGTGGAAATTTTTGAGCAGTTCAGTCGTTTCATAATACTAATGCAGGTATCACAGTGGGATTTTTATTTGAACTCTGTTTCTGTACTCATCGTACGTAACTAATCTAATAAAAGGAAACATTTCTTAAGAAACAAATTTCAATATGTCTTTATGATGGTGAAAAATCAGGCCCAAATTTGCAGGCCCTCACAATCATAATTATTGTACATACCGGACATTATCAATTAAGAACCTTTGATTTGGTTTTTTCCAAATTGATTTTTGCTGATTGTTTACAGCTTAAATAGCTTTAAAACCATCATTATACACTTGAGCGAGTATTCCAAAAACAATAACTTGATAAACTGCTCAGCTTAAGAATTTCCGTATTGAAAAGAACAAATAATTTAAAACAAAGAAAAGAAAACAAAATTCTTAATTAAATGAAATAATTGTTTGTGGTTTCAAACAGTACCTTGTATATATGTATGTTTAATAATCTGTAAAACTTTTCTTCTCATTGTTCGTGTCTGTTAATCTGTATGAACCATGTTTTAAAAAAAGGATGTGGGATGGATCTTTAAAACATCTCACAGCTCACAGCTCTTCAAAAGGTTGCTGGTGTAATCAAAAGTATCATCATCTCTTATCTGTACTGTATTCAACTCATTTTCCATACTTTATTACGGGCATTTGTTACAAGTATATGAATGAGTGAATATACAAGAATGCATTCGGTATACAAAAATATTGCCCGTGTCCTTTTTTGTATTCTTATTTTTATACATTTCCAGATTTATGCTTCGCTGGTATATGCTTTCTGTTAATGGGCTAAACAACAAGTCGTTGGTAGGTTGCTTAGCTCGTTGGTTTGCTTGTTCTTTTTCAAATACATGCATACTTATAAACAATTTTAGTGTAGTTTGTTCGTTGTTGCTGGTGTTGTCGAGTGCGAGGAGATGTTATGGATTTGAAGTACATACATTTTTGCTGGTTCGTATCTTCCATTATACAATATAATGTTTAAGAAAAAAAGAACATAATCTAGACAGATCTTTAAAAGAATTAAAACTTTTAATTCGTTTTAAATTGAATTGTTTAGTTATGTCGGGTTTTTAAGCTTTTGGAGACAGTTTAGCCAACATAGTTTAGCGTACGTTTATTCATGCTCTAAGGAAACTGATTAACGTCGTTAGAGTGATTGTATTAGATGGATAGACCCTCGTAAATGATTTAATTCCTTCAGGATCTGTTAGAAGTCTCGTTTGCAATTCTATTTGGGTCCTGCGTTGCAATTACCTTATGCTAATACCTCTTAGATGTTGAAAAGTCTTATTTTCTCTACTTCATACAACGTTGCTGAAGTATTTGATTGCAAATTCAGTGTCCAATGCCACTGTGTAACTCTTGCTAGCTTTAACTCAATTCTCGTGTGTACACCACAAACACGTTCTAAATTCTACAGTTTTACACGTCCATTTCGTTCGGAAGTCTTCCTAATTTTGAAATAGTTTTACCCGATCTCTAGGAGCATACTTCAGTATACATCATGGCTATGATATTCACATGTAGGACCTTTGGGTTCAGCACAAGCTTCTCTGTCAAACCTACGGCTTTACCAATAGCGTAGACTTGAAGCGTAAAATTACGGAAGTAAAAGTGAGCCAAAGGTCTGCTCTTATAGTTCTATTGGTGAAAAAAAGGCCACATTCTATTCTAGAAAAACCACGGTGTGCTTCCATTCAGGTTTCTAAATACAGCATCGTGCACGTGGTGTGCTTTAGTAATTCTAATCGTTATAAGTCCGCATTCAACGCATTCAGTGTGTCCTATCCAAGCCGGTTATTATACTTAGTGCCACTAGAAGGTTAGGTTCCATTAGTGGGTAGCTTGTCGTTTACAGGGAAATTTACTCGGTGGCCCATATAGCCCATTGTGGCATCATCAGTGTAAGGTAAGCCCCCTTGTCATGATCCGAGCTCCGTATGAAACCGGTTAGTTCTCTTAGTTGCACTTTTGCCACCATGCCCAGGCCTCTTCAAACGTTCTGTCACCCCAAAACCAATGACATCTGTTCTGAAGTACAGTACCGCACTCGCATGAAAGGTGTTGTACCGATTCCGTTAGGGCATGGTCCGCTTTCTTTTTTATTTTATTTTAAATTCACTTTGACAGGGTATCTAAAGAAATAATTCTTTTAAGTGTCATACAAGTAATCTGAAACATTGTGTCATAACTGCGGGTTAAATTGATGTGCGTTTGTTGATTCTTTCCTTTTTATTTTGTGGGTAGGAGCGGGTGCATGTTGCTTGCTGCGTTGTTGGCTTGAGGTTTTTAATAAATGCTGAACATTCTCAGGGATTTTTATGGCATTTCAAGTGCAATGACAAAAGAGACATGCTTGTCGACCGCATTTTCTTTTTATCCTGATTAGAGTTTGCTTTTCTTTAATCTTAAAGAAAATTATAAAACAAAAGCAGCCAAGAAATTATAAAAAAAAATAATGTCTCTTAACAACATATGAATATAAATGCTAATGTGCAAATTTCTTATGCATTAAGTTCTTTAAATGCATATAAATCGTGTTGAATAATTAGAATAAAGATAACTTAAGAGATTAAAGACAATAAGGAATTAAATGTTTAATGCATTTGATCAGAACTTTTGTAGCAAATAAAACTCCATCACGCTTGTAATATTTTTGTTGAAAACTTTATTTTTTTTCCATTAAATTTAATACAAAATCATTTTCTCCATATGTTGCATTTTTCTTTAGGACTCTCCTTTGCCTCGTTGGAACACTGGAAGGCTTCACTAAATTCTTGCATATTTGCTACCGTTTGTCTAACCCTAACATCGTCTCGATCATGATCAATGGCCTGAGGCAAGGAGCCACAGAAAAATTGAGCAAAATTAATAAAGAAAAGTTGATTAAGAAACTGAACATCATCTGAATTCGATACAAACGTCAACTGTTTCCTAAAAGCCTGCCAGGCTAATTGCAAGCCATTAACATCTGCCAATCGTTCGTTAAGGGAAATTGTTGGGGAATGTTTAGTTAAACATTGTAGCGTGGCTAGAAATAAAGGTTTTCGAGACAATTGAAGGCCTTTAATGTTTTCATTACCATCAGAATCGTATTGCAAGCCATGAGCATCAAAGGCATGCGACATTTCATGGGCCATAATCCAACCCACTAGAGAGTATTGAAATAAAGGATGCTGCTTGTAGTGATAGAATGGCAATTGCAAGAACAGCATGGGTATTACCAAGACATTACGTTGGAATACAAAATATGGTGCATTTCTTAACGTAATGATGTCATCGTTAATGTAAAACGTATCAGAATTAAAAGGCTTTAAGAGCTCTTGATGTTGCTGCAAAGTGCGAAATTTCAACATTTCCAAGTGATTGTGATGGAAATTGTTCACATTTAACTGGACTGAGCTGTAATAATGATTCGTATCCGGAATTTTAAAAGGTAAGTTGCCTATACGTAGTTGCATTTTCTGTAATTTATTTTGTAGATATTGTATCTCTGACTGGCTTAAAGAGAATTTATTTTGGTTTAAAATTACAAAAAATTCTTGTTTCAAATCTGAGAACATATTTTGTAAAATCAATTCATCTTGCTTGCGATTTTTATAGAGAAAGTGATTGTAAATGAAATTTACGCCCAAAGGAAACATGACATTAGTGTTTAATAAACATTCCCTTGGGGTTATTAAGGGTCTTATGTCCAGTAAATATTGGCCAAATCTTAATATTAAATAGGAAAATATGATTCTTTTGGGTTTTCGCCTGATTAAAGCAAGTAAATCCTGGAAATATTGATAATCTCCTGAAAATTCTATTGGAGTTTCCAAGGGCATTTGTTGATTTAAAAGCATTTCAAAATATAAATACCAATCCAGTTGGGGGGCAAATATTTGCAAATCTTTAAGTGTCATTACATAGTATTGGCTTGTTTGTTCATATTTTTTATAAAGATTGCTTAGGTCTTGATCAAATTCATGCAAGTCTTGAGCAAATTGCCTGTAATATTTCTTATCTATTGAGGAAAATAACAAATCCAACTCCTCCATGATTTCTAAAACACGATATTTATTCTCAAAATGCATTGCAGCTGAGGGCAGTTTTAAATGCAACACATGTTGTAAAGAATTATGGCGAGCAAAGCCCACGGTTTCCTTGAGGAATATGTCCTTCAAACCATATCTTCTTAAAACTGCAAACAGCTTCAACCAATTGAAATCTTGCCATACTGTTGCATTGTCTTCAAAAATATAATCCCACTTAAATTCCTTTTCATTCCATATATCCGTAAAAGGTATTTCATTTAAATAATCCTCCATATTCAAACAATAACTTCCACTATTTAAACAGGACTTAAAATAAGCCATTATTTGCTTTACCAATTCACTGATGTTCACATCTTCTTTCACTATTTTCCTCTGCTGCTGCTGCTGTAATTCCTTTAGTTTTTGTATTAAATTATCAGCATAATAATTAGCCATTGCACCGAAATTATCCACATGATCATAATATGGTGCTGCTGTCCAAGCTCCACACGCATAATCCCAGAAATTTTCACATGGTTCCGTGTAATTCGCCAGATTTTCTTTAATGACTTGTAATACATTCCAATCCAAATTATTCAAACATTCAGGAGATTCTGCACAGCGTATTATTGCTACATGATCACACTGTATGAGGGCCACCAAAGAAATGATTTGAAAAGTAAAAATAAATTCTATTTTTCTTGATTTCATTTTGCAATTTATGGCGGATTTTAAATGTGTTTTGGTGGTCTTTTAATTAATCTTCTGCCTGCCAGAGATCTCTTAATACTGTTTGTATGGAAACCAGAATTTTTTCGCCATAATCATATTTAATATTCGTAAATGTATACATTGTTCTTTAATAATCAATAGAGGCAGATAAGTACAAGCGATGGCCCGCGGTACGCATTTCTAAAACTCACATCAAACACCATACATTCCATCTATGTCTGTACGGGTACACTTAGAGAAGTTTTATTTTAATTTGAAAACGCTTAACCTAGCCTTCCTATTTCAATTTAAAGATTTTAGAGGTTAGAAGTCAAATACTTTCTTCTATGATTCATAATTTTTATAACAACTGATAATTTTTATTATACATTAGGCCATGCTCGCTGAAATATATTCTATTCTATACATAGAATATATTTAAATTTTTTAAAATACATTTTAAAATTGTTATCATCCATAATTTAAAACCAGTCCCAACATTTGTGACGTCTTAATGGCTTTAAGCGGTAATTATTATCATAATTTATATAAGTTGTTTACGTATTCCTTTTTTATAAACTTTAAACTCTAATGTTAAGTTTGAGGAGTGCCCAAGAAAAAAATAATATATGAAAATAATGATTTTTTTGAGGTTTTACAACTATAACCTGAAATATGATTATATTTTTAGTGATTTGATAGTAGGACAGGTTGTTTCTAAACTAACAACTAAGCCCATCGCTATTCCATTAAAAAGAACATCGGTTCTTCCTTCATTCTTCGACTAGCACCAAGACAGCTAGTACTTCTGACATTACTTAAAAGGCTATTCGAAGGCACGTTTGTATAAGTTAGACTAGGAGGCCCGTATGCCTACTGTCATATTCATGAAAAGATTAGCCTCTAGCCTCAAGCTTGAAATCCATTGCCTCAAAAAATATACGAGGTTGTAAAATACGTCGGTAGACCCACATTTCAATAAACTCTGCTGAAAAAGAGAGAGTTCCTGTACCACACGCTAGTACTTGCTTGCCTTAAAGATGCAATGCTGAGTCAAAAAACCTATTAAGATTCTGAACAATACCCTCTTCAGCTTAGATGTTGAAACTGAATGTTCAGAATGGCTTAAGGAGTTCAGTAATCTGTTCCATCCGATCAAATAATCGATAAGCCGGAAAAGATGCCCCCGTTCATATGTATCTAAACGGACTCCAACTAGTTTGCATCGTTCTCCTCTCAGATTATCTTTAGCCTCAATATCCCACACGTCATAATGCCCCGGAACCGTACGCAGTTCTACCATATAGAGGATTAGGATTCGTGAGGTTCGTAGCCAAGTGCGAACTAACAAAGTGCCCAGTCATTGCCTTTTAATCGGTGTGACTACCCACATACTAGGTAACCATCGCATACACCGGCGCAATACGTTCCCGTTTCGTTGTCGTGAGTACACTGCACTTATCAGGGAACCTATCTGATAGCTTTATTCCATCCCTAGTCCGCACCCGCCCCTTCTCCAGTGATAGCGAGTTGCTGTTAGTTATCTGCATCAGTAAATTGTATTGTAAATTACCTACAATACACCACTGGAAAATACACCAAGGGTAACTTGTGGATATCGTATACCCTGACCATATAGTCCGTGAAATTCTGATTTGGAGTTCTTTTAAAAGATAGGTAAACTTATTCTTACTGCTGACAGGGTATTTCACAATCCATTTTGTGTCTCTATACCCAAAGTTGGGCTTTGGCAGCCATAGTTCAAGTTCAAAAGCTTAGATTCCATTATAAATTAAGAAACGCAATACACAATTGCCACAAAATCGTATCTGTTATCCGTATGTAAAACTTTGTACGAATTATCAATAAAACATCGACTAGAACCCACAAAGTTTTCGTAAAACTCTTATACTGTGGTTACGTTCCACTTTGTGGTATAGTAAGCTTTAATACTATAACGCTCTTTCGCAGTGATGCCAACTCTTCGCATGCAAGGGAACACAAGAAAAAAAAACTAAAGTTATCAGACCTATTTCAACCTAGAGATACCTGGTAAGCTGGTAATTGACATAACACCACACGATGCCTCCTCTAGAAAGTTCAGAAAAACCGAATTTGGTAAGATGTGGTAACGCATTCTCTCTCTTTTATTTATCTGCCACTGCCTATACTCTATACCCTCAACATTCGAGCTTTTATTGCGTGAAGACTAAAGAATTAAAAACTAAATTTCAGCGTTTTTAAAGCTAAGTTGTTAACATTGAATAAAAGCTTTTATCCTTTTAAACAACAACAACGTGAAATTTACCGGCATAATTCTTGTTCCACATGTAGTTAAAAAAAAGCTTTTCCTTAATGAATGCGGCCCTTGTATCTACATATGTATGTATGTGTGTGAGGTAAGCAAGTAAAAAACTTTTTTAATTCGGATGGTGTTGTTATTGTTGTTGTTTGTGTTTCGTATAACCAACCGAATTCATTGTATCATTGTACAGTAAACAATTCAGATGTGTGTCGAAGACTCGCCGAGAATAATTGTATTTGCGGACAACCAATTGAGTGCGTTCATTCGGTTTTATTTTCTTGTTTTCGATTAACGGTGAGCAAATATAATGTTACGGTAATGACAATAACAAAAAAATATGTGAAGACTAAAGCAACAAGTTTATAATGTCGTATAAATAACGGTAAATTGAATGAAATATAAAAAAACGTTTCGAGTTTGGCGCCTTTTTTATTTTAAATGTTATGCTAATTAAATATTTAAATTTATTTCAAAATAAATAAATTAGATGCAAAGCGGTAGTAAGATAAATATTTATAATTTGTTTTTGTTAATAATAATAGTAATTATATTGTTGTGTATTAAGTGGTTTATAATACAAACTATGAATAAATAAATATAAAAAAAATAATAAAAATATTTTAAAATTTTTAAAAAGTGCTTAAACTTGTTAATGAGTTCTAAATTGACTATAAAATTTGTTTACAGTAAAAAAAAAAATAATAATATTTACTTTTTATATACATACATTCATACATACATACATATATATGTATTTATGTATTATTTTGTTTGTTTTAGTTTAAATTATTCATCTAATCCATGATGTAGTAGCAGTAAATACCTGCTAAATAGTTTGATCATCTGAAAACTTTAAAAATACAATAAAAATTAAAAAATAAATTATGCTTTATGCTGCCCATAAAAACAGTGTCTAAAAAATCTAAAAGAAAAATAAAAAAGAATAATAAAACAATCTCCGTACAACACATATGTGTAAAATGAGGTTTCAACCGGCAAAAGACATCAATTTCTTTTGAAAAGGAAGGAAAAAAATAATTAAAATTGGATTTTATTTGCAACAATAACTGAAACAAAAGGTATGTTTTTATTTATAATTATTTTATTATTGTCTTAAAACATAATAACAAAAAAGCAATATTTATATGACGTTATTTTAAAGGCTTGACCTACATTTTTTTGGCTAATGTTTATAAGCAATTAAAAACTTTTTGATAAATTAATCGATTAAAATAAATAATTGGTTTAATTGCTGCAGAACTATAGAAATACAAACAAAAAATTTTTTAATTTTTTGCACTCTACATCACCAGGTTCTTGTTATTGGCATATTTGAGGCATTTATTGTGAAACATTTGTACACTAAAAATCCATTTAAAGTATGTATTTTCATTTATACAACATATTTTTGAAGTGTTGAAAGAAGCATTCAAGTGCCTTGGCTCCTTAAGTAGTTTTGAGAAATATTTCACTCCAACTGATTTCTTTACTTTATCATCATTCATCATCATTTGCCCACTTGTGTGATTTATTCTCTAACAAGTTGAGGTTACGGTTGATTTCCTTACTATTTCCACCCACTTGTATTCGACTAAAAGTGGAATATAACTCTTAAGTGTCTTAAGCATGAATTGAGGCTTTCAGAGCACGTACAGGAAAGGAGCGAAAATACTTATTATTGTTATAATCCCGCGATGTAGCTTGTTTTGCCACTTTAACGAAATAAGTTCGAGAGAAATAAATAAAAAATAAAGGTACCTAAGGTCCCAAAAATTGCATAGTTTCTCCTTGTACATGTACGTCGCATAGAGCAAGTGGTCGATTGGCCACTGGACTGCACCATGCTTTTCATAGATTGTTCGTCCTTTGGCCGCACTATCTATCCATGTGTGGAATTATTTTCCTGCAGAAATCTTACCTGCTATTTATAGAATAGATTCAAATCTAATATCGATTTACACTACTCCCTCTTTTCACCCTCCCATAACCGATTTTTGCAGTTTTAAATCAATGTTGTGCACAAGTAGAAACCTTTTCCTGAGTGTCGATCGTATATAAGAATCTGGCTGTCATATGGTTACATATTTTTCTAAAGCCTAAACCGGGGTAAGGTCTAGACTATAACTTGGATGAACCAACTTTTAATTGGTGTAGCACACGGGCGGTCCGTAGATCTAAATCTTATTGTATCTCACATTTCTCAGTGGTTTTTAAATGATCACTTGGTTGTGAGAAAGGTTTAAAAACGGGTGCAGCGTTTGCTCAGGATCAAATATAATCCATATTCAGACTGTAAATTGCTTTCTCATACACTTTATTCTTCGGATTTAGCCTTGTCATTACGTAATCCTGAAGAATTGCCTCGGCGGAAAGATATTTAATGATGTAGTTATCTAGTAAACTCTACCATAATCGGTTTTGATGACCCCTTTCTACAGCTGATCATTCTTATTTCGTTTTTCGTCGCACAGTATGAAGGGTCATCTGTTCTAAATTCTTTTAATCTCACATAAGAAGGTAAAATATTTTTTTTTTATTTATTTTCATTTTAAAATAGAATCTAAATTGTTGTATCACCATGACTCTTTTACGTCATCAAAAATATCTGGTTGTACTAGATTTTGAAAAAATAAATTTAAATATTTTTATCGATTATTATATATTTTGTTTAAATAATAAAGTTTATTTAAAAAATTAAAAAAAATATTTTTTTTCTTCTTTCGTTTGCGAACATAAATATTTATTTATCGATTGTTTTGAAATTTATTTGATCTTTTTTTCACTTTTGTTAAATTGAAACCAAAAAAAAGTTATTGTGGAGGAAACGGTTCTAGTGTGTCTGATAGCCATGGTATCAAGGATCCAAAACCAGGTTTCCTTACGGTCGGGCGTTACTTGAAACGAAAGATATAGGCGCCGAAACTAATATACTATATTATATACCTATATTAAATATAGGGACAAAGTTAATATCTTTCTCATCGACTAAAAAATACAAGTCATCATCCAAAAAAATGAAAGTCATCGTCAAAAAAATTCAAGTCATCAACAAGAAGAAAAAAATGCAAATCATCTGACAATAAAATGCAAGTCATCGTCCAAAAACTGCCAGTCATCGACCAAAAAATGCAAGTCATCGGCCCAAAAATGCAAGTCATGGAACAAAAAATTCAAATCACCAACCAAAAAAAAAAAAAAAATGCAAGTCATCTACCAACCACTTGAGATTTGCGAAAAATACGACATTTTTTGATCCTTTATATACAAATTCATATTAACTCAATGAGAATTATTAAAATTTTTAAGTTCATTACCGAACAAATTAATTTTTTGTTCAATTTTGACCGATTTTTTCCGGTCATATAAAAAAAGTTAGCCTATATTTTCGGACCCAAGAAAATTTCGGCCCTTAGGGAACCTGTTTTAGGTCCGTTTCCCCTATAGCTCCATATTTTGACCGATTGAGCCCCATTTATACAGAGCACTTGAAGAAAACAAGTCCAGTCTATATCCGATTTAGCCTCATTTATACAGAACACTTTTTCTTTGCTCATTTGAAGAAAACAATTAGTTTCGGGGTCTCTATCTGTGGTCCCAAGAAAGGCCCGATCGTAAAGAAATCTGTTTTGGAATCCTTGATACCATGGGTACTAGGTGCACTAGGTGCATATTTCCCCCACAAGCCCATTTTTTATCCGATTTAGGCTTATTTATACAGAACACTTTTTTTGCTCATCGAAGATCACAATTAGCTTCTGCGTTTCTGTCTCTGGTCCCAAGAAAGGCCCGATCGTATAGAAACCAGTTTTGGAATCCTTGATACCATGGGTACTAGGTGCACATTTCGCCCACAAGCCCATTTTTTATCCGATTTAGGCTCATTTATACAGAACACTTTTTTGCTCATCGAAGATCACAATTAGCTTCGGCGTACATATCTCTGGCTCCAAGAAAGGCCCGATCGTAAGGAAACCAGTTTTGGATTCCTTGATACCATAACTATCCAGCCCACAAGGTTCATTTCCTCCACAAGTCCCGTTTTTATCCGATTTAGCCCCATTTATACAGAACACTTTTTCTTCGCTCATTTGAAGAAAACAATTAGCTTCGGCGTCTCTATCTCTGGTCCCAAGAAAGGCCCGATCGTGAAGAAACCTGTTTTGGAATCCTTGGTACCATGGGTACTAGGCGCACTTTTGTTTTTGCTTATCGTAGAACTCAATTGGCTTCGATGTGCAAAGTATTACAATTTTAAAGCTTATTGTTGACTTGGGCAACATTTATCCTTAGAAGTAAATTGATTTGCATGCATTCGATGCTGCTTGACATATACTCTGTATTTGTAACTCAGCAAGCATAGCTGGAGTGAATTGCTAAGATAATCTTGGCTTTAAGTTCAATTGTTTTAGGGGAATTCAGCTGGTTGTTTAAATAATTAATATGTCACGTTTAATTTCATTTTACAATGCAATTCATTGGTTCGTTTATCGTGTAATGATCTTGGAAATCTTGAAATGGGAAATTTGCATAAAGAAAAAATAAATTTAATTAAATTGACAAAAAACGAAAGAAGAAGAAAAATAAAAAGATACGAGATAAATAGTGAAGAAATTTATGGCAGTTAATTTTTTCTGTCTCAATATTGTTTATTTATCTCTTATATACTCGTTTAAATTTATTATTTATTTAAAATTTTTGTGTTTTTCTTTTAATTAATATTTTTTGTCTTTTTTTGTATTTCTTATGGGGGTTTTGTATTCAAGCATCGACAGCAACTAGAACTGACAAACCATTGACAAGCATAACAATATACATACTGTGGTGTGCGTGTTTATTTGTTATTTTTTTTTTAATAAAAATTAAATATTTATTTAAAAAAAATAACAACAATAGCAATAACAACATTGTATCGTATTGTAACTGTCAAACAGTACACAGAATATTAATTAAAATTGTGGGCCTTCCAATTGCCTGCATTTCTATTTGGGGGCGGAGGTAGAGAAAATTTCATTGCGTTTCATTCAATTAATAATTGTTTATAACAAAGAAATTTTATTTCATTTCATTTTATTTTATTTATTTTCCCTTTTATTATATTAAGAAACTCGATTTATTTAATTTTATTGAATTTTTTTTTTAATTTTGTTTTAAATTTTGGGCTTCTGGCAGCGCGTATCCGCTTCCAAAATTACAATAATATCCTGTCGGAAAGTTTATTTAATTTTGTTTATAGTGTTTGCTTTGACAATTAAATTAGTAGGAAATAAAAACATCCAGGCATGCATACAAACATACATATGTACATATATCCTTATGCGTATATTTAATTTTTAATTTAACAGCGATCCCATTTTATTTAAGCCCTACTTTTGAAAATGCTTTAAAAAACTGAATATTTTCTCAAATTTCTTTTTTTATTTGAAATAACAATCCTTCCGGTTAATAATGGAAAATAATTTCATTCAAATATCCGATCGGTCCAATTTTTAAGCACATTATCGATTGTGTGCAGCTGCATTTCACCAATGGCTTCACGAATATTGTCCTTTAAAGCGTCAATTGTCTGTGGCTTGTCGGCGTAACACTTATCTTTGACGGCACCCCACAAATAATAGTCCAACGGTGTCAAATCGCAGCTCCGAGGTAGCCAAACGACATCAGCTCTGCGGCTGATAATGCGATCTTCAAAAACAGGCCGCAAAACATAGAGTATAGCTTCGGCTGTGTGGCACGTAGCGCCGTCCTGTTGAAACCAAATGTTGTCAATATCCTCCTCTTCAATTTTTGTGAACAAAAATTAGTTCAACATGGCCCGATAACGATCGCCATTGACTGTAACGGTCACTCTTTGCTCATTTGCAAGAAAAATGGCCCAATTATGCATCTGGCCTAAAATCCGCCCCAAACACTGACTCGTTTTGGGTGCGTCGGCTTTTCAATGTATGCGTGCGGGTTTTCTGTGTCCCAAGTGCGACAATTTTGCTTGTTTACATACCCGCCAAGATCAAAATCAGCTTCATCTGAATAGATGATATTTTTGCCAAAATCGGCATCTTCTGGTGTAGGCCACTGCGTGGCCAGCCGAGGCAGCCATTTGTATGAAATAATTTCCATTATTAACCGGAAGGATTATACTTTCAAATAAAAAAAGAAATTTGAGAAAATATTCAGTAGTTTTTTTAAAGCATTTAAAAAAAAAAAAGTTATTTGGCGGACCCTTTATATATATAACATAATCATGTTCCAGCTTCTGTTTTAGTTTTATTAGCCCAGTTCTCCAACTAAGCAGTTGATTCGTCTACTGTAGCACGTTCTAGATTTGCCATTTGTTTTTGCCTTGATGTCGTCGTAGTCTAGTAGGTAGTGTGTTGGCTTACTAGACGCTAGGCCACAGTTCAAAACCCAGGTCAGACATCTACAACAAAACGAAAAATGACATTTCTGAATTTTTCTCAGCAGATTTCTGCTAAAATCTCTGAAAGTAAATAAAATTGCTATGAAAAGTTTCTCAGAAATCTGTCGTTCAACGCCGACTTAAAACTGTAGGTTCCGTCACTTACTTATGTATAAAATTAACACACACAACTTAAGTGATGTGAGCAGCTAGGTCGTAATCCTGACTAAAGGGTTGTAGTGACCAATTATGTATGTATGTTATGTATGGACACGTATCAGGTGTAGTTTTAAGGAACTACATATTGTTGATTGAGTTTTACTTCTTCTCTACAGAACTGGCCTACTTTTCATGTTCGTTGTTGATGTTAATCCCCTGATAAGGGCACGAAGCAAGGGGATTCCGGCATAGATTGCTGAAGATTGAAATTTTTTATTTTTTAAAATTCAGTGCTTGAACTTGCTGAGTTTTGTAATGAAGTGCTAAAAGCCCTACGTCATGCAACCGTGAAAGTTAGAATTTATTAGATTCTATTAAAATATCGTACATAATTACACTCTACGCCATATTATACATTTAGGGTTGGTAACACATGTTCATTATGTTTAGGGGAACAATTAGGTTAGGTTGGGTTAGAGGACGTGTACTTATCAATTAAGACGAATGGACCCATTGTACAACGTCCTAGTTTCTCACACCACTTATGTTGTGTGTGTTAATTTTATACATGAGTGGTGGGACCTACAGTTTAAAGTCGACTCCGAACGACAGATTTTTGAGAAACTTTTTCATGGCCATTTTATTTACTCACAGAGTTTTTGCCAGAAATCTGCTGAGAGGAAGTCGCCGAAGAAATACTTTTTGTATTTTGTATTGATGTCTGGCCTGGGGCTCGAACCCTGGCTTTACGTCTAATAAGGCAACACACTAGCTACTAGACTACGGCGACTTCTAGGGGACCAATTAAGCCTCTGAATTTTTTTTTGCACAATCGAAGCAATTACGATAAAAAATTTTTCTCTGCTTTAAGGGGATATGCTTGAGTCTGTAATCAAGCATGTAGTTACACACTTTAACTGCTACTCCGCGCCACTTCTTTTGTCATCTGAAAAATTTAAATAATCATATTAGCGGACCCATGATACAATTTGATATACAATTTGATAGCTAAGCGATACTATAATCGGTTAAATGCAAACAAAATATGTAGAGTCACACCTTGCTCCTACTAAACCTTTAAATGTTCAGGTTCAGAAAGCAGGTCAACAGATCACTAGTAGAAGGTAGTGTATATACATATGTGGAGATGTAGTTTATCTCATACTGTTTGGCACAACATATTTCACAAGGTTGGCAGATGA
Source organism: Sarcophaga carnaria (assembly GCA_958299815.1). Classification (NCBI taxonomy): domain Eukaryota; kingdom Metazoa; phylum Arthropoda; class Insecta; order Diptera; family Sarcophagidae; genus Sarcophaga; species Sarcophaga carnaria. The sequence continues at coordinate 15,174,250 of OY283153.1, forward strand.
ATATAATTTCCATAAAAAATTGTTAAAAAGTTCAAACAAAGAAAATAAATAAATTTGTATTAAAAGCAAATAAACTCAAATCGATTTCCCACTGTAAAACAAATGGTCGTCAGGAGCCCACTGAGCAAATGAAAAATTAAAACAGAAAATGATTATTTCATAATAAATTATTGAAAAAGAACTTTAACCACAGCACAACGTTTCGATTATGGAAAATCAGAAATTTCATATTGAATTCGAATGTATTTTATTTGTTTTTTTATTTTTAATTTAATTAATTAAACATAGAATATAATTGTAAAGCGTTTGTTAAATGTAATAAATAACTTTTGAATTAAATTAAATTAATTAAATATGTTTTTACTTGTTCACCTATTGATTCTCTATAGACCGCTTGGAAATATTTTCTTGTTTTTTACAATAATTTTATGCGGTTGTTTTGCATTGCATATGCATTGCATATGCATTGTTGTCGTTTGATTATCATCAACAGTGTCGGTGTAATGCCATCGAATATGTAATTAAAAGGGATTAGTTTTGAAAATTGTTTACAAATATTTCAATTCATTTTGTTTTGTTGCTATTTTGTTTCCATTGTTAAAATGATTTGACACATTTTATTAGATTCGTTATATTGAATATTATTCACTTCATGTATGTATATTAGGGTGACATGGAATAAATTAATTGTATTTGTTGCTTGTGGTTTTAAAAGTCTATTTTGCCTGGAACAACGAACCTGATGTTTCTGCAATACAAGACAGAAACTGAAAAACTGTGTTACTTTGGTTCCTCTTTCTGATACTAGTGGATGTTACTGGCAGTTGCCAGTAAAAAGGCCCCGAAATTGCCTATGCTGTACTCTAGATTGTAAAGGGTGTTTTTTATGGAGGTATAGAACTTTAAGTTGCAATAAAACAACGATGGATTATTCGATTGACATGAATTTTATTTATCCGAAAGATAATCTTGTGGCATTACATTTTAAATATGAGTTCTGGCATGTGACCGCCACGGCTGGCGCGGATGTAGTCCAATCTGGACGTCCAATTTTCGATGACTTTTTCCAACATTTGTGGCCGTATATCGGCAATAATACGGCGAATGTTGTCTTCCAAATGGTCAAGCGTTTGTGGCTTTACCGCATAGACCAATGACTTTACATAGCCCCACAGAAAGTAGTCTAGCGGTGTTAAATCACAAAATCTTGGAGGCCAATTCACAGGTCCAAAACGTGAAATTAGGCGGTCACCAAACGTGTCTTTCAATAAATCTATTGTGGCACGAGCTGTGTGACATGTTGCGCCGTCTTGTTGAAACCACATCTCCTGGACATCATGGTTATTCAATTCAGGAATGAAAAAGTTAGTAATCATGGCTCTATACCGATCACCATTGACTGTAACGTTCTGGCCACCATCGTTTTTGAAAAAGTACGGACCAATGATTCCACCAGTCCATAAAGCGCACCAAACAGTCAGTTTTTCTGGATGTAACGGTGTTTCCACATACACTTGAGGATTACCTTCACTCCAAATGCGGCAGTTTTGTTTGTTGACGTAGCCATTCAACCAGAAGTGCGCTTCATCGCTAAACAAAATTCGCTTATGAAAATCGGGAACAACGGTAATCGGTTTTGGGCCCATTCGACGAAACTACGCCTTACTTGATGATCGTTTGGCTTCAATTCTTGCACGAGTTGGATTTTGTAAGCACGCAAACCAAGATCCTTCCGCAAAATCTTCCATAAAGTGGATGGACACAGATCCAATTCCTGTGCTCGATGGCGGATGGACTCATTCGGGTCTTCCTCAATGCTACGCTCTACAGCAGCAATAGCTTCTTCTGTACGCACCGTACAGCGTCTCTGGGAATGCGAGTTATCAATAAGAGTAAACGTCGTTCCATGGTTAATCGAATTAACTGCTCTGATGGACGAATTTGTCGATGATAAAATGGACGTAGTGCGTGATACGTTTTCCGCACAGAACCATTATTTTCGAAATAAAATTGCACTATTTGCAAGCGTTGTTCAGGCGTGAGTCTATTCATGATGAATTGCCAAACCAAACTGAGAATAAATCACTTGACAGCTGTTAAATCGGTCGCCATCTTGAAAAGTAATGCCAACTTAAAGTTCTATACCTCTATAAAAAACACCATTTATTACATTTCAGATTGTACAGGGCTGTCCATTTATTGGACAGTTGTTAAATAGTTTTCTTCTGAAGTGTCATTAATTAAATGAAAGGTTTACCATACCTTTTGCGATTACGGATAGTTTAACAACTGAAGAGCGTGTAAAAATAGTTAAAATTTTTACTAAAAAATGGTGATTCAAACGTGACTCTTTCTCGGGCTCTTCAAGGTGGTTATGGGCAACCTACTATGCAAGATTATAAAGAATTTTTAGAAAAATAAATGATCAGCCTTACGACAATGTATTCTTCTTTCTGTTATAGAAAGTATTTTTGTGTGTCCTAAGTAATTGGGCATCTTTTAGGGCTCATTATGGCATTATTGCATATCTATCTCTATCTATAAAAAGGCCAACTAACGTAATAATTAAAGCCGGCTGACCATTCACAACGCCGGTTATATGATTGAGTATTAGAACAACAGCTCGTTTCTTACTCGTTGATTTCGTCAACAAACAAGATTTTCGTACAAGGAACATGGCAGTATTTATATAAAAGCCATTGCATCTGCAAAAAATGTGTATAAATGTGTGTAATGCCGTTGGGCCGTATATTTTCTTAAATGAATCTGAAATAAATGATCTGCAATTGACTATTAAGAACTGGACGGTGTGTGGTTTCAACAGGTCGATGTCACGAGCCGCGTTACACGTCCGATTTTGGCTTTACCGCATAAGAAGTTTTAGAAGGAGTTATTCCTCATTTTGGCGACGTTTGTTGATCCCCAAAATTCATGCTTTTTGATACAAAACCTTCTATTCGTGTACACATAATACATGAAAGTCACTGTCGTTGTCCAGATACCTCCCTATTAAATAATATTTATGTACGTACGTGTATGTATACACTTGTATAGTAAATGTTTAAAAAACATTAACACTTTGCCGGTTTATTAAAAAGTAATTAAAAGTTGTTACGTACAGAAAAAATATTTCCGTGCCACTGTCATATTTATACCTGGCGTGATAAAATATAGAAAAAAAATTCACAAAAATAAGTATTTGGCTTGTATTCGTCAATAAAATTTGACAATGATTTTGTAATTCTTATGATAGATTTTTAGAAAAAAATTTAGTAAAGATGTGGGTTTAAATTCCCATCACTTTTAGTGATCACCTTACACATTTGCTCATGAGAGGCACAGGCTTTCAATAAGGGGCGCCTACCTATTTCATTTGGAACGTTTGAATCAATATAGATTTTCAACCTTTCCAACTTCGAACTAATGGATGGAGTGGCTGCTATGTCCCTTTATAGACCGTGGATAGTACTAGTAGACGCAATAGTTCCGGGAAATACTTTGCAAGTTGTATGAGAAATAAAAGCAAATTTTCAAAACCATTCTGTGGTATTTGGATTGTTGTCTATGATTGGTAGTGGTATAGGAATGGAAGTGTTTGAGCTCAGATTGAAATTTACTCGTGAACAGCTTGGCTGCCTTCCAAAATGTTAGTTACTTTGTGTTTGAACAAAGTATCGTGTTTCATAATGCCGCTGTACAAAATATATACAATGTATTCTATTTCAAAACGTCGTCAATGTGTGTTTTTAACGCAGTCAAAAAGCAATCAGGCATCGAATTTACAGTTAATGCATTGTTTGGTTACTTTGCATATCTACATAGTTTATATACCGTAGTAGAACTGCATACAAACTTTGTATTGATACATTTTGGAAGGAAGCCCTTCTGCTGTGCTCAATTCAGCTTGGGCAGAAGGTGCAGATGACGGGACATAATCATGTCGCTACCTAACTGCTAAGACTGAAATTTATTTTTATTTTTTTTATTTTTATTTATTTATATTTCTTTATTTATTGGAACTGTCTGGTCAAGTAGAAATAGATATCAGATAGAAATTCAGATGAGCAGATGATCTTGCCAGGAGGGAAGTTTTTACACCGCTGATGGGGCTAGAAGCTTTCTGTTGAGTGCGTAGAGGAGTGCGGAAAGACATAAGGGTTTGAAAAGGAGTACTAATTGGGCAAGCATCCTTGCTGATATCTGACACTACTCTGAGGTTTCAATAAAAACAGCAGCATCAGGGAACACATTATCGGAAGACTAAGGTGTCTAGATTTTTTCTGCCTGACAATAATTTTAATTGAATAAATTGTATGAGTTTTTCAATTTCTTTTCATTCCCGTATGGAGCAAATAATTTCAGTAATTCTTTGATTTGTTGCCTTTCCATCCTCCACTAGGGTGCCGATTGTAGGGTATTGAAATTTTTTAAGTGTTATATTTAATAATTTTATTTGATTTGATAAATGATAAAATTAATGCTTAAACCACTTGTTTTTCCTCGTATTTTATTCTGATTTAAATAATTGGAGTTCACTGTAATGGAAATAAAGGAATGAAGGGCAAACGTATTGCTTTTTTTAGATCAATTAAATTACCACCAGCCAATAACAATAAATTACGTGTAATACTTATGGTCAACTGATTCGGAATTATTTGCAAAATTGTCAAAATGATATTTAATCTCTCTCACTTTAAAACCAATTAATTAAATAGACATGATATGACACAAAGTATAGAAAAAAAATAAACAAAAACTATTCCATGGATTTGAAAAAGAATAAACGTGAAAAGACTCTGGACTGGTCTGATAGTCAGACAGAATAAATGAATTTTTTTAAACTATGTTTTAGAATTCTTCTATTATAATTCAATTTTCTATTGTAGAGGTTTTTTTTGTTTAAAAAGAAAAAATAATACCTATTGAAGCTTTCGAATTCATACGCTACACAATAACTTGATTGGTTCGAAAGACTCGTGAAGTCCACACTTTTTCCATTTCATTGGACCGTTTATACGTTTTTTGCGAAAAAGAAAGAAGATGCTAAAGCAGGGTGCTAAACATTGCACAACAAAAATTGTTTGTTACCACTTGAGTAAACTAATGGATGTGGATAAATTTTGATAATTCAAGCGATGACGATCACTGTAGAATCGTCGCAAATGTTAGCCAAACTATTCTAGACGGATACAAAAATGTGCTTTGGAATCGATAGAGAATTATCTACCATGCGATGAGACGATAATATGGCTGACTTTTAAAATGTTTCAATACAAAGTTTGTATGCAGTTCTACTACGGTATATAAACTATGTAGATATGCAAAGTAACCAAACAATACATCAACTATAAATCCGATGCTGATTGCTTTTTGACTGCGTTAAAAATACACATTGACGACGTTTTGAAATAGAATACATTGTAAACATTTTGTATAGCGGCTTTATGAAACACTATACTTTGTTCAACCACAAAGCAACTAACATTTTGGAAGTCAGCCTATCATTAGTCAGGCATAATGGAATCACCTTAACACGTGCACGCCGGCGCGTACCACCGGTGGCCCGCACTAGACAGCTCCATCGGACGGCGTGTACCACGGGTGGCTCGCACTAGACTGTCACATCGGGTGACGTGTACCACCAGTGGTACGAATTTGATTATGCTATTAGACAGTATGAAACATCAAATATTTAGATTTTTAATACTTCGACGAGGGAAGCTCCGAATATTAATTGTATTACTACTTTTCGGTACCATTTAATCGTTTTTTTATTAGGGCGTTCGTATACATGTCTCTTTTTTTGGCCAATATAACCTTATTTCTGGACTGGAATTACACCCATTATAAGCAAAATTCCAATAAATGAGTTTATTTCTTCCCTAGTTAATTGAGCACTGTTCTATTTTCACGGTAAAAATTCAGAATATTTAGTGAGGATCAGACGAACTTATGAAGAATCTACATTAGGTCAATCACACAAAACCTTACACGATATCGTTGCATTGTTAGATTGCCTATGCTGCATAATAGCTGCTGTCCGATAGAGTGAAAAGCACTAACTGCAGCCGCTAGTGGGCGATAAGCATGAATTACAGAGCCGGCTTGAAAATTTTTTTGCATGGATGGCCTGTAAGAATAGGTTATCAATATTTATTGAAACGTTTTAACAATTCTTGAAGCTAATATAACCATGACACCTACATAGCCAAAGATGTATTCTTTGTCCTTTGAAATCCTATCTTTCAAATCGTTTTAATATGACTGCTAAGGGGAGATAAAGTGTCGCCGTAGTTTAGTAGGTAGTGTGTTGGCTTATTAGACGTAAAGCCAGGGTTCGAGCCCTAAACCAGACATCAAAACAGCAGATTTCTGGCAAAAACTCTGAAAGTAAATAAAATTGCCACGAAAAGAAAAAGTAGGTCCCACCACTCATGTATAAAATTAGCACACACAACATAAGTGGTGTGGGAAACTAGGTCGTAATCCTGACTGAAGGGTTGTAATGACCAATTATGTATGTAAGGAGAGTTAAAAGAAGGCTAAACTAAGAGAAAATTATAGCGTGTGGGATTGGGTGAATCCAGAAATGCAGGAGCATTGGGTGCGATATTGTCAGGAAACGTCACTGGGTCGTATTTTTTTTAAGCTGAGCCAAGGAACAATTACTATCAATTCAGAGAACCATAGTCGTATGATAATTGAATTCTTTCTTGTCAGCAACTAAAGTCTGTAGACATTTTCAGAAAAAAATTTTGAATTGGCCACCAAGATCATGCGATTTGACGCCGTTAGACAATTCTGAGGGCCTACATCAAAGACTGTGTCTAGCCGTATATGCCCCCCCAATGTTGCAGCATTTTTAAACCAACATGGGTGCACTGGTAGTCTAGTGGGTAGTGTGCTAGGCTATTAGCGTGAGGGTCGTGGGTTTATATTTCCACCAGAGACTCTGGTCTGTGACACTACACCGATTATATGGTCAAAGTTACTCAGCTCGTATGTAATTAGAATATAATTTGCAATTGCAAATAAATAAATAAATAAACCAACATTCGTCAAGTTATCGTTGTGTGATAACTTGCGAAACGTGCGAAAACTATCTCAAATGGTGATTTATTAAATGCCCGAAATCCTATCTTTATGTGTGTTTTCATTATTATGACACCGAAAAATGATTTCCCCTTTTAATTATTAACCATTTCAACAAACCTCGTATAATTAATTCGCCTTTTGAAATCCAGTAAAATCAACACTGTAATACATTTGCTGTAATAATAAAATATTGCTGCTGATGATGAAATGAAATTATTTTTATTGCGTTACTGATATTAACTTTTAATTGCCTGCAGCTAGCCTTTAATGCTCGTAAATTAATTTATAGTTTCATTATCCTTTTCTAATATTAGAAAATATGTCCTGTTCCCAAATGTATTTAACAAAAGGAAATTAATATTATTTCATTATATTATCATATCGTATCGTACGTATTATTGCTACATTATTATCTTTTTTTATATTTAAAAAAAAAATAGAAGAAGATGAAAATATATTCCAATAATAATGTAAACAATGATTCATTCATTCATTTAATTTCAATATTTCCCTTCTGGGCAATTTTTATGCTTCTCTTCTTCATTCTATATTTTATGGCATATTAAAGCACAGATACATACATGCGTAACGATTATAAAAGGACCACCACAACAACTGATTCATTTCTATCGTTTTCTTAGTTTGTGGCAAGAATTCTTATTTATTTTATTGCCTTCCGATTTCAAACAGCAATCGAATGGAAGGAATTGCAATAACAAATGATTCACAACTCTTGTGGTCATGGGAAATGAATTTCGTTACAAAATATAGAAATTTCCCTTTCGTATGACCTTTCGTTTGTTAATAGATTTTAATTATGAAGGCTTGTTTATCTTGTAGAGTTTGGTTATGATAGCCAGTGGAAGTAAATTGATGGTTTTTCCATACCTTTTGTAGTTCTCCTAATGAGAGTTTTTGGAATCAATTATGGTTCTATTTCAAAGGACAGAGAACTTCGAAGGAATCATTCGAATTTCGAACAAAAATTTCTAATTTTCTTTATAAATTAGTTTCTATTCGAATTTTTCTTTCTTTCCATCAATGAACATATTTTTCAGCAGTATTTTTAACTATAAAACCCTGTGTTTATAAAGCAAATAATTAATACACAATGATTTGCTTAATAATTTTGTTGGTATATACACAAATACGATATAAATAAAGTGAATACATTAAACCTATACAGTGGAGGGCATACGTTTAACTACAGATATACAAATCAAGTCATTAAAATCAATCTAACTAAAGGGTCCGCCAAATAACTTTTTTTTTTGAAAATGCTTTAAAAAAAAAAACTACTGAATATTTTCTCAAATTTCATTTTTTATTTGAAAGTACAATCCTTCCAATTAATAATGGAAAATAATTTCATTCAAATGGCTGACTAGGCTGGCCATGCAGTAGCATACACGATCGGTCCAATTTTTAAGCACATTATCGATTGTGTGCAGCTGTATTTCACCAATGGCTTCAACGAATATTGTCCTTTAAAGCGTCAATTATCTCTGGCTTGTCGGCGTAACACTTATCTTTGACGGCACCCCACCCCAAATAATAGTCCAACGGTGTCAAATCGCAGCTCCGAGGTGGCCGCAAAACATCGAGTGTAGCTTCGGCTGTGTGGCACGTAGCGCCGTCCTGTTGAAACCAAATGTTGCCAATATCCTTCTCTTCAAGTTTTGTGAACAAAAATCCGTTCAACATGGCCCGATAACGATCGCCATTCACTGTAAAGGCCACTCCGTGCTCATTTTCGAAGAAAAATGGCCCAATTGTGCCTCTGGACCGAAATCCGCACCAAACAGTGCCTCGTTTTAGGTACGTCGACTTTTCAATTTATGCGTGCGGGTTTTCTGTGCCCCAAAAGCGACAATTTTGCTTGTTTACATACCCGCCAAGATCAAAATGAGCTTCGTATGAAAAGATTTTTTTTTGTCAAAATCGGCATCTTCTGGTGGAAGCTATTGCATGGCCAGCCGAGGCAGCCACTTGAATGAAATTATTTTCCGTTATTAACCGGAAGGATTGGACTTTCAAATAGAAAAAGAAATTTGAGAAAATATTCAGTAGTTTTTTTTTAAAGCATTTTCAAAAAAAAAAGTTATATGGCGGACCCTTTACAACACTAGGGTAATAAATCATGCATCGAAACCGATCCTGAGTAAGCGGCAATAAGATTTCTTACGGGTGCAAACTTTGGGTTTAAAATGATTGGTATGGTGACTAATTGCCGTAGTCTAGTAGATGGTCTGTTGGCTTATTAGACGTGAGGCGACGGTTCAAACCCCAAGTCGGACATAAAAACGAAAATATGAAAAAATATTACTTCAGCGGCTTCATCACAGCAGATTTCTGGTAAAAACTCTGGGAACAAATAAAATTGCCGTGTAAAGTTTCTCAAAAAATCTGTCGCGGAGTCGACTTTAAACTGTAGGTCCCGCCGCTCATGTATAAAATTAACACACACAACATAAGTGGTGTGAGAAACTAGGTCGTAATCCTGACTGAAGGCTTGTAATGACTAATGATGTATGCATGTACTTAGGTAGTAATGGTTCAGTGCGAAGCCATGATGTTGTTGGGCAAGACTGATAATCGAGACTTGTTATTTGGTTGTGGTTATCGGTATATAGGGTATGAAAACAGGCGACTATGTGTGCCCAAATAAGATTTTTATGTCCTATCTTATGCTAACTAATGGAATCTAATAGACATTCATATTAGATTATTAGGGATTTGTTTAAAAACTTTCATATTTATATCGAATCAAAACATACATTGGAATTTAGTTAAAATCATATAGCAGAGATCAAGCTGAAGTTGGTTTTCAGCAGAAGTTCATATATTTTTTAAAATAGGGAGGAAACGAAATTTATAGAGTGTAAGCTTTTCTTTGTAGAGCCTGAACCGTCCTTCAAATTGAATGGCTTTTAAAGAAATCCCTTAAGTTTTTAATCGAAGTAGAAGCTTAGTTGAGCAGATCACTTTAAGCTAGGAAAAAGAGGATCCGATTGGAGACAAACATTACCCCCTTACGTAAAGCTATACCCTAGAGATGAGAAGGCATTACCATTACCATTACATATAAATCAATTTTCGGAAATTATAATGTTACTGGGATGAAGCCGTTCATAATATTTCATAATACCTTCAAACTTGATCTTAAATCGATTGTGATCTGTAATATAAATTTTTAGCTATTATCTTTTTGGCAACACTGGTTTAAACAGCTCACGGACGTTTCGTGTTTTGTTTCACTGTCAAACATCTTCAGTTTGGTCTATAATTTAACCATGAATCGTCTTACAAACGAACAATGCTTGCAAATCATTGAATTTTATTATCAAAATGCGTGCTCTGTTAAGAAAGTTCATCGCGCGCTTCTTCCATTTTATGTTCAGTTTAATCGGCCCACTGAAGCGGCTATTCGGGCTATTGTGACTAAATTTCGCACCAAATTTACATTGTTGGACATTAAACCACCAACACGCTTACGTAGATTGCGAACTGAAGAAAATATCGCAGCTGTATCGGCCAGTGTTAATGATGACCATCAATTATCGATTCGTCGCCGTTCGCAGCAATTGGGCCTCTGTTACTCAACAACGTGGAAAATTTTGCGGAAGGATTTAGGTGTGAAGCCTTTCAAAATACGGCTGGTGCAAGAATTGAAGCCGAACGACCTACTGCAACGCAGAATTTTTGCTGAATGGGCTCTTGGAAAGTTGGCCGAAGATCCACTTCTTTATCGAAAAATTGTGTTCAGCGACGGAGCTCAGTTTTGGCTCAATGGATACGTAAATAAGCAGAATTATCGATTTTGGAGTGAAGATCAGCCAGAAGGTTTGCAAAAGCTACCAATGCATCCAGAAAAAGTCACAGTTTGGTGCGGTTTATGAGCTGGTGGCATCATTGGACGGTACTTCTTCAAAGATGCTGTGAATCGTAACGTAACTGTGAAAGGTGAGCGCTACCGTGAGATGATATCCAACTTTTTTCGCCCAAAATGCAAGAGCTTGGCTTGCATGACATGTGGTTTCAACAAGATGGTGCCACATGCTACACAGCACGCGTAACAATGGACTTATTGAGAGGCGAGTTCGGTGAACATTTTATTTCACGTTCGGGACCGATCAATTGGCCGCCTAGATCGTGCGATTTAACGCCTTTAGACTATTTTTTGTGGGGCTATGTTAAAGCTCATGTCTATACAGACAAGCCCGCTTCAATTGACGCATTGGAAGACAACATTGAAGCATTTATTCGTGAGATACCGGCCGAAATGATGGAAAGAGTATGCCAAAATTGGACTAAGCGGATGGACCATTTGAGGTGCAGTCGCGTTCAACATTTGCATGAAATAATCTTTAAACATTAAATTATATGGACCGCACTATCGATTCAAATAAAGATTTCATGCATTTTTCTGAATTTTATGTTTTTTTTGAATAATTTTCCTATAGCCCTTAAAAAATCACCCATTATATTAGACTTTTAGTGCAAAGTTTAAAACCCCTAATTCATACAGGCAAATCTAGGCACATTTGCCAATAGTAAGTTTTTATGTTTTTTGAGCCCCCTCCACCCTTTTTACTTTTTTTCGTCAAACAAAAGTGTACTTGAACATTTTTTTGTATGTTTTTTCCTAAAAGATGCAAACAGTTTTTGAAAAAAATTCAAAATACAGTTGAATAATCGTTGAAGAACCACTTCGTCGCCAGCAACAATATCTTCCACGTTTTATTGTTCCAATTAGTTTCATTTCAATACAATGGAACAGAAGATATATTTTTTTCCACTCACTCAGTGACAACGACAACGACGTGAATGAATTGATGATCAGAGTGTTTGTTTGTTGTAAACATTTTTTATTTGCTTTTGGTGTGGAATATGTATTCGTAACACATAAAGTCTTTAGTAGTACGGCTAATAATTAGAGGTACAGTTTTGAAAATTAATTTTTCTACAAATTTGTTGAGAAGTTTTAAATGTATTCCCGTGTAAAAACAACCACTCTCTAATAGGTGTGAAGGATATCTTTTTAATTTAAAGAAATTGCTTCTAGTGTACTTATATTTATATAACACACTGTAGAAATTCGTTTCAGCTTAAGCTAATAGCTCTTAAACTCAATTAAATCAATTAGGATTTAAACTGATGGGATTTATTTCTCTGTTGAGTGGTTACGATATTTTTTTTACCGTTCGCATTAAAAGGTACGAATGCCTTTAAAAAACACTTCCTAGTTTCACAGTTGAATAGAAAATTGGCTGAAATCATTTCTTTTAAGAGGAGGCTTTTATTTTTTCATTCAATTTTATTAGAAAATATTTACTGTTCCTTAATGGATTACGGTGTTAAAGCAGTGCTATCGTTAAAAAGAATTGATTCGCCTTAAATATAAAACTGAAGGATTAAGAAATAATTACAAACATATGCTAACTTGAGAATGCAATTACTTTAAATGGAAGTGATATCAGCAACATAGAGAAAAGAATATATAAGACCAGATTGCATATGAAAGACTTGGAAATATGTGGAGCCACAGTGATATTTCCGCTACGGTAAATCGGTCTACAATACTTGTATAAAATCCGGGCTATTATACGAATTGGAGACATGGGTCGACAATAGAAAAATCAAATGGAAACTTAGGCCAGATATTTCAGATATGGTGGCCAAGAAGAATTCCAAACAATGAACTTCTAAGACTAGCTAACCAAGAGGATGATAGCAATAAAAAAATAATACAAAATATAGATTTTAGTTAGGAAGAGGTGCCAGAAAACCCGCACGCATACATTGAAAAGCCGACGTACCCAAAACGAGTCACTGTTTGGTGCGGATTTTGGTCCAGAGGTATAATTGGGCCATTTTTCTTCGAAAATGAGCAAGGAGTGGCCGTTACAGTCAATGGCGATCGTTATCGGGCCATGTTGAACGAATTTTTGTTCACAAAAATTGAAGAGGAGGATATTGGCAACATTTGCTTTCAACAGGACGGCGCTGCGTGCCACACAACCGAAGCTACACTCGATGTTTTGCGCTCTGTTTTTGAAGATCGCATTATCAGCCGCAGAGCTGATGTCGTTTGGTCACCTCGGAGCTGCGATTTGACACCGTTGGACTATTATTTGTGGGGTGCCGTCAAAGATAAGTGTTACGCCGACAAGCCAGAGATAATTGACGCTTTAAAGGACAATATTCGTCAAGTCATTGGTGAAATACAGCTGCACACAATCGATAATGTGCTTAAAAATTGGACCGATCGTCTAGGCTACTGCATGGCCAGCCGAGGCAGCCATTTAAATAAAATTATTTTCCATTATTAACCGGAAGGATTGTACTTTCAAATAAAAAAAGAAATTTGAGCAAATATTCAGTAGTTTTTTTTCAAAAAAAAAAAATTAATTGGCGAACCCGATAGTAATGATCTCTAGCTTCCCACAATAAGTTCCTATGATTTATTCTCATTGCCACAGAATCTAGATACAGGGGTCAAGACAATCCCTATTCTAAACAACTGCACCCTGAGTCTACAATGCCCTACGAAAACACCGGTTATCAACCTCAGATTATTTCTTGATAGCCTGAAGCAAGACTTCGATCTCCTCACCCAACAAAATGTTTGATTACCTTAAACCAACTTGGTGTGGCATGACCGTATATCAAACCCGACTGCTATTTTTTAAGATGATATTCCCTGCTAAAAGATAGGACAGTAATCTTACTTAATTTGGTCATTACAACCCTTTAATCAGGGCAACACCATGTACTTACTTACTTACTTAATTGGCCATAACAACCCGATTAACGGATTTCGGCCTGCCGCAACACATCCTTCCAGGCGCCTCTGCTTCTTGCGCGCCTACGCCAGTTGGTCACACTAATCGATGACAGGGCTTCCTTGATTTGGTCCTTCCAACGGATACAAGGTCGTCCTCTTCGCCGACTTCCGCAGATCCCCGCATCAAATGCCCGTCTCGCCGGAGCATCCTTCTCTATTCGAACGACATGGCCGAGCCAGCGCAGCCGCTGGATATTAATACGCTGCACAACGTCTATGTCGTTGAGGAGCTCATACAGCTCATTGTTGGATCGGATGCGGAAATCATCGCCAATTCGTACTGGACCGAAGATCTTACGCAGTACTTTTCTCTCAAACACTATCAAGGCTGCTGCATCAGTACTTAATAGGGCCATAAAGAAGCACGGGTAGGATGAGCGTCTTGTAGAGTGTTAGTTTTGTCATGCGAGAAAGGTCTCTGCTACTCAATTGCTTATTGAGACCATAGTAGCACCTGTTGGCAAGAGTGATCCTGCGCTTGATCTCCAGACTGACATCATTTTTGGTGGTAACGGCGGAGCCAATATAAATAAATTCCTTGACTGTATCAAAAGTATAGTTACCGGCCGTAATCTGTGAGTCAGAGACGTGCGGCGTCGTCTCTACTTGTCGGTAACATATACTTTGTTTTGCCCTCATTTACTGACCCAGACCCATCTTAGTAGACTTCCGTTCAATAGCACTAAAGGCAGCAGTAACATCCCGCTTGGTACGCCCAATGATGTCAATGTCGTCAGCGTACGCAAGCAACTGGACATTTTTTTGAAAAATAGTGCCATTGCTATGCACTCGCATGATAAGGAGTCGCCTTTTCTGACACCTCGCACGGTATCATGTGTGGTGTGTTAATTTTATCCATGACCATAACTACTACCGTAGTCTAGTAGGTAGTGTGTTGGCTTATTAGACGTAAGGCCACGGTTCAAACCGCAGGTCAGAATTCAAAACGAAATATAAAAAAATATTTCTTCGGCGATTTCCTCTCAGCAGATTTCTGGCAAAAACTCTGAGAGTAAATAAAATTGCTATGAAAAGTTTCTCAAAAATCTGTCGTTCGGAGTCGACTTTAAACTGTAGGTCCCGCCACTCATGAATAAAATTAACACACTCAACATAAGTGGTGTGAGAAGCTAGGCCATAATCCTGACTGAAGGGTTGTATTGGCCAATTATGTTATGTATGCATTACCAGGAAATTTGTGTCAATGATCTAGTAATTCTAGTAGCATGGGTTTCAAGTACAATACCTTAACCCTCGATTCATTTTAAATGGAATACAAAGTAATTTCGATTTAATTATATATACTGCTCTGCAGTTCATAATCTTGTTTTGTATTCTACAGAACGTAATTAATGAATTCGTATTTATTTCTGTGCAATGTAGGGTATGCAGTGCGGATAAACAATAAATCATTCCACCAGCTATTCATTTTGGGTGTCTGTCAGTCAATCGTTAAGCAAATATTGTAAAAGATATTCATTCGCAGCGTTTGTTTGCAACTGAAATTCCACTGAAATGATGTGAAATGTGGGTGACTTTAAAAATAAATAAAAAGAAAAAAAATTTAAGAAATTTTATATCAATTAATGGAAAAAAATTTTTAGATGGATTTGATGAAAAATATTCGGACATAAATTTTCATTAAAAAAAACAAACAATCAATTTATTTTCGGTATTTATTTTATAGTGAGTTATTAATAATAATCATGTTTTTAAAAATATTTTATGATTTAATTTATTATTTAATTTATCATGCAACATCAATCGTTGCCTTTCAATTTAAAGTAAAATTTTTTTTCGCAAAATTTCAATAAAAAATATTGCATAGTGTTGCTCAATTTATGATCTTTTTTAAGGCCTTTTTCACCACAAATTGTTGGCCATTAAATGTTATGGCCAATATTGTATAAACAAAACAATATTTTGCTCTGTGGCTTAATTGTCTTGTTGGATTTTTTTCTTTGCTTTTTTTCCGAAGTAATTATTTTCTTCTGCTCATGACTGTTTTTTTTTTAATACTGGCATTAATTTTTATATGCGGGGCCTATTTTATTAATTAAACGGTAGTGGAGAGAGAAAACTAAAAGTAATAAAATAGTCCTAATGGAAAGGATGACAGCAGAGTTTGTTATTTTATTTAAAAGAGTGCAATTCAGAATCCACATACTCTCTCGTATAAACCGGTTTATAAACAAACCGATTTAACCTAAAAAAACTGGACCTGTTAATATCATCTCACAATTTTTAATCAAATAACAAGCGAAGGTAAATCTCTGAAAATGTATGTTGACATTCGTCTTAACAACTGCAAATTTTGACATTTAATGCTAGTTTGCGTGTGCGAATTGACTGTTGTGTTTGCATTTCATTTTCCAGTCTTTCTGTCTTTTTATTGTTTCTTTTAATCCCTATTGCCTGTGTCATAAAAATGTCAGATTCTGCTTAGAATGAAATTAAACCAGCATATATTCTACACGCTTTCACTTTCTTTTACTCTATTGTGTTTGTGAGTTTGTGTGTGTGCACGTGACTGTATGCATGTATTTGTGAGCATCTATCTCTTGTTTACATCCGTTTTTCATTATTTTCTGTCCGTTAGGTTTATTTCTGTTCTTTTATTGCTTCAGTTGTGTTAAAGAATGCATTCTTTTTCAGACTGATTATATTTGTGGCTATGTCTCTCATTTAAAGTTTCAACTCTTTGAAATCTCTGTATTATAATGTTTGTCATTTGAACAAATGCTGCCCTAGCGCCATCCCTTGAGTGTTTAATGTCAACATTTCTGTCAAGACAGCAAGCAACTGTTGTTTGTTTGGGATAATCGCAAGGCAGGAGAAAAAAGTTGAATTTTCCGTTTTTTTTCTCTTTTTTTTTTGGATGTATTTTTGGTGCGTTTTGGGAACTCTGTAATTGGTAAAATTACAAAAAACATATGAATGCGTAATTAGAGTTAGTTGTCAGTATTGTTGTTGTTTTTTTTTCGTTTTTAATAAACCAAATACTTTTTCAACTGTCGAAGGATTGTTCGGGCAAAAATTGTGTTTAAAATGTTTTTACAAGTTTAAGCAGAAGTATGCGCCTGACTTGGGTTATTAATGATGGTTTTAATTTATTTCAATAATCCTACAATTTGTATATAATTTAATGACAAAAAAATGCTGAATATGCCTGAAAATGATTGGTATTCAAATTAATTAAATATGACAATATTTTAATGAATTGTTTAATTAATCTAAGGAATAGACGTGATCCTGTAGTAGAGAATGCTTTTAAATTGAAAGGTGGGCGAGTTCAACAAAGTTTCGTCTGTAGTATTGGGTGATCCATAAAATGGCTTCAAAACAGGCGATTTGGTAAGGCTGTCAGCTTTCAAATATACCAGGTTCACAATTCATTCTATTCTATATGAACCCGATAATACATTCCATTCCAGCTAGCCAGTTGTACCAGTTACACTAGCCTGTTGTACTAGCTATACTAGCCAGTTGTACCAGTTATACTAGCCTGTTGTACTAGCTATACTAGCCAGTTGTACTAGCTATACTAGCCAGTTATACTAGCTATACTAGCCAGTTATACTAGCTATACTAGCCAGTTATACTAGCTATACTAGCCAGTTGTACTAGCTATACTAGCCAGTTATACTAGCAATACTAGCCAGTTATACTAGCTATACTAGCCAGTTATACTAGCTATACTAGCCAGTTATACTAGCTATACTAGCCAGTTATACTAGCTATACTAGCCAGTTATACTAGCTATACTAGCCAGTTATACTAGCTATACTAGCCAGTTATACTAGCTATACTAGCCAGTTGTACTAGCTATACTAGCCAGTTATACTAGCTATACTAGCCTGTTGTACTAGCTATACTAGCCAGTTGTACCAGTTATACTAGCCTGTTGTACTAGCTATACTAGCCAGTTGTACTAGCTATACTAGCCAGTTATACTAGCTATACTAGCCAGTTATACTAGCTATACTAGCCAGTTATACTAGCTATACTAGCCAGTTGTACTAGCTATACTAGCCAGTTGTACTAGCTATACTAGCCAGTTGTACTAGCTATACTAGCCAGTTGTACTAGCTATACTAGCCAGTTGTACTAGCTATACTAGCCAGTTGTACTAGCTATACTAGCCAGTTGTACTAGCTATACTAGCCAGTTGTACTAGCTATACTAGCCAGTTGTACTAGCTATACTAGCCAGTTGTACTAGCTATACTAGCCAGTTATACTAGCTATACTAGCCAGTTGTACTAGCTATACTAGCCAGTTGTACTAGCTATACTAGCCAGTTGTACTAGCTATACTAGCCAGTTATACTAGCTATACTAGCCAGTTGTACTAGCTATACTAGCCAGTTATACTAGCTATACTAGCCAGTTATACTAGCTATACTAGCCAGTTATACTAGCTATACTAGCCAGTTGTACTAGCTATACTAGCCAGTTGTACTAGCTATACTAGCCAGTTGTACTAGCTATACTATCAAGTTATACTAGCTATACTAGCCAGTTGTACTAGCTATACTATCAAGTTATACTTGCTATACTAGCCAGTTATACTAGCTATACTCGCCAGCTGTACTAGCCAGCTATACTAGCCAGCTATACCAGTCAGCTAGCCAGCTATACCAGTCAGCTAGCCAGCTATACCAGTCAGCTAGTCAGCTCTACCAGCCAGCTAGCCAGCTATACCAGCCAGCTATATACCAGCCAACTAGCCAGTTATACTAGCCAGCTATACGAGCTATACTCTCCAGCTATTCACAATTATTTCCTTCCTGTACATAATTCATATGTAAGAATTAGATTCTCATATGACGTGTGTTGTACTTATTTCGTCATTATTTGGTGTATTTTACCCAAATCATTCTTTTTCTAGACAGTAATAACAGCTGGGTGCCCAAAAATCCTTCGCCATAGGTTCTCAAGAGCCTGAGAATTACAAAAAAGGTTATTGTTTGGCCTTCCTAGCTTTCTCTTCATTACAGTTATTGCAGAAGTCCATGTCAGCTGCTGTCAATAAATGATAGGTGCCCATAAAACGTTCGTGGTGGGTTCCCAATTGCCTGAGAATGACAAAAAAGTTTTTGTGTGGCCTTCTTTGCTTCCTCTTCATTACAGAATTCGAGGTCAGCGTCGTATTGTATCTGATATTAGTTTCCCAGGATGGATTTTATTTATTTATTTATTAATTACAATACAATTGCAAATTATATTCTAATTATATACGAGCTAAGTAATTTCGACCATATAATCGGTGTAGTTTCACAGACCGAGTCTCTGGTGAGAATTGAACCCACGACCCTCACGCTAATAGTCTAGCAC
Organism: Sarcophaga carnaria; assembly: GCA_958299815.1. NCBI lineage: Eukaryota > Metazoa > Arthropoda > Insecta > Diptera > Sarcophagidae > Sarcophaga > Sarcophaga carnaria. The sequence goes on from OY283153.1 coordinate 15,193,527, forward strand.
ACTACCCACTAGACTACCAGGGCACTCTGGTTGGTTTTATTTGTTCTGTATATATGTCCACAGCAAATCAAATCCATCCCCGAACGTATGTAAGGGTAAACTTGGAGGGTCTCGCTTTCTTTTACCTGAAATCTTGGGCGACACTAGATGTGGTATACACGCTTTCTAGGGATCTAATAGTCGCTTTGCTGCCATATATTTTTATAATGAATTCGCACCGCTGCATTGCAATAATTTGGTCCCCGAGCTGTTGCCAGAAGTTGTTTATTTCAAGAGTCTGTGCTTTGGTTTGAAATCTAAACTCTCGTCTAGTGAACAAACCCACTACCCAGTGGTCTATGCCAACCACAATACCACACAAAGTAATTTCATTCTATATGAACTCGGTTAGACTCGGTATTCATATTCACTTTTATATTTTTTATGAGCAAACTATGCTGTCTACTGTGGAATTTCTTTTTTTTAAATTCATTTAAAATTGTTGCAGTTTTGTTGCTGCTTTCCAAAAAACTGCTGATAATTTATTTATATTTATTTTTATTTTGCATCCAACCATCCATTCATCATCTTGAATGAGAGATAAAAGTTTCTGCAGCATCAGCTAGCCATGCGGGTTATCTTCCATTAAGGAATTCGAAAACTTTACTTTCATTATTTTTGGTTTTCTTTTTTGGTTTTTTTTTTTGTTTAATTTTCTGTGCATTCATAAGTCAAATGCAATATTCTGTGTGACAGCTAAACCGAGATGAAGAGTTAAAATTGTGTACGACATATTTAAACAGTGAGAGGGCCAGAGCATAAATTATTTATTTTTGACACATAAAATATGAAGTGAATATGAATTTCTATATTTTCTAGACAAATTTGTAACACATTATAAGGAAATTTTCAATTTCTTTAAGGAAAAGCTCCACAGAAAGGTTGACAAAGATTTCATTAATAAATCTGTCTTGGAAATCACTTGTCATCTACAGAATTGGTCTTAATTTCATATGTTCTTCTGGTCGGAATGGAAATGTTTCAAGAAATTTTTTATTTTTTTTTTTTTGTTTCTTGATTTTAATAATCTAATCTTTGTTAATAATTTATTTATTTTCTGCCTGCTTTTCTGTCTTCTGTGTTTGTTTCTCTATGCGAAGAACGTTGCCCAAAAATTACTTTAAATTTGTTGAAAAAAAAAATCTAGGTTGAGTTGAATTGAAGAGAGTCTAGTAATGGCTCGAATTTGGAGTACCGGATCTAATCTTTGCCACAGCAACAACAGCAACATAGTATTTTATGATAATCAAATTGCAATTGTTGTTGGGTTTTTGGTTTTTTGGTTTCTTTTATCTTAAAGAGAACATAATACTTCAAAAACACAGATACAAGTAGATAAAGAACTTAAAAAAAGAGATACAATTTATGATATGATATGATACGATATGATACGATATGATATGGTATATATTTATAAGAACAACAACAGCAATAGCAAAGAACGATACAAATCAAAATTTTAAACTCAGTCACACATGGAAAAAGGGAAGTGATTGGTGAAGCCTATTTAGCAATTTTTTTTAAAATGACATTCAAATGTTCGTACACCCAATACAAGTTCTCAGATGACACAGGAGACTTCAGCAGTACGTGATGTATAGCAACCACCAGTGGTGTTGTCGAGCCGGAACGCTCCGGAACGTCGTTCCGGTACTTCCTTTTTGGACAGGAACGCGTTCCGGAACTAAAGATGATTTCTGATAACGAGAATTGGCTGACGTTTTGAAAAAAAAAATTCAAAGAATTGCTGATTTTTTTTTTCTAATTTTTATATGTATTTTTATAAACAAGGGTTTGAACCGAACCCGAACCGGAACAAAAACCGGAACGAACCGGCTTGTTTTTCCGAACAGTGAACCGGAGTCCGGCACGTCTTTTCTGCTGAACCGGAACTCAACCCGAACCGAAACAAATACGTGAACCCGAACCCGAACTAATTACTACTTAAGAATTTAAATATTTAAAACCCTTTCGGCCGCATTAAATTTAACTGTTGCTACCAAGAGAATCACTTATTTTTTCCATACAAAAATGAAGAGCGGGTATATTGGGGGAAATCTCCCTCCCCCCGTCGTTAAATTTGGGACATGAGACCGCACAGAGCGGCCACCTACCCAGGATCGGCCCTGTCTATATACATAATTATATATACGCGTTCCGGTAAAAAAAATTAGCACAACACCACTATCAACCACATATGGCAGAACAGCCACATTTTCGTTAAAATTTTCAGCGTAGAGGGCTTTTTATGTACTCAACATTCAGATACTTTTCTTAGCATCATTTTTTGCTTAAATATTGACGTAATTTCACACAGGTGTCGTAGAGATTCCTACAAGCCACAATGAGTAGTTTCAAACCAACAGACTTTCAACATCAAAAGTAATTTTTCATTCGGTGGTTATCCTAAATGGTGCTTGAAGGACCCAAAACTGTGTTTATTAAAAATCCATTGAATTCGAAAAAAGTGGCTGTTTGCTACTCTTAATAATCTTAAGGTTATTAGCCATTACAACCCTTCAGTCAAGGCTAATACATAGCTTCTCACATTACGCACGTTGTGTGTGTTAATTTTATCCATCCGAGGTGGAACCTACAGTTTAAAGTCTCCTCCGACAGATTTTTAAGAAACTTTTCAAGGCAATTTTATTTACTCTCAGAGCTTTCGAAATAGAAATCTGGGGAGTCGCCGGAGTAATATTTTTTCATATTTTGTTTTGTTAGAGATGTCTGACCTGGGGTTTAAACCGTGGCCTCACGTCAAGTAAGCCAACACACTATCTACTAGACTACAGCTATATCACTATGCTTTCTCGGAAGGTTACATAATAACCAATAGTTTTTGCCTCGTAATTGGAGATTATATGATAAGATACGCTCATCCTCCCCGTGCTTCTTTATGGAGCAGAGGCATGGACCCTATTAAGCACTGATGCAGAAGCCTTGACAGTATTCGAGAGAAAAGTCCTACGTAAGATCTTCGGTCCAATGGGAGTTGGCGATGATTTTCGCATCCAATCCAATAGTGAGTTGTATGAGCTCCTCAACGACATAGACGTTATGCAGCGTATTACATCCAGCGGCTGTGCTGTTACGGCCATGTCGTTCAAATGGAGGAGGATGCTCCGGTGAGACGGGAATTTGATGCGGGAATCTGCGGAAGTCGGCGAAGAGGACGACCTTGATTGCGTTGGAAGGGCCAATTCGAGGAAGCCCTGTCATCGATTGCTGTAACCAACTGTCGTAGGCGCGCAAGGAAGGATGTGTTACGGCAGGCCGAAATCCGTTAATCGGGTTAATGGCCAATTAAGTAATTGGAGATTATAAATCAGACGGTGTGTAGATTTAACAAGACTATTTGGTTTTATTGAATGGGTATTTAACGAAGTTTTGAATTTTGTCGACGTATTTCCCACCAAGATTGTGAGATTTGAAGTCGTTAGACTTTTTTGTGAAACGACGTCAATGATTACCATGTCTATGTACAGTGGTGACCTTATAATTAGAAGCGACTTAGCAACATGTATGTTTGTTAATTTGTTTTACAGTTTTCACTGTGTACCTGGGATCAAAGGCTTTGTTTGGGGGACGTCTTACATACGTTTTTCCATCAGATTGGGACAAATTAAACTTAGATTCGTCACTCCAGAGAACTCTGTTCCAGAAACATCGTTTCTAATTATAAGGCCACCACTGTATGTGGATAATCCCCTAACGTTGGAGTATTTAATAACTAACAGTCGCTAAGAAATTGTCGACATATCGTCTGAAAAGTGGTTGAAAATTACTACAAAAGGTTTGACTTCTGCAACCAATCCAGAAGCGAACTGAACTACTATCAGAGCCCCATTTAGTTTAAAATTCCATGGAAATTAAAATGTCTTTTCAAGATCTGAGTGGTTTTTGTGGGAGTGAAAGCAAATTTTTATGAAATGTTGTCAACATTGTTTAAAAAAAATATAAGTTTTCATCAGACATACGAATAAACCAACATTTTTTTTGTTTTTATCAGTAACTTTAACAACAACAACAACCAAAGAAAAAAAGAACACAATTTAAACAAAAAAATGCTACTCCTGTATGAATTTTCGGTTTTCGGCAGTTTTATTTGAATTTTTCGAGTCGCAACAATTCAAATGAATTTCAGGCGCACGCTTTTAGGCCATTTTTATGCGGACATGCTATACTAGACACGGTATACAATTGAATTCGCTTTCAAATTGAAACAACGAAACCGTCAATGCGTGGAAATAAATAAAAAAAAAGAAGCACCCGGTAAAAGAAAAAAATATAGAAAATACAGTGAGTGAGTAGTGAACGAAATTTCCAGCCCCTGTGATGATATATTCATTGTATTCAAGGCCGTTTGACGGGGAAAAAACGTGAAAATTGCACATTTTGAAATGAAAAAAAGAAACGAAACATAATGAAAGGAAAATATTAAAAGCCTCTAGTATGGTTTTATAAAACCAGTGCAATTGTTTTCCCAAAAGACTAGAAGTAAAAACATGCAATTCTACTAAATTCTGGACATTGAAAATCATTGTTTTCTTTTTTTTCGTCCGTCTTAACCACCAGCCAGACTTGGTTTTGTGAAATACTTGCCAGTGAAAGCAAATGACCATCAATCAAGTGTCAAAATTAGAACATTTCTTAAGGCCAAGATTTGTTTGCAATGGAAGTTTAACATGAAATTTAAAGAAAATTTGGAAAATATTTAATTTTTTTTCGTAAATTTATGTACATACTACGTACATACATATATTAAGGCAGAGGTACTTCTTCTTTTAGCCGGTTGTATCAGAAAAGTAGCTTAGTATTATTGCTGCCAAATACTAATTGTATAGTGAGGTGCGTGTGAAACAATTAATTTTTATGGCATTTGTTTTTGGAAATTGTCTTCAACAACTACGAATACATAATAAAGGGTTACCCAATTGTTGGTTTCAAAAATAAAGTGAAATAAAACACATCTAAAGCAATGATTTCTTTGAAACTTTTATTTCATTAGAATGCTTGAGCCTTACCATTATGTAGGGAATACAATTAATATGACCACCTCTTTATTAGTTGCACCTATTGATTCTCTTGAGGAAATGATGGACATTAGAAAAATATGTCGATGATTTTTATTTTCAATATGGAATCCTGTCGTCTTGGCAAACTTGAGGATGCTATCCGATTAACTCCTTGCTTATTACTTGACAAACACCCATGTGTTTCCTTATGAGACGCATTAACTCCGCTTAGGTACCAAGTATGGCTGCTTTCCAAAATGTATCAATACAAAGTTTGTATGCAGTTCTACTACTGTATATAAACTATGTAGATATGCAAAGTAACCGAACAATGCATCAATTATAAATCCGATGCCTGATTGCTTTTTGACTGCGTTAAAAATACACATTGATGACATTTTGAAATAGAATACATTGTATATATTTTGTACAGCGGCATTATGAAACACTACACTTTGTTCAAACACAAAGCAACTAACATTTTGGAAGGCAGCCTATGTATTCTAGTGAGTCGCTACTTCATTACGGAGTCTACATGTTGTGGAGTTCGGCTTGTATACATACCTATTCTGAAACAAACGTTCTTTAAGGCTACAATGACCACTAAAATTTCTGTTATCATGTTCAAGCTAGTTCTTGAGTGTCTGATACATAACTTAAATCACATTTCCTTGAAATTACACGACAAAGTTTAGTTTGTTCCAAACCCGTTCCTCTTGAGAAAAGTTTTCGCTTCTTCTCATTTATTCTTTCGCCGAATATACGCTTCCGAATCCTATTTACTATTACACAGAGAAGTTCTGACTACGTCAGTGGCAATATGATTTTGCAGTACAATTCCGCGAATTATAGAATAAACTGGGATCCAACCCAGTATTGCTGATTTTACTTGCAATTTTAAACTGGGGTCAACCTCATAGAAGCTGAAAGCTCACCTAACTGTCAGTATTGCTTTGCCTCATGCTCTGTACTACCTTTTTTGATCTTCCAATGATGAAACTCGCGAGTTTCTGCATGGACTCACTCCTGATTTGAATACCTCCGTTTCTATACCATTAAATGTCCTTGACTGATCTATGTACAATACAATGGTACATGGAAGTAACTGGCGAGCTTCTTTAAGGGCTCACTCCGGATCCGAATACCCTCGCTTCTATGCAACTAAATGTTCTTGACTGATCTACGTCCATTATATTGCACGTAGATGTTCTAAACTCATAATGTTTACTGGTACTGTCTAGAAGACAGTTAAGAGATATACAGCTCTTCGCGGGGTGAGTTGATGTTGCGCCCTGATATATATCATCCACCACAAGTTTGAGGTTGTACTCGATTACTTATTCACACATGTCGAGGGCCTTGTTGGCTTTCAAATGTTACAACATAAGTGTAGCATTCTAAAGTTTGAAAAATTTTAGAATGTATGTTCAAAATGGTTCTTTCTAAGACGTTATTGATGGGACTTTTAAAAATACCTGCAAACTTATTAAAGAACTTGAATAATTTTTGTTTTTTCTGAATTTTATATAATTTCAGTATTGCTGTCATCAACAGAATTGATAAGAAAATAGTCTGAAGCAGCAACTTTATCTGTCTCAACAACAGAAACATCTGCAACAATCATTCAAAGGCTACGAGAGACACCAAAACAATCAATCTGTGTGTGAGAATTGAATTCAATTCCTGTTATAATTTCAAATTCAATATAATTTTACATTATTTGATAAGTGGTTACGTGCGTGTGCATATATGAGTTTATAGTAAGCATTGTTGCATGCAACAGAATAGTGGCAGTGGCTGTCTGATTTAACAAAACTAACGTTTATGCCACAAAACATTTGCACCCAGACTCCTACACAAACACTACGTTGGTTTAAAGAGACGCATTTGGAAAAGAAAAGAGAAGATTGATAGAAAACGTTGCAACGACAGCACTTTCTCCTGCCAACTAAAATTACAACAAAAATATCGCACATAACTGAAATAAAAACAACAACAAAATGGATGCATCACCACCAGATTTGCGTGCATTGGTGGATAGTTTAACATCAGGCCGCGCTACCGATCTCTCCGATGCATTTGCGAATTTTTCAACGGAAATGTTACAGCAAGCTAATGCTCTATTGGCAGCAACAGCGACAGCGACTTCCCTTGACACTGACACCACCAGCAGCAGCAATACTAATACGGATTCAATAAACAATTTGGAGGATATTGAAGTGGCGGCAGCACTAGGACTCAGTCACAACGATATGTTCGCTAATCGAACACTGGAAATTCAGTGTTTGCGACAACAGCAAATGGATGAACGGGTAAGTGTATTGTAAGGATAGTGGCTGACAAAAATTAATCGATAAATTTCAAAATATTCATTTTAAAATAGTTTGAATTGATTTTAGCTTAGGTTTGGTATTTTTAATTTTAGAACTGACTAGGGTTTCCTTACTTTTACCACTTACTGTAACACTATGTAACCGTGACACTCAACTTATGCATGGTTTTCAAAATCTATGTATAAGCCAAAAAGGATACGAATGTTAGTTATCCTAGGATAGTATAGTTTACGCTTCCATTACTATCTTCAAACTCATCTGCTCATCGGTTTATATGTGTTAGTGTGTGTGTGTGTTTATGTCTAGTTATTTATACACATACATTTTTTATCTTGTCATTATTAAAACACACATGCACACACACCCATTCATTGTCTGTTCTATATGATGGCGGCCGTGAGTATACTTGGGAGTATGGAACGAAGTCTGCCCAAATGTTTATGACTTTCTTGAGTTTGTTGCATGAAATGAAAATATTTCCTCTTTAGACGATGCCATCAGAGTTCTTATGTCAATGGCAAACGAGTTTTATTAGAACATATTGCAGGGTAAATGCACGGCAAGAATACGAACACGAGGAAAGTTTTTACGCTTATTTTTCAATTATTTTTGGAAAATTTTTTATTCGAAAAGGAATTCATTCCTTAAAGAAATTGATGAAGAAATGAAAAGAAAAAAAACTTTTTCAATTTCAATTTACCACAGTTACAGATGACAAACCTGGCATATCAATATTTTATTTAAAACTTTCATTTGTAAATGGATTTTAGAAGAAGATTGCTTGTGAAATAATTGAAAATTAGTTGAGCGTTTATATGCACCGGCTACATACATATGTAGATATGTGCTGGCACACAGGACAGTGGCAACAGGGGTTTTCTTCTTTTTCTTTTTCCACATAAGCATGGATTTATTCTGAATGTTTAAGAGCCTTTATTATTTTTTTGAACATTTATGCTTTTAATGGCTAATTTAAAAAGGATGTTATTTTAAATACGTTTGACTATAAAACGCCAAGAACATGGAAGAACAGCTACATAACCCTGTCGAAGTTTAACCAGCTAATTAATTGTACGATATGAAGATAAACGAGTCATTAGTGGCATGCCAAATTACACAATTAACACGTGAATAACATTTTTTTTAATATGACATAGAAATCTGTCCTGGTTTTAGAGGAGATACATATATTTTAAATTTATTAAAAAAAAATGTAACACGTTCTAGAATGTAATGAGTTCTGAAACTGGTGAGAAAATGTTGAAAGTTTTTTCGGATTTTTTTTTTGGTTTTTTTAAATTCATTTACCCTTTCTTCTAGAATTTTGTGTATTGTGAGACGACCCTGTTTTCTCTCTTTGTCTTCTCTTCTCTTTTGTTTCTGCACCATTGCACTTTTTCGATTTATTTTATTTTTTAATTGTTGATTAGCGTTTGGTTTGGCTCTCATTGAGGTAACCGCAATAGACCATTATGGTCTTCGAGTATCTCACCTACCTTCCGTAACTGATCTAACCTAATATGATTCTGGATTTCAATCCTGTTGAATTGTACATTGGAAATTCTATTCACAAAAGATTTAGGTTGAAGTACAGGTTGAGGGAAACACCTACCTTCCGTAACTGATCTAGTCTGATCCTAGATTTCAATCCTGTTGAAGATTACATTGGAAATTCTATTCACATGAGGGAAACACTATTTTCATATATCGAATGAAAAGCTGCATATTTGGCCTGAAACAAATTACAAATTATTGCATAAAGTAATGCGTATTCCACCTGCGTGTCATTGTTTAAATTATATTATATAAACTCTCCCTGTTTTATTTGAAAACCAAGGATTTCTTTTCTACTACACCTGAGATAGCAACATGGCATTTATTTTATTTCTGTCTCAGTGTGCATTTTATTATTTTTCTTATTCAACAGGCTTCTAGGCGAACATTTTTTTTACACCATAAAGTCAAATGCTATGCTCAGCAGTTTTTCTTCTCATTTTCTTTTTAAATTGTGTATCCTTTTTCAATGTTTTTGTTCTTTAGTTTAATCCCTAAAAATCCTTTAAAAACTGAAACACTTGTAAGAGTGTCCTTAAGTGTTAAATACATAAAAAAAACTTGAAAAAGGTTTTACAAATTCAGAAGTTCTATTGTAAGGCACAAAAAAAATAATAAATTTCAGAGAATTAAACAAAGGAAGAGGAAGAGAATAGTACATTGTATGAATTCACTTTCATACGAGAAAAATAACAAAAAAAATTTTACGAATATTTAAAAAAATTTTAAAGTAAAAGTCATAACAAAAAATAATAAAAAAAACGCAAACATAATTAACATCATCATTACTAAGATTGTTATCTGCGAGCACAGGCAATAGCAGTAACATCATTATCACATTTCCTTCTTGTACGCTTGTAGTCTATATTTTAAGGTTAACATTATTGCATACAATTACTCTTGTACTCATACATATACACACATATTCCTATTACTGTATATGTACAGTAACCGTTCGTTGTACAGGAAACTCTTGTTTCACTCTCTTGCTATACAGCAAGCAACCGTTATGTAAAATTTCTTCTTTTTATTTTCCTCTTCCGTTTCCTTGCTGGCTGGCATTTCATTATGTCATTAAGAAACCAAAGAAAAGTAAAGTAAAAAGTAAACGGGCACAGGAGAGAGAGAGTAAGGACAAGGGAAAAGGAAAATAATGAAAAGAAAAAAGAGAGAAATAAAGAAAACATAATTTTTCATTATGTTCTCCATTCTTAAACAATTAACCCTTGTGTTGTATTCTCATTCATTACATTATTCATTGAGTTTTGCACCAACCCCCTGCCAGTAGTGAAGGAGATCAATTGTTGGTCTTTTTCTTTTTTTCTTTCATTTTTTTTAATTTCTGTTGTTATTCTGTTGCTGCCTTTTAAATATTCATCATCATTACCTGCACCAACAAACAGCAATAGCAGCAGCATCAACAGCAGCAACAGCAGCATCAACAGCAGCATTCCATTGCCTTAGAATTTTAAATAGAAATTATTTTTATTTTCAATTTCAGTTTTCATTTTGATTTCTTCCTTTATCGTCTTCAGTATTTCTTTTTTAATTTGAATTCCTCTTTCTTTTTTTTTTAATTTGTTTTCTAGACTGTCAACACTTTAACAAATTCACAGAATTTTTTATCCTGTCCTGTATCATTTGATTCGGTACTGTGTTGGCCACGTACCCCAGCTGGCTCTTGGGCTGTACTGCCATGCTTTGAGGAATTCAAGGGAGTTCATTATGATACCACAGGTAAGTTAATTAAAAAAAATGTTTGTTGAATGTCTAAAAAGGAAAGGAAAAATATTAAAAATTGTGACTAATGGTAGGAGACATATTTTTTAATCAAAAAAACAAAGTTCTCCAAAGAATTATTTTTCTTAATCATATTATTAATCATAATTCTTTGCTAACCAGAGCTGGGATTGATGTAATTGAAGCTAATATTGAGTTTTATAGAAAGTATCCTCAGTTTTTTTTATCACTAACAGCCTCATTGTTTTGTAGTAAAGAGGTATAAGAGTACACTGGCCATATCGACGCCTCCATTCTATAACGTTCTAAGGGTACTTAGCACATTTTCAATGTTTTTGCATTTTTAAATTCTACGTTCTCTAACTTAAATACTGTCAGAATTTGGTTAAGATGCGCCGATCCGTTCCGAAGTTATAAAGAAAAATCTACTTAGAATACACATATAGTCGTATATCGCGTGAAAACTTTGAGAGCTCATAACTCAAAACACATTTTTTCGACTTAGAATGTTATAAAACGGAAGCGTCGATATGATCTATAGTACTGCCTTAATCTATATAGGGTAACCGTATCTAACTCATATAACCTCAATCTACCAAACCTGTGGTCCAAATGTTGTCTGTTTTTTGTAAAAAATTTAGCATGCAACCAGATACTTCCTCCTGTATTCCGGTGATTTACTCTCCACTGCTATCTTTATTCTACAAGTAATTAATCTCAAAGTGTTCTTTGAGTTTTACAATGTACGCTCAGAAGTTCGATCACAATCACCATGTTACCCATCCTTCTGGATAATCTGATGCATGACTCATATCTCTTCTCATTCTAATTAACAAACAAATCTTTAGGTCCTCAGAAACCCAACTGTGTTGAGAAGACTGAGAATATTTTTTCTCAAGACAATCACATGCATTTCCCAAAATCATAAAACCTGCTGTTTAGAGCATAGTTAAGGATGGAACTGTCATCCAATTGATATAATACTCGCAATACTTAATGAAGAATCTTATGTTTTCTGTTTCTGTCCAGTGGCACTTAACATTGTTATATCAGCACGTGCCAGTCCCCGCATCTTATCCAATTCTATTTGAATTGTTTTCAAATTCGTTCCGCCTTCAATCTATTATTCTTAATACGGTGTTCAGATATGCACCTTTATTGCGTAAATCGAAATAAACGCCATTATTGAGCTCAATATTTCATATAAAGTTTAAATTAATTATTGTGCAATAAATACGCAAATTGCTATAATATTGAGTAAAACTTAAAATGCAGCACTGTCATAAAAATGTTCAGTGCGAATATTACAATTATCCGAACACTTTCTGTTGACACGTATATTATTATGTCTGAACACTTAAAATATTGTACTCAATAAACCGAATATTGACTCATATCTGAACATAGTATAAACCATTTTCTATTTCCTCTTGCCATATCGTTTACGAATGTTCTTAGCGTTTTTAACAATGATTTTTCCAATCGTATCTACTATTGGCTATGCGAGCAATGTATTCTACCCATACTAGGTGTTGTGATATTAAAAATTTCACTTTTTCCGTTACAAAACTCAAACGATTCGCTTTTATTTCTTTGGGAGAATTTTTCTCTTCAATATCCGTAGATGCTGTTGATCGTTAACTGTCATGGGCCAAGTTGCTAATGCACACGTAGCAATTTGTCTTGTGATATTTAGTTTGAACATTTTAAAACAGTATTTGCTGCATATAGGCAGTCGTTTATACCATTCTCCACGTTGATATCATTTTTTAATCTTGCGCCCAGATACACAAAGCTTGTCATACCTTTAAAGCTGTAAGTTCCGCTGTCTGGATTACGTGTCTAATACTATATTCAGATATGCACTTTTATTGAGTCAATATTCGGTTTATTGAGTACAATATTTTAAGTGTTCAGACATAATGTACGCAGTTCAGCTGCTTATTCAATATTCATTTGACAGCTGGGAAACAAAACAGCTGGTTTTTTCAACAACATTGTTTTTATTTTGTTTTGTTTTGTTTGTCATTGTTAACATTTGAGTTGCCAAATATCAACGGAAAGTGTTCGGATAATTGTAATATGCGCACTGAACATACTTATGACAGTGCTGCATTTTAAGTTTTACTCAATATTATAACAATTTGCGTATTTATTGCACAATAATTATTTGAAACTTTATATGAAATATTGAGCTCAATAATGGCGTTTATTGCGATTTACGCAATAAAGCTGCATATCTAAACACCGTATAAGGTCTTGTGGTATTTACTTGGAACATTTTTGAAATAGTATTTGCTGCATACGGGGAGTCATTTATACCATTCTCCACGCTGATGACAAAGCTTGTCACACCTTTAAAGTTGTAAGTTCCGCTGTGAGGATTACGTGTCTAAAGGTTGTCATTTCGAGTTATTCTAGAATTACAGAATTGCAATCTGTTGTAGGTAGGTAGGTTGAGGTGGCTGTCAATCTAAGAGAGTTGAATGGACGCATAGTGCTCATTGTGTTACAATAGCTTTCCGCTATCTTTTAGTTCCCGGACCACTTGGAGCTCCTTTGAGCCGTACATGTACCCTGCAGGTGAAGGACAGTCTCTTCCTCTTCCACATCTCTGCAGCTTCTGCAGAAATGATTAGCTAGGTGTCCAAGACCTATACGCCTCGCATGCGTACCCATAATGCAATTCCCCTTAATGACCCCGATAACCATGCTGAGATGGGTCTATAAAGTTATACAAGAATTGGTAAACACGTACAATACTTGGTTAAAAGTTGTTTTTCAAATAAATTAACAAACCGCGGATGGGTTGTTAAACATCATGGCATATCGTACTTCAATAAATTTTAACAATTCTTTCGTGTCTTTATTGCCATTTTCATTTTCCTAATGAGTTTCAATTGCTAATGATGTTCAATTAAGGTTCGTTTTGCTGTAGTAGTCTGCTTATTGATTTTTTAGAATATTATTTTCAAATTCGATTTCAGTTGACAGAAAAAAGTTAAATTTGTTTTCCTTTTATTTATATTTTAACAACGGTCGGTTGATATTGATTTATTTTTGTGTACATTTAGAAAAGTTTGAAATTTTTTAAATAGAATATATGAATACAATATTTTGCATTAATTCTTTAAAAGGTCATGGATATTCCATAGAATTATAAATGGAAACATTTTTCGTTTTTCGTTTTTCATTTTAATTATTTTTAAATAAATTATTATCGTGTATTGTTCTGTGAAGCGAATCAATATAAAATTTTGCTTCAGTTATTCTGGATGAAATTTAAAATTTAAACAAAACAATATTAACTTTTGTTGTTTAAAAATTAATGCCAATAATAATAAATTAAATTAAATTAATTTAAAATATAAGTGTCCATTCAAAAAAAGGGAAAAAACTTGTTTACCTAAATTAGTGTTTAATATTCCAATTAAAATTAAGTTGTATAATTTATTCGCTTGCAACTTTTCGTCATAGATTGCTTGATTCATTATTGAATACCTGCAAAGGAGAATGTACGTCATGATTTTTATTCGATGAAAGTGACTACGTAAACCAGAGTGAAAGTGTAAGAAATGCTTGTGGTGCTGATACTGCAATAGCCATGCTTTGAAAGATTATTTATTTATTTATTTATTTATTAGTTACAATACAATTACAAATTATATTCTAATTATATAAGAGCTGAGTAACTTTGACCATATGCTCGGTGTAGTGTCGCAGACCAGAGTCTCTGGTGGGAATGGAACCCACGACCCTCACGCTAATAGGCTAGCACTCTACCCACTAGATTACCAGGGCACCCATTTGAGAGATTAAGTATCTTTACTTAAAATAAGAACGTATTCATATATCTGTCGCTATATCTCTTCTTATGGGTCATTGTATAATGGGAATGTATGCGCAGAGACTTTGTATATCTGGAAATAATTCCTGTATAACTTGTTCAGCGAGTGTCGTCCACTTTTTTTTTTACCAATATCAGTCTCTCTCATTTGGTGCAGCCTCTTTCGATAGTGGAACAGAGCTGTCGTTACTAGATATAGGATCGAGCACCAAATTCATTTAAATTTCAAGCTGGTTTTTCAAGTTCATGCTAAGTGAGTTATGTTTTAAATGTGGTACTGATCGTCAAGATCGGGGAATCAGTTGTTGTCAGTAAGTTTGTGTAGCACAACATAAGTGATGTGAGAAACTAGGACGTTGTACAATGTGACAATTCGACCTCCGGGTATTGTACTTGTCTTAATTGACAAGTACACGTCCTCTAACATAACCTAACCTAACATTTCGTTAAAATAATGGAAATCCATTGCAAAAAAAAGACAAATTAAGTAAAAGTTCTCTTGGAATTAATTGAAGTAAAAAAGGATGGACGAGGAAGTCCCAGTAAAGTAAATTCAGAATTGATAGTTAGGCAAAGGAATTGACAGGAAATTCTGCATTATGATCTGTTCAGCCAAAACTCTGAAAAATTGGACCATCTGAGGCAAGCAATCATTCAAATACACTCTCCAAAAGAAGAGTTCCATTATTGAAATCCAAGTTAAGCTCTTTTTTATTCAATCAATAGGTAGCCAATATAGCATCATATAATGGGTGATTTTTTAAGAGCTATAGGAAAATTTTTCAAAAAAAAAAACATAAAATTCAGAAAAATGCATGAAATCTTTATTTGAATCGATAGTGCGGTCCATATAATTTAATGTTTGAAGATTATTTCATGCAAATGTTGACCGCGACTGCGACTCAAACGGTCCATCCGCTTAGTCCAATTTTGGCATACTCTTTCCAACATTTCGGCCGGTATCTCGCGAATAAATGCTTCAATGTCGACTTCCAATGCGTCTGTATAGACATGAGCTTTAACATAGCTCCACAAAAAATAGTATAAAGGCGTTAAATCACACGATCTAGGCGGCCAATTGATCGTTCCCGAACGTGAAATAAAATGTTCACCGACTCGCCTCTCAATAAGTCCATTGTTACGCGTGCTGTATTGCATGTGGCACCGTCTTGTTGAAACCACATGTCATGCAAGTCAAGCTCTTGCATTTTGGGCAAAAAAAGTTGGATATCATCTCACTGTGAATGGTGAGCATTCACAGTTACGTTACGATTCGCAGCATCTTCGAAGAAGTACGGTCCAATGATGCCACCAGACCATAAACCGCACCAAACTGTGACTTTTTCTGGATGCATTGGTAGCTTTTGCAATGCTTCTGGCTGATCTTCACTCCAAAATCGACAATTCTGCTTATTTACGTATCCATTGAGCCAAAAATGAGCTTCGTCGCTGAACACAATTTTTCGATAAAGAAGTGGATCTTCGGCCAACTTTCCAAGAGCCCATTCAGCAAAAATTCTGCGTTTCGGTAGGTCGTTCGGCTTCAATTCTTGCACCAGCTGTATTTTGAAAGGCTTCACACCTCAATCCTTCCGCAAAATTTTCCACGTTGTTGAGTAACAGAGGCCCAATTGCTGCGAACGGCGACGAATCGATAATTGATGGTCATCATTAACACTGGCCGATACAGCTGCGATATTTTCTTCAGTTCGCACTCTACCTAAGCGTGTTGGTGGTTTAATGTCCAACAATATAAATTTGGTGCGAAATTTAGTCACAATAGCCCGAATAGCCGCTTCAGTGGGTCGAATAAACTGACCATAAAATGGAAGAAGCGCGCATTTTGATAATAAAATTCAATGATTTGCAAGGGTTGTTCGTTTGTAAGACGATTCATTGTTAAATTATAGACCAAACTGAATATGTTTGACAGTGAAACAAAACACGAAACGTGCGTGAGCTGTTTAAACCAGTGTTGCCAAAAAGATAATAGCTAAAAAATCACCCGTTAAATTCTCTCTTTCTCGCGAAAGTTCTATAAAATTTTCATTCGTTTTTCGGCTGTTGTTATTTAGTGTTAACAAAAATATTTTTTTTAAAACCACACCTACGAGTGAGGTGTACTAGGTTTCTGCAAATACAAATGTGGTGTTATCACAGTTTATGAGAATTTTTTTGTTTTTTTTTTTGCTTTTGATATCGAAATTAAAACTCAAATAGGAGGTAAAACAAAAGTGTTCTTGTACGACAACATGATTAATTATTAATAAATAGTTGACTGTCGCTGAAGCTATTGCTATCGTTGCTATTATAGGTATAGTCGTTAACCGTTAGCCATTGCTGTTGTTCATAAATATTTACAATTTATAAGAGAGTATCGTTAATGCGGTGCTAATGAAATGAAAAAATAAATACGAACAGTTGTTGGTTTTCTTTTGTTGTTTTTAATATTAACGAAGCAAATATTTAAAAAAAATAAAAAAAAAATAAGAAGTAAAGTCGTACAATATTTAATAACGAATTGTTTTTTGTTTATTTATTGTGTTATCCATAAAATAAATTACAATTTCAGCAGGAAATAAATAACAAGACCACAAACAAAGAGATTCAATCCAATAAAAGATTTCTGTTTTTTCCACATACAAATGAAAAAAGAGATTTTTAAAAAAAACAAAAAAAAAAAGAAAACCTAAGTCAAGGTCGTACAGCAAGCAATATGTTTCAAATATGTAAGTCCATATATTCATTGTTTATCTGTCTTCCAGCGATTGTAGAGGTACAAAAAGCAATAAATCAATAAAAATATTTCTTTTTCTTTGGAGGATTTATGATGGGAATTCCATTGTTGGCTAAGACAGTTGTAAGGATAGACAAACGACCAGTTTCTGTGGCAACAGTTGGCCAAAATATTGCTAAAGGAACCGATGCTTGGTTGACGGTAGGAAATGCTATTATTTGTTAACAAACCATTGGTATTTTTCAATTATTTCAAAGCATTGGAATCGCATAAGAACTCGTTGTTTTAAAATCGAATTAAGGAACAATAATTTAAAACGATTTAATAATCCGTAAAGCATACGTGAAAAAAACCATTATTTCAAACCTCGGCAGAGAATACGTTTAATACAGGAGTAGAGATAAGCCCCAGTAGAGTGGTATTGGGACATTCCGCGCATTTATTTGCAAGGAAAAGCCGGATGGGTCTTTTATAAATAATTTGAAAATTGGAAAAAAAAAACAAATATTGATTTGAGGTGGCAATGACTGCCACTTAGTTTCTACCACGTTCACTTTAACGGCAGAAAAGAAAAAATCTGTCAGATCGGCAATAACTAACTCTATACGCGTGCTTTAAAATTTTGGTATAATTTTTCCAGAATTTCGGCAGCTACAAAGTTGCCTATCAGGCCTAGAATTCTGGCTGTATAGAAGAGAATTCACGTACTATCTTACTTACTTAATTTTCTTTAACAACCGGTTTGTCGGACTTCGACCAGTCCACCAGGTTTCTCTGATTCACACAAATCTACGCCAGTTGCTCAGCCAATCAATAACAAAGCCGTCTTCTATTCCCACCACCGCTGTTCTCCACAATAAATACTTGCCTGCCGCAACATACTTGGAATGGCATGGCCGAGCTACCGTATCCGTTACATATGAATGCGCTCCCCCAAGTTGCTAAGGGGCTTATAGAAATCATTGTTGGTTCGGTTGCAGAAACTTATTGCCAACTTGCACTGGAACGGATATCTTATTCAGAACTTTGTGGCCTAGGTCTAGTAGGTAGTATGTTGGCGAATTAGAGGAGAATCCGTGATTCAAATTTCAGAACAGACATCTCGAAATAAATGAAAAGAATATTTCCTTCAGCGCCTTTGTCTTAGCAGTCTAATGGCAAAAAACTCTGAGAGTAAATAGAATTGCCATGAAAAGTTTCTCAAAAAATAAAACTCATGGATAAAATTAACGCACACGACATGGATGGTTTGAGAACCTAGATTGTAATCCAGGTCTTCTGTATAAGCTGGGCTATATACTGTGAATAAAACTAGTGATCTGTAAAGAAAAAAATCTCCTCTAGTTTAGTCTGGAGGTTACCAAAATATTGAATTATGTTAGGTTAGATTAGATTATAGTAAAATCGACTTAAGCCTAGCAAACTTACCATGATTCTGAGCTTTGTGGTAAAAAAAACTAATGTTGTATTGCGTTATGCCACAGTATAGAAATAAATATTGAACAAAACTTTGGAATTTAATCAAGTTTTTTATGCACTTTTTCATATCTTTTAAACACAATTTTGTTTCCATAATGCCTCAACTACAACATTCATAAAAGTTTACTGGTATTCACATTAAAATCAGCGAATTTATTTTTAAATATACTAGAAGTTTAAACGCATCATAATTCTCATTTAACATCATCTATTTATGGGTTTAACGATTTCCTCAATTTAATTTAAAATTTTCTCTTTTTAATACGTATTAAAGTGCCATTAAAGTTTTGCTTTTTATTACCGCGTTTGATAATGTTTTCTTTCACTGGCTATTTATTTCACATTTTTCTCATTTTCTCTTTTCCTTTTTTTTATTTGCAGAGAATGCAACACGTTTTTGTTTTCCCAATGGCACATGGAATAATTACTCCAACTATGATAAATGCCATCATGCGGTTGAAATGCCAGGAGTACCAGATTTTGCGCCAGGCATTGAATTGCCCGCTTACATTTATTGTTGCGGTTATTTTATAAGTTTTGCTGCATTAGTTTTAGCCTTAATT
This sequence comes from Sarcophaga carnaria, assembly GCA_958299815.1. NCBI lineage: Eukaryota > Metazoa > Arthropoda > Insecta > Diptera > Sarcophagidae > Sarcophaga > Sarcophaga carnaria. The sequence continues at coordinate 15,212,837 of OY283153.1, forward strand.
GTCTTTTTATGTTTCAAGTGAGTAGTGAGTAGTGATAATTGACTACTTTATTAACAATTATACAACACTTGATGTATCGCACTTGATGTATTAAATTATTGTTATTAAAAAATTTAATTTGCAGAGACTTAAAATGCCTACGAAATACCATTCATGCGAATTTATTTCTCACCTACATTCTGTCGGCATTATTATGGATTTTAACACTATTTTTACAAGTGGTAAGTACACTATAAAAACAAAAGAGTGAACAGGGGAACGAGGAACTGTAGTGAAATTAAAATTCAATTAAACCTTTTTTACCTTCCATTAAATTTTAACTTTGTAGTATTACCCTCAGCTTAATGAAATTAATTTGATAACATTTCACTTCATTTAATACTTTTTTTCTTCTTGTTTTCTGTCTCTCTTTTATGCCTCCTGTATATTGGAATATTCGCTATTAGATGACAGATCATGCCAGTCCTGCTGGATGTATTACTTTGGTTATGATGTTCCATTATTTTAATTTAACGAATTTCTTCTGGATGTTTGTGGAAGGTAAGTTGTATGGCAAGCGTCAGAGATTTATTTCCATTATTTAATTAAAATCATTATTTACTAGTAATACAATATTTTTTTTTATTGAAATTTATTACCTTATAAAGCATTGTATATCATAAAAGCGAGAAGTCACAGGCCATATATTTTATTGGCGTTTAATATTCTTTTTTTTCCAGCACGGAACATAAAGAATGCGGAATATAAAATTGAAAACTACGAGGGTGATTCAATAAGTCCGTGAACTTTTCAAATACTGCGAATTACTTTGTCATTCCCATTTCGGGTTAAATCCAAAGAATAGAACTTTCTCGGACTTATTTCACGTACAGTTGTTGGTTCATGCACTTAAATTTAAAACACCAGCATCATTTGGGTTGTCCTAGTTAGATTTTTCCACAGAAATTTTATTTTCTCGTGCAGTAGCTTACTAAAAACCCAAGCGTTCCAAATTCATATGCAGTTGAGTCTACTAACAAGGGGCTTTTGACCAGAACAGTGTTGCTTATAAATGGAAATTCAAAAAGTGATGGAGTTATTGACTTAACATGGCACCATTGGAGATGGAAATCTTGCAAGCTCTTACGAAACGTAATTTTTGTCACCATTTGTTGCTTTTTTTTCTTAATTGATCATTACAACCCTTCCGTCAAGAAAGATATCTAGGCCGATAACTTTGTAAATTCCCTTTTCTTTGTACGGTGGCTGTTAACCCGAGAGGATAGACAGACAGACTAAAGCTATGTGTACTGTTCCAATGGCTTGTCAACATCCAACATCGACAGTGAGGTTGTTGGGATAGTAATAGTCCAACTACTGAACATATGCTCCAATTGTTGATGAACAGTTAGAATATCTTTCTCGTTTTTCCAGCTCCTCCCGAAGTGATTGATTGTATGATATGTAATGACCAATACTGACTGCAACAGCTATGTTAAGCTTGCCCCTTCAGAGCATGAGCAAACTTTCCGAAATTCCTTTATCTAGCCTTAGCCGGATTTGGAGTGTTATTTTGCATACATGGGAAGGCAGCGTTGACGTAATGTATTATTGCATCGCCAATCCTCTGCTTGAAGGTTATCTATAAGGTTCCGAGTATAGAGAACTCACCCGAAAGTCGGATAGTAGTGCCACATTTGCTCAATTCATTTGCTTTTTATATTTCCGAAACACCCCCTATTTCCCCACAGCCATATGATGTGAATATTGCACTGCTTTGCCATCTCTTTGAGAGATTCTTGTGCCCATAATGTTAGAGCCCAATGCTTACAGTAATAGCCGTCTTATATAATCACTCGAGCTGCCGGTGTAAGTAGCTGACACTTTGGTGTCGAAGGAATTGCTATGATGCGGTAGCCTTATGAAGTGAAGTCTGCCTGCAGACTACAAAAAGGTGCATTCATCTACAGCTGCATTCAGTTTTGAACTATTCGTGACGATTTGTATGGAGTCGTTTACGAGATGTATGACACCGTGTTCCCATTTCTCTTTTTCTAGTATTGGTCGATTGTAAAGTAGCATTATTTTTAGGTTTTTTGAAGATCTAGAAGGAACCGACGTGATTTTTTAAGTTTAACACAATCGTGGTAGAAATTCGTCTTTTCTTCGAGGTGACACTTGAGACATACATGGTTTAACAGTTGCATGCTTATGTCTTGTAGTATAGTCGCTCATTTTAGCATCCATAGTTGCCGATTTCTCGAGAGGTGGCCAATTTTTTTCCTTTCTCCTCTATCTGGGGAAAGCTGCCCTGCTATTAAGCTATTTGAACAGCTCGAAGCAGTTGGTAAAAGCCAAGTAGAGTATAAACTCGTCCATTACCTCGATGCGGCAAATATTTCTGACATTTGTCTTCTTGTTTCATTCATACTTGACGAATTAGTTAAAATAATTAGCCAATAGGGAATGCCGTTTGGCATGCATAATCACTTTTATGTTTGTTCTTTAAGACAATAATTAAAAAGCCAATAGAATGTTAATTATTTAAACATTTTCATTTTCCTGCATTAAAATACGTTTCAATAGAAAATCTATAAATTGGCATAACAAAGCCCTTTAAGACGGTCTAAGCTAAGCAATTATTTGTTTTAATTATTCAACAATCTCTCTAACAAACAATGACGACGTCAACTCATTAATATTTCCCATTTCCCTGGCAGTCTTTTCTTTTCTTTTGTAAAAATTCTTTGGCATACTATTCGCTGAATTTATTAAAAATTCATTTTGATTTTCATTAAAATTTCATTTTAATTATTAAATTGACGGGCAGAGAAATCAACTGTCGTCAATGGGAAATTTAATATCCTGTTGTTGTTTAATTATGTACAATATTTACAATATTTTCAATATTTTAATGATTATTTCCTTTTTTTCTTACTCTTTTAGGCCTTTATCTATACACACTGGTGGTGCAAACATTCTCTAGCGATAATTTAGGTTTTTTACAATACGCTTTAATTGGCTGGGGTAAATATTCGATTTTTTTTTTTACAAAAATAATATTTATTTATTTATGTAAACTATTTATGTAGTATTAAATTAATAATCAATAAATAATTCCTATTTTTGTTTTTGTTGTAATATTATATTTAACTTTATTTATTTTATTTTCCATTAAATTTATAAACGATAGCCTTCTTCCTTTTCTTTATGTCTCCTATTTTTAATGCGTTTAATTAAAATGCGTAATAAATTTAATTGGAAATTTTTATTTTCATCTTCTATTACAGGTTGTCCAGCCATAATAGTTTTTGCCTGGTCTATTGCAAAAGTTTATGCCCCTCCTTTGGAAAGCGGCAGTTTTAATGGGGTAAGTGACTGATACCAACAGTATATGTATGTGTTTTTCTTCCCATCAATTTACCGTAAAACTAGATTTTATTTGTGAAGCAAAATGTGTCTATTAAAACTTAGTTAGAGGTGAGCCTTGTATGCTTAGATACGTAATACAGTTGTGTTCATAAAAATAGTAACAACTTTAAATCGTGTGATATTGCAAAAAAAATTTTGATTTTTTTAATTGATATTTTCAATTGTTTCTTAAACAGTGTTGTAAAGTTAAGAAACTGGAAACAGATTTCTTTCGAGATCATAATACGAACTTGTTTTATTAAACATTACAACACAATTACAAATTATATTTAATTCTATACGAGCTGAGTAACTTTGACCATATGCTCGGTGTAGTGTCACAGACCAGAGTCTCTGGTGGGAATCGAAACCACGATCCTCACGCTAATAGTCTAGCACACTACCCACTTGACTACCTGGACACCCCAAAAGCAATTTACGCTATTACTGATTACCCATTAAGGAAGGCACTGTCCAATTCAATTCTTGTGTTGAGACATTGACCAGCAGAGTGTTCCATAAGGATATTCCAATTTTATGAAATTAAAGTCTTTATTTAGCACAATTAGAACGAACCCATTCAGGTCAAACATGCATACTTTTCTTCAATTATGTGTGGTAGTCGCCGTAGTTTAGTAGGTAGTGTGTCGACTTGTTAGACGTAAGGCAACGGTTCAAATCCCAGGTTAGACATCAAAACGAAATATGAAAAAATATTTCTTCGGCGACTTTCTCTCAGCAGATTTCTGGCAAAAGCCCTGAGAGTAAATAAAATTACCATGAAGAGTTTCTCAAAAATTTGTCGTTCGGAGTCGACTTTAAACTGTAGGTCCCGCCACTCATGTATAAAATTAACGCACACAACATAAGTGGCGTGAGAGGCTAGGTCGTAATCCTGACTGAAGGGTTTTAATGGCCAATTATGTATGTATGTTTTTCACCTTTAGCTAACGTGGTTTAGATGTTTGCTTGTAACTGTTACGAGCGTCATGTAGTCACACAACACACTGAACTCCACAAAGCTGTGTGCATACAAATCCATTACTTCTGTTTGAAATCCTTAATGAATTCAACTGGTACATGATATCGCATAGATGTCCTGCAAGATCCACTTGCCAAAAGGTCCTACGAAGTCGCCGTGGTCTAGTAGGTAGTGTGTTGGCTTATTAGACGAAAAGCCAGGGTTCGAGCCCCAGGCCAGACATAAAAAAAAATACTAAAAATATTTCTTCGGCGACTTCCTCTCAGCAGATTTCTGGCAAAAACTCTGAGAGTAAATAAAAATTGCCATGAAAAGTTTCTCAAAAATCTTTCTCAAAAATCTGTCGTTCGGAGTCGACTTTAAACTGTAGGTCCCGCCACTCATGTATAAAATTAACACACACAACATAAGTGGTGTGAGAAACTAGGTCGTAATCCTGACTGAAGGGTTGTAATGACCAATCATGTATGTATGTATGTCCTACGACCATGGATACGTCAGGGCAAATTAGCTAGAAGGCTCTCTTTAAATGTTAAAGTCCCATTAAGGTCAGAGGAATGAAACAATACAATATTCAATACTGGGATCAAACGGTCTCTATAGGAAAACATGTCGAATTAAAAATAAATTTTGCTTTTATTTTTCAAGTTTCAGTCAAGGTTAGGTTAGGTTAGAGGACGAGTACTTGTCAATTAAGACAAGTACAGTACCCGGAGGTCGAATTGACCCATTAAGTTTCACTCAAAGATGTCTGAAAATGAGAGATTAAGAATTTCCGCTTCTACATTGCAAATGCCAGGCACTGGCACATGAGTTTCCATTTGCTCAGAGCCTTAGCTCCTGTAGAAATCAGTCGAGGGACTGAACTCTTTTTATCCAGAGTCTAGAAATGTTGCACATGCTTCATGCTGTCGACAATAGGAAACCACAGATATTGTTTATAAGTCGTGGACAATTGCAAAAAGAACAAAAAAAAAAAACTGTAATCCAATCTATTGGGCAAGATCTCTATTTAGCCAGTGCGTAGTAAATACAGTCATCTATCCGTACCACTGTTTTGTGAGCGAACTAGAGCGGCTGATTTCATATTCAGGTCATTACTGGGCCCTCCTGTAATTTGACCTTCCTAAGCAATACATGAAGTTTGAATTAACCACACTACTGAGTTGCATAGTGAAATTGTGAACGTGTATTACAAAAACCTTGCACCAACGATGATCTAATTGATGAAACACAAAAATTACATTTTGCTACAACTATAAAAAAAAGGTTAATTACGATGTTTCTCTTCTTCTTGTCCCCTTGGAATGATGTCATATGCCACATATTTTTTTGGTAATTAAAGCTAAAAAAAAGAAAATCTGTTGATAGTTGTATTAGAAAATTCTTTTCAAAGTTAAATTCGTTTATCAATCCAAATATCATGTGGATTAAAGTTTTTTGCCATGTTTCTATTTTTAATGGGTTAATGAGTTTTTAATTAAAATTTTAGTTCGAAAGAAAATCACACTTTTGAAAAACAACATCAATTTTCAAATATTTTTCCTTTTCCCTCCTTGTTTTATTTGGTATTAAAACAACAGGCGTATCGTTGGTAACTGGGATTTTGTAATTGTTTCCTTAAATGGCTAAAAATTTACATTCGAAAGAAAAGAAAAATTTGTTGGTTTTCTTTCTCTATTCTTTCATAATATGTATGTATTCTGTAGTGACACTATGGTATTTGGCATTTGCTGGAATTTATAATACCTTCACATTTTAGGGGGGTACCCAACCAAATAAATTAAACTAGAAACCTTGGAGCCTAATAGTCTCTTGCTGTTAATATATTGTGGTGTAGGGTACCTTGTAAAGAGGCTTGACTGATTGTAATATTTTTTTCCGTGAAATTAAAGTGAGATTGTGGCCTTTTGTTTAATTAAAATATTTTCCTTTGCCTTTAAAAATAACCATTAAATGCCAAATGGTCCTGATATTTATAAATGTGCAGGTAATTTAAAACTTGTGTTGCTCATATTGATTTCAACAACTTAAAATTTTCAAAAGGGCATGAAAATATCCTGTTTCCGCCTCTACCAATGAAAACTTAATCAACATTTTGATTCCCACAAATCTTTTTGAACTTTCTTTCAATTTATATTTCACTTTACTCCCTCCCACCCCTCCTCTACCCTTGTTTACGTATCACTTGCTTTTGATTTTTACCTTCTTTTTATTTAATCAAAATGACATTTTGGATGAAAAGTGCGTGGAAATTCTCAGCTAAAAATAATTGAATCTTTGAAAAAAAAGGTGAAAAATCACAAGGAAAACACACTCAAATCTTCAATTGTTTTGAATACAAAAAATGTCAAATGTTAAGGAAAAGAGAGAAGAGATTTACATTAAAATCACTTTCATCACAACAAGTTTATTGGTGTACAATGCTTATGAATAATGAATGCGTAAAATGGAAATTTATAAAGAAATGTTCAAATGTCAAGGTGTTCTCGTAACTGAATTTACTGTCACATCATCTAACAAAAGGTAATGAAGTCACAGCTAAAACATGAGAATACTGTTTGAAATTTATACAGAATTATTTATTATTTAAGAAGTTAATCGTCCATGGAAATTTAAGGAAGATGATGTCACTTTCTCCTTCTGTTATTAGCCGAAATTGATTGCGTATGAGTGTGAGCTGTTAATATGATCCTGTTTTATTTCCAGGAGATTAGAACAAGCATCTCCATCTTCCGATTCGTTTTTCCGTTTTTATTTTAGAAAGTGTGTTTTTTATAGAGGTATAGAAGGAAGGCAGTGTTGGCGGAATGTATTACTGCATCGTCAATCCTCTGCTTGAAGGTTATCTACAAGGTTCCGAGTATAGAGAACTCACCCGAAGGTTGGATAGTAGTGCCACATTTGCTCAATTCATTAGCTTTTTATATTTCCGAAACACCACTATGGACCCACAGCCATATGATGTGAATATTGCACTGCTTTGCCATCTCTTTGAGAGATTTTTGTGCCCATAATGTTAGAGCCCAATGCTTACAGTAATAGCCGTCTTATATAATCACTCGAGCTGCCGGTGTAAGTAGCTGACACTTTGGTGTCGAAGGAATTGCAATGATGCGGTAGCCTTATGAAGTGAAGTCTGCCTGCAGACTACAAAAAGGTGCATTCATCTACAGCTGCATTCAGTTTTGAACTATTCGTGACGATTTGTATGGAGTCGTTTACGAGATGTAAGACACCGTGTTCCCATTACTCTTTTTCTAGTATTAGCAGATTGTAAAGTAGCATTATTTTTAGGTTGTTTGAAGATCTAGAAGGAACCGGCGTTATTTTTTGAGTTTACCACAGTCAGGGTAGAAATTCGTCTTTTCTTCGAGGTGACACTTAAGGCATATATCGTCTAACAGTTGCTTGCTTATGTTTTGTGGTATATTCGCCCATTTTAGCATCCATAGTTGCCGATTTCTCGAGAGGTGGCCAATATTTTTCCGTTCTCCTCTATCTGGGTAAAGCTGTCCTGCTAAAACTTTAAGTTGGCATTACTTTTCAAGATGGCGACCGATTTAACAGCTGTCAAGTGATTTATTCTCAGTTTGGTTTGGCAATTCATCATGAATAGACGCACGCCTGAACAACGCTTGCAAAATAGTGCAATTTTATTTCGAAAATAATGGTTCTGTGCGGAAAACGTATCGCGCACTACGTCCATTTTATCGTCGACAAAATCGTCCATCAGAGCAGTTAATTCGATTAACCATGGAACGTTTTCGCACCACGTTTACTCTTATTGATAACTCGCATCCCCAGAGACGCTGTACGGTGCGTACAGAAGAAGCTATTGCTGCTGTAGAGCGTAGCATTGAGGAAGACCCGAATGAGTCCATCCGCCATCGAGCACAGGAATTGGATCTGTGTCCATTCACTTTATGGAAGATTTTGCGGAAGGATCTTGGTTTGCGTGCTTACAAAATCCAACTCGTGCAAGATTTGAAGCCAAACGATCATCAAGTAAGGCGTAGATTCGTCGAATGGGCCCAAAACGAGATTACCGTTGTTCCCGATTTTCATAAGCGAATTTTGTTTAGCGATGAAGCGCACTTCTGGTTGTATGGCTACGTCAACAAACAAAACTGCCGCATTTGGAGTGAAGGTAATCCTCAAGTGTATGTGGAAACATCGTTACATCCAGAAAAACTGACTGTTTGGTGCGCTTTATGGGCTGGTGGAATCATTGGTCCGTACTTTTTCAAAAACGATGGTGGCCAGAACGTTACAGTCAATGGTGATCGGTATAGAGCCATGATTACTAACTTTTTCATTCCTGAATTGAATAACCATGATGTCCAGGAGATGTGGTTTCAACAAGACGGCGCAACATGTCACATAGCTCGTGCCACAATAGATTTATTGAAAGACACGTTTGGTGACCGCCTAATTTCACGTTTTGGACCTGTGAATTGGCCTCCAAGATCTTGTGATTTAACACCACTAGACTACTTTCTGCGGGGCTATGTAAAGTCATTGGTCTATGCGGTAAAGCCACAAACGCTTAACCATTTGGAAGACAACATTCGCCGTATTATTGCCGATATACGGCCACAAATGTTGCAAAAAGTCATCGAAAATTGGACGTCCAGATTGGACTACATCCGCGCCAGCCGTGGCGGTCATATGCCAGAAATCATATTTAAAATGTAATGCCACAAGATTATCTTTCGGATAAATAAAATTCATGTCAATCGAATAATCCATCGTTGTTTTATTGCAACTTAAAGTTCTATACCTCTATAAAAAACACCCGTTATATGATACTTGTTTGCCGGAGCAAAGACATCCCCTGAAAAAAAAGTCGAATCATCAAGGCTTTGTATGTACGAGGTTAAAGGCGTCAATACTCAATAGTCCATAGCATAGCAACGCAGGAGTAAAACAAGGATTACTTCTATCACCTCAACTTTTCACCACAATAAGTCGAAGTGGTAGCTTTGACAGGAAAAACTCACTTAAGCAGGCATAGCGATTCGTTGTGATGCCACAGGTGAGCGCAGTCCCTGTACTAATCGATTTCCATCAAACTAGAGTGGAAGTTGTTCGGCGAAAGGCTGCACTTTCACCGTCATGCTGGATTCGATTTTGAGACTGAAGAGAAGAGGAACTACATGAAGTCTCTTACACCAATTCAAGGATTTGACAATTTGAATTATTCTGACACAATTATTCCAAAATGCAAAAAAACTAGAAGATCTGGATAGTTTAGCATGTAATGTTGGACTTCAGATAAATATCCAGAAAATCAAAACCATGGAGATATGATTTTAGGATTCCAACTAAAGATTTCTGGTCTGATGATTTAGAAGTTTGCGGTGGGGGCTCTTGACGTACATATATATCCATGGCTATGAAGTGTTTCCCAAGGCTGACTGTCGGATATTAGACATTAGTATATGCTGCCTGACTATTGCAGCATTTTGCAAGCGAACGTCGTGGTTGTCAAGCTGTGATCAAGTCCTCATTTTGATGTTCTTCTTCAGCCACGAATGCTGGGGATTTCTCAAAAAAATTCCGAATTATTTAAGGGCAACTCTTATACGGCTTCTAGGACATAGAGATGTAGTCGACTATTGCATTGATGATGAACTGACTAGGGCTGGTACAGATATTATCTGCTATAGGGCACAGATTTCCCAAATGTCTCAGTTAAACTGGGTTTCACTGGTCGTTATAAAGGGAGTCCCAGTATAGGGGTACTTGCAATATTGCTAGGCTCTGCTAGGCTGCTAAGGATGAGCAGAGAATTGATTGTATTTTTTCCTTAAATCGGATGGTCTTCCATCTATGTCACTATTGAGATTGTTACAGGCTCCTATGCTATTGAAAAGCATGCCGATATACTTGGTAAGCCCTCAAATGACATTTGCATGAGCTGTAGATCGAATGAGAACCTCGTGACCGACTTTTGCTAGGAAGAGGCGGCGATTCTTGACTTGCATCCACAGCACTCCATTTCCTGGTTGATAGTATAGGCTCGAATTAAGAGTTTGATAGCTCTGCTTTGTATTTTACTAACATTGCTTCACTACTTCGACTTTGAATAAAAATTTTATAAAAAAAAAAATTATTTCAATTTTTTCCTCACATCAAAAATTACTACCCAGAACTAAACTTTTTTAAATTTATGACTCGACGTTAAAGTTTATGACTTTTCAATGTTGCATGAAATTGTTAGTTTTACAGAGATTTTTATTCGTTTTTATAAACAATATCCGGAGACAGGGGCGGACTTTTCCTGTTTTTGATTCTATCCTTTTTTTAGTTTCTCTATTTTTGACGAAATAGTTGCATTTTTATTGAAGCCATTAAAAAAGATTATAAAATTGGAATTTTTAAAAGGCGAACAAAAAAAAATGGAATTTAACATGAATTTGATAAATACTGGGTGCCATTGAGTGCCATTGATTTCAATTTAATTGGCCAATAAATTTTTATTGAAACGACGCTTTTGATTTTATTAATACAAACTACTGGAGCGTTAAAACGTTTGCCATTTGACAGATATTAAATATTCAAACGTCAAAAATTTTTTGCATTTTCCATTACTAACTACATTATTAGTCTTCACAAAAGTATTCTTTTTTCTTTTGGTGGAGTGAAGGTTGTCAAATGTTGAATTTAAAAATGCTTTTTTTGAACACAAAACAAACCAGGCAATTTGAATTTAATTTTGAATATTGTTTCCCCAAATTAAAGATTTTGTTGCAAACAAATAAGAAAAGAGCTGTTGTACCGAAAACAGTTCATTAATAATGGCCTTTAACAACTAATACTTGTGTATGAAGATTATTTCTACAACTTAAGCTGTAAGCATACATGTTCCATTGCATGAGTTCGTTTGGGTGAAGTTGAGAACGTTGATATCGTTAATAAATGACAACAAAACAACTGATAAAACGCACACGCACTGTACAACATGTAAATAAACAAACAAAACAAACAAAAAAAAAAAAACAGAAACCAAGTCAAAGCGCGAGAGAGAGAGACAGGGAGAAAGAGAGATAAACAGCAAGTAATAATACATTTACAAGTTTACTTGATATTTACGAAGTTTAATAAATGAAATCAACAAAAACAATATCATTTATAAACCACTACCACTACACCATATTGACAGGCTCTCATGTGCTCATTTATGCATACGAACTCAAATACACACGCTTAACAAGAGACCATGTTCCTTTGTTTTATAATCAGAAACTGATTATCTTTGTCATTATTTTACTACCACACTCGCATGCATAGACATGCATATACGTTCCCTCAAACTCATCCTTATGCAAATTTGATATTTTAATATCGATGATGAACATAATGGTGATGATGATAATGCCGATGATGATGATGTTTACAATTTTCTCTTAAACATAACGAACATCTTTATCTTTATGGTGAATAAGTGGCATCATGTCTTCCAGCATTTAAGGAGCCACAATATTGCATATCTTGTACATATACACACACACAATTGTACCCATAAAAATATATACTGGATTGGATGCGTAATTTCTGTGCTCATGACACATGCATATTGTAAGTGTATTATACATATGTGGGGTGTTTCATAAGTTAAATTAAAAACAATGAAAACAAATAAGTTGCCGTTGTCCTGTCCGTAGTATGTTGGCTTGTTAGAAGTGAGAGCTTGTGATTCAAATCCCAGCTCAGACATCTCAAACAGAGCGAAATGTGAAGAAAAATATTTCTTTCGGTGACTCCTTCTCCAACTTCATCTGGTAAAAATCGTGGAAGTAAATAAAATTGTCATGAAAAGTTTCTTCGAAATCGGGCATTCGAAGTTGACTTTCAACTGTAGCACCTGCCGCTCACGGAAAAAAATTAACACATACAACATGGCTGGTGTGAGAAGCTAGATTGTAATCCCGACAAATTAATTAAGTTAAGTAAGTAAGTATAGGAGGCTAAACGGTGGACGGCTGGCCATGTGATTCTAGGAAAGAAGACAAGCAATCCTGTTCTCATCCACATCACTCCAATAAATTCCATCAATAATGCTTTAAACTGCTTTTAATTTATTTTTTCATTTGAGTTTTGCTTTTCCATGGAACTCCCTCTTGTATAAACTGATTTACATTTAAATTCTCTTTATTCTTGACAAAGACACACACACATATACATACACACATCTACACTTAATTGATTCAATCTGTTTCTGTGACATGTTAATCTGTCATGCAGTGATTACACTTTAAGACACACTCAGTTTGTTCTATTACTTCCACTACCACTTCTACAACCTAAAAGTTCCAGATTAAAGCGGGCAAAAGTTTATAAAACAAATCGTATTGGAGCCTCTTTATGATTTACAAATCGTTATGAGCAGCTAAAAATATATTTTGGAGTATATTACGTACGTAACGCTGTCATTATATTCGATTATTTTGTTATTATTTTGTATATCAACGCACGTGATGAAAGCTTTAAAGAGGTGATGCAATTTGGAAATGGAAATTAAAACAAAAACGCGTCAAATATTTTAGGCCGGAGATCATGATCAACAAAAGTTAACACACGTAATAGTTATTGCGTTGAAACCAAAAGCTAGGTTAGGTTAGATTGATATTGTAGATTGAATTACTAAAGGGTTATCTATTTTTCGGTTTCAAAATTAAAATTAAATCAAACAAGCAAAGCCATTACAAGTCTTTATGCAGGATTACAGCCTAGCTTTTCAAGCCAACCATGTTGTATGCGTTAATTTTAACCATGAGTAGAGTACCTGAAGTATAAAGTCGAGTTTGAATGACTTGGACAGTTGAATGATTTGGACAGTTTTTTTTCCCAGAAGACCGTGAAGAGGAGATCGTCCAAAGAAATAATTTTTTTATATTTTTTTCTCTTTTTCGAGATGTCAGATTTGAAATAAGGACTCACGAGCAGCGGCCTAGCAAAGCCAATACACCACCTACTAAACTATGTATGTTTTCTTCTTTGGAAGATTGTATCAAATTTCTATATCAAGGCGGCAAATTCAAACACTCAGACATATGTACATATGTATGTATGCTCGATCCGATGGAATATATGTGAAAACAGAAAAACTACAAAATAACCCAATTTTTCTAATATGCCTCGTATTTAATTTGTTTTTATTTTAATTTTAATTTACTTTTTATGTCTTTAATCTCCCATGCAGTGTAATGCTCAAGTTGATGAAATTTTTTTATTCTTTTTTTATTCTCCTTTTCTTTCTTACAGCTGGATATTGAATGCTCTTGGATGCGTGAATCTCATATTGATTGGATATTTCAGGGTCCAGCCTCATTGGTATTAACCTTGAATTTAATATTTCTTATACGAATAATGTGGGTAAGTACAGCCAAAGAGAGCCATTATAATAAAGGGCTATTCAGTTAAGGGTTTCAAAAGTAAAATTTTATAAAACTCCTATTATAAAGGTTGTTTTTTATAGAGGTATAGAACTTTAAGTTGCAATAAAACAACGATGGATTATTCGATTGACATGAATTTTATTTATCCGAAAGATAATCTTGTGGCATTACATTTTAAATATGATTTCTGGCATATGACCGCCACGGCTGGAACGGATGTAGTCCAATCTGGACGTCCAATTTTCGATGCCTTTTTCCAACATTTGTGGCCGTATATCGGCGAATGTTGTCTTCCAAATGGTCAAGCGTTTGTGGCTTTGCCGCATAGACCAATGACTTTACATAGCCCCAAAGAAAGTAGTCTAGCGGTGTTAAATCACAAGATCTTGGAGGCCAATTCACAGGTCCAAAACGTGAAATTAGGCGGTCACCAAACGTGTCTTTCAATAAATCTATTGTGGCACGAGCTGTGTGACATGTTGCGCCGTCTTGTTGAAACCACATCTCCTGGACATCATGGTTATTCAATTCAGGAATGAAAAAGTTAGTAATCATGGCTCTATACCGATCACCATTGACTGTAACGTTCTGGCCACCATCGTTTTTGAAAAAGTACGGACCAATGATTCCACCAGCCCATAAAGCGCACCAAACAGTCAGTTTTTCTGGATGTAACGGTGTTTCCACATACACTTGAGGATTACCTTCACTCCAAATGCGGCAGTTTTGTTTGTTGACGTAGCCATTCAACCAGAAGTGCGCTTCATCGCTAAACAAAATTCGCTTATGAAAATCGGGAACAACGGTAATCTTGTTTTGGGCCCATTCGACGAATCTACGCCTTACTTGATGATCGTTTGGCTTCAATTCTTGCACGAGTTGGATTTTGTAAGCACACAAACCAAGATCCTTCCGCAAAATCTTCCATAAAGTGGATGGACACAGATCCAATTCCTGTGCTCGATGGCGGATGGACTCATTCGGGTCTTCCTCAATGCTACGCTCTACAGCAGCAATAGCTTCTTCTGTACGCACCGTACAGCGTCTCTGGGGATGCGAGTTATCAATAAGAGTAAACGTGGTGCGAAAACGTTCCATGGTTAATCGAATTAACTGCTCTGATGAACGATTTTGTCGACGATAAAATGGACGTAGTGCGCGATACGTTTTCCGCACAGAACCATTATTTTCGAAATAAAATTGCACTATTTGCAAGCGTTGTTCAGGCGTGAGTCTATTCATGATCAATTGCCAAACCAAACTGAGAATAAATCACTTGACAGCTGTTAAATCGGTCGCCATCTTGAAAAGTAATGCCAACTTAAAGTTCTATACCTCTATAAAAAACACCCTTTATAAAGAAAGAATTATGATTTAAATGATAAATGGGCCTAAAGGTGACCTATTTCTTTAAGGGGTGTAAGCCTTAACATGCAACCTAAGCTATATATCGAGAACCTAACCTAAATTTGAGAAATCAGCATTAAAAACCTGTTTCTCTGGTATTTAATCAATATATCTACGGCATTGCGAACTGTCAATGGGCTTTAGATGGATCGAGGTAATGAGCCGTAGGACCAATTACCCACAATACCGTAGAGTAGACAAATTTGGATTATCCGTTATATTTTTGTTCTGAAAGTGTCATACCTCACTGATTGAGAATGACACTTGGTATGAAAGATATTTAACAACTAACAGCCTTAACAGACCTTTGCTTTTGAAACCACTAAATGGGTAGCCCTTTATCTGCATTCACTTTTATTACTTTAGTTTTATATGAAAGAACATTAAATTTTCTTAGTTTTTCTTTTAAACCGCTTTGATAAGAAACTCTTTAACGTTAAAAAAAATTTTCTTTTCTCTCCAACCGGATGTTGAGAGTATCAAGTGTACTTGAACATGTACTTCCGGTTTTTATGTTTTTCTGTAACTTTATTTTAATCTTTTTATACCAACGTTCTTATGGTTTTCTTATATCATTTTCTTCGTTTTTTTTTTTTCATTGCAGGTTCTTATAACAAAATTACGTTCAGCCAATACACTGGAGACCAGACAATACCATAAAGCGTCAAAAGCTTTATTAGTATTGATACCGTTATTTGGCATAACATACCTGTTGGTATTGGTTGGACCGGAACAGGGCATTAGTCGTAATTTATTTGAAATAACACGAGCCTTTTTGATTAGTACACAAGTAAGTACACTTTTCACCTGCACTGTAGCTTTCTTAGAATTTTGTGGTTTACAATTAATTGTGTCTGTTTTGTTTTTTTCACAGGGTTTTTTTGTTTCATTATTTTTTTGCTTCCTAAACTCGGAGGTACGTCAAACACTGCGTCATCGCTTTGACAGATGGCGTGACAATCGCAACCTGAGACGTGGCAATTCTCAAAGGAATCGCAGGTAATAAGAACTACCAACACAACTATTACACAACACTACACCATACAGCATATCACACCACACTTCTATCCTCCTTTGACCTTTTGGAATTGATGATAGCCTGTGGGATAATTTTCGAATCTCTTTAATGCCTTGTAATCTCCCCCACCCACCCTATATTTTCGAGTATTTTTACGTTACGTTACATTACGTTAAACTTCCGTTCCCTTCATGTACGTAATTTTAATTTTTAATATCATTTTAAAAAAAATCTTATTATTGTTGTTGTTGTTGCTGCTTCTAAACGCCTTAAAATTTCAATTGAAACTTTAATTTCTCATTTTCATTTTCGTATTTTGCTTTCTGCTCTTTTGCTTTCTGTGCTTTACAAGTTTTAATTTCGTAACGAATGTTTATTTAAATTTGTTTTTAATTTTTTTTTATTCTTTTTGTTGTTGTTGTTGTTTAATTAGAAATCTGTCTGTCTGTCTGTTTGTCTGTCTACCCAAAGTCTCTTTGTTTATTTCTAATTTTCTGTTTAAGAATTTCAAAATTTCCTCGAGCATATTTCGTTTGATGCAGAGGGCGAAGTGCTTTTGTCAGTTTGAAGGTAGGTGGGCGCCGTTAGAAACTCCTTTTTCCGTTTTGGCGTTTTTAATACGTTTCAAAATGAAATGTTTACACCTGACTTATTTCCACTTAATGTGCACGAGTTAATTGCTTGCCAAATAAAGGCATAATAATAAATGAAAATCTGGAATTTTATGGGAATTTCAAATATTTTGAAACTATTTTTGATGTTAAAAGTTTGATGTTCAAGTGGCCGCATCATATTAAGGAAATGATTCAAGTACTAGGTGAAGCAAAACCCCCATCCAAAAATTTGCCAACAGACCGTGTAGGCAATAAATATTAACCGCATGACATGAAAAAAGGTTGGCTACTTAAACATTAATAAAGAATACATGTACATAGATATCCTAGTATAGGGGCTCATCTTTGCAACATGTTTAATGGCCATTATCTCTACCGGAAACACACAAAGACAGCTTAGGAGGAGAAAGTTCCACAACATATTTTGTTTTCAAGTTTCTGAATCACCAGAGATAACCATATCAACTCCACTACCCCTTCCTGCTTACTATAAGGACCTTCTTATCTCCTCTTTTGTATATGTATGTTCGTTCGGTAGCAGTTTATGGCATCGGAGTTTTAACCAACTGTTGTTCCTAATCCAAACTACGTTGAATTTACAATTTTTCCACCCACACTTTAACTTGTATAGTTTAAGGTAATTAGGCATGTGTGTACGTATTTTGAATGGCTGTTTAACAAAATGAAACTAAAATCTTAACATTTTAATACACTTTAATTCCCTTGTTTAACTAGAATCGTTATTGCAATTATTCAATAATAAAAAACAAAAAGTAATCGATTACTAAACACAAGTGCTTTTCTTATTTAAACTATAATAGGCGCTCTTAAAAACTACTTGAATATTAATTTTACTCTCTTTACTCACTAATTGTTATTGTTTCTCTTTTTCTTTTGTTCTTCATTTCAGGCATCGTTTATCCAAAGATTACTCACAACGATCAAGAACTGAAAGTTTACGGTATGTATAGCACTTAATAATAAACTAACAACAACAATAGCATTGAATGTTTACAAACAACAAATCATGCTTGCAAGAACATGACTGTTAACATTTACTTTACAAATATCAACAACAAGAAAATAATTCTTATTTATTGCGATATACTTTGTGTGCACAGCAACACTTTGCACTCTTCTGGACACTTTCTCTTACTCTTACTCTTTTTTAACTGTTATTATTGTTTGTTTGTTATTTTCTTCGTATTTGTTTATTTATGAGTATTTTCTATTGAATAACTTACAAAAACGAAATTTGCACATTTTCACTGTGTACACCACCACACGCACGACACATCTTCACCATATATGAACGAGTGTCAAGAGAACGTTGTTGTTTATTAATAAGAGTAGCATGAGAGTACATTGGAAAAGTATGAACCTGTTTATTATTTAGTTGGTTGCTCGGTTGTAGTTGTAGTTGTAGTTGCATTATTACACTTGTTGTTTTGATATTTCCTATTCATTGTATACGTCATTATTGTTTTGTTATTGTACTTGGGTGAGTAAATGAAATTATAGATGCCAGCATGTATTCAGTAGAAAAGACAGAAAGAGAGAAAGATATACTAACTGTATTTTGTTTATTTCCATGGCATCCATCTATGTTGCAGTTTTAGTTCTTTTGAGGCAAACATTGTATGTAAAATGGCATTAAATTTTCAAATTGATGTGAATAAAGTTTCCATAATAGAAAGTGTTTTTGCGAAAAAAATAGCAATCCAAGTAATGAAAAGAGTTAAGTTAAGTTATGAAAATTTCTAGAAAAAAAAGCAACGGGGTATGAAAAACTGTGTCAAAAATAATTCAAAGGAAAAAAAAACATACTGACTCACAGTTTATTTCAAGCAATCTTTCTGAAGAAGTTAAATTTAATCAAATTTCAAAATGAAAGAGGGTTTATAAAACACTTCCCACAAAGGGTCGGTTTATTTAGAGACAAATTTTAAAATCCTATAAAATAGGAACCAGAAAACATAGATACGCAAGAAATTACAGCCTTTTTAAACCTGTTGCTTCTAAAATCCGTTTCCATAAGATTTTAATGAAATTTCGCTTCGTTTCATTTCATTTATTATTTAATGAAATTTCATTGGAATCAATTTAATTGAAATAGTGAAGTATGGAAGCGACTCCCTGATCGACTAACGTGGCGGTTTTATTACAATCTAATATAGATACCTAGTCGCAGGTAATTGTGCAACGGCTGAACTTGTTAGAGTAGGCATACTGCCGGACAATAATTTATATATGAGTATAGGTACACCTCTTTCCTTTGCAAGGTTGTACATCTTGCTCAGACGTTAACTTCCCGTTGTAACTCCGATATGAAGATACTGAGCTATGAACATTTAGATATTGATTGCAATCGTTCGAATGCTGCGTCTGGCTCTGTTTAGTATGCAGTTTGCAATGGGTTTTATGCCATCATTTGCTGTCTTTATACTGCTTTGTTAGCAAAAACTATTTGCATATTCGACTAGTTGACTTTGTGGCACAATATTCATGTGAGATGAACAGATTTGGTTCATTATATTATTGATCCATATTGATGGTAAACAGCTGCTTTCCGTTGTAACGCCGATATGATAATACTGAACTATAAACATCTCCATACCGATTGCAATCGTTCGAATGCTGCATTTGGTTTTGTTGAGTCTGCTGTTTGCATTTGTTGTGTTTATACTGCTTATGCAGCAAGAACTATTTGCGTATTCGATTATTTGACAATTGTGGCACAATATTCATGTGATATGAACAGATTTGGTTCATGATATTATCCAGATTGATGGTAAACAATTGTCCTCATTGAAGGCATGTTTTATTTACTACACATAGATACATAATTGGTCACTACAACCCTTTAGTCAGGATTACGATGTGGATTCTCATATCACTTATGCAATGTGTATTAATTTTATACATTAATGGTGGGACCTATAGTTTAACGTCGACTCCAAACGACAGATTTTTGAGAGATTTTTCATGGAATCTGTTGAGAGCAAATTAACAAAGAAATATTTCGTATTTTGTTTTGTTGGAGATGTCTTGACCGGAGGTTTCAATAGAGTCCTCACGTTCAAACTACCTTCTAGACTACGGCGACTTCTACGACTTATTTTACTACAGCGTTGATATGAAATGGTTGACATTTGTTATGAAGATCTAAGAGTTTTTATTATCGATTTGTTTCCTGAAGTACTCCTCTCCTTTTTAATACTTTCCACATTGCAATAAGTCCGTTGGCTTCAAAAGCTTTCTTGAATTCATTGTTAAAGCAGAATTATGTCGTATATTAATTCCAATATTATTTATTTTATTTTATTTCATTTATTTTATTTTTATTTTATCTTAACTAAACAGTTTTATTGTGTTTCTTTTTAATCATTTTCCTTTGTTTTCTTCTTTTCTTTTTCCTTTTTTTCTTTTTCTTTTTTTCTTTAGATTGACCTCCACTAGTCCCATAACGACTGTGCATTTTGAATGAGAAGGGAATTCATTTTCAAATGCTTTTTTAGATTTTATTTTTCACATATTTTTTAAGCTTAAAATCCGTAAATTTAAAAATAATTTGCAAAAGGAAAGAAAAAAATCAAAGATTTTATGTTAAAACCAGATTCCCCCGCAGGCGTATGAGTGATATCAAAACACGTTTTCAATATGACTCCACATAACGTATACGCCTTGGATTAATCAAAGATTTTTTAAAGTCAAAGATTCCGCAGGCGTATGAGTGATATCAATATGTATTTGAAGTATGATTTCACATAACGTATACGCCTGGGGTTATTTGTAAAGTAAAAAATAAAAAACACACGATGAAGAAAAGCTTTAAATTTTGTTGTTTTTTGTTGTTTTATAATTATAGATTAATTTTTAATTAGTTTTTTAAAATATTTTTATTCGAAATTGAATTATTATCTCATTGTAGCATAGAAAATTTCTCAAAAATGTTTGTAATTTTTTAAATTTAATTTTTAGTTTGAATATGTACAATAAATTTATTTGTTTAGTAATAATTTATTATTCAATGTGTATAACCTGTACATACTATGAAACCAAAACTATATAAAATATACAGTATTGTAAGAAATAATAGCACGTTTTTAATTTTTTTATTTTATTTTATAACCAATACTCTGATGATGGTTGGGGGAGAGAGAAAAGAAGGAGTATTATTGATAGAAATTAAATCTATCGTTAATGAAAATGATAGGAAGATCTTCCCTATTATTGTTTGCACCACTGTATACATATATGAAATAATCACCCTTATTCCGGTTGTCGTCGTCGACGCAAGACGACGTCGACTTGCGTCGACAATTTAAAATTGGTATTCTGTTTGTCGTTATTGACAGTTATCGATGACTGTCGACACACATTTGGTATTCTGTAAGTCAATACTAAGTCGATATTGTGTTGTGTCGACTCTGATTTTGTCGACATCATTTTTGGTAACGACAAGCATTAAAAAATTAACTCTTGTGGTGAATTTTTATTGTCTTACGTTTTTCTTCCTTAGTAAAATAGCGATATGGATCACCTTGATATTCATAAATACAGTTACACGTCGCCAAATGATTTCTAAAAACACATTCGACATTCTGCCCACAGGTACCAGGAAATGGGTTTTTTACATCTCTCATTAACACATGCCCTGTTCGACGGGCAGTCGGAATCAAACATTCCGGTCGACAACCTTCATAAGGATTGCTAAATTAATCATGTAAACATTGACAAGATGCAACGCCATTTTGTTGGCGGCATTGAGCATAGGATATACAAGGCAATTGGATTGTAAGGGTCGACAACTTCAGGTGGATTTTGTTGTATGGGAGAGCATAGCACAAATGAATTACCAGTATAGCCAGACTCACAATAACACATTGGAGTGTGGCTATTAACACGACAAGCTGCACTTTGGCCACAAAGTTCTGAGCAGGATCCCTGCTCTGATTAATTAAAGGTTTGTCGCGAGGGACATTCGGAGTTTGTAACGCATTCAGGGCGGCAATTAGGTGGTTGTCCTGTATACTCTGGTAAGCAAGTACATGAAGGTGTTGTCCGTATATCCTTACAGATGCTATTTGGACCACACGGTGAAGGTAGACAAGGATTCGAAGCAACAACATCCTTTTGAGGTTCAACTACAGACATTAAAAATCGTATTAATAGCTAAGTTTTCGCAGCAATTGTAATCCTATCAAACTTACTCATTCTTTGGCACTGAACAAATGGATTTCCTGTATAGTCTTGAATACAAGTACAGAACGGACTGTGGTTTACAACATTGCAAAGCGCAAAACGGCCACATATTCCTGGACATGGATCAATACATCGCTGATTTTGACAGGTCTAATGGTAAAAAGCTTTTTTTATTTCTAAATAAACCATAAAATGAATCGGCTGAGTTAAATATTAGAGATGTGTGTTTTGTGTTATTACAATTTTCGATAAACAGTCGACGTCGACACAGTACTGTTACAGAATACCAAAACAGTGTCGACGTGATGTCGACGACGATAGAAAACGATGTCGACTCAAAAACGACGACGACGACGACAACCAGAATAAGGGTGAATTTAATATTTGATTTATAAATAAATATAAAAAATTAATAAAAAAAAATATTTAAAATATTTCAGATGTATTGTTTATTTCTTTTTTTTTGTCTTTTATAGCACCGAGGAATATTTCATTTGCTTACGACCCTAGCAACGTAGTCGCTATTCGCTGCAACGTTCCAGTATAACACGCACTGACTGGGTTTAAAATCTTTGCCACAACAGAAGATTAAACTGTTGGCATATGGAATGAAATGAATTGACCAAGGAAAGGGAATTTTTTTTTTCATATTTAAAAAAGAAGTAACCAAGTTGCACTACCAATAAATTGCTGAGTTTTATTTTTAATTGTAGAATAAGGCTAAGAATAGTGTTTTCTTTAAATTATTATTATAAGGGTGTCCCTTAAAAATTCATGTGTGTTTTTCAACAGATGAAGAAATTTTTGATGTTTCTTAATCTTAAAGGTTAAGTAAGTATTAATCGCCTGTAGGTTTTAAGGTTGCTCTTCAATGTGGAAGTTAGTAAATTACTTCTTAAGCTTGTTCCTTAAGGGACACCCTATAAAGTAAACCATGAAAGTAATGAAGAAAAAAAACTTAAAGATTCTAAAGCCAATTAAATTAAAAAAAAAATAAAAACTACATGGCCGTATAATTAACTATGAAATTTAATAAATTAATTACATTAAGATATTTATTGTAAATGTTATAAGAAGGAAAAGAATGCGAATAAAAAGAAATAAAAAATTCTTTTGAATTGTAAAAATTTAACTAACTTGTGAAGTTTATTTCATCATTTGAACAGCTGTGGATGGAGGGGGTAAGTCAAACATTAAAAGTATATTATTTGAACTCGTACAAGTTAGGATTAAGACCTAGCTTCTCACGCTAACCATGTTATATGTGTTAATTTTATCAATGTCTAGCTGGACCAACAGTTTAAAGTCGATTTAGAAATCTTATTTACTCTCAAAGTTTTTGCTTGAAGACTGCTGAGAAGAAGGAAATGACTGAGCCACGGTTTGTCAATGGACTCAGGCGTAAAAAGCCAACACACAATCAAGGCATTCAATATAAATAAATACGTTTTAAAGAAGTTTTTTGAATACGATTTGTTTCTTATTATTCTCATGGTATTTCGCAACCTGTTATTGTAATTGATTTTAAAATATATACCCTGTGACAACGCCAATTAAACGACCACAAACCATTGCCTTTGTTTCACTAGCACTTTTCCTTGCAACATTTTCTAACAAATTTGGTTTGATTTGGATTTTTCTTTTAAAACCATTATGAAATGAAAATTGTTTTCGCGGAATTGCAGCCACCAAGTAAAACGATTGCAATAAAACAATAACACAACGACAACAACTGCAATAACAAAGAACACGAGACAATATTGCTAATTGCTCCATTTTCTCATAAGTTATGACACGTCAGTAGAAGTTTTTGTAGTTAAAGGTTGTGCTCAGTGAAATATTTACGATTAACTTGAATGGCATTAAATTCGTAATATAAGCCTGTATAGCCCAAGTTCATAATTTTCGAACTTGCTACACTGCTCTGCTCCATATGACCGATATGTTGAAAGTTACAAGCAATTCGTCACAGCGATTTATTATTGTAAAGGCTCAATAAGAGGCATAGGTCCGTCCAAATAGGGTCTGTTTCTGTTGGCTTTCTCTTCTGCGAATGAGAGGGTTGACGTACTTGTAAGACTGAGTTCCCATTCGATTGTCCTTCAATCTGTTACCCCTTTTAGCTCATCGGCATGTTGTACCGGGAAGTTGGTGCTAAGTAGTTAGATGCCTTGGGCCATCCACAGTGTAGAGCATGTGAAGGTGAGGATGACATGGATATGTGGAAGTTAGGATGAGATAGAGGCGATAGAATATCTTCTCTGTGACATTTTGTAGAATAAGTTTGAATATTGTGGAGGAATGAAGCTTTGAAGATTTAAATTCACTGTCTGGAGCCTATATTCAAACTCTCTTTAGGTTTATGATGGGATTGTGTTGGCTGAGAAACGTTTATTCATTCACGTTTAACGGATTCTTCTGCTTTGTTTTCTGCACTGCCTCTATCCAGTTTCTGTTGCTTTCCCCTTTTTAGGCTCAACACAAGTAGTCCCATAATATCGGGGTGTTTTTGTATTTGCCACTATGGCTGCAAAGTATGACTAGCGCACTTAACTTGCTTTCGAATTTATAAAACCCAAGAAACTAAATTGCCTCCATAAAAAAAATCCGTTTAGTAAGCAACCTGTCATACAACGTTACCTGTTGGAAAGACGTAGAACTCAGCAAAGTTGCCCAACATTATTGTTACGAAAATGGAAATTATAAACAAAAGCTACAAAAACAAAAATAATGAACATGTTTACATGATAAATAAGTAAACACAAATATATACCAACAAACATCAGTATAAAAAGAGATAAACAAGTAAACAAGAATGCAACAACAAACATTACAAAAATAAATGTAAACAACAATGAAACAACGATGTTTAAATTTATAGAGATCTCGAGAAGGCGAAGTCACGAATATTCGACTTCAAGAACATTTATCAGACTGTTTACGTTGCCATATAAAAGGCAAGGCAAAGCAGGTTATGAGGGAGTAAAAGTTCAGTCAGCCTTGTGTGAAGACGAGGTGCGCTTGAAGAGAATAATCGTGGTTTGAAGATCTCCGTTATAAAGATCTGTCGAACAATTGTTATTGTTTACACAAAGGGTGTAAAGAAAGGAAAATAAACAAAGCAATTGTTGTTGTTACATCAAATTGTGAACAGTGGAACACAGAATTCTGCGAACAATAAACGAATTTAATTAAAACTAAACACAAATTTATTTTTATTTTATTTGCAACCTACGAGCTCATATTTTAAACGTTTTTAAAAGGGAAAAACGTAACATTATACACAATACATGTTCACCAGAGGCATTTTCTCTAGGTAACTTTAGTTAGCAATCCTATCATTCTAGAATGTGCTACAGTAGAACAAGAAATAACCCTCCTCTTAAGACAACAATATTCTGAACCAAAGCAAAGAAATTAAAAGAACGACGGAATAAATGAACGAATGAAAAGGAGTTTGACTATTTACGTGTTAAACACATTCCCCTGCAAAAATGGCACCTGGGTGTCTACTGCTTGGATGATTTGAAGGAAATCTCAGTAATAGTTTTTTGGGAGGGGGGATATTAGGGAAAAATGTAAAACTGTGGTATCACAATGGGCTTGATGTGGCCGTAGTGTACAAATTCAACTTCCTTGGCTCATAGGGTCGTATGCTTAACAAAATTACATGCAAAAAAGTTGAAATTGTAATAAAAAGTTTTTGTTGTTGTGCTTTAGTATTTAATCAAAGACTCCAACCTTAACATATAGCAACTGAAAGCTTTTTTCTTTTAAAAATTGTTATAAGAAAAGCTAAACGTTATTTGTTATAAACAAATTGTATCGTTATTAAGGGCCGTTACAGTAGAAAATATTTTCAAATTTTGCTTCGAACTACAAATAAATCATTCTGAAATTGTTTATTTTTGATAAACCTAGCCGCCTTCAATTTGTGTCAATATTTATTGACACTTAAACTTAAAAAAAGATTTTGTTTTATGAATAATAGACACCACATAGCATGGCAATATTTCAATTGCAATTTTTATCTCTTTTTGAACAATTATCCCCCCCATTCTGTAAGAAATTTCAAGCGATAACAAATACAAATTCATTTACACAAATCGAATATGGACTAGCCACCAATACTTAATTGATACTTTGTATTGTAAATCAGAAAATATTTATTAAAAAATAAAAACCCCCAATTTTTTATTTTACTTTCTTTGATAAGAAAATCTATCGCTTTTGTTCTACACGAAATACAGAATAGTGGAGATAAAATGAACATTTTAAATGCCAAATCAGTTCGTCATTCATCTGAAATATATTTTTTATTATTTGGTTTTTGTTTTATTTAATTGATAAGAAAATTTTTTATCTAAACAAACCGAAAAGAAAAAAACACAAATATTTGGAATACAAGCAACAGTCGATAACATACAATCGTTAACAGAACACTATAGAGACTGCCACCACAGGTTTAATTGGCAAAAGTTTAATAATTTAAGCAACTCAAGAACATTGTTTAATACATACATAGTAATAATAAGAATATTAAGAAAATATTATAATTTTAGTATGTAAACATTATTAAATATCACTAGTGTGTGTGTGTATGTATACATATATTTTATATCGAAATATTTTCGCAGAAAATTTTGTCAAAACACGCAATATTTACGATTACGCCAATATTGCGAAAACATTAACAAAGTACGTCCGTCTATAAAGCTTAAGTTGCCTTTGGTTGTACCCTACATTATAAGCTAAAATTTATAAAATATGGCACATAACTTACTTACTTAAATGGTAATTATAAGCCTTTAGTCAGGATTACAACCTAGTTTCGCACAGCACCTATGTTGCGGGTTCTACAGCTTAAAGTCGACCCTGGACGATTGATTATTGAGAACCTTTTCATGGCAATTTTTATTTACTCTATGAGTTTTTGCCAAAAGATTGCAGAGAGGAAGTCTCCGAATAAAAATTTCTTTCATTCAGGGGTGACTAGGATTGTCGTGATTTTGAATAGCTCCGGAGAACAGAAAAGCTGTTGTATGGTCTCCTCTTATTCCTCTTCATTAGAACAGAAATTACAGAAATCATTGTAAGATATTCCCAACCTCCGGGCGGGTCATTGTCTGGTTATAATGTTGTGTGGTATCCTCTTATTCCTTTTCATGACAACAGCTTCTACAGAAATCGTTGTGAGGTATTCCCAACCTTCGGAGAGGTCAGTGTCTGGTCATGACTGCTATGAGATGTTATGTGGTCTGTTCTTTTTCCCCTTCATTACAACAGCTTCTACAGAAATCGTTATGAGGTGTTCCCAACCTCCGGGCGGCAGTGTCTAGTTATAACTGGTATGAGAAGATGTTGTGTGGTCTCCTCTTTTTCCTCTTCATTACAACAATTTCCACAGTAATCGTTGTAAGGTATTCCCTAGCTCCTGGCTGGTAAGTGTCTGGTTATAACTGCTATGAGAAGATGTAGTGTGGGCTCCTCTTTTTCCTCTTCATTCCAACAGCATCTACAGAAATCATTGCAAGGTATTCCCAACCTCCGGGCGGGTCAGTGTCTGATTATAAGTGCTGTGAGAAGATGTTGTGTGATTACCTCTTTTTCCTCTTCATCTCAATATCTTCTACAGAAATCGTTGCAAGGTATTCCCAACCTCCGGAGAGGTCAGTGTCTGGTCATGACTGCTATGAGATGTTATGTGGTCTGCTTTTCTTTCTCTTCATTACAGCAGCTTTTACAGAAATTGTTGTAAGGTATGCCAAATCTCTTGGCGGTTCAGTGCCTAGTTATAACTGCTATGAGGTTCCCGAGATGAACTCTGTTTAGGTTTGACGTAAATTTTGTACTGCAAATGAGTAGAGTTTGTGTTTATTTGATTGCTTCTCTGCTAAAGAATGCCAATTTCATTCATTCGCATTTTCCGATTTACCAGCCTTTACAAGTCCGTCAGCTACAGAGAAATCAGCCGTTTTTTTTTTTAACAATTCCAGTTGTACCGTACGGACTTGCTAGCGATCTAATAGAACCGTTTGACCAAATCTTTAAAAAAATAACATACACTTCCCTGTATAATAGTGAAATTGCGAAAGTGAAAATATAAATGAGAGTGTAATAACAAGACAAGGACACTCCTTTAAAATATAAATACAAGAGGATAATTAAATACGAAATACAAACAACAACAAATACGATTTGCTAATGATAAAGATTCCACAATAAACAGACACTACAGGTACTCATTTAGTAAGAAAAAGATTTCAAAGCCAACATGATGTTGGGCTGCAAATTTTTTATTTTATTTGCTGCCAGTGTTGCTCTGATGGTATGTTTTTAAATTTTTAACATTCTGCTTAAATTAAATCCTAAAGAAATACATTTTCTTGTCCTTAGATTATATCTCCAGCCTTGGCCCAGGAAGATGTAACAGAATCTGCCAACGAAATCGAAACCGAGTCTACTGATAAACCTCAAGCGGAGAACAGCATTTATTTGACTTGTGATTTTGATTTGGAAAACATAGAAGCACTGTTACCCCATCTGCCCGCTATATGCACGGACATCTATTACAATCGCATTAATGATTCAACACTTTACGATTTATATCTGGAGGAGTCACAGGCATTTGCTAAATTCTATCAGAAATTAAACGATTATGAGTTACGCCATCAGCCTAACGGTGATAAGGAGGAATTAGTTGAGTATCCTGTTGAAAAAGATTTACGCAAAGAGGTGTACAATAAAGTGGATTGGAGTCAATGTGTAATCGTAGCAAACAATTCGGCAACAGATTATGTGGAATGTTTGAAAGGAAAACGTTTAGAATTGGCTGAACTGATACCAGCCGTTGGGGACGACAGTGTTAAATAAGTGCTAGTGTTACATACAAATGATTTTAAAATAAAAATTAAAAATATTTTTACAATTGAATTAAATTTAAGACTTTGAAGAGTTAAACAAAACGATAAAAATTAATAAAGAGCATTAGATCGTCTTTATATTTGAAGCGCAGGCTTTTATTTTTCCTACGATACAAAGCTGGGAATCTACCCGTGTGAAGAATAGTTTCCCATTCTTCTTCGTCTCCAAAGGTAATTTAAAAGTTATTGGCCTTATCAATATATTCAATGGGTCTTGACTGAGTGCCCAGAACTACGCTGAGCGTATTCTTTTTGGTTTTGAGGAACTACCTGGCAATCAGAAAGTATGCTAGTGTAGGATAGTATCTTAGTGGCAGGATGTTACAGATATTGACGGGACCATCTATGCTTCCTATGTCGGACAAGGTTAGGATTACGTGACTACGTGAGTGATTAGTCACGATTCGTAGTTGATTACAAAAAGCAGAAACTGAGAAGCCAATCCCATTGTCAGGAAAGAGAAATACGAGCAATGGAGTCAGAATGAGTCCAAGGAACTTTCTGCCTTTAATTTTCAATTAAAAAATAGGGATAAATCCAGCGTTGGCCTTATCGATATATCCAATGGGTCTTGCATGAGTACCCAGAATGAAATATCCAATAATGACCGCTACGACTACACTGCGTGTTCTTTTTGGTTTTGAGCAGCTCGCTGGCAATCAGAAAGTATGGTAGTGTGGGATAGCATCTTAGTGGCAGGATGTTACAGATATTGACGGGACTATCTCTGCTTGCTATGTCGGACAAGGTTCGGATTACGTGACTACGTGAGTGATTAGTCACGATTCGTATTTGATTACAAAAAGGAGTAAACTGAGAAGCCAATCCCATTATCAGGCAAAGGAAAGACGAGTATTAGAGTCAGAATGAGTCCAAGGAACTTTCTGCCTTTAATTTTCAATTAAAAAATAGGGACAAATCCAGCGTTGGCCTTATCGATATATCCAATGGGTCTTGCATGAGTACCCAGAATGAAATATTCAATAATGACCGCTACGACTACACTGCGTGTGCTTTTTGGTTTTGAGCAGCTCGCTGGCAATCAGAAAGTATGGTAGTGTGGGATGGTATCTTAGTGGCAGAATGTTACAGATATTGACGGGACTATCTCTGCTTGCTATGTCGGACAAGGTTCGGATTACGTGACTACGTGAGTGATTAGTCACGATTCGTATTTGATTACAACAAGGAGAAACTGAGAAGCCAATCCCATTATCAGGCAAAGGAGATACGAGTATTGGAGTCAGAATGAGTCCATACATACATACATAATTGGTCATTACAACCCTTCAGTCAGGATTACCACCTAGTTCCTCACACCACTTATGTTGTGTGAGTTAATTTTTAGACATGAGTGGCGGGACCTACAGCTTTTAAAGTCCACTCCGAACGACAGACTTTGAGAAACTTTTCATGGCAATTTCTATTTACTCTCAGAGTTTTTGCCAGAAATCGACTGAGTTGAAGTCGTTGAAGAAATACTTTTTGTATTTTTGTTTTGATTTCTGGCCTGTTGCTCGGACCCTGGCTTTACGTCTAATAAGCTATGGCGACTACAAGGACGACAAGTAACTTTCTGCCTTTAAGTTTTGATTAAAAAATAGGGACATATCTAGCGTTTCACTAGACAAAATGTGATTGTTCGACCCGTTGTAATATATGGAGCACTGATTTGATGATGATCGGTGGATATAAAGTCATATCTGTCTACTCTAAGCCGAAAATGTCTAGGGGTAGGGGAAGATCTGCATTCTATACAATCTGTCATATGCTTTATTACGTCAGGGAGATCAGGATCAAGAAAAAGGCGTGTTTGACTATATAAGATCTCTGTATGGTTTAGATAGGATCATCAGGGAAAGATAAAACTGCTTCAGTGATGGGTAAGTAAACCAAACTATACGACATCTTCTGTACGATTATGTGCCTTATCTTTGGGTAACGTATTTGGAACGTTCAATACCCAGCTTAATTCGATAATTTCTGAGAAGATATTCGTGGAGGTTATGCGGGTAGTTATGTAAGTAAGAAATATAGAACATGTGGAGCTACTTGAAGACGAGGTCGTCTAAGTGAAATCAATGGATTTAAATCTGAAAAGCAAAAGAGGAAAATGAGCTGGCAGTTGCATAAACTTGTTAAAGTCAATCATAATCTTTCTTACATCGATTAAAACCCGAAGGAGGACTTAAGTGGAGCTTTTACTCTTAGAGTACTGTGTTGATAAAATGTGAATCTGAAAATGCACCAGACACTCATCTGTCTACGGCTTATTTACAATTAATTTAAACGAAAATTCAATTAAACATTCGAAATCGAAATTTTTATTTACAATAATTCTTATTTAAATATGAATTTCAACTAAATCAACTTAAAATTGTTGTATATTGTATTATAATTGTTTTTTTTTTATAATATTTATTGTAATTAAAGGACTAAACTTATACCCACAAGTATATAATATAAAATTTATTTATTTTTTTTTAATTATTTATTTATAAATATTTTTGTTTTTGTTTTGTTCTTATAAATTTATAAAACTTGATTTAATAATTGTTTTTTTTTTGTTTTTTTTTACTTCTTTAGCAAATTTTTAATATCATCAGGGATAAATTGTTTTTTTATAAAAAAAAAATCAACACATTAATTTATTAATTATTTATTCATTATTACTATTACGTTTCTTTTTATTTATTTATTTAAATAAGTACAATATAGTTTAAATATTTCTCAAAGGCAATATAAAAACAAGAGTGATATTTAATATTTGGTAGTTTAAAATGCTTTTCCTTAAATCATTGCCTTACTTTATTAAAAAATATTCTTGGTTTTTATTATTATCGATAAAAAAAAATTATTCTAAACTGAGCCTTTAAAAGTTAACGTAGCTTTTTTTAATTTTTACTTTATTTACGTTTTTTTAATGTTACAAAAAAAATTTAAGAAAATCGATTTTATTTGACTAAAAATTTATTTAAAAAAAAAATTGTTTATAAAAAATTTTGAAGATTTTTTTCAATGCATTCTTTTAGAAATTTGTGTGAGGAGAGTAAGTGTAGAAGATGTTGGAAACTAACTAAGATTTATTTTATATTTATTTTTAAATTTATTTTTTAATTTTATTTTTAATTTTATTTTTTATTTTTAATATGATTTAAGACATATTTACACATCAGTATTGTTTAATTTTTTATTTTATTTTATATTTTTTTACTTAAATTTGTTAAAATTATTAAATTAAAGTATTTAATATCTACAAATAAATTTAAACTAAATTTAATTTTGATTTTAAAATAAAATTTTGATTTTAAAAATTTCAATTAAAGGAATTGCATGATTTGTTTGTGTGTTTAATTAATATAATTTAATTTTATAATTTATTTTAATTAATATAATTTTTTTTTATTACAAAAGAAATTTATTTAGCCTCATTACGATTAACAAATCGAATTCTGTAAAAGACAACAAAATAATTTTCCTTTAATCTCTTACAAAATTTATCGACCATAGGTTAACCATAATAAAGCCGATTTAAAGCAACTCGCAAAAGTAAAACAAAAATAAAATTATAATAGAATTTAAAAAAATAATAATAAACTAAGCAAAGGGGTTATTCAGCAAAC
This sequence comes from Sarcophaga carnaria, assembly GCA_958299815.1. NCBI lineage: Eukaryota > Metazoa > Arthropoda > Insecta > Diptera > Sarcophagidae > Sarcophaga > Sarcophaga carnaria. The sequence goes on from OY283153.1 coordinate 15,245,403, forward strand.
ATTTAAAAAAATGTATGCGACCAGATATGCAAGATAAAACGTACTTAAAGCGCCTACCTAAGCACTGAAGTTTTTTTGGGCCTTTTTCATAAACTAACATAGAATACAGCTTTAGGCAGTTAAAAGCCCAAAGACGAATATACACGTCAAGCGATGACGTTACGTTTTAAAATGTCGTAAGCAAAATTGGAAATGAAATTACAAACTTGCTGTTGGATAAACTAAAACTTAAAAATTGAAAACCACTCGATAGAGCTACGCTTAAGAAGGCGGTATTTGCAGTGGCCGCATGTGGACTAATTTACCTCCATTGCCTTATCCCTCATTGCGCCTGCAAGCACATTGTTCCGTTACTTCATCTTTTTATCTAAACTAGATGGCGTGATTCTAGAAGTACCATACAGTCTATTGGGGTTTCATATCCAATGACAATGGACAGCATCAGCTGTACCTTCTTTGTCCAGGAGGAGAATACAGTAATCCCTTGATTTACGTCGCAGTTGGTTCTAAAAAAAGGCGACGTAAATCGAATTTCATATTGCTCATACGACAAAATAGTATGTTTTTAACAAGGAACTTAAAAAAGTTCCAGTAATGCCTCGATCTACGTCGCAGTTGGTTCCAAAAAAATTCGAATGATGACGCAAAATGAAGTTAGAGGGAATAAAAAATTTGACGACGTAACTCGAAACAACGTAAATCGAAACAACGTTAATCGAGGCGACGCAAATCGAAGGATTACTGTACAGTCACTATGGATATAGGTAGCGATTCTGCAGATAGTCTGACAAAGTGTTCAAGCAATTGCATATCCTTGGAATTATATTCTCTACTCTCTCACCTAATTCGAATACCGTGATATTATCGGCGTAGAGCAGAGAATTGTATAGAATGAAAAGGATTAAAGGGGAATTTTCTTAAACTTCAATTTGTGATCCTTAAATTCTACAGAGGCTTTCAGTGTTTGACTTATCTCAACTTCCTTCTACAAATATCGATTTAATTTGAAGTCTGCAAGGTTTATACCTGGGTATTAGTGTTGGTGTTTAGCTAGAAATTCCTATGAATACGTCTCGAGCACCGGTTGATAATGATCTATATTGCATAATTCGGTATTCACACGAAGCTATTCTTTATATCTTTTGATCCTTCAGTCTGATTGAATGCCAGATTATAATAGTCTGCCCAAAATATTTCCATTGGCGATAATAGGCATTCTAGACCGATTTCAAATTTATTTTGCCGCTTATCATATCTTTTGGCACAATGCGACCGGTTTTTTTTTTATAGGAATACAATAAGTGATATGAGTCGCTCTGGTTTTACCCTGCAGCGACGTGCATTTCATGTGGCAGAACTATGTAATGAATATCGCCAATTCACCAGACGTATCTGACTGAAAACTGGGATAGTTTTTGAAAACTCCCTGGCGAAAGTAGCTGCCAGAACAAACTGGCATTTTAATTTCACAAATTGAAATTTGAAACTAAGAATGTATTAATATTGTGATGCAAATTTGTTTTTGTGTTTGGATATGGTAAAATAAAAAAAAAAATAAAAATAAATATTAAAATATAAAATAGCGAGTATTTGAATACAAATTATCATACATAAGCATATAAAATAATTAAATTAATAAAAAAAAAAGAATATTTAACAATAATAACTGAAAAAGTTTGCATATTTAAATAAGTTTTCTATTTTTTTTTTTTGTTACTTTGACTTTTACAATTACTATTAATTGGTTTTTAAATGGTTTTTTGTTTTATTTGTTAGCTTTAGTTTTTTTTTGTTTTTGTTTTTCTATATCTCTTAATAAATTTTATTCTTTGAATTTATTTAAGGTCACCTGGTATCACTCAAAAATTAAAAAATATACAATACATATATATTTAGATTTATATTGTATTATACTCTCTTTTTTCTGTTTGTTCATAGGGTTTTTTCTGTTACACATCGACGACGTTTACATAATTCTAAGTCTGATCTTAGCATAATATTTTCTTAAATCCTAACTTAAACTCTTAATAACTTGCGTAAACGTAATAAATTAAAACATATTTTCTAAAGAAAATCATTTATGTTTTGTATGTTTGTTTTTATTATAATTTTGTGTTTTTGTTTTTGTTTTCAATGATTTTAAAAAATAAAAAAATAAAAAATATAAAAACTACAAGAATTTGTTTAAGACGACATTAAAAATTTGTTAATATGTGCGTGCGCGTGAAATATAGAAACAGAATTGTAATGTTTTTAAGAAACTAAATATGTTTGTTGTATGTACGTAGAGGTATGAGTTGTAATTGTAACTAAAATAAAACTAAAAATTTATACTAAAAATAAAAAACTACAAAAATAAAAAAACAGTTCAAAAATAAAATACACAATAATGATGACAACTTATAGGTTATCTTACGGTTTACAAGTTTACAGTTTACAGTTTACGGTTTACAAGTTTATAAAATTATATCTTAATGAGAAACCACTTTATTTTTATAAAATTTATTTATTTGTTTTTAATTTGGTTTTTTTTAATTTTTCCCTCTTAAGTAAATGTTATTAAAAAAAAAAACATGCATGATTTGTTATTTTTCCTTTTGGCTATTTGGCTTGTTTTCATTTTCGTATAAATTCTACTTTTTTTGTTTTTGTTTTAGAATTGTAATATGGGCGCAATGGAATCGTTTACTTTAAAAATTAAATTAAAAATAAATTATTTTTGTTCTTTTTTGCTTTCTTAACATTTCATAACGTATATATGTATGTGTATATGAAGTCTTTTTGTTTTGTTTTGTTTTTGTTCTGGTTGCAGTTATAGTTCTCATATTGCGCTTATAATTATTGTAAAAATGAGTATGTATTGTGTCAGTGATGTCATTGCGCTAATGATGGTGGAGGTGTGTTGCTGGTGAATGTGTTGATAGAAGAAATTTACAAGAAATATCAAATACATTCACCAGGATTTTGAGCACAATATTTGGGAAATATGGGCTCCGCTTTAATGCCCAATTCAACTAAACGATTACGTAAGACAGACATACGTTTGAAGACATCTTGTGGCACAGCATCCATATCGTGTTCATCATCAGGGTCAGACCATAATCTAAAAGACGAAGGGGAGGGTAACTTAAAGCAACAGTAACAAGGTGTTTCAAACAAAAACCTAAAGTTTAGGTTTAGGGCCTATTCTAACTAAATTAAGGGGTATACTTTCCCATACAATATAATAGAAAAGTCCAGTCATGATTGACTACTTGTTTTAAGATAGAAATTCTACGTTTTTTGACTTACCTTTCTCCTAATGCTGCCGCTCTAGGCCATAACCGGTTATCTAGTTGGCCTTCATCAACTTGTTCGGTCCACAGACATACTTCTCCACCTAAAACCTGTAATTGAAAAAGTAATAAATATGAGCTTTTATAAAGATAGGTAAGTAGTAAAAAAAGTTAGTGAACATGGAATACATTATGCTTACAGGGAAACAAGCGAAATATTGTGAGATTTGATAAAGGTAAGTCAGTAAGACCTCTGTCCTCTGTCCTGTCCTGAAAAAGGGAGACCCTACTATATGCGCCAACTATAGGGGTATAAGCCTTCTCCCTATCGCATATAAGGTTCTTACAGGCGTATTGTGTGAACGACTGAGGCCACTCGTCAAAACACTGATTGGACCTTATCAGTGCGGCTTCAGACCTGGTAAGTCCACCATCGACCAGATCTTCACACTACGCCAACTCCTGGAAAAGACCCACGAGAAACAAGTCGACACACACCATCTTTTTGTCGACTATAAGGCTGCCTTTGATAGCCCCATAAGGGATCGTGTTTTTGCCGCAATGTCTGAGCTCGGTATACCTGCGAAGCTGATAAGGCTATGCAGAATGACGTTGAGCAATTCCTGTAGCTCCGTCAAGGTAGGAATGGACCTCTCCGAGCCTTTTGATACCGTGCGAGGTTTCAGACAAGGCGACCCCTTATCATGCGACCTCTTCAACTTCGTCATGGAGAGTGTTCTGCAAAAGGCAGGAGTGCATCGTAGTGGCACTATATTTCAAAAAAGTGTCCAGTTGCTTGCGTACGCTGACGATATTGACATAATAGGGCGTACGAAGCGAGATGTTACTGCTGCTTTTAGTGCTATTGAACGCGAGTCTACTAAGATGGGTTTGGCAGTAAATGAGGGCAAAACAAAGTATATGTTATCGACAAGTAGAGACGTGCGGCGTATTGATTCTCAGATTACGGCCGATAACTATACTTTTGAAACAATCAAGGAATTTATTTATCTTGGCTCCGCCGTTACCACCACAAATGATGTCAGTCTGGAGATCAAGCGCAGGATCACTCTTGCCAACAGGTGCTACTATGGTCTTAATAGGCAATTGAGTAGTAGAGACCTCTCTCGTACGACGAAGCTAACACTATACAAGACGCTCATCCTACCCGTGCTTCTTTATGGCGCAGAGGCATGGACCCTATTAAGTACTGATGCAGCAGCCTTGAGAGTGTTCGAGAGAAAAGTACTGCGTAAGATCTTCGGTCCAGTACGTGTTGGCGATGATTTCCGCATTCGATACAATAGTGAGCTGTATGAGCTCCTCAACGACATGGACGTTGTACAGCGTATTAATATCCAGCGGCTGCGCTGGCTCGGCCATGTCGTTCGAATGGAGGAGGATGCTCCAGCGAGACGGGTATTTGATGCGGGGATCTGCGGAAGTCGGCGAAGAGGACGACCTTGTATCCGTTGGAAGGACCAAATCGAGGGAGCCCTGTCATCGATTGGTGTGACCAACTGGCGTAGGCGCGCAAGAAGCAGAGGCGCCTGGAAGGATGTGTTGCGGCAGGCCGAAATCCGTTAATCGGGTAAGTAAGTCAGTAAGAGGAGAACACATTGTGTTTGTCCTAGCAAAAGGAAAGAAGTGACGCAAAAAAAAGGAATGGAGTTAGTGAAACAAAGTGTTAAAAAGAAAGTAACGAGATCATCTATGTAAAGATAAATGCACGCCCTTTTCTCCTAAAGTATTCGGCATTCTCCTACAAAGAACCGTACCATGACAGAGCAGATGCTTTATCGGCTTCAATTTCTCTGCATACCTCGCAGAAGTCTAGCTGAGTTCAGTCCCAGATTCTCTTCAGTGACTGGACAACACTATCTCATTATTTAGAATACCGTTACGCAGATAAAGGCTTTTAAAAATCAAGTAAGAACCCAATATATACATACATAAATAATCTAGTTTCTCAAGAAGCCAATATAGGGCGTAAACCAGATCTTCTCATTCCCAATAATACAACAATGCCTGACCATCCAACGGAAACTGACCCTAAACAGTCAAAAAGCTTCTATGGAGTCGTTACTGATACGTACCATTCGCGGTTTAACCCAAACCAATCCTATTAACCTCTAGGTCCAGTAAGTAAAAAGAAGAGCTTTCAAAATAGCAAATATAATCGTTTGAAATATACAGCAGTTGCCGTTCAGTTTATAATGAAGCTCCAGTCCATAATCCACACAAAAGACCTCAGGATCAGTGCCCCCATACAGTTTCGAGTGATCAGTTAAAATTAAATATCGCCATTCCTGTTCCTTAAAGCCCTTTCTGGCGCATTAGATTAATGCCTACAGCATTGAATGTTCAATTTTATATGTTTTTAACTCAAGAAAAACTCATATACAATTGTGCTGCCTGTTAGGATAGTAATGCGGCCCTGGAGAACCATAGACTCTGATCGCCTAGCTAAGCTACACTTTCGGACATAGATCACATGATTGATATCCGATGACCTGATTTAAAACTGGGACAAATCGCAGACAACAAAAAGTAGATATTGTATCTGTCCTGTATTATTCAAAACGTACCTGTTTCTTTCTGATTTTATCTAAACGCATACGTTCCCATGGACGGTGTTTGTAAACATTTTGCCACGTGCGATAAGGCGAACAAGCGGCATCACCTGAAATAAAATTAAGAACATTTTGTATCTTTATGCTTCGAAATATTAGAATAGAAATACCCGTACCTGTTGCTCTCCAATTGCCAAAACCACAATCCAAATACCAGGCATCCACATGGGAAAATATGACATTAAAACCATTTTCCAGCAAATCATAATTTTCCTGCCACGTACTGCCACCCCAAACCTGAACGGCAAATTGAGATTTAGGAAGACAGCGGGTATTTGTTAAGCCACTCGACCACACGGATACAATTTTGGGTTCCACATTGTTATTGGCGATCTTTAAACTGGAAAACAAAAACGAATAAAATTCTATTAAGGGAATTAGGGAAAGAGAGGAAAGAAAAACCTACCGAGCTAAGGAGTTTAGCATGAAATCACACCATAAACCTCTCAAATCGGTGTCATTGAAATATTGGGCCCAACATTCCAAGTTCACCTCATCGCCACCCAAATGAAAATAATCGGTGGGCCCTGTTGCGTTCAACAGTTCTTCGTAGAGACGTTGTAATATCAGATAGGTATTATTGTTCTTAGGATTAAGTTGGCCACAAGGAGGTTCACCACAATAAAAACTCCACGGTTGTTGATTTATACACAAACTTAACTCTCCCAAGCCACGTTTGGGACCCCAATCCCAGCCATTGCCGGCATGGGCAGGAGCATCTATTTCCGGTATCACTTGAATACCATGTAACTTTGCATATTCCGAAATGTCCCGGACATCGGCATCCGTATAGGTTTCCCTATCGGAGTAGGCACCATGGGCCGCCAACTCGGGATAGTGTTTGGAAATGTAGGGAAAACTTTGTGAGTCGGTTATGTGCCAATGGAAACGATTAAGTTTTGAATAGGACATGGCCGAAATAGTGCGTTTTATAGCCTCTACTGAGAAATAATGCCGTGAAGTATCCAACATGAGACCTCTATACCTAAATTTAGGAGCATCTATGATAACAACTTTGGACAAAGTATGCAAAAGATTGTCTTCATCATCAAACCAAATAAGCTGCTGTAAAGTACTTAAGCCATGGCGGGCGCCAAAAAATGAATTCGCCATTATTTGTACATTAAAGTGGCGTTTTTCAACTGTAGGGATGGCAAAAGAAATTGAAAATCTTTAAAAATTCTTAAATATGACACTAAAGAAGACAATACTTACAGCCTGCGGTGAGCTGATAGCTTTCATCGGTATCGAAATTTAAATTCATGTCCGCAAACTTATGTATCGCCACATTGACGGTGAATGTGTCAATGTCACTGTGTTTGCGCAAACCAAAAGCACTCGCTAATATAGAGGCAGCCGCTATATTTTCACCCCTTAAGCGATGTGACTCATGTTGGCCCGCATCGGCAACTCTACGCAGATGCCTTTGTTTAGCCTCATGTATGTTTTCTGGTTTATTAAGATCCACATCAGCTGTGGCTTTCTCTACCGCCTCCGGAGGTTTTTCCATGAAATCCAGTCTTTGTATGCGTCTCAGATCTTTGAGAAACAATTCAAATGTTTGGCGAAAATGTGTTTCCACCTGCATATAGGGAGTGTCCATGCGCAATTGTACACTATCCATGGAAAAGGTAAGGGACTTAGAACTAACGCCAGATTTAATGGTGGGATGTGGCCAAATATTTATATCGCCACAGGTCATTGAACAGGTCATAAAAGGCACTCGTTTTTCACCCTTCGGCATGGTGAGATAATGGTAACGTACACATTTATCACCCTCGCATTTGTAGGTCCAGATTTTCTCCACGGGTCTGAAAAATTTATTTGTTTTGAAATAATTATTGAAAAACGTTTTTTTTTGTTTTTGTTTTCACTTTCACTTACATGGGGAATTCGTGTAATTTTTCATGATTGCTTGATGACTTTTCGTATGTGTTGATGTACGATTGAGGTTTCATGCCGCCCTGATTCCAATACAACACTATTAGCACGAATATGGTGGCGGTGAGTAGCATAAGTAAAGCTCTACGCAGTGAAACGGCCAAAGCCATTTTGACAATGTAACGTAACCTAAAAAATTGAAAAAGAAAGGAAATTGAAAAAAAAATAATAAGCTTTTGAATGAATAGAAATGAAAAGGAAATAAATTTTAATTTAAAAATTATTATAAAACATGCAAAGGGCATAGAAAGAAAATTCATTTTAATTGAAAGAAATTGAAAGACAGAAATAAAATTTTTAAACGGATTTCAATATGAATATTACAAAAGCTGTACTTGTTAGGCCTATGACACCGGCCCCCTCTATGATACGTCATGAAACAATACTCCAGAAACTAGCTGCCAAATCCTGATTAGCCGTTCTAGATAATCATCATCACGACTTCTTCAATTAAATCAAACTAAAAACCCATCTGAAGATTTAATGGCATTAGTGATCAATTAAATATGCAGTAAAGCTAGCTCAAGTAGACTATCGAGAAAGCATGAGCCCGGGACGTTTTCAACTTAAGCGGGAAATTTTCACTTTCTCCACAACCGATCTACAACCTCTGCAAAAATTGTGTGCAGTTATCTAAGCTCGGATCGCTCAAAGGTAACACTTATAAAGGGTGTTTTTTATAGAGGTATAGAACTTTAAGTTGGCATTACTTTTCAAGATGGCGACCGATTTAACAGCTGTCAAGTGATTTATTCTCAGTTTGGTTTGGCAATTCATCATGAATAGACTCACGCCTGAACAACGCTTGCAAATAGTCCAATTTTATTTCGAAAATAATGGTTCTGTGCGGAAAACGTATCGCGCACTACGTCCATTTTATCGTCGACAAAATCGTCCATCAGAGCAGTTAATTCGATTAACCATGGAACGTTTTCGCACCACGTTTACTCTTATTGATAACTCGCATCCCCAGAGACGCTGTACGGTGCGTACAGAAGAAACTATTGCTGCTGTAGAGCGTAGCATTGAGGAAGACCCGAATGAGTCCATCCGCCATCGAGCACAGGAATTGGTGTCTGTGTCCATCCGCTTTATGGAAGATTTTGCGGAAGGATCTTGGTTTGCGTGCTTACAAAATCCAACTCGTGCAAGATTTGAAGCCAAACGATCATCAAGTAAGGCGTAGATTCGTCGAATGGGCCCAAAACGAGATTACCGTTGTTCCCGATTTTCATAAGCGAATATTGTTTAGCGATGAAGCGCACTTCTGGTTGAATGGCTACGTCAACAAACAAAACTGCCGCATTTGGAGTGAAGATAATCCTCAAGTGTATGTGGAAACACCGTTACATCCAGAAAAACTGACTGTTTGGTGCGCTTTATGGGCTGGCGGAATCATTGGTCCGTACTTTTTCAAAAACGATGGTGGCCAGAACGTTACAGTCAATGGTGATCGGTATAGAGCCATGATCACTAACTTTTTCATTCCTGAATTGAATAACCATGATGTCCAGGAGATGTGGTTTCAACAAGACGGCGCAACATGTCACACAGCTCGTGCCACAATAGATTTATTGAAAGACACGTTTGGTGACCGCCTAATTTCACGTTTTGGACCTGTGAATTGGCCTCCAAGTTCTTGTGATTTAACATCGCTAGACTACTTTCTGTGGGGCTATGTAAAGTCATTGGTCTATGCGGTAAAGCCACAAACGCTTGACCATTTGGAAGACAACATTCGCCGTATTATTGCCGATATACGGCCACAAATGTTGGAAAAAGTCATCGAAAATTGGACGTCCAGATTGGACTACATCCGCGCCAGCCGTGGCGGTCATATGCCAGAAATCATATTTAAAATGTAATGCCACAAGATTATCTTTCGGATAAATAAAATTCATGTCAATCGAATAATCCATCGTTGTTTTATTGCAACTTAAAGTTCTATACCTCTATAAAAAAAAACCCCTTTATGTGTTCCAAGACAAACGAAAAATGCATTGCCAATGAACTGATCAGCGCTGGTACAGACATGTTAAAGGGCGTAGAATTTCCAATTGTCTTAGTTAAACTAGATATTATCCGGTAGTCTTAGAGAAAAGTTTAAATTGTGGGCTGCATGTGTGAACGAGCAATATTTCAGTACTCTACAGGACTGATATGGTTAAGATGACGACTGATTTATTTTTTCCTTAAATCGAATGGCTCTCCCTGGTTCTGACTATCTTATTGGATCTAATCTTGTCATTCCCTCGAATAACTCCTGTAGAAACTGTGGATACGAGCAGGAGGAACAGATTATTTACTCCCTGCATCAGTGCTTTGCTCTTGCTATAGCAAGAGTGTGAGGTTCTTGATTCAAGATTAATACAATGAAGGATTTGTTTTGGAGTCAGGATGGCTACATATAGAGAACGTTTGATTTCTGGGTTGGATATTGATTTGTAATATCACAATGGGCTTAACTTCTGGCCCAAGTGAGAAGTAACCTTAAAAGGAGGGTTCAGCACTTAACCTAACCTAACTTTTCGTGCCAGTTTATTTATATTGCAGCTTGAGAATGTTCCCTTAAACAATTGAGCCTTAAACTGACCTACAAACGATATAGTTTCTATGTCGTGGTATAGCATTTAACATTTTTATTCCTCTCCACGAAGTATTCTCTTTATCTGTATTTGTAGACAGAAGTGGAGGCAAAGATGGGATGCAGTTAAATTAGATTACAGACCCATTTAAACCCTGGTGTTGGTTTTTTTTTTTTTCATTTAAATAAAAATATTTCACATACAAAAATTAAGTCGATAACAAGAAAATAACAACAACAATGACAATAAAATAAACTTTAAGAACAACAGATTTAAACACAAACCGTAACGGTTATCCTTTTAATTATCAAAAGTGTAAAACGCAGTCCTTTTTGTATCCTTTTTATCGCACAATACGATACACACAACACAAGGTGAAAACGAAAGGTGGGTGTGTTTGAAAATACGCCGAAACTAAATTTCAAAGAAGAAAATCAAAAAAAGGAAAAAACTTTAAACCGCAACAATGAAAACGAAATTTATGACTTTGTAAACCTCACAACCCCACCCACATTGTGTTTGTTGGTTCTTGTTTTTCTTTTTTTTTTTTTTTTTGATGATGACCTAGTCACCGAAACAATATCGCCTGCTAACCTGTACTATTAGCGAGGCTCCTGTGTTGTATTGCATGTTCAAAACTATTATTTGCGAATGTATGTGAGCGTGTGTGTATGCGTGTGTTTTTTCGAAATATTTCGAAAATGTCTGATGAACATTAAATGCTAAAGTGATAATTACAACGGATGTGGTGGGCCCATATCCTACTTTATTTTAATCGGTTTTTGGTAAGGTTTTTGCAAAAACCTAAATACAGGAAAAAAAAACAGCAAAAAAACGTTATTAAAAATCAATTTCATTAGTTTTCGTTTTAAGCCATAAATTTTAGTTAATAAATTCTAGTTGTTGTTGTTGTTGTCGTTGTAAATACGTAAACATGTATTTCCAGTGTACGGCAACTCTACGCGTAGAGAGAAACTACGAGGCAGGTTCTAAAAAGAAAGGCAACTTTTGCATTGCATTGCGAAGCGTTTTATCTAAAAGAACTTATGAAAAATGCTTAGCATTGCCACAAGTGAAGGTTAGCTTAGATAACGGACAGTCCTTGAAGAGTAAGACCCCGCTTAGACCAGAGGTTTTACACACTGTGATGCCACAACTCAGTATACATACAAACATAATTGGCCATTACAACCCTTCAGTCAGGATTACGGCCTAGCTTCTCACACCACTTATGTTGTGTGCGTTAATTTTATACATGAGTGGTGGGACCTAAACCGTAGGTCGACTCCGAACGACAGATTTTTGAGAAACTTTACGTGGCAATTTTATTTACTTTCAGAGTTTTTGCCAGAAATCTGCTGACAGGAAGTCGCAGAAGAAATACTTTCTTTTTTTGTATTTTATTTTGGGGCTCGACCCCTGGCTCTACGTCTAATAAGCCAACACACTGCCTACTAGACTACGGCCACAACTCAGTATCCAATCCGGTAATCTAACATTCCCTATAAGAAAGCATCCTGACTCCAAAATAAATCTTGCTATTGCCCCCCATTTGTTTTCAGAAATTCAGTCAAAGATGACAAAACATTTAAAGCCAAGAACCTTCGCCATCGCTCGAAAGAATGGTGAGTCTATTGGCATGTCTTTCAATGAGACAGTGGATTTGTCGAACCGTAATAGTGTGGCACAATTTAAGGAAGGAGAAGAATTAAAGAATTAATAAATAAGTCGCCGTAGTCTAGTAGGTAGTGTGTTGGCTTATTAGACGTAAAGCCCGGGTTCGTATCCCAGGTATTTCTTTGGCGACTTCCTCTCAGCAGATTTCTGGCAAAAACTCTGAGAATAAATAAATCTGCCATGAAAAAGTTTCTCAAAAATCTGCCGTTCATCACGCCACTCACGTATACAATTAATGCACACGATATGAGTGGTGTGAGAAGCTAGGACGTAATCCTGACTGAAGGATTGTAATGGCCAATTATGTATGAATGAATGTATGAAGAATTAATCCTTTTCTTATCTAAATTCGTCCGGCAGAGCCTAGCAGTATTAGACGTACCCATATGCAGTCAACAATTTCAAATCTTCCGATAAAACTACTGCAGAATGTTTGTATCTGCACTTGACGCTGGGGTGCAACATCATGTACAGGATATGACTCAACAAGGAAGTATTTTCGGTGTACCTATTCGGCTATCAAGGGAACGTGGATAACAATATTTGGGGCGGCCACTCCTCTCGGATTCCCGAATATATTGCATACGTGACCTGAAATGGCCTTATCTGTTATCTCACTTAGACTAACTGATTGATACTACGCTAGCTATGGTTGAAAAATCCTCTTAAGAGTAGCATAATGAGTCTAATGACTTCCTAATGGTCAACCATCTGACCAAACCTCGTATGTAAAGCCACAACACAAACATTAGTTCGTTTCGATGACATCAAAACCTAAATCTCTACATATCCAATGGTTACTGAGAATATTTAACATCGATTAACTGTAATCAAAAATAAATTTCAAACGCAGCCCATTTTTGGTTTCCTCCTTCCTAGAATTGTATTTTTGAATTTTTCTTTTAAGGACCAAAAGACGTATTTTAACGTATTTATGGGGATATTTTCGGTTTATTGAATATCTATTTAAATATGTAAACAACCAAGGATTTTTTAAACTCTCTTTTCGTTTGCATTTTAATGAAACCATATATGAACAACAAACAACACCTTCCGGATTTTATACTTCATTTGAATTTTTTGCATAATTACTGAGAGACTATTGAAAACACACCAGGTTGTGTTTTCAATTTAAAAACATTTTTTCTTTTTAATTTCAACCACAACAACATAAAGGTTTACATAATTAAAAAGTCATTATAGGTCGATAATATTGTATAGAATGGATGCAGATATGCTGGGGGTATGAAATAAGAGTCGCTAAAGTATTCAAAGCCTGCAGCCATATTCTATAGGAATTACAAAATAATTATGTTTTCTTCTAACTTTCATAGAATAGGAGTATATTTTAAACCATCTTTGTTTTCTTCATTCACGCTTAACCTAATAGAGGATCATAGGGACTGTAGAAAATATGAGCAGCATATTATGTCAATGGCTGAAGCTTGACTCACTCGAAATTCATCAGATTTTTTTTCTAACTCAAAGCCTTTAGCCAATCGATTGAAAATGTCTTTCCTTTTTGGAACCATAGAATTTTATTTAAGAAAAGAATAAGGAAAATTTTCAGATGACTCCATAGAATATAATAGAATTGAATATCCCTTAAGGTCAAGCACTCCATTTAACCCATTTGGAATTGAATGTACAGGGTGTTTTTTATAGAGGCATAGAACTTTAAGTTGCAATAAAACAACGACGGATTATTCGATTGACATGAATTTTATTTATCCGAAAGATAATCTTGTGGCATTACATTTTAAATATGATTTCTGGCATATGACCGCCACGGCTGGCGCGGATGTAGTCCAATCTGGACGTCCAATTTTCGATGACTTTTTCCAACATTTGTGGCCGTATATCGGCAATAATACGGCGAATGTTGTCTTCCAAATGGTCAAGCGTTTGTGGCTTTACCGCATAGACCAATGACTTTACATAGCCCCACAGAAAGTAGTCTAGCGGTGTTAAATCACAAGATTTTAGAGGCCAATTCACAGGTCCAAAACGTGAAATTACGCGGTCACCAAACGTGTCTTTCAATAAATCTATTGTGGCACGAGCTGTGTGACATGTTGCGCCGTGTTGTTGAAACCACATCTCCTGGACATCATGGTTATTCAATTCAGGAATGAAAAAGTTAGTAATCATGGCTCTATACCGATCACCATTGACTGTAACGTTCTGGCCACCATCGTTTTTGAAAAAGTACGGACCAATGATTCTACCAGCCCATAAAGCGCACCAAACAGTCAGTTTTTCTGGATGTAACGGTGTTTCCACATACACTTGAGCATTACCTTCACTCCAAATGCGGCAGTTTTGTTTGTTGACGTAGCCATTCAACCAGAAGTGCGCTTCATCGCTAAACAAAATTCGCTTATGAAAATCGGGAACAAAGGTAATCTCGTTTTGGGCCCATTCGACGAATCTACGCCTTACTTGATGATCGTTTGGCTTCAAATCTTGCACGAGTTGGATTTTGTAAGCACGCAAACCAAGATCCTTCCGCAAAATCTTCCATAAAGTGGATGGACACAGATCCAATTCCTGTGCTCGATGGCGGATGGACTCATTCGGGTCTTCCTCAATGCTACGCTCTACAGCAGCAATAGCTTCTTCTGTACGCACCGTACAGCGTCTCTGGGGATGCGAGTTATCAATAAGAGTAAACGTGGTGCGAAAACGTTCCATGGTTAATCGAATTAACTGCTCTGATGGACGATTTTGTCGACGATAAAATGGACGTAGTGCGCGATACGTTTTCCGCACAGAACCATTATTTTCGAAATAAAATTTCACTATTTGCAAGCGTTGTTCAGGCGTGAGTCTATTCATGATGAATTGCCAAACCAAACTGAGAATAAATCACTTGACAGCTGTTAAATAGGTCGCCATCTTGAAAAGTAATGCCAACTTAAAGTTCTATACCCCTATAAAAAAACACCCTTTACAAGTTTTGTTTAGTGTTTTCTGGTGGCACCATGAGCAAGTTTTTCGGTTGACTTTTGTTTGAGGTTTAGCGATTACGTAACCATTCGGGACTTTGTGCAAGCGTTCTAAGCCTGTGGGGACTTTTTTTTGTCAAAATATATTGCCGTGCTAAGATTTTTGCTGCCCACTCTGGATATATGAATGTATAAGCAGGAGTATTAAGCTAAACTCCCTTGGTTTGAATTCGAACGTGGCTGCTAATGATGCGATATTTTAAGTGATATCATACGCAATGCGATATCAGATGCTTTTAAGGACATTATAAAATTCATGAAAAAGTCCTTAAAGTTATGTATATAACGTCCATGTATCGTCTTAAACCGTCCCCTCCAGACCAGCAGCTATTAGTATATAAAAGTCTTCGAACAGAGACTTGAGAACTTTGACTTTCTTGTCTTTCCTTCTGTTTTAAAATTATTTTTTCCAGTTAAGCAGATGATTGGTTTACTAACGGGCAATTTTTTAGCTATTATCTTTTTGGCAACACTGGTTTAAACAGCTTACGCACGTTTCGTGTTTTGTTTCACTGTCAAACATCTTCAGTTCGGTCTATAATTTAACCATGAATCGTCTTACAAACGAACAACGCTTGCAAATCATTGAATTTTATTATCAAAATGCGTTCTCTGTTAAGAAAGTTCATCGCGCGCTTCTTCCATTTTATGTTCAGTTTATTCGACCCACTGAAGCGGCTATTCGGGCTATTGTGACTAAATTTCGCACCAAATTTACATTGTTAGACATTAAACCAGCAACACGCTGACGTAGAGTGCGAACTGAAGAGAATATCGCAGCTGTATCGGCCAGTGTTAATGATGACCATCAGTTATCGATTCGTCGCCGTTCGCAGCAATTGGGCCTCTGCTACTCAACAACGTGGAAAATTTTGCAGAAGGATTTAGGTGTGAAGCCTTTCAAAATACGGCTGGTGAAAGAATTGAAGCCGAACGACCTACTGCAACGCAGAATTTTTGGTGAATGGGCTCTTTGAAAGTTGGCCTAAGATCCACTTCTTTATCGAAAAATTATGTTCAGCGACGAAGCTCAGTTTTGGCTCAATGGATACGTAAATAAGCAGAATTGTCGATTTTGGAGTGAAGATCAGCCTGAAGCATTGCAAAAGCTACCAATGCATCCAGAAAAAGTCACAGTTTGGTGGGGTTTATGGGCTGGTGGCATCATTGGACTGTACTTCTTCAAAGATGCTGTGAATCGTAACGTAACTGTGAATGGTGAGCGCTACCGTGAGATGATATCCAACTTTTTTTGCCCAAAATGCAACAGCTTGACTTGCATGACATGTGGTTTCAACAAAATGGTGCCACATGCCACACAGCACGCTTAACAATGGACTTATTGAGAGGCGAGTTCGGTGAACATTTTATTTCCCGTTCGGGACCGGTCAATTGGCCGCCTAGATCGTGCGATTCAACGCCTTTAGACCGTTTTTTGTGGGGCTATGTTAAAGCTAATGTCTATACAGACAAGCCCGCTTCAATTGACAACATTGAAGCATTTATTCGTGAGATACCGGCCGAAACGTTGGAAAGAGTATGCCAAAATTGGACTAAGCGGATGGAGCATTTGAGGCGGTCACACATTTGCATGAAATAATCTTCAAACATTAAATTATATGGACCGCACTATCGATTCAAATAAAGATTTCATGCATTTTTCTTTATTTTATGTCTTTTTTTTTTGAAAAATTTTCCTATAGCTCTTAAAAAATCACCCATTATAATAAACTTCTAGAATGGCAGGGTTGCCAACTGTCGCTGACTCGGTTGTTTGTAGAGTGTATGGTGGTAAACAAACTTTCTTCAATGAATTCTAATCTTTCGGAAAAGATAGCGTGCCTAATCTTTCTATGATGTTAGTTGGTGATTGTCTCATCTTGGCGGGTCAAGTGGATTCTTGGATGAATTATTTGTAGAGATGAGAAGTCTTAAATTTTTTTTAACCTGCGTGAATAACCGTTTGTTTTTCGCTGTATTCGAATCAGAGATGCTTAAGGTTTTAATACAAGTCCGCTAGCCTAATACATCTTTACAATTTTCCCTGTCTATTTTTGTCCGTCTAAGAACTGTGGGTTAAGAGGTACCTCTGCCTGTGCCAATAACACTCTTGAATAACAACATCGCTTTCATTTGTTCACATTTGAAATGTTTCTGCTGCTGTGGCAACATTTCATATTTATTTTTGTATCATTTTTTGTTTTTTATTTCGTTTTTGTTTTGTGTAATTTAATGAAAACGTGTGTAATTGTGACAATAATAAGTATATCATGACTGACATTAGATGATGACATGACTCACTAGACAAAATCCCCCACACAATAACGACGATAGGCAACTGAAAGCCCAAAGCCATCCATACAAATAAAGACATTTTAGCACGACTTTTTGCCTCAACTGCTTTCCTTTTTTTTTTTTTGTTTTTTTGGAAAGGACCTTCTGCTGTGGATGATGGTGAAATTTCACCAAAAAAAGGAGATCCTCTAATAGGGCATGTAGGCAGGTAAAAAATAAATATAAAAAGTAAATATTTGCAACAACAAAAAATCCAAAAAAGGAGAAGGAGAAAGGCTTTTTAAAAAGACTTACGTTTGAATTACACATTATTTATCTATGTATGTATATATAAAAGTACAAAAAAAAATTAAAACAAATAAAAGAAAAGAAATATTCCACAGAAAATGAAAAAAATATTGTCTATAAAACGTACGAAAGACAAAAAAAAAAATTATTTTTAAAACTATTTGGGTCATAGTATGCCTGACTGACTGGCATTCTTCTTAGTAAACGTATGTACTTGCATTTAATCGTCATCGTCACCATCATCATAATCATGCATTAAATACGAGTATAAGAGGATTTCATTAAAAAAAATTTAATAAAAGGGGATACACAGGAGCAGAAATTATTTGTATTAAGTTTTTATAAAAATGAATTTAATTCCCGATGTATAGTTATAAGTAATGACTGTAAATGTTATTGGCAGCATTGCTCGTACGTACGTAATTGGTCATTACAACCCTTCAGTCAGGATTACGACCTAGTTTCTCACACCACTTATGTTGTGTGTGCTAATTATATACATGAGTGGCGGGACCTACATTTTAAAGTCGACTCCGAACGACAGATTTTTGAGAAACTTTTCATGACAATTTTTATTTACTCTCAGAGTGTTTGCCAGAAATCTGCTGAGAGGCAGTTGCCGAAGAAATACTTTTTTTGTATTTTATTTTGATGTCTGGCCTGGGGCTCGAACCCTGGCTTTTCGTCTAATAAACCAACACACTACCTACTAGAACACGGCGACATTGCTCGCTCAGCGATATTGCGCATCAGCCTTTGGGACCCTGTAGTTTCCAAGGACTAAACTTGATTTAAGTTAGCTTGAGTTTTGTTTGCCGCGTGAGATTCGTTTCTTTCTTTGTGTTGAGACCACAAATAGGCCAATTTGCGGAACACCTACTGGCTACTTTCTTATCTATGATGGTGCCCTTGGTTCCAAACCAACATATCTACATACAGTGGTGGCCTTATAATTAGAAACGATGTTTCTGGAACAGAGTTCTCTGGAGTGACGAATCTAAGTTTAATTTGTCCCAATCTGATGGAAAAACGTATGTAAGACGTCCCCCAAACAAAGCCTTTGATCCCAGGTACACAGTAAAAACTGTAAAACAAATTAACAAACATAAATGTTGTTAAGTCGCTTCTAATTATAAGGCCACCACTGTATATATTCGAAGTTTAAAGGGCGATTTCCTAGTAAGATACCAGGTCGCTGATGTGGATCTGGGATAGATATTTAGAGATTAGAAGGATTGGAGACGATTAGACATCTTCCTTGCAACAATTCAATTCATTATAAATGAAGGTTGAACCTTAGCAGAGTTTCCTTGAGGGTTTAAACTCCCTGTTGGGAGTCAATAATCAGACTCTGCAAAGGTTTATAATGGGATTAAGCTGGCTAAGGGAGCCTTAGGCTAATTCTGATCAGAAAAAGTGGTGTACTATAGTCGTTAAAATAGTTTATTTAAAGCCCAGGCAATATAGGTTCGAAAGAAAATTGTTTTTGAACTTTAAAAACTAAGGGGTGCCCTGGTAGTCTAGTGGGTTGTGTGCTAGACTATGCGCGTGAGGGTCGTGGTTTCGATTCCCACCAGAGGCTCTGGTCTGTGACACTACACCGAGCATATGGTCAAAGTTACTCAGCTCGTATATAATTAGAATATAATTTGTAATTGTATTGCAAGTAATAAATGAATGAATAAATAAAAACTAAGTTTCAAGCCCTCACATTCAGTAAGCCATCAACGAAGCTCCCGGTCACTGCAGAAACATCACGGACTTTATCTGTTGATCTGTTCTGATCCATTTTCGTTAATTACTGACAGTAGAGATCAGACATTGCACTAGCCTAGTATGTAATGTATTGGCTTCTTAGTTGCGAGCCCGTGTGATTCAAACTCCAGCTTAGGCATCTCAAACAAAACGAAGTCTTCTGGCAAAACAACTGAGAGCACAATAAAAGTGCCCTGAAAAGTTTCTCAAAAATCTTTCAGCTTTAAACTGTAGACCCCTTTATTAAGGCATACAACATGGGTAGTGTGAGAAGCAAATATAACCACAAAACAAATAAATTTTTGAATTAAAAAAATTCAAGTCTAAAAAAAGCTTCTTTCATATTTTTCTTACCCAAACAACTCTTTCACTGGATCCTTTATTTCTATTTCAAGACCATCTTCCCATTCATACTTATCCCACCACTCAGTGCCCATCGTTAATTATTCAATGTCAGTCAGTCTGTCAGTGTCTTTACGCAGAATATACGAAAGTCTCATAATTTTTTGAAGAGGGTGCTGCTGCTGGATTAGGTGTCATAAGATGAAACGTTATTTTTGAATTTAAGAAAAAAAAAAAAAGGAAAGTGTGAAAAAATAAAGAAAAATCACATAATTTTCCTTCGTTTCAAGTACTTCTTCTTATTGCCAGCTAGTGAGCCAGTCAGTCAGCCAGCTCATTAAAAGCGAGGGAGCGTAAAAACTCAAATTGAAATTAAAACTGAAACTGAAAGTGAAACTAAAACTGTTCGCGTAGCAACATAATGGATAGCATTGATGGCAATGACGATGACGATGATGATGGCGATAAGTTGTAGTTGTAGGTAAAATTAAACCAACTAATTATGACGAGCAGTGTTTAAGAACATCAACAACAGCAACAACAACAACAAACTTTCGATAGAAATAAGAAAAGTTATGAGAAATAAAAATAGAAAGAAAACAAAAAAAAAAAGAAAATCATGAAGAGAAGTATTGTTGTGAGAAAACTCGTCGAATTTTATTTTAATGAGCGTGCTTTAATTTTTTTGTGTGCTTTGTTAACAGGAGATTGGCATTTAAAAACGATTTAAAATAGAAAACAATTTCAAAATGACACAACATATCCTTTAACATAGTTGTGCCGATTTGGCAATATAAACTGGGACTTATTATCTTTTTTTAATAAAAAGTTTTTTAATGAAAAGTTAATTGCAATGAAGACTTATCATTATAATCAAGGAGCGAGCTTCTTCTAGTAATTTCAGGTTAAGGAGTATCTCTGAACTGTAAAATATAGACAAAGTAGAAATTTTTACGATCTTGTGGGACTTTCATGCAATTTGTTTCGCAATATTGATGCCATGAGGTCACCAGCAACAGTTCCCGTTAGAAACTTTGAAGTCAGTTCTCCTATGATCTGGAAGACTGTATTGGCAATTCTTGAACCGACTTTGGTTGTTCTTCTTATCAAATTCTGCAGTTATGTTTCTAGACATACCCATTGTTGGTGAAAAACGAATTTGGCTATAAAACTCAACGATTTGTGAGCGTTGCACGTTTATTAGTCTGTTCACGGTGAAAAGGTAAACTTTACTGATCTATTTTAATATTGTACCATGTCACGAATCCTTTTTTATACTGAAGAAATTTACACCGACATACTAAAAAATTAAACAATATCCCATTACAACAGATATTTAGATCTGTCTTTGTGAAAAATAATAATTTCCAGAAACAATTTTAGGCTAGTGTAACTGCAAATACATACAGTGGCGGCCTTATAATTAGAAACGACTTAGCAACATGTATGTTTGTTAATTTGTTTTATAGTTTTCACTGTGTACCTGGGATCAAAGGCTTTGTTTGGAGGACGTCTTACATACGTTTTTCCATCAGATTGGGACAAATTAAACTTAGATTCGTCACTCCAGAGAACTCTGTACCAGAAACATGGTTTCTAATTATAAGGCCACCAATGTATGTATGTACATATATACAAATAAATAAAAATCTTAATAAATTTTTCGTTTAAACCCTCGTATAAAAATTAACAGTCCTTCTTCGTAATTTATAATAAAGGCACTACAAGTTGAGGTACGAGAGTACAAGCTGAAACCCATAATAATAGCAGTGACGTCATGATGTGAAAATTAACAGCCGTTAATAGAATTTTACAATATTGGATTATAATTTTAAAGAAAGCAATTAAAGCATTAAAGTAAATAAAATAATTTAAAACCTTGATTTAAATAATGAAAATAAAACACTTACCATTTAGAACTTTTTAAATGCGTTTTTAAATGCCACAAATACAATAAAATATTCATGTTGGCAACACCGATTTACAACGTTTACAATAACAGTAAAGGAAACACGAAAACAAAACTCTCGTTTACACATGCATTAGAAACAAATTTTTTAAATTACTCTCTAACACACACACACACACATGTACCAACAGAAAAACCAACTGTTTAATGGTTTCAAACCATCAGTGAAAGTAACGGTTGTGTAGCACTTTAAATTTGTTGTTTTTTTGTCTTTTTTTGTTTTTATTGTCTTTAAAGAGCACAAACGCGAGTGTTTACAGAGAATATGCAACAGGAATTACAAACAGAGATATCATCTCACAAGTATAACTTGACCAAACCTAAGATAGTCATAATAAATCACAGCACACACACATACGCACAACAACAAGCACTTAAACTTCTTGGTACAGAAAAAACAGAGCTTAACACTCTAATACTTTCTCTCGATATTTAATATACTCTACGTATAAGTGTGAGCAACAAGGAATACTACTTTTTAAGTTATTGTTTTTGTTGTGATTTCATGTACAACTGGTTTTGGTTACTCTCTAAGGGTTCACACTCATGTTTTCTTGCTGGACAAACACACAACAATAGTAGCCTTCTGTGTTTGATGGGCAAAATCACAACAACTAGGAATAGTAGATAACAAAAAAAAAAGAAAAAGAAAAAACAATAAAGAGAATAGTATAGAATACAACAAAATAAAACAAAACCACAAGAGACTTGATTAGATTAAAAAAACAACTTATTTTAAATGGCGTTAACGCAAATCCAGTACACACTCACACAAACACACGCATTACACTACTATATAACGTGGAAAACGACCACGACGATGACAACGTTAATGAAGATGATGACGAAGCACCCAACAGTACCGTTCTTTATACGTTTTATAATTTAACTACAATATTTTAATAAAATTTTCGCTTTTATTTTATGAAATACAGTCGATTCGTGGAAAACAAGGAAAATGTCGTGCGTGTGTTTGTGTTTGTGTGTGACACAACACAAAAGCCATTCAGTCAGTCGCTAAAGCAAGTGAAAATAACAAAAAGGCGACAGAGTGTTGAGCCTTTTTTTGTTTTCTGTTTTGTCGGTCTATGTTGTAAATTTCATATGAAACACACGAATGCACGGTGGGTTTCAATGCTGAAACTTATTTTCATTTCAATAAAACATGTACAATAACAACGACAATAACACTCTTTTGTAATTTAAATATAAGCTAACTAGTGATGATTTTGTTCTACTGTGCCTGCCATATGATTATTAAATTTCTTCCTCTTTTTTAATTTCATTTTATTTGTAATACAGAGGAAAAATACGAAACGATACGATACGATGCGATACGAATCACGATTTTATTTTGCATGTCAGTTAGTAAATAAGTAGTAAAAAAAATAACAACAACTGCAACACGCGACAACATTGGCTGAAAAAACAAACAATAAGCAACAACAACAACATTATTATTATTATTATTATTAACAAGTGACCTTTCTCAATGATTTGTTTATAAAGTTGTTGTTGTTGTTTGTTCTTACATACAAAAAACATTTTTAGCATGCGTGTGCATGTATTTATACTCGTATATGATGTAAATGTGTTTAAATATGTTAATGTAGGCCGCCAGAGAGACTCACGAGATTTGAGGGAGAGAAACAAGTTATAGTAGTACACTTACATACACAAATACATGCATATAAAATGTAAGGAAAAAGAACCGCCAAAAGCCTTAAGCTAAACTAATACAATACCAGTGTTGCCAGCATTAGATTTCAGTTGAACATAACCTTATTTTCTAAAAATAACCGATTTTTTGAAAAACTAAACACTATCGTAGACCAAGGAAATCAAGTTTACATGTATTTAAACAATAGTTTTTTTCCTCATGTTTAATTAATCATACTTTTTAGGTCTACTGCTGCAACTCACTCTATCTTGGTTAACCTAGCTGACAAATAATCAGTTTCTAAAGGCACAAACAAAATTCAAGTCACTTAAAATATTGAAAAATTTATTTTTAAAGGCACATTCGTCAGGACTTTTTTTCATTATACGTCTCTTTTTATGTAATCCTTTAAGCGTAAGAATAACTCTGCGTCAGCTTTCCAGTTTTCTTGAAATTGCTGATAATTGCTTGGCAACGAAAACTTAGCTATATGCCAACGTCCGTTTTTCGATAAGAGGGAGGTGCGCCTTTGACAGAAGACAGAAGTGAATCCTCTAATCTGTAATGCCGCCTGCTATTCAAAAATCATTTGTAAACTCATTGCATATTGACACAATTTCGTATTTTCTTTTAATATTTAAAATTTAAATCTGATTTCGCCAACACCAAAACCATTGGCAACCCTTATTTATATAGAACAGACTCATTATAATGTTTTTTAATTACGTGTTTATATTTGTGTGTGTAAGGAAGTGTATGTATAATAGTAGTAAACGTGCCATATGGTTTTTTGTTTATATTACATTAAGAGAGAGCGAATGTACTGTAAGAGTGGGAGAGAGAAAGAGAGAAACAAAAACTATGCATAAATGTTAGTGTGTTAAATATTTGAGGTGAATAATAAAAGAAATCAATCAAAAACTCTTATACAAATAAAACAACAATAACAACAACAACAAAAGTATATTTGTAGAAACATTTTGTTTACGGTTGTTATGGCAACAATAACAAACATTGTTTCTGTGTGTTATTACAAGTGTGTGTTAATTTCAATAGGCGTATACATACACATACATACAAAGCAAATGATAATAAAAGAAACAAAAGTAGAACCCAATTTTTTTGGAAATAATACACTTAAAAGTCTTCTCCTAAGCTGCTTAAAAGGACTAAAAAGCTTCAGATTTTTAGTACCTCCACTATCTTCTAATAGTTGTACTCCTATCTATTGTGAGCAGTTGAAAAACTATGTATTGACTCAAGTAAAAGACGTCGTGGCGTATGTGGAATATTTTGAATGAGAAATTACTCATACGCTACGGTAAGTTTTTTATTTGAAAATTATGTACGAAATATTTTTGGTTACACCAAATGAAGGTTCGTTGTTAATGGTAATAAAAGAAATCGATTTTAATTTTAATTAATAATTAATTAATTAAAATAAATAGAATATAAAAAAAAACAACTCTGTGGCTACGGCCACATTGGATTCAAGGAAAAGCGTTTCATGAGGCAAAAAAAAATAAAACAAATTAATAACGATAGACCAGACAAAAAGCTTTTATAAAAAAAAACAACCGTTAAACAGCGTTAAAGGTCATTGGAAGGATGACAGAGAAAATCAATTAATTGACAATCATCACTGAAAAGGAAAGAAGAAATTTTAAAAACAAGGGTTTGATAAGAAGAATTCCGTTTATGAAGTTAAAAGAGCAGATTTTGGCAATGCATACATACATATATAAGAAGAGATACAATATCATGGCTTAAGTAGAGCGGTTTTTAAGCTAGGTATTAAAAAATCAAAAGCGGAAAAAATAAATGAGCATCGAACTACTAGTAGTAATTACCTTACGATAATACAAGTGAAAAGTAAGATTTGTGAGGTATTTCACTGGCAGTACCACAGTAAAAATTGTTGTGAATCATTATTTAAAAATTCAATTGAAGTCGCCGTGGTCTAATAGGTAGTGTGTTGGCTTATTAGACGAAAAACCAGGGTTCGAGCCCCAGGCCAGACATCAAAAAAAATACAAAAAATATTTCTTCGGCGACTTCCTCGCAGCTGATTTCTGGCAAAAACTCTGAGAGTAAATAAAGATTGCCATGAAAAGTTTATCAAAAAATCTGTCGTTCGAAGTCGACTTTAAACTGTAGGTCCCGCCACTCATGTATAAAATTAACACACACAACATAAGTGGTGTGAGAAACTAGGTCCTGAGAAACTAGGTCGTAATCCTGACTGAAGGGTTGTAATGACCAATTATGTATGTAATATCGGATTATAGTATTCCAAAGTACCCGACAAAAACGGCAATTATGTATGTAAGTGCTATCTGCGGTAGAAATTTGTAACATTTTCCTTTCCACAAAAAAAGAATCTTTTGTATCTGGCAGTTACATGGGAAATACAAATTAAAACGAACTTAAAACCCGATATAAAACTGTCAGTACTATTTCACCTAAGACCACCATGTATTGTTGTATATTTCGGCATATATTTCTGGCCATAAAGTTCCATCAGGCTGATTTCAAGTTGAACTTTTTGGTTCTCTGATCAGAAAACTGCTTCAATTGCGTTTTGTACACCTCTATTGAATTCAAATTTACATTATTGAGAGAGTCTTGAATAAATTGAAACAACGATAAGCTAAAGGTACAATACACGGGCGCCACAGTGAATGCATTCAATCCAAGGCGAATTCATTACGAGGTGGGACTAGTATTACAATAAGTACAACAATACAAAAACAACAGGGATTTTTTGTTGTTGAGAAGTAGTAATGTTGTCAAAAACAGCTGACTTAAGAATGACGATGGGAAGAAAAATATTAAAAAAAATTATAAAAATTGTTAAAGAATGACGATGGGAAGAAAAACGAAATTGATTATCAAAACAAAATACACAAAAACCAAAAATTTTTCGACATTGTTACTTCCTATCAGCTGGTCTTTCGCTCTCACCTTATAATGAATTTGCCTTGATTCAATCTTTGCAGCCAAGTTCGCTCAGTTTCCGATGAACCATCAAATATGTCTACGAACTGTTGTTGTCATAATAGAACATAACAACTTTGTGTGATCCGTCTTCCACTTAAAAATAATCAGTTCGAAAACGAGAATAGTCTTCATAAACTTCACCAGTTTCTTTTAGCAGCCCGCGATGTATTCTTACTATTTCTATAATAGAAAAGCAAAATATGACAACAATGTTCTGAATTTTCAGTCATTTTTAAGCGCAAAAAGTTTTCGCAGAATAATGTGTTTTAATAATATCTTCTAACAAAGTGAAGCTTAAAATATCATCTTTCTAAACAAAGTTACAGTGTTTCCTAATGCAATTAATATTACCAAAAAAAATTCTAAACGTATTTAATGGAACACCCAATTATTCAAAATGTTACGCTCACGATTATTGTGTTACTCACTTATTGTTGCTTGTAATTGATTTTGGAGTCTCAAAAAAATCGCATTTGTGCCTCATACACTAAATTGTAATTTTTTCTCTTTATTTGTTTTTTCGATACAATAAATTTTATTGTCTTCTTAAATGTCAATAGCCCAGACATTTAAAGTTCGCCTAAAAAAAGAGCATTTTGCCAATAATATGTTCTTACAAATTCTCACGTCATTAAAGCTAATGAATGTCAAACCCAACCCATCTGAACAGCGATTAAATTATTTATAGAATTTTAGTTATTTTTAGAAGAACATGTTTGACCTGCGTCTTAATGAAGCCAAAAATAGTCCAGAATATGTACATATTTGTATAGCAATTGTATCGATTACATTTAATTGGTTTGGGCGATTTGCTGCAACTGTAATAGTAAAAGAAAATAAAATAATTCGATGGCGTATGATTAATATTAATTCATGGCATACAAAATATTGTTCATAATACACGCTGGATTCACAAAATATGAGTACGATTTGGAAAATTTGTTTAGTAATTCCTTTCAAATTACATGGTGCGACAGTGAAAATACAGCCGAGTAATTACCTGGTCTAAGTTATTCACTAGGTTGAGTAGAACTCAAAAATACTTTTTTTATTTCCCTCGAACCCTCCAAACTTGTTTTATGTGACAAAAACGGTCTTTTTGATCTTTTCACACAAAATTATTGATTACACAAATATGTTTGAACGTATTTTAAAAATTTAAAGTTTTTTAGAAAGCGGGGAGATTAGTCTTTAAATCGGTGTACATAAACATTTTGTTCAAACTTATAATGGGTGATTTTTTGAGAGCTATAGGAAAATTAAAAAAAAAAAACATAAAATAAAGAAAAATGCATGAAATCTTTATTTGAATCGATAGTGCGGTCCATATAATTTAATGTTTGAAGATTATTTCATGCAAATGTTGACCGCGACTGCGCCTCAAATGGTCCATCCGCTTAGTCCAATTTTGGCATACTCTTTCCAACATTTCGTCCGGTATCTCACGAATAAATGCTTCAATGTTGTCAATTGAAGCGGGCTTGTCTGTATAGACATGAGCTTTAACATAGCCCCACAAAAAACAGTCTAAAGGCGTTAAATCGCACGACCTAGGCGGCTAATTGACCGGTCCC
Organism: Sarcophaga carnaria; assembly: GCA_958299815.1. Classification (NCBI taxonomy): domain Eukaryota; kingdom Metazoa; phylum Arthropoda; class Insecta; order Diptera; family Sarcophagidae; genus Sarcophaga; species Sarcophaga carnaria. Next base: position 15,273,405 of record OY283153.1, read on the forward strand.
GAACGTGAAATAAAATGTTCACCGAACTCGCCTCTCAATAAGTCCATTGTTAAGCGTGCTGTGTGGCATGTGGCACCATTTTGTTGAAACCACATGTCATGCAAGTCAAGCTGTTGCATTTTGGGCAAAAAAAAAGTTGGATATCATCTCACGGTAGCGCTCACCATTCACAGTTACGTTACGATTCGCAGCATCTTTGAAGAAGTACCGTCCAATGATGCCACCAGCCCATAAACCGCACCAAACTGTTACTTTTTCTGAATGCATTGGTAGCTTTTGCAATGCTTCTGGCTGATCTTCACTCCAAAATCGATAATTCTGCTTATTTACGTATCCATTGAGCCAAAACTGAGCTTCGTCGCTGAACACAATTTTTCGATAAAGAAGTGGATCTTAGGCCAACTTTCCAAGAGCCCATTCAGCAAAAATTCTGCGTTGCAGTAGGTCGTTCGGCTTCAATTCTTGCACCAGCTGTATTTTGAAAGGCTTCACACCTAAATCCTTCCGCAAAATTTTCCACGTTGTTGAGTAACAGAGGCCCAATTGCTGCGAACGGCGATGAATCGATAATTGATTGTCATCATTAACACTGGCCGATACAGCAGCGATATTTTCTTCAGTTCGGACTCTATGTAAGCGTGTTGGTGGTTTAATGTCCAACAATGTAAATTTGTTGCGAAATTTAGTCACAATAGCCCGAATAGCCGCTTCAGTGGGTTGATTAAACTGACCATAAAATGGAAGAAGCGGCGATGAACTTTCTTAACACAGCACACATTTTGATAATAAAATTCAATGATTTGCAAGCGTTGTTCGTTTGTAAGACGATTCATGGTTAAATTATAGACCAAACTGAAGATGTTTGACAGTGAAACAAAACACGAAACGTGCGTGAGCTGTTTAAACCAGTGTTGCCAAAAAGATAATACCTAAAAAATCACCCGTTATATTATGAGTTTTGATGGGGTAATCTTGAAAAATATTATTTTTTCTTATTTTTTCAAGTTTGGCCATTCTTAATTGAAAAATTTAATTAAAAAATATGAAATAAGTGGTGACATTCTTAAATTCCATTCTCTTGTGAAGAGAACGCCACTTCGTTTGATAAATTTGGACAAGAATTACAGTAGTTATGATTTAAAGAGTATAACAGCTGAGTCATATTGTTATTGTATGTATGCTGTCTCATCAAATGAACTTTCAGTTCAAAAATTTTCAAAATTTTTGATTCAATTCTGCTTTGCAAATAGAAAAAAATTAAATTTAGAATATTGTATGCAAACTAATGTTTCTGAAATTTTATTACATACAGTCACACAGATAATTATACGTACCCCCTTAAAAACTATTTTTTTCAATGGTAATGAATCTAAAATTTCTTTACATTAGCGTCTGTAACGACACATTTACTTAAATAAAGAAAAAAGATTCCCAAAATCTATGAATTTGTGAACTGCAGTTTGCTTAAAACCAATATGGCACCACAGAAAATTATATGTACGACGTATACTTCGTATACAATTTCTCCAAGGGTACCCCGGTATATAACAGGTATTGTGGATAAAAATCCTAGGACTACAGCCGTAGAAATACGAAATACCTCGGAAAGTGATGACAGTGTTATTGTGCATTCCGAAACAGTTCGAAGTGTTTTGAGAAAGAACGGTTTCCGCAGCCGAGTGCCGAGAAAAAAAGTCACGATTGGAATTTGCCCAATAATATATGGGCAAGTCAACTGATTTTTGGGCGAATGTAATATTTAGTGATGAGAACAAATATATTTTGTTGAACTATCATTTAAAAAAAAATGATTTTTAGGGGGGTACGTATAATTATCTGTGTGACTGTATATGTAAACAAATTTTTTTTTTTTTCAAAAAATCCAAACGACCAACCTATAGGCATGAGTGAAATATTTCAATTACTATGAATTAATATTAAGCATACGCCATCAAATTAATTTATTTTCTTTTACAGTAAATCACCGATTTTTTGCTAAAATAATTCATAACGAATATTACAAAACAATTAAATGTAATCGATACAATTGCTATACAAATATGTACATATTCTAGACTATTTCTGGGTTCATTGAGACACGGGTCAAATACAGTGGTGGCCACGAATTTAAGACACGACATATACCTAACTTAGTTGTGATAATATTTACAATCCTGTAATATCAAAATTGATATTCTTTATACTTCTATGTACTCTGTAATATTAAGAAAAAGTACCATTATTTTATTTTGTTGCTTTTTGATCATATTATTGTAAAAACGTTTATTTGAAATTGGCCACGAATTTAAGACATTTCAGAAATATCTGGTTTTTAAGTGATTTTTTGCTGTTTTTTGAAGCTAAACGGTGAGCAACGAATGTTTTATTTTATTTTATGTTGGAATACATAGAAATATTTAATTGTAAATAGCCAGAGGTACTTGGAATTCCGATGTCGAGCGAAAACTGATCCAACAACTAAAATTTGATGGAAAAATAATAATGGAGTTATCCAAGCTGCTTAAATGTTCTCGATGCAAGGTTTACAACGCGCTGGAACACATCAAGCAACATGGTACCACCAAAAATGTCAAACAGCAACCTAGAGCCCGAAAAACCACACCCTAAAGTAGCTGCTAATAATCCTTTTACGAGCTCAAGTAAAATAAAAAATAAAATTGCATTGGATTTTGGTGTTGATATTTTGTCTAGGACAGTAAGAAGACGTCTAAATGAGAAAAACTTGCGTGGGTGAAGTGCACAACGTAAACCACTTGTGTCAAAAAAAAATATCAAATCCCGACTAGTGTTTTCGAGAGAACATCTCAATAAACCGATGATATTTGCCCTAATAAGGAAATTTATGCATGATAATGACCCTAAGTACACCTCACGTCTAGTGAAGAGTTGCTTAGAGGAAAACAATATCACTGTTTTAAAGTGGCCAGCTCAATCCCCGGACCTCAATCCAATTGAGAACTTGTGGAATGATGTTAAAGAATATGAAGGAGCAGCAAAATCAAAAAATTTAAACGATTTGTGGGAACAAATCCAAAAAGCTTGGTATGCGATTCCAAAGCAAGATTGTATGGCATTAGTCGAAAGTTTACCCTGGAGCTGTGCTGCTGTAATCCAAAATAAAGGATTTCCAACCAAATACTAGAATTTTTTATGAAACTGAGCTTTACTTTAGTGAATTAAGTTTTTATTTCCCTATGTCTTAAATTCATGACCAGGATAAAATTTGTGTTGGTCTATATAATATGTAAATAAAAATTCTTAACCAAATATACTATAGGTTGCAAAATATTATTAATTTTTCTTCTTAATATTAATAAAATCTTAAGAAAAATATCATGGACCAAAATTTTTTTTGATAAGATGAAAAAATTATCACAAATATATGTATAAGTAAAATGTCGTGTCTTAAATTCGTGGCCACCACTGTATGTTCTTTTAAAAATAACTAAAATTCTATAAATAATTGTGTAGCGGTTAAGATGGGGTTGGGTTTGTCATTCATTAGTCTTAATGACGTGAGAATTTTTAAGAACATATTGTTGGCAAAATGATCTTTTAGGCGAACTATTGACATTAAAGGTGTCAAGAAAATTTATTGTATTTAAGGACAAATAAAAAAATATTTCGTTGTTCAAAATTGGGATTGGGAACTAATTTGTTCATTAGGAACTTCTAGAACTTGATCAAACATTTTTGATCTGTTCTTTCAACAATTATTGCAATTAAATCAAGTAATTTAATTAAAATGGAGAGAAATTAGAAAACAGAACAGGTTTTGTGTTCCATTTTGACAACACCACATCGTAGACATCTTTGGAGAACCGACAAAATAATGAGAAAACTTGACTGCAAAGTTTGAATGCATCTATCATAGAGTCTGGATCTAGTAACTTTAGATTATCATTTGTCCGGCTGTCTACAGAACTCTGCCAATAATACATAACATAACATACATAATTGGCCATTACAACCCTTCAGTCAGGATTACGGCCTAGCTTCTCATATCACCCATGTTGTGTACGTTAATTTTATACGTGAGTGGCGGGACCTACAGTTTAAAGTCGACTCCGAACGACAGATTTTTGAGAAACTATTCATGGTTTTTGCCAGAAATCTGCTGAGAGGAAGTCGCCGAAGAAATACTTTTTGTATTTTATTTTGATGTCTGGCCTAGGGCTCGAAAACTGGCTTTACGTCTAATAAGCCAACACGCTACCTCTACACTACGGCGATTTCTGTCAATAATATAAATTGAAATTCCCTAGTGGTCTGCAAAGTGCAATTTGATCAGTTTTTGCTTGGAGAATCAAGAAGTTCAACTTGTATTAGTTTGAATGGATTTGCTGCCTAAATTGGGGCAAACTATTATCGATCAAAACGGCGTATATTTTTTATGTCCACCATTGTACATATAAAATAGCCAACTGCAAATCACACACCTTACCCAGGCAGCAGGCTAACTCTACGCGTAACATTTTCAATTAATAAATTGCGAAACATTGTGAATCAGGGACAAGAAATGTAATAATTTGCATATAAATAAATATGCCTGCATATATTAAATATAACAGCATATACACTTGTGGACATACAATTAAGTCATTCCTGCATGCGGTTTGCCAAAACCCACCTCCATAAAGACGAAAAATTTTGGAAATTAGTCGTATGGAGTAATGAGTCCAAGTTTAATATCTTTGGAAACGATGACAGACCCTATGTAAGACGTCCTGTCAATACACAATTAGACCAATGTACACCAAAAAACCGTAAAGCATGGAGGTTCGTCAGTAACGGTTTGGGTTTGTTTTACCTCATCCGGCGTTTGTGCACTGGTAAGAATCGATGGGAAAATGACTGCGGAAATGTATTAAAACATCCTACAGAACAATTTGACTAAAGATTATGAGGACGAATTACCACTAGCGTGGATATTTCAGCATGATAACGACCCGAAGATACATCTCGGGTAGTTAAAGCTTGGTTTGCTGAGGATAAAAATAAGAGTTCTTGATTGGCCTGCTCAAAATCCCGACCTGAACCCTATTGAAAATCTTTGGGGGATCGTAAAACGAGCAGTTGCAGCAAAAAAACTGGCAGCAAAAGCACTTTGGCAGCTGATCCAGGCAGAATGGAATAACATTAGTCCTGAGCAGTGTTGCAATTTAATCAACTCAATGCCGCAAAGATGTACTGAAGTAATACGCCAAAAAGGGTACTCCACAAAATATTAAAGGTTCAAAATAGTTTGGGTGAAAAATAAAGCAATTAAATAAAATTTTCAATATTTTTTTTTCAGATAACTTAATTATGTGTCCACTTAAATTTTAAGTCTGATATCAACTCCGTACCAAAACATTTTTTATAATAAATAACTATTTAAGTTTTTGTTGTTAATTAATTATTAAGGATATGAAATTAATAAATATTAGTCGTTTTTGTTTCCATTTTTCTTAAATCTTTTTAATTTTTACAAAAATGAAAAATGATGCAAAGTGACTTAATTGCGTGTCCACGAGTGTATGTACCTAAATATATTAAAATAAATGCATTTTTAACATGGTCTAATAATCTTTTCAACAATCAGCCTTATTCTTGTTCTATTCTATGAATAAATTGCAAACAACATTGTAATTTTATATCAAAAAACAAAGTGTGGACAAAGAATGTGTCCACTTTCAACAACACTTTTCTATGGCGTTGTTGAAGAAGACAAGGTAAAAATAATTAAAAGTTTATATTCAATATTTCTTCTTTTTGTTCTTCTTATTTTAGAAATCAACAATCAAAAGCACAATAAATACAATAGAGATCGCAAAAAAAGAAAGAAATGTGTTTTGTAAGGCATTAAACTCAGGTACAATGCCACTACAGCATATGGGACATATATTCCTCTGTCATGGGGGGTGTGTATGTAAGACTATTTGACTATTATTTTCTATTTTTTTAATACCTGTTTTGTATCGTTATAAACACTGATCTATTATCAAGAAACAAAAAACATCTTCAGGCGATTTATAGAACGAAAAGAAGAAAACAAAATTCCCAATAAAAACCGGTACAAAGAGAGTGAATGTTTTTTTTTATAACAAAGAAATCATTAAAATCGAAAAAAAATAAAATAAAAAATATAAAAAGGATAATTGAACTGTATATATGTTATATGTGGGTATGGCACAATGGTCCGTAAAGATGTTGTCCCTTATTGTACCTTGAAACTGTAAAGAGAGGACTATTGGGTTACTAGACGGAAGATGCGAGTTCTCAGCTCGGAATATTGACTCGTTTGGAGTCGATTTTTAACTGTAGGCGCTGCCAATTATGTATAAAATTAACACACAACATGACTGGAGTAAGAAGCTAGGCCTATAGTAAAAGAATTTCATTTTCCCGCATCCGTAGTTTCTCGGCATTTCCCAAAAACCTGTTTTAAAAATTTATTCCAGAAAACATCCATCATCCATCCATTATCCCTTAATACGGTAGGTACTCTGAATAAATAAAATGCAATAAAATAATTTTTATTTTGTATCTAACTAAGCACCCTGTATACGCTCAATGTACTCTTCTATAAGACTCATTCTCATACGTGAGTATCACCTAGAGTACCGGGTATTATGGATTGTAATTGAAACAATATTTACAATAATTTATAACAATAAAATAATAATAAATACAACAACAACAACAAGAACAACACCAACAACAACAACGCAAACACACACACACACGTACACACCAGAAAACAATGAAATGAACAGCAACAATACGACAACAATAAAAAGGAACAGAAACAGAAAACGGAATAACAACAACTACAATAGAAAAAAAGAAATATACTCAAAGGGGTCCTTGTACTAAACATATGTATTCCCACATACACAGACAAAAGAAATCAGCCTTTAAAGGCTTCTCTCATTGTTTGGTACAACATTTGTAGGGTTTTCATATCACAAACTACACAGAACACGCAGACTGGCATAGCGAAGTACCGATGTACACACACACATACATTGATATATACATACGTGTAAATAAAATTATATTTTGAGGAAATGACGTGATAGTAGTAGTAGTAGTGGTAGTAGTAGTATCAGTACCTAGTGTATAGTGTATTCATATGTGTAGCTGGATACAAAAATGGATGTGTATTCTGTGTGTAGACTTGTACATAATTTCGATTTCGATTCATGGGGAAAGGCATCGTTGTGTAGTATATGAGAAGGCTAAAAAAAGAGAAAAAGAGAGAGAATATCACATACATATGTATACATGAATAGATCATAAATGCAACAAGGTCTGAAGAAAAAAAACATAATACACATGGGGGACTCCATAACCAAAAAAATTCTGATTGTGATCACATTTTCTGTTCGTTAGCGCAAATCCCCATTATTTTAATATTTTAAAATTAAATTAAATTTAAAATAAATTAAAATTGGTGTTAAATTAGTTTAAAATTAAAATAAATACTTAAACTAACGATAAAGAATAGAAAAAAATAAATATTTTGTAAGGATATCGTGTTTATATAGAAAAAAATGCAAGTCATCGAACAAAAAAAATGCAAGTCATCGAATAAAAAAAAGCAAGTCATCGACCAGAAAAATGCATTTAGCGACTAAAAAATGCAAGTCATTGGTCAAAAAGTGCAAGTCATCGGGCAAAAAATTGCCCGAGGATATCTTGTTCATACAGAAAAAAATGCAAGTCATCGACCAAAACATAAAAGTCATCGACCAAAAAAATGCAAGTCATCGACCAAAAAAATTAAGGCATCGAATATAAAAAAGCAAGTCATCGACCAGAAAAATGCACGTTAGCGACTAAAAAAATGTCAAAAAAAGTCATTGGTCAAAAAAGTGCAAGTCATCGGGGAAAAAAATGCTAGTTATTGTCCAAAAAACACAAGCTGTCGATCAAAAACTACCGGTTAACGACCAGAAAAATACAAGTCGGCAATAAAAGAATTCAAGCCATCGACAAAATAAGGCAAGACATCGACGATTTTGCTCGGTTTATATAGAAAACTTTTTGTTGCTTTTTTGAAAAAAAAAAAAGAAAAAGCTCCGCCACCTATATCTCTGATCCCAAGTAAAGTCCGACCTAAGGATACCTGTTTTACAAACCTTGATAGCATGGCTATCCACCCCACTAGGTCCATTTCCTATAGAATTTAACGTCTACTCCGAAGGAGAGATTTTTGAGGAATTTTTATTTCGCACTACCTACCAGACTACAAGGACTTCCGGTGTGAGGCCTTCAAATGTTAATTCTAGTTCTTCTATATCAATTCGAAAAAAATAATACAAAATTCTTTTACACCAATATTCAACGTTATGGAATAGCCCATATGTGTATGCATATATATAAATGTTTCATGTTCGTTTATATATTTTTTTACGATAAATTATACCATAACCAGGCGTACATCATTTGTAGCAGCAGGTCGAAGCCAAAAAAAAACAAAACAAAAAAAGGCTAAAAAGAAAATAAAATACGAAAGCGTTAAAAAACAGTAAAAAGGAAAATAAAGAAAAAGAAAAAAAAATACAGACAAAAAAACAGAAACACAATAACAGCGGCAATAACGGCAATGGCAACAACAGCACTAACAAATACGAATAAAAAAACAATAGGAAACCTTTTTGTTAGAGAGAAAAAAGAAAACGTCGTTGCAAATATGCCTGTTATAAACAAAACACTGTTGTTAACACCTGCACAGTGGGTGGAACAAAAATAAAGAATGGAGGAAAAATTTTAGAAGGCAATAAGGCGATACCATCAGAATTGCAATACTATGGAATCGGCATCGGAACAGAAGAAACGGACGCCCTGCTCACCTGCAAAGAAGACAAATAGAAGCCGAAGTAAAGAGCAGCAGAAAGAGTTGAAATGAAGGCGTTAGCACATAATAGAGATTTGTTCAGGAAATTTATTGAGGCCCTATGCTCCTACTAGGAACAACGGATAGGTTAAGTGGCAGACCATGAAGCGCAAGCTCCCACTTAAGGTAGTGTTTAGGACCATTACGATACCATAATTAATATTCTGCCCGAAGAACAAGCATTCCTTAAAGAAAATCAAGTTAACTCGAAAATGAATTGTAAAGGGTGTTTTTTATAGAGGCATAGAACTTTAAGTTGCAATAAAACAACGATGGATTATTCGATTGACATGAATTTTATTTATCCGAAAGATAATCTTGTGGCATTACATTTTAAATATGATTTTTGGCATATGACCGCCACGGCTGGCGCGGATGTAGTCCAATCTGGACGTCCAATTTTCGATGACTTTTTCCAACATTTGTGGCCGTATATCGGCAATAATACGGCGAATGTTGTCTTCCAAATGGTCAAGCGTTTGTGGCTTTACCGCATAGACCAATGACTTTACATAGCCCCACAGAAAGTAGTCTAGCGGTGTTAAATCACAAGATCTTGGAGGCCAATTCACAGGTCCAAAACGTGAAATTAGGCGGTCACCAAACGTGTCTTTCAATAAATCTATTGTGGTATGAGCTGTGTGACATGTTGCGCCGTCTTGTTGAAATCACATCTCCTGGACATCATGGTTACTCAATTCAGGAATGAAAAAGTTAGTAATCATGGCTCTATACCGATCACCATTGACTGTAACGTTCTGGCCACCATCGTTTTTGAAAAAGTACGGACCAATGATTCCACCAGCCCATAAAGCGCACCAAACAGTCAGTTTTTCTGGATGTAACGGTGTTTCCACATACACTTGAGGATTACCTTCACTCCAAATGCGGCAGTTTTGTTTGTTGACGTAGCCATTCAACCAGAAGTGCGCTTCATCGCTAAACAAAATTCACTTATGAAAATCGGGAACAACGGTAATCTCGTTTTGGGCCCATTCGACGAATCTACGCCTTACTTGATGATCGTTTGGCTTCAAATCTTGCACGAGTTGGATTTTGTAAGCACGCAAACCAAGATCCTTCCGCAAAATCTTCCATAAAGTGGATGGACACAGACACCAATTCCTGTGCTCGATGGCGGATGGACTCATTCGGGTCTTCCTCAATGCTGCGCTCTACAGCAGCAATGGCTTCTTCTGTACGCACCGTACAGCGTCTCTGGAGATGCGAGTTATCAATAAGAGTAAACGTGGTGCGAAAACGTTCCATGGTTAATCGAATTAACTGCTCTGATGGACGATTTTGTCGACGATAAAATGGACGTAGTGCGCGATACGTTTTCCGCACAGAACCATTATTTTCGAAATAAAATTGCACTATTTGCAAGCGTTGTTCAGGCGTGAGTCTATTCATGATGAATTGCCAAACCAAACTGAGAATAAATCACTTAACAGCTGTTAAATCGGTCGCCATCTTGAAAAGTAATGCCAACTTAAACTTCTATACCTCTATAAAAAAACACCCTTTATATTACTGCCAGAAAATGTGAGGTTAAGATTCTACGGGCAAGTGCCGAGCACTGACATATGGGGCACCTCCTCCTCCCCAGACCCACAACTCCTGCAGAAATCATTCGATAAAGTACCAAAACAATCGCCCGAGAGGACAAGGAATAAGTTAGTCTCAGAACATTTGTCAGAAGACTGCTGGGAGGGGAGGAGGGATCAAAATTCCACAACTGAGTATGGAATTCAAATTAATTCTTCCTTTAACCCATTTCGCGCCACAGTAACAATGTTTTAGGCTTTAACTATTGTAGTTCTCTACGTAATGAATACAACTTGAACGGTTAGTTTGTGTTGCAAGTGTCTGTGTGCGTGTCGGTGTGGCAGTGTGAATGACAGTGCATTTGTGTGTGTCTGTGTGTCTGTGTTTATATAATTGTATGGTTGGTTGGAAATATTCAAAAAATAACGTAAAACTTTAGCGCACGTGTGTATACAAACAATTTGCCACTTCCACACCGTTTCCCTCTCTCACTCGCGCTCTCTCTTTAGCATTTTCTATCTCTTATTTTTCTCTGAACAAAACACTAGACAAGTTGGTTGAATACTCAATGTGAGAATGTGTCTGTGTGTGTGTGTATGTGCCTGTGTAAGAGAGAAAGGCAGGAGCATAGCTAGAGAAAGAGTAGACAAACTTTGTGAGTGTGTGTTAGTAAGTGAATGCGAAAGTTATGGTAGCATATTTTAAGGCATCAAGCGAACAAAAAAATAAAGAAAAAGTTGGTAGTTAGACGGTTGTTACTATTAGACAAAAATTTCAAAATATTTTTTAACGTTAGCCAGAAAGGACGTCGCGTTGTTAACGTATTTCTAATCCTTTTAATAAAAGGCGATTTTTTTAATCTAAATATTAACGGTTTTCAAAACGATATCTAAAAACAATTGTAATTTTAAATCTTTAACTAATTATTTCAAAAAACCCTAAAACTATGCTAAGTTTTAACACACTCACAGAGTAACAAACTAGTGTCTAAGTGTTGTTTTTTTCTTCACTTATTCGTATAGTTTTAACATTTAGCCTTTAACATGGCACTAATGGTAGTATTGATCGTTAATAAGTGCAATTACCTGATGAGGAGTGCCTTTTTTTCTGGTGAAATGGTGTTTGCTTTTAGGCGCAGGTCTTGTATATAGCCTTAATATAGGCAAATAACAAAAATACAACCAACAACAGACCAGCAAAAGCAATACTATTATTTTACAATTTATTTTCTGTTCATTTTTTTACTTCGTTTTTCCAAAAAAAAAAAAAAAAAAAAAAAAAGGAAAAGAAAATGTAGAAAACTTCGTTAAAGTTGTGGTAGAGCTTAGCGAGAAGAACTACAAAAACTACATGGAAATTTCAACCAACTCGTGTTAGTAACAGTTTAGAGTTAGTCAGCGAATGTATTTTATAACGGGCGATCAAAGTTAGTATGTAATTAAAAAGAGACAAAAAAAATGAAATAAAATATAACCAAACATCATTTCTAAAGAAAATAACGGAAAAAACCTTGAAATTGCAGTGATTGCTGTGATTGCATAATACAAAATAAAATTAAAAAGAAAAGAAAAGAAATCTAAATAGAAAATAAATGTAAATAAAAAAGTGCATGTTTTTTACAAAAAATAATGGTTAAAACCAAATAAATTGAATTAATGAAGTGCCTTTATACAATATTTTAAAGAGAGAAAATGGAAAAAAATGATAGAAAATAAACAGTATTATCTACAAAGCAATTATACCTAAAAGTATGCAATTATTTCAATACATAAAATTAATTGCAAAAGAAAATATGCTATAATTTTAATGACAAGCAAATTAAATTTATTAAATATGCTACATAAAAATTCTTTTAAAACCGTTTTCTATAAATTCTAAATAAAAAATTTAAAAAATATCAAAATAATTTAAAAAACTGACAGCCTAAAATTAGGCAATTTAAAAATTTGTAACGGTTTTTAAACAACCATTTTAAAACAGAAAATTACTAACAAATACAAGTGTAAATAAAAACAAATTATAATTAATAACTTAATAAACTTTTGCCTAAAAAATTAATAATTTACCCTAAAAGTATGCTTTAATTTTAAATATAAATTTTATTAACACTATGGTAAGGCAAATTTTCAAGACTGAAGAAATGGAGTCGAATTCAAATTTGTTAAGAAAGTTTCGGAGAAAAAAAATTATTTATATTAAAATTTAATTAAGAAAATTGAATTGGATTACAAAAATAAAATTTAATAAGTTACGGAGTTCACTAAAAAATGTTAGGCCGTTCAAACTGAAAAGTATGCAATCTTTTTAAAGCAGAAGAAAGATTATTTCTACCGGTATGTCTCTGTCTCTGAAAAGCGCCAGAAAAACTTTTATTATGACAGCAAAAATAATAAAAAAATTTGTAAAAACCTCTGTTTTTAAGGCAACTTTTACATACGTTCAAAAATTGCGTTGCAGGTAAACTGACCAGGACTGGTACAGAGTTATATATGTTACAGGTCATATGTGTTTCGATTTCTATAAAATGGATACTCTCCGGCCGCTGTACAAGGAAGCTCAAATTCGGACAAATGGACAGATCTGGATAAAAAGAGAATTGATATATATTCTTTATATGCAGGTCAATATCCTGTTGGAAGGTATGCCAATTGCTTTGGATCTGATTACGAAGACTATTTTTCATATCATTACGGCTCTTACCGTGAAGAGAAATCATTATTGAAATCACATTTCTTGTGGTATCTTCCTAAACTCTCCAAAATAAAAATGATTGCAATAGCGAAGTATATTTTGTAGTCGGTATGGCTTTCCCGTGGTCTAGTAGGTAGTGTGTAGGCTTATTAGACGAAAAGCCAGGGTTCGAGCCCCAGGCCAGACATCAAAATAAAATACAAAAAGTATTTCTTCGGCGCCTTTCTCTCAGCAGATTTCTGGCAAAAACTCTGAGAGTAAATAAAATTGCCATGAAAAAAGTTTCTCAAACTTTTGTCGTTCGGAGTGGACTTTAAAAACTGTAGGTCCCACCACTCATGCATAAAATTAACACACACAACATAAGTGGTGTGAGAAACTAGGTCGTAATCCTGACTGAAGGGTTGTAATGACCAATTATGTATGTATGTATGGTTTTCCCTAAGTTATACATTAATTTGTGGTGCTACAACGGGTTTAACCTTTGACCTATGTGGGACATTATCCTTCAGCGAGGGTTCGCCATCAACAGCCATGACAATTTTATTTACTCCCAGAGTTTTTGGCAGAAGACTGATACTGGCTCCACCGTACAGAAATCGTGGGTACTTTTGTCTGACATACTAGTTCTTGTCGTTAAGAAGTAATACATCTCCATTTTCAGGCCCCATTCCGTTCAAGAACTATCTAACCTGTACCACATAAGACTGAAAATTCTGTAACTTCTCCTGTTTGACAATGAAGAGTCCACTTTCCGTCTTATCAGTAAGTCTCCAGCCCGAAAATTACTTCAGGATAAGACATGGAAGATGCTATCTCAGGTTTTGAAGTGATATCACAGATATCGATTTAAGATTATCTTGAAATAATTTACAAAAAAAAAATTATTATTAAAACCTGTATGCTGTGTATGGCTTGAAAACTGTTCTTTAATATTTTTTCTAAACGTAGGCAATTAAAACATATTTTTTGTAATGCCTTAATGTATGTTTTAACCTTTTTTAATATTAATAACAACATACCCTTGTAAAAATTAAAAATAATTGATTCAAAATTCACTTAAAATCCATTATATTCTCTATAGACTTGCTTCATCTTTTGGTATGTAAATGCGACGCTGGTGATCTAAATTTAACGACAAATGCAAGTAATAGAGACAGCTGTCAGTTTGAAAAGATAAACGAAAGGTTAAAATAGACTGACACATGACAGCTGGATTCTAGGAAAACCATTAGTATGAGAGTAAACACAGAACAAATTATTTAAAAGCATGATATTACAGGATATGGCTTCGATTGAGGACAACAACACTTAATATCATATTGAAATCAATAATCGAATGAAAATAGAGTTTTAAAGTGAATAGCATTTTAAATTTTTTTTCTGGAACATTTTAAAGCCAAAGGCCAATAACTTATTTATTATAAAACCTATAAACCTCTCTTCCTCATTTGGTATACATACAACCAAAAGTTTTTGTTAAATCGATTAAATGTATTATTCATTATTCTACTTTAATATTGTTTGTTTTTATAGCCTTAAAGTATGCAGCATATTTATAGCAACTAACAAAGCCTAAAAGTATACAATAATGAAATAGAAAATTTTACTCTTTTTTTGTATACACCAACCAATAATACTCGTAAAAGTTAACAGAATAGAAACAATAAAACATATTTCGAATACAACAATAACAGCAGCAACAACAAAACATATCAAATTATTAAAATAAATAAATAAATAATAAAAATTGATTTTGGTTTGTGTTTTTTTTTTATTTGGAAAAAACAATGAAAACGAATTTCAAAAAATAATTGAAAATACAAAAGAAAAAAAAAGTTTAAACGGCCTCCACTATAAAACAGAAGAACAATGTCACTAGAACGTTATGCCATGTTGGCAGCAATTTCATATAACCAGCAGCAACAACATTACAACAACAACTACAACAATAATAATAGCAATTTAACAACTAACATAGCAACAACAATTGCTAGTGAATCATTAACAAAAATTGTAAACAGCAATAAATCAGCATTGATACAATTGAAACAACAACAACAATCAGTTGCACCCACAACAGTAGCAACAACAGCAACAACAACAACAATATCATCATTCAAATCTTTGTCAGCCTCTGTAACACCATCTGTTTTAATACCAGCTGCAGTACATCCCTTTCATGGCGATAAGACCTCCACACATGTCCACCACATCAATTCCAATGGTATTGGCGGCATTGCCACTGATTCGGGAAGCAGCAGCAGCAGCAATAGTGCCTATTTCGATGATGACAATGATAACGTGGTCAGTGGTGAGGAGAGCAGTGAAATCCTAGAGCCCAATGATAATGGCCTAGACAGGCCACGAACACCGCCGCAACAACACCAACCGAATACATATACCAGCACCACTTATTATGGCAGTGGATTTGGTGTATTCCATCAACAAAATATTCGTACGAATGGTGGTGGTGGTATTGCCTTAATTACGGGCAGTAGTGGCAGTGGTGGCCTGGGAGGCAGTTCATACTCGAATGGCATCAACAATAATGTGAATTTATTGCTGGGAGGGTAAGTTGGCAATTTTTAAATTATTTCTTTAATATCATAAGACATGATCATACACAATCAAGCAGACAAGCATACAAGCAGACATTTCTCTGATAGACTCTTGTCTCGGAGCGTGTAATATATCCGTTTACTGAACATTAGCTTGTGAACCAATTGTTTTCCTCTTTACAAAGAGCTTTGAACCTCACACATTTATTGTATTCACTTAACCTAATGCAAAGCCCATTCCAGCTATGACAGTCTATGTCAAACAACACAAATAATAGAAGGAGTGAGTTATAGAGACCAATAACTGGGCTATTACGACCGGTTAGGGAAAAATTCTCATCTTCATTTTTTAAAGAGATGTTAAATGGTCGCTTAACATAAATCCACAAATTTTAATTACCGGAAATTAAGGACTCATGTAACGTGGAGTAGACACCTTAGTCTTGTAGATAGTATGTTGGCTAATTAGAAGACAGCAAGTGGTTTATATCTCAGGTGAGATATTTCGACTCTCAGCAGGCTTCTGGCTAAAATTCTGAGAGTAAATAAAATCGCTATGTAAAGTTTGTCAAAAAATCTGACGTTCGAAGTCGACTTTAAACTGTAAGTCCCGCCACTCTTAAATAAAATTATCCCACCACCAACATGGGTTGTGTGAGAAACTAGGTCCATAATCCTGACTGAAGGTTTGTAATGGCCCATTAAGTAAGTAACTTGGTGAAGTGATTGAAATGCTTGTCCCATGGCCTTAAGAACAGCTTTCATCATCGTTTATGAATTATAAAAATTAAGGATCTTCAAAGAATTCATCCACAGGAAGCTCCTGAAGCTGTTACTTAAACAAGAGAAAAATTCAATCAGTAATGTTAAATGCCACCCAATATATTATCGCAAATATTATTATTCGTAGACTAGTGCCGATGGCAACCCTAACATTCTAGAACTTGCCACAATAATCAAATCACCGATGATTGATCAGCCTTAAGGGTATGTCTGGGCTATATAATGGCGCTCATCATGAATTCATATTTTGTTTTTAATGCAAACGTTTGCTTAAGGTGTGAACAACGATACGTTTTCCGATCTATCTATCTACACTTGTTTATCTCGAAGAAGATTTATATTTGTGTGGTAGATTGTCAAGGGAATTACGAAGATTTGTGAAGTTTGGTTTAAAAAAGCCGGTTCAGTTGATTCACTACAAAAAAAGTTTCCATAGCTAAAAAAAAAATTCAAATTGTACGACATTAAAGACAAATATTTTGAATTAAAAAAAACAACTTACACCACACCATCTTTCACTTTATCCTTACCAGAACAAAATTTTCATCAAAACACTCCATGAGTTGAGTGCTGGTCCATTAATAAAGGTTAAACATATAATATCTTCGGTACTCGAGGCGAGTTTGGTTAAACGAAACGTTTTAATGCAATTTGATGACGTTGCAGAGTTTTGCCAGAAATCTGCTGAGAGGAAGTGGTAAAAATAAATAATTTTTTTAGTTCGTTTTGTTCAAGTTATATGAGCCAGAGGTTAAACCACGGACTTTCGTATAAAAAGCTAATACACTATCAACGAGATAGATAACTTACGGGTCTCTGGGGAATTTAAATTTACACCATTTAGAGAGTACTGCAAAGATCGAAACAAATGATAATTTGAGAGTGTAAAAACCGGGCTATATGATAGGTTAGGTTAGGTTAGAGCATGTGTACTTCTACTTATTAACCAATGATATGTATATGTGATCGGAAAATATAGAAAAATTGTACTGCACTAAGACACTAACACACCGTATTTAACTTGGCAAGTATTCTTCCAAAAATCGAAATCATTTCTCATTGATATTAGTGAATACTACTGTGATATTTCTTTGGGTGAATCATTGAAGTCTGAAAAAAGCGAGAGAGTGTAAAAACCGGGCTATATGATAGGTTAGGTTAGGTTAGAGCACGTGTACTTGTCAATTAAAACAAGTACAGTACCCGGGGGTCGAATTGACCCATTGTACAACGTCCTAGTTTCACACACCACTTATGTTGTGTGTGTTAATTTTATACATGAGTGGTGCGACCTACAGCTTAAAGTCGACTCCGAACGACAGATTTTTGAGAAACTTTTTTTTCATGACAATTTTATTTACTCTCAGAGTTTTTGCCAGAAATCTGCTGAGAGGAAGTCGTCGAAGAAATACTTTTTGTACGCGAACTTTTTGTACTCGAACCCTGGCTTTACGTATAATAAGCCAACACACTACCCACTAGACTATGGCGACTTCAATATGATGCTATAATGGATGTATCAAAATTTCCCACTCTGTTCAAACCGGTAGACGATTAAACCCAACACCTTTTCTGTTGATAAATTCTGTATTAATTGAATGGCTTGTTTCAAACTCATTAAGAGCTGTTCATAGTAGGGATCAGAATCAATCATTAGATCATGTGCAAGTCCCTTATAATTCCAACAGACACAAAGCACCATCTTTGAAGCTTCACCTTGCTTCGTATTACAATTTAAAATATCTTCTAACATGAAATAAAATTTCAGCATTTAAACAAGCTACAGTGTTGCCTTATTTTAACGCCATCTGCAGACAATTTTTAACCGAACTTTCGCGTGGAAAAGAAAAAAATTGATTTGTGCGTAATATGTTATTGATTTTCTTTACAGAAAAAGACAAATAAATAACAATTTTAATTGAATTTATTATAAAGGGTGTTTTTTATAGAGGTATAGAACTTTAAGTTGCAATAAAACAACGATGGATTATTCGATTGACATGAATTTTATTTATCCGAAAGTTAATCTTGTGGCATTACATTTTAAATATGATTTCTGTCATATGACCGCCACGGCTGGCGCGGATGTAGTCCAATCTGGACGTCCAATTTTCGATGACTTTTTCCAACATTTGTGGCCGTATATCGGCAATAATACGGCGAATGTTGTCTTCCAAATGGTCAAGCGTTTGTGGCTTTACCGCATAGACCAATGACTTTACATAGCCCCACAGAAAGTAGTCTAGCGGTGTTAAATCACAAGATCTTGGAGGCCAATTCACCAAACGTGTCTTTCAATAAATCTATTGTGGCACGAGCTGTGTGACATGTTGCGCCGTCTTGTTGAAACCGCATCTCCTGGACATCATGGTTATTCAATTCAGGAATCAAAAAGTTTGTAATCATGGCTCTATACCGATCACCATTGACTGTAACGTTCTGGCCACCATCGTTTTTGAAAAAGTACGGACCAATGATTCCACCAGTTCATAAAGCGCACCAAACAGTCAGTTTTTCTGGATGTAACGGTGTTTCCACATACACTTGAGGATTACCTTCACTCCAAATGCGGCAGTTTTGTTTGTTGACGTAGCCATTCAACCAGAAGTGCGCTTCATCGCTAAACAAAATTCGCTTATGAAAATCGGGAACAACGGTAATCTGGTTTTGGGCCCATTCGACGAATCTACGCCTTACTTGATGATCGTTTGGCTTCAATTCTTGCACGAGTTGGATTTTGTAAGCGCGCAAACCAAGATCCTTCAGCAAAATCTTCCATAAAGTGGATGGACACAGATCCAATTCCTGTGCTCGATGGCGGATGGACTCATTCGGGTCTTCCTCAATGCTACGCTCTACAGCAGCAATAGCTTCTTCTGTACGCACCGTACAACGTCTCTGGGGATGCGAGTTATCAATAAGAGTAAACGTGGTGCGAAAACGTTCCATGGTTAATCGAATTAACTGCTCTGATGGACGATTTTGTCGACGATAAAATGGACGTAGTGCGCGATACGTTTTCCGCACAGAGCCATTATTTTCGAAATAAAATTGCACTATTTGCAAGCGTTGTCCAGGCGTGAGTCTATTTATGATGAATTGCCAAACCAAACTGAGAATAAATCACTTGACAGCTGTTAAATCGGTCGCCATCTTGAAAAGTAATGCCAACTTAAAGTTCTATACCTCTACAAAAAACACCTTTACAATATTTTCTATTTGCCTTAAAATCAATAAAAAAAATTTCTCAAATAAACTACCATTTCATCATGATACAATTTGTATTACAATAACAATAACTAAACAAACGTTATGATAGAATGAATAAATAATAATAAAAAAATATTTAACACGCACACACGCACACATCAAATAAAAAAGAAATTGAAAAAAAACAATCAAATCAACTTAAAAGTAAATGTTAAAGGTATTTAAACATGTCCTGATTGTCCTTTACTGTCAGTCAGTCAGTCACTCAGTCAGTCGTATACAATATAACTTTGATTTCTTGCACCTCCCTCCCTTCCTACCCAATGCCAATATTATTTTACAATGTTTTGTAATTTTTACTCTCTTTTTTTTTAGGGCTATGTTAACATTGATTTCAACCATATTGTGTGTTGTCTGTTATTGTTGTCATCGCAACATTAAAAAACGTACCGAAGCCGCCTATCGACAGCAACGGCAATGGTTGGAAAATGATCCAAATATGGAAATTTATAGTGTAGAACAGGTGAGTAAA
This sequence comes from Sarcophaga carnaria, assembly GCA_958299815.1. NCBI lineage: Eukaryota > Metazoa > Arthropoda > Insecta > Diptera > Sarcophagidae > Sarcophaga > Sarcophaga carnaria. The sequence continues at coordinate 15,293,635 of OY283153.1, forward strand.
CACACACACACACACAAATTACAATACAAGCAAAGCAATAAGAGAGTAATTATGCAGTTAGTATTATTAAACAATGGTAAAACGAAAAACGATTGTTGCGAACATAGAAATAAACACCAAATGTTTCTTCCAAAGAAAAAAAAACACTCTTTAACGAAACAGCAAACAGATTATGGCAAAAGCTTCATAAAAATATAGAAACGACAAAAACTTACAATAACAAATCAACAGTCAAGTTCTAGAAGTTGCCAGAAAATAAAAATAGAAATAAATGGGGAGAACATGTATTCTAAAATAAAGGCAACCTTTTGTAAATTTTGCAGGATATCAATTACTTGATTACTTTTTTATTTTATGCTGATACAGTCCGTTCCAAACAAATGGGAGCGAGGAGGCCTTATAGGCTTATAAAAGTTTAATGGACAATAGTTTCAAAATTTTTCAGTATGACATATAAACGTCAACAAATCATCGTAAAGGAGTAAAGTTCAATGAGGCCGCCTGCCCATAAATCCCATAACAAAATAGCGATCTTTGAGGGTACATTGGCAATTCCCGAACTGCCACTGACTGTTCTTTACATCAAATTCAACAATTCAGTTTGTTAACACACTTATTGAGCCATAAAGAGATTCGTTCTTACACACGGAATTGATTTTGATAACAAAATTCAATGCTTTTTAAAGCATTTTTTATTCATGGCATTGATACATGTCATGCCATGAAGTCACCGTAGTCTAGTAGGTAGTGTGTTGGCTTATTAGACGTAAAGCCCGGGTTCGTATCCCACGTCAGACATCCAAACGAAATAAATAAAAAAAATATTTTTTCGGCGACTTCCTCTCAGCAGATTTCTGGCAAAAACTCTGAGAGTAAATAAACTTGCGATGAAAAAGTTTCTCAAAATTCTGTCGTTCGGAGTCGACGTTAAACTATAGGTCCCGCCACTCACGTATAAAATTAACGCACACATCGTGAGTGGTGTGAGAAGCTAGGCCATAATCCAGACTAAAGGGTTGTAATGGCCAATTATGTATGTATGTATGTATGACACATGTCACGATCTCTTTTTTTTTACAAAAAAAATTGTTAAACTGGAAAGCCAAATGGAAAAATCACCCGTTAAAAACGATACACAAAAAAAATGAATTTAATTGTTGCATACTTTTAGGGGCATAAGCATAACTTGATTTCTTTACTCATATAATCCTTTAAAAATCTCTAAAATCTTGAGATTTATTCCCTAAAATCTCTTCAGTTTACCAAATGAAGAGAAAGATATTCTTTTAACCATGAAATATGATTTTATTTACCATTTTTGCTCCTAAAATTATGCTGTTAGTTTATTTTATAAATACAATTTAACTCTTTCAATTTATTTGTCGCCCAAATACTTTACTATTTGAAGGCAATTTAACGCTTCACTCGACAAATTGCCATCACACTGAACGAGGGTGCTGCATAAAAAGTCGTGGGATGGATGAATGAGTTGAATTTTCCGTGAGTGGGAATGTCAACAACAATTACATGTTTACTTTACACTTCATTTTCCTGCTACAGGAAGTTTATAAGTGTCTTTGCAGCGCGCCTTTCATCACAGAAAACAAATTTCCTCAAACAAACGTACAAATAAATGAATGAGAATGAAACAAACTTTGTTCGTTGCGTCCATCCCTTGTCACAACACTTGTTGGAGGTTTGTTGACTCCTTAAAGGAGTAAGTGCTATATATTTACAGTTATGTGAGCGAGAGAGAGAGTGTATTTTGTAACACCTTGCTTTGCTCTACCAGCGAATAATTCTTGTTGTTACCGTCGTCTTAATGTCACATTTATTATGATTATACTCTGACATGGGATGATGATGACGATGATGATGATGATGGTAATGAGACGTGGGGTTAAATAGCGTAACAGCTGAAAAAGAAACACAGCACAGCACAGAGTTTAATCTTGCAATTGTTTACATTTTTGTTATTGTTTTCATGTTTGAAAAATCTCAGCGCACGCTAAAGGAAAGTAAAACGAACAGGCGCCATGTGTTTCCTTTGTGGTCAGCAGTCACTTATCCTCTCTCTCCTGCCCCCCACGTTCATAGTACTTGTTGCCATTTAACGATTCATAAAACTTTATTAAAGTTGACAGCAAAATAAAGTGTTTTCTTAAAGTGGTGCGGAGAGGGAAATGAAAAGGGGAAGGAGGGCAATAATAAATTAATTAAAATAAGATTAAATGTGCATATTAAGAATGTTGTTACAATTTCTCAAGTACTTTTGATTACAAAATAACGATTTTGAATAATTTTGTATTTCATTTCTAGTGGCATACTTTCAGGATTCGTATTGTAATTGGTTTTAATAGCATATTTTGAGGTGAAAAAAATTGCACACAAATGGGCATTAAAAAAGGTGCATTATTATAAAGATATGAGAAGGTTCTGATTTTATAATGAATCCAAACTCCATTCCATTAAATATATTTTATTAAAATAGCTGCAGGGAAATTGTGGAATATCGGTGACTTCAAAATAATATTAATGTAGTAAATAAATTTGCTCGGTTTTTTTTTTTTTGCTAGAACATCGTATTGCCTCGTGACCCCATTTTGTTTACACTACATTCCGCCCAATCTAAAAATCTTCTACTCCAGATGATTATTATATGAGTGCTCGGTTCTTCTAAAGTAAACTTAAAAAAAAAACAGCAAACGACGCTCCTTATCCTTTTTTCGGCTGCAATGGCTTATGGATAATTATATCTAGGTGCTGCGAGCTTCATATGCGATATTTTGCTTATTGTCGTGTAGTCACAGAGTGAATAATGAGCATCATCGCTGAAAAGAACTTTGTTGAAAAAATCAGCATTGAAAAAGCCTGTGTTGCTTTTGCATACAATCAGCATAATATCCGGCTTTGTGAACGGCCAGCTTAAGGTGGACTTTATATGGATGCAAGGACAAATCTCAGTTCCAATTACCTTGTAATAAGCCTTAAGCTATCTCCAATTTAAGAGAACGACATGGTGTCGACAATGCCGATTTATTCACCAAGCTCTCTGTGCAGTGCCGACGTTTTCAGTCGTTTAAAAAAAACGCACGAAGTAAAGGGTGTTTTTTATAGAGAATATAGAACTTTAAGTTGGCATTACTTTTCAAGATGGCGACCGATTTAACAGCTGTCAAGTGATTTATTCTCAGTTTGGTTTGGCAATTCATCATGAATAGACTCACGCCTGAACAACGCTTGCAAATAGTGCAATTTTATTTCGAAAATAATGGTTCTGTGCGGAAAACGTTTCGCGCACTACGTCTATTTTATCGTCGACAAAATCGTCCATCAGAGCAGTTAATTCGATTAACCATGGAACGTTTTGGCACCACGTTTACTCTTATTGATAACTCGCATCCCCAGAGACGCTGTACGGTGCGTACAGAATAAGCTATTGCTGACTGTTTGGTGCGCTTTATGGGCTGGTGGAATCATTGGTCCGTACTTTTCCAAAAACGATGGTGACCAGAACGTTACAGTCAATGGTGATCGGTATAGAGCCATGATTACTAACTTTTTCATTCCTGAATTGAACAACCATGATGTCCAGGAGATGTGGTTTCAACAAGACGGCGCAACATGTCACACAGCTCGTGCCACAATAGATTTATTGAAAGACACGTTTGGTGACCGCCTAAGTTCACGTTTTGGACCTGTGAATTGGCCTCCAAGATCTTGTGATTTAACACCGCTAGACTACTTTCTGTGGGGCTATGTAAAGTCATTGGTCTATGCGGTAAAGCCACAAACGCTTGACCATTTGGAAGACAACATTCGCCGTATTATTGCCGATATACGGCCACAAATGTTGGAAAAAGTCATCGAAAATTGGACGTCCAGATTGGACTACATCCGCGCCAGCCGTGGCGGTCATATGCCAGAAATCATATTTAAAATGTAATGCCACAAGATTATCTTTCGGATAAATAAAATTCATGTCAATCGAATAATCCATCGTTGTTTTATTGCAACTTAAAGTTCTATACCTCTATAAAAAACACCCTTTACAACTTCCTTACATATGTAAGTGGTTAAAACTTAGCTGCATTTTCAAGACCTAGTTTCCTAATACACAACAGAACTAATATTTGTAATAAAAAATTTAAAAAAATTCTCTTCTGAATTACTGTATTAAAACCAGTTTTTTTTTCTTCCACAGTGCTATGAAACGTCCGGCCTCTTTGTGGGTGATTCCATGGATGGTTTGGCCACAATACCCGCCTTACATCATGAGCCACCGCCATCCTATGATGCCGTTGTAGCCATGCAGGAGCAACAGCAATTACTTATGCAACAACAGCAATTACTAATGCAACAACAATTATTACAACAACAGGCAATACCAGCAACCAATTCTCCACCACCCGGCTATCGTTCCTCATTAGATGTCAGTTCTATAATGCCACAACAACAGAGATCGGCGGCAGGACTGGGTAGTGTACTGGGCATGGGTGGATCTATTGTTAGTGGCATGGATGTAAATTCTTTGGCTTCGTCGACAGTAAACATAGGTACGGCCAGCAGTCATTCCCCTATAGATCCCCTAATGAATTATAATGATGTCAATGGCAATGTGGACACTAGCAATGTGGCGCTGACAGTTGCAGTAACGCCAACAAATAATAATAAAACGATAAATTTTCTACGCAACAAGCAACACCAACAACAACGCAACATGCCACAAACACAATTAACGCAACTAAGAATGAAAAAAGTGTTACAGGCCCAATCGTGCTGTTCATTACAACGAGCCGAAGTGGAAAATATGTGGAATGCAGCTGCAGCCGCATTAGCAGCCCGCTCAAGCCATCTACCCAATGATACGAGATCCGCGGCAGCCACTGCAGTAGCAACAGCCTCCACTAGTTCGCCCATGTTGGCTATGAATGTGCGTAAGTTATCGCAGGGCTATGCAAACTCCAGCAAATCGAATACACCCGAAACCTTTGGTAGTCGTTATCTGAAGCAGAACTATTACCGAAGTGGTTGTCCTTTATGTGGTAAATTTCGTTATGATAATGATTCTCAACTTTCCATATCCATGGAAAGTAATTTGGATACATTACAAGGTGCCTTAAATGAAACTCAAAATAGCACAAATGATCTGGACAGAGATCAGCGGCAGGCCGAGCAAAATGATTTAAATGGAAATGAAAATATTCAAACGGGTACCACCAATTCCAGTATTAACAATAGCAATGAAAACATTAGTAGCAATAACAACAACAACAACATGGAGATTGAAGGACAGGAAGTAGAGTGCCTGAACAGCGATGAACGCAATGATTATGAATTACATGATGAGGCAGACGATGATGATGATGATGACGATGATAATGAATGTAAAACAGTAGAACCGCATTGTTCTTGTACGAATTCGAGAAGAAAATTAAATAAAATTAAATACGATAATCGCACGCGTTATCAACAAGTAAATGTACTCAAGGGTAATAATGATCCTGACGTGCAGGACTTTAATTCATCAGAACAAAACGAACAAGATAATCAAACTATTGCGAATGCTGCAGATGCAAATGCCAATGCTAATGCCGAAAGACAATCAACAACAACAACAACACACCAAGCCTCAAATAATAATTCAGATGATAACACCATGGATATGCCATCCACATCGACGGCAGCTGCTACATCTATACCTCGCACTACGGCCAACTCGGCCTCATTGTCTTCTTCATCGGCAACTTCAATACCTTCGGTTACTATCAATTTGGATTGCATCAATGAAAATGGCATCATTAGTTTGGATATGAGCAAAATTATTGATAAAACTGGACTACCCACCTATGATGCCGCTTTAAAATTAGAATCGAGTGGTTATGTTTGATTTGTATGGCGGATAAATACAGGAGGGGGAGAAGGGATAAGTTATTAAAAAAAATAACATGTTTTTTTATTATTTTAATATTTAATTTACTTTCTTTTTTCTAAAATAAACACAAAAGTGCTTTATAGTGTAAATGAAATGCAACAAAAGATAATAAAAAAAATTATCGATAACTTAAATTGCAAATCGATAACTTATTTGCAATCGTTTTTTCGATTTCAAAACTTCTAGATTAGCAGAGTTAACATATAAGTAAGTACTATTACAGTCTAAACGACATTAAATTATATTTTGGTTTAGAAGATCGAATTAAATTTAAAGACAGATTCAAGACATTCAGTCTTATTACGTTACATCGTTTTAAGGATTTTGGAATATATTAACGGAGAAACGTGTATAATTGTAATAATTACGACAAGCGTCATGAATTCATTGTAGTCTTCATATTTTAGAAATTTATTCTTTAAAATTTTACAAACTTACCTTCAAGGCATATTCACTACAAACTATACAATCCTTTAATTTCTTACCTGAAAATAAAACAAACAAAAGAAATGGTTTTAAAGAAATGAAAATAGTATGGAAATGCAATTACTAGGAACTCTAGTTCTGTATATGTAAGTAACAAATTGAAATTCATTGTCTTTGTATAAAATTATAGCTTTTTTAGGTTAAATACGCAAAGTTTTACTCAAGTTTAAGCCTCAGCTCTGACATCTGGAAAAGCAATATATTCTGCGAAATGCTCTGAGAACAAACTAATAACAGTCATTCAGTTGGCATCCAACATACAGTCACAGAAAAAAGTGTACATACACCTTTGTATGCAGACCTTTTTCCCGATAATTTTTTGTTTTTTCTAATAATTTCTAGGTTATATTTTTTCCTCTTCGCCTTAAAAAACGCTATCACATCTTTTTCAATATGAAAAAAAAAAATCACCGGGAAAAAATCTACATACAGCGGTGTATCTACATACAGCGTTGTTTGTAGACTTTTTTCTTTGACTGTACATGAATAGTTGAAGTCGCCGTGGTCTAGTAGGTAGTGTGTTGGCTTATTAGACGTGAGGCCTCGGTTCAAACCCCAGGTCAGGCATCTCTAATAAAACGAAATATGAAAAAAAATATTTCTTCGGCAACTTCCTCTCATCAGATTTCTGGCAAAAACTCTGAGAGAAAATAAAATTGCCATGAAAAGTTTCTCAAAAATCTTCAAACTGTACGTCCCGCCAACTCATGTATAAAAATTAACGCACACAACATAAGTGGTGTGAGAAATTAGGTCGTAATCCTGACTAAAGGGTTGTAATGCCCAATTATGTTATGTTATGTATGTACATACATAGTTGACGTGAGAAGCCAGGTTGTAATCCTGGCTAAGGAATTGTAGTAACCAATAATGTACACAGGCATATGCTCTCATAGAAATATTTCTTGCTCCTGATAAAAAAAAAAAAAAAACTGAAGATCGGTGTTCACAAGCTTTAGTCGCCATAGACAGTAACTGTAGCCCTCAGATTCGTAGTGCCTGATCGCTCTGTTTTGAGAGAACACATCTGAATTGCCAAATGAAGCTGTAGGCGAGTTACTTAACTATAAGTGTTTGGCCTGGCGTTATCGTGAAGGAATATAATTGCTCCTAGAGATCAAACTTGAAAGCATAAAGCCTTCAGACAGTCGAATTGTTGATTTGATTATTGAGTTTGCCTGTAAAAGGCAATGCCACCAAACCCAGAATGTATTCGATGTCGTTGCGATTTGGCAGCGATTTCTAAATGGAATTCGGTCCATGAAAACCTTTTTGTACTCTAGAGATTAGAGGTCGCCGTAGTCTAGTAGGTAGTGTGTTGGCTTATTAGACGTAAAGCCAGGGTTCGAGCCCCAGGCCAAACATCAAAACAAAATCCAAAAATTTTTACTTCGGCGACTTCCTCTCAGCAGATTTCTGGCAAAAACTCTGAGAGTAAATAAAATTGCCATGAAAAGTTTCTCAAAAATCTGTCGTTCGGAGCCGACTTCAAATTGTAGGTCCCGCCACTCATGTATAAAAATTAACGCACACAACATAAGTGGTGTGAGAAACTAGGTCGTAATCCTGACTAAAGGGTTGTAATGACCAATTATGTACAGTCACACAGATAATTATACGTACCCTCCTAAAAATCATTTTTTTTTAAATGATAGTTCAACAAAATATATTTGTTCTCATCACTAAATATTACATTCGCCCAAAAATCAGTTGACTTGTCCATATATTATTGGGCAAATTCCAATCGTGGCCTTTTTTCTCGGCACTCGGCTGCGGAAACCGTTCTTTCTCAAAACACTTCGAACTGTTTCGGAATGCACAATAACACTGTCATCACTTACCGAGGTATTTCGTATTTCTACGGCTGTAGTCCTAGGATTTTTATCCACAATACCTTTTATATACCGGGCTACCCATGGAGAAATTTTATACGAAGTATACGTCGTACGTATAATTTTCTGTGGTGCCATATTGGTTTTAAGCAAACTGCAGTCACAAATTCATAGATTTTGGGAATCTTTTTTCTTTATTTAAGTAAATGTGTCGTTACAGACGCTAATGTAAAGAAATTTTAGATTTGAAGTCCATTACTTTTTAAAAAAAATGATTTTTAGGGGGGTATGTATAATTATCTGTGTGGCTCTATGTATGTGTATCGGTTTCGCTGATTACGTTTTCGAGTTCCAAACAGTAAATTACACGATTACGACTTAGCTTCTCTCACCACTTGTGTTGAGTGTGTTAATTTTATACATGAGTGACGGCATCTACAGTTTAAAGTTGATTGCGAACGACAGATTTTTTGAAAAACTTTTTATAGCAATCTGACTTGGGGTTTGAACCGTAGCCTTACGTCTAATAAGCCAACACACTATCTACTAGACTACAACGAAGCCGATATTGAACATTATTGACTCAAATTTTTTCAATTAAATTTAATGAAATTTTTTCGGTTAAAAAGTTTTTTTTTTATTTAAGCCAGCAATTGCAATTAGACAACACGATATAAAGATTGTTTAAGCCATCTATTACAAAAACGTTGGATTTCTTTTCAGCACACAGAAGAATGCAAAACCCACTTTCATTTTCAAAAACTCAAACAACCTCGAATCTCTTTCACTAGCACAGCACGCACTTGATTTACAGAGCAACTAAAACAGACCTAAAAAAGAAGAAAGACTTCTAATAAATTTTCCAAATATTGGGCCACCTTGGCACTCACATCAGCTCATAAAAACATATTCGTATTCGTATACTTGGAAAACGGAAATAATTAAAATTTTGTCTGTTTGTTTGTCATAATGTTTTACTTCTGTATTTGTAAAATACTTGGTACACTTACCTACGTGTTGTGTGTTAAATAAGTGGCAACCAATTAAACAACAACAATATTGTAATACTATGAACGTACATATGTACATACATATATACTACCTTAAGGGGCCTATTATTTTAAAGCATAATAATGTGCCAAATATGCTCCTCAGGCATAAATAATTTCTTTTCATTCATTTCAAAAACTATGTCGATGGACTGACTGCAATGTATTGCAATGTATAGAGACAAGTGTAGTCGTGCAACTGCAATGCTTTCATGTCTCGGGTCATCAAGATTTCTAAGAAAATCAATAGCCTACGTACGTATGTACAACGAGTACATGGTGACATGAAAAGTATTCATCAATTGCGTGTGTTTGTGTGTGTGTGCGTGGCAAGCAAATCCCAGCTTAAACTAAATAAATTAAAATTTTTCAATGCCTCTAAATTAGCTGCAAAGAAATAATTTTTAAGATAGTCAGTCTGGCCTAACAAGGGCGATTTAAGGAATAATTAATGAAAATTATACAATTGATCAAATATTTTAAAATATTTTTCATTAATAGGGGAGCAGGTTTTGATAATTCGGATACTATAAATTTAGTTTTACAAGGTTCCTTCGGGTTCGAGTTTATTTGTCAATATTTGACAACGCCAGCATTATAGTCGCCGTATTTTAGTAGGTAGTGTGTTGGCTTATTAGAAGTGAGGCCACGATTCAAACAGCAACAAAACGAAATATGTAGAAATAGTTCTACGGCGCCTTCCCCTCCTTAGATTTCTGACAAAAAGTCTCGAGTGTTGAAACAAAATTATCATGAAAAGTTTCTCAAACAAAATCTGCCGTTCGGAGTCGACTTTAAAATGTATATCTCGCCACTCATGTATGAAATTAACACACACAACATAAAGTGGTGTGAGAAACTAGGTCGTAATCGTGCCTAAAGGGTTGTAATGATTATGTATGTATTATGGCAGCATCACAACGACAAAGCCACTACAATGAGAAATCCAATACAATATATTCAAACGATAGATGGCAACTCTATCATTCTAGAACATGCTGCAGTAGAGGAATAACCTGCTTCCGTGGAAGAGCAGAAAAGCAGGACCTAAAAACGGAAAGAAGAAAATGATGGAACAGTGTAGCTTTGTGATAGCCATATGCTGACTAAAGAAATTTGGTCCTTAAAGGTACCATTCTAACCTAAAGTCTATTTCTTTAACAACTCATTTACAGATGAATAGCAAAATGTTTCACAATCTCAGAACATGAACCGAATTAATGTCATTTCTAGCTCTTAAGAATGAATATTTTTTTATGTCGCCCTTAATATGCTGAAAATTCTTGCAAATTTGTAATCTGAGGCCATTAATAAACTACAACTTTACACATGAAGGATTTTGTTTCAGATTCCTTCAAATTCTCTTAAATTTTCGTAACGAAAAAAATTCCAAAGAAATAAAATGACCGCACTGAGACCACTTAATGAAATTCCATATTACAATCCCCTTTATGCGAAACAACTGCAAAGTTTTTACATTTTTGAATGCATTTTTTATTTTTTTTATTATTTTTTTAAATTTCCTAAGCATACCGTCGTAATTTCAGCATTATTTAACACTTCTTTTTCAGCTGTTATAGCACCACACTCACTCGTCATTACTTAAGTGTTATGCACTAAATTTTTTACATTTTTTTTCTTTGTATTTAATTTTAAAAGAATATTTTTCTCTTTTTTTTAAATTTAACAACACTTTGTATTTTTATAAATCAATTAATTATTGGGATTTTCGCGTGTCACAGAAGAAAAATCCGAAACGGAAAAAAAATTCTTTTTTTTCCTTATTCTTAAATATTTGACACACTGTTGATTATCGTAAATGTGTAATTACAACTGGCAAACTAAACTGAGTTTATTTATTTTAGAACAACAAAATACAAAATACAAAGTGAACAAAAAATCAAAACACAAAAAACAAAAACAAAAACAGAACATAGAACATACAGCAGAGAACACTAAAAATATAAAAAAATAAAAAATAACAAGAAAAAGGAAAAATACTCTCGCTCATATAAGTTTCAAAACGAGAAGAACAAGAAGAAGAAAATATTGAAAATACAAAAAAAAGAGAACGAAAAACAAAACCTAGGCAAACATGTCCAAGTATACGTATATAGTCGACGTTGTCGACGTTATAGTCAATAGATTGTGTTGTTGTTTTTGTTGTTGTCATATTGTCGTATAATAAGATAAAACACCCAAAGTTTGTGGGTTAATAAAATAGGCCCCCAACATATAGTGGAAGAAATAATCAGAAGTACACATGAACAAAATAATAACAATGGCATATGAAATCTCTGAAGTGTTGTAAGGGAGGGGGGAGTAACATTACATTTTTTATGCCATTGTCCAACACATAAGAATCTAAGACAAAAGATTTTTGTCCGCTAAAAATTGTTGACTGAATTTGTCTGCCCCGATCTGAAATCCATACATTTATAGAATTGCCCTGATGGACTGTGATATGACCCGAGTGGGTTAAGCTTAAGGTGTCCGTCTTACCTAAGTATAACAGGAGTGGCGAATGAAAACGTTAACCCATATGAAAAGTTTCAATTAAACGAAAAGACAAGATTTATTTCAAGTAATTAAAGACTTGATTACTGTACTAATATCGGAAAAGGCTATAAACAAGATAGCTAACTTAAAAAATAGCTTCTCACACCACCCATACTGTGTGTACTTTCATGGCAATTTCATTTACTCTCAGAGGTTTTGCCAGAAGATAATTGAGCGGAAGGCCCCAAAAGAAATAGGTGGGCTAGGTTAGGTTAGGTTAGCGTGGTAGCTTTAATTTACCAAAAAGCTCACTTGAGCACGCATAGCGGCTCGTTGTGATGCCACAGGTGAACGCAGCCTCTGCACTGACCAAGTTCCTCCGATCCAAAGAGGGGGAAGTTGGTCAGCGCAAGGGCTGCACAATTTCCAAAAAGCACGACTACCCCACGCTGGAAAACCAGCCAGAATGTTTGATGAACGAGGCTATGTCCTTGATATCAATGGACGATAGGTCCGTCAAGCTGACAAGGGTCGGAGAGCCAAATAATCTATATCTGCATCCCGCAAGGGATGGGCATTGGCAGAGGAAGTGGATGACAGTCTCCTCCTCCTCGGCGGATCTGCATCCACGGCAGAAGTCGTTAAATGGATGTCGCATTCTTTCCGCGTGTTTACCCATAACACAATGGCCTGTAAGCATGGCCGCTGTGATCGAGATGATATTACGGCCAAGTCAAAGTAGCTGGTTGGTACGCCTCCTATCCATTGTGGGCCAAGTGAGCCTAGCGATGGAGCAGGACTCCTCATTGACCCAGGACCGGTCGGCGTCCCGGAAGTTCCGGCGCTGTAGCCAGTTTGAACGAGTTAAGTGGCATTCCCACGTTGATTGAGGAAGATTTCGGAAGTAGAGTGCCAGCCCTGGCCAGCTCATCGGCCTTGCAGTTTCCTGGAATATCGCAGTGTTCGGGAACCCAGGCAAGTGTGACGCCGAGGCGCCCAGAAAGGAGATTGAGACAGCGGCGACATTCTCTGACGATCCTGGAATTATCCGCAACGTTCGACAGAGACTTTATCGCCGCCTGGCTATCGGAGTAGATCGAGATACGGGTGAAGGGGACAGGAACACCATAGGCGAGGATCCACTATGCGGCCCGGCAGATGTCCATTACTTCCGTCTGGAACACGCTGCAGTAGTCCGGCAGCCGGAGTGAGATGTTCAGGTCCAATTTCCCAGAGTATACTTCACAGTCTGGAGCCGTCGGTGTAGACATCCAGGAGTTCAGGTGGAAATAGGTGGGCTATTGTCTAATAAACCAACACACTCGACTACGGCGGTATAATCTAGATAACCTGACCTTAATAAGTGGTCCACAAATAGCTGTAGATTACAGAACATAGCAATTTTTGAATTCACTTGAATAAAACTACAAAACAAAGAGTTAACCTATTGGATTGCATTCCTAAAGGCGAATCTTTGTTGAATCTCAACAAAATTTTGTCTTCCATCAGTACAATGGCAAATAATACTCATCAATAGCAAATCACATGACGCCAAGGGAGCTTAATTCTTAATTCTTCTTCTTCCATTGCATCAAATGGCAAGACGAGAAGAATGTGTTGATGGAACAGATTAGCGAGTTCACACCCGACAACATTGTTGACGCAATGCTCGAAAGCGAGACGAAGTGGAACGCTGTGAGAAGATACGTAGAATGTGTACTCCGCAGGAAGAAGGTCGACCTTGATACAGTACGACAGAATGATACATGAGAAGACGAGCCAATAGCATGAGGCTGGCTTCAAATATGGCGTACCCAGACGTGGTAGAGTAGACAACGGTCCTTAACAGGACGTCGTTCTGGACCCTTCCGGAAGAAATGTAGATAGCCGTCCCGGGAAGGGAGTATCTCCAGAAGAGGAGGAGGGATTGTTTTAGTGGAAGCCCCACTCGGCGCAGCTGACGACGGTCACTGTAAGTGCGAAGTTATTTTAAACCCTACCTCACACGCCAAAAAAAAAAAAAGAGAGCTTAATTAAAAGTTATTTTGCATTCACCTCATACCGAGAGCTTGACATTAAGTGATTATGTCCTATCCCTTACCAATAGATGTATGCGAAAATCGACTGCCACAGCTTTTACCAATAAGGGGCGAAGGATTAAAAGCGGCAACAAGTTGCGGAATAGAGCAGCATATATATATTTCGTCTGAATCGGATAATCTTTAATAAGCGTCTGTATAATTATTTCTAGCACTGTATTTGTAAATAACTTTGTATGCAGTAAAGAGAAAAAAAATACGTTGACATAGTGGGGGGGCGGGGGCATGAAAAAGCGCATTCATAAAATAGGGTTTTTCATTCAAACTTATAAATCGAAGAAGACAAGAAGATAACAAAAAATCATTAAAAATTTAGTGCAACTACAAAAACAATTACAACAAATGCAATGAAAAAGTAGATGAGTTTTGTTTTATTAATACAATATAGGACAATATTTTGTAGACCAAATAAGAAAAAAAAACAAAAAAACATGATCACAATTCAGTTGACTATGGACACGACTCTTTAAACGTTTTACATTCCTTTGGTGTGTGTGTTTTTTGTTTTTTTGTAAAGCACGTACTTATAACAAATTAACCCATTAAATACTTGAGCAATTGATCTCCCCTGGGGTGCACTTAACATAAACGCTAAAGCAGTAGCAGCAGCAGCAGCAGCCAGAACAATAAAACAAAACTATTGAAAACCCTGTCGCCCACATATCAAAAAAGAAGGGGAAACGAATGAACAAATCGTATGCGACAACGATGGCGCTAAGAATAAAAATTAAAAATAAAATAAAAACAACAACAACAATAAAAATGAGAAGAATTTTATTGAATATTTCACTCAAAAGGGAGTGGGAGAGCAGAGTGAGCGGGCAAGTGAAAATAATACGTACAAAATTACAACAAAGAGAGATAAATAAAGAACTTGGTAATATAAGCCAGCCAGTGTTCATTCTTTAGGTGGTACACAGGGTATAATTTTGATTTGAAACCAACAATCCAACTGTGTTTGGTTTAATGGCACTTTTATGTCCCTTAAATCAATAAAGTTTCTCGTTAAAGTTTGGATTTAAGCTTAAAGAACCATTTGTTAAGAATAATCGGAAGTCTATAGTATAAGAAAATATATTGGGGTGGCATCCTTGGCTCTGACATTTCAGCAGGTGGTTCCTAACAGGATATGAAAAATAGAATCGCAATTCTTCTCTACACTGCACCAGAACTTTTTGTCCATTGCCCCGCTTAGGAGAATATGATCTTGTTTTCGTTTCGTTAAACTTTTGTTGTTCTTTGAAAGTCTCGCTCAGTGAAACTTTCTTGGTTTGTTAAACCAATAAACCAATGAATAAAATGGTGAAGAACTTAGCTAAATGAGTCTTACATTTATAAAGGGTGTTTTTTATAGAGGTATAGAACTTTAAGATGGCATTACTTTTCAAGATGGCGACCGATTTAACAGCTGTCAAGTGATTTATTCTCAGTTTGGTTTGGCAATTCATCATGAATAGACTCACGCCTGAACAACGCTTGCAAATAGTGCAATTTTATTTCGAAAATAATGGTTCTGTGCGGAAAACGTATCGCGCACTACGTCCATTTTATCGTCGACAAAATCGTCCATCAGAGCAGTTAATTCGATTAACCATGGAACGTTTTCGCACCACGTTTACTCTTATTGATA
Organism: Sarcophaga carnaria; assembly: GCA_958299815.1. NCBI lineage: Eukaryota > Metazoa > Arthropoda > Insecta > Diptera > Sarcophagidae > Sarcophaga > Sarcophaga carnaria. The sequence goes on from OY283153.1 coordinate 15,309,165, forward strand.
ACTCGCATCCCCAGAGACGCTGTACGGTGCGTACAGAATAAGCTATTGCTGACTGTTTGGTGCGCTTTATGGGCTGGTGGAATCATTGGTCCGTACTTTTTCAAAAACGATGGTGGCCAGAACGTTACAGTCAATGGTGATCGGTATAGAGCCATGATTACAAACTTTTTCATTCCTGAATTGAATAACCATGATGTCCAGGAGATGTGGTTTCAACAAGACGGCACAACATGTCACACAGCTCGTGCCACAATAGATTTATTGAAAGACACGTTTGGTGACCACCTAATTTCACGTTTTGGACCTGTGAATTGGCCTCCAAGATCTTGTGATTTAACACCGCTAGACTACTTTCTGTGTGGCTATGTAAAGTCATTGGTCTATGCGGTAAAGCCACAAACGCTTGACCATTTGGAAGACAACATTCGCCGTATTATTGTCGATATACGGTCATCGAAAATTGGACGTCCAGATTGGACTACATCCGCGCCAGCCGTGGCGGTCATATGCCAGAAATCATATTTAAAATGTAATGCCACAAGATTATCTTTCGGATAAATAAAATTCATGTCAATCGAATAATCCATCGTTGTTTTATTGCAACTTAAAGTTCTATACCTCCATAAAAAACACCCAGGAATTCGTAAATGGTTTTTGGGTTAGTAATAAATTTATTTAATTAGAGCTGATGCCACCCTGTTGTTGTTGAACGAAAGAGATTCATTTAAGCCTAGACCACCTAATTCAGCTTAATGACGAGTAATCACCGTACATACTTCATTCAACACTTAATCGGTTTTGATGAATTTAAAAAAAAAATATTATAAATCGCTTTCTTATTTGCATATTAACAACACTGTTTCTATATTTAAAACAACATTCTAAAATATTGTACGTATGTATGTATGTGGTGTGACGCAGTGTCGAACAGCTGGTTGAATTGTGTTGATTATGATGTTGAAATATTTTTCGTTTTATTTATAAATTTTGCAAATATCGAGGGAGAGCCAACAAATGATTATAGAGTGTAAATTACAGGCTACAACAATAAGAAAAACAAAACCAAACCTGATTACAATAAAAAAAAAAAACAAAAAACATATGCTGTAATAGCAATATATATGCAGTAGCAATAGCAACTACAACAATATAAAAACGAAAACAAAAACAAAAAACATTTAAAATAACATTGCCACACATTTGAACGCACACATTACGGACTACTTAAGCCGCAAAGAGACACATCACAGTGATAAATTATTTCAATGTGCTCACACAGTACATCAGGGTTAGACAGACGACAGTGTTTTCAAAATGGGAATAAAAAATCTGTCACAACAAAAACAATACTCTGGGATATTATCTCACCACAATATGGTTATAGGTTGATAGGGGAGAGAAAGTAGAGTAGAGTGGAGTAGTAGTAGAGTAGTAGGCACACGGCAATGAGTGGATAAGAAAAGAAGAACTGTGTGTTACCTTGTTTACGTATTTTTTGGTACAAATCATCTGTTGTTTCGTGTGCATATTAACCTGGCACGGTTGGCACTATTATACTGAGGGATCGTTGTGGCAAGGTGAGAGTGGGAAATTTAATTTTTTTTTATCAAATGCTCCAACCTATGGAGGATTGTCCTCGCCGACATGATTTTAACGTATTTCCAAAAATTATTATTATTATCGATCTATTGTACTCCCCTATAATGTCTCCTCAAAGCCTATTTGGCCTGACAAATCTCTGCTTCACAGTTTTCAAGAATATATATTTATAGATCCTACATGTGGCGCTTGAGACAATCCCTATTCTGAATAAGTATATCCTGAGTCCACAGTACCCTGTTAAAAGACCGATTACCAACCTCAGATTATTTCTCAATAGCCTGGTGCATGCTTTAAATCTCCTCTTATTGCAGTTTTGTAACAAAAATTTCGATTGCCTGAAAGCCATTTGATTTGAAAAGAGGATTTGCCTGTCTTTATCGTAACGGGAGCCAAGCATATCTCCACAGAAGGGTTCTGGTGCCCTCAGACATGTGGATGCTCCCCTCCTCATAACCTCTACTGCTAGCTCATTGCTGAGAATGCCCACATGACCTGAGAGTAGGGTTGCCAGCCTGGCTGGACTTGGCTGGATTGTCCAGCTTTTTTGATGCTTGTCCAGTTTCAAGCTAAAATTTAATTTGTCCAGCTAAATAGAAATTTTTTAGTACACTGCAATAACTTTTTATTTTATACCAAAGTACAAACTAGTAAAGGGTCCTAGCCTACACGATCGGTCCCATTTTTAAGCACATTATCGATTGTGTGCAGCTGTATTTCTCCAATGGCTTCACGAATATTGTCCTTTAAAGCGTCAATTGTATCTGGCTTGTCGGCGTAATACTTATCTTTGACGGCACCCCACAGATAATAGCCAAACGGTGTCAAATCGCAGCTCCGAGGTGGCCAAACGACATCAGCTCTGCGGCTGATAATGCGATCTTCAAAAACAGGGCGCAAAACATCGAGTGTAGCTTCGGCTGTGTGGCACGTAGTGCCGTCCTGTTGAAACCAAATATTGCCAATATCCTCCTCTTCAATTTTTGTGAACAAAAATTCGTTCAACATGGCCCGATAACGATCGCCATTGACTGTAACGGCCACTCCTTGCTCATTTTCGAAGAAAAATGGCCCAATTATGCCTCTGGACCAAAATCCGCACCAAACAGTGACTCGTTTTGGGTGCGTCGCCTTTTCAATGTATGCGTGCGGGTTTTCTGTGCCCCAAATGCGACAATTATGCTTGTTTACATACCCGCCAAGATCATAATGAGCTTCATCTGAAGGATGATTTTTTTTTTTGCAAAAATCGGCATTTTCTGTAAGTCGATCGCAGGCCCACTTAGCGAAGCGAAAACGCATTAGATGGTCCATATTCGTTCAGCGGAAGGATAAAACTAATTATCCGTCAAATCAGACATGAGCTAACGAAATAAGCACTAGTTGAAATCGATATTTTAATAAAAATTATTTACACAAAACCAAAATTAACATTTTCTCAGTATTTTGAATGTCCAGCTTTTTTTTTGTTTTGTCCAGCTTTTTAAAACCCAATGCCCAGCTTTTTGCGAATCGGAATCTGGCAATCCTACCTGAGAGTCAGCCCCGCAAAAAAGTCGAATGGCATCTAATTGCGTGATTATAGTGAAAGTCGTCAACACGTGAAGTTACTCTTTCTGAAACCTAACTAACTAAGATCGATCGTATGGTGTGACCCGTCTTGTTGAAACCAAATACTCCACCAATTTTATTTGTTAACATAACCACAGAGTTCGAAATGATCATCATCGCTAAACAATAACTTGTTCGAAATATCAGCGTTGAAAGCCAGTCTAAGTAGTATATCTAAGGCATTGTGAATGGTCAGCGGGCTTTAGTTATTTAGTGATAGGGATTATGACGACCGTAATCAGTACAATCTTTTCAATAAATAAATAACACTGGTGATGAAAGATAACAGCTGACAACCTTGACAGACCGATAGCGTTCAAACTACTAATTTCTAGACTTGGTAGTCTAGTAGGTAATGCGTTAGCTTATTAGACGAGAGCCAGCCTGTGTTTCAAGCCCATGCTTAGCCATCTCGAATGAAACAAAATATAAACTAAATATTCCTTTCAGCGATTTCCACTGCCAAAAGTCTGAGAGTAAATAAAACTGTCATGAACAGCTTCCAAAATCTGTCATTTGGAGCTTCCGAGCGGGTGGTATGGATAGCTAAGATGTAAACCTCACTAAAGGGCTGCAATGATCAATTAAGTAAGTCAGTAAGTAAATTGATAATGCTTAATAGAAGAAAAAACAGTTCTTGTTATATGTAATCAAGCATTATTATCCGTTAAAACCACTGTTTCTGGTTTACATCAATAAAATTCAATAGAAACTATAAAAACAGTAACCGATAATATATGAGACGGCATTGTAACCGTAATTATTATCATCATTATTATTATCTACAACGCCACTAACAACAATAACAAATATTATCAATATTATTATAATTTTGTTGTTGTTTTTTTCTATTTTTTTTCTGATTATTTCATTTTTATTTTGAATAATTAAGAATGAAATCGATAATCGTGTTGTAATGTCAAGCTTTATGAACAACATGGGTGTGACGACGTCATGCAATTGATGATTAGAAAAGTGATGAATGAAAACACACAATCACCCACTCAACTCAGTTAGTCTCAACGTATGGCTTAATGTTCGAAATAATCTTCGAAATTATTCGAAATAAAAGTTTATTTTTTTCTATGTTTGTTTATTTAACTTTTAGGCTTTGTTGCAGGTCCATCATAAATGAGTGTAAATTAATTTTTTCTTTTATTTGAGTGTGATAAGTTAAAAAAATAAAAAAAAAATTAAATTACATACGAAATTTATTATTATTTTTATCAATTCGTATGTGTTGCCTAATTAATATCGCAAACAACCACACAACACAAGCTATAAAACCATAAATTTATTTTAAAATTTTATAAAAAAAAAAATAATAATAAATTTTGATTACTTAGCCAAGCCATACAAACGAAGAATATTGTGTGGTTTGTTATCAGCCATATAAAGAGTATTTGTAATTAAATAAATATGTATGTATTGCTGTCTTCAAAAGAGGGATTTCACAAAATGCCAATAAAAAAAATATGAATTCTTAATATTTTAGTGTTTATTTATTGCAAGGTGTAGTAAAACAAAAAATCAAAATGTTTCTATGAATCTAAATATTTTAAGTAAAATAGAATGATCAAATCAGCTTAAAATATGGTTGTTGTCCTGGATAACTTTCATATAACGATATGAACTCAACAGTATTATGGAATGTTCTTCTTTTAGTACCGCTGAATAGTGGAAAAGAATTCCCTACTGATTCCCATGTAGGACACAATCCAATTCTACTTTCAATAATAGATCATTAAATAAAGGGTGTTTTTATAGAGGTATAGAACTTTAAGTTGCAATAAAACAACGATGGATTATTCGATTGACATGAATTTTATTTATCCGAAAGATAATCTTGTGGCATTACATTTTAAATATGATTTCTGGCATATGACCGCCACGGCTGGCGCGGATGTAGTCCAATCTGGACGTCCAATTTTCGATGACTTTTTCCAACATTTGTGGCCGTATATCGGCAATAATGCGGCGAATGTTGTCTTCCAAATGGTCAAGCGTTTGTGGCTTTACCGCATAGGCCAATGACTTTACATAGCCCCACAGAAAGTAGTCTAGCGGTGTTAAATCACAAGATCTTGGAGGCCAATTCACAGGTCCAAAACGAGAAATTAGGCGGTCACCAAACGTGTCTTTCAATAAATCTATTGTGGCATGAGCTGTGTGACATGTTGCGCCGTCTTGTTGAAACCACAGCTCCTGGACATCATGGTTATTCAATTCAGGAATGAAAAAGTTAGTAATCATGGCTCTATACCGATCACCATTGACTGTAACGTTCTGGCCACCATCGTTTTTGAAAAAGTACGGACCAATGACTCCACCAGCCCATAAAGCGCACCAAACAGTCAGTTTTTCTGGATGTAACGGTGTTTCCACATACACTTGAGGATTACCTTCACTCCAAATGCGGCAGTTTTGTTTGTTGACGTGGCCATTCAACCAGAAGTGCGCTTCATCGCTAAACAAAATTCGCTTATGAAAATCGGGAACAACGGTAATCTCGTTTTGGGCCCATTCGACGAATCTACGCCTTACTTGATGATCGTTTGGCTTCAATTCTTGCACGAGTTGGATTTTGTAAGCACGCAAACCAAGATCCTTCCGCAAAATCTTCCATAAAGTGGATGGACACAGATCCAATTCCTGTGCTCGATGGCGGATGGACTCATTCGGGTCTTCCTCAATGCTACGCTCTACAGCAGCAATAGCTTCTTCTGTACGCACCGTACAGCGTCTCTGGGGATGCGAGTTATCAATAAGAGTAAACGTGGTGCGAAAACGTTCCATGGTCGACGATTTTGTCGACGATAAAATGAACGTAGTGCGCGATACGTTTTCCGCACAGAACCATTATTTTCGAAATAAAATTGCACTTTTTGCAAGCGTTGTTCAGGCGTGAGTCTATTCATGATGAATTGCCAAACCAAACTGAGAATAAATCACTTGACAGCTGTTAAATCGGTCGCCATCTTGAAAAGTAATGCCAACTTAAACTTCTATACCTCTATAAAAAACACCCTTTAGAAATAAATTGGGAATTTTTATATCAAGAAGAGAAATCAATCAACAGAAAAGCAACAGAAAAATAATTATTTCCTAAAGTTCTATTGCTGAGGCGTTATTTAAAAATTTTCCTTTTAAAAGTTTTTTTTTCTTCTTGTTCTTATAGTTGTTCTGGAAATCCCAATTTGCATACATGCACATGCCCATGTCATTTGTTTTCTTTACGATATGATTATTGGTAGAATTATGGCATGTGCTGTATTATTTTGATTCATGTTTGGAATACAATAGGAAAACTGTCAAAATAAAAACGTTGAAAAAAAACTACGTTCAATATGTTCCAAATAATAGCACCCTACAGGCAGACCAAAAGGAAAGAAATAGTTTTTGCTTGTTGTTTCTCTTGTAGTATTAAAGTTCAATCTAAATTTTAAAAGTCAGTCGGATAAATAAGAAAGCCAACTCACGCCAGAATTATAGACGGCAGACCATTTCGAACAAAATTTTCTTGGGCATTGACACTCATTTCATACTCAACAGGCAATATTATCGCATATGAAGAACGGAGAACCCAAAAATGTTTTTGGAAAAGCCGTTGGATACACAAAAAGTAGCTGTTAAGGTACATTATAGTCTGCAGATGTCATTGGGCAGTATTTTATGGAAAATTACCTGGAAACAACCATCACGATCAATAATAAGTAATCTGTAACACACTTACACTTGAAGTCGCCGTAGTCTAGTAGGCAGTGTGTTGGCTTATTAGACGTAAAGCCAGGGTTCGAACCCCAGGCCAGACATCAAGACAAAATACAAAAAGTATTTCTTCGCCGACTTCCTCTCAGCAGATTTCTGGCAAAAACTCTGAGAGTGAATAAAATTGCCATGAAAAACAGTTTCTCACAAATTAGTCGTTCGGAGTCGACTTTAAACTGTAGGCCCCACCACTCATGTATAAAATTAACACACACAGCATATGTAAGTGGTGTGAGAAACTAGGACGTTGTACAATGAGTCAATTCGACCTCCGGGTACTGTACTTGTCTTAATTCACAAGTACACGTCCTCTAACCTAACCTAACCTAACCTAACACACTTACTTATTTGATATTACAACCCTTTAGTCTGGACTACAACCTAGCTTCACACACCACCCAAGTTGTGTTTGTTAAATTTATCTGTGAGTGGAGGGTTCAACAATTTAATGTTGACTCCAATAGCCCATAGATTTGAAAAACTTTTCATGGCAATTTTTTTTACGATTAGATTTTTTGCCAGAAGACTATTGAGAGGAAGTTACCGACGTCAGAGCTGAGATTTATAGCACGGGCTAATACTACTAAGCCACATACTACCTAATACATTACAACGACTTCAATGTGTAATCCGTTAGCGATCTAAAAGCTGTCTTATTGAATATTTAGACGTCTTGGCTACTTTGAAAATTGGTTAGCTGTACGTCTTAATCCTGAAATTTATGTCTAAACATTACAGTCCTGTATACGATACTTTACCCATTTAACCTGATTGCCCTTATAAATACAATGATTCTAAATAAATATACGAAATCTAAATAAATTATTCTCAAAATAAAATCTCCTACATTTTTTTCAGATCAATGTGTCATTGCTCCTCACCGGCTGTAGGCACCGTTTGTTTCAACAAGACTTTGTTATAGAGTGGCCTAATTTCGCTTCAATATGCCAAAATTCTCTTGTATTTCCTATAAATTTGCAACGCTCACTAAAATCTGTTATTTTTTTAAGTCATATAAACCAAAATCATATGATTTTTCCAAACTTAATTCTTTTTTTTTTGAGCAATTCAATCCATCTTACAAAAATTTTGCTTTCAAGTCTGTCTAGTTGCACTAACACTACTGAATGCATGCATTCACATTCATACATATGTACATATGTAGGTACAAAATCTACAACAATATTGTATTGTATTCCATTGTATCGTATTGTATGTTGTGTTGTTGTGTTGTGTATGTTGAGATAATTCAGACATCAGATCAGAGTCAGAGTCTATTATTTGGGATTTTTGTGTGTCACTTGAAATTGTTTTTCTTTTTTCGGTGTGTGGTTTTATATGTATGTGTGTTTCCTATTGTTTCTTTGTTGCTGTTTTTTTTGTTTTTCTTTTGCCGTATTTAGTATTTTAACTTTTCTTTTAATTTTCTTTTATTTTTTGTTTTTTCCCTTTTTCATTTGAAGTGTTGCAATCATTTTGGGTGTGTTTTTTTTTATGGCACAATATTTTATTGTTACGAGGACTAGTAGTTTTACAGTTTTTCAGCACTTTTTTTTTAGTCTCTTTGTATGGATTAATGTTTTGCCACAAATCGTTGCTCTTTAAGATGATTAACACAATCGTTCTTCAAAAGCACTTATCGTAGCATTTTGTTTTTCTTTCTTTTTTTAAACGCCCTTGTTTTTATTTTTGGGTTTTGTTTTAAAAGTACCCTACAACAGGTTATGGTTTGAATTAAATTTTATTTAGGCTAATAGGTCTAATACAGTCTATCAGTTTTTAAACTTGGATTTATAAAATATTCCTGCAATAATATCCCCAAATATTATGGAATATTGATTGGACCTGTTGGTGGGGGAATTTTTCTAAATAAATCGGTATAGCCCAATCCATAAGGCTGCCAAATCACAGTAGCGACTTATATATACTACGGTGAGAATTATTAGGGTCGCAAATACCCCAAGCGGAATATTACCATACTTCCGATAGTTAGGCAACTACTAGTGCACTGAGTTCTAACGTGATCAGCTGTTGCAGATATCTGAGTGAGGTAGCCTAACGATATGATATTCATATCATATGGGTACCAGGACACAATAATATTCCAGGCCAGGCGTGACACATCAATTGAACTCTCCTACGAATTCTCAACTGTGGGAATCCCTCTAAGGATCTGTAAGATTATTGACAATGCAGTCATCGATTTCGTCAGCGCAGAAACTCTTGCCAAAACTGAATGCAGGGCGCATAAGGCTGCTTAAACTCCAATGAAGCACGCTCAGTATGATTGTCGGGGGTTTTTTTTTTTGTCTTGAGTCGGAGGTGGGAATCTTCGAAAGACACTTTTGTTCCAACAAAAGAGTGCACGAGTCACCATCACTGGTGCCTACGTACTAAACCCACCCCCTACACACTTCAACCACTCTCCCACCGCGGGACAGCCGTAAGGTATTACTTCGCGGAGGAGGGCTGGTTAGTTTGAAAGCTTTATCACATTAAGTCAAATTTCGCCTCCGTTGTTCCTCCAGTCTTCGGAGTTCTAGCATAACTTCAGCCATTCTCTGACTAATATTGACTCCATGCGAGGCGCAATGATCTTGGGCAACTTTCTAATGATTTCTGCAGAGATGAGGAAGAGGATGAGACTGTTCTTCACCTACTGGGAACACGTCTGGCACTATGTCAAAGGAGAAAAAGGCATTTTGGTGTCTACTACATATTACATTGCATTGGGAGCCTGAATCGCTTAATTAGAGTTTTCCAGAGCAAGGAGATAGTGAAAAACTGTGTTATCCCAGTGGGCCCTATTTGGCTTAAGTATGTCCATACAATTTCATTGGCTGGACAGCTCTCTCTACCTGCCTATATACCTATCAATGTCTGGAGAGGTCGATGCTTATTGTGAAAAAATTTAACGTGCTTTAAATACAAATCGCAACCCAATTAGTGGTATATTACAAAAAAAAAACTTTAATATACGCAATTAGAAAATTAAAAACACAACGCGTCCAGAAGAGTTGCGACCGATTAATACATTACCATCAGACGAAAAAATTTTAGAGAGCATAGTGAAAGAGCAATTGTTAGAGTACCTAAACCAACATGATGTAATTATTAATCAACAGTCTGGTTTTCGAGCTAAACACTCCTGCGAAACTGCGTTGAATATGGTTGTCGCTGATTGGAAAGATTTGATGGCAGATAAACAAGCAGTAGTAGCAGTTTTCTTAGATTTGAAGCGAGCATTTGAAACTGTGGATAGAAGTATATTGCTGATAAAATTGAAGCGAATCGGTATAAGAGGCCAAGAACTAAAATGGTTTGAAAACTACTTAAGTAATAGAAAACAACGCACGGCAATAGGAAATGTGATATCATCGCCACAGATGGTGGATATTGGTCTGCCACAAGGATCTGTTCTGGCACCATTACTTTTTTTGATTTATATTAACGATATACCGAAATGTTTAAGTAATTGTAAAATTGTTTTGTTTGCTGATGATGCTCTTTTATATATTAGTCATTTCAATCTCATTGATGCTGTAAATTATATTCAAGCTGATTTAAATGAATTATATGTATGGTTATGTAAAAATAAGCTAAAATTAAACTGTGATAAAACTAAGTATATGATATTTAATAGAAATTATGAAGAATGTAATAATATAAGGCTGAAAATTAAGGAGCATGAAATTGAAAGTGTTGATAGAATGAAATATTTAGGCATCATTATTGATAGAAAACTTAAATGGGACAATCATGTTGATTATGCTGAAAGTAACATCGCTAGGAAGATAGGGTTTATGTATCGATCATGTAAATATGTTAGCAAACGGCATAAATTAACTATTTATCGAACGATAATTGAACCTTATTTTGTTTATAGTCCTACAATTCTATTTTCACTTAATAATGCCCAAATGAATAGGTTTCAAATACAACAAAATAAAATTATGAGATTTATTCTGAATAAGGGGTATGATACTCCGGTTGCCGAAATGATTGAGAGTTTGGATTGGCTAAATGTAAAACAATTAATAACATACCACACATTGAAATTTATTAACAAATTAAGGTTAGGTCAATTACCAAGTTATTTATATGAAAGAATTCAGTATAACTTTGAGGTACATGATTATAATACTAGAAATAGGAATAATATGAGACTGCCGAGAATTAAGTCTGATCTTCAAAGGAAAAGTGTATTTTTTGAAGGGTTCAAAATGTTTAATGAGTTACCAGCTGAACTTAAGGAATGTCAGAGTGAAGATATTTTCAAAAGACTATTGAAAATACATTGTAAAACATTATTTATTTTAAATTGATAACTGTTTTTAGTTTTATTATATAATTAATTTATTATGTATAATGTATTATAAGGATAATTTTGTATCTAGGTCTAGGAGACCGTAATAATAATAATAAATAAAATAAAATAAATAAATAAATAAATAAATACGAATAAACTAAACAGAAAAAACTAAAGTAGTTACAGCTCAAAGGTTCAGGAGCCAAATGAAAATTCCCGAGAATCAAAACATTGGTGAAAACAATGCTTGCAGACCATGCCTTTATTGAGAATTCATGTAAAGGAATAAAATTTCCAATTCCTAAAGTAAAATAGTCAAAAAAGTGTTCATAAATATTTTTAAAGCCAGCGTTTATGATGAAGAAATAACTTCCTGTAGATATGATAGGATAAATAGTTTTCGACCATAGTCCACTTCAAATTTTGATATAAAACTGTACGTTTAAGTCATTTTTCTTGATAAAATGTTCGTTAATTTCTTAAAATCCAATACATTTAGTCTACGAATATCTTGCGTACTCGAAAATTGTTATCAGCTGTCGGTCGTTTAATTGAAAAAACAATTTGGAATTTGAAAATACTTGTAAAACATTTATTTTTGTTTGTAGGACTAAAATCGTTTTCGTTTCTGATAATTTTCAGTAGTTCTAATGGTTGTAGGAATAGCACCGTAAATAATGCATTTAATTATGTAATTGTAAAATGTTAATTGGGGTCTGTCAGTGAAATAGATAAGAAACAAAATGGAAATGTCATTAACACTTTGAAGTCAAGCCCGTTATAGATGTCACTAGTAATTTAAGTAATTATTTTAAAAGTATCTGTTAAAAGCAATAAAAAATTTACTTAAAAAAAAATTAAAACTACAAACAAACAAACTTTTGAAACGCTTGTAGGCCACATTCGATTATTTACAGTGACTAAGAAACCACAGTTTTTTTAAGCTGTATACGAACGGTGACATGCTTATTCCAATTGTGGCTTTTCTTCCACTGCGACGATTGTCTTTTGTTTCAGTATGCAGTTATTAATACTTAAACTATTTTAGGATAACCGCTGCGCATTCTTCTGTAACATTAATTCAGCAATTCTCACTCTCCCTTGGTATTTACAAGACATTATCTTGGATCAAACCAAGAGCCCAACGCAAACTGCATAAGAAACATCTTAGGACCTTAAAAGTATCTCTGACAAGAGAGATTCATCTTAGCATTGGCTGTCCAATGAATTAAATTTCAGTCTAACTTTTTTTCCGAACTTTTCTTTCTTCGTTTTTTTCCCAATTTGTCAGTTGACCGTCTCTAAGGTCAGAAATCAAAATTACAAGAAGCTATTTATCCTATTGGATATCATTTTCCCACGCTAGGCTTTAACAAACAGATAACATTTAATTTTTAGTTAAAACTTATTGTCTAAACCCAAATTGATTGTAAAACTTACCTTCCGATGATTGTAAGAATGCTGTTTAAATCCAGTAATTGGCATGACCTACAAGGAATGCCTGTAGAAAAAAGGAAGTTGTTGCTTACGGCAAAGTAAATCCACTCCTGTTTAAAAGCCGTTAAGTAAGAATGTTAACAGGCGGCTGTTCTGTTTGTTTGTTTATTTGCTGGTGTATTGGCTGTTTGGCAAACTGTTTAACTACAGGGTGTACATTGAATAGCAACAATAGGTAAACAACAAATAAAACAACAAGCGCGAAAAATATGCAAAATCTCTGTTTAAATAAGAATAACAACAAAATTACAGTTTGTCAGCCTGTATTTTGTTATTTTATTTTTTTTCCTTTTATTGTTGCTGTTGTTAGGGTAACTGTTTAAAATATATATATGCCGTAAATGTTATTGTAGTTGTTTTTGGTAGTCTTTATAAAGTAAATATATTTTCTTATTTATTAAGATTTCGTTTTTGAACACTAATATTTAAACACTGATAAACTTAACACCCTTTTTCCACTCTTCCAATCTTTTTATTTATGCTTTCTTGTATAAAGAACAAAAAAAGTTCAATATTTATTTAAATTTTATTTACTTTTTATTAATTCTCTCTTGTTTTTGCAACGTTTTGAAAACTACTTTTTTTGTTGTTTTCTTGTCGCAAAAGAACATACATTCACGCAAACACAAACCGACACACACACATGCACATTCGTACGCTTATTTATTGAAATTAAACTTTCACATCATTTTTTTACTTTTTTATTTCACTTTTGATTTTTTGTATTTCTTTAAAGTTTGTTTTTGCTTTTTCTTTAGCACATTTTTATATAGCAATTATAAGACAATTTATTAATAAAAGTTATTTTCGGCCTTTAGCCGCTATTTTCCGTGTACTTCGATTACTTTCTGTTATGCTTGTTTATTGCAAAAAACTACACAGAGATTTTATTTTACAAAATTATTTTTACAAATCCCCAGTGTAGTTTTCTTACATCGATTTTGGGAGACAAAAAACAACAACTGACAGTCAATCGTTTGACAGTTCTCTTTGCAGTGAGAATATGGCGCTCTTTAAAGTTGCCAGATAGATACTCCATTTGGGGGGGCCATATGTATTAACAGTGGAATGTTAAGAGAGTATCTAACAGATGACCGTTACAATATTTAATTATTTAATATCAAAACGTTATCAAAAGGAAAGGAAGAATAGTACTCATAAGAGTTTACTGTATTCGAATAATTACAAGTTTTAATTTAACTACTGCCAACTTCATCAAATTTTATAAACAGTAAGAAGGTAATTTAATTTAATTAGTAATAAATTTGATAATAACATGACTTGTTATTCAAATTAATAATTACTCAACGATTCTCTTTAGACTTCGTAGAGTTATTAAAGTTTTAAGAAACATTAAAATAAACAATTTTGATGACATATTTAATTTAATTATTAAACTGATTATATTCCTGTATTAATAATCGCATTAGTTTTGGCATTTAAATGAACTTCAATATGTCTGGCATCACTAAAGTAATTTATATTTCACATGAGGCACCCTCTAATCACTTGAAGTCCAAACAAAAAAGGCTAAAATTTGCGTATTGCCGCAAAGGAACAATAAAATTTAAATAAAACATAATAAACAATTAGAATAGTGCTTAAAATGAATTAAGGAAAAACTCAAAATTTTAAAAGCAAAGTTATATAAAAACGAAAACTTAAGAGAAAAACAGATTTATTGTTGAAAAAAAAACTATGGCCTGTCGTTAACAGTGTATTGGAATTCCTAAACAAAGAGTTTTCAACACATTTTAACCGTGCATTCCCCTACCATGGACTCCACCAAAATCCCAGTAACACTAGATTTCTTTAAAAAGTACACTTACCACGAGGAATGGGTAGATTATATGTTCAAAGCCAAAGCTAAGGGCAATCAACAGATCTATGAGGCCCTCTGCAATAGTCCAGAGTCCAAGGAAAGGGCTTTGAAATTATATTATGAAGCCTTTTATTTAAAACCCGAAATTCGTACAAAATATCATATACGCCTGAAACCAGCGCCTAAGAAAATCAAAGATAAATTATTAGTAATACCAGTGCAGGATGACAGCAGGAAAGCAGATGACAATAAAATTCAACAGGATTCTCCTATGCAAGAGTTGCTTGTTGAAGAATTGGAAAAGTCTGCAAAAAGTAGTACTGATGGCTTGATTAATAATGAAGGTAATGCAAATAAGAAGGATATACAAAGGAAGCGTTTAATAATCCTGGCTGCAGACCCTGCAGAACAAGAAGTGGAGGATGATAGTCAACGTAAGTTAATGAATGCACTTTATATTGAATGATAAGGTCGTTTACATCCAAGCAAAACCAGTCTATAAATATCTACCAAAAAGTTGGTTGCATTATAGTGTATTAGAGTGTAATAGTGGTACACCGTTTGCTCCTTAAATATCATACAATGGCCGGAATATGATATTTAAGGATTTCTTTTCAGTACCGTTTATTTGTAACAATTTTTTGGAAAAATCACTTGAATTGGATGTGAAACAAAAGTACACAAAATATAATAATAATAATTCTTTAGTTTATGTTTAGCTGAATTTCATTAGACATACATAAATAATTAAAAAATAAAATTTTTGTTCCTCTGACATTTTCATAAAATTATTTTAATTTGTATAATTTTAGCGATATGTTCCCCCGAAAAATCTGATTCAACTAAAGAATTAAATGAGAATATAATTATAGGTAAGAGAATATAAATCAAATTAATTGATCTTTATATTTTGATGTGATTTAAAAACTTATTAATTTTCATTACAGTGGAAACCATTCAAGATAACGATACAACGCCTGTCGAAATAATAATACATGAAACAATTGAAAAGGGTAAACATTTATAATCAATTTATTTAACTAAACCATTTGTAAAGAAACGTCTTTTATTAGCAGAAATCCAAAAACCTTCGGATAGTACAAAGAAATCTCCTGTTGTGACACAAAAACCCCAAGAAATACCAGCCATTGGAAGTAGCCAAAACGTGGAAGATAATTTAAATAATCTAGCAGTACCACAAACAAATAATAAAGGTAAATATGTGTAAATAAATAAATATTTTATAAATATTAACAATGTTATTTGAAAACAGTGACTCCAACATCAAGTCCTAAGAAATCCCCAGTTGCAAATGGAAAAACAAAACCAATAATGTCCATGGAAAGCAATAATAATTTAAAACAAAATCCTAAAGAATCAAGAGATCATGATTCAAATTTAGAATTACAAACACATACACCAGCAGGCAACCAAAAGCCATTTGATTACAAATCCTTAGTGCCTTACCTACATTGCTGTCCCATAACATATAAAGAATTTCGAAAGTACAGCAACATTAACGAATTGGTAAAGGAGCTTTGCAAAAAGAAGCAATTGAACACCCACGAAGAACGTTTAATATTGAATCGTTCATATATTTTATTTTATTTGGCACCAGAACATCGAAACATACCGCCAATTAATAGAATTCAATTGGCGGAAAATTGTCCCAAGCATATAAGCGATACGTTTTTTGATATACCCACTAAACTGTATTTAAAAGAACAATCGAATGACAGAGAAAAAGAGCCATCCAGTAGTAGTACTTCTACTAAGGATCCAAGTAATAGTGAAAAAATAGCTTTGGATCCGTTCCAGAATAGTAATTGTAGTAATAAAAACAATCAAAATGTGGCAGTAACAATTACAGAGCAAAATATTACACAAAATACAAGTAATTGTGAAACAATAGCTTTGACCCAGACACAGCACACGAGTTGTAATGATCAAATTATTTGTCAGGTTACAAATAATACTGAAGCTACGCCTGTGACTCAAACGCAAAATATGCCAATGCCTGCAGTAAACCGAAAAAGTGTTACCAACCATAATACGGAAGTATTAAGTTTGGCTCAAGAAATACGGAATACAAGTTCTAACGATCAAAGTATGTCTCAGCATATGACAGATAATGAAGCTATATGTTTGGTACAGCCACAAATAACAGCTTGTAGCACGAATAACAATGCAATTTTACCAGTAACATTGGAGGAATTTAAACAATATACTTTTTATGAACATGTTATCGATAATCTATTTAAAAGTGTAGCTTCGGGTCAGGAGAATATTTATTTAAAATATAAAAATTCTCAAGAAGCTTTTAATGCTACTTTAATGAATTATTATCGAGCATTTTACTTAATACCAGTAGTGCGTAATAAATTTCCAATACAATTTAAACCCACAACAAAACAATTAAAAAGTCGCCTTTTAAAAATACCACAAGGTGTTGATATCAATGCTTTTGCTAACATAAGCGCTGAGCAATTGGTTTTCCCGGAATTAAAAGATTTTGTTGAAATTAAAGAGGAGCTAAATGAAGATGTTGAGGTAGTTTCAACAGATAAACTTTCAGAAGAGGGACAGGAAAGTAAGTTTTTTATTTTTATATGAAAATTTATTTTATTTTTAACGTTTCCTTCTTGTTATTTTAGCTGCAATGATTGTAGATAATTGTCCTGCAGCTAATACGTGTACGGTTGCTGAAGAAAGTACTTCAAATAATCCAGGTATCTGTTCTGCAACTATACAACCAGAAAATTCGGAACAGTGCCTAAATCCATCATTACAAAGCAACGATAAAACAACATCATCTTTAAAGTGTGTTAAAAGAAGCCCAAAAACCGATATTAAACAGCCTTCACCTAAACGTTCTAAAAGTATAATTATGTCCGTCTTTAAAGTACTTTTTTTATTATAAAATTTGTTTTCTTTTTTACAGTCCAACAAACGCAGGTTGTTCCAGAAAATACCACAAAAACAAAAAAGGACTACAAAGAGTTACTGCGCTATGCTCATTGTTGTCCTGTAAAATTTTCACAATTTAAGAAATACACCAACATTTCAGAACTATTTGCCACTTATTGCTTAAACAGATATAAAGATTTAAAAAAATTACCCTTTATACTGCACAGAGCCTATATTCTACATTATTTAGCACCGGAAAATAGAAAATTGAAACCATTTAACAAACTAAAATTAACCGATGATTGTCCACAACATTTAAAAGAGAAAATGTTTGAAATACCCGATAATCTATATGTGCAGGCACAGAAGAATGTTAATCCGCTGTTAGTTTTAAAACAGGAAATAAATAAGGACCATACTCAGTCAGGACAACAACCCACAACAAATAATCCCAAAACACTGGTAGAAATCTTAGAAAATCGTTTATTACCACCCACAACATTAAATTTAGCAAATCCATCTGCCAATACAGAAAGGTAATCTAATATTTTAATTAATAAAACAATCCTTTCAATACAATTGTTATTTTTATTTACTTTTTCTGGCATTACAGCATAACACCTTTAAATTGTTCGAATACTAACTGCGTGTTTCATTATATTTCCCATCATGATTTTATGCAGCAAACAAATATTTTACAATTCCTACCTTTACCTCGTGATATGAATGTTGTAAAAAATATGTTTAAAATATTCATACATAAAATCATAAAAGAAAGCTATTATGATGATTTATATATTCATGCAGCGCTAGTAAGTAAAATCTTAAAACACCAGCATATCTGTGAAAATTGTGAACGTGATATAGGCGATCTCTTAAATATGAATACAGCTAATGTGTGTGTGGAATCTCAGCAGGAGCGGTAAGATATTTAATTTCTTACTTGATTTATAATGCAAATTATAAACAATTTAATTGAATTTTAGAGCTTCCCAAGTATGTAACGAAAATGTCATTGAAAAGGACAGGACTATTGGTGAAAGGTACTCGTATTTGTATTTCAATTTTTGTTAAATAATTTCCTAAGAATTTTCTTTATTGTTCCTCTTTTTTGTAATAGAAATCAATCGATGGAAATCAATACTTTGGCAGATAAAGTAAGAACAGAACAGGAAATAAATAAAAGGTAGGATTTTAATCTTTTCATTAGAAACGATTCAATGTAAAAGTAATTAATGTTCAAAAGCATTTCGTTCTAAAAAGGTCCAGTCCGGGCAATGGTTAGGTTAGGTTAGAGGACGTGTACTTGTCAATAAAGACAAGTACAGCACCCGGAAGTCGAATTGACCCATTGTACAACAAGTCCGGGCAATAGTTCTTAGAGATTTTATAAAACTTGCCATATCTAGCCTTTATTTAATCCATTGGTCGATCGACCCCAGGAATATCATACAGTCTGAGTAGTATTCGTCGCTCTCATTCGCATTTGCCTTTTACGCTTTCTTGAGATCATTAGCGTGCTTTATGAGCACAAAGTTTTAAAACAACAACAACTCTAACTTGTTAGTCCACATAAGACTGATCTTGATAGTCAAAAGATATATTTCCTAACTACTTAGTATAGGATTTCTCCTGGTAAGGTTTGAGTTTTTAATTTCCATCATATTATCAGTCCAAAGGACTTTAGGTAACAAGGACAGATAGGCACAAAAGCCTTTTGCAAAGAGTTAAACGTTTGGATATTTTTAAGGATTCCAAAGTTATGCTTCGATACATAGTTGCAACAACTGTGGTTCCTTGTTAGAAGTGTTATTTGCAATTAAATGAAGCAGCAGACACGTACAGCGATCGATGTAAAGTACAAACCAAAGGAGTAAAGAGATTTCTATGGCCTGCTGTGGACAATGGGAGAACAGGTTGGCTGCTGGGCTTGGATAAGGCCAGCTTAAGGTTGGTTGTCGGTTTTATCACGATGCACTGCGAGATTAGGTCGCTGACGGGGATCTGGAACAGATTCCAGCCGGACTATTGCAGGGCAAGTTGCGATGAGGAGGAGTTGGAGACTATCGAACACCTGCTCTGTAAATGCCCAGCCCTTGGTAGGTTGAGGTTGAAGACCCTTGGCAGGGCCTTCTTTGAGAGTTTGAATTCTGTGTCGAGAGCCGACATCAAGGCTCTCCACAGATTTATTAGTGGCTTAAGCTGGTTGACAGGAGCTAGGGCTTCATCAGTGTAGTCGCGCTCTCCCCTTTTTGTTGTGTCTTATCTGTGTAATTCCCATTCCACTTCCCATTCTCCCCTTTCCTACATCCTCTCCTTTTTATCCCTCTATTATCCTTCCCTCTGTAAGGACGTTGTACAATGGGTCAATTCAACCTCCAGGTACTGTACTTGGCTTTATTGACAAGTACACGTCCTCTAACCTAACCTATATAATTAGTTTCTGGACCAACCTGACTGATCAAAAGTAAAGTAATCAATTCCGTAATCGAACTTCAGATCTTGAACCAGTTTTTTTATTCTTATAAAATAATTATTTCCGTTATGCTGGTATTGCTTTGTTTTTTAATTCCAATGTTTTCTCTTAAAGCTCAACAATAAATGAAAAGGAAAATTTAACCGCAAACACCCAAGTTCAAGCAGCTACTGATGAAAATAGTACCAAAACTTTATCTCAAGATTTAATCAAACATTTACGACAAGAAAAGTAAGTTGAATTAGTTTTCAAATTGTTCAACTATTTCCGTTTTTCATATGTAAACAAACGCTTTAATATACTTTTAGGACTTTCCAAAAGTTTCGTCGAAAGCTTTTGACGAAATTAAATCAAAACTTTGATAGTGGAATGGACTTTACCTCCGATACGTATAAAATCTTTCTGCAATGCAATGAGATACCCATGAGGCAAATTTTAAATGATTTTTGCGTTAAAAATGATGATATTGTGGAGCTTATTTTAAAAGATGAGGAATTATGTGATGCGTTAAATTATTATTATTATTGGAAATATTTAACAAATTCAAATTTTGCCTCAAAATATCCTGTAAAAATGAGAAATTCTGAAGAACATTCCAACTTCAGTAAAGAAAATAATACGGATGTTGTGAAACAAAGTGAAGCAATAAATGTCTCAAGGCATGTAACTGCCATAAAAGAATCTCAAATTGAAGATGGAAAATCCAAAGAATCGGGAAATGGTAAAGAATTACAGGCAAATGTTAATACAAGTACTGCAGCGAAATGTCAGGATTCTTCAGAAAAGCAAACAGAAAATACCAATCAAAACAGCAAGGCTTTAGAAAAAGCAAAACGTATATTCTTTCGCAATGTGGATAGGGTAAATATAATTGAAATGTTGTACTATTTTGGCATTAGTAGGTATGATTTACTTTCTAATTTTATAGATTAACAGTCTGTCGTATGTGGTACGCACATCATTTGGTTTAAAACAATTGATTTTGCGCAGTATTTTAAGCATATCCTATGAGGAATTTCTTCAGTTAACAAACATTTACGAGGGACAATCGTTATACAAGGATAGTCATATAGCAGAGTGCATGTATCGTTATGTATTTCGTACACCTAATGTATGGCCCGCGAATCTCTTTATAAGTCTACAAAATCTTTGTGATTTTTTGCAAAAGAAAAATATACACTTTAACAAACAATCCACCATGTTGGCAGATGTTTCACCAAAATTATTGCACTGGTCCGATCTGAGAACATGTACGAATATAGAGAAAAGTGTAAAGATTGATTATGAGAAGCGTACCGGCAAAAGGTTAAATTTTAATGATGCCACTGTCGTTAACAATGAATTTAACGAATATTATAATCGCTGTTGGAAACAAGAAAAATGGCTTGGCCAATTGCCTTTAGTTTATATAGAATTCTATACAAACTATCTTAGCAATAGCGAACAAGGTAAGTTATCGATTTGTAGATGGCATTCGGCAGTTTTATATTGTCTCTTTCCATTACAAAATTGACGAACGAAGTTTATATCTGATTTATTAATGATTATGATTTTTATTTGCATTTTAGCTGACGTTACTATGTTTGATGAGTGTGCTATGCAAGAAACTACTGAAGAACCTGTTCAAACTACAGCAAATGTTTGTTCTACTCAAGAGTGTGCATTGCAGGAAATTGCTGAAGAATCCGTGCAGTCTACAGCAAATGTTTGTTCAACTCAAGAGTGTCCATTGCAGGAAATTACTGAAGAATCTGTGCAGTCTGCAACAGACGTTTGTCCCTCTCAAGAGCTTACTTTACGGGAAACTACTGAAGGACCTGTTCAGTCCACAACAAATGTTTGTCTATCTCACGAATGTGCTTCCCAGGAAACTCCTACTTCACACCAAAAACATATCGAACAATCTGAAACTGCTACTCAAAATGTAAATTCTCCTGAGGAAATAGGTAAGATAACATCTTAACATTTTAACAACTTTAGAAGACACTTAGGATTACATAGATGATCACTGCAGCACCAAGAGTATCAGCCACCTCTATCCAGGTATATCCCTGTACCCCGGAACCCAAGAAAGACAGATCCAATCCGATCCAAGGGTTGTGATGGAGCCCTTAGAATCTCTAACCAATCGTGACATACAACAGATAAATTCTAAAGCTCTCAGAGCAATCTTTATGTCCAACGAAAATCACATAAGAATCCGAATTTGAACAAACGAGGTCAGCTACGGTCCCAAGAGCCTTCAACACAGCAATAACCTGATTGAGCTGTAGTTCGACAGTCTTACAAAAGACCAGTATCAGTTTCGACCTTTTCGTGATGATGTGCTAGTCCGTGGTGTTCCCAACAACTCGATTCACTTAGTAGTGAGCATTATACGCCGCACATCGCTTGACACAATGTCAAGAGCAGTCTGAGGACGACAGCTTCCCCTGATCTTCGTTGAACTTTATTCAATACATACATACATACATAATTGGCCATTACAACCCTTCAGTCAGGATTACGGCCTAGCTTCTCACACCACTCATGTTGTGTGCTTTAATTTTATACGTGAGTGGCGGGACCTACAGTTTAACGTCGACTCCGAACGACAGAATTTTGAGAAACTTTTTCATGGCAGTTTATTTTACTCTCAGAGTTTTTGCCAGAAATCTGCTGAGAGGAAGTCGCCGAAGAAATATTTTTTTTTCATATTTCATTTTTGATGTCTGACCTGGGATACGAACCCGGGCTTTACGAATAGTAAGCCAACACACTACCTACTACACCACGGCGACTTATTCTTTACTTTATTCAATATCTACGGCTTATAGAAAGCATTCCACCAGACAACCCATCCATG
Organism: Sarcophaga carnaria; assembly: GCA_958299815.1. NCBI lineage: Eukaryota > Metazoa > Arthropoda > Insecta > Diptera > Sarcophagidae > Sarcophaga > Sarcophaga carnaria. The sequence continues at coordinate 15,331,999 of OY283153.1, forward strand.
CGTAATGATCGGTCTGACAATCGTTGTGTAGCTCCAACGAATGGCCTTGGGCTCGATTCTACAATTTTAACTGTGGAATTGCGACATTGGCGCAGGTCTTTCTGCATCCTTTTTTTTTTCCAGTTCTACTCAAGCTATACTGTGCAATGTTTGGCCTCAGAAGAAAGTGAATGTGTTTCATATTCATTCTCCATTGTCTGGAACAAATGAATGGAAGAGGAATGCTTGGTGATGAACCTGTTTCAGCGAAAAATAATTATTATGTGTCCATTTTATTTATCTTGTAGTTGTACAATAAGAAAATTACTTTTAAAATCTTACTAGCGGACAGATTAAAAACAATTGATTCTAATTTATTGTACAGTGCCCGATTTTGTTTCAGAAGTTGATATTGAGACTAACAATGCTGTGAATATTCCATCCAATGGCAATCAAGCTATAAAAGAATTCAATTGTGTTTTGCTACCCAATACACAACAACAAATCAATATGCTGCCAGCTGAAGTAGGACTTACAAATGATCCTTTAGACAATTGCACGATGAATATCAATTCATTGAATGTGACTGCATTATCAAATAATAATTGTAAGTTTAGTATTTTAATTGTGTTTTTCAAGCCAATACAGGTAGCTTTTTCTTCTTCTACAGGTGAAGTCATAACGCTAGATGAACAGAGTCCCTGCATTAAAACCGAACCGATCGATAAAAAGTTACTGAATAATTTACTTTTCTATGAGGATGATGGCAGTAATATACAGTGTGTATCATGTGAAGAGGAAATCGTTAGTTTAGATGACACAACTTCACAAATTTATTATGATCTGCTTTCATTGCAATTGGAATTCGATGATGTTGTGCCACAGCAGATACTATCCGATAATTTACCTACGAGTGATAGCAGCAATTCCGATATAAATTTGGCACAACGTTTACCAAGTTCTCTTGAATCGAATGCAACATTGTGTAGCCAACAATTCATGCAACTACAAAATTTACCAGCAATGACTTCCACACAAGTGATACAATTGCCGGATGTTAGTCTGGGAAGTAGTGGCGAAAACGTTAGTCAACAACAGCAAAATCAGAAACAAAACTCAGAACGCGGTAATGAAGTGGGACATTATTTACAAGAGGTTGCGAAGGAAAATGAAGGCAAAATTGAACAATTGGCAAATATTTTACAACAATTAGAAAATTCCACAGAATCAGAAACTGCAACTACGCAAAAAGATACTCAGAGTTTACCCAACAGTTTAGAAAGCAATCCGAATTCTTTGGAAATGGAACAACAACAGCAAGACAACATGCAGAAAAATAGCGTCCCAACAGATGAAGTTAAGGGAAATGCAAATGTAATTGGTAATCCTAGAGCGGTTTTGCCATTGCGCCAAATTACAATGACAGTGGCGAAACCCAAAAAGAATGTGGCCAAAGTTAGGCCATTAAAAAATTCCGCTTTAGTGCCACAAATTGAACACACCACACGTCCATTAGTTACCATACCAGTATATCCATTAGGTGGCGCTAAAACTGTTAATGATTTAAATCAACAGAAACACAACTTAATACCAGCAAACCGCACCACAACTATACCCAGCACAACTGTATCCACAACACAGAGTTCAATAGTTTTACGTATTTCACAGGAATTAAATACGAACTGTTCAGTTTTCGATAATTCTTCATTGTTAAGGCTTGTCGATCACAATTATCATCATTCTCTGAATACTTTAACACAGTCACCCTCAACATCAGCACAGGCTAAAGCTAATTTACTACCACCAATAACCTCATCAGCGGGAAACCAACAATCCTTCTTACGTTTGGAGAGTAACAGTCAGAGCAGCAATATCAAGAGTGCCAGAAAACTTTCTATCGTAGCGGAAACAGATATAGCAGCCTCACCAAGCCATATAACTAGTAGCACTAGCACAGGCATAAACAATAATGATAAGGTAAATAATGTTGCTCCAATTCGTACTTATAAAAATCTAGTAGCCACGATTTCGCCCCTCAGACATCATCCCTATAATAAATTTGCACGTAAGGAAAGCCTTTTTCGGCGTCTCTTAAAATTTCATTACTTTAAAGAACTAACACACTCACATATCAGAGATTATCTGTTGCCCAGTTTAGAAATTGGCAAATCCTATATAGAGGCCACCGTAGTTAGCGAAGATTTCAGAACCCGACTAATCAATAAATCGATAGCTGCTATATTTCCCTTCTGGCCTAAAACACTTCAAAGAGATTTTCTCTTGGTTTTAAGCGATTTAAAAGAATTCCACTACGCTTCATTTGAACGTAACATTTTAAAAAATCATGAGGACTTAAGAGCCCGCATACTTTTTTGGCTACTCCATACAGCATCTCCGTTTGCTCTTTGTCAGTTTAGTTTTGAGGGGAATAGCACAGAGTTTGCCCATTGTGAAAGAGTCCACAATGGTAATAATAACAGTTACTATAGGAAACCATTCAAAAGTCTTACGAAAGCTATAGATTCCCGAGTTCTTGAGCGAATAAAAGCTATGAAAAGAGTAAAAAATAGTGATGAGGACAATATTTCTTAGTATTTCTATTTCTATATTTTTTTGTATATATTTTGTCGAAATGCGTATATATTTTGTCGAAAATAATTGCGCTTACAAATGTAAATTGATTATGATTGACTTGATGAGATTAGAAAACAATTATTGGCAATTATTTTCATGTATATTCCAAAACTTTTGTTGTTTATAAACTGATTGTTAATGTTATTTGCATTAAAAGAAATGTTAAAATTTATTAAGAAATTATTAAAATTCCTTAAAAAAATTCTATAAAATTTTAGCTTTAATTGTAATCTCAAAAACCAGGGGCTCAACAAATTAGTTGAACATACGCCAGTTTTGTGTCGATGTTTTCTCTTCCACCAACTTTGCTCCAATGTGTGTATTTCCGAATCAGTCTGTCTTCTTCCTGTTTGAGCTGCAATTCCTCTTCTACTGTATCGCGTATCCATCGTCATTTTCAACGTTTCATTTCGTTTGTCTAAAGTCTGGAGTTTGATATGAGGTTAGACCAGAAAATGCGCAATGTTGTTAGCAGATTTTGACTCACAAGTAAAGGATCCGCCAAATAACTTTTTTTTTGAAAATGCTTTAAAAAAACTACTGAATATTTGCTCAAATTTCTTTTTTTATTTGAAAGTACAATCCTTCCGGTTAATAATGGAAAATAATTTCATTCAAATAGCTGCCTCGGCTGGCCATGCAGTAGCCTACACGATCGGTCAAATTTTTAAGCACATTATCGATTGTGTGCAGCTGTATTTCACCAATGGCTTCACGAATATTGTCCTTTAAAGCGTCAATTGTCTCTGGCTTGTCGGCGTAACACTTATCTTTGACAGCACCTCACAAATAATAGTCCAACGGTGTCAAATCGCAGCTCCGAGGTGGCCAAACGACATCAGCTCTGCGGCTGATAATGCGATCTTCAAAAACAGGGCGCAAAACATCGGGTGTAGCTTCGGCTGTGTGGCACGTAGCGCAGTCCTGTTGAAACCAAATGTTGCCAATATCCTCCTCTTCAATTTTTGTGAACAAAAATTCGTTCAACATGGCCCGATAACGATCGCCATTGACTGTAACGGCCACTCCTTGCTCATTTTCCAAGAAAAATGGCCCACTTATGCCTCTGGACCAAAATCCGCACCAAACAGTGACTCGTTTTGGGTGCGTCGGCTTTTCAATGTATGCGTGCGGGTTTTCTGTGCCCCAAATGCGACAAGTTTGCTTGTTTACATACCCGCCAAGATAAAAATGACCTTCATCTGAAAAGATGATTTTTTTTGCCAAAATCGGCATCTTCTGGTGTAGGCTACTGCATGGCCAGCCGAGGCAGCCATTTGAATGAAATTATTTCCCATTATTAACCGGAAGGATTTTACTTTCAAATAAAAAAAAAGAAATTTGAGAAAATATTCAGTAGTTTTTTTTAAAGCATTTTCAAAAAAAAAGTTTTTTGGCGGACCCTTTACTTGGATTTTGTGCATAACAATGCGAAAAGCATTGAAAACTTTATCGCTATATAGGCGTGTAAAGTTGACTTTTGTGTCAATATGTAACGTTCAACTTAACACGCTTGGGCAGTTGCGGCAATCACTAGACAGATTTTAGACAGCCTAACGAATATTGTGTATGCGATCACCACTCGTTATATACACAAAGACAAAATTAAAAGAAAATAGAGTCCTAAAAGTTCTTTCTAGCACAGCATGGGGTGAATAGAGACTTTAATAACATCACACACAACAATTAAGCGCTCCTTCCTCAACTCAAGAGTCTCCATCTCTAGGTGACATAATATTGCATTGTATTGCAGATATACCAAAATAATGCGCTTCATATCATTATCGTATGCTTCGACATGACAAATGTGTGTTACCTACATACATGAGATAATCGAATTACTAACTATCCGGCAACATAATGTGTTGCTGACCAAAAAATATTGTCTACTCACCCTAATCATCGAATAGTAATGGAAGATCTTCTCATCAACGCTTTCGGCACAACATCCTACCTAACGTTGAAAAAATATTGAAGTTAAACGCAAAACATAAATCGATACAATCGCGATTTCGGATTGTGAAAGGCAAACCCTCTCCAACATGGCGTACTTGAGACCTGGCTAATCCGTAAAGGAATTATTCCTGCTACCACTAACTTTTGTTCTGTCTGTCTTTATAGCCCTTAAGACACATTGTACCTATTTAATTGTCCTGTTAGGCGACTATCTGGTTGTTCAAACATTATTTTCAATATATTGAAGTATATAAGCCATACAGCAAAATATGTAGATCAAGAATGGTCTTGTTTTAGTTACAGGCAATCGCTCGCCATTATTGACACCTCAAGAATCGGGTTTTTTTCAATAAATATACGATCCCTTTAATTAATACAAAATACATTTTTTGCTATTTTTTGAGACTTATTTTTTTTAGTTCTAGTATTAATTATAATTTAAATAAAATCATATTTTTATTTTTGTTTATTTGTTTTAAAAAGTTAATAATATTTTCTCTTGTTTATTTCCTTCTGTTACAATTTACATTTCAATTAGAAAAGAAAATAAAAATCTGTTAAACTACTGTGAATAATGAAATTCTTTTTCCGCTTTTTTATTTTCAGCATAACAATGTACGTATGAAAAAAAGTTAATTTTAATATTTTATATTTAATATTTATTATTTACCTATTGTATTAGCAATTTGATATTTTTGTATTATATTTCTTTATATTGTTTAGTCTATCTATGTATGTACATATACTTATATTTAAATTTAAAACTTTAACCGAAGTAAAAACTGTATTGTTGTTGTGCTACTGATTTTTTTTTGTGGCGTAGCACTCTATATTTAGGACAAAATGTTTACTTGTATTTAAATGTTTGTATTTATATTCTGGTACTGTATACCCAGTGAATTTTTAAATGTAATTTAATGTAAAAAATATTGTTTTTGTCAAACTAGCTATTATTAAAATATTTAATGAATTTAATTATTTATTCACATAATTTTTGTTTCCTTTAAAGCAAATTTTTTGCTTTTCCTATCCTCTCCATTATTTCCTATCCTTAAAGCACTTCTAATAATCAGTTCCTGTTTCGCGTTTAAGCTATTGAAGTAATGCAGTCTTTAGCACCTCATCAGTTGAATATCTTTTTATAAGCGGTGAATTCGATAGCTAAATATGGTGATTGAAGTGCTGTTGTGTTATTGTATTGTTTTCAAAATATTACTTAAAAGGCAGAGGTAGACAAGAAGCTGTGCTATTGTAATATCAAAATTATAAATTCATCGTGTTGCTTCGTCTTGCTTTTTTGAAACGTCATGCAAACTTCAAAGATACATATATTACTTATTGACCGTACGAGGTTCTAGTACCGAATGCTAATACAATATGATAACCAGGAATAACCAGGAATCTCTAATTGAATTTGGATTGCCCAGTAGATTCGAGTCCGACTTAAATCTTCAGGTATCAATAGAGACTATTCAAGATATTATTGCAAAGTCAAAAGTCTCTAGGTTTACCAGTTCTATAAAAAAGACTCTACCCTGGCATTGTTCTTTACGCCATTACAACTTCTACAAAAATCATGCGGAAAGCGTATTATTCTCGCATAAGCCCCAATTCGCAAATGATTAGTAATTAGCCCTACCAGCTTGCTTCTTTAAATACAGTGCACAGGATCACCCTTTGTTCAAAATAATGAGCAGGCAGGTGGAGGGAGCTTCCACAACAGGACCATTATCTTTCTGGGGAGTGGGAATAGTATACTTGGCGAAAAGAAATTTAGAGAGACAAAAAAATTTGAACTTTTGTTTGATTATTGCAATGAGAAGAGTCTTGGGGCATAAAGTTTGAGTTAACGTAGTGTTTTCATATTAGTATCTGTCAATCTGAATTAATTTCAATAAAAATTAATTATATTTCAATAAAATTTCAAATAGATAACTTTCATAATGTGAACAAAGATAATATACTGCAAATTATTTTGTTACGGCTTATGAATTAGAAACGTTAAACGCAATGTTCATTGGGTTTCTTTGTTTATTTTTACATGTTTAATATTATTTTGGTACACCCTGTTGCATAATTTATAAACAAAACAACGAACAGCTGGTTTGTTTGTCTATGGCATCTAAGCTGTCAAAAACACTTCATTTATTTGTTTTGACTGATTCTGCGATTTTTATATTCAAGCGTTTGCAAATTTTTTTTTATTCACTAGCGCTTGCCTTTAAGAAAACATACGCGGAAATATTCAATTTAAATACGACAAATTTATCGCCATAATAAGTTGAAAATTTTTTTACGTGAACGAATAAAATGGAAAGTGAAAATAATATCGTACAATTTGCACCGCTGCAATCGTTTGTAAGTCCAACATTTTGGCATAAATTGGCTGAAATTAAATTGGATTTGGATCGTTTGAGTGTTAAACCAAAACCCATTTATGGTTACTATACCAATAGAAATGCCAAATCATGTTTGCTGGAGGTGGATTACACGGCTTTTAATAGGTGAGTGAACTTGGTGTAGTGCAATGCTAACCAAAAAAACTTTGGTGGCATAGTTATTATAATAATAGGCAGATCGTAAGGGTGGAGTATTGTGATAAAGGAAAACAAAGAAAATAGGGCCTTCGCTTTTATAGATTTAACCTTGGCAAGGATTTTATCTTTTGAAACTTATTTTGAAACTTGACTGTCGTCAAGAGTTGAATGAGATTTTTTTCAATAAAAATTAATTGTTTTTAGAAGATTTTTAATTTAATAAAAGAAACATTTAAAAATAGTTTAAACTTTGAGATTTTTGCCTTGGATACACAGACTAGAACTAAAGTTTGCCAATTACATTATGTGTTTTGAATAGTTTTTGGAAAAATATTAACTGACTGTGAATCAAATGTGGAGCGTTAATCAACGATTGTTGTGCTCTGTAATACAAGTTAATTTCTTAACTAAAAAATCAATGCTAAGCAGCTGTACACATGGGGCAAGGATTTTTTAGCAATAATTGGAATTATAATTCTAAAATACTTAACTTAGTCCTGATATGATTTTAAAGTTTAGTTTCAGGCTGCCCTTAGGGCCATTGCGTCGGTCTGGTGCAAATCACGGCTCGTTCGCGAGTGCAAGGAGTCGTTGATGGCTTTTGGACTAGACCGTATCCGTCTGTGCTGGGTTCCGGGGCATAGCGGTCTTTATTGACAAGTACACGTCCTCTAACCTAACCTACAATCCCAAAATAGTCAAGCTTATCCAAGCCACTTTTTGTTGAAACTTCTAATGGCATCCAAGTATGAAGGAGGAATCGTTTATAGCCTCAAATTACTGATTTTAAAATTGTTTCAAATTTTGATTAGCCTTGCTCAAATGCAAGTTCTTTGGTTTATTGTAAAAAAGGAAAATCAACAACAAAAATGAACATAATAGTTCCTTGCGTTTAGGATGTGAGTCAAAGAGCCTGTGCCAAGTTAATATTACAAATATTTGCACTCTACTGACGCTAAATATGTGTCAGACATGGCAGTATGTATACACTAACTATAGATGCTTTCAGTTACCTATATCTGGAACTTACCCTCTTCCAACTTCTCTTCGGGCCGATTAAGGAGCGAATCTGAATTTCATTGAATTGCCAGTGGAAAATATTGATGCTACAAATAGCAACTGACAACCAATATTTAAAATTCTACTTTAAAACAGTTTTTTTTTTATTGAATTTTGGTTGCTATTCAATCGGTATCTGGGTTATTTATATTCTGGCCAGGCTATATGTTAGTTCACACTGTAAAATTAAGCGCAGAATGTTTGATTAAGGACATAAAACTGAAATGTATTTTGATGCCTTTATTAGATAAGTTATCTACAATGAGAAGTTATCATTATTGCTATTGCGCCATTAGTTCCTCTAAGTATCGTAGGACAGTTACAAAGTGTCCTCAATTTTCCAATACGGTTAAAATTCTTTCTCTGCATTGTTTAATTTATATTTCACAGGTAAGGAACAGAATAATCCTGTGCTCTAGGGTGATAAGGTCAACAAGTTTCGTTGTTCAAGTGTCTCTCATAAGGGGTGATGCTGCCTCATCTTTCTATGGGATTCATTCTTGATGTTATTCACCATGGGAGACCAGAGGGGTTACTCTCTATTGCGATGCGAAAAGAAAATGGTACGTAATCGAACGTTTGGTACTCTTCTCATCTAATTTTTTCCCTTGGGCAAATCTGGCATCATTTTCAACTAATTTTGCAAAAGCTATTGCGTAAGCGATACAGAGTACCAAATTGTACTCTTAACGCATTTAACTTACGCATCGAACTTGCTTTCGCATCGCAATAGAGAGTAACCCCCCAGGCTTCGAGACGAACTTACAATTACATTCGAACCTGTTAAGCTTGGATTTGTAGTCAAGTACTTTTACTTTTACAAAACTGTACATTTTCTTAAGGAGAATTAACAACCAATAAAATTTAAGTTAAACCGGAGGTTAGCCGATCGCATCAGATTCTTGTTCTGTAATTGACGATAGCAGCCGCCAAATAAGAATTTCTATTGATTGGCTCTAATTTATCACTATCCTGTTTAAATAAACAAAACTGTTGGGAATTACAAAACATTTGTTGTAAATACCTCACAGAGTTATACTATATAGTATTCGGGAACTCTTATACGCTCCCTTTTCCTAAAGAATTCTTTTACCATTTGGCTTATATTGTTTCTATAAAAATATTAAAAAGTGTAAGCGGTTAAATGGATTTTTATTGTATCATTAAAATTGCAGTGTTTTCCATGTAGAGATTTGAATTTCATGATTTCCTGAAAAAATTAAACAAAAATTGCCTTTTTTGTTTATTGATATACAGTATAGGCTTCAATTAACAAAATATACAAAACCTATTTTTTATATAAATTCTTGTGTATTACATTGAAATACTTAGGCTAAAGACGAATTTAGAATACTCCATACTTAATTTAAACAATTATTCGGCAAAAAACTTAATCAATATGAAAATTCAACTGTGGGCAAACGTTAGTTTGAGTCTACAAGGGTTTGGCAAAGTCAAATACTATTTTAATATTTAATTTTGCTGTTTGAAACATATTTTAATGAGAGTAGTAGGATTTACGTTTGGTTTTTAAACGCGTAAAAAAAATTTATAAATTTTTAAATATTTTTAAATATGAATATTTTTAAAGGCTATTTCCGTTATATTTGTTAGGTTAGGTTAGGTTAGAGGACGTGTACTTGTCAATTAAGACAAGTACAGTACCCGGAGGTCGAACTGACCCATTGTACAACGTCCTTAAAGAGTTAATATTTGAAGAAATTTATTTATTATCTACTATTTAAGGTGTGCGTTATTTTAAATAATAAGAATTACTAGAAATGATTCGCAAGCAAGGGTGTGTCTGTCTAATTAGACAATATTTTTCTAAAGATATTGGAGATTATATTTGAAGTAGAATTATTGAAATTTTAAATGCAAAATTTGAACTTGTAAAGTGTGTCTGCATAACTGTAAAGACTTAAAAAGCTTTGTAAAGGCTTTATGTTTCTTAAAGGAACGAAAAGGAACCAACAACAATACTTTTAATGTACACAGGCTAGCAACAATTTGGTTGTAAACAATTATATTTTCCGAGATACACCAATCAGTGTATTTGCCTTTCAAATGTTGCAGGTGTATTGCTGGAATCAAATGACATTACTTACACTGCCATAAAGGCTGTTTACCCTTCATGTTTCTTCTCAATCTCTACCTGCCAAAAGCTAGTTTTTAGATTAATTTTGTTCCAGCTAACATTTCCAGTGTGTCCGTCAATACTTGGCTCAATTACTCCGCTCCTTTTCATTTCATTGGCCACATGATTCGCATAATTTTTCATTGCTAGTGATATGCCTAGCTTCGACAGAGGCAATCTTATGCCCCACACTGATGGCTGTCCTTCTCTGACAGTGAAAATGCTGACATGCTTGTTTATCAACCGTTTGGTTTTGTTTTTGTCACCGCTAGCCTGGTGACTTAGGTGTTCGAATATCTTTCTATTATTGGCAGTCAAATTGGGCTGTCCAGACTATTTTTTTTGTCGCAGTCCGGCCTGCTTTTGTGTTTCCGGCAATATCTTGACGGGTTTATTTAAATATTTATAAAATAAATCCGGTTTGTCTTGCATTCGGTAAGGTCTTCCTTGTACCCAGTTGTAATGAACCACAGTTGGACTATACTTAAAAGGCGCTGATGGAAGGTTATCCGGGCCAGATTGTGATTACATTTGTGGTGTCCTCTGGCGATAAGATTTTATTCGCAAATGTGTGTCTTGAGCATAATAAAAATTGTTATTGAATTTAAATACGGTGGACAGATAAATGAAATTTATATGAACGCCTTCATGGCCAGTATTTTGCCTATAAGATTGTATTAATTTTATTTATAAACAATTGTTAACTGATAAGAAGCTATTAAGACCACATACGTAGTGTTGATCAAAAGGAATCTTTTAAAAGTGTAAATAAATATGAAGATAAATCTGAAAAGCGTATTTATTACTGTAATTATTATGCTCGTTATCCCCTTGAATACATGATTGTAAAATCAAGTGAAACTTTTTATAGAAAATGAAATTTGAAATTGTAGAATTTAAGTCTCCAATTCTTTAATGTAGAAAAGCTGATTCATTAATATTTTTTTTCAGTTATTTAACATTTATTCTAGACCGTTAATTGGCGTATTTATATAAATTTTATATTATTTATTGATCATTAACAACTAATTAGAATGTGTACGTCTAAAAAATAGTTAAAGTGTGAAAATATGGAGCACATACTAATACATACATACATATATGTACATATATGTACATACATATCGATGATACCTCACTAAATCTAAATAAATTTCTGTAAATCTTGTCGTTCGTTTTTTCAAACCAATAGAAATTTGCATTCGTAGTTTCAAATATTCTCCAATAAATAAAACAAGCAAATTTTAACTTTCTATTATAAAATCTTTTCTTTATTAAGTCTTGTATTTGATCAAAGCAACTGCATTATGTCGACTTTCATACAGTGGCTCATTCGCTAATTGTTTATAACTTCATAAATGAAATTAAAATTAAGTTGAGCTTTGGTGTACGATGATCTCTTTTCAATAAGTTTGGTTGGCGACTATTAGCAGCTACTGCTACTTTTAGCGGTGTGTGAGAAAAAAAAGCACGAGACCAATCTTTTTCAATCATTTTTAGTCATACTTGGGATCTACAAAATAAAATAAAATACATTTCGCAATAAAAAAAGCAAAAAAATCGAAATTAATAAACGGAGTTTGAAAAAATTATGATGATGACAAGCATTTTTGATATGAATATAAATCAACACGAGATATAAACACTAACAAATTCAAAGTAACTGGTTTGTACATACTAACCGAAAAATATCATGCAATATTACCAGAAATGCTATCGACTGAAAAGCTTAGAAGAGCCATAGAATAGGCTGGAGTTAAAAAAAACATACACGCCTATTGGGTATTAGTGTTGCTCAAGAGATAATACCAGAAATGCCATCGACTGAAAAGCTTAGAAGAGCCATAGAATAGGCTGGAGTTAACAAAAAAGCATACAGGCCTATTGGGCGTTAGTGTTGTTGCTTGACTATTTTTCACAAGGATTATTATTTTTAATTCAGTAGAATTTTGTTTGCAAAGCCTGTATCAAGATGGCGACCGATTTAACAGCTGTCAAGTGATTTATTCTCAGTTTGGTTTGGCAATTCATCATGAATAGACTCACGCCTGAACAACGCTTGCAAATAGTGCAATTTTATTTCGAAAATAATGGCTCTGTGCGGAAAACGTATCGCGCATTACGTCCATTTTATCGTCGACAAAATCGTCCATCAGAGCAGTTAATTCGATTAACCATGGAACGTTTTCGCACCACGTTTACTCTTATTGATAACTCGCATCCCCAGAGACGCTGTACGGTGCGTACAGAAGAAGCTATTGCTGCTGTAGAGCGTAGCATTGAGGAAGATCCGAATGAGTCCATCCGCCATCGAGCACAGGAATTGGATCTGTGTCCATCCACTTTATGGAAGATTTTGCGGAAGGATCTTGGTTTGCGTGCTTACAAAATCCAACTCGTGCAAGATTTGAAGCCAAACGATCATCAAGTAAGGCGTAGATTCGTCGAATGGGCCCAAAACGAGATTACCGTTGTTCCCGATTTTCATAAGCGAATTTTGTTTAGCGATGGAGCGCACTTCTGGTTGAATGGCTACGTCAACAAACAAAACTGCCGCATTTGGAGTGAAGGTAATCCTCAAGTGTATGTGAAAACACCGTTACATCCAGAAAAACTGACTGTTTGGTGCGCTTTATGGGCTGGTGGAATCATTGGTCCGTACTTTTTCAAAAACGATGGTGGCCAGAACGTTACAGTCAATGGTGATCGGTATAGAGCCATGATTATTAACTTTTTCATTCCTGAATTGAATAACCATGATGTCCAGGAGATGTGGTTTCAACAAGACGGCGCAACATGTCACACAGCTTGTGCCACAATAGATTTATTGAAAGACTCGTTTGGTGACCGCCTAATTTCACGTTTTGGACCTGTGAATTGGCCTCCAAGATCTTGCGATTTAACACCGCTAGACTACTTTCTGTGGGGCTATGTAAAGTCATTGGTCTATGCGGTAAAGCCACAAACTCTTGACCATTTGGAAGTCAACATTCGCCGTATTATTACCGATATACAGCCACAAATTTTGGAAAAAGTTATCGAAAATTGGACGTCCAGATTGGACTACATCCGCGCCAGCCGTGGCGGTCATATGCCAAAAATCATATTTAAAATGTAATGCCACAAGATTATCTTTCGGATAAATAAAATTCATGTCAATCGAATAATCCATCGTTGTTTTATTGCAACTTAAAGTTCTATACCTCTATAAAAAACACCCTTTACATTCATAGTCACTCTTTATGTTAATACCGTGTCTACCCCGTGTTGCTGATGCTCTTGAGCCTGCATATTTGTGTTCACTTATAGTCAATAACAGAGTAGATTTAATACGTTCTACACGGCGTGGTCCACCGGTAGTCCAATGCGCATAACTGGCGGCGTGAACCACTATCTAAACCTAACCTCTTCATTAGTTCTTATTCTGATTACCCATCAATGGCACTCGAATTACTTAGTACTTGAACACAGTTAGCATTAAAAAATAATTCTGATTTATTATTGCATTTTTAACATTAATTTTAGGTTTTTTCCTTGAACACATTTATTTAATTATCTGCCCAACTAAACTACGTTTTTTATTAATAATTTCAGTGATTTTACACCACCGAAGTTTTGTTCCAAATCTCATGGCACCCTGTATAATAAGAACACCATAGAGGACTTTAAATCCTGCGATAAAAATGCCCTACTAAGAGAGGAAGGTTTAAAACTATTACAGCATTTCCAAAATGATGCCACCCTCGATGATCCAAGTTTATTGGCCAGATTTTTTATATTATCATTTGCGGTAAGTGGTGGTAGAATAAATATTCTGTATTGCAAAGTAATTATCATTTTATACAATAAATATTTCTTCTTCTTCTTCTGTTGAATAGGATCTAAAAAATCACAGTTATTACTATTGGTTTGCATTTCCCTGTGCCATAAATGCTACCTTTAGTTTGGAGCAACCCTCATCTAAATTGGTAGATTCACGTGAACTATTTGATAATATTCAGGAGACCTTGAAAATGTGCCCGAATGGTGGTTTGCAAAATTTCTTTATTCTACACGCTTCATCAACAACACGAAAATTTTATACACTCAGAGAATTCATCGGTTATTATAAAACCGTTGAGAAATTGCCTTTGGAGGATATGTATTTCGGTTTCCAAGATAACAGCGAATATGTACAGCCATCATGGTTAATGCGCATATATGCTGCATTTTTATTTTACAAGTGGTAAGTGGGAAGGCATTCATGCTTTTATTATTAAGAAAAGCTATTCAAAAGATGCTTTTTTCCTTTTGTAGTCCTTTTTTGGTTGGCAATACCGTAAAGTTTTTAGGCCTACGTTATGGCAATCACATGAATATTGGCTTTAGCCTAATATGGAATATAAAACAAAAGGAAGCTGTTGTTTTGGATAATACGGATGAAATTAAATTTGTTGGTTGGGAATTGAACAAAAATCAAAAGCCCCAACCACGTATGGTATGCATGAGAGATTCAATGGATGCTGAACTGTAAGTAATGAAGTGATATTTGTTTTTTATTCGCCTCTTTATTCATTTCTTTATTACCCTATAATTTAGCTTAACTGAGAACTCAATTAACTTGAATTTGAAACTAATGAAATGGCGTTTATTACCTGATCTTAACTTGGATGTAATTAAGGGCTGTAAATGTCTATTGTTTGGTGCTGGCACTTTGGGTTGTGCGGTAGCCCGTATGCTGTTAGGATGGGGCTTTAAATATGTAACCTTCGTGGACAATGGCAAAGTTAGCTTAGCCAATCCCGTACGCCAATATCTTTATACATTTGAAGATGCCGAAAAAGGCAATATTATGAAGGCAGATGCTGCAGCTGCATGTTTAAAGAAAATTAATCCATCTACGGTAGAAATGTTTATAATACTTGTGTAGTTTTTTTTTATTAAACTTTTTTTAAACAGATTTCAGCTGGCCATGTTATGCAAATACCTATGCCTGGCCATACTGTAGGGGATTCCTTAAAACAAGAAACAGAAAATGATTTGAATAAGCTGGAGGCATTGGTAAAAGAGCATGATGTTCTATTTCTTTTAACAGACTCTAGAGAAAGTCGTTGGTTGCCTGCTTTATTAGGATCTGCCAATGAAAAGGTATTTTCCCTTAATTAAAATTCAAGTTTTCAATGCTTAAATAATTTTTAAATTTTATTTTCAGATTGTTATCAATTCAGCCTTGGGCTTTGACAGCTACTTGGTGCAACGTCATGGTGGCACCAGAAAAGCTGATAAGACAACAGTTCCTGATGTTGACACTGAGATACTAGTGGATGATTTGAAATGCATACCAGGCCAGCAATTGGGCTGTTATTTCTGTAATGATGTTACTGCACCAGGAAATGTAAGTTTTTCAATTTTATTTTCTATTTTATTCATTTAAATTTAAAAAACAAATAAGTAAACTTAAGACTACTACACATGGTAAATACTTAGGGCAAGAAAGAAAATCAAGTAAAGCAGCTACATTTAGGCACATTCATAATCAAACTTTGAATACTTTTCGAAATTTGTACACAAAGCATCACCCATTTGTAAATGATCCACACCGGTGACATGCATATGCAGGCCATTTATGCAGGTCACCTTAAAACCCACAAGATTTTGTAATAAATTTGGCATGCGATAGGCAAAACTGCAAAAGTTATAGCCATCCACAGCAGTTAAGAATTCTTTTTCGGTAAAAGCTATTGCCAGCTTGAATTGTTGATTGAAGGTAAAAGGAAAACCGCCATGCCGTTCCTCGGGGCCAAATCTGTAAATAAAGTAAAAAATTACATTGTATGTTTAGAATACAAACAAAGCTCTCTCTGTTTCTGCTTTGAAACTTACTCAAAATTTTTATTATGACTATTGCGCACCACCACCTTCTGATCAAATCTCACACTGAAATGGAAATCTTCACGTTTGCTATCTGCCTCCATGAATTTTATTATGAATTGTCCCTTTTTATTATCGAAACAACGTGCTGTTATTACGATAACATGACCAGGACTAAATAATATCGGTGAATCGTTGCTAAACGCCTTGAAATAATCCGATGTATGTATGGCTGGCCAAGGATTTGGAAATACTGTACGATGATCGATTTGCTTAATAACTTGTATTTGATCACGCAACTCCACAGATCTTAATGATTCCAAGGGCAATCGATACTTAAATGTACAAAATGGTCGACTATTTACGGAAATATGAAATTTATCCTCACATGCCAATATATAGATCATAAAGAAATCGCCCGATGCTATAGGATTTGACAATGAATTATTGTCAATATTTTTCACTTCCTCCTCTCCCCATACGCCATTTATGCGTGCATTACGTACTATGATATCTTCACGAAAATATACGGTCATGCGTAAACCAATATCAGCATTTGGATTTATAATGGATTTAGCTGTTGCTAAACACAAATTAAATCTGCAATACAAAAAAGGAAATTAAGGGATTTAATATAAAATAATAACGACAGACATATGTACATATATTCATTTCTGAGGTGCAAATAAAATTGAAAGTCTTCCTATTAAACCCCATGTGTTATGTATTTTATAATCTTATTTATACAAAAGTATTAGCAAAGTTTTCTTGCTTTATTTTGCCTACAATTTAGTTAATCATCAGTATTTTTATAGAATTAGTTTGTATTACTTACATACACTTGTATATACTGTTCTCTGTATGCAGCAGTTTATGAAATCAAACCAGTCAACAAGTAAACTTAATGCGAATGCTTTGACTATCCGTAGCAACGTTCAGAATTAAAACATTTTAGTTTGGGGAATCCTCTGTTAAGGCAAGATTAAATTCAACAGATTGTTTTATAAAAAACAGACTTATCGAGTTCGCAAACATGGACAATATCCAACCAACTGTCAATCTCCAAATTGGATTGAGCAAAATATCCAACGTTGTTTATTAACTCACAAACGCGGCAATATAATATAACGTCATTTGTAACTATGGTTGTCGTAAATATTGATGATGTTTAGGACATGAAATCTCACTAGTGGGGAGAAGCATTCAAGAAAGTGTAAGAAATACTTCACTTCATCTAATATTCTTTCTTTGCACACCACTTACATCCGTCCGAAAATAGAATACAGCTCTCATGTATGGGCCGATGCCTCCCTAGAAGATTATTTTGAGGCTTCTCGATAGCGTGCAAGAGTGAGCGTAGGTGCTTATTAGTGGCAGTAGGGTATCACACTCTATTCGATGAATTAAAGCATTATAATGTAGCATGTGTTTCACTATTTTATTACTATTTTAGTTCAAGCGAACTAAAAACGATTTATTCCCGAAAATCATAATACGTAGTACATGTCTGTCACAATAATCCATGGATCTCACAATGTTTTACACAAAGATTTCGTTCGTTAGCCACGCTGGTTGTACGTGGAACTCGCTCTCTGTAGAGGTTTTTCCTGTGAATCTGATTCAAATCTAATATCAATAAACACTACTCTTCCTTTCTTATATTTCATAACCTATTCTTTTAATTCCGACACAATACACTGTATCAGTAGGGACCATCCCCTGATACGGATTTTTATTTAAGAGGCAAAAATCTAGCTGATGCTTTGATATTTCAGACGTCTACGACGCGAAGTTGCTCTAGTCCAACCTTCTTTAGTGGGCTTTCAGTGTGAAGCTGCCTGGCAGATTTATGCAGCGTGTACTCAACCCATTTCTTTTTTTTTGCTTTGCAACACATCTCAAAACATTTCAGTTGTTAGTTACCTACACCTTCTTTGTGTTAAGTTCGGAGTTAAAGATATAATTGTGAGACCGCAACATGCATATTATGCTTCTCACAGAACACAGGTTTAAAAATGACTTGATTTTTTTATGTAGTATGTATGCCATGTTTCGCTTCCATATGAAAGCGATTTATAGAAACAGAACTTCGAGGAGTCGACATTTAAAAGTTATTGGTTTGAAGCCATTTTATTGTATTCGATAACAATTCGTATCACTTTGAAATCCATACTTTTGGCTTTGCAGAAAAGCATTTGTAGATAAACTTTAAAACAGGTCAACAAACTAGATTCACGTTTACAGATAGGGAACCACAAACCCTGAGGATAGTAAACGGTTTTCTGATTAGACATTGTAGGGTTTATAAAGCATTTATATATATTAGGAATCGCTTACAGCAGAATAAGATAAGAAGAACGAGTCATTAGAACACATTTCTTTTAATTAGGGAGGCTTTAGTGTACGATATTTTAAAAATGAACAAGTGAGGGTAGGTATATCAATTACAAGACAGGTACAGACACCGAGTATAATCCTGAGGTTTTTGTCAGGGCAACAGGGAAAACACATACACATACATACATAATTGGTCATTACAACCATTCAGTCAGGATTACGACCTAGTTTCTCAGGGAAAACACGCTTGAGTAATTCTACCCAACAATACCGCACAATTGCTGAAGTCACCATTTTCTATTTTTGGAACTTATTTACTTGGTTTATTTATTTTTGTTATCATAAATCAATAATTAAAATTAAATTGTTACCTTTAAATAATTATTTATTGTATTTAAATATTACTCATATCATATTATATTGTATTATATTTTAAATGTTATCTTCTTATCACTTATATTTACAATATTTCAACATTTTTTTTTATTATACATACCGGGAAGCACCATCGATAGTTTTCGCAACAATTTCTAAAGTATGACCGAATTCCAAGTGATGAGCTAAATTTCCAGCGAATTCCGTTAACATTTTGCTTAAAGGATCTATTTTTCTTTTAACTCTTCTTAGCTTTTCACTGAAATTGTGATTATTTTTTATATTTATTTCATAAGATTGCTGCACTTTTTGTTAACACTTTATTGCCTGGCCCTTTTAATTTAGTTTGATTTTTGAATTAATAACAGCGAATTGGTAATGATTACGCGACGCACAATCTATCGTTTGATAATACAGATCCGATCCGATCCGCCTTTTCCACTCTCTTAGTTCCAGAGTACCGTACTCTCTATTCACTTAAACACAACTAAAATGTACGAATTTTTTTTCGGAAGAATGAAATATGAACGTTATTTTCTTTTATTTTATTTTCTTTACATAGTTGGTTAGTTAGTTAGTGAGTGTGTGTGTATTTTCTGTCTGTGTATTTTCTTTACGACATTTTTCTATGTCTGTCCATCTATCAATATTTCTTATTTTATTATTTATTATTGTTCTCTTTATTGTTGTTGTTGGCAATAGTATTAATTCTTATCAGTTAAAGTTAAGTAAACAGTTTTAATTTTTATCTAATCGCTCTCTCCTTTCCCCTCCCTCTCTCTCACTCTCGCAATATTTCTTTAATGGCAGCCAAAACACAACAAAACACGAAATATTGAGAAACACAAACAACAACAGTTGAATTAAATTCTAAAGTTTTTTTTTCCTCCTTAAAAATTCCAATCGAATTCAATTGTTAAAAGATACAAGAAGAAAACATTATAAATATTCTGTTTGCATCATTATTATTTTATTTGCACTCTTTTTTATATTAAAATGTGACTTCCATTGGATATGCTACACATCCAGCCCCGTGTTTACATCCGTTAAATGCACTTTAACTTGCAATCGGTTTAATACTAAAACTGGAAATTGAGTTTGAAAACATGTTCTTTCTTCTTCAATTGTTAAAAGTTATGAACTGAGAAAAAAAAATGCTCTCTTTGAATAGTTATTGTCAGTGTTGCAAAACTGAAATTTTGAAATGGTACTGAATTGTAACTGAAAAAGTACTTTTTGCATCAAATGGTACTTTTATAAAAAATACCTACATATATACTACATATTGGTCATTATAACCCTTCAATCAGGATTATGATCTAACTTCTCACACCATTTATGTTGCGTGTGTTAATTTTTATACATGCGTCTTAAGATGTACTGTTTAGAGTCGACTCCGAACGACAGATTTTTCAAGTCGCCAGGGAAATATTTTTCATATTCATATTTCGTTTTGATGGTGATGTCTGCCATGGGGTTTGAATCGTCGGCTCACGTCTGGTAAGAAAGCACACTACCTACTAGACTATTTATTTGTTTATATGTATTAAACACATACAGAACAAAAACAGCTGATTCGGAACGTAACAAAACGTAAAAGCCCCGTTTAGTAAACTGTTCGGCAAACGCTTACTTGCTTGTTTTTCGTGTTCTAAAAACCAATGTACATTCCATGGACGTTTGGCTAACCATGGCTACAGCCTAATTCTACCTTTAGCATTACGTTGAACATGTTGCTAATGCATTAATATTTGAACAGCGCAAGACATAAAATATATAATAATAAAAAAGTACTGAAAGCTTCGCGGGGGTACTGCGGTGTTTTTGCAATAAAAAAGTACTGAAAAAAGTACTAAAGTACTGAATTTCTCAACACTGGTTATTGTTCTCGCAATTCTCTAGAATTTTTTGTTTCTGTTTTAATCGATTCTCTTTGGAAAGCAACTTAACAGTGTTGTCCTATAATAATATTTTAGGGGGGCTGAACGGGTTATCCATTTTTCTAAATACTAGGATTTCGATAAAACTTTTATTTCATTATAATGCTTAAATCCCCAGTTTGGGCCATAATATACGAAATACAATTTCATTTAAAAAACCGCCTCTGGTTTGGTTGCTGCACTTAATTCTTTAGACGAAGTTTTCCACTTCTTTTTCTCACATTTCGGATGATATTCTAGCGATAACTTCACGAATGTTGGTTTCCAAATACTTAAACGTCAGGGATTTATCTGCGTAGACACTGTTTTAGACGTTGCTTCACAAAAAACAGACTAACGGCATTAAATCATATGATCTTAGTGGCAAATTTGCAAGCGCAGATGTATATCATTGTGTTCAGTTTAACTTGCACATGGGGTACAGAGGATTCGACATAGCAATACTATTTGACAGTTAAGCCGCCACCCGGTCACATTAATCCTATGAAATTGTCTCGAGTTTGGTGTGAAACTGTTTAGGCGAATTGAATCAGTTAGACAGGGAAAAGGGATCACTACTATCGAGATTAGTGTAGAATTGTCTGGGCAAGCTGCATCAGTTAAAAAGGGAAAATAGGGTCACCCTTTGCTGGGAAATTAGTGTAGAATTGTCTGGGCAAGCTGCATCAATTAGATAGGAAAAATAAGGTCACCCTTTGCTGGATTTGTGGGAATAAACGAGAGCTCCCTCATCGCTGATGAGCCGAGAACCCCTCTGGCCAATTGACGTAGCCAAAACATGAAATTACTGTTTCTGAAAGCTTCTCATGCAGTAAAGCCAAAATCGGTAGTGTTGTGTGGCTCGTGGCAGCGTTTTATTGAATCCCTACACCTTTCAGCTCATAATCTCTAATTGCATTCTAAAGCCCTCCGAGTGCAGACGGTTCATACAGATTCGTTTTCGACAAAATGCGGCCCAAACAGTCAGTTTTACTGGATGCAATGACTTTCCATAGATCACAGAAAAAAATGAGTTTAAATAGGCTCTGATGACATCGCAGAAACTGCAATTCCTAAGGCAGTTGTAGTAGAGAACGTCCTACTAACATTTGGAACCAACAAGTACGTAATGAAGCGAATTAATTAGGCCCGGAAAAGTTCGTGCGAAGTCAAAATCTAGCGTAAGAGAGTTCCGCATAGGAGCCATGTGACCTTATATGTATATTGTACGTCATTCTAAAGTTATGCGCTATTTGTTGGACAACTCGGATTCTACAAATGTCTGGCATATGTTTGCATTACTTTTTTGCTCTCATTTCATCCAAGAAGGCATTTTTAAATAAAGCTGCATATATGTATTTATTGTTTATATTAAAAAAGCTTAACAAAAGCTTTTTCATATTTAGTTTTCTTATATAAAAAGTATTGCCATGATTTTGAAATTTTACAAGTTTTTTTTTGTTATTCTAAAGGTATTTTTAAATAATTTTAAGGAATTAAAATATTTCACGTTTTCTTCTTTTCTAGTCTCTTAAAGATCGCACTCTGGACCAACAGTGTACCGTTACACGTCCCGGTGTTTCAAACATAGCTGCCAGCTATGCTGTTGAGCTACTTGTATCGCTGCTACATCATCCACAAAAAGAATTGGCTCCAGCATATTATGCCTCCAATGCCAATTGTAAAATGGACAAAACGCCTGAAGGCATCATGGGTATACTGCCACATTCCATTCGAGGCATGCTAAGTAACTACGAGAATATTTTGCCGGCCACTGAAAAGTTCACACAATGTATAGCCTGTTCAGAGGTAAGGAAGAAGGAGTTAAAAATTTTGTAAAAGAAATAAATTGTAGGAGTGAATTTCATTTAATTTTCTTTGTTTATATAGAAAGTCTTGAATACTTACCGCTCTGAGGGCAATGAGTTCTTATTTAAAGTCTTTGAATCGGCCAAGTATTTGGAAGATTTAACTGGCATTTCTGAATATAGAGAGTTAAACAATGAGGTGAGTTTTGTTATTTTCTTTATGATTATTATTTAATACGTGGTGATTTTATATCTCTTTTTCTAGATTATCGATTTCAATGATTCTGATTTGGATTTAGCGGATGACTAAAAAAAAGTGCACATGGTTTTGTTGAATGAGTGTACGATGATAACAAATTCGTAATATTTTACTATAAACATAGTAAAGTTTAATCATCAGTCAGCATTTATGTATTTAACAACAAAACATTCTTAATTATTGTTATTTATAGTAGTAAACAAACACTCAGAGAAAAACACACCAACTAAAACATACATACACACGCAATTAATTGTACATCTTTTTAGATTTATATTGTATTTTTCTAATTATCATTCTAATTAATACGTGTAGCTTTTTATGTCCAAAATGGCTTGAAATGCTTTAATTAAGATTAAAATTGAAATAAATGGCTTAAATTGCATGTCTATCATATGATATGTATGACAGACAATATGTGTTTAGGAAATCTAAAATTCAAGTTTTTTGGTTTGTAGTATTTGAAGTAAGTTTAGTTTTAATGTACGACCACTTTGATTCTTTTATAACGGCCATCGAATTCGGATAAAAAAAGACAAAAAAATGAAAATGAACATCACACTCTTCTTTCGAAAGTTTATTCATATTCAAACAATGCGTAGTACTGTACAGACATCAATTTTCTATTCATTTTATTTATGTGGTCACACAAAAACAGGCCGGTGCAACTCCGGCTGAGTTTGTATGCCAATAAGTCTTGCATTACACAAAATTTTTAAATTATTTTACCGCTTAAAAATAGTATTTACTGACACAATGGCAACTCTGCGTACCATGGGACTGCATCCATCCCTATTTCGCACCCCAGTTTATGTATGGTAGGCTTATTTTAACCCAATGGCATCCTAATGGAGGTGAAAATTATTTATCCTAGATACACACCTGCTAATTCACCACAGATAATACATTGGTAATACAGTACCTATTTCGAATAACGGCACTTTGCTGAATTTCAATTTTATTCACCACACCAGGCAAATTCACCACGCTTTGCAAAAATTCCCCAAAAATTCACCACGTTTTAGAAACCCCCAAAAAAATATTGTGGGGGTTTTTATTCCACCCGTCCAATTCCAGCCATATATATTTATATATAATATTAAACAACAACAGGACGACGATCGGCGCTACATTCTCCACCATCTCTGATAGCGTCGCGGCTACCTTATTACAACAACGACACGCTTACTTACCACAACAACAACAACCGCACCTTATTTGGTCTGTCACACACACACAACACTGGATGGAAGAGGGGAGAGGGGGAAGCAGGAGGAGAGAAGAGAAGGAGGCAAGCAAGCAGCACCGCACACCCCCCCACACACACTGTTTAAACTCATCATCTTCATTACTTACTTAACTTTATACTTACACACATTACCACACACATTCCCTTTCACTTACTCATTTCATTCTCAACTCCACATACACACAAACACTTCCCCCTCGACGACAGAACCGCGGATATCAATACAATGTCAACCCAGACACACACACACATAACCACACTTACCTTAAAAACCTTTTACACCTATTAGATACCTCTATAACTAAACTTTTTTTACTTACACTCATCCACAAACACTTACTTCTTTTGCTTACTTCACACTTATCTCCTTTACTTACACTTGCCATCATCACTCATTCATTCATTTATTATTTACATTATGTACACACAACAATTTTATTTATAACACTCATAACAACAACACAAACCAACACAATTTATTTAATCACATCACATACACGCACACACACGCTCGTCACCAAATTTTTCTTAAACAGGCATGCGCTTAAATTTCATTTAAACAAACCAAATACGAAAAAAGAATGTGGGAATTATAAGAGTAAGCGATGCGAGTAAAGATTACAAACTTAACTTAAAAAAAGTTTCAAATAAAAAAAAATTGTTTTGTCTCCCCGACGGGGAATTGAACCCCGGTCTCCCGCGTGACAGGCGGGGATACTGACCACTATACTATCGAGGATGTTGAAGTCGGTGTGAAAAATTATGTACAAAAGCGTTCAGCTGTATAAAATAATAATTAATACAGGCATGTTGCCTTTGAAATTGTGTAAAAGAGCTTCTGGCAAAAGCTTTTATCATAAACAATGACTCTTAAACTTAAAAAGAATTCTTTAAACTGTAGTAAGTAATTTCATTTATTTTATTTATGACTTGTTTTTAGGTTTGAATGTTAGTTTGAGAACAGTAGCTGCTGGCACCAATGCATCAGTCTTTACAAAGTAATAACACAAATAAAGATGCTGATGATAATAATCATTTATCATAATAATTTGCGTACCACCACACTCTGGAAGGAAGGTTAAGTCCAAAACTTTTGGAAAATAATGAAAATCATCGCTTATAGTTTATAAATAGACACGGTTCCCATTGTCGAGAAGCTAAAAATTGTAAAAAGAACTATTTAAAAAATTGGCTGAGAATGTTAGATTAGAATAGGAATAATATACATGTATAATATATAAATCCCCAATACCACTATATATGTATGCTCTACATACATATACACATATATAGTCTCGCTACGTTCGTTACCTGATAGAAAAGAAGAGTTGTACAGTAATACTATAAAAAAAAACTCGAAGAGGACTTGATATCTCTATCGATACTGTCCGAGAAAGTACAAAATCCAGGAGATACTACTTCCCAAGGAGATGAAAAAAAAACTGCAGTCGTGGGACTATGCATAACTTACGTATCAAAATCGATTCACGATCAAAGTTTCTTGATGTTTTGATAAAAACTTTTGTGAATATCTTTTCGGTGCTACAATGTTACTTTAAAAAGTAAAGTGTTCCCCTTCAGGCGGCCTCTTAATTGCATAGGCAATAATGCTGTTGTCACCAGTCATCTGTCAGTTGACTTTTGTTAAAATCATTGATAGTAGGGTACCGTGTGGTTGTGGCGAAAATGGAAAAAAGTGAATTTCATGGATTCGTTAATCAATTTTTTTTTTATTGCGAAATCTTAAACTCTGTTAATAGAGCCACGATTAAGCTTGATAAAAACTACGGGAACTCTCTGGTATCATTGATATCCATGTTAAAAAATGCTTTTGGTGAATTTTGTTGGGGCCGTATAAGCATGGAAGATGTCGAATGCTTTGGATAACCCCACTGAGGTCTTTAAGCAAATTCACGACATTGTTGTGGGAAGATTGAAATTGGGAGAGATTGTTTGACTCAGAGGCCTAAATTTGGCCTTAGGAAGGCGGTTGCCACATTTGCTCACAGTTTACAACAAACGCTATCGATAACTTTACAGTAGTGTTTGGCGCTTGTTGAATGGCAGTATAAACAACAATAGTATAGACTAGGCAAGAGACCTAACAGCAGTCAAAACAGTGCCAAGATGGGTTTGACTGTTAACACGTTGACTGCCGCGGCAATTTTCAGAAAACTTGTCAAAAAACGACAATTTGATTTTTTCACATTAGTGAATACGAGATAACTCGCAGTTTGACGATCTAGAAGGGAACGCAATCTACGAGTTATCTCGTAGTCGGCAGTCAACGTGTTAATAAGTGTTATATATGGTGACTGTTTTCTTTTTCATCTTTGAACCTTTAACCTGTCAACCTATTGGGACCATTTTTAATGAGAATAAAAAAAATATCGACCAGATTTTGCAACAGGACAATGCAAGGGGCGCACAGATAGATGTGCAGTTCCTTTTGGTAACAATTCAACTACGAATACCTTACCTATTCGTCCTATTTTCCGAATTAGCCTTAATTGAGTCCTTCCTATTTCAAACTAAAAAAAAAACTAAAAAATAGTTCGTCGAATAAAGATTTGAAATCAACGATAAACTAAAAAACTAAAAAACTAAAAACATTAAAAAAGTGCAACGTTGAGCATTGTGTATGAATTACAAAGGATATTATATTGGTTAGGTAGAATAATTTTTTTTTAATAAAAACCAAGCTTTGTTGTCAAAAAACTTATTGCGCCATCTTCGTGTATATCTCGCTGTGCAAATAATAATTTCATTAATTTTCCCATATGAAAATAAATGTGAAACGAAATGTCATCGTTTTATTGTATAAATAATTATTATTTGATTATTTCATTTCTATTTGAGTGATTTTAATGGCCATTGGCTAATAATGGAGAGGAAAAAAATTCGAAATTTTGAGTCAAATACATGGTTTTTGCATTTCTTTTAATTTTCACTCATCATTACATCAGCATCTTTTTCTCTTTTCTTTGCTTTTGTATAGAATTTTTGGTGAAACTTAAGTTTTTAATTCCTAATTTTAATGGATTGGTGTCAAAGTTCAATAGATCTTAGAAGAAGATTCCATATGATAATTTATGAAAGTTCTAGACATACATACATGCCACACATATCTACATAAACAAATAAACAAGATGTATATGATAATAAACAAGTCATTTTATTTTCTACTCATGATTTCGATAGGCAAAGGATAATTAGTTTTTACTGTCAGTAAAACTTTACTGAAGTGAGTAGAAGGTTATTATGATGCTTACCTAAAAAGCCTATTAGGTTAGGTTAGGTTGGAGTAGTAGCTCTGATATCACAAAGCTCACTTGAGCACGCATAGCGGCCCGTTGTGATGCCACGGGTGAACGCAGCCCCTGTACTAACCAAGTTCCACCAAAATCAGGAAAAAGGAAGAAGTTGGCCGGCGCAAGGGCTGCACTAGCGCCACGATCGAAATTCGCCTGCAAACAAGTGGAAGATTCCAACCGTTCGAGGTGCCCAGAACGGGGATAAGAGGACACAAACCAAGTGGGCTTATGGTAATCCAATCTTATGTTGGGAAATTACTATAAGAGGATCAGAATCATCCACGAATAACCTGAGGTTGGTAACCAGTCTTTTGATAGGGCACTGTAGACTCAGAGTATACTTATTCAGAATGGCGGTTGTTTTAAGCCCAATATGTAGATTCTGTGATAAAAAGAATGTATCATTAGAACACATTTTGAAACCTGCGGGGTATTAATGCACCCCAGGAAGAAATACCTCGGAGGAGACATTATAGCCCTACCCTATAAAGTTTGTGGGGAGTATAATAGATCGTATGGTCACAGTACTAAGGTATCTCTTCACTACAATGAAATAATAATAACAGAAGGCAGTTTCTAAGGCCATACATCATATACATACATCGATCATTACGACCCACCAGTCAGGATTACGCTTTAGCTTCTCATAATAGGTCTTAATATCTAGTCGATTAGTAGGTAATGTACATATGTTTGTCTACCTATCTAACTTAACATCT
The DNA here is from genome assembly GCA_958299815.1 of Sarcophaga carnaria. Taxonomy (NCBI): domain Eukaryota; kingdom Metazoa; phylum Arthropoda; class Insecta; order Diptera; family Sarcophagidae; genus Sarcophaga; species Sarcophaga carnaria. The sequence goes on from OY283153.1 coordinate 15,360,131, forward strand.
CTCATAGAAAAAGATTTGAAATGAATTTGATTTAAAATTCTCTTCACAATTGGACAAAAGCCTAGTGGACCCATTATAAAGCAAAATGAAACCTTTAATGCGAAAATATAATCCGGTCTGCATAGGAAGGCAAAATAGTTAACTTAAGCAGCAAACGGGATCTTCAAATTAAAATACATTTAGGGTTTTAGCCATCATAAGCCATCGCATTAGCCATAAATATCGCATTTCTAATGTACGGATCTCACATTGTTTTTGTTATTGTTTTATTTGCCTATAACTAAAACCCTTGTATTTATGTTTGTAAGTAAGCATGTGTGTAAGAGTGAGTATTTTGTTGTTAACTTAACAACAGGTAACAACAATAGCTAAAAAGCAAACAAAAAAAAGAAGAAATAAAACTAAAGAAAACTAACAAACAAAAAAAAAAACCAACTCAATATGAAACGATTGATCGATCATTAACATAAATAAACCGAAAACCATCCATCCAGTGAAAGAAAGATTTTGAGTGAAAAGTGAAATTGTCTCAAAACCGCATAATGAGACAAAAACCGAAACGCATTTCATAAATTCCATAAATTGGTGAAAAGACTTCAACAGGTAAACACAGACAGGCAGCGCTTAAGTTAAACGAACGAACGTTCATCATCATCATCATCACATTAAACAAAAACAAACCGCCAGCAATCAAACGGCTACCGAACGTTTAAAAAAAAAATAAACACATACTAACACACATACACCAACACGTAGTCTACCAGTTACAACAAGTCATAGCAATTTTAGTAACGGTCATCATAATAACAACAACAATTAAAAAAGAGTAGCCAAGTGATTTTGTATGTGTGATACATAAACAATTAGTTGTTACAACTACAACACAGTCAGACAAACAAAAGAGAACGAAATCGAATAATACGAGAGAAAGAGAGAATTTATTTCAAACTGTATAAAACACTCTTTCTCTCAGCTGTTAAACCAAAAAAGCAATTAAGAAAATTTTACAACAAGGCAGTGAAGGAAATTTCAAACCACAACAGCACCTATAACAAACAACAACAACAATTCAACCAACAACCAACAAAGAGCGCAATTAGTTTTGTAAGGAAATTAAAGCACTTTCATTTAAAAGGAATTTTTTTCGTAAACTGACACACAGACACGGAAAAGTGTAATTATTATTAAACAAAATGGTAAGTAAGTGTGTTTTAATAACAAAAAGAAAATGAAAATTAACAATAATTGTTATTGCTTTTTAAATTTGTTATTCGTTCATATGCTAAAAGAAATTTTATTAGGAATTTTAATAACTTTTTTTTAATAAATAACGGTAATTGTGTAAAAAATAAAGAGGTATCCTTTAAAGGTTTCAAAAGCATAATTAAATAAAACATGCTTGAAGCTACGATTTCGATGAAGCTTTACAGTTCGTTATAGTGCTTGGACCATGCTATTGTTCAAGAAATAAAATGTCATTTCAATGACCTCCTCTGGATTTGTTGCAGCAATAGATTGTGCTCTTGAGATACTCTTCGATCACATTTCATTACAATTTTAAACGATTTCTCGGCAATAATGTTGTTTTTCAAGTGATTATAATTATTATCGGCGTGTAAAGGCGCCTTAGTACTCCATATAAACTATTGTACTCCCCCCCCAAACTTTATAGAGCATACCTACATCTGCTACACGTTTATTGCCCTGAAAAATTTCAGGATGCTGCTCAGTGTTAACAATGACAATTCTCTGCCTAGTCCTTGGTATGCACCCATGTGTTTCATCCTGGCTTGCGTTTATACCAACAATGTATTGCGATGATTCATTAACATTGTCACAGAATGACCCACATTCTGAATAAGTGTACCCTGAGTCAAAATTTCGGCCAGATCACCTTTGCCGCCTTTAATAGCTTTTCCACAATCACTTTGAGGTTCTCCAAGTCCCATACACGACATAATCAGTCAAGTTAAGGGATAGCAATAGAAAGGGAAGTAAGAAGTGAAGCAGACATTGATAAGGATTGGATATTACTTTTAAAAACCTAAGAATTCAGTAGCAACTGTTGTCAACGTCTTTTTTGCTTTTGGAAAGAAATCATTACTTTATGTTTTTTGACCTTTAAAAAAGCTTCAGTTTTTCTTTTCACGAAGCCAATATATTTGTGTTCTGTCATGCATTTAAAAAAATAAAATGACAATCAAAGCCCATAAAAAATATAGCAGGGTCTTTAGAGTCGTATAAATAAATGGCAATATTTTTTTTCATTTTTTTTTCTTTTATTGGAGTCAAGTGGTTTGATACCCTTTGCATGGTTTAATGGGAAAAAAATGTTTAAATATTAAGGTGTAGTAAAAAGAAATCCAATATATTGGTAAGAAAGAAATAAGTTTAGACTTAGACCTTAGTAGTGTAACAAAACGGAGCAACTCTCATGCTAATAGTATAGCAAACTAGACTACGTTATTAAAACGTTATTAAAAAACAAAATGTTTTCGAATAGAGGTCAAGTGGGTGTAAGCAAACTGAAAATAGCTGATAAGATTGCAAAACGTTTTAAGTTTAGCTTATCAAATGCTAATCAAACACGTGTATTTAAATCCAGGCAATGAACTTATAATCGTTGTAAATAATCGTAATTGTTTGAATTGAAATTAGATTTCTAATAATATATTGGAACTCACCAGTATTAGCTGAATCAATGGGTTAGGCTAGCGTGGTAGCTTTAATTTACCAAAAAGCTCACTTGAGCATGCATAGCGGCCCGTTGTGATGCCACAGGTGAACGCAGCCTCTGCATTGACCAAGTTCCTCCGATCCAAGGAGAGGGAAGTTGGTCAGCGCAAGGGCTGCACATTTTCCAAAAAGCACGACTACCCCACGCTGGAAAACCAACCAGAAAGTTTGATAAACGAGGCTATGTCCTTGATATCAATGGACGATAGCTCCGTCAAGCTGACAAGGGTCGGAGAGCCAAATAACCTATATCTGCATCCCGCAAGGGATGGGCATTGGCAGATGAAGTGGATGACAGTCTCCTCCTCCTTGGCGGGTCTGCATCCACGGCAGAAGTCGTTCTTTCCGCATGTCTACCCATAACACAGTGGTCTGTAAGCATGGCCACTGTGATCAATCAATAGGTTAAGTTAGCTTAAGAATGTCGACTGTTCTGTTCACAGAGTCGTTGCTAATGTTAATATCTAGACTTGCCCATACACAGCCAGAGTGATACTCTTTAGTGTTCCCTTTATGCAGAGACGTACGCTGACTTCTATCAACGAATGTTTAATGCGTCATAGCCACATAATGAAAGACTTGAGACTCCATTTTCAAAATCATGATTAAAAAGCTTCAAGAATCTTTGTCGTTTTGATTTCCATTAAAACGAACAGCAGCATCTCATACTTTTGAAATTATCATTTACGAGATAAGAATTATTGGAAATCGTTTTCGTGATTTCGAAAATTACAGTTCTTTTAAAGTCCATATTTACTCGATTGAAATAGTTTTTTTATAACAAAATAGGCGTGTACTTAATTATGGCCAAGCCAAAGAAAGACAAACAATTTTTGACCAAAACAGACAGCCATCGTCTAACGTCATGCAAAACTGAAAAGAATAACAAAAATATTTTGAATGGATTTCGAGAAAAAAAAAAATCGTATTTGTTTAAACAATTTACGTAGGACTTCTAAGATTTATTTTTTCCTTTTGTTGTTACAAAAAAAAAAATAGAGAAGATAATGGTCAAAAAAAATATGTTGTTTCAAAATATGCTTAGAAATATAGACTATATACGAGTACATACACATAAATATACAATACAGTACTACCATATGTACTTATGTACGTTCTGACTGATAAGGTTCTAAACGAAGCTGCTTCTAAGACTATCGTATCATTTCATATGTTCGCAAAAAGACAAGACAACTCAAGTCTTAATTAATTGTTGTTGTTTTTCATTAATAAATAAATTCTTATTATTATTTTTATTAAATAAATGAAAATACAGCTGAAATAAAATATATTATATTATATTATATGTATAGTATATGCGATATGATATTTTTTATGCCACATATATATAGTCTACAGAAAGAATACTTTCTAGATTTCAATATAAAGCTTTAGCCTAGTTTAAGCTCTGATTTTCAAATCAATTCGAATTCAATCGTCGTTTAGAACGCAGCGTGTAATTTTCAAGCGAAACCGCATCGTAACCGTTATACTATCGATTCAGTTTTCCTAAAATCTACTTAAAAAATAGAAAATAATTTTTTTTAAATTAATCAGTTTCACAAGTAAGGCAATCAAGATTCGTAAATACATACATTATACGAATATATTCTTATGATCGTATAACGCATGTATTAAATAAATAAATAAATCATAAATAAATGACAATAATAAATAATTGAATTGTACGTAAATTAATAAATAAAAAAAATTCAAAAAAAAAATATTGAAAATCAACAATAAAAATAATAATAATGATGCGAGTATTAAAATTCCATTAACCTTTGAAAGATTACGACAAGTGATTGTAGCCGAGAAAAGGCAAGACTGTGGGCCGACCATTATTATCAAGTTTTTTTTTATATATGTACATACATAGGATGCGATATTGCGTTTCAAAAAAGGAAAAAAAATTATCTGGACCTAGAGCAACACTGCTCCATTACAATCAACATCGCAGTCTATCAATAATGTGAAATATTGAATCAATTATATGCTGCAACTTCCAGAAAAAGTTTTCTTCATTTTTAAACAAATACAATCTAATTTTGCCAGGCGATCTCTATCTTTAGTGAGCATAATTGGCCATTGCAACCCTTCAGTCAGGATTACGGCTTAGCTTCTCACACCACTCATGTTGTTTGTGTTAATTTTATACATGAGTGATGGGGCCTACAGTTTAAAGCCGACTCCGAACGACAGATTTTTGAGAAACTTTTCATGGCAATTTCTATTTACTCTCAGAGTTTTTGCCAGAAATCTGCTGAGAGGAAGTCGCCGAAGAAATAATTTTTGTATTTTATTTTGACGTCTGGCCTGGGGCTCGAACCCTGGCTTTACGTCTAATAAGCCAACACACTACCTAGTAGACTACGGCGACTTCGATCTCGATCTTTACTGAGCATAAAAACGGTTACAGAATTGGGTATTTATCTAGCGGAACTTGATCTTCCGATCTTTGCGAGATGTATAAGAGAATTAAGTCACAAAAATTCTTTTACCGATCTTTATAATTACAGTATAAAGAATAAGATCGAAATGTCTCCTCTTTAGCCACCCCCTGGCCCAGATGGTGTGATATCCTACACATATGTATGTACTGCGCTATTTGGCATTACAACTCTTTAGTTCGGATTACGGCCTAGCTTTACACACCACCCAGATTGAACGGGTTAATATTATCCATTAATATCGCTGTTTATAGTTTAATATGTACGTTGAATCTAAGGAAAAAGTTATTTTCGTGGCAATTAGTTTCTCTCAGTACATTTGTCATAAGGCTGCTGGAATTGTATGATCGAAAGAAATATTTATTTTCATGTATCTTCTTCTTTAAGATATCAGAGCTAAGATTTCAATTAAGAACTCTTGCCTAGTAAGACAAATCATTACCTTCTAGACTTCTGCGTTCACCCATGAGAGACGAGCACCAACTAAGTCATTTCAGCATTTGAGGCAGTAACACTGCTTCCTCACATTACGTTCTAAAAAATCTTCTTCATCTTGGATTTGAATCTTTCCATTGGATCTTTGGTGTTTCTCCTTATATGCAATTCGTGCTCAAACTGCCGCAGTCGTCTTTCTTTCAATTAATCATCTTGGAAGTAAATGGCCTCCACAAAGCATCTCCATTTTTCTTAACTCTTGGAGTTTACGTCTGCTGTTGTTTTTAATTACTCCGCTTTAATTTCCGCTAGGGATCTCTATCCTAATCGATTTACTCCTGTTAGTTTCGTGCTCTCTTATGCAAGATTGTTCTGTTCTATTTACTGGTGTATGGTGTGTCTACAGGAGAGTTGTGTTGACCTTCCCGCGCTGTCCTTATCATACTATCGACATTTCTTGTGCTGGTTTGACCAATCAATCCCAATTTGTAATGTTTTATTTGCTTAAGCGTGGGTACCGCGTTTGATAAGTTTCAGAGCTTCATATTGGTTTGGTAATCGCCTTAAAGCTTTAAGTGATTGTAAGCATTCATTGCTACGCAGGATATGCATCCGTACAATGGAGGAGTTCGATTTACATATGTGTTGAATATGTCAAGTTTAGTTTGTCTGGATATTTGCGAGTTTCTCCATATTCATTGCAGCCTGCTACTTGGGTCTGTTTCCACGAAAGCAATTCGTTGTATTTGACTGGTTGGCGACTGATAACACGATTTGGTTTGCCTAAAGTCCATCATTATAAGTTAATCTTTCTAGACCTTTTAGTTTTGCTTGCAGGGGAACAAACAACTGGCACCCGCATAATACAAATTAAAGAATTCGAGTAAAAGTGTCCACGTAACCCTGCTTTTCTCTGAACAGATTGACATTATCCAGCAGGGTATTTTACTCTAGACATGGTTTGAACTGATTTCCTAAGTTCTGTTGTAAGGTATGAAAAGATCTGCATCCTCAAACAAAACTGTTATTCCTCTAATTATTTCCATAGGACCGTTGTTCCTTCTCAATGTTTTCTATATGTCAGCTTGAATAAGGATACCGAAGGTTTCTCTTTTTCCTATATTCTCAGTAGAGCTTCTTGTTGTAGTCAAAAGGCTTCAGGGATAATACAGAATGTAGAAGCATATCCCTATTTTCATGGTTTTAGTCTTGGCGATGTTAATTTTTAGTGTTGGTTTCCTCTCCTATAGAGCTAAGGGATGGCTCCTACCCATACAGTGCATTATATCGAAACATAGAAAATGTTAAAAATATTTGATGGTAGCGAGGAAAGAGGAAATAGTGTTTAGTGTTCATGATCACAAATTTCTTTTAAGTTGTTTATATTGTAAATGATAGAAAAAACTTTTGCAGGAAGAGCATTCCACATGCAGATAGTGCGGTCAAAGAACGAATTCGTTTCGTAATGTAAACTATTCTTGGAAACATCACGTGAAATAATAGATTTTACATGGTGATTACCCCACTTTACGGCAGTGATAAACAGGGTCAGTGTATTGCATCAGAGCTAGGGCTTTTTTTAAAATTAATTAAAATTTAAAAATACAAAACAATTCCGAAAAAAAACACCGAATTATTGGACTTTTGCTAGGTTTTCGTTAGAAAAATCGCAGTAAAACTGTGACATTTTGCTGATAAACTTTTGCTTGTTTGTGATGGAAAAATAAATATTCTCGCATACACACACACACACAAACATATTTTGTGAAATGAAATTAATAACAATCGCCTAAGAGATCAGTTCACAAATAATGAAATAAAAAAAAAATCTTATCAAAAGTCGAAATATTATATACACACGTGTTATTTATTATGTTTGTACATGACGTAGTTCTAAAATAAACAAAAATGTTGATTTTTTAGGTCCACCAAAGCTTCAAGATGGCCTTATCGAAAATCGATACCGATATGGATCAAGAGAAACATTTACGCGAAACAACACAATATTTTCGCGGCCTAGAGAAACCTTTAAAGTATGGACCCGTGATAGAAACATTGGCGGATTTAATAACCGCCTTGCATCATGAATTCTCTACAAATTATGTCAACATTGAGATGGTCAATCACATAATGCTGTCCTATAAATCGAATCCCAAGGAATGGCAAAAGTTTGCCAAATTCGATCGTTACAAATACACCCGAAATCTAGTCGATGCTGGCAATGATAAATTCAATCTGATGATCTTATGTTGGGGTGAAGGTCATGGCTCCACAATACACGATCATTCTGATTCGCATTGTTTTATGAAAATGTTAAAAGGCGAACTGGTAGAGACACGCTATTCATGGCCGGAGGATCAAGCCGTGCTGGAACAGAATGAGCAACAGGAGCCTCAAGATGCCTTGCAGGCATTGAGCCAAAGAACAATGGGCCTTAATGATGTGGCCTACATAAATGGTAAGTTATTTAAAGTTGATTTGAAAAGAGAAAAATCCTTTAATATTGTTTTTCCCATTTCATTTTAGATAATTTGGGTTTACATCGCGTAGAAAATGCCAGCCATTCTGATACTGCAGTGTCTTTGCATTTATATTGTCCTCCCTTTAATACGTGTTCAATGTTTGAAAAATCTACCGGCAAACGTATGCAATGCACTGTTACCTTCTGGAGTAAATATGGCCAAAAGATTAACAGTCAGGAGCAGAAGTAGTCAGCATTGTTGATGGGCCTTTTTTACTATTTTCCATTCCTCAAAAGACTTAATACTCGTAATCGTTTTTAAATTGTTTTTTTTTTATTTTTTTAATTAATTAAGGTTTGTAATCGTAATCGTAATTTGTAATTTGTTTTCAATATTTTGTTTTTAAGTTTTTAGTTTTTAAGTTTATTTACGCAATTCTCCCTTGTATTCCAAAAAAAAAAAAAATGAAATTTAAAAATAAATATTAAGAATTAAAAAATAAAATCGATCCAAAAATTGGAAAATAGTATTTTAATTGTTTAATAAACTTGTGAAATCAAGATCTAAAGAAATAAGGTCGGTATCGGTGTTATACCTTGCGATACCAGTTATCACTCTACCGCAAAACGCTCGGTCTTTTAAAATATTTTTTGTTGCCTTAAAAAGTCATGTTGTAAGCAGTTCGACAGAACACAACAAGACCTATACAATGGAGGGCTCAGTAATGAATTTCCCAAATAATGACAAATCACCCTCGCCGAAATCCGAACAAGGAGCCTCACTATAAAACACACTTTACTTCCAATTATTTCCCTCATCGTTCATTTTTCTCCCATGTTGGTGCTTTGACCCAGACTTGCCGCTTCAAACCTTTTGACATCAGGAATGAGTGGGTACGCCTTTTCTGTAATTGTATTTAATACGATAATAGCATGTCTCTTCTACTGCAGTGTTTCCAGATAGAAAAAATTTCAATTCGAAAGAGTAAAGTTCGAGTTCTTTCTGATATGTTAGCATTGTCCCAAACTAACACAGAAGTTAAAAAAATTCCCTGCTCTGGATTCAGAAAATCTAGTTATTAAGTTTGTCTATAGAAAATTAAGAACTCAGAGTTCTCATTAATTTAAAAAAAATTAACATTATCATGTTAAAATCAAAATAATTTTAAATGTTGCTGAACAAATTCTGTTGACTGTAAACTTTGCCGGGGTTTGATTAATTGATGGCAGTACATTAGGCACAAAATTTGTGATTGTGAATTCAAAATTCGCTGAAAGAATTTTCAGCCTCATCCTCGGCATATGCAACAAAATCTTAACAATGTTCACGAATATATCAGAGTCGTCCAAGGGAATTAGGAAATTTTAGTATTTATTTCAAGACCCTCTCGTTATTTTGCTATAGAAACCTGAATGTCATGGTATCCAAACTAGACGTAATATATTCCATGTTAGTCGTTTCAGTAACCAAATATAGTTGTATATATCTGGACTTTGCTTTCCAAAAGTTATAGATGCTAAGCGATTATCTTCAGACGTACCAAACTCCATTACTACCCTCACCATACTTTTACTACCTATATATACGGTTTTGTGGTGTATATTTCAGCCTGAAACAGAACAATAGTTGGATACTTTGGTTGACCATTTGGGTAAGAATTCACTTTGGATTCTGTGTGGCACAGGATTCTAGGAACTCAAATTGAAACCGTGACGATCTATGATGGTAGGCCACATGATATTGAAGGATAATAAATCCGCCGTTTTCGTATTGAGTACGAACGCTTTAGATATCTAATGATGAAACCATTTTGAACATATTTTCATGTCAGAGAGCTTGCTAACGGCTATAGGAATCTTTCACAAATTGTTGCTAGTGCTTGGCAATGACAATGAAGAAGTGAGCGATAGTTTCATCCATTTCCGCTTTGTTACATCATTTGCATTGACCGCCTTTAAGGTAGCGTACCATGTGAATGTGATCCCTGTGAAGAATACCAGTTTTACAATCATGAAAAGACTAAAGCTGTTACAGCACTAATAGGTTTTCTGGGTATCACAGCTGATGTCTAATCAGTCTTAATATCAATTTAAACTGTTACCATACTTTCCGAAATGCAATATATCAGAGTGTAAGTGTTGTAGCTTTCTAAATGGCAAAGATTTTATATTGAAAAATTCCTCTAAAACTGAAGGTCTTGTTTATACCTCACCTTCTAGTTTCTATTTGTAATTTAGATTCATTGGCATTGATATCTAATACTTCCTTATCCATCGCTTCGTTAGACAAATTATCAGTGAGTTAGCTTTAGAGCCTGATAAATGCAAAATTTGTATGGTTTGAAGAATACTACAATTATCCATTCACTGAAATCAATCCGCTTCTACAGCCTTCTGAAGTAGAAACCACATCTGGTATTGCTGTTAACGTTTCAGTTTTATACATAGGTATCTCTATCTCTATTCGTTCGTGAAATTTCATTTAGGGAAATAACCTATCAGAATTAAAGCTGAAAGGCCACCAAACGAAGTAGCAAAAAGCTAATAAGTGTACATCGTACGGTTACGAACTTCCATCGCAGGTTGCTATTTAGAGCGCAGCTGTATGTTAAAATTTAAATAAATTGTTTTAAAGTTTGAAAACTAATTTTTAAAGCATTGCTTATGTTTTGTTTTATTTTAGTTTTATATTTAGGATTTTTTGTTATTTAATTTAATTTTTAATTTTATAATTGAAACAACAAATAACTAAACTTAAATCTAAATTCAATTTATTAAATATAATTTTTTTAATTGTAAGTTTAAATTTAAATGTGTTTGCTTGTTTGTTTGTGATTTTCTATATTTAAAAAAAAAACTAGACTTAAAAAATTAGTAATTAATATACATATACATATAGAGGAAAGAATAATTAATATTTAATAATTATTATTTAAGAAATATATTTTTTAGAAAAAAAAATAAAAATAAAAAAGTAATAAAGAATTAAGAAAATTATTATTTAAATACGTATTTTTATGTTGTATTAATAAAAATTATTTCTACAGAGAAATATTCATTATGTTAATATATTTAATGAATATTGTTTATGTATGTATGTATATTGTATATATAAATAAAGATTTTTAGAGGCTGTTTTTATGTTTTTTTTTTTTTACTATTTTACAAAAGTTATTTAATTGCTGCAGAGTAATTAATAGATTTTTTTGTTTTTAGTTTTGTTTAGTGCTTGAAAACAAAGTTAGGGTTTCTATTAATGTTTATTATTATTAAATTTAATAATACTTTTTATTGTTATGGTTTATTGTTTAGTTTTACAAAGGGTTTTTAATGGTTATTAATTTTCAAAGAGAATTAATTTTTTATTTATAATTTTACAGAAGATTAATTGTAATTTTAAAAAAAGTATGGCATTGTAATAAAATTTTAATTTTTTTACAGATTTGGTTTGTGATTTCTTTCCTTTTTTTGTTTTTAATTTGGTGTTGCAAGATGTTTTATGAATTTATGAATTTATAGAAATTTTATAAAAGTTTTTTATAACCAAAAATAATTCTTTTTTTTTTGGGAAGGTATGTGTCATTGTTAATCAAGTAACTTCTTTTTCCAAACGTTAACGTTGATTGAAAAGAACAAGCATTTATTTATGTTTTTATAAATACAAGAGAGAGTTACAGCTTATTTCATATGCCCAATTCTCTATAGGAAATTCGATTCAATTTTTTTAGAATGACAGACACGAAAAAATCTTTTTTTTTTTTTATTTTTAAAACTACAAATAAATAAATTAATTTCTGTTTGCCATTCTACATAAATATTATGAATAAAATTTGCTATAAAGAATTGTAATGATTTTCGATTTGTTTTATGGTAACAACCTATTGATTCTTATACAATATTTGTTTTTATTTCATAATAGCAGTGATGCACTGCTTTGTTTATTAAGGTTCTTAAGAAAACATTTTATTGTAATTGGCGTTTGATGTTTTATTAGTTTAAACAATTGTAATGCCTTTACCACTACACACATTCAATAGAAATTGTTAATGAAATGAAATAAATGTTTAAATAAACGCATATAATGTTGCTTATATCTCCTCGGGTTTCTATTTCAAATTACGCAAGCGTTAGAAAACTGTCAGTCAGTAGCAATTCTAGTTCTGTACGATATTACAAAAATTCTAGGGGAAGAAAATATTTACTTTCCTTAAATTCATGTCAAATTTTTTTTTTTACTAGAAACATAAAAACTTCTGAGTGGACATTGCGCCCGAAAGGTGGAATATTTTTATTGAATATTTTATATCGATAGGGAAAAAAACATGGCACTTTAAAACGTACAAATCTTTTAAATTAACAAGTCAAAGTAGAAATCAGTTTTGCTCTCGTACTAGCATTGGTACATATAATTGAAGCTTGCAGAACTACAATAGGAATCACTAAATGCTAGCCTATGATCAGTAAAAACAAAGCAATACGGCCTTAATATCAATAGCAACCGAGCAGAAATACTGCAAATTGCCTTGAAAGGATAGAAAAAACAATTTTCTTCATAAAAGGAAGACATTTTTTTTTATTAAAATGTTGAAAAAATTAATTGTTTTGCTTTAAGGAAGGGACAGTGTTCGGATTTTTCTTTTTTAGAAACACATCAACGTTTACAAATTTTGTTTATGTTCAAAATATAATTCAAAACTGCTTTCTTTTAAAAAAGGAGGAGATTGTTGTTTAAAAATTAATTGTTCTTGAGTTGGATTGTAATAAATTTCTATAAATTATAGGATAATTAGAAAACTTTCTGTATTTTTTCTATAAAGAAATCAAACGCAAGCCTTTTATTATGATACAAAAAAAGAAAACTTAACATTTTTAAGTAAGTCTGCAAAAGGTGTAATGGAACTATTTTATATAAAAATTTTTAATTAATTAAAAAATATATAATTTTCTTTTTACAATAATTTAAACAAATAAAGATTCACATTTGTTTTTAAAAAATATTTTCTTTTTTACTTATTATTAAGAGACAAAAATAAAAATATATAAAAAAAAACTAAAAAAAAAATTAAAACAATAATAACATTGCTTAAGGTACGTTCAGACTATGCAAATATTAAACGAAAAATTATTACAATTTTATTGAAATAGGTTTTTAACATAATTTGAAATGATTTGCTTGTACAAATTATTTTTTGTAAGTTTTAAACAATATTTAAAAAATAAATTATTACACTGTGGTAGGGTCTTTTTTTCGGACAAATATTTGCATGGTATGACCGTACATTTATGTAAAACAAAAAAATATTGTACAATTTGTTGTAAATTTATTTAGAATAAAAATCAACACAGAGGCTCACACAGCTTATTTGATGTGTCCACAAATTTATTGCAAATTCGACTCAAATTATTTTTTATTATTATTTGGATTACTTAAAGTAACAAAAAAAAAAACAACAATAATACAAAGTGGCGACGAAATAACCTCTGAGCCCATGTGTATCTTTTTTTTTTTGTTTTACAATAATTCTCTTTAAAACGTAAATTAACTAAAAAAGAATAAAAATTTATTTAAAAAAACAAAGATTCTAGGCTTTTTAATAAGATTGTTAAGATTAAATATGATTAATAATTAACAGAACTAAGAACTAGTCAACTTTAAATGAATTTTTTTTTTGTTTCAATCAAACTAAACAATTGAAGATTGTTTAATCATCATAAAGGGTTTCTTTTTTTTCAATTTAGTTTAACTAATTTCTAGATTTGTTTGTTTTTTGTTATGTATTTTCTTTCTATGAATTTGTTTTACATATTTTCTGTTTGTTTGTTTGTTTATTTTATTTCTAACTTTTAGAAACTTAGTGTATGAGGTTAATTTTTTTATTTACGGACACATCACTATCACTTTCTTTAGGTTTCTTTTCACAGAACTCTATCAGATAAGAGGCAATACCTGATAAACCGATAAAAGCACCAGCAAAATAAAATGAATGATCCCATCTATAAAGACACGACGAAAGCATACATTCCATTAATTCCTTCCTTACACATATTTTAAATATATTTTCATGTGGAAAAACGAAATGACTCACCTTAAAGTAGCTTCATATATAGCACCAGCTATGGGTGGGCCGGCTATCATGCCGACACCTTGCACCAATAGTACCAGACCATAGGCACAGGTGAAATCATCTAAATCGACTATACTAACCAATATACTGGGCGTAAAGGAGAATGAACTGGCAAAGGTAAAACCAAATATAATACATAGTGTCAGTAGCCAATTGTAGCTGTAGACCAGCAATGGCATTAGTAGAACAGAAAGGCCACAAACTGCAATTAAAATTCGTAAAGACAATGAAAAAATGTTCATAAGGAATTATTTTTTTTGGGGAGGGTCGGTGAAGACGATAGGTTAAATGTTGCAACTTACCTAACATACATCCTGAATAGCAAACGTTAACGTTCATCCATGAACGATCACCCAAATAGCCTAAACCGATCATACCAATGGTCTGGGCTATACCAATAGCCGATATCAACTGGGCACTAACCGTTGTATCGTACTGATGTATTTTCAAGTATTCCGGCAAATACAAATACGGAATAATGAACCTAGAAAAAGAAACGAAAATTGAGAATGGAATTTCAAAAAAAAAAAAAACGGATACAGAAACAAAAGCAATTAAAACACAAACAGAAGCGGTATTAAAATTACATTTGAGTGATTATTAGTTCATGAAATTTAGTTCAGATTATGAATACATGAAACCATTTTGGCTTCCAGGTTAGCTTAGGTCTGAGTGGTAGCTCTGATTGCACAAAGCTCACTTGAGCACGCATAGCGGCCCGTTGTGATGCCACGGGTGAACGCAGCCCCTGTACTGACCAAGTTCCACCAAAATCAGGGAAGAGGAAGAAGTCAGCGCAAGGGCTGCACATCAAAAGCACGACTACCCCATACTGGAAAACCAGCCAGAAAGTTTGATGAACGAAGCTATCAATAGATGATAGCTCTGTCAAGCTGACAAGAAATGGAGAGCCAAATAACCTATATCTACACCTAGCGAGAGACGGGCACTGACAAAGAAAGTAGATAACAGTCTCCTCTTCCTCAGCGGATCTGCATCCACGGCAGAAATCGTTAAATGGGAGCCTCATTCTCTCCGCGTGTCTACCCATAACGCAATGACCTGTAAGCACGGCCACTGTGGTTGAGATGACGTCACGACCAAGACCAAGTAATTGGTTGGTACGCCTTCTATCCATCAAGGGCCAGGTGAGTCTAGCTGTGGAGCAGCACTCCTCATTGACCCAGGCAAGTGGCATACCCAGTTCAATTGAAGAGGATTCCGGAAGAAGCGCACCAGCTCTGACGAGCTGGTCGGCCCTACAGTTTCCCGGAATGTTACTGTGCCCGGGGACCCACACCAGTGAGACACTGGTGAAGCGCCAGAAAGAAGCGGCGACATTCCCTAACGTTCCTAGAGTTATTCACGAAACACGATAGAGATCTTATCGCGGCCTGACTATTAGAAAAGACCGAGACACGAGTGAAAGGAGCACCGTTGACAAGGATCCATTGAGCGGCCCGGTAAATTGCCGTCACCTCCGACTGAAATTTTGGCTTCCAACAGCTGCTACATTATATTCGCTGAAATTGTGAGCAAACAAACAGGAGGTGAAAAATACCAGACATAAATTGCCTTCGAGGACTAGTGAACTGGAATATTATTTAAGGGAGTCTGCCCTGCTCTAAAAAGTACGGTTCCGATCCGTATTGCGCGTATCAGTATGCCTATAGGCATGACGCACTCGGATTTTCCTTTCAATCAGCCTATCTACCTACCTATCTGCCTATAATCTCTTATTTTTATTTGTTATTCTTTTTAGTTTCTTTCGGGAAACATCTATTGTTGTCTATAAACAACGCTGTCTGTGAAATATCTAAGTATGTATTACTGTATTGGAAAGCAATTATTTAACAAGTGTCTAGTTTGGGTCAATAGGAGAGGAATTGTACAGGGCCACTCCGTAATCATCGATAGTAAGTCGTTTTTTGCTTAGGGGACATCCTCTGTTTTCAGTCTACTCAGGATTAGAACGCCAGCTCCCACATAACTCATGTTGGGTCCATAAGTGGACCTACAGTTTAATGTCAACTCCGAGCAAAACGTTTTAGAAACCTTTCATGGCAGTTTAACTTATTCTCAGAATTTTTGCCTGAATACTGTGGCCAAAGAATTATTTTCTCATTTTTCTTTTTGTTCGAGTCGTCTGAGCTGGGCTATGAAACAAGGGTTTTTTGTTTAATAAGCCTATTCGACTATGGCAAGCTTGGAGTTAGGTTAGGTTAGGTTAGGTTAGGTTAGAGGACATGTACTTGTCAATTAAGACAAGTACAGTACCCGGAGGTCGAATTGACCCATTGTACAACGTCCTAGTTTCTCACACCACTTATGTTGTGTGTGTTAATTTTTATACATAAGTGTGGGACCTACAGCAGAGGTCAGCAATGAGTATTCAAAACTATGAATAGATTCGAATCATACTTACAATTTCTGATACTTATACGCATTCATACTTATTTTAATGTCATACTCATACTACTCCTATTTAAATACTTAATAATACGCATGATGTTCTTGATTTCGACTCTCCATTACTCATCGTATACACGAATCACAAAATAAGTATGATTCGCGTACGAACACTACTAAACTCACAAGAAGGTTGTGTGTTTGCTCTGCTTGCTGTCTTTGGCTTTTTTGTTTATGTGCCTTTCTTATTTCTTTGTAAATGCAACAACAACTAAGACTGTAAATTTTGATGAATGATTCGAATCACTCGAGTCTTTTATGAGTATTATAAGTATTTTTCTAAATTTATGAATCTGAATGAGTAGGCGTATGAATCAAACATAGTTCGAATGCTATGAGTTTGATGTCAACGTTGTACTCATACTCATTGCATTTTATACTTATAAATCAATGTTGTACTGAATACGAATGAATCAGAGTAGTTGGATTTCAATACTGCTGACTCACTCATACTCAAAATGTCATGAGTACTTATGAGTAGCGAAAAAGCGATTCATTGCTAATCTCTGACCTACAGTTTAAAGTCGACTCCGAACGACAGATTTTTGAGAAACTTTTTCGTGGCAATTTTATTTACTCTCAGAGTTTTTGCCAGAAGTCTGCTGAGAGGGAGTCGCCAAAGAAATACTTTTTGTATTTTGTTTTGATGTCTGGCCTGGGACTCGAACCCTGGCTTTATGTCTAATAAGCCAACTCACTACCTACTAGACTACGGCGACTTCAAAGAGCTTGGAGTTACTTTTCCTTAAAAAATTTATAACTGCCAGTTTGGAAAAGTGTAAACTGAAAAAGCCTTCTTTGTTGTTAACGAATATTATTGTTCACCTCTTATGTGACCTTTTAAAAACTGGTTTAAAAGGTCATGCCCATCATGTTGTGCTCCATGAGGAATACATTATTTTTATTGCGTGTTACATTACACTGTGGTATCAATTGTACAAATCGAAAATGAATGGAAAATCATAAATTATTGCTTTAGGGGTCGTCGTAGGAGCCAATGTAATGAAATATGTACATACATGCGAACAGAAGAAAAAGGTCAACCAAAACTGATGCTTAAAAGACCGTAACGATGTCATGCCAATGAATGAACATAAAAAATATGAGAATAAAGCAGCAGAAATTGAATTGAAATTCATTTTCATTTTTTTTTATTTATTTTTGACAATCTGCCAAATAAACAACACACAGCGACTATTTTCTGGCCACACATACAATTATGAGTGAGGCTAGACCATATCTGGGAGAAGGTTAGAGACCAAATATTGTATTTAAATAAGCTCTCCTCTTACATGCGAATTACATATTGATTGTAATGGTAATAATAAAAATAAAATTAAAAAAGAAAATAGCCAAAGAATTTATTTGTAATCTCTTCCTTAAGTATCATAATATTCAAGTGTTTATTCAAGGTTTTTTTAAATGAGAATTTTAAAAATTTGAAAATATTTTAAAACAAAAAAAGAGAATGAAAAAGGAAAATTAAAGATAACTTACCATATAAACAGGAATAGTGTGGATAGATTGAAGAGTGTGAATTTAATATCCTTAAATAATGAGAAATCGAATATCGATTTCATAGTTTCGATGAGATTATCATACCAAGTCTGTAAGAGAAATAAAAAAAAACGAAGAGCGATTAAAATAAGAGAATATTCGTATTGTTTAATTAAAAATCTTATAATTAAGTATTGTTTTTAATTTCTATTCCGTAATATATTGTGATTAAAGTTCAGATTGTATCGCATCGCATCGTTTAATTGTAACACATGCCGCTTACTCACCACCAGCCATCCGTTCCCTCCTCTTGATTATGTTTCATATTGGGTTTCTGTCGAAGCCTCTCTATACATAGCTTCCATGGTATGTATGGGTATTACGAGTATATACTGGCTCTTAGCAACCGACTTAATTGCTGATAATCTTTGTTAATTAAGAGTGAATATGAGTGAAACGGTTGGATTAATGATTGGATGAATGAAGGATTGGTTGGATTTCAAATAAAGATAAGAAGACAATGCTGTATATTATTATCTCTCATTTAATTTAAGCCTAAAATCAATTCTATTACTCCATAGTCGCATAACATTTGTGATTTGAATATTTTTTTTTAAGGCCATAAAAGGTCGACTAATTGGTTCGCTATACAAATCGGGCACAACTTTTATCGCATCGTATATCAAATAGAAATTAAAAATAAAATTGACATTAAATACTCACATCTTCGTCTTCTTTCGCAATTGTCGTCATTGAGTTCCTATAGATGTTGGGACATGATGACGCCCGCAAACGATAACGATGTGTGCTGAGCATAGCACCACGATAATGCATTGAATTGCGATGTATACGCATATCCTTTAGGAAATTTGAATTGCGTATCGATATGTTACGCCTTAAGTTCGAACGATAACTGGGCTTTTTCGATTTCGATAAACGGCGCATGCCCGTAATGCTGTCAATGCGCGTGCGTTTCACTGGACCTCTGGCTGCTTGACTACCAGTCAAGGGAATATCCTCGGGTATGGTAATCACAGCTGGACCACCGCACATATTGCTGCCACGCATGTTATTGGAGGCCGCTGCTGCAGCAGTGCTATTAATTTCGTTATGCTTTCTAAGGTTTGACTCGATCAAGGCAAGACCTTCTTCTTGGAACGAAGCGTACTGGGCGTGAACACCTTGATTTAGGACATCAACCGAGTTGTGACGATGTCGATGATGGTGAGCCTTAAGGTCTATTAGTGAAGTGTTGATATTTTTGGCAGCTAAAAAGAGGTTTTCGTTTAAGGAATAACGCGAATTGGCACACTGTTCTCTATGTTGGTTACGTTCCCGGGAGTATTTTTGCGTTAAATAACCCTCATCGGTGGAAGAGTGCAGCGTATTTAAGGACGCATTGATGGGAGAACGACTGCGACTGCTCGAAGAACGTTTCTCCGAAGGCGATAGAGTTTCTATGGAGGCTAAAAAGTTTTTCTTGGCCGTTTCGGCTACTTCACTGGGTATCCCGCCCATCATGGTGTCATCGGGTGAACCTAATATGGCGGCAGTTGTGGCCACATATGGATTGCCCGCCGACGACATGGAAAGTAAATTTTCCCTTGAAGGCGCTTCAGCACCTTCTTTCAGTCTTAAAGATCTTCTGCTGGTGCTTTTCACTTCGTACAGATCTTCCAAGTCTATAGAGCCCAAAAATGTAGGCAAGAACAGCTCACTGCGATAGCGTTTCATGTGAGTTTCATTTAAGTCTTCGATTTGCTGATTGGCTTCGGTATTATTTTTCGTAACCAAAGTATCCAACACATACTCCTTGGTGGCACCGGTGTCCAATAGTTTTTTGATTTCTTCCAGACAAACGCTCGAATTGGAGAACGTGGTAACGCTTTGTGAACGACTTTCCAAACGATTCTCTTCGATTAGCCAATCAGGATCACGCATTAGAGCACCACATACACAGGCATTGAGCATAGTACCGGCTAAAATCAAAGTAGCACCTCTCCACCCATATGTATCAATCAGCCATTGGGTTAAGGGGGCATATAAGAAGGTACCTATACCAGTACCCGAAGCACCAATACCAGTGGCAAAAGTGCGCTTTTTGTCAAACCAAAAGGCTATGGAGACGACGGCAGTAACATAGCCAATGCCTAGGCCCAAGCCGGATATTATGCCAAACGTAACCATAAGCATTTCCACAGAATTGACTACAGAGGATAGACCAAATCCGACGGCAGATACTACACCGCCGATAATGGTCATCTTACGGCAACCATACTTATCCACTAGATTGGACCATATAGGGCCCATTAATAAAGGCACAGAGAAGAATAAAGAGGAAATCCAAGCCGTTTTTGAGGGACTTTCACCAAAGTAATCCAACAGTTCGGTGTTAATCAAACCAAATGAAAATGATAAACCATCTGCTATTAGGGACACCACTAAGGAAGCAAACACTACCACCCAGCCATAGCCACCATCGGGCATTTCGGGTTTTTTCTTTTCCGTTGAACCCGATTCTATGGAATCTCCCGATTCGTTAGATATCAAACGTTTTCTTTTCTTAAGACTACCATTGCCCTCCGGCGTCGTGCCACCACCATTGGCCAGTGAAGTCATGGCAGTGTTATCGGTGGCGTTTATTGTGATAATGCTGTTTTTCAACAGGCGGGCACTCTGCTCATGCTCCTCCTCCTGTATATCCTCGTTCGAGAGATTGCAAAATTTCACCTCGGGAAATAGATCATGTTTAATGGCCTTATTAAGCGGTGTTGTCTTCACAGAAGTAGGCACCGTCACCGCCAACATCGCAGCAGTTGGTGTTGGGGTTAGTGTGGGGGTTGCGGTTGGGGTCGTTGTTAGGGGTTGATAAATGCTGCCATTTTGTTTGTTTGTTTGTGTACTATTATTACTACTATTAATACAAGTATTGTTGTTATTGTTATTCGTCGTTTTAGAAATCATTTTGGATTCGATTATTCGTTTAAAAACGTTCGTAGTAAAAAGGTTATTATTTTGGACGAGGGAGAGGGAGGGTTTCTTTTTCTTTTTACAAAAAAAAGGTGGGTTTTCACAATGGATTTGGATTGGATTGGTTTGGATTTGCTTTTTTAATTTTTTTTGTTTCTTTTAAGAAGAACGAGGTGTTGTTGTTGTTGTTGTTGTTGTTTTAGTTATGTTTCTATTATTATTAATTCTATTAATTTCTCTAATTGAACACAATAGTTTTTCAGCAAAGATTTGTATAATTTTTGTTGTTGGGCTTCTTTTTTTGTTGTTGTTACAATATTGTTATTGTACTTGAATCAACAGCGATAAAAAACGTTTTCCGTGGAATCGCTTTCTTAGTTTTGCTTTCTTTAATCCCGGTTTATTTCTTCTTTTCTCTTTTAATTTTTCTTTTAAAGTCTTATAAAGACAAGCCTTTTGTGTTTTGTTTTTGTTTAAAAATTAAAAATATTGAGCATGATTTGTTTTCTTTGCAAAGCTATTTGGGTGGAGAAGAACTACTTTCCGAAAAGTTTTAGTTCTCTTAGACGAACTGGCGGCGCCTTAGCGGCCTTAAGTATTTTTTGTTTTGGCAAAACAAACTGACTTTCTTTCCTACTCTTGTGATACTGATGAGAGTGCCTATATTTGAAGGGGTTTTCAACCACAATAGTCTACAACTGCTAATCGTTCGCGAGAAGAGATCTGTAAAGAGAAAAAAAAATTACAATTTAAAATTCATAGTTTTACAAACATATTTATTAAAAGTTATATAAGCACATTACAACTTTTCCAAAAGTATACACAATCGGTATCCCATAATTTTTTTTTATTTCTTTTCATGTCAGTGTCATAAAGCATCTCCTCTTTATTTTTAATATTTCTTTGCTTTGCTTCAGTTTCTTTTATCAAGTTTTTCAAGCAAAACAGCTGATTAGTCTACTATAGCTGTTTCTGGGATGATAGGGTTGCCCTCATTAATAATTTTGTGACACTGTCTCAAAGGCCATAGCAACGCAGATAATACCTTAACGTTAGAGCATTTGAAAGCCAATATTCGTCAAATTACCGCCGAGATATAGTTCGAAAATATGGTCGAAAACTATCGCAGCATGATCGACTGCTGCTATAACCAATGTAGAGGCGGACGTTTAAATCACAATGTATTTATTTCCCATACAATTGCAAGATCCAACACTCAATTCTAATGAAATAAAAATTTCATAGAAAACATAGCTTTAAGGGTTAAAAGCGATAAATGGATCAGCCATTACTAAAGCATGCTTATAAGCAATTATTATTTTCTGTATTAAAAACTTAAAAAAACCCGATAAATTATGTACTATATTTTCCAACCCTGGTGTAAAGAGTAAAATGAATATTTATTTCCGATTTTTACATCCGCTATTTTAGCTTTTATTATTTCAAAAATAAAACAACATTGTTGTAGAAAAAATAAATAAAAATTTACATTAATTTTCTAAAAATATAACACATACAGCTGCGTGCAACTAATTAAGGACACGAAGCTTACATGTGAGCTTGAAGCAAAGAATACAAATGGTTGTATGATATTGTCAAAATTTGTCCAAGTTTAGTTAATTAAACTGCTAGTCGTAGAAAATAACTACTTTCTGTGTCAGATAAATGATTATTTATAAAGCTGTGAGCCATTTTTTTAAAGAATATTGATTTCATTCGTGCATATAATTAAGGACACCCAGTAAACTTTATGAAAAACATGTATTTATTAGAAAAAAAATCAACATTTTGTTGCAAAACCATTGTTGTCGATAATAGCTTGACATTTCCGAGGCATCGAGGTAACAAGACTTTCATATACACTGTTTGGAATGGCCTCCCAAGCTTTCTTTGTTTCGGCGAAGAGATCATCAAAATTGCTTCTTTTTACTGAGCTTACTTTGGTTTTTACAAGTTGTCATAAATTCTCAATCAGGTTGAGATCTGGACTGCATGAAAGCCAATCAAGTACAGCGACCGAATTGTTTAAAAACCATTATTTGATGTGATGAGCCGTATGCTTCGGGTCATTATCTTGTTGAAATGTCCATGTTACTGCCATATTCTCGTCAGCATACGGCATCATTGCATCGCTTAGGATTCTTACATATTGGAACTTGTCCATGTTTTCGTCAATTTTGTGCAGTGGCCCAACACCGCGTGACGACATAGCACCCCAAAGCATAATATAACCTCCTCCATGCTTTAAAGTGGCCCGGGTGTATCTTGGACCAAATTCTTTTAACTTTGGCCGGGCGAACATATTTTTTTCCATCGGGAGAGACTCTATTAATTTTTGTTTCGTCCGAAAATAACACTCTTTTCCATTCCACAGCGGTCCAATGGCGGTATTTTTTGCGAACTCTATTCGCTTCTTCCGGTTACGCTCAGACAAAAATGGTTTCATTCGGGAAATTCTTCCAAAGAGCCCAGCTGCTCGCAATCGACGTTTTACTGTGTCTACAGATGGTTTTGCTCCATTTTCACCAAAGACTGCTATCCGAATTTCATTTGCTGATTTATGCGGATTTTTTTTCGACTCGCGGACAATCAGTGCATCTTCACGAACTGTCGTAATTCGGCTTCTTTGTTTACGAGGCACCTTTTCAGCTGTCGAATGTTTTCTGAAATATTGCACCGCTTATGGCAAGTTGTAAAAACCAAAGTAAGCTCAGTAAAAAGAAGCAATTTTGATGATCTCTTCGCCGAAACAAAGAAAGCTTGGGAGGTTATTCCAAACAGTGTATATGAAAGTCTTGTTACCTCGATGCCTCGGAAATGTCAAGCTATTATCGACAACAATGGTTTTGCAACAAAATATTGATTTTTTTTTCTAATAAATACATGTTTTTCATAAAGTTTACTGGGTGTCCTTAATTATATGCACGAATGAAATCAATATTCTTTAAAAAAATGGCTCACAGCTTTATAAATAATCATTTATCTGACACAGAAAGTAGTTATTTTCTACGACTAACAGTTTAATTAACTAAACTTGGACAAATTTTGACAATATCATACAACCATTTGTATTCTTTGCTTCAAGCTCACATGTAAGCTTCGTGTCCTTAATTAGTTGCACGCAGCTGTATATACATACGTACATTCAAACAAACATTACAGCGACCGATAGAGTTGAAATAAATTTAAAAATAATTTGTAAAAATAAAGAAGAAAAAAACAAAAAAGCACTCAATAGGAAAATAAAAAATTAAAATTAAAAACACTGTAAAATTAAGTGAAAATAAATGTTTAATTCCATCACTGCGTTCGTTAAACACATTATTTATTTTTTTTTTGTTGTTTTTTATAGTTATTTTTTAATGTAATAAATCACATTGTATTTGTAATTTTATTTATGTATTTATGGCTAATTTTGTTTTTTTTTTGTATTATTTTTTTAAACACTTTTTTGTCTTTGGCTGGTAGGTAGGTATTCTACACACAAAAACAATTGATTTTTATGGTCTTATAAGCCCAACTAACTAAAAACGGTCAATCGTTCTATTTTCGTTTGTTATTGTTGTGTTGATGCGTCACATTATTTTGCATAATATGTACATATTTTTTATTTGTTTTTGTTTTTATTTCACTTTATTTTTTAATTTATTTCCCTTTTTTTTGTTTAATAACAATCTTTTATTTTTGTTCTTTTATTTGTTGTTTATTTTATAAAGTTTCCTTCTTTTTATTTATTTATTGTTAAAAAAAGAAAAAAAAAAAGCGTGAATAAGGAAAATCAAAACAAAAAACTAAAAACCCAACAATAATTGTATTGGGAGGCACAATAAACGCCATTGACCATACGATTGACCACAGACAAATATAATGAGACAGAGAGAGCGCGTATAAGAAAATGAGTGTTTGTCTCTTAAATGACCCACTGTAGACAATAAACTTTTGCAGACAGTGAATGAATGAATAAAACTATATATGTTGTTGGTAATTTCGGAACTGACAACATACATAGTCATACACATACACGTGCTTGTCTACAAAGTGCGCACACACACACTCAGACGTACACTTATAAACCCGGAGCTAATAATAATCATAAAACAACTACACACATACATACTCGTACGTATTTATGCATAAAAATACATTAACTTTGTTGCTGTTGAAATTGTTCTTTTCTGTTCCTTTTAATTCTTGATTTTATTTCCTTCAACTTGACCTCTCTTGAGAGAGTAGATTGATTATTCGTTAAGCAACGTTAGAAAGAAACGTTGTTGTAATAAACACGAATAACAGCAACAACGACAATTAAATTAGCATTAGCAATACCCATAATTACAGCGTAGCAAAGAGAACATGAGAAAAATAAAGAAAAAAAATTTAAAAACCAAATTAAGAACAAAATCATTACAAAGGGAAATTCAAAATATTAATGACTTCTCAAACAGTGTTACCATCATGTAGTAAAATATAAAGGATACGAGTATAAAATTTTTTGTCTATTCAATACACCAGGCCAGTCAACAGATTTTAACCCAAATTCAGTATTTTAGAATGTCTTTGGAAGGAAATTATGGATAATAAAACAGAGCGATAGTTTATATTGCTATCTATTCAACTTTTTAAATAAATAAAAATTTACACAAAGTAAATGGAATTCATAGACTTCTTCAAACTACATATACTCCAAATCCTTTTAAATGTTTTACCCCTTGGCAACCCTTTTATGTGTTCTGTTTTAGTTGCTCACTTTAAAATAAATTCTTATTGGAGAAATTACAGAAAATGATCACAAGTTTGTTTCGATGTCGTATTAATCTCAAACAATTTCCTTTATTTGTTGTCGTTGTTGTTGGAAAATAAAATCTGTCTCCCATTAAGATTTCACTCGCTCTCTCTTTATAGAGGAGCATGTAATAATGAACTTATTGTTCTGTTCTATGGTTTTGCCTTCAATTTTCTTTTTCCCTTTTTTGTTTGTTCACTACACCTCACCTCCCCACCCCACGTTTTATAAAATATTAATAATTTATTGCGAAAACTATGTGTGCTTGATGATTTTGTTTCTTTTTTTGGGGTTTTTTTTATTTTTGTTTTCTTTGCCATTTATTTTTAGATTGTGAAAATTTTTTGGCGTAAAAGAAAATAAATATGGTACAGTATGATAAAAAAAAAATGAAAAAAAAAGAAAAAATATGTCTGATGTTTGTGCTGCGGCGGTGTTATGGCAATAAATCTCAATGTTAAACACAAGAAGAAGAATATTCAGATGAAAAAAGCTTTTGAAAACAACGACGATAACGACGATAACGACGACAAACGATAAAATAAAAATTATGAGATAAGATCAACGCAAAAAAGTCCCCTTCAAAGCGTCATTAAGTGACAAAAGATTCTTGTCAACTTTTGACAAAACTAATATAAAAATAGTCGTGGCCAATGGTCAATAAATAAAAATTAAACATTTTTGTTAAACAATAGTGATTAATAATACAATCTTAATGCACGAATTCATTCATTAAAGAGTCGGATGTGAAATCTTTGCGAAACAATTGAATCTTAGAGTTTCCTGAACTACCCGATTACTTAATTAGTTCAGAATTACGCCCTAGCTTCTCACATCACCCATGTGGTGTGTATTATGTTAATTTTATTCATCAGTGGCGGCGGACCTACAGTTTTAAGACGACTCCGAATGATAGATTTTTCACAAACGTTTCAAGGCAATTTTTTTTTTACTCTCAGGGGCTTTTGCCAGAAAACTCATTTACATTTCAATTGAAAATTATGAGAAATTTCCTAAAATATTAATTAATATTTCACTGACGTAGTGTGTTGACACTTTTTTTATATTTTTTAAATTCGATTTTATTTCGCGAAACACATTTTTGACTAAAAAAGAACGCAAATATAATTTGAAAAAAAAAAAAAAATAAATATGTAAAATTCAAATATAAAAATAGATGGGAAATTCATTTTAATAATTTTCCATTGCCAAGTATCGTTCTGTCTGTATGCCAGAAAATTAATTTAAAATGCATTTGAAACAGAAACCTTTAACAGATTATTGATTGTGGCAGTCAAAATAACGCTAAGAAATGTGTATTGAATTGTGTTTCAAAATCCTCTTTATTTCTGGTTTAAACATGGTTTAGCATAATTAAACTGCTTAATTGCGTTTTAAAACTGGAAAAACTTGCTTTGAAAATACAAAACAATGACAAGATTGTCAGGATCGATTAAAGTCAAACTCAATTTGATTAATCTTTTCTTATTTTATTACCTTTTTGTTTTGAATTCTGGCATATTAAACGTAGAGATTTCAAAGAGTAAGCGCGACTTTCACCTCTAATGTGGACTCTAATTGAGACGGGCATTGACTCTATGACTTTGGGAAATGTTTCGCAACGAGACTTAGTAACAAAAGATAAATGAGAGTAATCGGGAAGCTGTGTACTATTTTAAAAGAGGGATTACTTTGTGGTACACAAATGGAACGAAGAACGAACCTTAGAACAGGACCGAAAATTATTGTTCCCAGAGTGAAATATTCCGAATCCACAGGGAAACTCGCGAGTATCTTCTTAGCGCAAGTGCGTGCCATCGAAAGATGTGCGCAATTCAACTTGGATAGGACGTACAAAAGACAGGACATCACAATACTATCCAACAGTCACGGACTGCCAAGCGAGCGCTCATCTCTTGTGCGGTTAAAGCAAAAATATTATGAAACTGTCTGGAGAAGCTGAATCAGCTAGGTGGAGAGAGTAACATTACCTTCTGTTGGGTCCCTGGCTATGTGAGAACTCTCGGCAATGATCAAGCAGGCAAGCTTGCGAGAAGAGGAGCTTGCATGCCACTGATGGAACCAAAACCTTTCGGTGGAATGGGATTGGATGTTTAGAAAAGTATGTTTAACGCAATGGTAGATAAAGAGAGACTCATCTTAAAACAAATGGATTTGAGGCAGTCAGAACTTTTATTGGGAAATTACAATAAGAGAAGGTCTGAGCCATGCATCAGACTATCCACAGGGTAGTAACCGACAAGGTAGTGTAGGCAAAATAGGGGAAGTCTCGAGCCCAAAATGTATGTAGATTCCGCGGCGATGAAAATGAATCACGGGGACACATTCTTGAAGCCTGTGGGGCATTATTGCTTCCTAGAAGCCAACACCTGAGCGAGAAATTGGTTTGGGGAACATATGTATTTGTTACCTGCTACATTGCTATAGAAAGAATTTAGAGAAATGAAAGAGAATTTGAGTACTCCTAAGCCATGTACTTGTAGTCTAAAGCTAAAGCTAAATTCTTATCGGTTGCGCCAGAACCATGGCGGTTTTTTTAGTTCAGGCGACAACAGTATCTTTCTAAGATTTTCAAAACTAAATCCCTCAAAGGCCATAAATGTTTATAATTTTAATTTAACGAAAATAAACAACAAAAATTATTCTTATAAACTTACCTGAATAAAACTGTAATGAATTGAAATAACAATTCCCGTTTGGCGCCTTCACAAACGCTAATTGATGGCAGCAACAATAATGAGGTCAATTACAATGAAGTTGGTTGTGGGGGTGGGCAGCACCGGCAACGGCAACAACTCTCACTCAAATAAATTATCACTGGTTACACAACAGGGGAATATTATCACAAATAATTCTACGCACTTTTATTTAATTTATTTTCTTTATTTTGCTGAAAATCGAATTTCTTTTTTATTCTCTTCTTTAGATTTATTTTTATTATACGAGACTGTAAAAAAAGCATTGAAATTGTACACGTTTATGGGCAGCACTACTAATATCACCACCGCCAATTAATTCACCGTAGTTACATAAATCATTTAAAATTTTATCATTTCTATTATTATTATTTTTACTTTTATTACTATTTACACTGCACTGTATAAAGGGTCTACTAAGAAAGTGTTTAGTTTTTAATAAAATCCTTAAACGTGGATCACGTGGCGTGTAATTGAGGAAAACTTTATTGGATTTTTTACTATTGTTGTAAGTACGATAATGATTGTTAATAGTGTTGTTGTTGTTGTTGTTGCTGTTGCTGCTAGGCGATTTAAACAATACGCAGTTGTTTAAAGGTAACGTTGATGATGATGGTGTTGTTGTTAACGTTAATAACTCCGTTGATGATGATTGTTTAGGTTTAAAGTTAATTGACGACGTATTAAGTTTTAAGTTTAAGTTTTTAAACGTTTGGCTGCTGTTGTTAATAATGTTATGGAAAGTTTTTAACCGAAACACATTCATAAGGACCGTTAAACGTATAAACTCGACAACGTTAAATGTAAAGATTCCAATAAGGATACGTTTATGGCTTGCAAATATTGCAAAATTCACTAATAAATTGGCTAAGATTTCTAAATATAATAACGTTTCTGTAACGTTTGTATATAAATTTAAGTAAAATTCCAAAGTTAAATTATTGCTTATGGTTGTTGTTGTTGTTGTGGTTGTAGTTTTAGATTTCGATTTCGATTTGGATTTAGTTTTGGTTTTTATTTTTCGTAATGAATAATGGTATTTCAACAATTTCAAACCGCTCTTCATAAACGTTTTTGAAATAGACAACGATTTAAGCACGTTAACCCTCATGCGGTTGATTTAAATTTTTCGTCTGCCAAGGATTTAAAACACAAGCACTTTGTTATTTTGCTTCACTTTTTTTGCTTTCTTTGTAAAGAAAATTAAATTCTAAATTTTTCTAAAAAATCCTAACAATGGCAACACTTTCCTTTCCTTTCCTTCTCCTTGTTGCGTTTATAATTTCTTCACAAACACTTTCGTTTTCTTGTGTTTGTCCAAATTTAAATGTTTTTATGTTCACTCTGTTATTGTTTTGTTCGATCTCGTACACACTTTCTTTTTGCTTTCTTTGCTGTTGTATTGTTTTTGTCGTTGTTATGAAATTATTACGATACCAGAGTCGTTTTTCCAGTAGTTGTCAAATGTTTATTCCATCACTATTTATACGTTGAACAAACATGTTGTAGGCAATATTGTAAATATTTGTTGTTTGCAGAGTTTATCATCGATAATGATTTGATTCTTCTTGTTTCTTTCAAAATTCACTTTTTTCTCTTCACTCTTTCGATCACACTTTTGTTATTGTATTTAGATTTATTCACTCTTTATTCTTGATTTGATTTGATTGATGATAGCAATGTTTGTTGTGGCTTTTTTTTCTTGTTTATATTACCGCTGTATTAATGTTGTTGTTGTTGTGAAGCTTTGCACATCAAATAAATTAAAGGTTTTGTGTTAATAATGTCCTCTTTTGACAGTTTCTGAAAGAATAAATAAAAAAAGAAGTAGAATAAGTCAATAATTAATGGTTGAATAAAATTATCAGTGTATTGGTAGGAAAATATAATAAACTGTAAATAATTCAATTTATTATGGTAATTAATACGATTTGTATTCATAATAAATTATATTAGAAAATGAAAAACAATCTATACGGTGCCAGAACACCCAAACAGGCACCCAAACAACATAGTTTTTCTATACACTTGTTAACCCATACGCGTCGCGAGCCGGGGTGTATATATGGCAGTCACTTGGTACATTACAGCGGCTGAAGTCGTATAACTAAGGCAGTTACTTGTTTGACCACAGCGGCTGATGCCGCATATGCATATCCCCGGCAAACATTTAGTTGTTTACAGCGACGTATGGTTCACTTGCGCTTTCGCCAAAGATGGCACAGTGTCACCAGCCGCGCCGTTGTGAAAGATTGCAAAATGGGGTACAGGTGTACCATGACGAAAGAGTTAAAATGTTCAACCGTTCATCACATCTAAGATTGTCGAAGAATTCCGAGTGTCTCTGGAGTAGGAGATAGCTAGACATTCAACACAGGACATGAACACAGGGACATGGAAAGTAACAACAAAGCTGCTGCACTTGCAAAAGCTGGTACCACAAAAAATTCAATTGAATACCCACATGAGATTAGCAAAGCTCTGCAGAGAGACAAAAAAATGATCTCACAAAAAATTTCCATTCATAAAGAAAGGTAAGATGGGATAATGAACCCATTTGTAGGGACCTCATAGCAGTTATATCGAAATGTTGACGCCTGGAAACTGAGAATACCTCATAACGACTTCTGGAGAAGTAACGAAGAGTAAAAAGAAAGGACCACCAGAACCTCTTCTGTGTCGTTGTCTGGAGCTTGGATAGAAAAAGAATTCTTAGATAAAACATGTCTAATTTAGAAAATAGTGTTTTGGTTTATTACACGCGAACTCGTCGTTCATAACCTATCTCAGACATTTCCAACAATATGAAGCAACAATTTTTTAATTTCTGATCTTTATTTTTTATTGTACACTCATTAAGTTTTATTTCCTGGACCTATCCAGTCTAGTTTAAAGCATTACAGGGCATAAAATAATACAAAATTATCTATTATTCAGTTTATGGTGATTTTATTTATTTTTTTTATAATCTAAACTATTATAGAGGGTTGGTTATACGATTCGCTATAAACGCGATTATAATTTTATGAACGGAAAATTATCTTGACAAACTCACTGTCATTTATGTACAGTGGGAGCGATTGGAAAATTTCTTAGAACTTTACTGAAGGCATTAATATATGCAGGTAGGGAAGAGCAAAGATTCTTCTCAGACCAAGATTGAAACAATCGAAATTTTTGTTGTGATATACTATAATAGGAGATCTGAGTAATGCATCAGACTATCCAAGAATAACCTAAGGTTGGTAGCCGGTCTTTTGACAGGGCATTGTAGACTCAGTGTACACTTATTCAGAGCGCACCATGTAATTTTTCTGACGATGAGAATGATGCATTGGAACACATTCTTGGCATCTGTTTTCCTAGCCTCATATCCTAGAAGCCAAAACATAAGTGCAGCTCAAGTTGTAGGCAGAAAATGGTCATTACATACATACATAATTGGTCATTACAACCCTCCAGTCAGGATTACGACCTAGTTTCTCATACCACTTATGTTGTGTGTGTTAATTTTATACATTAGTGGCGGGACCTACAGTTTAAAGTCGACTCCGAACGACAGATTTTTGAGAAACTTTTCATGGCAATTTTATTCACTCGACAGAGTTTTTGCCAGTAATCTGCTGAGAGGAAGACGCCGAAAAAATACTTTTTGTATTTTGTCTTGATGTCTGGCCTGGGGCTCGAACCCTGGCTTTTCGTCTAATAAGCCAACACACTACCTACTAGACCACGGCGACATTGTTGACTACAAAAGCAGCACTCTGAAAATTTTCACGGCAATAAATTTTAAGGAGAAATTATAGGGATACCCTATAAAGTTTTAGGTGAGAACAAGACGGACTACTTAGGCACCTCTTCACGACGACAAAGACAATAATAAAGAGAAGAGAGCGATTATAGAGTCCGCAGATCTTTTCGATTGACAGAAAACAGAAAATTACGGTCAAAGAACAGCTTGAAAGAAATAATATTACATTGGCCGCCAGGATCATAAGTTTTGACAGCACTTGAGAATTTTTTGTTGAAAAAAGATTTCTTTTTTTAGAAACCAAATTCATTTAATTGCCTGTACACGACAATTTGAGAATTCTTTGAAAATATTTTCCATTTAAGAAGGTTAAACCATTCCACTGTGCAATATCTTATGAATTTAAGATAATGAGTATGAAAATAAAGATGATGATGAACAGAACTGGGATGTTGTGTTCATTACTTTTTATTGTGGCATCATTACTTTTTTTCATTCTTCTTTCTATCTTTTTTAAACTTTGATACTGTAAATAGAGCAGAGTAGAACGATCGGTATGGTGTATGGAACTTATAATTTAAAGTTGATTTGAATTGAATTGAATGGCCTGCCTGCCTGCCTTCTTATCATGCTGCTGCTGCTGCTTCTCGCGTATTGTAAATAGATGATGAATAAATAAATAATGTATGGATGTATGTATGCATGTAGACATGAGAGAGAATATGTAGTAAAACACAATATAATTTAAATTAAACAAACGCACAAATAAATACAATTAAAATGAAAAACTAAATACAATATAATAATAATAATGATCGCACTACATGTACATACATACATACAATATAATGTATTGACTAACTGACACACCAACCAACCAACCAACCAACTAGACAAATACAAATGACTATGTAACAAACGAAAATGATAAGAGAGAGACTGTGTTAAATATTTTGAAATTAAATTAAAAAAAAAACACTTTTTAATAAGAATTTTACAAAAAAAAATTGAGAATAATTTGTTACATTACAAGTTTTTTTTTGTTGAATTTAATTAAGAGTCTAACGGTTACTAATGTTTTTATTGTTAATAAATGGCATAAGCGACAGACACAGGGTGTTGTAGATAAACAAAGTATCGGCTGTTATCGGATATTAAATGTACTTAAAAGGCGATTTTTAACTTTAGACTTCTAAAAGCAATTGAAGCACCTGAGCTTAGCTGTACTTCAGACAAAAACATCGTATTGCTTTTTGCGTTTACTCTACTACTCGCTGTATTATATAGCTTTGTAGAGGTATTAAAATACTACAGCGAGGCGATATATTGTACAGTCATTAACCGATGACAGGATTACAACATAGCTTCTCACACCACCCATGTTGTGTGCGTCAATTTCATCCGTGAATGAGTTGTTTGCTTACATTTGTTACTCGGTTATTGTAAGGGAATTTGAAACTTTGAAAAGTATTGTCTAAATGACACCACACCCTGACATAACATACATTCAACAATAATAGATTGTTGTTAGGTTAGGTTAGGTTAGAGGACGTGTGCTTGTCAATTAAGACAAGTATAGTACCCGGAGGTCGAATTGACCCATTGTACAACGTCCTAGTTTCTCACGCCACTTATGTTGTGTGTGTTAATTTTTATACATGAGTGGTGGGACCTACAATTTAAAGTCGACTCCGAACGACAGATTTTTGAGAAACTTTTCATGGCAGTTTTATTTACTCTCAGAGTTTTTGCCAGAAATCTGCTGAGAGGAAGTCGCCGAAAAAATACTTTTTGTATTTTGGCTTTGATGCCTGGCCTGGGGCTCGAACCCAGGCTTTTGCGTCTAATAAGCCAACACACTACCTACTAGACTACGGCGACTTCAGATTGTTGTTAACACACCTCGGAAACGATTCCGTTTAGAATTTCAGAAATGTTACGGAATATCTTTGCAGAGTCAGCAACAACAGTTTACGGCTACCGGGGACCACAGCAAGGCCTTTCAGGAGGAAGTGCAATAAGGATTATTAAAGACGAAAATATCTCTTGGAAGAGTATTATCATACTTTCTGATAGTCAAGCGGCTGTCAGCGCACTATAACTAAAACGGTTTACGGTTGTCATGAATCTCATCTCAATGAAATGGCGGAACGATACGACATTCTGGTAATAAGGGGACCGATATGTAGTGATATTCCAGTAAACTGCAGACAAGATGAACTTGGCCAGATATGGAATAACACACTCTCCGGTGAGTGCTCTACACTGGGAAGGCTTTTGAAAACCAGCAAGTTTATAATTAACAATGCAACAATGGATTTTATAATACCTCGGTTTCATCAAAAGCTGTGAATAATTTCTAAGGTTGTCTATGTCATCTTGTTGGGTTAACAACCACCTCCATTCAGCTGCCTATCACGGCTGCTCTTGCAGATTGTGTGTCGCCTGTAGGAGTTTCTAAAGCAAACATGGTGGTTGGAATTACGCACTCACTCGACACGTATTGATCTTAAATATATTTCAACGATTTCTGTCGAAGCTGTAGGAACGAGAAAGAGAAAGAAAGTGTTCTTCACCTGTTAGGAATATGATCAACACTATTTTAGAATAGGGGGAAGCACTTGAGTGTCTCACTATGACGACGATCTTCATTATTTGTAGAGAATGGACATTGGGAGTCTAGGTGCTTTTATCAAAAGCTGTTAATAATTTCAGGCCTAAAGAAAATAGAAGACTATGGTATTACAATGAACCATAAGTGGTCTAAGGTTGTCCATGCCATCTTGTTGGGTTAACAGCCACCTCCATTCAGCTGCCTATCACGGCTACTCCTGCAGATTCTGTGTAATATTTTTCATCGCCTGTAGGAGTTTCTAAAGCCTATATAGCCTGTTCAATTATTCTTATTTTTTCCTCCGCATTATCAGTTGGACTATTGAGTCAACGTTGTGCACGTTCTTCTGATTGTTGTTGGATTTTATTTGAGAATATTAGGAAAAGTATTTAATTTGAAGTATGTATGTGTGAGTGTGTACTTTTGCTCTAATTTATCAAACAGTGTTACCATCTAAAATTATTACAATTGGGTTGGTTGATCGGTATCTCTGTTTAAATGTATGTACATGCGTCAGTCGAGTCAGTGTCTCTTTGTTAAGAATTAAATAAATAATCACAGTCAATATAAGAATTTTGTTTTCTTTTTTTTTCGCTGCTTTTTCTGAATTTTATAATGATAAGGCCACACACATGCTGTGCTTGAATGCTTGTTTTATGGCAAAAAAAAATATTAAAAAAAAATAAATAAATTTCCGTATAAAAGAGGTTTCCTAGATTTGATATGAATTTTTCTATAAACATTTTACTTTCAATTGAGAAACAAAAAAAACAAAACAGAAGAAGAGATCTCAAAATTATTTAACTTTTGAATAGAATGTGTGGTAATCGTCCGGTCCTTTATATTATTTTTGTTGATTTTTTTGATACGAACAAGGGGTAAATGGAAAATAATTTAATTTTTTTAAATAATTTAAGAAAAAAAGATTCCTTATCAATGTGTATGTTATACTATGTTTGCGTATATAATTCGAGTAGCATACACGGCATACTATATTCCAACGGCCACAGATTTCGTTTTTATTTCATTAAAAAGGTAAATAAGTTGGGCTTTTAAGAGCTTAAAAAAATAAAAACGAAATGGATTCTAAATTAGTTCAAGGATTCTGTTGACTTTTATCTCTACAAACCCCCTCATCCTGTATGGATTTATGACAGTAAAGTATAGTAGATAGTAGAGAAATTCTTTGAAATTATCCACGTCTTTCTGGCTTTCAAGGCCTTGTTGAAAAGAAGATAACTTTTGTTGACATAAAAAGCAGAATTACAGTGTCCAAATCGAACTTTTTGTTTCATAAAAACTAGAATTACAGTGTCAAAACCAAATCAATTATAATGAACTTGCTATACGTTAGCTTGTGGTTAGTTTGTGGTTAAATTGTAAAAGTCTTGTAACTTAACCTAAATGGTTTTTTTTAATAATTTTAACTTCACTTACTTTTTACACACAAAAACATTTCGAAATAATCCCTTAAATATCGTAAACATTAATTTTTTAGCACTTTAATAAACACACATACACTTCTATATTATGTTTAAATTTTAATTATTTTCCATCATTTAACCCAAAAAAAGAAAAAAGACTTCATTTGGCATTTCAATTTCACTTTCGATTAAAAATAAAAAATTACGCCAAAAAAACGCTGAC
Organism: Sarcophaga carnaria; assembly: GCA_958299815.1. NCBI lineage: Eukaryota > Metazoa > Arthropoda > Insecta > Diptera > Sarcophagidae > Sarcophaga > Sarcophaga carnaria. Next base: position 15,396,786 of record OY283153.1, read on the forward strand.
ACAACAAACGGCACAAAGAGTAAAACGGAAAAAATTAGAAATTCAAAACACGTTTTTCCTTTGACATTTTCACACGCGAACGCGAACGGGAACGAATGAATTTAATCGATTCAATAGCCTGTAAATAGGCAATAAAATTTAAGTTTTTCACTTTCTTTTTTGATTGTTTTTGTTTTCAATTTTTTTTGTTTAATTGTTTGATAAAAATTAAATTAACAGATTATAACGTTTAATGAATGGATTTCATAAATTAATAACCGTTATTTATATTTTCTTTGTTTGTTTTTGTTTTTGTATCACTTTGGTTAACACAGGAGCCCGCGATTTAAATGGCGATTTATAGCGCCAACTTTAGTCGCGTGCTCGTTAACGCTTCCATTGCGGTGAATTCTAAGACGACGACTAAAGTCGAACAAAAAAAAAAGATTCTTAAGAAATCATTTTATTTCAATGTATTTTTTCGTTTTTCGTTTTCCTTTTATTTACTTTGCTTTTCATCGTTATTTTATTATTAATCTGTGCTCAGAGATTACAATTTCAACAATAGGCTAAACAATACAATAACAACAACAAAAGAAACACACATACACAAGCAAAGGTATGCGAATGTATTGTATTCGCTGTGGCCAGACATGTTTTGAGCCTCTCAGTGTTTTGAAATAAATATGACACACACACACTCTAACACACTCATTAATATATGAAAAGAATCCAATTAAAATATCAAAAAAAAAAAAAATAGATGGGCAATGCCTAAAAATACAATATAAATAAACACAACCTACACATACACGCATACAAACACACATGCCGTTACATAGAAAAGAGGAGCCACCGACAATCGTAAACCATGTGCATACAATAAAAAAAAAAGAGAAGAGCGATTAAATTTACACTTTTATTATGAATGGTTTAAGGCAAAAATTTTCTTCACTTCTTTTTGTTATTGTAGAGAGCAAATACTACTACTACTACTGATACAACGAAACCATTGTTAACTAGTAAATGTACAAAGTTTACCTTTTCAAACGAATATTACACTCAGTCTCCAACAACTACAATACTACTACTCTTAGAAAATTATCTCAATCATCAAGTTTTTGGAAGATTTATTTTGTGTTGTTTCACTTCTATTGGCACTCTTTTTATTCCTTGCACACATACTTACATTGTTTGGAATTTTTCTCTTTTATTTTTATACACTGTGTTATAAGTACACGTACACACATTAATGTCACGACTTGCTAGCATGTTTGTTTACGTTGTAGTTTTACTACAATTGTTAACAAAACTAACGACAAACTTACTGAATTAGAAGGAAGAACGAAAAAAAGCGATTGTGTTAGCGAGCAAGTTCAGGTACAAGTGAAACCAAATATGTATGGGCAACGTTTTTATCGATAACATTTTGTAATTTTTGTGGTAAGAACACTGGGAAACTTGTAGGGTTTGCAGTCTCTACGTGTTTTAAATTTACAGATGGAAAACTGACTGAATACCGATAGTAGGTTAGGTTAGGTTAGGTTAGAGGACGTGTACTTGTCAATTAAGACAAGTACAGTACCCGGAAGTCGAATAGACCCATTGTACAACGTCCTAGTTTCTCACACCACTTATGTTGTGTGTGTTAATTTTTATACATGAGTGGTGCGACCTACAGTTTAAAGTCGACTCCGAACGACAGATTTTTGAGAAACTTTTTTTTCATGGCAATTTTTATTTACTCTCAGAGTTTTTGCCAGAAATCTGCTGAGAGGAAGTCGCCTAAGAAATACTTTTATTATTTTGTCTTGATGTCTGGCCTGGGGCTCGAACCCTGGCTTTACGTCTAATAAGCCAACACACTACCTACTAGACTACGGCGACTTCGCTACCGATAGTAGCTCTTCCGTTATTCAATTATAACTCCCGGTTGGCATTTTTCAACCATCCTTACTTATTTAATTATAATAATAAAATTAATAAAATAATAATTCTTCCCCCACCAGTTATGCTATGTGTGTTAATTGTATCCATAAGTGGCGGGACCTACAGTTTAAAAGCGATTCTGGACCACAGATTTTTAAGAAACTTTTTATGACAATTTTATTTTACTCTCTGCGTTTTTCAGAAGATTGCTACGGAAAAGTCGCCGAAAGAAATATATTTTTCGTACTTTGTTTTGTTCGAGATGTCCAAGCTTAGATTTAACCCTTGGGTCGCGGTCTAATTATCCAACACACTACCTACAAGACTACGACTGCTTTCACTAAAGTTTGCTTCATGCTTCATTCAAATATACTTTATTCTTTACATTGCAACTGCACTTATAAGAGTAAAAATGCAAAAAATCCTCAAAAGGATCACATGATGGCAACACTTACATACACTATTGAGAGAGTGTAAATTGTTTTACGTAAGTTTATATTATTCTCCGTTGTATTGCTATTTTTTGTTATAGTGGTTGTAATTGCAAAGAAAAAACACATACGCAAACTTAAGCCACAAAAGAAAATGTATAACAATGTGAGTGAGTAAATGCGTGATACATTTTTTTTTTTTTATTATACGTGTTCAATTGTTGTTGCGATGCGTTATACGTAGTGAATGAAATCGTTATAAAAATTTAATCTTAAAACAAGAACAAGAAGAAGAATAAGACCTCAATAGTACTTAATACATGCTTAAATGAGAAAAATTAATAGAAATAAAAAGGTTGTGAAAAGTTGTAATTCTTTCTCTCTCTCTCTCTCTCATTTATTGTACTTATCAGTTAATAATCGTTTTAATACTTTTATACTCGGACTTGTCATATTCCAAAGAGAATTTCTTAAATTATAAGAGAGAAAAACGAAATATTTTTGAAAACTAATTCAACCTTGTAATAGATAAGGGGTTTGGAAAAAAGAAAAAAATTTTTTTTATTATAGCGGGTTATCCATTAAGAGGTTTCAAAACCACCCGTCTGGTAAATCTAGTAGCTGTTAAAAATGTATCAGCTGAAGTGAAAGTTTTAATATTTACGAACCATAAAACAAGTTAAAATACTCTCAAGGCGGTGAGTTAAACGTGGTCACTTTAAGAGCATTACTTTGTGATTACCACTACTGTGTAAGATATTTGCAAGATTATAAAGAAGATCCGATGGCCAGGCTTTCTCCTTAAGAGAAAGTGTGGCATTTTCTGTGATTGTTCCTATCTGACGGCTTTTTGTATCATATTTTGCCTTTATAATATCACTTCCATTTGCATAAAGTCCATCTCAGGCAACAATCAAAGCCGTGTGACCATTCTGAACGCCATAGGCATGCTGATAAGATGCTAGAGCAAGAATTATGAAGAAAACCCCACATAAAAAAAAGGCAGAAAAAACCCATGACTAAAATCCATACGTTGAACTTTAAGTTGTTAAATTCCTGAAGTACATTTCTATTTCCAAAGTAGAAAATCAAACTTACCAGGAACTTTTAGGAAGCTAGAGAAACAGTTCTTACAGTAAACAGCATAGCAAAACTGTTGATTGTAGTTAGAAGTGCTGAAACCATTTATATACTGTTTTCTTTATTTAATTAGCTAATTCTGTAATCACCCTCCTATAGTGTTTATTTTAATTTTTTTGAATGTCAGTCACGTCACGCCTAATTTGAAAAACAAACATTTCAAACTATTTTAAATCGTGTTCGCACTTTAGGTTTTTTTTCTTTACTAATTTTTCTTATTTGAGTGTAAAGTATAGTTTTTTTTTCCTTTGTGACTGACGGCTATAATTGAATGACAATTGAATTATTTTTTTTATAACAATGAAAAGCAATTTTTTCTTTTTTTATTTTCTTGTTTGATTATTTGACTTTACAAATACAATACATTTGATTGTAATTGTTGTTGTAAATGGAATAAACAAAACAACTCTACGCTCTCCATGTAGAATGATTTAAAAAACTTTATTATAAAAATTAAATTTTTTATTTGATTTTCTTTGTAAGAAAAGCAATTTGGAATTGAGGTTGTTGACAATGATGCCAGATGTGACGATTTTATGTACCAAAAGTAGCCAACTGACGACGACGATAATTTTCTTTTAAAATTACGATTTTTGTTAAAAAAAAATCTGCCCACATTTTGAATAAAAACTGTTTTATAAAATTAAACTGTAAACTAATCTGTTTTATAAATGAAAATTTTGATTTATATAAGTAAATTTTGAACTAGGTGCGTATGTAGTATGATGCTATTAGATTAAGGATTCCAAACTATTTTTCATTACTGTTGGTAACCTTGGAGACCGGCCTACGAAGCAATTTGTTTTCTTCAAATGAGCTGGAAAAAAATGCTTTATACCCGAAAAATGGACTTGTAGGGGAAAATGAAGCTAATAGCCATGGCATCAAGGCTTCTAAAACAGGATTCTTTAGGGTCGAGCGTTATTTGGGACCGAAGATATAGGCGACAGAGTTCATTGCTTTCCTCAAACGAGAAAAAACTACTCTGTATAAAAAATGCAAGTTATCGACCAAAAAAATACAAGTCATTGACCAAAAAATGCAATTCATCGTCTAAAAAGTTCATGTCATCGACCAAAAACTGCAAGTCATCGATCAAAAAATGTAAGTCATCGTTCCAAAAAAATGCCATTCATCGTTTAAAAAATGAAAGTCATCCGACCATAAAATGCAAGCCATCAATCAAAAAATGCAAGTCATCGACCAAAAAATGCGAGTCATCGATCAAAACTTTCAAGTCATCTACCAAAAAAATGCATCTTGCGAAAAATATGACATTTTGTTGTCTTTATATATATACACAAGTGTATATTAACTCAATGAGAATTATTAAAATTTGAACCATTTAACTAAAATATCATTTTTATGCATATTTGAAGGAAACAATTAGCTTCGTAGCGTACATCTCGGGTCCCAAGTAAAGCTCTAAGCTTCTAAGGAAAACTTTTTTGGAATCCTTGATATGATGACTATCCAGGCCACTAGGTCCACTTCCCCCCCACAAGTCTATTTTTTTATTTGCTTTTGATCGATTTATATAGAGCACTTTTTTTGCTCATATGAAGAAAACAATTCGCTTCGTCGGCTATATCTCCGGTCCCAAAGGTTACCCGAACGTAACGAAAACTGTTTTAGAATCCTTGGTCCAATAGCCAACCAGCCTATTTCCTTCGGTGACTTTCTCTAAGCAGTCTTCTAGGAAAAATTCTGAGAATAAATAAAAGTATCATGAAAAGTTTTTTAATCTTGGAATTCCTGAATTTTTAGGAAATCAACCAACAATTTTCTTTAAGTGTTACTTTTAAAACAGTCTACCACAATAGGAATTTCAATTTTGCTTTTAATCAAATACCAACGGAAACTAAAACAAGCACGTGAGTGAGTCTAAAAACAGCATTTTTTTTATAATTCAAATAAGAATAAAAATAATCATTTTAAAGTTTAAAAACATAAATTATTGTGAATTTAAAAGATAAATAAAGAACAGACGGGGCTGATAACAATTATAATCAAGCTTTCCTAAAGAAACTCTATTTCAGTCGCCCCCCCCCACCTCTCCTCTCTTAAACATTTACGAATTTCAATGATAAAGTATGATGAAAAAAAAAACAACAGCCCTCAGCAGAGATTAATTTGAAAAGACGTCAAAGTTTAGCTGGTAATTGGATCATGATAAATGAAGAGATTTTTTACGGCTTTAGCACCCCCCCCCCCTCAAAAAAAAAAAGAATAAATATAGGGAGGAGCATAAACTGATTCTACTGATTTACGTTTGTGCTTAAATATGCTGAGTAGGATTGATTATTTCAAATATTTGCTTGATTTACTATAAGAACGATAAAGATTAATAGTTTTTATCTTCCTTTCTTTCTAAAGGGTGTTTTTTATAGAGGTATAGAACTTTAAGTTGGCATTACTTTTCAAGATGGCGACCGATTTAACAGCTGTCAACTGATTTATTCTCAGTTTGGTTTGGCAATTCATCATGAATAGACTCACGCCTGAACAACGCTTGCAAATAGTGCAATTTTATTTCGAAAATAATGGTTCTGTGCGGAAAACGTATCGCGCACTACGTCCATTTTATCGTCGACAAAATCGTCCATCAGAGCAGTTAATTCGATTAACCATGGAACGTTTTCGCACCACGTTTACTCTTATTGATAACTCGCATCCCCAGAGACGCTGTACGGTGCGTACAGAAGAAGCTATTGCTGCTGTAGAGCGTAGCATTGAGGAAGACCCGAATGAGTCCATCCGCCATCGAGCACAGAAATTGGATCTGTGTCCATCCACTTTATGGAAGATTTTGCGGAAGGATCTTGGTTTGCGTGCTTACAAAATCCAACTCGTGCAAGATTTGAAGCCAAGCGATCATCAAGTAAGGCGTAGATTCGTCGAATGGGCCCAAAACGAGATTACCGTTGTTCCCGATTTGCATAAGCGAATTTTGTTTAGCGATGAAGCGCACTTCTGGTTGAATGGCTACGTCAACAAACAAAACTGCCGCATTTGGAGTGAAGGTAATCCTCAAGTGTATGTGGAAACACCGTTACATCCAGAAAAACTGACTGTTTGGTGCGCTTTATGGGCTGGTGGAATCATTGGTCCGTACTTTTTCAAAAACGATGGTGGCCAGAACGTTACAGTCAATGGTGATCGGTATAGAGCCATGATTACTAACTTTTTCATTCCTGAATTGAATAACCATGATGTCCAGGAGATGTGGTTTCAACAAGACGGCGCAACATGTCACACAGCTCGTGTCACAATAGATTTATTGAAAGACACGTTTGGTGACCGCCTAATTTCACGTTTTGGACCTGTGAATTGGCCTCCAAGATCTTGTGATTTAACACCGCTAGACTACTTACTTTCTGTGGGGCTATGTAAAGTCATTGGTCTATGCGGTAAAGCCACAAAAGCTTGACCATTTGGAAGACCACATTCGCCGTACTATTGCCGATATACGGCCACAAATTTTGGAAAAAGTCATCGAAAATTGGACGTCCAGATTGGACTACATCCGCGCCAGCCGTGGCGGTCATATGCCAGAAATCATATTTAAAATGTAATGCCACAAGATTATCTTTCGGATAAATAAAATTCATGTCAATCGAATAATCCATCGTTGTTTTATTGCAACTTAAAGTTCTATACCTCTATAAAAAACACCCTTTACATATCGGAGAGTAAAAGAGCATCAATTTATTCATCTTCTTACAGTTGCGAGGTTACAACTACTCAAGGATAGTAAACATGTAAACGGGACAGATGTGAACCAATCCAACAACCACCCACTTTACTTGGAATAATAAAAAATTCAAGGAAATTTTATTTCAAATATATGCTTCCCTTAACCTACTCTTCACCCCGCTGTGAATATTTTAGGTCAGCTAAATAAAGAACTTGTAAAACAGAAAACTCTTCAGTTTTGTTTGCATTCATAAAAGCGGGCACTTGTCATTTATAATCGTAATTACGTAGTGATGGTAATAAATGAGTGTGTTTAGCGATAAGATTATTATCGTAATGATAAGTAATCGCCGATAGTGGCAAAAGTATTTCTGTGTGGTTAACTTCCGAGACACGCTATTTTCAAGCTTTATATAGAAGGTAACGGATATGGTAATGATTTCGAAAGGGAATAATTTATCCCTGTTCGAAGGGTGGTAAGATATGTACCACTTAGGTTAGAGGTTAGGTTCCTTTTTGATAGCACCAACCAATATCTAACAAGATAAATTAGAAAGAGAGCCTCTACAGGAATCAATTACAATTTTAAAATAAACCTCGCGGTAATCTTTTTCTGGGGAAAGTTTAGTTCAAAATGACAGTCAAGAACCTTCGCTTCTTCAAAGCAAAAGACAAGCGGTATTCCTTGCCGGATTTAAAACTCCTGCCGTATTTTTCGAAATAACTTCCAGTGGCCTTTAAGAACTGCAGTACTGCCATGGATGGCTATTTCTTATACGGATCAGAATGTATCCACATGTGCTGTCAACGTAGTTGAGTCTCTATGCACACCGATTGGAGAATATTCTCCGTCTTCTGTCTTCCTGCAAGCATAGAGCATGTGACTCTTGAAGATACGACGAACGACAAGCATTTCGTGGATTTAATATGTACTTGGATGGAAGGTATTTTAATAAAATTCTTATTCAATGGAATATTTCTTCAAAATGAACAAAAACTCCCTCCTTTTAATTAGTGCAAGAGGTCTGCTTTTGGGTACTTTTTTTGGTACCTTTATTTGGTACTTTTTTTTAGTACTTTTCTTAAAATAGTAAAACTTTTTTTCTTAACTTTATAGTAACTTTTCTTGTGATTTCATTGTTTTCATTCCATACATATATTCATCTCCCTGCCATGCTCACTACAGCAGCTTATATTGTTTGAATTAAATTGCGGCAATCAAAGTAATTTTACGGAATCAAGAGTTCTATTATTTTAATGTCCATCATTTGCCTGTCTGTCTGGCTGTCTGTCTTGTGCCATTTGATTTATTTTATTTTTTCTAAGATTTTTTCACAATTTTAATTCAAATTAAAGACAATCAAAATACAACTTTAGTACCCCCTACCCTCTGAGATGATGAGGAGGGGTTTGTGTGTGTTTTTAATTAAATTTTTGATTTGTTTTGAATTGTTGTTGTTGTTGTTGTTGTTGTTGTAGCAGACAGATATTAATTTTAATTTCTAAATTCTAAAATACAAGTTTAATTTATTTAATCTGACAAGGAATAATAATTTAATAAAAGCAACAAACAAAAACATCATCAAGAACTGTGTGGAGACGGAACAACATGATTTCAATAAACAGAATATGTAGTAAAACTACAATACTGCGTTCACACTGGCATGGAACTTGTGGTTTTTATTTTTCAAGATTCGTTTGTACCAGAAACTGTTATGGTTTTATGCTGCGACAACACTAGACACACAATGCGATCTGGGAAGCATCAGTTGGAAAAGGAACCCCGTTAAGGGGCTTTACAACGACTCGCAACGACCCATCAAACTTAATCATCTTAGTACTATTAATTAAAATAGAGTGATAAACCAATGCTAGATAGGGTGGGTGGTACTTTTATGATTCTGATATTAACCCTTTGACGGACACCAAAATTTTAGGAGGCCTTCCCGTGGAACACTTGCTGTATTTCCGTTATTTGGCAAGGAAACAATTTATGACGTGTATACACGTCATGTCGCCCCAGAAACCCTTGTTATGACGTCTATAGATGTCAGTGTCCGTCAAAGGGTTAAATTTTCTTATATAGGCTGTCTCGCAACACTGCAGTACTTTCCAGCTGGATGTCATGGCCTTTTGAAAGCGGCGTAATACTATTTGAATGGCGGGATTTTCCATAAGAACCTCTTGATTAACTCGCATATCCAAGCTGCAAATAAATCCCCAATGAATTTCATTTCAACGTCCACCCTCATCCATGAACTCCAAAGATTTCGCACAATAAAAACCATTTCTTAAAGCATACTTTAAGGCAACACAATATCAGAAAAACCATAACAGCTTTTTAGGCGCTAAACTCCCACGTGACATTGAAAACAAAATTTCAAATGCTTTTAGGAAAGCACAAAAAAACGTTAACGTTTTCTACAAAAATTTACCGCAATTGTAAACTGTTTTTAAGTGCATGTTTACAATTTGAAATCATCATTTTCAAATGACATCCTGTTATTTACAACACAGCCTTAAGATATGCTTTAAAAGTATTATATGCTTAGAGACACTTAGGTGAGAGGAAGTAGCATTTTATTCCCACACACGCTAGGTAGGATGCTGCAAGAAAAATGAAAGTAATTGCCAGGAAAATTGCATTTTGCACTTGCAAAGAAAAAATTCGAAATTGAGAACAAATAAGAAAAAAAAATACAAAGAAATATGTTGTTATGGCAAGAAAATGAAATAAAAAAAATGGAAATAAATAACGGAATGGAAAAGAAGAAGAAGAAGAATGGTTTAGGGGAAGAAGGATTTAATATTTAAATAGACGAGTGAAGCAGTTGCATAACAGATCAGTCGTATTCAGAAGATTTTCAAGTTGTCTTATTAAATATTTTTAAGAGCTATTTTGCAGGTAAATGAATCCAAAAACAATAAACAAAAATGTAAGTATTTTATCTGTTAGATGCAGTACTTGCAGACACAACCTGCGCAATAATTTTTTGATTTTTTTTTCACTGCCGTTATAGATGCGTATGCACGCATTTTTAATTTTCACTTTATCAGTCATTAAAACTTATTGAACCGAATACTTGTAGAACTTAATTAAACGTTTAAATGAAACACACGCTACGATAACAATGATCCTCAGTGGAAAACAACACCAATAAAACCACATCTAGACGCAGGCCACTTGGCTACGACAAATTAGTTCAGAGAGACGATCAAGTATACGATAAAGAAAAAATAAAAAGGTGGAATAAGAAATGGGGGTTGTAAATTTAACCTTTTTTACAATAATTTTGCAAAAACCGCAAAACTTCTACTCAAGTAAGCAACACATATGCACTCTACACACATTTTCGAATAAGAAAGTTGAGCTTTAAAGCCATGCAATAAAAACTTCACAAAGTTATCGATTTTCATTGGCTTTCTGAACAAAACGCCTGCAAATTTGTTGTCTTATAAAGAATAGCGAATAACGAAAACGACCACGTTGCTTTTATAGCCGTTTGTTATCGTTGATTCGATTTCATTTGTTTTTATCACTTTTATTGCCATTTATTGCTATTGTTGTTGTCCGCAATCGATGTACATATCTCTCTCATCACACCTCATCTCAGCGTATCTCATCGTTTGTAATCGTTATATTTGGTTTAATCATTTGGAATAAAATTGTTCACACGAACAATTAAAACAAAAACAACAACAGAAATATTCCGCTTGAGTAAGTTTCACTTCACTAAACTACTAGAATTGGTATGACAAATAAAATTTGTGGCAAAGAGCATGGGAAAAAGGTCATAATAGGCATTTTTTTCCAAAAAAAAAAAAAAAAAAAGGAGAAAAGGGAAATTCGAAAAAGTTCGTTGACAAATTTAAACTTAAATTAAAAACAGTTCCTTACGTTCAATCTTCTGGTACCAAGAGACGAACACAAAGCCACAAAACCTTTAGGTCCACGTAACCTGCAGAAAGCCGACTGAAATTTGTCTGTCTGCAACTTGATATCGTAATAGTCCAGTTACATACCCACGAGCTTGTTGTATCACCGTATATATGGAGATGGACAACGGGCTTGCATCTATATAACACCCCAATCAGTTTTTCTAACGTCTGCAATCCCTCTCCCAATGGAAACATATTAAAAGAAAAGGGACTAAAATCAACAACCATAATACCATTCGAGTAAGTCTGATCTTTGAGAGCAGCGTTCGCCTGTCTTCGAAGTCGCCGTAGTCTAGTAGGTAGTGTGTTGGCTTATTAGACGTAAAGCCAGGGTTCGAGTCCCAGGCCAGACATCAGAACAAAATACAAAAAGTATTTCTTCGGCGACTTCCTCTCAGCAGATTTCTGGCAAAAACTCTGAGAGTAAATAAAATTGCCATGAAAAAGTTTCTCAAAAATCTGTCGTTCGGAGTCGTTTAAACTGTAGGTCCCGCCACTCATGTATAAAATTAACACACACAACATAAGTGGCGTGAGAAACTAGGTCGTAATCCTGACTGAGGGCTTGTAATGACCAATTATGTATGTTCGCCTGTCTTCATCCTTCCTCCTTTCGCCGAGAATACCCTTCCCCCCTACTTCGTACTCCTATCCCTTGAAAATTTTCTGAAAGATTTATTAGCGGATTGAGAGCTACCGTCCTCGCATTGCAGTGAATTCCCACCTAACTGGTTAAGCTTTCTATTGTAATATCGGGTCGACATCACAGGAACCGGTGCTCGAATACGAGCCAGCTTATTTGATAGCGGATTGAGAGCTACTGTCCTCGCAAGTTAATGCCTCTACTCATTGCAGAGAATTCCCACCTAACTGGTTAAGCTTTCTATTGTAACGTCGGGTCAACATCACAGGAAGCGGTGCTCGTATAGGAGCCAGCTTATTTGATAATCTTGCTGCACTTCCTTACTTTCGCTTGAAAGTAACTTAAAAATTCCCTACAAGTTCTAAATATTTCCTTCTGAGACCCCCGCTTCTATATGATATTGATCCATTGGTGTAATACCTCAGAATGGCCACTCTCTTAAAAGCTAATCCCCTTCCCCACTCAATAATAAAATTGTTCTTTATCCCCCTTTTTCACTTGAACCATTTCCATTTATTTGGTTTTATTTTAGATGTTGCTGCTGCTTATTTAGTTTAATCATTAGAAAAATATCGCCAAAACCGCATATCGATAACTGCAATTAATGGCATTTAACGAAACTAAACTAAACTAATCGATGATGGATACTTTAGTTAAGTTGTTTATTTAAAAAACTGTATATGTATGTATGTGTGTATATATTACTAAAAAAAAATTAAAAACAAAAATAAAAATTAATTAAAAATAAACTCACCTATAATAATGGTTCTATAAAGTATGCTTGTGTTTAAACAATATTTTGTGACATTGGATTGGAATCATGAATCACTGCAAATCTGCAAATAAAAGAAAAAACAGAGAAGAATTAGAAGAAGTATTAATTTGAACTTTCACACTTAAAATAATCTTTTGTTTTAATTATTACTTTACCTATCGATTTTATAAATATCGATTCTTTTAATATCGATTTTAGAGTTTCTATTACTTCCTCTTCGTGTTAGTGTTTTCAAGTCTATTATAAATATGTTACTGATTTTCTATTCATCATGGTTTAATAATTAACAGTTTACAAAGAGAATGGACAGACGGACGGACAGACGTACAGACAGACAGACGATAGAAATATCGTTTAATTTACAGCCGGGTGTTAAACAAAAATTTAATTTGACATACAGTTTGTAAAATTCCATCAATTTGAAATGATTTGTTTGCTAATAAATGCTAAAATTTAAATCAAAAAAATTTTGTAACACAAGTCCAGAAACATCGACTATGGGAGACACGCTACATTATAAGAAAAACGTTCTAGAAAAGGTTTATTGGATTCCATAATGTACTGTGTCTCTGGTAATATTAATTGTGCATCTGGCAACACTATAGTTTGTTTGAAAAGTTATTACTATGTTGGCTTATTAGACTCGAGCCCGTGGTTCAAATCCTAGCTCAGACATCTCGAACATAACGAAATCTGAAAACTTATTTCTTTCTGACAAAACCACTAAAATTACCACGAAAACTTTCTCAAAAAATCAGTCGTTCCGAGTCGACATTAGTAGGTCTCTCGCCACATAGGACATAATTGGTCTTTACAACCAAGTAGTCGGGATTGCGACCTTACTTCTCACACCACTTACGTTATGTGTGTTAATTTTATACCTGAGTGGCGGGACCTATAGTTTAAAGCCGACTCCGAACTACAGATTTTTGAGAAACTTTACATGGCAAAATTATTTGCTCCCAGAGTTTTTGCCAGAAATCTGCTGAGGAAGTCGCCGAAGAAATATTTAAATTTCGTTTGGTTGGAAATGTCTGACCTGGGGTCTAATCCGTGGCCTCGCGTCCAATAAGCTAACGCACTACGTACTAGACTACGGCGACTTCCGCCACTAGTGGATAAAATTAACACCCACAATATGGGATGGTGTTGCAAGCTAGGTTGTAATCCTTACTAAAGGCTTGTAATGACCAATTAAGTATGTGAGAAAGTAAAGGGTGTTTTTTATAGAGGTATAGAACTTTAAGTTGCAATAAAAAAACGATGAATTATTCGATTGACATGAATTTTATTTATCCGAAAGATAATCTTGTGGCATTACATTTTAAATATGATTTCTGGCATATGACCGCCACGGCTGGCGCGGATGTAGTCCAATCTGGACGTCCAATTTTTGATGACATTTTCCAACATTTGTGGCCGAGTGTCGGCAATTATACGGCGAATGTTGTCTTCCAAATGGTCAAGCGTTTGTGGCTTTACCGCATAGACCAATGACTTTACATAGCCCCACAGAAAGTAGCCTAGCGGTGTTAAATCACAAGATCTTGGAGGCCAATTCACAGGTCCAAAACGTGAAATTAGGCGGTCACCAAACGTGTCTTTCAATAAATCTATTGTGCCACGAGCTGTGTGACATGTTGCGCCGTCTTGTTGAAACCATATCTCCTGGACATCATGGTTATTCAATTCAGGAATGAAAAGGTTAGTAATCATGGCTCTATACCGATCACCATTGACTGTAACGTTCTGGCCACCATCGTTTTTGAAAAAGTACGGACCAATGATTCCACCAGCCCATAAAGCGCACCAAACAGTCAGCAATAGCTTCTTCTGTACGCACCGTACAGCGTCTCTGGGGATGCGAGTTATCAATAAGAGTAAACGTGGTGCGAAAACGTTCCATGGTTAATCGAATTAACTGCTCTGATGGACGATTTTGTCGACGATAAAATGGACGTAGTGCGCGATACGTTTTCCGCACAGAACCATTATTTTCGAAATAAAATTGCACTATTTGCAAGCGTTGTTCAGGCGTGAGTCTATTCATGATGAATTGCCAAACCAAACTGAGAATAAATCACTTGACAGCTGTTAAATCGGTCGCCATCTTGAAAAGTAATGCCAACTTAAAGTTCTATACCTCTATAAAAAGCACCCTTTAGAAATAATTATTGATTTTTGGTGTAGTAAGTGTTCTCTATTTAGTTCCTAAAAGCCTACTAAAGTTCCTAGTATAAGAAGGCACTGCAAGCGACAAAACGTTTCTGATTCGCATGTAGGGTATAATAAGTCCCCATAAAAATCACCGTATAAACAGTATCGAAACGCAATTTTGACGTTTACCAGCGAATTATGAAAGGGACAGCAAATATTACCAAAAAGTATTTCTGTCCCTTTCTGATTGTCTGTCTGTTTTGTTTATTTATGTTTTTTTAGGTTTTGGGGTGGGTTTTTTTATATTGGCGAGAGTTAATAAAAAATGTAATTTTTGTGTAAAACTATTAATAAATAATAAAAACAACTATTAGCAATAACAATTTTTAACTTTTTCTTTCAAGAAATTAAAAAATATTGGCAACTTTCAGCAAGAAACATTTTTTATGAACAATACGTCCTATTTTGATCTTGTAATATTTAGCTTCTTAATTACCTCTTGCAGAAGAAACTATATTCATTGTGACCGAAAATCACGCACATTTCGATTATTATTTAAATATTTAAGAATCTTTAAACTTTTCATTGAAGAAATTAAAAAATATTCTAAATTTTCCCTTTTTTAACACAAAATAAATGTTTATTTGCATTTAATTTTTCTGCTTTATCCGCCAGTTTTCACTCTGTATATCTGTTGCTTCTAACACATTTGATTCGCAAAACATTATAACATTTTTTTTCTCCCTCTAAATTGGCTAGTAATTTGCTGCTATGAGCGTTTGTCAAAAGTCAATGGTTTCGATACTGTTTATACGGTGATAAAAATAACTGGTGAGAGTTAAAAACAGCGAACCCATTTAAAAAGGTTCATTTGAATTCCTAAATTAAAAATAAATATTCAAAGCTTCATAAATAGGCTGCGCTAAAAGGTTCATATCTTTTGCCTCTTAATAATACGGTCTGTAAACAAAAGTATTGTGTTATTGTGTGCAAATTTCATAAACATTTACGAATTGTTTAAACAAATTAAAAGTGGTTTAAAATTTGTTTATACGCTTAAGTAGACTGACTGCTTTTCTTTAATGGTGTTAATAAATCATTTCAATAAGTACACACAGAAGAGAACAATGATTTGATATTTAAATAAATAAGAACAAGAATACCAACAACACTTCCTAAAACGCATAAATTATAGTAAAAAAACCTAGGCCTAGGCCTAGACCCCAAACATACAATATTAAACACGTGATTGGATATGAAGTGCAAAAAATGTATGCGTACTTAATGGAATAATTTTTAGTACATGTAGACGAAGAAGCAAGGCAAAGTACCACACAATATTGTTTGTTTGTTTGGTGAATGGGTCGGGTCTAGTGGGAAAGTTCTATTGAACAATTATCTTCAGTGACGAAGAATATTTTTGGCCCAATGGGTGCGTCAGAGTCAATAAGAAACGGCGGCCAATACACGCTGAAAGAAATACTGATAAATGCCGTTTGTAATCAACGGCAAACTTAAAGCGATACTTCTTCAAGAATTTTTAAAGTCAAAACCTAACAGGCACTTTGGGGGAAAGTAAGGGTTTTTTCCCCAAAATATCAACACTATCCCATTCCATGAGATACCATGAACCTTTTAAGACACAAGCAATTGGTGAGCAATAAAATTAAATTTTTGAAGTCGTGCATTGGTCATCAACATAATGCCACCCACAATAGTTTTTAATGCGAATACGTAGTAAAGTCTCGCGTTACAGCTACTACTGGTGAGATACCTACCGACTGATATGTAGGAAAATAATAAAATTGAATGGACCTCACGAATATACTGCACGTATCAAACAAAATATCATTTACATGACCATTAGTTGCAGCAGTCGATCATTTTGAGATAATTTTCGACAATTTATGTATGTTATGATGATACCTAGCCGCCGTAGTCCAGTAGGTAGTGTGTTGGCTTATTAGACGTAAAAAAAAGTATTTCTTCGGCGACTTCCTGTCAGCAGATTTCAGGCAAAAACTCTGAGAGTAAAATCAAATTCCCATGAAAAGTTTCTCAAAAATCTGTCGTTCGGAATCGACTTTAAACTGTAGATACCGCCACTCATGTATAAAATTAACACACACAATATAAGTGGTGTGAGAAACTAGGTCGTAGTCCTGACTGAAGGGTTGTAATGACCAATTATGAATGTATGTATGTATGATGATACGATATGTTGACAAATGCGCCAACGTGGAAGCATTTTCGGGGCAGGCAAACACTTTGATGTAGTCTCACAAAAAAATGTTCAACGGCGGGTTAAAAGATGGAAAGCCTTCACTCAATAAATGCCACTTCAGATGACGACCAGACCGGGTGGTAGGTTTTGTAACCACAAAATGAATAATCCAACAAGATAAAAGTGACCTACTGTGTAATAAACCTTAAATCATAGCCCATGTAGGAACTAGGTTGCCCTCCTTTAACTGCTTGTAGTTGTTAAGCTTTGCAAAGATATCGTAATTGAAAATTTATAGTAATAATGACCCTTGACCTTATATATCAATATAATTCATAATCTATACTTGACATTATGAATGAAGTTTTAAAATTCTTTGCAGGTTTTCTTATGCACGCATTCCAATGATTGGAAATCCTAATAAAAATTCTTTCAAAACTTTTGTAATGCTGTGCTGCCTGTCGCCTTCAAAACTAAACGCAAATTCGTTTAACTTTTAAGTGTAATTCTCAATCAAATAGTTGTTTTTGTCTAAAAAAAATATCTTAAAAGAAAAATGTCATAAACTGTTTTCCATTTTCCGTTCGTTTTTCTATTTCTTTTTTCATTTTTCTTAAGAAAACTTTTCTTAAAAACAAAGAAAAACATTATCCTGCTGTCAATTCCTTAAATGGCGTCAACAAAATGGAAAAACAGTACCGTTTTGTAATCTGAGACGATAGCATGGCGTTAATTTTAAATAACTTTGAGAATAATAACAGCAACAACAACAACATTTTTTTCTTGCTATTGTTTGCAACACTGAAAACTTTTTAATTCACCATGTGGAGTAATTAATTGTGTGTTCTGCCATTAGAGCTACTACTCTGCCTCCACTACATAAAAAGTTTTCCTCTTTTCTCTCTCTCTCTCTCTCTTTCTCTCGGGCTCTGCGTCTGCCTATGTTAAGAGCAATTCCCTAAAGACTTAATGCTGCCGTACAATTTTAGAATCCCTATTGATTTTCTCACTTACCATCAGCTTGTATTGCTCCTGTTCTAGTTTCTTTTTTTCTTTTTGTGTGCTTTTTTACTCGAACGTGTGTCATTCTCTTGGGGGGAGATTTGTTACGTTATGTTTAAAGTAAAAGGAAAATGTCATTGAAACTGTCATTGGAAATGGGCAGGACAAAATAGGCTGTTTTTTTTCTGTTTCGAATAAAAGTCAACATTTTTTTGGTTTCTTTATTTAAACATGAAATAACTGTACAGTAGACTTATGCCGGTATTTGTTGAAGAACGAAAGAAAGGAAAACAAAGTACAAAAGAAGACAAAAAAGTTTTTGTGGCAATTTTTTTTCAATTGTTTAAACAATACGCCAGAGAGTGGTAATCTAAATAGGAGTGGTGCTTACCCGTGTGTTGTGCTTACCTATGCATGACATTTATTTATTGCGTAAGTAAAACGTAATTGCGTAATGGAAATTGAGTGGCATCTTGTGATGAACGACGATGTTAGTGACGTTAGTTGGGACAGGTTACTTTTGGGTAGATTTGTGGTTTCTCTTAGAGACGGTATTCATTGATATTTTGAAAAAGGTCAGAGAGTAGCAAACACCTGAAGGTGGTTTCCATATAAATGCCGGGAAAACGGAGATGATACTTTTCAGCAGAAGGTACACAAGCCCATTGTGACTTATCTCGATACAAAACTCTCTTGGAAGCAGAATATGCAGATCAGAATGAAATATGTATCCATTGCTCTCTGTTTATAATTTTTAAGAAAAAAAAAATGGACTCACGGATCCACGATGTCATATTAGATCCATACAGCAGCAGATGTCACAAACCTCATGCACCACCCCTAGAGAAGACCACTGAAAGGGGAAAACAATTGGCTTTGTCGCTTACATCTCTGCTCTCAAGTAAAGCCCGACTGTAAGGAAACCTGTCCGCTTAATACCTGTAAGGGCTCTGAAACTAATACCAGCCAGTGACTATACGTGGCTCAGTCGATCATAACAGAGTCTTTCGGGTGGAATTGTCAGGTATGCGGGCTAAGGTAATGATTGTAGTGTAGTAATCGATGCCAGTGCATTCTAATATAAAAAGGACTAGGGCGGTTTAGTGCTGTCGCGAGTCTCTCAATAAGATAGCAGAGCAATGCAATTTTCACCAGGAGACTACAGGGCGGATGATATGCTACAACTTTCGAGTGACTTCACTGCACTGGTAACCCACTGGTAATTGATTCCTTTATCGGTGCGTGTATGACTTCGGATAGGTGCTAAGAATCATTTCTGGACATTGTATTATAGGTACCCCTTCGACACGCATTGGTCTTCGCCAATTTGCTGATGACTTCACTGAAGCTTCAGAGATACGGAATAGGAGGAAACTATTCTTTACCATCTGTGTGGATAAGAGCAGGCAGCATTTGAGCTTCTACTATGAAGATAATTTCACTGATATATCAGGGATAGACATTGAAGGGTTAAATGACTTTAACATAAGCCACGAATGGTTCCAGTGCTGGGAGAAATAAAAGACTGTGAAACACGGAGACTTTATTCCCGGAAATGTAGATCCAGCACACGTCTTTGACAATAAATAGATCAAAAATGATCGACTACAGGTGGCCAACATCTGACAATGAGTTTATATAGAGAACAAACTGTACTTTAAACTAAACCAGAGACCACGTTCAGAGGTACGTTATAGCTGAAAGCTCAGAGCAGATTTAAACGTGGGTATATATAAACCGTAGGTTGGAAATAATTCACGACCCAGATACTGTATTAATCAATAAGGAGGAGCGAAGACCTCAGAATATCTTCTCTAACATTGTCCGGCCTTTCGAAGCTCCTGAGACGTAGGATTATTCTTCGACATCCGAAATTTACTGCGCGAAACCTAACTTTCATTCTTCAAAAAGTACAATAAAAATAAAATGTTTTTATATGCCAAACATCAGCCACTCAATGTTTAGCACCAAATAAATCCAAGCTCTGGCTGGCTTAAATACGTTTGAAACCATTAAAAAGGCAACAAATATTGTACACGCATATCCTGTAATCAGACATGTTGTCTAAAATAAATCCTTGTAAACAATAATATCGTATCCATATCGTATTGTTATTATTATTCTTGTTATTGTTATTGTTGTTTTCTGTTTGTATATTTTAAATCCTTGCCAGGCGAGTTTTATCGTTTTGTCATCATCAGCAACACCAGCCAAACACAGACAACAGCCAACCAGCAGCATCATAAACCCACTATTGATAGGCATGTCAGAGTCAGGACAAAAAGAAAAAAAAAACAAGTGGATTTCGATAAAAGGAAAAAACGTGAATAGTGGTAAGGAATATGAAGGACCTTGGTACCTTTTTTTTTTTTTTGTTGCCTACTACTAGAAGGCATTAAATCTCTGATCACATTACACACAGCGACAAAGCATACAAACAAACAACAACAAAACACACACAAAAACATTAACAACAGCAGGATACAACAGCAAACTGTAAAACAGTTGAACGAGTACAGAGTGGTAGAAGCAGAAGACGAAACCGGAGCCTTAGCATTTAAAAGATGTCACTGTACATATAGATTTGTGAAGCAAAAACGTAGAGAGGGAGAGACAAGACGTTGATGGTAATACATTAGCGTTGTTGTTTTGCTATTTTGTTGAGAAAATCATTTCTTTAATAAAAATTCAAGGTTGTGTCCACGTTACACACACTCGCAGTTACACGTTACATGTGCACGCGGCAGGCCCTTTTAATACGCTGCCAAAGCGGGCGTAAAAAGAACAAAAAAGTTTTTGTATTTGAATACAAAAGAAATTTTCATTCTCTTCCTCTTAAGCCAATGCATTTGAAAAGGAAAAATGCAAAACAGTATATAACACAAGTCCTTAAAAAGCTTCCATTAAAGGGCTTCTCTTCGTATTTTCTTTTAATAGAGACTAAATTTTAGTTATCCATAGCCAAAGGCAATAGAAATAGAAAAATACCTAGGACCACGGGTATTAAAGCATGAAATTTTGTTATCGATATGTAAGCAGGCACTAACGCATGTTCTCAAGGCTAAAATCGTTAGATCGAGATATTTTTCAAAGCTCTTGGCAGGAATTCAATCAAGTTTAATCGAAATTAACAACTAGACACAGCAAGATTGGACGTCCACATGCAGCAATTTAATGTCCAACTCTTTGGTGAAGTGTTTAAAGCACCTTAGTTCAGGTATTTGGTTTTCTGAAATGAGTTTGTCTCAATAATGCATCACCTTCCCATCTGATGGAATGTGTGAGAAATATTTGTTGGTTTCCAAAGGGACCTCATTGAATATATGCGAAATTGGATTATAAGGATGGAATTTTCATAATGTCATGGCGCATTCGAGTGAACTCGCAAAATCTGCGATCAAATCGTGCACCCTAACCTAATATATGTAACACTTTACGGAACGGCGGAAAGAAAAGGCAGTATGTACTGCGTTAAATTTCAATTCCTTTAGATTGTAAATGACAATCCGCTTCTGCGAAAAGAACTTTTCACTACCTTACCTAAGAAAATAGTTTGCGGAAAGGCACACAAACCAGTACACTTGCTCTTGTGTAAGAAATTCACAGAACTTTAATTTTTCTTTCAAAAACATTTCGAAAACCTTTAAACGTCTATTTAAATTTAAAAATTACAAGGAATTTTCTTAATTCTTTGCAAAATAAAATGGTTTCCACGCTTAACGTTGCAAATGTGTTTTTGTCAAACAAAACATAACCTATAAAACTCATAAGCAGACAACATTAATGATGATGAGATAAGTTATGATGGCTTGGCTGCCCTAAAACAATTAATCGTTTGAAAACAGCAACAATAGCAATAATAATAATAATAAAAAGAAAAGCAAAAACAAATTATAAATGACATCTCTCTCTCACACAAGCATATGTATGTATATTTTATTACACGGTGCTTAACATATACAAAATTATTATTCACATTAGAATGCTACATATCACACACACACAAACTCTTTTCTATGATGTTTTTTTTTGTATTCTCTTGTTTTTATTGTCTCTCAGTTTAAGGACGACATTTCTTTCTTTTTTTTCAAGGTTTATTAAACTAAAAGCAACAACAATAATAACAGCAACAACAAAAGCAAAAAAAATCTTGTATTATTAATCTATGAAAAGCAAATGAATAATTGAAAGAGATTTAAAAGCAGGAGGAGAAAGAAATTAAAGAAGAAGAGTAGAGAGATGCTGCTGCCGCCATATGCTGTTATCGTTGGACTCAACACTTTCAAGCATAACAATTGTAATTCCACTAGTGATGCCATCCATAATGAATAATTTCATTGTAAATAACAGGAAAAAAAAAGACAAGGGAACGTAATAAATAAATGGATAAATAAAAAGAAAACAAACAAAAAAATAAATAAATTATAGTGTTTTAATACTAATAAATGCTAACGAAAAAAAAGCTATGTACACACATGTGTATATAAAGATGAAAGTGTTTCAATTAAATCGGCAAAAAGGATTTTTTTTACACAAGCGATGCTAGGAGAAACACCCTACTAATGCGTACAGTGGGTATGAGTTGCTAAAAAAAAAATCAGACAAATGAAAAAAATTAATTACATATTGCTATGCAGAAATGTGTCTAAACATAATAACAAATTCAATGAGAATTTCAAAATAATCTGTTAATTCAATGCAGACTGAGGGTGTCTATTAATACAATAAGAAATTAACAAAAAAGAAAAAAGCAGTGTAGAGGTCTCATGATTTTAAAGATGTGGTGTGGATATGATCAGAATCTAGAAGTTCCAAATATATTGCAAATCCTAAATGGTGTTGAGGAAATTTGAAATTATAAGATAATGCTCACCACACGAAAACACTTTCTCCATAAAAATTTGACTATTACAACGCTTGCTTGATTTGAAATATTCTGATAACAACTTTATGGTCTGGGAACATCTGGGAACAAGCTTTTTTAGTCAGAAAAACTAACTTCTTCCATTCATCGTTCCATGATACGTGGGTTTGACAATACCAAGATGTCTCTCACAGGGTATCTTAGATTTTTCTTCAATTTTTTTTTTATTTAATTAGCGGGATAACGGTTAAAACATGATCAATAGCTCCTGTAGTTAAAGATTAAGATTTTTCTTTATTTTTCGTGATAAAGGATTCGTAGTGGATTCGTGAGGAGTCTGCACTTTCTGTCTGACCCACTTTTATGTAGGTAACCTCAACAGACCATTCCTAGTCTCTGAGTGGAGTTGTTTCACTTTCTTTCCTAACTTGTATCACACTCTTAGAGGCAAGTTGGTATAAATTTAAAGAAAATAATGAAAATCCTCGAGTCTAAGCATTATATGAGCACTATTTGGAAAGAAATTATGTTCTTTCAGGTCAATGTCAGTTTCAGACTATATGCAGTCACGGAAAAAGTCTACATACACCACTGTATGTTAATTTTTTGTGGTTTTCTAATAATTTCTAGGTGATATTTTTATATTCGTTTTTGTCTTCAAACAATCTTAATTGTAACTGCCTTAAACAACGCTATAAAACCTTTTTCAATTTGATAAAAATCACCGGAAAAAAAGCCTACATAATACAGTGGTGTATGTAGACTTTTTTCTTTGACTGTCTGTGTTTTTACTTTTATTACTTTTGCCTTCAAATTGAAAAGCCATATCGGATTAGACAGATATTTTATCACCAGAAGGATATGTATGTATTTGTGAATTTATGTCTCTCTTTTTTCTCCTTTGACAAAAGATTAGCCGTCTGGATATATAACGATGCCTGGTTACAAATCTCAACCAGATGTATTAGTTAGAAGTCGATACGTTTGGATCTAAATGGAGAGTACTGTTTTGGGATTGTAATAGCAATCAGAGAAATAAACAAAATAATCTTAGGAAAGTGAGACAATGCCATCTTTTGAAAGGGTAGAACCGTATGGGCAACGTTATTTGCCGATTAAATTCAACCTAATAATCGAATGCATTTTTACAGTGGCGAATGGTCAATTACCTTGCTCAGCTGAAAAACCTTGACAAATGAAACTGAAGTACAGCTAAAAGAAGTTGAAGAAGATGTTTTGTGACAGTCATAAGGTATGAAAAGGAAAACATTGAATCTCCAGATAGTCTAGTGAAAAGCGTGCAAACCTCTGATTGATTTGATTTCCACCAGAGTTAGCAATTAGAAAGTAAACAAATGATAACGAATTTATTATTACCTTCTCCTACAGTGGGAAATGCAACAATTTATACCACTGTATCTAATTAAAGCGCCTACGCCAGGGCTATCTTTTTTTCTTCTAAAAACATACTAAAAATATACCTGGCAATGAAACACAACTGCAGGGTGTTTATAAATCGTTAAGAGGAATTAACAGCACATGTTTTCTTTTTTTTCTTTTCATAATCCATTAAATTGTATTGTGTTTACCCCTTGTGCAAGTATTCTTTGATATTTAATATGTTTTTCTTTATTTAATGCATGCAATTTTTGATTTAAAAGGATGTGTTTATGTTATGTGTGTTCTATGTATTTTCAATTTAAATAAAATATTTTAATTAATTAATATTGTGTTGTAGGTGAAGATATACTATTGTATTTGAAATGTCAAGACGCAAACCGTATTTTTTTAGCACAGACACTTTTGGCATGATATTAACAGATCAAAATACCGTTTGCTAGGGAAATCACCTTTTTTGCTATATGCAATGTCGTTTTTTAATTTATTTATCATTAACATGCAGTTAAAACAATACGCAGACCCTGCAAATGTTTACGTACTTATGTCACGTTTGTTTTGAAGTTAAACTTTGATGAGGCAGTTTTTTTTTAATATTTTGGTTAATTTTTGTACAATATTACTCATACTTGTACCAGATTACTCGTACATTATTACTCATATAACTTGATTTGAAAACCCATCAGCTGGTTTCTTCTTTTATTTTCTTTTTAGCAAACACAAAAAAGCAAAGTAAACAAACCTTATATGAGAGCGACAGAGAGAATGAATGAGAGTACGTCACTCTCATGTGCAAAACTACACACGCAAGTACTTAACGACTGGAGGAATTACTTTGTGCCACAAAAGCAAAGAAAAAAAATCACAACAACAATAAGGAAATATCAGTAAAGTGAACATTCTTTAGGGTTTGGTTAGAGGGTAAATGGAATTTTCCATTAAATTTTTTTGTAGCTGTTGATGATATGAAAAAGAATCAAATAAATTATGATAAATGATGATATGATAACATGAAATTAAAATAAAATATTTTTAATTTGGGAAATCATCATTTAAAAACAAAATAATAAAGAATGTAAATCGAAGCAAGAAGATATTTTCCTGAAATTCTAGATTTTATTTAGAACAGCCAATTTAAAGCGTAATCGGTATATCGTTTAAGTCTTTAAGTTGTTGCCATTTGAAGATTAATTTCATTTCATTCATTGAAACTAATTTCATATGAGATTTCCTTTAAAATCTCTTGATTTACTTGAACATCCAGGCAGCCAATATACCTTGTCCACGAATACCGAGGTTTTTTTAGGGAAATTTCGAGTCATTGAAAGAAAACTCTTCCAGGAAATAGAAATGTCATTGGCAATTGCATTGCTGAGATTTTATTGAATAACTTCTACAGCAGCTGTGGGTCCAAGGGGGCGGAAGAGATTATCTTTCACCTCATCTGCCAGAGTACTGCTCTTGCTATGGAAGGACATAGGTTCTTAACCTCTCATTTTCGTTTATCCTTGACTTAACTCTCCAATATAATGGTTCCCGTTGGTTTCCTTTAGGAAATTTTTAATCCCTTGATATTAAACGCTGGCCTAACTTAACCTAGATGATTATAAGCAGGAAATGAAGTGGACTAAGCAAATAATTTGATCATTAAAATTTTAAATTTAAATTAAATCAATTCTAATGTAAAAATAAACCTTGTGCGGTCACACGAACATCTGTCTATGACTATAATTCGCATTTAATAACAAGGTCCAAGCATTACAACGAAACAATAGTTTCGTCGAGATCATAGCTTTATGTGTATATTTTATGTCACCTTGACAATTGCAACAAAATGTTAAAAATATCTCTAAAAATAAAGGTTTTGTTACAAAGCTATTTTTTTTCAAAAATATTTTAAATAATTATTCATTGTTATTTAATAAAATAGTTTAAATTATGTACAATACTATTTAAAAACTTACCAGCGTTTAAATTGTAGCAGAAATATTTCCCATGAATTGTAATACGAAACCAAAATTAAAAAAAAAACGGAACAAATTTAATAAATTGGATACCGAAATTCAAAAAAAAAAATTGCATTAAAATTTTAAGCACGAGCCCAGATAGCATGCATTTGGTAACACAGGTCTTTTGTTTTTTGTTGTAGTTGTAAATAATTGTTTATTTTACACGCACGATATTAACAGGTTTATTTATTTATTTATTTAAACATGAAGCGCTACCGTCTCGTTATTTATTTAAAACTGGGTGGCAACTTAGCAATATGAGAAGAAATATAATAAATTTATACAAACATTGCAATAAACATACACACGCGCGCACGGGAATGCAGTCAATATAAAAATAACGGTATAATTTGGGGATGTTTGTGGGATAATAATTTATTAAGTTTAAGGAAAATTCCTCTCTCACTGTCTTCTCTCTCTTTCTCTCTTTCAAAATAAATGGAGCACAATAAAAGAGCTTTAACCGTGTCTATATGATTTACTTTGGTTTTCGTAGAGGATTTATGTTTGGGTATTTTATTTAAGACTTTCGCTCTCTCTGTCGTGATTTTATGAGCATAAATTATTATTATTGTTGTTATTGTTCCGATAGAAAAAAGGAAAACTCAATGTCAAAATTACAGATGATTGTGGTTCTTCTGTTACCAAAAAACAGGTAATTAAAGAGAGCACAGTATGATTATTAAATAAATTATAATGGTACTCTTTGAAATGAGTTTCGTATGAATTTCCGAGAGTAAAATAATTAAATTTTTTTGTTTACATTTTTGTTTTAAATATAAATTGAATTCATTAATGAAAGGAAAGCAAATATTTAAAAATTTATTGTTTATTATTTTTTAATACACTCTCGTTAATGTGTGTTAACGGTATTTGCCTTTAACACTTTTTATTAAAACGTTTAATTTATTATTTTTATTAATATTTTTAAGCAAATTTAACATTTGTCTACGTCAATAATGTTCAACGTCGTTTTATTGTGTTTGATTACTTGTTTTGGAATTCTAGACAATTGTTGTTGTCGTGGATTTGGGTTGTTTGCAATGAAGTAGTCGTCGCGTAATGGCTCACTCAGCTGTTTTATTTTTATTTTTTCTTTTGAATTCTCTTAACAATCTTACACATTCACATACATACATACATTCCACTAGCAGTGTTAGTAATGCTTCTTTTATTATTTAATTTGTAGACTTTGTTGTTGTCTTTTAGATTTTTTCTTTTCTTTTTCTCTTTCCTTTTTGCTTTTTGCTTTTTCTGTTTCTTTACTTTTCAACAAAAATCAAAGCCAATGACTTGTTAGATTTTTATTGTTTCTCTTTTTTTTTTCTTTTGCTTAACACTATTTAATTATAGTTTAGGTTTTTGTTGTTGCTGAATTTAATAAAATTGAATAAAACTTATGAAATAATAAGGCCTTTAGGTTTTTACAGCAATTATTTTTTTTTGTATTGAAATTTGTGCGTTAAGTTAACAACTTCACTTTGTGCAATGCACGACTTTCCTATTCTTTTTGTTCGTATTGCTTTTCAATCTCTTACATTACTCTCTGTCTCTCTCTCTCTCTCTTACGAAGTAATATTGCTGCGTGCATAACAAAACTCCCCGTTAAATAAAAATGGTTTTTGTTATTGTAAAGATGTCTCCGCTTAGTAACGTGTTAGAGAATGTTTCTCTTAAAATTTTTCGCCTGGTTTTTTCCACTTTTTTCTTTTTTCGTTTAACCAGTGTCTTTTCGTTTTCTTTTTAACTCCTTTTCTTCAAATGAAGTTTTCTTTAAGCGTTTTAGTACACTTTTTAATTATTTTATTTGTGATTTATTGTTTAATTTTGTTTTATTATAATTATTTTCTCTTTATCCTTTGCCGTTCTTTTGCAACGTTTTTGCCGTTCTTTTTTAATTCTTAAATTTGCGTCTGTATTACTGCAAGTGAGAATAACAACTGATTCTTTTTTAGAACGCGTTCGCTCCAACTAAAAGCTCTTTTTCCTTTTTATGTTACGATACGCAAGTAAAATAAGCTTTTTTGGAGCAAAATTTGCTTAACAAAACGAAAGGGTTGCCATTGGTGCTTAACGCTTAATGGATATGTTTAGCAATAGCACTAAAGAAAGGTGCATTATGGGGGCATAACTCATGTTACACTCATTTTATGTTGCAATAGATGGTTTTGAAACAAAGAAAAAAAACATTTATTTCATATTTATTAAGGCACTTTATAAATAAACAAAAATATTTATTTACGCACGTCTGAAGTCGGACTGGCGGGTTATCAATAGCTGCACGCAATTCGTGAACTGACCACAGCATGTATTAATGCTGTCTTAAGAGTATCCATGCCGTAGTATTTTTTGCGGCAAACCATGTCCCGAATAACTGTCCACAGTATGTAGTTCAGCGGGTTCAAATCAGGACTGCCAGAGTAGGGTTCAGAGGAGATGAATGCCGAAAATTTGTTCCGAGTCCCAGGTTTAAGTCGTTTGAGCTTTATGAGCTGACGCAGAACCTTGCTGGAAATTCCACGGCTGGTTTTGGAACATAGAACGATAAGATGGTTTTACAACAGCTCCCAAATTCAAATCTGAAAAATCAGTTAACCATTCGGAAGAGACACCCTACCAAACTATGAGTGAAGCTGGGTGATGACCGTGCATATGTGAGGTCGAGTTTTCCAATATCCTGTAAAAGTTGGTGCCATTATGATAAGCTAAGACTCTTGCTAGTCACTTCCAACCTCTTCTATAGGCGGCAATCCCCTTTATCTAAACAGTGTAACAGAGCAACCCATTTTGTTATCTACAAGTAAATAACGATTACTTTTCGTTACACGAGTAATATCGTTACGAATCTTGTCAAACGGAAATAAACAATTTTTTTCAATTCTTGGGAAAATTTCTAAAACAATTTCCATTTATTACGTGAAAAATTATGGCCAGGAGACTTACACACTTAAATCGCAAAACGACGTTACTTTTAATGTCTGATATCCAAGAGAGATTTCGTCCCGCTATGATGCTCTTTGATCGATTCATTGAGAATACCAAGCGTTTGGTAAGACAAAGAAAATATCTTCTAATGGCTTTTGCAAGCATGGGAAAATCAGTTGCAATTTTCTTTTTAAGTGTGCAGCTTGTAAAATCTTCAATATCCCCCTTTTGGTAACGGAACAAAATCCCGCTAAATTGGGTAAAACTATAAAGGAGTTGGATATCGGTCATGCCAAAGTAGTTGTACCGAAGACAGTATTTAATATGATGGTTCCCGAGGTAGAATGTGAAATTCGAAGATTATTCGATGGTGGCAAGCCATGTGATGTGATCATTGTTGGCATGGAGGTGAGTAGGAGTAGAAGGTACATATGTTTAGACATAAATTTGGTAAGGGTTTACTGTGAGGAGGGAATTAAGATTAGTAATCTTCATTTCGACATCATTTATAGATCCTCCACTTTACAAAATAGTAATTTCCATAGCCAAATTTACCCTGTGCTTATACATACCATTAAATTCCTCGTATGCTCCTTTTCCTCTTTTAAGAAAATTTTTGTAAACTAACTTTTGCACTCTAATTTTTCAGACCCACATTTGTGTTTTACATACCGCAACGACAGTATTGGCCCAAAACATCAATGTCTTAGTGCCAGTAGATTGTATGACATCGAGGGTCGGTCAAGATCGTGACATGGGCATAGTACGTCTGAGAGATGCTGGCTGTGTTATAACAACCGGTGAAACCATTATCTATGAACTGCTGAAAGACAGTAATGATCCCAAATTTAAAGAGTTAAGGAAAATATTATTGGCCAGATCACAGGACATGCTAATAAATCAAGCGACACCAACGCCAACTCCGAAATCCAAAGTTTAATTAAAAAGAAGGAAGAAGAAAAAAATAATTCCATTTTTGTTTGAAGTGTAATGTTACGCAGCTTGTCATATAGAAATAAACAATTTGTTTAAATTCTTCATGGGAAAACTTTCAAAACAATTTCCATTTATTGCGTGAAAAAATAATGGCCAGGAGACTTACACACTTAAAACCCAAAACGACCTTATTTTTAATGGTTGACATACAAGAGAAATTTCGTTCGGCTATGATACTCTTCGATAGATTTGTCGAGAATAACAGGCGTTTGGTAAGACAAAGATAATATTTTCTAACGGCTTTTGCAAATATTGGAAAATCAGTTGCAATTTTCTTTTTAAGTGTGCAGCTTGTAAAATCTTCAAGATCCCCCTCTTGGTAACGGAACAAATTCCCGCTAAATTGGGTAAAACTGTAAAGGAGTTGGATATTGGGCATGCCAAAGTCATAGTACCGAAGACAGTGTTTAATGTGATGATTCCCCAGATTGAATGTGAAATTCAAAAGTTATTTAATGGTGGCAAACCATGTGATGTGATCATTGTTGGAGCAGAGGTAAGTAGAATTGGACGTTTAGTTCGCAAATCAAATCATAATCCGTGATGCATTATTATGAATCCATTTTTCAGGCTCATGTTTGTGTTTTAAATACCGCATTGGCAGTATTGGCCCAAAACATCAATGTCCTATTGCCAGTAGATTGTATGACATCGCGGATGGGTCAAGATCGTGATATGGCCATAGTACGTCTGAAAGATGCTGGCTGTGTTATAACAACCATTATCTATGAACTGTTGAAAGACAGTAATGATCCTAAATGTAAACAGTTAAGGAAAATATTATTGGCCAGATCACAGGATATGCTAATAAATCAAACAATACCCACACCAAAGCTATCACCGAAATCCAAAGTTTAATTAAAAATAAGATCATTAAGAAACAATAAAAATTACGTTTTAGGAAGAGAAAAAAAAATGTTTATTTAATGATGTTTTTTGTTTGAATCCTTTTGGTCGGCTTTAGGATGTAAATTATTGTATTCGAGAGACTTTAGGATAGCAACTGGTATTGGTGGTGGTGTGGGTAAAAGATTACCTTCTGGATGATAACCATTAGCATCGGCTGTATAGCTGACCTTCACAAGTACACCCTCTTTGGTAACATACTGGAATCCACCATGAACTGCTGTTTGATCGCCTGATTCATCAGCTGCTATGCCGTTTGTTGTATCGTAGCCATAGGAGAAATGACCATGACCATCTTCTTTTTTATATGCCGTATTAACATGCGCATGAGCATCATCATCGACCGCCAAGGCAAAGCTTATTAAAACGATTAATATACACTGTTAAGGGGAAAATAATAATTTTTATTAAATTTTATTAAATTTTTATGATTTTTAAATGATTTCCTTACATATTTGAACATGGCGCCTGTGTGTGTGTGTGTACGTTAAAGTATACTCTGTGGTTTAATTTAAACTGTCGTTTTACCAAGTCTGGTGCTGTTATTTATACAGAAGTGATTTTGATTTTCATCCAATTTATTTTTATTTAAAAATAATTCCAAACCAGTTATAGAATCAGACAAAAAAGAACAATCAAGTCACACTGTAATATTTTTCTGTTAAACGACACTGTCGATCTTTTATGTTTACGAAGGTTTAGGAAACATTTAAGTACCCTGACATAGACCTTAAACAGAACTTGTAGAAAGACCACAAGGATATCTTACTCCACAAATTGTTAGTGTCCTACGGAAGTCAATCTCTCAACAGAACAACTAACCATAACTTGATATACGCGTAGACAAGATCAGATCAGCATTATTACTGGTGGATATACCACACAGACAATTTTACATTTCTTCCTGCTGAGCTGATCAGGGTCTACGGAAGATATGTTAATGGCATGAAAAGAATATCAGTCACTCAACAATCTTGACGTAGTTGGGAGTCCTTCACATTGCATGGTGATGCCAATAAGTTCAGAACGTCCATTGCAGATGGAGTATGGAAGGTATGACTGCATAAAAATGTTCAAGAATGATTTAAAGCTGTGGCTAGAGGCATCTATTCGGGGTAAGCAAGCTCTCTTTAATAAAATCCGACAGTGAGTGAGTACTTGAGCATCTTACATAACTTAATTGGTCATTACAATCCTAGCTTCTCACACCACCGTTCCATATAAGTTTGCTTTAATTTTATCAACGAATGGTGGCGGACATATAGAAAAAAACACTCCTATACCGCATTCGCAATTCGCCTTCAGTCCTTATAGAAATTTCATCTGAATACTTCATGATGCAGCATTGTATTCTTCCTCTTACTCTTCGTTTGCGCAATTTCCATTTGCTAAACTGGAACTGGACTTCAATATAAAAATTAATGAAATTTCATTGCATTACCATTCCATACTAGAATTACAAGCGTTATTTTTATTGTTATTGTTGTTTAAATATCACTTTTTTCGGTTATTTCTTGTTTTTAATTAAATCGAATATAAAAATCAATTTTTATTTATTAATTGAAACGTTTTATTGAACACTTTCTGCTGTCAATTATGGGTCACTCACTGGCTATTGAATTTTTATTGTTTTTTTTTTTTGCTAAAATTTATATTTAAATTTAAATGGGGGCTATATAAAGGAGAAAAAATATAATAAAATATAAAAAATTATGTGCTGGTGACAACTCACCCAAACTGCTATTAAAATTACATTATCATGTGAGCTGTTGTTGAGTATCCTTAATTGGCTTACGGCGGAGAAATCGGTGAAGTCTTCCCATTGACTACACGATTCTTCGAAAATGGAAATCTCTTGTACAGAGTTTGCACTTCTATTGCAGATTTTGAATTTAACCCAGAGACAATTCCATTTTGTTACATACATACGCGCCTAATAGTTGCTGACTTTTGTATACAATATGTACCTTGCAAGACCCCTATGAAAATTAAAAGGGATAGCAGTTGATAAGCAAGTATGTGAGAATCCTGTGGATCAGCATTTTCACATAACGGACTCCCCCATAAGAAGCAAACAGCCGGCCGATGGAGGCAAATGTAGCCATCAACAGATCAAAAATTGGTTGCAGAAGTCAATTCTGAAACTTGATGTCTCTTACGTAGCAGATAAATTTTAATATGATAATGTCCAATGCCGTATCAAAAAAAAAAAAAAAATTGATGACCAGTGTGATGCTTTTCTCATTAAATAATTTCACATTAATTCACCCACAAGCAATTTGCTACAGAATAGAAGAGAGGAGGAAAGTGATATTTAATTCATATTCTGAAGCTGCAGGCAACTCTAGCTGCAATCCATGGACATGCTAGAGTTATAGACGTTTATGCCTTCAAAATATTAAGAAAATATCGATAATTTCTTGATAAATTAAACATAAAAGCCAATGGTATATCTAGGTTAGGTTAGGTTAGGTTAGAGGACGTGTACTTGTCAATTTAGACAAGTACAGTAACCGGAGGTCGATTTGACCCATTGTACATAACGTCCTTAAGAAGGAAGGATGGTATATCTAGGGTTGCAGCACTGGAATTCTATCAGGACTCTGAAATAAAATATACAAACGTTAGTCAAGGATATTAATTAAATTGTGGCTAATGAAAATGAATTTCTCAATTCCAATTTAATTGAATTTAAATACAAATATATTTCATTTAAAATGTATTTCTAATTATAATTATATCTTTAATAACAATCTTTACATAATTTCATTTCTTTTTTATCTTATCTTTGTCTTACATTTCATGTTAAACAAAATTGCACCTTAAGTTAAGAAAATTAAAAATCCTATATATACAGGTATGTGATGGAAACCGAATCGTTTAAAAATGATATCAAATCGATTGTTTAAAATGAATAAAATTTGTATGCATGTAATACAAATCGTATCGTATTTCATTTTCCATATTTTTGTTTCATTTCTAATTTGTTTCATAAAAAAAAAACAACTTAATTTTAATAGTTTTTAACGGCATTAAATTGAATATTTCAATATTGTTTTTTAAAAAAGAATCTGTAATTTCTACTGATGTTTTATTAATAAAGAAAATAAAAGTTGTGAAAATATTAAACGTAAGAAAGTTTCATTAAATCCTTTGGAGTTACCTGAAAATATGTAAGTATGCACTAAAAATCTGTTTGTAATTTTCTAACTTGTTTTTTTCTTAGATTTATTCAGCCTTTTCGAATTAATAAAGAAGCCTTGGTAGGGATTTCAGAAAAAATTAAACCACGAATGTAATCAACTTCAATTCCCCTTTGAATACATTTGGCCGCAACGTTGATATATTTCGCTGAGTGGTGCTTCCAGTGGTCTGTAAGCAATGACGCTTACATTGCTGTTCATCGTACCACATTTTCAAAATGCCTTTAGATGAGCAAGAAGTATTACAAGTCTGTTGCTGTTGCTGTTTTCCCCAGACAACTCAAAACCAAATGATCTGCTTTCAGCGATACCATCGACAATATCATACAAATCACATAACTTACCAATAGCTTCACCTCTGCTAGAAATGTAGAGCTGACTATGAAGTCCTCCACCTGTTATCCGTGTTTCTTTTTTTGATTTGTAATTTCTTATACTTTCATTAAATTCGTAAACAATAAAGTAATAAAAATGAATAATAAAAATACCTTTTCTCCAAACCTACTATTACTATTGAGATTATTGGCAAGCGTTTCTCTTTTTCTACCCTGTCACCTTATACAAATACATTGGCCAATTGCGGATGTTTCTTCATCGAAACGATCATCATATCTTCTTGGGAAATATTTGAATATTTGCCTCTGAAAATTGCAGAAATTTTTTTAGAAATGTAATCGTTTTAATTTCACAAACAATTCAAATTTCGTTTTCTATCACACGTTCTTTTTTTTTATAGAAATATTAATAAAACAAAATGGGAAATGAAATTGAATTCGATTTTAAAAACAAATTCGATATGAAAACGAAACTTAATTTGCCATCACAAACTTTTTTCGATTTTGTAACGATTTTCTTTCGTTATCGGTTTCCATCACATACCTGATAGTTTATATATTAAAAATTAAAAAACAAAATTAATTTTTAAACCTACAAATATCTAAGCAATGCATACTATACATAGTAAGTCTATAATTATACAATATGAAAACCGTAAAACTTTTCTTTCCTTGTGTATTGCATGCAAAGTTTTAAAAGAGATTTCCTTTCAATATTTATTATGTTGAGCCAGCAGCTGCATATCCGTCAGATATTTTATAATGTGGACCTTAGCTTCGGCCTTTTGTCTGACACCCAATGTATTCAGCATATCGGTTACGACCACACCAAAGGACTGATCATCGGGATTGACGTTTTGCGATAAAGAATTTTGAAATATTTTTATAGTGTTAAGCATGTTATCTGTATTCTGTTGTTGCAGCAAATGCTGTTGTTGTTGTTGCTGCTGTTGCTGTTGATGTTGCTGCTGTTGTTGTTCATCCTCGGCACGTTCGCGCTTTAAAGGTGGCTCATAGTAGAAGGGCTTCTGATCTTTTGCAGTCACAGCCGTTGTATTGGCCAATTGAGTGTCGCCTGTAACTGTAATTTCAACTAAATGAATAAATCAATACAGAAAAGAAGGATAATAAAATAGGCTCCTGAGTGTTGCTGTTGCAAAACTCACCATGTGGATGATGTAAGGTTTGGCTTGTTGAAGCATTGGCACCGTTAAAAGGGAATATATCGACAACCGCATGGTGCTGTACTTGTTGTTGTTGTTGTTGCTGCTGCTGCTGTTGTTGCTGTTGATTTGGATCGACTTGGGTTACTTGGGTAACTGTAGTCGTTGTTAGAGTTGCTGGCAATGGACCACACTTGCCCAATAACGATGCACGATATTGTCTAAGGGAAGAAAAGTATAAGGATTAGTATGATGTTACTAAACGTAGATGTACATATTTATCTAAGTATGCGTATGTAAGCAATTATATTTTACCGTATAGATTCCACAAGAAAACTCATTTGCTTGAAATAACGCCAACGTGATTCGGTATTTAGTTTCATTTCACGAGCGAATTTATCGCGCAAACTTTTCCAACGTTTGGTACACTTTTGTTCTACAAATAGAAAAAATATTTGAAACATAGTCTTGAAATATCGTCTTTCATATAAAAACCTCTCTTCTTTTAATAATTTTACGTACTTAATTGGTCTTTACAACCTTTAAGTTAGGATTACAACCTAGCTTCCCACACCACCCATGTCTTCTGTGTTTTTTTTTCATTTGTGGCGGGATCTACATTTTACAGTAGACTCCGAATGACAGATCTTTGAGAAACTTTTCATGATAATCTTATTTTCAGAGTTTTTGGCAAAAATCTGCTGAGAGGAATCATAATTGATTAAATTTAATTAATTTTAATGAAATATCGTTGTAAATATAAATCATAGTTACATATTGACAACACTGTCGGTATAATTATGGTCTTTTTTGCGAAAAATAATATAAAAACAAACAGCAAAACATGGGATGTCAATGCCTATGCATATAAACAATGCAAGTGAAAACGAATAAAAAAAAATAACACACACGATTGACGTAGACAGCAAAACGAAAGCAGCATAAAAAAAATCCGAAAACGAAGCTAATGACGGTCAGCGACATCGCAGGTGGGGGGGAGACCATAATACACAGCAGCAAACGTAATTGATAGAATGTTATCGCACGACGTGACTGCTAAAGTCTCTGTCGTTGCCTGCACCGCCGCCACAACTAGTGTACAACGCAAACCAAGAAATATGGGAACAATAGGAACAAAGAGGTTTAGGAAAAAACGCTGACAGAATTAAATTATGGGGTGCGAGAGGTTTTAAAGAGTAAATTCTCTCAGAAATCTTTACTTGGTTTACAGTGAATTATAACAACACATTGTAAGCATTTAAACATTTAATACCTTAACAGTACTGCAGTATCACTATTCTGTTATAATGCAAACGGGAACGAAGAGAGGTTTGTCGATGAGTAATTTTTATAATTCATGGGGACTAGTGAGGGGTAGAGAGCATAAAACTAATTGAACAAAAATTATACGTAAAGAAATACAAAGCATGGGAAATTTGTTCATGTTGGAAAAAAATACCTTTTTATTTAAATTTCTACTTTTTTCATCTTGTGTATAGGTATAGACAGATAAGAACAATTCATTTATTTATAATTATTTTCCTCTTCCCCCCCTCCCTTCAATATTTAATATTCATTCAGGCAATTAAACACTTATTTGCCGTAACTTACCAGGCACACCAAGTTGTTCGGATATTTGCTTCCACACTTGGGCTTTACGCACAAAATGTTTATAGTTGTAGTGCGAACGATCATAAATAACGGGATTCACTTTAACCGCCTCTATTAAATTCAAATCGAATTGTTGCTCAGAGTTCGCTTCCAATTTCTCAACCATAATGGACGTTTGTTAGTGGGTGGTTGTTATTCTTTAGAAAAACAAAATTAAGCCACCGACAGAAAAAGCACACATACGTATGTACATACACGTTAAATATCCTCTGCTGACTTTAGCGCCTTTTCTTTAAAGAAACTCTAGTTTTTTTCACTATATTGCCGTAAAAATTAACAGTGAACAGTCATCGTACATACATATAATGTTTCAAAAGTTGGATTCTTTTTGTTTTATTTAATATTATTTTCTTATTATTATTCTTTCAATATTTATTTTATTTTTGTAGTAATTGTCCAACTTAAAGAGCTATTGTGGATGGCAGAGATACACAAACACACTTTAATAAAATCAAATATAGCAACAAAAAACAGGTATTTTTTTCTCTTACTCAATTGCTCTTTTTTTTACCCAAAACACACACACTTGCATACTTGCACACTGGCAACAACGAAAGAAAAAATTTTCCCTATAAATTTCACACCACCGCGCGGTTTTTAATAGAAACAACGTTAACGACGACGTGTACGCAAAGCAACTGAATTGTGATAACTTCGTTGTTGGATTGAATGGAAAAAGCAAATGTACGCTTCGGCTACAGCAGACACGAAAGACGACAGTGTTGACGTCGGTCGGTTGGCAAAGCAACAAAAACTATATTTTTTTCCTCTTCTTTTCATCTGCATAATGGCATACACAGGCACACGAACACATGTTATGATGCGTTAAGCACATATAAACAAACAAGTCGCTTTTGGAATGCAACGTCGTACAATATAAGGCACTCAGTAGAATATGACTTGCAAAGAAAGTCATATTTTTCACAGTCAATGTAAAAAGTGAAAGTTTAATGCGTTTGAAGCTAAAGAAAAAAAAATGGGATGAAAAAAAGCTGACATTAAAAAAATAATGTTTTACTAATTCCACAGGGCAATCTATTAACATTCGAAGGTACTGCTAGTGTTAAACGAGAACAACTCTGTGTTTGTAAACCATCACTGACAACTTGTTGACATTTTCATGTGTTTTTGTTGTCATCGCGCAACCCTTTGCATACACACACAGCAACAACAACAGTGCAGATTTTGCAGCCGTAAGAAATACAACGAAATAGTCGGATGTTAATCGCTTTTGTTTTTGAGGATTTATTTCAGTGTCCACAAATATTATAAACAAAGGAAAGTAAGTAAATAAAGTGTTTAGACAACAAAAAATATTTAATTAATAATAAAAATGAACGGTTTTCGGAAATTGTAATAAAACTCTACTATACTTCTGTTCATAATGTGAAATGCCAACAAAGCAACAAAAACTAGAACAAATGGAAAAAGTGTATTTTATTTACAAAAACTAAATTCTTATTGGAAATGAATATCAATATTGAATTATAATATTGGTTGTGAAAGAGCAAATAACTCCCGTATGCGTATGCATATTATTGAGACGAGGAAAAATATTTCAAATGAATCATAAAGAAAGAAAAACGCAAATTCAACAAAAATCATGTTTATTTAAGATAAAAAGTTTTTTGTTTTTGTATTTCGTTTTGTAATGATTATGTGGTATTGTGCCAGCCAGAAAGCAGATGCTATTCTTTATTCACGTGCATGTGTGTTTGTGTAGTTTTCGCTGATGCTAAAATGTTTAACAATAAACGAAAAAAAAACTTCTTATAACAAAAGTTTTGCATTCTATCCTAAGTAACGAAAGTCCGGATTGGTGTTTACTATGCTGTCCAGCAGGAATTGAAGCATCTCAATGGAATGCTATTCATTTAATGAATTGAGTTATCAAACGAAGGTTATGGTGCTTCAAAGGCTTTGATGTGGATCTGTCTTAATATTAAAGAGGCATCGTTGTACTGATCCCGTACGAACATTTTCTACCATGTGGATGGTTATTGCATTGTGCCTACCTCATAGAAATCCACATTTCTCTTGCCAAGAAACTGAGTTCACCAAAGATAGAAGCAAGTGGTAAAGACATGATACTTGTTCGGATCTCCTCTTCTACATAATTTCCCAAAGCTTCAAGCGAGAATTGCTTTGCCGTTTTCTTTCATATCGGATTAAGTTGTCAGCCTGAAGGCTATTCTTACCTTAATTGTATATAATTTTGGTCCAGTTGGCAAGAATTGACCATCAGATCAATTAAACTGTCAGTCCCGTCAATAACAATCTAATATTAGGTTACGGAGGCAATTGTTAAGAAGCTAATCTCCATGCAGAGAGCAGAAAAGAGCCATTGTGGAAGTTTTCTAATTCCAGAGGTTACACAAAAAAGAAAAGAGTACTAAAATAGAGGGGAGAAATCCACAATAAAAGGGTCAAGGAACACAATACAAAGAGAAAAACAATACGAGTTGAAGAAATGAAACAACACGTCAACTGAAGCAGATATTAAACTGTCAACGTAAGAAATTCTAACAGAAATCAACCCGCCAAGGCTATTGGAGCAACAAAGTCTAGAATATTAACTCTGCACACCAGAGCAGGGCTGTGGGCTCTCGCACATAAGCACAACCCCTAAAGCTGGTCCTCGACTGTAAAACATAATGCCCAAGCCAAAATGCTGATAGTATCCTGATCTCAATAGAAAATTATACTTACTGGGTCTGAAGAATAGAATCTATGCCTCATTTATGTATGCATCTCCTTGTTTGAAATGTAACGGCCTCATTGCCCTAAAAGGGAGGTGCCTCAGTCATAATCCTTTATCTGGTGGCGGTGACAAAAATAAGTTTTAATCAAAATATCTAAAATTACTTCATCAGTTTTATTACTTATCTAAGGTACTTGGGTACAATTCGTTTTAACCCTATCTAGGAATCGCTGTATTCACTTTCCGTTTATTCAACGTAATCACATTTTACGTTGTCGCTAATTAACTGCATATCAGACTATGGCTACTGATAACAGTACAAATTGTATTTTTAAATAAACAAAAATTTATAATTATTTTATTACGTCTAAGCAAAGCAGTCATCTTCTTGCTTACAGACCAACTCAGTTGATTAAATTTATTTTACGTTCGAATATTGTCTCTTCTTGTTCTAGTTCTCAAAAATAATACACTAAAGGCCTGACAGAGACAACACCCGTATAGGCCTGTTTGCAGAGACTGGCATTATTGTTGCCATTGTCGCTGTGATTTTAGAAGCACATGAGCCCTCATCGTGTACGCAGAATGAGCCACAACTATAATGACATCCCTGTGGGAGTGTTGGCTGTACAGAGTTTGGCCAGACGCTGTTGTCCACAAGTAAGATGCAATAAGGAGACTATGTAAGTATAAAAAATGTTTATTGTTTTGCTAACAAATACGTTATAAAAGAAATCTTATTTTCTAGATTTAAAGCCTCCATATTTGGTCTTACCTATTTGGCCTATACTTGCTATCATATGTCGCGCAAACCAATATCTGTTGTTAAATCAGTTTTACATACCAACTGCTCTACAGATCTAACGCACAATACAACGTCAAATGACTGTGGTTATGCACCATTTGGTAAATGTTTTTAAAATAAGTTTTCAAACACACATAATTTTCATTTTCTATCACAATTATTTTTTAGATGATTCAAATGCTCCTGCCAAGTTTGCCCTTTTGGATTCGTCCTTTTTATTTTGCTATGCTGCTGCCATGTTTGTGTCTGGTTTTGTGGCCGAACGTGTCTCATTAAGATATTTTCTGGCGTTTGGCATGATCTTTTCGGGAGTGTTTTCATATCTTTTCGGTATTGCAAAAACGTGGAGCATACATAGCATGACATATTTTGTGATAGTACAGGCGTGTGCTGGTATTGCACAAACTACTGGATGGCCGGGTGTAGTTACACTAGTCGGCCGTTGGTTCGGCAAGACAAAGCGTGGCTTAGTTTTTGGTATTTGGAATAGCCATACATCGATTGGCAACATCTTGGGCACTTTAATAGCGGCTCAATACGTGGAAACTGATTGGGCTTTATCGTTTATTGTGCCGGGCATAATAATTGCTGGCAGTGGTTTTCTATTGTTTCTATTTCTGGTCGATTGTCCCGAAATGGTAGGCTGTTATCCCCAGCATGCAGTCACCAATAATGAAAGAGTAGAAGCAAATGATTCGGATTTAGAGGACAGTGATGTTGTAGTGAATTCTGCCAATGTTTATGATGCAGTAAGTATTACTCGTTTTTAATAACAATAAATATATGAACTTATCATATCATTTTCTTTTCATATAGGAAGTTAATTACCGTCCTTCAGAACGCACTCCCATTTTAGAACGTCCTAATGGTCATAATAATCTTAATCACCAACGACCGATTAGCATTATAGATGCTCTATACATACCAGGTGTGGTTGAATTTTCACTGTGTTTGTTCTTTTCGAAATTGGTCAGTTACACATTCCTTTATTGGCTGCCATTGTATATACAATCCTCAAGTACATTCGGTCCAAGTTTATCAGCAGATGTATCGATACTCTTCGATGTTGGTGGTATTTTTGGCGCTATTGTTGCTGGCATGGTATCAGATTTATCTGGCATGTCGGCAACTACCTGCTCTGTTATGTTGTTTTTAGCTGCACCTGTGGTGAGTATATGAAACTGAACACATGTTTTTCTTCCTATTGTTCCTATTAAACAATTTAATAAAGGTTTCGTTTCGTGTAGTAGTTTTTAGCTTAACTTGTTGCATACAGATGCCTATACTAGGATCGATAAAGTTTTTAATTACAAAATGGTTTTTGTGGTTTACAAGTATTACAGTTTATGTTTATATGTATGAATGTAAGTACGAATGTTTATGTGAATATTTTCTGGTATAAGAGGTTATTCAATCGCTTCCAAATTTTATGCGTTCATCAGAAATTCCATGCATTAGTTTAGGACCCAAAGATCTAGTCTTGCAT
This sequence comes from Sarcophaga carnaria, assembly GCA_958299815.1. Classification (NCBI taxonomy): domain Eukaryota; kingdom Metazoa; phylum Arthropoda; class Insecta; order Diptera; family Sarcophagidae; genus Sarcophaga; species Sarcophaga carnaria. Next base: position 15,439,163 of record OY283153.1, read on the forward strand.
AGTCTGTAGTTGTTTTAACGCTTTTCTATTGTTCGTGGAAGTTTTTTTTTTTGCACAGGAACAACTGAAGCTGAATTGACAATCTTTGTTCGAATAGTACTTGAGTCCAGAACGTAAACCGAATTCCCGTGGGAACGTGCATAGTTTCTAGTTGACATATATTTCAGTGCCACCTTTTAAAGTAACTACGCTAACGAGTTAATAAAAACTGTTTACGCACTCTTTAGTCTGAAACCTATCACTACGTTATTCAGTTGCATGGCCAAAAACGTATTTAATTTTTTCAAATCTAAATTTAACATTTATTCCCCTTTTTTTGATTTTCAGCTTTTAATGTATCAGCAATTTGGCAACACATCAGTGTTCCTAATCATATTTTTGTTGGTTTTGGCTGGATTCTTGGTAAATGGTCCCTATGCTTTGATTACAACTTCAGTTAGTGCTGAATTGGGCCAACACAGTTCATTGGAAGGCAATGCCAAAGCCTTGGCCACTGTTACTGCTATTATTGATGGCACTGGTTCCATAGGTAATATAAATATAAATTAAACTAAACAATTATGTTTCTAACCACAATGCTTTTAATTGTAGGTGCGGCTGTTGGTCCCTTAATGGCTGGCGTTGTATCCAGCAAAGGTTGGCAGAATGTTTTCTATATTTTAATTCTATCCGATATTATTGCCATGTTAATGTTGGTTAGATTAGTTAAAAAAGAATTGGTACAGTTAAGAAGATCTACACGAATACGTATAGAATAAAATTTTTCTATCTTTTGAATTGTAACACACAAAATATGTAATGTATTGCCTGTTTGTTTTCTTCTCATATCATTAAATATTAATGACGTATATTAAAATTTAATTTAATTAGAATTATTGTTTTTGTTTTATAATGGAAAGTTTACTTTTACGATTTTATGTTCTTATGTGTATTATAGTTATCGATCTATACTTATGCGTATTTTTTATTTTATTTTATTTTTATTGATCATTGAATATGTATTTAGAGCCGAGGCTGTTTTTAAACAATTTTTCTCCAGCTTAACTATAAGCGTAATTTTATTGTAAAACACAAATATTGTATATTTAAGCATTTATCGTATTAATAGTAACAAATAAACTATTTTTATAAACGATATTGTTTAATTAAAAGCAAATTCATAGGTAAATTGAAACAATAATTAAAGTTTTTTTTTTATATGCAATTTATTTGTTTAATTTATTAATGTTATGTAAACTTTTAATTATTACATTGAACCAATTCAGGCCAATTACAAGTGGAAATAGTTTGATCAAAGTGCAAGCCAGGAGAACATACGAATTTGTGAGGCACGCCACCTGCACATTGATAGTAAACTGAACAATCATTGGCATCAGCAATGAAACCATCAACGGAACAATCATTGGCTGTTGGTTGCTCAGGTTTAGTCGGTGGTGACGATGGTTCAGATGGTTCTTGTGGTACTTCAACCTCAACATCATTGCCGCCTTGAGGATTACCCAATTGGTTGTTAACAGCATTTAAGAGCGGATATTTAGGGCCACATCTGCCACGGAAATCATCAGTTTCAATAGACCAGATCATAACACCGCCTAAATTGTTAGCATTTGCATAATCCACTTTCTTTACCAAACTTTGAACGTTATCGTAACCAATCCATTGTTTTGAGTCATAAATAATGGGCACTTCATGTTCTTTCGAATATTTATAATTCCATGAATTCTCCAAAGAACAGATTTCATTGTAACCCATAAAGCCACCTTCACGTGTATAAGGACCAGGAGTACCAGGACCAGAACTAGGTGAACCAACTGTTATTTGTTGAGGATTCGACAAAGTGAATGTACGACCATAGAAAGGCAAACCCAAAATCACTTTGTTAGCCGGAGCACCTATAAAACAAAACGAAATAGATAAGCATTAAAGGCAAGTCTCTCTTTATAAAGCCATTTGAAACATACCCTGCTGTAACCAGTAACTAATGGCTGATTTGACATTATTTTCTCCTTGGCCCATTAGAGGAGCATTAAAGCCTAATATACCATCCCAAGAGGTAACAAAATCGTAAGTCATAACATTTATAAAATCAACATGTTTAGCAATATTGGGAATGTCATAAGAAGTTCTAGCAGTTTCAACCGAAGCACCTACTGCTATACCCAATTCCAAATTGTGGGGTTTAAAACTAGAAAAATAAAATCAATAAATATGCTAAGCTAAGTTGTTTTTTTTAAGCCATAAACAAATAATACTTACGCTTCTCTTATTTCTTTCAGGAGGGTAACAAAATTAACTTTATCTTGGGCACTGCCACCACGCTGGGCAGGATATTCCCAATCTAAATCCAGGCCATCGAAACCATGCTTTAAAATAAACTCCAAGGATGATTGTATGAAAACTTGTCTTTTACTGGCATCGGCAGCCATGCTGGAATATTTGGTTGAACCCTCATTCCAGCCACCAACGACAGCCAAAATTTTCAACTTTGGATTAATACGCTTCAAAGCAATGGTTTTGGATATGAAACCTAAAAACGTATTAAAACATCAACATTTAAACATTAAACAGATAACGGGAAGCCAATATTACTTACCCAAATCATTATCGAGCCAAGTATCTAAACTTTGAAATTTACCATCGTCTGTAATGCCAAAGAAGGAATAGCTGAGGTGGGTGCACAAATTGGGATTAATATCAGTGGCTTCAAATTTGCCATCACCCGGACGATAGTTGGCCCAGGTGCCATAATAGCAATTGACAATTTTGCCTGGAAGAGATCAATTGTATTCATTTGTTGATTAAAATTAAATTCTCCAAGATATCATATCCTTTACTTACCATTTGCTATGCCGCTGGCACTCCACAGACCAATTAGGCCAATTAATAATAATTTCAAATTATTCATGGTTAATAACGATTTTCATACACTCAACGTTAAATGTAGTGTGTTGGCATTTGGATAATTTCCAGTCGTTCTTATACACCAACGAAAACATGAAATTTCTTTGAAAATAAATTTGGCCTATTGTCTCATTGAGTCAGTCGGAGTATTGTTTGTTCCTTCTAACTCTGAAAAATAAAAACAAATAAATACATATCTTAAAAGAAAGATATTTAAACAATGACTTTACCAATTAGAATTATCGAAAAAAACTTAACATCTGTTAAAGCCTTTTTAGCAGCAAAAAACAAGACAAACCAGGAGACGATATTTATTTAAGCACTATTTACTAAGTGTGATAGTATATATTATTAAATGACTACATATATATGTATGTATTTATATGCAAATTTATTTACCATATTCAGTTAATAAGCACGATACAAATTCGATAACAATCGCTTTTCGCTTTAACGAACATAAGCTAATGTTTTAAGCTGTGGCCATAGCTCCACTCTAGAAACTTAAAATTTTTACGGCAATAACCGAGACTTTCCTTCTGCCTTGTACTATAATGATGTCTTTATCAACATCTATAAATTGCTTCTTTTTCCAACATTTTAAAACTTCCAAATAGAAATCATAATTGTAATGTCAACCAAGTCCATGAATCATGAAATAATTGGATCATATTGCTGAATAAGGGGTGATATTTGTTGCTTTATGGATAGTCAGTCAACTTTGAAGGCCTTGTATGCAGTCGGTTGTAACAGCTTAATCATTAATTGTTGCACCAGACTTAATCCAAAATCTGTAGAATTCGTTTCTTTTACCCTTTGATAGATAGGTCGAACATGCATAGCGGTCCGTTGTAATTCCTGTACTGACCGAATTCCACCAAAACTAAAGAGGAAGTTGGTCAGTGCAAGGACTGCAAATTCTTTTGCCCTCAAAATGATTTTTTGTGTTCTTTTCTAAAAACAATGTAATTTCGAAATAATATGGAAAAATTATTGCCCTCAGTAAGTGCAAAAATGTTGCAATTTTTGCCCCCAAAAAAATCACAGGGTGAAAATATTGCAAAAATAAAAACAAATTTTTTTGTGATGTTTAGTTTTTATTCGCAATCATCTTTAAAGTGATTTTTTTCTTATGACAGTAACATAAACGCAGCCATACTGTTACGTGTACTGCTAATTGTAATTGTAATTGAATTCTAATGTCTAATGAATATGAAAAAGTATTTAATGGACAAACTCTTCAATCGTATGTAAATTTTATGGAAAATGTTATCAATCGCCAGCCATGCTGGATTATTTGGTTGAACTCTCATTACGGCCACCAACAACAGGTAAAACTTTTAAATTGAGGACTAAGGGCATAATTTGAACGAATTCGAAACCACTGCCCAAATCCACACATCAAAGCATCAGAGTTGCTAGTAAATGTTTAAAAAATTTTAAATACTGTAATAATTTTCTGTTTATTTGCCAAACTTTATTTTATTTTAATTTTATTTTAAATAACATCATAATAAAGGGCGTGTGTTAAGTATAATAATAAAAAATCAAATTAATAATATTTGCTTTCGTTTTCTATTTTAATTAGAATCTCCCAAACATCCGCTGTAAGTGCTTAAGAGTGGAAGATTCCAAGAGATTGTGTGTGTTTAAACAATATTTTAAAAACATTTGTTCTTTAAAATAAATACAAATCATAAACATGTTATTTATTGTTCTTAATTGCATGAGAAAAATACTTAAAATCTACTCGCAACTAAGCCATGGTAGATAACAAAGCGTCAGCGAAATTGCATCTAAATTTGTACCCAAACCCCCACAGAGAAGCAAAAGACTAAACGTAACAGTCCAACTTAAACATCTTTTCTTAAACATCTCTGATTCGATTTTAATTTCAATACAAAAATATTTGGAATAAAGAGAGATCTCTCACCCTTGCGGTAGAATATAATTACAGAGGACTTATGAGAACAATACGGTTTTAAGGTTATACGGATAATTTGGCCATGATGGTATTGAGCATTATTGATCCGCATACGTATCCTCTCTTTGACGGGCAACGAATCCTTAAAGTTTATAATATAAGTGAGAGCGTAAGAAAGTGACCATAGCTCATTAAGCGAGTAAAAGGGCCGTACGTATCTAGGTGTTGAGATTTTCCATAACATACTGGCTCCATAGAGCCCTAAAAAGCTGTCTTGCTGTACGGTGTTTACATTTGGTGGACGGTGTGCAAACACTTTTGTCGCTTTGACGTCCTATATCGTCCGCTGTTTTCTCAGAGAAATTGCGAATCATTCGTAGGTAAGGATTTCATATGATTGCATTTGAACTAGTCAAGGCCGGTATATTTACGTTCAGGCCAATCTTCGACCTTTTACAGGGCACAGGTTATCTGATTTCCTAACTTAGATTAGATATTCTCGACTCGGCAAGACTCAACTTTGTTGGCAACAGGCACGTTCTAAGCAATATTTCTAGGTTCCTGCAGGATTTGTACCGACAAGTGATGCCCTTCTTCTTAAATCAATTTGCCAACACGGCACGCCTATAGAATTGTGAACACATCGAATGACTTGTGCAGGAGCTGTGACACTGAGATGGAAGATGAGACTATCTTTTATCTCATGTGGCTCTCTCTCTCTCTCTCAAAATGAAGCCTCTATTGACTTCTACCAAATACAGTAGATTATGATATAATTTCTAGGACATTTATTGACAATTTATTTCACAAAATTTGTTGATTATTTAATCAAAGTGTCGTGATGTAATTGTCGTGATCTTTTTTATTATTTCCTTTTTTTTCGTTTACAAAAAAAAGAAAAATATTTAAATACTCCATTAGATTTAACGTCATTAATTAAATTGCGTTGTTAATTGTAATTGTTAAAGGAAAGTATTAAAAATATTAAAAAAAATATCACAATTAATTACGTTTCTAAATAGCCCATAGAATATAAAATTCTTTTGAAGCAACATTTCCTCTATTAAAGGCCTATTTAGTTGAATACGAGGGTGCCCCGGTAGAATGCCCGAGATTCTGGTATGTCCTGTCCTTTGTATTTTTTACCCATATTGAGTTGAACACATCTTTCGTTTAGATGATGCCCGCGAATTGCCCCCTTGGACTCGAAATAATTCATTCTGGGGTCAAAAGCTATTGTTCCCTTACCAAGATCTGTTCTGAATTCATATGTACACCACAAAATGAGTCTACTTTTAAAAGAGTGTGTAATTTTCAGATTTCCAGATTCATTCAATTTTGTTACTAAGCCTCGTTGCAGAGCATTACCCAATTTCATACAGTCTACTGGTTTTTTACAGGGCAGTTCAAAATTCTGCAATGAACTGTGCATGTGCATGTTGTATGTATATACAACAGAGCTTCCTGTGCTTAAGACTGTATCATCTGTATATCCTGGGCAGTTGATGCCCCGCCTTAGATAGTTTTGTCAAGTGTTCATCCACAACCAAGTTCCGTATTACTGGTGAAAGAAGATGCTGAATTGTAAGCATCCTGTGGTGCTGACACTTATGATTTCATTCCCTAAATGTGTTTGTGCAGATAGTGTGAATAGAACCTCCGCCCTGCTTCTCTATGCTCCTTCTATCCAATGTGAGAAGTGTTATCATGTCATGAAGTCGCCATAGTCTAGTAGGTAGTGTGTTGGCTTATTAGACGTGCGACCACGGTTCAAGTCCCAGATCAGACTTCTGCAACAAAACGAAGTACGAACAAATATTTCTCCAGTGACTTGTTGAGAGGAAATAAAATTGCGATGAAAAGTTTCTCAAAAATCTGTCAACTTTAAACTGTAGGTCCTTCTCTACTCATATATAAAATTAACACACACAACATGGGGTGGTGTGAGAAGCTGGGTAATAATCCTGACTGAAGGGTTGTAAGGACCAATTATTTATGTTATGTACATATGTATGTGAGAAGTGTTATTAAATGTACAGTGACTGGAAATGCACAGATGGTCCTACTAAATCAATAGGAGCATGTGAATTAAATTAGAAAGACTCTTAAAAGGAATCCAAGATTGTAAAGTTTGTTGCGTAATATTAGAATGAATTAGGAATCTATACTTCAATTTCAAAACAGCTCTTCCAGATGCCGCTCTACAATAAACTAAAAAAGAAAAGTTCAACTATTCCGTTTACGTACGTATATGCTTCTTCGATTTGCATTTGTCGTCGCCGTGGTCTAGTAGGTAATGTGTTGGCTTATTAGACGAAAAGCCAGGGTTCGAGTCCTAGGCCAGACATCAAAATAAAATACAAAAAGTATTTCATCGGCGACTTTCTCTCAGCAGATTTCTGGCAAAAACTCTGCGAATAAATAAAATTGCCATGAAAAGTGTCTAAAAAATCTGTCGATCGGAATCGACTTTAAACTGTAGCTCCCGGCACTCATGTATAAAATTAGCACACACAACATAAGTGGTGTGAGAAACTAGATCGTAATCCTGACTAAAGGGTTGTAATGACCAATTATGTTATGTATGTATGATTTGCTTCAAATTTAGATAGCATTTCGATGATGTTATGTTATCTACCACGGCACCACGGTACGAGTAGGTTTTAAATATTTTTCTTATGCGACCAGAAAAGAAAAACATGTTTTTTTTTTATTTGTATTTATTTAACAGAGCATATGATTATTAATAATGCTTAAATAAATAATTCCTATTCATCAGACAAAGTTTTAAACAAATTTTAACAGCTTGTTTTTTAATCTCTTTTTCACTCTTTTAAACAATTAAAAACGAATGTTTGGGATATTCTTATTAAAACAATACGAGTACAAGAAAGAAATCAAATTATTTTAATTTTTTATTTTTATTTGCAATGTGTGTGTGCTTTTGTGCTTTTGTTTTATTTTATTACACTAAATAAAATGTTATAAACTTTAGTAAATAAACAGAAAAAAAAAGTATTCAAATGTTTCAAAACATTTACGAAGAATTTTAATATTTTCGCGGGTATATAAAAACCCATTGAAATGAACTGTAATATGAACAAATTCCGTTAAACGTTTGAAGCATCCGCAACGTGTCTGAATAAAATCAGTAATCGGGGAAAATAAGAACTCAACATGAACAATTTAAAATTATTATTAATTGGCCTAATTGGTCTAGGGAGTGCCAGCGGCATAGCTAATGGTAAGTGAAGGATAAGATTTTTTGGAGAATTTAATTTTAATCAACAAATGAATACAATTGATATCTTTCAGGCAAAATTGTCAATTGTTATTATGGCACCTGGGCCAACTATCGTCCGGGTGATGGTAAATTTGAAGCCACTGATATTAATCCCAATTTGTGCACCCACCTCAGCTATTCCTTCTTTGGTATTACAGCCGAGGGTAAATTTACTGTTTTAGATTCATGGTTGGATTTGGATAGTGGTTTGGGTAAGTAGAGAATATAATTGAATTCGAATTTATTCAAATTTCTATACTTATTCGATGCCCTTAGGTAACGTTAAGAAAACAATCGATTTGAAACGTATCAATCTCAACTTGAAAGTCTTAGCTGTTGTTGGTGGTTGGAAAGAGGGCTCAACTAAATATTCCAGCATGGCTGCCGATGCCAGTAAAAGACAAGTTTTTATACAATCATCCTTGGAGTTTATTTTAAAGCATGGTTTCGATGGCCTGAATTTAGATTGGGAATATCCCGGTCAACGTGGTGGCAGTTCTCAGGATAAAGTTAATTTTGTTACTCTACTCAAGGAATTAAAAGAAGCGTAGGTATTCCCCTTTAAAAGATTGTGTAACATCAACACTAATTCGTATTCTTTCAGTTTAAAATCCCATAATTTGGAACTGGGCATTGCAGTTGGGGCTTCAGCTGAATCGGCCAGCATTTCCTATGACATACCCAATATTGCCAAACATGTTGATTTTATAAATGTCATGACTTATGATTTTGCTGGCACCTGGGATGGTAAAGTGGGCTTTAATGCACCACTTGAGGGCCAGGGTAACAATAGTGTTAAATCAGCCATTGAATATTGGTTACAACAGGGTATGTTCCTCGCAAACTCATATTGTATTGATTAAAATTACAATTTATTGTTTGAAATTTAGGTGCTCCTTCTGAAAAATTGATTTTGGGCACGGCTTTCTATGGTCGTTCATTTACTTTGGCTAATCCACAGCAAAATTCGGTTGGCTCACCCATTACTGGACCTGGTATTGCTGGTGCTTTTACGCGTGAAGCCGGTTATATGGGTTATAATGAAATCTGTTCTTTGGAGAATTCATGGAATTATCAATGGTCCAGTCCGAATCAAGTGCCCTACATCTATTATTTAAATCAATGGATTGGTTATGATAATGTTAAAAGTATTGGCTTGAAGGCGGAGTTTGCAAATACTAAGAATTTAGGTGGTGTCATGATTTGGTCAATTGAAACCGATGATTTCCGTGGCAAATGTGGTCCAAAATATCCTCTATTAAATGCCATCAATAAGAAACTGGGTAATTCCCAACAAGGCGGCAATGACGACGACGATTTCGAAACACACCCCGTACCACCATCTTCTTCACCATCTCCCATTGTACCACCATCGTCTACAACTGCTTCTCCAGTACAACCTCTGCCAAAGGATTGCTCGGTTGATGGCTTCTTTGCCAATCCTGCTAACTGAACACCTATGTCCTGCAGGCTTATACTTTGATAAGTCTGCCTCCACATGCAATTGGTCTCAATTAGTTAAGTGCAATAATTGAATATAATTCAGTGGAATGAAATTGAAATAAAATTTTGAAATTTATTTTATGATCTCTAATTGGGAAGGAAGTCTGGATTAAAATATTTGAAGGGACGAGACCAATTGAAATAAAGATATTTAAATGCAAACTTATTTTATATCTAATGGGGCAGGAAGCCTATATTAAGATATCTGACGGGAGGAGAGCAACCATAAGATTTAAGGACTCATGTCTATCGGCATTCACCTTAGTCAACAAGGAGGCTTGTAGTGCGCTCACAGTCCTCTTTAGTTCTTTCAGTCCACTCGTCTCAGATAAATTATGTCTGATATGGTGTCAAATCTAAAATGTTAGAAGCATACGAAGACTAAACAATCTAAACAAAAACATCGCTTCGATATTTCTACTAAATGCTCTGCATTCATTATTTTTCACTACGATAACGCGCACGCTTATTCGAAAAAAAAAATTTTTTTTACAAATTTCATTTTATTTGAGATGTCTGAGCTGGTGTTTGAACCGCGGACTTCCGTCTAATAATATAACACACTACCAACTAGACTGCGACTACTAGTATGCTTTATTAGCCTCATATTCGATCACTTCTTGATGAAGAAGAAACGCGATCTGGTATCACGTTAGGTATTGGCGGGTATTAGTCCAGTACTCCATTCATTTATAAAATTAACACTCGAAACACTGTTGGTGTGAGATGCTAGGCCGTAGTCCTGGCTAAAGGGTTTCAGTGGCCAGTAATGTGTGAATGTGCAGACAATCCATGAAGATAGTGTTACCTATCATAGAATAGCTACTCACTTAGGTTCAATTTCCCTTCACAATAATTTTATTCAATAAGTAAATAATAAAATAATTTCACTCCTTTATTTGCCTTTCTTTCAATTTATTCTTTCTTTTATTCCTTTTAACACTTAATCTGCGATGAATTTGTATTTTTATAGGTTTTCAGCACTTAACCAAATACGAGTAATTACAACTCAAACTCTTTAAATCGAAATACAGAGATTGTGGGCATTCGAAACTGAACGTTTCGTTGTGATCACAAAAATAAAATTTTCCACAATTAACAGCATCGCGTATATAACCTTGTTTGCCTTGGCAGATTTGATTGTTCGCCACAATAGTTGGCTTGAATTCAGTTTGCGTACGTGATGTTGTGAGTGCTTCAACATTTAAATCGATGTGCATATTACCGTTAAGCACTTCATTAATAATGGTCAGCAGGGGATAACGTGTTGTGCCACAAACACCACGGAAATCATCCGATTCGATGGACCATATCATAATGCCGCCTAGATTTTCTTTCTTTACATAGTCCGCCTTAAGAGCAATGCTCTTTTCGTTTTCATAGCCAATCCATTGGCGGCCGCTATAGGCATAGGGTACCATTTGATTGTTTTCCCATTCAAGATTCCATTGGGATGGTTGCTTCTGGAAGATCTCGCACAGTTCATTGAAACCAACAATGCCTGGTTCAACGGAATATTTGCCAGCCATGCCACGACCCATATGAGCAGCACCTACATTGTGATTATTGGCATCGGCAAGGGTAAATGAACGGCCATAAAATGGCACACCCATGACAAGTTTTTCGCGTGGTGCACCTACAAAAAGAGACATCAAAATTTTGGAAATCATTTTCCATTTCCATTTTTGTAATTTTAATTACTCGTTTACCTTGAGCTATCCAATATTTAACTATGGCATCAAAATTTAATTGCCTAGCACGTTCAGTGCTATCCAAAGCACCCGCATATAGAGGAGCATTAATGCCTACAACTGGATCCCAAGGACCATGTAAGTCGTAGGCCATAACATTAATCAAATCCAAATATTTGCTCATTTCGGGTATATTGTAGGAAAGTTCTGCTGAAAACTGTGCTGAGCCCACAGCAGCACTTAAAATATAACCGAAGGGTTCCAAACTACAAAGGCAACAAAAAACAGTAAAAAAAATTGTTTCCATTTTTCTTTTACACTTCTTACCCCTCTTTTAATTCTCTCAACCATATTAGATAGTTTTCACGATCATTATTTGTTAGCTTATGTCGTTGATTGGGATATTCCCAATCCAAATCGAGACCATCAAAACCATGTCTTTGTATAAACTGAACAACACTTTCAACGAATTTGGCTCGTTTAGCGGGATCAGCTGCTACAATGGAAAATTTCTTGGAACCTTCATTCCAGCCACCTACAGCCATCATTGTTTTCAAAGTTGGGTTTTTCAATTTCAATGCATTGATTTTCTTAATGTTTCCACGTCCATAATTATCTTCCATATCCAAATATGGATCAATGATTCTTAATTCGCCTGTCTCCTCAATGCCAAAGAAAGCATACATCAAATGTGTGCATAGGAAGGGATCAATATCTTTTTCAACATCAAATTTCCCCAACGACTGGCGATAGGTGGACCAAGTGCCATGATAGCATACCACATGCTCTGTGAACAGAAGAAAAGAGGACACAGTTTTAATAAAAGGACTCTAAAATTTTTAAGATTATAACATAGCCTATGGATTCGATTGGCTATTTCAAATAGTACTGCTCCGTTTGCTATGAAAGAAAGATAGGCACCAAAGTTAAACAAGCTTTAAAACGTTTCAGAATGTTTTTACCACAGAATTCCCAGAAAACTGCTGAGAGAAAGTCGCCTAAAAAATATTTTTATTCATATTTTTCGTTTTATTCGAGATGTTTGAGCTTTGTTTTGAACCACGGGCTCACTTTTAATACGTTTCGTGTATCCAACGTAATATAATCGCACTTTTACGATAAAATAAAAAAGATTTGATTTTATTGTTCCTTTAAGGAGCATAGATGGTATCTACTCCACCTTCTTATACGGCTTTCTTCATTAATCTTGGTTCTTCAACTAAGTTTTAAGTTTAAGTGATCAATCTATTGTAGCAGTTTTTAGGATGATAAGGTTGTCCTCTGTCCTTTCCTAAAAACAATTGGAAAATGTAGTAGCCAGGGTTATATAGTTGGCGAGCAAATGCTTTCCCACAAAAGAATCTGCAGGTACTTGTAACGGATGCAACCATTCCTTACAGGTGTTTATTGCACTCATTACTTAGTTTATTGGCTATTACAACCCTTTAGTTAGGATTACAACCTAGCTTGTCACACCACCCCATGTTGTGGGTGTGTTAATTTTATCCATGGACAGAGGGGGATCGACAGATTAACGTCAACTTCAGAAACTTTTCATGGTATTTTTTTTTACTCTAAGAATTTTTTGCCAGAATACTGTTGAGAGGAATATTTTCTTCATATTTCATTTTGTTCCAGATGTCTGAGCTAGGGTTTGAACCAGTGGCTCGCGTCTAATAAGCCTAGACTAGGGCGATAGTGAGCTGTAATTATCGCCGAAATGTTTCAAAACTCTTTTGCCTCCTTTCCTTGCATTAAAGCTGAGAAATGTTTTAGAATGGTCGAAGACAACTTTGTTATTCCAATATTTCCTTAAGAGAGGTGTTGACAGTTTTCTAATTTCTCCTTTTAGTAGTTCTATTATAGTGAATGGTTCCTGTGGGTTCCCTATCAAAACAATATGATTCTAAATGACTAAGCTGTTGAGCGCGTGTAATGTGTCATAACAACTCAATTGTCATATAAAACCACACCTTATTTCCGTGTAATTAATATAAAAATAAAAAAACAAATAGAATATGAAACGCTACACGTTAGTTTGTCTCGATGAAAATCTAGATCGCCAAAAAAACTATTTTCGTTCAAACACAGATTAATAATTATTGCCAACATACTTCTTTCACTTGCCGCCACTGTAGCGCATTGCCATATTGTACACAATATGGCAAAGGTTAAACATTTTATAAACATATCCTTAATTTCTTATATCTTCGATATTTATTCTTCGTTTATTCTCTATATATTATCCTTAATTTATTAAACAAAAAACAATTAATTAAATTAGTCACTTGTATTAATTAATGAACGATTTTAAAACCACCGATACAAACGTAATGCACGGCTTCAACTGAAACTTAACAAGTGAAAATACTTGTATTTATAGGTCCATCTTTTTGGGAGTCCCCCACTCCTTTTAAATGGTTTCTTATGTTTTCATGTGGCATAAAATAAACAAAAACAATATTAATAAATAAATTGAAGAAAAAAAAGTTGTTATCGATTGATAAATATGTACCTACAGACACTTTACGATAAGGTTTTCAGGCGAAAAAAGAAGTTTCACAAATGAGGCATCCATCACCTTCAATTATCAGACGGGGGAAAAAACAGATTCTTTAACGAAATAGTTTCATTTTTTCTTCTTATTTTAATAGAAATAATATTAAAAGAGTAATAAATAGGTTAGTTTTTCTATTTCTTAAAAAAAACGCACCCAATCGCTGGCAATCTTAAGTTTTAAACTTGAAAAACGTAAGAAAAATTTTACTTCTCGTAAAGGCATCAGCCATTCTATTTACCGCTTTTGAGATAAGATCACAAAATGTTTGTTTATTTTAAAATATTTTGCAATAACAAATGAAGCAAAAAAATTTTCCTTTTTTTAAATTGTTTGTAAACATTTACAGAAAATCAATAAACGATTATCGATGTGCCATATGGCAGTCTCCATAATATCTTGTCTTCATTAAACTCACCAAGGCTTTTGAAACGTTTCAACACTAGACGATATGATGTCAATGCAAGGATGAACTATTCGGTCACATTAAGTCAACAAGCAGAAGAATCCACCAAGGTTTGCTATGTGATCGCATTCGAATAAATACTGAAAGATAATCGTCTCAACTCGATTATGCAGCAAGGAACACACATCAAAATAGCCATCACATGGTCGACTTAACTGTAACGATGATATTTGTTACGATCAGTCTGCCAAATTGAATCAAATATTATCAGAAAGCATGCGATGTCGAACTGCAAATTGATATCAGCAAAGCAAAGGAAGTCTCCATAATCTAGTAGGCAGTGCGATGCTTATTAGACGCGAGACGCTGGTTCAACTCTCAGCTCAAATATCTCGAACAAACCAAAATTTGAAAAGAATATTTCTTCGGCGACTTCCACTCAGCAGTCTTCTGGCCAAAAATCTCATAAAGTTGCGCAAATCTATCGTTCAGATAAAATAAACATACACAACATGTGGTGGTGGTGTGAGCAACTGGGTTTTAATTTTGACCAATTTGTTTAATCAGAAAATTTCTACATCCCTGGCCACTTCGACAGGCTAACACAAAAAAAATTAAAAGAAAACATCACAGGAAGAAAAGAAAGAGTAAGAAAAGAAGAGTAAGTCGCCGTAGTCTAGTAAGTAGTGTGTTGGCTTATTAGACGTAAGGCCAGGGTTCGAGCACCAGCCCAGACATTAAAACAAAATACAAAGGAGTATTTCTTCAGCGACTTCCTCTCAGCATATTTCTGGCAAAAACTCTGAGTGCAAATAAAGTTGCCATGAAAAGTTTCTCAAAAATCTGTCGTTCGGAGTCGACTTTAAACTGTAGGTCCCACCACTCATGTATAAAATTAACACACACATTATAAGTGGTGTGAGAAACTAGGTCGTAATCCTGACTAAAGGGTTGTAATGACCAGTTATGAATTATGAAGACTCACCACGAATTAATTTTCACAAAAAGCACCGTTTCCAGGCAACGATACTAGACAAAAGAAATTCTTATTCAATCATTCATTCGTTCATATATGGTATATATTTATTGTATATATGTATGTATATAGATACATATCTTTGTATGTACAAGTAGGTATTTAAGATTTTTCAATTTTTAACGCAAAAATAAATACAAAAGTGGTGACATGAAACCATACATTGGAAATATTCTGAAATTTCGCGGTGCCTTATTCTCATCATCAGGTATTGTTATGCCCCGTAAATTCTTATTGATTGCTCTTAGTAATGGATACCGTTTTGTACCGCATATGCCTCGAAAATCGTCCATTTCTACAGTCCATATCATAAGGCCACCTAAATTGTGTGTTTTCACATAATCCGCCTTGAGAGCTAAACTTCTTTCATTGTCGTAACCAATCCATTGATTATCGCGATAGGCATAGGGTACCATTTCTTCAGGTTCCCATTCCAAGTGCCAGTGAGATGATTTCATTTTAAACATTTCGCACAATTCATAGTAGGCCAGTACGCCAGTCTCTTTAGTATAAGGGCCGCCTATACCAGTACCATTATGTGCATCACCCACTCTGTGATTTTTGGAATTCAATAGAGTAAAAGAAACACCAAAGAATGGTACGCCCATTACAATTTTATGAAGAGGGGTACCTAAAATATAATCTTGATTATGAAAGTAATTTAAATTTGGATTTTCTTACCCTGCTGGATCCAGAATTGTGCAATAGCATCAAAATTCCGTTGCTTAGCTCGTTCATCGTCGTCCGAAGGTCCAGCATAAAGTGGTGAATGTATGCCCACACCTTTACTCCAGGCACCCATTAGAGAATAAGACATGATATTTAGAAAATCTACATGCTTAACCATTTCGCTTATGTTGTAGATATTCAGAGCGCCATAACTAACCGCCTTGACTGCCGCGGTTAATAACAAGTCATAGGGTTTAAACCTTAAATATTAACACAGATAATTCAAAGTTTATGTTATGTAAAGTAAAGTAAAGCTTTACCCTTCCTTTAGCTCCTTTAACCAAATAATAAAATTCTCCCCATCGTTATTTTTCAAGCCATGCCGCTCATTTGGATATTCCCAATTAATATCGAGTCCATTAAAATTATATTTTTGCAGTAATTCTATGGACGACTGCAAAAATGTGGCTCTCTTCGTTGGATCTGCAGCAACTATAGAAAAGTTAAGTGATCCTTCTTTCCAGCCACCCACCGAAAGTAAAGTTTTTAGGGAAGGATTTTTTAATTTCAAATTATTGAATATTTGATAATTTCCCCGACCCTTAATATCGTCGTCCAAGTCCAAATTAGGATCATTTACCTTAAGTTCTCCGGTTTGCTGCAGGCCACTGAATGCATAGATCAGATGCGTGCAAAGTAATGGATTCATATCGGTTTCAAGTCTAAATTGTCCCAAGTTTTGTCGCTGTGCTGACCAGCTGCCATGATAACAAACGATTTTTTCTAATGAAACAAAAACAACAAGTCGATATAAATATACGATTTATTAAAGATACAAAATAATTTATTGCAAAAAAGTCTTGTGCAATGCAACAGTTATTAAAAGACTTATTAGACGCGAACCCGCGGTTCAAACCCCAACTCAGGCATCGCGAACTAAACGTAATGTCGTAAAAAAAATATTTCCTGCGGTGACTTCCTCCCAACAGCCTTCTGGCAAAAACTCTGAGAGTAAATAATATTGCCATGAAAAGTTTCTCAAAAGTCTGTGGCTCGGAAACAAGTAGTATATGGGGTTGTGTGAGAAGCTAGATTGTGATCGTGACAAAGGGTTGTAACGATCATTTATGTCAGTAGGCAAGTAAGTGAGAAATTGACGCTAGAAATAATTATGTGATGAATTTTATCAGAGAAACTGATTCTTTTGGAAGCATCTTTTCTTGTTTACACATTTAAGTACTCATAACTTGTGGCCACTGTATGTATACAAGGCATGTAATGAATTTTAAGAAGAACAATTGTAACGACAGTTTAGATCAACACGCTAAATATGCAATTATTTAAACTATCCCTCGTATTGTTTAATTTTAAACTAACTTGGTTCTTCATCGGCCGTAAGATTATCACAATGTATCACAATACAAATTAATGGCAGTAACAATAAGCACTTCAAGAACATTTTCCTCACTTATGATCTTGTTTCAACAGTTTTTCCAATGCAACTAAATGATTTCAACAGAAATTCTATTAAATCTATAATTTGCAATAATAATTCATTACTATTCATCTATTAAAAGTATACATTAAACGATAAGTAGTTGTAAGGAACTATTTTTATATCATAATTTACATTGTATTGCATATACTGTGTTATATATCGTCTTAAAAATACCTTTGATTAATCAGTTTTAGTTTTATTTCTTAATACAATTCTACTACGTTGTGGTTTATGGCCATATTACCTCTTGGTTTTTTCTGTTAATTTTTTTCTTTTGTTCGAACCTTATGCATTGAATGATTGAGTGGTACTCAACTGTGTCCCTACACAGATCCAGTAAATACTTCACTTTGGGAAATACTTCGCAATGAGATTGAGTTACGTACTCTTTTAATAACGGAACAATTCTATACTAGGGAAATGAGTCAAGAACATATAGTGGAGCAGAAGCAAGAACGTTTGACCCCAAAGTAAAATATTTAACAGCAAATGAGGAAACTCACAAGTTTCTTTCAAGCGAAATTTCACATTATGGGAAGGTGTAGTCAATTTAACGTCAACGGAAAGGACAGACAGAGAACAGGGAAGTCTTACTTACTTACTTACTTAATTGGCCATTAACAACACGATTAGCGGATTTCGGCCTACCTTAAAACATCCTTCCAGGCGCCTTTGCTTCTTGAGCGCCTACGCCAGTTGATCACACCAATCGAGAGCAGAACAGCAAGATTATTCGACAATAAGGTCGCCATGTGAGCATTCTCCTTTTATGAGGTTGATATATGAAATGACGTCATCCTTTGTTTGATCCTAGACCATCTAAAAATTCGCCTTTGATGGGGCCAAAACCTTATTATGAAATAGTAAGTGGGGTTTAGAAACCTATAACCGACGAAATGAAAAATGCAGACACTTAAGTAATTGGCAAAGAGTTATCCTTGCTAACCATCAAACAGTATTCTGAAGTTCCTCAGCATAGCACTAATGGGGGGAGACAATATAGGGATAGCTGATATCGATTTAGGGCAGTACAATAACTCCTGCCATAAGTGGGATTCTGTTTTAATTTAATAAACAATTTAAATTAAAAACAAACATTTAATAAAATCCCAATGGAATTTGTTTTTGTGATACATAAGCTAAGAATGAACGCAGTTACATAATTGATAACTACAACCCTTCAGTCAGAATTATGACCTAGTTTTTCATGCCACCTACACTTTAAAGTTGACTCGGAATGACAGATTTTTTTTTGCAATACTTTTTCATGGCAATTTTATTTACTTTCAAAGTTTTTGCCAGAAAACTGCTGAGAATAAGTATTTTTGTATTTTTCATATTTCTGAACTGTGGTTCGAACTGAGGTCTCATGTCTAATAAGCCAACACACTACCCGACTACGGTGACTTCATTACTCTAAGATAATGGATATTTTCTTATACATACTATATATATACATACATACATATATAAGTATATATAGAGTTGATAAATCAAGTTATTTTTAAAACTATATAACTGGTCGAATGCATGTGTATTGTAATTCATATAAATCTAGATTCTTAGACGCAAAACCAGTCTGAAAGTATATAACAATTGAATATGATAAGTATTTAAAGAGTTTCTTCTAAGTTATATACATATATATTCGCCAGTATGACCACAAAGTCATTCAATACAGTTTGAAAGACTGTACAATCAAGATCATATTCGAGAAAATGTTTTTTAAATATTTCTTCATACTTGTGCTGGACTTTCTTGTGATACATCACAGCAATGTTGCGGCCAATCGACAGCAAAGTAATTTTAAAATAAAACTTTACACAACGAATGAATAAAAGAATTTATTTTAATAATAATGTGATGATATTTTTTTAGAAAAAATCATTTGCTATCATGGCAGTTGGTCAGCAGAACGAAAGGATTTGGAAAAATTTAGTCTTGATACGGATATGGATGCCTCACTATGCACTCATTTGATGTATGCATTCTGTGGCGTGCAACAAAATGGAGAACTTACTATAACAAATCCTCACTTAGATTTGGATTTGGAAAATTATAAGAAATTCAATAATTTAAAACAAAGAAATCCTTCTCTAAAAACTTTACTTTCGGTGGGTGGCTGGACCGAAGGATCACTTAATTTTTCGATAGTTGCTGCAGATCCAAAGAAGAGAGCCACATTTTTGCATTCGGCCATAGAGATACTGCATAAATATAATTTTAATGGACTCGATATTGATTGGGAATATCCAAATGAGCGGCATAAATTAAAGAATAATGATCGTGAAAACTTTGCCATTTGGCTAAAGGAGTTAAAAGTGGGGTAAATCCTTTATTTTAGAAAATTTATTTCCAAAATATTTACTCATAAGCATTTTATTATTTTGTATCAAGATTTAAGCCGTATGGCTTCTTGTTAACAGCAGCAGTTAAAGCGGTTAGTTATCTTGCTATGCAGACTTATGATATAAAAGAAATGGTTAGGCAACTTGATTTTGTAAATATCATGTCTTATGAACTAAGTGGTCCTTGGAGTAAAGTTGTGGGTATACATTCACCGCTATATGCTGGACCTTCTGATCAAGATGAACGAGCTAAACAACGGAATTTTAATGCAATTGCACAATTCTGGATCCGGCAGGGTAAGAAATTGAAATTTAAATTGCCTTCCTAATGAATGTTGCATTCTAGGCACCCCACGTCATAAAATTGTCATGGGCATACCATTCTATGGTCATTCTTTTACCCTGATGAATTCACAAAATCATAGTGTTGGTGCTGCACATAACGGTTCCGGTATAGGGGGTCCCTATACTAAGCAACCTGGAATAGTTGTCTACAATGAATTGTGCGAAATGTTTAAATCTAATGACTCTCCTTGGCACTTGGAATGGCAATCTAAACAAATGGTGCCTTATGCCTATCATGATAATCAATGGATTGGTTACGATAATGAAAGAAGTGTGGCTCTCAAAGTGGATTACGTTAAAAGGCACAATTTAGGTGGTGTTATGATATGGACTGTAGAAATGGATGATTTTCGAGGCATATGCGGTAGAAAACGGTATCCATTACTGAGAGCAATCAATAAAGGTTTAAGGGGCATAACAAGTAAAAATGTAAAAAATAATGCCCAGTAGGGCCATAAAATCGATTGATTTTCAATAAATATTGTTTACCAGCATTATAATGAAATTTTTATCACACACTATTTATGTTGGTTGCATTCTTTTACAAAATAATTACAAAATAAATAAAATTTTTATGTTCTTATCTCAAAAGCTGTAAACAGAATGTCGTCTTTACTTTATTAAAGTTAATGACATTGAACGTGAAACATATTTTTCTTATTTTACTCAAGTTTAATTCGTTTTTTATTTTCTTTCTTGCCAATTGAGTGTGTTTTTTAAAAAGAAATTGAAAAACTAAACAATTCATTGTTCCTTCAATAATATTTCCATTAAAATAAGGAAAAAAAACAATTTCATTAAAGAATTTTTCTTTTCATAAAAAAGAAGGTGATGATGCCTCATCTGTAAAAATACTTTTTTCTTGCGAAAACCTTATCTTAAAATATCTGCAGGCAGATATCTTATCTTCTAATAAAAAAGTGTTTTCTTTCTATTGTGTGATTTTTTGTTGCAGCTGCAACATAAAAATACATTTAAAATTGAGTGGGGGATTTCCCGAAAGTCGGGCTTATAAAGATAAACATTTCAATGAAAGCCTTCTTTCTCATTCGAATTGAATTTTACACAAATTGTATACCAGGATTAAATTAATCACTTCAATAAATTGAGAATATTACAGTAATTTTATAAGGTCTTCCTTTAATCTTAAAATTTAAATATAATCGAAATTTTTTATTCCTTTGAAAGACATATTGATGCCATTCTTTGTGGCGTATGCTTACTTACTGAAATTGGCCTTTACAACCCTTTAGTTAGGATTACAATCTAGTGTCTCACACCACTCATGTTGTATTTATTCATGAGCAGCGCTCGAATCTGTGTGACAGATTTTTGAGAAACTTTTTATAGCAATTTTATTTATTCTCAGACTTTTTGCCAGAAGAGTTAGGTTGGGTTAGTTTAGGTTAGGTTAGAGTGATTACCTTGATGCCAAAAGCTCATTTGAACGCGCATAGCGGCACGTTGTAACGCCACACGTGAACGCAGTCTCTTCACTGACCAAGTTGTCCAAATCAGGGGAGAAGAAATTGGTCAGCGCAAAAGCTGTACATGCCCGAAGAGAGCTGAGAGCAAATTGCCAAAGGTTAGCTGGAAAAAACTTGATTAATGAAACTGGAAACAATGAAAGTAAATAAGGGACAATCCTATGCTCCTTAAAGGTATGAAAAGATATAAAAAGAAACTTTTAATATTACGATATATTTTTATTCATTCAATTTTATTCAATCTATACTCGTATATACTTCTGTATGTCTATGGTATAGTTACTTTGAATATCTATTTTATATCCAAATATATACATACATTTAAGATTTTATCTGTTTAAAGTAAAAAGTGATACAAAATTGCTAAAATTAAGGAATATAACGGATATATCCTAAAAGTTCGCTGGACATTATTCTTAACACTCTTTGTTGTTACTCCGCGTAAGCCATCATTGATTACTCTCAGTAATGGATACGGTTTTGCACCGCATACTCCTCGAAAATCATCATAATCTACAGACCATATTGAAACACCACCTAAATTGTGCCTTTTCACGTAATCCACTTTGAGAGCCACACTTCTCTCATTTTCGTAACCAATCCATTGATTATCATGATAGCAGTGTTGCCAGAAGCCGGTTTGGAAAAAGTGCAAAAAGTTTGTCAAAAAAGTGCAATCCTGAATAAAAAAGTGCCAAAACTTTAAAACCGGTCATTAAAAAAAAACTACAAAATGAACAGCGTTTTTCATTATAAATGCTTTTTTTTTAATTTAGGTTAAATTTTATTAAAATTATTCGAAATTTTTAAAAAAATATTTTATCTTGGTTTAATAAATATGAGCTTAGTTTGATTTAAACAAGTATATGGAATAAAAAATTATTTATTTTCCTATAGGCCTATTAATTTGCTGGCTACATTCTCCAAAATGTTTGAAAGAATATTTATAAGTAGAATGTCACCAATTCTTGACAAATTAAATATTACTCCTGAACACCAATTTGGTTTTAGGCATAAACATGACACTCCAGAACAATGCCATCGTATTGTGGCTTTTATCAGAAATACCTTGGAAAGGAAAGAATATTATTCTGGTGTCTTTTTGGATGTTCAGCAAGCATTCGACAAAGTCTGTAATATTGGTTTGCTCTTTAAACTCAAAAAGTTACTACCAACTCCCTATTATTTACTGCTTAGATCATATTTAGACGATCGAAGTTTTTACGTTAAAGTGAACGATGATTTTTCCAACATATACGATATAAAAGCAGGTGTTCCGCAAGGCAGTGTTCTGGGACCAACCCTCTATACGATATTTACTTCAGGTATACCTTTAACAGATAACGTTTTACTTGCAACTTATGCCGATGACACTGCAATATTAGCATCGAGTTCTTGTCCAACAAATGCATCAAATCTAGTTCAAAATGAACTAAACCGAATTGAGCTTTGGTTATCTCAATGGAATATCAAAGTGAATACCGAAAAATCTGCACATGTTGTGTTTACGTTACGAAAAGGAAATTGCCCACAATTATTCCTTAATGACAACACAATTCCCAAAAGAGACAGTGTGAAATATCTTGGTCTTCATATTGACAAAAGGCTTACATGGAAGCCTCACATTAAGGCAAAAAAGAACATCTTAATATAAAAACCAAACGCCTTTATTGGCTTCTTCAGCCTAAACCTGAAGTAAGCATTGAAACAAAATTAATAATATATAAAACAATACTTAAACCGGTGTGGACTTATGGCATACAATTGTGGGAACTGCCAGTAACTCCAATGTAGAAATTCTTCAACGGTATCAAAATAAGACATTGAGGCTAATTGTTAATGCTCCTAAATTTATTTCAAATAAAACTATTCATAATGACCTACACATGCCAACAATTAAAGACGAAATAAAGAAATATAGCGAAAACTATCTTAACAGATTAAGCAACCACTGCAACCCACTAGCTATCTCTACTAGACGAAACGGAAGAACTGAGAAGACTTAAACGTTATCATATACTTGATTTACCATTTCGATAATTGTTATTGTTTTTTTTTTTGTTTTTTGTTAAAATGTACATATCGATGGCTTAATATAAAAAAGGCCTAACTCGATTTTTGGTTACTTTACAGGAGAAGGACAAAACTTAATAAAATTCATGAAATTTTAGATACAACAAAAGTTGTAATACAATTTATAATAAGAAACAGCAAAACATTTAATCTCTCATTTAAAAAATTTTTATTTTTTTTTGTGCCTTTGACATTTGTCTACCAGAATAAACAAAAACCCATATTTTGAAAAAAATTGAGTTAGGCCTTTTTTATATTAAGCCATCGATATATACATTTAATTATATGTAAGATAGCTTTTAAAAATAATTACAATACTATAAAAATTTATTGTTAAAATGATGTTGTTCTCAATGGAGTGCAACATTTACTTGTAATGTAAATTTGAAATATGAATTAGAATGAAATACAAAATAAATAAAAAATAATATAAATAATATAATATATATATATAAAATGCACTTTTAATGCTAAAAAAAATACAGAAAATGGCAAAAAAGTGCTAAAAAGCATCTAGCATCTTTTTTATAAAAAAAAGTGCAGCAGACGAAAAAAAAGTGCTAGAATTGCACTTTAAATGCCGTTATGGCAACACTGCATGATAGGCATAGGGTACCATTTGTTTCGATTCCCATTCCAAGTGCCAAGGAGAGTCATTAGATTTAAACATTTCGCACAATTCATTGTAGTAAACAAAGCCAGGTTCTCTACTATAAGGACCCTCTATTCCCGAACCGTTATGTGCAGCACCAACACTATGATTTTGTGAATTCATCAGGGTAAAAGAGTGACCATAGAATGGTATGCCCATGACAATCTTATGACGTGGGATGCCTAGAACACAACATTCATTAGGAAGGTAATTTATTTTTCAATTTCTTACCCTGCCTGATCCAGAATTGTGCAATTGTATTAAAATTCCGTCGTTTAGCGTGTTCATCTTGGTCCGCAGGTCCAGCATATAGCGGTGAATGTATATCCACAACTTTACTTGACCGATATCTTAAAGGTGACTTGATAATTAGAAAATCTAATTGCTTTTCCAATTCGATTATGTTGTACGCGCTTATAGGTTCCGCGGCTGTGATAACTAATAAAAAGCCATGGGGTTTGAATCTTGAGGTATGTAAAAACAAATATTAACAGACATTTTTGAGTTTATATTATGTAAAGTTAAAAACTATACCCGTCTCTTAATTCCTTAAACCAAATGGCAAGGTTTTCCCAATCATTATTCTTTAATTCATGAAATTCATTTGGAAATTGCCAATCAATATCGAGTCCATTAAAATTATATTTTTGCAAAAATTCTATGGACGACTGCAAAAATGTAGCTCTCTTGTTTGGATCTGCTGCTACTACAGAAAAATTAAAAGATCCGACTTCCCAGCCTCGTACCGAAATCAAAGTTTTCAGTGAAGGATTTTTTTGTTTTAAATTATTAAATTTCTTATAATTTCCAAGGCCCTTATTGTCGTCCAACTCCAAATGGTAGTCCCTTACTTTAAGTTCTCCATTTTGTTGCACACTACAGTATTCGTAGATCAAATGAGTGCACAGTGAGGGATCCATATCAGTTTCAAGACTAAATTTTCCCAAGTTTGGTCGCTCTGCTGACCAGCTGAGATAATAGCAAACAATTTTTTCTACAACAAATGGATTTAAATATGATTTATTACTAATGCAAGTATGTAAAGTATCGCAAATAGAAAGAAAATTAATTTTAAAAATGTTGAGTTTTCTTTTCAAAGATTTTAAAAATGCGTAAGTGAGCGGAGGCAGAGTAGAGGGCGACCTTGTCTGCATTGGAAGGACCAAATCGATCAAGCCATGTCATCGTTTGATGTTTTTAGTAAATTTTTACAATGGCAGTGGAATCTATTGACATTTTTTTTAAATTTCGTTCATCTAATAATGAAACATATTTAAATCAGTTTTGGATGAAATAAAACTATTCATTCTAGCACTAACTAGAATAGATTAGGAGTGTGATTAGAACTTGATTAATATAGTGAATTATGTCAAAGACATTATTAGAAACACTTGGTTCAAAGAATCACTGCTTATCTAATTCTAACGAGAGTTTAGATCAACACGCTAATAATGCAATGAGATAAACTATCCCTCGTATTGTTTAATTTTAAACTTACTTGGTTCTTCAACGGCCGTAACATTATCACAATGTATTACATGGCAAATTAATGGGAGTAAGAATAAGTACTTCACGAACATTTTCCTCAGTTATGATCTTGTTTCTACAGATTTTGCAACGCAACTAAACGATTTCGATTGGACCCGTAATTTATAAGATGCATCACGCACCACAAAGTTTATTTAAGGCATACGCAAAAGGAAAAGTATTCCTAACCATTTTTATATTATTAAATTGTATTGCATATGTATGCATATCGATTAATCGGTTTTATATTTATTTTTAAAAATAATAATGCCTTATGAAGAACGTTCGACAACATCCGTATACATACATAGTTTAGTATAGCATATGTCATAAAAATTGCTAAAATTTAATTTAATTAAACGTACGAGATAAAATAAATAAAGCCACCCATGTACATCATCCACCAAAAACCAAATAAAATTTCTAATAATTTCCAAAGCCTTTATTATCGTCCAATTTCAAATATGAATGGATGCTTCACTATAAGTTTTATAGTTTGTTGCACACCACAGAATACATAGATCAAATGAGTGCATAGTGCCATAACAGCAAACGATCGTTTCTAAAAAAAATATAACCACAATATTATTAGAATAAATCCTTTTACAACAACCAGATGTATTAAAAAAAATTGTTATTTTAAGAATATTTTAATGGATATACATACATATGTATGTAAACTTCCGGCCGAGAAATTAAAATGTGGTACTAAACCTTAAGTCGAAGCACAATGCTGACAAAAAATGTTGCAAGTACCAGTACCATGTGCAAATGTTGTTGCAAGTACCAGTACCATGTGCAAATGTTGTTGCAAGTACCAGTACCATGTGCAAATGTTGTTGCAAGTACCAGTACCATGTGCAAATGTTGTTGCAAGTACCAGTACCATGTGCAAATGTTGTTGCAAGTACCGGTACCATGTGCAATTGTTGTTGCAAGTACCGGTACCATGTGCAAATGTTGTTGCAAGTACCAGTACCATGTGCAAATGTTATTGCAAGTACCAGTACCATGTGCAAATGTTGTTGCAAGTACCAGTACCATGTGCAAATGTTGTTGCAATTACCAGTACCATGTGCAAATGTTGTTGCAAGTACCAGTACCATGTGCAAATGTTGTTGCAAGTACCAGTACCATGTGCAAA
This sequence comes from Sarcophaga carnaria, assembly GCA_958299815.1. NCBI lineage: Eukaryota > Metazoa > Arthropoda > Insecta > Diptera > Sarcophagidae > Sarcophaga > Sarcophaga carnaria. The sequence goes on from OY283153.1 coordinate 15,466,207, forward strand.
TGTTGTTGCAAGTACCAGTACCATGTGCACATGTTGTTGCAAGTACCAGTACCATGTGCAAATGTTGTTGCAAGTACCAGTACCATGTGCAAATGTTGTTGCAAGTACCAGTACCATGTGCAAATGTTGTTGCAAGTACCAGTACCATGTGCAAATGTTGTTGCAAGTACCAGTACCATGTGCAAATGTTGTTGCAAGTACCAGTACCATGTGCAAATGTTGTTGCAAGTACCAGTACCATGTGCAAATGTTGTTGCAAGTACCAGTACCATGTGCAAATGTTGTTGCAAGTATCAGTACCATGTGTAAATGTTGTTGCAAGTACCAGTACCATGTGCAAATGTTGTTGCAAGTACCAGTACCATGTGCAAATGTTGTTGCAAGTACCAGTACCATGTGCAAATGTTGTTGCAAGTACCAGTACCATGTGCAAATGTTGTTGCAAGTACCAGTACCATGTGCAAATGTTGTTGCAAGTACCAGTACCATGTGCAAATGTTGTTGCAAGTACCAGTACCATGTGCAAATGTTGTTGCAAGTACCAGTACCATGTGCAAATGTTGTTGCAAGTACCGGTACCATGTGCAAATGTTGTTGCAAGTACCAGTACCATGTGCAAATGTTGTTGCAAGTACCAGTACCATGTGCAAATGTTGTTGCAAGTACCGGTACCATGTGCAAATGTTGTTGCAAGTACCGGTACCATGTGCAAATGTTGTTGCAAGTACCAGTACCACGTGCAAATGTTGTTGCAAGTACCAGTACCATGTGCAAATGTTGTTGCAAGTACCAGTACCATGTGCAAATGTTGTTGCAAGTACCAGTACCATGTGCAAATGTTGTTGCAAGTACCAGTACCATGTGCAAATGTTGTTGCAAGTACCAGTACCGTGTGCAAATGTTGTTGCAAGTACCAGTACCATGTGCAAATGTTGTTGCAAGTACCAGTACCATGTGCAAATGTTGTTGCAAGTACCAGTACCATGTGCAAATGTTGTTGCAAGTACCAGTACCATGTGCAAATGTTGTTGCAAGTACCGGTACCATGTGCAAATGTTGTTGCAAGTACCGGTACCATGTGCAAATGTTGTTGCAAGTACCAGTACCATGTGCAAATGTTGTTGCAAGTACCAGTACCATGTGCAAATGTTGTTGCAAGTACCAGTACCATGTGCAAATGTTGTTGCAAGTACCAGTACCATGTGCAAATGTTGTTGCAAGTACCAGTACCATGTGCAAATGTTGTTGCAAGTACCAGTACCGTGTGCAAATGTTGTTGCAAGTACCAGTACCATGTGCAAATGTTGTTGCAAGTACCAGTACCATGTGCAAATGTTGTTGCAAGTACCGATACATTGTGCAAATGTTGTTGCAAGTACCGGTACCATGTGCAAATGTTGTTGCAAGTACCGATACCATGTGCAAATGTTGTTGCAAGTACCGGTACCATGTGCAAATGTTGTTGCAAGTACCGGTACCATGTGCAAATGTTGTTGCAAGTACCGATACCATGTGCAAATGTTGTTGCAAGTACCGGTACCATGTGCAAATGTTGTTGCAAGTACCGATACCATGTGCAAATGTTGTTGCAAGTAACAGTACCATGTGCAAATGTTGTTGCAAGTACCGGTACCATGTGCAAATGTTGTTGCAAGTACCGATACCATGTGCAAATGTTGTTGCAAGTACCGGTACCATGTGCAAATGTTGTTGCAAGTACCGGTACCATGTGCAAATGTTGTTGCAAGTACCAGTACCATGTGCAAATGTTGTTGCAAGTACCGGTACCATGTGCAAATGTTGTTGCAAGTACCGGTACCATGTGCAAATGTTGTTGCAAGTACCGGTACCATGTGCAAATGTTGTTGCAAGTACCAGTACCATGTGCAAATGTTGTTGCAAGTACCAGTACCATGTGCAAATGTTGTTGCAAGTACCAGTACCATGTGCAAATGTTGTTGCAAGTACCAGTACCATGTGCAAATGTTGTTGCAAGTACCAGTACCATGTGCAAATGTTGTTGCAAGTACCGGTACCATGTGCAAATGTTGTTGCAAGTACCGGTACCATGTGCAAATGTTGTTGCAAGTACCGGTACCATGTGCAAATGTTGTTGCAAGTACCGATACCATGTGCAAATGTTGTTGCAAGTACCGGTACCATGTGCAAATGTTGTTGCAAGTACCAGTACCATGTGCAAATGTTGTTGCAAGTACCGATACCATGTGCAAATGTTGTTGCAAGTACCGGTACCATGTGCAAATGTTGTTGCAAGTACCGATACCATGTGCAAATGTTGTTGCAAGTAACAGTACCATGTGCAAATGTTGTTGCAAGTACCGGTACCATGTGCAAATGTTGTTGCAAGTACCGATACCATGTGCAAATGTTGTTGCAAGTACCGGTACCATGTGCAAATGTTGTTGCAAGTACCGGTACCATGTGCAAATGTTGTTGCAAGTACCAGTACCATGTGCAAATGTTGTTGCAAGTACCGGTACCATGTGCAAATGTTGTTGCAAGTACCGGTACCATGTGCAAATGTTGTTGCAAGTACCGGTACCATGTGCAAATGTTGTTGCAAGTACCAGTACCATGTGCAAATGTTGTTGCAAGTACCAGTACCATGTGCAAATGTTGTTGCAAGTACCAGTACCATGTGCAAATGTTGTTGCAAGTACCAGTACCATGTGCAAATGTTGTTGCAAGTACCAGTACCATGTGCAAATGTTGTTGCAAGTACCAGTACCATGTGCAAATGTTGTTGCAAGTACCGGTACCATGTGCAAATGTTGTTGCAAGTACCAGTACCATGTGCCAATGTTGTTGAAAGTACCGGTACCATGTGCAAATGTTGTTGCAAGTACCGGTACCATGTGCAAATGTTGTTGCAAGTACCAGTACCATGTGCAAATGTGGTTGCCAGTACCAGTACCATGTGCAAATGTTGTTGCAAGTACCAGTACCATGTGCAAATGTTGTTGCAAGTAACAGTACCATGTGCAAATATTGTTGCAAGTAACAGTACCATGTGCAAATGTTGTTGCAAGTAACAGTACCATGTGCAAATGTTGTTGCAAGTATCTGTACCATGTGCAAATGTTGTTGCAAGTACCAGTACCATGTGCAAATGTTGTTGCAAGTACCAGTACCATGTGTAAATGTTGTTGCAAGTACCAGTACCATGTGCAAATGTTGTTGCAAGTACCAGTACTATGTGCAAATGTTGTTGCAAGTATCTGTACCATGTGCAAATGTTGTTGCAAGTACCAGTACCATGTGCAAATGTTGTTGCAAGTACCAGTACCATGTGCAAATGTTGTTGCAAGTACCAGTACCATGTGCAAATGTTGTTGCAAGTACCAGTACCATGTGCAAATGTTGTTGCAAGTACCAGTACCATGTGCAAATGTTGTTGCAAGTACCAGTACCATGTGCAAATGTTGTTGCAAGTACCAGTACCATGTGCAAATGTTGTTGCAAGTACCAGTACCATGTGCAAATGTTGTTGCAAGTACCAGTACCGTGTGCAAATGTTGTTGCAAGTACCAGTACCATGTGCAAATGTTGTTGCAAGTACCAGTACCATGTGCAAATGTTGTTGCAAGTACCAGTACCATGTGCAAATGTTGTTGCAAGTACCAGTACCATGTGCAAATGTTGTTGCAAGTACCAGTACCATGTGCAAATGTTGTTGCACGTACCAGTACCATGTGCAAATGTTGTTGCAAGTACCAGTACCGTGTGCAAATGTTGTTGCAAGTACCAGTACCATGTGCAAATGTTGATGCAAGTACCAGTACCATGTGCAAATGTTGTTGCAAGTACCAGTACCATGTGTAAATGTTGTTGCAAGTACCAGTACCATGTGCAAATGTTGTTGCAAGTACCAGTACTATGTGCAAATGTTGTTGCAAGTACCAGTACCATGTGTAAATGTTGTTGCAAGTACCAGTACCATGTGCAAATGTTGTTGCAAGTACCAGTACCATGTGCAAATGTTTTTGCAAGTACCAGTACCATGTGCAAATGTTGTTGCAAGTACCAGTACCATGTGCAAATGTTGTTGCAAGTACCGGTACCATGTGCAAATGTTGTTGCAAGTACCGGTACCATGTGCAAATGTTGTTGCAAGTACCAGTACCATGTGCAAATGTTGTTGCAAGTACCAGTACCATGTGCAAATGTTGTTGCAAGTACCAGTACCATGTGCAAATGTTGTTGCAAGTACCAGTACCATGTGCAAATGTTGTTGCAAGTACCAGTACCATGTGCAAATGTTGTTGCAAGTACCAGTACCGTGTGCAAATGTTGTTGCAAGTACCAGTACCATGTGCAAATGTTGTTGCAAGTACCAGTACCATGTGCAAATGTTGTTGCAAGTACCAGTACCATGTGCAAATGTTGTTGCAAGTACCAGTACCATGTGCAAATGTTGTTGCAAGTACCAGTACCATGTGCAAATGTTGTTGCAAGTACCAGTACCATGTGCAAATGTTGTTGCAAGTACCAGTACCATGTGCAAATGTTGTTGCAAGTACCGGTACCATGTGCAAATGTTGTTGCAAGTACCGGTACCATGTGCAAATGTTGTTGCAAGTACCAGTACCATGTGCAAATGTTGTTGCAAGTACCAGTACCATGTGCAAATGTTGTTGCAAGTACCAGTACCATGTGCAAATGTTGTTGCAAGTACCAGTACCATGTGCAAATGTTGTTGCAAGTACCAGTACCATGTGCAAATGTTGTTGCAAGTACCAGTACCGTGTGCAAATGTTGTTGCAAGTACCAGTACCATGTGCAAATGTTGTTGCAAGTACCAGTACCATGTGCAAATGTTGTTGCAAGTAACAGTACCATGTGCAAATGTTGTTGCAAGTACCGGTACCATGTGCAAATGTTGTTGCAAGTACCGATACCATGTGCAAATGTTGTAGCAAGTACCGGTACCATGTGCAAACGTTGTTGCAAGTACCGGTACCATGTGCAAATGTTGTTGCAAGTACCAGTACCATGTGCAAATGTTGTTGCAAGTACCGGTACCATGTGCAAATGTTGTTGCAAGTACCGGTACCATGTGCAAATGTTGTTGCAAGTACCGGTACCATGTGCAAATGTTGTTGCAAGTACCAGTACCATGTGCAAATGTGGTTGCCAGTACCAGTACCATGTGCAAATGTTGTTGCAAGTACCAGTACCATGTGCAAATGTTGTTGCAAGTAACAGTACCATGTGCAAATATTGTTGCAAGTAACAGTACCATGTGCAAATGTTGTTGCAAGTAACAGTACCATGTGCAAATGTTGTTGCAAGTATCTGTACCATGTGCAAATGTTGTTGCAAGTAACAGTACCATGTGCAAATATTGTTGCAAGTAACAGTACCATGTGCAAATGTTGTTGCAAGTAACAGTACCATGTGCAAATGTTGTTGCAAGTATCTGTACCATGTGCAAATGTTGTTGCAAGTAACAGTACCATGTGCAAATGTTGTTGCAAGTACCAGTACCATGTGCAAATGTTGTTGCAAGTACCAGTACCATGTGCAAATGTTGTTGCAAGTAACAGTACCATGTGCAAATGTTGTTGCAAGTATCTGTACCATGTGCAAATGTTGTTGCAAGTACCAGTACCATGTGCAAATGTTGTTGCAAGTACCAGTACCATGTGCAAATGTTGTTGCAAGTACCAGTACCATGTGCAAATGTTGTTGCAAGTACCAGTACCATGTGCAAATGTTGTTGCAAGTACCAGTACCATGTGCAAATGTTGTTGCAAGTAACAGTACCATGTGCAAATGTTGTTGCAAGTAACAGTACCATGTGCAAATGTTGTTGCAAGTAACAGTACCATGTGCAAATGTTGTTGCAAGTATCTGTACCATGTGCAAATGTTGTTGCAAGTATCAGTACCATGTGCAAATGTTGTTGCAAGTACCAGTACCATGTGCAAATGTTGTTGTAAGTACCAGTACCATGTGCAAATGTTGTTGCAAGTACCGGTACCATGTGCAAATGTTGTTGCAAGTACCGGTACCATGTGCAAATGTTGTTGAAAGTACCAGTACCATGTGCAAATGTTGTTGCAAGTACCGGTACCATGTGCAAATGTTGTTGCAAGTACCAGTACCATGTGCAAATGTTGTTGCAAGTACCGGTACCATGTGCAAATGTTGTTGCAAGTACCAGTACCATGTGCAAATGTTGTTGCAAGTACCAGTACCATGTGCAAATGTTGTTGCAAGTACCAGTACCATGTGCAAATGTTGTTGCAAGTACCAGTACCATGTGCAAATGTTGTTGCAAGTACCAGTACCATGTGCAAATGTTGTTGCAAGTACCAGTACCATGTGCAAATGTTGTTGCAAGTACCAGTACCATGTGCAAATGTTTTTGCAAGTACCAGTACCATGTGCAAATGTTGTTGCAAGTACCAGTACCATGTGTAAATGTTGTTGCAAGTACCAGTACCATGTGCAAATGTTGTTGCAAGTACCAGTACCATGTGCAAATGTTGTTGCAAGTACCAGCACCATGTGCAAATGTTGTTGCAAGTACCAGTACCATGTGCAAATGTTGTTGCAAGTACCAGTACCATGTGCAAATGTTGTTGCAAGTACCAGTACCATGTGCAAATGTTGTTGCAAGTACCGGTACCATGTGCAAATGTTGTTGAAAGTACCAGTGCCATGTGCAAATGTTGTTGCAAGTACTGGTACCATGTGCAAATGTTGTTGCAAGTACCGGTGCCATGTGCAAATGTTGTTGCAAGTACCGGTACCACGTGCAAATGTTGTTGCAAGTACCGGTACCATGTGCAAATGTTGTTGCAAGTACCGGCACCATGTGCAAATGTTGTTGCAAGTACCGGTACCATGTGCAACTGTTGTTGCAAGTACCGGTACCATGTGCAAATGTTGTTGCAAGTACCGGTACCATGTGCAAATGTTGTTGCAAGTACCAGTACCATGTGCAAATGTTGTTGCAAGTACCAGTACCATGTGCAAATGTTGTTGCAAGTACCAGTACCATGTGCAAATGTTGTTGCAAGTACCAGTACCATGTGCAAATGTTGTTGCAAGTACCAGTACCATGTGCAAATGTTGTTGCAAGTACCAGTACCATGTGTAAATGTTGTTGCAAGTACCAGTACCATGTGCAAATGTTGTTGCAAGTACCAGTACCATGTGCACATGTTGTTGCAAGTACCAGTACCATGTGCAAATGTTGTTGCAAGTACCAGTACCATGTGCAAATGTTGTTGCAAGTACCAGTACCATGTGCAAATGTTGTTGCAAGTACCAGTACCATGTGCAAATGTTGTCGCAAGTACCAGTACCATGTGCAAATGTTGTTGCAAGTACCAGTACCATGTGCAAATGTTGTTGCAAGTACCGGTACCATGTGCAAATGTTGTTGCAAGTATCAGTACCATGTGCAAATGTTGTTGCAAGTACCAGTACCATGTGCAAATGTTGTTGCAAGTACCAGTACCATGTGCAAATGTTGTTGCAAGTACCAGTACCATGTGCAAATGTTGGTGCAAGTACCAGTACCATGTGCAAATGTTGTTGCAAGTACCAGTACCATGTGCAAATGTTGTTGCAAGTACCAGTACCATGTGCAAATGTTGTTGCAAGTACCAGTACCATGTGCAAATGTTGTTGCAAGTACCAGTACCATGTGCAAATGTTGTTGCAAGTACCAGTACCATGTGCAAATGTTGTTGCTAGTACCAGTACCATGTGCAAATGTTGTTGCAAGTACCAGTACCATGTGCAAATGTTGTTGCAAGTAACAGTACCATGTGTAAATGTTGTTGCAAGTACCAGTACCATGTGCAAATGTTGTTGCAAGTACCAGTACCATGTGCAAATGTTGTTGCAAGTACCAGTACCATGTGCAAATGTTGTTGCAAGTACCAGTACCATGTGCAAATGTTGTTGCAAGTACCGGTACCATGTGCAAATGTTGTTGCAAGTACCGGTACCATGTGCAAATGTTGTTGCAAGTACCAGTATCATGTGCAAATGTTGTTGCAAGTACCAGTACCATGTGCAAATGTTGTTGCAAGTACCAGTACCGTGTGCAAATGTTGTTGCAAGTACCAGTACCGTGTGCAAATGTTGTTGCAAGTACCAGTACCATGTGCAAATGTTGTTGCAAGTACCAGTACCATGTGCAAATGTTGTTGCAAGTACCAGTACCATGTGCAAATGTTGTTGCAAGTACCAGTACCGTGTGCAAATGTTGTTGCAAGTACCAGTACCTTGTGCAAATGTTGTTGCAAGTACCAGTACCATGTGTAAATGTTGTTGCAAGTACCAGTACCATGTGCAAATGTTGTTGCAAGTACCAGTACCATGAGCAAATGTTGTTGCAAGTACCAGTACCATGTGCAAATGTTGTTGCAAGTACCAGTACCATGTGCAAATGTTGTTGCAAGTACCAGTACCATGTGCAAATGTTGTTGCAAGTACCGGTACCATGTGCAAATGTCGTTGCAAGTACCGGTACCATGTGCAAATGTTGTTGCAAGTACCGGTACCATGTGCAAATGTTGTTGCAAGTACCAGTACCATGTGCAAATGTTGTTGCAAGTACCAGTACCATGTGCAAATGTTGTTGCAAGTACCAGTACCATGTGCAAATGTTGTTGCAAGTACCAGTACCGTGTGCAAATGTTGTTGCAAGTACCAGTACCGTGTGCAAATGTTGTTGCAAGTACCAGTACCATGTGCAAATGTTGTTGCAAGTACCAGTACCATGTGTAAATGTTGTTGCAAGTACCAGTACCATGTGCAAATGTTGTTGCAAGTACCGGTACCATGTGCAAATGTTGTTGCAAGTACCGGTACCATGTGCAAATGTTGTTGCAAGTACCGGTACCATGTGCAAATGTTGTTGCAAGTACCAGTACCATGTGCAAATGTTGTTGCAAGTACCAGTACCATGTGCAAATGTTGTTGCAAGTACCGGTACCATGTGCAAATGTTGTTGCAAGTACCGGTACCATGTGCAAATGTTGTTGCAAGTACCGGTACCATGTGCAAATGTTGTTGCAAGTACCAGTACCGTGTGCAAATGTTGTTGCAAGTACCAGTACCGTGTGCAAATGTTGTTGCAAGTAACAGTACCATGTGCAAATGTTGTTGCAAGTATCTGTACCATGTGCAAATGTTGTTGCAAGTACCAGTACCATGTGCAAATGTTGTTGCAAGTACCAGTACCATGTGCAAATGTTGTTGCAAGTACCAGTACTGTGTGCAAATGTTGTTGCAAGTACCAGTACCGTGTGCAAATGTTGTTGCAAGTACCAGTACCATGTGCACATGTTGTTGCAAGTAACAGTACCATGTGCAAATGTTGTTGAAATTACCAGTACCATGTGCAAATGTTGTTGCAAGTACCAGTACCATGTGCAAATGTTATTGCAAGTACCGGTACCATGTGCAAATGTTGTTGCAAGTACCAGTACCATGTGCAAATGTTGTTGCAAGTACCAGTACCATGTGCAAATGTTGTTGCAAGTACCAGTACCATGTGCAAATGTTGTTGCAAGTACCAGTACCATATGCAAATGTTGTTGCAAGTACCAGTACCATGTGCAAATGTTGTTGCAAGTACCAGTACCATGTGCAAATGTTGGTGCAAGTACCAGTACCATGTGCAAATGTTGTTGCAAGTACCAGTACCATGTGCAAATGTTGTTGCAAGTACCAGTACCATGTGCAAATGTTGTTGCAAGTACCAGTACCATGTGCAAATGTTGTTGCAAGTACCAGTACCATGTGCAAATGTTGTTGCAAGTACCAGTACCATGTGCAAATGTTGTTGCAAGTACCAGTACCATGTGCAAATGTTGTAGCAAGTACCAGTACCATGTGTAAATGTTGTTGCAAGTACCAGTACCATGTGCAAATGTTGTTGCAAGTACCAGTACCATGTGCAAATGTTGTTGCAAGTACCAGTACCATGTGTAAATGTTGTTGCAAGTACCAGTACCATGTGCAAATGTTGTTGCACGTACCAGTACCATGTGCAAATGTTGTTGCAAGTACCAGTACCATGTGTAAATGTTGTTGCAAGTACCAGTACCATGTGCAAATGTTGTTGCACGTACCAGTACCATGTGCAAATGTTGTTGCAAGTACCAGTACCATGTGCAAATGTTGTTGCAAGTACCAGTACCATGTGCAAATGTTGTTGCAAGTACCAGTACCATGTGTAAATGTTGTTGCAAGTACCAGTACCATGTGCAAATGTTGTTGCACGTACCAGTACCATGTGCAAATGTTGTTGCAAGTACCAGTACCATGTGTAAATGTTGTTGCAAGTACCAGTACCATGTGCAAATGTTGTTGCACGTACCAGTACCATGTGCAAATGTTGTTGCACGTACCAGTACCATGTGTAAATGTTGTTGCAAGTACCAGTACCATGTGCAAATGTTGTTGCACGTACCAGTACCATGTGCAAATGTTGTTGCACGTACCAGTACCATGTGCAAATGTTGTTGCAAGTACCAGTACCATGTGCAAATGTTGTTGCACGTACCAGTACCATGTGCAAATGTTGTTGCACGTACCAGTACCATGTGCAAATGTTGTTGCAAGTACCAGTACCATGTGCAAATGTTGTTGCACGTACCAGTGCCATGTGCAAATGTTGTTGCACGTACCAGTACCATGTGTAAATGTTGTTGCAAGTACCAGTACCATGTGCAAATGTTGTTGCACGTACCAGTACCATGTGCAAATGTTGTTGCAAGTACCAGTACCATGTGCAAATGTTGTTGCAAGTACCAGTACCATGTGTAAATGTTGTTGCAAGTACCAGTACCATGTGCAAATGTTGTTGCACGTACCAGTACCATGTGCAAATGTTGTTGCAAGTACCAGTACCATGTGTAAATGTTGTTGCAAGTACCAGTACCATGTGCAAATGTTGTTGCACGTACCAGTACCATGTGCAAATGTTGTTGCACGTACCAGTACCATGTGCAAATGTTGTTGCAAGTACCAGTACCATGTGCAAATGTTGTTGCAAGTACCAGTACCATGTGTAAATGTTGTTGCAAGTACCAGTACCATGTGCAAATGTTGTTGCACGTACCAGTACCATGTGCAAATGTTGTTGCAAGTACCAGTACCATGTGTAAATGTTGTTGCAAGTACCAGTACCATGTGCAAATGTTGTTGCACGTACCAGTACCATGTGCAAATGTTGTTGCAAGTACCAGTACCATGTGTAAATGTTGTTGCAAGTACCAGTACCATGTGCAAATGTTGTTGCAAGTACCAGTACCATGTGCAAATGTTGTTGCAAGTACCAGTACCATGTGTAAATGTTGTTGCAAGTACCAGTACCATGTGCAAATGTTGTTGGAAGTACCAGTACCATGTGCAAATGTTGTTGCAAGTACCAGTACCATGTGCAAATGTTGTTGCAAGTACCAGTACCATGTGCAAATGTTGTTGCAAGTACCAGTACCATGTGCAAATGTTGTTGCAAGTACCGGTACCATGTGCAAATGTTGTTGCAAGTACCGGTACCATGTGCAAATGTTGTTGCAAGTACCGGTACCATGTGCAAATGTTGTTGCAAGTACCAGTACCATGTGCAAATGTTGTTGCAAGTACCAGTACCATGTGCAAATGTTGTTGCAAGTACCAGTACCATGTGCAAATGTTGTTGCAAGTACCAGTACCATGTGCAAATGTTGTTGCAAGTACCAGTACCGTGTGCAAATGTTGTTGCAAGTACCAGTACCATGTGCAAATGTTGTTGCAAGTACCAGTACCATGTGCAAATGTTGTTGCAAGTAACAGTACCATGTGCAAATGTTGTTGCAAGTACCGGTACCATGTGCAAATGTTGTTGCAAGTACCGATACCATGTGCAAATGTTGTTGCAACTACCAGTACCATGTGCAAATGTTGTTGCAAGTACCGGTACCATGTGCAAATGTTGTTGCAAGTACCGGTACCATGTGCAAATGTTGTTGCAAGTACCGGTACTATGTGCAAATGTTGTTGCAAGTACCAGTACCATGTGCAAATGTTGTTGCAAGTACTAGTACCATGTGCAAATGTTGTTGCAAGTACCAGTACCATGTGCAAATGTTGTTGCAAGTACCAGTACCATGTGCAAATGTTGTTGCAAGTACCAGTACCATGTGCAAATGTTGTTGCAAGTACCAGTACCATGTGCAAATGTTGTTGCAAGTACCGGTACCATGTGCAAATGTTGTTGCAAGTACCAGTGCCATGTGCAAATGTTGTTGAAAGTACCAGTACCATGTGCAAATGTGGTTGCCAGTACCAGTACCATGTGCAAATGTTGTTGCAAGTACCAGTACCATGTGCAAATGTTGTTGCAAGTACCAGTACCATGTGCACATGTTGTTGCCAGTACCAGTACCATGTGAAGAAGAGTGGTCGACATTGCAAGAGATGCAATAGAGGGCGAAAGGTGGAGATTTGGCACCAAGGAATACTGCGCGGTTGTCACACTTGACGTTAGAAACGCGTTCAACTCAGCGAATTGGGAGCGGATTATGGGAGCCCTCTTTAACATGGCTACGCCGCCATACTTAATGGAGATACTGAACAATTACTTTCAGGACAGGAAGGTAATATACCTAACGGATGAAGGAGAGCAGGAATACGTAGTGACGGCGGGTGTCCCGCAGGGCTCTGTACTTGGGCCACTACTATGGAACATTATGTACGATGGAGTACTTCGATTGCGATTGCCGAACGGGACTACAATTGTGGGCTTTGCAGATGACATAGCCATAGTCTCGGTAGCTAAGACGGTAAGGGAAATAGAGGAGAAAACGAACACAGCGATTCGAAAGGTTGGAGCATGGCTGGATGAAGCAGGTTTGAAACTTGCTGCGCATAAAACAGAGGCCGTCTTGATAAGCGGCCGGAAGATAGTGGAGAAGATGGAAGTGACCGTTGGAGGCACAAGGATCGAATCGAAGAGGGCGATAAAATACCTGGGAGTGATTATCGACGACAGGTTGAACTTTAAGGAGCACGTGAAATACATCGGCGAAAAAGCATCTGTAACACAGGGAGCACTGGCGAGGATGATGCCAAATATTGGAGGACCAGGTCCATTCAAAAGGAGGATAATTTCGGCGGTAATAACGTCGATAATGCTGTATGCTTGCCCAATATGGTCGGAGGCACTCTCCGTGGGGACGACAAGGAGGATACTGTCCTCGGTGTATCGTCTAAGCGCGATTAGACGGATAAGTGGCTTCAGGACAGTGTCTGATGAAGCGGTATTGGTGTTGGCAAAGACAATACCAATAGATATATTGGCGGATGAGATGAGGAGGATATACCTTCGCCGTCTCGAGCACCCGGGACGAATAGCAGCTATAAAAGCGGAGGAACGAAGGACTTCCATGCACAAGTGGCAGTCACGATGGGAAAGCAGTTTAAAGGGAAGATGGACATTTCGCCTTATCCCTGATGTAACCCTTTGGATGAATAACAAACATTGCGAGCTGAACTACTACGTGACTCAGTTCCTAACTGGTCATGGGTGCTTCAGGAAGTACCTGCACAGATTTGGTCATGACACTTCCCCTATATGCCCAAACTGTGTAGATGAGGAGGAAGATGCGGAGCATATTCTAATATGCTGTCCCAGATTCAGATGGCCCGGGGAAACGAGTTTAGGACCAAACCGGCTAATGGAAGAGCTGTTGAATCGTAGGATTCTATGGAGTCAATATAGCCAGAGAATGGCTGAAGTTTTGATAGTACTCCGAAGACTGGAGGAACGGAGGCGAAATTTGAATTAACGTGATAAAGCTTTCAAGCTAACCAGCTCTCCGCGAAGTAATACCTTACGGCAGTCCCGCGGAGGGAGAGTGGTTGAAGTGTGTAGGGGGTGGGTTTAGTACGTAGGCACCAGTGATGGTGAATCGTGCACTCTTTTGTTGGAACAAAAGTGTCTTTCGAAGATTCCCACCTCCGGCTCAAGACAAAAAAAAAAAAAAAAAAAAAAAAAACCAGTACCATGTGCAAATGTTGTTGCAAGTACCAGTACCATGTGCAAATGTTGTTGCAAGTAACAGTACCATGTGCAAATATTGTTGCAAGTACCAGTACCATGTGCAAATGTTGTTGCAAGTAACAGTACCATGTGCAAATGTTGTTGCAAGTATCTGTACCATGTGCAAATGTTGTTGCAAGTACCAGTACCATGTGCAAATGTTGTTGCAATTACCAGTACCATGTGCAAATGTTGTTGCAAGTACCAGTACCATGTGCAAATGTTGTTGCAAGTACCAGTACCATGTGCAAATGTTGTTGCAAGTACCAGTACCATGTGCACATGTTGTTGCAAGTACCAGTACCATGTGCAAATGTTGTTGCAAGTACCAGTACCATGTGCAAATGTTATTGCAAGTACCAGTACCATGTGCAAATGTTGTTGCAAGTACCAGTACCTTGTGCATATGTTGTTGCAAGTAACAGTACCATGTGCAAATATTGTTGCAAGTAACAGTACCATGTGCAAATGTTGTTGCAAGTAACAGTACCATGTGCAAATGTTGTTGCAAGTATCTGTACCATGTGCAAATGTTGTTGCAAGTATCAGTACCATGTGCAAATGTTGTTGCAAGTACCAGTACCATGTGCAAATGTTGTTGTAAGTACCAGTACCATGTGCAAATGTTGTTGCAAGTATCGGTACCATGTGCAAATGTTGTTGCAAGTACCGGTACCATGTGCAAATGTTGTTGAAAGTACCAGTACCATGTGCAAATGTTGTTGCAAGTACCGGTACCATGTGCAAATGTTGTTGCAAGTACCAGTACCATGTGCAAATGTTGTTGCAAGTACCGGTACCATGTGCAAATGTTGTTACAAGTACCAGTACCATGTGCAAATGTTGTTGCAAGTACCAGTACCATGTGCAAATGTTGTTGCAAGTACCAGTACCATGTGCAAATGTTGTTGCAAGTACCAGTACCATGTGCAAATGTTGTTGCAAGTACCAGTACCATGTGCAAATGTTGTTGCAAGTACCAGTACCATGTGCAAATGTTGTTGCAAGTACCAGTACCATGTGCAAATGTTGTTGCAAGTACCAGTACCATGTGCAAATGTTGTTGCAAGTACCAGTACCATGTGCAAATGTTGTTGCAAGTACCAGTACCGTGTGCAAATGTTGTTGCAAGTACCAGTACCATGTGCAAATGTTGTTGCAAGTACCAGTACCATGTGCAAATGTTGTTGCACGTACCAGTACCATGTGCAAATGTTGTTGCAAGTACCAGTACCATGTGTAAATGTTGTTGCAAGTACCAGTACCATGTGCAAATGTTGTTGCAAGTACCAGTACCATGTGCAAATGTTGTTGCAAGTACCAGTACCATGTGTAAATGTTGTTGCAAGTACCAGTACCATGTGCAAATGTTGTTGGAAGTACCAGTACCATGTGCAAATGTTGTTGCAAGTACCAGTACCATGTGCAAATGTTGTTGCAAGTACCAGTACCATGTGCAAATGTTGTTGCAAGTACCAGTACCATGTGCAAATGTTGTTGCAAGTACCAGTACCATGTGCAAATGTTGTTGCAAGTACCGGTACCATGTGCAAATGTTGTTGCAAATACCGGTACCATGTGCAAATGTTGTTGCAAGTACCAGTACCATGTGCAAATGTTGTTGCAAGTACCAGTACCATGTGCAAATGTTGTTGCAAGTACCAGTACCATGTGCAAATGTTGTTGCAAGTACCAGTACCATGTGCAAATGTTGTTGCAAGTACCAGTACCGTGTGCAAATGTTGTTGCAAGTACCAGTACCATGTGCAAATGTTGTTGCAAGTACCAGTACCATGTGCAAATGTTGTTGCAAGTAACAGTACCATGTGCAAATGTTGTTGCAAGTACCGGTACCATGTGCAAATGTTGTTGCAAGTACCGATACCATGTGCAAATGTTGTTGCAACTACCAGTACCATGTGCAAATGTTGTTGCAAGTACCGGTACCATGTGCAAATGTTGTTGCAAGTACCGGTACCATGTGCAAATGTTGTTGCAAGTACCGGTACTATGTGCAAATGTTGTTGCAAGTACCAGTACCATGTGCAAATGTTGTTGCAAGTACCAGTACCATGTGCAAATGTTGTTGCAAGTACCAGTACCATGTGCAAATGTTGTTGCAAGTACCAGTACCATGTGCAAATGTTGTTGCAAGTACCAGTACCATGTGCAAATGTTGTTGCAAGTACCGGTACCATGTGCAAATGTTGTTGCAAGTACCAGTACCATGTGCAAATGTTGTTGAAAGTACCAGTACCATGTGCAAATGTGGTTGCCAGTACCAGTACCATGTGCAAATGTTGTTGCAAGTACCAGTACCATGTGCAAATGTTGTTGCAAGTACCAGTACCATGTGCAAATGTTGTTGCAAGTAACAGTACCATGTGCAAATATTGTTGCAAGTAACAGTACCATGTGCAAATGTTGTTGCAAGTAACAGTACCATGTGCAAATGTTGTTGCAAGTAACAGTACCATGTGCAAATATTGTTGCAAGTAACAGTACCATGTGCAAATGTTGTTGCAAGTAACAGTACCATGTGCAAATGTTGTTGCAAGTATCTGTACCATGTGCAAATGTTGTTGCAAGTACCAGTACCATGTGCAAATGTTGTTGCAAGTACCAGTACCATGTGCAAATGTTGTTGCAAGTACCAGTACCATGTGCACATGTTGTTGCAAGTACCAGTACCATGTGCAAATGTTGTTGCAAGTACCAGTACCATGTGCAAATGTTGTTGCAAGTACCAGTACCATGTGCAAATGTTGTTGCAAGTACCAGTACCATGTGCAAATGTTGTTGCAAGTAACAGTACCATGTGCAAATATTGTTGCAAGTAACAGTACCATGTGCAAATGTTGTTGCAAGTAACAGTACCATGTGCAAATGTTGTTGCAAGTATCTGTACCATGTGCAAATGTTGTTGCAAGTATCAGTACCATGTGCAAATGTTGTTGCAAGTACCAGTACCATGTGCAAATGTTGTTGTAAGTACCAGTACCATGTGCAAATGTTGTTGCAAGTACCGGTACCATGTGCAAATGTTGTTGCAAGTACCGGTACCATGTGCAAATGTTGTTGAAAGTACCAGTACCATGTGCAAATGTTGTTGCAAGTACCGGTACCATGTGCAAATGTTGTTGCAAGTACCAGTACCATGTGCAAATGTTGTTGCAAGTACCGGTACCATGTGCAAATGTTGTTACAAGTACCAGTACCATGTGCCAATGTTGTTGCAAGTACCAGTACCATGTGCAAATGTTGTTGCAAGTACCAGTACCATGTGCAAATGTTGTTGCAAGTACCAGTACCATGTGCAAATGTTGTTGCAAGTACCAGTACCATGTGCAAATGTTGTTGCAAGTACCAGTACCATGTGCAAATGTTGTTGCAAGTACCAGTACCATGTGCAAATGTTTTTGCAAGTACCAGTACCATGTGCAAATGTTGTTGCAAGTACCAGTACCATGTGCAAATGTTGTTGCAAGTACCAGTACCATGTGCAAATGTTGTTGCAAGTACCAGTACCATGTGCAAATGTTGTTGCAAGTACCAGCACCATGTGCAAATGTTGTTGCAAGTACCAGTACCATGTGCAAATGTTGTTGCAAGTACCAGTACCATGTGCAAATGTTGTTGCAAGTACCAGTACCATGTGCAAATGTTGTTGCAAGTACCGGTACCATGTGCAAATGTTGTTGAAAGTACCAGTGCCATGTGCAAATGTTGTTGCAAGTACTGGTACCATGTGCAAATGTTGTTGCAAGTACCGGTACCATGTGCAAATGTTGTTGCAAGTACCGGTACCACGTGCAAATGTTGTTGCAAGTACCGGTACCATGTGCAAATGTTGTTGCAAGTACCGGTACCATGTGCAAATGTTGTTGCAAGTACCGGTACCATGTGCAAATGTTGTTGCAAGTACCATGTGCAAATGTTGTTGCAAGTACCAGTACCATGTGCAAATGTTGTTGCAAGTACCAGTACCATGTGTAAATGTTGTTGCAAGTACCAGTACCATGTGCAAATGTTGTTGCAAGTACCAGTACCATGTGCAAATGTTGTTGCAAGTACCAGTACCATGTGTAAATGTTGTTGCAAGTACCAGTACCATGTGCAAATGTTGTTGCAAGTACCAGTACCATGTGCAAATGTTGTTGCAAGTACCAGTACCATGTGCAAATGTTGTTGCAAGTACCAGTACCATGTGCAAATGTTGTTGCAAGTACCGGTACCATGTGCAAATGTTGTTGCAAGTACCGGTACCACGTGCAAATGTTGTTGCAAGTACCGGTACCATGTGCAAATGTTGTTGCAAGTACCGGTACCATGTGCAAATGTTGTTGCAAGTACCGGTACCATGTGCAAATGTTGTTGCAAGTACCATGTGCAAATGTTGTTGCAAGTACCAGTACCATGTGCAAATGTTGTTGCAAGTACCGGTACCATGTGCAAATGTTGTTGCAAGTACCGGTACCACGTGCAAATGTTGTTGCAAGTACCGGTACCATGTGCAAATGTTGTTGCAAGTACCGGTACCATGTGCAAATGTTGTTGCAAGTACCATGTGCAAATGTTGTTGCAAGTACCAGTACCATGTGCAAATGTTGTTGCAAGTACCAGTACCATGTGCAAATGTTGTTGCAAGTACCAGTACCATGTGCAAATGTTGTTGCAAGTACCAGTATCATGTGTAAATGTTGTTGCAAGTACCAGTACCATGTGCAAATGTTGTTGCAAGTACCAGTACCATGTGCAAATGTTGTTGCAAGTACCAGTACCATGCGTAAATGTTGTTGCAAGTACCAGTACCATGTGCAAATGTTGTTGAAAGTACCAGTACCATGTGCAAATGTTGTTGCAAGTACCGGTACCATGTGCAAATGTTGTTGCTAGTACCAGTACCATGTGCAAATGTTGTTGCAAGTACCAGTACCATGTGAAAATGTTGTTGCAAGTACCGGTACCATGTGCAAATGTTGTTGCAAGTACCGGTACCATGTGCAAATGTTGTTGCAAGTACCAGTACCATGTGCAAATGTTGTTGCAAGTACCGGTACCATGTGCAAATGTTGTTGCACGTACCAGTACCATGTGCAAATGTTGTTGCAAGTACCAGTACCATGTGCAAATGTTGTTGCAAGTACCAGTACCATGTGCAAATGTTGTTGCAAGTACCAGTACCATGTGCAAATGTTGTTGCAAGTACCGGTACCATGTGCAAATGTTGTTGCAAGTACCGGTACCATGTGCAAATGTTGTTGCAAGTACCGGTACAATGTGCAAATGTTGTTGCAAGCACCAGTACCATGTGCAAATGTTGTTGCAAGTACCAGTACCATGTGCAAATGTTGTTGCAAGTACCAGTACCATGTGTAAATATTGTTGCAAGTACCAGTACCATGTCCAAATGTTGTTGCAAGTACCAGTACCATGTGCAAATGTTGTTGCAAGTACCAGTACCATGTGCAAATGTAGTTGCAAGTACCAGTACCATGTGCAAATGTTGTTGCAAGTACCAGTACCATGTGCCAATGTTGTTGCAAGTACCGGTACCATGTGCAAATGTTGTTGCAAGTACCGGTACCATGTGCAAATGTTGTTGCAAGTACCAGTACCATGTGCAAATGTTGTTGCAAGTACCAGTACCATGTGCAAATGTTGTTGCAAGTACCAGTACCATGTGCAAATGTTGTTGCAAGTACCAGTACCATGTGCAAATGTTGTCGCAAGTACCAGTACCATGTGAAAATGTTGTTGCAAGTACCAGTACCATGTGCAAATGTTGTTGCAAGTACCGGTACCTTGTGCAAATGTTGTTGCAAGTACCAGTACCATGTGCAAATGTTGTTGCAAGTACCAGTACCATGTGCAAATGTTGTTGAAAGTACCGGTACCATGTGCAAATGTTGTTGCAAGTACCGGTACCATGTGCAAATGTTGTTGAAAGTACCGGTACCATGTGCAAATGTTGTTGCAAGTACCGGTACCATGTGCAAATGTTGTTGCAAGTACCGGTACCATGTGCAAATGTTGTTGAAAGTACCGGTACCATCTGCAAATGTTGTTGCAAGTACCGGTACCATGTGCAAATGTTGTTGCAAGTACCGGTACCATGTGCAAATGTTGTTGCAAGTACCAGTACCATGTGCAAATGTTGTTGCAAGTACCAGTACCATGTGCAAATGTTGTTGAAAGTACCGGTACCATGTGCAAATGTTGTTGCAAGTACCAGTACCATGTGCAAATGTTGTTGCAAGTACCAGTACCATGTGCAAATGTTGTTGCAAGTACCAGTACCATGTGCAAATGTTGTTGCAAGTACCGGTACAATGTGCAAATGTTGTTGCAAGTACCGGTACCATGTGCAAATGTTGTTGCAAGTACCGGTACAATGTGCAAATGTTGTTGCAAGTACCGGTACCATGTGCAAATGTTGTTGCAAGTACCGGTACCATGTGCAAATGTTGTTGCAAGTACCAGTACCATGTGCAAATGTTGTTGCAAGTACCAGTACCATGTGCAAATGTTGTTGCAAGTACCGGTACCATGTGCAAATGTTGTTGCAAGTACCAGTACCATGTGCAAATGTTGTTGCAAGTACCAGTACCATGTGCAAATGTTGTTGAAAGTACCGGTACCATGTGCAAATGTTGTTGCAAGTACCGGTACCATGTGCAAATGTTGTTGAAAGTACCGGTACCATGTGCAAATGTTGTTGCAAGTACCGGTACCATGTGCAAATGTTGTTGCAAGTACCGGTACCATGTGCAAATGTTGTTGAAAGTACCGGTACCATGTGCAAATGTTGTTGCAAGTACCGGTACCATGTGCAAATGTTGTTGCAAGTACCGGTACCATGTGCAAATGTTGTTGCAAGTACCAGTACCATGTGCAAATGTTGTTGCAAGTACCAGTACCATGTGCAAATGTTGTTGAAAGTACCGGTACCATGTGCAAATGTTGTTGCAAGTACCGGTACCATGTGCAAATGTTGTTGCAAGTACCGGTACCATGTGCAAATGTTGTTGAAAGTACCGGTACCATGTGCAAATGTTGTTGCAAGTACCGGTACCATGTGCAAATGTTGTTGCAAGTACCAGTACCATGTGCAAATGTTGTTGAAAGTACCGGTACCATGTGCAAATGTTGTTGCAAGTACCGGTACCATGTGCAAATGTTGTTGCAAGTACCAGTACCATGTGCAAATGTTGTTGAAAGTACCGGTACCATGTGCAAATGTTGTTGAAAGTACCGGTACCATGTGCAAATGTTGTTGCAAGTACCGGTACCATGTGCAAATGTTGTTGCAAGTACCAGTACCATGTGCAAATGTTGTTGAAAGTACCGGTACCATGTGCAAATGTTGTTGCAAGTACCGGTACCATGTGCAAATGTTGTTGCAAGTACCGGTACCATGTGCAAATGTTGTTGCAAGTACCGGTACCATGTGCAAATGTTGTTGCAAGTACCGGTACCATGTGCAAATGTTGTTGCAAGTACCAGTACCATGTGCAAATGTTGTTGCAAGTACCAGTACCATGTGCAAATGTTGTTGCAAGTACCAGTACCATGTGCAAATGTTGTTGCAAGTACCAGTACCATGTGCAAATGTTGTTGCAAGTACCGGTACAATGTGCAAATGTTGTTGCAAGTACCGGTACCATGTGCAAATGTTGTTGCAAGTACCGGTACAATGTGCAAATGTTGTTGCAAGTACCGGTACCATGTGCAAATGTTGTTGCAAGTACCGGTACCATGTGCAAATGTTGTTGCAAGTACCAGTACCATGTGCAAATGTTGTTGCAAGTACCAGTACCATGTGCAAATGTTGTTGCAAGTACCGGTACCATGTGCAAATGTTGTTGCAAGTACCAGTACCATGTGCAAATGTTGTTGCAAGTACCAGTACCATGTGCAAATGTTGTTGAAAGTACCGGTACCATGTGCAAATGTTGTTGCAAGTACCGGTACCATGTGCAAATGTTGTTGAAAGTACCGGTACCATGTGCAAATGTTGTTGCAAGTACCGGTACCATGTGCAAATGTTGTTGCAAGTACCGGTACCATGTGCAAATGTTGTTGAAAGTACCGGTACCATGTGCAAATGTTGTTGCAAGTACCGGTACCATGTGCAAATGTTGTTGCAAGTACCGGTACCATGTGCAAATGTTGTTGCAAGTACCAGTACCATGTGCAAATGTTGTTGCAAGTACCAGTACCATGTGCAAATGTTGTTGAAAGTACCGGTACCATGTGCAAATGTTGTTGCAAGTACCGGTACCATGTGCAAATGTTGTTGCAAGTACCGGTACCATGTGCAAATGTTGTTGAAAGTACCGGTACCATGTGCAAATGTTGTTGAAAGTACCGGTACCATGTGCAAATGTTGTTGCAAGTACCGGTACCATGTGCAAATGTTGTTGCAAGTACCAGTGCCATGTGCAAATTTTGTTGGAAGTACCAGTACCATGTGCAAATGTTGTTGCAAGTACCAGTACCATGTGCAAATGTTGTTGCAAGTACCAGTACCATGTGCAAATGTTGTTGCAAGTACCAGTACCATGTGCAAATGTTGTTGCAAGTACCAGTACCATGTGCAAATGTTGTTGCAAGTACCAGTGCCATGTGCAAATGCTGTTGCAAGTACCAGTGCCATGTGCAAATGCTGTTGCAAGTACCAGTACCATGTGCAAATGTTGTTGCAAGTACCAGTACCATGTGCAAATGTTGTTGCAAGTACCAGTACCATGTGCAAATGTTGTTGCAAGTACCAGTACCATGTGCAAATGTTGTTGCAAGTACCAGTACCATGTGCAAATGTTGTTGCAAGTACCAGTGCCATGTGCAAATGCTGTTGCAAGTACCAGTACCATGTGCAAATCTTGTTGCAAGTACCAGTACCATGTGCAAATGTTGTTGCAAGTACCAGTACCATGTGCAAATGTTGTTGCAAGTACCAGTATAATGTGCAAATGTTGTTGCAAGTACCGGTACCATGTGCAAATGTTGTTGCAAGTACCGGTACCATGTGCAAATGTTGTTGCAAGTACCAGTACCATGTGCAAATGTTGTTGCAAGTACCAGTACCATGTGCAAATGTTGTTGCAAGTACCAGTACCATGTGCAAATGTTGTTGCAAGTACCAGTACCATGTGCAAATGCTGTTGCAAGTACCAGTACCATGTGCAAATGTTGTTGCAAGTACCAGTACCATGTGCAAATGTTGTTGCAAGTACCAGTACCATGTGCAAATGCTGTTGCAAGTACCGGTACCATGTGCAAATGTTGTTGCAAGTACCAGTACCATGTGCAAATGTTGTTGCAAGTAACAGTACCATGTGCAAATGTTGTTGCAAGTACCAGTACCATGTGCAAATGTTGTTGTAAGTAACAGTACCATGTGCAAATGTTGTTGCAAGTACCAGTACCATGTGCAAATGTTGTTGCAAGTAACAGTACCATGTGCAAATGTTGTTGCAAGTAACAGTACCATGTGCAAATGTTGTTGCAAGTACCAGTACCATGTGCAAATGTTGTTGCAAGTACCAGTACCATGTGCAAATGTTGTTGCAAGTATCAGTACCATGTGCAAATGTTGTTGCAAGTATCAGTACCATGTGCAAATGTTGTTGCAAGTACCAGTACCACGTGCAAATGTTGTTGCAAGTACCAGTACCATGTGCAAATGTTGTTGCAAGTACCAGTACCATGTGCAAATGTTGTTGCAAGTACCAGTACCATGTGCAAATGTTGTTGCAAGTACCAGTACCATGTGCAAATGTTGTTGCAAGTACCAGTACCATGTGCAAATGTTGTTGCAAGTACCAGTACCATGTGAAAATGTTGTTGCAAGTAACAGTACCATGTGCAAATGTTGTTGCAAGTACCAGTACCATGTGCAAATGTTGTTGCAAGTACCAGTACCATGTGCAAATGTTGTTGCAAGTACCAGTATCATGTGCAAATGTTGTTGCAAGTAACAGTACCATGTGCAAATGTTGTTGCAAGTACCAGTACCATGTGCAAATGTTGTTGAAAGTACCAGTACCATGTGTAAATGTTGTTGCAAGTACCGGTACCATGTGCAAATGTTGTTGCAAGTACCAGTACCATGTGCAAATGTTGTTGCAAGTACCGGTACCATGTGCAAATGTTGTTGCAAGTACCAGTACCATGTGCAAATGTTGTTGCAAGTACCAGTACCATGTGCAAATGTTGTTGCAAGTACCAGTACCATGTGCAAATGTTGTTGCAAGTACCGGTACAATGTGCAAATGTTGTTGCAAGTACCGGTACCATGTGCAAATGTTGTTGCAAGTACCGGTACAATGTGCAAATGTTGTTGCAAGTACCGGTACCATGTACAAAGGTTGTTGCAAGTACCGGTACCATGTGCAAATGTTGTTGCAAGTACCAGTACCATGTGCAAATGTTGTTGCAAGTACCAGTACCATGTGCAAATGTTGTTGCAAGTACCAGTACCATGTGCAAATGTTGTTGCAAGTACCAGTACCATGTGCAAATGTTGTTGCAAGTACCAGTACCATGTGCAAATGTTGTTGCAAGTACCAGTACCATGTGCAAATGTTGTTGCAAGTACCAGTACCATGTGCAAATGTTGTTGCAATTACCAGTACCATGTGCAAATGTTGTTGCAAGTACCAGTACCATGTGCAAATGTTGTTGCAAGTACCAGTACCATGTGCAAATGTTGTTGCAAGTACCAGTACCACGTGCAAATGTTGTTGCAAGTACCAGTACCATGTGCAAATGTTGTTGCAAGTACCAGTACCACGTGCAAATGTTGTTGCAAGTACCAGTACCATGTGCAAATGTTGTTGCAAGTACCAGTACCATGTGAAAATGTTGTTGCAAGTACCGGTACCATGTGCAAATGTTGTTGCAAGTACCGGTACCATGTGCAAATGTTGTTGCAAGTACCGGTACCATGTGCAAATGTTGTTGCAAGTACCGGTACCATGTGCAAATGTTGTTGCAAGTACCGGTACCATGTGCAAATGTTATTGCAAGTACCAGTACCATGTGCAAATGTTGTTGCACGTACCAGTACCATGTGCATATGTTGTTGCAAGTATCAGTACCATGTGCAAATGTTGTTGCAAGTACCAGTACCACGTGCAAATGTTGTTGCAAGTACCAGTACCATGTGCAAATGTTGTTGCAAGTACCAGTACCATGTGCAAATGTTGTTGCAAGTACCAGTACCATGTGCAAATGTTGTTGCAAGTACCAGTACCATGTGCAAATGTTGTTGCAAGTACCGGTACCATGTGCAAATGTTGTTGCAAGTACCGTTACCATGTGCAAATGTTGTTGCAAGTACCGGTACCATGTGCAAATGTTGCTGCAAGTACCGGTACCATGTGCAAATGTTGTTGAAAGCACCAGTACCATGTGCAAATGTTGTTGCAAGTACCAGTACCATGTGCAAATGTTGTTGCAAGTACCGTTACCATGTGCAAATGTTGTTGCAAGTACCGGTACCATGTGCAAATGTTGTTGCAAGTACCGGTACCATGTGCAAATGTTGTTGCAAGTACCAGTACCATGTGCAAATGTTGTTGCAAGTACCAGTACCATGTGCAAATGTTGTTGCAAGTACCAGTACCATGTGCAAATGTTGTTGCAAGTACCGGTACCATGTGCAAATGTTGTTGCAAGTACCAGTACCATGTGCAAATGTTGTTGCAAGTACCAGTACCACGTGCAAATGTTGTTGCAAGTACCAGTACCATGTGCAAATGTTGTTGCAAGTAACAGTACCATGTGCAAATGTTGTTGCAAGTACCAGTACCATGTGCAAATGTTGTTGCAAGTACCAGTACCATGTGCAAATGTTGTTGCAAGTACCAGTACCATGTGCAAATGTTGTTGCAAGTACCAGTAACATGTGCAAATGTTGTTGCAAGTAACAGTACCATGTGCAAATGTTGTTGCAAGTAACAGTGCCATGTGCAAATGTTGTTGCAAGTACCAGTACCACGTGCAAATGTTGTTGCAAGTACCAGTATCATGTGCAAATGTTGTTGCAAGTACCAGTACCATGTGCAAATGTTGTTGCAAGTATCAGTACCATGTGCAAATGTTGTTGCAAGTACCAGTACCACGTGCAAATGTTGTTGCAAGTACCAGTATCATGTGCAAATGTTGTTGCAAGTACCAGTACCATGTGCAAATGTTGTTGCAAGTACCAGTACCATGTGTAAATGTTGTTGCAAGTATCAGTACCATGTGCAAATGTTGTTGCAAGTATCAGTACCATGTGCAAATGTTGTTGAAAGTACCAGTACCATGTGTAAATGTTGTTGCAAGTACCGGTACCATGTGCAAATGTTGTTGCAAGTACCGGTACCATGTGCAAATGTTGTTGCAAGTACCGGTACCATGTGCAAATGTTGTTGCAAGTACCAGTACCATGTGCAAATGTTGTTGCAAGTACCAGTACCATGTGCAAATGTTGTTGCAAGTACCAGTACCATGTGCAAATGTTGTTGCAAGTACCGGTACAATGTGCAAATGTTGTTGCAAGTACCAGTACCATGTGCAAATGTTGTTGCAAGTACCAGTACCATGTGCAAATGTTGTTGCAAGTACCAGTACCATGTGCAAATGTTGTTGCAAGTACCGGTACAATGTGCAAATGTTGTTGCAAGTACCGGTACCATGTGCAAATGTTGTTGCAAGTACCGGTACAATGTGCAAATGTTGTTGCAAGTACCGGTACCATGTACAAATGTTGTTGCAAGTACCGGTACCATGTGCAAATGTTGTTGCAAGTACCAGTACCATGTGCAAATGTTGTTGCAAGTACCAGTACCAAGTGCAAATGTTGTTGCAAGTACCAGTACCATGTGCAAATGTTGTTGCAAGTACCAGTACCATGTGCAAATGTTGTTGCAAGTACCAGTACCATGTGCAAATGTTGTTGCAAGTACCAGTACCATGTGCAAATGTTGTTGCAAGTACCAGTACCATGTGCAAATGTTGTTGCAAGTACCAGTACCATGTGCAGATGTTGTTGCAAGTACCAGTACCACGTGCAAATGTTGTTGCAAGTACCAGTACCATGTGCAAATGTTGTTGCAAGTACCAGTACCACGTGCAAATGTTGTTGCAAGTACTAGTACCATGTGCAAATGTTGTTGCAAGTACCAGTACCATGTGAAAATGTTGTTGCAAGTACCGGTACCATGTGCAAATGTTGTTGCAAGTACCGGTACCATGTGCAAATGTTGTTTCAAGTACCGGTACCATGTGCAAATGTTATTGCAAGTACCGGTACCATGTGCAAATGTTGTTGCAAGTACCGGTACCATGTGCAAATGTTGTTGCAAGTACCGGTACCATGTGCAAATGTTGTTGCAAGTACCAGTACCATGTGCAAATGTTGTTGCAAGTACCAGTACCACGTGCAAATGTTGTTGCAAGTACTAGTACCATGTGCAAATGTTGTTGCAAGTACCAGTACCATGTGCAAATGTTGTTGCAAGTACTAGTACCATGTGCAAATGATGTTGCAAGTACCAGTACCATGTGCAAATGTTGTTGCAAGTACCGGTACCATGTGCAAATGTTGTTGCAAGTACCAGTACCATGTGCAAATGTTGTTGCAAGTACCGGTACCATGTGCAAATGTTGTTGCAAGTACCGGTACCATGTGCAAATGTTGTTGCAAGTACCAGTACCATGTGCAAATGTTGTTGCAAGTACCAGTACCACGTGCAAATGTTGTTGCAAGTACCAGTACCATGTGCATATGTTGTTGCAAGTACCAGTACCATGTGCATATGTTGTTGCAAGTACCAGTACCATGTGCAAATGTTGTTGCAAGTACCAGTACCATGTGCATATGTTGTTGCAAGTACCAGTACCATGTGCATATGTTGTTGCAAGTACCAGTACAATGTGCAAATGTTGTTGCAAGTACCAGTACCATGTGCATATGTTGTTGCAAGTACCAGTACCATGTGCATATGTTGTTGCAAGTACCAGTACCATGTGCAAATGTTGTTGCAAGTACCGGTACCATGTGCAAATGTTGTTGCAAGTACCAGTACCATGTGCAAATGTTGTTGCAAGTACCAGTACCACGTGCAAATGTTGTTGCAAGTACCAGTACCATGTGCATATGTTGTTGCAAGTACCAGTACCATGTGCATATGTTGTTGCAAGTACCAGTACCATGTGCATATGTTGATGCAAGTACCAGTACCATGTGCAAATGTTGTTGCAAGTACCAGTACCATGTGCATATGTTGTTGCAAGTACCAGTACCATGTGCAAATGTTGTTGCAAGTACCAGTACCACGTGCAAATGTTGTTGCAAGTACTAGTACCATGTGAAAATGTTGTTGCAAGTACCAGTACCATGTGAAAATGTTGTTGCAAGTACCGGTACCATGTGCAAATGTTGTTGCAAGTACCAGTACCATGTGCAAATGTTGTTTCAAGTACCGGTACCATGTGCAAATGTTATTGCAAGTACCGGTACCATGTGCAAATGTTGTTGCAAGTACCGGTACCATGTGCAAATGTTGTTGCAAGTACCGGTACCATGTGCAAATGTTGTTGCAAGTACCAGTACCATGTGCAAATGTTGTTGCAAGTACCAGTACCACGTGCAAATGTTGTTGCAAGTACTAGTACCATGTGCAAATGTTGTTGCATGTACCAGTACCATGTGCAAATGTTGTTGCAAGTACTAGTACCATGTGCAAATGATGTTGCAAGTACCAGTACCATGTGCAAATGTTGTTGCAAGTACCGGTACCATGTGCAAATGTTGTTGCAAGTACCAGTACCATGTGCAAATGTTGTTGCAAGTACCGGTACCATGTGCAAATGTTGTTGCAAGTACCGGTACCATGTGCAAATGTTGTTGCAAGTACCAGTACCATGTGCAAATGTTGTTGCAAGTACCAGTACCACGTGCAAATGTTGTTGCAAGTACCAGTACCATGTGCATATGTTGTTGCAAGTACCAGTACCATGTGCATATGTTGTTGCAAGTACCAGTACCATGTGCAAATGTTGTTGCAAGTACCAGTACCATGTGCATATGTTGTTGCAAGTACCAGTACCATGTGCATATGTTGTTGCAAGTACCAGTACAATGTGCAAATGTTGTTGCAAGTACCAGTACCATGTGCATATGTTGTTGCAAGTACCAGTACCATGTGCATATGTTGTTGCAAGTACCAGTACCATGTGCAAATGTTGTTGCAAGTACCGGTACCATGTGCAAATGTTGTTGCAAGTACCAGTACCATGTGCAAATGTTGTTGCAAGTACCAGTACCACGTGCAAATGTTGTTGCAAGTACCAGTACCATGTGCATATGTTGTTGCAAGTACCAGTACCATGTGCATATGTTGTTGCAAGTACCAGTACCATGTGCATATGTTGATGCAAGTACCAGTACCATGTGCAAATGTTGTTGCAAGTACCAGTACCATGTGCATATGTTGTTGCAAGTACCAGTACCATGTGCAAATGTTGTTGCAAGTACCAGTACCACGTGCAAATGTTGTTGCAAGTACCAGTACCACGTGCAAATGTTGTTGCAAGTACTAGTACCATGTGCAAATGTTGTTGCAAGTACCAGTACCATGTGCAAATGTTGTTGCAAGTACCAGTACCATGTGCATATGTTGTTGCAAGTACCAGTACCATGTGCAAATGTTGTTGCAAGTACCAGTACCATGTGCAAATGTTGTTGCAAGTACTAGTACCATGTGCAAATGTTGTTGCAAGTACCGGTACCATGTGCAAATGTTGTTGCAAGTACTAGTACCATGTGCAAATGTTGTTGCAAGTACCGGTACCATGTGCAAATGTTGTTGCAAGTACCGGTACCATGTGCAAATGTTGTTGCAAGTACCAGTACCATGTGCAAATGTTGTTGCAAGTACCAGTACCACGTGCAAATGTTGTTGCAAGTACTAGTACCATGTGCAAATGTTGTTGCAAGTACCAGTACCATGTGCAAATGTTGTTGCAAGTACCAGTACCATGTGCATATGTTGTTGCAAGTACCAGTACCATGTGCAAATGTTGTTGCAAGTACCAGTACCATGTGCAAATGTTGTTGCAAGTACCAGTACCATGTGCAAATGTTGTTGAAAGTACCAGTACCATGTGCAAATGTTGTTGCAAGTACCGGTACCATGTGCAAATGTTGTTGCAAGTACCGGTACCATGTGCAAATGTTGTTGCAAGTACCAGTACCATGTGCAAATGTTGTTGCAAGTACCAGTACCATGTGCAAATGTTGTTGCAAGTACCAGTACCATGTGCAAATGTTGTTGCAAGTACCAGTACCATGTGCAAATGTTGTTGCAAGTACCAGTACCATGTGCAAATGTTGTTGCAAGTACCAGTACCATGTGAAAATGTTGTTGCAAGTACCAGTACCATGTGAAAATGTTGTTGCAAGTACCGGTACCATGTGCAAATGTTGTTGCAAGTACCGGTACCATGTGCAAATGTTGTTGCAAGTACCGGTACCATGTGCAAATGCTGTTGCAAGTACCGGTACCATGTGCAAATGTTGTTGCAAGTACCGGTACCATGTGCAAATGTTATTGCAAGTACCAGTACCATGTGCAAATGTTGTTGCAAGTACCAGTACCATGTGCATATGTTGTTGCAAGTACCAGTACCATGTGCAAATGTTGTTGCAAGTACCAGTACCATGTGCAAATGATGTTGCAAGTACCAGTACCATGTGCAAATGTTGTTGCAAGTACCAGTACCATGTGCAAACGTTGTTGCAAGTACCAGTACCATGTGCAAATGTTGTTGCAAGTACCAGTACCATGTGCAAATGTTGTTGAAAGTACCAGTACCATGTGCAAATGTTGTTGCAAGTACCGGTACCATGTGCAAATGTTGTTACAAGTACCGGTACCATGTGCAAATGTTGTTGCAAGTACCGGTACCATGTGCAAATGTTGTTGCAAGTACCGGTACCATGTGCAAATGTTGTTGTAAGTACCGGTACCATGTGCAAATGTTGTTGTAAGTACCAGTACCATGTGCAAATGTTGTTGCAAGTACCAGTACCATGTGCAAATGTTGTTGCAAGTACCGGTACCATCTGCAAATGTTGTTGTAAGTACCGGTACCATGTGCAAATGTTGTTGTAAGTACCAGTACCATGTGCAAATGTTGTTGCAAGTACCAGTACCATGTGCAAATGTTGTTGCAAGTACCAGTACCATGTGCAAATGTTGTTGAAAGTACCAGTACCATGTGCAAATGTTGTTGCAAGTACCGGTACCATGTGCAAATGTTGTTGCAAGTACCAGTACCATGTGCAAATGTTGTTGCAAGTACCGGTACCATGTGCAAATGTTGTTGCAAGTACCAGTACCATGTGCAAATGATGTTGCAAGTACCAGAACCATGTGCAAATGTTGTTGCAAGTACCAGTACCATGTGCAAATGTTGTTGAAAGTACCAGTACCATGTGCAAATGTTGTTGTAAGTACCGGTACCATGTGCAAATGTTGTTGCAAGTACCGGTACCATGTGCAAATGTTGTTGCAAGTACCAGTACCATGTGCAAATGTTGTTGCAAGTACCAGTACCATGTGCAAACATTGTTGCAAGTACCAGTACCATGCGCAAATGTTGTTGCAAGTACCAGTACCATGTGCAAATGTTGTTGCAAGTACCGTTACCATGTGCAAATGTTGTTGCAAGTACCGGTACCATGTGCAAATGTTGTTGCAAGTACCAGTACCATGTGCAAATGTTGTTGCAAGTACCAGTACCATGTGCAATTGTTGTTGCAAGTACCGGTACCATGTGCAAATGTTGTTGCAAGTACCGTTACCATGTGCAAATGTTGTTGCAAGTACCGGTACCATGTGCAAATATTGCTGCAAGTACCGGTACCATGTGCAAATGTTGTTGAAAGTACCAGTACCATGTGCAAATGTTGTTGCAAGTACCGGTACCATGTGCAAAGGTTGCTGCAAGTACCGGTACCATGTGCAAATGTTGTTGCAAGTACCGGTACCATGTGCAAAGGTTGCTGCAAGTACCGGTACCATGTGCAAATGTTGTTGAAAGTACCAGTACCATGTGCAAATGTTGTTGCAAGTACCAGTACCATGTGCAAATGTTGTTGCAAGTACCGTTACCATGTGCAAATGTTGTTGCAAGTACCGGTACCATGTGCAAAGGTTGCTGCAAGTACCGGTACCATGTGCAAATGTTGTTGAAAGTACCAGTACCATGTGCAAATGTTGTTGCAAGTACCGGTACCATGTGCAAATGTTGTTGCAAGTACCAGTACCATGTGCAAATGTTGTTGCAAGTACCGGTACCATGTGCAAAGGTTGCTGCAAGTACCGGTACCATGTGCAAATGTTGTTGAAAGTACCAGTACCATGTGCAAATGTTGTTGCAAGTACCAGTACCATGTGCAAATGTTGTTGCAAGTACCAGTACCATGTGCAAAGGTTGCTGCAAGTACCGGTACCATGTGCAAATGTTGTTGAAAGTACCAGTACCATGTGCAAATGTTGTTGCAAGTACCGGTACCATGTGCAAATGTTGTTGCAAGTACCAGTACCATGTGCAAATGTTGTTGCAAGTACCGGTACCATGTGCAAAGGTTGCTGCAAGTACCGGTACCATGTGCAAATGTTGTTGAAAGTACCAGTACCATGTGCAAATGTTGTTGAAAGTACCAGTACCATGTGTAAATGTTGTTGCAAGTACCGGTACCATGTGCAAATGTTGTTGCAAGTACCGGTACCATGTGCAAATGTTGTTGCAAGTACCGGTACCATGTGCAAATGTTGTTGCAAGTACCAGTACCATGTGCAAATGTTGTTGCAAGTACCAGTACCATGTGCAAATGTTGTTGCAAGTACCAGTACCATGTGCAAATGTTGTTGCAAGTACCGGTACAATGTGCAAATGTTGTTGCAAGTACCAGTACCATGTGCAAATGTTGTTGCAAGTACCAGTACCATGTGCAAATGTTGTTGCAAGTACCAGTACCATGTGCAAATGTTGTTGCAAGTACCGGTACAATGTGCAAATGTTGTTGCAAGTACCGGTACCATGTGCAAATGTTGTTGCAAGTACCGGTACAATGTGCAAATGTTGTTGCAAGTACCGGTACCATGTACAAATGTTGTTGCAAGTACCGGTACCATGTGCAAATGTTGTTGCAAGTACCAGTACCATGTGCAAATGTTGTTGCAAGTACCAGTACCAAGTGCAAATGTTGTTGCAAGTACCAGTACCATGTGCAAATGTTGTTGCAAGTACCAGTACCATGTGCAAATGTTGTTGCAAGTACCAGTACCATGTGCAAATGTTGTTGCAAGTACCAGTACCATGTGCAAATGTTGTTGCAAGTACCAGTACCATGTGCAAATGTTGTTGCAAGTACCAGTACCATGTGCAGATGTTGTTGCAAGTACCAGTACCACGTGCAAATGTTGTTGCAAGTACCAGTACCATGTGCAAATGTTGTTGCAAGTACCAGTACCACGTGCAAATGTTGTTGCAAGTACTAGTACCATGTGCAAATGTTGTTGCAAGTACCAGTACCATGTGAAAATGTTGTTGCAAGTACCGGTACCATGTGCAAATGTTGTTGCAAGTACCGGTACCATGTGCAAATGTTGTTTCAAGTACCGGTACCATGTGCAAATGTTATTGCAAGTACCGGTACCATGTGCAAATGTTGTTGCAAGTACCGGTACCATGTGCAAATGTTGTTGCAAGTACCGGTACCATGTGCAAATGTTGTTGCAAGTACCAGTACCATGTGCAAATGTTGTTGCAAGTACCAGTACCACGTGCAAATGTTGTTGCAAGTACTAGTACCATGTGCAAATGTTGTTGCAAGTACCAGTACCATGTGCAAATGTTGTTGCAAGTACTAGTACCATGTGCAAATGATGTTGCAAGTACCAGTACCATGTGCAAATGTTGTTGCAAGTACCGGTACCATGTGCAAATGTTGTTGCAAGTACCAGTACCATGTGCAAATGTTGTTGCAAGTACCGGTACCATGTGCAAATGTTGTTGCAAGTACCGGTACCATGTGCAAATGTTGTTGCAAGTACCAGTACCATGTGCAAATGTTGTTGCAAGTACCAGTACCACGTGCAAATGTTGTTGCAAGTACCAGTACCATGTGCATATGTTGTTGCAAGTACCAGTACCATGTGCATATGTTGTTGCAAGTACCAGTACCATGTGCATATGTTGTTGCAAGTACCAGTACCATGTGCAAATGTTGTTGCAAGTACCGGTACCATGTGCAAATGTTGTTGCAAGTACCAGTACCATGTGCAAATGTTGTTGCAAGTACCAGTACCACGTGCAAATGTTGTTGCAAGTACCAGTACCATGTGCATATGTTGTTGCAAGTACCAGTACCATGTGCATATGTTGTTGCAAGTACCAGTACCATGTGCATATGTTGTTGCAAGTACCAGTACCATGTGCAAATGTTGTTGCAAGTACCAGTACCATGTGCATATGTTGTTGCAAGTACCAGTACCATGTGCAAATGTTGTTGCAAGTACCAGTACCATGTGCAAATGTTGTTGCAAGTACCAGTACCACGTGCAAATGTTGTTGCAAGTACTAGTACCATGTGCAAATGTTGTTGCAAGTACCAGTACCATGTGCAAATGTTGTTGCAAGTACCAGTACCATGTGCATATGTTGTTGCAAGTACCAGTACCATGTGCAAATGTTGTTGCAAGTACCAGTACCATGTGCAAATGTTGTTGCAAGTACTAGTACCATGTGCAAATGTTGTTGCAAGTACCGGTACCATGTGCAAATGTTGTTGCAAGTACTAGTACCATGTGCAAATGTTGTTGCAAGTACCGGTACCATGTGCAAATGTTGTTGCAAGTACCGGTACCATGTGCAAATGTTGTTGCAAGTACCAGTACCATGTGCAAATGTTGTTGCAAGTACCAGTACCACGTGCAAATGTTGTTGCAAGTACTAGTACCATGTGCAAATGTTGTTGCAAGTACCAGTACCATGTGCAAATGTTGTTGCAAGTACCAGTACCATGTGCATATGTTGTTGCAAGTACCAGTACCATGTGCAAATGTTGTTGCAAGTACCAGTACCATGTGCAAATGTTGTTGCAAGTACCAGTACCATGTGCAAATGTTGTTGAAAGTACTAGTACCATGTGCAAATGTTGTTGCAAGTACCGGTACCATGTGCAAATGTTGTTGCAAGTACCGGTACCATGTGCAAATGTTGTTGCAAGTACCAGTACCATGTGCAAATGTTGTTGCAAGTACCACTACCATGTGCAAATGTTGTTGCAAGTACCAGTACCATGTGCAAATGTTGTTGCAAGTACCAGTACCATGTGCAAATGTTGTTGCAAGTACCAGTACCATGTGCAAATGTTGTTGCAAGTACCAGTACCATGTGAAAATGTTGTTGCAAGTACCAGTACCATGTGAAAATGTTGTTGCAAGTACCGGTACCATGTGCAAATGTTGTTGCAAGTACCGGTACCATGTGCAAATGTTGTTGCAAGTACCGGTACCATGTGCAAATGCTGTTGCAAGTACCGGTACCATGTGCAAATGTTGTTGCAAGTACCGGTACCATGTGCAAATGTTATTGCAAGTACCAGTACCATGTGCAAATGTTGTTGCAAGTACCAGTACCATGTGCATATGTTGTTGCAAGTACCAGTACCATGTGCAAATGTTGTTGCAAGTACCAGTACCATGTGCAAATGATGTTGCAAGTACCAGTACCATGTGCAAATGTTGTTGCAAGTACCAGTACCATGTGCAAACGTTGTTGCAAGTACCAGTACCATGTGCAAATGTTGTTGCAAGTACCAGTACCATGTGCAAATGTTGTTGAAAGTACCAGTACCATGTGCAAATGTTGTTGCAAGTACCGGTACCATGTGCAAATGTTGTTACAAGTACCGGTACCATGTGCAAATGTTGTTGCAAGTACCGGTACCATGTGCAAATGTTGTTGCAAGTACCGGTACCATGTGCAAATGTTGTTGTAAGTACCGGTACCATGTGCAAATGTTGTTGTAAGTACCAGTACCATGTGCAAATGTTGTTGCAAGTACCAGTACCATGTGCAAATGTTGTTGCAAGTACCGGTACCATCTGCAAATGTTGTTGTAAGTACCGGTACCATGTGCAAATGTTGTTGTAAGTACCAGTACCATGTGCAAATGTTGTTGCAAGTACCAGTACCATGTGCAAATGTTGTTGCAAGTACCAGTACCATGTGCAAATGTTGTTGAAAG
Source organism: Sarcophaga carnaria (assembly GCA_958299815.1). Classification (NCBI taxonomy): domain Eukaryota; kingdom Metazoa; phylum Arthropoda; class Insecta; order Diptera; family Sarcophagidae; genus Sarcophaga; species Sarcophaga carnaria. The sequence continues at coordinate 15,502,602 of OY283153.1, forward strand.
TACCAGTACCATGTGCAAATGTTGTTGCAAGTACCGGTACCATGTGCAAATGTTGTTGCAAGTACCAGTACCATGTGCAAATGTTGTTGCAAGTACCGGTACCATGTGCAAATGTTGTTGCAAGTACCAGTACCATGTGCAAATGATGTTACAAGTACCAGAACCATGTGCAAATGTTGTTGCAAGTACCAGTACCATGTGCAAATGTTGTTGAAAGTACCAGTACCATGTACAAATGTTGTTGTAAGTACCGGTACCATGTGCAAATGTTGTTGCAAGTACCGGTACCATGTGCAAATGTTGTTGCAAGTACCAGTACCATGTGCAAATGTTGTTGCAAGTACCAGTACCATGTGCAAACATTGTTGCAAGTACCAGTACCATGCGCAAATGTTGTTGCAAGTACCAGTACCATGTGCAAATGTTGTTGCAAGTACCGTTACCATGTGCAAATGTTGTTGCAAGTACCGGTACCATGTGCAAATGTTGTTGCAAGTACCAGTACCATGTGCAAATGTTGTTGCAAGTACCAGTACCATGTGCAATTGTTGTTGCAAGTACCGGTACCATGTGCAAATGTTGTTGCAAGTACCGTTACCATGTGCAAATGTTGTTGCAAGTACCGGTACCATGTGCAAATATTGCTGCAAGTACCGGTACCATGTGCAAATGTTGTTGAAAGTACCAGTACCATGTGCAAATGTTGTTGCAAGTACCGGTACCATGTGCAAAGGTTGCTGCAAGTACCGGTACCATGTGCAAATGTTGTTGCAAGTACCGGTACCATGTGCAAAGGTTGCTGCAAGTACCGGTACCATGTGCAAATGTTGTTGAAAGTACCAGTACCATGTGCAAATGTTGTTGCAAGTACCAGTACCATGTGCAAATGTTGTTGCAAGTACCGTTACCATGTGCAAATGTTGTTGCAAGTACCGGTACCATGTGCAAAGGTTGCTGCAAGTACCGGTACCATGTGCAAATGTTGTTGAAAGTACCAGTACCATGTGCAAATGTTGTTGCAAGTACCGGTACCATGTGCAAATGTTGTTGCAAGTACCAGTACCATGTGCAAATGTTGTTGCAAGTACCGGTACCATGTGCAAAGGTTGCTGCAAGTACCGGTACCATGTGCAAATGTTGTTGAAAGTACCAGTACCATGTGCAAATGTTGTTGCAAGTACCAGTACCATGTGCAAATGTTGTTGCAAGTACCAGTACCATGTGCAAAGGTTGCTGCAAGTACCGGTACCATGTGCAAATGTTGTTGAAAGTACCAGTACCATGTGCAAATGTTGTTGCAAGTACCGGTACCATGTGCAAATGTTGTTGCAAGTACCAGTACCATGTGCAAATGTTGTTGCAAGTACCGGTACCATGTGCAAAGGTTGCTGCAAGTACCGGTACCATGTGCAAATGTTGTTGAAAGTACCAGTACCATGTGCAAATGTTGTTGCAAGTACCAGTACCATGTGCAAATGTTGTTGCAAGTACCGTTACCATGTGCAAATGTTGTTGCAAGTACCGGTACCATGTGCAAATGTTGTTGCAAGTACCAGTACCATGTGCAAATGTTGTTGCAAGTACCAGTACCATGTGCAAATGTTGTTGCAAGTACCGGTACCATGTGCAAATGTTGTTGCAAGTACCGTTACCATGTGCAAATGTTGTTGCAAGTACCGGTACCATGTGCAAATGTTGTTGCAAGTACCAGTACCATGTGCAAATGTTGTTGCAAGTACCAGTACCATGTGCAAATGTTGTTGCAAGTACCAGTAGCATGTGCAAATGTTGTTGCAAGTACCGGTACAATGTGCAAATATTGTTGCAAGTACCGGTACCATGTGCAAATGTTGTTGCAAGTACCGGTACCATGTGCAAATGTTGTTGCAAGTACCGGTACCATGTGCAAATGTTGTTACAAGTACCGGTACCATGTGCAAATGTTGTTGCAAGTACCGGTACCATGTGCAAATGTTGTTGCAAGTACCGGTACCATGTGCAAATGTTGTTGTAAGTACCGGTACCATGTGCAAATGTTGTTGTAAGTACCAGTACCATGTGCAAATGTTGTTGCAAGTACCAGTACCATGTGCAAATGTTGTTGCAAGTACCGGTACCATCTGCAAATGTTGTTGTAAGTACCGGTACCATGTGCAAATGTTGTTGTAAGTACCAGTACCATGTGCAAATGTTGTTGCAAGTACCAGTACCATGTGCAAATGTTGTTGCAAGTACCAGTACCATGTGCAAATGTTGTTGAAAGTACCAGTACCATGTGCAAATGTTGTTGCAAGTACCGGTACCATGTGCAAATGTTGTTGCAAGTACCAGTACCATGTGCAAATGTTGTTGCAAGTACCGGTACCATGTGCAAATGTTGTTGCAAGTACCAGTACCATGTGCAAATGATGTTACAAGTACCAGAACCATGTGCAAATGTTGTTGCAAGTACCAGTACCATGTGCAAATGTTGTTGAAAGTACCAGTACCATGTACAAATGTTGTTGTAAGTACCGGTACCATGTGCAAATGTTGTTGCAAGTACCGGTACCATGTGCAAATGTTGTTGCAAGTACCAGTACCATGTGCAAATGTTGTTGCAAGTACCAGTACCATGTGCAAACATTGTTGCAAGTACCAGTACCATGCGCAAATGTTGTTGCAAGTACCAGTACCATGTGCAAATGTTGTTGCAAGTACCGTTACCATGTGCAAATGTTGTTGCAAGTACCGGTACCATGTGCAAATGTTGTTGCAAGTACCAGTACCATGTGCAAATGTTGTTGCAAGTACCAGTACCATGTGCAATTGTTGTTGCAAGTACCGGTACCATGTGCAAATGTTGTTGCAAGTACCGTTACCATGTGCAAATGTTGTTGCAAGTACCGGTACCATGTGCAAATATTGCTGCAAGTACCGGTACCATGTGCAAATGTTGTTGAAAGTACCAGTACCATGTGCAAATGTTGTTGCAAGTACCGGTACCATGTGCAAAGGTTGCTGCAAGTACCGGTACCATGTGCAAATGTTGTTGCAAGTACCGGTACCATGTGCAAAGGTTGCTGCAAGTACCGGTACCATGTGCAAATGTTGTTGAAAGTACCAGTACCATGTGCAAATGTTGTTGCAAGTACCAGTACCATGTGCAAATGTTGTTGCAAGTACCGTTACCATGTGCAAATGTTGTTGCAAGTACCGGTACCATGTGCAAAGGTTGCTGCAAGTACCGGTACCATGTGCAAATGTTGTTGAAAGTACCAGTACCATGTGCAAATGTTGTTGCAAGTACCGGTACCATGTGCAAATGTTGTTGCAAGTACCAGTACCATGTGCAAATGTTGTTGCAAGTACCGGTACCATGTGCAAAGGTTGCTGCAAGTACCGGTACCATGTGCAAATGTTGTTGAAAGTACCAGTACCATGTGCAAATGTTGTTGCAAGTACCAGTACCATGTGCAAATGTTGTTGCAAGTACCAGTACCATGTGCAAAGGTTGCTGCAAGTACCGGTACCATGTGCAAATGTTGTTGAAAGTACCAGTACCATGTGCAAATGTTGTTGCAAGTACCGGTACCATGTGCAAATGTTGTTGCAAGTACCAGTACCATGTGCAAATGTTGTTGCAAGTACCGGTACCATGTGCAAAGGTTGCTGCAAGTACCGGTACCATGTGCAAATGTTGTTGAAAGTACCAGTACCATGTGCAAATGTTGTTGCAAGTACCAGTACCATGTGCAAATGTTGTTGCAAGTACCGTTACCATGTGCAAATGTTGTTGCAAGTACCGGTACCATGTGCAAATGTTGTTGCAAGTACCAGTACCATGTGCAAATGTTGTTGCAAGTACCAGTACCATGTGCAAATGTTGTTGCAAGTACCGGTACCATGTGCAAATGTTGTTGCAAGTACCGTTACCATGTGCAAATGTTGTTGCAAGTACCGGTACCATGTGCAAATGTTGTTGCAAGTACCAGTACCATGTGCAAATGTTGTTGCAAGTACCAGTACCATGTGCAAATGTTGTTGCAAGTACCAGTAGCATGTGCAAATGTTGTTGCAAGTACCGGTACAATGTGCAAATATTGTTGCAAGTACCGGTACCATGTGCAAATGTTGTTGCAAGTACCGGTACCATGTGCAAATGTTGTTGCAAGTACCGGTACCATGTGCAAATGATGTTGCAAGTACCAGTACCATGTGCAAATGTTGTTGCAAGTACCAGTACCATGTGCAAATGTTGTTGCAAGTACCAGTACCATGTGCAAATGTTGTTGCAAATACCAGTACCATGTGCAAATGTTGCTGCAAGTACCAGTACCATGTGCAAATGTTGTTGCAAGTACCAGTACCATGTGCAAATGTTTTTGCAAGTACCAGTACCATGTGCAAATGTTGTTGCAAGTACCAGTACCATGTGCAAATGTTATTGCAAGTACCAGTACCATGTGCAAATGTTGTTGCAAGTACCAGTACCATGTGCATATGTTGTTGCAAGTACCAGTACCATGTGCAAATGTTGTTGCAAGACCCATACCATGTGCAAATGATGTTGCAAGTACCAGTACCATGTGCAAATGTTGTTGCCAGTACCAGTACCATGTGCAAATGTTGTTGCAAGTACCAGTACCATGTGCAAATGTTGTTGCAAGTACCAGTACCATGTGCAAATGTTGTTGAAAGTACCAGTACCATGTGCAAATGTTGTTGCAAGTACCGGTACCATGTGCAAATGTTGTTGCAAGTACCGGTACCATGTGCAAATGTTGTTGCAAGTACCAGTACCATGTGCAAATGTTGTTGCAAGTACCAGTACCATGTGCAAATGTTGTTGCAAGTACCAGTACCATGTGCAAATGTTGTTGCAAGTACCAGTACCATGTGCAAATGTTGTTGCAAGTACCAGTACCATGTGCAAATGTTGTTGCAAGTACCAGTACCATGTGAAAATGTTGTTGCAAGTACCAGTACCATGTGAAAATGTTGTTGCAAGTACCGGTACCATGTGCAAATGTTGTTGCAAGTACCGGTACCATGTGCAAATGTTGTTGCAAGTACCGGTACCATGTGCAAATGTTGTTGCAAGTACCGGTACCATGTGCAAATGTTGTTGCAAGTACCGGTACCATGTGCAAATGTTGTTGCAAGTACCGGTACCATGTGCAAATGTTGTTGCAAGTACCGGTACCATGTGCAAATGTTATTGAAAGTACCAGTACCATGTGCAAATGTTGTTGCAAGTACCAGTACCATGTGCATATGTTGTTGCAAGTACCAGTACCATGTGCAAATGTTGTTGCAAGTACCAGTACCATGTGCAAATGATGTTGCAAGTACCAGTACCATGTGCAAATGTTGTTGCAAGTACCAGTACCATGTGCAAATGTTGTTGCAAGTACCAGTACCATGTGCAAATGTTGTTGCAAGTACCAGTACCATGTGCAAATGTTGTTGCAAGTACCAGTACTATGTGCAAATGTTGTTGAAAGTACCAGTACCATGTGCAAATGTTGTTGCAAGTACCGGTACCATGTGCAAATGTTATTGCAAGTACCAGTACCATGTGCAAATGTTGTTGCAAGTACCAGTACCATGTGCATATGTTGTTGCAAGTACCAGTACCATGTGCAAATGTTGTTGCAAGTACCAGTACCATGTGCAAATGATGTTGAAAGTACCAGTACCATGTGCAAATGTTGTTGAAAGTACCGGTACCATGTGCAAATGTTGTTGTAAGTACCGGTACCATGTGCAAATGTTGTTGCAAGTACCAGTACCATGTGCAAATGTTGTTGCAAGTACCAGTACCATGTGCAAATGTTGTTGCAAGTACCAGTACCATGTGCAAATGTTGTTGAAAGTACCAGTACCATGTGCAAATGTTGTTGCAAGTACCGGTACCATGTGCAAATATTGTTGCAAGTACCAGTACCATGTGCAAATGTTGTTGCAAGTACCGGTACCATGTGCAAATGTTATTGCAAGTACCAGTACCATGTGCAAATGTTGTTGCAAGTACCAGTACCATGTGCATATGTTGTTGCAAGTACCAGTACCATGTGCAAATGTTGTTGCAAGTACCAGTACCATGTGCAAATGATGTTGCAAGTACCAGTACCATGTGCAAATGTTGTTGCAAGTACCAGTACCATGTGCAAATGTTGTTGCAAGTACCAGTACCATGTGCAAATGTTGTTGCAAGTACCAGTACTATGTGCAAATGTTGTTGAAAGTACCAGTACCATGTGCAAATGTTGTTGCAAGTACCGGTACCATGTGCAAATGTTGTTGCAAGTACCGGTACCATGTGCAAATGTTGTTTTAAGTACCGGTACCATGTGCAAATGTTGTTGCAAGTACCAGTACCATGTGCAAATGTTGTTGCAAGTACCAGTACCATGTGCAAATGTTGTTGAAAGTACCGGTACCATGTGCAAATGTTGTTGTAAGTACCGGTACCATGTGCAAATGTTGTTGCAAGTACCAGTACCATGTGCAAATGATGTTGCAAGTACCAGTACCATGTGCAAATGTTGTTGCAAGTACCAGTACCATGTGCAAATGTTGTTGCAAGTACCAGTACCATGTGCAAATGTTGTTGAAAGTACCAGTACCATGTGCAAATGTTGTTGTAAGTACCGGTACCATGTGCAAATGTTGTTGCAAGTACCGGTACCATGTGCAAATGTTGTTGCAAGTACCGGTACCATGTGCAAATGTTGTTGCAAGTACCAGTACCATGTGCAAATATTGTTGCAAGTACCAGTACCATGCGCAAATGTTGTTGCAAGTACCAGTACCATGTGCAAATGTTGTTGCAAGTACCGTTACCATGTGCAAATGTTGTTGCAAGTACCGGTACCATGTGCAAATGTTGTTGCAAGTACCAGTACCATGTGCAAATGTTGTTGCAAGTACCGGTAACATGTGCAAATGTTGTTGCAAGTACCAGTACCATGTGCAAATGTTGTTGCAAGTACCGTTACCATGTGCAAATGTTGTTGCAAGTACCGGTACCATGTGCAAATGTTGTTGCAAGTACCAGTACCATGTGCAAATGTTGTTGCAAGTACCAGTACCATGTGCAAATGTTGTTGCAAGTACCAGTAACATGTGCAAATGTTGCTGCAAGTACCAGTACCATGTGCAAATGTTGTTGCAAGTACCAGTACCATGTGCAAATGTTGTTGCAAGTACCAGTACCATGTGCAAATGTTGTTGCAAGTACCAGTACCATGTGCAAATGTTGTTGCAAGTACCAGTACCATGTGCAAATGTTGTTGCAAGTACCAGTACCATGTGCAAATGTTGTTGCAAGTACCAGTACCATGTGCAAATGTTGTTGCAAGTACCAGTACCATGTGCAAATGTTGTTGCAAGTACCAGTACCATGTGCAAATGTTGTTGCAAGTACCGGTACCATGTGCAAATGTTATTGCAAGTACCAGTACCATGTGCAAATGTTGTTGCAAGTACCAGTACCATGTGGAAATGTTGTTGCAAGTACCGGTACCATGTGCAAATGTTGTTGCAAGTACCGGTACCATGTGCAAATGTTGTTGCAAGTACCGGTACCATGTGCAAATGTTGTTGCAAGTACCGGTACCATGTGCAAATGTTGTTGCAAGTACCGGTACCATGTGCAAATGTTGTTGCAAGTACCGGTACCATGTGCAAATGTTGTTGCAAGTACCAGTACCATGTGCAAATGTTGTTGCAAGTACCAGTACCATGTGCAAATGTTGTTGCAAGTACCAGTACCATGTGCAAATGTTGTTGCAAGTACCAGTACCATGTGCAAATGTTGTTGCAAGTACCAGTACCATGTGCAAATGTTGTTGCAAGTACCAGTACCATGTGCAAATGTTGTTGCAAGTACCAGTACCATGTGCAAATGTTGTTGCAAGTACCAGTACCATGTGCAAATGTTGTTGCAAGTACCAGTACCATGTGAAAATGTTGTTGCAAGTACCAGTACCATGTGCAAATGTTGTTGCAAGTACCGGTACCATGTGCAAATGTTGTTGCAAGTACCAGTACCATGTGCAAATGTTGTTGCAAGTACCAGTACCATGTGCAAATGTTGTTGCAAGTACCAGTACCATGTGCAAATGTTGTTGCAAGTACCAGTACCATGTGCAAATGTTGTTGCAAGTACCAGTACCATGTGCAAATGTTGTTGCAAGTAACAGTACCATGTGCAAATGTTGTTGCAAGTAACAGTACCATGTGCAAATGTTGTTGCAATTACCAGTACCATGTGCAAATGTTGTTGCAAGTACCAGTACCATGTGCAAATGTTGTTGCAAGTAACAGTACCATGTGCAAATGTTGTTGCAAGTACCAGTACCATGTGCAAATGTTGTTGCAAGTACCAGTACCATGTGTAAATGTTGTTGCAAGTACCAGTACCATGTGCAAATGTTGTTGCAAGTACCAGTACCATGTGCAAATGTTTTTGCAAGTACCAGTACCATGTGCAAATGTTGTTGCAAGTACCAGTACCATGTGCAAATGTTGTTGCCAGTACCAGTACCATGTGCAAATGTTGTTGCAATTACCAGTACCATGTGCAAATGTTGTTGCAAGTACCAGTACCATGTGCAAATGTTGTTGCAAGTACCAGTACCATGTGCAAATGTTGTTGCAAGTACCAGTACCATGTGCAAATGTTGTTGCAAGTACCAGTACCATGTGCAAATGTTGTTGCAAGTACCAGTACCATGTGCAAATGTTGTTGCAAGTACCAGTACCATGTGCAAATGCTGTTGCAAGTACCAGTACCATGTGCAAATGTTGTTGCAAGTACCAGTGCCATGTGCAAATGTTGTTGCAAGTACCAGTACCATGTGCAAATGTTGTTGCAAGTACCGGTACCATGTGCAAATGTTGTCGCAAGTACCAGTACCATGTGCAAATGTTGTTGCAAGTACCAGTACCATGTGCAAATGTTGTTGCAAGTACCGGTACCATGTGCAAATGTTGTTGCAAGTACCGGTACCATGTGCAAATGTTGTTGCAAGTACCGGTACCATATGCAAATGTTGTTGCAAGTACCGGTACCATGTGCAAATGTTGTTGCAAGTACCAGTACCATGTGCAATTGTTGTTGCAAGTACCAGTACCATGTGCAAATGTTGTTTTAACTACCAGTACCATGTGCAAATGTTGTTGCAACTACCGGTACCATGTGCAAATGTTGTTGCAACTACCAGTACCATGTGCAAATGTAGTTGCAACTACCAGTACCATGTGCAAATGTTGTTGCAACTACCAGTACCATGTGCAAATGTTGTTGCAACTACCAGTACCATGTGCAAATGTTGTTGCAACTACCGGTACCATGTGCAAATGTTGTTGCAACTACCAGTACCATGTGCAAATGTTGTTGCAACTACCGGTACCATGTGCAAATGTTGTTGCAAGTACCAGTACCATGTGCAAATGTTGTTGCAAGTACCAGTACCGTGTGCAAATGTTGTTGCCAGTACCATGTGCAAATGTTGTTCCAAGTACCAGTACCATGTGCAAATGTTGTTGCAAGTACAAGTACCATGTGTAAATGTTGTTGCAAGTAACAGTACCATGTGCAAATGTTGTTGCAAGTACCAGTACCATGTGCAAATGTTGTTGCAAGTACCAGTACCATGTGCAAATGTTGTTGCAAGTACCAGTACCATGTGCAAATGTTGTTGCAAGTACCAGTACCATGTGGAAATGTTGTTGCAAGTAACAGTACCATGTGCAAATGTTGTTGCAAGTAACAGTACCATGTGCAAATGTTGTTGCAAGTACCAGTACCATGTGCAAATGTTGTTGCAAGTACCAGTACCATGTGCAAATGTTGTTGCAAGTATCAGTACCATGTGCAAATGTTGTTGCAAGTATCAGTACCATGTGCAAATGTTGTTGCAAGTACCAGTACCATGTGCAAATGTTGTTGCAAGTACCAGTACCATGTGCAAATGTTGTTGCAAGTACCAGTACCATGTGCAAATGTTGTTGCAAGTACCAGTACCATGTGTAAATGTTGTTGCAAGTATCAGTACCATGTGCAAATGTTGTTGCAAGTATCAGTACCAAGTGCAAATGTTGTTGCAAGTACCAGTACCATGTGCAAATGTTGTTGCAAGTACCAGTACCGTGTGCAAATGTTGTTGCCAGTACCATGTGCAAATGTTGTTGCAAGTACCAGTACCATGTGCAAATGTTGTTGCAAGTACCAGTACCATGTGCAAATGTTGTTGCAAGTACCAGTACCGTGTGCAAATGTTGTTGCCAGTACCATGTGCAAATGTTGTTGCAAGTACCAGTACCATGTGTAAATGTTGTTGCAAGTATCAGTACCATGTGCAAATGTTGTTGCAAGTATCAGTACCATGTGCAAATGTTGTTGCAAGTATCAGTACCAAGTGCAAATGTTGTTGCAAGTAACAGTACCATGTGCAAATGTTGTTGCAAGTAACAGTACCATGTGCAAATGTTGTTGCAAGTACCAGTACCATGTGTAAATGTTGTTGCAAGTATCAGTACCATGTGCAAATGTTGTTGCAAGTACCAGTACCATGTGCAAATGTTGTTGCAAGTACCAGTACCATGTGCAAATGTTGTTGCAAGTACCAGTGCCATGTGCAAATGTTGTTGCAAGTACCAGTACCATGTGCAAATGTTGTTGCAAGTACCGGTACCATGTGCAAATGTTGTTGCAAGTACCAGTACCATGTGCAAATGTTGTTGCAAGTACCAGTACCATGTGCAAATGTTGTTGCAAGTACCGGTACCATGTGCAAATGTTGTTGCAAGTACCAGTACCATGTGCAAATGTTGTTGCAAGTACCAGTACCATGTGCAAATGTTGTTGCAAGTACCAGTACCATGTGCAAATGTTGTGGCAAGTACCAGTACCATGTGCAAATGTTGTTGCAAGTACCAGTACCATGTGCAAATGTTGCTGCAAGTACCAGTACCATGTGAAAATGTTGTTACAAGTACCAGTACCATGTGCAAATGTTGTTGCAAGTACCAGTACCATGTGCAAATGTTGTTGCAAGTACCAGTGCCATGTGCAAATGTTGTTGCAAGTACCAGTACCATGTGCAAATGTTGTTGCAAGTACCGGTACCATGTGCAAATGTTGTTGCAAGTACCAGTACCATGTGCAAATGTTGTTGCAAGTACCAGTACCATGTGCAAATGTTGTTGCAAGTACCAGTACCATGTGCAAATGTTGTTGCAAGTACCAGTACCATGTGCAAATGTTGTTGCAAGTACCAGTACCATGTGCAAATGTTGTTACAAGTACCAGTACCATGTGCAAATGTTGTTGCAAGTACCAGTACCATGTGCAAATGTTGTTGCAAGTACCAGTACCATGTGAAAATGTTGTTGCAAGTACCAGTACCATGTGCAAATGTTGTTGCAAGTACCAGTACCATGTGCAAATGTTGTTGCAAGTACCAGTACCATGTGCAAATGTTGTTGCAAGTACCAGTACCTTGTGCAAATGTTGTTACAAGTACCAGTACCATGTGCAAATGTTGTTGCAAGTACCAGTACCATGTGCAAATGTTGTTGCAAGTAACAGTACCATGTGCAAATGTTGTTGCAAGTAACAGTACCATGTGCAAATGTTGTTGCAAGTACCAGTACCATGTGCAAATGTTGTTGCAAGTACCAGTACCATGTGCAAATGTTGTTGCAAGTAACAGTACCATGTGCAAATGTTGTTGCAAGTACCAGTACCATGTGCAAATGTTGTTACAAGTACCAGTACCATGTGCAAATGTTGTTGCAAGTACCAGTACCATGTGCAAATGTTGTTGCAAGTAACAGTACCATGTGCAAATGTTGTTGCAAGTAACAGTACCATGTGCAAATGTTGTTGCAAGTACCAGTACCATGTGCAAATGTTGTTGCAAGTACCAGTACCATGTGCAAATGTTGTTGCAAGTAACAGTACCATGTGCAAATGTTGTTGCAAGTACCAGTACCATGTGCAAATGTTGTTGCAAGTACCGGTACCATGTGCAAATGTTGTTGCAAGTACCAGTACCATGTGCAAATGTTGTTACAAGTACCAGTACCATGTGCAAATGTTGTTGCAAGTACCGGTACCATGTGCAAATGTTGTTACAAGTACCAGTACCATGTGCAAATGTTGTTGCAAGTACCAGTACCATGTGCAAATGTTGTTGCAGGTACCAGTACCATGTGCAAATGTTGTTGCAAGTACCGGTACCATGTGCAAATGTTGTTGCAAGTACCAGTACCATGTGCAAATGTTGTTGCAAGTACCAGTACCATGTGCAAATGTTGTTGCAAGTACCAGTACCATGTGCAAATGTTGTTACAAGTACCAGTACCATGTGCAAATGTTGTTGCAAGTACCAGTACCATGTGCAAATGTTGTTGCAAGTAACAGTACCATGTGCAAATGTTGTTGCAAGTAACAGTACCATGTGCAAATGTTGTTGCAAGTACCAGTACCATGTGCAAATGTTGTTGCAAGTACCAGTACCATGTGCAAATGTTGTTGCAAGTACCAGTACCATGTGCAAATGTTGTTGCAAGTAACAGCACCATGTGCAAATGTTGTTGCAAGTACCAGTACCATGTGCAAATGTTGTTACAAGTACCAGTACCATGTGCAAATGTTGTTGCAAGTACCAGTACCATGTGCAAATGTTGTTGCAAGTAACAGTACCATGTGCAAATGTTGTTGCAAGTAACAGTACCATGTGCAAATGTTGTTGCAAGTACCAGTACCATGTGCAAATGTTGTTGCAAGTACCAGTACCATGTGCAAATGTTGTTGCAAGTAACAGTACCATGTGCAAATGTTGTTGCAAGTACCAGTACCATGTGCAAATGTTGTTGCAAGTACCGGTACCATGTGCAAATGTTGTTGCAAGTACCAGTACCATGTGCAAATGTTGTTACAAGTACCAGTACCATGTGCAAATGTTGTTGCAAGTACCGGTACCATGTGCAAATGTTGTTACAAGTACCAGTACCATGTGCAAATGTTGTTGCAAGTACCAGTACCATGTGCAAATGTTGTTGCAAGTACCAGTACCATGTGCAAATGTTGTTGCAAGTACCGGTACCATGTGCAAATGTTGTTGCAAGTACCAGTACCATGTGCAAATGTTGTTGCAAGTACCAGTACCATGTGCAAATGTTGTTGCAAGTACCAGTACCATGTGCAAATGTTGTTACAAGTACCAGTACCATGTGCAAATGTTGTTGCAAGTACCAGTACCATGTGCAAATGTTGTTGCAAGTAACAGTACCATGTGCAAATGTTGTTGCAAGTAACAGTACCATGTGCAAATGTTGTTGCAAGTACCAGTACCATGTGCAAATGTTGTTGCAAGTACCAGTACCATGTGCAAATGTTGTTGCAAGTACCAGTACCATGTGCAAATGTTGTTGCAAGTACCAGTACCATGTGCAAATGTTGTTACAAGTACCAGTACCATGTGCAAATGTTGTTGCAAGTACCAGTACCATGTGCAAATGTTGTTGCAAGTAACAGTACCATGTGCAAATGTTGTTGCAAGTAACAGTACCATGTGCAAATGTTGTTGCAAGTACCAGTACCATGTGCAAATGTTGTTGCAAGTACCAGTACCATGTGCAAATGTTGTTGCAAGTAACAGTACCATGTGCAAATGTTGTTGCAAGTACCAGTACCATGTGCAAATGTTGTTGCAAGTACCGGTACCATGTGCAAATGTTGTTGCAAGTACCAGTACCATGTGCAAATGTTGTTACAAGTACCAGTACCATGTGCAAATGTTGTTGCAAGTACCGGTACCATGTGGAAATGTTGTTACAAGTACCAGTACCATGTGCAAATGTTGTTGCAAGTACCAGTACCATGTGCAAATGTTGTTGCAAGTACCAGTACCATGTGCAAATGTTGTTACAAGTACCAGTACCATGTGCAAATGTTGTTGCAAGTACCAGTACCATGTGCAAATGTTGTTGCAAGTAACAGTACCATGTGCAAATGTTGTTGCAAGTAACAGTACCATGTGCAAATGTTGTTGCAAGTACCAGTACCATGTGCAAATGTTGTTGCAAGTACCGGTACCATGTGCAAATGTTGTTGCAAGTACCAGTACCATGTGCAAATGTTGTTGCAAGTACCGGTACCATGTGCAAATGTTGTTGCAAGTACGGGTACAATGTGCAAATGTTGTTGCAAGTAACGGTACCATGTGCAAATGTTGTTGCAAGTACCGGTACCATGTGCAAATGATGTTGCAAGTACCAGTACCATGTGCAAATGTTTTTGCAAGTACCAGTACCATGTGCAAATGTTGTTGCAAGTACCAGTACCATGTGCAAATGTTGTTGCAAGTACCAGTACCATGTGCAAATGTTGTTGCAAGTACCAGTACCATGTGCAAATGTTGTTGCAAGTACCAGTACCATGTGCAAATGTTGTTGCAAGTACCAGTACCATGTGCAAATGTTGTTGCAAGTACCAGTACCATGTGCAAATGTTGTTGCAAGTACCAGTACCATGTGCAAATGTTGTTGCAAGTACCAGTACCATGTGCAAATGTTTTTGCAAGTACCAGTACCATGTGCAAATGTTGTTGCAAGTACCAGTACCATGTGCAAATGTTGTTGCAAGTACCGGTACCATGTGCAAATGTTGTTGCGAGTACCAGTACCATGTGCAAATGTTGTTGCAAGTACCAGTACCATGTGCAAATGTTGTTGCAAGTACCAGTACCATGTGCAAATGTTGTTGCAAGTACCGGTACCATGTGCAAATGTTGTTGAAAGTACCGGTACCATATGCAAATGTTGTTGCAAGTACCGGTACCATGTGCAAATGTTGTTGCAAGTACCGGTACCATGTGCAAATGTTGTTGCAAGTACCGGTACCATATGCAAATGTTGTTGCAAGTACCGGTACCATGTGCAAATGTTGTTGCAAGTACCAGTACCGTGTGCAAATGTTGGTGCCAGTACCATGTGCAAATGTTGTTCCAAGTACCAGTACCATGTGCAAATGTTGTTGCAAGTACAAGTACCATGTGTAAATGTTGTTGCAAGTAACAGTACCATGTGCAAATGTTGTTGCAAGTACCAGTACCATGTGCAAATGTTGTTGCAAGTACCAGTACCATGTGCAAATGTTGTTGCAAGTACCAGTACCATGTGCAAATGTTGTTGCAAGTACCAGTACCATGTGGAAATGTTGTTGCAAGTAACAGTACCATGTGCAAATGTTGTTGCAAGTAACAGTACCATGTGCAAATGTTGTTGCAAGTACCAGTACCATGTGCAAATGTTGTTGCAAGTACCAGTACCATGTGCAAATGTTGTTGCAAGTATCAGTACCATGTGCAAATGTTGTTGCAAGTATCAGTACCATGTGCAAATGTTGTTGCAAGTACCAGTACCATGTGCAAATGTTGTTGCAAGTACCAGTACCATGTGCAAATGTTGTTGCAAGTACCAGTACCATGTGGAAATGTTGTTGCAAGTACCAGTACCGTGTGCAAATGTTGTTGCCAGTACCATGTGCAAATGTTGTTGCAAGTACCAGTACCATGTGTAAATGTTGTTGCAAGTATCAGTACCATGTGCAAATGTTGTTGCAAGTATCAGTACCAAGTGCAAATGTTGTTGCAAGTACTAGTACCATGTGCAAATGTTGTTGCAAGTACCAGTACCGTGTGCAAATGTTGTTGCCAGTACCATGTGCAAATGTTGTTGCAAGTACCAGTACCATGTGTAAATGTTGTTGCAAGTACCAGTACCATGTGCAAATGTTGTTGCAAGTACCAGTACCATGTGCAAATGTTGTTGCAAGTACCAGTACCATGTGCAAATGTTGTTGCAAGTACCAGTACCGTGTGCAAATGTTGTTGCCAGTACCATGTGCAAATGTTGTTGCAAGTACCAGTACCATGTGTAAATGTTGTTGCAAGTATCAGTACCATGTGCAAATGTTGTTGCAAGTATCAGTACCATGTGCAAATGTTGTTGCAAGTATCAGTACCAAGTGCAAATGTTGTTGCAAGTACCAGTACCGTGTGCAAATGTTGTTGCCAGTACCATGTGCAAATGTTGTTGCAAGTACCAGTACCATGTGTAAATGTTGTTGCAAGTATCAGTACCATGTGCAAATGTTGTTGCAAGTACCAGTACCATGTGCAAATGTTGTTGCAAGTACCAGTACCATGTGCAAATGTTGTTGCAAGTACCAGTGCCATGTGCAAATGTTGTTGCAAGTACCAGTACCATGTGCAAATGTTGTTGCAAGTACCGGTACCATGTGCAAATGTTGTTGCAAGTACCAGTACCATGTGCAAATGTTGTTGCAAGTACCAGTACCATGTGCAAATGTTGTTGCAAGTACCGGTACCATGTGCAAATGTTGTTGCAAGTACCAGTACCATGTGCAAATGTTGTTGCAAGTACCAGTACCATGTGCAAATGTTGTTGCAAGTACCAGTACCATGTGCAAATGTTGTGGCAAGTACCAGTACCATGTGCAAATGTTGTTGCAAGTACCAGTACCATGTGCAAATGTTGCTGTAAGTACCAGTACCATGTGAAAATGTTGTTGCAAGTACCAGTACCATGTGCAAATGTTGTTGCAAGTACCGGTACCATGTGCAAATGTTGTTGCAAGTACCAGTACCATGTGCAAATGTTGTTGCAAGTACCAGTACCATGTGCAAATGTTGTTACAAGTACCAGTACCATGTGCAAATGTTGTTGCAAGTACCAGTACCATGTGCAAATGTTGTTACAAGTACCAGTACCATGTGCAAATGTTGTTGCAAGTACCAGTACCATGTGCAAATGTTGTTGCAAGTACCAGTGCCATGTGCAAATGTTGTTGCAAGTACCAGTACCATGTGCAAATGTTGTTGCAAGTACCGGTACCATGTGCAAATGTTGTTGCAAGTACCAGTACCATGTGCAAATGTTGTTGCAAGTACCAGTACCATGTGCAAATGTTGTTGCAAGTACCGGTACCATGTGCAAATGTTGTTGCAAGTACCAGTACCATGTGCAAATGTTGTTGCAAGTACCAGTACCATGTGCAAATGTTGTTGCAAGTACCAGTACCATGTGCAAATGTTGTTGCAAGTACCAGTACCATGTGCAAATGTTGTTGCAAGTACCAGTACCTTGTGCAAATGTTGTTACAAGTACCAGTACCATGTGCAAATGTTGTTGCAAGTACCAGTACCATGTGAAAATGTTGTTGCAAGTACCAGTACCATGTGCAAATGTTGTTGCAAGTACCAGTACCATGTGCAAATGTTGTTGCAAGTACCAGTACCATGTGCAAATGTTGTTGCAAGTACCAGTACCTTGTGCAAATGTTGTTACAAGTACCAGTACCATGTGCAAATGTTGTTGCAAGTACCAGTACCATGTGCAAATGTTGTTACAAGTACCAGTACCATGTGCAAATGTTGTTGCAAGTACCGGTACCATGTGGAAATGTTGTTACAAGTACCAGTACCATGTGCAAATGTTGTTGCAAGTACCAGTACCATGTGCAAATGTTGTTGCAAGTACCAGTACCATGTGCAAATGTTGTTACAAGTACCAGTACCATGTGCAAATGTTGTTGCAAGTACCAGTACCATGTGCAAATGTTGTTGCAAGTAACAGTACCATGTGCAAATGTTGTTGCAAGTAACAGTACCATGTGCAAATGTTGTTGCAAGTACCAGTACCATGTGCAAATGTTGTTGCAAGTACCGGTACCATGTGCAAATGTTGTTGCAAGTACCAGTACCATGTGCAAATGTTGTTGCAAGTACCGGTACCATGTGCAAATGTTGTTGCAAGTACGGGTACAATGTGCAAATGTTGTTGCAAGTAACGGTACCATGTGCAAATGTTGTTGCAAGTACCGGTA
This sequence comes from Sarcophaga carnaria, assembly GCA_958299815.1. Classification (NCBI taxonomy): domain Eukaryota; kingdom Metazoa; phylum Arthropoda; class Insecta; order Diptera; family Sarcophagidae; genus Sarcophaga; species Sarcophaga carnaria. The sequence continues at coordinate 15,520,510 of OY283153.1, forward strand.
CCATGTGCAAATGATGTTGCAAGTACCAGTACCATGTGCAAATGTTTTTGCAAGTACCAGTACCATGTGCAAATGTTGTTGCAAGTACCAGTACCATGTGCAAATGTTGTTGCAAGTACCAGTACCATGTGCAAATGTTGTTGCAAGTACCAGTACCATGTGCAAATGTTGTTGCAAGTACCAGTACCATGTGCAAATGTTGTTGCAAGTACCAGTACCATGTGCAAATGTTGTTGCAAGTACCAGTACCATGTGCAAATGTTGTTGCAAGTACCAGTACCATGTGCAAATGTTGTTGCAAGTACCAGTACCATGTGCAAATGTTTTTGCAAGTACCAGTACCATGTGCAAATGTTGTTGCAAGTACCAGTACCATGTGCAAATGTTGTTGCAAGTACCGGTACCATGTGCAAATGTTGTTGCGAGTACCAGTACCATGTGCAAATGTTGTTGCAAGTACCAGTACCATGTGCAAATGTTGTTGCAAGTACCAGTACCATGTGCAAATGTTGTTGCAAGTACCGGTACCATGTGCAAATGTTGTTGAAAGTACCGGTACCATATGCAAATGTTGTTGCAAGTACCGGTACCATGTGCAAATGTTGTTGCAAGTACCGGTACCATGTGCAAATGTTGTTGCAAGTACCGGTACCATATGCAAATGTTGTTGCAAGTACCGGTACCATGTGCAAATGTTGTTGCAAGTACCAGTACCGTGTGCAAATGTTGGTGCCAGTACCATGTGCAAATGTTGTTCCAAGTACCAGTACCATGTGCAAATGTTGTTGCAAGTACAAGTACCATGTGTAAATGTTGTTGCAAGTAACAGTACCATGTGCAAATGTTGTTGCAAGTACCAGTACCATGTGCAAATGTTGTTGCAAGTACCAGTACCATGTGCAAATGTTGTTGCAAGTACCAGTACCATGTGCAAATGTTGTTGCAAGTACCAGTACCATGTGGAAATGTTGTTGCAAGTAACAGTACCATGTGCAAATGTTGTTGCAAGTAACAGTACCATGTGCAAATGTTGTTGCAAGTACCAGTACCATGTGCAAATGTTGTTGCAAGTACCAGTACCATGTGCAAATGTTGTTGCAAGTATCAGTACCATGTGCAAATGTTGTTGCAAGTATCAGTACCATGTGCAAATGTTGTTGCAAGTACCAGTACCATGTGCAAATGTTGTTGCAAGTACCAGTACCATGTGCAAATGTTGTTGCAAGTACCAGTACCATGTGGAAATGTTGTTGCAAGTACCAGTACCGTGTGCAAATGTTGTTGCCAGTACCATGTGCAAATGTTGTTGCAAGTACCAGTACCATGTGTAAATGTTGTTGCAAGTATCAGTACCATGTGCAAATGTTGTTGCAAGTATCAGTACCAAGTGCAAATGTTGTTGCAAGTACCAGTACCATGTGCAAATGTTGTTGCAAGTACCAGTACCGTGTGCAAATGTTGTTGCCAGTACCATGTGCAAATGTTGTTGCAAGTACCAGTACCATGTGTAAATGTTGTTGCAAGTACCAGTACCATGTGCAAATGTTGTTGCAAGTACCAGTACCATGTGCAAATGTTGTTGCAAGTACCAGTACCATGTGCAAATGTTGTTGCAAGTACCAGTACCGTGTGCAAATGTTGTTGCCAGTACCATGTGCAAATGTTGTTGCAAGTACCAGTACCATGTGTAAATGTTGTTGCAAGTATCAGTACCATGTGCAAATGTTGTTGCAAGTATCAGTACCATGTGCAAATGTTGTTGCAAGTATCAGTACCAAGTGCAAATGTTGTTGCAAGTACCAGTACCGTGTGCAAATGTTGTTGCCAGTACCATGTGCAAATGTTGTTGCAAGTACCAGTACCATGTGTAAATGTTGTTGCAAGTATCAGTACCATGTGCAAATGTTGTTGCAAGTACCAGTACCATGTGCAAATGTTGTTGCAAGTACCAGTACCATGTGCAAATGTTGTTGCAAGTACCAGTGCCATGTGCAAATGTTGTTGCAAGTACCAGTACCATGTGCAAATGTTGTTGCAAGTACCGGTACCATGTGCAAATGTTGTTGCAAGTACCAGTACCATGTGCAAATGTTGTTGCAAGTACCAGTACCATGTGCAAATGTTGTTGCAAGTACCGGTACCATGTGCAAATGTTGTTGCAAGTACCAGTACCATGTGCAAATGTTGTTGCAAGTACCAGTACCATGTGCAAATGTTGTTGCAAGTACCAGTACCATGTGCAAATGTTGTGGCAAGTACCAGTACCATGTGCAAATGTTGTTGCAAGTACCAGTACCATGTGCAAATGTTGCTGTAAGTACCAGTACCATGTGAAAATGTTGTTGCAAGTACCAGTACCATGTGCAAATGTTGTTGCAAGTACCGGTACCATGTGCAAATGTTGTTGCAAGTACCAGTACCATGTGCAAATGTTGTTGCAAGTACCAGTACCATGTGCAAATGTTGTTACAAGTACCAGTACCATGTGCAAATGTTGTTGCAAGTACCAGTACCATGTGCAAATGTTGTTACAAGTACCAGTACCATGTGCAAATGTTGTTGCAAGTACCAGTACCATGTGCAAATGTTGTTGCAAGTACCAGTGCCATGTGCAAATGTTGTTGCAAGTACCAGTACCATGTGCAAATGTTGTTGCAAGTACCGGTACCATGTGCAAATGTTGTTGCAAGTACCAGTACCATGTGCAAATGTTGTTGCAAGTACCAGTACCATGTGCAAATGTTGTTGCAAGTACCGGTACCATGTGCAAATGTTGTTGCAAGTACCAGTACCATGTGCAAATGTTGTTGCAAGTACCAGTACCATGTGCAAATGTTGTTGCAAGTACCAGTACCATGTGCAAATGTTGTTGCAAGTACCAGTACCATGTGCAAATGTTGTTGCAAGTACCAGTACCTTGTGCAAATGTTGTTACAAGTACCAGTACCATGTGCAAATGTTGTTGCAAGTACCAGTACCATGTGAAAATGTTGTTGCAAGTACCAGTACCATGTGCAAATGTTGTTGCAAGTACCAGTACCATGTGCAAATGTTGTTGCAAGTACCAGTACCATGTGCAAATGTTGTTGCAAGTACCAGTACCTTGTGCAAATGTTGTTACAAGTACCAGTACCATGTGCAAATGTTGTTGCAAGTACCAGTACCATGTGCAAATGTTGTTGCAAGTAACAGTACCATGTGCAAATGTTGTTGCAAGTAACAGTACCATGTGCAAATGTTGTTGCAAGTACCAGTACCATGTGCAAATGTTGTTGCAAGTACCAGTACCATGTGCAAATGTTGTTGCAAGTAACAGTACCATGTGCAAATGTTGTTGCAAGTACCAGTACCATGTGCAAATGTTGTTACAAGTACCAGTACCATGTGCAAATGTTGTTGCAAGTACCAGTACCATGTGCAAATGTTGTTGCAAGTAACAGTACCATGTGCAAATGTTGTTGCAAGTAACAGTACCATGTGCAAATGTTGTTGCAAGTACCAGTACCATGTGCAAATGTTGTTGCAAGTACCAGTACCATGTGCAAATGTTGTTGCAAGTAACAGTACCATGTGCAAATGTTGTTGCAAGTACCAGTACCATGTGCAAATGTTGTTGCAAGTACCGGTACCATGTGCAAATGTTGTTGCAAGTACCAGTACCATGTGCAAATGTTGTTACAAGTACCAGTACCATGTGCAAATGTTGTTGCAAGTACCGGTACCATGTGCAAATGTTGTTACAAGTACCAGTACCATGTGCAAATGTTGTTGCAAGTACCAGTACCATGTGCAAATGTTGTTGCAAGTACCAGTACCATGTGCAAATGTTGTTGCAAGTACCGGTACCATGTGCAAATGTTGTTGCAAGTACCAGTACCATGTGCAAATGTTGTTGCAAGTACCAGTACCATGTGCAAATGTTGTTGCAAGTAACAGTACCATGTGCAAATGTTTTTGCAAGTACCAGTACCATGTGCAAATGTTGTTGCAAGTACCAGTACCATGTGCAAATGTTGTTGCAAGTAACAGTACCATGTGCAAATGTTGTTGCAAGTACCAGTACCATGTGCAAATGTTGTTGCAAGTACCGGTACCATGTGCAAATGTTGTTGCAAGTACCAGTACCATGTGCAAATGTTGTTGCAAGTACCGGTACCATGTGCAAATGTTGTTGCAAGTACGGGTACAATGTGCAAATGTTGTTGCAAGTAACGGTACCATGTGCAAATGTTGTTGCAAGTACCGGTACCATGTGCAAATGATGTTGCAAGTACCAGTACCATGTGCAAATATTTTTGCAAGTACCAGTACCATGTGCAAATGTTGTTGCAAGTACCAGTACCATGTGCAAATGTTGTTGCAAGTACCAGTACCATGTGCAAATGTTGTTGCAAGTACCAGTACCATGTGCAAATGTTGTTGCAAGTACCAGTACCATGTGCAAATGTTGTTGCAAGTACCAGTACCATGTGCAAATGTTGTTGCAAGTACCAGTACCATGTGCAAATGTTGTTGCAAGTACCAGTACCATGTGCAAATGTTGTTGCAAGTACCAGTACCATGTGCAAATGTTGTTGCAAGTACCAGTACCATGTGCAAATGCTGTTGCAAGTACCAGTACCATGTGCAAATGTTGTTGCAAGTACCAGTGCCATGTGCAAATGTTGTTGCAAGTACCAGTACCATGTGCAAATGTTGTTGCAAGTACCGGTACCATGTGCAAATGTTGTTGCAAGTACCAGTACCATGTGCAAATGTTGTTGCAAGTACCAATACCATGTGCAAATGTTGTTGCAAGTACCAGTACCATGTGCAAATGTTGTTGCAAGTACCGGTCCCATGTGCAAATGTTGTTGCAAGTACCGGTACCATATGCAAATGTTGTTGCAAGTACCGGTACCATGTGCAAATGTTGTTGCAAGTACCAGTACCATGTGCAAATGTTGTTGCAACTACCGGTACCATGTGCAAATGTTGTTGCAACTACCAGTACCATATGCAAATGTTGTTGCAAGTACCAGTACCATGTGCAAATGTTTTTGCAAGTACCAGTACCATGTGCAAATGTTGTTGTAACTACCAGTACCATGTGCAAATGTTGTTGGAACTACCAGTACCATGTGCAAATGTTGTTGCAAGTACCAGTACCATGTGCAAATGTTGTTGCAAGTACCAGTACCATGTGCAAATGTTGTTGCAAGTACCGGTACCATGTGCAAATGTTGTTGCAAGTACCGGTACCATATGCAAATGTTGTTGCAAGTACCGGTACCATGTGCAAATGTTGTTGCAAGTACCAGTACCATGTGCAAATGTTGTTGCCAGTACCAGTACCATGTGCAAATGTTGTTGTAACTACCAGTACCATGTGCAAATGTTGTTGCAACTACCGGTACCATGTGCAAATGTTGTTGCAACTACCAGTACCATGTGCAAATGTTGTTGCAAGTACCATTACCATGTGCAAATGTTGTTGCAAGTACCATTACCATGTGCAAATGTTGTTGCAAGTACCAGTACCATGTGCAAATGTTGTTGCAAGTACCAGTACCATGTGCAAATGTTGTTGCAAGTACCGGTACCATGTGCAAATGTTGTTGCGAGTACCAGTACCATGTGCAAATGTTGTTGCAAGTACCAGTACCATGTGCAAATGTTGTTGCAAGTACCAGTACCATGTGCAAATGTTGTTGCAAGTACCGGTACCATGTGCAAATGTTGTTGAAAGTACCGGTACCATATGCAAATGTTGTTGCAAGTACCGGTACCATGTGCAAATGTTGTTGCAAGTACCAGTACCATGTGCAAATGTTGTTGCCAGTACCAGTACCATGTGCAAATGTTGTTGTAACTACCAGTACCATGTGCAAATGTTGTTGCAACTACCAGTACCATGTGCAAATGTTGTTGCAACTACCGGTACCATGTGCAAATGTAGTTGCAACTACCAGTACCATGTGCAAATGTTGTTGCAACTACCAGTACCATGTGCAAATGTTGTTGCAACTACCAGTACCATGTGCAAATGTTGTTGCAACTACCGGTACCATGTGCAAATGTTGTTGCAAGTACCAGTACCATGTGCAAATGTTGTTGCAAGTACCAGTACCATGTGCAAATGTTGTTGCAAGTACCAGTACCGTGTGCAAATGTTGTTGCCAGTACCATGTGCAAATGTTGTTGCAAGTACCAGTACCATGTGCAAATGTTGTTGCAAGTACAAGTACCATGTGTAAATGTTGTTGCAAGTAACAGTACCATGTGCAAATGTTGTTGCAAGTACTAGTACCATGTGCAAATGTTGTTGCAAGTAACAGTACCATGTGCAAATGTTGTTGCAAGTAACAGTACCATGTGCAAATGTTGTTGCAAGTACCAGTACCATGTGCAAATGTTGTTGCAAGTACCAGTACCATGTGCAAATGTTGCTGCAAGTACCAGTACCATGTGCAAATGTTGTTGCAAGTACCAGTACCATGTGCAAATGTTGTTGCAAGTACCAGTACCATGTGCAAATGTTGTTGCAAGTACCAGTACCATGTGCAAATGTTGTTGCAAGTACCAGTACCATGTGCAAATGTTGTTGCAAGTACCAGTACCATGTGCAAATGTTGTTGCAAGTACCGGTACCATGTGCAAATGTTGTTGAAAGTACCAGTACCATGTGCAAATGTTGTTGCAAGTACCGGTACCATGTGCAAATGTTGTTGCAAGTACCAGTACCATGTGCAAATGTTGTTGCAAGTACCAGTACCATGTGCAAATGTTGTTGCAAGTAACAGTACCATGTGCAAATGTTGTTGCAAGTACCAGTACCATGTGCAAATGTTGTTGCAAGTACCAGTACCATGTGCAAATGTTGTTGCAAGTACCAGTACCATGTGCAAATGTTGTTGCAAGTACCAGTACCATGTGCAAATGTTGTTGCAAGTACCAGTACCATGTGCAAATGTTGTTGCAAGTACCAGTACCATGTGCAAATGTTGTTGCAAGTACCAGTACCATGTGCAAATGTTGTTGCAAGTACCAGTACCATGTGCAAATGTTGTTGCAAGTACCAGTACCATGTGCAAATGCTGTTGCAAGTACCAGTACCATGTGCAAATGTTGTTGCAAGTACCAGTGCCATGTGCAAAAGTTGTTGCAAGTACCAGTACCATGTGCAAATGTTGTTGCAAGTACCGGTACCATGTGCAAATGTTGTTGCAAGTACCAGTACCATGTGCAAATGTTGTTGCAAGTACCGGTACCATGTACAAATGTTGTTGCAAGTACCGGTACCATATGCAAATGTTGTTGCAAGTACCGGTACCATGTGCAAATGTTGTTGCAAGTACCAGTACCATGTGCAAATGTTGTTGCCAGTACCAGTACCATGTGCAAATGTTGTTGTAACTACCAGTACCATGTGCAAATGTTGTTGCAACTACCGGTACCATGTGCAAATGTTGTTGCAACTACCAGTACCATGTGCAAATGTTGTTACAACTACCAGTACCATTTGCAAATGTAGTTGCAACTACCAGTACCATGTGCAAATGTTGTTGCAACTACCAGTACCATGTGCAAATGTTGTTGCAACTACCAGTACCATGTGCAAATGTTGTTGCAACTACCGGTACCATGTGCAAATGTTGTTGCAAGTACCAGTACCATGTGCAAATGTTGTTGCAAGTACCAGTACCATGTGCAAATGTTGTTGCAAGTACCAGTACCGTGTGCAAATGTTGTTGCCAGTACCATGTGCAAATGTTGTTGCAAGTACCAGTACCATGTGCAAATGTTGTTGCAAGTACAAGTACCATGTGTAAATGTTGTTGCAAGTAACAGTACCATGTGCAAATGTTGTTGCAAGAACTAGTACCATGTGCAAATGTTGTTGCAAGTAACAGTACCATGTGCAAATGTTGTTGCAAGTAACAGTACCATGTGCAAATGTTGTTGCAAGTACCAGTACCATGTGCAAATGTTGTTGCAAGTACCAGTACCATGTGCAAATGTTGCTGCAAGTACCAGTACCATGTGCAAATGTTGTTGCAAGTACCAGTACCATGTGCAAATGTTGTTGCAAGTACCAGTACCATGTGCAAATGTTGTTGCAAGTACCGGTAGAATGTGCAAATGTTGTTTCAAGTACCGGCACCATGTGCAAATGTTGTTGCAAGTACCGGTACAATGTGCAAATGTTGTTGCAAGTACCGGTACCGTGTGCAAATGTTGTTGCAAGTACCGGTACCATGTGCAAATGTTGTTGCAAGTACCAGTACCATGTGCAAATGTTGTTGCAAGTACCAGTACCATGTGCAAATGTTGTTGCAAGTACCAGTACCATGTGCAAATGTTGTTGCAAGTACCAGTACCATGTACAAATGTTGTTGCAAGTACCAGTACCATGTGCAAATGTTGTTGCAAGTACCAGTACCATGTGCAAATATTTTTGCAAGTACCAGTACCATGTGCAAATGTTGTTGCAAGTACCAGTACCATGTGCAAATGATGTTGCAAGTACCAGTACCATGTGCAAATGTTGTTGCAAGTACTAGTACCATGTGCAAATGTTGTTGCAAGTAACAGTACCATGTGCAAATGTTGTTGCAAGTAACAGTACCATGTGCAAATGTTGTTGCAAGTACCAGTACCATGTGCAAATGTTGTTGCAAGTACCAGTACCATGTGCAAATGTTGCTGCAAGTACCAGTACCATGTGCAAATGTTGTTGCAACTACCGGTACCATGTGCAAATGTTGTTGCAACTACCAGTACCATGTGCAAATGTTGTTACAACTACCAGTACCATGTGCAAATGTTGTTGCAAGTACCAGTACCATGTGCAAATGTTTTTGCAAGTACCAGTACCATGTGCAAATGTTGTTGTAACTACCAGTACCATGTGCAAATGTTGTTGCAACTACCAGTACCATGTGCAAATGTTGTTGCAAGTACTAGTACCATGTGCAAATGTTGTTGCAAGTACCAGTACCATGTGCAAATGTTGTTGCAAGTACCGGTACCATGTGCAAATGTTGTTGCAAGTACCGGTACCATATGCAAATGTTGTTGCAAGTACCGGTACCATGTGCAAATGTTGTTGCAAGTACCAGTACCATGTGCAAATGTTGTTGCCAGTACCGGTACCATGTGCAAATGTAGTTGCAACTACCAGTACCATGTGCAAATGTTGTTGCAACTACCAGTACCATGTGCAAATGTTGTTGCAAGTACCGGTACCATGTGCAAATGTTGTTGCAAGTACCAGTACCATGTGCAAATGTTGTTGCCAGTACCAGTACCATGTGCAAATGTTGTTGTAACTACCAGTACCATGTGCAAATGTTGTTGCAACTACCGGTACCATGTGCAAATGTTGTTGCAAGTACCAGTACCATGTGCAAATGTTGTTGCAAGTACCAGTACCATGTGCAAATGTTGTTGCAAGTACCAGTACCGTGTGCAAATGTTGTTGCCAGTACCATGTGCAAATGTTGTTGCAAGTACCAGTACCATGTGCAAATGTTGTTGCAAGTACAAGTACCATGTGTAAATGTTGTTGCAAGTAACAGTACCATGTGCAAATGTTGTTGCAAGTACTAGTACCATGTGCAAATGTTGTTGCAAGTAACAGTACCATGTGCAAATGTTGTTGCAAGTAACAGTACCATGTGCAAATGTTGTTGCAAGTACCAGTACCATGTGCAAATGTTGTTGCAAGTACCAGTACCATGTGCAAATGTTGCTGCAAGTACCAGTACCATGTGCAAATGTTGTTGCAAGTACCAGTACCATTTGCAAATGTTGTTGCAAGTACCAGTACCATGTGCAAATGTTGTTGCAAGTACCAGTACCATGTGCAAATGTTGTTGCAAGTACCAGTACCATGTGCAAATGTTGTTGCAAGTACCAGTACCATGTGCAAATGTTGTTGCAAGTACCGGTACCATGTGCAAATGTTGTTGAAAGTACCAGTACCATGTGCAAATGTTGTTGCAAGTACCGGTACCATGTGCAAATTTTGTTGCAAGTACCAGTACCATGTGCAAATGTTGCTGCAAGTACCAGTACCATGTGCAAATGTTGTTGCAAGTACCGGTACCATGTGCAAATGTTGTTGCAAGTACCAGTACCATGTGCAAATGTTGTTGCAAGTACCAGTACCATATGCAAATGTTGTTGCAAGTACCGGTACCATGTGCAAATGTTGTTGAAAGTACCAGTACCATGTGCAAATGTTGCTGCAAGTAACAGTACCATGTGCAAATGTTGTTGCAACTACCAGTACCATGTGCAAATGTTGTTGCAACTACCAGTGCCATGTGCAAATGTTGTTGCAACTACCAGTGCCATGTGCAAATGTTGTTGCAACTACCAGTGCCATGTACAAATGTTGTTGCAACTACCAGTGCCATGTGCAAATGTTGTTGCAACTACCGGTACCATGTGCAAATGTTGTTGCAAGTACCAGTACCATGTGCAAATGTTGTTGCAACTACCAGTACCATGTGCAAATGTTGTTGCAACTACCAGTACCATGTGCAAATGTTGTTGCAACTACCAGTACCATGTGCAAATGTTGTTGCAACTACCAGTACCATGTGCAAATGTTGTTGCAAGTACCAGTACCATGTGCAAATGTTGTTGCAACTACCAGTGCCATGTGCAAATGTTGTTGCAACTACCAGTACCATGTGCAAATGTTGTTGCAACTACCAGTACCATGTGCAAATGTTGTTGCAACTACCAGTACCATGTGCAAATGTTGTTGCAACTACCAGTACCATGTGCAAATGTTGTTGCAACTACCAGTACCATGTGCAAATCTTGTTGCAACTACCAGTACCATGTACAAATGTTGTTGCAACTACCAGTACCATGTGCAAATGTTGTTGCAACTACCAGTACCATGTGCAAATGTTGTTGCAACTACCAGTGCCATGTGCAAATGTTGTTGCAAGTACCAGTACCATGTGCAAATGTTGTTGCAAGTACCAGTACCATGTGCAAATGTTGCTGCAAGTACCAGTACCATGTGCAAATGTTGTTGCAAGTACCAGTACCATGTGCAAATGTTGCTGCAAGTACCAGTACCATGTGCAAATGTTGTTGCAAGTACCAGTACCATGTGCAAATGTTGTTGCAAGTACCAGTACCATGTGCAAATGTTGTTGCAAGTACCAGTACCATGTGCAAATGTTGTTGCAAGTACCAGTACCATGTGCAAATGTTGTTGCAAGTACCAGTACCATGTGCAAATGTTGTTGCAAGTACCGGTACCATGTGCAAATGTTGTTGAAAGTACCAGTACCATGTGCAAATGTTGTTGCAAGTACCGGTACCATGTGCAAATGTTGTTGCAAGTACCAGTACCATGTGCAAATGTTGTTGCAAGTACCAGTACCATGTGCAAATGTTGTTGCAAGTAACAGTACCATGTGCAAATGTTGTTGCAAGTACCAGTACCATGTGCAAATGTTGTTGCAAGTACCAGTACCATGTGCAAATGTTGTTGCAAGTACCAGTACCATGTGCAAATGTTGTTGCAAGTACCAGTACCATGTGCAAATGTTGTTGCAAGTACCAGTACCATGTGCAAATGTTGTTGCAAGTACCAGTACCATGTGCAAATGTTGTTGCAAGTACCAGTACCATGTGCAAATGTTGTTGCAAGTACCAGTACCATGTGCAAATGTTGTTGCAAGTACCAGTACCATGTGCAAATGTTGTTGCAAGTACCAGTACCATGTGCAAATGTTGTTGCAAGTACCAGTACCATGTGCAAATGTTGTTGCAAGTACCAGTACCATGTGCAAATGTTGTTGCAAGTACCAGTACCATGTGCAAATGTTGTTGCAAGTACCAGTACCATGTGCAAATGTTGTTGCAAGTACCAGTACCATGTGCAAATGTTGTTGCAAGTACCAGTACCATGTGCAAATGCTGTTGCAAGTACCAGTACCATGTGCAAATGTTGTTGTAAGTACCAGTGCCATGTGCAAATGTTGTTGCAAGTACCAGTACCATGTGCAAATGTTGTTGCAAGTACCGGTACCATGTGCAAATGTTGTTGCAAGTACCAGTACCATGTGCAAATGTTGTTGCAAGTACCAGTACCATGTGCAAATGTTGTTGCAAGTACCAGTACCATGTGCAAATGTTGTTGCAAGTACCGGTACCACGTGCAAATGTTGTTGCAAGTACCGGTACCATATGCAAATGTTGTTGCAAGTACCGGTACCATGTGCAAATGTTGTTGCAAGTACCAGTACCATGTGCAAATGTTGTTGCCAGTACCAGTACCATGTGCAAATGTTGTTGTAACTACCAGTACCATGTGCAAATGTTGTTGCAACTACCGGTACCATGTGCAAATGTTGTTGCAACTACCAGTACCATGTGCAAATGTTGTTACAACTACCAGTACCATTTGCAAATGTAGTTGCAACTACCAGTACCATGTGCAAATGTTGTTGCAACTACCAGTACCATGTGCAAATGTTGTTGCAAGTACCAGTACCATGTGCAAATGTTGTTGCAAGTACAAGTACCATGTGTAAATGTTGTTGCAAGTAACAGTACCATGTGCAAATGTTGTTGCAAGTACTAGTACCATGTGCAAATGTTGTTGCAAGTAACAGTACCATGTGCAAATGTTGTTGCAAGTAACAGTACCATGTGCAAATGTTGTTGCAAGTACCAGTACCATGTGCAAATGTTGTTGCAAGTACCAGTACCATGTGCAAATGTTGCTGCAAGTACCAGTACCATGTGCAAATGTTGTTGCAAGTACCAGTACCATGTGCAAATGTTGTTGCAAGTACCAGTACCATGTGCAAATGTTGTTGCAAGTACCAGTACCATGTGCAAATGTTGTTGCAAGTACCAGTACCATGTGCAAATGTTGTTGCAAGTACCAGTACCATGTGCAAATGTTGTTGCAAGTACCGGTACCATGTGCAAATGTTGTTGAAAGTACCAGTACCATGTGCAAATGTTGCTGCAAGTACCAGTACCATGTGCAAATGTTGTTGCAAGTACCGGTACCATGTGCAAATGTTGTTGCAAGTACCAGTACCATGTGCAAATGTTGTTGCAAGTACCAGTACCATGTGCAAATGTTGTTGCAAGTACCGGTACCATGTGCAAATGTTGTTGAAAGTACCAGTACCATGTGCAAATGTTGCTGCAAGTAACAGTACCATGTGCAAATGTTGTTGCAACTACCAGTACCATGTGCAAATGTTGTTGCAACTACCAGTGCCATGTGCAAATGTTGTTGCAACTACCAGTGCCATGTGCAAATGTTGTTGCAACTACCAGTGCCATGTACAAATGTTGTTGCAACTACCAGTGCCATGTGCAAATGTTGTTGCAAGTACCAGTACCATGTGCAAATGTTGTTGCAAGTACCAGTACCATGTGCAAATGTTGTTGCAAGTACCAGTACCATGTGCAAATGTTGTTGCAAGTACCGGTACCATGTGCAAATGTTGTTGCAACTACCAGTGCCATGTACAAATGTTGTTGCAACTACCAGTGCCATGTGCAAATGTTGTTGCAAGTACCAGTACCATGTGCAAATGTTGTTGCAAGTACCAGTACCATGTGCAAATGTTGTTGCAAGTACCGGTACCATGTGCAAATGTTGTTGAAAGTACCAGTACCATGTGCAAATGTTGCTGCAAGTACCAGTACCATGTGCAAATGTTGTTGCAAGTACCGGTACCATGTGCAAATGTTGTTGCAAGTACCAGTACCATGTGCAAATGTTGTTGCAAGTACCAGTACCATGTGCAAATGTTGTTTCAAGTACCGGTACCATGTGCAAATGTTGTTGAAAGTACCAGTACCATGTGCAAATGTTGCTGCAACTACCAGTGCCATGTACAAATGTTGTTGCAACTACCAGTGCCATGTGCAAATGTTGTTGCAAGTACCAGTACCATGTGCAAATGTTGTTGCAAGTACCAGTACCATGTGCAAATGTTGTTGCAAGTACCAGTACCATGTGCAAATGTTGTTGCAAGTACCGGTACCATGTGCAAATGTTGTTGAAAGTACCAGTACCATGTGCAAATGTTGCTGCAAGTACCAGTACCATGTGCAAATGTTGTTGCAAGTACCGGTACCATGTGCAAATGTTGTTGCAAGTACCAGTACCATGTGCAAATGTTGTTGCAAGTACCAGTACCATGTGCAAATGTTGTTGCAAGTACCGGTACCATGTGCAAATGTTGTTGAAAGTACCAGTACCATGTGCAAATGTTGCTGCAAGTAACAGTACCATGTGCAAATGTTGTTGCAACTACCAGTACCATGTACAAATGTTGTTGCAACTACCAGTGCCATGTGCAAATGTTGTTGCAAGTACCAGTACCATGTGCAAATGTTGTTGCAAGTACCAGTACCATGTGCAAATGTTGTTGCAAGTACCAGTACCATGTGCAAATGTTGTTGCAAGTACCGGTACCATGTGCAAATGTTGTTGAAAGTACCAGTACCATGTGCAAATGTTGCTGCAAGTACCAGTACCATGTGCAAATGTTGTTGCAAGTACCGGTACCATGTGCAAATGTTGTTGCAAGTACCAGTACCATGTGCAAATGTTGTTGCAAGTACCAGTACCATGTGCAAATGTTGTTGCAAGTACCGGTACCATGTGCAAATGTTGTTGAAAGTACCAGTACCATGTGCAAATGTTGCTGCAAGTAACAGTACCATGTGCAAATGTTGTTGCAACTACCAGTACCATGTGCAAATGTTGTTGCAACTACCAGTGCCATGTGCAAATGTTGTTGCAACTACCAGTGCCATGTGCAAATGTTGTTGCAACTACCAGTGCCATGTACAAATGTTGTTGCAAGTACCAGTGCCATGTGCAAATGTTGTTGCAACTACCGGTACCATGTGCAAATGTTGTTGCAAGTACCAGTACCATGTGCAAATGTTGTTGCAACTACCAGTACCATGTGCAAATGTTGTTGCAACTACCAGTACCATGTGCAAATGTTGTTGCAACTACCAGTACCATGTGCAAATGTTGTTGCAACTACCAGTACCATGTGCAAATGTTGTTGCAAGTACCAGTACCATGTGCAAATGTTGTTGCAACTACCAGTGCCATGTGCAAATGTTGTTGCAACTACCAGTACCATGTGCAAATGTTGTTGCAACTACCAGTACCATGTGCAAATGTTGTTGCAACTACCAGTACCATGTGCAAATGTTGTTGCAACTACCAGTACCATGTGCAAATGTTGTTGCAACTACCAGTACCATGTGCAAATCTTGTTGCAACTACCGGTACCATGTACAAATGTTGTTGCAACTACCAGTACCATGTGCAAATGTTGTTGCAACTACCAGTACCATGTGCAAATGTTGTTGCAACTACCAGTACCATGTGCAAATGTTGTTGCAACTACCAGTGCCATGTGCAAATGTTGTTGCAACTACCAGTACCATGTGCAAATGTTGTTGCAACTACCGGTACCATGTGCAAATGTTGTTGCAACTACCGGTACCATGTGCAAATGTTGTTGCAACTACCGGTACCATGTGCAAATGTTGTTGCAACTACCGGTACCATGTGCAAATGTTGTTGCAACTATCGGTACCATGTGCAAATGTTGTTGCAACTACCAGTACCATGTGCAAATGTTGTTGCAACTACCAGCACCATGTGCAAATGTTGTTGCAACTACCAGTACCATGTGCAAATGTTGTTGCAAGTACCAGTACCATGTGCAAATGTTGTTGCAACTACCAGTACCATGTGCAAATGTTGTTGCAACTACCAGTACCATGTGCAAATGTTGTTGCAACTACCAGTACCATGTGCAAATGTTGTTGCAACTACCAGTACCATGTGCTAATGTTGTTGCAACTACCAGTACCATGTGCAAATGTTGTTGCAACTACCAGTGCCATGTGCAAATGTTGTTGCAACTACCAGTGCCATGTGCAAATGTTGTTGCAACTACCAGTGCCATGTACAAATGTTGTTGCAACTACCAGTGCCATGTGCAAATGTTGTTGCAACTACCAGTTCCATGTGCAAATGTTGTTACAACTACCAGTACCATGTGCAAATGTTGTTGCAAGTACCAGTACCATGTGCAAATGTTGTTGCAAGTACCAGTACCATGTGCAAATGTTGTTGCAAGTACCAGTACCATGTGCAAATGTTGTTGCAAGTACCAGTACCATGTGCAAATGTTGTTGCAAGTACCAGTACCATGTGCAAATGTTGTTGCAAGTACCGGTACCATGTGCAAATGTTGTTGAAAGTACCAGTACCATGTGCAAATGTTGTTGCAAGTACCGGTACCATGTGCAAATGTTGTTGCAAGTACCAGTACCATGTGCAAATGTTGCTGCAAGTACCAGTACCATGTGCAAATGTTGTTGCAAGTACCAGTACCATGTGCAAATGTTGTTGCAAGTACCAGTACCATGTGCAAATGTTGTTGCAAGTACCAGTACCATGTGCAAATGTTGTTGCAAGTACCAGTACCATGTGCAAATGTTGTTGCAAGTACCAGTACCATGTGCAAATGTTGTTGCAAGTACCGGTACCATGTGCAAATGTTGTTGAAAGTACCAGTACCATGTGCAAATGTTGCTGCAAGTACCAGTACCATGTGCAAATGTTGTTGCAAGTACCAGTACCATGTGCAAATGTTGTTGCAAGTACCAGTACCATGTGCAAATGTTGTTGCAAGTAACAGTACCATGTGCAAATGTTGTTGCAAGTACCAGTACCATGTGCAAATGTTGTTGCAAGTACCAGTACCATGTGCAAATGTTGTTGCAAGTATCAGTACCATGTGCAAATGTTGTTGCAAGTATCAGTACCATGTGCAAATGTTGTTGCAAGTACCAGTACCATGTGCAAATGTTGTTGCAAGTACCAGTACCATGTGCAAATGTTGTTGCAAGTACCAGTACCATGTGCGAATGTTGTTGCAAGTACCGGTACCATGTGCAAATGTTGTTGAAAGTACCAGTACCATGTGCAAATGTTGTTGCAAGTACCGGTACCATGTGCAAATGTTGTTGCAAGTACCGGTACCATGTGCAAATGTTGTTGCAAGTACCGGTACCATGTGCTAATGTTGTTGCAAGTACCAGTACCATGTGCAAATGTTGTTGCAAGTACCAGTACCATGTGCAAATGTTGTTGCAAGTAACAGTACCATGTGCAAATGTTGTTGCAAGTACCGGTAGAATGTGCAAATGTTGTTTCAAGTACCGGTACCATGTGCAAATGTTGTTGCAAGTACCGGTACAATGTGCAAATGTTGTTGCAAGTACCGGTACCGTGTGCAAATGTTGTTGCAAGTACCGGTACCATGTGCAAATGTTGTTGCAAGTACCAGTACCATGTGCAAATGTTGTTGCAAGTACCAGTACCATGTGCAAATGTTGTTGCAAGTACCAGTACCATGTGCAAATGTTGTTGCAAGTACCAGTACCATGTACAAATGTTGTTGCAAGTACCAGTACCATGTGCAAATGTTGTTGCAAGTACCAGTACCATGTGCAAATGTTTTTGCAAGTACCAGTACCATGTGCAAATGTTGTTGCAAGTACCAGTACCATGTGCAAATGATGTTGCAAGTACCAGTACCATGTGCAAATGTTGTTGCAAGTACTAGTACCATGTGCAAATGTTGTTGCAAGTAACAGTACCATGTGCAAATGTTGTTGCAAATAACAGTACCATGTGCAAATGTTGTTGCAAGTACCAGTACCATGTGCAAATGTTGTTGCAAGTACCAGTACCATGTGCAAATGTTGCTGCAAGTACCAGTACCATGTGCAAATGTTGTTGCAACTACCGGTACCATGTGCAAATGTTGTTGCAACTACCAGTACCATGTGCAAATGTTGTTACAACTACCAGTACCATGTGCAAATGTTGTTGCAAGTACCAGTACCATGTGCAAATGTTTTTGCAAGTACCAGTACCATGTGCAAATGTTGTTGTAACTACCAGTACCATGTGCAAATGTTGTTGCAACTACCAGTACCATGTGCAAATGTTGTTGCAAGTACCAGTACCATGTGCAAATGTTGTTGCAAGTACCAGTACCCTGTGCAAATGTTGTTGCAAGTACCGGTACCATGTGCAAATGTTGTTGCAAGTACCGGTACCATATGCAAATGTTGTTGCAAGTACCGGTACCATGTGCAAATGTTGTTGCAAGTACCAGTACCATGTGCAAATGTTGTTGCCAGTACCAGTACCATGTGCAAATGTTGTTGTAACTACCAGTACCATGTGCAAATGTTGTTGCAACTACCGGTACCATGTGCAAATGTTGTTGCAACTACCAGTACCATGTGCAAATGTTGTTGCAAGTACCAGTACCATGTGCAAATGTTGTTGCAAGTACCAGTACCACGTGCAAATGTTTTTGCAAGTACCAGTACCATGTGCAAATGTTGTTGCAAGTACCAGTACCATGTGCAAATGTTGTTGCAACTACCAGTACCATGTGCAAATGTTGTTGCAACTACCAGTACCATGTGCAAATGTTGTTGCAACTACCAGTACCATGTGCAAATGTTGTTGCAACTACCAGTACCATGTGCAAATGTTGTTGCAACTACCAGTGCCATGTGCAAATGTTTTTGCAAGTACCAGTACCATGTGCAAATGTTGTTGCAAGTACCAGTACCATGTGCAAATGTTGTTGCAAGTACCAGTACCATGTGCAAATGTTGTTGCAAGTACCAGTACCATGTGCAAATGTTGTTGCAAGTACCGGTACCATGTGCAAATGTTGTTGCAAGTACCGGTACCATATGCAAATGTTGTTGCAAGTACCGGTACCATGTGCAAATGTTGTTGCAAGTACCAGTACCATGTGCAAATGTTGTTGCCAGTACCAGTACCATGTGCAAATGTTGTTGTAACTACCAGTACCATGTGCAAATGTTGTTGCAACTACCGGTACCATGTGCAAATGTTGTTGCAACTACCAGTACCATGTGCAAATGTTGTTGCAAGTACCAGTACCATGTGCAAATGTTGTTGCAAGTACCAGTACCACGTGCAAATGTTTTTGCAAGTACCAGTACCATGTGCAAATGTTGTTGCAAGTACCAGTACCATGTGCAAATGTTGTTGCAACTACCAGTACCATGTGCAAATGTTGTTGCAACTACCAGTACCATGTGCAAATGTTGTTGCAACTACCAGTACCATGTGCAAATGTTGTTGCAACTACCAGTACCATGTGCAAATGTTGTTGCAACTACCAGTGCCATGTGCAAATGTTTTTGCAAGTACCAGTACCATGTGCAAATGTTGTTGCAAGTACCAGTACCATGTGCAAATGTTGTTGCAAGTACCAGTACCATGTGCAAATGTTGTTGCAAGTACCAGTACCATGTGCAAATGTTGTTGCAAGTACCGGTACCATGTGCAAATGTTGTTGCAAGTACCGGTACCATATGCAAATGTTGTTGCATGTACCGGTACCATGTGCAAATGTTGTTGCAAGTACCAGTACCATGTGCAAATGTTGTTGCCAGTACCAGTAGCATGTGCAAATGTTGTTGTAACTACCAGTACCATGTGCAAATGTTGTTGCAACTACCAGTACCATGTGCAAATGTTGTTGCAACTACCGGTACCATGTGCAAATGTAGTTGCAACTACCAGTACCATGTGCAAATGTTGTTGCAACTACCAGTACCATGTGCAAATGTTGTTGCAACTACCAGTACCATGTGCAAATGTTGTTGCAACTACCGGTACCATGTGCAAATGTTGTTGCAAGTACCAGTACCATGTGCAAATGTTGTTGCAAGTACCAGTACCATGTGCAAATGTTGTTGCAAGTACCAGTACCGTGTGCAAATGTTGTTGCAAGTAACAGTACCATGTGCAAATGTTGTTGCAAGTAACAGTACCATGTGCAAATGTTGTTGCAAGTACCAGTACCATGTGCAAATGTTGTTGCAAGTACCAGTACCATGTGCAAATGTTGCTGCAAGTACCAGTACCATGTGCAAATGTTGTTGCAACTACCGGTACCATGTGCAAATGTTGTTGCAACTACCAGTACCATGTGCAAATGTTGTTACAACTACCAGTACCATGTGCAAATGTTGTTGCAAGTACCAGTACCATGTGCAAATGTTTTTGCAAGTACCAGTACCATGTGCAAATGTTGTTGTAACTACCAGTACCATGTGCAAATGTTGTTGCAACTACCAGTACCATGTGCAAATGTTGTTGCAAGTACCAGTACCATGTGCAAATGTTGTTGCAAGTACCAGTACCCTGTGCAAATGTTGTTGCAAGTACCGGTACCATGTGCAAATGTTGTTGCAAGTACCGGTACCATATGCAAATGTTGTTGCAAGTACCGGTACCATGTGCAAATGTTGTTGCAAGTACCAGTACCATGTGCAAATGTTGTTGCCAGTACCAGTACCATGTGCAAATGTTGTTGTAACTACCAGTACCATGTGCAAATGTTGTTGCAACTACCGGTACCATGTGCAAATGTTGTTGCAACTACCAGTACCATGTGCAAATGTTGTTGCAAGTACCAGTACCATGTGCAAATGTTGTTGCAAGTACCAGTACCACGTGCAAATGTTTTTGCAAGTACCAGTACCATGTGCAAATGTTGTTGCAAGTACCAGTACCATGTGCAAATGTTGTTGCAACTACCAGTACCATGTGCAAATGTTGTTGCAACTACCAGTACCATGTGCAAATGTTGTTGCAACTACCAGTACCATGTGCAAATGTTGTTGCAACTACCAGTACCATGTGCAAATGTTGTTGCAACTACCAGTGCCATGTGCAAATGTTTTTGCAAGTACCAGTACCATGTGCAAATGTTGTTGCAAGTACCAGTACCATGTGCAAATGTTGTTGCAAGTACCAGTACCATGTGCAAATGTTGTTGCAAGTACCAGTACCATGTGCAAATGTTGTTGCAAGTACCGGTACCATGTGCAAATGTTGTTGCAAGTACCGGTACCATATGCAAATGTTGTTGCATGTACCGGTACCATGTGCAAATGTTGTTGCAAGTACCAGTACCATGTGCAAATGTTGTTGCCAGTACCAGTAGCATGTGCAAATGTTGTTGTAACTACCAGTACCATGTGCAAATGTTGTTGCAACTACCAGTACCATGTGCAAATGTTGTTGCAACTACCGGTACCATGTGCAAATGTAGTTGCAACTACCAGTACCATGTGCAAATGTTGTTGCAACTACCAGTACCATGTGCAAATGTTGTTGCAACTACCAGTACCATGTGCAAATGTTGTTGCAACTACCGGTACCATGTGCAAATGTTGTTGCAAGTACCAGTACCATGTGCAAATGTTGTTGCAAGTACCAGTACCATGTGCAAATGTTGTTGCAAGTACCAGTACCGTGTGCAAATGTTGTTGCCAGTACCATGTGCAAATGTTGTTGCAAGTACCAGTACCATGTGCAAATGTTGTTGCAAGTACAAGTACCATGTGTAAATGTTGTTGCAAGTAACAGTACCATGTGCAAATGTTGTTGCAAGTACTAGTACCATGTGCAAATGTTGTTGCAAGTAACAGTACCATGTGCAAATGTTGTTGCAAGTAACAGTACCATGTGCAAATGTTGTTGCAAGTACCAGTACCATGTGCAAATGTTGTTGCAAGTACCAGTACCATGTGCAAATGTTGCTGCAAGTACCAGTACCATGTGCAAATGTTGTTGCAAGTACCAGTACCATGTGCAAATGTTGTTGCAAGTACCAGTACCATGTGCAAATGTTGTTGCAAGTACCAGTACCATGTGCAAATGTTGTTGCAAGTACCAGTACCATGTGCAAATGTTGTTGCAAGTACCAGTACCATGTGCAAATGTTGTTGCAAGTACCAGTACCATGTGCAAATGTTGTTGCAAGTACCAGTACCATGTGCAAATGTTGTTGCAAGTACCAGTACCATGTGCAAATGTTGTTGCAAGTACCAGTACCATGTGCAAATGTTGTTGCAAGTACCAGTACCATGTGCAAATGTTGTTGCAAGTACCAGTACCATGTGCAAATGTTGTTGCAAGTACCAGTACCATGTGCAAATGTTGTTGCAAGTACCAGTACCATGTGCAAATGTTGTTGCAAGTACCAGTACCATGTGCAAATGTTGTTGCAAGTACCAGTACCATGTGCAAATGTTGTTGCAAGTACCAGTACCATGTGCAAATGTTGTTGCAAGTACCAGTACCATGTGCAAATGCTGTTGCAAGTACCAGTACCATGTGCAAATGTTGTTGCAAGTACCAGTGCCATGTGCAAATGTTGTTGCAAGTACCAGTACCATGTGCAAATGTTGTTGCAAGTACCGGTACCATGTGCAAATGTTGTTGCAAGTACCAGTACCATGTGCAAATGTTGTTGCAAGTACCAGTACCATGTGCAAATGTTGTTGCAAGTACCAGTACCATGTGCAAATGTTGTTGCAAGTACCGGTACCATGTGCAAATGTTGTTGCAAGTACCGGTACCATATGCAAATGTTGTTGCAAGTACCGGTACCATGTGCAAATGTTGTTGCAAGTACCAGTACCATGTGCAAATGTTGTTGCCAGTACCAGTACCATGTGCAAATGTTGTTGTAACTACCAGTACCATGTGCAAATGTTGTTGCAACTACCAGTACCATGTGCAAATGTTGTTGCAACTACCACTACCATGTGCAAATGTTGTTGCAACTACCGGTACCATGTGCAAATGTTGTTGCAAGTACCAGTACCATGTGCAAATGTTGTTGCAAGTACCAGTGCCATGTACAAATGTTGTTGCAAGTACCAGTACCGTGTGCAAATGTTGTTGCCAGTACCATGTGCAAATGTTGTTGCAAGTACCAGTACCATGTGCAAATGTTGTTGCAAGTACAAGTACCATGTGTAAATGTTGTTGCAAGTAACAGTACCATGTGCAAATGTTGTTGCAAGTACTAGTACCATGTGCAAATGTTGTTGCAAGTACCGGTACCATGTGCAAATGTTGTTGAAAGTACCAGTACCATGTGCAAATGTTGTTGCAAGTACCGGTACCATGTGCAAATGTTGTTGCAAGTACCAGTACCATGTGCAAATGTTGCTGCAAGTACCAGTACCATGTGCAAATGTTGTTGCAAGTACCAGTACCATGTGCAAATGTTGTTGCAAGTACCAGTACCATGTGCAAATGTTGTTGCAAGTACCAGTACCATGTGCAAATGTTGTTGCAAGTACCAGTACCATGTGCAAATGTTGTTGCAAGTACCAGTACCATGTGCAAATGTTGTTGAAAGTACCAGTACCATGTGCAAATGTTGCTGCAAGTAACAGTACCATGTGCAAATGTTGTTGCAACTACCAGTACCATGTGCAAATGTTGTTGCAACTACCAGTGCCATGTGCAAATGTTGTTGCAACTACCAGTGCCATGTGCAAATGTTGTTGCAACTACCAGTGCCATGTACAAATGTTGTTGCAACTACCAGTGCCATGTGCAAATGTTGTTGCAACTACCGGTACCATGTGCAAATGTTGTTGCAAGTACCAGTACCATGTGCAAATGTTATTGCAACTACCAGTACCATGTGCAAATGTTGTTGCAACTACCAGTACCATGTGCAAATGTTGTTGCAACTACCAGTACCATGTGCAAATGTTGTTGCAACAACCAGTACCATGTGCAAATGTTGTTGCAAGTACCAGTACCATGTGCAAATGTTGTTGCAACTACCAGTGCCATGTGCAAATGTTGTTGCAACTACCAGTACCATGTGCAAATGTTGTTGCAACTACCAGTACCATGTGCAAATGTTGTTGCAACTACCAGTACCATGTGCAAATGTTGTTGCAACTACCAGTACCATGTGCAAATGTTGTTGCAACTACCAGTACCATGTGCAAATCTTGTTGCAACTACCAGTACCATGTACAAATGTTGTTGCAACTACCAGTACCATGTGCAAATGTTGTTGCAACTACCAGTACCATGTGCAAATGTTGTTGCAACTACCAGTACCATGTGCAAATGTTGTTGCAACTACCAGTGCCATGTGCAAATGTTGTTGCAACTACCAGTACCATGTGCAAATGTTGTTGCAACTACCAGTGCCATGTGCAAATGTTGTTGCAACTACCAGTACCATGTGCAAATGTTGTTGCAACTACCGGTACCATGTGCAAATGTTGTTGCAACTACCGGTACCATGTGCAAATGTTGTTGCAACTACCGGTACCATGTGCAAATGTTGTTGCAACTACCAGTACCATGTGCAAATGTTGTTGCAACTACCAGTACCATGTGCAAATGTTGTTGCAACTACCAGCACCATGTGCAAATGTTGTTGCAACTACCAGTACCATGTGCAAATGTTGTTGCAAGTACCAGTACCATGTGCAAATGTTGTTGCAACTACCAGTACCATGTGCAAATGTTGTTGCAACTACCAGTACCATGTGCAAATGTTGTTGCAACTACCAGTACCATGTGCAAATGTTGTTGCAACTACCAGTACCATGTGCAAATGTTGTTGCAACTACCAGTACCATGTGCAAATGTTGTTGCAACTACCAGTACCATGTGCAAATGTTGTTGCAACTACCAGTGCCATGTGCAAATGTTGTTGCAACTACCAGTGCCATGTGCAAATGTTGTTGCAAGTACCAGTACCATGTGCAAATGTTGTTGCAAGTACCAGTACCATGTGCAAATTTTGTTGCAAGTACCAGTACCATGTGCAAATGTTGTTGCCAGTACCAGTACCATGTGCAAATGTTGTTGCAAGTACCAGTACCATGTGCAAATGTTGTTGCAAGTACCAGTACCATGTGCAAATGTTGTTGCAAGTACCAGTACCATGTGCAAATGTTGTTTAAAGTACCAGTACCATGTGCAAATGTTGCTGCAAGTAACAGTACCATGTGCAAATGTTGTTGCAACTACCAGTACCATGTGCAAATGTTGTTGCAACTACCAGTGCCATGTGCAAATGTTGTTGCAACTACCAGTGCCATGTGCAAATGTTGTTGCAACTACCAGTGCCATGTACAAATGTTGTTGCAACTACCAGTACCATGTGCAAATGTTGTTGCAACTACCAGTACCATGTGCAAATGTTGTTGCAACTACCAGTACCATGTGCAAATGTTGTTGCAACTACCAGTGCCATGTGCAAATGTTGTTGCAACTACCAGTACCATGTGCAAATGTTGTTGCAACTACCGGTACCATGTGCAAATGTTGTTGCAACTACCGGTACCATGTGCAAATGTTGTTGCAACTACCGGTACCATGTGCAAATGTTGTTGCAACTACCAGTACCATGTGCAAATGTTGTTGCAACTACCAGTACCATGTGCAAATGTTGTTGCAACTACCAGCACCATGTGCAAATGTTGTTGCAACTACCAGTACCATGTGCAAATGTTGTTGCAAGTACCAGTACCATGTGCAAATGTTGTTGCAACTACCAGTACCATGTGCAAATGTTGTTGCAACTACCAGTACCATGTGCAAATGTTGTTGCAACTACCAGTACCATGTGCAAATGTTGTTGCAACTACCAGTACCATGTGCAAATGTTGTTGCAACTACCAGTGCCATGTGCAAATGTTGTTGCAACTACCAGTACCATGTGCAAATGTTGTTGCAACTACCAGTGCCATGTGCAAATGTTGTTGCAACTACCAGTGCCATGTACAAATGTTGTTGCAACTACCAGTGCCATGTGCAAATGTTGTTGCAACTACCAGTTCCATGTGCAAATGTTGTTACAACTACCAGTACCATGTGCAAATGTTTTTGCAACTACCAGTACCATGTGCAAATGTTGGTGCAACTACCAGTACCATATGCAAATGTGGTTACAACTACCAGTACCATGTGCAAATGTTGTTTCAACTACCAGTACCATGTGCAAATGTTGTTTCAACTACCAGTACCATGTGCAAATGTTGTTGCAACTACCAGTACCATGTGCAAATGTTGTTGCAACTACCAGTACCATGTGCAAATGTTGTTGCAACTACCAGTTCCATGTGCAAATGTTGTTGCAACTACCAGTGCCATGTGAAAATGTTGTTGCAACTACCAGTGCCATGTGCAAATGTTGTTGCAACTACCAGTACCATGTGCAAATGTTGTTGCAACTACCAGTGCCATGTGCAAATGTTGTTGCAACTAACAGTGCCATGTGCAAATGTTGTTGCAACTACCAGTACCATGTGCAAATGTTGTTACAACTACCAGTACCATGTGCAAATGTTTTTGCAACTACCAGTACCATGTGCAAATGTTGTTGCAACTACCAGTACCATATGCAAATGTGGTTACAACTACCAGTACCATGTGCAAATGTTGTTGCAACTACCAGTACCATGTGCAAATGTTGTTTCAACTACCAGTACCATGTGCAAATGTTGTTGCAACTACCAGTACCATGTGCAAATGTTGTTGCAACTACCAGTACCATGTGCAAATGTTGTTGCAACTACCAGTACCATGTGCAAACGTTGTTGCAACTACCAGTACCATGTGCAAATGTTGTTGCAACTACCAGTACCATGTGCAAATGTTGTTGCAACTACCAGTACCATGTGCAAATGTTGTTGCAACTACCAGTACCATGTGCAAATGTTGTTGCAACTACCAGTACCATGTGCAAATGTTGTTGCAACTACCAGTACCATGTGCAAATGTTGTTGCAACTACCAGTACCATATCCAAATGTTGTTGCAACTACCAGTACCATGTGCAAATGTTGTTGCAACTACCAGTACCATGTGCAAATGTTGTTGCAACTACCAGTGCCATGTGCAAATGTTGTTGCAACTACCAGTGCCATGTGCAAATGTTGTTGCAACTACCAGTACCATGTGCAAATGTTGTTGCAACTACCAGTACCATGTGCAAATGTTGTTGCAACTACCAGTACCATGTGCAAATGTTGTTGCAACTACCAGTACCATGTGCAAATGTTGTTGCAACTACCAGTACCATGTGCAAATGTTGTTGCAACTACCAGTACCATGTGCAAATGTTGTTGCAACTACCAGTACCATGTGCAAATGTTGTTGCAACTACCAGTACCATGTGCAAATGTTGTTGCAACTACCAGTACCATGTGCAAATGTTGTTGCAACTACCAGTACCATGTGCAAATGTTGTTGCAACTATCAGTACCATGTGCAAATGTTGTTGCAACTACCAGTACCATGTGCAAATGTTGTTGCAACTACCAGTACCATGTGCAAATGTTGTTGCAACTACCAGTACCATGTGCAAATGTTGTTGCAACTACCAGTACCATGTGCAAATGTTGTTGCAAGTACCAGTACCATGTGCAAATGTTGTTGCAAGTACCAGTACCATGTGCAAATGTTGTTGCAACTACCAGTACCATGTGCAAATGTTGTTGCAACTACCAGTACCATGTGCAAATGTTGTTGCAACTACCAGTACCATGTGCAAATGTTGTTGCAACTACCAGTACCATGTGCAAATGTTGTTGCAACTACCGGTACCATGTGCAAATGTTGTTGCAACTACCGGTACCATGTGCAAATGTTGTTGCAACTACCAGTACCATGTGCAAATGTTGTTGCAACTACCAGTACCATGTGCAAATGTTGTTGCAACTACCAGTACCATGTGCAAATGTTGTTGCAACTACCAGTACCATGTGCAAATGTTGTTGCAACTACCAGTACCATGTGTAAATGTTGTTGCAACTACCAGTACCATGTGCAAATGTTGTTGCAACTACCAGTACCATGTGCAAATGTTCTTGCAACTACCAGTACCATGTGCAAATGTTCTTGCAACTACCAGTACCAGGTGCAAATGTTGTTGCAACTACCAGTACCATGTGCAAATGTTGTTGCAACTACCAGTACCATGTGCAAATGTTGTTGCAACTACCAGTACCATGTGCAAATGTTGTTGCAACTACCAGTACCATGTGCAAATGTTGTTGCAACTACCAGTACCATGTGCAAATGTTGTTGCAACTATCAGTACCATGTGCAAATGTTGTTGCAACTACCAGTACAATGTGCAAATGTTGTTGCAACTACCAGTACCATGTGCAAATGTTGTTGCAACTACCAGTACCATGTGCAAATGTTGTTGCAACTACCAGTACCATGTGCAAATGTTGTTGCAACTACCAGTACCATGTGCAACTGTTGTTGCAACTACCAGTACCATGTGCAACTGTTGTTGCAACTACCAGTACCATGTGCAAATGTTCTTGCAACTACCAGTACCATGTGCAAATGTTCTTGCAACTACCAGTACTATGTGCAAATGTTGTTGCAACTACCAGTACCATGTGCAAATGTTGTTGCAACTACCAGTACCATGTGCAAATGTTGTTGCAACTACCAGTACCATGTGCAAATGTTGTTTCAACTACCAGTACCATGTGCAAATGTTGTTGCAACTAGCAGTACCATGTGCAAATGTTGTTGCAACTACCAGTACCATGTGCAAATGTTGTTGCAACTACCAGTGCCATGTGAAAATGTTGTTGCAACTACCAGTGCCATGTGCAAATGTTGTTGCAACTACCAGTGCCATGTGCAAATGTTGTTGCAACTACCAGTGCCATGTGCAAATGTTGTTGCAACTACCAGTACCATGTGCAAATGTTGTTGCAACTACCGGTACCATGTGCAAATGTTGTTGCAACTACCAGTACCATGTGCAAATGTTGTTGCAACTACCAGTACCATGTGCAAATGTTGTTGCAACTACCAGTACCATGTGCAAATGTTGTTGCAACTACCAGTACCATGTGCAAATGTTGTTGCAACTACCAGTACCATGT
Source organism: Sarcophaga carnaria (assembly GCA_958299815.1). Classification (NCBI taxonomy): domain Eukaryota; kingdom Metazoa; phylum Arthropoda; class Insecta; order Diptera; family Sarcophagidae; genus Sarcophaga; species Sarcophaga carnaria. Next base: position 15,549,348 of record OY283153.1, read on the forward strand.
GCAAATGTTGTTGCAACTACCAGTACCGTGTGCAAATGTTGTTGCAACTACCAGTACCATGTGCAAATGTTGTTGCAACTACCAGTACCATGTGCAAATGTTGTTGCAACTACCAGTACCATGTGCAAATGTTGTTGCAACTACCAGTACCATGTGCAAATGTTGTTGCAACTACCAGTACCATGTGCAAATGTTGTTGCAACTACCAGTACCATGTGCAAATGTTGTTGCAACTACCAGTACCATGTGCAAATGTTGTTGCAACTACCAGTACCATGTGCAAATGTTGTTGCAACTACCAGTACCATATCCAAATGTTGTTGCAACTACCAGTACCATGTGCAAATGTTGTTGCAACTACCAGTACCATGTGCAAATGTTGTTGCAACTACCAGTGCCATGTGCAAATGTTGTTGCAACTACCAGTGCCATGTGCAAATGTTGTTGCAACTACCAGTACCATGTGCAAATGTTGTTGCAACTACCAGTACCATGTGCAAATGTTGTTGCAACTACCAGTACCATGTGCAAATGTTGTTGCAACTACCAGTACCATGTGCAAATGTTGTTGCAACTACCAGTACCATGTGCAAATGTTGTTGCAACTACCAGTACCATGTGCAAATGTTGTTGCAACTACCAGTACCATGTGCAAATGTTGTTGCAACTACCAGTACCATGTGCAAATGTTGTTGCAACTACCAGTACCATGTGCAAATGTTGTTGCAACTACCAGTACCATGTGCAAATGTTGTTGCAACTACCAGTACCATGTGCAAATGTTGTTGCAACTACCAGTACCATGTGCAAATGTTGTTGCAACTACCAGTACCATGTGCAAATGTTGTTGCAACTACCAGTACCATGTGCAAATGTTGTTGCAACTACCAGTACCATGTCCAAATGTTGTTGCAAGTACCAGTACCATGTCCAAATGTTGTTGCAAGTACCAGCACCATGTGCAAATGTTGTTGCAACTACCAGTACCATGTGCAAATGTTGTTGCAACTACCAGTACCATATGCAAATGTTGTTGCAACTACCAGTACCATGTGCAAATGTTGTTGCAACTACCAGTACCATGTGCAAATGTTGTTGCAACTACCGGTACCATGTGCAAATGTTGTTGCAACTACCGGTACCATGTGCAAATGTTGTTGCAACTACCAGTACCATGTGCAAATGTTGTTGCAACTACCAGTACCATGTGCAAATGTTGTTGCAACTACCAGTACCATGTGCAAATGTTGTTGCAACTACCAGTACCATGTGCAAATGTTGTTGCAACTACCAGTACCATGTGTAAATGTTGTTGCAACTACCAGTACCATGTGCAAATGTTGTTGCAACTACCAGTACCATGTGCAAATGTTGTTGCAACTACCAGTACCATGTGCAAATGTTCTTGCAACTACCAGTACCATGTGCAAATGTTCTTGCAACTACCAGTACCAGGTGCAAATGTTGTTGCAACTACCAGTACCATGTGCAAATGTTGTTGCAACTACCAGTACCATGTGCAAATGTTGTTGCAACTACCAGTACCATGTGCAAATGTTGTTGCAACTACCAGTACCATGTGCAAATGTTGTTGCAACTACCAGTACCATGTGCAAATGTTGTTGCAACTACCAGTACCATGTGCAAATGTTGTTGCAACTACCAGTACCATGTGCAAATGTTGTTGCAACTATCAGTACCATGTGCAAATGTTGTTGCAACTACCAGTACAATGTGCAAATGTTGTTGCAACTACCAGTACCATGTGCAAATGTTGTTGCAACTACCAGTACCATGTGCAAATGTTGTTGCAACTACCAGTACCATGTGCAAATGTTGTTGCAACTACCAGTACCATGTGCAAATGTTGTTGCAACTACCAGTACCATGTGCAACTGTTGTTGCAACTACCAGTACCATGTGCAAATGTTATTGCAACTACCAGTACCATGTGCAAATGTTCTTGCAACTACCAGTACTATGTGCAAATGTTGTTGCAACTACCAGTACCATGTGCAAATGTTGTTGCAACTACCAGTACCATGTGCAAATGTTGTTGCAACTACCAGTACCATGTGCAAATGTTGTTGCAACTACCAGTACCATGTGCAAATGTTGTTGCAACTACCAGTACCATGTGCAAATGTTGTTGCAACTACCAGTACCATGTGCAAATGTTGTTGCAACTACCAGTACCATGTACAAATTTTGTTGCAACTACCAGTACCATGTGCAAATGTTGTTGCAACTACCAGTACCATGTGCAAATGTTGTTGCAACTACCAGTACCATGTGCAAATGTTGTTGCAACTACCGGTACCATGTGCAAATGTTGTTGCAACTACCAGTAACATGTGCAAATGTTGTTGCAACTACCAGTAACATGTGCAAATGTTGTTGCAACTACCAGTACCATGTGCAAATGTTGTTGCAACTACCAGTAACATGTGCAAATGTTGTTGCAACTACCAGTAACATGTGCAAATGTTGTTGCAACTACCGGTACCATGTGCAAATGTTGTTGCAACTACCAGTACCATGTGCAAATGTTGTTGCAACTACCAGTACCATGTGCAAATGTTGTTGCAACTACCGGTACCATGTGCAAATGTTGTTGCAACTACCAGTACCATGTGCAAATGTTGTTGCAACTAACAGTACCATGTGCAAATGTTGTTGCAACTACCAGTACCATGTGCAAATGTTGTTGCAACTACCAGTACCATGTGCAAATGTTGTTGCAACTACCAGTACCATGTGCAAATGTTGTTGCAACTACCGGTACCATGTGCAAATGTTGTTGCAACTACCAGTACCATGTGCAAATGTTGTTGCAACTACCAGTACCATGTGCAAATGTTGTTGCAACTACCAGTACCATGTGCAAATGTTGTTGCAACTACCAGTACCATGTGCAAATGTTGTTGCAACTACCAGTACCATGTGCAAATGTTGTTGCAAGTACCGGTACCATGTGCAAATGTTGTTGCAACTACCAGTACCATGTGCAAATGTTGTTGCAACTACCAGTACCATGTGCAAATGTTGTTGCAACTACCAGTACCATGTGCAAATGTTGTTGCAACTACCAGTACCATGTGCAAATGTTGTTGCAACTACCAGTGCCATGTGCAAATGTTGTTGCAACTACCGGTACCATGTGCAAATGTTGTTGCAACTACCAGTACCATGTGCAAATGTTGTTGCAACTACCAGTACCATGTGCAAATGTTGTTGCAACTACCGGTACCATGTGCAAATGTTGTTTCAACTACCAGTACCATGTGCAAATGTTGTTGCAACTAGCAGTACCATGTGCAAATGTTGTTGCAACTACCAGTACCATGTGCAAATGTTGTTGCAACTACCAGTTCCATGTGCAAATGTTGTTGCAACTACCAGTGCCATGTGAAAATGTTGTTGCAACTACCAGTGACATGTGCAAATGTTGTTGCAGCTACCAGTACCATGTGCAAATCTTGTTGCAACTACCAGTGCCATGTGCAAATGTTGTTGCAACTACCAGTACCATGTGCAAATGTTGTTGCAACTACCGGTACCATGTGCAAATGTTGTTGCAACTACCAGTACCATGTGCAAATGTTGTTGCAACTACCAGTACCATGTGCAAATGTTGTTGCAACTACCAGTACCATGTGCAAATGTTGTTGACACTACCAGTACCATGTGCAAATGTTGTTGCAACTACCAGTACCATGTGCAAATGTTGTTGCAACTACCAGTACCGTGTGCAAATGTTGTTGCAACTACCAGTACCATGTGCAAATGTTGTTGCAACTACCAGTACCATGTGCAAACGTTGTTGCAACTACCAGTACCATGTGCAAATGTTGTTGCAACTACCAGTACCATGTGCAAATGTTGTTGCAACTACCAGTACCATGTGCAAATGTTGTTGCAACTACCAGTACCATGTGCAAATGTTGTTGCAACTACCAGTACCATGTGCAAATGTTGTTGCAACTACCAGTACCATGTGCAAATGTTGTTGCAACTACCAGTACCATATCCAAATGTTGTTGCAACTACCAGTACCATGTGCAAATGTTGTTGCAACTACCAGTACCATGTGCAAATGTTGTTGCAACTACCAGTGCCATGTGCAAATGTTGTTGCAACTACCAGTGCCATGTGCAAATGTTGTTGCAACTACCAGTACCATGTGCAAATGTTGTTGCAACTACCAGTACCATGTGCAAATGTTGTTGCAACTACCAGTACCATGTGCAAATGTTGTTGCAACTACCAGTACCATGTGCAAATGTTGTTGCAACTACCAGTACCATGTGCAAATGTTGTTGCAACTACCAGTACCATGTGCAAATGTTGTTGCAACTACCAGTACCATGTGCAAATGTTGTTGCAACTACCAGTACCATGTGCAAATGTTGTTGCAACTACCAGTACCATGTGCAAATGTTGTTGCAACTACCAGTACCATGTGCAAATGTTGTTGCAAGTACCAGTACCATGTCCAAATGTTGTTGCAAGTACCAGTACCATGTGCAAATGTTGTTGCAACTACCAGTACCATGTGCAAATGTTGTTGCAACTACCAGTACCATGTGCAAATGTTGTTGCAACTACCAGTACCATGTGCAAATGTTGTTGCAACTACCAGTACCATGTGCAAATGTTGTTGCAACTACCGGTACCATGTGCAAATGTTGTTGCAACTACCGGTACCATGTGCAAATGTTGTTGCAACTACCAGTACCATGTGCAAATGTTGTTGCAACTACCAGTACCATGTGCAAATGTTGTTGCAACTACCAGTACCATGTGCAAATGTTGTTGCAACTACCAGTACCATGTGCAAATGTTGTTGCAACTACCAGTACCATGTGTAAATGTTGTTGCAACTACCAGTACCATGTGCAAATGTTGTTGCAACTACCAGTACCATGTGCAAATGTTGTTGCAACTACCAGTACCATGTGCAAATGTTCTTGCAACTACCAGTACCATGTGCAAATGTTCTTGCAACTACCAGTACCAGGTGCAAATGTTGTTGCAACTACCAGTACCATGTGCAAATGTTGTTGCAACTACCAGTACCATGTGCAAATGTTGTTGCAACTACCAGTACCATGTGCAAATGTTGTTGCAACTACCAGTACCATGTGCAAATGTTGTTGCAACTACCAGTACCATGTGCAAATGTTGTTGCAACTACCAGTACCATGTGCAAATGTTGTTGCAACTATCAGTACCATGTGCAAATGTTGTTGCAACTACCAGTATAATGTGCAAATGTTGTTGCCACTACCAGTACCATGTGCAAATGTTGTTGCAACTACCAGTACCATGTGCAAATGTTGTTGCAACTACCAGTACCATGTGCAAATGTTGTTGCAACTACCAGTACCATGTGCAACTGTTGTTGCAACTACCAGTACCATGTGCAAATGTTATTGCAACTACCAGTACCATGTGCAAATGTTCTTGCAACTACCAGTACTATGTGCAAATGTTGTTGCAACTACCAGTACCATGTGCAAATGTTGTTGCAACTACCAGTACCATGTGCAAATGTTGTTGCAACTACCAGTACCATGTGCAAACGTTGTTGCAACTACCAGTACCATGTGCAAATGTTGTTGCAACTACCAGTACCATGTGCAAATGTTGTTGCAACTACCAGTACCATGTGCAAATGTTGTTGCAACTACCAGTACCATGTGCAAATGTTGTTGCAACTACCAGTACCATGTGCAAATGTTGTTGCAACTACCAGTACCATGTGCAAATGTTGTTGCAACTACCAGTACCATGTGCAAATGTTGTTGCAACTACCAGTACCATGTGCAAATGTTGTTGCAACTACCAGTACCATGTGCAAATGTTGTTGCAACTACCAGTACCATGTGCAAATGTTGTTGCAAGTACCAGTACCATGTCCAAATGTTGTTGCAAGTACCAGTACCATGTGCAAATGTTGTTGCAACTACCAGTACCATGTGCAAATGTTGTTGCAACTACCAGTACCATGTGCAAATGTTGTTGCAACTACCAGTACCATGTGCAAATGTTGTTGCAACTACCAGTACCATGTGCAAATGTTGTTGCAACTACCGGTACCATGTGCAAATGTTGTTGCAACTACCGGTACCATGTGCAAATGTTGTTGCAACTACCAGTACCATGTGCAAATGTTGTTGCAACTACCAGTACCATGTGCAAATGTTGTTGCAACTACCAGTACCATGTGCAAATGTTGTTGCAACTACCAGTACCATGTGCAAATGTTGTTGCAACTACCAGTACCATGTGTAAATGTTGTTGCAACTACCAGTACCATGTGCAAATGTTGTTGCAACTACCAGTACCATGTGCAAATGTTGTTGCAACTACCAGTACCATGTGCAAATGTTCTTGCAACTACCAGTACCATGTGCAAATGTTCTTGCAACTACCAGTACCAGGTGCAAATGTTGTTGCAACTACCAGTACCATGTGCAAATGTTGTTGCAACTACCAGTACCATGTGCAAATGTTGTTGCAACTACCAGTACCATGTGCAAATGTTGTTGCAACTACCAGTACCATGTGCAAATGTTGTTGCAACTACCAGTACCATGTGCAAATGTTGTTGCAACTACCAGTACCATGTGCAAATGTTGTTGCAACTATCAGTACCATGTGCAAATGTTGTTGCAACTACCAGTATAATGTGCAAATGTTGTTGCAACTACCAGTATAATGTGCAAATGTTGTTGCCACTACCAGTACCATGTGCAAATGTTGTTGCAACTACCAGTACCATGTGCAAATGTTGTTGCAACTACCAGTACCATGTGCAAATGTTGTTGCAACTACCAGTACCATGTGCAACTGTTGTTGCAACTACCAGTACCATGTGCAAATGTTATTGCAACTACCAGTACCATGTGCAAATGTTCTTGCAACTACCAGTACTATGTGCAAATGTTGTTGCAACTACCAGTACCATGTGCAAATGTTGTTGCAACTACCAGTACCATGTGCAAATGTTGTTGCAACTACCAGTACCATGTGCAAATGTTGTTGCAACTACCAGTACCATGTGCAAATGTTGTTGCAACTACCAGTACCATGTGCAAATGTTGTTGCAACTACCAGTACCATGTGCAAATGTTGTTGCAACTACCAGTACCATGTACAAATTTTGTTGCAACTACCAGTACCATGTGCAAATGTTGTTGCAACTACCAGTACCATGTGCAAATGTTGTTGCAACTACCAGTACCATGTGCAAATGTTGTTGCAACTACCGGTACCATGTGCAAATGTTGTTGCAACTACCAGTAACATGTGCAAATGTTGTTGCAACTACCAGTAACATGTGCAAATGTTGTTGCAACTACCAGTACCATGTGCAAATGTTGTTGCAACTACCAGTAACATGTGCAAATGTTGTTGCAACTACCAGTAACATGTGCAAATGTTGTTGCAACTACCGGTACCATGTGCAAATGTTGTTGCAACTACCAGTACCATGTGCAAATGTTGTTGCAACTACCAGTACCATGTGCAAATGTTGTTGCAACTACCGGTACCATGTGCAAATGTTGTTGCAACTACCAGTACCATGTGCAAATGTTGTTGCAACTAACAGTACCATGTGCAAATGTTGTTGCAACTACCAGTACCATGTGCAAATGTTGTTGCAACTACCAGTACCATGTGCAAATGTTGTTGCAACTACCAGTACCATGTGCAAATGTTGTTGCAACTACCGGTACCATGTGCAAATGTTGTTGCAACTACCAGTACCATGTGCAAATGTTGTTGCAACTACCAGTACCATGTGCAAATGTTGTTGCAACTACCAGTACCATGTGCAAATGTTGTTGCAACTACCAGTACCATGTGCAAATGTTGTTGCAACTACCAGTACCATGTGCAAATGTTGTTGCAAGTACCGGTACCATGTGCAAATGTTGTTGCAACTACCAGTACCATGTGCAAATGTTGTTGCAACTACCAGTACCATGTGCAAATGTTGTTGCAACTACCAGTACCATGTGCAAATGTTGTTGCAACTACCAGTACCATGTGCAAATGTTGTTGCAACTACCAGTGCCATGTGCAAATGTTGTTGCAACTACCGGTACCATGTGCAAATGTTGTTGCAACTACCAGTACCATGTGCAAATGTTGTTGCAACTACCAGTACCATGTGCAAATGTTGTTGCAACTACCGGTACCATGTGCAAATGTTGTTGCAACTACCAGTACCATGTGCAAATGTTGTTGCAACTACCAGTACCATGTGCAAATGTTGTTGCAACTACCAGTACCATGTGCAAATGTTGTTGCAACTACCAGTGCCATGTGCAAATGTTGTTGCAACTACCGGTACCATGTGCAAATGTTGTTGCAACTACCAGTACCATGTGCAAATGTTGTTGCAACTACCAGTACCATGTGCAAATGTTGTTGCAACTACCAGTACCATGTGCAAATGTTGTTGCAACTACCGGTACCATGTGCAAATGTTGTTGCAACTACCAGTACCATGTGCAAATGTTGTTGCAACTACCAGTACCATGTGCAAATGTTGTTGCAACTACCAGTGCCATGTGCAAATGTTGTTGCAACTACCAGTACCATGTGCAAATGTTGTTGCAACTACCAGTGCCATGTGAAAATGTTGTTGCAACTACCAGTGCCATGTGCAAATGTTGTTGCAACTACCAGTACCATGTGCAAATGTTGTTGCAACTACCAGTGCCATGTGCAAATGTTGTTGCAACTACCGGTACCATGTGCAAATGTTGTTGCAACTACCAGTACCATGTGCAAATGTTGTTGCAACTACCAGTACCATGTGCAAATGTTGTTGCAACTACCAGTACCATGTGCAAATGTTGTTGCAACTACCAGTACCATGTGCAAATGTTGTTGCAACTACCAGTACCATGTGCAAATGTTGTTGCAACTACCAGTACCGTGTGCAAATGTTGTTGCAACTACCAGTACCATGTGCAAATGTTGTTGCAACTACCAGTACCATGTGCAAACGTTGTTGCAACTACCAGTACCATGTGCAAATGTTGTTGCAACTACCAGTACCATGTGCAAATGTTGTTGCAACTACCAGTACCATGTGCAAATGTTGTTGCAACTGCCAGTACCATGTGCAAATGTTGTTGCAACTACCAGTACCATGTGCAAATGTTGTTGCAACTACCAGTACCATATCCAAATGTTGTTGCAACTACCAGTACCATATCCAAATGTTGTTGCAACTACCAGTACCATGTGCAAATGTTGTTGCAACTACCAGTACCATGTGCAAATGTTGTTGCAACTACCAGTGCCATGTGCAAATGTTGTTGCAACTACCAGTGCCATGTGCAAATGTTGTTGCAACTACCAGTACCATGTGCAAATGTTGTTGCAACTACCAGTACCATGTGCAAATGTTGTTGCAACTACCAGTACCATGTGCAAATGTTGTTGCAACTACCAGTACCATGTGCAAATGTTGTTGCAACTACCAGTACCATGTGCAAATGTTGTTGCAACTACCAGTACCATGTGCAAATGTTGTTGCAACTACCAGTACCATGTGCAAATGTTGTTGCAACTACCAGTACCATGTGCAAATGTTGTTCCAACTACCAGTACCATGTGCAAATGTTGTTGCAACTACCAGTACCATGTGCAAATGTTGTTGCAAGTACCAGTACCATGTGCAAATGTTGTTGCAAGTACCAGTACCATGTGCAAATGTTGTTGCAACTACCAGTACCATGTGCAAATGTTGTTGCAACTACCAGTACCATGTGCAAATGTTGTTGCAACTACCAGTACCATGTGCAAATGTTGTTGCAACTACCAGTACCATGTGCAAATGTTGTTGCAACTACCGGTACCATGTGCAAATGTTGTTGCAACTACCAGTACCATGTGCAAATGTTGTTGCAACTACCAGTACCATGTGCAAATGTTGTTGCAACTACCAGTACCATGTGCAAATGTTGTTGCAACTACCAGTACCATGTGCAAATGTTGTTGCAACTACCAGTACCATGTGTAAATGTTGTTGCAACTACCAGTACCATGTGCAAATGTTGTTGCAACTACCAGTACCATGTGCAAATGTTGTTGCAACTACCAGTACCATGTGCAAATGTTCTTGCAACTACCAGTACCATGTGCAAATGTTCTTGCAACTACCAGTACCAGGTGCAAATGTTGTTGCAACTACCAGTACCAGGTGCAAATGTTGTTGCAACTACCAGTACCATGTGCAAATGTTGTTGCAACTACCAGTACCATGTGCAAATGTTGTTGCAACTACCAGTACCATGTGCAAATGTTGTTGCAACTACCAGTACCATGTGCAAATGTTGTTGCAACTACCAGTACCATGTGCAAATGTTGTTGCAACTACCAGTACCATGTGCAAATGTTGTTGCAACTATCAGTACCATGTGCAAATGTTGTTGCAACTACCAGTACAATGTGCAAATGTTGTTGCAACTACCAGTACCATGTGCAAATGTTGTTGCAACTACCAGTACCATGTGCAAATGTTGTTGCAACTACCAGTACCATGTGCAAATGTTGTTGCAACTACCAGTACCATGTGCAAATGTTGTTGCAACTACCAGTACCATGTGCAACTGTTGTTGCAACTACCAGTACCATGTGCAAATGTTATTGCAACTACCAGTACCATGTGCAAATGTTCTTGCAACTACCAGTACTATGTGCAAATGTTGTTGCAACTACCAGTACCATGTGCAAATGTTGTTGCAACTACCAGTACCATGTGCAAATGTTGTTGCAACTACCAGTACCATGTGCAAATGTTGTTGCAACTACCAGTACCATGTGCAAATGTTGTTGCAACTACCAGTACCATGTGCAAATGTTGTTGCAACTACCAGTACCATGTGCAAATGTTGTTGCAACTACCAGTACCATGTGCAAATGTTGTTGCAACTACCAGTACCATGTACAAATTTTGTTGCAACTACCAGTACCATGTGCAAATGTTGTTGCAACTACCAGTACCATGTGCAAATGTTGTTGCAACTACCAGTACCATGTGCAAATGTTGTTGCAACTACCAGTACCATGTGCAAATGTTGTTGCAACTACCGGTACCATGTGCAAATGTTGTTGCAACTACCAGTACCATGTGCAAATGTTGTTGCAACTACCAGTACCATGTGCAAATGTTGTTGCAACTACCGGTACCATGTGCAAATGTTGTTGCAACTACCAGTACCATGTGCAAATGTTGTTGCAACTACCAGTACCATGTGCAAATGTTGTTGCAACTACCAGTACCATGTGCAAATGTTGTTGCAACTACCAGTACCATGTGCAAATGTTGTTGCAACTACCAGTACCATGTGTAAATGTTGTTGCAACTACCAGTACCATGTGCAAATGTTGTTGCAACTACCAGTACCATGTGCAAATGTTGTTGCAACTACCAGTACCATGTGCAAATGTTCTTGCAACTACCAGTACCATGTGCAAATGTTCTTGCAACTACCAGTACCAGGTGCAAATGTTGTTGCAACTACCAGTACCAGGTGCAAATGTTGTTGCAACTACCAGTACCATGTGCAAATGTTGTTGCAACTACCAGTACCATGTGCAAATGTTGTTGCAACTACCAGTACCATGTGCAAATGTTGTTGCAACTACCAGTACCATGTGCAAATGTTGTTGCAACTACCAGTACCATGTGCAAATGTTGTTGCAACTACCAGTACCATGTGCAAATGTTGTTGCAACTATCAGTACCATGTGCAAATGTTGTTGCAACTACCAGTACAATGTGCAAATGTTGTTGCAACTACCAGTACCATGTGCAAATGTTGTTGCAACTACCAGTACCATGTGCAAATGTTGTTGCAACTACCAGTACCATGTGCAAATGTTGTTGCAACTACCAGTACCATGTGCAAATGTTGTTGCAACTACCAGTACCATGTGCAACTGTTGTTGCAACTACCAGTACCATGTGCAAATGTTATTGCAACTACCAGTACCATGTGCAAATGTTCTTGCAACTACCAGTACTATGTGCAAATGTTGTTGCAACTACCAGTACCATGTGCAAATGTTGTTGCAACTACCAGTACCATGTGCAAATGTTGTTGCAACTACCAGTACCATGTGCAAATGTTGTTGCAACTACCAGTACCATGTGCAAATGTTGTTGCAACTACCAGTACCATGTGCAAATGTTGTTGCAACTACCAGTACCATGTGCAAATGTTGTTGCAACTACCAGTACCATGTGCAAATGTTGTTGCAACTACCAGTACCATGTACAAATTTTGTTGCAACTACCAGTACCATGTGCAAATGTTGTTGCAACTACCAGTACCATGTGCAAATGTTGTTGCAACTACCAGTACCATGTGCAAATGTTGTTGCAACTACCGGTACCATGTGAAAATGTTGTTGCAACTACCAGTAACATGTGCAAATGTTGTTGCAACTACCAGTAACATGTGCAAATGTTGTTGCAACTACCTGTACCATGTGCAAATGTTGTTGCAACTACCAGTAACATGTGCAAATGTTGTTGCAACTACCAGTAACATGTGCAAATGTTGTTGCAACTACCGGTACCATGTGCAAATGTTGTTGCAACTACCAGTACCATGTGCAAATGTTGTTGCAACTGCCAGTACCATGTGCAAATGTTGTTGCAACTACCGGTACCATGTGCAAATGTTGTTGCAACTACCAGTACCATGTGCAAATGTTGTTGCAACTAACAGTACCATGTGCAAATGTTGTTGCAACTACCAGTACCATGTGCAAATGTTGTTGCAACTACCAGTACCATGTGCAAATGTTGTTGCAACTACCAGTACCATGTGCAAATGTTGTTGCAACTACCGGTACCATGTGCAAATGTTGTTGCAACTACCAGTACCATGTGCAAATGTTGTTGCAACTACCAGTACCATGTGCAAATGTTGTTGCAACTACCAGTACCATGTGCAAATGTTGTTGCAACTACCAGTACCATGTGCAAATGTTGTTGCAACTACCAGTACCATGTGCAAATGTTGTTGCAAGTACCGGTACCATGTGCAAATGTTGTTGCAACTACCAGTACCATGTGCAAATGTTATTGCAACTACCAGTACCATGTGCAAATGTTGTTGCAACTACCAGTACCATGTGCAAATGTTGTTGCAACTACCAGTACCATGTGCAAATGTTGTTGCAACTACCAGTACCATGTGCAAATGTTGTTGCAACTACCAGTACCATGTGCAAATGTTGTTGCAACTACCAGTACCATGTACAAATGTTGTTGCAACTACCAGTACCATGTGCAAATGTTGTTGCAACTACCAGTACCATGTGCAAATGTTGTTGCAACTACCAGTACCATGTGCAAATGTTGTTGCAACTACCAGTACCATTTGCAAATGTTGTTTCAACTACCAGTACCATGTGCAAATGTTCTTGCAACTACCAGTACCAGGTGCAAATGTTGTTGCAACTACCAGTACCATGTGCAAATGTTGTTGCAACTACCAGTACCATGTGCAAATGTTGTTGCAACTACCAGTACCATGTGCAAATGTTGTTGCAACTACCAGTACCATGTGCAAATGTTGTTGCAACTACCAGTACCATGTGCAAATGTTGTTGCAACTACCAGTACCATGTGCAAATGTTGTTGCAACTACCAGTACCATGTGCAAATGTTGTTGCAACTACCAGTACCATGTGCAAATGTTGTTGCAACTACCAGTACCATGTGCAAATGCTGTTGCAACTACCAGTACCATGTGCAAATGTTGTTGCAACTACCAGTACCATGTGCAAATGCTGTTGCAACTACCAGTACCATGTGCAAATGTTGTTGCAACTACCAGTACCATGTGCAAATGTTGTTGCAACTACCAGTACCATGTGCAAATGTTGTTGCAACTACCAGTACCATGTGCAAATGTTGTTGCAACTACCAGTACCATGTGCAAATGTTGTTGCAACTACCAGTACCATGTGCAAATGTTGTTGCAACTACCAGTACCATGTGCAAATGTTGTTGCAACTACCAGTACCATCGTTGCAAACTGATTCTTTTGGAAGCATCTTTTCTTGTTTACACATTTAAGTACTCATAACATGTGGCCACTATATGTATACAAGGCATGTAATGAATTTTTTGAAGAACAATTGTAACGACAGTTTAGATCAACACGCTAAATATGCAATTATTTAAACTATCCCTCGTATTGTTTAATTTTAAACTAACCTGGTTCTTCATCGGCCGTAAGATTATCACAATGTATTACATGGCAAATAAATGGGAGTAAGAATAAGCACTTCAAGAACATTTTCCTCACTTATGATCTTGTTTCAACAGTTTTTCCAATGCAACTAAATGATTTCAACAGAAATTCTATTAAATCTATAATTTGCAATAATAATTCATTACTATTCATCTATTAAAAGTATACATTCAACGATAAGTAGTTGTAAGGCGCTATTTTTATATCATAATTTACATTGTATTGCATATACTGTGTTATATATCGTCTTAAAAATACCTTTGATTAATCAGTTTTAGTTGTATTTCTTAATACAATTCTACTACGTTGTGGTTTATGGCCATATTACCTCTTGGTTTTTTCTGTTAATTTTTTTCTTTTGTTCGAACCTGATGCATTGAATGATTGAGTGGTACTCAACTGTGTCCCTACACAGATCCAGTAAATACTTCACTTTGGGAAATACTTCGCAATGGGAATGAGTAAAGTAAACAATTTGGTTACTGCGTACTCTTTTAATAACGAAACAATTCTATACTATGGCAATGGGTCAAGAACATATAGTGGGGCAGAAGGAAGAACGTTTGACCCCAAAGTAAAATATTTAACAGCAAATGAGGCAACTCACAAGTTTCTTTCAAGCGAAATTTCACATTATCGGAAGGTGTAGTCAATTTAACATCAACGGAAAGGATAGACAGACGACAGGGAAGTCTTACTTACTTACTTACTTAACTGGCCATTAACAACACGATTAGCGGATTTCGGCTTACCTTAAAACATCCTTCCAGGCGCCTTTGCTTCTTGAGCGCCTACGCCAGTTGATCACACCAATCGAGACCAGAACAGCAAGACTATTTGACAGTAAGGCCGCCATGTGTGCACTCTCCTTTTATGAGGTTGATATATGAAATGACGTCATCCTTTGTTGGATCCTAGATCATCTAAAAATTCGCCTTTGATGGGGCCAAAACCTTATTATGAAATAGTAAGTGGGTTTTAGAAACCTATACCCGACGAAATGAAAAATACGGACACTTAAGTAATTGGCAAAGAGTTATCCTTGCTAACCATCAAACAGTATTCTGAAGTTCCTCAGCATAGCACTAATGGGGGGAGACAATATAGGGATAGCTGATATCGATTAAGGGCAGTACAATAACTTCTGCCATAAGTGGGATTCTGTTTTAATTTAATAAACATTTTAAATTAAATACAATCATTTAATAAAATCCCAATGGAATTTGTTTTTGTGATACATAAGCTAAGAATGAACGCAGTTACATAATTGATAACTACAACCCTTCAGTCAGGATTATGACCTAGTTTTTCATACCACCTACACTTTAAAGTTGACTCGGAATGACAGATTTTTTTTGCAATACTTTTTCATGGCAATTTTATTTACTTTCAGAGTTTTTGCCAGAAAACTGCTGAGAATAAGTATTTTTGTATTTTTCATATTTCTGAACTGTGGTTCGAACTGAGGTCTTATGTCTAATAAGCCAACACACTACCCGACTACGGTGACTCTAAGATAATGAATAGTTTCTTATACATACTATATATATACATACATACATATATAAGTATATATAGAGTTGATAAATCAAGTTATTTTTAAAACTATATAACTGGTCGAATGCATGTGTATTGTAATTCATATAAATCTAGATTCTTAGACGCAAAAAAAGAGTCTGAAAGTATATAACAATGGAATATGATAAGTATTTAAAGAGTTTCTTCTAAGTTACATACATATATATTCGCCAGTATGACCACAAAGTCATTCAATACAGTTTGAAAGACTGTACAATCAAGATCATATTCGAGAAAATGTTTTTTAAATATTTCTTCATACTTGTGCTGGACTTTCTTGTGATACATCACTGCAATGTTGCGGCCAATCGACAGCAAAGTAATTTTAAAACAAAACTTTACACAACGAATGAATAAAAGAATTTATTTTAATAATACTGTGATGATATTTTTTTAGAAAAAATCATTTGCTATCATGGCAGTTGGTCAGCAGAACGAAAGGATTTGGAAAAATTTAGTCTTGATACGGATATGGATGCCTCACTATGCACTCATTTGATGTATGCATTCTGTGGCGTGCAACAAAATGGAGAACTTACTATAACAAATCCTCACTTAGATTTGGATTTGGAAAATTATAAGAAATTCAATAATTTAAAACAAAGAAATCCTTCTCTAAAAACTTTACTTTCGGTGGGTGGCTGGACCGAAGGATCACTTAATTTTTCGATAGTTGCTGCAGATCCAAAGAAGAGAGCCACATTTTTGCATTCGGCCATACAGATACTGCATAAATATAATTTTAATGGACTCGATATTGATTGGGAATATCCAAATGAGCGGCATAAATTAAAGAATAATGATCGTGAAAACTTTGCCATTTGGCTAAAGGAGTTAAAAGTGGGGTAAATCCTTTATTTTAGAAAATTTATTTCCAAAATATTTACTCATAAGCATTTTATTATTTTGTATCAAGATTTAAGCCGTATGGCTTCTTGTTAACAGCAGCAGTTAAAGCGGTTAGTTATCTTGCTATGCAGACTTATGATATAAAAGAAATGGTTAGGCAACTTGATTTTGTAAATATCATGTCTTATGAACTAAGTGGTCCTTGGAGTAAAGTTGTGGGTATACATTCACCGCTATATGCTGGACCTTCTGATCAAGATGAACGAGCTAAACAACGGAATTTTAATGCAATTGCACAATTCTGGATCCGGCAGGGTAAGAAATTGAAATTTAAATTGCCTTCCTAATGAATGTTGCATTCTAGGCACCCCACGTCATAAAATTGTCATGGGCATACCATTCTATGGTCATTCTTTTACCCTGATGAATTCACAAAATCATAGTGTTGGTGCTGCACATAACGGTTCCGGTATAGGGGGTCCCTATACTAAGCAACCTGGCATAGTTGTCTACAATGAATTGTGCGAAATGTTTAAATCTAATGACTCTCCTTGGCACTTGGAATGGCAATCTAAACAAATGGTGCCTTATGCCTATCGTGATAATCAATGGATTGGTTACGATAATGAAAGAAGTGTGACTCTCAAAGTGAATTACGTGAAAAGGCACAATTTAGGTGGTGTTATGATATGGACTGTAGAAATGGATGATTTTCGAGGAGTATGTGGTGCTAAACGGTATCCATTACTGAGAGCGATCAATAAGGGTTTAAGGGGCATAACAAGTAAAAATGTAAAAAACAATGCCCAGTAGGGCCATAAAATCGATTGATTTTCAATAAATATTGTTTACCAGCGTTATAATGAAATTTTTATCACACACTATTTATGTTGCATTCTTTTACAAAATAATTACAAAATAAATAAAATTTTTGTGTTCTTATCTCAAAAGCTGTAAACAGAATGTCGTCTTTACTTTATTAAAGTTAATGACATTGAACGTGAAACATATTTTTCTTATTTTACTCAAGTTTAATTCGTTTTTTATTTTCTTTCTTGCCAATTGAATGTGTTTTTCAAAAAGAAATTGAAAAACTAAACAATTCATTGTTCCTTCAATAATATTTCCATTAAAATAAAGACAAAAAAACAATTTCATTAAATTTCTTTTCATAAAAAAGGTGATGATGCCTCATCTGAAAAATACTTTTTTTCTTATCTTAAAATATCTGCAGGCAGATATCTTATCTTCTAATAGAAAAGTGTTTTCTTTCTGTGACGCTATACGTGAACGCAGTCTCTTTACTGACCAAGTTGTCCAAATCAGGGGAGAAGAAATTGGTCAGCGCAAAAGCTGCACATGCCCGAAGAGAGCTGAGAGCAAATTGTCGAAAGGCAATTTGTAAAAAAATAAATATGGGACAATCCTATGCTCCTTACAGGTATGAAAAGATATAAAAAGAAACTTTTAATATTACGATATATTTTTATTCATTCAATTTTATTCAATCTATACATACATTCTGTATATCTATGGTATATTTATTGTGTATATCTGTTTTATATCCAAAATTTGGGCATGCATACTATGTATTTAAGATTTTATCCGTTTAAAGTAAAAAATTATACACAAAATTAAAATTAATGCTAAAATTAAGGAATATATCGGATATAGCCAGAAACTTCGCTGCACCTTATTCTTAACACTCATTATTGTTACTCCGCGTAAACCATCATTGATTACTCTCAGTAATGGATACGGTTTTGCACCGCATACTCCTCGAAAATCATCATAATCTACAGACCATATTGAAACACCACCTAAATTGTGCCTTTTCACGTAATCCACTTTGAGAGCCACACTTCTCTCATTTTCGTAACCAATCCATTGATTATCATGATAGGCATAGGGTACCATTTGTTTCGATTCCCATTCCAAGTGCCAAGGAGAGTCATTAGATTTAAACATTTCGCACAATTCATTGTAGACAACTATGCCAGGTTGCTTAGTATAGGGACCCCCTATACCGGAACCATTATGTGCAGCACCAACACTATGATTTTGTGAATTCATCAGGGTAAAAGAGTGACCATAGAAAGGTATGCCCATGACAATCTTATGACGTGGGGTGCCTAGAACACAACATTCATTAGGAAGGCAATTTAGTTTTCAATTTCTTACCCTGCCTGATCCAGAATTGTGCAATTGCATTAAAATTCCGTTGTTTAGCTCGTTCGTCTTGGTCCGCAGGTCCAGCATACAGCGGTGAATGTATATCCACAACTTTACTTGACCGATATCTTAAAGGTGACTTGATAATTAGAAAATCTAATTGCTTTTCCAATTCGCTTATGTTGTACGCGCTTATAGGTTCCGCGGCTGTGATAACTAATAAAAAGCCATGGGGTTTGAATCTTGAGGTATGTAAAAACAAATATTAACAGACATTTTTGAGTTTATATTATGTAAAGTTAAAAACTATACCCGTCTCTTAATTCCTTAAACCAAATGGCAAGGTTTTCCCAATCATTACTCTTTAATTCATGAAATTCATTTGGAAATTGCCAATCAATATTGAGTCCATTAAAATTATATTTTTGCAAAAATTCTATGGACGACTGCAAAAATGTAGCTCTCTTCTTTGGATCTGCTGCTACTACAGAAAAATTAAAAGATTCTTCACTCCAGCCTCGTACCGAAATCAAAGTTTTCAGTGAAGGATTTTTTTGTTTTAAATTATTAAATTTCTTATAATTTCCAAGGCCCTTATTGTCGTCCAACTCCAAATGGTAATCTCTTACTTTAAGTTCTCCATTTTGTTGCACACTACAGTATTCGTAGATCAAATGAGTGCACAGTGAGGGATCCATATCAGTTTCAAGACTAAATTTTCCCAAGTTTGGTCGCTCTGCTGACCAGCTGAGATAATAGCAAACGATTTTTTCTACAACAAATGGATTTAAATATGGTTTATTACTAATGCAAGTATGCACATTGGTTTAAAATCGAGTTTTTTTGGCCAAAATTATTTACGGCGAGAATATAATAGTTTTTTGTTAATATTTGAATTATTATTAATTATTAATATCATACTTTGTCAATTCTGTGAAATTTAATTAAAAACCTACTTTTGGAATGTCCAGTCGAAGTCCAAGCTGTGTCCAGAAGCCATTTTCAATTTTCTTTCTGACACTTTTTCCCGATTCTTGTCATCCCTAATTTGCCATTTTTTTATTTCGCACTTACATCCCAAATGTAATAAAAACTCGAAAAACCATATACGGCAGTGAAACGGGCTTAGGCCATATTTCAGATTACTTCCTTTTGGCTTAAATTTATCAGATTTGTAATTTTTTATTTCAATGAAATCTTTAGAAGTAGCACCACATATAGGACATGACAAATTGGATCTGGTTCCTGTAAGGACGTTTAAAACTTTTCCATCTATTACGGTAAGGACTAATCTAAATGTTGTTTCTATTGTTTTTGAATCGTCTATCTGCAATTTTACTGGAGCCAAATTTTTAATTTCATTATCCAAATCGGAATTTTCCTTTAGTATTGCATCTCTTGTTTCCATTAAAAATTCTAATTTCAAAGGCCTACAAAACCGAGTGGATTGGGTTGTTATGTTACACCATAATGCTCTTTGTGATGTATCCAAAAGTCTTAATGGTATTACTGTTGTTGCAAGAAGACTTGAATCACTAATATGGGATGAGCTTGGTTCAAGAAGTCGTTGTTTAAACTGAGCTTGACCAGTACTTCCATCGAATCCATAGCTCAGAATTAACTCTGCTTCCTTTAGAAAAACAGCTAAGTCTTTTTCTCCCTTTTTACGAGCAGACATACGCGCTTCATTTATTAATAAATCTGTCGTAGTTTCTTTGGATGAAGACATAATTGCTGCTGCTCTTCTCTTGCTACGATTCGTCATTTCATTAAAAGACATTCGTGGCCGACCTGCTTTAGAGGTGCTTGGTACTTCAGTTAAAATATTTTAAAAAATACTTCAGAATTTAGTCATTTCATGTTTCTGAAGCATTCTGACCACTTTGATTCTAATTTTACGCAATATATCCTTATTTTTTCTTTTAAATGTTTTAAATAATCCTCAGGAGGATTTGAAGTTCCATTTTTTTCTAGAACGAAGTTCAAAAGCTCCTCCTTTTTCTTTTTTTAGCATTTGTTTTTTGCCAAATTTTGAAGAGCTCTTCATTTCTGAAGCCAAGGTAGTCTAGTAAAAAGCAAATATCTTAAGTTATTGCAAGTTATTGCAGGAAAAAACTTTAGAATGTGTTGCATAAGACCACATGCTATTTTCGAATTTTGTTTTTTCACTGGACAAAGTTGGACATTTTTTTAGAAGTTTAAATTTATGGAAAAACAAAATAATAATTGAATGTGCGAATATGCATGTAAACAAAACACGTTATTTCTATGTCTATTTATTTTTTTTAAGTTTTTATTTTACAATTAGTTAATACATACCATAAACTTTATTATCCATTAAAAATATTTTTTTTAACTTTTTAATCTTATTCAAAAACACTATTTGATCAACTACCTAAATTAAACTACTTGCACTTGATTATTCAACAATAGTAAAAAGTTCTATGTTTGTCGCTCTGTAGACTAACGGTAAATACCGGTTTAGAAAAACAAAATTTATTTTCTGATAACTTGAAGTGTTGTCTATCATGCTGTATTAAAAAATTTACAAAAAACGAAAATTAAAAAATTACATTTTGGCCAAAAAAACTGATTTTTAAACCAATGTGGTATGTAAAGTATCGCAAATAGAATGAAAATTAATTTTAAAAATGCTGAGTTTTCTTTTCAAAGATTTTAAAAATGCGTAAGTGAGCGGAGGCAGAGTAGAGGGCGACCTTGTCTGCATTGGAAGGACAAATCGATCAAGCCTTGTCATCGTTTGATATTTTTAGTAAATTTTTACAATGGCAGTGGAATCTATTGACATTTTTTTTAAATTTCGTTCATCTAATAATGAAACATATTTAAATCAGTTTTGGATGAAATAAAACTATTCATTCTAGCACTAACTAGAATAGATTAGGAGTGTGATTAGAACTTGATTAATATAGTGAATTATGTCAAAGACATTATTAGAAACATTTGGTTCAAAGAATCACTGCTTATCTAATTCTAACGAGAGTTTAGATCAACACGCTAATAATGCAATGAGATAAACTATCCCTCGTATTGTTTAATTTTAAACTTACTTGGTTCTTCAACGGCCGTAACATTATCACAATGTATTACATGGCAAATTAATGGGAGTAAGAATAAGTACTTCACGAACATTTTCCTCAGTTATGATCTTGTTTCTACAGATTTTGCAACGCAACTAAACGATTTCGATTGGACCCGTAATTTATAAGATGCATCACGCACCACAAAGTTTATTTAAGGCATACGCAAAAGGAAAAGTATTCCTAACCATTTTTATATTATTAAATTGTATTGCATATGTATGCATATCGATTAATCGGTTTTATATTTATTTTTAAAAATAATAATGCCTTATGAAGAACGTTCGACAACATCCGTATACATACATAGTTTAGTATAGCATATGTCATAAAAATTGCTAAAATTTAATTTAATTAAACGTACGAGATAAAATAAATAAAGCCACCCATGTACATCATCCACCAAAAACCAAATAAAATTTCTAATAATTTCCAAAGCCTTTATTATCGTCCAATTTCAAATATGAATGGACGCTTCACTATAAGTTCTATAGTTTGTTGCACACCACAGAATACATAGATCAAATGAGTGCATAGTGCCATAACAGCAAACGATCGTTTCTAAAAAAAATATAACCACAATATTATTAGAATAATTCCTTTTACAACAACAACCAGCTGTATTAAATAAAAAATTGTTATTTTAAGAATATTTTAATGGATATACATACATATGTATGTAAACTTCCGGCCGAAAAATTAAAATGTGGTACTGAACTGAAGCACAATGCTGACAAAACAGAATTAAAGGCAAAAGCAGTAATCTGTTCAATGCCGCCAATTAATTTTTTGCATCCGTGATCCTGCAGCTTAACAGCTTCTTAAATCACTAAAACAAAAACAGGCAGGCTTTAGACCTATACGTGTCAATCATTTAGGCACAATTCACATTATCAGCGAACAAGTCCAACAAATTCTATAACTGCCTTTATCAGCTATTTGTAGATTTATAAGGCGCTTTCAGCAAAGTATCAGGAACTGTGATACGGAGAGTAACAAGGCACAGATGCCATATGGAAATTGTAATATAAACCTAGGGGAAGTAAACACAGTTTGAGCAGGACTGATCCTACTCCTACTGGATTGTAGAAATAAACCACAACCAAAACACTACCACTCAATAATCGCTGGCACAAGTATCAGGTCCTCTATGATATCGACTATGCAGACCGCATACGATTTATTGTATGCCTATATATAGGCATGTCTTTGAGCGTCTTTTCTGTGATAGCAATTAAGCTGCCCATCTCAAGACCCAGTAATTGATGACATAGACAATGTCTTGACAACAGAAAGTTTAGCAAGTGGCTTTAATCGCCATATTAATAATTCATTCAATAAGCTGCCAGAGCTCTAACCTAACATCTACAAAAGAACATTACTGGAACGTCACAAGTAAAGTTACTTCTAAGCCAATCATCAAGTTAACTTGAATAACTTGATTGTTTAAACTGAAAGAAAAGCAAAAAAAATGATAAAAAGATGAGGCAGATGATATATGGGGAAAATGCTATGCTCCTTACAGTAACCAAGAGGTATAAAAAGAAACTTTTAATATTACGAAATATTTTTATTCATTCAATAGAAATCTATACATACTTCTATATGTATATACTATACTACACTATCCATTTTATATACGTACGTACATATTGCAATGCATTTCACATTTCTCATATTTAAAGTAAAAAGTGATACAAAATTGCTAAAATTAAGGAATATAACGGATATATCCTAAAACTTCGCTGGACATTATTCTTAGCACTCTTTGTTGCTACTTCTCGTAAGCCATCATTGATTACTCTCAGTAAAGGATACCGTTTAGCACCACATACACCTCGAAAATCATCCATTTCTACAGTCCATATCATAACACCACCTAAATTGTGCCTTTTCACGTAATCCACTTTGAGACCCACACTTCTTTCATTTTCGTAACCAATCCATTGATTATCACGATAAGCATAGGGAACCATTTGTTTCGATTCCCATTCCAAGTGCCAAGAAGAGTCATTAGATTTAAACATTTCGCACAATTCATTGTAGACAACTATGCCAGGTTGCTTAGTATAGGGACCCCCTATACCGGAACCGTTATGTGCAGCACCCACACTATGATTTTGAGAGTTCGTCAGGGTGAAAGAACGACCATAGAATGGTATGCCCATGACAATTTTATGACGTGGGGTACCTAGCACACAAAATTTATTAGGAAGGCAATTTATACTTCAATTTCTTACCCTGCCGGATCCAGAATTGTGCAATAGCATCAAAATTCCGTTGCTTAGCTCGTTCATCTTGGTCTGAAGGTCCAGCATAAAGCGGTGAATGTATACCTACAGCTTTACTCCAGGGACCACTTAGAGCATAAGACATAATATTTAGAAAATCTACTTGCTTAGCCAATTCGCTTATGTTGTACGTGTTTATAGCGCCGTAGCCAGTCGCCTTAACTGCAGCAGATAACAAAAAGCCATGGGGTTTAAATCTGGAAATATAAAAAAACTAATATTTACAGAAATTTCAAGAGTTTATGTTATTTAAAGTAAAACTATACCCTTCTCTTAATTCCTTTAACCAAACGGCAAAATTTTCACGATCATTATTTTTCAAACCATGCCGTTCATCTGGATATTCCCAATCAATATCGAGTCCATTAAAATTATATTTTTGCAGTAATTCTATGGACGACTGCAAAAATGTGGCTCTCTTCGTTGGATCTGCAGCAACTATAGAAAAGTTAAGTGATCCTTCTTTCCAGCCACCCACCGAAAGCAAAGTTTTTAGAAAAGGATTTTTTTGTTTTAAATTATTAAATTTCTTATAATTTCCAAAGCTCTTATTATCATCCAAGTCCAAAAGAGGAACATTTACTTTAAGTTCACCATTTTGTTGTACGCCACAGAATGCATAGATCAAATGAGTGCACAGTGAGGGATTCATATCAGTTTCAAGACTAAATCTTCCCGAGTTTATTCGCATTGCTGACCAACTGCCATGATAACAAACGATTTTATCTAAAAAGAAATTTATTTTTCAAGTAAAATTTTTAAATGCTAGTTTTCCGTTGCCAGATGGCAACATAATAACATTTCTGGCAACTGCCAATGCAACTAAAGTTCAGTTGAATTGCATAATTGAATATTAAAACATTGCACTTTTTAGTTTTGAACCTACGCAGCTGTTCATATGCCGTAACGTTGTTATGGTGTTTTACAAGAAATCTTAATAAAAGTAAGAATAAATACTTAAATAACATTTTCTCGAATATGATCTTGTTTTTACAAGTTTTCTACTTCAACTGAACGACTTTGTGGTCATACTTGCGAGTATATAACTTGAAGAAACTATTTAAATACTTACGAGTACGAATACTCTTCGATTTATTTTCACATTTAAATGCATTTTTATGCGTTTTCTATTTTATACTTGGTTTTTTTTTAATGACACATTTTTATTTATCATTTTTTACTCTTTTTTTTTCTTTCAACAGATTGTATATATTTAACAAATTAAATTATGTATGTTACTATAATTATTTTAATTTATTTGAACTTTTTAAGTTTTGCCAATTGATTATTGCGTCTTAAAGCCATTTTTCTTAAACGTCTCCAGTACTGCTTAGTATTGGGATCCAATTCTTCTAAGGGTATTATGCGATCTACATTTAAGGTCCATAACCAATCGGGATATTCGGAGTCTGATTTTAACTGAAATATAAATAAATAAAATCGTAATCATAAAGGCTTATGTAAGAAGACACAGATAAGAAATTAACTGTCAGGTGATGGTAATGGACAGTTTGACAATAAATACTTCAGAAACTCCAATGACGATCGTAGAAAGTGAAAAAAAAATTTAAGAACTAAAAGCCTAATATTTATTAAGTTTTTGAACGAATGGAATAAATAACACCTCTCAGCAGATTTCTGGCAAAAACTCTGAGAGTAAATAAAATTGCCATGAAAAAGTTTCTCAAAAATCTGTCGTTCGGAGTCGACGTTAAACTGTAGGTCCCTCGCTAATCATGTATAAAATTAACGCAGACAGCATGAGTGATGTGAGAAACTATTCCGTAATCCTGACTGAAGGGTTGTAATGGCCAATTATGTATGTATGCAAGTGAGTTTCCCAATAGGAAAGCTTCCACAAGGCAATTGCCTGTCAAGTGTTAAGAGAACAGATAAAGAAAAAGCAATAAAGTTGGGAACGTTTCTTAAGTTATACGAGTTTGATACAATGTAGGGTTTTGTAGACTACTCAAGCCCAATACATAAGTTCTGTGATGAAGAAAACGACTCAATAGAACACATATTTGTTACTTCCATGGCGTTAATACATCTCAAAAGGCAACACCTAAAAGCTTGTCGAGTACAAGGCCCAATGTTCATCAGGACAACATCGTTGGGGGAGACTTTAAAGTGAGGGCGGTAATATTGATAGTTTGGTAACTCTGAACAACAACACACAATGAATGTTCTACATAAACACATGACCTCGCCTGGTTCCACACACAGAAAACTATTAGGACCATAGCAGAATGTAAGACCCAGCGCACCTAACAAATTGTGCCTTACAACTTTCGAACTTTCTGCTTGCATTACCAGGTAAATTGTTAGACAACAAATCTTTCATAAGTTAGAAGTACTTTCCTCATGTTAAAAATTTTGAAACATATTAACGTAACGTAACATATGTTCATTTCTCGCATACGAAAACAATGCAAATACATAACGAAATTACATTACTGTTCGATAATCCTTTATCCTTCTTATTGTTTTTTATTAAACAAAAACTGGTCAGCAGATACGTCAACCTTACGAAACGTTACGTTATATTTGGCTAAGTTTTTAAGTTGAAGTCGTTACATTAAGTTTTATAATGTTGTTACCTTGATGTCCTCGCCTTTCTTCATTATATTACTGCCACATACATAGTTCACCAATTTGTTGGCATCTGTTTCTACTGGAATTTCTTTCTTCTCCATAATTGGACCCAATTTACCCAGTTTCTTGAGTTTCTTTGGTGTAGGAACTAAATACAAAGGATTTTATTAAGCAAACAATTTAATTTTATGCCAGTCCAGTAACCAGACGTGGAAATTAAAAAAAACTTACCGGCCGCATAGCAGCGCATAGCTACAGACGATATTAAACATTTCTGTTTAACTAATTGCAGAGATAAATTTAAAGTGTTTAAAAAACTCATTTTTATGCAATTTATTTAAAAAACAAAAGAAACTTTTTAATAATTTATTTAATAACCAGCACAATCTTCTTCTGGTTATAACAATTGTATAAAACTAACCTCAATTCCAAATGAAATGTCAAACAGCTCGAGTCTCGAACAGCTGTAGAAAGTCTGTATACAACAACAAAGCAAAATAATAACACTAGACAGCTGTTGATTGTTTTCCTTTTTCTTTATGATTTTATTTAAAAGATTTAAAAATGAGAAGTAAATAAACCGGCTAAAGGAATTTTTTTTTGTTTTATTGGAAATTTTAAATGAAAATTGTTGTTAAAAATGCGTTTGCCTTCGAATAAAACATTGGTCAAAGCGGCTATATACGTTGGTGTGGCAGGCATATCGAGTGTTATGTATATGCGATGGAAACTTGAGGAACGTATACGTAATACAGAGTATTTTCGTGCTGCATTTCAAACCTTAAGGCAACACAGGGGCAAGTTGTTAAATAAAATAGTTGAAATCGAAAAAAAAAAAAACAATAATTATAAGCTTAAATTGATTTTTACAGGAGTTGTAAGTCTGTTAGGCGAACCAATTAAAAATATGGGTTTTGATATTGGTGATCCCCAAAATAGTTGTGATGGTGAAACCGCCCACTTTGAGGTTGCAGTTAAGGGCTCTAAAGAACGTGGTAAAATGATTTTCTCCGCCACACGTCATGAAGAAAAAGGTTGGCTGCTTGACTCTTTAGAATTGGAATTGAAATCGCAGCCCGATAGAAGATATTTAGTAAAGACCAATAATCCAGCACAAAATTTAGAAAATAAGGAATAAATTATTGATTTTTAACCTTGCATACCGGCTTAATTTTTTGTGATAAAAACATTTGTTATTATTTGTTTAGGCACTTTGTTATCGCCAGAGGGTAACATGTCAGGTTTGTTAATAGTAGAATTTAAAGTTTTCCATATGCGACGTAAACATTATTTGGAGAGAATTGTATGGTATTGTGTTAATTATTTAGAAGCATATGTGTTTCAATTAAAAAAACATTAAAAAATTTAAGGTTTTTGTGAATAAAACTTATATAGGGTTTTAAAGCATTTTACAAAGCTGTACAAAGTTTAAATTTGCGCCATTACAATAGTTTTGCAGAAAACAAAACAAGTGATTATCTGAAGGTACATGGTCCAGGCTGTGTTGTGGATGTATCCAAACATTTTACAGTAAAGCCTTTAATTTTATGGGGTTTTCATGTGAAAATCTGATTCAATTAAGTCTTGCAACCATCTATAGAATATAAATTCATACCAATTATAGAGTTCTGCAGGGATCGGAACAAATATTCACAAAGTAACCAAATGATAATCTTAAAATGCTAGATCCAGATCATATGGTGAGTGCATCCAATTTTTTCTGCCAAAGATCTCACAGTTTTTGCTAGATAATCAAGTGTGTGTATGGTCTAATGGCATACAACACCTTTTCTGTTGATCAATTCAAATTTAATTGAAGTTCTTTGTCAATAGCACCAATTAATTGGTGGCAGAAGAAATCAGAATTTAATTTCTTCTAACAAATATGTTGTAGCTACCGTTTTAAGCGCTAATGTTTAAACGAAACCAAAAATCTTTACTAGTTTAGCTTTATTTCGATTTGAATAAAAAAGAAATCAAATTATTATTAAACATTTTCAATTGTTTTTTTTTTTTTTGTTTTTTTTTTATAACATTATTTTTCGTTTATTATTGTAAACGTTTTCCTTTTAATTTTATTATAATTATTTTCAAATTGTTAATGTTTTATTTGCATAGTACATTATTTGTTTTTGTTTAATTAATTTAAATTTCTTTAAGATAATTTTAAATTTCATTTTCCTGTTTCGACAAGAAACGACTTTTACGACAAGAGGAAGAGGAGGGAGTTTTCTTGTGTTCTTTTTTTTGTTTTGTAGGGGAGGTTTTAAAGTTTTAAAAACTTGTGTTGTTTTCATTATTTTTCTTCTCTTTTTTAGTATTACTTTAGTTTTTAACATTTCTTTCAATATTTTTGTTTGTTTTCTTTTTTTTTATAAAAACAAAAGCAAAAAACAAAAAAAACACTTATGCACACAATTACAAAAAAGAAAAAATGTATAGTAAAAATAAAAATAATTATATGAATATATATTTATAAGTATATATTTGCATGTATATCTAGATCGATAGAAAAAAAAAGAAAGAAAAACAAAAAACAAATGATGAAAACCATTTCAATTTGTTTTAGTTATTTATACCTTAATAATTCTAATCATAATATTGATAAATTGTATACTATTACAGTTGAAATAGAAATAAAAAAAAATATTATTTTAATAAAAAAAAATGCTTTCATACTGATTTTTTTCTTAAAACATTCATCATTATACATTACTTAACATTATTATTTATAAAAATTATAAATGTGAACCAAAAGTTATTGTGTTTAATTTAATGTTGTTGATATTTAATATGTGTGTGTATTATTAAATATTATTTGTTTAGCAGGCAGAAAGTTAAAAAAGTAGAAAAAAATCAAGGCGACAATATTTTATTTGTTTGTTGTGTGTTTGAACATTTAAAACGATATAACATCATATATATTAAAAAGTTCCCTTTTTTTGTTTGTTTTTGTTTTGTTTATATTTTTCTGTTGCAATACTTGATTTAGTTAATTGATTGGTTGGTTGGTTGGTTACTTGGTTGATTGGTTGTAATTAACAAGAGAGGAACAATATAAAACAATGATAATATCGTTGTTAATTTAGTTAATTTATTTCTTTGTTCTGTGTTATTGTTGTTGTTGTTGGTTTTTATGTTTCATGGTATATTTTTTAGTATTTGTTTTTAACTTTTACTTTCCAAGAGGAAGACTAGTCGGCCTCTTAATAAATGATGTTTTTGTTATTGATTCAATTGATGCGGTTAATTTTGTTGTGTTCGTATTTGATGTTGTTAATAATAGAGAATGCGGCTGCGATTCAGCTTCCGCCATTTGTTGTCCTTATTGTGTTTTCAGTTCTTTACCGATACTATACGAAACAATTTTAGTCCAATCAATTTTAGTTCTTGTTATAGGCAATTGACGTCTCATGGCTTTGAAGGTTGTATCGGACATTGTTTGATAATTTTCTGAAATGGCCAACTGGTATTCATTCTCTGCCTCCTCTATGAGCCGTATAATTTCTTTAGCCATTTGTTGTTCATTGGTGACCACTACAGATTCACGGCATTCCTTTGAGGATACTAATTGCACATTGCCGTCTTCATAATAATGTACCTGGGAATTGAAAAGAGAGAGAGAGATAAGCATACATACTATGGCAATGTTCAATTACGTACTTGCACTTTTAAAACACCTTTTAATTCAGCACTCCCTGCGCCGGCTTGAAATGTAACGTGCCATTGCGAACGCCATCTACCATTCCAATAGTTTTTAGGTTGAAATTGGTGATCTTCGATGCAAATCGTTAATGTTATTTGACCACTTTGAGTTTTACCAAAAACGGAACAAACCTTAAATGTAAATAAATATAAATTACAATAAAATATGTGTCTGGTTCACGAATTTTCACAACTTGCTAGCACGATAATGAAAAAGCTTATATATTGATCGTATATTAATACTAACTAGCCTGAATATGTATCACCTTCTGAATCATACTACTTTACCCACAAAAAATACATTGTATGAGTTTTATTCACTCAAAATAATTTAATCTTAAAATAAATGTAAAACGTTTTCTCTATTTTCAAAATATGCCAAAAGAAGTCACTCAACTAAACAAAAAAATAAATAATAATAGCCCCGAAAATGATCACCCGATCCTATGTCTAACACATATTGAAAACCATCACAAAAATAATATTGGAACCTTGAAATGCACAACAATGCCCATTCCTCTGAAACACCTGAGTTGTTATTCCAGATATAAGCATTGAGAATGAGTTCATCATGGTCTAGATAGTCAATAATAAGCCAATGAATTGGTCGAGTTTCAAGAGCATCGAACACAGTAACACCTAACCGTAGTTGAAGTTGTCCAATTAAAACTTCCCCTGCAATGTCTCCATTGAATCAAGAAATAAACAAGGTTTGTCTAGAATTCTTCACATCTCTCTTAATAAACATGCCGCATGATGTCTTCTTTGCAATTGTGCAACACCTAACCCTGTCAAATTAACCCTTTCTCTATGCAAACTACATGGCATTTTAATCAGTGTTTAATTGTAATAAATTTTACTTACACCATGCCTGTAATGACTGGCGGTATAGGCTAATGTTTCAATATCTAAGGCGGCTCTCCATGGTTCAGCTGATATATCAGGCTCGACATCCTGATAGTCACTGGCTTCCTTACGGAGATGATCATACTTAAATGACTGTTTAGTGCGAGGATCATAGAAACGGCCACCACCTAAAATAATAATAACAATGAATAGATAACAAAAAAAAACAATGAATTTCGTAACATAAATAACCATAACCAACATTTTTGTTCAATTTAGCTCACTTCTTTTGTGCGATAAAGAATATTAACGAGGGATTTACTTTGTTTTGACTCATAACAGCGTTTGTTTACGTATAGGAAAACTGAATTTCTCTCCCCCCTCGTTCTGTTATATTCAAACGCTTTCATTAACACACTTTTCATATATACGCCAAACATACACACACACTAAGCATACACTCTCATTCACTTACACATGCACATGTACAGTGTATATTCCTGTGTATATTATGGATATTTATATTACCATATATGGCATATGCACTTACCCAAATCATTAAATTCAGAAATCACGGCGTTATGTTCACTGCCCTCTATGCGTACCGGTGTCAATTGATCTTTATTATATTGGGCAAAGGCGTGGCTGGCACCTTCTTTTAGCAGTGCATCATTTTTCAACAATTCACGAACATCATTAAATACCTCATTGAATTCACCCGGTGGAGCGTGTAGTATAAAATCGGATACAATGCGTACTTTTTCCGTATCACTAATTTGTGTTTGATCCATGGTTCAGCACGATTTTTGTGTTTTTTATTTCTTTTGTGAAAGCTTTTATCAAAATGTTTTTGTGTTGTCGGTCGATTGTGTCGATTTCGATTTGATTGATGGTGTACCCGGAGAGACTTGGCAGTGAAGTGCAACTTTATTTTTAACTTTCAAAGATTTTTTAATTTTAAAAAAGCCCAATTACAGTTAAGTTTCCATAAAACTTTGAAAGTTTATAATACTCAAGTTCCTTAGAAAGGTTTCAAATACAAATATTCACAAAATCTTCAGTAATTTCTTTATTTTTTATACTAAATCTTGCATTTGCTAAATGGATGACAAATCTTTTGCAAGAAAAAAAATACTACAACAACAATTATGGCAAGTGCAGTCACCTACAACTTTGGCAGCACTGTATTAAAGGCGTTTCTACATAAATATACAGCAGGCTTGCATTTTATGGTATTGTGTAAAATCAGAGTTATAAAAAAACAGAAAGAAATTAAAAGATGTTTTAAGAATTTTTAAATCTATGTTAAACTGTGCATTTCAAATATTTAGTTTTATTGAGAATAGTGTGTATTTGACAAGAAACACATTTCGTAATAAATATTCCATTTTTCATTACAATTTTTGAAATTTTTCTGTCAATAAAAAAACCGAAACAGTTACAAGGTAATACAAAATTTAATCAAACACTACAATGACAACTTAAGGATTAATAAAAGTACAATATTATTTCAAACTTAATTTACTTCGTAAAACATTACATTTTTTCATATGTTTCGCTAAATGAACATATCTTACAAGTATGCGTATACGTATCGTCTTCCTCATTGTAAGTATCTTCACCGTATTCATGGATATGTGATGCTTTTGTTTCCTTGGTATACAAGCTACTGCGAACCTCCATGCGTAATTGCTTCATTTGTTTATTATATTTACGTATTTTGCCAATTTCGCGTTTATCCACAAGGTTTTCGTGTTGACGCATTAATTCCTCTTCACTGCCCCACACTTCCATAGCACGCTTCTGGATTTGTAAATGCAAATAGAGCTTCATTTCACCCCATCTTATGTTATGAGGGTTCTTGCGGCTGATATAACGCAAGGGCGGCTCTCGTTTATCAAAATCACAATCCTTTAGCAAATATTCAGCTTTGGCTTCTGTACGTGTAATCAAGGAATGTTCACCATCAGCATCACGGCATTTGTCGCAGACAGCATAATCGAAATTATCATATAAAAAGGAGTCTACGAATGCATCGCCACACTGTAAACATTCCTGATACTGCACAGGTATGGCAATAGATTCATGGACAACGTTGACAGTGTTTCCCGTACTGCCAACCGTCCCATTATTTTGCAAAGTTTGAGAAGCTTGCACGGGTTGTTCAATTAGAAAACCACCGCCACTATCAATATATTTGCTGCCTTGTACTTTAATGATAGAAGTGGTAGCATCACCAGCATTGGTATCCCTTCAACAAAGAAAATCAATCAATTGTTGTGTCTGCTATTTCTGGTTTTACTTACTTTTTGGCCAAAGCATAAGGATGACTGACTAATTTAGCTTGCTTTAAACTCAAGGCCTTGATTCGATTACGTTCTATGCGGGCCTTTTGGGCATCAGTTAGAGCGGCAGTTTCCCCTTCAGACATTTTAAAATATTTTTATTAATTTTAGTTGTGAAATAACTGTTTTTAAAAATTTACGCCAATTTAGCCACCTATAGCTATAGGTAGCTACCTAGGTAGCAGTACAAGTATATAAACAAATATAAATTCTTCTTCTACTTTAGTTGGCATTCACAGCAATTGGTAACAATAAGTTCTAATGGTAGTGAAGATAACAATGGATTTTCATTTAGTTTAACCCATTTAAAACTAAAATCAAAAATTTTGAAGTTTAACGAAAAAATGTTGAACTATACCTACCCATTATGCCCCAGAGCCATATAAATATCTTTCAATTCTCTTTATGAACCCTATTAGATCCTCAAGCTTGAAATCCTTGAGATCCATCAGTTCCTCAGCAAACGGACTACCTAGCGGTTTCTGCCTACGAATCTGTAAACAATACCAATGACATAACTTATGATTGATTGTCCCTTGTGTCTTTTTACATACATACATAATTGGCCATTATAACGCTTGTCAGGATTACGACCTAGCTTATTTCCTGTCGCTCTCATCTCACGCTTACTTATGCTTAGGACTAGTTTCATATCTATGGTATTGAGCTCTTGCAATCTACAAAATCCCCTTAAGCGATTGGTGAGTGAATCGAATTATTCTAAAGGAAAGGCCCATTGATGATTGCACCGACCTCTCTTCTGTTGTTACCTCCGACCTCACCAGTTCATTCGCAACTGCGTACAACCATTAGATGGTCCAGCCTGTATTTCCTCTATTGGAAACTCAGCTTATTTTAAAACCAGCTTTATGTCACGTATGTGTAAGTTTCTTCATGATACCAACTATCAGTCATGTGAAACGTTACAGTTTCTTACTCAGTTCGAAAATAACTAGGTAATCGAAGGAGTGAAGTCCTGCTGTATAGCCTTACATATTCCTGCACTATTTTCCCAGTTTATTTATTTAATCCATTGTATTTTTTATTTTCTTTGTTTTTTTCCAATTAGGTAAGTGCATTCGTCAGCGTTTGATTAGCCTTCCAACCCCTTTTGGTCTTTGGTCATAATAAAACTACAAAAATCTGCAGCCCGCAATTTCAATTCACCAATATGTATATACATACATATTTAATTACAGATATATATGTACATATATAACCTCAACCCCCTACGCTATGATAAATAAACTATCACACAAAAGATAAAAGTATTCAATTTAAACAGGTTTAAAACAAATGTATGCCTATAAGAGTATTTTCCATTTCAAACCAATTGAAAGTGACACTTCTTTCTTACACACATTGTAACAATAAGGAGAGAGAAAAAGAAAAACAATTACCATATGTTAAACATATGCACTCTTTTCTTTTTTGTAGCATAAATGCATAGAATTTGATAGAGGGTGAGTAGTTTCCCTTAAAGAGCCCTAATGGCAGACCACCCCTGATAAGTGAAAAACAACAAATTTCATACATTTACAATGGCAACGAGAGAGTAAGAGAGGAGATTAATTGCTGTGTTTCAAATGCATGTGTGTGCAGAAGAGAGTGAATGAACGAGAGAATTGTATTGTGTTTGTGTATGTATACGAGACGTCAACTGTAGCCGAACGGCTAAGCTACACAAATTTCAACAGCCTGTTCATTTTCTATACTATACAACATTATTCAGTTGCTTCGCATCCACGTCGGCGTTTACGTCTTTACTTTACAAATCGGTTTTTCAGTGCAGATGAAGTTGACTACTTGAAATAAAAATAATCTTGTTTTTTTTTTTTATTTGCAATTGGATTTCTTAAAAAGAAAAAATAAACACATACAACCAAGAAGAGTTTACTGTGCAGTAGCGGTCCCCGACATCTATATTTTTTTCTCAAAAAAAAAGAAAAACAAAAACACCTCTTTTTTTGTTTATTGACGTTAGCATAGAAAAAATTCTGTTGAAAGCAAATTTTTTAGGCGCTTAAGTTTGCGTCGAAAAAAAGAAGAAAAAGAAACAAAAGCATCAAATTCTTATCAGAAAAAATAATAAAAATAAAGAAAACAACGGTCACAAAATGGATACTAAAATGATATTAAATGATACTAAAATGGATCCCGCTTTAGAACAACAGTTCGATTTGAATCTCATAGAGGCAGTGAAAATGAACCCCGTCATTTACGATCGTTCTCATTTTAACTACAAACATTTCGTTAGAAAAGCTCAAACTTGGAAACAAATCGCTGAGTCTTTAGGAGTACCAGGTAAGTTTGTAAGTCAAAAAATTTAAAAAAATTTTGCTTTCAAAATACACAAAAAAGGGGTAGTTAGGTGACCATAATATAAATTTATGTATTTAGTTATTCTCTTTCAAGTTTAACATTTTAGCGTTTTCCGTGGTAAATTGGCGGGCAAAATAAAGCTTTTTTTCTATAAAACGCATTACAGTACAAACTTTTTAATAATCTAAACGTTTATTATGACTTCCGACTGTTATCATTACCGATACCGTTGAACATTAGAGATGTATGAGTTTCTTATTGCAATGCAAATTAAGCGTTTTTATTAATGGGTTAAAATCGCTTAAAATCAGTTTTTCGACACCCACTTACCAGGAGCTAAGGAATGTGGAGCTAATAAGAAATTAACATAAACTCGATATTAAAACAACTCGAATAATTTGTTAATAAAGGGCTTCAAATACTTATATCTTAATTATTACGTTCTTTATCCAATTTAAAAATTATTATAAAGCATGCTTAGAGAATCCAAGGTATATCGGAGTACTGAAGACCGAGTGCCATTTTTGGGCTAACATGTCATAAGGGATTTTTTTTTGTAAAACCTGGTAATGGGAAGACTGAGCTAATTAATTTTGGCTATATTATACATATTTTCAACCGGCTGGCTTACATTTTCGACTTTATCGAACACAAAGTGTAAAATATGGCATCATTTCTGCGCTGGTGCCAATTTTTGATCCGCTCTTTAAAATGTGTTTATTAGTTTAATTAATTTGTTCATACTGTACAACGCGAGATAGTTCTGTTAGAAAAATAGTAATTTCATTTTAGGTTAGGTGAAGAACCCTGCTTGAAGGACAAGATCTCATTTAGGACCATTGTGATACCACAATAAATCTCCAATCCGGGAATTAAACACTTCCTAAGGGGAATTTGACAAGAGCATGACATTGACACATACTTTCAGCAATAGACGGAATGTCAAGTTTTCAACATATCTTCCAATAGGACAATGGATTCAATTTTACTACTCCTAATATGTGATATCAATATAACAAAATAAAAGCCAATAAGAATACGTACATAGTACAGCATAAAAGTGTACATTGTCTCTCAGGCGATTTAGTTTAGGTGGGTAAAACGTATTTTTAAAATGATTAGCTGTTTTCCGATTTCTTGATTTTAGCAACACTACATTGATGCGAGGTTGATTGTAAATGTATGGGTGTGTGTATGTACTTGTTCACGTATGGTTTATTTAATGTTTTTGCTGTTGTTAATTACATTATTCCTCTCTATTCAGGTATATTGTATGTAAATATAATTCAATCGTGTTTTTTTCACGAATCTACGAAGACCGACCTTTTTCAAATTTTGCTTTTTAGGAATAGGAAAACAACAACAATTACAATACAAAGAAAAATATGATAACTATTCCACATCAATTAATTCACACATATGAGACCACAACACAAATAAAAAAGAACAAAATACGATTATAATGAAACACCACCATCACTAACAAAAAAAAGTGGACTTTTTTGCTTTGGTTTCTATTTACATTCTTCTACTATTATTATCAGAAATGTAATAATTGTGGAAAAAATTTAACATGATGAGTGCAAAATTAAGTAAAAGGCAAAACAATTCCATTAAATTCTCTTAATTATTTATGTTTAAAAGATTTCGTCCGTTCGATCCTCTTTGTCAACACCGTTCACACACAATACAAAATGTTTGAAGTTATAAACACCATCATTTGCTACAAGAATTTGTTTCTTCAACAAAAAAAAAAAAAAAGAAAAAGAAAAAAAAACAGAAAACAGAAAAATCCAGCTTGTATCCCATATAAAAATAAAGTGCTGCCCCGTTTGACATCATACATAACAACATTCAACTGTGTGTAGTAACAGCGACAGGGTTTTGGTGGTGGCAGAGAGGTACGAAAAAAAATTAACCAAACCAACAAAGCTGAAAAAAAGTCGTCGTCATCTATCCCGTCAAAGCAATTGCATTGTAAGCAAAAAAATAAACAAGTAGTCACTACGCTATTGTACGCGTACGTCTGTCTCTTCATCCAACATCGAGTCAACCTACTTAAGGTTGCTTTTGTGCTGTATATGCGCGTTATTGTTTTTGTAGTACTGTTGTTAACTCATCATATCGGTTGTGCTCGTATGTATTTGTATTTGTTTGCTACACAAATTTTGTTGTGTCGTCGTTCACATGAACGTCGTCTATTTTACGCAGCTGTACTTTTTTTGTCAGTGCGATGAGCGACGTTGTCGTATTCGTTTTTAGTATTTGTTTTCTCTTTGTTGTGTTTTTAATTTTGCTGTGACTTTGCTACTCACGTATTACACGTGCTGTTCTCTCTTTTTCTTTTATTTTTTTCTACTGTGCTGTTTCTTATTGTTTGTATGTGTTTTTGAACTCTAGCTCTCACTCTCTCTCACTTATACATGCCATGAGGCCTTTGTAAATTTGCCTTATAAGCGCATGTGTGTTTTGAATATAAGTTAAGCAGATGCTTAGCTGAGTTTTATTTTAATAGGGGTTTCAACTATAAAATCGTGTCTTATTAGATTTTTTTCTGTAAAAGAAAATAAACAGGTATACTCTTGCCAAGGTATTTACCAAGGCATATTCATAAGAGGTAACCGCAAGAATACAACAAGTACAACCATGGCATATTTATATCAGGTAACCGCAATTCAACAGCTGACGAGGCTTAGAATGTCAAAATTTTGTTGTTTTTTTAGTGTTTTGTAACCATTTTTATAAATTTTTTTAACATTTCTCTTTCTATTGTTATTCGTCAGTCAGTTATGAAGCTGTTTTTGACATTCCGTGTACTCTTTAACAAAAACAAAATGCCTGTTGTTTTTGCATTGTTGTACTTGTTGTATTCTTGCGGTTACCTGATATAAATATGCCTTGAGTACAACAATGCAAAAACAACAGGCATTTTGTTTTTGTTAAAGAGTACGCGGAATGTCAAAAACAGCTTCATAACTGACTGACGAATAACAATAGAAAGAGAAATGTTAAAAAATTTATAAAAATGGTTACAAAACACTAAAAAAAACAACAAAATTTTGACATTCTAAGACTCGTCAGCTGTTGAATTGCTCTTACCTGATATAAATATGCCATGGTATTTACCGTAATATAAATATATGATGGTTTATTTAAACTAAATATGTACAATGAAATAACAATGAAAAAATTATGCAAGTCATCATGGGTTCTTTGTAAAAACATGCCAAATGATTGACGTCATTCGTTAATATGTTTTTAATAGATAATTCAATAAATAATTTACTTTTTTAATTGCAAATTTGTTTAAACTTCGTTTTAATAACAACAGAAAACTTTTTCAAAGACAATAAGGTTATGAAAACACAGAGTTCATAGAGACTCTACAGTCTACAACAACAACGGTAAAATTCAGATTACAAAAGCTGGTCCAAATTCTCATGGTTTAAAGAAATAACATGTTGTATAAGTATATTAACTGCGAAGACGAAGTGAATCGTGATCTTACCGATTATTTTTGTAAAATAACCCCGTCGTAATACCCCGTTCAGAAGTTTGAACATTAACTTTCTTGCATTATATGCAGTGTTGACATGCTAGAGTTCCAATTTTTCGTTTCGTGTTTTCTTCAATACTGGATTCTATATTCGCCCCAATTTCTGTGTAATTTTAGATATCAAAGGGATATTAACACTCAGATAACGTATGTGACAAATTGTCAACTTTAAAGGTAGACACACTTAGGCAACATACATATGGTCCATTGAGATACCACACAATGCTAGTTTTCATATCCACATCAACTCTTATTATTAACGACTTGTAATAAGTTTTTTTTAAATATTTTTTTTAACCTGTTTCTATTGCAATTACAGAGCAAAAATGCACAAAGCGATGGAAAAGTTTACGCGATAAATTTGCCAGAGAATTGAAAATTAGCCAGGACTCAAGATGGCGTTATTTTAAGCAGATGTCATTTCTTATGGAATCGATACGACAATATCGCGAATCCCTGTTAGGCAAAGTAACTGCTGCTGGATTAGCAGCAGCTGCAACAACTTCTGTAACTGCTCAAGTGGAAGCCCCACAACAAACTCATCAACACCAACAGACAACACAGCAACAAGTGGTTGATTTATTTACCACACCATTTAATGGTAGTGCCACAATTACGACTCAATCATTGGCAGGTCATCAGCATGGTGAGTTCTGGGGTGATAATTAAAAAAACAGACAACTATACAGTGTTAGAAAGAGTAATTAACCAATTTTCTTCTTCTTTTGTTTCGATACTTTAGCTATTGTTGTTACCGGTGATGCGGCTCAATTGGCTGCAGCAAACAATGCAATTAAAGATCAGAAGACGTATTACTATGAACCGGCTATGAAACGTGAACGCATTGGAGATGATGACCAACAACAACAGCAGCAACAACAAACGCAACAGCAACAACAGCAGCAACAGCAACAACAGCATCATGATATGTTAAGTTCGATAAAAATATTTCAGAACAGCATTAATCAGGGCGTCAGTGCCGAAGATCAATCATTTGGTGTGGTCGTTACGGACATGCTAAATACGCTGGGCGTACGGCAGAAAGCAGAAGCAAAAGTTCATATAATAAAATATCTCACGGATATGCAGTTGCTGGCTCAACACAATAAATACTGAGATACGGTTATAACAAGCGATAAAACATCATCATGTACAATATTTCAATTTCACCAACAACAGCAGCAAGATATTACCACTTTAACGACAGCGACTAGTGTGGCAGACGATGACCTAGAAGATGACGACGAAGTGGAGGACGATGACGACGATGAGGAAGAGAGTTCAACCGGCCAACAATCTTTAAAAGATGACTAGCCTCTGTCGCTTTTCCTGCTATACAGTGTTTCACACATCGAATAATTATGTTGGTGTGGTCCGAATTTTGCTAAGCAAATACACAAGCAGCAGGAAAAGAGAAGTAATATCAACTGCCATTAAAAAAATTCAAAATTTTAAAGCTGTTTAATTTTAAGTATGATTTCATTAACGTCTATGCTACAGCAATCAATCACTACAATGCAGTTATACTGTTTCTATTGTAATTTTGTAAATATGTTTTCTTTCCTCTTCCCTAGCTTAAGGTATATACGTACATATAAATTTATATACATTTATAAATATATAATATATTCTTATGGACTAGCCATATACATATAATTAGTATAAGCCTCTTAGAATTTTAGAACCCTACAACTTTTATATATACACACACGTATGCATATAAACAAAAACAGAAAAAAATTTAAATAATTAACTGTATGGATAATATTTGAAAAGGTTTTGTTTTTATATATGAAATAATTTTGAAATAAATTATGTTTGAATTATCTTAACTTATTCTAAAATCCTATTTATTTTAACTTGATTTTTTGATAGCAATACTCAATACATTGTATCTGATTTTTGTTTTTTCTTTGTAACGCGGTCCTTGGCATGTAGAAAATGCTGTTGTAAAACTTTATTCATTTCTGCACCATCTGCACTACAAAATTTTCTTCTACAAAAATCTGTTTAATAAATAGAAAATAACGATCAGTATTTAGTTTAGAAATAACAAAAACAAGTACCTTTTAATATAGTGGTGATTTTAAATTTTTGTATGCTCGGCTTGTCGGGCGTACCACGCCAGGTTAAATTTACAGCCAGCTCATCTGTGACAATCTTTCTGATTGCTGTTCTTAGAAATGAAGAGTAATCCTTGGCATCAATTCTCCTAAAGGATTTTTTCTATCGAATTGTTAAACTTTTAATTAGAAATTCATCTTTTACACTTTATTTTCATTTATCTTACCAATTGAGCAACCATGTCTTCATCTTCTGCCAGCATAATGTCAAATTCTTGGAAATCACTCATGGAATTAAACGGCATCTCTGGCAGATTAGGCGCCTCGTATTCAGAGTCACTATTGGCATTTTTAACTTCATTTAATTGGGCTCTTAAAGCTCTAACCTCTCTGGTCAAATTTATAAACATTTTCTCATTGAATTCATCGCTCTTTTCCACTCTTTCCTTTAACAAACGTACTTCAGCTAATATTTTCATTGAAATTGGCATTTCAACATCATCATCATCTTCATCCTCATCATCGTTATCCTCCAATTTTGTATCATAATCTTTAGAATCTGAATCGGTACCGCCATATGGCATATCGTGGGTATTAAGTTCTTCGATTTTTGTACGCTCATTCCGAAATTGATGTAACTCATTGCGAAGAGCTTGTACTTCGTTCGTTAAGATTTTTAGATTCTTTTTGTTAGCGTCATCGTTTCTTTTAAATGTTGTTTGCAAGCCCTTTACTTCACGTAAAATTTTCAATAAAATTTCACGTTCGTCAATTTCAATTGGATTTTTTTCTATAAATACAGTTTGGGTGAAATGGGTTAATAAACCTGTAACATAAAGAATAAGTGGACAATTTTAAATACCTGTATTTTGAAGGGCCATAGTTAATTTATTTTTTTTAAACTAATTCCACTTAAGTTGAAATGATGTTAAGGCTACTGTATACTCAATTCCTCTTTTGTTACCATCTGAATCCCTAATGGTTTTTATATTCTCAGTCATGGGATGGTCTCATCGTGGAAAAGAGAATATTTTTACATGTACTATTCATCCGAGGTATTGCAGAGTATTTTTTACAGACATTATAATTGTTACCGATAGACAGGTGGCCAATAGGAAAAAACGTAGCTGTATACATAAAGAAATTAATTCTTGACGAAAACGATAATTTATCCTTGTAAGACGAATCCAGTATCTACTTCATTGGGTTGTTAGCCATTTCCATCGAAATCCTACCGCATTGCTCGATGTCTCGACTACTTTATCTAAATACGCTGTGGTTTAGACGGCATTGACTTATAGTTGTTTGTTTGCAAATTTGGTTGTTATAAAAATAATCGTTTATCATTCTTGCTTTAAAATTTGTTTATTTATTTTTTATATTTATGCATAAACTGAATCTGCATTTAGCGCTCTTTTGTCACTAATATTTGGCAGCACTGATAGTATTACAAAGCAAACCAGAAAGTTTTTGTAAATTCTGCTATCGCCTATTTTGTGGCATATAAATAAATAAAAACACTTAAAAAAGCCCCGTTAAAACAACACACTTGTAAAATTTACTCAAATTTAATTCATTTATGCTCTTAATTATTCTGTTTTTAACACTTTTTGTACGCGGTAATTATTATTTAAGATTTTTCTGACGATAATTTTTTTAATATAAACTAAAATTCTCATCCCAGCGATAGTTGAGAAGAGAGATAATTTTTGTTTTGAATAAGTAAGTGACACTTCATAATATTAATATTACAAGGCGTTATAAAACAATAACAGGCAGCGGCTTAGAAAAACAATCGACTTTGAGAGGGACTATATTTGGTTGGCAACACTATGTTCATTGAGTGTACTTCTTTTATTCATCGGGGTTAATAATTAATTATCCTTAATCCAAACCCAAACCACGTCATTCGTAATACAGTGCATAATGCCAACAGACATGTCGGTGAATGAATCCGCTGACAGAGCTGAAAATTACTTATACTAGACACGCACCTTCCAATTAACAATATACAGTACATTGATTTATGGTAATACAGTACTATTTTCGAATAACGGCATTTTGGTGAATTTCGATTTTATTCACCACACCGGATAAATTCACCACATTTTGTAAAAACTCACCGCACCCAAAATTCACCTCACTTAAAAAATTAAAAATGAACAACAACCGAAAACCGCGGGCACGCGCAAATTACAACAACAACAATACACACACAAACAACACGGGGATTAATAATTTTTTTGTTCGCTCTTTTTAAACTAATTCGCACATTCTTTTTCCGTTTCCGGTTAAATAAGTAAAAATTAAGCGCAGTTTGTTAGCGAACCTTTATATAGTCTGTCTGTCTAGTAGGTAGTAGTGTTAGTAGCTTATCAGGCGGAGGCCACGGTTCGGAACCCCAACCACAGGTAAAAGAGGCAAGTGTAAAATTAAAAAAATATTTCCTTGGAGAAGAATTTTTTCCGCGAATTTTTCTAACTAGCAGTGTTGCCAGGAAGAAATATTAATTAAACTTCGTCGGTGTTGCCAGGAAGGAAAAAGCTCACTGATGGATGACCAGACCTGCAAAACTGAAATTGTAGCTGAAAAAGTACTTATTTGCATCAAATAGTACTTTTGTAAAAGATACACTTTTACAACACCTATCTATTACATTTAGACACTACAGAAGGAAGTCGCCAGAGAAATATTTTTTATTTCGGTTTGATGGAGATGTGATTAATTC
Source organism: Sarcophaga carnaria (assembly GCA_958299815.1). Classification (NCBI taxonomy): domain Eukaryota; kingdom Metazoa; phylum Arthropoda; class Insecta; order Diptera; family Sarcophagidae; genus Sarcophaga; species Sarcophaga carnaria. The sequence goes on from OY283153.1 coordinate 15,593,799, forward strand.
TTCTCTACTTTAGCGTTTAGTTGAAAAGCGCAAGACATCATAATATGTAATCATAAAAAAGTACTGAAAGCGTAGCGGTGGTACTGCGTTATTTTTGAAATGAAAAAGTACTGAAAAAAGTACAAAAGTACTGAATTTTTCAACACTGTTTCTTCCACATACATTCCTTTTAGTTTGAGTTGGTTGCTTGGTGTTGTTGGTTGCATTTGGCGGACGAGAGAAACGTGAAAATCCGAGCGAACCTCTTAACAGAATAAAACAAGATCGTGATCGGTTAATACATACACATTGAAAAAAACAAGAAACTTGTTTGCCGGAATTGAAAAGTGTAGAAAATATATTTTGTAGTAAAAAACATTATTTATTAATTAAAAAGTGTTTATTTCATATGAATAAATAAGTAAATAATATTGTATGGAAACAAATTTTTTTTATTCATACTTCTCAGTAGTTCACCTTATACTATTATTACAAAGATTAACGTGCGTGTGTGTATGTGGTGGTAGTATACTACTACTGTAATTTAAATAAATAAATCGAAAAAGTAATGAAAAATACCGCTTAATATGCATTTTGTGAAAAAAAGCAACTACTACTACTACTACACATATAATAAGTAAAACCATTAAACATTGTTGTTATTATCTTTGTGTTGTTGGTTTGTTTTAAATTTAGAAAAACCACTATTTTCTACCTGGATTTACCTGTTTTTAGTAAACAACAACAGCAACAACGATACCATTAAAATAAGTTAAAAACGAAATAAAAAGTAAATAGAAGTTGTGATTGATACATACATAAAGTAAGAAAGAGAGTGCACAAAAGAGCTACAAAAGGAGAGAAGAAAAGAGAAAAACGAAAAAGAATTTAGTACAAAGATGGCTAAATCGTAAAGAATTCATTATTTAGACGTGGTCTTAAAGCAAACACAAAAAAGAAATTCAAATTTAATTTTATTGAATTAAAATAATGAAACAGCATAAAATTTATTTAGTTAAAGTTTAAAATAAAATATTAAGTGCTACAGAAATTAAAGCAAATCAGAAAATTGTAAATAAAGCGAGTGGTTTATTTGTTTATAACGGTTGCCATGACACTTAGATGACGTTGGATAGAGAACGTCTGTGTGTTTTTCTGCTAAAAAGTAAATTAAATAAAATATTAACAACAACAAAATAAACACAAAAACAAAACAAATATTAATTCCTTTTTTTTAATTAAAGGAAAAAAAAATAACAACAACAACGTAAATAAATAAAAAAGTGATCTTTCATTGAAAATCGTTTATTTCTTTGTTTCTTCATGACACCTTTTTTTGCTCATCTCTTAAATACTGGGTGACTCACATAAATTAACACGAAATTCTTTTATGCAGTAACGTTACCTTTTATTGCACAAAATGCTGAAGAATTACAAAGTGAAATAAAATTTGTGAAAGTGTTAATAAAATAAATGAATTTAAAAGATTTTACAAAATAATATGATATAAAAATGGTTTCTTCAACAAATACATCATCGGTACCACTACCACCGCCACCACCTATCGCAACACATACAGCAGCAGCATCAGCGGCCAATCTTTTCAATACACCGCCCTGTTCACTGGCAGACACTGCGGCGGAACATAATCACAATGATCCCCGGTATTGTCAACAAAGTTATAAACACTATAGCAGAAGGAAATATCTGCCTATTGTGATAAGTTTAGTGATAATTGTGCTGAGTTCTTTATTACCCGCCCATGTTACTTCCACCAGTTTAAATAAAAATCCAAATCATTCCTCTTACGATGCTTCAACATATTTTCAACAACTCCTGCGTTCCAAACGTGAGTCTGTGTCGGCTCTCTATTCAGGTCTGCCATCCGCGCGCAGTGGCAATGCGGCTATATATTTTGACCAGCCCTCCTCCTCAAACAATGTCAATTCTAATGAAATCCTTTATTCAGTGGACAATCGGAAGCCCGCATTTAAAAATTGTGCCGGCTATAAGCCTTCGGTAAAAGAAGAACAACCTGAAAATACCTATGTTATCATGGTGGAGGCTGAAGATCCCGATCAAGATCAAGAAATCAAATACAGCTTGGTACAATCGGCCGCTGAAAGACCCAAATTTCGCATTAATCCTACCACGGGTGTGATTGTTACCGAGCATACATTCGATCGTGATGAACCCATACATGAAAAAGCTGTATATGTTACCGTACAAGTTACCGATAATGGTCGACCGCCTTTGGATGATGTTTGCACATTTAAAGTAACCATCGAGGACATCAATGACAATCCACCCGTCTTCAATAAAGTTCGCTATGAAGAATCCATGTCGGAAGACAAACAAGTAAGTTTATTAACTTAATAAGAAATTCTTATTGTTTGTTTTATAGCTTTTGAAAACCTTTTTAATCTTTTGCGAACAATTAAGTGGACCCCTGGATTACTGCTGGTTGTTAGTAAGAGAAATAATAAAGGTTTTCAAAGAAAATTGTCGAATTTTTAATATAACGCTTGTAATTTTCTATAGCCAGGTAGCAAGCGGCAAATTTGCTAGGAAGTGTCGGTTTATTTAAAATTTAAGTAGGATATCAGTATTTAATGGATATATTTTAAATAAGAAATCAAAATCGTCTGAAAAAATGTTTATCTCTGCAAAGCTCTTTAGTTGCTTCTTCATTGAAATTAATGAATTGTGGTTGCTTGTTGCTGGCTGTTTAATTTTAATTCTTTATTGAATCAAGTAAATCTTTAAGCAAAAATCTGCAACTAGTGATTGCATTATGTATTTATGCTTCTAAATGCCAAGAGGTTCGGTTTTGGATGTAATCAGGTCTGCTTTTTAGTTTTTCAATAGATAATCGTTTGTTGACGAGTTTTTTTCGTAACTTTATAAATGTTCGTGTACGTTACTATATGCTTCTGCTGCAAACTACGTTTCCTTACAAAAGTTAACTGCGTTTCATCCCTTGTAATACGTTTCATAATTTTACCTATGCATTGATATTATAACGCGTGCATTTTTTGTTTGTTTTATGTACTTTGAAACATAAATTCTATTAAAGTATTGATTCTCAATTTCTGTGAACGTATCACTCTTGACAAATTTTTACATTTTTCAAAGCTAAACTATACAGCATTGTTATTTTCATTTACAAATAGGACGTAATTGCATTGATAAAGGAATAAAACAATTAAACTTGGTTTTAAACATTTTATTTCATTGAAAAGTTTTAAAAATTCATGATTTTTAACCATAAGATTGTATTTTACCCTCAATATTATAGGTAAAATGGTCAGTTAACGCTTAAACAATTAAATTGAGGAAGTATTATGAACAGATGTATTAAAAAAATAGACTATAGTAGATTAGTAGTTCATACAATTGTATGGCAATCTATACAATTGATTATTAGGAAATGGCTGTTAAAAACTACCTTTGAACATTTAAAAATAGGTAATTGCTAAATATTTGTTTTTATCACGAAATGATTTTTATAAGTAAATCACGAACCTATTAGCTAACTAAAGCGTTGTTAAATAACTATGACTAAACAAGTAAGTTGTAAAGTTTTTCTTTTTTTTAATACCTACGAAGAAATCGAAAGTTGTTAATGTATAGCAAAAAGAAAACCAGCATTTTTCCTCGTAGTTTGACTGATGTTAAGATAGTAGCGCTCATCGCTATTGACAAAACAGGAATAATCGAGTTTTCAAGTTTTGATCGTGTGGAATTTTTCACCAAAACATAAATATTATTCGCCTTTTGCAGGAAAACGTGGTGAAATCACTTGGTGACAAGCTGTGACTATAAAACTGACGTGAATGAGTAGGTCATATGTGGGTGATTGCTTCCTTAGATTGGTCTAGTTGTTGTCAATATACAACTGACTACCTCTTAATCTCACTAAACATTCATTGAACCTTCCTCGCTGTCCATTTTTTTTATCAAAAAAAAAAAAATCATCTTTCCCTTTACATTATTATGTCTGTTATTTATCTTATAATTCTTTTGTAAACTCCTTCCTATATTTCTGTTTTTTTTTATTATAAACAATGTTTTTTGATTCGGTAAATCGATTTTTATTCAGTAAGAATTCATTTGAGTGGGTTATTTAAAAGATTTACTGCAAACTTTTTTTCCCAACCACTTGTTTTATAATGTTTACCATCTACATGCACTTTGTTTAGCCTTGTGTCTTATAAAAATGTCTTATAAAAATTTGTTTATTAACCATTTCAATACAAAGTGTATGTAATTTATAATCATTTTTTGTGCATTTTGTTTATCTTTGGTAACCTACAGTCCTAGCTATGCAATGTATGTGGGACCAAACCACTTTATCTCGTTTACAATTGCGCACATTCGTAGAAAATTGCTTTTTTATTTTGAAATATATTTCAAGTTTTATTTTATATTTTTGAATAAGAAAATTTACTCGAAGAAGTTCGAACTCAACTTGATCTATACATTTATTATGCTATGGCATGTTATGACCTACAGCCATTGTTTGCTTATAGATTTTGGCCAATGAATTCTTAGCAGGTTCAAAAATGTCTGTCCATCTGGATTAAAAACACACATTTTACACAGCTAATAGCAACGTTGCATCTTGTGCTAATAAATATTTGCTTGCTATCCCTGTTTAGTTGGCTGAATGATTGTTTAGCCTTTCTTAGACTTGAGACATCTGCGTGGAAACCACGCAATTTTTATTGATACTGGTAATATAACAGCATGAAGCTTTCCCGACAGGTTGTAAAAGGCTTGGATTTTATTGTACTCATTCACAAGGTCTTGGTTTTGGGCATATTTACCCAAAAATACGATATTAACTGCATAATCTATGTCTTCTCAATACCCATATATGTAGACAATATGCTAATATGTATTGTCCTCCTTGTCCTTCTGCTTGCACGACCGACACTATCTCCTGAATGATACTGTTATAATTTCGTAGTCTTATCAAATAAGCTATACCAGACGACTCCGCAAAAATACCCGTAGCTCGATTCCGGTTTAAAAAGTCGTTTACGATGTGTGTAACATCATTTTCTCCTTCACCTCTCTATGGGGAAGAGGCGTTTTTAATTAAGTTTTTAATATGTTATCATGTAATCTATACTCCTGAAGGTTTCCAATTCTGTCAGAATTATTAAGTGATCGCGATATTCGATTCGCGCCCCTAGAACTAGTACCGGGTGCAGAGTCCTTATAGCAAAGATTCAGTGGCAATAGGCGCAAAATTATCTGTAGCACTGACGTAAGTGTGGTACGCAGTGTACCAGTAACAATATGCCGAAGGATTCTTTGTATGAAATTGAGCTTAGTTGTTATCAGACCTCTTTGACTACTGCTGTATATATAAAATGGAGTTCTCCTAGATACGAAACTCAATTTTTTTTCCCAACATTTTATTATAAGCATAGAGATTAATAGAGCTTTTTCTGTTCAGTGTTATTAGTCTTACATAATTAGCATAACTAGATATGTAGCACGTACTCGCTAGCACTAACTCTGACATCGACGCTTATACTGTGCTCTCTAACATCAGTCTCAATGACGCTACAGAATTTAAGGAGTATTTATTTAAAATTTTTATTTCTTCTTTTTTTAAGTACAACAAGTGCTTATATTACAACAAATTAAAATAGGTGGCATGGCTTTTAAATTGTCCAGACCGACTTGTAACAAATGTGTGACCAGTGTGCACTGAACATAAGTAAAGAGAGAGACCATATTTTATGAGTGAGAGTGAATGAATATACATATACAGGTTGCAACAATTTCTTATAGTTTAAATGCGTCGTATAGTTTTTCCAAGTAGTGTTAACACATACTCAAGAATCCATAATAAATTCATTTTTCATTTTCATTTCCATTTTATACAAGTTTAGCTTGTTGTTCTGCTGTTGTCCGTGTATTACGGCCTGGCTAAATAAATTCCAATTGAGTTCACTGCTCTTAAAATAAAAGAAAGAAAAATTACTAACTAGTGAAATTGTATTACAAAAGGAAAAAAAACAAACCTTGAAACCCTTTAGGTAGTTTGTGGCAGTGGCAGCAACAGTCGCAATAACAACAACAGCAAAAAATAAGGAGAACTAAAAATAAAAATAAAAGCGTTAACAGTTTAAAATTACACTTGTAGGCTAGGTAGATTGGATTGGTTGGTCTATATCCCAAACGAACATACGTACATATTTAAGTAGATGGAATAGATTGTAGGTTGTTACCTTTTTGCTGGTTTTTTAGTTGATTTAGTTGCTATTTTTCTAGCCAACTCTTAAGATATGCTTTCAATTTTTCATAGCAAGAAATCAATACTGCTTTAACTACTTACTACGAGCATTTTTATATGTCGTCTCCTGCTGAAAAATAAAAAAATAATAATAATTAAAAAAAAGAAGTGGGGAGAAAATGTGTATGTGGCTGATTAATATGATCGTAAGTGAAGTTGAAAAATGATAAAAATAAAATAAGAAACCAGATAAAACGCAAACTGTCATTGGCTTTAATTGGCATCATAAAGTGTTAATAACAATAAGACTAAGGCGTAAACTAAACCTCAGTGTGGATTTTGAAAAATGTATTTTAAATCGCAACAAAAAAGAAAAAATTACTTTAATTTGTTGTAATATTTTACATTACAATTCATGTTTCTTATGCAAATTAAAACAAAAAGTATTGTTTTCTAAATATTTTCCTGTTCAAGTAAATCATTCATGTGTATAAATTATAGTCTATAGGTTTGGAAAAATCGTTTGCCGTTCAATTAAGTAGTTTATGTAAACAAAATATAGTCTGCCTATATACATATGTATATGCCTAAAAGAAATCGATTAAAGGTTTTTAAATTAATTTTCTTTTCTCCATTCAAAAAAAATTGAAAGCAAAAATATTCTGTATGTGGTATCGTTATGAATTGACAATTACATTACATACTTACATAAATTGTTCAATTAATTTATTTTATTTGCCGTTAATTTATTAAAATATATTTTAAGTGTATGTTCAGCTATGGAACTTCTTTTTCACATACATTTTGGATAACTTGTGTAATTTCATATATCACACCTTCCTTCGTAATCGAACGTAACCTAACCTACAAAACTTTCAAGGTCGACACATTTCGCTATCTGGGTACAGCCTGCTAACTAACCTCTTAGGATAGGTGAGACTTGTATTTTGGTTTCATTAAAATATCACAACACTTTATTTGGAATAAGACCTAGTTTCTCACACCACTCATAGTGTGGGTGTTAATTTGAACCATTAGGGGACCAATCTCCAGAATAAATCTTGCTATTCCAGCAGCAAATTTAGAAAATGAGAGGTTAGGAACCTCCTTGTCTTCATGGCAACAGCACTGAGACATGAGGTGAAACATAGTCTCTTCCTCCTCAGATCCATAGTAGCTGCAGAGGTCATTCGATGGTATGCCAAGTCTACTGGTATGTCTTCCAATAAGACAGCGTCATGTGAGAAGTTGATTCAGTTCTCTTCTTGTCTCTACTCTGTTTTTAACCTGTGCTGTCCGCTATTGGAGAAAGATTTCTGTGCATGAAATTTCTTTATGAAATGGCCAATCTGGAGTCTTGATATCATTGAATGGCAAATGAGCCAAATGAGTTAACTCTTTGAAAAGAAAAAAAAGCCCACATAATATCAATTTGCTAACACTAGGCGTCATGGGCGGAAAGTAGTATTTAGAAAACCTCAGATTTTATTGGGCAGTCTTTGTATTTTACAACAATTCCAATATCGCCTTATTATTCTCGTCCCTCCCATGTACATTATCCATCCTATTAATTATTTCTAAGAACAATTACTTTTAATTTGTAACATATTTTTGGGTCCTTCTCTTCAATTAGTATTTTTCTGTCTTTTTTTCTATTCGTTTCTTTTTAGCCGAATGCCGTGGTTATGCGTATTTCTGCCAGTGATCTGGATGATGGTAATAATAGTATAATCGCTTATGAAATTTTACCCGAACGTGATCATTTGTATTTTACGATCGATAAGGATGCTGGCATTATATATCTTAATAGGTCCATAGACAAAAGACCCGGACAGTATTATACGATAACAGTGCGAGCCTATAACATAGTACCGGATCCACCGCAAGATGCTCAAATCGAAGTGCGCATACGTGTAGTTGAATCGAATAAACGACCGCCCTCATTTATAGATCCAATCGATGGACCGATTTTTCTCAAGGAAAATTTTAGTGATTACTCGGTGCCGATAGTAACACTGAAAGCGGAATCCAATGTGCCCAGTAAGCCGGAAGTGATATTTGAATTGATTACCGGCCGCACCGAACAGACGAATAGCAAGAAAACGTTTGTTTTCAATCAAATCGACGATACCGTGGTGATAAGCTTGGGCAAATCATTGGATTATGAAGCCGTCACCGATTATACCTTAACGATGAGTGCTCGTAATACTTACGATTTGTCGGCCGAACATGTTTTGAAAATAAAAATCGAAGATGTTAACGACAATATACCCTATTTTACGGAAGTTAAAACTGGTACCATATTGGAAAATGAACCGGCTGGCACGCCAGTTATGCAGGTGCGTGCATTCGATATGGATGGCACCGAGGCGAACAATATCGTTTCCTTTGAATTGGCCGATAATCGTGAATTTTTTGCCATCGATCCACAAACTGGCAATATTACAGCACTTACGACGTTCGATCGTGAGGAACGGGACTTTTATAATGTTAAAGTCATAGCCAGTGACAATTCCCCTTCGTCGCTTATACAGAACGGTGAACCGAACAGGGGTCAACAGGTGTTCCGCATAGAAATTGCCGATAAAAACGATCACAAGCCCCATTTCCAAATGTCTACATATGTCGCTGATAAACTACCCGAGGATGCTAATATTAATTTCATTGTCATTGAAGTAACTGCCGAAGATGAAGACAATGCCTCTCAAATCAAATACACCATCGAGAGTGGCAATGTGGGCAACGCTTTTAAAATCGAAGAACAAACGGGTAAAATTACCGTCAATTCCCGCCTCGATTATGAGAACATAACCGAGTATATGTTGAAGATTAGAGCCTTTGATGGTATATTCGATGATCATGCTACGGTGGTAATCAAAATTGAGGATGTCAACGATAATCCGCCCGTTTTTAAAGAGAAATATTCGATAACCATACGAGAAGAACAAGTATTCGATTATTGTATTTTGAATATTGAAGCTTATGATCCTGATATTAAGGATCGCACCGCCGATCAACACATTAAATATTTTGTGGTTAAGGACGATCATAAGAAAATGCTGACAATCGATGATACCGGTTGTTTGAAATTGATACAACCTCTAGATCGCGATCCACCTAATGGTCATAAATCTTGGGGTGTTTTGATTGCAGCAGTCGATGAGGATGGCACTGGATTCAAGAGTGTAGCTTCAGTGGATATTAACTTGCAGGATATAAACGACAACGCCCCCTATTTGATAAATAAAATGCCCGTGATATGGCAAGAAAATCGAAATCCCGGCCAGGTAGTGCAATTGCAAGCCAACGATTATGATGAACCACAAAATGGTCCACCTTACACTTTTGGCATAGATAGCGAAGCATCCCTGGACATTAAAACGAAATTTAGTATCGATAACGATTATCTGTTTGCCAATGTACAATTTGATCGTGAAGAACAAAAAGATTATTTCATACCCATACGTATTAGTGATTCTGGCCAGCCTAAAATGAGTTCTGTAAGCATATTGCATCTGATAATAGGCGATGTAAACGATAACGCCATGTCGGAGGGTTCATCGCGCATTACTGTGTACAATTATAAGGGCGAAGCTCCCGATACTGAAATTGGCCGCGTGTTTGTAGATGATTTAGATGACTGGGACTTGGATGACAAGACCTTCCAATGGGCAAATAATATACCTCATGATCACTTCCGTTTAAATCCTTCCTCTGGCATGATTACTGTGTTGCAAGGAGTACCTGAAGGCCAATACGATTTACAATTTGTAGTAACAGAAGAATCTACTTTCATACCCAAACATTCTGTAGATGCCGATGTAACCGTTATAGTACGTAAATTAATCGAGGAGGCTGTCGACAAAAGTGGCAGCATACGTTTCCATAATGTAACAAAAGAAGACTTTATAAGTGTTCCTAGAGATGCTCAGGCTGATGACAGTTTATCGCTTAAGGATCGTTTGCAATTCTATTTGGCCAAATTATTCAATACTTCGGTGACAAATGTGGATGTATTCACCGTACTACAGACTTCGGATAATAATAACAATAACTTGGATGTGCGCTACTCGGCACATGGTTCGCCCTATTATGCGCCGGAGAAATTAAATGGCATTGTGGCCCAACATCAGGATGAGCTGGAAAATGAATTGGATTTACCAATCTTAATGGTCAACATTGACGAGTGTTTGGTGGAAAAGCTAAAATGCGAATCGTCCTGCACGAATACTTTACATAAATCATCTGTGCCTTATACAATCTACTCGAATACCACTTCTTTTGTGGGCGTAACAGCTTTTATTGAAGCCCAGTGTGTTTGTGAGGCTAAGTCTAGAAATTACTGTTTAAATGGCGGCAAACCTAAGCTGGGAGAAGATGATGTCTGCGATTGTATTGACGGCTTTACAGGACCTCATTGTGAATTGGTATCTGTGGGATTTTATGGCAATGGTTATGCCTTCTATGAACCCATTTCAGCTTGTGACAACACGAAAATAAGCTTGGAAATTGCTCCCCAAACAGACCACGGTTTGATTATGTACTTGGGTCCCTTAAACTATAATCACTTGCTGCCTTTGTCTGATTTTTTGGCCTTGGAACTGATTAAGGGCTACCCCGTCTTGACAGTAGACTATGGCTCCGGTTCGATACGTATAGATCATCGACATATAAAACTGCAGGCGGGTAAATCATATCAACTGGATATTGTTTTACAAAAGTCCAGCATAGAAATGACTGTTGATAACTGCCGCCTATCGACTTGCATGAGTTTAGGTGCTCCTCAAGGACCCAATGAGTTTTTAAATGTTAATGCACCTTTGCAATTGGGTGGCACGCCCGTGGATTTGGCTAGGCTGGGCCAGCAACTTAACTGGACTTATATGCCCAGTCAACAGGGTTTCTTTGGCTGCGTACGCAATTTGACAATAAACGATTTCACCTATAATTTGGGTGCCCCTGCTGTTTACCGCAATGTTGACTCAGGCTGCCAAAGGGCTGTAGCTGTGGCGGTTAGTTTTGGCATTGATCGTAACTTCCTTATCGCTATTATATCGTGTATTTTGCTGCTGTTGATTATCTTGCTGGCGGTGGTGGTGCAGAAGAAACAAAAGAATGGCTGGCATGAAAAAGATATCGACGATATACGCGAAACCATTATCAATTATGAGGATGAGGGCGGCGGTGAACGTGACACTGATTACGATTTGAATGTTTTAAGAACTACACAGCCGTACTATGGCGAAACGTTGTATAAAGATCCGCATACACTGAATGCGGTTAATCCTCCACAAGAAATACCAGACATAAAAGGCTTTTTAGGTGATAAAAAGGAAAATTGTGATCGTGATATTGGTGCCTTTGCCATAGACGATGTACGACACTATGCCTATGAGGGTGATGGCAATTCAGATGGTTCTCTGTCGTCACTGGCCTCTTGTACCGATGATGGTGATCTCAATTTCGACTATTTATCCAATTTTGGTCCACGCTTCCGCAAATTGGCCGACATGTACGGTGAAGAACCATCGGACACGGACTCCAATGTGGATGACGATCAAGGTTGGCGTATTTAAGTTACTTTTTTTAGGTATTAATCATACATACATACATATATAGAGAAATAAAAACGATTTCTTTAACACTTACAAATACAAATACGAATACGAATACAAATACTGAAACAGAAACAACACAAAAGGCATACACTATGTTAAATAAAATAAAAAACGAAATACTAACCATAACTAGACAGCTAAATTCAAAAATATTACTTTGATCTTCCACAAAAAGAAAATAACAAAAAATAATAAAAAAAAATATAAAAAATTAATAATAAAAAGAGCTTATTTAGGTAAGAAGAAAGACGAAAAGACTTAAACAAATTTAAGAAGGAATGAAATTAGTAGTAAACATTTGCTTCTTTGTAATCCTTATAGAAAACAAAAAAAAAAAAAAACACAAAAAGAAATGTAAAGAAATTTATTAAAGACGATCTTTGTTTGTTTATTTTTAATTTTACTTTAGAATTTATTTGTACTTTTTTTTTAAATAGTATTCTTAATTTTTTAATTAAAACAAAGTTAAAATTTGAATACACCACTCAATATGAAAGAAAATGAAAATGTGTTACTCACAGAGAGAGTGAGTAAAAAAGAAAAATAATTTCTTATTGATTAAATAACTAAGAAGGACAGAAGGAAAATGTGAAGTTAAAAAGAAAAGAATTAAAATTTAAAAAATAAAATTGAAAAACAAAAAATAAATAGAAATCATTGAATTAATTTAATTGTTAACTATATTTTTTGATAAAGTATAGTATTAATAAAATATAAAAAAAACAAACAAAAAATACAAAAACAAAAGAATATGGTTTTTTAATTTATTATTTTTTGTATAAAAGAAATAATAATACTAGTTTATATTTTTGTTTTTAACTAGACATAGTAGTGTAAAACAAAATATAAAACAACAACAAAAGGCATTTATTTAAACAAAAAAAAAAAAACTTAAAAATTTAGTTTCATTTTATTTCATTTTTTTTTTCATGTATAAAATAATTATTGTTTAAAGACCTATAACAAAACATAACAAAAAAACTTGTCCATTAAAATAAAATTAATTGATAACAAAAATAAAACAAAAAGAAAAATAACAATAACAATAACAACTTAATTATATTTGTAAAAATATACAATTACATGTTTAAATTAAGGCCTCTTTAATTTATAAATTAATTTTAGTTAAATAATTAAAAAAGAAGCAACAAAAAAGAGAAGAAAAAAAAAACAATTAACAGAAAGAAACGTTTAACTCTTTATAAAACGTTTTTTTGTTCGTTCCAACAAAGTGCTAGCGGGTTAAATCAAACGATATAAAATAAAAGTTTTTATTTTTAAGAAGGAAAAAATGCTTTTGTTTTTAAGCATTTCCAGCAACTATACTTGGTTTTGTTTTGTAATGTTCGTGAAGGTTTTTTTTTTTAATAATTTAAATGAAAAAAATAATTGGATAATAAACAAATCAAACTCTCAGAGAATGTGTAGAGTTCTGAAACAAAATAAAATCACAATTAAAAAAATATTCTTTTAGGCTTTTGTATGAAGAATAAGGTTCTCGAATACCTAGATCAAACTATTATTAGTTGTTGACTCCTAAATATTTCCTTAAAGCCTTTGAAACCTTGATATTCATTTCTTTAGAAAGCAAAGTGCAGCCCCTTTATTAATAGCCAGTAAAAATTATAATCTCAAGCAAAACTAAATTAATAAAATATACATGAAATCCCTCTACAAAAATAAAACAAAACCTCAGAGATGTGTCATAGCACTAGTCGTTCTCTCATTTGAACTTTTAAATAGCGAACGCAGTAGGTTGTCAGTGGCATTCTCACGAGTGATGTTTAAGGTGAGTCGTTCAAGTGTTATGAGAACTGAAAATACTGTGAAAGAACTAACCTGCATGGTTACTTGTAATAAAGTCCTTCCGCATTCAGTTTTATTTTTTAAACCTAGCAATTGATTTTACAACTTAAGCTATCACTTGATTTGAAAATGAAATTGAATGGCAAGTGAAATTTTTATTTCGAAAAAAATTGTTAAAAATGTTCATTTCTTAAATTTAAAAATTTTTATTTTATATTTGAATTTTGCCTGCAATAATGAACCTATATAAAAAAGAAAAAGTAATAATAAAAAATAAATTAATTCAATTTAATTTAAACAAAATCCCAATAAATAAAATCTTATGAATTTAATTTTTATAAATATAATATATTTTTAAAATAAAAAAAAAAACACAAAAAATCCGAATATATTAGATCTTAACTTTAGTGTATATGTATTTAGAAAAACAAAAATATAATTGTAAATTATTATAAACAAAAAGCAAAAAAAAAACACAAAAAACAAAAAAATTTTTTATTTTTATTTTACTTATCCTCTCTTAAAAATAAGAAACGTAACGTTTTAGGAATTAATTACTAAGTTTATTAGTAAATAAATTAAATTAAAATAAAATCATTTTATTTTTACATGCCAATCAAAAAAACGAAACAAACTAAACTAAAAACTAAAAAGAATTACAAAAATTCCTGAACAAAAAAACATCAATAAAACGAAATTTTAAAAATTACAAAAAAAAAAAAAATTAAAAAAAACGACTATTTAATTAAAAAAAAAAATAGAAAATCAAGCTTAAATAAACAAGGTAAGCAAATATGTTATCATCTCCTCTTATTAAGAAATAAATTCCCAAAAAACAATTTATTTTCCATATGAATACGCTAACAAGCCCGGCTTCTGTTTTCATTATCATCAGCTGTAAATAATATTTCAATTAACTGTCTACACATGTAAATGTATTGAAATGATCGGGACAAATACACACAGTACTACTACTGTGTTACAACATGAACATTCTAAGGCTTATGAACCCATCATCTTCTATTTACAATGAGCTTGACTTTATCAATTTTAAATATTCTTTTGCTTGTTAGTGCAGAGTAGAATATACGAATGGAATAATGCAATACAATACATTCACAATTATTATTGCTTTTTCTTTCTCGTCATGTTTAATTTATAAAGTTAAAGAATTCTAGCAAATAAATATGGTAAATAAGCTTAAATAATGCCCTTAAATTAGTGTGTAATCTATTGATTATTTGGGTGGCCCAAAAACACTGATACTATCGCTGAATTTACAAGCGTGAAACTAACTAGTACTTCTGCCATAAATGTATAAATAAGGCCATCTAAAGCCAAGTTTGAAATGCACTAAGATCGTGAGAATGAGTTGGTTGGCTGACAGCTGCCTACTTAGCTGTGCACTGGTCATAACCAATAGACTTTATGGTTTTGAGAAGCGCTGTGCAACAAGACTTAGTAAAAAAAATTGATGAAAAAATCTGGAAAGTGCATATTCTCTTAAAAGGTATAAGAGAGTGGTATAAAGCTGGATTAGGAACGGATCTGGGAACTGAAGCAGGAGTTTTTGCTACCAAAACGAAATATTCCGAGACCATGTGATAACTCACAGGTATCTTCCAAGCGAAAGTTTATGCCAACGAAAGATGTACTCAATTCAACTTGGATAAGAAGTACAGCACAACAATACTATCTGACAGCGAGGCCGCTATTCTAGCACTCGATATTTATAAGATTAAATAAATAAAGAGTTGTAATGACCAGTTATGTATGTATGTATGTTAATTTTATACATGA
Source organism: Sarcophaga carnaria (assembly GCA_958299815.1). Classification (NCBI taxonomy): domain Eukaryota; kingdom Metazoa; phylum Arthropoda; class Insecta; order Diptera; family Sarcophagidae; genus Sarcophaga; species Sarcophaga carnaria. Next base: position 15,609,255 of record OY283153.1, read on the forward strand.
GTGGCGGGACCTAGGGTTTAAAGTCGACGCCGAATGACAGATTTTTAAGAAAATTTTCATGCCAATTTTATTTACTCTCAGACTTTCTGCTAGAAATCTGCTGAAAGGAAGTCACTGAAGAAATATTTTTCATATTTCAGTTTGCTGCTGATGTATGTCGTGGTGTTTGAACTGTGGCCTCACGTCTAATGAGCTAAAACACTACCTATTAGACTATGACGACTTCGTACGTATTATTATATTGAATCCATCTTTCGGTGGGTTGGATAAAAAGTATTGTTTCCAAAGCCCTTGTAGGTTATGATTTCATTCATGCTCACTAATAATCCATGGCTCAACCTCACGTCTAATAAGCCAAAACTAGACTACAGCGACTACCTGCTGTAATCACCTTTTTTCCTTAATTCGCATAGTCAAGCATTGCCACGATTTTCACAGGCCACTTACTTATTAGAAGGCGTGGCAATAGAGCTGTCATTCTCTCAGATTACAATATAAGGAAAGAACTATTTTCCACCTCAAGTGTCAGTTCTCTGGAGTTGGATTGAAAAGGCGGAGTTTCTTAACTTTTCATTTTCTATCACTCTTGACTGAGCTGTTAAATATAAATATTGAAGCTGCCACATAATCTAAAGAAGCTGAATCGGCTAGATAGGGAAAATAAGATTACCCTGCGCTGAGTCGCAGGTCATATGGGAATTCTCAAAAATGAGCAAGCATACGAGCTCATAAGGAGGGAACCATTCACGCTTCCATTGATAGGGCCAAAAATTTTCTGTGGAGTGGGAGCGGATGTGTTTTGACAAGGAACTATAGACCCAGGGTACATATATTCACAACGGGTGTTATCTTAAGCCCAAAATGTAGATTCTGTGCTGATAAGAATGAATCATTTGAACATATTCACGAAATCTGTACCAGTATGAAACATCTGGATGCATATCAACAACTCCTAGTCAGGGAATTGTCACTTTTGGTTCCGAGCAGCTTTCTGAAATTTCTCAAGGCAATAGGCTGAGAGGGATATCTTATTATTTTTAATAAGAGTACAATAGATCGTATGGCCGCAGTGCTAAGGTCCCTGATCACGATGAATAATAATAATAGAGTGTAGAGCACGTCTACAGGTATTCATCAACAAATGTGTCAGAGTTTAATGCAGGTTACTTTGGTCCAATATCTTCAAACAATACAATATTCATTGTCATTCACTTGGAACTGCTCTCTAAGTAGAATGATTTAATAACCTTTTGACATGTAATTTAAATTTAGACATTCTCCTATTGAAAGAAACGATAACAGCCTTCGATTAAAACGAACAAAAAAATCGTTTTTAATCATTGTATATTTTCTCTTTGCGACTGTGTGTGTATTCGAAAACAATCGGCAATATTTCTTGACTTCTTATTACTCAAGGGAGTAATATTGACTCACTGTTTCAGTTTCAGTTTCGATTACGGTTTAGGTTTTTAATTAATATGTGTTGTATTGTGTATTATTATCATTACTTGTTTCTTTTTTTGTTGTTGTTTCCGATAACGCAACCATATTGTTTGTCTGTCTCTTTGTGTGTCTGTCTGTGCGTCCATGCGTTCGTCTGCATGTTTATTATCATGTTTGTTTATAGGTTTCCTTGTATCGGCAGAATCAAATTCAGGCATTAAAAATAGAATTCTGAAATCATTTATTAAATAATAAAAACAAATCAAATACCAATACATTCAAAACGTTTCTTTTATATAAATGTATGTATGTATGTATGCATGAATTGTAATTCTAGTGAAATATTGTAGAAAAAAAAAATGAAATGCCATGAAAACCGTTTCAATGCTCAAAACTAAAGTGGGCCACACATCATAGAAATCATACTTTTCTTGATGTTGTTGCTGTTATTGTTGCTATTTTCCTTCCATCTTTGTTGCTGTATTGTTATTGTTTTAGATAATTAACGTCGATTGTAAGTATGGAATGAAAAATACCAAAAAAAAAAAACAAAAAAATTAGCACAAGTATTGACATACACTTGTACCTTCAATTTAATATGAGACTGTGAAATTTAACAAGTATTCTTGGTATTCTCAGTATGTTTTTTAATATGTATTAGGTGTAGTAAAAAGAAATTATTAGTAGGTTAGGTTAGGTAAGGAAGAGGTTGTTCCACTTAGACCAACATTTAGACCCATTGTGATATCACCCGGGAAACAAACCTTCCCTAGCGAAAACCAACATGAGTCCAAAGATGCTCGGCCGAAAATGTTGGAAATGAAATCAGATCAGAAATCTTTGTTTTTTAATGAGCAGGGCACTGATACACGAGGTGAAAAACAGTCTCTTCCTCCTCCTCAGACCAAAAGCTCCTGCAGAAGTTATTTGGCAGAATGCCGAGTCTTTGAATATGTCTGTCAAAACGGCAGTGGCAAGAAACAATGACTATTGTGTGATGTATGGCCATGCAATTTAAAGACAGAAGTGAGTCGGTACTCTTCTTATTCATACATGTACAGCTGAGTCTAACAATATTGCGCGTATCCTCCTGCTGCCAACGCGATTTTGCTTCTCTGTAGTGAATGTAGATAATATCCAAACTAACTGAGTCCTTGTAACATGTTGCAGATTCCGAGCTCCGTACCGGCTCGATACAGCTCATCAGCAATGCAATTTCCAACAATATCCCTTTGAATGATCCCAAATTTTCCTAAAAAATCCTCGGCACTCGGATGTTGAAACTATGTCCCTTAAGGACTTAATAGCAGCCTTGCTGTCCGAATAAAACAAGAGACTTTCAAGGAAAGTCCAATCATGTATCAAGCATTGCGACACTTTCAAAACTGCCATGACCTCTGCCTGAAAAGCACTCGAGTATTCAGACTGTAGGTTAGGTTAGCTTAGAGGACGTGTACTTGTCAAGTAAGACGAGTACAGCACCCGGAGGTCAAATTGACCCATTGTACAACGTCCTAGTTTCTCACACCACTGTGTTAATTTTATACATGAGTGGTGGGACCTGCAGTTTAAAGTCGACTCCGAACGACAGATTTTTTGAGAAACTTTTTCATGGTAATTTTATTTACTCTCAGAGTTTTTGCCAGAAATCTGCTGAGAGGAAGTCGCCGAAGAAATACTTTTTGTATTTTGTCTTGATGTCTGGCCTGGGGGTCGAATCCTGGCTTTACGTCTAATAAGACAACAGACTACCTACTAGACTACGGCGACTTCATTCAGACTGTAAGAAAGTTTTATATCAGAACCTTTGCCACTAAACTTTGCGCCATCAGGGACGGATATTTAAACCAGAAGTCTCTAATTGGAAGAAAGTTGTAAGGAATCGTACAATCGACCCTAATGTGCCTATCTATCTATTCTATCCCAGAATAGTAGCATGTCCATAGCTCCAGATTGGCCAAAGATGAGACTGCATTGAGTCTTACAGCCACCAACTCAACTCTCTGCCTTAATAGGCGGTCAGAGGACAATTAGCAAATAATGCCGTAGTTGAAGTGGAACGCAAATGGAATCATTCGAAGGAAGCTTTGTCAAGTCAAACGAATGGATTTCTTAATTTTTTTTCTTTTAATTACGCCTAATGCTGAACATCAGATTTAGAATATCTAAGTTTTTTATCGGTAAACCTCTGACTGGACATGAAACATAGAAAAAAAAAAAAAATTTTCTCCATTCAAATACTTATTTAAAGGCAGTAGTACTCGTGCATGGAATAATGATGTCGTATATAGTGGCAACAGCAATAAACTGGATATCCTTAAAGATCTTTTCAAACAACACAACACAGGTACCCCATTCTGCTTGGAAAACCATCTGCTATATCGTTCATTATCCACTTGTGAAAATTCAATTTAAATTTGAAATCATTCAACCTGTCAAAAATTATTAAAGTTTTAATGGCGCACTTCTAATCCAATTGAATGGAGTATCGAAAAACAAGAATGAAAAACCAAATGCGATACACCAAAAAAATACCCACTGACTGACTCTCAATTGAAAATCAATTTCCGCATTAAATTTTGTTTTTGTGTTGTAACGCAACTCAATGCAACGCAACTCAATACAACGTAATGCAACCACATGTCCAACGATTGTTTTGAATTAAAACTGATATTCAAATGGAAAACTACGTCAGCGTATTTGTTTGTGTAGTTGAGACTTAAATCTGGTCTCAGTTGAGTTGAAAGGAAAAAAAAACAAATTTAACAACAACAACTACAAAAAGAAATAAAAAAACTCAAGAAACACTTGACTTAAATTTCATTTAATATACTTAAAAATTAAAATGTAAAACGAAAAGAAAAAATTTTATGTTCAGAGTCATAAACATCCCGTACATTAGAGGCACATACAACTGGCTGCATATGGAAACCTCTCATTCATATTGTTGAAAAAAAAAATGCAACAGGCAACGAATTGTTGTTTCTTAAATTGTGCACGTGAGACCGATCATATGATACCCTACACCTTAATACACTTTTTTGCTTTCTTTATGCCATTGCCTTAATGGATTTGATCGACCGAATTCTCTGTAAAAGGTGGCGAGGGTTTATTGATGTTTAACGATGACAGTCAGTGCCAATCACGCTCTCCATATGAGGACAACTGTAAGATAACACGCAAAACCTATCGAATCCGAATTTCATCTAAAGTTGACATTAATTTTATGTGACAGCAGGTTCAATCATGCAACGTTTTTCATTAAATGTGATAATAACTTGAGATGTCGCTGCAGTCTGATAGACCTTTCTTATCAAAGCAGTTCCTGTTTAAAACAGAGCATAGACCAACATACATAATTGGTCATTACAACCCTTCAGTCAGGATTACGACCTAGTTTCTCACACCGCTTATGTTGTGGGTGTTAATTTTATACATGAGTGGTGGGACCTACAGTTTAAAGGCGACTCCGAACGACAGATTTTTGAGAAACTTTTCATGGCAATTTTATTTACTCTCAGAGTTTTTGCCAGAAATCTGCTGAGAGAAAGTCGCCGAAGAAATACTCCTTTGTATTTTGTTTTAATGTCTGGCCTGGGCTCAAACCCTGACTTTACGTCTAATAAGCCAACACACTATCTACTAGACTACGGTGACTTCATAGAGCATAGACCAACGTAGTAGCAATTCTTTCGTTCAAATATTCAATTCCCAAGTTTCAGTGCTTCTTACTTATTTATTTGCTCATTACAGCACATTGGTCAGAATAACAACCTAGCTTCTGACACCACGCATGTGGTGTACGTTTAAAGTCGACTCCCCGAACGACAAAGTTTTGAGAAATTTTTTATTTACGCTCAGAATTTTTGCCACAAGGTAAGACAAGCTTTCGTTTTGTTCGAAATGTCTGAGCTGGCTTCCTTTCGTCTAATAACGCAATACACTTCCTAATAAACTACGACGACTTCCTCAAGATATTTTTGTCTAGTATTAAGGATATAAATGACGGCTTTAAAGTATTTTACGAGTTCTTTTTTGATCAGTTTTCAATTGGAGCTCTCTTATAACTTCTTTTACAGTCACGAAAATAGGTTGCAGTGGTCTCAAGTCTTACTTCTTTGTATGGCAGAAAGGTTGCTTTTTTATTCTCAATAAGAACTGGTATTACTAAGGCAATTTTTCTTCCCTCTCAATGATTGACATTACGACTGCAGACCGCGGTTTTCCAGAACTGTTTAGTGGCTAACGTTTCTGTTCGGCTTTGCTTGCTAATGGTAGAGTTGAAGATCAAACACTGGCCTGATCTACGGTGTAAATGTATGAGAATATTGTCGAGTTTTGACATGCCACTTTCGCATTTGATTTACTGCCGATGCATTAAAATCGCTTTGGATGATATTTGAAGATGATTAGTGTATAGAAATCTGTAAATGGAAAGCTGGCAGTTGCTGTGGAATAACTGCTACAGTACTCCTTCTATTGCACTTTTTTTCCGTCTCTTTCTTTATTAAGTCTTTTGCCTTTACGACTGCTGTTCTTCTGGATTTATAATGTTCTTAGCGATCTAAAGCAATCGATCGCACCATTTATTTGATCTCAACTGTACAGGCATACATACATACATACATACATTTATTACTTCTACACATTATTAATCTCAATAAGAGATGACACATTCATTCATGCATTTGTACCTCTAAAATATATTGTAGATGGCTATGAGACTATGAGTGAGATCCTCGTAAATGCTACTTACGTTATTTAAACATACTACACATATATGTACATGCACATACGTTATAAGATTGAATCCCATAAGTATCAAGCAGTGAAAACAAGTGGGTAGAAGAGGGTGAATTAAAGGCAAAGAAATGCTATTTAAACGCGTGCTGCTCTTATTACAAATTGATGACCAGACCAGGCCAGACAACAAACTGAATACAAAAAAAAAAAAAAATAAAATAAAATCGCATCGATGTTAAAACGTCGAACTGAAAGTAACGAAAAGAAGAAAAAAACTAAACGTAACGAATGAACAAGTGCATTGCAACAACAACAAAATAATAACAATACATACAACTGAATTTAAAATTGAATTGAAAAACTAAGAGCAGCTGTTTTGAAGACCGGATCGAACGCACAATAATATGAAGAAGAGGGAAAAAACAAGTCGAGTCGATCATCTGAAAGCGACTCGTTAAGTATTTCAATCACATACACGAAGAAGAAAACGTTTATTATTGAGAGCGCATACCAAACCAATACAAATGCAAACAAATGGTGGTGTAAACATTTGAAAATTACATTTTATTGAGTTCAAAATGTGTTTAAACAAAAACTACAACAAAAAACAAAAAACAAAAACAAAAAATTAATTTACAGCTGCTGCTATGGCTGCTGTTTTAATCGAAAGACTATAGCAGTGGCTGTGGCTTTGACTACGGCTGGCAATTGTGATGTGATCGCCGTTACTGATACGCACGTCTCAGTCATTTAGCCAACCAGCCACTCACTCACTCACTTACCATTATGCCGGGGCCTTAAAGCCACTCACTAAGCCTGCTGCCGGTAGCGATCGACGATGCTTGTGTGTCTGTCTGTCTGTCTCAATGACTGCTGAGATCCATAGATTACAAACCTACTTTATACTGCGTGTGTGTGTGTGCGCGCATGTGTATGTGCAGGAATACTAACGAGCAGTCTTTTTTTTAAGTTTGAAATAGGCCCCATGAATAAAATGCAATTGTTTTGCTCCAGTTTTTTTTTTGTTTTCAACTTCTTTTCGAACTCACAACTGACATAAATTATAATGGCTGGATATCAACAAATTAATTAAACAGTAGTTCGTTATTGTTATTGTTGTTGCAAGCAGCCAGCGATAGCTGTTGATTTTTTAATGAAAATGTTGGAATTTTTCCAATTTTTTTTCAATTAATATTCGACAGAGACAGAGAGCAACACATACTTAAGAAGCATGTCTTGGTTGCGGATCTATAATTAGAAACCAGTTTGGGATTGAAGATGCATTACAAATAAAAAACAATTAAAAATGCAACAGACAAGCCATGCATTCTTATATAAACACGAACAACACTTAGGGAAAAGCGCGCCTGCGTCAGACATAGGTCGAGGACAGTGGATTTCAAGGATTTGGATTTGTAAGAGACCGGCAACATAGGTCGAGGACAGTGGATTTCACGGATTTGGATTTGTAAGAGACCGGCAACATTTCTGTATTAAAAATGCTTCACTTAATCATTTTTGTAATGCCATGTGCCAATCACCTATCTTTTAGAGACGAATTAGAGACGCAGGGAGTAAACTACCCTGAAAACGTCACCCTCATGGTAATATGTTCCGCATTCGATTGTGTATTCTAACAATCTAATCCATGCATTACAGACAGAATAAGTTCTTCAGACTCGCTATTCGTATGTGAAAATTCCTACAGAAATGTTCATGATTTAAACAGATTGTAGTCTAACGTCCTTGCATATTTTATCTTACATGACTCACTGTCCTCTTGGGGTAGTGACTTCCAAGGAAATTCTATCTTATAGGAGTTGCTGTCTTTTGGAAGCATAGGTTTCCTGGTTTAATGCTGGTGTTTACACATCTTTCCATGTAAAGCTGCACTGTCCTAGAGCATCTGTTCTGAAGTATTTTTTATTCACATGAGTACTCGATTCTACCACGACCTCGTGGGCATAAAGTTCTATCCCATTTAAGCATCATCCTTGTAATATTGTCGGGTAGAGGCTGATCCATCTCTATTTACTGCATTTGATTTGCTTTAGTAAGCACTTCTCGTATTAATTAATGCCTGAAATGTTTCTGTTCACACATGCATTAAATATTCTAAGCTTGGACTTGAAGCATGTTGTTTCTATACCGCCTTTCGTTATCACTGTACATCCTAGCATGATGTTTTTTAAGCTAAAGCTGTTTATTTTATAGCTTTGGATGTATGGATATAAATAACTGCCAAAACATTGGGAGCAAATCTAGCCAAGGCTGGATAAGGTGAGCATGAAGAGTCTACTCAATTTGCAAAGAAGTGTGCTCAGTATGGTCGTTGAAGTCACTACTAGATATTCTGTTATGGGGGTGCAGCCCTTGCGCTGACCAACTTCTCCCTCCTTGGTCCGGAGGAGGACTGTGTTCACCTGTGGCGTCACAACGGGCCGCTATGCGTGCTCAAGTGAGCTTTTGGTATGAAGCTACCTGACTAACATTACCTAACCTATGTTATGGTCGCTCACGACAGACATGTCAAATGACTCATGTAGAACTGAGGGAAACTATTGGGTATGTGCCCAGTACTATGTCGGAGGAGAAAAAGACAACTGAATTCCGTTTCGGTAATCGCTCTCATTGTTTTTCGTATTCTAAAAACGAACGTACGATCCGTGAACGTTTGGCTAACCGAGGCTTTAAAGGGTTACACTCTCAAATTGCAAAACAAAACATCTGCACAACACATACATACATACATACATATGTATTTCGAAATCCATTTCAATAAATTCAAAGGAACCGTTACACTTTATGTTTTCAAAATGAATATGATTCATGCATGCTCTTCAAAGCGTCTTGGCTTGTCTCTCTTTGAGAGTGTTTTTGTTTTTTGTTTTTAGTTGCTCTTCAAATACGTCTGACTGATCATAATGATGTGAAATAAAACTGTTTTAATGATCATTTGCATTTAATAAAGATCATCAACAGGTAGTAAAACAACGAAACGTGCTTAATGCACCAATTTACACCGAACGAATGCGTGACAATCGTGAGTTTTTTCTTTTTTTTTTTTGTTTCGTTTACGAAATGCCAGCCCAAGATAATAAAGATACGGATACTCAAACAAAAAAAAAAAAAAAAAAAAAAAAACAGAAGGGAGATAGACAAAGTAGTAAAATACAAAAATATGAATATGGGAACGAAAAGAGAGAGAGAGGGAGAAAAAAAACGTTAAAAAATAAATACAAACGATGCAACTGAAACTATGGCGACATAAAACACCAACAACAACTTATTGGGGACTTTAAGACCATAAAAGACAAAGGAAAACGAAGCAAAAGAGAGAAAAGAATCCAAAAGAAACACAAAATTAACGAATGACTAATAAAAGAAAAACAGCAACAATAAATAAAGAAAGAAAAATTGTTAAAAAAAAAAGAATTTAAAATACTGGTTTTGGAATGTACCTCTCTATATACACTTATACTGGCATTGATGGAGTATTATTACAGCGAAAGAGAAACATACCTGTACATTAGCAACAACTACAACAACATTTTAACAAACACCGGAGTTTCAAACAAGACTCTCTCTCTCTCTCTCTCTATACACCACACATAGATTTAAGCAATCTTGCAAAGAACAAAAAACGAAATGCTCTGGGCTTGTATTGAAATTCAGCCGTACAAAGTATCCGTCGTATACGAGTATTACCTTCTCTTTCACTCTTCACAAGCCTGGGTTTTCATAAGCGGGCAACAACGGTAAGGGGATTGTTTTTTGTTGTTCGTTTTTTCATGGACTTGTAGAATTTCCTTTCTTAAGAATATTTTTGTTTTTGTGTGTGCATATTTGCTTACTTCAAATATTTTTTTTCGTATATTTCTTTAAAAGAGAAAATAAAGAAAAAAAAATTTTTTAACGGGTTTTACAATTCAAAATTCTGAAATATCGACCATCAACAACAGATGGTCAACGTAGTTGGAGTTGCAAAAAATTTGTTGTTGTTTTTTTTTTGTTTTAGTAAAGGGCAAAAGGAACATATTCGTTAAGCCTTGCCTGCATTAAGAAACAAAATTTTAAACTATATTATGATATACATATAACGGTATTTAAATGGTACATGTTTTCTTTCATAATTTCATACGGTCTTTTACTTGTTTATGATCCAAGACTATCGAGTTACCCGCCAGTATTTCTGATAAAGTTAGGTTAGAATGAATTGACAGTTATAATAAGTTTTGCTTGCTTGAGTTTTATTGCAACATTCATTGAAGACCATAATACCGATTTTACCCTATATCTACGATTTCTGGCTGGTATTTTTCGGTTAACATGACAATTTTATGTAGGTATGAATTTTCCAGACATGTTATGTTTTTGTCTATGGCCTCCAAGTGAAAATGTTTAGTGATCTTCACTGCATTCTTTAGTTAAAACAACTTCTGCATCCACAGCTATTGGACATGTATGCTTAGGATCCACAGTAAGGGTATGAATTCATATGTTCAGTACAACCGTAATAGGCCTGGTGTTTATAACAGTGTATGCGTTTTTCACTAGATTCTAAAAGTATCAGTGAAGTAGCAATGGCCGATCGATGTGTAATGTTTTAAAAACACTCGATAACTGAGTAAGAAGAGTGAAAGGAACAATACGTACTCTTTTAAGAGAGATAAACCATTCTGTTGTGTACTGATAGGTCAAGCGCATATAGTGTCATAGTCTCAGAGTGAAATATACAGTAAACTGAACTCTGCTCAGCTCCTATAAGGCAGCGCCAATTAGAGGGCAGAGATCAGCCTGCGGGCAGAGGAACTTTTACTCTATTAATCAGTCCAAAAACTTTCTGTGGAGTTTCTAACTGGAGGGGTTTGGAAGGGTATGTTCGGCGAAAAGAAAGATGAAGACATGTGGATGCTCTTCTCAACACGAATGTATTTGAGACAATCTTAAATCTTGCTTGAGGATTGCAGCCGGCATTTTATCAGGCATAGTACCTGGCACTTATGGGGCTTAAATATATCTCAGAACGAAACAAATGAAGGTTTAGGCGAGGAGTTATTCTTACCGATGCGGGAGAGACTGATCCTTCTGAGAAATAATAAGTACAATAAGTACATTCTATTTTTTTTACGTATATTTTGTTATGAAATTCAATAGATGCACAACTATGATGGTCTTGATGGATACGGACGATAGTGAAATAAGATTTTTCAACTGTCAAATGATTTCTCTTATGCGACGTTATTGTTCAATTTTATCACTGTCTCTCTGCCATACCACAAATAAGAATGCAAAGAGAATGAACAACGAGAACAAAGAGCTGTTCTCTCCAACGACCTTAATATGTCAATCTTAAGATTCTTTTTGTGTGTTTTTTAATTTCTAAGAACTTTTCGTGTATTCACCTGAATAAAATGATTCAAATTTATGAAAAGATTGAAATATAAGCAGCTGCAACGCACGGCACAGGTAGAAATGAATTTCAAACTACGGAAATAACCACAAAAAATCTCAAAAAAAAAAATACAAAACAAAGGCTGTAAAAAAAAAAATCTTCCTTTAACGAAATTTCCAGTTTTTTTTTTGTTGTTTTATATTTTAAAATCTTTTTCCCTCATTTCTTGTCAAAAACTTAAAAATCCATAAAAACTGTTGGCCACACTTTTGCTGTCGACTGATGGGGGGAAACGAGAACCCTTTTTCGTTTTCTTTTTTTTTGTATGATTTTATGTCTTTGAGAGGAGTATTGTATTGTTTTCAAGCTGAATTATTACAGGCGACGATCAATCTTTTACCAAGGCAACTACAACAACAACAGCAACAACATAAAAAATTATTTATGATATCGAACAGATACAAGCCAGATTCTACACAATTTTTGTAACGTTTTGTACGAAGCGTTTTTAGAGATGAAGGAGGTGTTTGAAGAATGTGTTCTTTATAATTGTACTCGTTGTTGTTGTTCGTATTGTTGTAACTAATTGATTATTTAAAATAAATTTTTTCTAGTTTTTATTTTTAATAGTCTTTATACACAACAAAAAAAGAAAGAAACAAAAACGAAGAAAAAAAAAATAGTTTATGGGGTAAAGATAGACAGTCGAGACATGGCAATCAATTGTAAAGTGTTCATTCCAAATTCCAGACAACATCTCTTCAAGCATTAGATTTTATTTTTTCTTATAATTAAAATGAATTAAAAAAAAATAGAATGTATCTATGAATCATAGGTTTTTTTTATTGTAATTATTATTTTATTGACTCGTTAAAGTCATGTTTTCAATGTGCAATAACGATTACAATAAAACTGAGAATGAATAGAAATGATTGTGATGAACATAACGTTGCTCATTAATTTAATGATTTTGAAAAGGTTCTTTTTTTCTTCACTTTTTTGTTTATAATTTTGCATAGATAGATTTTTAAATTAAAAATCAGTTTTTATTTTCTAACATAGTCTGTCCGCTTTAAGATTTATACACTTCCCCCAGCGTTTCTCTAATTTGTATATTCGTTCCAAACTAACAAGATTTGTCGTGGTCATCAAATGGGTTTATCAATGCGATGATTTCACTTTTGATTTCAAATCGCTTTCCGTAAAGCTGTAAAAAATGAGTGGATTTTGTCGGGATTACAACCTAGCTTCCCACCCATGTCGAGCTAAAATGCGAGTCATCGTCATAAAAAATGCAAGTTATCGGCCGAAAAAATTTAAGTCATCTATCAAAAACTACAAGTTATCTAACAACAAAAAAAAAAAAAAAAAAAAAAAAAAACGCAATTAATCGACCAAAAATATGCAAGTTATCAACCACAAGAAATGTAAGTCATTGAAAAAAAAAATGGAACTCATAGACCAAAAACCTGCAAGTCACCGATCAAAAAATGCAAATCATCAACTAAAATAAATGCAAGTCATCAGCTTAAAAAATGCAAATCATGTAGCAAAGAATACAAGTCATCAACCAAAAGAATGCAAGTCATCAATCACAAAAATGCAAGTCATCAATCACAAAAATATGCAAGTCATCAATCACAAAAAATGCAAGTCATCAACTAAAAAAAAAATCCAAGTCATCTACCAAAAAAATACAACTTGCGAAAAATACGAAATTTTCTAGTCTATATATACATATAGATGCATATTAACTTAATGAGAATTATTAAGATTTTTACCATTTAACTGAAATATTACTTTTACCCGTATTTACATAGAACACTTTTTTATTGCTCATTTGATGGACACAATTAGCTTCGTCGTCTATATCTCCAGTCCCAAAAAAAGCTCAATCCTAAGGAAAGTAGTTTTGGAATACCATGGCTATCCAGCCCACTAGGTCCATTTTCCCCACAAGTCCATTTTTCATTCGATTTTGACTGATTTAAATAGAGCGCTTTTTGTTTGGCTTATTTGAAGAAAACAATTAGCTTCGTCGACTATATCTTCGGTCCGAAGGATTACCCGAATGTCACGAATCCTGTTTTGGAATCCTTGGTTCAATAGCTAACTAGCCTACTGGGTCCGAAAAACCTCCTTTTTAAATTTGATCGATTTTTACTGGATTTATGGAGGCCATATTTGGTAAAGATGGTTGATTTTTCAACAACTGAGCACCTTCTGTGCTTGTACGACCGAAATCAAGCTAAGCTTTGATTTGAGTGACAAGCGTAGCTTGTTCAAATTTTAATGGAAAATTACAGGAGCAGTGTTGTTGAAATGCATAAAGTTTGTTGGGGGACTTTGACTATGGGGACGACATCTGTCTCATGCCACATACGTTCAGTGACATGTCTCAGAAGCTACAACGTTTAGACGAGAAATGGGTTAAAAATGCACATGAGGAAGACAAAATCTATGCACATGAATACTAACAACAAACAAGATCCGCATGTGAACAGTGGTACGCTAGAAGATATTGACATCTTCAGCTATCACGATAGTGTTAACGACCAAAGAAGAGGATCAAATGCTGATTCGTAAACCGCAGCAGCTACGCTTATTTCTTAATTTAATTATTCATAATTTATTAAACTTTGTAAACCATTTTATAAATAAATCGTGTTAAAATGTGATTGTTTTTCCGTTATTCCAGAAGAAAAATCTGTTTTTCTTTCATCCATTTTATCTGACATTCTTTAGTTTTTAATCCAGTTCGATGTGGTAATTTGTTAAACTTCATATCGCTTAAATGCATTCCTAGTCTTTTCATTCCCCTCTACTCTTATTTGGCTTATGTATGTATGTATGTATGTACATATGGTATGAATTGTTGTTGGCAAGACTATGGTAGTAAGTGTATCTTTATATCTGCTATGATAATTTAATGGCAAAAGAGAATGCTGTTCCTTCCTTTTGCTTATTCTTATATTTTTTTTGTGGTTTTGTTTTGGTTTTTTATAAATTGTATCTATTTTGGTCAAAGATACTCTGACTAATTTAGTGGGTGTGTTGGCAATTTAGTTTTAGTTTCAGGTTTTTGTTTTTTTTTTTCTTTCTAGTCTTTTAACAACGCCTTTCTTTAAACAGCCTTTCAAGGTTTCTTATTTATAACTTATTTATGGTCGTTTTTGAGATTTTTATGGGTTTGTATACAGTGATCACATGCAGATAAAATAAATCTACAATAGATATTTGAAAAACTATAACATTTGAAGAATAATTGATGATAACCCCGTATAAAATAAAATTAAACAAAACGAAACCAAAGCCCATTACGTTGAAGCCTACACGATTAAAAGGAGTTCTTTTCAGATCTCAAAATGATCAAATCTTCTGGCCCGAAAGGCATTCTAGCACTGGTGCTCTTCGACGTTCGCTCATTCATTAGCTAACCATTGCAGTGCCTCACATTGTGCCCGTATTTTTTCCATTTTTCTGGAAGGTTGACATTATATTGTCAATAGCCACAATGGGTGATACTAATAACTACAAGCAACTGCAATATGTTCCCCACTTTCTAGGTTATGGCAAGCATAATAAAAATCTGGTGAAATATCTACGGCTCATCAACATGATCAGCGTTAGGCAGTAAGGCCTACAATACTTATGACCTGTTGTCACTATTCTTAGAAAGGTGGATCTAAATTATCCGACGATTTGATGAGAGCAAGTTGTACTTTTCGATAGTGGCAGAGTGTTTGTGTGGCATTTGATAGAGTGTTGTAGCTACGCCGGTATCGAAACTCATTGCTCTTGATGTTCTGGGCATAAGAATTCAATTCAATATGCTGGAACGATCATAAAATCATTAAAATGCCTCGATTTCTTAAGGCGACACCACATACATCCCTCCGAAATTGAAACACATGTATGGTTCGGTGTGTCGAACGAGTACAGGTGCTTATTAAGGACAATAGGGTAAACAGCTCTACTGATTCATTAAAACTCCAGTCCTAGTGTGAATTATGTTTCGCAATTTTAACACTACTTCAGCGGAATGTGAGAATAAAGCGACTTGTTCCCGGAAACTGCATATTTTTACGTTACATGGAGCAAATTCGTATGATGAATTTGCTTTTTAGCCAAACTAAACGCATATGGAATTCTGTTACTGCAGATGTGTTTTCCGTCTTCTACAGCTCAAACAGATTCAACTCTAATAGCCACAAACGCTACTTCCATAACCTACTTGCACTGCATGAGTACATTGTGTTGGAATTAGAACAATTCCAATCCTTCTTTCCAATAGAAGTGTCTAAAGATGTCATTGAGCTCAGCCCAAAGCGCCTTTTCGTATACAAAAACCGATCGTTTCATAGCTGGTGGTGAAACGTCACAAAGTTCGGAGAATGAAAAGGAGGCAGAAATGGTGTAGTGAGCCAAGTTTCCGAGAGGTGCAAGTACCTTCACTTTATACTTTTCGGGATGTGAAGTGAGAAAGAGTTCGAGGGTGTTGTTGCCCTTCAACAAACGATATGTGAGTTGGTTCGGACAATGACAGAAGAAATGCTGAGTAGTCTCCTCTTCTTTCATGTTAGTGTTCCTACAGAAGATATCATGTAAAAAAGCCAAAAAATTCAAGAATTATGCAACAACCTCCGAATTTTACCTCAAGTGATTAAGAGAGACTAACTAACTAACTAACATTATTAAACAAAATTCAAATGTCTCCTCAGATTCTGCGATATTAGTTGGCTATCAATGCTTGCCAACTCTAGCTATATACCACGATTTATTCGAACTCTTACAGTAACCATCTAACGGATGCCTATTGACAGGAGACGGAAAATTCTAAAATTTTCGTAGTTAGTAAGCCTCTCCCTTATTTAAAGCTGAAGAGACTTTATTTGCCTTGCAAATATTTAAAATCTTTGTCATTTTTTCTGCTCAGCACTGTACTTTGTTAATAATTCAATTCGAACGGTTTTTTTTTCGTTTCGATATTTTAATTGGGTTTGGGTTCTCCCTTCCCATTTTTTTGTTTTTTTTCTTTTTCTTATGCAATGTAAGAAGGGTTACCAAATTTCATTCATATTAATTTTATACTTAAAGTGACTTGTTTGTTCTTAACAAAATTGCTATTGTTGTTGGTGTTTGTGTGTTGTTTTGCTATACATTTCCGCAAAATTGCAAAATTAAAACTGAACCTCAATATGTGTATGCAATATGTTTGCGATATTAAAGTGATAATATTTCAAAAACTGAATGTATTTTTTTATTTTTCGAAATTTATTAAATTTCTTAAAATTTATTACACACACACACATACACACATTGTTTGCAATCAATGTAATTTGTTGCAACATTATGGGTGCAAAAACTGCTGGCTGTTTTGGGTTCTTTTTTGTTTCTTTGTAGTTTAAAAACAAAAAAGAATTAAAAACACATTATAGGGGTTACAAATATGTTTTTGGAAATTTAATACGCGTATGCTGGCAATTTGGGGTGTTTTTGTTCTTTTCTTTCTCTCTTCTTTGCCTTTAAAATTATTGCCAATTTTGAAATAAAATTTATTTTCGATTTTAAACACCGTTTTAATAAGAAACGTTTTGCAAAACGAACAAGATTGACATACAGTGGGGTAAATATAATTACACACACTTGTTTATAAATCCATTTCATGTTTCTTAATTATGAAGCTGAAATCCAAAAATCTGACGGCCGAAATAGGTTAGGTTAGAGGACGTGTACTTGTCAATTAAGACAAGTACAGTACGCGGAGGTCGATTTGACCCATTGTACAACGTCCTAGTTTCTCACACCGCTTATGTTCTGTGTGTTAATTTTATACATGAGTGGTGGGACCTACAGTTTAAAGTCGACTCCGAACAACAGATTTTTGAGAAACTTTTTCATGGCAATTTTATTTACTTTCAGAGTTTTTGCCAGAAATCTGCTGAAAGGAAGTCGCCGAAGAAATACTTTTTGTATTTTGTCTTGATGCCTGGCCTGGGGCTCGAACCCTGGCTTTTACGTCTAATAAGCCAACACACTACCGACTAGACTACGGCGACTTCACCGAAATAGTCTCCTTAGCCTTCATTAGATAACACAAATATGTCATTCGTTTTGGTATCACTGAAGCTGAGACAAATGAAGCCGTAGCTCTCGATGTAGAGACCCTAACAGAGTCGTAAGAACATTGGTATCCGTTGATCACACAACAGAACTGGTTATGTTACGAACGATAGAAATTAAAGTGAACGTTTGCGGATGGAATGAATGAAATAAACATGGTCGCTATAGAGTTTTAGATCAACGTTTAAGCGAAAACCAGCGACTACGAATGCATACGAAATCCACGTCAATTTCTTATGAACGCATATTCGTCCACTGCCCATGCAATTTATGGAAGACAGCGATCAACTGAAAAATCTCAAGTTCTTCTGTGTTTGGATGGAAATTATTCAGCCGTAGCTCTCGACTCTAACATAATCGTAATAACATAGGTATCCATTGATCACACAAAAGAACTGGTTATCTAACGGAAATAAAGTGAACGTTTACGGATGGAATAAATGAAATAAATATGGTCGCTATAGAGTTTTAGATCAACGTTTAGGCGAAAACCAGCGACTGTGACAATCCGCCGTATTCAAACACAAACGTACAAATGCATACGAAATCCACGTCAATTCCTTATGAACGCATATTCGCAGAGTCCGCTGACCATGCAATTTATGGAAGAAAGCGGTCAATTGAAAAATCTCAAGCTCCTTAGTGCGTTTGGATGGAAAATATGACTTTTAAAGCCCAAGACGTTACCGATGTTCACAGAAGTTGAAAAGTCGCCGTAGTGCTGTAGGAAGTGTGTTGGCTTATTAGACGAGAGCATGTGATTCAAGCCCCAGCTTAGATATCTCGAACAAAACGAAATATGACGGCGACTTCCTCTCAACAACTCGGAGGGTAAATCAAATTGCCAATAAAAAGTTTCTCGAAAATCTATTGTTAGGAAACCACGCTAAAATGTAGGTTCCAACCCTCATGCATAAAATTAACACTCTCAACATGGCCGGGGTTGTTATCCTGACTAAAGGTTTGTAATGAACAATTAAGTGAATAACTTCATAAAGAATTTTGTGAAGTTCATTGGTGATCTCGGTTTTCTAAAGCTGAACTCGAAATCAAAAGGTTCAGGTACCGATGCAGTGATAAGGCTTTCAAGCAGCGTTTTAAAAGTATCTTTCACACATATTGTTTGGAAAGAACATGAATTATGCGATAGTTTGTTGCCTTTTGGAATGGAATTCAAAGAGAACTACTAAGTGTTTAACGGATTGGAGAAGAAACCGCCAAATTGTAAATGCAATACAGCCCTAATGCTGTATTCTATGCTTTAAGGATGAATGTGAAACACAGGATAATTCATGTTGAATTCGTTTCTTGGCATGGCAACATGTTGCATTTGGCAAAAGTAATATTTTTGGTGGTGGTAAAAACAAAAAGAAACCACAATAAATTATAATTAAAGGAAGGAAAAGGTAAAAAGAAAAAAATTAATTTTTTATGCCAATTTCATGTTGACTGCATTTAAGGTTCTAAATACAATATGTTTGTAGTTGTTGCAATTGTTGTTTATATTTTGACTCAAGTTGCCGCTATGGTTGAATGGTTATCAGATCAGAGATAACAAACGACTATAAACTCTAAACGTTATAATGAACCCACTGCATTTCTAAATGGCGACTAAGTCAAAGAGTGCGTTTAAAATGTGCGTATTTTTGTTATTTTTTTTTATCCCATCGAACCCTATTTAGACAACAATGTATGGGGATTGATAACAGTCGCGCTGGGCAATAGTTACGGTAACAGCAATAACGAATAAGGCCATCATAATTCTTCCGTTCGGTTCCCTAAGGGAGCATTTGTCATTTTACACGAGTACTCGTTAGGCTGTCTCATTGGCTTTGTTTGTTTGTTTTTTTTTTGTTTGTGTTCACTCAGTTTGTTTAAATTTAATCTATACAAACGCACTTACACAGGCATATATACATACATACATACATATATGTTTGTCTGTATTGTATATAAAAAATTTAAAAGGTAAACAAAAACTAAAAACCAAACGATTCTAAACTAAAAAGAGAAAAAAAAAGAAAAATTCAAAAATCAATGTGACAGTTTTTATGTGTCAAAAAGAGAACCCATAACAGCAGATACACACACACACACACACACAAAGAAACATACATGTATGCATAGAAATAAATAAATTGAAAATAATAAATAACAGACGTTTGAAATAGTATTGAGCGATAGGCACACAGACAGACGGACAGATGGACAATTAAATGCAGTTTCTACATACTATACGAGAAAGAGAGTGGTATTCTCCTCGTTTACGTTTACGTTTTTATTTGTAATTTGTTTGTCTATCAATTTTTCCATGGGATTGAAAGAAGAAAAAAAATACACAAACAAACAAACAAAAAAGAAAAAATAAACTAAGATAAGGATTATAATGAATGTATTCCTTACTATTCAATCAATCGCTGATGGCATTTCTAAAATGGGGTGAAATTTATTTGTATTTTTTTTTTTGGAATTCCATGCCGTAATCTATAAATAAAATTAAGTGGGAAATAATAAATCGAATGAAATTATCTTTTAAAATAATTTGTTGTAACAATAATGCAGGCATGCGTGAGACTCTTAAAATATGCGCCAAGAACTTTTCAAAAATATCGGAAAAAACTAAATTTTATTGTAACCTCTAATATCCATGGCTTCACAGAACAGCTTTTTATAAAAACAATAACGCTTGTACTTCTCCAATATTCCAACAAAATTTGGAATGAGGGCCTAATATATATTACATAGCTTACTTTAGTAAGGACTGCAACCTAGCCTTAAGGACTGCAACCTAGCCATAAACTTTCTTTCAGGTAACATTATTACGTAATTTGTAGGGAGGTACTTCCCAGCTACAATACGGTGTAAAACAACAGGTCGAATATTACAGACGTCATACACCATCGATGCCAAACGTGTGGTCAAAGTTCGAGCAGGAAGGTTGATAATGCCGTTTTTCAGTTTGTTTTCTAAAAATGAGGCCTGAAAGTATGCCTAAACTAGAATAGAACTGGTGGAAACCATTTAAGGCTTGAAAGTTCATTATCTAATACATTTTGTGTGACACTAATAAAAAAAACGTATAATTTCGTTTGAAAAACACTGCAAAAGACGCCCAACCTAGACCATATTGAATTATTCGTACTTTAGTTTAAAGGCCACTGTTATGGCCACTGTAGTGAAGAGGCAGAAGGTAGGCAGTTTGAATTTCAGGAAATAGAAACTTTGCTTGGCACTGAATAGCAATATAAGGAACTTAAGTACGCATTTTTATGAAGGAGGATCAATAAGTCCGTGTACAAATGAAAAAGGATACATAAATTTGGCTACGAATAGAGCTTAAAGCATGAGAATTGGTCAAATGATAGAGCAATTCGCAGTTAAATTCATGGATTTATGTCGTATTTACTCTGTTTGACAGTTTTAAATAAAAAAAATATTTTTGTTATCTGGTGTAATTGTGTCCATCTTTGTTTTTTCGCTTTGCAACCTAGCCTTAGGCTTGCAACCTAGCTTCTCCCTCTTAATTATTTTAATCCTGAGTATTTCCAGCCTATCTTGAACTCCGAACGACAGATTTAAGAAACTTTTCATGGCAATTTTATTTACTCACAACGTTTTTGCAAGAAGACTGTTAAGAGGAAGCTGCCGAAGGAAAAAATATTTTTTTTTATTTTTATTTTGGTTCGAAATGTCTGAGCTGGGGTTTGAACCACAGGATTATTTAGAGGGGGTTTGTAGCGCCTTAATATTTTTTTAATTCGAAAACAATGAAAACCTGTAGGTCTCGATTTTGTAGTCAAGTACTTAAACCACGCTACAGTTACAGAAAAAAGTCTACATACAACGCTGTTTTCCTCTATTTTTTTGTTCTTTTCTTATAATTTCTGGTCTATATTTTTTATATTCGATTTTGTCTGCAAATATTCAATTCAATTTTTCAATTTTCAATTTTTTTTTTCTAATAATTTCTAGGTTATGTTTTTTTATATGCGATTTTGTCTTCAAACATTCTTAATTGTGAGTGGCTTAAAGAACGCTATAGCAACTTTTTTAATTCACAAAAAAAAAATTGCCGGGTAGAAATCTGCATACAGCGGTGTAGACTTTTTTCCTTGACTTCATTACGCATTTAAAGTAGAAGTCATAGTGAAAAGAAGATCTATCACTGGTGACCTCCGTGATATCTTCATATTGCTAGTAGAACTTTTAGGTTTAGTCCGCCTAAACCTAACATCATTTCATGTTGTCTCATACTTTCCCAGTTGAACAGTTTAACGAAAAAACTGGGAGAAGACCTGGAAATCTTCTCCTAAATTAATGCTGCGCGATCACTTTCGAGGAACTATTATTACTACAAGATCGAAACAATTTTATCGCATTTTTCACGTCTAATTAGCCAACACACTATCTACCAGACTACGGCGCCATCGTCGAACTATTGTCACTTAAAAAATCGGAAGGAGTACAGCGAGTCATGTCTTATGAACATGTATTCGGTATCTGTTCACCTCACAAATAACAAATCAAAAATTATATTTACCGCCATTTGTAAAAGTTAAAGCGTCTGGCATTAATTTATATCGCATTTCATATGATCATAGCCTGTAAAATATATATATAATATATATTATATAAATGTAAAATTTAATGAATTGAAATATAAAATGTAATAGTCTGTAAGGATATTCCATAGACTTAAATAAATAAAAAAAAAAAAAAAAAAAAAAAAAAAAAAAAAAAGATTCTATAAACCCCCTTCTATTTACCTCTGCACATTGGTTTAAAATCGATTTTTTTGGCCAAAATTATTTACGGCGAGAATATAATAGTTTTTTGTTAATATTTGAATTATTATTAATTATTAATATCATATTTTGTCAATTCTGTGAAATTTAATTAAAAACCTACTTTTGGAATGTCCAGACGAAGACCAAGCTGTGTCCAGAAGCCATTTTCAATTTTCTTTCTGACACTTTTTCCCGATCCTTGTCATCCCTAATTTGCCATTTTTTATTTCGCACTTATATCCCAAATGTAATAAAAACTCGAAAAACCATATACGGCAGTGAAGCGGGCTTAGGCCATATTTCAGATTACTTTCTTTTGGCTTAAATTTATCAGATTTGTAATCTTTTATTTCAATGAATTCTTTAGAAGTAGCACCACATATAGGACGTGAAAAATTGGATCTGGTTCCTGTAAGGACGTTTAAAACTTTTCCATCTATTACGGTAAGGAATAATCTAAATGTTGTTTCTATTGTTTTTGAATCGTCTATCTGCAATTTTACTGGAGCCAAATTTTTAATTTCATTATCCAAATCGGAATTTTCCTTTAGTATTGCATCTCTTGTTTCCTTTAAAAATTCTAATTTCAAAGGCTTACAAAACCGAGTGGATTGGGTTGTTATGTTACACCATAATGGTCTTTGTGATGTATCCAAAAGTCTTAATGGTATTACTGTTGTTGCAAAAAGACTTGAATCACTAATATGGGATGAGCTCGGTTCAAGAAGTCGTTGTTTAAACTGAGCTTGACCAGTACTTCCATCGAATCCATAGCTCGGAATTAACTCTGCTTCCTTTAGAACAACAGCTAAGTCTTTTTTCCCTTTTTACGAGCAGACATACGCGCTGCCTTTATTAATAAATCTGTCGTAATTTCTTTGGATGAAGACATAATTGCTGTTTCTCTTCTCTTGCTACAATTCGACATTTCATTAAAAGACATTCGTGGCCGACCTGCTTTAGAGGTGCTTGGTCCTTCAGTTAAAACTTTTTTAAAAAATACTTCAGAATTTAGCCATTTCATGTTTCGAGACATAAATACATTAGTGTTTCTGAAGCATTCAGACCACTTTGCATCTAATTTTACGCAATATATCCTTATTTTTTCAGTTCAAAAGTTCTTCCTTTTTCTTTTCTTTAGCATTTGTTTTTTGCCAAATTTTGAACAGCTCTTCATTTCTGAAGCCAAGGTAGTCTAGTAAAAAGCAAATATCTTAAGTTATTGCAAGTTATTGCAGGAAAAATCTTTAGAATGTGTTGCACAAGACCACATGCTATTTTCGAATGTTGTTTTTTCACTGGACAAAGTTGGACATTTTTTTAAAAGTTTAAATTTATGGAAAAACAAAATATTAATTGAATGCGCGAATATGTATGTAAACAACACACGTTATTTCTATGTCTATTTATTTTTTTTTTTAACTTTTTATTTTACAATTAGTTAATACATACCATAAACTTTATTATCCATTAAAAATATTATTTTTAACTTTTTAATTTCATTCAAAAACAGTATTTGACCAACTACTTAAATTAAACTACTTGCACTTGATTATTCAACAATAGTAAAAAGTTCTATGTTTGTCGTTCTGTAGACTAACGGTAAATACCGGTTTAGAAAAACAAAATTTATTTTCTGATAACTTGAAGTGTTGTCTATCATGCTGTATTAAAAAATTTACAAAAAACGAAAATTAAAAAATTACATTTTGGCCAAAAAAACTGATTTTTAGACCAATGTGCTCTGGTCTAATTTAACACACAGTTTACAAAAAAAAAATGTGCTTACAAGTGATTTTGTCTTATAATATATTACCAGGGCTCTTTTACGTACTTGTGCAAGTGAAATGTTTTTTATTTTTTTTTTCCATTAAGAAGCGCAAATGCAACAAAAAAAAAGGTGAAAAACTTCACACTTAAAAAGAAATTAAAAAAAAATTAAACAAAAAATATGACAAAACGCTAAAGAAAGAAAGAATGAAAAAAATATAAGACAGTGAAAAACCTCTTGTTTCTTATTATTAAAACCCTTTAGTACAGAAAGAAAGAAAAAAATTACAACAAAACTTTGTAGGAGAAATTAAAAGTTATTTGATGTTCGCAGCTAAAGTTTACAATAGTAATTATAACGACAACAACAACAATAACAGCAGCAGCAGCAGCCTCAGCGACAACTACATATAAAAAGGTATGGTTTCACCACGACACACTTGTGCTTCAAAGGAACGAAATAAAAAAAATAATAAAAATAAAAAGTTTTTTAAACATTTTAAATCGTTCCATTAGTTTTAAGAAGAAGACTACTCTGCAGTTCAAATAGTCCAATAATGGGCAAAGAACCAACGACATTTTTTACATGCAAAGCTAATCAAGAGTGAAGAAGACGAAAGAAATGTTTAAATTTTCATAAAAAAATAAAATTTCCTTGGAATTATTTTTAATTATAGATTTTTCTCGGAAATAAAGAAAACATTCGTTGTAGTGGAAAATTCAAAGTGGAGTTCAATGTATCGCTTTTAATGTTACAATTTCGATTATTTTTAAAGTAAAGCGTTCACAATAGCTTCGGACTGAAGGTGAATAAAGAAATCTACTTAAACTCCAGAGTAAGATATAATTAGAGTTTATCGATTCAAATAATATTGCAAATATTTGATTAATTATTGGAAGATAATTCCAAGGTACATAAGGTCTGAATTAGTTCATAAACATGGGTGTCTATTGTTTTTGATAACACACTTACCAAACTCGCGGAATATACTGGCGACACCTGTTTTCTTTTTCTGCACCGAAATTCGTCTAATGACCGCTTGTTCTTGGAATAGGTTCTTAAAGAATAGGAAAATGACTAGAAAATCCAGAAAATTTAGAAAAAGATAGAATAACCAGGATAAATTTGGTTTGATTTGTGTGGGCAAAGTCAGACCAGAAAGTTTAATAAACATCGTAGCTATTCCACCTTTAATACTTTAAGTCATATAACGACGCTGTATTATAATTTAGAGAGGCCCAGTATTTCGCAATTACGATGAAAAATCTCCAGACTCTCTTCAAGGCTACGATGCCGACTAAAAGTAACGATTCTGCTTTACTTTCCGTGATTGATTTTTTTTTCACGCCGAAGAGGGTTAAATGAACCTAACCGCACCATAGAGGAAGTCGTCACGTCCCCCGTGTGTGGCGCCCTCACCCACTAAATCCCTCCTCGTCTCGTGGACTTGTGCCCACTCCGGAACTACGGTGGTATGACTTCGGAGTGGAGTCCCTTTGGCCCCTGCGTGTTCATAGCCGCGTCCGGACTGCGTGTCGAAAGTTGAAGAGACATCTAAGTGTCTCCACTATTCCTTTCGTCCAGGTCCCTGCCTCGAATTCCGCTTGGCACGCGTGCCCACATGTTCCGCAGCCTCAATTTTCCCTACTCGCGATCATAATCCCGGCAATGTTACCGGCCGTGATCGTCCCAACTATCGACGTCAGTGCAGAGCGATAGCTCTGCCAGCGTGCACACTCGAAAACGGTGTGCTCTGCGTCATCAATTATCTCCCCTTCCTCGTAAAGACAGTAAGGGGAGGCGGTCTTGCCCATTTTGTGCAGATATTTCCTAAAATATCCGTGACCCAATAGCATCTGTGTAACGTAGTAATTTACCTCTCCAAATTTCCGACCAATCCATGGCCTTATGTCCATCTTCCTCTATTTTCCTCGTTCCATCGTTGTTGCCATTTTGAAATGGCAACCTGATATGAGCGGTTATGTGACTTCCAGCCGTTTTTGCCCTATAAATCTCCATCCGCTCCACTGCCAGCAGATCCACAGGGATAATACACGTTATCACCACTACGGCTGGAGCGGATACCGTACGATATGCCGACGCGATACGCAATGCAGCCGTTCTCTGTATCGATACCAGTGCGTTTGTCCGCTTCTTAACATCCAGTGTTTCGGCCCAAATTTCGCTCCTATAAAGCATAATGCTGTTTCCAACCTCCATCAGGAGTCTCCGTCTCGCCGGTAGCAGGCCTCCAATGTTCGCCATTAATCTACTGAGTTGTCCAACGATCTTCTGGGCCTTGTTAGCCGAATACTGAATCTGATGTGAAAATGTTAGTCTGGGATCCAGCCTTATTCCCAGGTATTTCCGTGATTGATAGATCTTGTATATTGACATAAGACATTATACATTCTGATGCCTAGTATTAATTGATTAAAATGGAGTTGTGTTGACCCTCTGCAAGACTTCAGTGTCCCCAAGCCGACTATATGTAGAGGTTCGTATATCCGTAGCCTTTGTTCGGTAATAAAAGCAGGAAACAATTTTGTCGACGCCCAATCTATTGTTAACTTGCAACATATATTTAGGATGTACAACAGCCAAATCTTCTGGTCCACATACCATTTCGAAGTCGACAGAAACTGCTTCTGTCGGAGTTCTTCTAAAACTCTTCATAACAAAGAGAATAAATGACCTCAAGTTGCAGCATTTTTGCAGTCTGCTCAACATACTACCATCCCGTATAAAAGTGGAGGACTGTCCATCATTTTAAAAAGCTTTAAAAGGCATCCTAGGATGAGATACGTAAATGCACATTCCTTAGAAACCTTCTAATCACTTAGTAAGGCTAATAAATTGAGCACAATGGCCATAACCTCACTTTATTACTAACAACAATGGTAAGATCTGATGCAGTATGTCAGTTAAAATGCTTAACTAAGAAACTTAAGAATCCCAGTTTCGAAGACAACAAATTCTTGAAAATTAAGAGACTCCAAAAAATCCATTCGGAAGAGTCTACAGAGAGGATAGTATTAATAACGAATATCTTATTCAAGATTTAGAACTCAATGAGAAGGATTCTCACCAATATATCCACCCCAACAACCTAACATATTTCATAGCGAACGATATTTCCAGGCAACAACAGTTGGCAACCCTATCATTCTAGAACTTGCAGCAACAATCGCCTGTTGAAGTAGCAACTTTGATCAATAAAACTAAAGAAGTTGAAGACAAATAGTACAAGAGGAGATAGGCCAGTTACAGGAAATAAAATTTACATTTCAATTAGTTTGTGACCGTCGGAAAAGGCTATATTATTTCTAATAAACAAATTCAAAAGACCAGCTGTAGAGTAAACCTCATAACCTATCAACACCTTGTTTGTTCAGAAACATCTTCAATAATCATCAATACGTACGTATGAACGGCCGTTGTCTGTTTATTGGGCTTCATGTCCCAGCTGTAGATAGTCAGGAAAAAATAATCGTTTCGTTGATTTGCTAAAAAGAAAAAGAAGAAGAAGCAACACCAATTCAAAATGACGATGACGATGATGATGATCAACATAATGATGACTGACCACAATTTTCGTATAAAAGAATCATAAAAACGACAGACGTAACTAAAAAAAAAGAAAAACAAAGAAAAATCGTGCCTTTTAGGCATAAGAAGCCTATGAAAAGAAGAAAATGGGAATGGGATGGGACTAGGAATATGGAAAAATGTACCCAATGCTGTGCACTGATCACGAACCATTCGAATTGTACGTGATTTGCATTGAAATTATCGATCGTCAGTTGCTATGTTGTTGCTGTTGGAGAGAATGCAAGAAATTGAAATATTGCAGAGAGAGATAGAGAGAGAGACAGAGACAGAGGCAAGGAGTATAATGTGTACAAACATTACAAAAAGAAAAAAAACCCGCTAAAAATTATGGTGTTGGTCTTTAGAAAAGGAAATACTTTGGCTACTTACAAGCATCAGCGTTCATCGATAATAATTAATGACACCATCGAACAAAATTCACTTTTTATTGGTTGCAATCAATGAGGAAAAGTTTATTCAAAGAAATCGTTGAAATGAAAACTAATTTCCCATAAAATAATGGGAAACTTCATTATACTCAGGCCTTATGTTTCCATTTGGTCATACTTTATGAAGTATTAGCACACAAGTAAAGGGAAAGTTTTCAGATAAAAAATTTTCACTATCAAAAGAAGAAGTCGCCGTGGTCTAGTAGGCAGTGTGTTGGCTTATTAGACGAAAAGCCAGGGTTCGGGTCCCAGACCAGACATCAAGACAAAATACAAAAAGTATTTCTTCGGCAACTTCCTCTCAGCAGATATCTGACAAAAACTCTGAGAGTAAATAAAATTGCCATGAAAAGTTACTCAAACATATGTCGTTCGGAGTCGACTTTAAACTGTAGGTCCCGCCACTCGTATATAAAATTAACACCCACAACATAAGCGGTGTGAGAAACTAGGTCGTAATCCTGACTGAAGGGTTGTAATGACCAATTATGTATGTTATGTATGTGTGTACTATCAAAAGACGATTCAATTTTCGATTAAAGTACACTGTGGATTACGATTGAAGAATGTTTTCGGAAATCCACGTTATCTAACAACAAACAAGTTTCAATTCAAGTATATCTTGGACAGTAGCATAGCCTTTGGCATAGCTTGTGAACAATAGTCTTGTTCTCCTCTACATCATTGAGTAGGTATACAGACAACTGCATTTTCTTGCAAGAGCTCTTATTAAACAATTATCCTTCATAACCCTCCGAAAACCATTCGAAAATGGCTTCATTCACTCTAAACACTGTTGAAGAGTTTTTAATCACAAACGAGCCAAACCTATCGGTTCTCCTCTGCATAAACTTTCTTTCAGGTAACCTTATTACGTAATTTGTAGGGAGGTACTTCCCAGCTACAATACGGTGTAAAACAACAGGTCGAATATTACAGACGTCATACACCATCGATGCCAAACGTGTGGTCAAAGTTCGAGCAGGAAGGTTTATAATGCGGTTTTTTCAGTTTGTTTTCTAAAAATGAGACCTGAAAGTATGCCTAAACTAGAATAGAACTGGTGGAAACCATTTAAGGCTTGAAAGTTCATTATCTAATACATTTTGTATGAGCCTAATAAAAACAACACCTAATTTCGTTTGAAAAACACTGCAAAAGACGCCCAACCTAGACCATATTCAATTATTCGTACTTTAGTTTAAAGGCCACTGTAGTGAAGAGGCAGAAGATAGGCAGTTTGAATTTCTGGAAATAGAAACTTGGCTTGGCACTGAATACTTTTAAGTCGTGCATGAAATATAGACAAGACTTGTTCGAACTTGTTGGTCCCTGAAATACAATTCGGCCTTTAAGGAACTTAAGTACGAATTTTTATGAAGGAGAATCAATAAGTCTGTGTAAAAATGAAAAAGGATACATACATGCTTAAAGCATGAGAATTGGTCAAATGATAGAGCAATTCGTAGTTAAATTCATGGATTTATGTCGTATTTACTCTGTTTGACAGTTCTAAATAAATAAAAAAAAATATTTTTTGTTGTCTGGTGTAATTGTGTCCATCTTCGTTTTTTTTTCGCTTTGCTTAAACATTGTGATAAAATGTTGTTATTGTTGTTGCATTTGCAACGTGCCAATATGAATTATTGCCTTTTTCAATTAATTTCCAAAAAGGGTGGCATCTCTATATTTATTATTATTGAACATAATTATTGTTGTTGTTTATGCTGTCAATAATTTTAAATATTTTTTTTTATTATTATCGTTTTCTATCTATTTTCGGATAATATTTAATATTTAATGACAGTGATTTTTTGTTTTTATTTTTATTGTAGTCGTGCTTTATAAAAATGCTGGTCACAAGTAATTATTGATCGGTTGACTGGCTATATAGCTGGAACACGCTCAAGAGAGATGGTACGCTTTAGAATGTTTCGTTCGTTTTGTTCGTGTCACCATTAATGATTGAAACGAAATACGAAAAAAAGTAACGATATACGGTGTACGGTGTAGTTAAACGGACATGATAATCTTTGGGCTGTCAGTTATGGGAGACATAATGAAAGTACTGATGGATTGTTGTAGTGGGTCAAAAATGAAGGCGGACACCACCACTTACTTTAGTTTTGTTTTATTTTGATTTTGTAACATATAAAGAGTAGGCTATTGCATTCCGTATGGAGAAGCTCATATATATCTAGGCGTACCAAGCTAAGAATATTCAACGCTTGTGTAAACTCAACGTTACTATATAGTAGCGAAACTTGGCTTATATCTAACACCATCACGCAAAAACTTCAGGTATTCTTCAATAAATGCCTAAGAAGCATATGTAGAATATTCGGGCCCAACACCATCAGCAACGCAGATCTCTGGACTGTCACGGAGGAGGATCAAAAAGAAAAAAATGGGGGTGGATCGGCCACACATTGAGAAAGAAGCCCTTCAGTATTACAAGAATGGCGCTAGAGTGGAAGTCTCAGGGCTCTAGAAACCGTGGCAGGCCATAAAACACCTGGAGAGTCACGGTCCTACAAGTACTAAGGCTTAATGACCTGACATGGGAAGGCGCAAAAACATCAGCGGAGAATCGTGTCAGATGGAGATGCTTTGTGGAAGCCATATGCTCCCTAGAGGGGTAATGGTAAAAAAATGTAGGCACGGAAAACAGTCTAGATAATCGGCATTATACGCATTATGCGTGCTTTATCTTTTAAGCTGTTTCGCCCACTGTTGCCAACTGTTGTTTAAAGCTCACATTAGCCATTAAGTGAAGACATTCCTATCTCACGCAGTTGTAAAGGTAAGGTAGGAAAATAAATTCAGTTGTAATCGGACCAGATTAATCCTTAAAGATATAATAAAGACACAACTTTATATTATAAGAAATTTATTGCGTTTATAATAGGGCATTGGGACTTAGGTATACACGCTCAAAAGCTGAGAATACTCTGCAATGCCTTCTGCCCAAGAAAATGAAACCTGTGATGAAAGATACTTGGATACTTAGGCTTGGTGAACTATGTATGTTTAGTTCGGCGAATAATTTAAAGTAGCTACAATGCAATTTCAAATGATATATTGCCACCAAGAGATGATTTGGAATATTGGAAAATCACACTGAAATGGCAAATGCAGAGATCAGGAACTGCAGACTGTAAGCCTAGAATTTATAGGTTAAATATTCCCACGTGATTATCGATTTCGTTTTGAACAAAACTACTAATGAAGTCGCTGTGGTCTAGTAGGTAGTGTGTTGGCTTATTAGATGAAAAGCTAGGGTTCGAGACCCAGGCCAGACATCAAAATAAAATACAAAAAGCATTTCTTCGGCGACTTCCTGTCAGCAGATTTCTGGCAAAAACTCTGGGAGTAAATAAAATTGCCATGAAAAGTTTCTCAAAAATCTGTCGTTCGGAGTCGACTTTAAACTGTAGGTCCCGCCACTCATGTATAAAATTAACACACACAACATAAGTGGTGTGAGAAACTAGGTCGTACTCCTGACTGAAGGGTTATAATGACCAATTACGTACGTACTAATAAAGTATTCCAATAATGGGTGAATCATTGTTCTCAGCAGCTAAAATTGCAAATGCAGAGATCAGAAACTGCAGACTGTAAGCCTAGAACTTGTAGGATAATTATCCCCAGAACATTATCGAATCTATTTTCAACAAAACAACGAATAACGCATTCGAAAAATGTGTGAATTATTGTGCTCATGTCGAATAAAAACGTGTGTTGTATTCGACTTTCTTTTTAAGCCACTGTTAACGGTTTGTAAAGCTTTATTATAATAGGAGACCTCTATGACTCTTTCATTTAAAAACAAAGGTGTGGTTTAAAATATTTAAATAAAAGTGATTAAAATCTAATTGAAACTTTGTAGCAAAGCATAAAAAACAAAACAATTAAACAATTGAAGTGTTTTTGTAAAAGAAAATTTAATTAAATGCAAAGAATTTCTTTTCATCACATACAATTTCAATTATTTCAATATGAATTTATAATTTGTTTCTTTATTTTTATTGTGATTAATAATAAGGGAATTACGTTTATTTTCTAATTTCTTTAAGCAGTTTTAGAGAAAAAAAAAAATAGAAAAGAATTGTTTTAATTTTTATAAAATAATAAGTTTCAATAGGTATTCTACAATTGTTTTAAATTTTCCCTATGGAACTCTGTCTCTTTGCTTCCATAGAGTGAGTATCTTTAGGGCATTCAATCAATATATGTACCACTGCGGGTATAAATAAGAAAATATTCCCTAATAAGTTCAGTTTTCTACAGAGAATTCAAATGCTTGAATGATTTCTTTTCTTAAATAGTTTTTGTTTGAAATATTTTTCTAATGCCAAAAAGAAAAATTGCCAATTGCAATATATTGGGGAAGGTATGCCAAACCATACCTTAAGTAATAATGGTAATAAGCTGTTTATATTTGAGTTAAAACAATTGCTTTTTGAATATCTCATATTAAAGTAAGGGGAATTGAATCTGTACTTACTTTTTAAGTAGAATTAATCCGTTTATTCCTTCGTACAAATGTTGTAAACATGGTTAGGTTAGGCGAGATATAGTATTCGAATTAGCACGTAATGTAAAGATAAACCATTCATCATACGTCCATTATCCGCAATTAACGTAAAACCAGCCAATATATCTGAAATAAATGAAAAAGCAATTAAAATTCTTGTTTATAAAGTATTTAGAACGAAGAAACAAAGCAAACTTCCCTAGTAAATCTAATAATATTTCACTACATTTTCATCTCACTGCCCTCATGTGTAGTTTCCTTTTTTTCTTATCAAGAAAAATACCTGCGTTCAGAAAAACTTAGGCAAGTATTGCCATGTACCGCATACTTCCCGGATTTATCATTCTCCTATGACTGTAGAGGCCTGAAAGACCTTTAAAATAATACAAAGGATGACGGTCAGTCGCAGTAATTATATTTTCCTTTGTATCATACATAACATACGTACATAATTGATCATTACAACCCTTCGGTCGGGATTACGACCTAGTTTATCATATCACTTATGTTGTGTGTGTTAATTTCATACATGAGTGGCGGGACCACTTACCACTTTCTGTATTGTATTCCTTTCGATCATATTCAACGAATACCAGAGCCCTTTTAAATAAATCAAACTTAATTCGATACCAGCTAGGCGTAATTAAGTTATATATAAAGGGCATTGCCATGTAAGACTCTTTAAAGATTTTACCGCTAAGAATCTAACCACAAAGATTATTTCCATTGTATCCAATGCCACATGCCATATTCTGGAGTTGGGTAACACCTTATGTATTTATTTCTATGCGTATTAGTTTTAGGCTTCGGACTATATTCGGCAGCTAATCGGAATGGATTTATTTTTATTAATCACTCATACAGCAGCCTTGAGAGTATTCGAGAGAAAAGTCCTAAGTAAGATCTTCGGTCCAGTGCGAGTTGGCGATGATTTCCGCATCCGATTCAACAGTGAGCTGTATGAGCTCCTCAACGACATAGACGTTGTGCAGCGTATTAATATCCAGCGGCTGCGCTGGCTCGGCCATATCGTTCGAATGGAGGAGAATGCTCCGGCGAGACGGGTATTTGATGCGGGAATCTGTGGAAGTCGGCGAAAAAGAAGACCTTGTATGCATTGGAAGGACCAAATCGAGGAAGCCCTGTCATCCATTGGTGTCACCAACTGGCATAGGCATGCAGAGGCGTCTGGAAAGATGTGTTGCGGCAGGCCGAAAACCATTAATGGGATTGTTAATGGCCAATTAAGTAAGTAAGTAAGCATTGTAATGAAGTTTGGAACTGAAAAATTGTTAACCTTTTACCTGAAGGATCACTTGCTTTAGAATCTCAAATTTATAGCAAATATGTCATAGGCTACGCACATAGATTATTACAAAGATCTTAAGGGTTTTTTGAGTTAACCTCACATATTTCATTATTTTTACTGGTGGTCATTCTCTTAATGTCTTTCATTCTCTTTCTCTCTCTCTCTTTGCCTCGTCTCTTAACTTATAGCAGGTGTTCGACGGTGGTAAATATTGTTATTGTTGTAACATTTTATTTTTTATCGTTTTTGGTGTACGTTTTTGCACTCATGGACAATTGCAACAAGAGAAAAAAAGGCATTGACACAAAACCCTCAATTGGAAATTTTTTAAAACGAAAACAAAACAAAAAACAAAACAACTACAAAAGAAGCTCTCACATTTAAACAAATCTCATATTTGCACTGGACTTTAGAATAAATTGCAAAAAAGGCAAACATTTGTTATTATTAGTGTTGTTGTTGTTTTTGTTGTTTAAAAGCAAAGGTTAAAAAGAGATATTACAAACTTATTAAGGTAACAGCAACAAGAAGAACAACAAAAACAAATAAACTAAAAGCAAAACTGTGATTGTTTCGCAATAGAAGAAGAACAAGAATATGTTAGAAAAAGTGTCAGGGCAGCGTTACCAACAGCAGCAGCAGAGACAGACTCACATTCATAAAACTTAAACAAAAACAAAAATAAAAGCAATAAAAACAAAAATAAATATTACTTTAATTACAACAATAAAAACAAAACAAATTAATGTTGTTTACATACAACTACTCTGTCTATTTATTATTATAATTTGTTTTAATTTTAATTATATTTTGTAGAGAAAGCGAAAGAGAGAGAAGACACTCCTTTTTTATAATTGTTTTAAAAGTTCTTAAACGATTTCAATTAAA
This sequence comes from Sarcophaga carnaria, assembly GCA_958299815.1. Lineage (NCBI taxonomy): Eukaryota > Metazoa > Arthropoda > Insecta > Diptera > Sarcophagidae > Sarcophaga > Sarcophaga carnaria. The sequence continues at coordinate 15,644,294 of OY283153.1, forward strand.
ATGAGCGGGTCACTACGTCATAAAACAAGCAACTCTTTTCAATTAGAAATTAATGCTGCCACTAACTCCGTTTAATTGCTGTCAGAGAAAGGCAGTATATCTGCCATAGCAGCAGCCTTAGCGACAGTAACTAAAGTGCCAGTAATGACAGTGCCAGTGATTGTGCAGTGTCGTTTGAATGTTTATTAATTGGATTTTACGCAAATTAAACAACATTTAATTACACTGGGCACCGAGTATTCATTCGTCCATTCGTTCATTCATGCGAGTAAGTTTGTCTGCTGTTGAGTCACAGCAACTGCTGACTGCAAATCAACAGCATTTTATTTACTGCTGCTGATGACAATTTATCTATTCTGTCTATGCCACCAATAAATTGATGGCATGGAATTGTGTTGCACATTGAAATTGTATTGTTGCCAAGAGATAAATTTCTCTTATTGGGTTTGAATAGTTAACATGTTGCTCCCTTTACGCTTTTCATTTTCTAGTAGAGAATTTCACCATTTGATTGGGAATTTACAGTCGTTGTTTGCTGGTAACACTGTTACAATGGTTTAGTTGGTCAGTGAGTTATTTTTTTAATTCTATTTTACCCTACATTAGCTAGGATGTGAACTTCTTCAAGAATTGTTTTCGAAACTGAAAAGTACTCTGCCTGTATAGATCTCGTAATCAAAACATGGTTCGAAACTCCAGATATTGTAAATCTTTTATAGGAATCAATATCCTGCAGAGCAAATTAAAAGTGAGCATTTTATTCTCTTAAAATTTTTCATTGTCTCAGAGATCGCAATCAAACCACAGTTCGAAATTTTAAGGATAACCCCATAAAATCTAGTTGCAGGCTTTTTTCAGTTTTATAGGAATCATTGTCCCGAAGAGCGAATTAAAATGGAAAATTTTATTCTCTTGAATTTTTTTTAGAGAAGAACTTGGGAAAAAGTTTAACAAGGAGCCATAAATCACTTACTCACATGAAAAATAGGTTGGCTATTCTAAATTCGGTATTTTTCCGTTTGTAATTGATTCTAGATATCATGCAACTTTCTTTTATTAAGGAATTCATTATCGATCCTTCAATTTTTGATAAAATTTTACCCAAAAGTTGATAAAATCAGCGAGGCCTCAAGAGGGCCACCAGGTTCAACAATCCTTAATCACTGTAGCACTCTAGGTCTCTATATAACACCCATATGGCTTATCGAAACCTACATTGTGATGAAGTGTGTTATATAGTCGGCCTTCACTAATTCTAACTTTCGTTCTTTGTCTGTTTATTTTGGAATTTTTTTCTGTTTTTTTTTTTGAAGTTAAAAACAAACGCATTAAATTACAAGCTGAAATCATTGGAAATGGACATTATGTTTTTGTTGTTATTGTTGTAGTTGTTGTTGTTGTTGCTATGATTTGTTTATTATGTAATACAATAGATGGGGAACTGATTTTCGTATGACCTTTTTTGTGTTACGTTTTTGTAGTTGTTGCTAAGGAGGTCGAAGAAAATTAAAAATAAAATAAAAAACAAAAATTACTCATAGTACTTAACGCATACCTCAAGTACTTACTTAACAACGGAAAAGGGAAGTATGCCATTAGAAATGTGTTCATAAAACAAAGTGTCAAATCATCAGGCACAGAAATTTGTCGGAAAAGCCCAATTGGTGACAGTTCTGGCCCGAATAAATTGTTAGGTTAAGTACGAGAATATGAAAGCTGAGTAGGATAATCTTAAAATAATTTTCTTTCCTTTTCGCTTAGACACAAATATCCAAAAGGCAGAACGATATTAAGTTTAACAAACTTTATCGAAAGCACATCACCGTTAGGAGGTATCGACTTCACAGTACTACCTTTACTAACTCTTGCTTTCTTTTCGTTCATATTAATCCTCAACAATATTCAAACTCTGTGAAGAAACTTGCAGCCAGTAAATGTAGACATAGATTAGATTACATATCGATGGCTTAATATGAAAAAGGCCTAACTCAATTTTTTTCAAAAAAAGGTTTTTTGTTTATTCTGGTAGATAAATGTCAGATGCACAAAAAAAATAAAAATTTTTAAATGAGAGATTAAATGTGTTGCTGTTTCTTCTTAAAAATTGTATTAAAATTTTCGTTGTATCTAAAATTCTACGAATTTTAATAAGTTTTTTCCTTCTCCTGTAAAGTAACCAAAAATCGAGTTAGGCCTTTTTCATACTAAGCCATCGATATGTAGATCGAAAGTAGCAGGTCTACTCGAAGGTCGTAGTTAGGGAACCAGCCAGCACTGTTAGTGCATACATACATACATACATAATTGGTCATTACAACCCTTCCGTCAGGATTACGGCCTAGCTTCTACCACCATGAAGTCGCCGTAGTCTAGTAGGTAGTGTGTTGGCTTATTAGACGTAAAGCCAGGGTTCGTGCCCCAGGCCAGACATCAACACAAAATACAAAAAGTATTTCTTCGGCGACTTCCTCTCAGCAGATTTCTGGCAAAAACTCTGGGAGTAAATAAAATTGCCATGAAAAGTTTCTCAAAAATCTGTCGTTCGGAGTCGACTTTAAACTGTAGGTCCCACCACCCATGTATAAAATTAACACACACAACATAAGTGGTGTGAGAAACTAGGTCGTAATCCTGACTGAAGGGTTGTAATGACCAATTATGTATGTATGTATGTTCTACCCCATTTATGTTGTGTGTGTTAATTTCATACATAAGTGGAGGCAACTACAGTTTACAGTTGACTCCGAACGACATATTTTTGAGAAACTTTTTTTCATATTTTGTTTTGTTGGAAATGTATGACCTGGGGTTTGACGGTGGTCTCATGTCTAATCAGCCAACATACTACCTACGACCTTTGTACAATGGGTCAACTTGACATCCGATTACTTTACTTGTCTTAATAGCAAGTGCACGTCCTCTAACCTAAATCTACTAGACTACGTCGGCTACAAATGATAGAGGATTCGAAATCATGAATGAATCTCAGAAGTTGATGCAGTTGAGTAGATAGTGTGTTCTTCTAGTCCTAGCTCAGACACCTCAAACAAAACAGGTACTATCAGCACAGCAAACGTTACCCCACTAGTCTTTCAGTATCAATTTTAACTTAAGAGAAACGGTTTTTTCTGCTTCCTCCCCAGCATACCTACCCTTCATTAATAACATTTAAATGCTGCCACAAGTCAATGACCACTTAAAAGAAAACACACACGAACAAAAAAAAACAATAAAAAAAACGCATTTTTTGTTTTTTAAAAAACAACAAAGTATTGCTGCATTATGCACAATTCTAACTGTGAATAGTAAGTACTTCTGTGTCCATGTTGAATATCACATAGAATAGATCATCATTAATTAGGGTCACGTGGTATTCAACAAAAAAAAAGGAAAAATACAACAACACACTGTAAAACGAAGAATGTGTTGTGTTTCCAGCTCATTTTAAACCAAGTGCCAGGCAATAACAACAACAACAAAGTAAATCTCCGCCAACAATAACATTAAAAAATAATAATAAAAACAAAATAGACACCGGAAATGTAACTGAAACACTTAATAAGATGGCGCACAATTTTTAAAGTGATATTTTACGTTTTATGAAATAATCAAAAAAACGCTCCAATTCTTGTACTTATTACTTGCGATACTTTTTGAAAAATTTCTCAGACTTTAAATTTGTTTGTTTGGATGAAATTTAAAACCAAAATTATGTTTTCATGTACCCTATAGCACCAATACTCTACTATTCTTGTGATCTTGTTGAATTGAACTAAATATCGAAAGGGTTTTTGAGTCGAATATAACAGAATACTCTTCTTCACCTGTAGATCCATGTAAACTTTATAAGAAAGTAGATCGATCTTCCACTTGTGGTTACATGTAATAAATGTAAACTTAGGTACACCATTAGCCGGTTTGTTTGGAAGCTATTATGATTAGAAGATCAAAAATAATCCATGGAACTATCCTGTATTCAACTACTCAGACCTTACAGTATTACTTTTTGAATTCAATCTTTTTCTATAATGTTCTCCCATGAACATTATAGCCATACAAACCATCTTTACAGCATTTTTACTCTCTCGTCACGGCAATGATATTTACGGGTAGTACTCGACACTAAATTTCAAGTTTCTTAGCATACTAAGAGGCTATTAGGACTCCTAGAGGCTATTAGGACTAGAAAATCCTATCGAAAGAATTGTCGATTGTTAATTCAAGGCCCACAATACGCTTCTAGAACATTTGTAAACCGATATCCAGTGACTAGTTGTACGCAATAATGCAGTTATTAACGAACTTTATCCTTAATTTGAAGAAGTCAAATGCTTTAATCGCTGCGCAGCTATCCCTAAAGATGTCTATCGCCCTAATTGACGCCCATAATATAGTCTCTGTTTCCCCACAGAATACAGAAAAATATCGCGGTTAGCTTAGCTGATTATTTAGCACTTCACAAGCTTCTTTGATTATTGAGGTCTTCCTAAAGTGTAAACCACCATGTGTGTCAATAGAAGGATTTCCAGTGATTTTTTCATTGCTTCTCTTCCACGTAAGTTTTGAAAATGGCATTGAGATACTTAGCTTCCTCTAAAAAATAATATGACATACCAGGGCTCAAAACATCTTTGATGTTATTTGAGAATCTGTTTGAAAGTGGGACAGCCCAAGGCAATTAGACTAAATGAAGTCTCGGTTTGTGTTACCTGATGGCAGTGTATTGTTGACGTATTAGAAGTGAGCTCGCTAGATGTAATATGAAAAATATTTCGTCGGTAGCTTCCTCTCAGCAGTCTTTTGACAGAAACTCTCAAAAATCTATCCACTCATGGATAAAATTAACACACATAATATGGGTGGTGTCATACGCTAGGTTGTAATCATGACTAGAGGGTTGTAATGACCAATTAAGTTCATAAGTAGGTACCCTCTATAGTAATTCTACTTAATATTACCACTTAGGTAGACTCTCTTAAACTAGAACGTAAAATGAAACTTTATAAACAAAATTTGAAATCAGAAATCGAAATAAAATATTGAAAATTAACGGAATTCTAAGGAGAAAATTATGCCAAATTTTTAACGTATTTTTCTCATTTTTTTATTTTTTTTGTAAACAAATCTCTTTTGTTTTGTTTATTTATTGCATATATAACATAACGTATTGAATTTGTTTATTTGCTTGTTAATAAATTCTAAGCAAAACAATTGCTTTTAACAGGCATTTAAAACGAATCCACAAGTTTCAAAGGGGACTTCAAATTTCATTTTGCAATACGAGTGGCATTGGTGGGTCATTATTGTTAAAATGTGTTTTGTTTATTTGAAGAAGCATTCTTATTAAATTTTTCAATTTATTTTTATTATAAACAATCGATATTTGAAAATTCGTTGGATTTTATTTTGATTTGTGAAATTTTTTTAGAATGCAGTAAAGCGACAGACATTCTACTTAAAATTCTTAAAAAAAATTGCGTGTTAAGCATAAAATTATATTTCAAATATTATGTATTATATTCAAATATATTATGGCATTAAGGATAAGGAATTATAATGGTTTAGATCATATCTCACGAGACGTAGACAGATAACGAAGGTAAATGGTGTTGAATCGAGTAATATGGAGAATGATTTTGGTGTCCCACAGGGTTCGATCTTGGGGGCTTTATTGTTCATAATATACATAAACGATATTGAGAATGTAATAGGGAAATGCGAGATAGTTTTATATGCGGATGATACTCTCATTTTTACTGAGTGTACAACATGTGAGGAATGTTACGAAAGGATTGGAAAGGATATGGATAATGTGAATAAATGGTTGAGGATAAACAAATTGAAATTGAATGAGAATAAAACAAAGTTGATGGAAATTAATATGCACACTAATAGGTCATTTGGAATAAATAATGTGGAAATTGAAAAGGAAATTGATAGGGAATTGAAACTAAAGGAACATTTAGAGTATACATACATACATAATTGGTCATTACAACCCTTCAGTCAGGATTACGACCTAGTTTCTCACACCACTTATGTTGTTTAAAGTCGACTCCGAACGACAGATTTTTGAGAAACTTTTCATGGCAATTTTATTTACTCTCAGAGTTTTTGCCAGAAATTTGCTGAGAGGAAGTCGCCGAAGAAGTACTTTTTGTATTTTATTTTGATGTCTGGCCTGGGGCTCGAACCCTGGCTTTTCGTCTAATAAGCCAACACACTACCTACTAGACCACGGCGCCTTCAATTTAGAGTATATATGTAGGAAAATAGGGAAAAAGATAGGTTTCTTTAAACAGCTGAGGAATAAGGTCTCAATGTTAACATCGATTGACATATATAATACAATGCTGAAGCCGCATTTTGAATATGGATCAGCAATATTATATACATGCTGTACTGAGCAACAATTAACAAGACTCTAGAAATTACAGAATAAACCGATGCGTTCTATATTACAACTGAACAGACTTACACCAACTACTTTGATGTTAGATGCACTGAGATGGCTTAATGTGCGTAAAAGATTAGAATTGAACACGCTGAATTTTATTCAAAAAATGAAAATTGGAGAAGCACCAGAGTACCTAACTGAACAATTACAATATGTTGGAGAAGCGCAACCGTACAGACTGAGAAATGCGAACGATTTTAGGCTACAGCGAGCAGATACAAGTGCAATGCAGAAATCATTGTTCTACAAGGGACTGAATTTGTACAATAAAATGCCAAACTATTTAAAGAATGAGAGAAATATCAATATTTTTAGGAAAAATGTTGTAAACTGTGTTAAAAATACTAATAAAGGGTGTTTTTTATAGAGGTATAGAACTTTAAGTTGCAATAAAACAACGATGGATTATTCGATTGACATGAATTTTATTTATCCGAAAGATAATCTTGTGGCATTACATTTTAAATATGATTTCTGGCATATGACCGCCACGGCTGGCGCGGATGTAGTCCAATCTGGACGTCCAATTTTCGATGACTTTTTCCAACATTTGTGGCCGTATATCGGCAATAATACGGCGAATGTTGTCTTCCAAATGGTCAAGCGTTTGTGGCTTTACCGCATAGACCAATGACTTTACATAGCCCCACAGAAAGTAGTCTAGCGGTGTTAAATCACAAGATCTTGGACGCCAATTCACAGGTCCAAAACGTGAAATTAGGCGGTCACCAAACGTGTCTTTCAATAAATCTATTGTGGCACGAGCTGTGTGACATGTTGCGCCGTCTTGTTGAAACCACATCTCCTGGACATCGTGGTTATTCAATTCAGGAATGAAAAAGTTAGTAATCATGGCTCTATACCGATCACCATTGACTGTAACGTTCTGGCCACCATCGTTTTTGAAAAAGTACGGACCAATGATTCCACCAGCCCATAAAGAGCACCAAACAGTCAGTTTTTCTGGATGTAACGGTGTTTCCACATACACTTGAGGATTACCTTCACTCCAAATGCGGCAGTTTTGTTTGTTGACGTAGCCATTCAACCAGAAGTGCGCTTCATCGCTAAACAAAATTCGCTTATGTAAATCGGGAACAACGGTAATCTCGTTTTGGGCCCATTCGACGAATCTACGCCTTACTTGATGATCGTTTGGCTTCAAATCTTGCACGAGTTGGATTTTGTAAGCACGCAAACCAAGATCCTTCCGCAAAATCTTCCATAAAGTGGATGGACACAGATCCAATTCCTGTGCTCGATGGCGGATGGACTCATTCGGGTCTTCCTCAATGCTACGCTCTACAGCAGCAATAGCTTCTTCTGTACGCTCCGTACAGCGTCTCTGGGGATGCGAGTTATCAATAAGAGTAAACGTGGTGCGAAAACGTTCCATGGTTAATCGAATTAACTGCTCTGATGGACGATTTTGTCGACGATAAAATGGATGTAGTGCGCGATACGTTTTCCGCACAGAACCATTATTTTCGAAATAAAATTGCACTATTTGCAAGCGTTGTTCAGGCGTGAGTCTATTCATGATGAATTGCCAAACCAAACTGGGAATAAATCACTTGACAGCTGTTAAATCGGTCGCCATCTTGAAAAGTAATGCCAACTTAAAGTTCTATACCTCTATAAAAAACACCCTTTAGTTAAACTCATAGTTATAATATATATAATATTTAATATTTGTAAAATTTTGTTGTTAAAAAAGTATTTTAAATACTACTTAATAAACTTGAATTGAATTGAATATAAAACGTTGTAAAGGGTCTTTCATTAAACGTCTCTTATCTTTAAATTGAGATATCATAGAAATTTTATTTTTTATTCGTTTAAAGGACCTGTTAAAACCATCATGAGTGGAATCATCAAAAAGCCTCCACAGCTTTTCTGGTTGGAGCTTATCTGAAATATTAAATTTTCCATGACTCCGGCACGTAAACAGGCTGTATTTGACCGATGGCATGAGTACATAAGTAAGCCATGGCATTTGTACATACATACGTACATATATTGTCATTACAATCCTTCAGTCAGGATTACAGCCTAGCTTCTCACACCATTTATATTGTGTGTGTTAATTTTCCGCATGAGTGGCAAGACCTACAGATTTTTGAGAAACTCTTCATGGCAATTTTATTTTACTCTCAGAGTTTTTGCCAGAAATCTGTTGAAAGGAAGTCGCCGAAGAAATATTTCTGTTTATATTTTATTTTGTTGGAGATAACTGACCTGGGTTTTGAACCGTGGCCTCACGTCTAATAAGCCAACACACAACCTAGTAGACTACGGCGGCTAGTCTACATTTGCGACATAAGAGGGAAAGAAGAGAGTATAACTGCCTCGATGTGAGATGACAATGCCTTTAAATAGGTCGTGCAGGATATCCAATACATCATGAGCTGGTTCGTAGCGTCGTCCTATTAAAACCACATAATGTTGGTGTCCAGATCATCTAATTCAGGCCAATAGGAATTGGTAATTGCTCGCCGTTGACAATGATGGCCTGATCAATGTCGTTCGTAAAGAATTGTTGGCCGAAAATCCACATTAAAAAGTAAATTTTTCGGTATGTATCGAACGCTCCAAATTGGACAATTTTTTGTTGTTTCTTCACGTACCATGTTTGGCTTATGAGATCGTTCCCAACCACAAATATAATACAGGCAGATGTAATCTTGTAAATCAAAGAAATTTATGGCGTTTCAAAATATTTTTTTGTTCCCAAAAAAACGAAAGCAAAGTAAGTCTCTGCATATTAATTAAGCATTGAAAATTAATTTTTTCCCTTTCATTTAAAAGTAATTAATTTTGGAAATGCCTAACAAAAGAAATTCTAATATAAGAGATGATATCTTCTCTTGTGAAATGTTTTCAAGAACATTCAAACATAAATTGATTTTTCTCTTCTTCTGCTGCCATGTCAAGGATTTTATGTGTTACATTTTAATTTAATTAGAGTTTCAATAAATTTCCCATTTTGTAACGCCCATTTTTCTTTGTTAAAATCAAATAAAAAAGTTTCTTTTTTTTCTTCTTTCAAAATTATTTATTACCGCCGCTTATGACATGACAGACATTAAAGGATTTCATTGTGTTGTACTATTGCAGAACAGATTTTTAATCATAAATTTTCAATATCATTTACTGAAGAATGTTAAGCGTATTCATCTGAAGTGGTAGATGGAACCACCCTATTTCCCTTTAATAACCATATGAATTGCAACAATAAAAATTAAAAAAAAAATTAAATAAAATGTTACGAAAAGATTTCACACTCCCTTAATAAATATTTAAAGTTTTTGGTCTTCAAAAAAATTAAAAAAATATTTTGAATACAGTGACGAGCAAATAAGAAACGTAGTTAAATAAAGTCATAGATTGCTGGCAAATAGAATGTCTACGACAAACTGACTGTGCAAGAAACTAGTGAGATTATACAGAAGAGGTAGTCGCCGTAGTTCAGTAAGGCCATGGGCCAAACATTAGGTCAGACATCAAAACGAAATATGAAAATATATTTCTGCGGCGACTTGCTCTCAGCAGATTTCTGGCAAAACTCTGAGAGTTAATAAAATTGCCATGAAAAGTTTCTCAAAAATCTGTCTTTCGGAGTCGACTTTAAACTGTACTCCCGCTACTCACGTATGAAAATTAACCCACACAACATGAGTAGTGTGAGAACAGCTAGGCCGTAATCCTGACATACATATGTATGCAGAAGAGGAGTATATAGATAGAGGTCGCCGTAAGTCTAGTAGGTGGTGTGTTGGTTTATTAGACGTAAGGCCGCGGTCCAAATCCTAGGTCAGATATCTCCAATATCACGAAATAGGAAAAAATAGTTCTGCGGCGACTTTCTCTCAGCAAATTGCTGCAAAGAAAGTCTGAGAAAAGGAAAATTGCCATGAAAAGCAAAAAAACCGGTCCTTCGGAGTCGACTTTAAACTATAGGTCCCACCACTCATGTATAAAATTATCACACACAACATAAGTGGTGTGAGAAGCTATGTCGTAATCCTGACTGAAGGGTTGTAAGGACCAATTATGTATGTATATATGCTATGAATACAGAAGAGGCTGCAAGCGTTGCTAATGTGGTCTGGCTTATGCACCAAAGCACTGTCGAAAATGTCGAAAATGTTATTCCCAGCAATTACGCCTATCTTACGGCTCTTATGGTGTATTTTGCACTCCATCCATCTGCCCTGGGAAATAGTCAAACTTTCATAATGTCTTCCAATGTAACAATAATACTGTCAACTCTTGAGTTCTATATGTGAAGAATAAGTAGAATTCGCCTTAGTCTAGTAGGTACTGTGTAGCATCTTATAAGATAAGACGAGTGTGCAGCGTTTAAGCGTAGAAGACGAGACACTCTGGTTCAAACCCCAGCGAAACAAACAAAACGAAATGTGAAAAAAATATTTATTGCGGTAACTTCTTCCCAGTCCCTTTCGTGCGGGTAAGTGTGGGGAGCCAATTGCTTCTACATCTAGCAAGGGATTAGAAGGTTCAGCACCCTTACTTCCAACTGGGGTATAGAAGACTTCTCGAGTCTTCAAACTTTCAATGAAGAGTAAAAATATTCAATGAATATCAAAAACTCTGAGACGAAAATAAAAATTGCCATGAAGAGTTTCACAAAAAGTGTTGTTCGGAGTCAACGTTAAATTGTAGATCCAGGCGCTCACGGATCAAATTAATGCACACATGGGTGGTGTGCTAAGCTAGGTAGTGACTAAACGGTTATAATGCCCACTTAACTATGTAAGTAAATTTATTTCAAAGGCTTTAAAATAGTCCAGGAAGCCTCTAACCAAAGAAACCTAAAGAAATTAAATTTATTTTCATAACTTCCAACCATTTTTGCTTCCCACTGTATAAATATAAGAAGATCTTTGTGTATCCCAAATAAATCTTTCAAAATTTTTTCTAAAATTTCAATTTAATTAAAACCAGAACTAAAATATTGAAAATTATGACAACAACAACACAAATATCGAGAATAAGACAAATGAAGAAAGGGAGTGAGTGAGTGAGTGAGTGAGTGAGTGGATCAAATGGTTAATGTTTTACTAAAAGGCCATTGGCATCAATGAATAAATAAATGGAGTGGCATGTCTAGAATCACTACCCCCTTACCAACCACCACTAAACTGCCTGCTTTGCGCCTTTCCTTTAACAACAAAATATTGAAAATGAAACATGAAATATGAAATGGTTGTCAATCATTATTAATGAAAAAAAATGAAAATCTCTTCGTCTTGTATTTTCATAAGTTCATGTTTTTTTTTCCATTTTACAATCAAGGCGTGTTTAAATCTACGAAATTATTATTCCAGATGCTTAAATACCTCCATTTAGGGTCCCTATTTTTATTATATTTTTGGTTTTCAAAAAAAAAAAAAAAAAAAAAAAAAAAAAAAAAAAAAAAACGCTGAACCAACCAACCAACGCTGCTTGATGTGATTGTCTCTTGTAAATAAATGAATGACTGACTGACAGACTCTGATGTTTTAATGACTGGTGTTGACAGTCTGTCTGTCTGTCAGTTTTGTGTTTTTACGCTTTAATTTTGAAAAACTGTCAAATACGCTTTGAGTTTAAAGTCTTTCTTATCATTCCTCCACCTCTTCTTCTCTTTATTGGATTATTCTTTGAACAAATCAGTTTTCAAATCAATAAAAATCGATGACAATGCGGATTAGCGTTACGTTTTGTATTTTTATTTATTTTATTTTTTAACCGGATTTCCATTAAACGCTGGTGTTGAACATGAGTATTGAAAACAGAAAATCACTGTAATAATGGCTAATGCGGGGCAGTAGGAGAGCCATGGCAAAGAAGGCCGTAGACATGATTTAAACATGACTTTGTGCTAAGGTGTCCTACTTGATATTTTAATTCCACCAATTCTTGTTTTTTTTTTTTGGTCAAACAATGTGTCACTCTAATATAAATTCCGGGACATAGAGATATCTTGCGACGTTGCCACTGTGATTGATTCACAGTGCAGGAAATTGATGAGATTATAAAGAAATTTGAAGAGACTGGAAGCGTTGCTGGTGTGGTCATGCTTGCGCATCAGCGCAATGAAAGCGCTGTCAAAAATATTGCTTCTGTTGGAGAAAACAAGGCGGATAATTCGAATTTGTCGAATCCTAGGCGTTCTCAGGAATTTTGCATTTGGATTGACATCTCCTTTTTAAAAAAGGAACAGTTCATGCAACACGCAGTCGGCCGCAGATATTTTGAGTGGATGCTAGGCCGTCACGATTTCAATGCTGATTTTTCGCACAAATTTTTTTTCACTGATTTAACTCAGTTCCCCCTTGGTGTTTACGTCAGCAAGCGAAATTGTTTCATTTGAGCCTTGGAGAACCTACAAATTATTTTTCGGAAATTGTGCTCACAGAACTATCGTTAGTTCAGAGCACTATGGTGTATGATAAACTTTTTTTGGGCATGTACATACATACATACATACATACATACATAATTGGTCATTACAACCCTTCAGTCAGGATTACGACCTAGAGTCTCACATCACTTATGTTGTTTGTGTTAATTTTATACATAAAGGTGGGACCTACAGTTTGAAGTCGACTCCGAACGACAGATTTTTGAGAAACCTTTCATGGCAATTTTATTTATTCTCAGAGTTTTTGCCAGAAATCTGCTGAGAAGAAGTCGCCGAAGAAATACTTTTTGTATTTTGTTTGATGTCTGGCCTGGGGCTCGAACCCTGGCTTTACGTCTAATAAGCCAACACACCACCTACTAGACTACGGCGACTTCAAGATTATTGAACTGGACAGTATGTGGTTTAAAGAAGAAGAACCCAAGTACTCTACAACTCTAACAGAGAGAGAGAGAAATTTCATGTTTCGGAGACCAAGATCATGTAATTTGTTGGCATTAGACTTTATTTACTAGAAAACCCATATTTTAGCGATTAATCCACTAACGTTTAAGCATTCGAGAACTAACATTTGTCAAGTTATTGCCGAAATACCTTGAGACATATACGAAAATGCTGTTCAAAACTAAGTGAACAGGAACAACTGCTGCAACCAATTCAGAGAAGTTATTGAAATGACATTGTATTTCGTAGATAATAGAGAGGTCCAAACAAAGCAATAAAAGAAAAGTTTCATCGAAATCAGAGCTTTACTTGTGTTTTATTTAACTTTACTTTTGAATGTGGAAAATAAAGAACGATTCAGATAATATTTTGTGTGTCAGTATTTCCCTGGTTCGATCTACTTCAAGGAAATTCTTCGGATATTTTACCCAAAATAAAGTCGCCGTAGTCCAGAAGATAAGTGCTTTGACTTATTACACGAGAGCCAAAATATGAAGAAAAATTTCTTTTGAAGGCTAGTTCCTCTTAGCAGTCTTGTGGCAAAAATCCTGAGAGTAAATAAAATTGCTAGGAAAAGTTTCTCAAATCTGTTGTTCGAAGATGATGTTAAACAGTAAGTCCTGCTATTCATGGTGTGAAAAGCTAGGTTGTAATCCTGGCTCAAGGGTATTGAAACTTTTCTTTTATTTCTTCTATTTTAATTTTAAATTCCAAGAAAAAGACAACAATTTTATCACTTCCTTTAAATATTATTCACTGAAGTGACTAAGTTCTAATCAATTTGAAATTCTTTTTTTAACGCGTTTATCTAATCGTTTTAAATGAAATTTTAATTGCAATTGTTTTAGTCACTTAAAGTGAATTCCCTTTTAAAATCCTACAAAAGAAAACATAAGCCAATGAACTGCAATAATATTTTAAAAATTATTTTTAAATTCTTTTCAAAACGAAAGCGTACTCATGCTTTTTCTTCCGTATGTCAAATGCATTTGAAGAAGGCATTTGTAACACGGGGACATGATGTTTAAACAAATTCATCCATTAGATCCATACGATGACAGCCTTAAAGTCGGATGTTTTTCGAAAAAGAAAAAAAAAACGAAATAATTTTTCACGTTGCAATTGAACAACTGCATTTTCATTTCGATTTCCATTGCCATGGTCTATTGGATTTTGGAGGGGAATTCTCTATTTTGGAGGGAAATATTGACGGACAGTTTTAGTTTTTTTGATTTGAAATTTTTGAAAAATGTTTACGAGATTAGCTATGAACATTACAACGTCATGAGTTCATATATAAACTTTTAAATTTATTTTTAAAGTGCTTGTGTGTGATGAATACTTTTAAAAAATAATACCTTTAATAGGTACCTAAAACCACTAATTACTAAAGGCCAGTCAGTAGTAGTACCTTATTCCCCACGTCATTCCTAAGTAACCGAATGAATGAAAAAAGAATCAACAAAAGAAATAAAAAAGTAAAACGCTAAAGTATGTGTACATAAGGAGATTCACGGTAATAATCGACAATAATCCCTCTAAAGACATATTACAACTAAAGAAATTTGTAATATAATAAGGGGGAAGGTATGCCACTAATCAAGCTTCCAAAAAAGATTGTAAAGAAAAACTTATATTTGGTCATGTAAAAAGTTTGTTGATAACAATCTATCGAGCATTAGTACCCCGACTAAACGGAATTAATATTATTTTAAAGGCAAGCAAGTTGTCAGGAGTTAACGGAGACACTATCGCCTTTAAGCGAGGTTTGGCTAGCTGTCACAAAGCATCTTTATTATTACTCGGCTCCGTTTTTTTTTGTTGCTTTGGTTTACTTTCAGTAATCAAATTGCTACAGCTAAGGCTAACTAAACGAGTTCCTAGAATGATAGGGTTGCCATGTGTGATTCTACAGAAATAAGGTGTAATGTTATGATAATGAAAATGTATTGGCTTGTTATGTTGGGTTCAGTAGTGTGGAACTTTGCTAACTGAGTTCGAAAGAGTTTTCTATTACGGTTTCTGTTGATGTCATCCACACTGGAGAGTGCAGGAGTTTTTGGATGGAAATTTTGAAGCGAATATAAAGAATCTGAATTTTTTCCTTTTTAAATTCGTAAACGCATGATTCAAACTGTTTGTCTGTTGCTGTATTGAAATCTAAAATGCTTGACTTTGTACTGAAGCATTTTGGTCGTTCAAGTCGTCTGAAATTCAGTCTCGGAACACAGTCTCATGGCACATGAAATAACACACAGAAATTTAAATAACCGATGAAATGTTGACGTCGACGTTGGTATTAAACTACAAATCATGTTCGAAGGCCTGTGGTGTTTCACAAAAAATTTTAAAACCTGCATTCGAGGCAAAAGAATTTATGTCGAATGAGTGGAAGAGGGATTTTGAACACTTTTGATCGCTATTGATCAGAAACTGTACTGTTTGAATGACGCAAAGAATAAAGAGCAACTTGAATGTGAAGTTTTAATGTCGACATATTCCGGAAAGAGAGAGGTAAGAAGCTTTAGCCAAGTGCAGAGAAATTTTATTCCATCAGGCTACTAGAACATCAGCACACGATAATAATTTCTTTGTACTTTACTTTGCAATAACGATTGCTGCCTAAGTTGTAATGATGAGGAAGTAGAGAAGACCACAAAACATTGGCCGGTACTTGGGACAAAGAATTTTTGATCATACAAAATTCAATGACAGAATGTAACTAGACAAGGGCGATTTCGATATTAGCCCCACCTTTATAAAATTGTCAGAAAATACCAGGAATAATTAAATGAATAGAAGCCAAGTAAACTATGCTCTTTGCCAAATTAACATAGTCTAACCTAACTTTTGCAATATATTTTAACACTCTTTCCAATGCAAAATGGTGTTTTCATATGGGATAGGGAAGGGAAGGGATACTTTCCCTGTTTTTATTATCTCTTTAAATTCAAATCTAAGCTTCATTTGTATTCCGGCCATTGTGTACATTGCTGTACCATGTTCTTTTATATGAATTTTCATCATTTCAGTTTTTCTTTTCATAGTTTTTTTTAATTTTATTTTTAATGCTTAATTTGATTAAAAAAAACACAACAACAATAACAACAACAGCATTCAGAACAACATCTCCTTCAATTGCTTTCCTCATTGTGGTTTTTCCACACCACATTCATTACCTGTTCCACCCTCCCCTCAAGGCAAATGAGTGAAACACAGCCTTTAAAGTTTCACCGTCTGTTGTTGGACTATCAGTGAGTGAGTGAGTGAGTGTTCACGGACGGACATGGATGGGATGTATGAAGGAAAATCATTGCCTGTTTTATTTTTATAAGATTTTTTTTTAATATTAAAAATAGAAAAACAATAACAACAACAGCAGAAATAAACACTTTATTTTTATTTATGGAGCAGAACTGCATCTTTTGATTTGATTTGAGGCTGGCTAAAGCCCAATGCATGTTGTTGTTTTTATTTTTGCATATTTACAGCGATGGTTGTTTGAATGGAATGTAACAACTATAATAACAACAATAACAACAACATCATCAACAGCGTCATCAAAAATATCAGAGTATATGTATATTGCAGCCGTGGCATGATAAAGTCATAAGTACGTTCATTGTAAGTGCAAGTAAATAATTTAAATGATCATTATTACGATCATCATCATCATCATCATCATTATTAGGTATTAAAGTGTAATTATTATTAAATAGCGAACATTTGTGCGATAATCCTTTACATTTTCAAGTGAAGATTTTTTATGCCAAAAATAGATCTCAAGTACTCAGACTGGCGTCACTGGCGTGAATGGACACATTTTGCATACTTTTTAATTTTTATTTTTTTATTTTTCCCTTCTTTGTTTTGTTTATATCATGTTTTTCTTAATGAGTTCTTAATCTGCTCTATTTATGATCTATTTTTGGAAGAGAATGACTGACTACCGAGTCTAAAAATTTCATCAACATTATCAAGTACGAAATAGTATTGTGTCGCAAATTTTACAAAAATAATGAAAATTGTTTTGTTTACTTCTTGTTTACTTCACTGAAATACTTTTGGTAAAAGAATGGAAGTTTTTTGGGGTAAAAAAGTACCATTTATGTGACTTTACGTGTGCGTGATATGCACAGCAGTACATATTCTTAATTTTTTACGTTCAGTATTAAAAAATGACAAACGTACCAATGTGAAATAAGAAAATGTATCAGATTTCTTCATTTCAGTATAATCATCACAAAATTTTATAAAAGTACTTTATTTAAATAGTAGTTGCTAAAAAGTACCTCTATGGAATCTGGGTACTTTTTACGCTAAAAAGTACCTCTATGGAAGCTGGGTACTTTTTAGCTCAAAAGTACCTCTATGGAAGCTGGGTACTTTTTTAGCTCAAAAGTACCTTTATGGATGTACAGGTGCTGGGGTTTTCTGTAGGGAACTCGGTCTTGAACTCCACTTCAGGTTGAATGATGACTGCAGCGTTTTTCAGGCGGAGATTTTCGCAATCTTGAAGGCTATTGAGGCCATAGCTGGTGGCCCAGCTTCGGATTGGGAATCTTACTGATCTTCGTTGACATTCAGGCTGCCCTTAGGGCCATTGCGTCGATCTGGTGCAAATCACGGCTCGTTCGCGAGTGCAAGGAGTCGTTGAGGACTTTTGGACTAGACCGTATCCGTCTGTGCTGGGTTCTGGGTCAAAACGAAATACTGGGTAATGAGACGGCGGATGCCCTCGCTAGGTTAGGTTCGCTTTCTGGGGGCGATTTGGTAGTTGGTCCTGACCCCCCGGTCTGTCACCTCTATGGCCTCATCAATGGATGGGTCAGGGAAGAAGAGCAGAGGCGTTGGGGGAACGGATCGGGTTTTTTTGTCTCTAGATGTCTATGGCCTGCTGTGGACAATAGGAGAACAGGTTGGCTGCTGGGCTTGGATAAGGCCAGCTTAAGGTTGGTTGTCGGTTTTATCACAGGGCACTGCGAGATTAGGTCGTTGACGGGGATTTCGAACAGATCCCAGCCGGACTATTGCAGGGCATGTCGCGATGAGAAGGAGTTGGAGACTATCGAACACCATCTCTGTAATTGCCCAGCCCTTGGTAGAATGAGGTTGAGGACCCTTGACAGGGCCTTCTTTGAGAGTTTGAATTCTGTGTCGAGAGCCGACATCAAGGCTCTCCAGAGATTCATTAGTGGCTTAGGCTAGGGCTTCATTAGTGTAGTCGAGCCCTCCCCTTTATGTTGTGTCTTATCTGTGTAATTTCTCCACTTCCCATTCTCCCCTTTCCTACATCCTCTCCTTTTTCATCCCATCCCTCCGTACGGACGTTGTACAATGGGTACTGTACTTGTCTTTATGACAAGCACACGTCCTGTAACCTAACCTTTATGGAATCTGAGTACTTTTTACGATAAAAAGTACCTCCATGGGATCTGGGATAGTATCTCGGTGTTTAAAAATCGTTTAAATATGATTAAAGGAAAGGCTGCTAGTATCTGCTCCGGAGATTTGCTGCTGAATTATCCTGCTCGACAAAATTTTTACATAAAACGGAACAGATTTTAATTGATATTATCCTTGCAGCATTGATACAGCTGTTTCACCATAACTGCAGAGTCCATAGACATCGTACTTCGGTCACTGAAGAGCTTAGCTATGAATAGATTATGATTGCTTTGCTGATAAAACACTTACTCTCCTCCTTAATTGGTCATTACAACGCTTTATTAAACTACGCTACACTACAGTATCAAGCGCACAAGCGAGTATTAGAGAATGTAGGGTCACAGACACGAGTCCACAGCCAGAAAATAAAATTGTGTATTGGTGGAAACGTGATAATTTTACGAGAAAGGAAAATACCTTGGCGTAACGATTGTAGGGAGATGGAGCTAGAAACAGCATTTGGCAATAGTCGGGGTTAAGGTTGTAAAATAAATCGCAAATCGCTAGTTTGATACATATTGGTGATGCTTAGAGTGAAAAAATGTGGATTCTGTCAATAGTTGTAGACTACAATGCAGTTTTTGCAGTAATACAGGTTCAAAGTCTCCTGTGCCGGATGCTTTCGACAAAATCTGCATCGATCTACCCCCGATGAAATTGAAGATTACAAACTAAGGCTGCCTTCCAAATTGTATCAATACAAAGTTTGTATGCAGTTCTACTACTGTATATAAACTATGTAGATATGCAAAGTAACCAAACAAAGCATCAACTATAAATCCGATGCCTGATTGCTTTTTGACTGCGCTAAAAATACACATTGACGACGTTTTGAAATAGAATACATTGTATATATTTTGTACAGCGGCATTTTGAAACACGATACTTTGTTCAAACACAAAACAACTAACATTTTGGAAGGCAGCCTAACTTCTCGCACCACTCATGTTGTAAGTGTGTTAATTTTATTCATGAGTAGCACAGCGATTGTGAGTACAAATAGGCCTTGGAGAGAGTAAAACTCAAGAGAGCAAACAAATTTTTATTCAAAGAAGACTAAGAAGACTAAGTTTTCAATTATAAATCGACTTTCAAAACTTGATTTCTTATCGAAAAATTTAAATTTTGACCAAAAGGTCAATATTTTGTTTGTTTGTGAGTGAGTGTTTGGTGTTGATGTTGTCTTTGGTGGCCTTATCAGATGAAGTTATTTTAATCCGTAGTTTAATTTATTTACAGCGTTTCTTTGCTGGCAGTTTTAAGAATGACCTGAACAAAGCATTAATCATTCTTAATTTAATAACGAAAACAAAAGAGGTTCCCTCTAAAACACAGCGTGGGAAATAAAAGTGTTTCAAATCAATTAAAATATTCTCCAGACAGACAAATAGTTTCTATTCTAACAAAACAAAGGAAATCTATTAAATGAGAAGAACTGAAGAAGAACTAGAAATTGAAAGATCACAAATATGTTATGACACATACCAGCGCAGGGGTCACTTAAAATAAAGGCAAGAAGGAGAATATCTTCAAAATTCAATTCAATTTCGAAAACTACTAATGAAACATTCTAAACAAACATTTTCTAAACCCCTGCAAAGATTAAACATTAAACGAAAGGAAATGAACAAAAAAATGTTTTCAGATGATCGAGGAAACTTTACAAAAAAAAACGAACGAACAAGAGAACCTTTAGAGGTGCCTTAACACCACATTAAAATAACAAAAAAAAAGAAAGAAAAAAATGGAAAAAAAAACGTTACGGAAACCCAAATAAAGATGTGATCGCACACTGTAAACCTAATGGGACTTGTTCGTTTATGTACCAAAACGAAACACCTGCTCCTGCTTCATGTTATTGTTTTTTTTTGTTGTGGTGTGTTTCGTTTAAATATTTACACAGGAACGATGTACAAATGAACCTGTGTTCACAGAAAAAAAAAATTATATTTGAGTCTGAGCATGTGGAAATAATTATACGATACGAACATTTTCGTTTCAGCCGTACACTAACAATAAAATTATACTTCAGATTGGTTTGATAATATTGGTTAGGGGCAAATGTCGCCTTCCTAGGGAAAGAGTAGAAATTTATTTTGTTCAAAAGCATTTTCCTTAGATTGATACACCTCCAAATAGTCTATTTAGAAAGACTTCAGGCATCTTACTTCCGTAAAGAAATTATAAAACGATAGGAGAAGTTGCATAGTAAACTGAAACAATGTCCTGACGTTGCTAAATACTTACTATGGTACTCTACAGTATCAAACACAAACGGGTATTAGAGAATGTAGAGCCAAAGACAGTGTCCCACAGGGCACTTGCACTTGCACCAACTTTGTGGAATGCGATGTTCGAAGGCATATTGAGGCTTACACTTACCGGAGGTGCGCCTATGCTGCAATATTGCATTGATTATTGCAGACAACGTTGCTTCAGCGTGAACAAGATAATGAATGGACATTTAACGTCACAAAACACGGCAGCGGTATAGATAAGTGCGCACAAACGAAGTCTGGAAGTAAAATTGTGGATACGTGGAAATTTCACACGAAAGGAAGGAAAGCACCTTGGCGCAATGATTGCTGGGCGATGGAGCTTTAAACAGTACTTGGCAATAGTAAGCGTTAAGGTTGTAACAATATATCGCTCGAATGTCTCAATAATTGTAGACTCCATTGTAGTTTTTGTGGTAGGTAATGCCGGTTCAAAGTCTCCTGTGCCGGATGCTTCCGACAACATCTGAATCGATCTACCCCGATGAACTTAAGGCAGCGAAATACGTACATACATATATTCCGAGGGGAATAGATTCATTGAAAACTGCAGTACATTAGAGGAGAAGTTTTGAACGCAGACCAACTGTTTAAAGCCTAATTAATGAGAAAGACTAACCAACTAAGCGACAAGCAGAATACCGATTAAATGTTTACACACCGGGGTCATTTTTGTAGATAAAGAGACCAAAATATGTGAGGCTTTCAATTCCTTTAATCTTGCTTAAAAAAAACTATTGAGGATAATGTCGAGAATCCTGCCTTTTCGTCTCATCACGCCAAGGAAGAGACATTCATTGTGCCCGATAGTTTCAGGTTTTCCTCCCACTACAAATTAATTCCCAAATGCTGTGGAAAATACGGGCTTTTATTGCCCTCTAAGCACAATGCCCTGTTCAAAAACCTATCCACTTGCTGATTGAGCATCCGAAAAAGAACTCCTTGCCTCAGATCTGATTGACATTCAATTTTGATTACTTATGATTAAAAGTGGCGAAAAAGGCTTTTCCCCTTACCAAAATGCAGACATTTAATGATGAGTTAAAGGTCTTGCATAAAAATTATTCACAACAATAAAAAAGAAGGGCAAATACTACAACACTAACGAGCATTTAAAAAAAAAGGAAATGCCAGGCAAACCTTAAAAAACTATTTTTTTTTTCACCTTCCAACCAAGTTAGGGTGATAAAGCCTAGCTTGTCGTCCATTTATTTAAGGCAGAATAATTTGAAGTGTTGGTTTGTATATCATTCAAGGCTCATAGAAGTTTACAAGTGAATCAGTATGTTGTTGTTGTTGTTGTTGCATTTCTATGTTGTATAACAAAATAGAAACACCACACTGACAGTAAAACTATTCTACAGTTTTTTTTTTGCTTTGCTTTGTTACCAATATTTTCTCTTTTTTTTCTCCAAAACGCCCTCTTCCAACATTTACAACAACATTGTTTTGGTCATTATTCATATACCGTCTATATTATGAGATAAAAATGTCTAACATACATACGTATCGTTTGCATGCGGTAATACTGGCAATACTGGGAGGTGAATTATTTTTTCCAACACTTTATGCCTGAATGCGTTTGTGGGAAATTTTTTTCTACCGCCACGCCACTATCGGCCGGCCAACCGACAATTTTTATTTGAATTCTTTGGTTAAGTTTTTGTTTCTATTTTTTTCGTTTTTTTTTTTTGGTTTTTCTACCAACAAAAACAAGCAATGAAATGAGAAAATGAAAATTAGGTTCGGTCACATAAAACGTACGTATAAATAATAATTACTTTGTATAACCAACCTGGTTTTTTTTTCTATCCGCCACTCCATATTTTATTTGCGGCAAGTGACAATTTCAATTTAAAACTTTGAATCGGTCTCTTTCGTTTGAACGCATTTATGGTCTGCATTTTAGTAACGGAAGTTTAAAAGTTTAAATTTAGAAAAAAAAAACAAACAACAAAAATCTATAAATAATGAATACTCGGAAGCATTTATTTAATTAGAAAACCATTCCAATGAATTATATTAACAATGTAAAGGCATTATAGAGAAATAATTAAATTGTTTATATTATGGGAAATTAGTTCAAAAATAGAATGAAATTGATTTATATTACACGCTTTAAAGAATGATTAATTTAATTAATTCAATAACACTTTTAATAGGCAATGGTAACAAAGAATTTAGAAACCATTAGTCACTGATCGGTCTGTGACAGCACATCTAAGGTTATGAATTATTCAAACAAAGAAGTAGGTCCACGTAGATTCGTTGTGATACTACAAATAATCATTCACATCTCCTAATTCTACAACCATCAATGGGAAACCGAATTTCGCATGATAAGCCACTGAATTTCTAAATGTTTATGCTCGAAAGGCCAGTAAGCTCAACTGCCTGGTAGCCCACAATGCTAGAAATACACCCAGTAGGTGAAGAAACGTTTCCTTTCTCTTTCTGTCCCTATAAATATAAATACGAGTGTCATTGATTAGACAACCAATCCTAGAACCATCAATGGGATACTGAATTTCACATGATAAGCCACTGAATTTTCAAATGTTTGTCCTCGAACAGCCAGTCTGTTCAACTGCCTGGTAGCACACAATGCTAAAAATACACTCAGTAGGTGAAGAAACGTTTCCTTTCTCTTTCTGTCCCTATAAATACGAGTATCATTGATTAGATAACCAATCCTAGAACCATCAATGGGATACTGAATTTCACATGATAAGCCACTGAATTTTCAAATGTTTGTCCTCGAACAGCCAGTCCGTTCAACTGCCTGGTAGCACACAATGCTAAAAATACACTCAGTAGGTGAAGAAACGTTTCCTTTCTCTTTCTGTCCCTATAAATACGAGTGTCATTGATTAGACAACCAATCCTAGAACCATCAATGGGATACTGAATTTCACATGATAAGCCACTGAATTTTCAAATGTTTGTCCTCGAACAGCCAGTCTGTTCAACTGCCTGGTAGCACACAATGCTAAAAATACACTCAGTAGGTGAAGAAACGTTTCCTTTCTCTTTCTGTCCCTATAAATACGAGTATCATTGATTAGATAACCAATCCTAGAACCATCAATGGGATACTGAATTTCACATGATAAGCCACTGAATTTTCAAATGTTTGTCCTCGAACAGCCAGTCCGTTCAACTGCCTGGTAGCACACAATGCTAAAAATACACTCAGTAGGTGAAGAAACGTTTCCTTTCTCTTTCTGTCCCTATAAATACGAGTATCATTGATAAGATAACCAATCCTAGAACCATCAATGGGAAACCGAATTTCACATGATAAGCCACTGAATTTTCAAATGTTTGTCCTCGAAAAGCCAGTCAGTTCAACTGTCCGGTAGCACACAATGCTAAAAATACATTCAGTAGGAGAAGAAACATTGCCTTCCTCTTTCTCTCCCTATAAAAGGCATTAATTAGATAACCAAGTCTCGTTCTACTCCCAATCCTAGAACCATCAATGGGAAACCGAATTTCATATGATAAGCCACTGAATTTTCAAATGTTTGTCCTCGAAAAGGGAGTCAGTTCAAATGTCCGATAGCACTCAATGCTAGAAATACACCCAGTAGGTGAAGCAACGTTTCCTTTCTCTTTCTGTCTTTATAAACGGCATTGATTAGATAACCAAGCCTCATTCTACTTCCAATCCCAGAACCATCAATGGGAAACGAAATTTCACATGATAAGCCACTGAATTTCTAAATGTTTATGCTCGAAAGGCCAGTGAGCTCAACTGCCTGGTAGCCTACAGTGGTAGAAATACACCCAGTAGGTGAAGGACCGTTTCCATTCTGTTTCTCTCTCTCTATAAATAGCATTGATTAGATAACCAAGTCTCATTCACCACGTAATTCTAGAATCACCAATGTGAACCGAATTTCATTTCCTTTCTTCCTTTCGTTTCCTTTCTCTTTCTCTCCTTCTATAAATGGCATTGATTAGATAGACCACGTCGAGTAGAAGTCCAGTAATAATTCTAACATCCATCGTAATAATAGTCTTCTGGAGCGCTGCCATTCAAAGCTGTCAACGCGGAGTTAAAGCAGTCTTTTAACATGTATGTATGACTTATTCAATTGGTCTTTACAACACTTTAGTCAGGATTACAACCTAGGTTCTCACATCACTTGGTATTTCCAATAATAATGAAAGCAACTCGTACGGCTTTTATTTCTACCTGGAAGTTGCTGAGTGTGCTATATAAGCTGCCTTCAAAAAGATGTCTCCACCCACTGTTCCATTCAGTGTTGAGTCAACCATAAAGATCTATGCAGCGTCGTTGACGAGCTCTGTTATATCATTTTTCTATTGTTCTGAAATCACAATGCGGTATCCTGTAGTCAATATTCTGGAAAAATTTCAAAATTTCTGGAAACTAACATTTGATCTAGTATGTCCGCATCCAGACGGCCAGAGGAGCTAGTTCGTGGTATGGAAAATTCGTAACGTTGTTGTGAACGTTATTGGAAAAGAGCAGTTCATCGCTGAGGTGGATTTAACGATCAGGAAAGACTTGCATTTAATTCGTAATTAATACGTCTAAAATTTCAATTCAATTCAACCATAGATTGCCTTTGGCTTAAACATGTGATACTCAACCGCATTAAACCTTTCCACTCAAATCTTCAAAGGGCGAAAACGTTCCATGGTTAATGGAATTAACTGCTCTAATGGACGATTTTGTCGACGATAAAATGGACGTAGTGCGCGATACGTTTTCCGCACAGAACCATTATTTTCGAAATAAAATTGCACTATTTGCAAGCGTTGTTCAGGCGTGAGTCTATTCATGATGAATTGCCAAACCAAACTGAGAATAAATCACTTGACAGCTGTTAAATCGGTCGCTTTCTTGAAAAGTAATGCCAACTTAAAGTTTTATACCTCTATAAAAAACACCCTTTACATGTGATACTCAACCGCATTAAACCTTTCCACTCAAATCTTCAAAGGGCTTGATGGAACATCTTCTTTCCTGGCCTCATTCACTCACATTCAAAATATTCAATCTGTGGTACAAGGGTCACTTTTTAGAAATGCTTGGTAGTATTAATTTTGAAATGCTGTTTGGAATCAGCGAAGATTTTAAATTTTCTATCTTCCGAAATATTTGTACATTTGAAAAGGCGCGCTTTCTTAGAATCCCTTTTAAAATTTATTTCCCAGTAAAATGCAACGGCAACAAAAACCAAAGAAACAAATTGTCAACCATAAATTTAAAGAAGTTCAATAGAAAAATCTAAGAAATGTCAATAAATAAGAAACTCAACTCATATCAAGAGATTCCATATGTTTTCTTTGCAATAAACATGACAAAAAGTTCCTTTGGCTGGAACACAATCATTGCAGCGATCATTTAGCAGACACACACACACACACAACAACGATTTCAATAGCAATACGAATGATAATATTGAAATGCCAATAGACGGCATGCTGCTGCTGCTGCTGATTATACAAGCAAAAGTTATTACCCTCATCATTGTCATGGGGTGGTAGGCAGCAGCAGCAGCAGCAATTGGTAATGCTCATCGCCTTTCCTTTTCACAAGTTGCTACAAAACGTGTCTACTTCTGCAGAAATATTCAAAATGATCTTCTTTTCTTTTGTTGTGCTTCTATTCCC
The DNA here is from genome assembly GCA_958299815.1 of Sarcophaga carnaria. NCBI lineage: Eukaryota > Metazoa > Arthropoda > Insecta > Diptera > Sarcophagidae > Sarcophaga > Sarcophaga carnaria. The sequence continues at coordinate 15,670,998 of OY283153.1, forward strand.
CTGTACTTGCTTTCCGTCCTGCCTTTGGATCATTGAAAAAATGAAGAAACGTGATAAACTTAATGAAGCCTTCATAATTCACAAGTGCAAAGTGATCTTCGAAAACTATAGAGACAGAAAGGAAAAGAGTGTTTTTTCGGTAGATTTCATCCAAAATTGTACACCATTTCCTAGAAGCGTTAAGATCCTCTTTAAGAAAAGAAAAACAAGGGTCGTTGATCTCATGGAACCATAATAGGGCGAGTATGGCTGCAGAAAATAGAACAACACGCGACGCTAGGACTTAACTGTTGGGGTAATGGAAGTCCCTCTCACCACAATAGATGGATTTCTTTGCACAGGCCTGGTATTTATTCCTCAAAACCTGTAGATCGGTTGAGTCATACGTGTAATTGGGAATAGAAACCGAATAAATACAACAGAAGACACGGAACGTTGTTGTTGAAAAGCGGTTGCTGCCAGCACATAAAGGAAAACACTTAGAAACTTTTCCTATTGCAACAGTAAATGGTGTCTCCTCTAGATCACTGTTTTTGATTATTTGTTGTCATTGACATTCGCTTTTAAATCTTTCTCCTCTTCCATCCAAACAAAGTCCCATCCATATAAAGTTTTTCCCTAAATTTAGTTGTAAAACAAAGAAAACAAAAAAAAAGTTGAAGAAATTTACATGCAACCACTTTGTAAAATGTCTTGTGCATCATTTGACACGTACCACATGACTATTTTTGAAATATGAAAACATCCAGTGGCAGTCAGCCAGCAGTGTGTGATTATTGTTGGAGTCAATATTTTAAGAGATTCCAAAAACTGTCGTTTGCTTTCTATTTTTTTCAGTTCTTCTTTGGAAGATCTAAATTGGCTTTTTCGTTTACCGTTTGTGACTGGTATGTAAGTGGTAAAATAGTTGATCATTCATAATTAATGACACTTTATTTCCATCTTCTGTTCACAAGAAAGAAAACAAATCGTTTGAAAGGAATCGAAAACTGAATGAGGAAACAAATAAGATTTCCTAAATAGGCAATGTCTTCGTGGAAATTAGAATACTTCTGGTTCCTATTTTTTTTCTCCATCATCATTTATTTATTGTTCTTCAATTTCAACAGGCACTTCCGAACTTTGACAGTTAATAACAACCATCGTTTTGGAGCCACATCTGTCAAATTAATTGTCCATGATACAGTCTGTTTTGTCAGATCACTATGGACACTGTATTCCCTAAATGGACTCTGGAGCAGCAAGCCTAACTTTTAACGAAAAGTCATCTTCAGTGATGGGATAAATGGGGACGATAGCAATCCCCATAAAATGGAAAACTGTCCATCACTGGTTGTTATGGATTTTAGGCTAGCGAAGTCATTTGACCATCACTTTCAATGGCAATAATTATGAACTTCTTCTGCTTTGAATTCAATGACCTGGACAACAACGACATATGGTTTCAACAGGACGACGCTACGTGCCAAGCAGCTCATGTTACGTTGGATGTTGTGACCGAGCGGTTTATGGACATGGTGACGTGAAGACTGGCCATTGAGTTCGTGTAACTTTAAGCTGTTAGATTTCTTCTTTCTTTCTATAACTGGATGCGATTGAGCCAGTAACCACGGAGGTCCTCAAAGCCAACATAACCCACGTTAATGGCCAATTTCAACTTGATTTGTGCGCCATGATTGAAGTAGCCGTAGTCTAGTAGGTAGTATGTTGGTTTATTAGACGTAAGGCCACGGTTCAAACCCCAGGTCAGACATCTCCAACGAAACGAAATATGAAAAAATATTTCTTTGAGCGACTTCTTCTCAGCATATTTCTGGTAAAAGCTCTGAATGTAAATACAATTGCCGAGAAAAGTTTCTCAAAAAAATCTGTCGTTAGTTCTGTAGGTCCCGTCACTCAGGTATAAAATTAACACAAGCAACATAAGAGGTGTAAGAAGCTAGGTCGTAATCCTGACTGCACGGTTGTAATTACCAATTATATACGTATGTATGTGTAAGTTGTGCGCCATGAAAATTGGACATTTCGAAAGCCAAGGCGGACATTTGAACGATATTAAGGCAAAAACTTCTCTAAAATCACAGTGTAGGCGCTATGAATTCACTGAACCTGAACCTTATTACCGGCACATTCTGTATTACCGGCCTCCAATATCTTACCAAACTGTACCTAACGCAGATTTACTCAAATTGTATTGGAAAGTGGAAGAGTTTAAGGCAAAAATATTTCAAATTTTCTGCTTTTTCTCACAAGGCAAATAATAAAACACAAGTAGATACAGACAGACATACAGTGGCAATTATTGCACATGAGAGCAAAAGCAACAAAGTCAACTTCCATAGCAATTGCAACAACAAATAAAATATTATCAACACAATACAAATTGAAAAACCGCTTTTGACAAAATGAGAAAAAAACAACAATAACAACAACAATATTTGCAAAGAACAAAACAACAAAACCCAAAACGAAACAAAACAAAAGATTGACAAGTTGCAGCTGCGCAAATACGCAAATAAGAGAGACAGACACGCACTCACACGTTCACCCAGCTGGTTTAGAATTGTATTTGAAGCCGCGACAGTAATAATGGAAACGGAACTTGAACATAAAATTTTATTTTACTTCCCCCCGATAATTGTTGCTGTTGCTGTTGTTTGTTTGCTGTCGTTCCGAATTGTTTTGGATTGCAATTTAAAAGTGAAAAAAAATTTGATTTTGAAAGAAAAAAAGAAACAAAAAAAAAACTGCAAAATCATTGAACAAAATACTCGCAAAGCATTAAATGAATAAAGTAATGAAGGCCTGGCTGGCTGCCTGTAACAAAAACGAAAGGGAGAGCCACAGTTCTTTAGAATTTAATTTTGAAAACATTGAAGGACTGAATGACTGACCAATTCGTATACAATGTCGAATACGAACATATTCATGATACACACTGAATACATGTCACCTTATTGTGGTGGATAAACGAAATCGAGAAGAAGAATTATATGTTCAGAGTTATGTAAGTCGAACGTTTCTATTTTATTTCAAAATAAAATAAATAAAATTTACGAACAATTCAAATGGATGGATCGATCTCTGGTTGATAGGTTTTAGTCATGTGATCCTGTTCTTTTTGCATTTTTTTTATAAGTAACATCCAGAGTTTCTTTTGACACTTTGTGCTTCTAGAACCATTCATTAGCCATATGCATGCATACATATGTATGCATATGACGAGCTGAGGATATCCAAAACAGTATTATAAACACTGTTGCTGTATGTAAGCCTAAGCCTAAACCGCTGCAAGGCGGTCAAATCAAATCTTTTTTATGCAGTTAATATCTGCCTGAAAGACACTGAACAGTAGTTGGCTATACTGATAAGATAAGATTTTCAGAGAAGTTTCCACATGCATCTACGAATTTTTCAAAGTGCCTGAGACAGCATCTCCCTGACGACAAATTTAGTCGCCCCTGATGGATAGACATACATTGCACAGTATATCACAGATCATAGCGGTAAAGTATCCCCTGTTTCTGTAAGATGAACGATTTCACACGAATGTTTTCACACCTTCGTATATTTGTATAGAGAACAAACACAATTGAGTATACGTATGTTCATATGGAAAACGCTCAATTGCTTTTGTTGTTGCTTTCCATACAAATAGGCGAACGTGTGAAACCATGCGTCTTACAAAAACAGATCCATAAACTTTAAACCCACGTTCATTGTAAACTTTGAAAAATGTTACATCGAAGCAGCGTCCTATATGGTTAGTGTGCTGATCATTTAATACGGACACTTTCCCAGATAGGAATCGACAGATTGATGATACACAAGCCTCAATGACAAGCGGTTTGGAAGTATCAAGGAGAATTAAACCAGGGTTGCATTTCATATGCGACCTGTTATGGATAGAAAAAGCTATACACTATTGAAAATCAGAAGACAGTATACAACGGGCACTGTAAGAGAATCCGTAATGAACAATTCACCCTAGATGGTCACATATCAATTGGTGCTGTAGACTACTATTGGAACAGCAAAATCAAAACTTAAAATTCAGAGATTATTAACATCTGTGTTCTAATAAGTAGAAGTCGCCATAGTCTAGTAGGCAGAGTGTTGTCTTATTAGACGTGAGCCCACGCTTAAAACCCCAGGTCAGACATCAAAACGAAATATAAAAAAATATTTCTTCGGCGACTTTCTCTCAGCAGATTTCTGGCAAAAACTCGGAGAATAAAATAAAATTGCCATGAAGAGTTTCTCAGAAATCTGTCGTTCGGAGTCGACTTTAAACTGTAGGTGCCGCCACAGATTTATAAAATTAACACACGCAACATAAGTGGTGTGAGAATCTAGGTGGTAATCCTGAGTGAAGGCTTGTATGTGTTATGTATGTATGTTCCAATAAGTAATTGGAATTTCAGCCAACAGAAGATGGCATTAAAAATTTAGATTCAAATTTAAAAACTTACAAACAGCAGCAGCGCAAATCTTTAGGGCTAAAATAATAAAAATTGACCGAAAACTTTGAAAAAGCCGTTACCCAAACAAAGTTACAACGAGTCATGAAAATTGAGGTGCAGTTCAACTGAGTTTAAAAAAAAAATTTTTATTTTTCTGAATTTGAACTTCAAAATATTTAAACAACAAAGACAAAAACAAAATAAAAAAAAAATATTTTGCAGCTGAACTTCAATCACTCACGGTATGGTCACTCTCCCTCTATAACAGACAAAAGAATTGTGAAAACCATTGGCTGGCTATTGAATTTGTTTTGAATTGAAACACTTTTTGGAAGGATTCGGTCGTCGTTACTCTTTATTCATCAAATCATTCAATTTCAATAGAGTTGTACAGTCATTCGTTCATTCATTCACTCACTCAGTCAGTTCGGCAGTTAGTCAGTATGCTTTCTTTTATTTTAACTTTTCAGTGTTTGCGTAACGGCTAACATAGGGAAGAAGAGAGAGAGAAGCAACAATTTTTTCATTTTTGGCTAATTTACGTTTGCATTTTAAGCCGCTGCTGGTAAAAAAAAGGAATGAACGAACCTACAGAGAAACAGCATAGCAACTGAGTGATGATGACGATGATATGAATACGAATGGCGATGATTCATTTGAAGCATTAAAATGCAACACCGTAATGCTGCAACAAGGCCAAATGCCATTTTTAAGCATCGTGTGCCTCTTGTTGCAGCAGGAGTTTGTCTCATGTGTACAATTGAGTTGTGAAAAATCGTCTGTTGCATCGACACGTGAAAAAAACACGAAAAATCCCTTAAACATGCAAAATCGCCTGTGGGGAAATTATGATTATTGCCAGCTGCATTTATTTTGCACATGATAAATGGATTTGAACACATTTTGAAAACACATTATATAGAGTTGCTTCCACCTAAAGCAAGAAAGAGAGAGAGAGAGAGAGGGAGAGAGAATAAAAAGTAAGTTTATAACTGTATAAGTTACCTCAGCTGAATGATACTGGTTGGTTAGTAGTGAGAGAATGACTCCGGCGAATAATTTTGTTTCTAAAAAATCGCTCGATTGTGCTAGTTTTTTTTCCAGCTACTATCGAACAAGCTACTATCGAACTAAGCACTCCATATTTTACTCTAGTCATGTAAAATAAAGTCCACCAATTAAGTATTAGACCTTATGTCGGGTTACTCAACTAAGGGCCATTATTACAACTTGCCGTTAAACTTGGGTTTAGTTAAAGGTACCTTTAGCTAAAGGGAACTGTAAAGTTAACTTTAACTTATTTTCGTTATTACAACTTACAGATAAAATTTTTCAAAAATATGGCAGTGCCGGAGCAATGTCAATAAATGTCAATTATACAAGTTTTTTTTTTAACGCAGTGGCAACCGCGGGCTTCTTTTTTTGTTGTATATGCTCATTTTGTTTAAATTTGAAGTTGGCATAATGAAAATAATATATAATATGGCAAGTTCAAACATAAAGTAACCTTTAAATGTTAAAGGTAGGATGATCCTTCCTTTAGCTTAACGATCACTTCTATCTTATTGGGTACTCATAATAACGAAAAACAATTTATCTGCCCGTTAAAATTCTCCCTTTAGTTAAACGGCAAGTTGTAATAATGGCCCAAGGCCTGTTAAGGGTGTCAGCTGTTAAATATCTTTCATCGGAAGTATCACTTACTTAATAAAAGGATAACCATTTACGAATATGGATCCCTTAACAATCGAAGAACGAGTAAACATAGTAAAAACTTAAGTTGTGATTCAAGCGTGATTTTCAATGAACCTGCTTTACGGCTCAATTTAATTATACAATACGAACATTCTCGTTTTAATACGAAGTATTTTTTTCTTGGCTACGAATTTTCAACCTTATGAAATAACACAATAATTGAATCCATAACACTGTATATGTACTGTTTGGGTGCTAGGGCAGGCGGCGACATGCTTTCAATTCGAATTTTTTGAACAAAATCTTGAAAATTATTTCTCTCAGGAGATGTTGCCATGAAATGGAGTTAGATAACATTATGAATATAATGGTCTGAAAGTGTCATTAGACATTATTTTTTCGAAAATAGTCCTGAAAGAACAGCTATTGCCAGTTCAGAGCACAATGAGCGTATGATAACCGATTTCTTTTGGCCGACAATTATACAACACGTTTGATTTTTGCTTCGAATGAGAATTAAAAGGTTCCAGAATTAAAAGGTTCCAGTTTAATTCTCATTCAAAGCAAAAATCAAACGTGTTGTGTAATTGTCGGTCAAAAGAAATCAATTATCATACGCTCATTATGCTCCGAACTGGAACCTTTTAATTCTCATTCAAAGCGTTTTGGTGAAAGACAATTGGCCACCAAGACTGTGCTATTTGAGGCCGTTAAATTTCGTTTTTGTGAGGCTATGTCGAACAGTGTCTCTATGCGGATAATTTCCTAATATCCGACAAGTTATCGACGAGATTGTAGTTGCCGTAGTCTAGTAGATAGTGTGTTTTGGTTTATTAGACGTGAGAACACGATTCAAACCTCATGTGAGACATTTAAAACGAAAACGAAAAATAAAAAATATTTTTCCTTGGCGACTTCCTGTCAGCAGATTTCTGGTAAAAACTCTGAGAGTAAAATAAAATTGCCATGACAAGTTTCTCAAAAAAAAAGAAAAAAACTGTCGTTCGGAATCGACTTTAAACTGTTTGGCTTGCCACACACGGTGTGAGAAACTAGGTTGTAATCCAGATAAAAGGGTTGTAATCACCAATTATGTATGTATGTATGTATCGACGAGATGTCGTTCTAGATGTGTGAAAAAGTGCTAGAACACTACTTAAAATTGATCGACTGCGTGGTAACCCTTCCGGATGTGGAATTATTGAAACCATAGCTTAATGGCATTTTATTGCACTTTACTTTTGAAAAGAAATACGAATTACTCGTTATTTTTAATTTTCTTATTAAAATCCGATGTTTAACAGAAAAATATTTACGGGTTCCCATTCCTTTGATAGAGTAAATTATACCTTCATTTTGGTTTGATGTTCGGTATTATCTTAAGTAAATAGATTTCTTTTAACGAAAAAGATATGATAATTTCATACGAAATGCATTTCTACAGTTAAAAACTTACAAGAGCATAAAAGAAAAATAATAAAACAATTCATTTTAAAAGAGGAGGTCAAAGAACTTAAATGGGTAACAGTCATAAGCCTTTACAAGCTTTAGAATTCAAACTTAAATAAATATTTAATTTGTTTTTCCTACATTCGTTATTTATATCTACGTTCGTTAGTTATTTTTACAAAAATTTTAAACAAAGATTTTAATTCATCAAGATTTTTGTTTGAAAATCTCTTAAAGATTACAACGATCAACAACGATTCGTAACCTCAATTGGAAATGCAAATAATACGGGTGTGTTATGAAAAGTGATGATCAGTTTTCAAAATCTGTTTTGATTTGCTTAAAAAAACATTTGAATTTCACTTGTTCTGGTTTCTGGTGGCACATTTTATTTATTTATTTATTTGTCTTCTCAAATTAACCATGTGTTAATTGATTGTTATTGTTATTGTTGTTATTGTTTTAGTTTTCATTCGAATAATTTTGTTTTTGTGGTATTTTTCTGTCGCGACTTTAATGCTGATAAAAGTCACAACAAGAAGCTTGAAACAGTTGGAAAAATAGTGAAAAAAGTAAGAAAAACATGACTAGCAGAATACGATATATGCATGCCAAATGCAGAGCAGTTCCAATAAATAAAATTCACTAGAGCACTCTGGGAATAGCGATTCACTTCATATTTACAAATACTTTAAAATTGAATATCGAACCAAGCAAGTTATGAGGGTGGTTCTGTCTTTACAGATGATTATCTGTCGCCAGTTACACCAATAGGTTAAGGTAGGTAGGTGAGCTTGCGAAGAGGGCAACTTCTGTGCAACTAATGGAACCACAACCTTTCTAAAGAATAGCTACAGATATTTGATAAGTTATACTCAACGAAACAGTAGACAAAAAAAGAAGAGGGCAACTTCTGTGCAACTAATGGAACCACAACCTTTCTAAAGAATAGCTACAGATATTTGATAAGTTATACTCAACGAAACAGTAGACAAAAAAAAAGCAAAGACTCTTCTTAAACCAAAAGGGGTTTAAGGGAAATTACCATAAAACGGGAGTTGGGTCATGTATCAGACTATCTGGAAATAACCTGAAGTAGAGTCAAAGTACACTTGTTGAGATTGTAGAGATTGTCACGAACCCAAACATTTAAATTTTGTGGGTGATGATGTCTGCTTTTATCGACATTACGGCTCTTTTATAATCGTAAGGATTTCTGATTTCTCTACGGCTTGTAAAGGAAGGAAGGAGTAAAGCTCAATAAGCAATGATCCAATACAACCACGTAGCTTTCCAGACAGAATGACGAGAGATGGACGAAGTGGACGAGTCAGCTGCTTAGTGAAATCGAAACAAAGTAAAGAAAAATAACCTGCTTTGACATCGTGGAATCTTCGAACAGCCCTTATATGACTCCAATATTTTATGCAAAATATTTACTTGTATGAACGATGAAATGAATGAATATAAATTCATAGGGCTCTTGGGTAATTGGGTAATAACACCGATTACAGGAAAGTGATGGCCTTCCAAATCTTCGACTGACAGATTTACTACATTCTTACAGGCTTAGCCGGTCTCTGCGAGTTATAAGACTACTCGATCGCTTACAGAAAAGGTTAAGGTATCCAATTCTATTGAATCAGTGTAACACTATCGCATTGTGGCTTGTATTTTACGGATATAACGTACTGTCCCCTGGGGCACATTAAGATAAATTCGCTCTTTGCATTCCAAGTTCGCACGTAAAACAAGATTAATTCGAAATGAGAAATTTTTCCCGGAAATCACAATTTTTTCATGTAGGACTGGTAGAGCATATATGCACATACGTTCGGGATTGATTGGCCAGTGTATCGCACAATGCTTTGCAAAGAAAATTCGTTCTTTAGTCACACTATCTGTAAGTGGAACGCTCATTCCATTTTTAATGTCCTCTCTGACTTGACAGAAACCTAACGTCCATAGATATTGCATTCTCTCTCTATCATCTGGCCTACAACCTATTTTTCTTGTTTCAACACAATGCTGTGGAAAAGTAACAGCCTTCCAGTGATAATACAAAGAAGAAATTTCTTTTTTGTGGAAAAAGCATTGTACCGATGTGCCACAGTTATTAGAAATTCTTGTGCAATTGATCATTGGCGGAAAAGCTACTTGACACAGTAGATTAAACCTGTGCTAATTTAATTAACAAAATTCTTTTGTTTAAAACTTATTTTTAATAAATTTTCCATTTTATTTCATGAAATTGCAAAATTTTCTCGAATCATTCGCAATTTGAAACGCTTTCCCAATTCCCGTGTGAAGTAAAACGCCCATATGACGCGATATTTCATGGTATTTCACTTTTTTTTTTGTTTAGATTTCTTGTTTGTTTGCAATTTTTGTTGTTGTTATTGTTTGTTTAGTTTTCAATTGTTTATAATAAAAAAACAAACCTACATACTTACATTTTTATGTATATGTGGAGTAAGTACATAAAAAAATTAACATACAAACAAAATTACAGTCTGTCTCAGTTTAAAGTTTTTTTTTCGTTAAACTAGATTTTTTCCTTTTTTTCTCTTCATTTGCAATTCAGATAAAAAAAAAAAAACGTCGACCACAAAACCAAGTTTTAACGTGTTTTCTAGTGAAAAAAATAATAAAAAAAAACGGAATTGTTGTCGTGTTTTTGTTTTAAAATTTATAGAAAAATAAAACTGAATTGTAATAACAACGAAATGACAGTTGTTAACTATTACTTGTGTATGGATTTCAAAACAATTTTTTTTCTAATTTTTTTTTTTTTAATTGTAATCGTAACATATCCATCCGTCCATTCATGACGGTAGACTAAATAAATTAAAAACGTTTGCGGTTTTGATTTATTTAATTCAGGTTTGAAATTCAAATACATTATAAAACAATTGACTGGATTTATAAGCAGGTAGAGAAATTAGAAAAACAAAAATTAATTGAATTGACGCTGATTTATTAGAAATCTTTTATGCAGGAAAAATTTCCAAGTTATTGAATATCAACATTAACAGCAGCTACCTTTGGACATTATGTACACACGAATGAGTTTTTTAAAACCTATAATAGGTGTGGATAGAGTTCTAATATACTCGTATTAAATGCATGAGGTAAGCCAATGATATCGAGTTCGGTTAAGTTGCAGTCAAAAAATAGCAGAAACTTTATCACAATTCAAGCCACCGTTTCCCTTATAACTATTTTGTAAAGTAGAATTACAAATTAACACTTACACACATATACACATAATTGGTCATTACAACCCTTCGGTCAGGATTACGACCTAGCTTCTCATATCACTTATACATGTGTGTGTTAATTTTCTACATAAGCGGCGGACCCTACAGTGTAAAGTCGATTCCGAATGACAGATTTTTGAGAAACTTTTTCATGGCAATTTTTTATTTACTCTCACAGTTTTTGCCAGAAATCTGCTGAGAGATAGTCGCCGAGGAAATATTTTTTCGTATTTCGTTTTGTTAGAGATGTCTGACCTGGGTTTGTACCGTAGCCTCACGTCTAATAAGCCAACAGACTAACTACTAGACTGCGGCGACTACGAACAATTAAAACTCGTCTGAATAAATTTCATAAACGTTTTTGATCGTCTCTGCTGGGTTCCGGGGCATAGGAATCGAGGTCAAATTGATCCTCAGCCTCCAATGTGCTACTTTTACGGCCTTGTTAGGGGAAGGGTCAGAGAGCAGCTGCAGAAGTGATGGATCGGTTCTATGACTTTCAGTAGACAGTGCTAGACCAGGTTTACTGCTGAATTTCGAGACAGCCAATGTTAGACTGATTACTCGATATCTTACGGGGATCTGCGATATTAGATCGCTGACACATATCTGAAATAGATCCCAGCGGGACTATTGTAGGATATGTTGCTATGAGGGTGAGTTGGACACTATCAAGCATCTCCTCTGCTCAAACCTTGCGGTTGAACCCTAGATAGAGGCTTCTTTGAGTGTTTAAATTATCTGTCAACAGACGACATTAGGACTCCCCTGAGTTTTACACTGCGAACTAGCTGGTTGAGACGTGGTAGGACATCAAAGTATTGGTCTTTTTCGCCTCTCTCTCATCTGTAATGTGATCGTCTTTTTCACCTCAGGGTATTGCACTTTTCTTAATAACAAGTACAGGACAAGTATTCTGTATATCTGCATTGCTTGGTCAAAAGGCCGGTTACTATCTTCTCATACATGACTCAACTCTCTTTCTATTATAATTATCGATAAAGTTCGTTTGTTTGAATTCAATTTGGCTGAAGAAGTTTCTTCACCTCTCTGAATGTTCCCTTTCGCCGAGTATACTTTTCCAAACTTCTCTTCACACTTTGTAGAAACTTTTCTTCTCGTAACTTCATCTACCAGCACTGAATTACCTCATGACCCAATTTCCTTTGTCCAGCTGATTTTGTTTGCTTAGACAATTCAATACTATTCTAGAACCAGCCTCATAGCAGCCGAATGCTTGAACAGAGGCCTGACTGTCCGATAGGATTGCTATGCCACGCCCATTGTGCTTCCTTTCTAAGTTGAATTAAGCGCATCTTTCAATGGCTTAGTGTTAAGTGCTATTCTGTATCATAAGTAGAAATTACAATGATGTAGAGAGGGATGGCTGGCACACTTTATTGCTCACTTGCTGAGGTTGTTGGATGAAACTTTTCTTGATAAATGTAAGAAGCTTTTAGAACTTCTAGTTCTTCTTTTAGAACTTCTAATTGGTATGGGCATGAACCTATATTGACACCTGAGAACGTGAATTTGGTTCGGTTTTTGACGATTAGCTCATATTTCATGCGGGTATATCAAACTGGTTTAATTTAATGAATCAAAGTGGGGGAGTTTGGAGATGTTACCACTTCCTACATGGCGTATCTAATTCAAATTTAATTCATTAAGGAAAAAATTTGTCTCTCATTTGTTGTTTCTTAACTATCTTTGACCACCAAAAACTTTCCAAAACGGGCTAAAATTTAATTTTCTTTTTTTTTGAAAAATATTACGTGGTAGTTCAAATGAATTAAATTGTCTTGTCGTGCCTTTTGCTAATCAAGACACCCAATTATATTTAACACCTACTTAAGACATAACTACGCCTCTGCTTTAATTATTATAACCCACTGAAAAATATAAATTTTAAATGAAGAAGTTTCAACATATTTTAAGTGAAACTTTGTTAAGCTGAAAGAAAGATTTCTTTTCTTTCTTTTCTTTAAATTTAAAGTCTGGCTTTGGCAACAACAAAACTAATAAAAAAAAGATTTTTTTACAAACTTTTTTACGTGAGTGTACTAGGTGCACTTTGGCTTTGCAAATTAATTTCGAATGCAATGATTTTGAAACTGTAACAGAGTTTAGTTTCAATTGTACTTGTAGTTTAAACGATTAAATATTCTTAAAACAAAAATATTTTTGTGTACGAGTAGAAGATTGAAAAATAAAAACAAAAAAGTTTTTGAAGCCAAGAGTAAAGAAAAATCGTGCTGCTGCAATATACAAGCTGTTGCAACATAATTTTCAGGAGGCATGGTAACAGTCAGCCAGCAAGCCAGCCAGCCATTAGACTGATGATGCTGGTGGTAGTGGTTAAAATAAAATAAAAAATAATTACTCGTACAATACTAAACTAGAAACTGTAAACTGTAAAACTATCAGATATCTGAGATGGAATTTATACGAAATACGAGTGCTAAACATAGTTTTAAGACTGATCTGGTATTCGTATTCTATTGTATTGGCGGTTTGCCAAACATTAAAACACCGTTTTTTTTAATTTGAAATTTGGCGCGTGCTTTTCTTGAAACTGGTTTCCACTGGCGTGTGGTCAAATTGTTTGGAAACTCAGAAAAAAAAAGAAAACTGAAAAACACAGCAGCACACCATAAAGCCACTCTAAATAATCACTTTAAACTGTTTGACCCAAAAACAGATTATTTCTTACATTTTCATTAAAAAACAAAATTAACTGGAGCTACATGAAACAAAAACAAAAACAACCACTTAAAAATAATTCGAAAGTATATTTCAATTAATTGTTGTTTAAAATTAAATTAAATTAAATAGAAAAAGGAAAGAATATTTAAATTAATTCGAAGGGATTCTATTGTTTGACAAAAAAGGTGTGGCTGCAAACTATCAATGTCAACCAAAGGCAGACCAGAAAGCTTCTGAAACCGTAAGATTACATCAACAAACTTTTTCGAATTAAGTTCTAAAGAAGATCAAACAAACTTTGCCATTTAAGCGGTTGTAACCATTGAGGTGGTGGGATGTGATGTTTTGACCTCCACTACTAAACAGCTGGGGTTCGAATACATAAGACAATAAACAATTTATCTCATGATAGTTTGAAAACAGCGACTTCTCTTGAGAACATATTAACTACACAACACAATTTCACTCACAAAAAGGCTTTGGTTTTAGACAACTTGAGTTTCTGTGAAAAATATTTCCAGCTGAGTAATAGTAGGGTTGCCAACACTCATAGTTAGAAAGTTTTTTCAAAGATTCTATCGTCGAAGAAATATTTTTTCATACTTCGCTTTGTTCGTACTTCGCTAGAACGCATAACACCTTCCTGAGATTATTGGGCAAAAAAATTTGTCAATCGGGACGAAACGATTTTGATCAGGGGAAAGGGAGTGGGGCAATTACGCGGGAAGAAACACATTGATAAAGGTGATATAATTCCATGTAGAACATATAGAATCCTCTGACGTTTTCTATTAATAGAAACGAAGACAACTCTCTCGACTTTTGAGAGACAAGCTATAAAACTTATAATAGGAAGTAAGTCGGAATGTATAGCATATAGTAGTAGCTGTCAAAATATGTAAGGGAAAGAATCGGTACACGATCTGCCTTGCGACTTGCATGCTTTACGGGTGCTTGGGCTTAAACACTTCGGTGCTGAATTGAACGTTTTACGGGTACTTAGACTTAAACACTTCGGCACATACCCATACATGTCGTGGACTGTCGTAAGTACTTCCTTCTCCTTTGGCATAGAGCCGGGCATGTACCCAGCAGATGAGGGACAGTCTCCTCTTCTTCCTCATCTCTGCAGCTTCTACAGAAGTCGTTAGCAAGGTGTCCAAGTCCAATGCGCCTCGCATGCGTACCCATAATGCAATGCCCCGTAATGACACCGACAACTACACTGAGCGCGCCTCTTTGGAGTTTAAGTAGACTCATTGTGCGCCCCTCATCCAGCCTTGGCCAGATTTTACGAGCCGTTCTACCTGTGTCCGAGGCCGCCCACCTGTCGTTGACGGAATCGACGATCGCATTATCAATTATGAGATTGCAGGTCCTCATTGGTATGCCCAGATTCGAGAACTCAGCGGTGAGCTCGATGGTCGTGCCCCGCCTTACAAGTTCATCAGCTCTACAGTTGCCCGGAATACCACTGTGTCCCGGTACCCATACGATATGGATGTCATATCGTTCCGCTATCTCGTCGACATATCTGCGACGGCCGTACACCGTCTTGGAGTTCATCACGTTAGAACTCAAAGCCCTGATAGCCGCCTGGCTATCAGAAAGTATGGTAACGCTCCGCTTGGAGACCCTTCCATCCCCAATAATACTCGCCGCAGCCTGTATGGCCACCACCTCCGCCTGAAAGACACTGCAGTGGTCTGGTAGTCTTATAGACTGAGCTATTCCAACCGATTCCGAAAAAATTCCACTGCCAACCGCTCCGTTCAACTTAGAGCCATCGGTGTAGATTTGTACGAAGTCTCTAAACAGGTGGGTCACACCACTCTTCCAGGCCCCGTTGTCCGGAACCGATGTTCTGAATCTCTTCGTGAAGTCGTACCTCGGTGTCATGTAGTCACTGCTCCCGACAGCTCCAACTTCCCTCAGGATCCTTGCGTGGCCTATGTCCGAGTCATGCCACTGTCCAGTCGCCCAGAGACGTTTACTAAGGATAAGTTACTGACAATCTACGATGTGTAAGTCTTCCGATTTAAAGAATAGCTTTTCTCTAAAAACTATCTCATGCTTGATTTTTTCTGTTCTTTCATGAAATGTTATTTACAGGATAACACAATTGGCTAAAGGGCCCTTTTGTTTGCTAATAACGATCAAGCGATGTAACCTAACCTAGCGGTTGCGGTATTTAGTCGTCTATGTTTCCTTTATTAGGCAAAAAAAAAACTGTAAAGTATGAGCTTCAGCAATTTACCAGTGACAAATACCAGCATGCGCTTTTGAATTACAAAGCTAGCAAACAATCCCAATGCTATCAAGCAAGCCTGTTATCATACTAATACAACCTATGCATTGCGAGTTACAGATTACTAAAGCTCTCTGCTAGGCAAATAAATCATAGGGAGATTACTTTGAAAGGAATTGAATTGAGACACTAAAATCTAATCTCGACTAAATTACGACAGAAAGCTAGGGAATATGTGGTGATAAGATATAAACCAAAAACTAGACGAACATGTTTACCACACTAAATTTGCCAACGTTTGCATTCGTCATATTGGGGCAGACACTACTACCTGAGCCATAAATCATTTGAAATGCAATTGCGGTTTTCGAATTTTATGATTCATATTAATATGGCATTCAAACAAAGCGCAACCCTTCACGGGACAAAGGTGGAATGTTATCATTTTGCATTTATAAAAGGAATATTTGAAATTTTGATAAAGGTCAACCACCAAACTTCAACTTTCGTTAAGAAAATATTTCAAAAACCTGCCACCAACCAACACGTACAATTAATGAGTCACTTAGAAAGGTTAAGCAATTAAACGGTGAGTGGCATGCATCAAACTGGAAGCATATAAATCAAGATACTAGGATATGTTATTGCAAATTCTGTCTTTTTCTTGGGGCAATTTGCAGTTTTTAAGTGGTCGACAATGTGGCAAGAAGTAGGAGGAGGAGAAAAGGAAATTACAAAGTCATTAAAACATTACTTTTCTATCAAAGTGTCATGCAATTCCCTTCCCTTGTCTTGCAGGAAGAACACAAAGGAAGAAAGGAAGGAATGAGATAAAGTTGCTGTTAGCCAAAGATATACACACAAAACGTCATTTGAAGGAAGAGAGCACACAGACACGTGTCAAAGGCTATAGTCAGACAAGAAGAGAACAATTGAAAGAATGATGGGATTAAACAACTTTTCGATTATTGTTAAATGGAGGACAACACGTAAAAATAAAGCTTAAAAACCGGGGGAAATGTCATCTAATCAAAGGACTGAAGGATTAAAATGACTTTTATTTGGAAGGGAAACATATGGCAGCAATTGTGTTTGTGGACACGCGACCCAACAAAATTTCTTGTTTTTAATGTTAACGCGTGTCCTTTGAAAACAAAAAACACCACGAGACTGGGAAAAAATTTTGAAAAAATAATGAAAAAAAGGAATCTAAGAAGGGCGATAACAGGGATTATTGTTTATTGCTGTCTTAAAACAAGTTCTTGAGTCGTTTGTTTATTGTTTTCCAAAAGAATTTTAGAATTTTTAATTTTTTTATAACTCCCATACAACTTTGTTTCTCAGCAAATATATGATAAGGCCTTACAGAAAAACAAGCTTAAAAAGAATATGTAAATAAAAAAACACAGAGATATACATATAATATGTATGTATGTACTCAAAAGATATGCAAATTTTCTAGCCCCCACAATGTCAAGTTTTTTTTTGTTTTTAATGTCTCTGCTCGTAGTAACGATCATTGCTACTTCTGTGGCTTTTGCTGTTTTTGAATTTGCGTGGGACCTTTGGAACTGTTGGTGATAAATTTCACGTATTATGAGAATGAAACAATGAAATTTTTAATATCGTTAATAAATTTCACAAACATGACAGTCTCTTTAAATGCATTCAAATAAAAAAAAATTAAAAAAAAACAAGTTGAACAGTGTAAGATGGTATGCAGAACTATAAGGTATGAAATTTATTGTTCTCAACCATAATGTGAGAATTTTTAAATGCAAAAAAAAACTATACTAACAGCCATATCAGCAGCAAGGAATTTAACAGCGTTCATGAGTGTAAAGCTCTCAACAATTTGAACACAGGGGCAATACTAATAGATAACATCTCTAGACCATCTCATACCACGAATCGCCTTTCGTATTTAGGTTTCTCTCAGACACTTGGCTCTCACGTTATAAAAATTATGGTTGCGAAACTTATCCATAATCGGAAGAAATAGCTTTACAGGAGGATATCCTTTATTTGATTAGGATTTAATAGCTACTTATACCTCTCCACTGCCCTCAACAGAAATATTTGACATCGATTCTGCATTTGCTAAATCCATTTGAACCCAATTAACTACCCATTCGATTAAAATTAAATTCCTTATACTTTTGTTGGCACTGAAACAAGGATTTGGAGCTGAGGTAATTTTCAGGGAAATACAAATACAATCACTGGGTAACTTAGACCGCATGTTTACATACATACATAATTGGTCATTACAACCCTTTAGTCTGGATTACAACCTCGTTCCTCACACCACTTATGTGTTAATTTTATACATCAGTGGCGGGACCTACAGTTTGAAGACGATTCCAAACGACAGATTTTTGGGAAACTTTTCATGGCAATTTTATTTACTCTCAAAGTTTTTGGCAGAAATCTGCAGAGAGAATTCAAATTTCGTTTTGTTTGAATAGCTTGACCTGAGGTTTAAATCAAGGCCTCACGTCTAATAAGCCCAACACACTACCGATTAGACTACGGCGACTACAATGGTTTAGTGTAATAGATTAGAGTCTCCAGTCAGAATCGATCCTCACACTAATAATCTAGAGCGCTACCCACCAGACAAAGGCCACAATCATTGCCAAGTCCTTAAAGCTGTCACCCGATCGTAAACAATAATATTGCCTACAGCGGTACCATATCAATTCTCCCACAGAAAGTAAATTTTGAATCACTGACACTTTAGAATACATTGCTACTTTACTATAAGAAAGCTTTCCCATTACTCTAGGCTGACTTCCAAAATGTTAGTTGCATTGTGTTTGAACAAAGTATCGTGTTTCATAATGCCGCTGTACAAAATGTTTACAATGTACACTATTTCAAAACGTCGTCAATGTGTATTTTTAACGCAATCAAAATGCAATCAGGCATCGGATTTATAGTTGATGCATTGTTTGGTAACTTTGCATATCTACAAAATTTATATACCGTAGTAGAATTGCATACAAACTTTGTATTGAGGCATTTTGGAGCTCACTTTCTTCTGAACCACAATTCCGATACGTAATATGGAATTACGGCCCGATGGTATAGTTGATTGTGTGCTCTTCAAGTGCTGAGGCCATGTCCGGAGGTCTGGGGTGTCTTGCCATTGTCTAATTGTTGACATTATATACGATTAACCGCTTTAGAAAAAGAAAGTGAGAATTATTACAAACCACCTCTCGAAAAAAGTTACGAAGGTAAAAAAAAAAACAAAATTTTTCGGACACTACCCCTCTTTTGGCAATTCATTAATTAACACTAAGGGACAAGAGGTTGCCAACTAGAAAAATACAAACGTTCTTCATTACGACTCTGATTCAAAAACTTTCCATTTTCTTATGGGTGGTCCATACGCCTGCAATAATACTTGAATAACAGTGTGCCACACAGTGTGCCAATAAATTATATTTGTCTGTAAATTAAGCACACGATGCCAAAACTTTACACACAAAACTTACTTTTTAGAATGCCTATGTTGTAATCCCCTTGCTTACAGAACGTTTATAAATTAAAAAAATTTTTAATCTCTGGCATTACAACCTCCTTCACATTAATTTCCTTGAGTTTTTAATGAAGTTTCTTTTCTGTGTATTTTATTTTCAAAACTTTTAAATATTAATGGCGAATGACGGAGCATAATAACGGTTATTAAAAGCAATATTTTCCTAAAATTTGACATTTCTAATGCCAGACTAAATAAACAGAAACAACAAATACTCGTAAATAATATTTTATTATAGCAAGGCAAACACAAATACCAGAGGACTTCTAAGGCATAAGAGAGTACGACTTGAGCCTAACATACAACATATTCACAGTGTTTGCTTGAATGGTGAGAGATACCCCAAAACAGTGTAACACAAAAGTATTTATACGTATTAAATTATGTATACAAAAAACGAAATAAATATTTTTACAAGTGTTGATGTAAAAAACTTTGCGAAGTGCAAGGGAGATGGAAAAATTTAATAAATTTTGTTTGTTGCCACTAGCCTGCAAGAGTTTTAGGGTGGTTAACATTGGCCAGAGTTAGAAAGTAATGAGGACAGATGGTAGAAGATAAAAAAGAAAAAGTTTTCTTACAAAAAAATTTAAATGAATAATGAAAATTAGAACCCATCGCAGATGGTGGCGTTAAGTGCCCGCCAATCAATCAAAATGAAATCAAATAATCCATATCCCATCGAAAAATAATGTAGCTGGCGATACCAATAGATAAAACGGAGGTAAAGACTTCATCAAAGAACACCCTTGACATAAAACGGACACAAAATCGTGTGTGCCTATTAGGTGGGTATAAGTCTCATTTACATCGCATATCATATTTTATAGGGTATCTTGAGTATAGAAACTACAGTTATCTTCACAAATGGAGCATGCCAGCAGGGTGTTAGATCTGGGAAATTTACCACCAACCGTAACCTAGTAGGCAGTGTGTTGACTTATTAGATGGGATGTTCAGACATCTCACCTCAGACGCCTTAAATAAAACTAAACATGGAAAAAAATATTTCTTCTTGTCAGCAATCTTCTGGCAAATACTCTGAGAGTAAATTAAAATTGCCATGAAAAGTTTCTCAAGACTCTGTCGTTCGGAGTAGACGGTAAACTGTCCGCCACTAATGAATAAAATTAACACATACAGCATGGGTGGTGTAAGAAGGTAGGTTGTAATCCTGACTAAAGAGTAGTAATAATCAATTAAGTAAGTCAGTACGACAAGACCACGCCAAATTCTTCTACAATACTTCCCATTCTGCTATATGCCACAAACCACATGAGCAACTTGTTGCTTTTTAGACAAAATCTCGATTCCATCACTATTGACGATGAGTAAAGGCATCGAACCAACGAAAGTAGCTCACAATTTTGTGTTACACTGTTTATGAAAAGGAATATTTAAAATCAAAAAGCAAAGTCTCTACTCTCTCCTGTCTCTGTCTCCATGTACACACAATATTTAAATAAATTTTAGCTGACAAAGTGCAAAATACACAAACAAAAAATGGCAATAAATATTGTGATGACTTCTAAAGATGAGCATAAAAACAAACTGATCAAATGCAGACAAGAAAAAGCAAAAAAAATACGATACTTTCGATAATAACCGAAAGCAAAACAGGGTTGTTTCACATGCAGAAACACTAAGAGAGGAAAAAAAAGCTGTGTACAGCTACCAGTGGCAGCAATTTAGGAGCTTAAATCCAAAATAAATGACGACGTTGTTACAAGACCACGAACAGTAAAAGTAAACAAGAAATTATATCAACAGGAATCGTTAAATGTAATCAACAAACAGACCCTTTTTCTTTTTTGGTTGCAACAAGAGGAACAAGTCATTACAATGGATTTGACTGGCTGGCAAATAATCTTCAATCTTCTACTCCATTTCCTTACCTTACTCATGCAACAATTCTCAGATGGGATGAATTGGTTTAAAAAGGATATCGAATGGGATGTTATACCCGGAGAGGGGATAAGTTTTTGTTTTGAATTTTTTTGTTTTTAATATCAACAAACAAAAGCAATCAAATCAAAGTTTCGAGTTCTTTTATTTGTTTTGGTGGTGGTGTGTGGTGGCAGGGGTATCAAAATGAAATCAACATTGTTTAAACAGGCAAAAAAAAAAGAAAATATTTCATCTGTACTGGTATTATCAACCAAATTACATTAACTGACTATCGAGCCATTTGACGGGTCACAAATGTATATACTCCTGCTGCTGTGATGTGAGCGAATAGAGTGCATTTTGTTAACCCGCCAGCTAGTACAAGTTAAGCAGTGTTGGCATAACAATCATCCCATTATATACGTTTGTTCGGCCTGTGCAGCCCCAGTTATAAATAACCGTTGGGCATAAATGAGCGATGAATGTTAAAAAGGGTCGCTATGAATGTGATTCCCTTCCACACACAGACATACGTTTTATTTTTATGCTATGAATACGCAGTTGAAATTTCAGAGCCTTAAAACAACATACTAACTAACCATCATCCAATGAGTAGCTGAGTGTTAAATTCTTGCTATCAAGTCCAGTAAGTTAACAAACTATTCACTACACTGTGTACAAAATGAAGATGACAAGGAAGCAAGGAATATATTTCAAGTAAAGAAGTGTTCAGGATGGGCATTATTAATTGCTCGCATATAGTTATTGCTGATTTTATAGTGAACTAATGGTTCGAGAAAGGCTAAAATGCCGCATCTGTACGCTAGTGGGCCAGATATATCAGAGATAGATTCTTTAAACCCAAGGAAACTGATCTAGTAGTACTTCCAGACTGAAGTAACTGCTATAACAGAAGCTTTTAACCTTTAAATATACGATGTATTTGTATTTGTTCAAATCCTATTGGCAATCGCTCATCTTTTCAATATTCACTAGGGTCCGGCAAGTATTTCAAAACTAGATTGTTAATAAATTCGACGATAAACTAGGCATGGGTTTCGATTTCTTTCTTTCATTGAAGTTGAGAAGCTATTGCTTAGACATAGGTTAGTATGACTAGGCTCGGAACACTCGCATAGTAATAGAAATGAAATGACTGATGATTGCACCAGAGCTAATCGACTGACAGAACTTCTAAATAAAATTCAATTCAACATACCCTCAAAGAAAACGTACAGAGTTCGTTGAGAATTGGTTAAGGATATGTCTTAACATTATTGTTGCGAAGACAGAATATTTGTGGAAGAAGGCAAGAAAATAAAACAAAACAACAAAGAAATTAAGAGAATGGAGTTCAAAAAAGATCAAAGATAAAATTAAAATAAAAAAATATAAAAAAAGACCACAAAAAGCAGAAAAGAAAACTTTAACAATAACAAATCAACACATAAGGTTCTAGAAGTTGTCATACCGAAAATTAATGTTGCCAGTCAGATATTGTAAAAAGTGCGACTGTTGTTTCAAACACTGTAAAGCTTGGGGTCACGTATTTTGAATTATGTACTAAGCATTGTTAAATTTAAATAAAGGATTTATTTAAATAAATGACAAGGCATAAAAGGAAACAAATTGTTTCATTTCTAGATTACAATCTTCAAAGGAAATGCACAGGAAATTCAATATATTTCGATTTTGAGATGAAAACGTAACCATATTAAGTGTGGGGGCAATTATATTGGAGGAAGCAAATAGATTATAAATATTTCTGAAGAAAGGTTAAAAGTTGTCATAATTTTTGTCATAAATTTTGGAAACCACAAGTTCATATTATCCACGATATAATAAAAAGTTTTTAAGTGTTTTATATATTCCAGATATTGTACTTACCTTAGACTATTCATTGGAAATTGTTATTAACACTACTAAGCCCTGCAAAACGCGGGTATTTTTCAATGTTTCTAATCCCATATTTCATTAAGATTGATATTTTTCTGCAGGAATCGTAACTGGAGACTTAAAAACAGCATTAAAGGTGATCCAAATCTGTAAAGTAAAGAAAAATAAAATAAAATTTTGATTAGATGTCATCCATTCACGACTTAATTCTTTCATATTCTGCAAAAATAATGCGTTAATTTTTTATCACAATCTCTCTTCACCTCTCTCTCTCTCTCTCTTAATGGTTGTTTCGCAACATCAATTTTATGGCTGGAGAGAAAAAAACCCTGAAATCAAAGGAAATATTTAAAGGAATTTTTTATCCCTTTTTATGTATTACTTTCACGGAAAGTAAAATCAAACAAACAATAAAATGGAAGAACTGGAGTGGAGTGAACAAAACAAATAAAATAAAAATAAAAATGAACAGAAAATTAGATTAAACGGAAGTGTTTACGTCTGTTTTTTACGTTGCAAAAATGGCCTGAAGGCAAGAAGGAGAAAAAAAGTTAACACAGAGCATGAATATTTGGTAACTTTCTAAAATGCAACATATGTTCAGACGGCTTCAGTTCATTTTCTTGTTTTTTTTTTTTTAACAAAAACTAGACTCCATCCATCTGGCCTGACTTGAATTTTTTTCTGTTGCCATTTGGATATTTGTGGTTTGGCATACAACTGTCAGTTAAGAACGTGTTACAGTTTTACAATAAATGTTGTGTTTTTGTTGCTGTCTCTGTTTTTATTGCTGTAACTTTTTTTTATTAAAAAAGGCACCATATTTGTCTATGCGTACCTTTTTTTGTATTTTTTAAAAGGGAAATTTGATACATTTGTAGCTTTAGGCTGTATTTTTAGGATACGAAAATATTACAAATAAAATTAAATTAAAAGAAAAAAACAAATACGGACGATATCGACATCACAATTACAATGTACCCCCAACTATAATATTACGAAGAGTTACCCTAGTGTATCGGGATAAAAATATGAAGTCGCCGTAGTCTAGTAGGTAGTGTGTTGACTTATTAGACGTAAAGCCCGGGTTCGTATCCCAGGTCAGACATCAAAAGGAAATATGAAAAAAAAATATTTCTTCGGCTTCTTCCTCTCAGCAGATTTCTGGCAAAAACTCTGAGAGTAAATAAACCTACCATGAAAAAGTTTCTCAAAAATCTGTCGCTCGGAGTCGACGATAAACTGTAGGTCCTGCCACTCACGTATAAAATTAACGCACACAACATGAGTGGTGTGAGAAGCTAGGCTGTAATCCTGACTGAAGGGTTGTAATGGCCAATTATGTATGTATCGGGATAAAAATAGGTTTTTGTCGCCTGGACGTACTCATTGTACTTCAGCCTGAACGATAAATATTGAAAGCAGGATGCGAAGTCTAGTAGGTAGTGTGTTGGTTTATTAGACGTGAGGCCGCAGTTCAAGCCCCAGGTCAGACATCTCCAAGGAAACGAAATATGAAAACATATTTCTTCGGCGACTTACTCGCACCAGATTTTTGGCAAAAACTCTGAGGGTAAAATAAAATTAAATCATGTATAAAATTAATACACACAACATAAGTGGTGTGAGAAGCTAGATTGTAATCCTACCTGAAGGTTGTAATGGCCTATTATGTTTGTAAGTAGGATGCGAAGGCACAAGATCAAACGAAAGTGGGTCCTTCAGATAAAAATAAATGGAACATAAACCTATCAAATGCGCGAACGATAGCTACAAAGCGAAACTAAAGCAAAGTGATTTTTTCTTTAAGCGAGTGGTTAAAATGTCGGTGATAACATTCGAACTTTTCCTCACTGCACATTAAAAGATGCTGTCTAGCTGTGAGATCTTTACGTCTGCTCATTACGATGCGCCAATGCAATGTCAACACTTTTGTGTATGATTTGTCATGTGGCAGAAGTGTTTTTATTGCCTCCTCAAAGCAACTGACTACGTTGCTTGGGCAACGAATAGCGCTTTATTAATCTAATGTAAACCCCTATCACTTTATCAGGTTTTTTTTTGTCTTAATTTAAGATCTCATCTGCTATTAAGCATGACTTTGGGTTGATTTATGACACAATTAATGCGGGGAATCAAAATTTCGAAATACTTTTTTTTAATAAAGTGCAACAGATGCGTTGACAACTTGTTCAATCATATAGAAAGTGTGATCATACAAGACATAAAAACAATTTTTTTTTGTTTAAAAAATGTTCAAATTTATGCTTAAAACGGAAGTTTCTCATTAGGTTTGTACTGCCGCCTATAATACAAAAAAAACAAGCTTAAAAATTACATACAAAACTGGAGTTTGTTTTAGTTTTTAGGTCGTTTTTTTGTTTTCGTTTTAAAAAGTTGACAGTTGACAATTGACACTTTCGTGTGAGTGCCCATTTTTTCTTTGTTTGTGCAAAACGTTTTATGCGTTTAACGAATTGAACACAAACGCCCGGCCGCCTGTTTTTAATTCGAAAAAATTGAAGTCAAAGTTCCATACACTGGAAACGTGTTCAATACACGCATGTATGTATGTAATCATATAGGCAGACGTGTTGAACGTGTTAAAGTCACTTGAATTGTTACAGATAATTTGGCTGTTGTTGTTGTGGCCGTTTTTTTGTTCTTTTCTTTCTACAATGCAAATATTTAATATCCTTGTTTTTTCTTTCTTTCTTTTGAAACGGTGTTATCATGTATAAATATCGTTTATTATCAACAACATCTGTTAAATTATACACGCCCATATTTGGCTTATTCACCCCACTTCACCACATGTAACCCTCCTTGCCCACAAAATGCTTCGTTATTTATCAAAAAAGAATGCTGATATCCATTATATACTTATTTTAATATTGCATTTACGTCTGTATGTCAATATGTACTTATAGGATACGTAAGTTATAAGCGATTGTATCAAAATTTTCCAATCGCACTTAAACAATTTGTTATGCACGCCTTGCAAAAGGAGAATGAACGAAGAGTCTTCGAAAGAAAATATTTCATGGCATTCGTGGTTCTTTCTTTTGTTACTTTTTAGATCAAGAAGCAGAGATAGATACTGCTGTGTCACAATATTTTGTACAGGGTGAAACAAGAAGAGATAATACTTTTAAACCTCATATACAGTGCACATAACGTCATAATATAAGTAAATAGTAGAACCAACGCAGCAATCCAAATCCTTTCCAAAGAGTTCACCATGTTCAAGAAATTTCAGATGGCAACCCTATCATTCTAGAAACTGTTACAGAAACTAGAAAAGCTTGGTTACTAATCGTTGAAGGCACAGAAAGGAATAGAAAAAGAAAGAAAACACAATCTCCTTTAAGCTTGACAAGCTTCCCAATCGATATACAACAACTTCGATATCCTGTTTACAGTAAAAACTATCCAGCTGCTTCAGACACTCAGCCATGTTTTCAACTTTACATATGTATATACATAATTGGCCATTACAACCCTTCAGTCAGGATTACGACTTAGTTTCTCACACCACTTATGTTGTGTGTGTTAATTTTATACATGAGTGGCGGGACCTACAGTTTAAAGTCGACTCCGAACGACTGATTTTTGAGAAACTTTTCATGGCAATTTTTATTTACTCTCAGAGTTTTTGCCAGAAATCTGCTGAGAGGAAGACGCCGAAGAAATACTTTTTGTATTTTATTTTGATGTCTGGCCTGGGGCTCGAACCCTGGCTTTTCGTCTAATAAGCCAACACACTACCTACTAGACCACGGCGACTTCAACTTTAGCAAAAAAAAAATCCAATGATGCCTACTCTTGCACAACAGGTACGTAATAAAGCAATTCGAACTTAAATTTATTGATTTTGGCCATCCATAACAGTGATTATGTGCAATGAGGACTGAAGACGAAAACCCTGTGATTCAACACCTAACTAAGACATTTCAAACGGAAGGAAATATGAAAAATATTTCTTTCGGCGACATTCTCTCTACAGTCTTCTGACAAAACCCCTGAGAGTAAATAAAAAAAATTGCCATAAAAAGTAATCGTTTGGAATCGACATTAAGCTGTAGAGCCCGCCACTCATTGAAAAAAATTCACGCACACAACATTAAAGCTATGCGAAGCTAGGCTGTAATCCTGACTAAAGGGTTACAATTCATTCAACAGGATTATTTAGAAATATTGCCACCTCCTATTGTCTACACCCTGTTTCTTGCTCCCAAAAATAAAATGTAATTTTTATTCTTGTTAATGTCTTGTAAATCGAAATAGTAAATGGTTAGTTTAAGAATATTTGATATGGTCACGCTATTTTTTTTTAATGCTATGGGTTCGAGAGGGAGTGAGACTAAACGGGGAGTGAGTCAAATGAATGAAGGGGTGGTTGAATTGCAGTTATGCGAGGGGTTGAATTTTATGGCTTTTCATTACATTCGTTTGTTTATGTTGTCTTTACAAAATATTCGAATTTTCATTTGAAGATTTTCATTAATTGATAATGTTATCCTCATTGTAATTATTTGTGTAATTCGCAAATATTTTAATGCACACAACAGACACAAACACAAGTGCAAAAAAAAATTACAAAATATTACTTGCGCCCGCTGAAGGCGATAAATGAATATGGCCGCTTTTATGCTTGAATGGTAAAGTGTTGTTAATCAAGATAACAATGCAAGAGAAGATAACAATGAAATATTAAAAAATCTATATTTAATGCCATCTCCTCCTCCTTAAAAGTTCTATTATATTGAATAGTTTTATAGCCCATAACACAAGAAACTATGAAGTGACAATTCGATAAGAAACTCTGGTGGCAGGTATGTCTCCAGAGTTCAAACTATGACTCGCTCGATCTCAGACAACTCATAAGAAATTCTAACTGACTACTAAAGTGACGTTTGTAATACTCTCATGGTGTTTAACTCCTAGAAGGCAGCAAACTTTCCGTCGATTTCCAACTTAAACATTTTTGGCAGAAGTTATGGATTGTAAGTACTAAACATATATGGAGTGTTCAATACTGGTGTGAAGATTGGAATGTTGGTTATGGGAAGGTTGCTGTTCAAAGTGTATCAAAATATTCTCTAAGAATATACTGTCATAATCGGATAGCCAGGCTGTCCAACGTCATATTGACATCATACTCTATCGTACTATACCCCGACGTTCTGGCCCGAACGGGTACCAAGATTGAAATACCCCACGTGTGTAATCCGCTGAGACCTCTATAGCAACGATTAGGTAGAAAATTAGAGATAACTTCGCCTTCTTGGTTTACACCCCTGGCTAGAAGAGGAGAGAGTATTATGTTATATTTCCCTCTCGATTAGGCGCTTGGACTAGAAGACATTTCCTAATGGTATACATCAATGCCTTTTCAATGTAATGGAATGTGGTAGCAATGGCCCAATTGGAAAACTCACGTGCGGTAATGCCATATAACCCAACCAAACATTTATTTCGTTTATTCTGTTTCAATAAACTTTAAAGGCAAATATATTAGGCTCTGGAAGCCATTGTATAATGCAAAGGCGCATAATGACATCCGTATCCTTCTCTTAAAATAAGTTCAATTGCATGGTTCTGCGTAAAAAGGAAACCGCAATCATTCATCATACAAATTTGATTGCCTAGAGTGTTCACAAACAAAATCGTATGGAAAATAATTTTCCAATAGTTTTTTAAATGTTAGAATGCAACAGACTTTATGATGATATGCCACATGTAGCGCTGATTTGGAAAGGGACCCGACACAAGTCAAGGAAGGCTGTCAAATCGTTTAACAATTAAGGACAGACGGAAAAATCTTAGCTCTTCCTAATGGAATAAGGAATAGCCTCCAAAACGTACATCTCAAATATAACTGAGAAATGTTCCGCTAGTAGTAATTAATCGTCACCACCTTTGGGATCCCAAATTATTCATGGTGTAGATACGATTACTATAAAGGAAACGGCACTACTTGAGAATGTTAATAAAGGCCACTTATGGCCGGTCGTATATTTGGAGACTTTAGAGAATTCACAAATGCATAGCCGCCTTTGTTGAAGAGAATGCCAGGAGTTTTAAAGGGAATCACTCTTCGAGATTCACCATAATATAGTAACGAAATGTAGAATTAAATGTTTATGGCTCAGAAGTATCAGTAGTATCCAGGCTGTTGGTAGAGGAAGAGGTGTAAAGGAGCCGTATAGAATGCAAAAAAAAAAACACCAAAAATATATAATTTTCGCTTTTGTTTAAGAACTTGCTACGAAATTTTATGAATTCGTGTTCATAAGCATACTTACTCGTCTATTTCTACAGAGAAGAGCACAAAAAAAATCCAATTTCATTGGAATTGTGTTAAATTGCGGTTGTTGCCCCTGCCTTACCTCTCTCCTGTGTTTCATATAAATGGAGTACAATACAACAATTGCTGTTGTTTTTGTTTTTGTTTTAATAAATTGTAGTTTTTGTGTAGTTTTTTGTTAAAGTTCGCATGTCGGTCACCATCGTACATCATTGTACGTACGTACGTACGTATGTATGTACTTTTAAATGAATAAATGAATAGACGACGAATGTAATGTAATGTAATGTATTGATGTTTTTTTATTGTTTTTGTTTTTTTTTTTTGAGAAGAAATATAATCAAAGATCTTGAAATACACGGAAACACAAAATAGACAACAATGAACGTGAGTGACGCAGTATGCGTGTGTGTCTATATGAGTGAATTTTTGTAAGTGAATGAATGTGTCATCGAACATAGCATTTCCGTTGGCTTGTTTGTTCCAATTGCGAGTAAATTTGTGGCATTTTGAACTGAAATCAATTGAAAATTTATTTCTATGAAGATAAAGACAACAACAATAATTATTTTCTCTTGTTTTTCGATTACATTTTTAATTGAAGAGTGAAAACTAAATAAACAATAGAGACGCAGCAGAGAGAGTGTAATTGAACGTTTTTAAAAATAAAGTTTCAAATTTCTTTTTATTGAAATGTAGAGCAATAAAATTTAAACATAAAAGCAACCACAAATTATAGGCAAAAGGTAGTGTTGCGGCTATGGAAAGTAAGTAGAAAATGTTTTTAAAGTTTCTCTTTAGCATGCGTTTTATACAGCTTTTAATAGTTTGTGCAAAAATAATATGTCGCACAATGAAGTTTTATAATAAAAAACATTAAATACATAATGCTCTGCGCTATAATGTGCAAATACATCCACCGAATGTAACCCCCTTTCATGGCAGAAATAAATCAAAAGCTTTGATCCAATGCATGGAATATAAGGAATACTTCTTAAGAAACTTATCATGGCTCACCATAATTCATGGTTCCACATTATTTCCGAAATTTGTTTAAAAATTTAGAAAATAATTTGAATTACATTTTGACAGCTTTTTGTGGATTTTTTATTTTGCTTTTCAAAATCAATTTTTTTCTTGAAAATTAATTCGAGAAACCTAGAAATATTTCCTCGTCTTTTTTCATTCCTTACCACTTTCTAAGTTTATATTGTATGTTAATAAGAAAACAAACTTATGCAACTTACGATACTTAGCACATTGTATCGTTACGTACTGGTTCTAAGAAAACTTAACTATTTTTTTTTACTATCAAATGACAAATTGACACGCACTAAAACATCATTTTGGGGTTTAATGATTCTCTCTCTTCTCTTTTATATTCTGAATTTATTTTCTTTTTCTATTTTTGTTTTTTTTTTCTAATTTTGCGTTACTATAAATAAATAAAAGCAAATATGAAATAAAATATTAGAAGAATTATAACAAATTTGTAACTTATTGTACTCTAGACTATGAGCTAGAAAAGTAAAATACACTGAGGGATAATTAGTTAGGAGCACTTACTGTGTTTTAAGTGAGACCTCATATAGTGATATATTGGAGTAAATAAGAAATAGAGAAGAAGAAAGGAGGACTTTTTCTGAAACCTTAAAGTCTTACAGATCCATGAATATAACTAAGGTGGAATGATCCCCAAGTAATTAGAAGGAGAAGCGGAACTGCTAGCAATTGGAGAATGCGTGCAGAAACTGAAGTAAATTTAGAAAGGAAGGAATTTCTTTAAGAGAAAGCCAATGACACTCTAAAGACCATTATGTCAAGAGTACGTGCGGTTCTTGAAGTCGCCGTAGTCTAGTAGGTAGTGTGTTGGCTTATTAGACGTAAAGCCAGGGTTCGAGCCCCAGGCCAGACACCAAAACAAAATACAAAAAGTATTTCATCGACTTCCTCTCAGCATATTTCTGGCAAAAACTCTGAGTAAATAAAAATTGCCATGAAAAATTTCTCAAAAATCTGTCGTTCGGAGTCGACTTTAAACTCTAGGTCCCGCCACTCATATATAAAACTAACACACACAACATAAGTGGTGTGAAAAACTAGGTCGTAATCCTGACTGAAGGGTTGTAATGACCAATTATGTGTACGTGAGGACCCTTTGTTCTACCCTAGACTACAGTAAACGATTTAGATAATGTTCAGATAATTCAGCATTGAATTTTCTTATTCCTTAGGGCAGTCATAGAGTATCTCTGTAATCTCTTAATTATTTATTCGCTTTGTTTGAGTACCTTGTAGTAAGTTTTTCCAGATAAGCATTTGATTGTTCTAAGCCGGTACATCCTGGGTTGCCATATGTACTGGTGTAGAGCTGAAAAACTTTATTAATTGAATTCCACACTTTCTCAGGATATGGATTTTCTATAGTATTCTTAGAGAATAGAATATTTCCAAAGGATTGAAACTTCTCAATTTCAAAAATTCGAAAACCATGATGTCTTTGTAGTAAGTTTTTCCAGATAAGCTTTTGGGTTGCCATATGTACTGATGTAGAGCTGAAAAACTTTATTAATTGAATTCCACACTTTCTCAGGATAAGGCCTTTCTATAATATTCGTAGAGGATAGAATATTTTCAAAGGATTGAAACTTCTCAATTTCAAAAATTCGAAAACCATGATGTCTTTTTCTCTCGGATCTGAAGCTGGATTGCTTAGGTTTGTAGTAAAATACTGAAACAACTACATATATAATGCCACTAAGCACTACGTGATGACTTAAGAAACTAATCGTACTGTTTGTGTACATGGCCGCTATTTTGTAACTTTGAGGTGATAAATAAATACCTGAAGAACATATGCAGACTACTGAACTCAAGAAAATAGTGTTTGAAATCATTGTGGGTATTACACCCCTGGCTATTCACATCATAATCGGTCCCTTTGTATGGGTCGTTCCACCATCTTGTTGAAACCACATATCGTCCAATTTGTCATCTTCAATTGCTGGCCAAAAAAAGTCTCGTTATCATACGGCCATAGCTTTGTAACGGGTGATTTTTTAGCTATTATCGTTTTGGCAACACTGGTTTAAACAGCTCACGCACGTTTCGTGTTTTGTTTCACTGTCAAACATCTTCAGTTTGATCTATAATTTAACCATGAATCGTCTTACAAACGAACAACGCTTGCAAATCATTGAATTTTATTATCAAAATGCGTGCTCTGTTAAGAAAGTTCATCGCGCGCTTCTTCCATTTTATGGTCAGTTTAATCGACCCACTGAAGCGGCTATTCGGGCTATTGTGACTAAATTTCGCACCAAATTTACATTGTTGGACATTAAACCACCAACACGCTTACATAGAGTGCGAACTGAAGAAAATATCGCAGTTGTATCGGCCAGTGTTAATGATGATCACCAATTATCGATTCGTCGCCGTTCGCAGCAATTGGGGCTCTGTTACTCAACAACGTGGAAAATTTTGCGGAAGGATTTAGGTGTGAAGCCTTTCAAAATACAGCTGGTGCAAGAATTGAAGCCGAACGACCTACCGCAATGCAGAATTTTTGGTGAATGGGCTCTTGGAAAGTTCGCCGAAGATCCACTCCTTTATCGAAAAATTGTGTTCAGCGACGAAGCTCATTTTTGGCTCAATGGATACGTAAATAAGCAGAATTGTCGATTTTGGAGTGAAGATCAGCCAGAAGCATTGCAAAAGCTACCAATGATTCCAGAAAAAGTCACAGTTTGGTGCGGGCTGGTGGCATCATTGGACCGTACTTCTTCAAAGATGCTGCGAATCGTAACGTAACTGTGAATGATGAGCGCTACCGTGAGATGATATCCAACTTTTTTTTGCGCAAAATGCAAGAGCTTGACTTGCATGACATGTGGTCTCAACAAGACGGTGCCACATGCCACACAGCTCGCGTAACAATGGACTTATTGAGAAGCGAGTTCGGTGAACATTTTATTTCACGTTCGGGACCGGTCAAATGGCCGCCTAGATCGTGCGATTTAACGCCTTTAGACTATTTTTTGTGGGGCTATGTTAAAGCTCATGTCTATACAGACAAGCCTGCTTCAAATGACGCATTGGAAGACAACATTGAAGCATTTATTCGTGAGATACCGGCCGAAATGTTGGAAAGAGTATGCCAAAATTGGACTAAGCGGATGGACCATTTGAGGGGCAGTCGCGCTCAACATTTGCATGAAATAATCTTCAAACATTAAATTATATGGACCGTACTATCGATTCAAATAAAGATTTCATGAATTTTTCTGAATTTTATGTGTTTTTTTTTGAAAAATTTTCCTATAGCTCTCAAAAAATCACCCATTAAATGGTTGATAACGGTGCTTTCAGAATCAGGACCATTGCGTGAGAAATAAATTTCATTGCTTCAGAAAATTTTGGTCGGAAAAACAACTTTGAAAGCGGGTTGCACTAACATCCAATCAGAATATCTACGGATCAGACAGCTTTAAGTGTTGTGTCCCGTTTGAGCCGCACGTAAGTCGGTAACACAGTTCTTTCATATATTCTAAACAGATATACGAACTATTTTTCTTAAATTTCCCTGATATTTTTAAAATCTAGGTTACTATCTAAACGAATTTCATTTAGTGTAACTAACTAGGTTCCTAAAAATCTACTCAGATAGAAGCAAGTAAGTTCAATGGCCTAAAATTAATTGTTTATTCTTTTAAATAAAATAAGCAAAAGAAAAATAATAAAAATAAAAAGCAGAAAACAAACTAAAATAAAAAGACAATAAATGACTTGTAATAGAAGCACCGTGGAGTGTTATTATACGGCATGTACTCACTCGTATAACTCATATTAGTAGGCTTAAATCAGTTCATATCTCTTACAGGTAAAACAACACACGGTTGTTTTATGAGAATTTCAAAATAATTCAAGCCTTAATGCTGTTGACATTTCAACAGATGACAGAACTCATCACATTATACTCATACAATTAAAAATAATAATAAAAAATAAACGACAGCGGCCTGCTAATGAGATTTTAAATGTACTCGCATATACATACATACATATAAATAATGAGCGAGAACGATAAGTGTTCGTTCGTAGAGTCGTGTTAACAATATTGTTGACATTTTTTTTCCCCAAAATATTTTTGGTTTTTAGGTTATTAAAAATTACGAAATACAATGATTATGTGATTAAATTTATTTAAAAAGGTTTTTTATTATTATTATTGCTATTTCGTTTGTAGCTTTAATGCATAAATAATTGTTTTCAACTGTAAATACAAGTTGTGTTGTACGGTAGACATTTAAATTGGAAAATAATAAGAATTTTTCAGGGAAAAGAAATATTACGAGAACATCAGATGCTTGTTTTGAAATTGCGGAAAGATTGTGTAAAAAGTAGGAGAAAGTAAGAGTCATATGAAATAAAAGAAAGGGAAGTTCAAAGTTGACAAGTATGAGACCACTGTGCTAAAGCTGACAAGTATCTCGGGAGAGGAAGATAACCTCATCAACAAAAAAGAAGTAAAAACAAGAAGTAAACAAATAAGTGAGGTTATGTTAAAAGGACGGTACATCACTATATAAAGGGTGTTTTTTATAGAGGTATAGAACTTTAAGTTGGCATTACTTTTCAAGATGGCGACCGATTTAACAGCTGCCAAGTGAATTATTCTCAGTTTGGTTTGGCAATTCATCATGAATAGACTCACGCCTGAACAACGCTTGCAAATAGTGCAATTTTATTTCGAAAATAATGGTTCTGTGCGGAAAACGTATCGCGCACTACGTCCATTTTATCGTCGACAAAATCGTCCATCAGAGCAGTTAATTCGATTAACCATGGAACGATTAAGTGTATCCTCAAGTGTATGTGGAAACACCGTTACATCCAGAAAAACTGACTGTTTGGTGCGCTTTATGGGCTGGTGGAATCAGTGATCCGTACTTTTTCAAAAACGATGGTGGCCAGAACGTTACAGTCAATGGTGATCGGTATAGAGCCATGATTACTAACTTTTTCATTCCTGAAT
Source organism: Sarcophaga carnaria (assembly GCA_958299815.1). NCBI lineage: Eukaryota > Metazoa > Arthropoda > Insecta > Diptera > Sarcophagidae > Sarcophaga > Sarcophaga carnaria. The sequence continues at coordinate 15,706,496 of OY283153.1, forward strand.
TGAATAACCATGATGTCCAGGAGATGTGGTTTCAACAAGACGGCGCAACATGTCACACAGCTCGTGCCACAATAGATTTATTGAAAGACACGTTTGGACCTGTGAATTGGCCTCCAAGATCTTGTGATTTAACACCGCTAGACTACTTTCTGTGGGGCTATGTAAAGTCATTGGTCTATGCGGTAAAGCCACAAACGCTTGACCATTTGGAAGACAACATTCGCCGTATTATTGCCGATATACGGCCACAAATGTTGGAAAAAGTCATCGAAAATTGGACGTCCAGATTGGACTACATCCGCCCCAGCCGTGGCGGTCATATGCCAGAAATCATATTTAGAATGTAATGCCACAAGATTATCTTTCGGATAAATAAAATTCATGTCAATCTATCGTTGTTTTATTGCAACTTAAAGTTCTATACCTCTATAAAAAAACACCCTTTATATATAAAGTTCAACGTCTTCACCAGGAGACCTATTGTAACCTTTTAACCCTTTATATAAGAAAGAAAAAAGTAAAAGGAAAAAAACGAAAAGAAGAGAAGAGAAAAAAAGGGGAAGAAAAGAGAAAGAAAGAAATGAGAAAACATCAATTTGCCATTATGGCACCCATTCATATGTAAGTGTTCCTTCTAAAGATATTCACCTAGCCAATCAGTGCTGTTTATGAACCCTATTAGATTCTTTGGATCTACCAGTTCATCAACAAATTGACTACCAATCCATCACTGCTTACCGGCCTGAAAAATGATCCACTGTTTGACCTGCTCCCTCACATAGCCTAGAGAAATTAGAGATGTCCCTAATACATCTGCTAGTTCTATGTCTAAAGGAATCATCGCATCCTATAATAGCTCTCATCTCCTGGCTATTCATGCTTTGTAGTTTCGTTCTTTGATAATAGAGCTTTAACCACGGTTTACGTATGATTCAACGGCCCAAGTAAAACCACCGATTTTTTTAACTGAATAGACTCTATCCATGTGCATTGTGTTAAAAGCCAGAAACTATGTTGTGGAAAGCAGCTCCCTTGAAAGTGAGAAGTCCCACGAATGTTATTCAACTTATTTACCTCCAGCGACTACGCTAACACGGTCTAACTTAGATGGAAGAGGACGATATGGCAAAACATGTATGTATGTGTTTCGAAGACTAGTGGGCCAAACCCCAAACTTAAAAATACATATTTTTAAAATCTCAAGTTACGAAATTACGAAATAATCTTAAAAAGTCAGACAGACACACATAGATACATTGAGATTAAATAACAATGGTTTACAAATCATCCATCAAACGACAAAATTAAATAAAAAAAGAAAAAAAAACTGAAGACAAAATGTTGGAAAACCTTTTCTTAATTGAAACAAATTTGTTGATGACACATTTAACTTCAACTTCAATACGATCGAATAGACTTCGAAATGAAACATTAATCGCGTATAACCCCTCTTGCATTGTGGAAAAAATCTAACAATTTTGTTGAACATGACCTCAATTACCAGCATTTTCAAAAGATTAGCATACAGACAGACACGACGTATTGTATAAAGCATTAGACACCAGCAGTAAATCCAACAAACTGGGTGAACGGTTAATGAATTTCAAAAAATCAGTAGATGGATGCCTTATACAGGGGATTTATTTTTTGAATTTGATTTTGTTTTTTTTTTTATGTGGGCAATTAAGAAATTCTTCCATTCCATAATAAAAGATTTTTACTTGGATTTCATAGCAGCCTCCTTCTTCAGTTTTCTGTTGAAACTTACAAAAGAGTTTCAATTTGAGACTCAGCACTCCTAAATATTTCGAATTCGAAAATTAAAAAAAAAGTTTAATAAACCGCTTATAAACATAACTAATGCCATGACCAATAACTCGTCATGAGAGTATTTTCTTTTAAAAACTTTTCAAATGTGCTTTAATTGTTTATATAGGCTCTTTTAAGTTCGTGTGTCTTTTTCGAATACACATTCTGAATGGAAATTGCTAATGTTTCATAATGGGTACACTAAAGGTCTACAATTTACGAAATGAAAGTAATGTTTAGCAAATGACGAAGTAATAAGGGCGGCACAACAGATGGTGCAACGAATTCGAAAGTAGCTCGGTTGAAGTCGAATAAGATACACAGCGTTGACCGAGGATTTCAGCCTGGTGCTCATGATAGTGAGAAGCATAGCTATAGAGACAACGGTTGGGATAATCGGACACAAGTATAAAATACGAGATTCATTAGGCTGCACGATGAACTGACAAATCGAATAATTGCCAGTACGCTGGACAGAACCAGTATAATGGTTTTGGCACTAATGAGGATAAAACGATTTTTCCTTTAAGAGAAGAACCATTGTGTGGTATGCGGATGGGTCAAGGACAAATAGTGGTACAGAAGAACGTGTTATCTGACAATTTGCCCCTCATTTGAGTGCTCACCTCATATGGGGTTAACTCAAGTATGATATTTGACCATCTGGACAAGTTGAATGAGCTAAAAAAGGATCACTTGCTAAATTCTAGGTTGTGTGGGAATTCACGTTAATGAATAGGCGATTGAGCTTATAAAGACAAAAGCTTCCACGTCGCAGATGGGATCAGGAACTTTCTGTTGAAAGGCAAAAAGAAAGATGGAGCGAGGCGAAGCTGCTTCTTAAGTAAAATGCAGTGTTAAAATTTTCAGGTACACAGACTATCCAGAAGTAGGCAATGGACTCAAAAAACACTTGTTCAGAATAGGTGAGCGCCTCATGCTCCCTACAGGTTTTGGAATGAGAAGAATGAATCTTCAGAATAAAAATTTGGAACAAACTAGGCGTTGGGATCTCCTATATTTGGCACTGATTTTCGACGCTTTATTCGTTACAAAATTAATTAAAACCTGGATGCATATCAGGCACTAGCCATGAAAACGTTCTTTATTGACACCGGACAATATCCTGATATTTGTTAGAGCAGCAGTATTGAGAGGGACATTATAGGGAATGGAATTGATGGTATTGTTGCTCAGTACCCTAGTTTTTATTAAAATCATTACCAATTCGCAAATAAACCAAGTCGCCGTAGTATCATAGGTAGTGTATTGGCTTATTAGATGTGAGGCCACGGTTCAAAACCCATCCTTGTCAGACATCCCCAACAAAATGAAATACGAAAAAAATATTTCATCAGCAACTTCCTCTAATCAGACTTCATGCAAAAACTCTGAGAGTAAAATAAAATTGCCATGAAAAGTTTCTCGAAAAGCTGTCGTCCGGATTCGAATTTAAACTGTAAGTCCCACCACTCTTGGATACAATTAACATACAGAACATAGGTGGTGCAAGAAACTAGGTCGTAATCCTGGCTGAAGGGTTGTAATGACCAACTATGTATGTATGTATGTATAGGGTACATTGAGCACATAATAAAAATAATTACAACCGATTCTTAAGAACTTCACAATTAGTTAATAAACATTAAATAATAATAAAAAAACAACAATAAAGAAAACAAAATTAATAATTTTGAATTCATAAATGAAGGCAAAGACTTAATGAAATTATTAAAATTGAAATACAAAAATAATAACAAAAACATTCCAAATGAAAATCTTTAATTGAATTGAATTACAGCACTTTAAGAATACAGCAACAAAAAAAAACCAAATCAAATCAAAACAACAACAGTAATAAAAACAGATTTTTTCCTGGCATTAATTCCTAAAGAGCCCGCATTTAAAATGGGATTCATTTAAATGAATGGAGAGATGAAAAATGATTTCTATTACAAGCTACATGGATATGGATATTCCACAATAGCGCACATAGCAAAAGATCTTAAATCGGTAGAAATGAAAAAAAAGCTAAAAAGCATAGAGAAAACTTAAATATGAATAAATAAATAAATGGAGAACAAAAAACCAAACAAACAAAAAAAAATAAAAATAATTTAATGAAGTAGCTGCTGTAGTTGTAATTCATTTGTGTAGATGGAATAGTGGCGTGGCATTTTAACAACTTTGTGTGGCTCCATCGACAAAGTGAAAAAAGAAGAAGGCGTCATTATAGTCGGAAAGTTGCTACTGTTTAATGACCCATACTTGAGATCGTATGTAGATCGCATGGTATGTATGAAAAAAAAACAAGTTGAACTTTCTCCCCTTGTCATTGCAAACTTTACAAGCGTTTTTATATTCTCTCTACATTTGTTTTTTTTTTTTCATTTCATACTCGCCCCAGACATAAAAATTTATTGAAATTGTTTTGTTGGTGTTTTATTTTTGAGAAAAGTCTTCTAAAACTTTAAATTGTTGTTGCATTAGAGTAAAATGCTTAAAGATTTTATTTTTGGTTTAGTGTTGCCAAAACATTTCTTTGTAACACTGGCCTAGGGAGACATCATCAGGAAATTCTACATGATGGCCTTTGTTGCAAGTAAAATTTTATATTAATTGCAAGAGTAGGAGTTGAATACAAAAATTATGTTGTAAAAAATAATTTTACTTGCTGGGTCTTAAATGGATCCGATACGAGGGTATAATGTTTAATCAAAATTTGCCGCAAACGCAGACTGTAGAATCAAATACAGCAGTTTAATAAGAATAGTAATCATACAGTTAAAAATGAATTACGCAGTTTACGTGGTGACCGCAAACGTGATTACGATAAACACGACTCTGCGCCATTTGAGTCCATGAAATAACCTATTGCCATATCAGTATGATCAGTAGAGGTAGTAACTATGCCGTAGAAGCATAAATACCATTCATACTCAAGCCATTTTTAAGTTCTTTTGAACCCAAAAACCTTGTCAGAGTTCTAGGCAGTTTAATACAATAACATAGGCCTCTTGCTTATTCATCGGATTTATTTTGCTGAAGCATTAGCAACAATTTAGCTTTCGCTGTCAAAAAACCACTTTCCAAAAGAGGCAATATGGTGGATGATGATGGTGATCCCAATAAAAGCTAAAAATCAAGGATTTGACATTATGAAGACATCTTCAATATCAGGAAAACCTAAGAACATATATGTTTTTCTTATAATCCAGAGATCTCTACAATGTTCCATTAAACCCATTAAATTACATGAATCTCCATGAAAATGGCTTTTTGTCTTCAGTTAAACATGAGTGATATATTCCATAGTCTTGCATAGATCATAATACTTGTGGGTATAAATTCTTAAAAAAAACAATGGCAACTCTGTACAACTTAAAACATAAATTTCCATTAACTTCTCAAGTCAAGATCATTAAAATCAATAGAAATAAAGAATAATAATGAATGAACGAATGAATGAATGATGATTCAATGCTTAGCCAAGGCTTCAGATGTAAAAACTTCCCAGAACATGCAATCAGGAACAAAGGGAGAATCATTTAAAATCAAAATCAAAAGAGTCATTATTTCAATTGTCACTGTTTTATTGCCAGCTCAAAAGAAAGCCACACACAGAAAAATTAATGATCCTCCAGAGTATATTTTCATCATTCAATAGGGAGGATCATTTGCATCAGTCGCAAGAACATAAAAAAATTATTTATTTTTCTTTAAATGGATTTATTTTTCTTTTTTAATTTTATTTTTACAACTTGTTGTGGATGTAAAAATTGTTTTTCTTTTTTTGTTCGTATAAAATTCTTAAAAAATAAAATTGTCGATGAAAATTTTTATAAAAAAAAATACCGGGTTAAGCGAAAGTAATGCTATAACACGAATCTGGCTTAAGTAATAACAACATTTAACCAGTAGATTTGATTTTGGGCCAGATTGTTTGTCCCAAAATCTTAAAAAGTGAAGAACTCATTGTCTGCTAATAGCTTAAACCTTTTAGCAATTGGCATTGCAATACTAATCGTCCTGCTGAACGGAACTGAAAAAGAAAACTTTCCGAATTAATGCGACCTTCTGTCAGGCAATTCTACTTTTGTGGCAGCACTATATCTACAAACAGAGGATCGTAAATGACCATTAACAGTCTTTTGTAGACATACCCCAAAAATATTTGTTCAAATTAAATATATTTGGAACCCATCCTCTCAGTCTGGGAGTAGGAAAGTGGCAATTTTTAATGCCGCACTGTTGTCCGGATAAGAGATACAGAATGCTGCCACTTGCGTTCTACAGAAGATGACTTTCTAAGCTTGCAGGCACTATTTACATTGAAATTATTATTATCTCTGCCGTTAAGAATTTTCTTCGTCTTTTTAACATTTTATTCATTTATTTCAGTTTTTTTTTTTCTTCAACTAAACACGCTTGTAGCAAGGCCTAGAATGATAGGGTTGCCATTTGTTTCTGCACACAAACAACATTCGCTGTGAAAATGTCTGGGTTTCTGTCTTGGGTATAGTGGTGAGGAACTTTCATCACGGTGTTAAAAGTTTTCACAAGACATGGCATAACCTGACCTTCCTCCGATATTAATTGTTGATGTTAACTTCCCAGGGTTATCAGGAGTCAGGGGTCCTCAGGAGTCTGCTGCAGATTATTTGGAGCAGGATTAAAGTCTCTCAATTTTTAATATTTTCATTATCTTCCAGATTCGAAACTGGATTGGTAAGCAAATATTTTAACCACAGAATTGAAATAATCTGGAGCAATTGGATTGACCATATCCTCAGATAAGTGTTTGCTTAAGAACTGTCACAGGTGGAAACTCCAAAAGGAAACCGGAGAAGGGCTCGCATTGTACATATATGGAAGAAAGAGAATGTAGTCAGTATTGACAAGAGCTGAGGGAAAGTGAACCAAAGACTCAGGGTAAAGTTAGTTTCCAACAAATTTATCAAAGACCCTATGCTTCTTATAGAATCGATGGGTGCATATATGTGTACATATTTCAAAAGGTTATACACGATACAAAATAAAAAACAGTTTTGCCATTTATCATTTCTTATTTAACATTTCAAACGAACATTATCTGCACATAACGATATTATTTCTGGGCCACCTTGTATTTTAGATTCAATAAAAAATATGTACATTCCTTTGTAAACAGAAATCAATAATACATTGAGTTATAAAAATTATTTTTATTATTATTGTTGTTGTTTTTTTTTTCATTTGAATACCATTCATAAGTCGTTAAAAAATTTCATTCGCGGGAGTTAAACACTCAAACAAAACAGAAATCCATTAAAAGAACTTTCAATCATAAACATGTCCAATTATTTATAGCCAATAATATTTTAGCCATTTTCATTGACAATTAAAATGAAAATAATTATTTAAATTTCATTTTAACACTAATGCAGGTGTACAATCAAATTGTATGTATATATATGGCAGCGCAAAAAATATTTCAAGTTTTATGTGGATTTCAAAGCCTAAAAATCGTAGAAACACCATTTTAATAATGCCGGCAATACATACATTTTAAGGCACCGCTTAAGTAAAAAAAAAAAATAATCACACACTTTAATTTGTCTCTAAATTTTTTTAAATAAATACCTGATGTATTGTGTTGAATATTAGTTTAAGCGTATCACACTAAAAAGAGTAAGTAGGGTAATACGTAATGAAACTAAAGTGTGATCCCCATATTTAAACTGTATACATTGTAAAGAGAATAACTACAAACTTATTGTAAAAAATATGATAATTATTCCCTACCGTATACGTTTAAATGTCACGAACTGTAATTTAACTTTTTTTAAATCGAGGATAAACGTTGCAAAAACTCCTCTATATTGTGATTGAACAACGCTAAGCAGTCCTGCGAAGTTACAATGCTAAGCAAAAGGGATACCCACTTTATATGGGGCTTTCTCAAACCCACGTGATCCTTCAAAACTGAAAGCATTAAGCACATGTCTCACAATCTTACCCATTTCAGTCCCCAATGGACAATAATATCGTGAAGCCTTTTAAAAGATTCAGGAATAAAGGATTAAAATGGGTCGGCTTGTCGCTGACGTATTGACTCGCCCTCATAACCTTTTAGCTTAATTTTTCAACCGATTGTTTGGAAAAGGACTTTATACCTCTTCTGAAGCATATTTCCTTACCTTATATTATGAGGAGTAGTAAAAAAAATCATGCCTTGTTCATAAAGTTTAAGACAGATCAAATATGAACCACATTGGACGTTTAACTTGTTGCAAATCTGAACGTTATTCAATTATCTCAATAGGCCACACGGGCACCGAGTGAACTTGCCTGTGAACAGTAAGCTAGCCGCTAACCTAACCTAGCCTAAATTATGTCTCTCTTATCCTGACAATTTTGATGTAAAAACCTCAACGAAGCTTCTGACGTTAACATGATGAAACATAATTACTCTGTCTTTGTGGTAAAAGTTCTCCGCCTCATTCCATTCAGACGGAACTTTTGTTGAAGGTATAGGTCCATAGGTCCAGGAAGTCGCCGTAGTCTAGTAGGTAGTGTGTCGGCTTATTAGACGTAAAGCCAGAGTTCAAACCCCAGGTCAGACATCAAAACGAAATATGAAAAAGTATTTCTTCGGCAACTTCCTCTCAGCAGATTTCTGGCAAAAACTCTGAGAGTAAAATTAAATTGCCATGAACAGTTTCTCAAAAATCTGTCGTTCGAAATCGACTTTAAACTGTAGGTTCCACCATTCATGTATAAAATTGACACACACAACATAAGTGGTGTGAGAAACTAGGTCGTAATCCTGACTGAAGGGTTGTAATGACCAGTTATGTATGTATGTATGTATAGGTCCATAGAAAAGTGGCTAAAAATTTACTGGCAGTTCCACTACATAGAAAACGATGGTTTTTATAAATTTTCGATAGTTTCAGTAAATCGAAGACATCAAGTTTTAGACAGGGTTTTGTGATTATCGATTTTTACTGATACCTTCTAAACGTTCGTTTAGCTTTGGCATGAAGTGGAGTGCACAAAAATTCCAAATGATTAGTTTTTTTTTTCAATTAAAACAATATCTTTTAATTAATAATACGATATTAAATCTATCAAGGTAGAGTATTATTTTTGTCGTTGCTTCTTCACAAATAAAGCTTAAGGCATCATGGCAGCCACAACTATTTCAAGATCATTTATTTCACTTGAAATCGGCACTCGAAGCATAAACTTTAAAAAAAATATTTCCCATTAATTTTTCTATTTTTTTTTATTTAAGACGACGCTCCCCTCAAAGTTAAGTACCCATGCATCTGTACACTTACTTAAGACAAGAGCTACCGTAAAAGTAGCACAAATATGCAGAGTTTTACAAGAGGCATGATGCATGCAAGTTGCTGCAGCAGCAACAGTAAATACTCATGCTTTGGTAAGATGAGATGAAACTAAACAAAAAACTAAAACCGAAACCGAAGAAAACAACTGAATTTTTGCAATGTCATATGAATTGTGGATGCATAGACAGACAGACAGACAGACGAATATACTGACTGACTCCATATATGAATGGTGTGGTACAAACGAATAATGAAAATTCTATTTACCAACTATTTTCAAATATTTCACATATTTTTTCCAGACAATTTCAACAAATTGCGAATGTAATTGTGAATGAATGACGGCCTGATTGCTTGACTGCCTAACTGGCGGATGCTTGAACGACTAAAAGAAAATAACACCGCTCTCAAGGTGCTTTTTTGTTTTTTGTTTGTTTCTTAAGGATGTCACTAATTTGTTGCAACAACTGTGGCATGACAAACCTAAGACAGCCTAATAATTAGCAGGCAAAAAATAAATCAAAACCACAGAAATGTTTTGTTAACAAAGAAGAAGACTCGTAATGAGGAATAATTAAAAAAAAAGAATATCAATTACCAGCCACCAACCGTGTCCACGCATTTGTTTAAAATCTTTAAAAAAATTATATTTGAAGAATTCCGCTGCAAAATCAATTTTCTACTAAAATTAAGCATGGAAATTTGGATTTTCAAAACTAGCAATGGAGGCTGATTTGCGCCTTTTTTAAATTGCTAATGTTGTGTTTAAAACCACCTCAGCTAACATACTGCCTTAGTTCGTAGGATTGGAAGCTACTCCATTATTACTCATCCTTTTCCAAAAGGTTGTACTATCGTTAGAATCGTTTGACTTTCTTCGACTTTTATTTTCGTTACCTTCTTTTGCTTTGCCAACTAATCCAACAAACTTGTTGATGGTGTTATTATCTTTGGAGATCCGAGTATTTCTGAAGAGATTCCTTATGGGGAATAAAGTTCTTTAATTTTTTTTTACACTCGAAACAATCGTGATGAAAATTTGCTTTATTTTTGCCGCATTCGAACCTGGGTTGCTTTGTGGCCAACCACACCAACCACTACTCTGTACATTTAATTGGAAGCTCTGAACTATTCGGCAAAGTTAAAAACATTTTTGTATCTCCTCCTTTTCACTCGAGAGCCTTTCCTTTCCTAAGCTATACTTGCTATGCGAGTTTAATTGGCTTTCCTTTTAACTGTCAGCAATCTGGTATATTGTTCTCTTAAGATATTTACTTATGATATCAAAACGTCAAATAGGCCTGCCTGTACGTCTGGAAGTCTTCTACAGTTTTAATCGATTTTGAGATTAAGAGGAGCTCCTGTTTCTTTCGATCAAGCAGTTCTTTTCAAGTAGTTATTGAAAATTTGTTCGAATACTTCTATTTTCTATTCTTAGAGCTTTGTTAAGTATGCTGTACAGTCTTGCAATTGTTATCGCGAATTCAACTCATAATATCCCACCGTTGTTATAGTCAAATTTAACATGACCACCCTGTACTGTTTTCGAGCAAAATTCCCCGGTTTATTAGTGGTGGCTTGGGTCCTCTAACCTAATGACGTGCAAGGTTAGGTTAGGTTAGAGGACGTGTACTTGTCAATTAAGACAAGTACAGTACCCAGAGGTCGAATTGACCCATTGTACAACGTCCTAGTTTCTCACACCACTTATGTTGTTTGTGTTAATTTTATACATGAGTGGTGGGACCTACAGTTTAAAGTCGACTCAGAACGACAGATTTTTGAGAAACTTTTCATGTCAATTTTATTTACTCTCAGAGTTTTTCAGCCACAAATCTGCTGAGAGGAAGTCGCCGAAGAAATACTTTTTGTATTTTGTCTTGACGTCTGGCCCTGGGGTTCGAACCCTGGCTTTACGTCTAATAAGCCATCACACTACCTACTAGACTACGGCGACTTCATGACGTACAATGTTGCACTTTAAATTTTTAATGGAACGTTGTAACCCACGGAAAAATCTGACTTTCTTAAAGGCAAACCACTTGGGTCAGAGATAATAAATCGGCAGATTGATTTATACACGTTAAATGATCGCAAATGTGGCATTACAAAAAAATTGTTATGGCATCAGGACAACTGAACGAGAAGGAAGAACGTTCTATAGAAATACTGAATAAAATTTATTTGCCAAATCGCAATAAGCTTTGATCAGCATGCAGAAGTCCTTTCTGAGGCATTACTTTAAAGAATAGAAGAATAGAAAACTTAGCTGCTTGCTGGCCTCCAAAGCGGAGAAGTAAGTATAGAACTATAATTTGCAAGCAGTAATGGACAAAAATTTGTTTCAAATACATATCACATAAATTAGCTTTGTATGCGAAACTCTACATTTGTTCAAAAAATTAAATTTATTTTTCATTTTACTCTGTATTTTAATTTTTAAATTTTATTATTTGTTTTTTGATAAATTCAAAACCGTATGAAAATTGAATTTGTAACGCATGCCTTTGGTGTCACATGAAATCAACAAAAGCTTTAGCACATCAACGCCTTTTGTGTTAATAAAAGAAAAAGACACAAAAGCAGAAGATCTTTAAATTCAAATTCAAATATTGTAGACAGTTTTAAACAAAAGAAATCTAATTCTATTAACAATAGGCCATAATAGCGAGCAACAGCAGCAGGCAGACTGAACAAAAGTTGCATTAAAATGTTGAATTTATTTTCAAACAGCTGTGACCTCTAGTGTTTTCAAATGTTTTTGGAAATTAAAATTTTAATGTGCAACTAAACGTATGTATGTACGAGCATTTTACAAAATACCATTCGATATGGTTTCGTTTAACTAATACCCTCAATATTTGATTATAATTCCGAGGGATTTAAAATAAATTGTTTTTTTATATTAAAAAATAATAAAGTCTAGCGAATGTATTACAAAAGGGAAAGATCAAAAGAAATTTTTAGGAATTCATCGGTATTAAAACAAACAAACAAAGCTTTCGAAATTAAAATTTTTTTAATAAAATTCGAATAAATTTTATTTAAAATATTATCTGAAAGGGAATATTTATGCTGATAATAATAAATCAAGTTTTTTAAATTAAGGTCGTACACCTTACAAATACACACTCAAGCATAACTAAGGACTGGCATTTATTTAGAAGACAAATAGCGACTTGGGAGCTCCCAACATTAATGCATATTCGAATTATGTTAGTGAAGTGAGTTGCAAATTGAAAGTAAGTGACGAAAGTCGCATATGATGTCACAAACATCTGGTACTACTGGAAAACCTAGGGTTTAATTAATTATACAAGTTCCCTAGTACAAGACTATGCCGCGCTTGCAACAGTAGCCAGCGTGTTCCCTTTCTTACAGCAATTTACCTTTTTTTTTGACTCATGCACTCACATCTAATAAGCCTACACAATACCTATTAGAACACGGCGACTACGAGCCTTCAGTTAGACAGAATAATTGCATAGAGGCACAGCTTCGTTGAAAGCAGCACACTTGCGCAAATTATATTCGTCAGGCTGCCCAATTTCGCCTTCATTACTAAGTAATCTAGAGAAAATTACCCTTTCCCTCTGTCCTGAGCACGTTAGCGCACTCAGAGTAAAATGCAAAGTCGAATATAGTTTGGCGGTCCTCAGATGCTTCCAGTTCAGGTGAAATGATCGATCACCAGCCGGGAGTATCCCATAGGAAGTCTTGCAGTGCCAATTGCCAAATTCAAGCCCATTCACGTAAAAATTCATTTTAAATTTGCTAGAAAAGACGACAACGGACATCATGCAAAGGTTTGGCAACGTCGCCTATTGGAAATGAGCAGAATTTGAAAGGTAATACACTATTATACCATCTGAATTTATGAAAAGTGTTGCTTCTAGGCAACTATTGACGATAGCGTCACACTAGAACTCGCTACAGAAGGCAAATCACTCAAATCACTGTAGAAAACTTGGATAAAAAAACTGAAACCGGCAATCTAAAAAAACGGCAGCTTTTGAAAAGACTGTGGCAATATTGGTTTTGTTCTATTGTGTCTTATAAAAGTATCTGCTCTATTAGGATGGCAGATTCATATTCTGACCGTTTTATTCAGCAACAAGAATTCAATTATGTCAAGCAAAAAGAAGTTGTATTCTATTATTTTTCTAGTTAAACAGGTTATTGGTCTTGTGTTGCAGATTCTAGAATGATAGGGTTGCCATCTACATTTGCCGAGATATACATATATTGAATTATTGTAATACAAGGTAAAGTTTAAATTTAGTTTTGAATTATTATTCAGACGAATTCGTAAATGCGGTAGTGTCTAGAGGAGTCCAACCAAAAAAATAGAAAATTTGGCCGCAAGTAGTGACAATAGTAAAGATAGGTGAATATTTCTATTGAAAGAGGTTAAGATACCATAATTTAAATCAGACTCTGAAGTTTTACTCATGCTTTTATGGGCTTCTGTCCATAAAATTAACAAATTACGGCATTTAAATGTGATGAGGATTTTTAAACAATCAGGGGGAAATACTATCAATTCCAACCGACATTATTTACAACTTTTATTTCCAATTCAGCGTCAACACACGCTTCAAATAAAGTGGTAAACTTGGTATTACCATTCAATTAAATGAAACATTGCTTTAATAAATAATAACGCGAACCGAATCCAGAGGAAAGGAAAGGAAAGGAAAGGTTTCATTCATAATCTGCAAACAGCAATTTGCTTACCATGATGAATGCCTCTGCATTCATATTGTGTGCAACATGCCACACCATACATTTGCATTCAAATTTCAAAACAAGATTCACAATGCAACAAAACCGATTCGATATAAATGTGAAAATAAAAAGATTCCGAAAGAAAATTAAATAATAAAACAAGAAAGACACAACGACGATAATAGGCGGGTAGGGAAACGTTTCGTTTCGTCTTTTGAAGTAGGAGATGCAATCAATTGGTAAACTGCAGCGGGTATCATCCGATGATAATGATGATCATGAAGAAAAAGGGGTCATTCATACAATAAAAAGATTTTTGTTTTCTTTCTTTTTCGTGATCTTCTTGTTTATCTCTTTCCTTTTTATTATTCATTTATCACACTATACACTTTGGTGTTTTTGTGTACAGCACATATTTGTCACTGCCAGCCATTGTGCTTTTCTTTTGTTTTTGTGGAATTTTTTACATTTTGCCTGTTGTCGTCCTCTCATTCGTTTGCATTTTAATTATTCCCTATGCTGGAATAAATATTTCAAGTATTTTAACCCATTGTTAAACGAATAAATTTTTGTGGAAGAACACAAATTGAACATTTATCCCCACAAGCTCTAGTTTGGCTAGCAAATAGCCTTTACTGACATATCAATCAATTTTGATCATAAAACTGCTTACAACTGGAGGTAGAGTGCCTATAATTGGGCATATTGGGTGAATATGTTACATCTTGACAATATCAGGCCATGAATGTTTTTATTGGCCCACCAAAAACTAACAGCGCTTGGCCGTGAAATATAATGTACCCATCATGCAGCTCGGAGCTCGCTTCCTCTGACTTACTGTAGGCAAAATTCTCTTGAAATCACTGGGATAAGTTCGCAGCCCTTGTGCTGACCAACTTCTTCTTCCCTGTTTCAGAGGAACTTGCTCAGTACCTGTGTACAGTACAGTACAGTTTACCTGTGGCGTCACAACGGGCCGCTATCCGTGCTTAAATGAGCTTTTGGTATCAAAGCTACCATTCTAACCAAACCTAACCTAACCGGGATAAGTTTTCCACAAAAAACCATAAAAAGTTTATTGTAACGAAGTTATGAAGCTACGCGCAAAATGGCAAATTTTCAAAAAAAAAAACCGCATATACTACCCACAATTCGATTACTATTTGGACTACACTTAGTAAATCTATAATGCCTGAATGACAAAATGCCCACGTATGTAGCTTTCTTGATCTGTGTTTGACTCTTAAAGTTTCCCTATTATCCACCTGTTGGTTATTTGATGCGAAACTCTTTGAAAGACAGAATATGTTAAAATGAGCACAATCGATTATAAAAATTGTATGAGCTCTTAGGGGGTTAATTTTAAACCCTACAATAAACAATGAAGATTATGATGATAGTATTGCGTTTAAGTTATTCATGACTATGGCAATATTTATTTACACATACACAACTACATACATATCATACATGTCTTCAACACAAGTATTCATATTTATATTATGGTGTTGTGTAGTTTTCTTTCTATTTTTTCATTTCAAAACCTCACAACAGTTGCAACTGTAAGCAGCACGATCATTTCGACAACATCTTGATGATGATGATGATGATGACGATTGGTGATACTAAAGATGAAAAAGAAGTCGGGGGAGAGGATATTTTCAAGTATTTTAAATGTAAATGAAATGTATTGGTGTTAATTTTATGCCCTGTACGAGTATTTACAACAAAAAATTTTAAATATAATTCATGCAACCAATTTATTGTCTTGGGTGTACATATGCAACAAACAAGCATCATCCAACCATTCATCCATCCATCCATCCATCCATATATCCAATGGCATCATGATACTTTTGGCATATGCACGTACTATGTACACAACCGTGGTTTGTGCTATGTAATGTCATCTTCTTATACTTCTTATTCGCTTGTGGGTTTATGGCGCTGGCGATGAACATTCGTTTCGATTTATTTCTTTACACGATTTGGTTTCTTTTTTTTTTTGGATTTATCGGTTAATGTACATAAGTGTGTATGAATTGAGTGATTAATTGACAGTACTTGGTGTCACCCAAGTGTGTTCAAAAACAAAACAAACAAAAAAGAAGGAAAGGCAGCAACAAATTAAAATATACAATCAGGATAGAATTTCTAGGTACCCTATTAGCTTGTTACACATTCTGAGTCATTCTCAACGCTCGTCTTTCTGTTATAAGCAGATGAAATCAAAATTAATTGCTTTGACAAACTCGCGATGGATAAACTCAATCGTCTGAATGAAATTATATGACTAGAGGCTAGAACAAGCCGTTGTAGCCTAGTAGGTAGTTTGTTGGCTGTTTAGACGTGGTCCACGAGCCATATTAGACATCTCGAACAAAAAGAAATATGAAAAAAATATTTTTTTCGACGAGTTCCACTCGGCAGTCTTGCGGCAAAAACTTGCCATTTATAATTTCTTATATCCGTCATTTGGAGTTGAAGTTAAAATGTATGCACCGCCACTCATGTTTAAAATTAACACACACAACATGGGTGGTGTGAGAAGCTAGGTTGTAATCATGACTAAAGAGTTGTAATAACCCATGAAGTAAGTAAAGACTATAAGCGTCCATCTATACAAACGCAATGCTTCAACGGCATTGAGCTGTCTACCAAGATGACAGTTGGAGACCAAAGGCCACGTTTTAAAGCAAATATTGCCATGCGCTCAAATATTAACTTATGATTGATTTATGAGAAGCCAGGCCGTAATCCTGACTGAAGTGTTGTAATGGCCAATTATGTATGTATGTATGTGATTGATTTATGCCTATACAAACTAAAAAGCATACCAATCCTGAACTCTGGAAATCATTTTAAGCGTGGGCTTTGCAATCATCTGTTCTTGACCTGCTTAGTTGGAACATCTTGACTAATGAAACTGAAAGCAAAGGAAAGAAATAATAAAGCAGATGGGAGAGATGATTTGTTACATTCCTATGTTCCTTAAGGTGCACAAAAGAAATAAAAAAAACCTAATGGGCTTTTATTTGTGGTCTATTATGGAGACTACGGTGTTAACTTAAAAACGTATACTTTGTCAGCAGAGGAGCATGCAAAGCACGAAGTCTTCTCGACCATCCTTCTTTTTGGATTCGATGGAATTTTTTTTTCTGTGAACAAATTTTGCTAATTTAAGCTGCTGTGCAACAAACCAATATAAAAAAGCATATACCATAAGGTAGGGTATTTTGATAATACACAGCCAATTAAAAGGATTACAATGTCGGCATCAGAGCACATGCGCTTAAGCCTATTTTATCCCTTTTTCAGTTTACTTTCGCAACCCCTTTTTTATAAATACGACGTACGAACAGCAAACAGCCTTTCGTTGTTCTACGGAAAACAATTTTTTAAGAAGATTAATTATATTGAGGCGTTAGTTTTCAAAGCATTAAATAAAAATTATTTATTTTGTAATTGTTACTGTTGTTGTTGTTGTGTTTGTTTTCCTTATGACAAGATTGAAGAGTGCTGTAGTATCCATAAAAAAATGAATTGTGGTTTGAACTGTTTTAAGTTGAAGAAGTCTTTTTAGAAGAGGTACACATTAATGCTTTATAAAGGGATAAAATCAATACAAAAAAGTACTTGAACTTCTTGTACGTATTTTAAACAATTGACGCTTCAAGTTGATTTATTTGTTCGCTTTTTTCTCTCTTTTTTATTTTTCTTTAAAGGCTTTATTTTCATTTGCATTTATTGTTGACTATTTTTTTTATTATTTTTGCTTTTTTTCATTTTTAAATGAATTTTTTTTTTTAATTTCATAAGTGATTATTTATGCCCTTGTTATGATGTATGTATGCATGCATTTAAGGCATCAGCAGCGTTTACAGCTCTCTTTCGCTGAATTCACTTTCCATTTTAATTAAAAATGGCTTGGGAACTGAATTAAAGGCACAAAAAAATGCTTTCCATTGTTGAAGATTTTTGAACCGCAATTAAAAACAACTCTTGAAACTTTATTTCACTCGTAAAGAAATTATAAATGCTTTTCTTTTCTCTTTTATTTCATTTTTTTTTTGTCGGAAATTAAAAGTCAAAATATTTATGTACTTGACTTGGGCCTTTTATTAAATTACATCACAAAACACAATTAGAATTATTAACTCCAGTTTTTCCCTTTTACAGCGACTTTAAGCTGTTTTATACGACACAAGTCACGTCTTTGAAATAGGCAAAGTGTTTAACACGACATGAGACGTTGTGTTGTCTTGTTTTTAAATGTATTGGTAAAGAAAAAGGTACCAATTTAGTACCATTTTGTGCGATTACTTCTTATCACTTATATTTGAATCGGAACACATAAAGGATTATGGCTTTTAAAAAGTATTTTTCATTACGCGCACACAAAGGCCCATTCGTTTCTAAAAGGCCTCAACAAATTTCCTGAAAATCTCTCAATTGTGGATTACGGTCGAGTAAACTTTGCGACCGGAGATATAGCCGACGAAGCAAAATTTTTATATTACCAAAGACAGTTCTCTACATATGTAGATAAAATACTAGTCATCGATCAAAAAATGAAGCTCATCGACAAAAAAAAATGCAAATCATCGACCAAAAAAACAAGTCATCGACTAAAAAAGGAAGTCATCGAATCAAAAAATGCATGTCATCGACCTAAAAAATGCAATTCATTGACCAAAAAGATGCAAGTCATCGACCAAAAAATGCAAGTCATCTTTCAATAACTGCTAGTCATCGTTCAAAAAAATGCAAGCCATCAACTTAAAAATGCAAGTCATCAACCAAAAGCATGCAATCTACCAAAAAATATGCAACTTGTGAAAAATACGAAATTTTCTTGTCTTTATATATATGTATAAATGCCTATGAACTCAATGAGAATTATTAAAATTTTTGAATTTGAATTAAATTAACAATAAAGCACTTTTTCGCCTATATAAAAAGTTAGCTTCGTCGCCTATATCTCCGATAGTAAGGAAAACTGTTTTGTATATTTGATAACATAGCTATCCAGCCCACTAGGTCCGACACTAGTTCTATTTCTACCAAGGGGATTTGTAGATTTATACATTCCTATTATATCCTAGTCTGCAAAAGGTTATGAAACTTTCCTCATTAGAAGTTTATGAAAACCGATTGCCACAGTCTAATGCCGATAAGGACAGTCTTTTGTATGAGCATAATAGCTCATTGAGCTCATCTTACATTTAACACGTTGGAGAACAAAACAATGAGTCTGTGACCTGGAGGGATTATTCAATTAGATCAGAGACTGCCTACAATATCGGATACAATTTCTAAGCTATTTTAAGCCAGTCACCTAATTAGGTTTCGAAATTCTTTGTATTGCAATGCATTTTTAAATTCAAAGAACAAAGAAAGAAATTAAAAACTAAATCATAAAATACTTGTATTCTCAAGTTTCATTACCATTTTACTATTGAGCAATCCATATTGATTATAATTTCATGATTATTGCATTAAAGTAACCAAATACTTTTAGGTTTTATACGAGTAAGTGGCCAAGTACCCTGCACCCAATTCAATTTATTGTCAATTTATTGTATTGATTGATTATTAATCACTTTCTGCTGATTTAAGATGGCATTGATGATGTCACTTTATGCTGCTACCAACTTAAAACCTTAAGATTGTCTGTCAATATTGGATTTTTCAAAGTATTTCTTCTTATTTATCGCTGAACAAAATCAAATAAATCATAAAAAAAGGTGACTACCAATCAATATTGAGTTACGTATCGACGTCAAAGTAAGTCTTAACTTTTTTTTTTCTTTTATTTTTCAAATAACAAATATTTTACACTATCATGTATGAGTTTATGAGTGAGTGTATGAGTAGTTGCAAGTAACTGAAAAATAAAACAAAAGTAACAACAACACCAAACCTGAACACAATTTAGCAGCTGTTACCTCAGCTATAAAAAACTGCTTTCAATAAGCTTTTAAGATTAAATTGCAAATTTTTATGCCAACATATTGGCTTAAGTCGATTGTCAGATTCCTTAACTCCTGGTTTTATACAAAAAAAAATAACTTCAAGACATAAGATTAGCGTACTGGAATCCAATGCATCCATCCTGCTATCTATTGTTCAAGTCAAAGCTTTGAGTAAAGACAAGAACCCTATTCAGTGGAATATTTCAGTCCCCATTATTTAATTTACAAAAGTCGAGGACCTTAATCCTACAAATATCCAAAATTAATATGAACAAGCAGTTTAAAAGCATAACATATTTCCAGAAAATCAAATGATATCAAAACTATACTAAATTTTATGGTGAAAAAGCCCCATAAGTAGCTGTTCTCTGTGATTCCGAGTAAAGGATACTTCGTAGAGCATAAAGGCCCATTTGCGTAGGCGACCCAAGTACAGGTGTCGAATAACAGTGACCTAATAAAGGAGCTTTACAGCGACAGATAATTAATGTACATCGACTTTGTGCTCCTATGTGAAAATGTTTCGATAATGTATGGAGGGAAGCAAATGGAAAAAGTGGGTTCAAGATAATCTTTCAAAACTTGCTGTCAATTTAATTTTAATTAAATAGTAAGTAAAGAATATACCTGCGCGAAGAACAATATTTGTTTAAGACAAATCCAGTTATCCCAAGGAATGTGCAGATGAAAGAATAAGAGGAGATAAGTCCGAGGATTATGTCGCTGGAATTGGAGGGAATTTTAGTAAGTAAAAAGTCGCCGTGGCCTACTAGATAGTGTGTTGGCTTCTTAGCCGAGAGCCCATTGTTCAAACCGCAGTTCGGACATGTCAAAACAAACAAAATATGAGAAAAAATATTTCTTTCGGCAACTATCACTCAGCAGTCGTCTGGCAAAAAATAAAAAAATAAAAATAAAATAAAATTGTCATGAAAAAGAGTAAACTTTTAAACTGTAGGTCACGCCATGGATAAAATTTAAACACACAACATGGATGCTACGTCATAATGTCTAATGACCAATTAAGCAAATATGTAAGTAAGAATCCTGTGTCCAATTAGCATCAGCAACATGTAAAAAGGTTTATATAGGAAAAAACACAGTCCATAAGAATGGAATTAGGCGTCTTAATCAGTTACTATGTAAAAAGACATTGATAGTGGTAAGTTTCAAACGATTATAAAGCGTCCCTACCTAAGGAGTATAATATAGCCAATAAGGGTAAGAGCTTATATGAAACAGACATAATGGATTTGACTTTAAATTGCCAAGTTATTTAAACAAAATGGTTCTCATTTCACCTTTACGCTAACTATGCAAACTAAGCTAATTAAGTTCGTTAGTTTTATGCATTCTTTCATTCATTCATCTGCCATTCATTCCACACAGCTTGATGTCTTTATAATTGCTTAGAAAACACCGCATCAAAACAGGCCTTCGATTCAATTGACTATCGATTTGAGGACTGTTCAACACACACTCTTGCCTCGAACACATTAGCAACTCAAGGACGAACAGAAGGTCCTTCTGTCTCCTTCTCATATATAACTACACAACAAAGTAATTAATCCATATGTTTGAATTGATTATGCCTACAGTAGGCTACAAATAACCATCAATCGCACGTACTGATAGAGAAGCTGTATGGACTGATCATAAGTAACAAAGTAGAGGCACAAATTTTTCGTTGTACTCGTTGTACACACAGAATGTTGTTGTTGTTGTTGTTGTTGTTGTTGATGTTATTGTTTTTGTGGCTGACTTATTATTAAAGATCAAGGTGAGTAGAGCATGGAAAACATATTGAGTTCGGTATGCAACAGAAACAACAACAACAACAACAACAATATTATTATTAATCCGTAGACAGCAAAGTCAAGTATAATTTGAAATCCAGCTGTGCTTAAGATGACTACAATGATTACAAACACGTCCGTTCAACTATCCATCCATCCATCCAACTATCCATCTATTTATACGAAATGTAAGTACGTACGTATGTATATACAAAGAAAGTTCAATGATTAAAAAAATGCAAAAGAAAAGCAAATAAAAGAAATGAAAAGAAAAAAAATCACTTTTAAATAAAAATGAAAATAAATTTATTGCCATTCACTCAAAAATTATGATTTTTTTTACCGACTTCTTGTGTTTTTCAGGCATATTTTTCCACGTTTCTTGTTTATGAAGCCATGTATTTATGACTTTAACTTCCGAAAAAATTGTGTTTAAGCTGAGATTTAATTTTTCCTTCTTTGGAAGTATTAAATTCAGAAATTAGAAAAAAAAATTAATATGGTAATGAATACAATGAGTATGTCCGTGGTATGATAATGAGTTTTTCAAATGAAATTGAAATTTAAGATCACACTTACGAATATTTAAATTTGATTTCCGGTTAAATCATGGTTTTCTGATTTATTTCTTACCAGCCTGTAGTAGAATGACATTAAGACAGAGAGAAATAGGGAAAGTAAAAGAAATGATTTAAGGTGGTTGATAACCTTCAAGAATTTGAAAATAGATTGTCCTAAAAATACATTGAATAGCAAGCAGGCAACATGACTATACTGATTTTTTCAAACTCTTTAAAAATAAAAATAAAACAATTTGGAAGTAAAATTGTTTAGTCAACTCAATTACAAGGTGCAATAAAAGCATAATTGAAGCCTTCGTTTTATGCAAACATAATTAACTACCAGCACCTTGCTACAAATATTTAAAAAACTGAGGATTCTTTGACTGTTGCGCTTAAGTTTTACAACAATCTAAAGGCCGAATTAAGTTCAAACAATTGCTTTCGATGGCGAACCACTAATGAGTACGAAATACGCAGACGTAAATGAACATGGACAGGCGGTATTTTGTGAAGGCTATCTCGTGACATCATTAGACAAGTGTTCGATTGGTCTCCACAGAGCCATAATAGATACCCTGGAAAAAATACATGGATTCGAATTTTAATAAACAAATGGCATCTCGTAATCTGATATAGAACCAAATAAAGATCCACAATTAACATTCTAAACCAGTTTACATTCTGTTAAACCTCTGTAAACCATTAGACCTTCTTAAAGAAACAATTTCCTACGACTGGCAAGCTACGTCAGTATAAAAAGAACTTTTTTTCTATCAGAACAATGTCAGACAATGCACTTCCCTCAAACTTTTTGGTCTTAATGATATTATATATCCACCAAGTGATTATCACCGGTCCCAGACTATGACGAATAATTTTGATTGTAAAAATCAAATCATTTGAATCCTAAAGGACGAGGATTTCTATAAAAAGGGCATTATGGTATGTATTTGAGCTAAAGCAAGTCAAATAATACTGCTTTAAAAATAGTTGAGCATTTTCACAGGCAGAAAACGAAACACTTCATCCGATAAGGTAAATAACTGTTAGCGAGAACAAAATTCTCTCAAAGTCGTTCTAAGTTATGATTCTGAAACATGGTAAGCAAGACTTACAACTTCAAAATTGGTTTTTCGTTTGGATTTAATGGACGCATAGCCATTAAAAAAACTACCATTTGTACTAATCGAGTACCAAGCAGTATCTAGAAAACGTTTCCTTTTGCCTTGTGTTGCTTATCTATTACCTGTTTTCCTTTTCTGTTTATATTTGCTTTTCCTTTGTGTGTTTTTCATATTCGTATTTCCATGTAAAATTCTTTCCTTTTTTTGTTTTTCTTTAAAAAATTTTAATTCTTGTACAATTTTCTGGGCATTAATCATTTTATGTTGCTGTTATAACCGACATTCCATTAAGAATGAGTCATTTAATGCGACACACAAAAGAATTTCAAGTCAAATACGAATTTAACTACAACACGACTTAAACCACCATACAAAAAAGTGTTAAACGGCGACAGAGCAAGCCAAGTTAACAAATATAAGAAAGAAAAAAATAACAACAAAAATATAAAATAATACCTCAAAAACTGATTGTTTTCACAGTTGAAATGACCACCACCATCACAACTGGGCCAAAAAAAATGAAAATTATAGTTTTATGTTGTCTTATGTCCGTCCGCATATACATACCAGAGAAAAGACAAGAACAACAAATTATAGTGGCAGATGAAAAAAATGGTTTCTTTATAAAAGTAATATATACACCTGGGACTCTTACAACGGTGGGCATGGAGTTCATGGCAAGCATTCTTGCTTGCTCACCTTAAAATCTCTTTTAACCTTTTCTTTTTACTAAGCCAGTAACGATTACAATTTTAGAAACCTTGTTCTGGAGTGAAATGTATGTTGAGGTTAGGTTACCTTAAATTGAGAGACGCTTCAAAACGCAAAGTTTATTAGGGTCCTTATGATAGTACATACTCCATGCATTTAACTGCACTTCCTGGTTGACTTACACTCAAGCAACCCATGAGTTTTATAAAGATATAAATTTTATACAATTCTCCTAAGGTTCGACACGTTCTGTCAGGTTGCCAAGTGCCGAACAACACTTCCTGGTCACTACATCGTCTGCAGAAATGGTTGTGAGTTGTTTCTAGGATCAGGCGCCAGTGACTCGAAGACAAAATGAATTTGTGGCTGAATATTCTGGGGATTTGGACTAACAAATCAGTATTGCAAGCTACTGGGGCTCTATTCCTAGACTTCATTGCGCTCCTTGATAACAATTGGAGATCTATTGTATAAAGGTCGTATAAAGATCTTCATCTTCATCTTTTAACAATAAAACAATGGTCAAGAGAACATACTTTAGAATGGAGAAGGAACTGTTGGAATGAAAAATGGTTATTTGTAGAATTATAAAAGTTATCTGAATGGTAAGATAACATAGAAGCCAGTGAAAGGCGTCTATACGAACTTCATATTGGCAAAGAATTATTTAAATTTCAATATCGAACGGTTTTCTTAGAACTAACTAAGTATTCTTACATTGCTTTTTGAGGGCCTGATTTAAAAGTCAACTTTCTGTTTTACCTTCAATCAGTTTTTCAGTCATTCATACACCCCTTGATTGCTAAGTTGCTCTGGGTCTTGAAAGTTTAAATTGTTGATGGTACTGTTGTTGGTTTTCCGTTCCTCTTCCACACGCTCGTTCATTTTACAATATTTTTGCACAAGAGCTGTTTCTGTTTCAGTTTTTATTTTATTTTTTAATTCTTCTGAAAGTGATTCTTTTATTTTTGAGAGACAAAAAAATATGATTGTGTTGTAAGTAGTTTTTTTTAGTATTTTCATTTGTTGTTGTTGTTGCTTTTGGTGTTTCGAATTCGAAATTTTTGTTGACTTTGGAAAAAGTTGCTGGTATTTTAAGTTTCACTTTAAAACGGTTTTTGCTTATTATTTGTCTCTTTGAGGCGACAAATATCTGCTGAAATAAACAAAATACTTTTTTCTTTTTGTTTGTATTCTTTTTTTTTATAAAAAGATTATCTTTGTTTATGCAACTTGAATCATAATAACGTTGTGTCATTGAAAACCTTTAAAGGTATACAACACAAACAAGCATGCAGAAATATTTATTCTCTTTTGGACTGTTGCAGAAAAGAAAGAGATTTTCAGTTTCCAGGAATTAACATAATAATGTTAAATTATTAGTGATCGAATCGAAATGACTTTTCACAGAAATCTATGTATGTATATGTATATGCTCGTAAGTATGTATACTTATATGTATGTAAGTATATACAAAACTAAATACATAAACCGAATATATGTATGTTATTTTGTTGGTTTGAAAGCTGTAACCGTTTAACCGAGTATAACGATTGTACTGAAATATTCGGATAACCTCATGAATACTCACTTTCCTCATTGGAGTCATTTATGAGTGCTTTCATTGTCTATGAGAATAAGATCAAAAGCCAGCCAGTATATGTATGACGATAAAAGTAGTAATTTTGATATTTTCGAATCTCTCAGACCCAGCGGAATTATACCTGCTAAATTAAATGAATGGATTCGGTCCGCCTTTTGGCGAGTAAAACTAACAGATTGCCGGTAAATTGCAGAAACTTAGAGAAAGTGTTTGGTATCTTTTCTCTCCTCGCTCCAGAAGAAATTAACATTAGAAACAGAATCGTACTTTAGATGCTAACAATTCAAAGAAAACATTTTAAGATTAACTTTTGTACTGATAAGGAGATAGCGTATTGGAAATCAACAACACATTTAACTGAACGCACTCACTAAACATAGTGACGTTTCTGGATATTTTTGACGTTCCTGAAGACTTACTGCGGATAATAAGCAATTATTTCGGTCACCATATAGTATAGAACAGAGCAGAGGATGACGTCAACACAACATTGTGGAATGAGATGAACGATGGCATATTGAAGCACCCCGACTTAACGATTCGATGCTGCAGCGAAAATACAGAGATGACTGAATAATACTGGTCTAGAATAAGCCGCACAGAAAGCAAAAGTAGCAAACAGGGCAGCAAACTCTGTACTCGATAGGAGGCAAAAACGTGTCTTAGAGTAATGGTTGATACGATATGGAGCTTCAAACAGCAGTTGGCAATTGTTGGCTTTCAGGTCGGAGACTCATTACTATGGTGAAAATAACCTCTTATTGAATTATTACCTCTCACTCAGATTCTAATAATGGCTGCACCATTTTAAGCGAACAGATAATCCTATGATAATTCAAACTAGCCGGGAGAACTTAAAATACCAGAACACATAACTTTTGAGTGCGACAGACTCATCGAAGAACATGTTTGGCTTCAGACCATCTGTTAAAAATTTAATTACACAGATACGCTAATCGCGTGATAAGTATCTGTCAATTGTTCGCCTGAAGAGTAGGGAAAAGACATTGCATTACAGCAACTGTGGCTACGATGATATTGATGTTAAGAAATAACAATACATAATCGAAAGGAGACATAGAACTGACGTATTAATTAATCGATGGTTTTGGAAGTATCTTACCGTCTAATACAAGCGTGATATTTGTGAGTGGAAGTCACACACACACACACTTTCGGTTCGCACATTCAAAAAATAAAAATTAAAAATTCAATTTTATTAAGAATAATTCCAATTAATATTCAAATAATGTTACGAAATAAATTTTTGCATTTCCAAATTTCGTAAAGAGTTTGTTTGTGATGTAAAGAAAATCGACAGTTGGCATTTCTCAAGTTGTTATTAAATCGTCGCTACACAGGAAATGCCATTGAACTACGACATTTGCATGTTGAAATATGTACGTTTGAAGTGTATAAGATGAGTAAGTATGCAAAATTACGAAAAACAATGCAGAAAAAAAACATGAAATAAAAACCAGAAAACCTTTAACATCTCTTCTTATATTGAATTAAATTTTTTTCTTATTTTTCTGCTTCTTATATGGCTCGCAAAAAGAGAAAAAGGAAAAGGTTATAAACACTTCAAAACCACAGCTGCTGACTTGGCTGTTGCTTATTTGTTATTGTGGTAATAATGACTTTTTCCAAAAGCATAAATATTGTTAAGCAAACGAAGGAAGCAACAGCTGAGAAATTTAGCATAGCAAAACAGAACAGTACAGAACAGAACTACAGCATTAAATTATTTTCTTTCATTTCTTAATTTTTCCTGTTTCTTTAAAAAATGTTTTCTTTTGTTTTGCAAAAGTCTTTGTTGGCTTGTGATAGAGATTATCTATAAGAGTTTATACAGCTTTTATGAGCCGTAAAGATTTTGCAAACTTAACAAAAGATTTCAAACAACTAAGATGCTTAATTAAAGATAATTTGTAATATACAATAAAGATCAAAAGATATGTACTATGTGAGTAAACTAACTACATATTATGCTACATCAACATAAAAGAGTGAGTACCTTATGGTTTTCTTGAAAACTGGCAGCTTTTTCTCAAGATACTTGCTAATCTCTTGAAATTTATAGAAAATAATGTGTTGATGTGTATATCAGCAAATCAGCAAATGTTGTTGCTTGCAATGCATTACGACTTAAATTAAAGATGATGATGTTGATGTTGTTTAAAGTTTTAAAAATATTTTCAATTAGTCTTCAACTTGAGATGAGTTTTCTCAACATTACTTAGTTTTTATTTTTGTTATTGTTGTTTTCCTTTAATTTTTCTTTAGATTTCATACACTGTTGTACCACATCTACCATAAACCATGGTAGAAAAAAATAAATTTAATGTGTTATCAGTTTATGGGCAGTTTGCGAATTAATTACGTTTAATTTTTTCTTTCATTTTGTTTCTTTAACTGTATTTTAAATTTCATATTTTGCACTAATGACTAAAACAAAAATCTATTTGGTACACTTTACTCTTTGCCGGTTGTCCAATTCCTGGGACGTTCGGCCATTAAAGTGTAATCGTTTTCTTTAACACCCATAAAGCCATGATGATTGAGTGGTGGGAAAAATTCCCAACCTTCAATTTTGGAGGTTTTCTTAATTACACCAGCAATACCTAAAAAAACATACAAACAAAATCGAATGTATTAATGTATTAAAGGAATATTCTATGAGGCAACTTACCAAAGGCCAAGCCCATAACAAGACCGGCTACATGGTTACGTCTCCAGGCACCATAAATACCACCAGCAGCCATACCGCCAAGGAAGTAATTAAATCTTAAAATAGAAAACATTATTAGTTTAATTTATTCGTAGTATTTTCAAATAAAGAGTAGTGAATTTTGAAACAAAATAAACGAGATGTGTTTAAGCTATAAAGTAAATTTAAGTATTTTATTTTTTTTTTGTGGATTTAGTTGGAGATCATAAAAAAGTTCAATGGAAAGGTACAGCCAGAGAAAGTTGTTTGGCCATATACGGTTATTGTAATAGAATCTAAGTTTTAAAAGAAATAATATTACAAGCATTTCTGTCGGCGTTCCTTCATAGCCAGTCATTGATATTATGTATGTCTTCTTTTCCTTCTTATCAAGACTACTTAAACGACAAATGTCATTAATATAAAGTCACATACGACTAGATTATGGAAGGATTTAAAGATTATTAGCTCGCTCATGAATTACATATTGTACTCCAACTCTGACGCAGTTCTTTTTGACGTAGCTGTTCTTTGAAAAACTCTCTTCACCTTTAGAGATTTCTTAAGCATATTTCCTCTTCTAAACGTCAGGGAAATTTAAAATTCATTTTGCAGTCCTATTATCCTGATAAAGGATCAATTGCTTATGCATAAAGTGAATAAGCATAAAGTTATAAAGTGAGCGGTAATCGCCTCAGCAAGATAAGACTCCGTATGTAACGATTTTCGAAGTCTGCCGATATTTGGAGTTTTTGTTACTCCGAGATTAAATCAAAAATCAAAAGTATGTTACACCGCGCTTAGCAAGATAATAAGCACTATAACTAAAAATCACTCATTTCCACGATTTGTATAAAAATCCTTTACAGTATTCCCAATAAACATAAAATGATACTCACCTATCATCCTTGCCTCGGACATTTGTAGCCACATAAGTGGTTAAGGTAAAAGCGGAGGCCATGCCCATCATTGGACCAATATTATAAGCAAAACGTGCTATTGTAGGTATGTAGCCCTTGGTGCGGGCCAACATCAATACATCTATGGTAGACCAGGCCAAGCCGGCGGCAACTGCATAGGAATTTGTGGCCAATATTTTGCCAAAACAGTCTTCCCCTTCGGGCTTATCATAATAGCCGGCCTTTACTAAAGACATGGTGACTAAAAAAATAATTGAATATAATAATACATTAGTATAAAAAAGTCTTAAATTAATAATATATGAAGTAATGAAAATCATTTTCGACGCCATTTTTAATACCGCTTTGGTTGCAAATGTTTTGTCAATTCCTTTCAAATTTTTCTTTAACACTTAAGCGTATATTTAACATTTTTACTTAAATAACAAATTTCTTTTGTTTATTGTGATAATATTCATTTGTTTTATTATAAAAAATTAAAAAGAATTCACTAACCTGTGTTAAATTTTACGTAATTTCATATAAAACAGCAAAACTCAACCAATAAAATGTCAAATATGACATTTTGCAAACAGCTGTTGAAAACAATCTAAGCACAGGGTAGTGTATAACGATTATATTTGCTGGCACTTACAACAGGGTAGTAGCAAATTATAATTTATAAATAAGCGCGTATAACAGTTTATAAATAGTGTTGAAAAACGAATTAATCTTAGACGCTAGTGAATTAAGTTGAGCGTTAAACAATATTAAAAATATAGCGAAGTTTCAATAAAATACTGTGTCCAGTGAAAGCAATGTGCACCAAGGAGAATATATATTTACAAAAAAAACGTTTTTCTGCGAAAATACAAGTGTGCTGAAAAAATTTCACCAAGTTTAAAAAAGGCAACATTCTGATCTTTAGCTTATGTGGAGTACGATGGCGCGAGAATGGCGTCATAACAACAATCAATGTCATCACCTTACGTAAAGGCAAGCCGAGGTAAGTTTTCTACTTACTAAGAAACTCAACTTTTAAGCACCTTCCGGGTATTGCCTACTGGAAAGGCTAACAGAACTTCAGTGGTAATGTTTTTTCATTAGATTATAAGCTGGCTGGGATATTTCCACGACCGTGTCCAAAATGGACATTAGCACGGGTGAAGGTGCAGGTATCTCCGGAATTAATATCAGAGAATTAATGTAAATGTTGATGTAAAGAATACTGAAAGCTTCAAGAGAAAATATTTTTAAGTCACTTCTGCCCTTGACTTTCGTCTCTCCTGTTTCCTTTTTTAAAGTGCCATAATGGCCGAATGGTAGAATGATACATACGTGTCTCTTCCACAATAATCTAATCTTGCTTGAATACACGTTCTTGAAACTATAAAATTTCTGAGCTAGTTAGTGGGAAAGGAGGGCTGGCCTTTAAGATTGAGACAGGACACATACATACATTACTGGCTAATATGACCTTCTAGTCAGTCTAGTTCTAGGTTGTTACACCATTTACTTTCGGGGTGGTAATTCTATCCAAGTATAGGGACTTACAGTTCAAAATAAAGATTAAACCGATACGCTTTTTCAGGTGTCTAGACTGAAGTTTAAACTGTAATAAGAACGTTCCAATCATAAAAAGCGGTCTCAACGCATTAGCCGTAGCTCAAGAATATCAGTTTATAATCTGAAAATACTTGACAGACAATATGGTCCCTTCAACCTCTGTATGTAAGCTATTATGGCAAGAGCACGGATACAGTGTAGACTACTATAGTAACGTCATCGGAAGGCGTGTTCTATGAAAAAAATAATTTTAATACGGCAAAATTTTTCTTTTCTTGCAAATTTTTCTATTGGGTGAAGACGGTATTGCATTGCCTCAGGACTATATAAAGTGAAGGACTTGTATGATAATATTTATTCAAATAATTTTTTAAAATTTATTTTTTCGTATTTATATTAAAATCTATAAATTTTCTTGCACTCACAAGTTACATGTACATTTCATTTTTATAATTTTTATTAATTTTTTTTTTTATAATAATTTGCTTATTTTTATAGTTTAATTTAAAATTGTTACAACACCATTTAAGTAATAAATTACAATATGTTTTTGAAACTATTTTGTTTTTATAGAGTGTTTTAAAATATGTTAAATAAAATAGGAAAAAAATATGCATTCTTAATATGCAATTAAATATTTTCGAAAAGGACATTAAGGACTATAATAATTTTTAATGAAAAGAATCATATTTGACAAGCGATATAAAACAATAATTATAAATTCGGCATAACATTTTGAGCATTCTTAAAATATGGTTTTTAAAAAAGTACTACGACTAGAAAACAAATGCTACAGAATTGTTTATAAATGAAATTGTCAACAAACATAAACAAAGAAATAAATAAATGAAAGGGTTTTTTGGCAACAAATTTCCCCTGTTAATTGGGTTTGAATATGAATTTCCTTATAACGGAAGTACTGGATTTTTGGTTCTCTATGATCAGCAACATTTTGATTTTTGTAGTTTTAATGAAATTTTTAATTAAATTTGTAATCTTCCAAATGAAAAAAGCAGAATTTAACAAATCAGTCATTATTATTTTGTTAAAAATTTAACATTATTTTGTTTCTTTTTTTGGCATTTAAAATATTTTCTTTTTCTCTTTCACTTTCAACGTATAAATTCTTATTTGTTTTATTGTTATTATTATTTCGCTAATGGTATTTATTTTTTTATGCCAGCATTGTATTATTATGAATTATATTTATTTATTGTTCATCGTGGCTAATTATTTCAATATCATCGGCTAAAGGACTTTCAATTTCGTTTGTTTTTACTTTCTTATCCAAAATATTATCCAAATTTATCAACGACAGTGTCATTTTACTACTTAAGATAACCTGCAAATTAAAAACATCTATTATTAGTAACAACTCAGCTTTGAAAGCGATTTTACACGATTAACTTACAGCTGGTTCTTCGGGAGATCCATTGAGTTCAGCATCATAGACTTTTTCTTGTTTAGTTTCAGCATCGGCTACTAAAATTTGCGAGTCATGAGCCAAAGAGCCTTCTAAATAAATTTCTTGTGGTTCTGGCAATACCATGTCTTCATCATGTTTGGACTGCAAAAGAGAGACGCTTATTAGTCATTTAATAATCACATTATTAAAACAGAAAAAGGTTTAGTACAGTAAGAAAACTGATATACATATATTCCGTGTATTTAACTTGAGACATCGAAGTCACATTTTAAATGTTGAAGGGCATATTTTGTTCAGAGTTCTAAAGCTAATTGAATACGATGCTCTCCTTAACTTGTTAATGTTTCCATTAATTGTTATTGAATTAAAAGGCTATTAAAGCCTGGGAATGAAAGGAAAAACTTACATGTTCATGGTGGGATAATAACACTGGAGTTGGAGGACGGCCAGACCATTTATGGCCACCCTCACAACTGGCGGTTATTTCCATTCCAAGAACCTTTAAATAAAAATTAAAAAAATATGAAATAAAAGCAATTAAAATCATATAAAAACTTGAAATGAAATTATAATTTTAAAAGGTTTTTAATCATCCCGAAATTATTGAAAAAAAATGTACAGTTTTGCTGGGAAATAATGCCGTTCTAGATCTTTAAACTTACGATAGGATCGATAAAACGGTATATTTAATATAACTCAAGCTAAGCTTAAGGAAATTTCTTTCCTAATTTATTAAAGGCTACACTACAGTGTTAATACTTACCGCTACAGAACGATCGCTACTGCTTTCTCTTTTTTTACGTTGCTTATCATCCGTTGCCTTCAAATCGTCTATTCTAGTATTATTGTCGCCATTTATGTCTGCATGCCCATTGGAAATATTTTCTTGTGGTTTTTCTTGTTGCTGGTTCGTAGAGGTCGAATTTTCGTTGGATTTTTGCTAAAGTTTTAAAATAATTAAAAAAAAATTATTTTTAATAAAAGATTCAGAAACTGTTTGTTATTAATTAAAAACATTTAAATCGAGAGCATAAAAATTCTTCAAAACATATGTAAATTTCTGTACAAATTGTATAAAGCAACAGAATAAGACGATCACAGAACTTAAAAAAAACAGAATAAAACCAAAATTAGTATTTTAAGTATTTAAAACGTTTTGCTAAATAGTTTCAGTATTTGAAAATTTCAGAAACAAAATAACCAACCAGCCGTTAGTATAGTAATGTAGTATTTAACTTAACTTTTTATTTTATTTTTAAATGGTTATGGTAACTGTTAGAGAAATAAACTTTGGTGGTACTAGATTTCTAACCTTTGTTGGATCGGTTGTCGAATTCTCTCGTAATTTTAATTCTTCATCAGCAGCATCAATTAAACCTTGTATGGCTGTTACAACTACGAGTAATTTAGTTATAAAATTTATAAAAAAAAAACATTTTTTTATATTATAAAATAGTAACAAAAAAGTAAAGAAAAATAAATTTTTTAATGAAAAATAATAAAAAAAAATATAAATTTTAGCCTAAAACCTATGTAAGGAAGCGTTTAAAAAAGTAAATGATTGCTGTTTTATGATTTCAATGCTTCTACCTAAATATAAAAAATAATGTTTAAAAAAATTTTTAAAATAAAAAAAATAAAAAATCATTTTTAAAATTATGTCCCCTTCAACTTTTCTTAGCTACTCAATAGAGAAAAAAAGAAACAGATTGAAAAACTTTAAAAGTAAAAACTTTTAAAAGAGCAAAAAAATATTAAGAGACTGAAAAAAAATGCTGCTGTTAGTCTTACAAAAGTAGGAGAAAGATTGTGAGAGAAGACTGAAGATAATACAGTTGTTTTTGTTCGAAAAAAAATCATGCCACATTACAACGGTAATAATTATTACGAGAGTTCAGTTTTTTTTTTAATTAATTTTAATAAAAGGTTAGTTTTTCTTATAATTTGTTTAAAAAATGGAATAAAAGAAATCATGCCATTATTCAGGTGTGGGACTTGTACATTCCTTATTAAATTTATTTAAAAAAGAAATATTGTTCATTAAAAAAGAATTAAAATATGTATTTACTATACTTATGGTTGTTTTTTAGATTAAAAATTAAAAAGATGACTGATATTTTACGATTACGATTTATTTTTGTTTGTTTTTAATTTAAGGATGTAATTGTTGACGTTTTAAAAAATTAATTGCGACCATCTTTAAAATTAAAAAGAAATAAATAAAAAAAATTATGATAATTTTAAAGTCATTACATAAAATAAAAACAAATTTTGTTTATGTTTCATAATGTATAAAGTGTTTTAAAATTGTATAAGGCTAAAGGTGTACAAATATAATGGAAGAGGGCGACCAAAAACCAGATGATAGGATTGCATTGAAGAAGACTTCTGAATTAAGGTTTAAGTTCGTGGGCTTACAAAGGGAAATGATAGTTAAAAACCAGATGTAGGGATTGCGTCGATTTTCTAATTATGGGTATTCGTAAATGGCAACAAAAAGCTGAACACAGAGAAAGGCTAACTCTCATACCGAGCTGTTACGCTATAAGATGATAATGAAATCTCCAAGGTGGTGAAATAATTTGGTACGCTCTGATATCTTCTTTAAAAAATGCTTTACGTAGATTCGGAGTAAATGAACTGATAATAAATCTGTTGTGCAGGTGATAGGTCTACTGTAAGAGGTTCTAGGATGGTAGGGTTGTCATATGTCTTTGTCCAAAAACAACAATCTCTATTAAAATACATTGGATTGTTTTATTTGCTCATTAAGTCCTACTCTTTCCCAAGAGTTTACGCTAACCGACTTTGAGACAGGGATTTGAATTAAAAAACATCTCGTAGCATCTCGTCGAAGACGAACAAAAGAAGTTTTGGATAGAAAGAAATTAATTCTCAAGCTATTGGCAAACTTTAGATATCACTAAGAAAAAAGAATCATAAAATTTGGAACTCTTAGTTTAGTTTCGGTAATATTGAAGCCAATTGTTGAAAATGTTAATTAAAGAATGAAAATCGTAAACGCCAACGCAATGTAAGCACCGTTTTGATCGGTCAAACCTAAACATTTAACATAAAAACATTTGCAGTCACTCAAAGCTAGGATAAACTTAGGTTCGTGTACAACACGAAGTTAAAAATGAACTTCTTGAACTGAATTTAAGCGATAAAATCGGTAAGCAATTTTCTAAAGCGAGTGGCAGGTTGATACTGAGGAAAACGTAAAGCGGAAACAGTCGGACCGTAATCGCGGTTAATAGTAATCAAAAAGATTGAGTCTCAGAAAGGTTTTGCAGTGGGTTTTATGGGAAAAACCATCTAATTGGTGCCACTTTTCAACTGACGAATTCTTAATTTGATCAAAATTGAACCCTTTGAAGAAGGTGATTGTCCATAGCCTTGACTGCAAGATATATTTTATTGCACTAGAACAAAGCCAGGCCACAAATATCTCTTCCTTTATTTACTGATCCGAACCATTGTGATTTGTTTTCCTCGCGTTAAAAATGGCTTTTTGTTGCAAATGGCATATTTACAGTGCAAGTTGAAAAAGGTGAACAAATTCTGTGGTTATGATAATTTAATTTTGTTGTTGTGGTTGTGGTTGTTGTTGGGTGGCTATGTGTAATTTTCGATTGGATGTATGTTTGTACAAAAACAAAAGTTGAAACAAAAAAAAAAAAGGAAATTAATTAACATATGTATGGATATAATTGTTAAGAGGGAACCTTTTGCCAAAATCTCTAACCTTTGCTTCATATTGATCTGAATTCATTTCAGCAATCAATTTAGCCATGGCCTTTTCCGTGTCCTCGAGCTTTTTGCGTAACTTTTCAATTTCCATCAATTGATCGGTTTCTTTATTCAAAAGTTTTAAAGGCAATTGCTGTTGCTGTTGCTGTTGTTGCGTCTGTAGTTGCTGCAGCTGATATTGTTTAAGAGATGAGGACAAATTCGTAGCAGCTGTTTGAGCCGATAAACTGGCATTATATAAATCACTGCCACGTGCAAGTTGCTGGTGGGTTTGCGGTGGTACAATATCTGCAGAGTGTTTTGGTTGATTAGTTCCTAGAATTTTGGTTTATTAAGTTGGTTTGGTTTTGAGTTGTTTTTTTTTTTGTTTGGTTAAAATAGGGAGTTTTTATATTTATTTTCATTTTTTTAATTACAACATTAATTATAAATAAAATTATAGGTTACAGAAATAAAAACAAAAAATAATAATTAAAATAAACTTTAAAATAAAGAAAACAAAATAATGGTTTTGTAATGATTAAGAATAAAACAACATCTAAACTGCTACAGCAATACAGCAAAGAGGATACATTTATATACAATCTATATATGATTTAATTAATTAATAATTATAATCGAATAATTAAAAAAAACATATTGGAAACATTTAAAGCAGCTTAATTTTTTGGGGGTTTTTTCATTTAAAAATAAGTTTTCGTGTTCAGAGGACATATTTTTAAAAAATGATTGATGGACCGAAATTAAAATGTTCCTTTTTTTCTTCAGACTTTTAAAGGAAATTAAATTTTGAAATCAAAAGAATCTAAAAAACTAAACTAAAAATATATTTGTTTTCTACTTGCAAGAAAAGAAAAATTCTAAAATTTTTAATCATAATTTAAAGACTATAAACAGAGTAAGTAAAAGAGAAGACTTCATCTTACTTGTTTGATGTTCCCGCCAACCTGTGTTTAAGCGTGTTTTTTTTTTTTGTCATGGGACCATAATAATTTACAATTTGATAGCGTTTCATAGTTTGTAAAACAGTTAAATGTATAGTAAATTACATAAAGAGGGAATTTTGTTTGTTTGATAAATAATTTTCGGTTTAAACTACTGGTATAAACTTATTAACTACTTCTATAATATATTGTTTGACAAAAACTAAACAGAAGAAGAGCTTTAAACTTACCTAACTTAGAGCCGTTTAATTCTTCAACGTGTCTACCATTTTCTTGACCGAACACTTCTTTACGGAAGTTTGGATCGCCTGGTGCAGCTCCATATGGTGCATTTGGTATTTGCTTCTTGAATACTATCTAAACTCCAATGAAAAAATAATACAAAATTAAAATAAATTGCTTAAAGTTTTAAAGATTACATATATTATTTATTTATTTATTACAATACAATTACAAATTATATTCTAATTATATACGAGCGGAGTAACTTGACCATATGCTCGGTGTAGTGCCACAGATCAGAGTCTCTAATGGGAATCGAACCCACGACCCTCACGCTAATAATCTAGCACACTAATAACCTAGCACACTAATAATCTAGACTACCAAGGCACCCTATTATTTATTAAACTTATTTGAAAACGTAAGTTAGGTTAGGTTAAATTGCCAGTTGTTTCGAAGAGCATAGTTTACTTGAGACTTATAAAGGCCCTTTGTAACGCAGTCATTACCTATTATGTCAAACAAGGTATCACGATGATAAAATCTTAGCATCTCCACTCATTTCGGAATAATAGTCTTTTATGAAACCCGTATAAGAGCAAGGAATCGAAATGAATCTTTTGCGGATATCGGATTGTTGACCAATCCAAGCTGAAGAGAAATAGCTACAAAGCTTGCTGCACATCATGTTAGGAATTCAGTTAGAAATGTACTCATTTATAATGAACCTAAAAGAGTGTCCCTAACATTTATTGATGTCATCTGTCACTCAGGCAGATACTCGATTTGTAGATAAATACCTACATCAATAATGGTGATCACCGCATACTACGGTAAGGACTACAATCAATTTTTAAAATTCCTGCATTAAGTCTGCGATATTGTACGGTTGCAAATCGCGCAATAACGGAACTGAGCATGTCAATACAATTCAGACATTCTTTCGCCCTTGCCTACATTGAATTTTTTGCAACAATCTTCAATCACTCCCTAAAGTGAAGATAAATTGGGCACACTTAGGCGAAAATACAATGGCGATATTACGATCCTACGAACGTCGATCATTGCTAGACCACTTCCTATGTAGAAATCTACACAGAAATCTGAGTCTATCACCCAAACGGTACAGATAATACAAAACCAAAGGACTAATGATTTTGAAATTTATTTACTTATGGGCCCCCCATAAGGAGGACCTCTAGAAAAATTTGTAATCTAGACTCATTGGAATGCTCCTCTCCACGGAAATCTTTAGTAAAAGGCGAAAGATTTATTCGACAACTGAAGAGAAACCAGAGTAATTGAAACTGTGAAAAGCTTAATATTTTAAATAAAATTGCACACGAACTAAATGGGAATTATAGTAAAAGTAAGGCAAGGAGCAATTGTAAATAAGGGATGATAGACTAAAGACTAAGGGTAGTTTCAATTTCCTAAAAATATTTTCCTTAAAACATTTACAAATTATTACAACAATACAATACATACATACCTTCATAATAGTATAACCGAAGAATACAACAATGCCAATCGTATATAAAGGCATTATAATGCCCATACTATTTTGACCCTTTCCCTGAGGTTGATGCAATGCTCCGGCACCCATAGGTGGACGCATGCCGGGTATAGGGCCAGGCTAAAATTAATTAAATAAACAAATAGAATTTAATTTGTTTTTATTTTCAAATATCAAATAAAATTTGTGTTTAGATTAAATTATTTATGATCTATAAATAAAAGAACAAATATTGTTTGGAATAAAAACAAACATGCATGCATGAATACATCAGAATTATATTTATATTTCCGTTTTTAATCAATTCCATTAAATAAATTCGATTATACGAAAGGAAAAATATTTATTTTCATCAAAAATCAAAATAAAATAAAGAGTCAGAACACGGAATACTGTTAAGATGTTCACATAAAATGCAACATTTTGATCCTTTGAATCTTACAAAGAATTTTTTCTTCATTTTCTTATTAACCTTGTCACATTCTTTTGTATTTCATCCTTCGAATGGACTTAAAAATGTATGAGGAATTATAAGAAGTCTGCAACTGTGCACCATTTGGAGTGTTTTTTTAATATTTTTAAATATATTGTCTTCATATATTATTCAATTCAATTATATTTTATAATTTGCCGAAAAGACCTTAAAAATATACTTATATATACATATTTAAAAGAGTTGAATCATCAAAAGTGTGTTGTTATGCTCTACACTCGGCAAGATAATTATTAGTACACCTGTGCGTTCTGACCTGACAAATTCTCAAGCTAATAATATTACCTTTAAAGATCTAAATATGTTGTCTTATATTTTATACATTTAAATGATTTCAAAAAATATTTTAGTGTTTCCATAATTATTTCCTTTGCTGTCAATGACATTCAGCATACAAAAGAAAAAAGAAATAAATTAATTATTAATTTTTCTTTTAAAACACAAAAAACTTTTCTTTTAATATTGTTTTCTTGATCATGAAATTTTGTTTTCTTTATCAAAATGACTATTTCGTTTAAATATTCTTTAAAAGAAATATTTTTTTTTATATTTTTCGTGCAATTTGTAGCACCGAAAAGTAAAAAATGTAGGCGGGCCAAGATTAACAGCCAAAGAAAACAATCACGGGTAGACTTTACATATATCTATGTATATATGTATATATACAATTATATATCTACATATGTATGTATATGTCTGTCTGTATGTATGTACATATACATTTTTTTTAAATGATTCTATTACCATGGAACTAATCTTCATTATAAGGTGGTTGACAATTTACTACACATTCAAAGACAAAATATAGTTGACATTGACCCAAAGAAATTTAGACTTTTGAACTTTGTCAAGGAAAATCGCAAGCAAATCATAAAATGAAAGAATTGTAGCTTTCATTGTAGCCAGTTTAATAAACGTATTCAGTTTCAAAAGTCGTCCTTATCTTCTATTCTATTCGAGTACAAATCCTTCTCCTTTACCACAACTCGTCTTCTTTAATTGTAAACCCATGGAAAATGGCGATTTTCAATTCCTATATCAAAAAAGCACATCAACACATTCAATTTAATAAATAATAAGAGATCTTTTAATAGATACTCTAGAGTCCTCCTTTCTAATTTTTGCTTAGTCAGGCATAATTATCTTTTTATACATCTTTTCAACTTCTGTCTTTGTTAACAAATGGAAACCGGAGTTGCCCTATGTATATGCCAGAGGCATCCCTTATTAGGCGGTTGATGAGGCATAATGAAATTCAGTCACTGTCCCCGCTATTTACACATCTGGGCTACTTCTACCATTGTAAGCAAATGCAAACCAATTAATCGTATGGTCATCCATCGCACAATTGCGATTATCACAGGTCATTGTCTTAATTGAAGGCATGCCGACATTGACTTTCCATCGAATAGCTTCTTCAGGGGTTGTAAATCTAAGGAAGAAGAGACTATCAATGTCCTACTATTGTCCTACTAAGTCTAAGGAAGAAGAGACTATCAATGTCCTACTATTGCCATTAAGAGAAGGAAGTTATTAACATCACATTTTCTGTCATTCTTGACCTTTATTCTGAAGTTAGGTTAGTTTCGTTTTAGGGAATGTTCAATTCCTGAGTTGGATATTAATTGTAGTATCACCATCAGCCTTAATGCTGGCCTGTGTAAGTGGAACCTTGTTTTCTCAGAGAAGGTCCCTCACCTAACCCAATCTAACCATAGTTAAACAAAAAAATATATTTAAACATGGCATGATTAATGAAACAAGGCAATACAAATAAACCAAATTAGAAGCTGAAAATGCTTTGCGAGATTGATATGCTTCTTAATGGAACTGATGAAATAAAAAAGTGTATAAAATTAAAAGCAAGAAATATTAGAGACTTAAAGGGTAATCCATAATCTTTACATATTTCTTTATCATAGCAATAGCCATCATACTCACCCTGCCTTCAACTATGCGTGGTGGTGGATTACTGGGCGATGATTTACGCTCTACAATTGGTATCGTCGGGGTGGCCGGTATGGCACGACCACGTTCTCTCATCGCCTGATAAACAGAATCGGGATGCAGATGAGATGGTCGCTCCTGACGTATGCCTGTTTATGGAAAGAAAAACCAAAAATAAAAATCTTATTATTTAATATTCCAAATAAATAATTTATTTTCGTTTTATAAACATTAGTAAACACAGTAGCTGTGTATTTATTATTTGCAATGAATTAAATACAAGCATTAACGAACCAACAAAACAAAATTAATTAAAACAAGAAAGAAATTAAAAGTGAAATTAAAACACAACAACAGCAATATAAAATAAAACCATGAAAAACAAAATGAAAAAATAAACAAACATTTCTTTAACTCTTGTTTTTTTTTCTCTCTTTTGTAAACGTTATTAAAATTTTATTAATGACGTACATAAAGCAAAAACAATAAAAACAACAGTTTTGTTGGCAGACTTGAGATTGCATTTGAATTTTTTCGTTTTTAACAGCCTTTCAAAATCACTACCATAACGAAAATTTTCTTATTTTTTTTTCTTTCTTCCACTTGACGTCTAAATACAATATTTAAGTTGAAAGCACTTTTCAGATAGTTAGTTAGTTATTAAACTAAAACAACATTTTATTAGATTTTTTTCACATTTTTTAAGAAATACTAGCACAAAATATTAATTATGCATGTATCGTTCGTTACGAAATTGAATATCTTATCTAAACTAATTAATCAAGAGTTTAACATCAAGAGGTATTTCTTCTAATGTTGTAGACAACATACTTTACACGCGGCTACAGTGAAAAGCAAAATACTATCTTTCTTCCAAAAATCATTTCTACATAAAAATTGAGGTTAGGTTGCCCGCCAGGGTTTTTCGATTTTGACAATAAATTTAAACAAAAAATACTTGAAAAATCTTTAAAGATTTCACAAATCTGCTGATGATTGCTGTTTTGAAAGTGAATGTTTTATGTCTCTCTCATAGCAACACCTATGGGAAAAAAACTTTAGTAAATTAGTTTTACATGGTTCCATTAAGGTGAACTTGTCTAACAAATTTACCCCCATACTCTAAAAGCTAAACAGCTTGACACTAAGATGGATGCATAAGGAAATCCCAATCAGTTGTGGTTATTGTTCTATCTCCATTTGATTCAGTTTGATAAAAGATGTTGAATATAATTGCAGTTAGTAGTCCACTTCGGCTGTGCTACGGAGGTAAATTCTTCCTGTGTTACGCTGGACTTTATAGTCAATAGTGGCTCTGAATTATCACCCTAGCGTTCGCAAAGCGAGTGAACAATCCGGCATCATTTACGGTTATGCCAAAGTTACCTTTAAATAAAGTAATAATATATCCTAGAAATCCAGCGTAGATAGAGTCGATAGAGTAATCGCCGGATGTTGTTTCTAAATACTCCGCTACCACTCATGAATATGCAGTTAACGTATGCTTTGTACTGCTATGTTGTAATGCGGCTTCTACACATTGCGACTGGCTGTAGAACTTTATTATTTTGCACAAAAAATTATTATGTTGAATGGCTTGTTGATTAAAAATCCAATTATTTTTATCTTCAACCATTTGTTGATTAAACATGGTGTACAACCAATCGCAGCGTGTAGCGGGGTCCCATAAGATATCTGGATAAGTGAATTAAACTCTACATCTCCACAACCATGCATCTACGTCTTCACAAGTGACCTGTTTTTTGTGAAAAATGTGTTTTTACTCCGTCTACTGTATCTCCTCTATTTAATCGCTATTTGAATGTTCTAATCTCCGGTTTCTTCGTAAAAGTGAAGTACTGTTCATATCGACCATTAATTATCGATCGAAATAAGCGTCAGACGAAAAACAATACATCGTGTATGGGTACTGCTGACAGTTTACAGAAGAATTAAGATTTCCTTGACAACTTTTCAGCCAGAATAGCGAGGGATTAAACTTATTAGAAGACATTGGCATATAATATTAGAATAAAAATTAAAAGGAACACAGTTTCATTGCAGTCTTACGAGCTTTACTATACGAGCTGTTTGTTAGTCTTTGTCGGCGTTGTAGAAACCGAAAATATTAATTTGTTAAACTTTTCAAACACTTTGTTAGAATATACCCTTTCACATGCATTTTTGAAAAACAAAAAAACAAATTCTTTCGTACTTATTTCACCCGTATAAATATTTAAACTTTTACGATATAGCTGTGGCCCATAAGGTTCTATGGGCGGTTCCGATCTTTTAGAGCTTTTTAAAGCAGTGGCATTGAAAAATTCCTCACGATTAAGCACCACATCACAACAACCTAAACCATTATGTTTGACAACAAAAACAATTACAACAAATTTACAATATTTAAATATAAATTCAAAAAGAAAAGAGACATCAATATAGAAGGCTTTAAAAAAATATTTATACTTACCACCTGGCCCACGTTGTCCATCTTTAACATTTGATTTCCCTGTAGGCGTTGATGGCGCACTGGCAAACATCATGGGATAAAAGACTTTGGGCCACAAAATGGCTATGCAGCCAACAACTGTAACAATTATTAAGGCGGTCTTTTTGGGACTTAAACCCTCGTTGGCATAAATCGGCAGCGATGGTTGTCGCCTATTTGTGGACTGTGTTTGAGCTTGTGTTGGCATCTTGGTTTAACAATTTCTTAAATTTCTAAACAAAATTGGTTTTTTTTCTAAATCGTTTCAAGTTAGTATGTGTATTACTTCCGTTATTATTGTATACTAAAAATAAAATTATTCTTTTGTATGTATGTATGTTCTCTTTGGTTAATTACTATAATTATGGGTTAATTGTTTATCACTCGCATTGTTGACTTCATTATTTCTTATGGTTTTT
Source organism: Sarcophaga carnaria (assembly GCA_958299815.1). Taxonomy (NCBI): domain Eukaryota; kingdom Metazoa; phylum Arthropoda; class Insecta; order Diptera; family Sarcophagidae; genus Sarcophaga; species Sarcophaga carnaria. Next base: position 15,750,528 of record OY283153.1, read on the forward strand.
TAGATAACTTTAGGGCTTTAGTTAATATCTAGAGAAAAAAAGAGAATAGGAATTCAATTGCAATATTAAAATCTTGTTTCTATATTGTTTAACAATAAATATTAATTTTAATCGTTTTTAATTAAGTACTGCCTCAAAGCATTTATGAATGCTTCGCATCTTTCTGATAATTTTGTGCTATAACCTCTATCCGTTTTAAGGCCAGCAACAAGTCCTTGGTTTGGGAGCATTGGGAACGTGAAGTCTATCTTACAAACTAGTCTTAAGGCTATAAGTTTTTTCCTCCTTAGAAACATCACAAATCGAAAACTGAGACTAAAAGACATTCTGATATTACTTAATCGTTCGGAGACAACTGTCAACTGTGTTACGATCTCTGTTCTATCTGCCACTTTGCGGTCAAGAAGTCCTCTGATCTCTATATTCTGAATAAGGTTTCATTTATATCATCAATAGAGATATTAATGAGCTCAGTGAAACTGATTGAAATACATCTCGATGTGCCCCGAATAACAAATCTCCAAATATGGCTTTTAATTAGTCGTTCAATGTATTTTTTCCTGTTCCCCAAAGATGACTTGAGAAAGGATATTTATTAGAAGACCAAACAGAAATCTAAGCCTTGAAACAGCTGCTGAATCTGGCATACAATCTGACTTCAATTGCAATGGAGGCTCTCTTACTTACATACTTAATTAATCATTATAGTCCAGGATTACGACCTAGCTTCTCACACCACCTAGCTTGGCAAGTGGAGTTTTTCTTAATCATTTATGTTTAGAAACTAATTTAGCAAATATAAGTCAATTTTGATTGAAAATCGGTTACAAATTTCAAATGAACCCTGTGTAGAGGCACATTTTAATTTCAATGTGGGTTGATGAAGATGGCTAAGATGGTTGGTCAAATTTTTTAGTTTGGTTTTCGAATTTATTCTGATGCCAAAACAGGTAGCTGTTAATTCGAAGGACCTGATATCATATCAGGTTATGATTTATTTCACTAGCGATGCTAATGCAAATATAGACAAAATTCTATTTCAGAATGTATATTCAAGGGCATGAGTAAACCTGTAGACAGAACGCATGTAGTCGAAGAACAGGTGAAGATCAGAAAAGTGGAAATTTGAATTGGGTATCCGCCACCTATGATAATATGCAAAAAGGTTTTCCGTTTCATTAAACTGAAATGGTAATAATTAAGGAATCTATTTTATAAGTACAAAAAGCTTAAATTTGTTTAACATGTATGTAAACTTTAGATGGACTTCTTTTTTTATTATTTACGGGTATTTCAACTCAAAGCACAAGTATTATTTCTTGATTTTTAAAATATCATGAATTTTTTTTTAAATTTTCAGTAATTTGTATTTATATTATAAATTTATAATTTATTTTGTTAATATTTCACTTTTTTCAATATTTCCATTCAATTCTTTCAATACTTTTTAAAAATTAGTTGATTTTCGTGAGATTTTTCAAAATTTCAACTGCCAAAATCACTTGATAATTTCTCAAACCCATCAGACACACACAATTTTTTTTATTGCTATTGTTATTTCTTAATGACACACTTTTTTATTTTTGAAATATTTTAAACAAATGTTTTTGCAAAATTTCATTTTCTATTTTATGCCGCCTTATAATTTTTTTTATCGTTTTAAATCAGAACTTACTAGCGGCTAATGAAGGAAACATTTCAAAAATACAATTCAAATTAAAAATAACTAAGAATACACAATTACACCAAAAACAAAACATATAAAAACTATTCAGACATAATTTTTCAACATGAAATAAAGGACATCAAATTATTTGCCCCAAAACTACAACGGAAAAATTATTTCAAAAATTCAAAATGATTTTAAAATTAAATTTTACATAACTTGTATGAAAAAAGTCTATATTGCCAATCGTAATTTGTTTTTATTTTTTCCCTTTAATTAGTTATAAACATAAAAATAATTTTTTTGTGTGTAATAATTAAAACAATTTTTTTTTTTTTTTTCTGTTGTACATACACTTGATTTGTTTAAAAATATACACACGAAAAAAAGAAAACCGCACAGAAATTCTAAAATTATTAAAAAAAACAAATTCACCAAAGAAAAAAAAACACAAAATTTCAAGCAGAAAAAATAAAACGTCGAAAAAAAGAGTGAAAAACCAAAAATTATTACATAAAAATAGATGTCCCGTATGGATTTATTTTTAGTATTTCATTTTAAAAAAAATTTCTCCTTTTATTTCTCAACACAATACATATTTGCAATTTGAAATTGTTATAAAGAGATTTATTTTTATTATTAATTTTTTTTTCTATTTCCATGTAAATTTTCATCGATTCAATTCCCACACATTTAATCACAAGTTTAAAGTTTATTTGTGTAAAATTATTGAAAAACTCTTACGCAAACATTTTTGCATTCGAATAAAATTCAAAAACGAATTATTATGATTAATAAAAATAAATAAAAAGACAGCGTTCGAAGTGACCAAGGCAAGCGAATTTTAGCAACTACAATCGTAGCTCTTCTCTATTTTACAACACATTGTCAAAATTTTGCGTCTTTTTGTCCGTCGGCCCATACAATATTATCATCATATCATCATCATCATCAACAAATATCTTTGCAAGCGTTGAGGTAATTTGGAGAGCCCACAATACCATGAAATATACATTGAGGCACAGTGGGTTGTCCTTAACAATAAATAATTTTTCATTTTCTTTCTATTCGTTTAACACCTTGTTGAGAATCATAGGGCCCCAGAGATGTTGTGTTAGATTTTTTTTTATATTTTAAATGGTTTCTTATCACGTATTGGGTAAACACTGCCACTTGTAGGCAATTGTTACGAATTTCTACGAATTGAAAATATGATTCATTGTCAATTCCACACAGAAAAACCTTGCCGACCATCAATCCTGGTTTCAAAACTAGTTTGCGCTTCGATTTGCTAAACGTTTTGAAAATAGGTCGATTAGAAGAGGATTTAATAGCACAAATGAGATTATTTGCGTTAACTTGTCTGGCTACAATTCAACTGCTTGTTACAACAGAGCTACTGTTATGTCCAAGATCTAAAAATTTTCAAAAGTATTTAAATAATGGTCGATCTCTGCTATTTTCATTGTCGGATCATTTCCAGCTCTGGCATTAAAATTCCAGAAACCAAATCGAAAACAAACCCTTACAGATTCCATTCTATTGCAATTGATTTGGTGATATCGTGTGTTTGCCTTCTAAGTACGACCACTCCAATGGCGTTTATACGTCTATATCTGAATTTATTAATGCTGTTTATATGTCTTATTTCTCAGAGCTTCTGATTGATGATTTTGAGAAGACAGAGATTCACAAACACTTCTACCATGTTTCGCAATTATACAAGAGGGTGGTTTTTAAATTTGCGGTTGATATTGCAATTTTTGCAGAGAAGTGCACATGGATTGGCTATTTTGAGTTTAAAAGACGTTTACAATAAAAAAAACTGGCATGTGGAATTACTTTAATAATAAGTTTAGTCTTCCTATTAGCCAAGGTTTGTGTCTAGGCTGGCCCATTGGTTTAAATCTTAGTTAATTAAAAATTTACCTCGAATGAATTCGTAAAGGTTGGTTTTTTCTTTAAAAAAATTCAATTATTTGGACATTTTTTGTAAAAAACTACAATTATAATTATTCCTGAATGTCATTGCATTTCTGTGATTTTAAACTGATCTTCCATTGGACGATAGTTTTTTTTAGCTACTTTTGTTGTTAAATATTTTCTTTTTAAACACTGTGGAGAAAAATCTGTGAATTTTTCTATTGTTGTAGTCGTAGTGTGTGGCTTAATTTTTTCTGCGAGTTTTCGCGGTCTCGTCATACTCATCATACAAAAAAACTATAAAGAGATATAAAAACAACAATAAATAAAATAAGGAAATAAATACAAAAACAATAACAATAACAACAGTTAAACATTAATGAAAAATATTGGATTTACGAGTGCAAATTAATGAATTTGAACGAATCATCAACACTTCACCTCTCTCTTGTTTATGGGTCTAAAGGCCCGCCACAAATTATTAAAATTTTTTTACATTTTTAAACTTACAAGCAGCATTTTGTAGTCATTTTATATCTTTTGCTTTTTTATTATAGTTTTTTTTAATGTAAATTCGTTTAATTACATATTTATGTTTTAAATTATAGAAGAGCATAAACTAAATTATCGCCTGGAAATTACAAAAACTAATTGATTATTTTGTTATAAAATTTCAAATTTTTGTTGTTTTTTATTGCTTTAAGGATTTTATAGCATATTTGTTTTTTGCTTTTAATCACATAAAAAAAGAGGAAAGAAAAAATAAATATACAATACAACATATCGTATATTTTGTATCTTTTTTGCTTTAATATTTAAAACAATTAATTTGAAAAGCAAAGTTAAGAAAAACACAAGTGTTCCAAAAAAGAAATCAACAAAACTTTTAGCACATTTTCCCAAAGACACTCTGTCTTCGGCCTGTCATCTGTATGATTTTTACATTTATTTTTATCACACACAGTACTTTAAAGGAATGCATTTCTAAAAGAACCGAAATAATCACTACTAGATTCGACGTTTACTCGCCATTCTCACCATATTCCTTCAATAGTTTTCAGCCTATTTTTTGAACTTTTTTTACCGTAAAATGTCGTCTCATAGAATATATCTTCCAGTGTTATGTTCCACTCGGTTTTTCACAATTACACCAAAGAATTTTAAAAACTATCTTTTACTACAAAATTTTACATGAAACGTTCTTGATATTTCTGTTTCAGTTCATTAATCTAGTTTTTCCAGTTAAGCAACAGATTGATTGATCTGTTGTAATAGATGCTATGATGGTAGACATGCCACTAAGTTTTTTGTAATGTGTGTTGTTAATCTTATCCTCTCTGATTTTTTTTAATTTCAAAACCAGAATTACTTTTTCGAATTTGTATTGTATGTGAACGCAAACAGTTTAAACAATACACCACGACGCGCTGTCAACACTTCCTGGTGACAAAAAACTGAAGTTAGTTTTTAAATGATTTTAGATTTTGTTGACGAAATTTATTGTCAGGCCATTTGCCACAGCGTTTATGTAAGTTCCTCCCTTACGTCAATTAATGACATTATCCTTACAGTGACAACAAGTTATAAAACAAAACAGTTCACATTTCACTTGAATAGAGTATTTCTAATTTGGCTAGATTTCTTTTTAAAACGCCTTATACCATAATTTAAAAATTTAGACTGCACGTTGATAAATTAAATGCCCAGTATTCCTTCAAACCTCTTCAACAAGAGCCCCAAATTTTCAATTATTTTTATTTTATTTTATTGTCCATCTAAAGCACACATCCATATGTATCATATATATTATTTAAAATTTTATGTACGTATATATATGTATACAGAAAAACATGCATATATATGTACATACACACTTGAAATTGTCTACAATATTTTTTTTAATTTTTTTCTAAAAGTTCAGGGTCATTTACATTTTTGTTTAAAATTATTCTAAAAATATTAGAAATTTGATTTATTTTTAATAATGTATTAGTTTATTTTGTTTTGTTAATTTCTTAAATTTTCATTAATTCATTTACTCTTCCAAACCAAACCCATCTAACGTTTGAATCGCAAAAGAATTTTCCACAATCGGCAATAGTTCTTCTATTGGCAAAATTTGTTTATTTGTTTTTTTAGTCTCTTTTTTACTCTTCCTCTCACTTTTAATTTATATTCGTAATTTTAAATGCACGTCTTACTTTTGTTTATGACTGTTTATGTTTGGCAAATGTTTTTGCAGTTGTTGTTTTATTATTTTAAGTAATTTATTTTATATATATTTATTTGTTTTATTAAATTTTGTTGTATTAAAATGAAAATTTTTCCAAAGATTTTCCTTATTTTTATTATTGTTTATTTAATGCGAGAGAGAAAGACGTCTTCTAAACGGTTTTATTTTATAGGAAAATCAATAAATGAATGCGAGTGTATATTTGTGGTTGTTATTTCATTGGTTGATTAACTGTAAATTTTGTTTTATTTTTTTATTTTCTGTTATTGTTTGCACTACACTACACATTTTCCTTGTTTTTTGCAACATCCTGTTAAATTGTTGCCAGATAAAAACAAATTTATCGATTATCGAATAAAAGGATGTTAGTGATATTAGATTAGGTTATATTAAATTGACAGCTTCAAAGAGTACAGCTTGCATGGGTCCTATAAGATACCCCTTATAACACCGCCATTACATATTCCGTCAAACAATTATAACTTGGCTGGCATCTCTCAACCATCCCGAAAGTTGTATGAAGATGTTTATTTTGTCCAAATCTTCAAAAAGAGGATAACTGACTTACTCGGAGTAGTTTCCTATAAGGAATGGTTTATCGCGAGCTACTACAAGGGTTTTTATCCTTTAAGGAGGATCCACCATAATATCTTACCTATATATTAGGGAAATACAAATTCGAACAGTATTATAATTTTGTATTATTCCTTAAATAAAAAGATAAATGATAATAAATAAGTAATAATTAATTAAAAATTAAATGAATAACAATTGTAATTTGAACTGCTAAAACCGTTAAAAATATTACTATTTCATCCCATCACCAATTCACTTTTTTATAGATGTGGCGTCACTACAGGGAATATATCTATCTAACAACTCTGTAACTGTCTAATAAGAACCGGTACATAAAAAAACCAACCCTGTCTCAACGATTCAATAATTCTCTTTCATTTGTTTGGTTTGGATGCATTCGAGCAATATATGCAAATAAGTAATCGGCAAATAATAGAATTTATTAAATAAAAGTAAGTTCAATTTGTTGTGTATCTTGTTAAAAGAAATATAAGAAAATGGTTTCAACAATTAGAAAGTGGAATTGTTATGATTTTATTTCAAAATCTTATGGACAAAAACTTCGTTGACCTCAATTTCGTGAAGTAAAATCAAGAGTTGTCGGCTAATTTTTCCATTAAATACTTAAAATGTTAATTTGCGGGGGGAGTCAACTAAAAATATACCCAGAAAATCCGGTTTAATTTGAAATTTTAATTTCACTTTTTATCTTCTTTTCTTTACAAACAGATCCATCTAATTTGTTGCGACGTAAAAAACATCCACGTGTAAGGAAGTTAAACTTCATTTCTTTCTCTTCAACAGTCAAGATTGTATTACCATTTACTGAAGAAAATACAAGAAAATTACCACTGAACATAACACCATGAAAAACATTGTCGACGTATTGTCTCTGCAAAATCGTGTCCAAGAGAATAAATTACAAAAAGTTAAACCTACAGATTACAGGTATAATTTTATTTCATTACATATGGAACACAAAGTCTTTAATATGCGTCTCTTGTTTTTGCTTCTTATTGAATGGAATGTAATTCTAGTAAATTCTATTTCTTTTTTTTAATTAAAGAAAAATTGACAAAACTGGAGTAGTGGCACGTTTCTTATTTGAATGTGCAATCAAATTACAAATTAAACCATTAACTTCAGCCAGTGCTGCTATAATTTATCATCGTTTCTTTAGAGAAGTCGACACAGCAGATTACGACGAGTATGTAAGTATTCAACTTTTATTAATTTGTATCTACATATACAATAATTTGTTGAAATTTTTTGTATTTTCAAAAAATCGGGCCTTGAGAGAAAATTAAACCACATGTTCTTGCCATGCTCTTTTGGAGGTTGTTGCTTTCCCAAATAATTCTACACATTTTATTATTAATAGAGAGGGACTTAAACGTTTAATCGTTTGATGACACTTTTTTATTTGAAAATTTAAAGACTCATTCATTTTTTTATTTACGAAATGCAATGCTCACTTGATTTAGCGTTATTATGATCATTTGAATGTGTTCTTGATTGAAAGGCATAATCAAATATTGGTCAAAGCAGTTTTTCTGATGTCATCTGCATGATCTTTGTAGTTGCCCAATAGGAAAGGAATTTTACAATTCATTTGAATATTAATCATATTTCCTCTTCCTTCCGGTCAGAAAGATTTTTAACTTTTGCAGGTGTTGTTTGATTTGATTTCCTAATATATTTTTTACTTATTTAGCTTATTGCTGCCTCTTCCTTGTATTTGGCTGGTAAAATCAAAGATGATCCGGTTAAAATAAGAGATGTAATTAATGTTGCCCATAGTACACTGAATCGTGGAGCATCGCCATTAGAATTGGGTGATGAATATTGGTCGATGCGTGATGCAATTGTTCAGGCGGAATTGTTAATCGCACGCACATTAAAGTTTGATTTAAATATTGAACATCCACATAAGGTAAAGATAATATATATAATATAATATAATAATTAATATATATGAATCGATTTTAACAATCCCACTTTACTTTATTAAAAGTTTTTACTCTACTATATGAAAACTCTACAAGACTGGTTGGGTAGCAATGTGTGGTCTTCAGTGCCTATAGCAAAAACTGCTGCATCATTTTTACAGGATTTCCATCATTCAGCCAAAATACTGAATCATAAGCCAACACATATTGCTATTTGTTGTCTGTCGTTAGCCTTACAAACATACGGTATACAAGTGCCATTAACCGATGAATCCGACAGCCAATCTATGTGGTATACGGTAAGTTAATAGGAAAAATTATTTCTATATCCATATCTGCTAACACATATTCTTTTGTTTTCTATTACACCTGTAGCCATTTGTTTCAGACATCAGCAAGGATAAACATTGGGAAATAATTGAAGACATTATTGAAGTCTATAAACACGAAAGCGAAATTAATAATATGTAATGAAATTACTAAACTTTACTTTGACAAATTTTGAATGCAGTTGTTGTGATATATTTGAAGATGAACTACTTTTGGGTTATAATCCAAAAAGCAAACATTTTTCAAACTTAAAAGTACACTTTGTCTATTTATTTAAATCCTCAAAGGCTACTTACTGTTTGTTAGCTTCTCAACACTAGTTTGTAATATCTTTTTTCAAATTTCCGCTTTCCGACAATTTAAGAGTATTATTTCTGACTTTTTTTATAAGTTTCATTTTTAATATGGTCTATTAATTTTTAAATCATAAGATGATGTTTTTGTATTTATTGACGAATAAAGTTTTTAATTAATTTTATTCAAATTAAAGAAAATGTCGAGTTTTATTCAAATGTTCTGCTCCTATAAATACCTATAAGAACACACAACAGAAAAATAATTTCATATTTAAAACACAATTGATTGCTTAGCTTGCTATTAAGATATGTTCGCTCCAGGGAATGAGGTAATGTTGGCGAAAACCTGCGTGGACGATGGCGTTTACTGTATACCGAACTATAGCGAGTGCTTGAAACTTACGATTGTTGAAGCCAATGAGTACTTCTGTCACTTTTACGAGAGGAAAATACCTGTGTGGAGCCTTAATTTCTTAGGATGATAATCTTTTTTGTGCTTATAAGCTAAAGAAATGTAGCACAATATTAAATATCGTGTGATCTTCGCCACTTTCTAGCATTTCCGTAATATTACTTGTGAACATATTTTTTAATTTTGTTTCCTTCCACATTAATTGAAATAAAATTGTTCGATTTATTCGCAAATAAATTTTTAATTAATTTCGTTCAGTTAAAAAAAGTAGTATTCCTTACATTGTTGTAAATTTTCATAATCATTCACATTTTTGTTTTTAAAATTAAAATGTATCCACTAAATACACACTGTTTATGAAATTAATGTTTATGTTTGTGTTTATGCTTTTCACTGCGGGAACTACTAGAGTATGAATCCCTTTCATCACGCTTACTACTAGAAGAACGAACGTAAGCAGGCGATGGTGATCTGAAAAAGGGAAATATAACTTATATATCGCAAAATTTACAATAATCGAATTAAGGTTGCATTAAAAATGATTGAAAACAAAAAATTAAGTAAAACCTATGCAAACCTTTTAGATCTCGATGACGATGAATGTGGGCTATCATAACGATTAGATTTTGATAGATACGTTGTTCGCTCTAGAGGATGAGGTGGCGATGGCGAAACACTACGTGAACGATGGCGCTTACTATATTTATTGCTATCGCGGCTGCTTGAAGTTGGCGATCGTTCACGGCGAGTACTACCACTTTTATATGGTGAAGCTGAACGTTTACGACTACTTCGGGCAGGGCTAGAACGGGAACTACCACTAAAGTGTTGAACGGGAGAAGGTGAACGTCTGCGATGCCGTGATTTTTTAGGACTATCAGGGCTAGAATCCTTACTATATTTATAACTTGCAGGCGAATCAGTCAACTCAATAGAATTCTAAAGCGATAACAAATTACAGAACATAAAGAAATACACAACCAAAATTAAATTTACTCAAAAAGAAACACCCGTAATAAATGAGTCAAATTATTTTGAATAAAATTTTGTGACTCTCATTCACTCACTTTTTTCATTAAACGTTTTCGATAATGTTCAACTTGTTCGGACATAGTTAAACCGGACTTTACATCTATATCACCTGATTCTAAAGCATCTTGATATTCCATAGTTTTGACTTCAATCTCACGCAACTTTTTACGTTTTATTTCATCGAAACTTAAGCTGTTATCATTGTTTTCATCGTCGTCATCACTGGAATGATTATAAAATTTTGGCGCATCCGGAACATCCAGTGTATCCCATTTACTGGTTGTTACAGCTTGAGCCTCTACCTTATCCGGATCAATGGTTTCCCATTTGGAGGGTATGAAAGCGCGAGCTTTTGAAGAAGCTCTGTCATTTATATCGCCAAAATCGTGAAGATCCTTTTCCAAAGGAACACCATCAATATCATCATCCACTATAAAAAAATAAAAAGCCAGTGCTTTAATTTCTTTTTACTAAAGAAACTAAAATCTTACTTGGTATTCCATCAATATCATCATTATATTCAGCATCTCGACTGACTTCTTGGCTGCGTAGTGGTGTCGATTTTTGTTTGTCTGGTAAACCACGCATTAGAACACCCTTCAATAAAGCAGCGCCATCTAAGGGAACGCCATCCAAATCCTCATCATCTTTATCATCGCCAGACAAAGGAGCGCCATCTATATCTTCCTCTTCTTCTATTTCCTTAACCTCTTCGGGAGGAGGTGATGTCGGAATCTGGTTACAAAGACAATTAATTAAAAAAGATCTTTGGCAAGCAATATTAACTAACCTGTTTTCCTAGGAATATTGAACGCAACTGAGCCAAAAATTCTTTTGAATAAACAGCCCACTCATCCCAGGCTTTTAAAACATTTAAAACTCTTGTCTTAAAGCCTTCTGCTTTCAAACGACTTTCTATGTTATTAAAGAATGTGTGCAAATTTTCAAAAATTTCAACTAAATGTTTCTCAAATCTAAAAAACATATAATAAAGGAAATGTAATAAATACGAAATTTGCAAGTTACTAAAATTTATTTTACTTACGCTTTCCTAAAGAACGAAGCATTTGATACTTTCACAGTGCAATTGTGGAGGATGTCAGATATCAAATATAAACGTGCTATTTTCCTTGAAGCCAATGTAGCTGCATTTGCTAAAGAGTCTGATATGCATTCGCATATTTCATCGGCAGCATCTGCATGCTCAATGCAAAAGATCATAGCATCACCAATCTTCGTACGTTCGGGAGTTAAATAGTGGATTAAATATTCTAGGCGATCTCTTTGCCTGTAATTAAATATATTTCATATTTTAATGCTGAGTTCTGTATTGAATAGCAATAATATATTTACTTACGCAGTAGACAAAGCTCCTCTGTGGGCCTCTGGTGCATCTGGATCTATAACCAATTCATCCGGCATTCCTTGAGTATAAAAGTTCGCAACGGGAGGCTTCCATATAGGCCCGTCTTTAAACATACGAAATTCTTTTTCGTTCCACTCAGTGGGTGTATCACCCTGCAGTAAGGAAAACAATTTCCAACGATAGTAGATGTGTGCTGGACTCTCATTGTCAAATAAGAATGAAAACAAAGGGTTTTCTAGTTCCCGACTCATTATTAATGCCTCAAACATAGGACCCTCACGAATTACAAATTCTATCATGCGATGTATTATGTGTAAAACGGATCTTTAAAGAATAAGAGCTATTTTAATGAATATGTTGATATTTTTACAACACTAGCAACATACTTCTCTGTGGGTATGATAACTTTTACTACGCTTTTCTTTAAAATCTAAAATTAAAAGTTAATACATTTAATTAGACATACAAATTAAGTTAAATTACCATTTCCAGATGTACCTTTTCCATATTCTCCTTTTCCTCTTCTGTTGTATATTCTTTGTAGTTCTTTTTTGGTATCTTCACCATATCTGACGGTGGGGGTTGAGCATTAAATGGTAAACCAGATGGTGGTGGCGGCATTGATAGTTCCAATAGAGGTGGTGGTATAAAAATAGGTTGATTTAGTATGGGCACAGCTTTTCCCCATCCCAAACGCATAACGTAACCCATTACAAAACGTCCGTTAAGAGTTTTCAATGCTCTTTCAGCATCTTTTCGACTCATGTATGCTACAAAGCCACAATTTCGTTCTCTCATTTTTTCTTCTTCTGAACGTGGCCACATGATTTTAATACTAGCCAAAGGACCATAACGTCCAAAGATTTCCATGAGTTGTATCTCAGAAAGCTTTAAAATTAAAAAATTTCGTTTTAAATAAAAACACAAATTTATAGAATTGAAACTTATACAGTGATGGCCTTATAATTAGAAACGACTTGGCAACATGTATGTTTGTTAATTTGTTTTACAGTTTTCACTGTGTACCTGGGATCAAAGGCTTTGTTTGGAGGACGTCTTACATACGTTTTTCCATCAGATTGGGACAAATTAAACTTAGATTCGTCACTCCAGAGAACTCTGTTCCAGAAACATCGTTTCTAATTACAAGACCACCACTGTATATATCATGTATGGTATATGATTGACTTGAACTAATGTGGTTATTTTATTAATTTCAACATTATACTTTTCAATGCATGAACTCACCTTGGGGCTTAAATTGGCCAAATACAGATTTGTTGTGTTAGGATCACCAGTGTCATGGGAGCCAGTTCTTTCTTCGGGCGCATGATGATGATGATGATGCTCAGTTGTTGAGTGGCTCTGTTGAGGTGGTTGTACAACAGCTGTTTGCACCAAATGCTTATATTTGTGACGCTCCTCACGTTCTTCTTGTATTTGTCTTAATTCTTCTTTAAAAAGTTCTAAATTACTTTTCTTTTTCTCTTGACTTTTCTTTTTCGATGTTAATGAATCCTTTTTCAGATCTGATGCCAACATATTGGCATATTCCTGAGCTTTTTCAGCGGCAGATTTTTCCTCCAACTTGGACGAAGGTTTATAGAGTTTCCCCTTTTCGCGACTGTCTTCCTCTTAAAATATTCATTATTATTATTTCATTGTTTAATTATTTTTGGTATGGAAATGCCAACAATCAGCAATAACTTACTTCTTGAACCGGCATCATATGTACCGGCCTTAACCCATATTTTTGAAGAGGCCGACGGAGTATCTTGAAATGTTTCCACAAACTCTTTGAAAACCTTTAATAATGTTTAATAAAGTAATATTTCTTTCACTGACTTAAGTTTCGTTTTTAACAAAACTTACATGTGCGGCAGCCGCCTCATCATCTTTTTTCTTTTGCTCTTCCAATTCTTTTTTGGACAATTGCCGCTTGCCCATGGTGCCCACGGCAAAGGCTTCCAATTTCTTTTCACTTATACGCTTTAAAAAATTAAAATTTTATTACTATATTATTAATTTTGAATAAAGTTTTTTAATATTTACCTTCATATATAGATTTTATTGAATTTTTGTCATAAATTATAATTCTTTTCTATACCCTGAGTTCTCCCAGCTGTAAACAATGAAATCAATTGATGAAAACAGGGATGTTTAATGTTTCTTGGTAGAGAGTTACCAAATCAGCAATATTTAAAAGGCATACGATTATTATTAAATATGGTAGCACTTTAAGGGATCTGCTGTTTGAAAGTAAAAGAATCGTTATTTTTTTAAATTCTCATTTCATTAAATGAAAAACAAGTATACACTCTCTTAAATCTATGTATTATATTCGCTCTTGAGAGAGTGTTTTAACATTTATTCTCTATGCTAAGAATTATACTCATAAGATGTAAAAATACTGAAACTTAAAACATTTCGTGTGGTCAAAATACCAACACGCACAGGTTGTAAAAACAAACAATAAACAAAAAAGGCCAGTATTGTAAATGGCTTAATAAAAGAAATGGCCTATAAGAAAGCCAAACAGATAATTACTATGGAAACGAGTTTATAGTGAAAAAGGAAAACCTAAAGAAATAAAGGCGATTGCAATAAATGTAATTTTTATTAAAAAAATTGATTCATTAAATAAAGAAGTTGTTTAAATAAAATGTTTGTTTATTTAAGCAAAAAGGTATATAATAAACTATAAAATACAGTAGAGAAAGGCAACTAAAAATGGAAAATATTGCTTTCAGATCGCCATACCAAATAATGTGAAATTAAATTGTATATCCTGGAATAAAGAGCAGGGCTATATTGCTGTAGCTGGCACAGATGGTCTATTAAAAGTTTTGAAATTGGAACAAGGTGAACTTAATACACAATATATTTAAATATTTGTATTTTTTAAAACAGTGTTCTATCATATTTTATGTATGTATAAGCAGCTTCTAATGGCCAAAATAAAGGTGGACTGGCGGCTGTATCAAATTTGTCCATGAATCAAACTTTAGATGGCCATAAGGACGCAGTAAGAGTTGTGGTATGGAATGATGCCCAACAAAAACTGACATCATCTGATGTTGATGGTGTTATAATGGTATGGATGTTATACAAAGGCTCCTGGTATGAAGAAATGACCAATGATCGCAAAAAGTCTACAGTCAATGGTATGCATTGGACTTCAGATGGTTCTAGAATATGTATTGTATATGAGGATGGCGCTATTATAGTTGGTAAATAAAATTACCTCAAGTTTTTTAAATGTATAACAAAAGGGTTTATTTGGAAAAAATTCATTTATTTACAGGTTCTGTAGATGGTAATCGTATTTGGGGCAAAGAATTAAAAAATACTCATCTGAGTGGTGTTCAATGGAGTCCAGATAATCGCCTACTTCTATTTAGTTTAGCCAATGGAGAATGTCATTTATATGATAATCAAGGCAATTTTGCGGTATTTCTCTCTCTACCTATATCTCTTCTTTTAAAAAGTATTTCGTTTATATTACATTGTTCATTTGGTTTAGATGAAATTAAATATACAATGTGTCGCCTTAAGTGTAAATCGCCATAATAGTGTGGCGGCTTTAAGTTGGTTTAGTGGCAAGTCACCTCCAAATCGCCCAGTTTTAGCTATATGTTATGAATCGGGAAAAGTCCAAATTATGGTTGATGAAAATGATGAATGTAAGTATTGATTTATGAAAAATTTTTTTCTAATTTTTAATATTCTTATCATAACGGCAACAATTCGCTTAGATCAATACTAATTCCATAGTAAATAACAATTAAATCCTTATGTACATTCACCGAGTTATTTTATATATTGTCAGCACCTACCATTATAAATGCCCATATGAATATAACGGACGGTAAATGGAATCATGATGGATCAGTTATTGCCATTTGTGGCCGCCTTGAGGAAATTTCTAATACTAAAGAATTGAATCAAGTTGGATTTTATTCGCCTTATGGACATTTATACCGCATACTAAAGGTACCGGGCAATCAAATAACTTCGATATCATGGGAAGGCAAATCACTACGAATAGCCATGGCTGTAGATTCATTTATATACTTTGCTAATATACGCCCGGATTATCGTTGGTGTTATTTCGAAAAGACCGTGGTATTTTTAGGTCTTAGAAATAATAGTAAAACGAATAATTTGAACGTCATAACATTTTGGAATACAACATCAAATCAGGTACATCTACAACATATTATAACATTATTATATAAAAGTAAAGCATCACAAAATATTTTCATGAACTGTAAAGAGTTATCTTAAAGAAGTTGAACCCTGTTTGGGTATGGCAGCTTGTAATGAACATTGTGTTCTGGCCGTGGAGTGCGTCAATGGTAACATAAAAGATCTAGCCTTAACAGCGTTGGAACGTCAAAATCCAGATGATAAATTATACCAGTTATTATTGTGTAATTCGATTGGTACTACAGTGGATTGTAAGGCCTTTCTAGAAGATCGATTTCTTATACAAATACTAATAAATGTACATATTTTTTCTTTTAATCTAGCTAAATACACTGAGGTATGCCCTAAATTTATAGGTATTAATACAAATTATGTGGCTATAGCTTCTGAAGATGAAATTTTATTATGGCATTATCATACGCCCAAGGTGAATATAAAAATTTTCAAAATTTTTCAATTTTACAAAAATTGTACTTTAGAGTGCCTCTCAACTGCATAATGTTAAATCTCGTAAAGAGAAACGTTTTCATATTGACGATACACCCACTGGCGTTGACTTATCGAAGGATTTGGTTGTCTCAAAGACTAGTCAAGATCATTTAGAGAAAAATAACGATATTATATGTAGTCTAGCCATATCGGAGAAAATACTATTGGTGGCCAGAGAATCGGGTGTTATTAATGAATATAGTATACCCAATGTGGCCTTAAGAAATCGCCATAAAGCTGGCAATAAAATTAATAAAATGTCCATCAACTGTAACTCAACGTAAGTTTATTTATTCATTTCCTATTAATACCAGTATTTCTATTCTCTTTTCTATTTTAAAGGCGTGCTGCTTTGATTGATAGTAACGGCGTAATGACTCTCTTGGAATTGGATGATAATCGTGAGACTCAATTAAATTTTAGTCGCGTCGAACGTAAAGATGTTTGGGCCATTTGCTGGGCCAAAGATAATCCTTTACTACTAGCTTTAATGGAGAAAACACGCATGTACATTTTTCGGGGTCATGATCCGGAAGAGCCTATTGCCTGTTCGGGTTACATATGCTGTTTTGAGGATTTAGAAATAACCAGTGTTTTGCTAGACGATATAATCAGCGGTGAAGAATCCCCAAATTCTCTTACTCATATATTACAATTAAAAGTAAAATCATTAAGAGATACCGATGATCTGTTGCAACACGTAGGTCTGGAGGATGCTAAACAGTTTATAGAAGATAATCCACATCCTCGTCTTTGGAGGCTCTTAGCTGAGGCTGCGTTAAAAAAATTAGAACTTGATACAGCTGAAAATGCTTTTGTTAGATGTTCCAATTATCAAGGAATACAATTGGTCAAACGTTTGAAAAACATACCATCGGAAATGTTACAAAAAGCGGAAGTAGCCGCTTTCTATGGAGAATTTGAGGAAGCTGAAAAGTTATATATTGATGGGGATCGCCGAGATTTAGCTATTAATTTACGTATAACTCTGTGTGATTGGTTTCGCGTAGTCCAATTGTATAGAATGGGTTCTGGTATATCAGATCAACAAATGGAGACTGCTTGGCGCCAAATAGGCCATCATTTTGCCAGCCTAAGATCTTGGGAGAGTGCCAAAGAATACTACGGTAAGTCTCATGATATCGAAGGTCTTATGGACTCCTTATACCATTTGGAACAGTTTGAGGAATTGGAAAAATGTATTGAGAAGTTACCCGAAAAAAGTCCTCTACTATCGAAAATTGCCGAAATGTTAGCTTCAGTTGGTGAGTTGATTTTTTAATTTTGCTAATCAAATATTATAACTGCCTTTCCTTCAATCTTTGCAAAATAATAAGGCATGTGTTCGGAAGCTGTAAATGCCTATTTAAAACTAGGTGATCCAAAATCTGCTGTTAATACTTGTGTCAATCTAAGACAATGGGGTCAGGCGGTAGAGTTGGCTCAAAAATTTAAAATGCCACAAGTTAGCGTCTTATTAAGTAAACATGCTGCTCAACTTTTAAAAGATGGTCGTTTACCGGAAGCAATTGAGTTGCAGAAAAAGGCCGGCCGTTACCTTGATGCTGCACGCCTTATGACAAAATTAGCTGAGCGAGAAATTGAAAAACATTCCAACTTATTGCGCATAAAAAAGCTTTATGTTTTGGCTGGTCTCTTAGCTGAACAACATTTGAAATCAATAGCTGCAAGTTCAGCTGAAACTCCAGCCTATAACATGGATCGGATAAGTGTAATGGATACATTGAGCCCAGAAGATGCAGCTTCTATAGAACGTATTTGGCACTGTGCCGAAGCTTTTCATTTTGTGTTATTGGCCCAAAGGCAATTACGTTTTGGCATAGTACATAGCGCTGTTATAACTGCTTTACGTTTGAGAGAATATGAAGACGTCTTAATGGTCGAAGACATTTACTGTCTTTTAGCGTTGGCCAGTTGTGCCGATAGATCTTTTGGCACTTGTTCGAAGGCCTTCATTAAGTTAGAATCATTGGACAATTTGCCAGAAAAAAGTCTAAGGGACTATGAAGAATTAGCCGTTAATATATTTTCAAAAAATGAACCAATCGATGATAAAGTTGATTTTATAACGTGTTATTCATGTACAAATCTTGTAGCAGATTGGTGAGTCAACAATATATGTAAAGAAGTTTATAAAAAATAATATTACTTGATTTCTATCTATTTATAATAGTTTACCTGCCTGTAATTCTTGTGGTGCCCGATTTCCACCCTGCATATCT
This sequence comes from Sarcophaga carnaria, assembly GCA_958299815.1. Taxonomy (NCBI): domain Eukaryota; kingdom Metazoa; phylum Arthropoda; class Insecta; order Diptera; family Sarcophagidae; genus Sarcophaga; species Sarcophaga carnaria. The sequence goes on from OY283153.1 coordinate 15,769,252, forward strand.
TCTGGAAAACCTATAACTCAACCAACGGCTAATATTTGGATATGTGGTGTATGTCATCACTGTGCTTCGCCAATGGAAATAACACGCCATCGCACCTGCCCTTTATGTCATAGTTTAATATTGTCTATGACTCTAGAAGTTTAAAGATTTTGCAACAAAAATAGTCTCATTAATTAAAAGATTCATCATTTAGACGATTTTAAAGCAAATTTCTTAATTTCAAATTTTCTAATCTTATGCAATTACGAAACAAAATTGTGTATCCAAACAAGGGATACGTCGTCTAAAAGGATAATATGTAAACAATTCTGAGTTTTTAATAAGTATTATTTTTTCATATTGTACCAAACAAAATTAATTTAAAAGTATTATTTTATATTAAAACTATTAATCTATATCATATATTACAATACCTTAACTGGACTACCGCCTATACTCTACCTATACTTATTACATTGCCGTACATACTAAATAAGGCATTATGATTTTATTAAAAATAATCTTTGTTTTAAATTAAAATTTTATTTGTTTTTGTATTATTTTATTAATAGATGTGAAGGATCTTATTTTTTTAAATATAATATAAACTAGTTTATAAAAATTTGTTAAATCTATTAAGCAAAGTTTTATTTACAAGAATTTCAGGTATTAGTTTTGTCCAATGCTGTATATTTACTACCTACTTACATCACTTTTATTTTATCTACACAGAATACAATATTATATATGTACATTCATATCCATTAGAATAAACGTAGTGTTTCATTTAAATCCTTAAAGGTTTCATCTATCTGACTTAAAGGATTTTTGCAATTAATTAATTTTTGAGCACTGCCACGTTTATTTTTACGCCATTCATCCCACTCGACTGGATGCATTTTCTTTTTGTGGGCATGCATATTCGCATTTGAATTAAAAGTTTTTATACAGAATGGACATTTATATAAAGTCTCTCCAGTATGTTGTGTCATATGTTCCTACAAATTAATAGAAAGCATAAATGAATAAGCAACCATGTGATGAAAATAATATATTTAAAATGACATACCCTCAATGATATAGCTTTTTTAAATGTTTTATCACATTGTTCACACTGAAATATTTCATTGGAGTGAGCATAACGCTTATGATTTGTTAATGCTCTCCTATTTTTACATTCCTTGTCACATTGATCACACTTGTAAATGATACCTTCTGGATTATGTCGTGTTAAATGTTGCCTTAAATTGTCTTCATCTTTCAACCAACTATCGCAATCATCAAAGGGACATTTTATGCGTGGTCCGCTGTCTTCGTGATGTAAACGTACATGCTTTTCAAAAGATTTCTTATCTTTAATCTCTTTAGCGCAGACGGGACAAATATTTTTTTCTCTTTTGTGGCGCATATTTGTATGAATGTTCAGTAGATTGAGGCTGGCAAATCTAAATTGAAATCTTACTTTAAGAACTGATTTTTATATTAAACTATTATAAAAAAAACTTACGCTCTATTATTAGGACATATTTTACAAAAGTATTGCCACTCTTCTTTAGGTATATGAGAGATTTTATGAAGTTCTAGGATATTTTTGCGTGCAAACTTCTTTGGACATTGATCACAAGCATAAATAAGGTCTTCCTCTCGAGCATGATATCGCAGATTGTGATTACCCAAACCAATTGAAGTAGTAAAAGATTTATTGCACTCTTCACAGCTGAAAATATATACAAACTATAAACAAACCAGTTACAAGTAACATCGAAATTCTAGAAACTTACCTAAAACATTTAGGATTTTCATGTTTAAGAGCATGTTGCACAATATAAAAGCGTTTTTTTAATTTTCTATCACAGCATAAAATGTATGGCTTTATTTTTGAATGAGCCACTTTAAAATGGTCTATTATATCGGAAAATGATTTGCCAACAAAAACACATAAGTTACAACCCATAGGTATATGTTTTTTAATAATTTCCTCTGTTTCTGCTGGATTTAAATGGCTAATAATTTGTTTCCTCTTAGCACCCGCTTTTTTTATGACATGTTTTTTACGTGATTTTTTAATTATATCATCATTATTTTGGGTGGTAGTTTCTTTATCATCTGAAAATTCTTTTTCATAACATGAATTTTGATCACTATACTCATTATCATCATACTCATCTGATGTTATACTCCCCTCTTCATCAGTTTCGTGAATATATGGAACACAGTCAGAATTAATCTCTTCCAGAGGATTTTTTATTTCAAACTCGCCTATAGTTTCTATTTCGCAATTAGTAGTATTAGATGTAATTTCTTCTTCTAATTGATTCATATTCTCATTACAGGTATCATAATCTTGTTCCAATTTTACTGAGTTATCAAAAGATATTTCCATTTTAATATTGTTGTAGTTGGTATTCCGTTGGTATTCTTTGTGAGTGTTTTCCGCATTTCGATAAAATATATGAAAATCATATATTTTCTGCCAGCATGTGCTACAAATTTCTCTGGTCAAAATATTATCAGGTTCGGGCTATTTTTAAATAAATAATCAAACAAACATATATGTACAAATAATAATTAAGTGATCCTTTCATGTATATGTATACAAATTATGATATAACAGAGTAGCTTCCCATTTTAATAAATTTCTTTCAGATACCCAGTGATCTTCTAATTATGTTTGACTTACTATTTTTTAATATGAGCTATAACACGGCGGAGTAAAACCAACATACATACATATGTATATAATATTTCATCTAGTTCTATTTTAACGTCACTTATTAACCGAAGGGTTCTCAAACAAAACCAACAATTTTAGTTTCTCTAAAGAGATTCTTTCACAAGCTGTAGGTAATGCAATTAGTCAGATCCCTTTGATTAAAATAGATTTTGCATTTAATTTAAATACAAACGTAAATGATATCGGTAGCTATTATATCTAAAACCTTTGTGTTTCCCAAAACCTCGGTTCTATTACCTTAAACCATAAGTATTTATATATAATTTCAGCAACTTCCAGTTGTTGTCCATTATCATCAAATATGACCATATTTTTCGGGTTGTCCAATAAACAAACACAACATAGCATATTGCACAATTAAAAATAATAATACAATTTTTATCTTTTTTTATATAAATATTAAAGCGAATGTTGATATTTGTATGCTTTGTTTACAAATCAGGGGATAATAATTCACTCTAAAATGACAACCCAGCTGTTTCTCTTACTTTAAAATGGCAACTCCTTTCGTAACGACGCTTAGTTTTTTGTATTTTTAGCGGTAATAAGTGTTTCAAGTTCCGTTCCAAATTTTTATTTTATACATTTAATAAAAACAGATCTACAAAATTTATTTACTTCAAACTAAATCCACTTTTATAATGTAAGTACATACATTAAGTTTAAATTTTGTATTGTATATAGCGTAAGATCTACGTTTAAGAACGTTTTTTTTTTTCTAAATGAAATACACAATGTATATACTGATCAGTATTCTATTACACTGCTGGAATTTATTTCATCGTTCCTTTTTAACACACCCTATTAGAGTGATCCAACTTTATTCTTTAAAAGAAATTTGAAAATCGTTCTTATGTGCCAGTTGTTTAGCTACCATCTATTTATTGCAGAAACACAGTCAACATACATACATAATTACTTTAATGAATTTTGTCCCATTCTGTCAAAATAAACCCCTACACAAATTAAACAGAAATCAACGGTCTATCAAAGTTAAGTTGAAATTTGATAGGAACTTGTTACATGTATTCAAATGTGCATTTTCGTTAAAGACATGAAAATTATTTTCCCTATCCCTATGTAGTGCGATTTCGGTTTGTAGGGGACCATTTCTTATAAAAATAAATAAAAACAGATAATATACACATTATATTTATTTAAAAGGAAAAACACTGGTATAGTTTCCCATTTTTTGTCTTCTTAATTCTTCCCATTCAGTGGGATGTTGTTTCTTTTTATGCGAATGCATATTTGCATTAGAGTTAAACGTTCTCGTACAAAATGGGCAATTATACAGCACTTCCCCAGTATGCTGAGCCATATGCTCCTAAAAATAATGAAATTATTAATATTAATTATGTATTGCGTTAATAAGTCTTATTATATAAGACGAAGGGAACACAAGGACATACATGTATTTAAATACTTACTTTTAATGATATGGCCTTTTTGAATGTTTTATCACATTGTTCACATTTAAAAATTTCTTTCGAATGTACGTATACTTTATGACTGGATAAGGCTCTGCCATTCGGACATATTTTATCACACAGTGGACATTGATATGTCTCATTATCGGGATTGTGTCTGCGTAAATGTATTTTTAAATTATCTTTATCTTTTAACCAACTATCGCAGTCTGGATAAGGGCATTTAATTCTTGGTCCGCTACCTTCAGAATGTTCTCTTACATGCTTTTCAAAAGCCTTTTTATCTTTAATTTCTTTGGCACATACATTACAGATATTTTTCTCCCTTCTGTGCAATTTATTATCATGAATATTTAACAAATAAGCACTTGCAAATCTAAATGAAAAAGCAAAAATAACTCGACTTTCAATGGAAAAACTTAGAAAGCAAATTTGAAAACTTACGCTTTTGGTGTAGGGCATTTTTTACAGAATACATTCCACTCTTCTTTTGGTATATGTGATGTTTTATGAAGCTGTAGCAGATGTTGTCTTGCAAATTTTCTAGGGCATAATTCACAAGCAAATGTCCTTTCTTCATCGGGTGCATGATAGTTTAAATTATGTTTTTGTAGACCACCAGTGGTGGTGAATGATTTACTACAGATTTCACAACTACACAAATAGACGCATTTAAGATTGCAATATAAAAATATACTAATATTAAAATAAGACTTTTATAAACATTTACCTAAAGCAAGTTGGATTTTCGTGTTTCATAGCATGTTGGGCAACGTAAAAACGTTTTGTAAATTTCTTGTCGCAACAGGTTATAAACGGACGTACTCCAGAATGTTCAGCCTTGAAATGAGTAACAATATCACCAAATGTTTTACCAACAAATATACACAGGTTACAACCCATAGGAATATGTTTTCTAATCATTTCTTCCGTGTGTATAGGATCCAATCGGTTAAAGATTTGTTTTTTCCGTTTTGGGTTTGTTTCATTATCCTTTGTTTTAGCCACTTTCTCTCTAATACTTCTTTTCGCTTTGTTTAAATTTTTCGATATTGCTGTATTTGATTTGATTTCTTTTTTGACTTGGTACTCATCCGATGATCCACTGGAATTCTCTTCGTCGTCATCATCATCACTGCTAAAATTTGTCTCAATTTCTTCTAAAGGATTTTTTGAACTATTTGAATTATCATAATCAATTTCTGTCTCCAATTGAAGATGATTCTCCGCAATAGCAGTATCCACATCATCAACAAACTCTTCTTTTATAATGGGAAGGTGTTTGTAATTATCTTCCTCTTTTATATACGATACATCTTGATGTACACTTTGGAATTCTTTATGTGCCTTCTCTATAGTTTTATAAAATTCATGAAACTCATCTATTTTACGCCAACATATTGTACAAACGTTTGATGATAAAATTTCTTCAATCTGAATGTTAATAAAAGACAAACATTGTTTAATTCATCTCGAAATACAGACTTCGGTAAATACCTTAAACCAAAAGTGTTTGGAAATGATTTCAGCCATGTTATTCTCTTTTCCCTCATCATCACAGATGTCTATTATATTATGAGAATCTAATAAACAGACACAGCACAACATTTTTATATTAACAAACTATTTTCTACAGAAATAAAAATTGTTGATAGTTCTTCCTACTTTATTTTGTAAATATAAACATTTATAGAAATTCACATGGGATTGATAACATAAAATCTATTACTCCATACAAACATTTCATAAAGGGAGAAACAATCTGTTCAAGGAAACTTCGAATATAAAATTGCCAATCAATTAATTTGAATTAAATAAATTAAAACTTGGTCTTAATGTTTGAACTTGGAATTTGTAGTTCATACGGAAAACTATATTTATGTTAATTGTGTTTTTTACTGAAAAGGGCAATCCCAGGTTAACTGTTTTAAGATTTTTTAAATATTTGAAAACTATAATTTTATAAAGTACTACAACAGGGTATATTACACTTGTTTATATGTACACATTTGAACTATTTTATTTGTTTAAACTAAATTAAATTCATTTCATATTAAAAATACTGTATTTTTATTGATTTGGTAAAATCCCTAATTTCTTTTTTCGCTGTTCCTCCCATTCTAAAGGATGTTGCTTTTTCTTATGTGAATGCATATTAGCATTTGAATTAAATGTTCTGGTACAAAATGGGCAATTATATAATGTTTCCCCAGTGTGCTGGGTCATGTGTTCCTGAAACAATAATAAATTTTAATTGTAAATTTTCTGACAATTCGATGTCATAATGAATAAATTACCTTCAGGGTTAAAGCTTTTTTAAAAGTTTTATCACATTGTTCACAACGAAATACTTCCTTGGAATGAAAGTAATGTTTATGACTCGATAGAGATCTTCGATTTTGACATACTTTATCACAATCTGGGCACTTATAAGTTTTGTCATCAATATGATAACGTTGAATATGAGTTTTCAAATTATCTTCATCTTTAAGCCAACTTTCACAATTTTCTATTGGACATTTAAGACGCGGACCACTGTCTTCAAAGTGAGACCGTACATGCTTTTCAAAAGATTTTTTATCTTTAATTTCTTTTGCACACACTTGACATATATTGATCTCCCGCCTATGATACATACTAGTATGTATATTCAATAGGTATTGTGTAGCAAATCTGTAACAATATTAAATAAAGAATAAGTGTTTATATCGTAAATTTTGTGGGTATAACGCACTTTGCTGTACGATTTATACATTGAGTACATATAATAGTCCATTGGTCTTTCGGAATATGTTTTTGTCTATGTAGTTCGAGTAAATTACGTCTACCAAATTTTTTGGGACAATGTTCACAAGCATGTGTACGCTCCTCCTCTGCTGAATGATAAGATATATTGTGTATTCGTAGTCCATAGCTTGTGGTAAAAGATTTATTACATTCTGTGCAACTAAAAATATTTATGAAAGCGATGTTTATTTAAACAAAAAGAAGCTTTATAAAAATTAAAAATACCTAAAATAATTAGGATCCTCATGTAGACAAGCGTGCTGAGCAATGCTGTAGGTTCTGGTAAATTTCTTATCGCAACAGATAATGTATGGTTTGACACTCTCATGATGATCTTTGAAGTGTTCAATAATGTCATGAAAGTTCTTGCCAACGTATACGCATAAATCGCAACCCATCTGAATATGCTTTTTCACAATTTCATCTGGTAGATCTAGACGATCAGTTTTACGTTTTTTCTTCAAGGTTTCGGTATTCTTTTCAGTTTTATTATAAATTTTTCTTCTAGTTCTCTTTTTTTCATGACCTGTGAGGCTAGTATTCTGATTAATCTTAATAGTTTTCTTTTTAACTTTATAATCCTGATCACTGACATCAGAAGGGTTATAATCTGAGTCATAATTAATATCCATTAATCCATTGTTGTCATTTTCGTCTTCATCTTCATTTAATGGATTCTTTAAATCACAGACAATATTATCCTTATTTTCTTCATCTTCTTCCAGAGTCATTTCAATACCAGGCTCTTCTTTAATAACTATTTCTATTTCTTTATTAGATATATGCGAGTTTTTTACAGTCACATAAAACTCATGGAAATCGCGTAACTTATTCCAGCAATCTGTACAAATGTGCGATGTTAGTGCATCCTTCATTTGGGGCTTTAAAACGTTGAAATTAATATGAATTATAATCCGGATTAATATGCGTACTAACACTCTTTACCTTAAACCATAAATGTTTATTTATTATTTCTGCCACTTGTAATTTAATGCCCAAATCATCAAATATATCAATAATCTGAGGAGTCTCCAACAAGCATACACAACACAACATCATTATAAATTAAATTAATTTTAGATAGGTATTTAACAATTGTAAAATATTTAACAATTGTAGTATTTTATAAACTCGTTAATTTAATAATTTGTGCAGATTTAAGAACATTGTACACAATTATTACGACCAACTATTAACTGCGAATTTAAGTTAACGAGTATATGTTAAAAAAATAAGAAAATGTCGCCTTGTCGCTCTTCGTCGTAATTCTAATTTATCTTTTGTTTACAGTTGACAGTGTAACAAGTATTCACCATCAAATGGTATCCCACAGCTGGCTATATCTATTTAACCCCTATTAAGTTTAACTTCTCACAATTCAGAATTTTTTGAAACGATGGGAAAATATAATATAAATAAGTAAATAACAAATGAATACATTTATGGGTTAAAAATTTATTACCGTTAATTGAAATTTTTCAAGTTTTTGAAGGTTTATATGATATGAAGAAAAAAATTAAAGTTTATGCCTGGAACTGCAATAAAAAATTTAAATCTAATATACGCACTTTACATTTTTACGATAATGCTTTCAATTCCCGGAACTATTTTATAATCAAAATTCAACAAAAAGGGTTAAACAAATGCTATTCCAATTGCTTAACATGCGTTTATTTTATAAGTTATCACCATATTAATCCGTTAGGGGACCTAGATTTTTTCTTCTTAATTCTTTCCATTCAACAGGATGTTGTTTCTTTTTATGTGCATGCATATTCGCATTGGAATTAAAAGTTCTCGTGCAGAAAGGGCATTTATACAATGTTTCTCCGGTATGCTGAGTCATATGTTCCTTAAAATACAAAGCAGAAATATAACTAAATTAACCACCCAGCAATTAAATTAATTTACTTACTCTTAAAGAGATTGCCTTTTTAAAAGTTTTATTACACTCTTCGCAACGAAATGTCGGATTTGAATGTACGTAACGTTTATGATTTGTTAAGGCTCTGCGGTTAGGACATTCCTTATTGCATTCGGAACATTTGAATGTTTTCCCAGCCAGATTATGTAATTGCATGTGAGTCTTTAAATTATCTTCATCCTTTAACCAGCGACCACAGTTTGGATATGTACATTTAACACGAGGACCACTTTCTTCAAAATGTGCTCGGACATGCTTTTCAAAAGCCTTTTTATCTTTTATTTCCTTGGCACAGACATGACAAATATTTGCTTCACGCTTATGAAACATGCTATTATGTATGTTTAGTAGATACTGAGAAACGAATCTGAAAACAAACAAATATTGAAATTAATTATATTTTTATACTCATGGGTAGATAATTTTTGTTAGACAAATGGTCCTGCATTAATGTTAAAAGACTAAATGGAAAACAATTCTATTCATAATGCCACTTACTTTACAGTGCGTGTTGTGCATTTTGTACAAATTATAGTCCATTCTTCCTTTGGAATGTGTGTTTGCCGATGCACTTCCAATAACTGGCGTCTACCAAATCTTCTTGGACAAAATTCACAGGCATGTATACGTTTCTCTTCGGGATCATGGTGATTTAAATTATGAGTTCGTAAGCCATAGGTAGTAGTAAAAGATCTATTGCATTCATCACATCTAAAAATAGTATAACAGGTATATTTTCAGATTTAATTATTTAAAAATTAATATTTCTAGTTCGATTACCTAAAAGAATCGGGATTTTCATGTATAATAGCGTGCTGATCAATACAATAGCTACGAGTAAATTTTCTATTACAGCACATAATATATGGTTGGACATTGGGATGATTCTCTTTAAAATGGATTACTATATCGGAAAATATGCTACCTGAAAATACACACAAATCACACAACATTTTAATGTGCTTCTTTATCAGTTGTTCTGTTAATAGAGGATCCAAACGGTGAGAGCTTCTTCTCTTCTTAGGCCTATCTCCTGATTTATAACATTTTTGCTTAGTTTTTCTCTTTTTATTATTATTTTCTGTTTCTTTATCCTTTTTAACTGCACTATCTCTTGATATTGCCTCAGGATCACTATAATCAGAGAGCTCACAGTCATCAGAGGTAGCACTCTCACTTTCAGTATCAAAATTCTCATTGTCATTCCAGACAACGGAATTTTGTTCATTTTCTAAAGGGTTCTTCTGAATATCACATTCTCCATTGTTTGCACTTTCCTTAAAATCCATTTCAAGTTGCGAAATGTTGCCGCACAAATTCTCTTCGTAATCATTTTGCTCTTGTTTAATAGCGGTAATTTCTTCTTCCTTAATAGTTGTAAGTTCGAGTTGACTTTCTTTAAAAGCCTTGTGTGACCTCTCTACATGAATATAAAACTCATGGAAATCATAAACTTTTTGCCAGCATATTGTACAGATATGAGTAGTCAGTACATCATCAGGATTTGCCTAAAATTAGATCGTAATTCCATAAATTACTCACGTAAAAAAGCCATATCAGACAATACCTTAAACCAAAAATGAGTATTTAATGTGTTGGCAATTTCAAGTTCTAATCCTTTGGTATCGAAAATACCCAGCATTTTTGGAGTTTCCAGCAGACATATGCAGCATAACATGCTGAACAATTAAAACATCGATTCAGATTGTTGTTTACAATATCCTTAAAAATGGGAAAGTAAATGAAGCACTCTCCATGTAGTGATAACACCGAGTCAGATGTTTAATGTTTACATATTTGTATACCGCTTTTGTTGTTGTTTAATCTATATCCCAGCAAACCCGATTTTTCATAAGATAGAGTTATTGGTAAATAGAATAGAAACGTTTTTAAGTCTTAAATCACATAATATATGTAATGTATGAATTAATTAAATATCTATTGGATCGACTCACTCGATTAATATAAGACATAAGGCATCCGTCTTACGTTGTACTTTAACGTTTTCAACTGACACCAAAGTAAAAAAGTATAAGGTTGACACCATCATTACTTTGACGTGTACTGAATTTGCTTGCACACACCAAAAAAAATCTAAGGAAAATACGTAAAACAAATCATAAAGTTGGCCAACCAAAACCGATGCGACAACGTAGAGGTACCGAATTGAACAAAAAATATAAGAAAACATGTTTCAATTCAGCTGTCAGTTGGAAAACTCAAACCTTAACGTATGACGCATTCTTTGTGACTTAGCCTTTAATTAAATCATAAACTAAAAAATATAGACTTTCATGACATGCTAAAAACTTTTATTATCGTATGTTTAACGTATTAAAGGATTGGTGTTATTTATAAAACTTTGAGCACTGCCTCTTTTGTTTTTTCGCCATTCATCCCATTCTACTGGATGTTGTTTCTTTTTATGTGAATGCATATTTGCATTTGAATTGAAAGTACGCGTGCAAAATGGACATTTGTATAAAGTTTCACCTGTATGTTGGGTCATATGTTCCTAATAAATTAAAAGCACAATGGATCAGATTAATATTTATTAATAAAATATGTTTCTTCACTTACCCTCAACGATATAGCTTTTTTAAATGTCTTTTCGCATTGTTCACAAGTGAAAACCTCATTAGAATGACTATAACGCTTGTGGTTCGTTAAAGCTCCACGGTTTTTACACAGCTTACCGCATTCGGGACATTTATATATTTTACCTTCCGGATTATGCCTTTGTAAATGTGACTTAAGATTATCCTGATCTTTAAGCCATCTGTCACAATCAGGATAGGGGCATTTAACTCTGGGTCCACTATCTTCAAAATGAAGACGAACATGCTTTTCAAATGCATGTTTATCTTTTATCTCTTTGGCACACACATGACAAATATTAGCCGCTTTCTTGTGGTGCATTCCATTATGTATATTTAATAAATAGGTGGTAGCAAAGCTATCAAAAGAAATATATAATAAGTCATTTGAATGTATTAGAAGATTTTCAATTTACGCCTTTTGTGTGGGACACTTCGTGCAAAAGAATGACCATTCTTCTTTCGGTATATGGATCGGTTTGTGTAATTCTAACAAGTTGCGCCGAGCAAATTTTCTTGGACATTGATCGCAAGAATGCAAAAGCTCCTCTTCAGGTGCATGATAAGACAAGTTATGAGTACGTAAACTACATGTGGTGGTAAATGATTTATTACATTGCTCGCATCTAACGGAAAAAGGATCTTTTGTATATTTAAAATTATCACCAGTTGACAAAACGTTTGAATAATCGTACCTGAAGTAATTAGGATCTTCATGTTTTAAAGCATGTTGTGCCACATAATATCGTTTAGTAAATTTTCTATCGCAGCACATTACGTATGGTCTCACTTTGGGATGGTATTTTTTAAAATGACTGACCATATCAGGAAACGATTTACCTATAAATATGCATAAATCGCAAACCATGTTAATGTGTTTTTGTATCATTTGTTCTGTTAAAACTGGGTCTAAAAATTTGTCGGTCCATTTTTTCTTAGCTTTAGAGTTTTTACTATCATTTGTTTCAGACTTCTTTGTTTTACTCTTTCTGTTGTCATATTTAGTTTTGCCAGCCTTTTTCTCTGTCTTTTCCTTTTTGTCATCCTTCGTTGATGATTCATTTCCAGAACTTTCTTCATCTTCGCTGTCATCGGAAACATCATCGTAATCATTGTCAGAACCACTACTGCTATCGTCATCTAGCTCTTTTTTAAGCTCAATATCAACATCGATTCTTTCAGATTCTAAAGGGTTTTCTCTCACTACTTCCGCTTCAAGTTCAATATTGGGATTAACATCGATTTCAACCTCTACTTGCATGAGATTTTCTTCAAATCCATCATGTTCTTGTTTTATAGCACTAGTATAGGGTTTTTCTTCCTCCTTGATGTCAGCCGTCTGATTTTGAAGTCTTTTATGAGATTTCTCTACCGTTTGATAAAAGTGATGAAAATCTTTGATTTTGTCCCAGCAAAAGTGGCATATATGTGAATTATTCTTATCACCAGCTTTGGGCTTAAAAGTATTCAAGTGAATTGTTAAGATTTTACAACGAACATACAGAAATGAACTGTTACTACCTTAAACCAAAAATGTTCACGAATAATTTCAGCAATATTTAGGGATTGATGTTCTTGCTCAAAAATACCCAATGTTATTGAGTGTTCGCCTAAGCAGACGCAACATAACATATTATTTTTAATATTTGAAAAATAAATTATATTTGTATGAATTTGTTTTTAATTGATATTTGTTTGTAAACAAATATTTCTAGCTGTATAATTTTCTTCAATTATTTTACTTTTAATATTATTCTTTTATTTTTTAGCATTCACTTTAAAGTGATAACGCAATAGTGCACTGTGATTAAAAGAATGCCATCATAAGTTAGAAAATAATAGTTTAAACAAGTTGCCTTTTGAATTCTTTTCATTTTTGCCGAAATAAATATTTCATTAAGTAAAGCGTTTGTAGACTGAATATAACAAAAGCAAATATATTTTGTTCTTAATAAATAATCTATTTATTTAAATAACTTATATTTTTTATATAAAACCCATTTTAGTTTTATTTAATAAATCCCATTCTATAGGGTGTGCTTTCTTTTTGTGTGAATACATATTTGCTTTAGAATTAAATGTTCTCGTACAAAACGGACAACTGTATAAAGGTTCTCCTGTGTGGCCGGCCATATGTTCCTAAAAGTAAAATATTTAATTATTTGTGCAATTCAATACTAGTATCTATTTTCTAATTATGCTACCTTCAATGATAAAGCACTTTTAAAGCTCTTTTGGCATTCTTCGCATGTAAAAGTGGCCTTGGAATGTGTATTTCTTAAATGACACGTTAAAGAATGTTTATTTTTACATATACGATTGCATTCGGGGCATTCATATTTAGACTGGTTATGAAAACGTCTCAAATGTTGCTTTAGGTTGTCCTCATCTTTAAGCCAACTGTCACAGCCCTCCCGCGGACATTTTATGCGCGGTCCACTCGATTCAAAGTGTAACCGAACATGTTTTTCAAAAGCTTGCTTATCACGTATTTCTTTCGCGCATACATGGCATATATTTGATGCCTTAGTATGTCGAGATTTTATATGTATTTGTAGGATGTATTCACTGGCAAAACTAAAATGAAAAAAAGTATTTCAATTATTTTTTATTAACACGATTAGTTTGCATCTAGGAAATATAATATTCAGCTGCCGAGACCACTCATATAATGGTCATTAACATAAGGGTGATACTACTTTGAAACATTGAAGTAGTAGCACTCTTGATACTGATAAAATTAAATGAAATAAAGAAATCTATTACTTACGCTCTGGGTGGTGCACATATTTGGCAAAAATGTGATCGTTCCATTTTAGGTATATGCTTAGCTTTATGATGCGCCAGCAAATTTTTTCTTGAAAACCTTCTCGGACATTCATCACATCCATAAGGCAGATTTTCTTCCGGTTCGTGATGTTTCATAAAGTGATCTTTAAGTCCAGAATTATTTATAAATGTTTTTCCACATTCTTGGCATTTAAAGTGTTCAGGATCTTCATGATAATGGGCATGTTGTAAAATATCTGAAGGACAATCCAATTTTCGTTCGCAACATTTTATAAATGGTTTAACACCAGCATGCTCATCCTTGTAGTGTTTTATTAAATTTGAAAAATCTTCGCCAATAAAGGAACACATTTGACACAGCATTTTAATATGCTTTTTAATTAGACTTTCGTTTTCTTCTAACAAAGCGTGCCCTTTTCTACGCTTCGGCTCATTTGATTTATCCATTTTTTTCGCACGTTTTCCTTCTGTGCGGTTGGAAGCTCTTTTCTGTCTCTTTTTCTTTTCTACTGTATTTTTGAAGTCATTGGTGGCATCGGAAGTTTCCTCACTTTCTTCATTTTTGATGTCATCCATTAGAGAACCTACAGAGTCATCATTATCATTATCGTCAGGATTATTATCAGTAGATTCAGTGTTGTTTATATCACTGTTTATCTTCTTTGATTTTCTTGTTTTTTGAGGTCTATTTTTAATTTTTTTACTTCTTACATCAGCATCTACAGAAAGAATATCTTCTATATCGTTTTCTTCCGTAACAAGATCTAAAAGTGGGTTCTTTGTTAGTACGTCATCCGTTTCGAAAAAATGAAGTTCAACATTATTATCCAATGTTTCTTCTAAAGTTTCCGTCTTTATATTCGGCTCCCATATACTCTTTTCATCACCCTCATCGCCACCGGTATCAGTAAAAAAATTTGCCCGGGCGAAATCCTTTTGTTCATTATGTACTTTAGCGACATGTTCAAAAAAATCATTGAAGTCACGGAGTTTCTCCCAGCATTGATGGCATATTTCCAAAGCTTCATCGTTGTTAATTTGGGGCTAAAAGAAAACATAATTTCTCAGTAAGGTCAGGAAACGAACTTCAAGAGTATATACCACTCTTTAGCTTACCTTGATATCCAAATGTTTTTCAATAATAACTGCTATCTTAGAATTGACTTCTCCATTTCCAAAGATTGCTAATGTTTGAACAGC
This sequence comes from Sarcophaga carnaria, assembly GCA_958299815.1. Lineage (NCBI taxonomy): Eukaryota > Metazoa > Arthropoda > Insecta > Diptera > Sarcophagidae > Sarcophaga > Sarcophaga carnaria. The sequence continues at coordinate 15,784,693 of OY283153.1, forward strand.
ATCCTCAATACAAACAAAACAAATCATTTTTATTAAAATTGTTAATAATTTTCTATTTGTAAACAAATCAGTGAATTTCATTTAATGTTTTTGTAATGCAAAGTTGCCAGACATTAATGCTTCCAGAATGCAAAATTTTCTTTTAAATGCAATACAGTGCGTGAAAATATTACACATGCAGGTGTAACTAAAACATTGAATAGGCCTACGTCTTCAAGAGTGATCGTCAACTTCAAAATAGGATTAATAGAAATATACTCCAAAATCGGAGCCAATAATTTGTAATTGTTTTTTTTTTTCAATTTATAAAACCTCTTGTCTGATTTTAATTACGACAGTGGAGTCGATGTAAATTATTTTCATCCCTCTGGCATCATTTTATTTACATAAAATACAGCTTTTGTATATATATTGCAAAAGGTAATACTCAAGGCAGAATAAAACAAAGCATTCATAGGCAACCGGCTGAAATTGTTTTTCTTTTTATATTTTCTAATTAAAGGCAAATAAAAGGTTAAAATAAATTCAAATAGTATATTTAATTTCATACTTTACAAAGAAATATAAAATATTTGTTCAACATTTACAATAATTTAGTGATTAAAGTCAAGTTTATCTATAAAATTCAAAGCAGTGACGTGTCGAATTTTCTTACTTTTAGAACAAACCAACATGATTACCGACGTTCAATTGGCCATATTCTCTAACGTTCTGGGAGTATTCTTATTCCTTCTGGTTGTTTTGTATCACTACATAAATGCCAATTCAACCAGCAAGTATGTTATTTAAAACTTTACTTTGAAAATAAATATTTATTTAATGTTTTTTTTTTTTCAGAATAAGCTCAAAAAATAAATGAATGGTAGAACTTTTCATATTTGTATGTTTATTCAATAAATAATTTAAAAAATAAGAAAACTACGGTCTCTTTTATATTCTACTATTGGAGGCTATTTAACGCCTCCTTTAACGTATCCATATTTTCCAATGTTTTTCCGCTCTCCATCTTATGCTTAGACTCGCTTCGGCCACGGAATGTCCTTTCTTTAGGATGACCAAATGAGATAAATTTGAATTCTTTATTTGCATTGGGAGGAGGATTTTTATCTTCCTCTGTCATAACTAAGTCCATTTGAGTTTGTTCCTCATTGGATATGCTGCTTTCTTTACCCTTAAGATTTTTATGTGCCATATTGTCGAATCTAAAATTACTTGGAAATTTATGATCTTTAATGCAATGCTCTTTTCGTTCCCGAGGATTCAAAAATAATTCTTGGCATTCTTCCAAATAGCATTTGTACAAACGTTCTCCTCTTTCTACTCTGGCTTTAAAGTAAGAGTCATGCTGTTCTGAAAGATGCAAATCCAACAAATGTTCTGTTGGTAAAGATTTCCTACATTCGGAGCATATAAAACGATGCATTGTATTATAATGACTTTGATAGGAGCAGACATTGTCGAATATCATATCACAGCCACACACATTGCAAAATATTTCTTGGGTTGGACTGCAGACAGTGGAATTGGACGGTTCACATTTTATGTCATCGAATTCACAGTTACTAATGGCTCCCAATTTTTTATATGCCTTCAGGAGGTTTGTGTTACTTGTTGCAAAAAGTTTGTTATCAGGGCTTAGATAGCCCTCAGGTATATTTTTTAATAAATCCAAAATTTCGCTAGATTTTAACATGCTTATTATCTTAAACTGTAAATAAAAAAGAAATAAATAATGTAAACAGAAACCACACTTGCACTTAGTCGAATACTCTTCAATATGTAAACACTGGCAACACTACGCAAAATAAAGAAGCAAATGTACAGTATTGAGTATAAATGGTGTGCTTATATTTGTAGCTGCCTACAAAATTTTTTTTTTTATAAACAGAAAGCAATGATTGTTCTAATGAAAGTTTTCCTCTGTAAAAACTAATCAATACTATGACATATAATTATCTTCACTTATTTATTATTAATAGTTTTTGCAATATAGTAGTCAGTGATAAAGTAAAATTTATAAAGTGAATGCCCAATATCAATCCGAGAGCACCAGGTTTCCAAAAAACAGTTTTAAAAGTATAAACGAATTCTTTACCGCTTATTTGAAGTGCTTTCAAATATATTGCGCCAAGATACAATTGCAAGCCCTCGTAGAAATAAATCTATTCCAACTATATATATATTTCCTTCTGTAAATGACATAACGTAAGAAACAAGGTGTAAAATTCATATTTTCATTCTGTGAAGTAATTATTCTTTTAATTTATTTTTAAGCCAGAAATTGAAATACATTTTACAAGATATTTTCTGTCATCAAATCCCTCCATTTCAACACTATTTTGAGGTTATGACATAAATAAGTTGGAAAAGTTTTGTTTCGGTTTTGTTTTATTTTTCCCAATTTAGAAGTTTATGATCATTAAATACGAGAAGTTTTTTTAAATATTATAAACAAATGTTACACAAAAACACTTGCAAACGCATTTATTACACCCTCAGCTCCACCTCATTATGTTATACATGAGAAGCGAATGCTTTTCGGTGTTAATGACAGGCTGAGCGAACGAATGTTGTTTAATGGTGTTTGTAGTTCCTGTGGTGTCTCATCTTGCCGTAGTTAATGGCATAGAAAAATGTCATAGCAACAGCAGTAATTTGGAAGAATGGGGCAATACCAGCACGCTTGGGTTGCACATATTTGTGTTGCCAACGCCACCAGGCACGGCTCATAGCACCGGTAATAGCACTGGGAGTCTTATTGCGGCGACCAAACCAGGCACCTAACTCACCCAGTTTTACTTGGCCCAATGGAACATCAGCTGTGAGAAAAACATGGAAAGATCAATTATTACCGTTTTTCTTATTACGTAATGTTCATTTATTTCTAGACGAATTATATCTCTTACCTTTGCCGTAATAACGGGCTGGGTCGTAAGGACCATGTACTTTTGGATTGTATTCAGCTGGATAATCACCGAAAGCCATCTTTTTTTTCTAGAAAATATATTTATTCGTTTAATATTACGCTTTTTTCTTTTTTGACAAGAAAAAGTTATGTTGCCTTACCTGAATTCCACTAAGACTGTCAGTGAGGACAAAATTAATACAATCCACAGAAGAATGTCAAAATTTGACATTTTCTTAAAAAAAAGTGATGACAAGTTTTTGTACCTTAAAATTATTTTATATTTAACCCCCTCATGGTCACGTTAATATTGGAATGATTTTAAAAGAGACATGTGTAAAAATATTATATAAAATTTAATGTTTTTATTTTTTAGCACCTTTTTATCACATTTTTGAATTTAAATAAGGAAATAATTTATACCAATGGAACACATATCTATATAGTATATTCTAAAGATCTTGGCAACCCTTATGAATTCTTAAAAAAGTTAACGGTTTGTGCAGATTTTTTACATGTTCCTATGGGATGCATTGTGTGAGTACTAAAAATTGCACTTATTTGATAAATTGAGAATTAAAACAAAAACGAAAGAGTGCTTTTTCTAAGAGCACAACAATAACAACAAGGATGAATGGTATTATTTTATTTTAAATTGCAATTAAAGCTATGCCCAATTTTGATAGCAAGAGATTGAAGTGAGAAAGAAAAAAGAAAATCGATCATTTAGCAAGAGACAAATCATTATTTTGCGGATAGATGGTTGATATTTATCAACTGCCATTCATCGATATTGACGCGCATAAGCTTTAAAGTGTAATTTGGAAGTTATGAACCACATGGATGCAGAAGGTGTATCTAATGACGAAACAACAATAATTTCAGAATTGTTAAATTCCGCCGAAGCATTGCAATCCTCAGTGAATCTAAATCAAATTCAACTGCAACGAAAAGATGACCCGATTTCTTTACAAAATAATAATAATGAAAGCAATATAATTACGCTGCCTTTAACAGAATGCAACAATGTTAAACTTCCCACTGATGACACTGGTAATGGCGAAGTCATCCATAATATTCAGTGTGGGGATATAGGAGATGTAAGTAAACTGCAACATATACGCCATGTGCATATACCCTATATATTGAATGGTGAACTCTATCAAATACAAACACAAGATGGTGAGAATGTAACAGTCAAGTGTTGTCATTGCCCTCCGGATAGAGTTTACAGGGGTAGTGTAAGATCAACTGGAAATTTTCATATGCATATCAAGGTCGGTTTTTGCTAAAGTTTAAATTTGTCTAATTTATGTACATATAATAATTGTTCGTTCACTGTAGAGACGGCATCCTGATTTATTGGAAAAACTGCACGATATGAAAGTCAATGCTTTGCTGGAACGTCGCGATCGTTTAATGCGCAATCGCAAAATGATTCATCGCTCTAACCGCAATCGTCCGGCGGCTATTGTTGACCCTACTGTCAGTGCAGGTTGTGTTTTTAAAAGTGAAGATAAGGCTAATGCAATGGCAAAAACAACTGATTCTCAAAATCAATTGGATTCAACATCTGAACTAAGTTTAATGCATACGCACAAGTTAAAGATAAAAACTGTTTTTCAACGTCATCAAATGCAGCAACGGGAAGCCGAATTGCGTAACGTAAGTAAAATTTAAAGAATTATAAAAACATTCGAAAAGTTAAAAGATATAATATAAAGAAATATTCTTTCATTTTTAAAGTAGTATGAAAATTACAATAAAAAAAATCACAATAAAAACTGTAAGGAAGACAGGATTAGGCTTTCCTTCTCGAAGACAATTATAGGGAATTGTTTCCTGGAATTAAAAACTATCACAGAAATTAAAATTTGTTACCAATTTACTCAATATACTTAATATAATTTAATTGTTTATTGTGATAGCAAATTAAAATTCAATTGGGTCTACGTAATATACATATGTAATTCTTACATTTTCTAGTGGAACAATAATGGTCCCTATGCCAATACGCCGATAGAAAAAGTATCAGACGAGAATGTTGACCAACCTATCAATTATAGTTTAAAATCACAAGAGAATAACGAAACTCATACACACATGCCTTCGTATCAGCATCCACAACATATGCAAAGACAAGAGCAGAATGTATGTATTGTAATATTTTAAAGTCTCTCAAATAAGATCCACAAATAACTGTTTACTCTTATATATTCAAATGCATATTTTCAGATCCTACCAACATGCGGTAATACTTTAACAAATTTAAATAAACAAACCACAGTCTTAAAAAATAGTTCAACTGGAAAAACTGACAACACTAGAAATTTATCAATATCGACATCATCTATTTCTATATCATGTCCCAGTGTAATGAGCAGCTTTTCAAGTAATCATCAATATGATTTGGATACCCAGCTGCAATGTAGTGATATTCCTGAAAAACATGGTCATTTGGCCATTGTAAAGCCAGAGCATTTATTGGCCACGGACAGTAAAGCTATTGATCTTAGCATTCATACAGATTCTGGTATATTTTCAAACTCAGATGATGATGACGGTGGTATTAGGCAAAATAATGATACACAAAGTAATGGTAACAATAAAACTAGTAAGAGTAGAGCTGATTCTCGATTGGCAAACAGTGCCACTAATACCGATGGTGGTTGTAACGATGGCTGCAATAATAGCAATAAAAAAAATACATGTAACAATAGTTTAAAGTGGCAAGAGTTATTAATGCAAGTTGAGAACTCGTTGCGTGATATACAACGTGAAATGAATGTACGTAATCAAATTGAATCTAATCGTATGTTTTTAGATATTGCCAAATTTAAGTTCTTACATCCAGGTTTTCAATTTAATTTTTAAAATTTTCAACTAATGAAACTCTTAGATTTAAAACAAAGTCGAATAATAATTATTCTCAGGAAATCTTAAGAAATAATGAATAAATTGAATTACAATTTTGTGTGGTTACAAATCGGTTTGTGAATATTTTACAATATTATTTGTTAATATACATATATTTTTGAAATAAAACATTTATTTAGTGTTTAATTAAAATTGTAATTTAATTAAAAAGAAATACAGGATAAAATAAGAAAATTTGCACCTTACATTAATCTAATATAATCTAAGTTCTATAGAAAATTCTTTGAAGTCTAAATTTCATGTTTTCTTTGAAGCTTGGTGAAGTATTTTGATTTTATCATACGCTATCAATTCTAAACAAAATCCTATCCTATTTGTTTTTCACTATACTTTATCAATTTGTGCTTTAATTTCAATTATGAAAAAGTTATTTTTTAGAATTAATTTTTAAAAATGATCAGATCAATAGCTAAACGCCAAGCGAAGCCATTAGTTAGAACAGGGAGTGCTATTTCGCGCCACGAAGCACAGATAGCATATACATAGTTTCGCCCCTTATATCAGCCTAAGGGTTAATTGTTCTATTGCTTGCGAATGCAACCCTGTATGAAACTGCATTATTTTGATTCTGTTTTTTGTAATTTTTTTGTTTGTTTGTTTCTTTGTGTTCTTAACATTAGTTCTTTCCCCATTTGCGGTGGGAATTTACCACAGAGCACAGAATTTATTTTAATATAATATAATTTATACTTTGTTTTATTGTCCTAATTATTAAATGTAAATAAAAGTCTAAAAATGGCAGTAAATAGCGATAAGGAAATTTTAATAAATCTTGACGATGACGACCACCACCCAGAAAATATTACAACAGAAGAAATTACAAATAATGCTACAAACTGCGAGGATGTACAAATGTTATCCAGTAGCTATGATGAAAATAAAGAAGTATCATCTACGCTTGAAGACAGTGTTCCTTTTAAAAAGAACAAAGAAAAGAGCAGCATTGAAAACATTGATGAACCAATTGTAAGTAATATACATTAAAAATAGGTGGACATTACTTCTTGAATGCATGACTCATGTGCAGTTGTAAATGCATGTTTTAGGTGTTTAAAACGTCATCCAAACTACGTCAAAATGATAGCAACAACGTGGATATGCCAGGGACATCACAAGCTTCCCAAGCACAGCTGTTCCGGCAACAGCCTATGCCACAACAACAACAACACGCATCGCAACTACAGCCTTCAGCGGAACAGCAGTCTACATTACAACAACGACCGACGTTTCGTGTAAGATCGCGTACAGCTGCATTAAATGAAGCGACCGCTGATCAAGGGGAAACATACGAGGTATGTATATTATATTTAATTTTTATTTCTGTATACAATATCCATACAGCATCACCATTTGAATGTATCACCCTTATTATTTTGATGAAAATGTTGTTATCCATAGAGTCCAAGTTAATGTCAGTGAAATTCGTTAGGTTTCATCTGCAGAAGTATGACATCGAAACAATAGTAATTTTTTTTCCGTTGCAGTTTTGATTGAAATTTCATTAAACAGAAAGAGTATCTAGCCATGTATTTTCATCTCTTTAGAATAATGCTTTTCAAAAATAAAGTATACTTTACATGTAATAATATAAACTTTATATTATAAAGAGTAGCTTAAGGAATAGAATACGTCTCCAATTTGGTATTCATGTGGGAAAAGGTATAACTTATTTTAGTGTTTCTTTGACAAAAAAGAGTCAGAGTCAGTCAGATAAATCGCAGTGTCATGGAAACAATGACCAAGCTGGATTTACTATAACACAACGACAAGTATTGCCGTGCATCTTATAAGTTTGCACGGAGCTATATACTACGTGCAGCCTATTTACAACTAAAGTATGTGCCTAATAGCGTAATGCCTGGTAACATATCTGGTAGAGATTTTTTTCAATAAAAATGTTTTGTAAATAAAAATAGCATCAATACGTTTATGAGGAAGATATTTAGATTCTAATTAAATTGATAACAAAATGACAAGAGTTCTAACTGTATCTTGGCTTTAATTTGAATTATTTACTGAATAATAATATATAAGTAAATTCCTAATTTTTTAATATTGTATATTCAACTTTATATATTTCAGAGTTTGGACTACGATGTGTGCGAGAACGTTTTATTTCAAAAGGAACAGGAATTGTCTAGCAGTAGTCGTTTTTCCTTGCGTAAAGATATTATACGTTGGATTATATTTATACAAATCGGTATTATAACTGCATTAATTGCTTGCGCTATTGACATCATTATTGAAGAGTTATCGGCCAGAAAATATGAATTCCTTAAATATGGTAAGTACAGCTAAAGGATCAAATTCACATTCACTTAATTCCACTTTGATATAAAGTAAATTCTATTGGAAATACAACTTTTATCTCCTGTCGACAACATGATGTTTCAGAAAGCGTACATGTTGCCATTTTATATAAATTTTTATAAGAAATTAAAATTAAAAATAAGAAATAAAATTAAAAATTAGAATAATTTAATTACAATTTTTTTAGCTGTTGATACCAATGTTCCTCATGAATCAAATCCAACTGGCGACTTAGCGTTGCCTTATTTATATTGGATGGCTCTTAGTATTTTACCCGTTGGCCTGGGAGCGACTATGGTTACATATTTAGAGCCTATAACCGCCGGCAGCGGTATACCTCAAGTAAAAAGTTATTTAAATGGTGTTAAAATACCACGTATTGTTAGAATTAAAACATTGGCGATTAAAAGTATAGGCGTGGTCACTTCAGTTGTTGGTGGTTTAGCTGGTGGAAAGGTTAGTTTATATTTGCAATTCGCAGTTATGTATGTGAAATTAAAGAGATGTGTTTATTGTGATTTTTAAACTTTAGGAAGGCCCTATGATTCATGCTGGTGCGGTTGTAGCAGCTGGCATTTCACAAGGCAAAAGTACAACATTTGTTAAGGATTTTCGTGTGTTTAAAGCATTTCGCGACGATCACGAAAAACGTGATTTTGTTTTGGGCGGTGCAGCGGCTGGTGTAGCTGCTGCTTTTGGTTCACCCATTGGTGGTATGCTGTTTTCCCTTGAAGAGGCTGCAAGTTTCTGGAATCAGAATCTCATTTGGCGTACATTGGTTGCATCAATTATCAGTTCGTTTACATTGAATATCGTGCTGTCAGCATATCATGGCTTAAGTGACTTCACCTTCACTGGCCTTTTCAATTTAGGCAAATTTGAACAACCACTTACCTTCGAATACTTTGAATTGCCTATATTTATGTTGTTCGGTATAACCGGTGGCCTACTCGGTGCTGCCTGGAATAGTTTAAATACGAAAATTAATAAGTTTCGTGCAAGATATGTGAAATTTAAATTTTGCCGTGTACTTGAAGCTATGCTAGTTTCAGGTATAGGAGTATCATTGGCATGTGCCATGATTTATTTTATAAACGATTGTCGTCCACTTGGCAATGATCCCACGGATTATCCAACTCAGGTATGTAACTTTTAAAACTTTTTTAATAATACTATGCAGGATAAGAATTCCATACTAACGTCAAAATTTTTCACATTGCATAGTGTTTCTATGCCTCTTCCAGTGTTTAATAATAATAATATGAATTTTATTTTAGTTATTCTGTGAGGATAATGAATATAATGCTGTAGCAGCTTTATGGTTTCAAACACCAGAGGCAACAGTTCGTGCATTGTTCCATGATCCGCCAGGTATTTTAATTTATAATTTTATATCAAAACAAAAAACACAACGCAAGAATTATTTGAAAATATTATCCCATTATTCCTGAATTTTACTGTAACAGTTTTGTGTTTTTTGTCAAGGATCTTGTTTTATGACACCTAAATTTAATTAACTTTTAATCATGGTTTTACAATACACTTGAATGTTTTACTTCAAACAGGTTCGCATAAGATTCTGACGTTGGCATTATTCACATTGGTATACTATATTCTATCGTGCTCTACATTTGGCTTAAACGTGAGTTTAGGTGTATTTATACCCACCGTCTTAGTAGGTGCCGCATGGGGTCGTTCAGTAGCCATGATTGCGTTTTATTTCTTCCCACAGGCGGTAAGTATTTATTAAAGGAATTTCATACACATTTTTAAATTTGTCCTCTCTTTTAGGCTTTTCTACATCCCGGAAAGTATGCACTTATTGGAGCGGCTGCAAATTTAGGTGGAGTCTTACGTATGACCATTAGTTTAACGGTTATTCTGATGGAAACAACTGGCGCTGAGACATCATTCTTTTTTCCACTCATTATTACTTTAATAAGTGCTAAATGGGTTGGCGACTATTTCAATGAAGGCATATATGATATACAAATAAAAGAAAATCATGTACCTTTGTTACCATGGGAGCCTTTCCCCCACATGATGGGTTTGAAGGCATCGAAAATTATGAGCACTCCAGTTGTTTGCATTAAACTTAGGGATAAGGCTCATTATATTTATCAAATATTAAATAGTAATAAACATAATGGCTTTCCGGTCGTAGAGGACGTCGAAGGGGTAATTTTCTTAAATAAATAAATTTTTTTAATTCATTTTATTTATTAATGTATATGCATGTATTGTTTTTTAGGATGATCGTTCTACTGGTCGTGTATGTGGCATAATTTTACGTTCTCAATTAATTGTTATTTTGCTTAAATCGTTGTATGAAGAAAAGAAACGCTTCTGGATTAACGAGACTACAATACAAACGTTTAGAGATGTTTACCCACGGTATCCATCTATAGAAGTAAGTGAAAAACAAACAAATTGATTTGAAATTGGTGGTCATGTTAGACAGATTAATATGGTTAGTTTACAATTTTAGAATATCTAGATTTTTCTGTTTAACATATTGTATTAGGTGTAGTAAGAGGAATACATTTAATTCAAGCATTGATTTTGGTTCACGTGGACGCAAAGGATTCAATTTTTATTCAAAAGTTATCCGCTTAAGGAATGGTTTGATGTTTAAATAGCGCTTCTATATTGATATTAAATCAATAAAGTCCTTTGCTTTAACTCGTAGGGTCCTTTAGACAGTGCTCAATCGTATTCAACCACCTGAAATTGGCGTTTTTAAATGCTACGAATTCAAACTTTAGTTCTGACCTCTTGAAACAAAAATACGAAAATCGTTTCACAAAAACTCGATTGTAAGCCACGTTAATATCTACAATACGCCACTCAGTGAAATTAATGCAGACAAAATGGATAGTGTGAAATCTAGGTAGTAATCCTGTATAAAACAAGGTTGTAATGACCAAAATGTAATATATGTATGTGACTTCTCCATCAGAATCATAAAACTATTATTAGTCGACTGGTTTGCGGGCTCTCAAAAAAGAGTGCATCAGCCCAAGAAATTTTTTAACTCCACATCTTCATGCCAATCAAAATTACATATTCGATTACTATTAACGTTATCTATTGAAATGTAATGGATTTCTTTTAATTACATTTCATGTTTTTATTATTTTGTAGAAAGTTCGAATGTTGCAGGATAAAGAGGATTATACAATAAATTTGGATATCTTTATGAATCCCTCACCAGTATGTTCTCGTGAGGTAAGTTTTAATTGGTGAAAACAAATATTTCAAAATTTAATATTCCTAAACTTTATTACTTTTTTATAGCACGATCCGGTGCCGAAGATATTTAACAAGTTTCGTGCATTGGGTTTACGTCATTTAATTGTTGTGAATAGTGAAAATCGTGTGTCTGGCATAATAACCCGTAAAGATTTCTTGTATAAATAGTCGTCTTTTTTTATCAATGACATTTTGAATAATTTTTTTAAACTTTTTTATGATTGATATTTCCACAATAAAGATTTTAATTTTGTATTAATTACTGTTGAGTTTATTTTTAAGTCAAACCATAAACAAGTAACAGTGCTAATATGTTTGTAGAAAAATTATCAGAGTGATTAAGACAAAAAAAAAATTATTTAAAATTTTAGCTCTGGCACCGTATATGTATCACGTTCACTCAGGCTGTCAGCAGCTATATCCCGATTCGATTGCTAAGCGTTGGACAAAAAACCAATTGAATCTACTTAAATACGTCTAGATTGCAGAAAGCTCGTTGTGTTTGGATAATGATAATAGCTGGATTCACGACTGTCATGTAAATATCGTTTCGAATGCAAAAAAAAACTAAGTATTGCACGTAAAAGCTGTTGGAAATACTTTAATAAGGCTTAATGCTAAAAGAAGATCGATATCTGAAGACCAAATAAGATAATACAAATAGGCTTGGTTCTGATTTGCATCTACGAATCAAATCAAATGAAGCTTATTCCGAAGCAGATGATGACTAGTGATGTCAAGCAAGGAAAAAAAGTCGTAAACTAATGGCAGTAAGCTGACTGCGGAAACTTATTTGGAAGGCTTTTATTCATCCCTCTTCTAGTAGAGGCCTTCCACCAATGTGATTACCATTTGTCTTCTCTCGAAATATAGCACGACTAGAGTTGTGTATATGGAAATAAAAATCGATAATTTTACAAAAATGTTAAATTTTTTTTTATTGTTTTAAACTAGAGTTGTTTTTTTTTATATGGTTTGCTCAAGATATATTTTTTTTGCTTAAATTTGATTTTAATTCTAATATAAAGAGCATAGAACTTATGATTTAATTATTGTAATAAAAACTATAACTTAAAAGGAAAAAGTTTTATTTGATGGTAAAAATTAACAAAAAATAATGATTACATGTATTAAATTTCTTACAACTCTTCTTTTATTTTCTGTACTCAGTATAGCTCAATATAATTTTATATAAAATGAGGATATTTCAATTAAAATAAAAACAAAAAGTCAAATTTATAACAAAATATAATTCAAATGTTTTTGCGTGTGTGTCTGTTCATATATAATATACAATGTTTATAATAAAAAGCGGGCATATTACAAAGCAATTGAAGATATTTAAATAACTAAAACAAGTTATTGACAGTATGAAGAAAAAAGGTAAAAAAAAAAATTAAAATTATTTATTAATATTTTTTTTTTTGATAATTTGTAATAATTATAATTAAGAGCTTAACTACTATTATCATTTATATATTATTGTTTTATAGTAGTGACTTTTTACAAGAGTGGGTATTTTGTTTTTCCTTCTAATATTTATATATATAATTTAAGAATAAAATCTAATTGTTTATTTAAGTTATTTTTTTTTTAAATAAGGAATAATTATATATGTATGTATATACGAATTTTTTAATTATCTTTTTGTTTTAATAGAACTAATTTTATAAAATAGCTTTGCAATGTAGACGACTATGTACATGTACATTCTAAATATTATTTATTTTTTAAATTACTTTGCAACATATGTTGCAATATTTATAGTTTTATTTATAAATAGTTTTCTTTGTATTATTATTATTACATTTATATTATTATTAAATTGTAAACGATATCAATTTTAAATAAACTTAAAATGCTATAAATAAGTGAAAAAATTTTACCCAAAACTTAAATTTCTTACAAGTAGTAATAAAATTAATTATAGAAATAAATATTATTATTATTATTATTATTATTATTGTTTTATACATAAAATGCAAGGGTTTGGTTTTCTTCTTCTATACATAATTGTAAGAAATCATTTGAGAAAATTATAAATAAAATTTGGAAGCTTTTCTATGTTTGTTATTGATGATATTCATTGGATCTATTGAATGAATATAAATTAACTTTCCATGGGTCTAACTTGTGCTGGTTGTTCCTGGACAACAACAGCTGATGATTGCGCCAGACCTGCCACACTGTTGCAGTGTGGTGTGGGCGCTAAATTTGTTGCGTTTGTTGTGCCCTCATTTGAATTTAGAGCGGTTACACTAGCCAAAGTATTTAAATTCACTCCAGCCGCTGCTGCTGCATTAGCAGCCGTCACCGGTGAAGTTGTTACATTGCCGCCGGTGGTATTTGTTTGACTAGCATTTACATTTGCTGCCGTTACCGTTGAAATGATGATATTATTGCCGCCACTAACATTGCTGCCGCTTAATGTATTGTACACGTTGCTAGTGGCATTCATACTATTTATATTATTAACCCCACTACCACTTAATACTTTATAGCGTTGATATGGTCGATAGGGTGTCTTTTTTAAATCGTTTTGCACAATAACTTTTGTCTTGCATAATGGCCAATTATTAACTGTCGATGTGGTTGTTGTTGTTGCTGAAGAGCTATTGTTACTACTGCTGTTGCTACTACTACTATTGCCCAGCAGCCAATCATTGCATTGTTGGTGCTGTTCGGTCGAGACGTGAGTTGTTAGCCAACGTTGTGCAAATTGTTGAAAACGTTTAAATTTGCATTGGGTTATACGCAAATGACACTAAAATGAAAGCAACACGATGAAAATTAATGAAAAGTCGAATTGAAACAAATTTAAAACGAAAGCGATTGATATCAAAATCAAAACCTAATCAATAACTTCGACAATTTCACATCATGTGATGTCCTGACAAACATCTGATGACGAATTTCTTTTTTGTTCTTTTTTCTTAGGATCAGAATTTTAACTTTAAATATTAAATAAATATTACTTACCATTTTAGCTTTTCTCACAGATTCCAATCTGAAAAATTTGAGATTCTTATTGATAACAAAGACCTGACGGCCCGAGGCATTTAGCTTGATTTCATCGCGATCATTTATAAAATATTTATCGCCGCCCGGGCAAACTAATCCTGAACTACCCAAACGTTCAGGCGGTCGCTTATTGCGGAAACTATTCAAATCGGATGAATTTATTGGATTATTATTTTCCGAAGATGATTCCACACCGCTGGTTGCCGAATCTGTTGATGAGTTGCCAGCTGCAGTGGCAATCATCAATGATTTACGTTCCTGCAATAAACGCATTTGTTCGGCTCTTAGGCAGGCAGAACGTTTGTTGCGTTTCAAAAAGCGAGGCTTACGCAGCAAATGAATAATATCCTAAAAAGAAATTTGACATTTTTAATCATGTGATGTATATTCATTATTTTATATGCAGAAATATATATATAAAAAAAATATAGTTTCCATAACATGCATCAAAATAATAAAAATATTTAAGATTATACCAAAAAGGAAATAATAAATAAACAAAAATAAAAATAAATAAATATTTATGGATTTGTGTCGATAGTTTTATTATTTTTTAACGTACATATATAAGTAGTTTAAAAGTAATAAAATAATAACAAAAAAAAAAATAGATGACAAGAGTAAGCTTAATTTCTAAGCGTACCAGGTCAAACATTAGAGTATAAATCGTTCGAAAATAAATAATAAAAATTATAAAAAAAAAAAACATTGAGATCCTGTGTATTAGAAAATGTATAAATATACATACATACTAATTAATGTTATAAAATAAAATATTTTTTAATGTAAATGATATGTTTTTATTACACTATGAATGCGGCATTTGTAAAACAAACTTTAATAATTGATTTGTACGGTTTTCTTCTTCTTTTTTTTAATCCAATAAATGAAAAATGTTTATTGAATAATAATAACAATAAAAATATTTGTATTATTTGGCATTGAAAATTAAAATAACCATCGAAATCTATTTATTAGTCCAGTTTAGATCTAGATAATCAATTTAATTAATAAATTTGGGCTTCTATTAGTATTACCATGTCCAATTGTTTAGAGGTAAAATGACAATTAAAAAATATCATCTGTAACTCAAGAAGTAAAGTAACTTCAACAGCAGTTTATATTTTTGAAATGTTTTAAATTGATAACTTGTTTTACTTAAAGACTTTCCGTACATTTTTTAATTTGAACTATATATCGGGATGATTATACATCACACATGAGATCGATGGGATGCCTCCACGAAAAGATAAGATGCAATCAAAATTATATGACAAAAATTTCGAAGTATGTACGTAGAGAAATGGACCTCCTTACTGTATACCTGTACACTTTCGAAGACATCGTACAACACACCATTGGATTGCATTGTGTGTGTTAATTTTATACATGACTAGCGGGGCCTACAGTTTTTACAGATTTTTGAAACACTTTATCATGGCAATTTTTATTAAACTTAATGCCCTCTTTTTGAAAGTCGAACGATTTCTAAAGATCGTGTTAAGCCTAGATGCCCAATTGCCTTTAAAAACTCGTTGACGAGCAAATTTTTCAAATTATAATAATCAACTGCCCTTTTTCGCTATTTTGGATATGCAACAATAAAGATACGTTTGCAGCAGTGTCAATTTTCGTACTTCACTTTTTTCTACTATCCGTCAATATGTTAATAATGTGAGCTTTCTTTAAAGCATCACAAATCTAAGATACATTATGGCATTACTACGTAGTCCTACTGTTATTATTTTTTAAAAGTTGAATAAATCCAACACATTTTTCATTTTTTATAAGCAAGTTTGTTTTACAAAATTGAAGAGTACTTTAAATGTTTTGTTGATGATGAAACTTACCTGGTGTATATAAAAAAATAAATAAATTATGTATATACACTTTTTTTATTTTAATCCTTATAGAAATTAATGTAGAGTGAGTATAATTTGAATAAAAGGAAAATTATATGTTAATACGAATCAAAGTTTTCTTTCTACGAGATATAGCCTTTGGTGTTCTTTTTCTGTTTTAGGGGCGGGCAATTGGTTATTTATTGATTAAACAAAACAAATTAGGTTTTTTTCAAGATATATTTGTTAATATTTTTTATTTAAAAACTTTTAACTTTTCATAATAATATTTTTATTTAATCTCGTTAAGTTAAATCGGTTTAAATTAATTTCTTGTCAATGTTTTCTCCATTTATACAATATATTCATATATATATATGTATATGTACGTATGTATATAGAGTAATAAAAAAAAATTGGCGTTAAATTTTGTTTAGCTTACTTTAAAAAAGTTATTTTACGTTATTTTGTTAAGAAAATATACGCGTTAAAAATTGTTTTTTTTGTGTGTTTATTTATATGTATGTTGTTTTTATATACAAATAAAACTACTTAATTTTTTCAAAAAGAAAACTTAACATTGTTATTTGTTACTATATAGTAAATAACGCCATGTTTTATTAGTTTTATAACTTCTGAACAATTAACAAAAAATTAAAGAAACTTTTTTACATACAATTTGAGTTACGTGTTACAATAATGAACTTCTTTAATTAAATGAAATGTATGAATGGTTGGTTGGTTGTAGTAGATATACATAGATAGAGATGGTGGTAATAGTTATAGTGATGATTATGGATGGTGGTAGTAGTATAGTATTTTTTTGTGGTGGTAGTAGTAAGGGTGGCATTTTTTTTTAATTTGAGTACATAATATTTGAATATTAATAACGAAATAGAAAAACAAAAACAAAAAATGCGAGCAAGCAAACGAGGTTTTTTATTTGCTTTTTTTTTCTATCAAAAATCTACTTTTTTGTATTTTAGCTTCATTTATAAAAATAAAATAAGATACTTCTTATGGTGGTGGTGGTTAAATTAGAAAAACAATATTTTTTTTGTTTGTTTGGGAATTCACTACATAAGTTTTTTGGTTTTAGTATTAGACTTGATTTTTTTTAATTTTTATTAATTTAAGCCTTGGGTTTGACCTGGTACGGAGAGAGAATCGAAAAAAGAAAAAAATATTAGAGAAATGCATAAAAAGCATTAATTAGTGAGTTTTCAATTTGAAGAAACATTTTTTGTTTTAATTTACAATCAATAATATAGGAAAAAATACTGAAGCCTTTAATTTTATTAGAAATTAAAAAAAAAATAAAAAATAAACAAACAACAAACAAAACACAAATGTAATGTTTATTATAAAATGTTAAGTGCAATATTATAAAAAAAAAGTAAACAAAAGTAATAAAAATTAGAAAAAGCTAATAACAAACAAACAAAGAGTAATTATAACAAAAATCAAAACGACACATTCCCAATATGTTTTATAGAAAAGATAAGTAGTAATTTAAAAATGTAAATTAAAAAGAAGAAAACCTACAGATATGGATAAAAAACTAACAAGTATTGTTATATTCTGTACATTCTATGATATGTAAAAGTATATCCACTTGGAACGATAAACTCAAGTCAAACATTTACTAAAAAAAATAAAATGCCATCAAAATATTGTCAGAAGCAAATTTTCAACATCAACTATAAAGGCTATAAAGACAATCGTTGTGCGAACCCCTTATCAGAATATATTGGTTGCCTAGAGAGTGTTTACAACACGTCTAAGATTGTACAAGAACGCCAGGTGCCTATAGAGGAGAAAGCGACACGTTTGACGGTTATATTGAAGGTAACAACAAAGCTGACGTACTTGCTTGCAAAGACTACTACAATCGAAAATTCAATCGAAACATAAACTTTACTCATTTCCAAAGTAAAGTAGAGATAATACACCCACTTGCACTGAGACTAGACAAATTCCACCCGCTATGGATATGTGCAGGACAAAATTTGTCTTAAATCTAACCAGAGAACATTTTAACGCGACACAGGTACAGGTACACACGAGCGGAGGAAAAGGATAGCCTCATAATAACGAGGTATAAGAGAGAGAGAGAGAAACCACATTATCTCTCATTGTCCTGTACTTAGGAACTTAAAGCGAAGGATTCTGGGGCATATTGAGAATTTAAAACTATCAGTGGTTAAGGAGTACCAACAAGGAGTAATACGTTAATGAAAGAATTGATGCTATGTAAGCTTGCTGCGCGTCTTTAAAAGTGGTTGCTTATTAAACCTTAACTGAGATCAAGAAAGTGTTGCTTTCTGAATATACTTTTATACAGCTTTATGGCCCAAAGCCAATAACTTAAATAATTAAATAATGCTAACATTTAACTTTTATATTTCATAATCTTTTATACAACCTTCTTTTGCACAAAATAAATTTCATGTTGTTCTTATTTATGTAAATGGTGATGTAAATCTATTGACACGTACTTTTATAAGCCCTGTAAGTGTTAAATTTTTTCTTACAAACAAAATTATACATTTAAATTAATTAAATGTGTTAATTTTATGCTGCACAATATTTTTTTTGTTTTTTTTATAAAATAAATTTCGACGTAGGAAAAAACCAATTAATTTAGCAACATTTTTTTTTATCCACATCTGTGCTTATCTAGTTGTAAATTTTTATCAAATTCTATCTATTTTGTAATAAATATTGAAATTTTGTTTTTTTAATACAATATTTAACTTACCAGTCCATCTTCATCCCAACGTTCCGATTTGATTTCGTTGTTTGCTAAGTTATTGCTTGTATCCATATTAAAAATGTTACTGTTGTTATTGTTGTTGTTATTATTGGCATTAGGCGAATTAGCATTGGTTGTATTACCAGAGGCAGGATTGGATAAACGTTCAACATATTTGGACCATGTCTTAATCTTATTAACGGGTTTCTCACGCTCTGCCACATCTTCGTTATCTGTATCTAGTAGCTCTATTGTAACGCGACAATCAATTTTATACTATAAAAGTAAAATAAAAATAGAAATAATAAAATAAATGATTAAAATGAATATTCTTCTCGTAATGGGTGTGTGTGTGTGTGTGTATGTGTGTGTGTGGGTGTGAATTTAGGAAGACTTACTATATAAATTTTAAAACAATTTTCTTCGTGTAATATTTCTTCTGCTTTACGTTGATATTGCATTTCTGCATTAAATGTTTTATGTGCATTACGGCATAGGCCACCGGCTGCACCTTTCTTTTGTTCATGATGGAAGAGCTCTACACATTCTAAAGCTGTACGTTCTGTTACACAATTCTGCAATTGTCGGACTGCGTTCGATACAACTTTATCCAAAGTAAATGATATGTACGCATGTATGCCAAACATTTCACGCATTTGATCCTCGAATGTGTTTGAGTCCATATTTCCATCCAGAACATTTTTAAGCATATCCAAGAATGTCGGATAGTAGTCTTCGACAGCAACTTCAGATTTCGGTTTCAGTCTTAGGGCTTGAGCAATATTTTCACGACGATTTTGTTTATACTTCTCATCTTCGGCAGCTATAAGTTGGGCGCGCTCATACATTGTACGTAAACGTTCGCAAAGTATGGCATGTAAACGGAAGAATAAATACCAATTGTTGTTGGCGTAAAACAGAGTATAAGCTTCATCCTAAAGTGCAGAATTTGTAATATTTTAGTGATTACTGACAATCAAAAAGAGATCCAACTTTAAATACATACCATATGCTTGCTGATGGCATGTGGTGGAACTGGTATATCCGAACAGGGCATTTCCTCGTCCTCTTGCTTTATTTCAGTTTTAATACTTTCACTTTTTATCAGAGCATTGCTATTGGACACTGATGAAGCTAACGAGTTGTTAATTGGTGGTGTTGATGTAACTGCAGCTGTCACCGTACTAGTTATTAGTGTAGAACCCGCTGTAATGCCAGAATTTATGCTGCTAGCATTAGTTGTAGGTGTTTCTATAGTAGATGCCGGTGGTAAGCCTTCAGATTTTGTGACCACTACATTTGTGTCTGTTGTGGTATGTAAACTACCAGGTATTTTGCCATCTGTAGTTGTCAACGTTGAAGATGCTACTGTTGTCAGTGCTGAACTAATGGTGGTAATTGTTGACACAGCTATCGATGATGATGCCGTTTCAGCGCATTTAATATCACTTGCCAAGGAAGATGATGGCACTATTGTAACAGATAAGCCTGCTGCTGTTACCGTTGCTGCTGTAGAATTTGGCGTAGCTAAGGCTTCAGTCGAAGTATGATTTATAACAGGCGTTGTTGTTGAAGTCACATTTTCTTTTGTTTCTGTTAATAACTCTGTTTCGGTCTTACTAGCTGTCGACGTTGCTGACGATGTTGTTGATGCTAACGTTACTGATGCTGTTGTCGATGAGCCGACTGTTGTTGCGGTCGTAGTATTTGCTGTAGCATTCGTAGACTTACATTTATCCTGTTTGCACGATGTTGAATCTATATCCATTTTTTCACTGTCATCTATTAAAAATGGGAATACTTCATAGTGTAAACAAAAAGGTCAAAGATAGAAGCGGAAAGAAAACAACAGTGGGGGGATGGCACAACAGGAAGAGTAAGAAGTTTTGAAAAGGTAGTATAGGAAAAGTTGTATTGTAGGGAAGTCACAAAAAGCATGCGTTGCGATAAAAGAATTAATATATGCAATTTCAACATTTCGGCATGCAAAAACAGCAGGCATTAAAAAGAAAATAAAAAAAAAAATGAAAAAAAAAAAGAAATAAAAACAAATTCTAAATTACTAAAATAACAAACAAGTTAAATATTGTTTAGTTTAGAACAAAACCCACATGCTTCGTGAATCAAAATCGAATGTATTTGATTAGTATTAAACTTTTAAGAATTAAATTTTTCATGATATTTCTTTCTATTCATTTATGATCTCGACTGGCACCCGATTTTGATTTACAGTCCTTGTGGTGGGAATATTGATATTTAAATATACATACATATGGTATGAAATATGGTCAAAATAAAAATTAGGTTTTAAGGAGCTTCATTTTAATACACAGAATGATCAAATGAATATTGTAACAGTGCGCTCTGTTTTAAAGAGCTGCTTTTTTGATCTCATCTTATAAAACATATCGCTTTGAAGGGATTAATTATTTATAAAGTTAAAGTCAGCTTTCTTTTTGTATGTACTGTGTATTGGGGATTTAATGTATAAACAAATGTTTTGCAAAATATAGTATAAACAAGATTTGATTTGTATAAACAATTATGAACAGTAGAAAATAAAATTGTAATTAATCTTTTAACAAATAATTTAAACATTTTAAAATGACAAAAAAAATTTACTATAACTACAATAGTTAGTTTCATTAGCAAGAGGTAAGTAACTTACCATCTTCACGTTCATCGTCGCTTAAGGGTTGCCTAGTGGAAAAGAATAAATCGGGAACAAACTGTCTCAAAATATGTTTAATTTTGGTTTTTTCTTGCTTTTGTATGCCCGTTTGTCTTTTAACATGATGTATTAATAAATTGGCAGCATCGTCTAAAATTGTTTTGTCCTTATAGGGCAGTGTCAGATGCGGTCCCGTAATAGGTTCACCATTTTCATCCTCTTGATCATGGCGCTGAAATTTGAATGACAATTAATTAATAAATTCATTGTTCAATAAATGTATTTAATTGTATTGTATATTGTATTTACCTCGTCATATAGTGTTTCAATTTCATTAAAGAGACTTTTAGAGCGTAATGCTTTCATATCAGTGGGCTTAAAATTGATAGACTGATGATCCAAAGACTTAAGATAATACTTTTCATTTTGTTCACGCCATTGTTTATTAAAACCCTTAAACAATAAAAAAAAAGAATTTAAATAAATACAGATTATAGCAGTCAAAATTTTCTCTTACCTTTTGAGCATTCCTCCATTCTTCTTCTTTGACCTTTAAACGTTTTAAGACTATAGGAACCGCAACGGAGGGATTCTTTTTAAGACCTTGGATAATCTCTCCCGCTTTTTCACCGTATATACGATAAATGGCTCTTTGATGTATTGTCTGCGAAGTGCCACCCAAATAGTCATCCAGATGATACCGTGCCAATTCTTCAGGTGATAAACGCGACATTTTCTTTTGTACTCCTTCCAGGACACGTATAGTTGCGCTATTTGTTTCAATGACCACATCCAATTCAAAGCGTTCATCTTCAGTTCTGTGAATATTCCTTTCATTTAGAATTTTTTGTTTTAATGATTTTTAAGATAAAAAAAAATTATAAAAAAGGAAATAATAGTTTTGAAAGTATAAAATAAAACATAAAATGGGATATAATCTCTTGTGGACGGACGGTCAGGTCAACAACATGAATGTTGTAGAGACAAAACTTGATGATGAAATGATGAAGTAGTCATTATAAAAAAGTGAAAGGAACACAAAAATTGTACAAAATGAGGAAATTGAATGAAAGCAAGAAAAAACACTAACCTGTATATGGTCTCCTCAAATTGTGTTTTACGTGAAGTAACGAATGTTGAGTCTTCACTTGCCCATGTGGGAAATGATACCCATTTATCATTTAATACCTCACGACACAGTGGTGTACGACCAGAGCATTTTTTCGGTATTGTCGTTTGGGGCAATGCGCAATATGATGCGCCTAAACGTTTACACGATGACAAATCAATTTCTTGATGATGATCATTGTTTTGTAAACTGTTCTGACGATCATTTAGGTTGCCAGCATGTGACGACGAACCGGAATTACTGTTTGCACCACTCTGTCGTTGGGCCGCCTGTAAGGGTATACCCTCTAAATGTCCGCCGGTTATAACGCATGTCGAACCAGAAACTTGGGATATGGGCGGGCCAAGAAAATCGGTGAATCCTCGGAATAGATCGGGAAATTTGCTGAGGAACGGTGTAACGAGCGTGAGTAGTTCAGTCTTCGAAACAATTTCTTGTGTGTACAGCGTTAGGCAACGCAAGAAGTTGTCATAGACTTCAGGATTGCGTAGAGATAATCTCACTTTATCAAAGAAGGCATAATCTAGAATACTACATTTGCGCGATGCCTCTGAAAACGAAATATCTCGACAGATGGGCTTGTGACGTTTTGTTGGTGGTACACCCAGACCGCCTACACTACCAATGTCATCAACAGCGTGTCTGCGTGAGCCGGTGTGGGTTATTTGGTTATGGTAGGCATTTACTTGCGATGATGGACAATTTGTGCCACCACTGGTATTTATAGAACCCGATATGTGGGGTAATCCTGCAGATGAAAGAATACCTGAAGGTAAACCGCTATAGCTGGGAGATTTTTTTGAAATGTGACTGCCCATGTTACTCATATTAGAGCTCATGTTTGCAGTTGCTTGATTGTGAGGATGATGATGATGCGCCATGTACTTCTGCGTACCTGTTACAACCGAGGTGGCATGATGATTACTACGATGTGAATCTTTTGCATCATATGATCTACTAAGATTCGGTACAGTATTTCCTGTACCACCGCTGCTACCTCCCAGATGATGATGTGATCCCACCTGATGATGAACATTGACATGTACACCACCACCACCACCACTACTACTACGGAAATCTTTGTCGTACATATCCGAACTTGGCGGACCTCCAGCTGTTGGTCCTCCGCTATTATTGTCGCGTCCAGAACTTATAATATGGTTTTGTTGAGAATTATTGTAAGTTGACTTCAAACTGACGCTGGTATTTACTGCTGTTAGATTACCCAAAGCTGCCGCATGGGGCGCTGTACTGATTTGCGACAGTGTAGCACCACTACTTAAATGCAACGGTGACCCTGTTGCCGTCCCACTAGCCGTCGACATCGTTATATGGGCACCACCACTCAGGGATGCTGTCGTAGACCGTTTGTGATCGTTGTGAGATTTTGTCATATATTGTTGAGCCTGATGATTTGTGGCATCGGGTAAAAATTGTCCAAACTCACGCAGTAAATCTTCGTCTTGTCCAAACAATTTGGCCACTTGTGTATAAACTTCTTGTTCGGTGAGAGTTTTACCCTGATTAACGCCGGTCGCACCTTCCTTAATAACTTTTTGTTCTTTCTGATAAGTATGCAAAATTTCGAGAAATTTTTTATACTTTTCTGGTTGATTTAGGAAACGATTCTGCAAGAACAAATCAAACAATTAGTGATGAAAAAAGAACAGGAATTGAAAGACTTTTATATATGGATTACGTACCTTGATTTTGTTAACATAAGTTATGGCATGATTGAATTCAACTGGTTGCTGAGGAGCAGAACCTGGTGCTGCTGCTGATTCAGCCAAAATCATTGACTGATGAGCTTGAGATATATGATGCAAATTGTGATGACCCTGCGCGCCAGTCTGGGGACTAAGATCATTTATAGAATTTGACGACGGCGGACCACCAACTACCATGCCACCAGCCGTGGAGGCAATATTGGTAGCGGCTGAATTGCGTTCTCGATCTCGAGAATAATTTTGGGGTATATTTGGCGGCGCAGCGTTAACGGAAGCTACCGTTACCTGAGTTGGTGCAGGCGAAGCACTTGCATGTGGCACATGTGTAGGAGTATGACCACCTGCACCTACAGCTGTTGCACTTGATGTCTGCTGAGCAGCATTTGGCGGCTGTAGAGCGTGTATAGTTGTTTGTGATATAGAAGTACCGCCATGTGTCATTAGATTTACGGCTCCTCCCGAGCCGGCAGTTAGTAATTGATGTACA
This sequence comes from Sarcophaga carnaria, assembly GCA_958299815.1. Taxonomy (NCBI): domain Eukaryota; kingdom Metazoa; phylum Arthropoda; class Insecta; order Diptera; family Sarcophagidae; genus Sarcophaga; species Sarcophaga carnaria. Next base: position 15,809,728 of record OY283153.1, read on the forward strand.
GAGGTGGAGCTAGTAGGCGTAGTTTTGTGGCTTAAATTTGGTAATGCCGTACCTGATACGGCATGCACGGTAGTGCCACTGCCTGGTGCAGAACCTGGTGGTGAAGGCATCGACACTACTGGTACTGAACAACCTAATTCATCTGAATGGATTTCAATTTTGTAGCCAGGTGGTAAAAACATATTAAAACCATATATTAACTCTGTGTGTCCTTTGAACAATGTTGAAACTCTTTGTATAACTCCAGGCGTATCAATGCAGTGAGATTTGAACTCTTTCATAATATCCAAGAAATTGTTATAGATTTGTGGTTGGTCTGAGTACTGATATTTAACCTGATCCAAATAACTAAGAGCATCTTCTACTTTTAGGCGCGGAGGTGCACCTGGTTGTGGTGTTGATGGAGTAGTAGCACCACTCGATATTTGTGCAGTCTGTGATGAAGATGGTGTTTGCTGTTGAACAAGTGCCTGTGACGAAGATGATATATTACTACTCTGTGTACCGCTTATTGTTCGTTGACGTACTGAATTGGTTGTTTGTGGCAACGAGGGATTGCTAACAATGGGTACTGAACCGGAACCAGGGGTGCCACTAGTGACATGTATTTGTACACCACCATCAGGTCCAGTTTTTATAGTACCGCCAGTTGGTATGGAAGATACATTATAGGCTGCAAATACAACAGAGTATAAATTAATTACAATCTGTACAGTGTTAACGTATGTATTAATTTACAATCAAAATACATATGAATATATGAATAAATTTAGATGTGAACAAATGTTAGGTGCAAACAAAAAAGTTATGTATAAATGTTGTCATGTATTGAAAACATACATGAATACCAATTACTATGACTTTGTTTTTTGTGTTCATGGGCGAAAAGGAAGGAATAAAAAAGGTCCATAATTTATAAAAATAAAATAAGAAGGAACCGAAAGTTAAATACAATTTTTCATCGCCAAAAACAGCATCTTAGGCTAATTTTTGTACAATTTTTATAGAAATAATTGAATGTTTTTTAACTTCACAAATGTCTTTAATATTCAAACGGCATCATTTCAAAAATTTATTTAAGAAATAAATAAAAATCATTAGTGGTGTTTATGCCGGTCGGCTCCTATGGGAGTATGTGGGATGGATGATTTCATTTTTGATAATATTGAAAGTTTTCCAAATAATATGTATGTATGCAGTAATGATAAATAATAACATGAATGGCGATGGAATTTCCATAAATTTTAAATTCAAAAAGGATACTTACAGGTTGAATACTGTACAGTTTGTGGCTGGACAACAGTGTTAGCAGGACCACCTCCACTAGTTGCTACTACTGTATTTGCACTTAATTGCGTTATTCGACCACTACTTCCACCAGCGCCAGCAGTGGTAACGGAATTACCATCATTATTACCGGCAACACTACTGTCGGCCACAACACCTCCACTGCCGCCAACACCTGATTTTAAATTAGTTGCTGTTACAGGTGTTGTAGAGGGCAAATAAGCTATCGTTTGAGCACCGCCATGCTGTGGTGTCAATATACGATGGTGTGCAATGGAACCTGTCGTTGCCATATTACCAGCTCCCAAACCAACGTTCAACCCAGTACCACTAGCTGTCGTATGTGCACCGGGTACAACAGTGCCGATGTTTAATGCGCCCGTGGTAACGTTTGCTGTACCCGCTACTACGCCAGTTGCTGTCACACCACCACCTCCTCCTCCTCCACCGCCGCTACCACCCACGCCTCCAGGGCCTGGCCTGGCACCATATTGTACTTCTTCACGAGAGCGTTTCATCATTTTTAACGGTTTCACTTTATACACTTTTGTGTAAAACTCTGTGTGAAAATTAATTTATTTACTTTTTTTGTTTGCCTTCTTCTCCTTGTCAAGTAGAATATACTTGAGTAAGACGGCCTTTTCGCTTTATATTTTAGGTTTTCTTAAAACAGTTTTATTTATATATTATATTATATATATATATATATGGATATATTTTAATTGATTTAATATGTTTTATCTAGTTGTTTTGTTTATTTGCTTTCTAACGTTGGTAGCGATTCTCTGTATTTGCTACTTTTATTTGTTTTAGCTGTTGTTGTTGAAATGGTTGGTAACTTTTTAATTTTTTTATATTTTTACAATAACGTCGTTTTCTTATTTGAATTTTTTGCATTTTACACACTTTTTAATTGATGTATGTAAATGTGGATGAAACTTACTTCAAATAATTATTACGGTTAATATGTTTTGCAATCAATAATATAGTAGTATACCGAATAAATCGATCTTCGGCCAAATATTACAGTTTGGTGTTAAGAGTTATTGCGGTAATTACGTTGATCTGTAAGAAAACAAACAGACATTAAAGATATTTTCTTATATTTTCTTTATGTATGTATGTATATATTAAATTATTTTTTTTTTTTTTTGTTATTGATACTGAAGATGAGCCTGTGATTAATAACTATATCAGTTCAACTTAAGGTAAATTTTAATTTTTTATAATTAAAATGTTTTTCAGTTTTTACATCAACAGTCATTACAGCATGCAGAGATCAACCAACTGTAATTCATGAATTAAAAAAATCGGGCTCGAATAAGACTTTTGACTAAAGCACCCCAGTCCGAATAGTTAAAATTCCAATGTGATTGATTCAATAACTCATTACCATGTTGCCATAAATAGACAATTACAGTATTTTTAGCTAGCTATCACAGTCCTAGTGTGATATTTAATTTATTTTTATTTATTTCATTTTGAAACTCTTAAAATAATACTGAACTTCATAAAATTTCATGTGTACTGATTCTTTTTTATCTGAATGAACGTTATCCTTGACGTACCACAAAAAAATGTAAACGACCAAATAGTTTCACGATAGCTTGTAATCATTATTTCCTAAAATTTCTTATGTATGTATAATAAATTCATTATCTTGTGGACTGTATGGTTATAGATGGCACTGTCTTGTTGAAGTCACATGTCATTAATATCATTTCATAGCAATAACAATTGAAAAAAAATTACACATTTACAAAATAAAGTCCATTTTTAACAGTCTTTCCAAAGAAACTTGGTTGAATTACATCACCCAATACCATCATGAGAGGAATACTACGGTTTTTCTGTACATTGACGTGGAATTTATACTGTCCCTCTATGGGTTTAGATTCTTTTTCAATGTTCATGGAAATTATCTTCGTCTGAGAAAATATATTTTCAACCAACCAATCCATTTGTATTTCTATTAACGTATCGTGATCATTTCCAATGCTTTTTCTTATAGCACTCTGATATTTTCGGGTCGAACATGTCGACTTATAATTTCCAAAAATTATTTTATTCTCACCTCAGTTGGGCAAATATAATAACAGTTTTGACAGATCCATTAGTTAATTATTTGTTATTCACGAGTAATATTGCACTCTTCATTTGACTCCTCCCAAAGAAAACAGAACTTTAACATTTTATTGTTACTCCTGTGAGGTTTTAGAATGTGTTAGTTACGAGTTATCACATTATTTTCCTTTGAGAAAAGTATCGATATAGCTAAGGAGTATAGAGGGGTTCGCCTTAATGGACATAGCTTTCTGATGTCCTTTATAGTTATAAAGGTAGTATAAAAAAAATTAAATTTCCGTGTAATCCAGGTTCAAACAAAATAGCAAAAATAAATTGTATGCGACAAGACACATATACATATATATTTAAAGAAAGAAAAAAAAACGAAAAAGACCGCCAAAACCAAACATGAAAGAGAACAGTAAAGCTATTTTAAGTCAAGACAAAACACTCTTTTAGAAAATAAAAACATTAACTGACTGCAGAAACAAAAATATATGTAAAAGATTCCAGTGAAAAGAAATTGGAAAAATAAAAAGTATAATTGTTAAATCTCTTACCTCTCCTTTAAATGTCTATGCAAAGGAAAATTTGTAATTATTTGTGTATTTTTGAGAGGACCAATAATTAAAATATAGCGAAACAGCAGTAGTAGGTGGTACGGGTAATGATTTATAATTGAAATATTTATTACAAAACAATAATTATATTCGAAAAAAAAATACGCGAGAGAATACAAGACTAAAATAACAGTTCAGTGATGCAAATATGATTGGAGGAGAGAGATATACCAATCAAGCGAACAACAACAATACCAAGATTAATACAAACAAGTTAATAAAATTTACAAATACATTAACAGAATTAAAAAAGCGCGCTAAAGCAGAATGACTAAATGTCTATATTTATGTTTTTGTTGTTTAACAACGTTTCTCATAAACACAGGGCTGGCTGTATGACTGGTTTTATTTACTGGCCGCGAATTTCACTAACACACACACAAATAAAGTCTTATTATATACATATATACAAACACTGTAGTTTATAAAAGGGTGGAGGAGGAAAAGAGAAGAAAGTAATGAATTCAATATTTAAAATATCCTCAATTATTTTTGCAAAATTCCAAATTAATACTAAACACGACTGCTTTAGAAAATTTTCGTCATTATAATAAACTCTCTTTTTTATTTTTGTTCTTTATTTTTCTTTTTAGTTGTATTAAAATTTTAATCTTTTGTCATTGATTAAAATTTCCATCATCACGTATACAAACAACACACACACACACACACACAACACAGTTTAAATATTTTCTTACAATTTTTCTCTCCTCTCATTACACACACGTACAGAAAAAAAATCTTATTAGTTTCTTTTTTTTATTATTTATTTTAATCGTGTACTTTTTTATATTTTGTTTTTGCTATTCAGAAGTTTTTTGTTTTTGTAAACTGTACCAGTGTTGATAAGGTATGGATGGTTGGCTGGTTGGTTCGGTGGCGGTATGTGTGCATGCGACCAATGTACGATACCACACCAATGTGAACACAACAGTATCAAAAAAGCAGCAGGAATAATTTTACGTATATTTTAAAGAAGTTTTTTATTTCTTCTAGTTGTTGTTGTTTTTATTTATTTTTGTTTTTATTCTGTGCTAAGTTGAGAGACCAAATAAAACACACACACTCACACACACGCACAAACAAAATTACATACACGCAGAGAGAGGGAGAATAAGAAATAAACAAAAAGCATTAAAGAGAAGGACATAGAATAAAGAGTAGAAAACTTACGCAAATACTGGCCAAGGTATTAGAATTAAAAATTGAATTCATATTGGTAAAACCTAATGTAATTTAGATGTAAACTAAATTTAATTTAAAATAAAATAATTTTAAACTATTATAAAGAGAGAAGAGAGCTTTGAGGATTTGCAAAATACAGTGTTTGGATATTACCGAAATGTATTCTGCATTACTATTTTAGGTTAGAAATACTGCTTTGGAATTGTCCCTTTCCATTTAGGTATTGAGAGTTAGTTGATTGCCCACAATACTGAAAAAATGCAGCAATTAAAATGACAAAAGAATCCCGATAAATATTAAGAATGTAATCTATGCATGCATCTTAATGAGAACAATTAAAGATTCAAAAAGGAGAGTCAGAGGTTTGTTTGTTTTTTTTTTTTTCTAATAATTGCAACCATGTAAAAAATTATATTTATTTCAACAAAATTTACCTCCATATGTGGATTTTGGTTATTTATTTCATATTTAGAATCAATTAAATTTGTTGTGCTCCCAATTTAATTAGAGAAAAAACAAATCAAAACAAAATATAAATTCAACGTTGACTGGTTTTGAACTTTAAAAATATGCAGCAGTACATAATTACACAGTTTGATTTGGAAGGGAAATCCATCAACATCAAATGAATTAAGGGGTAGAGAATTACAATTTTGCTCTCTTAAAACAAATGGGAACAAACAGCAAAATTTCATTACGCTCTTCTCTATGTGCATTCTCTTGATACTAGCTGTATATACTATATACATTTTCTGTAATAGTATGTGTGAGTAGGTAAGTGTGTTTAGTCAATGTTTGTTGTACTTTACAGCGTTAAAGGCAAAGGGGGGCAAGCTGAAGACGACGACAATGAACAACGACTACGAATACTTCACAAAACGACGTATATTAACCAATTGAATGAAAAAACGAAAATAATGAAAAAAATGACCTAACCTAAAAATATGTATTTATAAAAAATAGATATTTTTCTAAAAACAAATTTCTGTATGTTTTTATTGCACAATTATGGTAATTTTTCGTTTTGTAAAAACCAAAATACACTGAAATTTTAAATAAATTTGACGAAACTTGTATAATTTTGATTCAAAAATCAATTTTTATTGTATGCTTTAAAATAAACTTTTTTTCTATTTTTTAACTTACATCAGCAGCTACACCATCACTTCTATTAAACTTAAAATCAACTGTCTGTTTTGCCACAACGCAAAATAAAATTTATTTATTTATTTATTTTTATTATAAAAAAATATTATTTAAGAAACTTATATTTGCATTTTAAATTAAACCTGTAAAGAATTTCACTATTATAGGTAATATACCCCACATATGAATATTTAAATTTTCTATTATTATTCTTTGCTCGCTGTGGAATCTCACGACAAAATTACTTGTTATTTTGGCATTATTTCTCTTTTTATCACTATTATTAAAAAACACTGTTTATTGGCTTAATTTTCACATTTTCATGTTTTTTCATTAAATTTATTATAATTTTTCACAATAATTTTGTTAGTTCTTGGAGAGAAAACGAATTATACACATCTGATTACTACCGCTAATATTTTCGATTAAGACAAAAAAAAAACGTACGTACGTCCGTCCATTCACGGCGCTGACGACAAATGCAAAACCTTTAAAAATTCAACTAACGAATACACACGAAGTATATAAAATAAACGACTATATGAAGACTTTCGGCAACCAACTTAAACACAAATATAAAAAATCTTATATTGAAAACATACATACATATGAAAAAAAGCACACAACACAAACAACACATATAGTCAGCAGAGCAATAATAACAAGCTGTGTGTATTTGCCACCACACAGCAAGAGAACAACAAATATAAGGAAAAAAATTAAAAAGAGCGACAGAAGAACTCAGACTCAGCACTAAAGAGAGTAGCAAAAAGCGAGTGTTGCCAAACAATGATAGTTTTTTTAGTGTTCGAATAGCACACTAATTGCTGTCTATTTTATCTAAAATTTGGGGTTTAATACTGGAATCCCAGCTCGTGGCAGTTACTTTAATCACTTTGCTGAGTACTATAAACACTTCATGGATTGTATAGATTCCAAAGTCACTGATTTCAAGCATTATTACCGCTCATCTCATTACCATGAAAACTTGAGCGCCTTTGTACATAGACCGATTGACCAATTTGTTTTTAAAATATACTGTAATATAACTTTCTAAATTTTTATATTATTTATATTTTTTTTTAATCACAATCAAATATTATTTCGTAAAGAACGCAATTTTTAGTCCATAAATTTTAGAGTTTTTTAAATGGAAAAGTTGTCAACTCTTTTCATAAAAAGAAAAATTTTAACCGAGAGAGGAATAAATTAAAGTGTAAAAACTTACAAACAAATAAACAAGAAAATTGAATGCATTTTGCAAAATTGTAAGAAAGTTAAATATCACTATCACATCCCACCACCATTGATGCAGGTATAGTACGTGGTTTTAAGGGAAAATCAATTTGCTAAACTAATACGCATACACCTAAACAAACATAATAGCAGAGTAAGTAATAGCACAATATGTAAAGAGATAAGAAAATTTGCTGGTCGAGTTCGATTACCTTGGAAAAGAATGAGTTAAAAATAATTTAAAACAATTAAAAAAGAGAGCTTTAGAGAAATAATAATAAATAAATGAATTAAAGAGACAATATGAAAGAAGAAAAACAAACGTTAAACACATTTACACAATAAAGTCTGGTAACTTTTTTTTTAAATGAAATGAACAGCTGATCGTTTGCAAATTTCAAATAAATATACTCTTCGTGTCGTTTTTGAATTAAGAATTTTATTTCTCGGTATTAATCTATTTAAACTCTCTATTAAGCCTAGCAGTTCTTAATACAATTAAAACTGAAAGCAACTTGATTTTGAAATTTTTTTATCCAAGACATGCTTTAACCAGGTTGTGTTTTCTAAATGCCAACATCATCATATAAGATGGGCTAGTTAAGGCAGGCAACAATATATGGAATTTCTAGATTTATATCATATGTACAGTGTTTGACTTGCATCGTCTTAAAGTGAAAATTGAAGGACAGTGAAGTTGGGTGAGGTGTTTAATGATACTTTTTGTGTTACGATAATGCATATTGAGAATCTTTGAGATCATAAAACGTCCTGCGTCCTACGCTTGATGATGTATTAATGTCTATCGTTCGTTTACTTTTTAAAGATTATTTCTTGTGAATGTTGTTGTATGCTATGCCGTAGATGATCCATCCGAGAGCTTTCAATTTAGCTTACTTTTCGACCAGTATCACTGTACTCGACTTGTAACCGGCATGTTCCTGTTCAGAAAAACTGATGAATGGAAAAGCGCCTCATACTATAGGGATACGTGCATAAGTGAAACAACAATAACACTCATGATTAATTAAAAAAGTAAAAAGTATAACACAAATCATTTCGATTTAAACGAGAACTAAAACACAACTTAACAATTAGTTGTGAGTTAAGGTTATCGAAGTGCAATGGAATGCGGTAATGAAAATTGTAATATTCATATAAAATTCACATTAACTGTTTGAACATAAGATTAAAACGAAAAGAAAAATTAAAAAAAGGCTAAATTTGTATTAACGAACTAAAAGTAATTGAACAGAAAACAAATGCGATGTGTATTAAAAAATCAAAAACCAAAACAAAGTAAATATAAATTCAATGAAAACTTTACCCGGAACCAACCCGAAATAATTTTTTTTTTATATATTTGCTGGGAAGAGTTTAATAAAAAAAACTACTCCTCATAGCACCAGCCACTGGCGGATGACCACCGCGAAACGAAAAGCAGCTGTTGTTGTATCAAGTATAAATTTTAAATAGTCTTTGGAAATCCCCAAGGGAAATTGATATAAAAAGAGAAATATTTTTTTTAAAAATCTCTGTCTTGTCGGTAAATATGCCGAGAAACGTCAAAGTAATGCAGAGGTTATCCAAAAAAATTATTTTTATCTCAACACTTAATACGATATAAAACAAAATTGAGCTGCGCTCTATTTATACGAAATTGTATTAAGAAAATGAATGTAAGGAAGGTGTAGTAAAAATAAATCCATTACATATCTATGTGATCTTCACGGGTGGATAGTGTTATAAGGCTATGCTATAGGCTTACATACATACGTACTACACACGTAAACAGTCTGAACTGAACTTTGCCTGCTGGAAATTGTTTGTGGATAAGCATAAAATATACAGTTTGACCTAAGAAAACCATTGAGGCGACAATGTGTATGTACTTAGGAATGGGATCGAGATCTGTGTCAAACAGAAAGCAAATGCGTCATGAAGAAATAGGGTAAGCACTTAATGATCCAAATACAATTTCTACCAGTTATCACCAATTTGTGCAAACTTTGAGGTAATGGAAAGGAGTCTGAAATGGTTGCACCCTTCATCTAGTGCCACTTCTCTGCATTTCAGTGATGCGTCTTCGTCTCTTCTTTCCCTTCACTTCAATAACAATTTTCTTTGCTTTTTTCATTTTCACCTTTGTTTTCAAATATTTTTAATTACCTGGTCTCCGGATAGTGATAGAGCAAACTTTCTTACTGTGTATAAAACACATCAAACAAATGTTAATAAATATGTAACTAAACAGCGGCTTTATAATGATAAGACTCGATGATTATCATTATTCTACCGATAATGTTGACATCTAAATTACAGAGACGAAGCCTACAGAAACAAAATTCCGATTGATTGGTCAATTTCACACAATTACAGTTCCTGAGTATTTCTTTCCTCGGTCTTATCAAACAAATGCTGCAGTTTAAATACTTTACTATGCTTAAAACGGCAACACAGATTCTTAATTCTTTGCTATAGAAACATAAATTGCTTCACCTATTTTCTAGATGAAAAATTAGTTTTTACTACGCTCTTATCAAAATATAAATTTAAATTTTTTTAACAAAAAATGATATGACAGCAGTGGAAAACTGCTTAGTCATGTTCTAGTCTTGTTCTAATAATAACAGAAGTGCTACCTACCTACCTACCTATTAATCTGTTGCTCCAATAAAATAGATTATTATATTAATGATTCTATTATATAGTATATGTATACTCGTTTATATATGTATATTCTTTTTATATACTCATATATAATACGCGATAAATTTAATTTAATTGAAGCCCATTTCTCTTCACAAGCGAACCAAAATTTAAAAATTAATTTTGCTTAGAATTCGTCTTCTTTAACATAAGATTGGCAACACTTGCAAAAAAAGAAAATACATTGGCCCCCTTGAACGAATGTGATAAAATGGAAAAATGAAAGAAAAACAACAGCATTAAACCCAACAATAACAAATGGTTTAAAGTTCAAGTTAAAAGGCGCATGTTTTCTAAGAAAAAAGAAAGGAAAGAAAAGAAAAAAACAAAGAAAAATCCTAAAACGAGAAAATACAAATAGTTTCTAGTCTTTTGTAGTCTGTCTGTGGAAGCCGTGATTAAGTTTTCTGACTAGAAAGCAGTTTAAACGCAAAATTACAATAGTTTTGTGTTCAAGAATTAAATATTTTGGTATTTAGTATACAAATACAAATTGTTTCATTTAAAATCAATAGAAATACACAAATTATTTGAATATAATTTTTTGTAAAGCTCGCTCTTCTGTGCACTATTATTTACATTAACGCTACGAATGGAAAGTAAGGTAGTTGTTGCTATTGTAACAACTCTGCTGCCACCAATTAAACAGTATCCAACGTAAAGAAACACTACAAGTTCATTTTATATTTTATATGCCTGAATATTTCTACGCTCCGGAATCCTAATGATCCGAATATTAACTTTTGAACCATATCGTTAAGAAAACAGAAACAATCGAGTTTTTATCATCAGAAATGGAGATTCCTAGACCTCAATGACGGATCGGGTGTCCATGTTGATATTTATGTAGAAATTTACAGCTCTTAATAGCCGATTTGTTTAAAAACAAAGCGGTATACACCGCACAACGTCGCAGAAGGTACCTTGGCACACTCAGTTCAAGCTCCCTCGAGAATACTTCAAAATCAACACGCCCTTTCCTTTTGGATACAGTTTCATAACGCTCCCTACAATATAAAAGCGATCTTGTACAACAGACGTAGTCTCTGTAGCCTATTATTGATATTTCTGCTCAATTGCTAAGTACTCTTCTAGTGAATTTTTTGTACAAAATTGAAGTCAAATTTAGAAGATTAGAAATGGAATACCTTCAGCAATTAAGTCGTTTTTTTTTTCCAATTTCCAATGTCATTTAAGGAGTACACGTAGGTAAATGTGGCGATATATATCGTGGTCCAATTTCATATATTTGGGTGATTATACAAATTTTTGTAAATTCTGTTAACATTTAACAGTGTTTTTGGTATTTGTCTTTGCTAGTAAAATTTTAATTTTTCTTTACACACATTCATTTAAATGCGACCACCGAGTGACCGCAAACATCCATTTAAAATATATTTCTTTTCTTTTTGTTGTTTCTTCAATACACTTTTATTTTGGCCACCTTTTGATTATTTGATACATAAATATCTACTATATAAAAATATATTTATGGACGGCATATAGACAGACGTTTAGCTGGCGGGCAAAAACCCAAAGTTTTTATTTTATTTTTGCTTTTAGCAGTAAGCAGCAGAAAGACTGCTTGCCCATAGTAGTAGCAGAGCCAGAAGAAGTATAAAAAGATGTCAAACTTGTAAAACAAGTTCCTCTCACAATAACAACGAACTTTTTATTAAAAAAAAAGAGTGTTGTTGGTTAGATGGTCTGTCTTCTGACTGCTGTATGTTAAATTTTTGTAGTCCCTCATGCTTTTATTATTTTCTTCTTCTTCTGTCATACACTCTTTTTGAAATATTTAGAGGTCGACGGTATATAAATTCTTTGGATTTTTAGTTTTTCGAAGTGTATCAAAAAACCAAACTCTAACTACACTCTATATAAATAAGTATGTGCGAGAAGACGTGTCTTCTTTTGCCAGATTGATCACTTCTTTTTATTGTGTGGTTATTTTTAAATTAAAAAAAAATTGCTTCAATTACTGCGTATTAATGCCATGCCGCCTTATGGAGCTATATTCAGTGAAAAATGATCGGTTTTGAAAGTTTAATGTTAAAACAAAAAACAAACCAAAAATTGAAACAAAAACAAAAACTAATTTCTAAACACCTGAAATTTTAATTTGATGGAAACAAAACACAACAACATGGTTTATTTTGTATTTTATTTCTTTGGTGGCGTTTCCATTTTAAACATTTTTGTACATTTTTGTTACTCATCATTACTTGCTCGTAATTCATATGATTGTTTAAGTATGTGTGTGTGTGTATCTTCATTCTTCATTGTTGATCCATCAGCTGGTTGGCTGGCAGGCTGGCTAATAACTAACAACCGTTTAGACTTAATTGGCTTATATAGTATATGTATATAATTTTGTTGTAGTGTTAATACATACATACATGTATGTATACAATTCAGTGAATTTTTGTTAACGTAAAAATAAAAAAATAAATTTCTCCTAAGAAACAAAATAAAGATTGCTCACAAACAGCTATATTTGCTTAATAATAGAAAGAATTACAATCGTTCACCGTATTATCTCTATCGAGTGAGTGAAGAAATACATGTTTGAGCTCATCGGATGCGTTTAGAAGTACTGCTTAGGATTCATATCATGATTGAGAGGTAGGGTGTCTAGAACAAAAGAGTTCTGACATGACACAAATATAAGGGGAAAGGAATCTATTGTCTGTTCGTAGTATTTCATATCGATAAGCTGTCCTCGGTGGTATTTGCAGATATGGAGCAATGGCGTAGTGTTATGTAGTTTGTCGGACGATCATGCGATCTTTACAGATTTTTCTCAACTTTTAATATGGCTTGTTCGAGGTCACCAAAGCAGCAAAATAGATTGCGCCGGATCTAGGGTATCTATTTAAGTTGATAGAAGACAATGACAGATTTGTTTTTAACTGCAAGAAACTGCACACCAAGCTCTTGAACAGTATTAGGTGGTGTTGCGCTGGGTCCTGGGTCATTTAGGCACGGGGAGAAATCAAAATACAAAATTCTGACAAGTGGACATAAACAAAAGTTTTAGTTTAGCTTAGTTTTAGCAAAAATCTAAATTGTACTTCGTCGAAACTACTTCCTGAAACGTAGATTGTATTAATTTAAATTAAAAATAATTATGATAACCAAAACAATAATAATAATAATAATCCTGAATACTTTGGTACAAAAATAATCGAAATTTGGCAACCCTGAGTGTATGTGGTGTGACGTTTGTCTGTAAACACAAAACAGAAAGAAAATTGACAATGGTGTAAACTGTAAAAACACAAATGATACCGAGGAAAATATAACACAAGCGAGATAAAGATGGAAATATATGATAAAGACGACAACAGACAGATACACTTTTTTCCTTTGTTGCTGCTTTTTCAATAATATTGTTGTAAATAACAAAAAAAAAACAATTTCTTTTTTTTTTTTGTTCTTAATACAACAATTAAAAGTTTAAACTATAGACACTTTTTGATACGCGTGAAAATATATTCATATATATATTTATGTGGTATTTTAAACCGAAGTTGATAAATATTACAGTAGTAAACTATTAAATTTTTATTTTGCCAGCAACCAAACCAATAGCTGCAAAAACAATAACACAGAAAAAGAGGTCATGCCTACTTTTTTATATAAAATGGTAATGTACGAAAAATGTAGAAAGAATTTTTACGGCGCTTGTCTGTTTTTTTTTTTTTTGCTATCTATTTTGCAGAGTAAATTGATAATTTTTTTTTCGTTTATATTTATCTATTTCAAAAAACGAAACCAGAAAAAATTATAACCTCTAATCAAAATGTTGATAAAAAGAGAGAGGAGTGTGGTGAGTTTTAGAGGAGAAACAGAATATTATGATGAGAAATTGCTAAACATTTAATATTTGCAAAATTAAAATTGATATTATTCAACCACCATAACATTTTTACGAATATCTCATTATTGATAACAAACGGTACAATCTATTTTAATTGCTCTGATTTTGTTTTTAACCAGCAATCATTTTACTAAAACAGTGCTGTCCAAGCTGTCGTTTTTCTAACTGATTCGTCCACAATTTCTTCCTTTGCAACGGATTTTCAATTAATTTAAACAGTTTTTTCTATACCAATTGTAGCGTAAGGAACAGTGTATTATTAGTTTCTAATGGTTAACTTAGGCCTGGTTCACCCACAGGTTTCTGAAACATTTTTGGTTCGCACAAAATTTTTTTTATATGGAGTTTGACGTTTCTCTCAGAGCGCGAGAGAAATTATTTTGTGCGAACAACTCTCAGTGTGAATTAATTTAATTTTAAATTTGGTCCGAACCATTTTAGAAAAGGTTGCCACACCATATGAAATTTATACAATACACAAATATTTGCAGAAGTTCATCGAAATTCCCAGGGCCCATGCGATGAAAATTTATAAATGAATCTACGCCATTTAAACGCATTTCGGAAACTAGCGAGTGAAAATACCCTTTGGCTTCTCTTTGTTTCAAAAGTGGTCTTAAAGCCGTCCCCTTGTTTATCTTTGATTTTCGTTTTTCATAAATATATTTTGCAAGTAATTTTACTTTGGTCACTTCAATGGCGAACAAGAGTAGCAAATGATTTATATCCATCGCAGAACAAGATGTTTTTATTCTTATAAAATAATTCACCACAAATACTGTTTATTTTTTGTTATAAATATTAATTTTTTTATTTCTTTATTTTGACACAAATATAATTAACTTTCTTAAGGTTAGGCACATATGTATTTACGTCATTTTCAATTAAATATGGCAGCACTGTTTTTACGAACAAAGTTTCTGAAATGGGTGAATCATGTTACAGAAAACTCTCAGTAAACAAGAAATTTCTCCGAACCAAAAATGTTTCAGAAACTTGTAGGTGAACCCGCCTTTAATGTATGAAGGATATTTTGTACAACAAAAACTTGATATTATTACACGAGTAGTAGAAATATCTAGAAGTGCAAATGTAATAACAGCATTGTTTTAAAAGCAACATGAACTGCAAGCAATAACAGTCAATATATCAATTTCCATCCGTATAAATTTAAGAATAAGAATTAAAAAAACTGGAAATAGGTAGCGCATTTTTTAAACTCCTGCATAAATTTTCCGAAGCTTTTACAAAAACCAAAAACATTTGCCATGTTTAGTCAAGCATACATATGAATACAGCTTTTACAAATTTATCACTCTGTTAAACTAAGAGTACGTTGATACCGTGATATTTTCTGGACGTTATTCAATCTCTTTTATGCTAAATACCAAAACAACTTTTTGGCAACACTGTACGAATATCGAAAGCATAACAAAACTTTGAAGACAATAATTGAGGTTATGTTCACTCCGTGAAAAAAATATCTCATATAAAACTAAATATTTGTCACTCACTTTAAATTTTATATAAAATATTTAATAACTTACCTCAGTCAGATATAAATATGGAGTTTAATAAGCTTTTTCAAATAATTTTATTATTTTTAGCAGCCGCATATGTATTGTTAATTAGCTCATAAGTTTTTATATACATTCTCGTCACTTTTCTCTCTCACTTTTCTTTAAATTTAATTATTTTGCTTATAAAATATACTCCTTTTCGAAACGTATTCTAATATAATTCACACTGATACATTTTTTATTTTATTTTTATTTTTTTGTTATTTAAAGACTCCGACCCGAACGTATGGGGTTGTCTCCTCTACGTCACTACTGTGTGTTGCGCTAAAAGATAATGGCTGATGATGAGGCCTGCTTTGTAGACTGTTTTAAGTGAGAAACTCGTGGCATACGGACTGTTTCCATATGAGCTTAGGTAACTTAACCTCCTGATATATATATATATACCCTCACTAGTATATATATACTTATAAAGAAAAATTATTTGCAGTCCTTTTTATAAGGTGCTCAATGCCTACAAAAATTAGCCTAAAACTAAAGTGTTCCCAAATGCACTTCAATTTTTCGTCACTTTCGCCATTTTGTTAAGCAACACCTTTTGTAGAATTTTCTTTTCATTTGATTTTCATTGAACAGGTATTTTTCTTAATTTTTCAGTTTTTCAATGAACAATTTGTTTTAAGAAAATATATTTACTTAATTTTAGAGAATTTTCTTTATATTTTCAAATATGGAAATATTTTTCTTTATTTTTATCTAATTCACACACACAAACACACACAGTGAAAGACTTTAGCAAAAAAAATTTTTCTCTTTTAGATTTTAAATGAACAGAGGATACCATTAAAAACGTCTTGCAACGCAGCTGACCGGATCTTGACTGAACGAAATTTTGCAATATGGCGCGCGCGTTTGGCTGAACGAAAGATATTCTAGCAACAACATCAAACATATAATTGACTTCTGTAGTACACCACGGCCAGATATTTCTTTTTGTTACTCCAATGCAACTTTCACTTTATATTTTAAGATATATTTGTTTAAATATGTTTGTTTAAATATAAATGTTATTTAATTCAACATGACATATACAAAATTCTGTGGTTTTATTTTACATTTCAATAATAATATAACCTACCACAGTTAATACAGAGTGGTATTTCTCTTAAATTAATACTCGTACAGAGTTGTATTTTATACATGATATAGAGCTACCAGGCCTCATTGAAATTGTATATCTTGCAAAGGGTAATGAAAAATTACTAGACAAAGTTTTATTATTATGTTATTAAACATTACAGATTTTGTTCAGAATTTAAATATTCAGAATAAAATAGCACGCTATTAAATATAAACAACAAATATATAATAAAATTAATACATACAAAAATTCAGAAAATTGCTGATATATTTCTCTCAAATAGAACTTTATACTATCAGATATATTACTCTCTTGGCAACTCTGTCTACAACACCTTGAGGGTGGTAAAAAAATTTAAACTTGACGAATCCGTGAAAATTTAACGTAACTGCATATGTATTCTATAAACAACAAACATACAATCTTATTTTTTTTTTTGTTATGGAAGAAGATTGGAAAAAGGGCGGTAAAAAGAGGGAAATAGGTAAATAAAAAGTGGCGGGTGGTGACGGTGGATCACAAAACAATATCCTAATCTTTATGCAAAACTAGTTAGACGTAAATAGCAAAATAAATAGAAAGTAATAACTTACATGATTTGCGAAGGGTATGAAATGACAACAGTATAAACAAATTTATTTAATTATGAAAGCACAGTAATATTGAAAATTAAATAATAAATAACCATATGGCTCTATCACTTCTTATTTTGTAAATTTTATAAAAAATTTTCTTTTTTAATTATGGTTTTATTTTATAAAAATTCCAATAACAAAAATTCTTGACATTTGCAAAAGGGGTTTATTTCACATTTTTTTCTTTTAATTTATAATTCAAAGCCCATTTTTTCACATTTTTCCAAATTATCTAAACAGGTATTTTTTGTTAATTTTTTATGGCACTTTCGTATGATTATTTTATTTCCTTTACCGACGTTCTAGAGAATTTAGTTTTATGCTGCTCACGTCTCCCAAATGATGTGATTTTACATAAATTTATGTATATATTATGTTTAGTTATATGTTATTTTTATATGTATATACGTTTACGTACATGTATTATTTACTTTACTGTTTTTATTTATATGCATGCTTGAACGAAAAGCGACAAAACAGCTGATTCTGTTTTTAATGCAGTCTTTTTCAAAGGCGTAGGTACGTACTGAGGAAGTGTGGTAAGTTTTGTCAGAGGGTCCATTGTAAAAATATTAAGAATAGTGTCGCATCTTATAATTAAACAAACCAGTTTTGATAATAACAGCTCATTCAAAACGGTTATTAATATATTTGTTGAATTATTCGTAAAAGAAGTAATACAAGATCATTTAACGAATAATTTGGACAGGCTGACAAATTGTATGAACATTTGAAACTTATTTTTCTAATGAGGCTTTAAAAAGACAATATTCGGGAAGAATTTCCTTTTATTTTAATTAACATATTTACATCATTTAAGAGAAATATTCTTCAATAAAAAACAATACTTTACATATAAATTTTCTTTGTATGTATTCAAGTATACATAATTCTACGAGTTTATTCCTCGTCCACCACATAGTCATAAGGTTTTAACATTATATGCATTATTACCAGCCAAGGAGCTCCAAATCCAAGTGCACCAACCAATAGATAAAATGCAGTAAATCTCATTGGGTTATCCATGGATTTTCGCCATGGTAGATTCTATAATTTTGTAATCAAGGAAATTATTAAGCATCTCTAAATACAGAAATGTAAACAAACTTACACAACCAGGAATTCCGCCTTTAAAGGTTCGTACGAATTGATTTTTATTTAAAACAACATTAGGAAATGAG
This sequence comes from Sarcophaga carnaria, assembly GCA_958299815.1. Classification (NCBI taxonomy): domain Eukaryota; kingdom Metazoa; phylum Arthropoda; class Insecta; order Diptera; family Sarcophagidae; genus Sarcophaga; species Sarcophaga carnaria. Next base: position 15,828,338 of record OY283153.1, read on the forward strand.
CGTACAAGTTGTTTAGTAAGAAAAAACATTTTTTATGGCGAAATATATATAAATTTAAGAAATGCTAATTTTATTATTTTGTCTTCTAATAAAATATTGAAATTTTAGTATAACTTTGAAGTCTGAGCCAACTTGAATGTTTCTGAAATTTTAAATATCTTTTTTTATTATTTACCTTTCGTTTTCAAAATTTTTTGCACTTTTGTGTAGGAAAATTTGGTATAAATAAAACAATTTACTATTTGGTTGGTTATTTTTTTGTTTATATTTGCGAATATATTTTAATCGTACAACACATCGCTAATATAACTTTAATTGCAATGTCCTCGCATCACATGTGTCGATAACTTTGTAACTTAAAAGCAAACAATTAATCTGAAAGTAGAAAAATATACTAAAAATTAGATAATTATGAGAGAAAATTCAAAGTTCATACTAATTAATGAAACTATCTATTCTTGTAACAAACTAAAGTATACAATGATTGTATAACAATATCTGCTGATATGCCGATTATTAATCAAACTCTGTTTACATATTAATTTTTTTTATTTCAAACAAAATACACAATATAACGTGATACACTTTAGTTAGAAAAGAAGTTTGCGAGTCGATATACATGAATCCCTTACTGCATCTGTTGGGATTATTGTAATTTAAACATTTAGCAATTTGATAACTATTAAGAACTTACTTCTTAGATAAACAGCTCTAATTAAACCTGTTGACGATTTTTTACAAACTGACATATGTGTGTAGTGCGTTTGTTACAGATCCATAAAAATTCTTAGAGAAATTCTCTCAATTATTTAAAATGTTTCTAACTTTACACATGTTAATTTCTTACGCAATAGTTTGTTTATTAAATTTTTCGGAACTTCCGTTTACAAAAATCCTTTGTCTTTCCCATGAGAGGAAATCTAATTCTAATCACTTGAAACAGACCAAAACTGTGCAATGAGGAAAAGTATATAATTTTTTTTAACATAATAAACTTTTGCCAAAACATGTAATAGATTCATGGACTAGTAGTTTGGAATTTGATTTGTCACGTTAATAGCAGAGGGCAATTGACAGCACTAACCAAATGGCCGGATATAATTGCATAAACTATATTACGGCATTAATTAATTAAAACATATCGTGATGCATAGATACAAAAGTACTGCTGCGAGAAAAATGGATCTTCTTCAGAAAGTGATGTGAAGAAAATGTACACTACGATACTTTCACGCGGGGTCCAGGTTGCTGATATATAAGCTTTAAACCGGTTTTTAAGAATTACAAATAAATTTGGACTAGACTAGATTGTATTGTAATACTAGCAAGTAACTAATTACCCTAAAGCTTACTTTGACTAATGTAGTCGCCGTAGTCTAGTAGGTAGTGTGTTGGCTTATTAGACGTAAAGCCAGGGTTCGAGCCCCAGGCCAGACATCAAAACAAAATACAAAGGAGTATTTCTTCGACGACTTTCTCTCAGCAGATTTCTGGCAAAAACTCTGAGTATATAAAATCGCCATGAAAAGTTTCTCAAAAATCTGTCGTTCGGAGTCGACTTTAAACTGTAGGTCCCACCACTCATGTATAAAATGAACACACACAAGTTGTGTGAGAAACTAGGTGGTAATCCTGAAGGGTTGTAATGACCAATTATGTATGTATGTACTTTGACTAATATAGAGAAATAATAGAAAATTCAAAAAAATCTCAGGTTATATCCTAAACAAGTCCATTTCGAAAGTCATGCTAATATATTCAAAACACTTCTCATTATTTGAGTAATAATTAAAGCATTTGAAAGAATTTCTTTGATTGACAGCATTCGAAATAACATCTCATTTCAGTAAAAACTTTAGTAGTAGCACAACTCACTTGCAATATGAATGATATGGATTTTGTTTTATTAAAATCTAAAGTTTTAAGATAGGCAAAACTCGAAACTTAACACTAAAGCTAAAATAGATTTTGTTTGTTTTTTTAAATAAATATTTAGCTTTTTTTAATATAAATTTTGAATAGAAGTAAAAAAAAATTTGGGAATAAGCACTAAAGAAACTCTTATTTCCAATACAGCGCTCTTTAAATATGCAATTTCTGTTCTTAGTAATATAGAAATTATTTTATTTATTATTAAATACACCCGATTTTTAAGTAAGTATTCGTTTTAACACTTTTATCATAGTATGTAATACCACTTTATACCATATTGAATATTATTCTCTTGTTGATCAATACTAACCTAGAAATTGTGTTTCTTTACTTCTTGAGCAATTGATGTCTGACAATCAAGAAGGGAGAACCGAAACCCAAAACAGTGAAGGTAGTGAAAACGGCAGTCATCCTGTAACGGTTCTTCAAGCTGAAGGGCAAATTCTAAAATAATATCAAAGAATGAGAATTATTTTACCAAGCATTTTCCAATTGTAAGAAAAAAAATTATGTAATCATATGGTCGGTTAAAATGATTTTTTATGCTTTTGTAAGGTATTTGAATGAAAAGACTTACTTCACCGGGAATGCCACCGTGGCTGTGGAATCTAACCATAGCCTTCGAAAGGTTGCTAGCCAACAAATTGGTACGGGTCAACATTTTTTCACTTAAAAATTTAGATTTCCTATATGACTTGCCGAGAAGAATACGCTGGATGTTCTTTTGCTATGAAATGGTCAAAAACGAAGTTTGTATAATGAGAAAAGAAAATGTCAAAAATTGAATTTATGGGGTGTGTTCAGCAAAGGCAATTTGTGAAGGTTGCATTTCAAAAGGTTGGCAATTTCATCTTTCTTTTTGAAAGCACTTCGTCTCCACAAAATGGAATTTAAATGAAAAATAAAATATGTTTTAATATTTATAACTTCAACATCATCCTTAAATATGTCAAAAAGTGCTAAAGTGTTCGGAACTGATATTTTCAAAATACAGGTTTTTGCAATTTTAACATCTGTTGTTCTTTAAAAACAGAGATGTTATATTTACATAATTTTGACATTTGCTGTTATCACGATCAACACCAACTTTTTTTTGCTCATCCATCATTTTTGTCCCCACCAACTTGAGTTTTTGTTCTTTTATTTCTAAATTTATTTATTAGTTAATTTAGTTAAAAATTATGTTTAAATTAAACACTGTATTACGTTCCAGTTTAACTAGGCCCTTATGGCGTGGTTCAGTGCGTTTATTACACGTTGGCGATGCAAATATTTTGCCAACATCAATCGATAAGAATTCGGACGAATTTAAGGTGATTTTGTTTTTATACCAGACAGTTGCATAATTCTTCGGGGAAAATTTCGAATATTTATTTTATTATTGTTGTATTTTTGTTTATTTGTAGGAAAATGCCACCGAAATGTCGAATTTGGTTAATGAACTGCGTAATATCACGAAAGAAGTTTTGACCGGCGGTGGGGAAAAAGCCATCGAACGTCACACATCAAGAGGAAAGTTGATGGCACGTGAACGTATCAATAGGTTGGTTGATACGGGTTCACCATTTTTGGAATTGGGTACATTGGCTGGTTATAAACTGTATGGCGATGAAGTGATCAATTCCGGTGGCATTATAACTGGTATAGGTCGTGTGTGTGGGTAAGTGTAGATGTATAGCTTTTGTAGACATGGTTAGTCATATTAGCGTTTCAAATTTAATTCGAGAATATTAAAGTATTGACAATCATTAAAATTACCGCAATAATCTGGAACGCAGCACGGTCTTACAGTCTTAGGGTATCAGTAATGTGTAGCTAGTCATATAAATCGCTATTCCCCTTAATACCGTTAAACCTGCCGGTAACAGAAGGAGTTGGTCTAAATAATTCTAAGAGTTCGAACTATTTTTTAATATTCTTTTTCTATTCTCTTCTAAGGATTAAATTATATTATTTACATAACGTTTAATTTTGTCTTGTTTTTTAGCACTGAATGCGTTATAGTTGCCAACGATGCTACCGTTAAGGGTGGAACCTATTATCCAATTACAGTAAAGAAACATCTTCGAGCTCAGGAAGTTGCCCAGGAAAATCATTTGCCCTGTATTTATTTGGTAGATTCTGGTGGTGCCAATTTACCACGTCAAGCCGAAGTCTTTCCCGATAAACTACATTTCGGTCGCATTTTCTTCAATCAGGCAAACATGTCTGCTTTGGGCATACCTCAAATTGCTGTGGTAATGGGCAGTTGTACAGCTGGTGGTGCTTATGTACCAGCTATGGCTGATGAAAGTATAATCGTTAAGAAACAGGGAACAATTTTCTTAGCCGGTCCACCCCTGGTGAAGGCTGCCACTGGCGAAGAAGTATCAGCTGAAGATTTGGGTGGTGCTGATCTGCATTGCAAGACATCGGGTGTCACCGATCACTATGCTGTAGACGATGAGCATGCTCTCTATTTGGCTAGACAAGTAGTTAGCAACTTGAATATACCCTCAACAAATGCTTTTAATGATCAATTTTTGTATTCGAGTAAAAAAACTATTACGGCGGCTGAAGAATCTACTGTACCACAAGAAATTGAAGAGCCCAAATATGATCCTAAGGAATTGTATGGCATTGTTGGTCCTAATTTAACCAAGAGTTTTGACGTACGTGAAGTTATTGCACGTATTGTGGATGGTAGTCGTTTTACCGAATTCAAGAAAATGTATGGCGAAACCTTGGTATGTGGTTTTGCTAGCCTGTATGGTCACAAGGTGGGAATTATTGGCAACAATGGTGTTTTGTTTTCGGAAAGTGCTCTTAAGGGTGCACATTTTATACAATTGTGTGCCCAACGTAATATTCCATTGGTATTTTTACAAAATATTACTGGCTTTATGGTTGGTCGTGATGCAGAGGCCAATGGCATTGCAAAAAATGGCGCTAAAATGGTGACGGCAGTGGCTTGTGCCAATGTACCCAAGTTTACAGTAATCATTGGTGGATCGTATGGTGCAGGCAATTATGGTGAGCAAAAAATATTGTAAAAATGCATTCTAATTTAATAATTTATTGTTTTTTATGTTAAAGGTATGTGTGGTCGAGCATACTCACCTAGATTCTTGTATATGTGGCCCAATTCTCGCATTTCCGTTATGGGTGGTACACAGGCTGCCAATGTTTTGGCGCAAGTTACCGCCGACCAGCGTAAACGTGCTGGTAAAGAATATACAGAAGCTGAAGCCAACAAATTAAAGGCTCCAATAATAGAGATGTTTGAAAGGGAAGGTTCGCCCTATTTCAGTACTTCACGGCTTTGGGATGATGGCATTATTGATCCAGCAAATACACGTCAAATTTTAGGCATGAGCTTAAAGGCCGCTCTTAATAATCCTGGAAATGGTACTAAATTTGGTGTTTTCCGTATGTAATTGTTTATATTTCGTTCAACGTACAAACATCCTGCAAGAGCAAAGTGCATTTAGTCAAGTGAAAAAAAGAATTTTTCTAATATTTTTTAATGAATTATAGATAATTGAAAACTGTTGCATTTATTAGTTTTAAGTATAAAGCATTTTTATTGTAAAATTGTATATTTTTTGTTTGTTTTGCTTTTGTATAAATTATATTGAGATTTTATTAAATCATGTTGAAACTAAAATTAATTATAACATCAAATTGATCTAATTGTATATTACATTATTGTTAAAGCTTCATTAATGAAGCATGTTTCGTTTCGCAAACGAAGGTATTGAAGCTTCATGCGTTGGATAGCAATCAATAACCTTAAAAGTTCATTGCAAAGGTTACTATAGGTTTGAATACCTTGAGGTCAGTCCAAAATAGACAAGAAGTAATTAGAGGAAGGAGAAGGGGACAAGAAGCAGCAAAGAATAGAAATAGGGGATTGCGCCTCTCTGCCAGCTTAATCCCATTATACATTTCAGGAGAGCCCTATAAACACTCAAAACTCCTACCTAGGGCCCTCAATCTCATCATACTAAGGGCTCGATAGCCTCCAACTATTCCTTATAGCAACATATCCTACAACAGTCCGGCTGGGTTTTGTTCCAGATCCTTGGCTGCGTCTATTGTAATAATTTGAAAACTATTGCGGTTTTACATTTACTTCCAATTAAATTTTTTATCAATCTTCGGCTTGCCTTTTATCATAACTTCCAAATTTAGTAATTTCCCAAATACCAGTTCTTAGTTCGCCAGTGCTTGTGAAAAAATGGGCTAAAATATTCAAAACTCGATTAGCCGAAAACATAAAGCCGGTATATCGAGTTATTTGAATGGTCTCCGGCACTAGAAATTTATTGTTTTTAAAATAAAGAAATAGGTCTTAAATAAATAATTTTAATAAATCTGCGTTTTATTCTTTTTTGGAATGATGCTTTCTCTATAAAATTAAAGTATGCAGGCCGTGGGAAATCAGCTTTTTTAAAGCCGTAAAATTTTATTGACCTAGCTCTGTACTTAAAACTAGCGGCAGAAATGAATACTTACCACCTTAAATTAAACAATCTATATAATAGATTTAACAAACAAGGTAGATTATTCTTCCAAATTTAATTTAATAACTTACAATTAAAAGTTTTAATAGCAAAAATTAAATTTAAATATTTGAAGTGACAGTTACGAACGCCGTTAGCATTTAATGGATAGTGACTCTGTTTTCAAGCATTTTTAGTACCAAGCATTGTTGCCAGGAAATCAAAAATTTTGTAACCAACTTCTGAAAAAGAAATCACCAAAGAGGAAAAATTTTTATTATTATCTCAAATGAAGGCACTTTGGTGAATTTCAATTTTATTCACCACACCGGAAAAATCATTACACATTGCCAAAACACACCACTCTGGAAACTCACCACATTTTGCAAAAAGCCATCACCCTGGAAGATACGCACAAGCAACGCATGCATACATTTTCATTTAAACAAATCGTATACGAAAGAAGAATGTGCGAATTTATTTCAAAGTTTGTTGTCTGAACGAACAAACGAATTTTTCCAACCACCTGTGTTGCCAGGAGGAAAAAATTTTGTAATCAACTCGTGAAAGAATAATTACGAAAATATGAAAAACTATACAATTATTTATTTAAGTTCATAGTTTTTCTATTATTTCAAAATTAAATTGTGTTTACTTATTTTACAATAATTAATTAAATTAAATTTTTTGACATCTACACATTGGACAAAAAATATCCAGATTTGGTTAGAAATAATAAGAACGGCAACACTGGTACCAAACAGTGCGACATTTTTTTTCTTTGCTTCATCATTTCGCTGATTCTCTTCGTCAAAGTTTGTCGGTTTTCGCTCGCAGAATTTAATAAAACGGCAGATAGAATTTTCTCTAAATATTACATATAAAAGAAAAGTAAAATTTATATTATCATTATAACATTTTAATTTCAATCAAAATTTTAAATAAATTGCAGTCATTGTGTTACAAAGTTTTGGGCGGATTTCTGAAAAAAGGCCAGGATTTTTCTTTGAAGTTAACAAAAAAGAACATAAAATTTTCTCATACATTTGAGTGAGTGATTGAGTGTGAATGTGAGTGCGTGTGTGTGTAAAAGGTGAGTCTCCCGTTTTGCAAATATATACGTATATAAAATAATGAAAGAGTAAAAGAGAAAGATACATTTGAAATTGAAGTGTAACATAAAAAATATGACAAACAGAAAAGAAATTGGCAAACAACAATATATAAAATATGATTAATTATTGAAAAAGAGCATTGCGAATGAAAATAAATATAGAAAAGTGCTAAAAATAATGAGATAATAATAAAAATATGTGTGATGAATGAAATAAAACACGAAAAATTGCCGGTTTAGTGAACTTAAAAGAGTGTTAAATTAGAATTCCTATACTCTTCTTTTTGTTGTAAGTGTAATGCTGCACATACATTGCTTTGCATATGGTTTCTGTCTTTTTTTGTGATTCTCCAATCCCTGCAGTTTTTTTTTTCATAGTGTATGCTTGCTTGCGAGAGAGTTTTCGAGTCTTTTTTTTTGTTCTCTGGCATTTTATTTTAAAGCTGACGCATAAATTCTACACCATACAACCAGTGTTGCCCACTCAAATGTTTTTTGCCAACATGTAGCATAAACCGAAGAAAATTAAAATAATTGAAATAAGGTTAATAATATTACTTTGGCAAATAAATTTAATTTATTTTATTGTATTTGTATTGATTCAGTTTCACATGAGAGAAAAAAACTTGTAGAACTGAATTGACGGTAAGATTATCCCTAATTTGCATTACGAGACGTCAGGATCTCTGCGTGTTTGTTTGGAAGCTGTGACTTTATTAGTAATAAAATCTTTTGAATTGAAGTTTGATTCCTGGAATAGTATTCGTTTATTAAGACCAGTTCGCTAATTTACTGGCATGTAAAATCGATTTATCTGTTTAAGATAATTTTATTTTTAATTTTCTAAATTTAACCTAAGGTTTTTAGAAATCGTTTACCTTACTCACTTTTTGATATTAAATTTGTTAGTTATAATTAATGGGCCGGTTATTCAAAAGACATTTTATGCAGTCTATTTTATATATTTGTTTATTTTTTTGGAAAAAGGAAACAAAATTTCCTTGAAATAAATTATTGTGAAACCTATAAATCGAGAAGGGTAACACTACAGGCAACACTGATTACGAAGGGTTGTTTGTTTAAATATGAGAAAATTTCATTGTTGAGTGTACATGTGTGTGTGTTTGCTTTTAAAGAAGAGTAACTGAACGTTGACGTTGGCAGAAACAGCTTTATCGGAACTGTAGTAGTAACAACAAATTTAAGCTGAACAGTTTCCTTTTTAGTGACTCTTTCATTTTTGTTACTTTATATTTTTGCCATTACTCTTCTTCCATTGCCTGCCTACGTGTGCTCCCTGGGGGAGATTATCTCTTGACTCGTATCGTATGTTGGATTCTTTTTGTTTTTAAGATTCTTAGGAACAGAAAATGGGTTTGGCTTTCGATCGTTGCGTTTTCTTTTTTCTTCCTTTGTTTTTACACTTCTTTCTCTTTTAAACAATATCTTTTAAATGAAATTTATAATTTAAAAGATTTCTAAAGTAATTTCTTTTTGACCCCAATTCTAACAACATTTTTTCAAGTAGAGTAGTAAAAACAGAATTGTGCAAAAATGTTGTCAATGTTTTCTAAAGAATTTATTATTTATTATAAAAAATATGCGTCACCTCAATTGTATTTGAGATTTATTTTTACAATTGTCTTTTTATAATGAACCACACATATGATTAAGATTGTTTTTTATTTCATCATATCATTTGTTATTTTAAGTGAAAAGTGAATGGTAAATAATTTAATCCTTAACCTCTATATATCCTTTATTATATAATGTACAATTTTATTATCCATTTTGAGGGCAAACACCTCTCGATAATCGAAAGTTTACGTCATCAATTCTTCTATTCGAATTGTTTAAAATATGCCAACTTTTCGAATACACCCAAACCTGTTTTTACACGGGTTTTTTTTACGCGAATTTGAAATAACACGGTTTTTTTTCTATTGACATTCGACAAGTCAGTGCTATTCAGCGGTAGTTTAAAGTGAAAAAAAGTTAATCTTAGATGTTAACAAAGTAAGTTAATAGTTTTACTATCTATGGAGGTTTTCTGTTATTAATTTAAAATCATTAACCTAGCCATGAGTAAACAAAAACGAAACGCTATTTCCTTAGAAGAAAAGGTAAAAATTCTGGACAGGCTAGCAAAAGGGGAACGTTCTAGAGAGATACTATTGAACTAAATCTGTGCGTTTTTATAAAGTTATTCAATTTTATAGGCATATGTAGGCTGCTGCATCAATCCTATGTAAATCTTTCCAATTTGTTTATACACTTACATACATACATAATATTTGTCTTTTTTTACGCGTTTTTTTTTTACACGGTATCCACTGGAACGTATCTACCGTGTAAAAAAAGGTTTGGGTGTATGTCGTTGTTTGCTTTATAAAAAACCATAATAATATACCACATACGCATGAATTATAAAGAATTCACATTGGCGTCCACCACCTCCGCTTAAAATTTTAACATTTGGTTTATGCCCACCTCTTATCTAGTTGTTGTAGTTCTGAAATTAACTTGAGACTTGTTCTTCAAATATTGTTGTTGGTCATTTGAACATATTTCTTGTTTATTATTGTTATATTTGTCACTATGTGTTGTTGTTGTTGTTACGTCATTATAACTGGCGTATACCGGTTTAAGTTGTAATTTCAATGGCAAAACATTTTTATTTCATTTTATTTTATTCCCAAAATCGAAACTCCAATTGTATAAAATTGTATGAAATTATTTTTTGTTTTATTTTTTAATTAATTTAATTCGTAACATTCGAATATATGTATAATATTAATATCTTTCTTATACAATAGATAACAATTTTTTACAATCCTTCGCATTCGTTATGTGCTATTTATGTAAGTTCATATCACCATTCAAGAAACTTAGGAACGTATGTATGCATGGTATAAGAAATATAGAAGGTAGTTTCATTCTCTCTTTATTTTTTAAAATTCACTATCTGACATACCATGGTATGTATGTACATATATTAAAAAGGAAAGTAATGTTCGGACATACATATGTATTTGAAAAGCTCAGACAATTTTAGGCATAAAAAACCTTTCAGATGCCAGCGCTGCGAATGGAAGTGTGAATAAAACTAATGTTGACCACTTACATGAAGAAACCAAGGTGCTCCTCTCTACCATCCAAACAATCACTTCATGCACTGTAATCCCGCCTCACAGCATATTTAGAAGGATAATAGAAGCTCTTTATAAGGCATTCCAGTCTGTATACACCTCAATTAGGATGCGACCTTAATAGCTAATACTAAAAGGGTAGAAAGCACATTTACTAGGCCATAGTCTTTATCGAGTGCTGAACGCTCACATTTCTGAGATTGCCGACTGTGGGCGACAGCTTCCAAGGCAAACCAGAGAAACTCTGCCACACTTTCAAACTGTGTGTAGAACTCATATCGAGCTAAAGTAGTCTTTGGTTCTACGGCTCTATGTCCCATATGCCAACATGGACCTTACAGCACGGCACACCTTTAACTGTCCAGCGATGAATATGAATCTAAAACTTTTGGACATCTGGACAAGGCCAAACGAGGTTGCATATTTTTTGCAACTATTTCAATTATAAGGACGCCATAATTAATTTCTTCCTTGGATTTTATTGTGGCACCAGTCAAACTGTGTTTTTGGACAATTAACAGCTACTCATAAACGTTGTATAACTTTAAAGTAATTTTATCTTGAGTAAGAACTTATGCCCTTAAATTTAACAATTCTGAAATAGAAGTCACTTGCAAATACCACAATTTTTCGTCGAATATATACGTAATGTGATTGCACTAATGTGATTGCACTTATTTAAACACATATTTTTTAATAAGTTGACTCACGCTCTGCCGGCTTTCTTAGAAGAGCTTCAACTACCACTTAGAGCACATCAATAATCAAAAAAGCATTGCATTAACTAATAGTTTGCAACAATAATTTAAATTAAACGTATACGTTTTAAAAAGGTTTAGCAGCTTTCAGTTTCTGTTTTAAAATTTAAAATGGTCGAATTAACTGTTGCGAATTAACTGTTTAACAAAATATTTTAAATACATACGTTTTAAATTTAATCCGAGCACTGTCTTCACCATGTCCTAACAGAAAAATTTCAAACTATAATCATCAAATGCTCTTTTATTCTTTTGTTTTATTAAATAATTATGTAAATTATTTAAAGTGCTTAAAACTAACCTTGTGTACATGCGGTAATAATGATAGCAAAAGACATAAAAACGTCACAACAGGCTCAACACAGATGTTGTGGACAACCAACCAAACTATTTTCACAGTGATTAATTGTCGTAAAAGTCATTCAAACTCTAAATATGTACGTGACTTAAGTGCTACTACATACAAATATTTGTTTGTGTCTAGATAAAGTTTTGCAATTACCAGGCATTTCCCCACAATCATTATTATCCAATGTCCAGCTAGCTGCAAAAGTTATATTCTTTTTTTTTACAGTGAATGTCATCTTAACAGACACTGTTAAGTTAACATAATTGAATAATTTGGAAAAGCACAGAAAGCAATCGATTGAAAATAACAAAAAAAAGTGATAAATTGAAGAAAAAAATTCAAGGTAGAGGAAGCTAAACCTTTGAATTTTATAAAAAGACAAAAATATATCAAAATATTGGAGATAATAAATAAAATTGCAAAAGGGGAGGTTTTCTAACCTAGTGGGATGACTGGCTCTTGGTTCAAGGATTCCAAAACAGTTTTGGGTACGGTCGGGTAGCCTTTGGGATAGGAGATATAACCGACGAAGCAAAAAAAGTGCTCTACATAAAAAATTTAATGTCAACGTCCAAAAAAAGCAAGTCATCAACTAAAATATGCCAATTATCAACAAAAAAAAAAAACCATGTCTTTGACCAAAAAATGCAGATCATTGACCAGAAATATGCAAGTCATCATCCAGAATATGCCAGTCATGGATCCGAGAATGTCAGTCATCGACCAAAATATGTCAGTTATATATCCAAAAAAATGCCAGTCATCTACTCAAAAAAAAAATCCAAGCCATTGAACAAAAACATGCAAACCATCTACTAAAGAAATGCAACTTGCGAACAATACATTTTGTTGGATATATATATATATATAAATGCATATGAACTCAGTGAGAATTTTTAAAATTTGCATGTTCATTTCTCTACATTTAACTTTTGTCCTATTTTGACCGATTTGTATACCTTCGTTGCCTATAACTCCGGTCCGAAGTAAAGCTTGCCCCTAAGAAAAACTGTTTTTGAATCCTTGATACATTGTCTATGCAGACCAATAGGTCCACTTCCCCCACGAGTCCACTTTTTTTTATCATATTTTGACCGATTTATGCAGCGTACTTTTTTTTCAGCTTCGTCGACTACATCTCCGGTTCCAATTAACGCCCAGCAGTAAGGAAACCTGTTTTGGAATCTTTGATATCATGTCTATCCAGCTCACTAGGTTCACTTCCCCCACGAGTCGAGTAGCGTATCCTTTTTTAGCTTCCTTGCCTATATCTCCGGTTCCAATTGAAGGAAACCTGTTTTGGAATCCTTGAGAGGTCTATTTCTCATACCATTCCCTTTTTTATCCGATTTAGCCCGATTTATTTAAAAAGAGCACTTTTTTTGCTTATTGAAGAAATCAATTAGGTTCGTCAACTATATCTTCGGTCCCAAGGGTTACCCGAACGTCAGGAAATATGTTTTGGAACCTTTAATTCAATAGGCACTCATCCTACTAGGTCGGAAAACCGCGCCTTTTTAAATTTGATTGAAATTTGCCTAATTTATGGACGACATATTTGGTAAAAATACTTGGTACTAATACAGGGGTGAATATTAAAACAAACTAAACTTAAAAGTAGGGTGGCCAGAGTGAACATACCATTCAGTTTAAAAAAAGAATATAACTTTCGTATGTAGCTAACTTCACACACATCAAAAATGATCAACAAAGAGATCTTTGTTTAGAAGGAAATAAACGGAAAGAAAGCCTTAAGGAAAATGGCAAGTACTCTTGCATAGCGACGTTTTTTTATTATCTTAAGTATTTCAAGCACAAATTACATTATATTTTGCTATATATTTTAAGTTTATTTTGAATTAATTAAATTGTTCAAGTATTTTGCTCCAAGAATTATGAAAATTTAATTGCGTTGTGCTTACGATTCCTACGAAGCATAAGACATCCTACTTGCGATTCTTTTTTATTTTCATAACAAGTTAATAAATTATTTGCAAAGGTAAGGTGCCAACGCTAAAAATAAATTTGAAACTCTCATTGAATTTTCTCTATTATAGAATTTCTATAATACCTTCCTTCTCATGTATATTGTGTACAATAAAAAAAAAGGATAAATATAAAATAATAGTAATAAAATAAAAAAAAAAAACAAATTTTGTGCATACACAAACATATGTACATAAATAAATACAATATAATATTTTCAACATGCCAAGCCGGTTAGAACCTGTTAAATGTGTCAAGTATTTGATACTTTGCTAATAAAACTTCAGTTATTTAAAGGAATCCATTTATATCTTTTTTAAAGTCAAAAATAGTAATAATTTACTTTTAAACCATAATAAAACAGAATTAAATTAAATGAAGGTTTTCTCCATACGAGTATGCACTGTTCTGTTAGAGAAATTATTGACATTCTTAAGCTTCTGGGGTGAATGTTTCAAGTGACAAATTCTGATTTCTGTTATAGGGGGATGGATGTGAACATCGCAGTTAAACTTTCATAGTTTAGTGCCAATCACTGCCGGTGTAGGGGTGCGGAGATGTCCCTTATAATTGCTCTCTCTCTCTCTCTCTCTTTGCTTCTTTGAGATATTCCAATCGTTTATAGGGAAGCAGCTCATAGATAATTTTTTCTAAACACATCTTACCAAAAAATCTCTATTAACATTTAAGTTTAATTTGACCATGTTCAAATGATTAATTTTCTAACATTAGTCACCAATCGCTTACGAAATGGCTCAATTTGGTGCAGAATAAAACTGTTCTTATGTTGGGCTCAAGCATCAAACATCTTTGAGACGATGTAATGCAAATTGAACTTTAGACCTGGCCTTTAGACTGATATAATTTTAAGTGGTGCACTTGTCAAAATTTCTGGATTATGTTGCGGAATAAGATTTTTCTGATGTTGTTTGTGCTATATATCGCAAATCTGTTTGTTTTCGGTCCTATTCAAGTGATTATAAATCTCTTTCTTGCCAATATTTAATGCAATTTTCAATTCTTTTTGAGTATAATTCATCCTTTCCTTCTACGGAAACTTAATTGGTCGCAGGTGATTGAACTCTTAGACATTATTCAGATATCTTTACAGTACTCATCTTTTTAGCTGCATGGAAGATCTCTTTAAGTCTTTTGAAGAAAGACTGGCATATTCTTAATTTGCTGATGTCCATATTTGACTTGTGCTCAAATAATATTGTTTGAAGCACGCGTAAAATTGTTACAGAAGTTTTCTTTTAGTCAAAAATTTTGTCTTGTTAACACCTACCTAAGGGTACTATTGATAACAAAGCCATCTATCCAAAAAAATAATGGATTTACCACATCTAATCTCTTCAAAAAGTACATAAGAATTCTTTACTCGAGCAGCTTTACTGTTCAATGGCTTGACTCTTGTGAAAATAAAGTCGTAAAAATCGATTTTCAATTAAAAAGAAAGCATTCCTTTCTCTACAGTTTTAACGTTTTTAAACATAAAATTTCGCGATAATTCTATCCAAAAATAAAAAAAATCCGATATGGTGTTTAGAAAGAGTTAAAAAAGAAAACAAATTTAACAACAAAAAAGAAGTTAAAAACATGACATTAAATAAAAAAAGCACACAGCAACATGCCATTTTTTTATACTCTATGCCAAGCGGCACGCAAAGTCTTTTTCTTTCGACAAAAACAAAAAAAAATTATATTTTAATGGAAATGAAACAGAAATAGAAAGAAATTACATTTTCCTTATAGAAAGATGAAAAAACAGCAAAAAAAAATATTTTAAAGAAAGATGTAAAAAGAAATGCAACAGCAGCAGCAATAATCTTAGCCACAAAAACAAAAAAAAAATGAAAAAAACAGAAGAATTATAAAAATAATACTGTGCTCTAAGAACATGTCGAGTACTTTCACGAACAATCAGCCGGCAGGCTGACTTTCTGGCACAGTGCAAGTAACAACAGCAGCGCCGCATAAGCAGAAATAAAGAAACATTATTATCATCATAGCCATTATCCATCCCCACATCTCCACATACATACATACATACATATGTATATACATGCGGAACAATGAACTTTATAAGACTTATTTTAAGCGTAAAGTAACAAAAACAAAACACAGTCAGCCTTTAAATAATCCAAAATGTATCATAAAAAAATCCCATAGCATATTGAACATAAAGAAATCCAGATTTTAAAAGGTTTTAAACCGTCCAATCAGCCAAACGAAACCAGCAAATAGAATAGAATTGAATAGAATAGAATAGAATAGATGAAGTAGAAAGAATTTAAATTAAGAATCATTAAATTATGCCTGAAATCTAAAGATGACTTGTGATTACTCATAATGAAAGTATTTGACAAGTTGTGTCAAGTGTTCTTTTTTCTCTTTTTTTTTTGTTGCTTTTGCTTGCATGCAGTATTTTCGTCAAACTAATTTGAGGTCAAGATACAAAAGAAAATCCATTGTTTTACCAAGACTCGTTTCATTTTTAATGCGAATAATTGTGTTATTTTGAAAGTTAATTAACTGCTTGGGGGACCCTTAAAAGTCATTGTCATTCATAAACAATATTTTCAACTAGAGAAGTATGCCGTTAAAAATTTTTTAAATCAAGTGGTGTGGCAAATACTTGTAGGAGCGATTTATAAAAAATTTTATATTAAATATTTTACTGTGTTGAATGTTTTGCGTTATCAAAGCTTTTGTCAAGTAGGAATTAAATCTAACTTTAGTTTTAAATATGTCATGTCGGTTGTATAATAATACTAAAAGCGTTTAAGTTATTGATTATTCGCTTTAATATTTCCACAATAGTATCTTATAGTCTACAATTTAGGGTGTAACTTGCTGAAAATTTGAAACATTTTGTTCTGGGAATAGTATGTCACGGGCGGTTGTTATTATGCCTTTACCGGACCACTTTTTCTCTCATAAGTGAATGTAACAAGGTTATATTTATTGAGTTATCTATATGCTACGAGCTTAATGATCCGGTGATATATTGGCTATTGTGGCTTCAGGTGGATCGAAGAGGTCTAGATCTTGCCCAAGTGCAAGATAATATAATGGATGGTTGTCATGATTAGTAGATACAGCTTCTGTTGAGATGATAATCCGTGATCAGTTGTTATTGTGCAGTCATCGGCCTCCTTTCTGTATTTCTTAAGCTTCATATTTGGCCTAAATTAATGATTTTAATGCCTTTGTAAGAAATCGAATCCGATTCTGGTGTCTTTAAGGTATATTAAGGTTCCAGAAATACTTATACTTACGTCAGTTACTTATCACGCCATTTCAATTATAAATTGGAAAGGCACGTTTGAGGCTCCACACATGAAACCCCGAATGCTTCTTCATTGGCAATTTTCCAATTTTTGTACTGCAATTTTCGCTGTTAGTAGCCTGCGGACGCCTCTAGCAAACGAGAAAAAGACGGTGAGAGGAAAAAGAAAAGTGTCAAACTATAAGGTTTTTTGTACTTACAGATATGAAGCGTATTATTTGAGACTGTCATATTTGACATCTAACAGTTGCTTTGTAGTTAGTTTGGTTTATGATGAATGGAATCAGGAACGGGCAACACACCCAAATGGCTAAATTTTTTTTAGAAATAAAAATAATACTTCTCTTATTTATATACAGAATAATTCACTGTTTGTGGTACCTTATTGTTTGGTGGAATCAATGGCTCATGCACGTTTCCAATAGCAACGATGAGCAGCATATCATATTAATTGCTTAAAGATATAGAGAAACTATTACTAATTCTATAGAGAAACGATTACTAATTCTCAATTGATTGGCATTAATTTTCTGCCGTTTATATTCAAATTTTAAGCCATATTATTTTTCCTTTTTTTTATTTAAATTCGTTGAAGCCCTTACGTCCTTTATATGATGTAGGGGTTTTGCTTATACATACATATATCAGTATCGAACATAATAGAACCATTTTTGAAATTGAAAACGTGATCCACGTAATAACTCTTCCACTCTTTAATTTTGTAACTGTTAATAAATTATGGGACATAAAACACAAATTGTTTTGACTTAGAACAGAACATTTATGCCATTGTGCAGGGGAAGCAGAAGGGTAGAATAAAGACATAAAATCAATACCGTAAAACATGAATGTTGTAGAAATTATTTTTCTAGGTTCTCGTTAAAAATGTCTATAAATTTTAAGTAATTTCTATAACTTATTTGCTGGCGGAATTATTTTATTAAACATTTCCATACAAAAAAAATCGGATCATTTAAAGTGTAAACTTTTTAAACAGTATTTAACAACAAACAAACATATTTAGTGTTATTTATCTCTTGTTATTTAAAAGTTTTCTAATTAAAGTTCAGTTATACTCTCTCTTTTGCAAAAGGGTGTTTGCCAAAACAAAAAGTTTCCACTTTTATTTTTTCTTTCTTTTATACTAGAAGAAAAAAGTGGTGGCGTATAGAGTATTTATCCATAAACAATGCAATTTACACTTCCTATTTCCTCATTTAAGTCATCACATAAAAAGACAGAAAATATGTCTGCAATTTGTTTCTTTTGTTCATTTAACAATAACTGCATTAAATTTAGGGCACAACATTTTTATAATTTCTAAAACAACATACAAGTGATGATACAAAGTAAACCCGACACAAGCATAGAGATATCATTACAGAAGTATTCGCCAAAGTTAAGCATAATAATGTAGAGGAAGGTTAGCTGATTGGTGAGTCTGGTACATATTTAAAATATAATTTTTATTTTATTAAGGTGTAGTGAAAAGAAATTTATAATTTTTACATGAATTAGAAGACATTATATAACGTAGATAATCTGGTCGCATTCATCTCCTCTGGCACTGTCTGTCTCTTTGTAGAATAAGGTTGATTACCTTGAGAAATTAAACTCTCTCTCTATAGCCGATTTGCAGGCTATCCTAAGGTTTATAAAGAGATTACACTAGCAGAAGGGTAGATGTGCACTCGTACTCGCGTAATTGTGTAACTTGGCTGGATCTCAGGATCAGAATTCTAAGCAGTATTTGCTTTTACAGCTGCCTGCCTAGTATTTCCGACTTTGTTGCAGAAAATGTGGCAAAATATGGCGTATTTTCTTATTGCTGCTGGTCATTTTTCATTTTACTATCAATCAACCACTAATTGGAGTGTTTATATTCTTTTTAAATGTCCCACATTGTTAATATTCTTTAAACTCTTTAGCATTCTCTATTCAATATCTATATACCACTTCAAATCATATTAATTTTTATTATATAACATGAATAACATTCCCCCTTAATATTATTCTGTTGTATAGTTTTTCGTTTTTGTAGTTACAACTTCGTTAAAGACTTAATCGATAAACAATGCTATTATTTTCATACGTAAGTACATGGTATGTTCGGGTAATACGTAATCATAACGTATTTACAACACTACTATGGCAATGTTAAAAAGTCCTATTTATGGCAATGACTGGCTGTGGTGGCCCCCCAATGTCTTGTATTTAAGTGTGTCTCTTTTTTCCCCCTATTACACCAACTCATTAAATTGCTGTTAGAGTGTCAACGAACGCACTTTGAGGAAAAATAGTTTTTATGTCGTAAAAATCTTCCATTCCATCGTCTCTCTTTTCCTCATTTCATTGGCATTAGCGATGTCTTAAAAATAGCCCAAAAATAAAAGTTCAATGTTTTCGAATGATTTTAAACATTAAAGATCGATTTTGTTAAATACGATTTCCCCATTGTTGATTTTGAACTTTGTGTTTAGAAATGTGTTTGACATTTAAGAAACGAGATAAAAATATCTTTAATGTAAAGGAAATTGTATAATCTTGAGTTTTAAAGAGACAAAAAAAAATGTAGCATAAAAATAGAAACAATTAATAAGAATTAGTGATGCCGAGGTAAAGAGCAAAACATTTGTTTAATCGATTCCTATTTAAAAATTTGTTAGGGAAGGAAAATTCAAGCCACTGTGTTGGTCAAGTCATTAGTGTTGGAGGTAGAAATATTAATCAGTTCATTGAGAAATCATAAAGACGTTATATAGACGTTTGTTTTGTAGAATGCCATCTCCTTATTGGCAAAAAACTGGGCCAATCAATTACGTAAGCTACCTCATACCCTCGGTTAGATGCTTTAAAACCTTTAAATTAATTTGCTGGCATCTTAGGGGCTATTTAGATTTGAGATTTTGGTCATAGAAAAGCAGCTCATAGTAGATGAGCCCTCTTCAATCGAACAAAATGGGAAACAAACAAACTTTTCTATTGTCTATTCTGACTCGGCCAGCGCTTGTATCCATCACTGCAATTAGATACGAGCGTTTTTGCTTGAACTTACCTAAATTATCCATCATCAGTCACTTTCCGCTTAATAGATGAGTAGATTTTGTTGCAATTTAGCCATAAAAAGGGTACTGCAGTCGATTACTCTTGTTTGTGTTAGTTAGTAAGGACCACCGGCTTATGAATCCAAGCAGTGTTTAACTACGATATGGTCCCGCTTGTTAATATTTTTTTTATAATTGATCATGTTAAAATTCTGTATTTATTATATGGACTTGTGTTTTCGTCTTAATTGAAGAAAAACTCTGATAGGGAGTATAAGATTTCAATGAGCCTCAGACGAATAAGCATAGTCTACCATACTTGAAATGTCTTTGTTATAAGCGTTTTAAATTTTACTTTCTTAGGCGTACTATGGTTCCTTATTGCAACTAAACTGGATTTGGTGAATCATCATATCATACTGATGATAAATTTTCAATAATTGGTTTCGCATGCGGAAAATTATGAACCCCACCTTGACTTATAATGTTTCTCTCATTATATTAAATAATTATGTGTACATACAAAACAGCTGGTTAAACACGTTGATAATTAAGGTGCCAACATTTATCGATAAACGCATTCATCGGTAACTTTAGACATTAAAGCTTGCCAAATATGGTCAGCCTAATGTTCTTTTAAATTTAATTGTTTATTTTTTAATTACTGAAGCTATTAAAAAATTATTTAATTGATACAAATACAGTTTTATATGAAAAATTTAATAATATTTAGATTTTTTTCTATTTTTTTTTTCTCAACAATAATTTTAACGTGACCATCTGTTGCTGGTTTTTTGTTACTTTTTTTTTGGAATTTTTTATTTCCACCATAAACAAAAAAAAAAGAAGAAACATATTAAACCGTTACTTTAATAATGATAATGAACTTGTAGTAAAAGATTTGAATCACGCACATAGTGTTACGCTTCAATTCACTTTCGACAACAAATAATTACACATGTTGAGTTTGAAATTAAAAGATAAATATTTCGTTTCTCATAGATGACTTTCGAATTCAAATATGCACAATAAACTCAGAAATAATAGTAATATATTAAACGCCCAAAAAACATCATTCATTTATTTAAACTCAAATATTCAAAATTCAATCATAAAGTTTCATCTTAAACATAGAAAATAAAAACGTGTGTATTTAATTTAATTTATGTTTTTTATTTTCAATTGCAGTTTTTTTCCACCTCCAAAAGTTAAGTACCATTCAAAACAATTTTAACCATCAAGCCATTCAACCACCACCCTACCAAAAAGTAAAACAAAATAAAAGAAAAGTAGTTTGTGGTTGGCATTAGGAATACCGTATACAAAGTATTAAAGACTCTGAAAGAAGAAGCGAGAAGACACAGAAATAGAAAAGAAACAGTGATAACAAAAAAATAATGGCAGTAAACGTGTATTCTACAAATGTTACGACTGAAAATCTATCCAGACATGATATGCTTGCTTGGGTAAATGATTGTCTGCAAGCACAATTTTCGAAAATTGAAGAACTATGTACCGGTAAGTAAACTAAAACAAAAATAAAAATAAACAAATTTAACTGCTGCCACCGGCAATTATAAACAATAAAAATAAATTGCGGTCGACCGACTAAAGGTACATACATAAAATAATGCTATAAATAAATTATTAACAATAATGAATTCTAATTCAATTCAATTTCAATTATATTATAATTTGAATATTAAATAGAACTTTATAGAAATGATATTGTAACTATCTATCGGATAGAATTTAACTTGTCCAATTATGATTGCTAACGAATTCTATCCGTTTTTTTTTCGTTTCGAGCTCGTTCCATGATTTGTTGCACACAGCAGCTGTCAATGGCGCTTGTGGCTTTAAGATTTCTATGCTCTAAGCTGCATATGATACTCTATTTTCACTTTGATGAAGTCCATATAAAGTGTAGTGTCTGATATGTATCTCCTTTTGCAGGCAGTAGCTGTCCACGTCATTTGTGGCTTGGACATCTACTTATTAGGTTTCTTAGCTTATTCCAATCGATAGTATCTCGGGTTATGTAATCTAGAGATCAAACCTACACTATATGCGACATTTTATCTTAATTTTTAGTGGGCTATAGCCTGTTATGGCCCATAGTGCCTTTAGAATATTGTGCACAGTTCCAACTACTAGTAATGTCTGTGAATCTTGGTTAGCGGTGTTGTATTTTTCGCAATCTCATACAACAGGACAGAATTAGACACAGCTACTAAAGCTGTTGTATTTCGTGCGGATGCATATTTAAGTGGATCTCTATATCGTTTTTAGTTGGCCGACCAACATTACACCCTTAATTCCAATTTATTTCAGACATTCAAAAATCCGCAAAGATCTGCTGGGTTATGCGGACAATGTTGTATATCAACTCCCATAGACATGCTAGCCAAACTGGTGTGACGATTATTGTCTATGAGTCAAATGAATTTGGTATCGGTATAAATGTAGCAAAGCCTAAATCTAGTCTATGATCTATCTCAGATCAAATGACTAGCAAATGCTAGATCTTAAAGCAGAAGTTAATCTAGCTTTTTCTATGATGAGTTGGCCGTTTCGATGAGTGGCCAAAGTTATAAAATTTTCCTATGGAAAGAAAGAGTTTTAGCACGAAAATGCTGTTCATTCCAATAAAGCTTTCTTGTAACTGAAATCTTAGTTTAATCGTAATATTCTTTATAGAGATGATAGTTTTGTTTAATTGTTTTCTGTAAGTAAAATACAGTTTTTTGAACTCTTTTTAATTACTTGTTGATTAACTGTGTTTTAATTTTATACTTAAATATTATAAAATACCATTTAGAAGTAGACATATTTCAATAAATTAATTTACATTATTTAAGGGGCGGCTTATTGTCAATTTATGGATATGCTATTTCCTGGCTCGGTACCTATGAAACGTGTCAAGTTCCGTACAAATTTGGAACATGAATATATTCAGAATTTTAAGATATTGCAAGCTTCTTTCAAAAAAATGAGTGTTGACAAGGTATGTATTTGTATTTACTGTTTTTTGTTTTTATTTTTTCTCTTATAAATTTTTATTAATTATTCATAAATTCAAAAAAAGTAAGTGATAGTTTTAGTTGTTTTTTTCTGAATAATAATAATAACATTCGTCTGATTTGAACGACCTACTTAATGTTTGTATGTTTTTCTCTTTCCTTCTTTTAATGTTTTTTTTTCTGAACTCTTTTCCATATTTGAACCGGCTTATAACGAAACAAAAATTATGTGTTAATGAAATGAAATTGTTACAAAAAAAAACTGCATACGAAAAAAAAAAATAAAACGTTAATGATGTATGCTTTTTATAGATTATACCGGTTGATAAATTAATTAAGGGTCGCTTTCAAGATAATTTTGAATTTTTACAATGGTTTAAGAAATTCTTTGATGCCAATTATGATGGACGTGAATATGAGCCACTTATAGCGCGCGGCGGCATCAAATTGGGTAATGGTGTTGGTGGCGGTGGTAGCGGTGTGGGCAGCAGTAATGATTTGCTACATCATGACAAACGTCATATACAAATGCCTACGGGACGTACGACAACACATGCTACCACAACACGAACAACCGGTATGACCATATTATTATAATTTTCAGATGTTTTTTCTCTTCTCTTTTATTTATTAACTTCTTGCAAGGGAGAGGAATCAGTGAAAATTACCGTCAAATAAAAGTGAAGCACGTTTAGTTATGGTTTCCTTTTTTATTATTTAACTTTTATTTTGTTCTTTTCTTTACACTTTATTATTTAAATTTAATTTATTAAGTCATTTATTAAAATCAAATGGCTAAAGGGAAATAGAGAGAGAGAGAGAACAGAGCACCATTATATACACCTACTTATTAGCACCTGTATATTGAATTGTAATCCATTTGTAAAACAATTTAACGCCATTGCACAAAGGAATTAATTAAGTTTCATTGAAACAAACAATACTATTCCTGCTATTATTGTGTCGGTATTCTGCTTATAATCTTTTTTTTTTTTACCATATTCACAAAATGTTTCATTTTTTTTTAACATTTTTTGGTTTTGCTTCATTTGATTATAATAATTTTCATTTGTTATCAATCGTTTTGTTTGTTGTCCTGTTTGAAGTGCAAAGTGTGTTATGGAATTAAAAACAAAAACGCAACTCTTTCATTTATCATCACATAAGTTTCTATTTATATACAAGGCGTAGTAAAAAGAAATCCATTTGTTTTCTAATTGGGTCCCGCGTAGTATCCGTCCGATTGCATCAGGCCAGATGGTGTTGGAAATATAAAATGCTGTGTGAAAAGATACTTGTTTCACAGTATTGTGCAGCTTACCTCAAAAATTTATATCAGCTGTACCAGGACACATTCCCCATTAAACAAAGTTTCTTCTTCTGTAAATGTAAAATATCAGCTTGATTATGAGGATCTTATTCGTGCTTTTTAAAGTTCGGATTGTCATCATTTCCTATGTCTTTTTTTTGGGTTAAAATTCGTTTCAGGCTATTGTACGTGCCCGATTCTTTTTTTTTTTTTTGACGCGGTTTCCTAATAATATTATTTTATCAAATTGCCATCAAAGTGGTAACAAATTATCAAACAAAGCTGATCTATATTGTCCAAAATCGGATAAACAGAAAAAGCATTGGCTCATGGGTAAGGACTTGTCCGAAGCTTCGGTAACTTGGTTTGCATGCACTTCCATATGCTAAATAAAGCTTTCGATTTTACAAAAAAGTAGTAGATTTCTTTTTACTATGACTTGTATTTATGCAGCTTATAAAGCAATTCTTTCAGACGAAGAATAACTTAAAAACAATTCTTAAAAGTTTTAATAAAATCAAGAGAAGAATTTTGAAGGAAGTAAACGTACTCGTAGTATGTATGTTTTAAAAATCCTATTTGTTTCATTCATTTAAACTCGGTTAAAGCGTTTAAAAGCATTTATTTTAACTTGTCGTTATCGCTCATATAAAATATCACTTACTTTACCCTTTTGAAATAATGAAAACATATTGATGATTGCATTTATTTGATCATATTTTACAACATCTATCATTTATATTTTTCCCCTCTATTTCTTTTTCTTTTGTTTTTATTGTTTTATTTTTATGTTGCATTTTACACCAACAAAAAAAATTTAAAAACATTCACCCAAAATTAATCAAAAATAAAAAATTAACATTTAAAATACTCACCAAACGATGCTAACTGTGCGAAAATAAATATCACAACAACTATGTACATCGTCATCTCGTCATCGTCATGTTCATCATACAACAGATAATACCGATTGATAAGTTGATCAAAGGCCGTTTTCAAGATAATTTTGAATTTTTACAATGGTTTAAAAAATTCTTTGATGCCAATTATGATGGTCATGATTACGATGCCAGCGGAGCTAGAGAAGGTGCACAGATGGGCTTTGGATCGGGTAATGTAAAAAGTTTACCGGGAACTGGCGGCGGTAGTACATCATATAGAAAGCAAGCCGTAGCGCCTGTACAACGACCAGCGGTGTCTTCGTCAATGAGGCCTAGTATGTGCTATTATTGTCTATTTATTAATTTCTAAATAATATCGTATAATCATCATTTTATCTTAGTTTTTATTTTTTTTGTTTCATATTTTTTCTTTATATTATTATAAACACCAAATGCAAGCACCCCCATCTATTTTATTTAATCATTTAAACATTTTTAATCAATCTTTGGTTTTATTTTTTTATTAAACAAATATTTTTTAACTTTGTTTTGGTATTTAAACGTGCTTTGCGTTTATTCAGATCCCTAAAAAGATTTAAATGGATCTTTATTGTAACTTTTTAAGATTTTACTCTAGATTTAATATTGAATGCAGACTTAATTTTCTAATTTTTCTTATCTAAATACATAGCTTCAAAAGTACCGCCTAGAAATGCCCCTGTTGCTACAAATTCAAGACCGGCTGTTGTGGCCACTTCAAATAGCAGTGGCGCTGTGAAGAAAGCTCATGAAAATAATACAAATGCCGTAACGAATCAACAAATTGAAGAATTATCTAGCCAGGTATGTGTAGATTGAATTTTCGATAATTGTTGGAGTTCTTCTTAAATAATGTCGTGGTTTTTTATATTTCCCTAGGTTATGGATATGCGCTTAAATTTAGAGGGTTTGGAAAAGGAAAGAGATTTCTACTTTTCAAAATTGCGTGACATAGAAATTCTGTAAGTATTTTGTGCATTTCACTTATTTCGTATATGTGTTTCGAAATATTTTCTCGTTTGACATAAACAATGTTAGCAATTGGTTATGTTAGAGAATACAATTTTGTATTTTAATACATTTATAATTACCTATCGTCAGAGGCTTATTTATTATTTATTTTATGAATTTTTCATTGCTATTCCTTTTTTTTAGCTGCCAAGAAGCTGAAGATGGAGATACACATCCTTTAATACAGAAAATTTTGGAAATTTTATATGCAACGGAGGTAAGTGTTATACTATCTATTATTAGTATCACAACGTCATGGTAATCGTTCATAATTTTTCTTCTTTTAGGATGGTTTCGCGCCACCAGATGAAATTCCACCTGAGGATGAGGAATATTAAGTTTGTTAGTGTGGTGTGTTTTCTTATATAGCCCTCTCCTACTATCTACTTCTCGTAAAAAAAATTTTAATTTTTCCTTTAAATCCGTTTCTTTTTTAACTCGACAACTTGTTTTTGTATACAAAATGAAAAAGAAATATAAGATAATTTAATGCAATTTTTCTTCATTATTCGAATAACTAACAACACACAAAACAAAGAACGGCAAAGTATAATGTCAACTAAGTAAGATAACTAAGTTGGATAAAAAAGGATATTTTTATTTGCTTAAATAAAATTTCACTTTTTTCTAAATTACCAACAACAATTGCAAGAACCAACAACGTCTATGCTAACACCTCTAATACAAGAATAAAAAATAATATATGAAAATTATTACAAAAAAAAAAAGAAGAAATTCTGAAATAAAAACCTATAGACCCCCTATATACAAACAAACAAACAAACATACTACATAAATATATATTTAAAGAAGAATTGTAATAAAATAATAAAACTAATAACAAATTTAAATTTGTGTTAAAAATAAATTGTAATTAATTCCTCCTGCAGCCATTATTTTTTTCATAAATCAACAACTTCTAAATAAGTCAGTCGTCTTGTCTTTTCAATATATAAAATATTTAAATTTATATAAAATTTTAATGCTCAAAAGCAAGTTTTTCTTTGTTTTCTTCTTTTCTTTTTAAATTATTAATTTCATTTTGTCCTTTTTAATTGCAAAAGAAAAGAAAAATAACATTTCCCTCATTTTCTCATGATTACATTTTACTTTCTTGTCTGTATTTTATGTGTTTTCCATTTTTAGTTTACAAAAAATTTATTTTTAAAATTGTATTCCTATCTTTTCCTTTCTTTATTACACACACTCAAACGCAGTCATTATTTAATTTTTAAATTTTAAGTTTAAAAATTTTTAAATAATATTGTTTAATAACCAGTATAACAAAAGCAAAAGCAAAAACAAAAAAAAAACTTTATTATAATAAATATTCTTTTAAATAAATGGCCTTTACACAATTTAAAATTTAGTACGTGAAAAATAAAATTATAAACTTTAAAAATATATACGATATTTGACGGAAACGATTTATTTTCTTTATTTTTACTTTGAAGATTTTCCATGTTTTGTATAAATAACGTTTTTTAAATTAAATATAAACTATAAATAATTGGACTTTTTTTTTGCATTTATTATTTAACAATTAAAAAAAAAACGAAAAAACGATATAATAAATTTGTTTATTAAGAACGTGCTCCAGTACTACTAGAATACTATACTCACTTATGTATGTTCTTTAACTTTTTCTTTTTTTTTTATTAAATATCATTTTTAATTTTATGGCCTGCCAGCTTTGGACAAACATGTATGAAAATAAAAAATATACTTGATATTAAACGAAAACAAAATCATACAAAAATAATTAAAGAAATGCATTTTTTTTGTTTTATATAAATTAAGATTTGTCTAAAAACTGTGTAAATGTATATTTTTGTATTATTTTTTAAAAATTTTTTTATAGTATTTATTATTTTTTGATAACGATAATAAGAAAGACTATTGACTGCAACGATCACACCAGTTCCTGATTGTACCGTATTAAAAATTTAAATTTGTAGGATTCTTTCGAAAAGCAACTATACTTTCTTGTTTTTTTGACTTACTGTTTTTATTGTGAAAAATATTTTGGTCGCAGTATTTACAGCGGTCAGCTAAACATTGCTGGCCATTATAACTTGATTTCATCATTACGTCATTGATGTTATTTAAGATTCTCAGTAAAGGAAGTTCTTAACCATCTCTGTGAATGGTATATGGGTATATAGGGAAAGAATAGGTTTCTATGTTGGTGACCTTGTGCAAAACAATTGGTTTACTCAGACGTTTTGAATTTGTTTCTTTCTCCAGGTCAAGGAACGAATTTATTATTGTGATTAAAGCTTAACTTAGATAAGTAGTTGAGCCGATTTATTAACTATTATCTTGCTTGTTTTGATTATTTTTAGTAATGCACCCATGAACTATTACGGACAACTTCGTCAGTTCGGTTGTATTTTGTCAGCTAGGGTCTAGCTAGGTGCTCTAACCAAACCGAGGGTAATTTTTTCGATTATACCCATGAGCTTCTATAAAGTCGTGAATAATAAATTTCAATTACAGAGGAAGTGTGAAATGGTATCATTCATCTCAAAGTCAGCATAAAAATACAATCCTCCAGGAGGAAGTCTCGATCAGAACAGATGTATGAACTATTTCCAAGGAGTTTAAACCTGTAAGTGCTTAGACTTGGAAACTACTCCACAATATTCTGATGGAAACTGCAAGTCCAAAAGCAAACTTCGATTTAGATCTATCCATATACCTTTATGTAATCCGTTTTATTGTAGGTTACACTCTACAGTCACTATGGATTTGAGCAAAGAAACTATTTGACAAAATGTGGAGTAATCTACTTTTATGGGATGATTTGTTGCGTTATCTGCATGGGTGGTACGAATTTCTCACAAACTCTGTGGTTGTGTTCACAACAAAAATGCTATAATGGTATTCGAACTTCGAAAATCTAAATTTCGAATTCGATTCCATAAGAGAATTGTATCACTAACGTAAAACCTCCTGTTATCACACACTAAAAGTAAACATTTTACTCCACAGGTATTCATAGCATTCTTGTACGAGATTATTCAATTTAGGGTAGAGATAACAAATTTTAAGGTAAAAAATTCGTTCACATTAAGGGAGAGTAGCAGTAATAGTAATTGAAATTATGCAAAGTCTTAAATATAAACAAAATTTAAGAACAATTTCCATTTAATTTTTTAAAGAGAATGATAAAATGATTACAATTTAACACTGTAATAATAATAATTTATAATAATCGCGTGAGTGATGAAAATTAACGTACGAGCTTATCTTTATTGTTGTAAAATGCATGTTGTTAGTATTATTTTTACTATTCACTAAACTGGCTTAACTATATTTCTTTAGTTTTTATATTTAATTGTTTAAAGGTGTTTATTTGTTGATAAAATTAAATCCCCACTACTTCTAATTCGCCTTAAATTATATTTAAATTCGATTTTTTAACAATACTAAACAATGATTGTTTGTAAATGCACGTGTAATATCAAATTTCGTAAAGAAAACATGTAAAATTTATAATTTTCTATATATACTATTAAAAAAATTGGAGAAAAAAAACAAATACTAATTTATCATTATTGTTGCTTAAATAAAAAAAAGAAAAAAAACAATTTTTGAAAATTTTATTTAGAGCGAATCTTTATTCGTAACACAAAGAAAACAGTCAAAAGCCGTAGAGGAATACAAACTTTTTATTTCACAGCAGCTTGAATAAGGGGTTGTTTATGGGTGCCGTCGCAGAAAGGACGATGTTTGGTATGTTTACAGTTACAAAGCCAATAGTCTCCAGTTTTTTCCACTTTGAAACGGATGGGTCTGCAAAAAAATGGTGCGAAGGAAATGATTTTTAAGCTTTTTATATAAATATAAAGTCGAACAAAGTAATTTTTGCAGCAAGCAGGTCTTCTATAGGAACTTTTAGCAAAAACAGCAAGCAAAATTATTTTTAAAAATTGTTACGTTTGTTAAAACTTAAATAGATTTTAAAATATTAAAGGCAGGCTATTCACAGTACAGATTTTTGTTCAACCAATAACTTTTCGGTCTGTTCTTAAGGGCTTTAGGTTTATTGTTTAATGTTAAGTTCAAATTAGTTTTAAATTATAAAGGTTTTAAATTGTTAGAATTGAAATACTCAGAATGTTATTGCGTTACTTTTACAACTTTATGGATGGCAACTGAACTTCAGTTGCAGCGCCAATTACTAAAAATTGTATTACAAACAGTAATTGGCACGGAAGGAATCGGACATGTCTAAAGACGAGATGATAGACGGAATATATGTATGTGTCTCTACAGGAATACTTTTAAAAATTGGAAAAAGCAGCCTGGAATTCAACAAACCGTAGGTGGTCTAACATACATGATTGCCGAATTTTAAAACTGCTGTGTCCAGCAGTGGACAGCAAAAAACTAAGAACTTTCTTGATTTCGACAAGAGAAAGGTTCCCACACTAACGGGAATTCTAAGGGGACACTACGCTTTTAGCAATTTCGCTGACAAGCTTGGAATCGGAAACGAATCGGTGTCACCTTTTATGCGAGTGCATTGCATTTCAGAACAGACGTCATCATGAACGGCAAGCCACCCGCTAACTTAATCTACACAATTAATAAAATATAAATGTTTTTTGAGTTCTGTTTTCTTATCGTTAAACTTTGATATTAGGACGGCTATAATTTGACTGCTTTTATTATAATACCGTTATTTCTTTTCGGGCTATAGTTTATCTAAGTGATCCGTCTACATAGTAGCAATTACATGCTGTATACTGAAATTGTTCCTAAATTCTTAATATAATAAAAAGTCTTTCTTACCTTAATTTAATTTTAAGGAATTCATTCTTATGGGTTCCATCACAAATCGGTTGACTCTTCGACTTGCCGCACAGACACCAGCTGTAGACTTTATCTGCAATCAACAATAAGAATAACAAGCAAAATAAATCAATCCATGCGTTAAAGGTTATGTAAACTTTCAAAAATATTTCAACTTCGTCTCTTTTTTAAGTGATTGACCCCAAGTAAAAAAATAATGACTGCCATTCACTTTTTTGATACCACTTACTTTGATCTAAATGTATTTTAAATGGCCTTTTGTCGAAAATGACACCATTCTCTGGCTGCGAATGGGCTGATTGATTGCCTTCCAAAACATTTTTAGGTATCGTTTTCGTTTCGCCAGCTCCCTTGCCACTGATAGCGGAGCAGTAAAAACGTTGCTTCAAAAAGGTATAAGAATTAATCAAATAAACTTGTTTTATTATCAGATTCCTTTTTAATTTACCATAAGTCCCAGGGAGCAACGAGTATTCCTAAGTATTAGCAGCATTTTTGTAAACAAATGGAAAGTAAATGAGAAACTAAATTAACAATTCAACGATTTCAGCTGATATATTTTTTTTTACAAAAAAAAAAAAACAAGAAGAAGCACTTTGACAAATACAGCTGTTTGCCTAAAAGGTATCACAGACACAAACAATACGAAATATCAACTTGGCATCATTTTTCATGGAGGCTTTATTGGTTGGTGGGTGTCTGTGATTTACAAGCGAACGTAAAATATTTCCTGCAGTTTTTCGTGTTGTTTGTGTTGCAAAATTTAAATTTTGAAATAGTATTGAACTTTTAATGCCGCCACTAACAGATGTGAAAATTACTTATCCTAACCACGCACCGTACAAATCACAATATACCGTACATGTATTTATGGTAACACAGTACCTATTTCGAATAACGGCATTTTGGTGCATTTCGATTTTATTCACCACACCGGATAAAATTCACCACATTTTGTGAAAAACTCACCACAACTGGTGAATTTCACACTTCAAAAAAAAAAAATAATTAAAATAAAATAATTTTTTTTTCTTTTTCTAATCCGTTTTGTTTGGACATTTTTTGACAGCAGGTGGACATTTTTTTGTTTTTGTTTAACGTTGTTTTTTTTAACTTTTTAACCTTTTCCCTACTTTTTTTCTTTCTAACAAATTTTATTTTTTGTTTTCGTTTTGTTCTGTCTGACCTGGGGTTTGAACAAGTGGATTTTAAGGCTACTGTAACTTGTACTAACTACCTATTAGACAGACAGACACCACCATAGTGCAGTCAACAAACGGGGCGTAATTTTTTGATGAATTTGATGAAAAAAGTACTTACTGAAAGCTTGGTGGGGGGTGAAAAAGTACTGAAAAAAATACAAAAGTACTGAATTTTTCAACACTGGTTGTCATACAAAAATATTTAGTTTTGAGCGATTTTAGGAATTAGTTAAGGTGGGAAAATCGCTTACTGGATTTAGATATATATACACATATATTATTTTCAAATTTGATATTTTTCCGATTATTTTTTATTAAATTAAATGGTAATTAAATGGTAATATTAAATTATATGGTATTTTAATTTACGTGTGTGTGAAAGTAAACATAAAAAAATTTTAAAATAAAAAGCAAAGAGGAGAGTAAATGGGGGAGAGGTATTAAAAAACTCCCAATAACAAAATTAATAAATGAAAAAAGTTTTCCTATATTAATTGAATATGCTTGCATGCAATTGTGATTTCTGTTATGTTTGGGGCCTATTTTATGATAAATTTTTAAAGATTTAAGAAATTTTAAATGGTTCGAAATATTAATAAGAACAACATGATGATATTGGGAGTATTATGTATACGATAAAGAAAAGCCGTTATTTCACCGTGCAGTAGATTATGGCGCTTTTCTTGTTTTATTTGCCCGCCTTTTCTGTTCCAAACATTAACAGCCCTTCGCGTGTATGCGATCGTGTATATATTTGTGAGTTTAAGAAACAAACGATAGATACCAACCAAACAAATCAAAGTATTTTTAAGTTTTTCTTCTAATTTTTCATAAAAATCGCCCGCTACGTAAGAAACAAAAGAAAAAAATGACAGAGACGTTCAAAGTGACAGAGCAAAATTGTGAGTAGAGGAGCACAATAAATAAAAATGCTGTAGCACAACAGTTTAGATCAGTGCAGAGAACGGTACGGCATACATAGCGCAAGCAAAGAAGCGAACGATCACTTTAAGAAAATAATTTTTTATTTTTTTTAATTGTTTTAATACTACATACTACATACATATATTTTGTATTATAATAATAAAATAGAATAAATATATAAAATTGCTGCTTGTTTGAGGGCTCTTTAAGATTATATTAAAAAGAAAATAAATAAAAAAAAAATAGAAAAAAATGTGTCTTTAAAATTGAAAAGAATAAAATGATAAATTTTATATACATACATATATAAGAAAAGAAAATCATATTGAATTAAAACATTTTTCTATTTTCTTACTATTCCAATTACAAAATCAATATTTTTCTTTATAAAAAATCTTTTATAGTGAATGGGTGTTGATGGGTATTATATGTGTTGTTGGAAATTAATAAAATTTTAAAAATAAATTTTTAAAAAAACGTCCCCTAAAAAATTATCAGAAAATTCTGTTTAAAAATAGCCCATCTTAGCGGAGCAACCAGCCATTAACCGAAAAAATTCCCTCCACCTTCGCCTGAATTTCGAATTGTTATTAGAAGAGAGGGAACGAACGAAGAAAAATAAAACAGTTACAACAACACCTGTGACCCTTTTCTGAATACACAATGTCGGGTGATGTGCAACCACGTAAACGCAAGGATAAGAAAAGAAAACGTGGTAAGTAGATCTGACATATTTTTTAGATTTTTTTAATATTTTTAAATTTTCTTTTTCTAAATACAAATCGTATTTTCTTTACTGTAGTGTTTCTATTCCACTACTTTTTAATGAGGTTTTTTATGCAAGTGTGTGTGTGTGTGTGCTTGCCCTATTATATAAAAAATATTTTTGTACTTTCTTTCTTAATTTTATGAAAATTTATATTTTTAATTTTTATCACACACTCACTCACTCGTTCATATCACACATGATGATGATAATAATGAAGATCTCTTTCGTTTTGTATTTGTAAACAACAGATAAGAGAGAAAGAGACTGAGCCAGTGCTGTCAATTTTTTATTTTCGAAGTAGTGAAAAACGCATATTTTTCTTAAAATTTCAACTGTTAACTGTCAAATAATACGTTATTTCGTTTTGAACGCTTTGAAAGGGGCCATCTGGCGAAAATTTTGATAAAAAATTATGATGTAAATAAGCACCTGGATTAACTTCAAATGTGTAAATAACATTCTGAAGTTCTATTGATAAAAATAGCTATTTCTATTTCCACCGAAAATTAATACGAATGCCAAAAATAATGCCAAAAACCATGTGTTGACAGCATTGGAAAATGCAATCTCTTTTATCTTAAATTATTTGAAATTTGAGTTGTCGTAACAGCTTTCTTCAGATGTGATTTTTTTGTTTTGTTTTACTTCCTCTTGAAATTTATGAATTAACCTATAAATGGTATCTTGGATTTTTAAAGGATTTAATACATACACTATCTGTAGTTTTTTCCACTTTAAAAATCAACAGGAAAAGAATCATAATCTCTTAGGCAGTCAAAGATTTCGCAAATAACTTACTGGCGAAGTTCCAGTGTTTTGTTAAAAATTTTATTTATAAATATTATCCAGTTAATACCGGAATTAATTTATTTTTTTATCCAAATGTTTTTTTTTTACAAATTCTAATCGTTTTTATCGCTGAGCAGAAAGACCTGTTTAAGGGCTAATTTTTCTTTATGTGTCTGTGTTTAAATGATATTTTAAACTTTACCGCCTAAAACTGGACAAACTAAAAGATTTATAGAAGAGCCATTAAGTTAATTTAAATTACGGTGGCATAATTGTCACTTAGGTTTTTAAAAAATCCATTAATTTATATATTTTTCTGTTGTTTTTCCTCTCAATTTTATTCTTAATTTTAATTTTTCATTTTTAAAAGCTTTTAAGTAAATTTTAGATAAAAAAAATAAATATACAGAGAAACAACAAATTTTGTTTAATTATCCAAAGAGAGAGAGAGAGAGAGAGTGTGTGTGAACGGATGAGAAATAAAAAATAATACCAGTGAAAAAATGTCTTATCAATTTAGTCAACAGTTTTTATTTTTTTTAATATTTTTTTTTTATTATTTATCGTTATTATAAAAACTACTTATGCTGCAGATTAATTTTATTTTAATAAACAACTACAACAATACCTGTAATAATAATACAATGTAAAAAGCAATTGTTGAAGGTGATTTGGCACGATATGATGAAATTTGTGAATATGAATGAATGAATTCTCGTATAATTTAAATTTAATTGAAATTTGTTTTGTTATGAGCAAAATAAGATCTTGACTATGATTTGAAAGTTTGAAATAGAATTTTTATACAGTATCTACTGGACAACAAAAATATTCAGTGTCTTTGAAATTCGAATGAATATGTGAACAAACAAAATTATCGATAACAAACAAATTTGATTCGATACCAAACCACACGCGATTCAAGAGCGTCCAATGCATCCGGAAAAAGTTAGTATTTGGTGTAGATTTTTGTCTGGTTCAGTTCATATTTCTTTGAACACGATGTTGACCAGGCCCCACCACCATCAACGGCGGGCATTATGGGACGATGATATTTCAACTTCTTTTAGCCTGAGTTGGATGATCTGAACAATAAACGATGTGTGGTTTCAAAAGGATGGAGCTATTTACAATACATCTCATGCCACATTGTCATATTCCGTGGGAGCGATTTGATCGCATAGTCATCTCATGTCGAGGTGACCGACCGAGATCGCTTAATTTGACCATGATAGACTTTTTCGTATTGTTTTCTTAACTTGCAGGCGTATGCGAATTAACCACCATCCACAGCTGTCGTTAAAGTCAACATAACCCATGCCATCGGCCAATTTCAGTTTGATTTATGTGCCAGAGTCATGGAAAATTTGATATTTCGGATGCGCTCCACCCAGAGCAGTCGTGGCGGACATTTGAATGATGTTATATTCCGCGCATAATAACATAAACAAATAAAAAATTTCGATGATATCTCACACTCACTTTGCTTCAATTTGAAGATAGGAGGCCCTTTATTATAGACCCGATACAATAAGTGTTGTCCAATGTGATTCATAGTATGTTTTGTTGTTACTCTACCCCATAAGGTAGAGGAGTTAAGAAACTATTTAGGATGTATTATTAGAGTTGAACTGCGGTTTGTGCTTCTCGGGCTTATCGCTAATATTTTATTGAAAGGTATTCTCTCACAAATCCTGTACCTCTACCTAGTAGTCATAAAAAACTTTGGTGAGGAGGGTTGACTATAAGGTTTTTATCGGACAGATCAAATTCAGGCGATACGTTCTTAAAATATATAAATTCTGTAAAGCTTTAAAATTTTCTAAAATTACTGTCTAATTCCTGAAGTGACAACGCATGAATTATTAAAAATCTCTGCAATTTATCGTAAATTATTTCAATAAAAACGACATGAGATTAAAGAAATAATTTTCAATGTTAACAACAGTCTTTGGAAGGATAGATCATTCACATTTCGATTTATTTTTCAAAGAACAAAGAACAACAAATAAATGCCGGGTACAAGGTGTTTATGGATCAACTGGTCACTTAAAGTTTGTTAGAATATAAAAATTTCAATTTGTTTAAAGCATTTTTCCTTCCTTCATATTTACATGGATGCTCAAAACAAAACAAAAAAAAAAAAAAAAGAAAAAGAAATAAAAAGCACAAGACCGTCCATACCAAACAAAATAATTATAATGCGTCACATGCGAGTGAATACAAATAAGTTTTGTGTGGCGGTCATAAAGCAAAATAGCGTCAGAGGTTCTTAAATTTTAATGTCGTGTGGTTATTGGAAAACTAGTAAATATGCACTGAAAGACGCAATTAAAAGAAATTGGAATACAGTGCTTTACATGTTCAAGATTCGAGGCGTTTAAGGAGCCAATGGATCGAGAATATTTTTAATGGGAGGATCTCGAATTCTTTGTAGTTCCTGGGTGTAGGGTAGGACTTGGTTTCCAACTTTGATTTAGCAGCCGTGCTTGTAAAAGGCAATGTAATAAAATTCAGAGATTCCGTAATACAAAAATACTTGTAGTAAACCTAGATACCAAACCCGTCTCTAATTATTACGGCTCTTTTTAGATCCTTTAAGAAGCATAGGGGATCACAAAGCATATCCATTTTCCTATTAGGTTTCCATTATATAACTACACATTTTTTAGTTCCTTTAAAGTACAAAGGCCCGTCACAAAGTATCCTTCTAACGACGTGTGGTTTCAACAGGACCGTGCTACAAGCCAAATTTTTCAAGCAACAAATATTTTGCTTGAGAAAGTTGAGGGCAAAGTCGTCTCACATGTAGATGATGTGATATGGTCATGAAGATCGTACGATTTCATTTTAAACTTTTTCTTGTGCGGCTTTCATAAATCGCAGGCGTATGCGAATAATCCACAAACTACAGTACCCATGCCATACCATGGGTGTGACCGACCATACGTGGAAACTTACATATTTCGGCTGTACTCCATCCCGAGAAGCCATAGCTTCAATAGGTCTTTCAAATAACTAAACAGTTTCGATGATATCTCACACACACACACATTTTATTTCATTTTAATTTACAAATAGGAAGTACTTAACTAAAGAGCCACTATAAGTTACTCCCCGGTGTTTAAAATTTAATTTGCGTTTGAAGGAAACATTTGCTTAGAAGCGGTCATCTTGGGTTAATAGGCAGAAATTGCTTTTGTAACTCGGGAAGCATGACAAAAGGTTTCTCCTTCATGCATGTGGATTACTACTAAATACTTTGTGCCTTTTTTATATTTCTTATGGCTCCTTTGAGGATCCTACGACTCTTAGAAAACATAGCTGCCCTCCACTTTAATGGATTAATTGCAGGCGATAAAAGCTTCCTCTTAGATTTTAAAATTCGAATACCATAATTAAAACTTTATTCGGGTTTGAACCTGGATTGCTACTATTTGCAATCGTTCATTTTAACCATCACACAGGAACATATCGCGTGTTGTTTTAATCGTGCCCATTCGTTCTTTAGAAGGTTAGTCCTCTTACTACTAATACTAGAACTTTGTACGACAATTATTGCTGTCGACTGCAACAGAAAATTGGCAGAATTCGAAATTTTGAAAAGCGTTAGTTGGAGGATCGATTTAAAAAAGTTTGTGGACCTGCCTCATGTAAGGAAGACATATCTATGTGTCTGTATGTATATTGGTCATAAATATTGGCAAGTTTCCATATGATTTGCAGAAATTTACTGAATGCCTCGCCGAAAAAAAAGAGAGAAAGAAATAATCTTTTTTACACTTTCTTTATTCTTTATGATTTGTATAATTCTTGATGATAATTTCTCTTTTTTTTGTTTGTTTAAACTTTGTTTCATTGTCTAGCTTTTAAGTAAATAAACAATTAAATAAATTATATTATAATTAAAACAACAATGCAATAAATATATGTATTATATATACTATATATGTAGATGTGATATGATAATAACAATAATTAATAATGAATTTTTCAATAAAATGCCTTCATAAACAGAATCGCTTGATGTCCGTAGATCGGAAGGTGAATTAATATTTTCGCGCAAGTCTAGCTTACAAGGTAGTTGAAATTAATATCAAGCAAAGCTTGGAACGAGAAAAGAAAAAACAGAAAAAAACAAATCCAACAAATCCTTTAAGCTTCTCTCACGTCAACTCCTCTTAAATGGTCATAGTTAAAGCTTTTATATTTCTTATCTGGCTGCCTTTTGAACCCTCCACTTCTTACCTTACCCCGTAAAGGCGTAATAACAAATTTAATCGACTAACTTCAAACCCTCTTTTCAGTTCAACACCTATTGTTATACATATGAAACGTATTCAATTAATTTTCTAATACTTTAATTTTCTTTCTACTTTTCCTAGATGACGAATCCTCACATGGCGTACACATTACGAAAATGGGTTCAGATGACGTACACCTGCATGTGCATGAGGAACATGGCACCGGTGGTCATTGGTGTGCCAAAATAATTTTCTTCTCTTTAATGGCAATTTTAATGGGCCTGGTATGTCTTATAATATTAGAGAATCGAGGCATACAAGATGGTAAGTATAGGGTTCTATACCGTTAATACGTTAATTCGATTAGCAGAGACAAAAACCAAATTTATAAACTAGCTTTTTTCACACGATTTATATAAATTTTAAGTTGTTTGAGGCAGAGTATTACTTTAATTTCATAGAGTATTACCGGGAACACCTCACATCATGTATTAGATTCCGTATTTTCCCCTTTTTTGAATTTTGATATTCAAACAATCAATATTCGGACGAAATAATATCTGTCAAGTCACAGTTCTCATGGTCCACTTTTTCAAATTATAATCTCATTATTTACTAAAGTGTCAAAAAAAGACCTCTGTTTGTAACTCTGGTTTGATTCTCTGCTAAATTGTGTCGTTGTTTATAAACTAAGTCCATTTGAAATCTCACTTACAGTCGATACGCCCTTATCGGAGTCTCGATTTTCAAATTATTTCGATGGTTGGGTAGATGAACATCGTGTTGAACACGATGATCATCATGATAGTCACGGTTCAGTGGAGCATGATGATCATGATGATCACGATGATGATCATGATGAAGATGATGAACACGATGATGAACCGTTCGAAGAGGAAGCCGATCATTCTGAGGGTGATGAAGAAGAAGTTGCTGATGAAGAAGATGAAAATGTAACACCCGAAGAGGAGGACGAAAATGTAACCGGCGAAAACGTTACGCCTGAAGACATAGATGATGACGAGGATGAAGAAGATGATGACGATAATGCTACAATAGAAGAGGACAATGCTACCGTCGAAGATGATGCTGATGAAAATGTTACTGCTGAAGATGATAATGTCACTGCCGAACAAAATGATGAGCCTGATGATGATGATGATGCTGAGGATGACAATGAAGATGATGACAATATTTCTAAAGAAGCATCAAAACCAACATCTCAGGATGCACAAGATGATGATGATGATCCTTTTGATGATGTAAGTGTGTTTTTAGATTTTCTAATATAGAAATATCGAATAATAGTATTGTTTTCAATTTCAGGATGATGATGATGGTAACTTTGATTCGTTAGAAAAAATTGTCGATAATGATGCCGCTGAATTAGAGTTACTTAAAGAAAAGGCCCGCCAGCAAGCGGCAGCTGAGTCAAAGCAAAATGCTGCTTCGGCTGAAAATGATATTGACGATGAAGCTGAAAATGCTCCATCATGGGCTTCATCACGTAAGTAGTTGTAGCGTAGGCAAAGTGTATATAAAAAATGTGTGTATATTCAACTAAAGCATGGGTTAGGAGCGGTAACTCTCTATCTAGCTAATTAGTAAGTCGCTTAAGCCTCAGTGAGCAGGAGTTTAAGAAGTTTACAAACGAATTAATTAAGCATATTGGGACTCATTTTTAAATTGTAATTTGGAAAATGGTATAAAACCTGTGTGATCAAATCTTAACATTGTGGGTTTAATAAACTGCTTTAATAAACTTTCCTACGGAGTTCCAGTTTATCTCGAATAGTAGGTAGATGGTAAGCCACCGCCTAATGTGCGGCCATCAATGACAAATACTACGTACATACATTCATAATTGGTC
This sequence comes from Sarcophaga carnaria, assembly GCA_958299815.1. Lineage (NCBI taxonomy): Eukaryota > Metazoa > Arthropoda > Insecta > Diptera > Sarcophagidae > Sarcophaga > Sarcophaga carnaria. Next base: position 15,869,328 of record OY283153.1, read on the forward strand.
ATTACAACCCTTCAGTCAGGATTACGACCTAGCTTCTCACACCACTTATGTTGTGCGAGTTAATTTCATACATAAGTGGCGTGACCTACAATTTCAAGTCGAATCCGAACGACAGATTTTTGAGAAACTTTTCATGGCAATTTTATTTACTCACAGAGTTTTTGCCAGAAATCTGCTGAGAGGAAGTCGCCGAAGAAGTCTTTTTTCGTATTTCGTTTTGTTGTACATGTCTTGATGTGGGATTTGAACCGGGGCCTCACGTCTAATACTACACTACATACTAGACTATGGCACTTCAGAGAGGAATACAAAAGCCGTAAAATTCATAGAAAATCCGTATTGTTTACGTAATTCGTGACAATATGGATGTTCGTAAAATTTGGAAACAACATGTTCCGCAGTTTTGTCTTCATGATGATGTTGTTTGAAACGGTAAAGATAAGCTCTATTACCACAATTTTATGTATGAAACTGGGTTAGTTTGCTGTTGATCGTTTCACAACTTAAAACCTTAAACCTTCTTTCAATATTTGGGATTACTTTGTATATCTACTTTCGAGGAGATTATTTTTTTCAGCTGAAGACTAAAGATTTCTAGGTTGTCCTTCATCTGACCGTAAAATCCGATAATTTTCTTTAATGAGGATAATTTTTGTTGCAGCATTACTAATCTACTCTTGTCGAATTGACTCTGGCCCCAAGGGTTTTCAGGTTTTTACTATTTGTGATAAAGTGTTACCACCTTATTGCAGTTCAATGACAAGTATGGTTGAATAAAATTGCTTTGTTTGGTACTTGATATCGAATTTCTGATCAATTATTTTGTTAAACCATAATAAAGAAGAACTATATACTGTTCTTAACGGTTTTAATAAATTGGATACAGTTTGCTTATGAAATTTTCAAAATTTCTCCCGAAAAGGATATAAAAAGGTTGTAAACTGGTTGCCATATCTAACCGCATTCATGGTTCCATCGTTCGAAATAACTACTTGAAGAACTTTAAACAATTCTCAAGAAATATAAATATTTTTTACTAGTTTTTAAGTGTCGTGATTTAAGCTCCACCTATTAAAATAAGACTGTCTCTCATTAAACTCTTTTTAACAAGAAAGTGCAAAAAAAAAAGAAAAGTAATTCAATAAAAACAGTTTTAAGAAATAAATTTTATTTAAATTGAAACGAAAAAAAAACTCACCTATTCCAAACTATTTTTACAGTGGCGGTTAAAATTGGCATTGGTTTGGCTCTTGCCTTAGTAGCACGTCTAGTATTGCTTAGGAAAAATCCAATTTCAAGTGAGTTTCTCAAAATCCAAGCAAAGTTTTGTATTTTTCTTTTTCATTTAAAATCACATACTGTTACTACTACTACTACTTCTACTAGCCAGTTTGTGTCTTTAAAAGCTTGAAGCTGTTAACTTTCTTAATCAATTTTTTTTTTGAAAACTAAAAAAACGCCATTTAACCTTTAAACGTGTATATGCTATAAAATAATCTTTGAAAAACACTTAAAAACTGTACTTTTTTTGATGAATTTGATGTCCGCATGTCAATGTTGTGGATTTCAAAATTAATTTTTGTTGTTGGTTTTAATTTTGTAATAAAATTTTCTCAAGTTTATGTTGATTGAAAATTTTTATTTCTTCAAAATTTTGCACTTTCTTTCTTAAAACTAAAACTAAAAAAAAAAAACTGTCAAGTTTATTAAGTTATTTTTCTATTGTATTATACAATATGATTGGCTATATTTTAAATGTATTTATTTATTTATTCTTTTTTTTGTATATTTATTTTAATTATTAATTAATGTTATTTGTAATTGTTTTTTTATTTTAATTCATTCATTTTTTTAGTTGTTGAATTATTTCTTATTTTATGCTCGCACACCGCTAAAAGCCATTGTATGTATGCTGCCATTATATTTCATTACGAAAGTTTTGTAAAAAACAAAAAAAAAATATTTCACTTTTTTTTTAACATAAAATTAAACAATTTCATTATATTTATTAAATTATATACACAATCCACAATCATCATATAAAGATGAACAACCAGCTGCTGAAGTTTTAATGAAACGTCGTCTGACCATTGCCAGTCCACATGAGGAGTTTCCCGAAGAAGAGGGTGATGTTGATGAACCTTTGCCCGAAGATGGTTAAATTTTTTTTCTATTTCTTTTTGTTATAAGATAACAAGATTTCACATTATTTTCAAAAACGGATTTTAAGAATAATTTCTAAATGTGAAATCAACAATTTAATGACATAAGGAAAGTACTCAGGTTTTACGTCAAAGGCGCATCAAACTTCCACATGGACTGTAGTAGAGTTTAAATTTTTAATGTTTTTAAATGATTAACTGTACTTAGGAGTACACCATAGATCAGCAATGAATCGTTTATTCGCTACTCATAAGCACTCATGAAATTTTGAACAGTATTGGAATTTAAGTACTCTGATTCATTTGTACTCACTACAACGTTGACTTATAAGTACAGGTTGCAATGAGTATGCGTACAACGATGACATGAAACTCATACCATTCGAAATATGTTTGATGCATAAGCCTACTAATTCAGATTCCTAACTTTAGAAAAATACTTATAATATTTATAAATGACTCGAGTGACTCGAATTTGGTACCAGAAGAAAAATCACCCCTTATTGTAGAATCTAGGGATTTATGGACTTTGATGATTATCACTTTATGATATGAATTGATCTGAAGTATTTTATCTCGACCTTGAAGTCTTGAGTACAACAGATCATTTAGGCCACAATGCATTGGCTAGTGGAGCCAGAACCATATCAGATGCGAATACAGCAGAATATAAATAATTTTTCATTCAAATAAGCTATCTAGGAAGTCCTCTGATTCCCTGTAGAGGACTATTACGAACGTTGTAGGAAGGTCAAGGAGTACTTTCCTTATGTCATTTGTAATTGAAATGATTTTTGCAACAATCGAAAACAATTAATCCAACCTTCAACTGTTAAGATTATTCCGAAGAAGAAATCGAAATTGAGGAAGAAATCGAATACATCGAGGAGGATGAAGAACCTGTAGCAAAGGAAAATCAAGTTGATGCAGGTGATAATGTTTATGTGCCGGAAACATTTGAACAACTCAATGCCATGTACAGACCGAAAGATCATCAAGAAGAGACTGAAACAAAGCCATTTAATGAACAACAGCAACAACAAAAAACTGAAGCATATTCGTATCAATCACCATATACCACAGCCTTTAATAATACAACTCCAACTACAACCAATACCGCCACCACCACCATTACCACAAATAATAACAACAAAAACAATAACAAATTGATCAAAGATGTGGCAGGACCCATAGTAGAGCCATTACATGAACAAATTCAAAGTAAAGTAAGAGCAAGTAGTCCTGCGCCTCAAGTTGAGGAGCTTAAGAAATATTCACCACCTAAGCAAGAAGAACAGCCAAAGACTTCTTCAACAAGTTGGAAAAAGGAAGTCGCCTATGATATGGACTATGAAAAAATGGAAAACAAACCCTTGGAGAAATCTGTAGAAGATCCTAAAAAGCAAGTTACTTATGATATGGATTATCAGCCAGACAATGATGATATCGATTACGATGAAGACGATATCTATGATGATGAAGAGGGTCAAGATGATGAATCGGAAGAATTGGATGATGAAGATCTGCTAGATGATGATGATGATGAGGATTTAGACGATGAGGATGCATCGGATATTGATGATACTGAGTTAATGAATAGATTAGAAGCCAAGTATGGCAAACTACCAGCCAAAGAATTCGAAAGTGATGAAGATCCGGATGATCCTACTTGGACACGTAATTACTGAAAACCACCCTATATCATACAACCACCCGCCCCCTTGTACTCCTCACATAATATTTATTTCAACTTCGTTGTACATTTATATCATTTTACACACCATACTCGTACACTTCGTATACATCTGTGTAGCTGTGCTATCTCCTTCCCGTTCATACTGCTCATGTCAAATGAATTGGCGTCACATTTTAAAAACGAATACAAAATCAATTGCCATCATCACCACATGTATTTAAATATTAGAAAGCAAAACGATAATCATATACACTTGTTATGTAGAATGTTTTATTAAATGCTAGAGTAAGTTTATTAATTTATAAGTATTTTACAAGTATTTTTAATTTTACAAGTAATTTTATATAAATAAGGTGGAGATGTTTTAAATTTAAGCAACTGTATGTGAAACAATGTGTTAGAAAAGTTACAGTCTCAAATATAAAATCCAGTTTGCTGAAGACCATAGAATTTCTAAAAAAAGAACCGGCGAAGCCATAGTTTTCACGGCTCTGGTCCTCATTACAGATCATGTTGCGCCGTTATAGGTCAGATTCTTATTGCCACGGTTATGCCAATGCAAACCATTCTCTCAATTTTATCAAACTATACCTGAGCTGTTTATAGGTTAGGTGAAGTTTAACACATAAGTCGTCTTTGTATATTATACTTTTTCACCCTAACCTCCAATGGCCTTAGCCTATTGTGAAATGAATATAAGTGGCAAATTTGTCTCTAACGTGAAAAAGATTAGGATTTGAAGTTATTCGAAAAATATTATTTAAACAAATAAGGTTTAGATATGGATGTTTAGATTTATTTCAAAAATAATAATTTTAATAGGTTCTTTCGATATTTTATTTCGATTATTGTTTATTAAATTATTAATTTAAAATTTTTATTCATAGAAATAAAACCAAAAACTAGTGGTGGTGGTGGTCCCCAATCATTTGAAGATGATGATCTTGATTTATTTGAACAAGAACTACGAAGTGCCAATGAGGAAATGATGCGAGAGGTAATTCATAGTTATCCGATAGAAAATATTCATTTAAATCAATCGATAAACTATTAATTCTATTCCATTCTATTATATTTTATATTTCTTTCTTCTCGTCATCAGTTTAACTATCATTAGAATCCATAAAACCTTAAATTAATTTTAAAAATTTTTAGTTTTTTTTCTAATTTTTTTATGATTATTAAACCTTTATTGCATAAGCTTTTAAATTAAATTTGATGCGTTTTTTTCATAGATTTTAAGTAATATTTTTTTTTATTTACATACATTACAACCGGAAGTCCTATTCAGTTTGTAATCATACAGTTAGGCATGTGAAAACATATGTATGTTGCATTTTCGTTTTCTAGTTTGCGTTCGTTTTTAAATGAAATTGACTTGATGTTTGTGTTTGGAGGAGTTTAATTTACACGAAAAACACCCACACTTTATTTCGTTTAAATTAACTTGGAAAAGTAAATTCACAAATATTGACTCAATTTTAAAATTTTCAAATATATTCTAAGTCTCTGTCTCTTAATACATATTTAAACAAAACTAATTAATTAATCAACTAACCATGTATGCATTTTATTTTCCAATTTCTTTTTTGTTTTCGATAATTTTTATTAATAGTGTTTTTAATTTGCTTTTAATATAAAAACTCTGCTTTATTTGTTTAATTTTTTTTCTGTTATGAACTGCTGTTATTACGCTCTACATTACACACCTCTACGCCCTAAAAAAACAAAACAACAATAAAATTATACGCTATCTAACACTCCTTTTCCTGTGTTTCCTTTATTCCTACTTCAATTGCTCCTCTTCCGCTTCCTCCTACCGTTGTAAAGCATTATGGCGACGCTTTGTATATGTTTGATCAACTAATACGAAAATATCCTCATGAACCTCAAACTTATTTGGGTAAAGCACAAACCCTGGACCACTTTGCTGAACTTAAACAAAGCAATCTTCTTCTAATGGAAGCCATTGATTTCTATAAAAAATATTTACAATTCAAACTGAACGATGAGAATCAACGGCTGGAATATCGTTCGGCTGGCGAGCGTTGTGTGGAGAGATTAAGATTTCTGGGTAAGTTGACCTGGTTTTTATCTTTCGCAATAAGAATAATAACTTACAGGAAACCTCAGGGATTAATATTGAACAGAGCCTTAATTAGTCTAAAGTCCTGTAAAGTTTTAAGGTGCTTAGTTTAGTTATTGAACGATTATTAACTTTTTCCTTTCTATGTTTTTCATTAAACATAGGACAATACCAGCAAGCCCTACCCATACATCAACAACTTATCGAAAACTTTCCTCAGGAATCTGCCGTACGAAATCAATTGGTTGTCACGCTTCTGATGTCAAATCGGTAAATATAACTTTTAGAATTAAAAACAATAATAATTGTAATCAAAACTTGATAGAAATAAGCTCATGAACATAGTTTAGACTCTTAGATGCTAAGCTGGAACTGCAAGAAATTCTAAAACGCTGGCCTCAAGATGGTTTGGCTTTGGTTAATTATGGTTTCATATTAAAACAACTGGATCAAGACTATCACAACGCCTCCATATATTTGCGTCTAGGTATTGATACCAAAGAGCCAGGAACTCAAGATGGCCGCTACTATTTCCAATTGGGTGAATCTTTACAAAGATTAGGTAAACAAATGCAAGCTGTTGAGGTCTTTCGAGAAGGTGCCGAATTAAAATTATTCCCCAGTGTTTATCAGAGATCTTTGTATAATGAACGCAATATAAAGGCTCAGCCATTCTGGTCGGTTGAAGAAACGACATACGAAAAATTCTTAAAAAAATTAAAGGATAACTGGATGGCCATTAAAGCTGAAGGACAAAATATTCTTAGTAAAGAGGGTTACTTTACGGATGAAGCGGAAAACTTGAAAAATAAAGGCGATTGGAAACAATTTGAATTGTATGCGCGTGGACAACAGCGAAAAGATAATTGTTTGAAGGCACCTATAACATGCAGTTTAATACAGCAATTTCCAGCCGCAAGAGATTGTCGTCGTGGTCAGGTTAAATTTAGCGTAATGCATCCAGGTACTCATGTTTGGCCCCACTGTGGACCCACCAACTGTAGACTAAGAGCCCATTTGGGTTTGGTGGTACCCGAAGGCACTCGCCTTAGAGTAGCTGAAGAAGAGCGGTATGTATCCTTCACTTTAAAATCCTCAAAAAAAAAAGAATCTTATAAATGAACCATTTTCCTTTGCTTAGAACCTGGCAAGAAGGCGAATTTCTTATATTCGATGACAGTTTCGAACACGAAGTATGGCATGAGGGTAAAAGTTTACGTTTGGTACTTATTATTGACATCTGGCATCCTGAGCTAACCGAGCAACAACGACGTACTTTGTCTCCTATTTAGTAATAGCAGTTTATCTACCATAATAGAAGTTTATTTTAATTAAAATTTTTTTTAATTTCTTTTTTTTAATTACATTTTTTTAATTATTTTTTTTTTATATGAAAAGATAAAAAATGTTTGTATCTCAGTGTGTTGTGTACGCTTGTTAATTTATTAGTTTAAATGTTGTTAATTTGTATTTTTTATTTTTAAATATATTTTAAGTATCAATTACTGTAACAAAGCAGAATAAGAAGAAGACGAAAAACTGTAGTTTCAAATTCAAATCAAATAAATCGATGAAAGACATTTCAAGTGAAAATTCTCAAAAACATTCGGATTTATGATTTTTATTTTAAATTTGAAATCGCCGTAGTCTAGTAAGTAGTGTGTTGGCTTATTACACGAAAGGCCAAGGTTCAAGCCCCAGGTCAGACATCTCCAGCAAAACGAAATATGAAAAAAATTTTTCTTCGACGACTTCCTCTCAGCTGATTTTCGGCAAAAACTCCGAAAAGTTTCTTAAAAATCTGCCGTTCGGCGTCGACTTTAAACTGTAGGTCGTGCCATTCATGTATAAAATTAAAACACACAACATAAGCGGTGTGAGGAACTAGGTCGAAATCCTAACTGAAGGGTTGTTGCATGCCCAAGCGTATTAGCTATCTATGTTACAACCATTATTACTGACATTGAAATCAAAGTCTTAATCGTTGATGCCATCGAAAACTACTGAGTGAATAGTTAGAAAGAGTTTGTTGAAAAAAAAAGAATTCTGGATAAAGTTATATCACTTCCAAATTACCAATTATTACATCCGTCAAATATATTTCCTGCTTTCTGAATGTACTTCAATTAATGAACCAGTTAATCTGATTATTTCAAGAAATTTTAAGAATACTGGAATAATTTCCTATTCCTTTTATATGTTTGTTGTTTACTTTAGACAGACTCCACTGTTTCTAACTGTAATGGAGTAATTATACTTTTATAACAAAATGCTTTTAATATTATTTATTTAATTAAATTATAGGTTTCACTTCCACTTTTTATTTTTCAATTAAAGTTGACATGTTTAGGTACAGTACAGTAATCAATTACAAAAATTTTTGTTGAGACTATGTTTTAAGCGGATGTTGACCCACTTACAGTAGGCATGTCATACATTTATCTGGCTGCATTGACTGGCATGCAAATAGTGATTGAATAAAACAGCCTTAAAATTATGAAATGTCATGAATAATACTCGTAAATTTATATTAAGGATTTTAAAACGAAAATAATAATACGTAAAATACCAGAAAAGATCGAGAAGAGTTGTCCTCTTAACCCTTTCATGCCCGAATCTTTTCTGCCAGAGCTAACATTTTTTTAGGGACATGTGTTTGTTAGTCATGGCCTAAATATGAAGTGATATTAAATTCGGAGTCCTACGTATTCTGGTTTTACACGTTTTTAACCAGGCTTGTTTGCAAAAAAAAATGTTTTAAAAAAATTTAAAATTACGGAATTTATGAACAAAAATGTACAATGTTGCCTATAGGCAACATCGGGCATGAAAGGGTTAAGTATGACATCTGTTGTGACAGATTGTAGTTACATAGGAAAATCTGAGTACACCAGACGGTCTGTGAGTCAAGTTACATACTTCTTTCTATTTTATTATTCATCCGTTAAGTATGCTGCATAATGATGGTGGACCGCATTGTTTATTATTTGAAATAATAGGTCGTATGCGTAATATTTTTCTTAGGTGATTGGACGTTAATATAATAATCTTGGACATCAAAAACATAGGACGGTATTTAAAGAAAACTTCGACTTTTCCTGTTTAACGTGGCATGAGAATTAAATTCATAGGATTACGTGATCGTGATCTTTAAAGTTAACGACTGGCATTGTGTAGGGCATTGTATTGCATATCAATACTAAAATCCCTTAATCATGGGTTATTAATAGCTAAACTTAAATGGTTTCATTAAGCTTTTCACAACTTGACAAAATTGCATTGTAGACATGCAAACTATATGCGATAGATTTGTAAAGATTTATAAATTTAAAATCAATACGAGAATCTTCATTTGAAATCGAAATTCTGAAGTGAACACATAACCCACAGTGATAGTGACAACACGTCAGTGATATAATGTTTTGGCTTTTTATAAAAGTATTCCTATTGTTGTCCATTGTAGTCGTGGTAAAAAGTGATGATGGATTAAAGGTTTGTCTAAAGAAATTGGGTTGCCTGGAGGGTATTGAAATGCCTGGCATTAATGGTGATAATTTTGATGCCTTCCTGGGAGTACCCTTTGCTAAGCCGCCTGTAGGTAATTTACGATTTCGTAATCCAGAGCCAGTTGAATCGTGGGAAGGTGTGCTATCCGCTCGAGCAGCATCTGATTGTAAACAAAGAAATTATTTAATGCCCAACTGGCCTATAATGGGCGATGAGGATTGTTTGTATATGAACATATATCGTCCCAAAGGTGTGACCGATAAATCTTTGCCGGTTATATTTTATATTTATGGTGGCGGTCTCTTTAGTGGCTCTTCAAATCCTGCCATTATGGGACCAGAATATTTTATGGAGACCAAAGAGGTGATCGTCGTAATAACAACTTATCGTTTGGGTCCATTTGGTAAGTTGTGATGGAAATATTGCTTTCTGGACTTCTAATAACTAATGCTTGATTTGAACAGGATTTTTAAGTACTGGCTGCAATGAAATGCCTGGGAATTTTGGCTTAAAAGATCAATTGTTGGCTTTGAAATGGGTCAATGAAAACATAGAGGCCTTTGGTGGTAGTCCCCATGAAGTGACATTGTTTGGTCACAGTGCCGGTGCCAGCTCTGTGCATTTCCATATGATAAATCCAAAAGCGAAGGGTAAGTTAAAAACTTTATTAAGACGTATCCAATATATAAAACGGTGAAGCGTCTCATTATTTCAAATCCCCTTTACATGATCATTTCTATTTAACCTGCTTTAGATCTTTTCAAACGGGCCATTTTGAGTAGCGGCAATGCTTTGGCTCCCTATGTAGGTATTTTGGAAAAACCTTTGGAACAATTTCATGCTGTTGCTCAGGCTGTTGGCATTGATAATCCCCAGGGTCAATCTACTAAGGAACTGGCAGAAAAGTTGCGCTCAATGGATGCTGATACGATTGTCAAGTCTGGAGAATCTTTGAAATTTTGGTTTAATCATATGCTCTTCAATTACCGTCCTGTTATAGAAGACGCCCATGATGAGAAGGCTTATTTAACAGAGAAACCTATTGATACCATACGCCAGGGCAATTATGAAATGAAACCTTGGCTAACAGGTTTAGTGTCGTACAGAGGTGAAGGAGCTGCTATATCTATGAATATATACGAAAACCTGACGTTAAGAAACGAATTGAATCAACACTTCGTGGATAAAATGTTAAAATTATTGGAACTAAATGGCGAGGAACAACTGATGGTGCTAACCAAGGAATATATGCAGGATAAGTATGAACTGAATGAGAATAATGCTGATGGTTTCCAAGAACTGTTAAGTGATTGTTATTTTTATTATCCGGTTTATCGGACTTTAAAACATTATTTCGATTTTGCTGATATCGACAAGAGTCCCGTGTACATTTATAAGTTTTCATACAGTGGACCCTATAACTATATACCGTTGTATAGTGGCGGCGTTGTTCCTTTAAAACAATATGGCACTGTACACTTTGATGATATGTTGTATCAGTTTCGTCAACCGGCCATATATCCGGATTTCGAAAAGGATTCCATTGACATGGCATTAACGAAAGAGTTCGTGGCTACTTTATTGGAGTTTGTTAAAACGGGGTGGGTGGCCTCCATCATATTGTTGATGTAAATTGTTATAATTGTTGTTGTTGTTGTTTTCTATTTTAGAAAGCCTTTGCATTATAATGATGTTGGCTCGTGTACTATGCAACAATTTCTAACCTCTGGCTCCAACGGCATGTGCAAATATATGGAGTTCATCAATAAGGATAGTGGCTATGAGCGTAAGATTAATAATGATTTTCATATGCAGCGTATGAAGCTGTGGGATCAGATTTATAAACATTAAATGCAAATAACAAAATAATTAATAAAAATTAGTTGTAGTTGCATCAACACTACCTTTATCTACATGAGAATGGGGGCATGAGTGTACTATGTCTGGTATACCCAAGGATTTGAATATGGATCTGGTATTTAGTAGGTCAGATCTCCTTGCTTTATCAAGGAGCTTCATATTGCAATGGAAGAACTCATTCTCCTTGAAGAAAATAAAGGAAGAATAAGAAAATAAATCCCTCATTCCCCTTGCCATCCATCCATCACTGTATTGGATTATAGTTGTAATTTTCATTTTAAATTGTACAATTAATCCAATTGAATATGATTTATTGACGCATAAAGAAAAAATTTCACTTTCATTCATCAATTTTTCAGTTGTCTTCTTAAGCATTATGTATGTTTTTAGGTCACCTTTATCCATTCCATTCCATTCACTTCAATTCATTTCTTTCTCTACTCCATCCATTTCCATATCTGTAGCACAAAAACCAAAAACGAAATGTAGTTCAAAGCCAATTGATGCGTCTTTTATGACTTTTTTTTTAATAAAACGGAAGATAACAAATACTTTTGCGCGTAAAGTTCAATACATATGCGTGTAACCCATTTGTAGATGAAGAAGATGAAGGAAGGAAGGAAGGAAGGAGGCATATTCAAGAGAGGAAATAGGGAATATGACATTGAGAAATGATTTATTCTGTTACATACGAAATAAAAATTCAACGATAATAATATGCATTAAGCGTACGGTAAGCGATTATGGCGATTATTTTTAGTAAAAGACCACTACTGAACTGTGTTGGTGGGGAGAAAAATCTTATCTCACGATTAACGAAAGAACTTTGGGTTTAATATGGTAATAAGAATGCTTTCAGATCTTATCTTATTTTATATTGAATGCTATACCCTACACCAATGTGTGATTGTTATTGAGATTATATTGGTTTTGTTTTCAGGTTTCAAACACCAATTCACACACACGATTGTTATTAAATCGCTATTCAACTGCGACTGAATCTAAAAGTAGCAAAATAGTATGAGAGTCACTGGTGTAGGTTTAGATCCAAATTAAAATCGAATAATTAATTGAACCGTGGCCAAGTCAAATATATTTTTCATTAATTGGTCATTGTAACCCTTTTGTCAGGATTACAACCTAGCTTCTCACACCACTCATGCTGTATGTGTTAAATTTGTAGTGTCCAAGTGATAGATTTAAGAAACTTTTCATGGCAAGTTGATTTTATCTTCAGAGTTTTTTGCAAGAAATTGAACCACCGGCTTTCGTCCAATAAGCCAACACACTACCTACTAGACTATGGCGACATGGTAAAATGGTTTGAGACCGGGCATAAGTAAGAATTCAGATTTGCCTGTTGTTGAAACGGTAACAAACTGACTCGTATGCGTATGGTGACGAGGTGATGCATAGGAGAAACTAGAAGTGACCGCCGAAAATATGTCAAGAAGGTTTTATTGTGTATTTTTATAGTGCATTTATAATGCAATAAACTACTATAAGAGGCTCTTCAAAAACCAACTTGTCAATCTCAGGCCGATCATATCGATAGCGACTATTCTAAATTATGTTTAGAGGGCTATCCAGACATTATCAGTCCATATTAAAACATACACATTGATAGTGACTCTCCATAGCTATATATGTTCAGGGAAAATTTTTTTTGGCGAAATGTACTACATATAAAAACAGGTTTTAGCACTTACAATTAAAATCAGCATACATGTGTTAGAATTCGCCTAGATTACCTAATGTAGGGGTGCTTTTTCTTTTCCCACAATTAAAACGCGCTCAACGCTTGCCAAAATAACTCTATTAAATGATTAAGTTTCAACGATAAAGAATAACGATTATAAATTCCGTATCAATCTTCAATCTATAACGACAAGTTTATGTTTTTGTTTTTAAAATTTCATTTATCATGGGGTCTCTGTGATGTCAGGGCAGGGTAGCGGCACTTACGTAGATGATGTCGATGACAATGCGAAACAAATTCGATATATTCTAATGAGAATGTAAGGAAATATGTAAACATTGTTGCAAAAATGCAATTACAAGGAGTTGTATTTGTAAAAACGTGGCAGACATTAAACTGTATTACAATCGGTTTGTTGTAGTCTACAAACGTAAACAAAAAAAAAAAGAGAATTAAATTGTATTCTTTTTTTTGTTGTTGTACTTTTGGCTTTAAAAACATTTTTTTTTTGATTTTTAAATTCCATTGTGGTTATCGGTTTTGATTATAATAAAAGCAACAACAGTATTAATATTCAAAAAAGTTAACAGAAAATAGTAAAATGGAAATAAAATAAAATATAAAAAAAAATTGTTTTTTTTAATAAAAGAAAGAATTAAATTTTAAGAAATGCTCAGTTACTGAACAACATTTGATCTATAAAGTTTAGCGTCTCGATAAAAATAAAAGTAAAAAAAAAATAAAATAAAATAAAATAAAAAAATTAAAAAAAAAAAAATAAAAAACAATAAAATTAATAAAATAAAATTTAAAATTAAAATTGTTTAGTTGCAATTTTGGTAAATATTTGGTGGTAAATTTTGCAGAGTGAATGTTGAATTTCATTGTGTTGCGTTTTTCAGTTTTAATATCGAAATCTTAAAAATCATGTCTAAAATTAAATTCGTGGTAAAAAAAGAACTAAAAGCAGCAGCCTTTAAAGGTTAATTGTGTTCTTAATCAATCATACTAAACATAAAAAAAGATTTTAAAAAAAATTAAAGGATTTCAAAATGTTTTATATTTGGAGTTGTAAACACAAACTTTGCTAAATTTTAGAAAAAAAGTATTCAACTTTGTTTGCCAGTATGTAGTCATCATTTGAAGCTAATTGCACTAGGTCTCCTCCATAGACAAGCGCATGTCTAATGGCACAAAAACCAAGAACAATCAATTGTCACAAGCTTCTTTTCATCAGTAAAATTATTTGCCGTAGACAGGCATGAAAGGTAATCGTAAAGGCCAAGAATTGGATCATAAGGTAGATCAGAATCTCAGATACAAGCCCTCAAAACATCAGTCGAGTGATTATCGATGTACCCAGTACATACAATGAAACACAATTCCTCTCTTAAAAAGTAAAGATTGTGCGCTTCAGAATCTGCAAGACGGTTGATATGATTGATTTAAATTAAGTAAACCTGAGTGGAATAATAAGTCAGTGACTTTTCCTGTTAACAGGAAACCGTTGACTTCTGTCACAATTCAAACAAGCAGCGTCATCTAGTTAGTGTTTGTCAGCCATTGTTAACCGACGTCCGCGTAATTTTAGGAGAAAATGGCGAAAACGTAAACTTAGTTCAAAAGTGTTAAAAATACATTAATAATGCTAAGAACTCAATATTTTCCGCTTTGAATCCAACAATGAAATCACCTCATAAACAAATCTATTTTGGTAACCTCGACAGATCTTAGTTTTTGAGAGGGCTGCAAAAATTCGAGATGTTGGACAGAGCTGGCCCAAGGAAAAATCATAGTATAAATGAAAATCCAAAATTTTTAACAATACTATAATGTGGACATGTGTACATAACAAGGAAATAAAAACTTTAAAAAATTTTAATAACAAAACACTGGCATGCGCCAGTTAATATTACAACAGAATATTAAAATTCTTTAAATAAATTTTTGTTAAATCCGTAAATAAATTTAAGCCGAATTCAATGCCAAATGCCGTATCGAATTATCGCATATTTCAGTTGTGAATAAACAAAACTCACCTACATTTTAGAACTAAAAAAATAAACAACAAATTACGAAAATTAATTTTATACGTATAAAACTAACTGTGATTCACTATATGAAGATATTGATTAAAAAAAAATTTATAATAAATTTTAACATTTTTACTCTAGAACTAGAACGATACGACTTGTAGTCTAGACACAGTGAGTAGTGACC
Organism: Sarcophaga carnaria; assembly: GCA_958299815.1. NCBI lineage: Eukaryota > Metazoa > Arthropoda > Insecta > Diptera > Sarcophagidae > Sarcophaga > Sarcophaga carnaria. The sequence goes on from OY283153.1 coordinate 15,884,558, forward strand.
TTAGCATGTCATACACGTGTCATACAAGTTGTAACATTGAAATCAAAAGTGAATACACCAGTTTTGTAAGCAAAACGCCGGACATATAACAGAAACCAGATAACAACAGTGTTCATATAGAATGTAAATAATCAACAAAAAAGTTTTATTTTATCTGATTTCCTTTTTTTCCGTACATCTTTTATTGTTTTCTTTAAGTAATGCAAAGAAATAAGTTTTTTTTAATAAAATTATAAACCACTTCGAGAGAGATGTTTTTATTACTGTACACTAAAGGCTTTAGTGTTCCTTTGAACATAATGTCTTGCAAACTGCAGAATGTCATATTACTCACCTTGCGATCTCAATTGAATGGATCTACATTACCTATATATTCCATCCAATTTCGACATTTCCTCACTTCACCAGGTGACAAGGTACTGCTGTACAAAGTGAAACACTCTTGACAATTATTGCGCACTAGTAAGTTTCAATTATGCTGCCGGATCACAATCACACCAAAAAATGCAACTTCAGAACTAATATCTGACAACCTGTCTTAATAATTAGCACCAGAACTTAACGTTCCAAACATGATTCCCTTAGAATAACTTTGAAAGCAGCCTGAAGGTTTTATGAATTTATTGATCACACAGATATCAACGATAGCTTCGTTAGACTATCGAAAAATCGTGAGCCACATGCGCAACGTCTGTGTCGAGCTATAGGCGGACATTGGCAATAAAAGTGGTCAAAAGTTTGTTTGTTCTTTACTAATAATAAATACACTAACGGAGGCCAAGTGAGTTTTACAATAAAGCATGATGCTTCCTCAGTCCGGAACTTCTCAGCGGCTAATAAATACCTCTGCCAGCGTTAAATAGGCCTACAATCGAATTTAAAATTTATTTTTGTTATACTTTTCATGACAATATTACATTCGCCAAAAAAAATACCAATTTTGATTAAAAATAAACAAAACGGCAACACCAAAAACAACACAATATTCTCATAATGTTATTGTTTTTGTTTCTAAAAAATAAACTTCATGACCACCATCAACACCTTAATCGGGAAAATAGAAGAAATCGTATTGAAATCTTCGTACGTAATAGTTGGCTGCTATTGGTCGTTTGTTTTTGAACAACCAACAACGATGACGATCTAATAATACACGATCGTTTAAACAATTATGTTTACTATCTATGCTCGTAGTCGCGGTTGTTTGGAGTTGTTGTTCTTAGTTAAACGATCAATAATGGTTTGTTGTGACTCCTCGGGTATTGTGCATGCGCGATATGATTTTGTTTTTAACTTTCCTTTTGGATTTTTATCTAATGTACCAACGTGCGAATATAATAGTGTATTGTTAAAACGTTATTTGGCTCAGACGGTGTTCGATGGCTTAACATTAAAGTTGCGGACGGTATTATTAACAGAAAAATGTAATTAAAAAAATTGAATTCGTGTAAAATTTAAAATTCTTTTTGATTTAAAAATAATTCAAAGATGTATTAAATTGAATAAAAAATATATTCTGTAAATAAAATTATAAAAAAATACGAAATTGACCAGGAAAAATGTAATCGAGTGTAAATATATACTGTGACCTATAAACGCAAATTCACTGAGGTTACTAAGAGTTGCAAATAACATAAAAAAGAAATCCCATATTTTTTGTATAAGCTCTGATAGCAGTTGTATCTATCGTTAAATAATAAGAACAATCATTCGCCATAGGCAGGAACTAGTAGTAATTAATTTTGACGTGCCAATACCACCAAATAAATATGTTCGCTCCTAGCTGGACTCTATTGGTATCAGTTCCGCCTTAACTAATTCACAATATTTTTCGTTTGTTGTATTCACGTATGTTGACGATTATTCGCTCTATGCACGATGTCATTATTTTTGATTTTTACATAGAAGATTGGTGGGTACATAGTGAACTTATATTATCGGAATCAGTAAGAACTTACAGACTTAGTGTTGAATCTAGCCAGTTGTTCATTGAAGGGATGAATGCAATAGTATAAATCACTATAGAGAAGTGCAGGGAAACTGTTTTTAAAGGCTCAGATTCTACGACAGATGGGAATACATACATACATACATAATTGGTCATTAGATCATGACCTAACTTCTCACACCACTTATGTTGAATGTGTTAATTTTCCACATGAACGACATATTTTTTATTTTATTTTTTTATTTTTGCTAGAAATCTGTTGAGAGGAAGTCGCCGAAGAATTATTTTTTTATATTTCGTATGTTCTTGACACAGCCAAGTATTAAAATCGAGCTCTAGTTCAACCATAAAAAATTTCTAAAATTTTTTAAATGCTACATAGAGTCAAGCTTGGTCAATTATAGTATACGAGTATAATAAAACCAATTAATTTAAACTAAAACTAGAAAACAAACCAATAGTTTTCACCAAAACAGAAATGAACTAGAAAAACCGCTTACTACGGCAAACAACGAAATCAGTCAATAAACTTTTTTTGACCTCTGGACTTCAAAAACACAAAAAAAGAAAGAACATGATTAATTGCCAATGTCAATAAATAAAATCAAAGTTACTAAAGAATCTAATGGTTGCGTATAGCGATACTTTTTTGTCGACGCAACGACCTACCGCAACACTAACAAAAATTTATACAAATTAAGAACCAAAAACAACAAAATAAAACCAGACATGGATTAACCAAAATCTTAGTCTTTAAACGATTTAAACGGCTTAACAACGGTAGCACCAATTAATAAAAATAATCATAAAAAAGGCAAAACAAATAAACAAACAAAACAAATGACAAAATGTGAGAGGCTTGAATGGTCTCATAAAATGCCAAAAATAGCGATGATCGTCATTATCATAACGAAAAAATAAACGTCAACATACAGAAGATAATAACTGTGATGCAGATACAACAGCTACAGAAGCTGATGTTATACATGTTGATGTTGATGTTGATGTTGATGTTGACGTCGATAACGATAATGTTCGGCGATAAGTTTTGCATAATTTAACGATAAAAGTTAAAAGACTTTCAAATCGTTTGAAATTATTGTTTTGACTTCGTAGAAAACACGTCTATAATAATTGTTCTATAAATTTGATGTTTTTGATTAAATACACGTAATATCGGTCACATCGATCGATATGATGAATGGCAAAAAGTTATTGAATGGAAAATTTTAGTATTGAGTATGTGGAATATTTTTTATAACTTTTTTACTTCTGTCAATTAGATCAGAGAGCCCTAAGAGAGATTATTTTAGTTCAAAATTTACTTTCAGCAATAATAATAGATCAAGCGTCACTCATAGTAGTTTTGCGTTATGAGTTCCTAGTTAAAGGCAAATCCCCGGTATTTGTGAATCCATTTGGCGAAAATATTTGAAGGTCGCTAACAAATCTTAGACTGAGGAAGAATCCTGAATTGATAGCCAAAATCAACTGGCCTAAATTGGATACGTAACGTTCAAATCGATTACTTAAATTGAATTTTAAGGACACTTCGTTTACCACATTCTATTTAATTCAACACCATTTCTATTAAGGCCAGTCCTGCGTTTCAGATGTAGTAACTCGTTCATAAAGTGGAGTAACAAATTGCTTGTCGCCTTGTATTCTTGTGTAGGTGACGCTGAATTCTGATAATTGAATCAAATCAAATGCTTTAATTAGCAGCGATTGTTGTTCTTTAACATCATTTATTACTCATTTATAGTTTATTAATCATGGTCAATAAAATATTGTATATTGTATAATCATTATATGATTTAAATATGCTAATGATTATCACACTTTTGCATAATTTGGTTAAATTTTAAAATTCATTTCTTCTCTCTCTTTTATGTATTTTGTGTTAATTTTATAACAACATTTAATAGAAGTACGTGTGCCTTTATTTTAGATTTCATATATTTTCTGCAAAGGCATTATCGTAAATTTATTGTGATGGCGTTAAAATGTCTTTTAATATTCATATTTCCACTGGTCTATACGGTTTTAAGTCAACTTGTTGAAGATCGTTATACAGCGACTGTTTGTATGGCGAATGCTGGTTGTGTGATAGGCCGTTTAATGTATGGCTATAATATACCGTTATTTGAAGCTTTTATGGGTATACCGTACGCCCAGCCGCCTGTAGGGGATTTACGTTTTAGTGTGAGTTTGTGGTCTAAATAAATATATAACTGAAGCTTCATTAAATTGGTGGATTTTCCTATATTTTAGAGTCCCGTGGAATATCCCAAATGGGTGGATACACTGAATGCTTTTGAGGCAAAACCGGATTGTATACAAAAAAATTATTTGCTGCCTTCACATCCAGTATCGGGAAGCGAGGATTGTTTGTACTTAAATGTGTACCGGCCATTGGTAAGTTTTAAACATTTTTATTTTCGTTTTTTTATGGAGATCAGTTAATGGTCTTTAGAATATGTGGGTGAAGATAGATTTTAAAATCTATCTCCCCAGACGCCAACCAAGTCAGTTCCACTGTGAACCTGTTTTTCTTCCCCAGCCTTAAATTAAATGTTTAACAGAGTTCTGTTAGTAACATAACAGAGACAGAGACTGAGTTTTACAGAGCGAGTTTTCATAGTAGATTTTAAAATTTTCTGAGATTTCAGATTTTAAAATCCACTGTATGTCTTTTTGTGAGAAAACGGGACTGAGTGGGCGTACAAAGTGAATTATTTTTAAAGCATTTTACGTCCCTTTAACCAAATCAATCGCCAGAACCCTGAACAGCGCGAGTTTTCATAGTAGATTTTGAAATTGTATGAGATTTCAGATTTTGAAATCCAAATTTTTGCCAAATACTTTATTGTAGACGGTATATAGAGTATTTATGGTGCATCACCGTAGTATAATAGGTAGTGTGTTGGGTTATTATACGTAAGACCCCTGGTCAGAGATAAAAGTAATTTTTTTTTTTTTCAATTTGATATGTATTAGAAAAAATTAAAAAAAGAAGAAAAAATCAATCAAAAATGCCTAAATAGGGATTGAATTCGGTCTTAATTGAGATTAAGCAATTGAATGCATCTTTAATATTTACAACTCTTAACAATAATCTCAAACATTTCAGTTCAATCCCTGTACAGGATTTTTTTCTTTTTTATAAAATATATACATATTTATGTATTGTATTTTTATTTTATTTTCTTATTATATATGATATAATATAATAGACATATATATATATATAAAATATAAAAATAAATATAATATATATATATATATATATATATATATAAATTAAAAAAAAAAATAAAAAAAAATTTAAAAAAATCAATCAAAAATCGCAACTAGGAATTGAACTTAGTAATGATTGAGAATAAGCAATTGAATTTTAAATTCACTTTTTTATACTTATATATACTGCGTGTATATGTTGAGTTATGGAGAGTCAAAATCAACAACATCATACGTGTTGTTAAGTATGAATACAATGAATACTTCAAACTTTGAATATGGGTAGAGGTTCCATGATATTAAAATAATTATGAATGCGTATAGTATCCGAAATTATGAGTATGATTCGATTCTACTCATCTTTTTGAATACTCATTGCTGATCTCTGATATGTACGTATTATTGAATATTTTAGCCCAGCAACTGTGCTTGCTTATAGCAAGTACAACAGCAATCAGTTCCCGTTAATTTTTTGACAAATTTTTCATCGTAAACTTCTTAATTTGAATATTACGGCGTTAATTATTAATTTACGCTTTTTGTTGTTGTTGAAAAAAATATTAAAAAATGTTGGTTAACTGAAACGGTTTCTCCGCAACGAGTCTTTAATATTTTTGTGCTCCGAACGAATATTTTTCTTTGTTTACATACTTACTTGTATTATTTATAATCAAGATTTATTTTAAATAAAATAATAAGTTATTTGTGTATCATATTTCTTTTATTAATAATTAGAGGAAGACAATTAAAATTTAATTTCCGAAAAAATTTCCTCATAATTTTTACATTTATTTTGTACCATACACCGTCCCTCACACCGTCCCTCACACCGTCCCTCACACCGTCCCTCACACCGTCCCTCACACCGTCCCTCACACCGTCCCTCACACCGTCCCTCATACCGTCCCTCACACCGTCCCACACACCCTCCCTCACACCGTCCCTCACACCGTCCCTCACACCGTCCCTCACACCGTCCCTCACACCGTCCCTCACACCGTCCCTCACACCGTCCCTCACACCGTCCCTCACACCGTCCCTCACACCGTCCCTCACACCGTCCCTCACACCGTCCCTCACACCGTCCCTCACACCGTCCCTCACACCGTCCCTCACACCGTCCCTCACACCGTCCCTCACACCGTCCCTCACACCGTCCTTCACACCGTCCCTCACACCGTCCCTCACACCGTCCCTCACACCGTCCCTCACACCGTCCCTCACACCGTCCCTCACACCGTCCCTTACACCGCCCCTCACACCGTCCCTCACACCGCCCCTCACACCGTCCCACACACCGTCCCACACACCGTCCCTCACACCGTCCCACACACCGTCCCTCACACCGTCCCTCAGACCGTCCCTCGCACCGTCCCTCACACCGTCCCTCACACCGTCCCTCGCACCGTCCCTCACACCGTCCCTCACACCGTCCCTCACACCGTCCCTCGCACCGTCCCTCGCACCGTCCCTCACACCGTCCCTCGCACCGTCCCTCGCACCGTCCCTCACACCGTCCCTCACAACGTCCCTCACAACGTCCCTCACACCGTCCCTCACACCGTCCCTCACACCGTCCCTCACACCGTCCCTCACACCGTCCCTCGCACCGTCCCTCGCACCGTCCCTCGCACCGTCCCTCACACCGTCCCTCACACCGTCCCTCACACCGTCCCTCACACCGTTCCACACACAGTCCCTCACACCGTCCCACACACCGTCCCTCACACCGTCCCACACACCGTCCCTCGCACCGTCCCTCACACCGTCCCACACACCGTCCCTCGCACCGTCCCTCACACCGTCCCTCGCACCGTCCCTCACACCGTCCCTCACACCGTCCCTCGCACCGTCCCTCACACCGTCCCTCACACCGTCCCTCACACCGTCCCTCACACCGTCCCTCACACCGTCCCTCACACCGTCCCTCACACCGTCCCTCACACCGTCCCTCACACCGTCCCTCACACCGTTCCTCACACCGTCCCTCACACCGTTCCTCACACCGTCCCTCACACCGTCCCTCACACCGGCCCTCACACCGTCCCTCACACCGGCCCTCACACCGTCCCTCACACCGTCCCTCACACCGTCCCTCACACCGTCCCTCACACCGGCCCTCACACCGTCCCTCACACCGTCCCTCACACCGTCCCTCACACCGTCTTGATTATAAATAATACAAGTAAGTATGTAAACAAAGAAAAATATTCGTTCGGAGTACAAAAATATTAAAGACTCGTTGCGGAGAAACCTTTTCAGTTAACCAACATTTTTTAATATTTTTTTCAACAACAACAAAAAGCGTAAATTAATAATTAACGCCGTAACATTAAAATTAATAAGTTTACGATGAAAAATTTGTCAAAAAATTAACAGGAACTGATTGTTTTTGTACTTGCTATACAACAAGCACAGAGATCAGCAATAAGTATTCAAAAAGATGAGTAGAATCGAATCATACTCATAATTTCGGATACTATACGCATTCATAATTATTTTAATATCATCGAACCTCTACTCAATCATGACCAAGTTCAATTCCTAGTTGCGATTTTTGATTGATTTTTTTAATTTTTTTATTTTTTTTAATTTATATATATATATATATATATATTATATTTATTTTTATATTTTATATATATATATATATATATGTATATATATTTACATATAAATCCTGTACAGAGATTGAACCGAGCTGTTTGAGATTATTGTTAAGAGTTGTAAATATTAAAGATGCATTCAATTGGTTATTCTCAATCAAGACCGAGTTCAATCCCTATTTAGGCATTTTTAATTGATTTTTTCTTTTTTTTAATTTTTTCTAATACATATCAAATTGAAAAAAAAATTGCTTTCATGTTTGACCTGGGGTTTGAACCGTGGCCTTACGTATAATAACCCAACACACTGCCTATTATACTACGGTGATGCCCAATAAATATAGTGTATACCGTCTGCAATAAAGTGTTTGGCAAAAACCTAATCGCGTACAATGCTACTTTCTAACAAAAGGACACTTAGTGGATTTTAAAATCCGAAATATCGGAAAGTTTCAAAATCTTTGAATTCTTTTTGAAGATTTGAAAATAATCAAAAAGAATTATTGAAAACAATTTGATTACTTTTGGATTACTTTTGAATATTTGGAAATAATCAAAAATAATTATTTAAAACAATTTATTTATTTTTTAGACTACTTTTGATTCTTTTTGATTATTAGACTAATCGCCAGTAATCCTGATTATTTTTTGATTATTTTGTAATCGTAATCAATTATTAACTATTTTAACCAAAAATAATCGTAATTGTAATCATTATTTCACCATTCAAAAAAAAAAATTATCAAATTACTAATCATTACGATTACTAATCATTACTTAACAGGTATGATGAAAACACAAGTTCTTTCTCTTACTTCTCTCTTTCAGAATCGTTCAAATTTCGATAAACTTCCCGTCATGGTTTATATATACGGTGGCGGTTGGTTTAGCGGCACAGCAAATCCTGCTATTACTGGTCCAGAATATATTATGGATACAGAAGAAGTCATACTGATAACATTTTCATATCGGCTCGGTGCATTTGGTTTTCTTTCAACGGGTGATAACAGTATACCAGGAAATTTTGGCTTAAAGGATCAACTATTGGCTCTAAAATGGGTGCAGCGAAACATAGCAGACTTTGGAGGTGATCCGGAGAAAGTGACAATATTTGGACAAAGTGCTGGCGCCATATCGGCCCATATGCACATGTTAAGTTCTCAATCACAGGGTTTATTTCGGGGTGTTATTGCTTTAAGTGGTACCGCCAATGTACCTTTTGCTATAAACGAAAACCCTCTAGGACAGGCCACACAAATAGCCGAATTGTGTGGCATAGAGAATGCTGAAAACATGACCACTCGTCAATTATTAGAGGCCTTAAGAACGGTTGATATGCACAGTTTAATAAGGGCTGGTGATGGTTTGAAATTTTGGAATGTCGATCATATAACAAACTATAGGCCGGTGGTGGAACATAAGGATGTGGAAGATGCCTTTTTTACAAAACATCCACTAGATATTATGAAAAGTGGCGAATATCAAGCTGTACCCTTCATGTTGGGTACAGTTCCCAATGAAGGCGCTGTACGGGTAGTAGCCATAATGGAGTCTCAACAGCTAAGAGATTCATTTAATCAGGATTTTTACAATTTATTACAAACCTTATTGGAGTTTCCAGCATATATGAATAATAAAACAATAGAAAAGAAAATGTTAAGCATTATGAAACATTATTTTGAAGGCGTACATCAATTAAATGACAACACGACACAAGGATTTATGGATGTAAGAGAATAATTAAAATTAAAAAAAAAACTTTTTTAAAATTTCATAATTTTCATTATTTCCAGCTGATAACTGAAAGGGGTTTTCATCATGGTTACTTCAACACCATTAAATATTTCATAAACACAATGGATACTAAAACCACGCCTATTTATTTGCTAAGTTTTAATTATACCGGTCCCTATACATTTGCTTCGATATACTCTGGTAGCCAAACCTCAAGGCATTATGGTGCAGTGCACTGTGATGATCTCATCTACTTATTCAGATCACCTTTATTGTTTAATGACTTCGAGAAAGATTCTTGTCATGCCAAAGTTTTGCAATTATATGTCAAAAATTTTGTGCATTTTGCTAAATATCTGTAAGTGTGTATTATTTTTTTTTTATATAAAAAATTTTCAAAATTAAAATTTAATAAAAAAAAATGTCCTTTCAGGGAACCATCTCCCGATGTTGCAATGAAAAAATGCAACAAATCAACATTTAATCGTAGACCTGAAACCATCTGTGATTATCAACTCTTTGAAAACGATGTACTGACTAGCTCTGGGCCAATCCTAAAGACTGACAATAAATTTAAAGTGTCTCGCATGAAGTTCTGGGATGAACTTTTAAGCGTATAAGCGGAACTTAAACGTTCAGATATTCGAATACAAATCTGCATATCACTCGTTATAATGAAAAGGGATACCAATAGAGTATTACAGAGACATTTTTTAAAATTTAGCATATATTCTTAATTTAATTAATTATTTATTATAAGATTAGTCTAAGATTTATACAAAGCATAGCATTTAAGGAATAGGTGGCCTTAATTCTTTGCATATAGTATTTGTTTTTACAAAATTTGTAATAAATTTCTATCAGAAATCTTAAATATTTATTCATTATTATTCTATTATTTTTAATTTAATCAAGATCTATAGACATACATATGTACGTGATGATTAAACTGTAGGTCCCCGTATTCATCGATAAAATTAGCACACAGAGCGTGGATGATGGAAGAAGTGAATCATTTTATAAAAGAAAATAACTATTGGGAGTATATAATTTAATACGTTGTATTTGAAAATCATTTAAATATAAATTACAAAAAGAAAAATAATTTTTTTACTTCACACAAATCTGTGTCCTTCACCTTCTCCTTCATTCAATATCCATTTCATCGACACGTGAACGTACGCGATTTTTTCGTTTGCCTTTCTTGGTGGGTGGTGGTAGAAAATTTTGTAGAAATTCAATGGTATTCGATATGGTTTCAACGCTAATATTGCCTATATGATCACGATCGAAATAAACGACGGGAACGGGTGGTTCAGTGGCAATAAGATTTGCACACTGGCATCTTTGATTAGGTATAGTGACCACATCCAGAGAAGAGGCAGTAGTTGTGGTAGCTGTGGAATAAAAATCATTTCATTATTTTTTTATATTTTTTAGAATTATTTCGTATGAAAGAAAATCAAATGGTTAATGAAATATGATTTGCTTTCTTTTAAAATTAGAAGTATGTAGAGAGTAAAAGTTATTAAACAATATGTCCAGCCATTCATGGATAAAATTAACAAACACAACATGGGTGATGTGAGAAGCTAGGTTGTTATCCTGACTAAATTGTAGTAATGGCCAATTGTGGAAATAATCCTAGTAATCTTTTCGCAAAAGATAGAAATATTTTCTTTATGGTTTTCGTGTTTTAAAAACTTTGAGACTTCAATCCATCTATGAAGCCATTTAAACTGACATTATGTTGTGCGTTGAATGAATCACTCACTCAGTTAGTCCATAAACCATCTATTTTATATTTGTAGTCAGGTAAACAAAAAAAATCATTAATTTTAGACTACGTATGCTTATGCTAATCATAAACTTTAAACGATATTTTGTGTTTCTACGTTGAAACTGATAACATTTTAATCATCAACTCTCAATCTCCATCAAAGATCTGAGATTATAAATTCAATATCAGTTCCTAGTAGTAAGTAACACTACGTGTTAAGAAAAGTTTTAAAAAAGAAGAAATCAAAATTGTTTCAATAAAATTGGTAATTGAAAATCGATTAGTAAACCCATTAACGTCATAGTAATAAAATAGTTGAATAGCTTTTTCCGAAGAGCACAGAGTTAAAATTTGTTGTCTGATAAAATTTTAGGTTGTCGTTTACCGTGTGTAAAAACAATTTGATATTAAAATTTTAGCATTTAATTCACTGCCTGTAAAAATATAATTTGGTACCTTTTCCAACACTTTATGAAATTAAATATGCCAACAAAGTTTATAATACCTACTAATTTTTTTCACAAAATTTTCGGCTCTTTCTTTTGACAATTCAGGTAAATAATTCATTTTTTAATTGTTTATGGTATTTTTTTGATCAATCATAGAGCGCAACGCCCATTATTCAATAAAGGCATTAAAAATGCACAAAATTTCTTTTAGATCTCTGTTCTTGTTTATTGTGCAATCTTCTGAACTTGGCAACCGTGCCTTCTGTTCCTATTGATCATTTCTAAAATAAGGTTGTGGTATTTGCTAAGCATATGTATTTACTCGGGTGATGTTATAAACTTTTTAATCTGGCAGTTTTCTTAACATATACAACAGCCTGGAGTAAATAAATTTCGATAGCATTTCCTTTGTCTCAGAAACTTTTTACGTTATTTATAGATCTACGAGGCCTGTATGTTTTCTTCCTGACTATCGAAAATTAAACCATTTAAAGGAAGCGCTTATGGAGCGTAGTCTAGTAGGTAGTGTGTTGGCTTAGTAGACGTAAAGCCAGGGTTCGAGCCTCAGGCCAGACATCAAAGCAAAATACAAAAAGTATTTCTTCGGTGACTTCCTCTCAGCAGATTTCTGGCAAAAACTCTGTGAGTAAATAAAAATTGCCATGAAAAGTTTCTCAAAAAATCTGTCGTTCGGAGTCGACTTTAAACTGTAGGTCCCACTACTCATGTATACAATTAACACACAAAACATAAGTTGTGTTAGAAACTAGGTCGTAACCCTGACTAAAGGGTTGTAATGACCAATTATGTATGTATGTTTATGGAGCGTCCTTCCTGCGGAAGTTGTTCCTGGTAGTTATGACACAAATAGATTCAACTCTAGCGTCATAAACACTACTCCTCCTTTTATTTTTGTTTTGTTTTTTTTTTTCTTTTTACTTACAAAATAGCGGTCGAAAACATTCCTTTATTTGAATCCATTTCTGACAAAATTGCTTAATAAAACTATCGTTTTGGCTGAATAGTGTGCGGGCAGCAGCATCGACACGATTTTGCATAAAAGGCGGTATAAATGGCCATTTTCCTTTGGCCGCAAAAAAGCAAATGATGTCTGAAATGGTGATGGAAAGAAGAAGAAAAAAACAAAAAAAAAAAAGAAGAAGAAGAGAAATGCAAAATATGGAATATGATTGAATGGACTTGTGATAAATGATAATGATTTCTTTTTACGGAATGAATTTTAAAATCCAACAAAAAACAAGAATATTTAGAATTCAAAATGAAACTTACAGGGAATATTAAAGATTTTCAAAAAACTTTTATGCTGATCCAAACGTTTTCCCGCATAAATTCCAGCAGATTTCTGAGCCCCTTCTGGCCTTAACGGTGTAGCTTCACGAGTTTTATTTAACATTTTCATCGACACAGCGAAGGGTATCTCCTCGATGCGTACACTTTTCATAAATGCCTGGGTATAGAGTAGTTCATCGAAAACGAAAAGCAAATAAATCGGCAGAATAACGCAGACAATTTTCGTTTTGAATTCCATTTCATTGTCCGTTGCGTTGTAAACGTTTTAAGGACTTTAAATAAACTGACTGGGCACAGACTGTTTAAAATGGCCAGTGAGACTATACATAGAGAGGAAAGATTTTTTTTAATTGTTTTATTATGTTGAATTGTTGTTTTTCTAATACGTGTTAAAAAATATCCTGTTGCATGTCTAAAAGTCCTTATTTCATTCAGTTGCACTTTAAATGGGTTAAAATAATGAACATGAAAAAAATTTATGAAACTAAAATCGTTTTCATTTGAAACATGTGTAAATCATAGTCTGGTAGGTTCTAGAAAGACATTAAAGGCGTCGTTTTTATGGGAGTAAGTTTGTCACACAATTAAATCATTTAAATCGTTGTACTCTAAAACAAGATTAATCCACAGAGATAGCAAATTGGAGAATTATTATTAGGACCAACCATCACATCACCCATAGAGTGGAATTCCAGTCTAGCAAATGTAGTAACCATCTCGTTCCTAAGTACACCACTATGCCACTTACAGTGACACCAAACCAACCCGATCGCTGTAAGGACAGTCTAACTGTGAACGAGAATTACGTATTCGAAGAAGGTGAAAGCCTTAAAGGTAGCAAATATCTTCACCTTCCCATCAATCCTCGACACTCTTGTGAAGATTGGTGCACGGAAGTTTTCCACCGTTGCTCACGGTCCTATCCAGAAAAACTATGTCCAATCTCTTTATACTCCTTCTTGAAACTACTTCCCTGTTTCCAATGACAGATTTTATTAGAAACATATTTCACCATTTTAACAATTTTTTTTCCGTTTTCAGCCCCAAAAGAATAGCGTAGAAGGCATTGTGGTTTTATAAAAAGGACATTGAACTTTTCATTTTTATGATACATTTAAAATGACAAATACTGTCCAGTATTTCTCAAAAAAAAAAAATAACAACAGGACACTAAAATCTATATGCAATATAATATATGTATATACAATATATTCTATATATAGAAACATTAATATATTTTTATTGGCTTATTTCTTCGTTTAATTGATTATGCTTACAGCCCGATTTCCCAATTAGTAAGATTTTCAACTATTGCGTAAGGAAAAGAGAGGCTTCCATATAAAGCCAATAGCTGTTATAATATATTTACTAAAGTACTTAAGCTAGGTTAGGTGGCGAACACAGCTAGATGGGAAAAGTCATGCATAGGTTCGAGGTTGGGCCCATTGTTATTCGCAAATCAATATCCAAAACGGAGATCAAACATTCATCATATGAAATTATACCTACTACAATATAAATGTCACTATCACAGTAATCTTTATTTTTGGAGTACCGAAAGAAGCATTGACTCTAGGCTAGACTATGAAGTCGATTTAAACGTTTTGGTTATGGCAAGACAAGACAAATACCATACCAAGTGTTACTTGTAGTATAAACCTATAATCTAAACTACAAATGCCTTAGAAAATGCAAGTCATTGCGAAATTTACTGTAGAAAATACAAGCTATCGATAAATTTACAGTAGAAAATGCAAATTATCGAAAGTGCAAGTCATCGGAAATGCAAGTTATCGAGAAATAATTTACTGTAGAAAATGCAAGTCATTGGGTCTTTACTTGTTCATTTAAAGACAATTTTTGATTTGTTTTTTAAGTCATTTCATAAATATTTTTTATTTTAAAAATATTTTTTATAGTTGTTATGGTGGGCTTTTCTTTTTTACTAGATTGTACATACATACATACAATTTTTTTTTTAGATTAACAAAAATAAAAACATTTAAAATTAAAGGCACCATGTGATTGGCTCTTTTCGATTTATGGTTTTATACAAAAAATAAAAAAACATATTTTCTAACATATAAACTAAATAATTATTAAATTAATGCAGTTGTAATGCTATTTGTTTAAATTTGCATTTATAATACTATAAATATGTCTACAAGGCAACAATAGTTCTCATTACAAAATGTACAAAAAACTTAAATTAAAAATTAAATACAATTCTTTTGTTTTTTTTTTTTAATAATTAAGGTTTCATTTATAAATAGTTTTAGGAGTCATTTTAGCTTACAACTAATTAAAGTAAATGTAAAATAAAAAATTAATTTTTACAATAATTTTAGGCAGTATCACAGCATAACAGTTCATCGTTGTGATTACAGTGAAATTCTTTCTCCTGTTTGTTGATGGCATTCTTTGGCGAAATAACTAAACTTTTACGGTGAATGGCGGCTGCTCTCAGTTTTTTATTTCGTTTTTTACGCCGTCGATGTATACAATACCAGATCACTGTAAATAGTTGACAGAATTGAAAATTACGAAAATACATACTTGCAAACATTGTTGACTTACGTAGTATCACGATCAATACTCCACCCGTACAAGCTGCTATAAGCATCCACATACTTTTCGCTTCGGCAATTTTTACCGATGTTTTGCAGGCCTGAAATGTTGGCGAATCAATGGTGAAGTTATACGGCAGTGGACATATGGATGGATCTAAAATTTCTGGAAAAAGAGGGAAGAGACTTTTAAGTAAAATTAATTTAAAAAATATGAAACTTAAGGTCATAGATCAAAAATATTAACAGAAAGAGTTGTTTTTAATTTTCAGTGTTGTACTTACCAACACAAACTGGCACAAATTTCGTTTTAACAGCCAATGTTCTCAAGTGATTATTGACCTGCTGGCATTGGCATTGTGACATTTGGGTGCGAGTTAAATCGATGCTCTTTAAATTACACAAATTGGCAAAACGTTCAATACTTAAGTCCATTAAAGGATTTATGGAAGCATTTATGTGCCAAAGCTCTAGAAAAAAAATTAAATTAAGTTTATTTATGTATATTAGCTTCGGGCTAAAGAACTTACTTGGTAATATACCAAAATCGGGTATATCTTGTAGACCACAATCGGCCACATTTATATACTCCAATGGTGCCTTAATAGGCGTTTCTAAAGCCTCTAAATCTCGCTCTAGAAATGTCAATTCATTACTGTCTATATAAAGATTCCTCAATGACGGCAACTGTAACAGTTCCAATGGTATGGTCATTAAGGCATTATTCGATAAATCGATTTCCTACAACAATAACAACAGTGTTAAAATTATAATCATTTATTACAATCTGTTAAACGTTATAAAGAAACCGTTATATGAAAACAAAAATTTGATAATTTATAATCATTCATTCATTAATTATATTGACAAGTAATTTGTTAATATGACAATTGCATGTTTTTAAATGATTTGTTTAATAATTAAACTTTTCTTTTTTTTTTCGATGAATTGAATTACAACGAAATGTAAAACGAAACGAAACAATTGATCAGATAATTGAAAAAATATATTCGAACAAATGCATACGTACACATGTACATGTACATATATTTTAACAGTTATTGCAAAAAAAAAAACAAATTGCATTGTTTATACAATAGCAATAACAATAAATAAAGAAAAAAAAACAGAATAAAATGTCAATTACCTGTAGTGATGTAAGATGTGAAAATGTACCCGGTTCTACGGATTGTATCATATTCTCGTAGAGTAATAAATAACGAATACTTGAATAGGGTTGAAAAGAGCTGCGCTTTAGCTTCTTAATGCGATTGAATGATAAATCCAAGACCTGTAACAAAAGAAGACGAAATATTGAATGCAAGCAAGATACATAAGCATTTAATAATACGATGGAGGAGCAATAAGCCCATGATATTTTTCCATATATAATCCACTTTGAGGTATGCCTTGCAGGCCACAATCGTTTCTCAATTTTTTATCTTCTATCACTTTCTCATACCAAAATAATGATTTTAAATTGAAACCAATGTGCCATGTTAGATGTCTGTAGCTTCCACAAGCCCTCGTATTTACAGTCGCGGATATCGATTACAATAAATATCCTTAAATATTGTGATAGTAGTTTGTGAGGTAGATTTCAGCCTGAACAAGGAGGGCTAGCTTTTAAATTTTATTATGATGAAACATTGACATCCACTAAACCAGAATTCGATATGTTAAATACATTTGGCAGCATTAATACAGAACCAGACATTTTCTCTCATTCTGTTTTCAACCTTACCGTCGGTCTACAAAGAACCAAGAAAATCGAAGACGTAGTGCTAGGAGTCAGTAACCCTCATTTCTTTTATTAAACGGACCACTTTATCAACCACACTAACATAAATATCCGTGATAATGCAGTATGATACGGGTTAGACAAAGAGTGTCGCAAATGGATGCAATTATTTAAGTTTTGAGGTCTAGATTAAGAACCTAACACAACATTTCTCTCACTATTTATAATGATATTCAAAGTCACTCTGCCATTGGCTATTAATTCTGCTGTTTATAGCCCTCTTCTGCTGGTAGTTCTGTTCTTTTTTTTTCAATTAAGCTCAATTGAGTCTCATTTATGTTTTAAAAATTCTTTATTATTGTTATTGTTGTTCAGCTACTGAAGCTACTGAATATTCATAGAATTTCCAATAAACAAACCTCAGTTAAGTTTCAATCATTTCATTGAAATAAATTGTAGATGTCGTGGCAAATAATACCAGTCAGTGAATTCCACAAAATAAACTCCACATTGAAAGGAGTTCTTTAAATAGGGAATTTCAAAAGGAGGTGTTAATTTGAAAAACGAAGAGCTTCTGAATCGTCTGTAGTGATTAAAGGTGACTGGACAATATATCTAAAATCATAATAATGTGCCATTATGTCTGGTATAGACCCTAAAAGTGAATGCTAAAGTTCCATTTCACTACTCTTAATCCTGTTTCTGTAATATTAAAAAAAATTTGAGTGTTTGCTTAGAGCTTCCTGTTCCCTAGCTATAATTAAATTTTGTTTCCCCCATCCATTTAAGGTTTAAGCCTAAGATATGTGGCCATATGTTTTAGATTAAGAACATATTTTCCATTGCTGTAGCCAGTGGTTCTTCACATAATTAACACTCGTTTTTATATCACCCTTTAAATTGTTTTCTGCCCATTCGTGGCTTTAAATTCAATTAAGCCAAGAATTTATTTTAAATTATTCCGAACCCTGGTTGACATTTACAGCTATAGCTACAGATACAGTTACTGCATTCTATATTTATGCCCTCCGTTACTTTCCTCTCTGTGTCTCACTGAATTGAATTCAAATCCATTTTTATTTTCACACACTCACTCATCCACTGATTCACAGATTTGTTTGTTTGTTAAAGAATGACACTTACTAGTCTATATTAGCTAAGTGACACCAAATCAAGTTCAAATAAGTTAATAGGCCTCTTTCTCACCCTCTCTCTCTATCTCTCTCTCCCTTTCTCTATCAGTCTGTACAATTGCTAATGGAAAATCTAATTCAATTAAATATTTAAATACTAAAAAATCTTCAATTAAATTTATTTCTTGTCTCTTACCTCCACTGATGTTTTGAGATATTGTGGCACCTCCTTCAGGTTCATATCGTAGCAGCGTATCTTCAGTAGTTTATCGACCCTTAGGTATTTGCACTTTCTCTCTTCGGGACCGACAAAGCCAAAGGCCAACATTTTGCCAAAAATTATGAGAAACGAAATTTGCAAGATCACTGAACTGAGTTCCATGCTAAAATGAAAGTGAAACAGACACGATATTATTAAATTAGTGGTACTTTTCAAATTGTTGTTGTTGCTGTTGTTGTTGTTGTTGTTTACTGTTGTTGTATTATTTTCATTGCAAAAAAAGTAAATATAGGATCAATTATCAATGAATTCAAGACGAGAATGCATGCATGTGAGTATTAAACGAATTTCATTTGAGCTTTATTTTAAGTGACAGTCCAGCAACACTGGAGACTTGAGGCAATCTTCACAGACATGTTTGCAATGTAAACCTTTATGTTCTGCATGTTTCATGGACGAATTTTATATTTTTTATAAAATAGTTCCGATTCACATCTGGTAATTTCATTTATGAAAGCTGGAGCCACTCAACACTGGTAACTTCAGCAACATATTTAAAATACTTTTAGAGTGTAGGGTCCCAAATTATTTAAAAAAAAAAAAAAAAATTATGCTCTTGCTGATGATGAAATCTTCATTGATATTTTCCTTATTCACTCATTTGCCTGGACATTTTATTTAGACGTGCGTTTAAGAGAACGTGTCTGTCTGCATCTGTCTATGTCCGTGTGTTTTAGGAAATATTTTTCGGTCAATGAGTTTTAGCTTTGAACTGTTTTTCAGAAATTTGATATCCTGCTTCAGGATAAAAAAAAAAACAAAAAAAGTACAAAAATTCTTAAGGACACTGAACTTGTTTTAAATATTTTATTATATTTTTAAAAATCTGTGTTACTTTTTTTTGCTAGAATGCTGGTCATTATTATAAGGAAATATGATGAAAGATTTAAAATAAAATTGTCTGCAAATAACAAAAAATTTTAAGAGAATTTTTAGATTTCTTAAACTGTTAGTTCATGTACAAATTTCTTACCCTTTTAATTGGGTATGTGCATCAATGGAGATAAGAATTCTTTTCCAAGATTGTTCGCCGTTATTGTAAAATAATTAATAAACGTGTGTTGGAATTATGCTGTTTTAAGAATAAATAGGTAGTTGATCATTTTCGGACCCAGTCAAACATCAAAACGCCCCTACAACAAATCTCTCTTAATATGACGTCTAAAATGGAACTACTATTCCTAAGAAAACTGTTTTGCCTTTCAAAACTCACGTAGTATCAAGAACTAGATTTTATAAGAATCTGAATTAAGACGCCATCTTCAAAATTTCATTAATAGGAAATCCCTCCAATTAATGCTAGATAGAAGGATAATTTGATTTGAATCGCAATTGTTTACAAATTTTCACTTTAAGATTTATTTTTTTGAAAATTTTCTTACCTACCTAACAGAAGTTTAAATTGTCTCTAGACTATCTTCGTCTCTATCTCTCTCTATCTTCCCTTTCGGCCAGTGTACTCTACTCCATAGAAGGATTTTGACTCCATTCAGGTGTGCAGGATGTCCTCCTGGCAAGCTCTCCTACCACCAACTGTAATTATTTCGTTCATCTCTTCTAATGCAACAGAGAACATTTATACACAGAATATATTTATGAAGTCGCAATAGTCTGGTGGGTAGTGAGTTGGCTTATTAGACCTGAGGTTTCGGCTCAAACCTCAGGTCAGACATCTCCAACAAAACGAGATGCGAAAAATATTTCTTCTGCGACTGCTTCTCAGCAGATTTCTGGCAAAAACTCTGCCATGAAAAAGTTTCTCTAAAATCTGTCGTTCGGAATCGACTTTAAACTGTACTCATGTATAACACACACAGCATAAAGTGTGTGACAAGCTAGGTTGTAATCCTGGTTGTAATGATATATGTAAATATGTAAAAGGTTGTATTGATATGTGTATATATTTACGATTTTAAAAGTCTCTTCTGTAAAAAAAAAAAACAAAAGAGATACGATCTCACTCCAGCGACTGTCATTGCCTTTCCAGAAGTCTGTTCCTTTGTATACCTATTTTCTAGTGACTAATTTTTAAACTGCACTCGTAATTTTTTTCATAAGCAACAACAAATTAGTAAAAAATATTTTTTTGGCAATATTTTAAAATATTTCAATTTTCTTTTCAAATCATTTTCACAATTACGTGTTAATCGTTCGGTTTTGTTTTTTGTAGTTTTACAGAATAGAATAGAAACGAAACGAATTAATTGATCTTTATTTAAAGATCAATGCCTGGCCTTAATTCTTTTGTAAATTAAATTTTACAATTTTTCAAAATTATTTTCACAAAAATTCATTCATGCCTATCGCCGGCTCTTTTTATTTTCATTTTCAACGTTTTGGGAAGCTTAGGAAAATGGAAAAATATTTTAAAAAATTTATAGACTTCGTTTACAATTTCTTATTGTTTCGTATTGAAATACGTCTCGTAAAACGAATCGATTTAAATTATTTTACAATATAATGCCACAAATTAACGAAAATAGTAAAAATGTCATCACAAAAGCCGCACAATGCAAAACACAGGCATTCTATACATCTTTTTTTCTATTTATTTACGTCGTATAGTCAATCAAATATAATCACCGACATATGGACATGGACCGAACGGTGGTGGGTTAGGCAAAAAGAGAAAATTTTCAAGTTCATTATGCTCATTTAGTTGGACAAAACGAATTGAAAAAGGTGTGTAATTGTGTCTTTCCCCATTCTCTGATTGTGAGTACCCATTTACTTTACTTATATCTGCTCTATCTACTCAATATTATGCTCATGTGTACATGTATGGGGATATGAATGAAGGCTTGTGCTTAATGGCCTTTAAAATTAATTCTCAAAAAAACAAAAAACCAAAACGATTTTACTGCAGTAGAGAGATCATCTAAAAGTGCATTGAAATGTCAACGTTTATAATGAGAATTGGATCAAATGCATTTGGTCTTGAACTGTCTGTCTAGCCGTTTAAGTTTATAAATTGCTAAGGTATTGTAATGACGAGGTTTAGAGACTAGAATAGGGTGATTGCTTTAATTTTCTAATCGAATTTAGGTCAGTTTCCACTTGTTTTGTAAACTTCCACAATTGTTAATGAATACCTTGAGCAACAGGGGTGGGTGTACAGGCAATGTTATAAAGCTTAAGTCGCAACTGTTAAATATCTTTCAGCGAAAGTGTTATTCTTTTAGTAAAAGCTTAATTATAAGCGCATTGGAAGAGACTAGCTACCTCACAGATGTGATCAGGCCTGTGCAACATCGCAGTGTTGGCACTGTCCAATATACCACTTATGTTAGAGAGAATGTGTCAGATAATCCAAATTCGTCAGTTTCACGGCACTCTTAGCATTTGACTTATCTTACAGCTCATTATGGCTTAATCTGCAATTGTATTTGCGCCTCTTCCCATATAAACTCCAACTTAAAGTGGGCTGGCTATTCAAAACACCATAGGTATACCAATTTGATGCTAGAACAATTAGCTTTCAATGTTGAATTCATTTTAAAGTCAATATTCGTCAATTTATTGCTGAGATAACGCCCGAGGTATGTGGAAAACTACCTGAAAAGGACCGACAAAGTGGTAAACATAACGGAGTCCATCCAAGGAACATCATAGTAGTTGCAAAAGGACTCTGATCCCTTCGGCAGAAGTTGTCATGCTGAAGGAACAAAAGTTAAGACTACAGACCTTCTGTGCCTTTGAGCGGCATTTGGTAAACTGAAACGATATGACTAGCCAAAGGAATTGGTATTATTGAAATGTCAACGTGACCCAACTAAGCTATACCATTTGAGATGGCGATCAATTTAAACTAACTTGACCTAAAGAGAAAAAGTTTTTTATATGATCTTTTCGTGCGGCCATCGATTCTCTTCTTTGGTATGTAGTTCAAACATTGTTTTTCTTAACACCGGAACCGAAGTGAAGTGAACTGTATAGGATCCATTATCTTTTGCTTTCACATAAATTAAGTGCGCCCTCCTAAGGTGGTGTATGAAAATTTGTTGATATTTTTTACGAAAACCCTGATTTTTTTCCCATTGGCTGAGGAGAATAATTATAGGGTTTGATGTCTCTATTAACGTTTTTTATATACTATTTACTTTCATTTCTTGACTTTCAACACGCCTCAATTCTTAACACTTAATCATTATGACGGTAATAAATTATTGTCTAAGAAATCAGACATTTTTATCTGAAAAATTAAACACTTTTACTATTGTTCTTAGCATTTGACTGATATCAAGAAGAGAAATCTTATCTGAAAAACTCTTTCGCTATACAATACAGTATAGACTGTAATTATTTGATAATAAAATGGGGCCGTCTAAATATTCTATAACTCGGAAAATAATTGATTAAAACAGTCTTTTAAAACTGTTCGGTTTGTTTGTGTAATAAATATAGCAGCCATTACAGCTGTTGACTCAATGATAGCGATGGATGGCTATTTGAACTGTCTGAACTTTGACCCATTCTTAAAGAAACCGTATTTCAATCGAGTTAAAGTTTTTAAAAATTTGATTGGCTCTATAGATTCCGTACATGCGTACAATTTCGGAAATGGCATTCGATTGAATGAAAAGAATGAAGTGACTATCTTCCAGCTCTTTCTATGAAGGACCAAAGGTTATTGACTTCTGTTTTTCTGTCATCTCACACTGAACTCCCCAAAATTGGAATTACTGCATTAGCAAGACTTATTTGGGAGTCGTTATGGGCTTCCATAGGGAATATTTTATATTGATTTGATTTATCAGAATTAGCCTAACATCTGGCCGATATGGGACTTTCTCTTTCGTCAAATTCTGCTCGGCAAAGTGTACCTGGCTATTTACGACAGCTTTTTTTTTATTTTATTATTATTTATTTATTATCGTTAATAATAAATTTAATTTAATTTTGCGTTTTTATGAAGACAACCTCTGCAAAGCAGCGGTAGAATTTGGCCTTTACCCGTAATCCCTTTTCATTGTTATTTTCTATAATTTCTTAAGTTTACAGTATTATGCTGTATAATATGCTTGCAGCCAATAAATATTTCATTTTAAAACATATTTTCTCTCTTATTAATAATTTTTTAATGCTTTAAATATTATATTTTGGTATTTTAAGTTTTCCAACTCATTTATAAACTGTCATCGCGAGGCTATGTGTGTAGGTGGTGGTGTTAAGGCTCTATCAAATTATGTTTTTCTAATATTTTACACGGCATTTATAAGTTTTTGAAGGGACACATTTAATGTTGCATACAAAAATAATGAATTTTGTTAGTTTCCCTCCCTTTAAGAACACGTATTTCAAAAGGTACCACATTTAAAAAGTGTATTCTGAAGTTGTATTCTTTATTTCTTTAAGACATTCGTTTGAAGCAAATTTATGCTCTTCTCGCTAAGGTTAAAACTGCAATAAATTTTTATTTCTCTCTACATTAATATATTAAAAACTATTTTTAAAAATATTTTTTTTCGTTATGCAATATTAAAAGAGAAGTAAATTTATTAACTTTTTATGAAATTTCAAAATTCAGAAAATTGTTATGCTTTTGATAATTGGTAGTTAAAACAGAATGTTTTTTAAATAGAAATATTTTAGATTCATTGAGTTCTCTTAGAAAACTCTAGTCTATCTTATCTTTTTATTTTCCAAAATAAAAAACAAAAAACTAAACTTCAAAGATCTCCCTCCGAGCAGGTGATTTCTCCAGAAGTCTGAAAATCAAATTTCTTATCGTTGACACATTTATTTTTAGTTGCTTTATGTTCATTTAAAATCTTATCTTAGTCATACAAAATACTAAAAAATAATATAAATAATGTTTGTATAAGTTAGTAGAGAGTTTAAATTTAATAGCAGTTGAAATGCTAAAAAATACTTTAAATGAGTAAAAATTTTTTTTTTACTTTAAATGAGTAAAAACTGTGGATCGTATTTTTCTTGTCTACAGGTATGCATGCAGAAATGGCTAGGTTGTCGATTTGTTAAGGAACTGGCAGATGCGAAGAACAGTAAACTTGAGTATCCAATATGGTTCGTAAACGGGATTGACTAGCTAGGGAGATATCTTTAGTTTAGTACTTATCTACTCGACTGTGGATCCCACCGTTCATAGACAAAATTAACACACAGAACAGGGATAAGGTGAGGAACCACATTTAATCCTGACTAAAGGATTGCAAAGAGCAATCAATGCAATGAAAGCATATTTTCATGCTGGTTGGATCTGTAACCTCCCCTTTGAATATACATATGTTACCCTGTGACTGTCATCAATTAAAAATCAGCAATTTTTTTCGAAATAGGAAACGATCTAGAATGCATTATTAAAAGATTTTCTCCATTACACTTAGAAAATGATTTCTAGCCAAAAAAATGCATATGAACATGCACAAAATAAATACATATAGGTATGTATGACGCATTATGAACAATAATTGAGGGCATTATATTTTAATAATTGCTGACATTTTCTCTATGAAAATTTTAAGACCCTATTTTCATTATTTTGTTTTTAACTTCAATTTGACTTTCAACAATTATTTGCGTGTTTAGCAATATTTTGCATAAAAATTTTTGTTTTGGTTTTTTTGTTTGATTTTATTTATTTGTTAAAAACAAATTTACTTTGTTATTTAAATACAATTTTTTTTTCTGTCATTGTGAAGTTTTGCGATTGAAAAGGAAATGCTTGCCTGTGAAACAATGAATGACAAGACACTTTTGACAATTCTTTAATAACAAATAAATCGCTCATGCCTACCTATGAATTATGACTTTGTACGAAAGTTATAATTTTTATCATTTTTATTTAAACATTTTCCTGTTAATTTTTGTTAACATGGCTATGATTAAATTGGACTTTTAACAAAATAATAAAAACAAGGTATCAATAACAGTGTGACTAACATTCGCATGAAGTACGTGTGTGAAGTTTGGATTTAAAAATGAAACTGACTGATACGAGTTTCAAGGAACATGTTCTGTTTTTGTAAATTTCAATTCAATTTATCAGCATTTGTTTAAATAAATGTGTGAATAACAGTTGTCTTTACACGGTATTCGCATTACTATTTAACGGCATTTAGTATTATTAACTGTTGTTTCTTTGTTTATTGATTTATTTTATTGTTTTAGCGGCGTCATTAAAAAATAGTTTTAAAAATTTTTTAAAAATTTTTTAAAAATATATGTAGGTTTCTCTCAAGGCTGTTATTTTTTATGTTTACTATTTATTTTTAGTTTTTCATATTTTAATACCAACTCGACTTAAGTTCAACGATGTAAGAAGGAGAGGAAGCTTCTTGTAATGTACATAAGCCTCTTGTATGTACAATTTCCATGATGTGGTTCAAGAGACACAGAATTACCACTGACTGACATTTAGAAGATGAATGTGATAGGACCTCAATGGATGGGACATCTATCACCTCCACTTCTATCTTAGACAGTTCACCGCTATTATTTTAGCTTCTTGCCAAGTAAACTTATACTATATTAGATTATGAAATGATCTTCATAATATGGAAACCTATCTATAATATGGAAACCTTTCTCCTTATAATATGGAAACCTATCTACGTCCTTTCTCAATGCTTTTTTGCACAATAGATAAATAAGTGTGCCACTTTTGGTAGATTGTAATGTTATAACACCTATAGCATTGACCCGAACTATGCAACTTTTATTTGACCGTAATCTGTCTCTTCATCTCATAATCATCTTTAGTTTACTCAGAAGTTTTCCTGATTATGACTGCCAGTGTCTTAAGTGTTTTGAGACTGTAGGAATTCACATAAAACTGAATAACAGTGTTAGTGACGTAGTTTCTCCCTTGGGGGAAGTTATTAACCAATAAAAAAAATACATTGCGTTACATCATTTCGCAGAGGTGCACAAAAAATCCTGGTTATTACAGCACCGTGATTTTATTAACACCAAACTTTTTTTTAGCGACGCTCTTTACTTCGTGAATGAATGGCAAAACTGAGAAAGTAATGCATTTAAGGCTGTATCGAAGACGGGATGATTCGTATTAAAAACTAATTTTAGTGGTTTTTCTGAAATTATTTCCCTTGATTACATTTTATTAATCTCCTCGGTGTAGTTTTAATTTAATTTGAAATCGTAAAAACGTCACAATAGACCGCTTCTATATACAAACAAATAAATCAATTTAAATGAAACAATAAATCTTTTCGAAAACAATTTTTAATCCAGTGGAAAATCGAAAAACAAAAAATTAAAAACCAAAGCAAATAAATCCCCACATCTAATATCCACATAAAAAAATGTTTTTCATTGATTTTTAAAAGAAAACATAATTTATTACAGAAAAACACCTGTTGGTGATGAAAGTCCACCAGAAACATTATGATAGAAATTTCCAAACCATTTGGTTGGTATATTGATTGAATTTATTTTTATTTTAATTACAATTTTTTTTCAGGCTTTCAAAATATTAAAAAAGTTGTAAAATTTCTATTGTGAAAAAAATTTTAAATTTACTGTATTAAAATGAAACATACTTGTTTGTAAATTTATTACAAATAAAAACCAAAATATTTTCAGAGTTTTTTATCGTGTTGGTTTATTTCTAATATTATTTATGAACAAAAGAAATGCCCATGTAATCATATCAATTATAATAAAATTTAAAGAATTTTCTTAATTTTATACCAAAACAAAAATTGAATCGTAAATTAGGGAAAACGAATAGAAAGAATTCAAAGTCGCTGCAGGTGCAAGCCGTCAGTTGCTAAGTTGAGAGTCGTTGCAAGACAAGAAATAGGAAATTTTCATTAAAATAAACTCGACTACCGCCTCATGATCCCCTAATTGGGCTTACACAAGTCTTTTTTTAAAAGATTTAATTCCTTGTTTAGTAGCTAGTCCAGATAAATTTTGAATCATTCAGGTACGATATCTGGTATTAGCTTAAGGGTACATGCAATATTTCTAAGATCTGCTCGAATTAATGTGGGTAGGACTGTCTTCTTTTCTTAAATCTCAAGGCCATGTATTGTGCTATTGCACTTCTCTTAGGCATTCCAATAGGCTTGACGTTTACTTACATGAATTCGGAAAGGGCCGTTGAGGTGAGGATTAGGAAACTATTTTTCACCCGGCTCTTTCTATGAAGTGAAGAAGATTCTTGGCTTCCAATAAACTTCCAACACAACTACGTTACATAACACTTCGCAAAAATATTTAATTAACGCCGTTCAATTTAATTTAAACGCCTTTGGCTTCCTGTAACAACTGCCACATAAATTTAAGCTGGTCAATGTATTAAAAAAAAAAATATACATAATATTTTCTCAAGAAAACAATTTTCAAAATGTATGCCACAAAGTACCAAAAATAAAATACTTCCCATTCCCAACACTTTTCCGACACCCTCTAAATCCAACCACCAACAAAAACCAGAAGAAAACAACAACAAAAGAAAATCACAACCACTTGATGCAGGAAACGTTAGCATATGCAACAATTTGGCAGCATGGCACGGGTATGTGTCTTCCTAAAAGGCAACGAAAAACGTCAATGAAAGTGAAATGAAATTTATGGGCCAAACGCAAAAGCATCATGTATTTAGAATTGTACTACAGACAGCTTATAATCTATTCTAATAAGAAAACAAAAACAATAACAACAACAAGAAGAATAGAATATAACACCTACAGACAAAATTTTCAAATAAAAATTTTATCCAAAATGTATGACAGACATTTGAATAGATGGACAAGATAAACACACACACAACAAATCCGCTGGATAATATTGATAATAAAAACAATAATAAAAGAATTCCTATTTTCATGGGGTTTATATTATTATAAATCCGTCTATTATTTTTAAATTTATTTTGTTTCAATTAATAAATTTTCGATAAGCCATATGGCTCCAAAAGTTTTTTTTTTCTAAAATCATTTCAAACGAAAATGAAAAACTTTTAATTAAACAAACGTTCAATCATAAAAGCGTATTAAAAAAAACCAACAATTTGTATCCAACAAAAAATACTGGTACTGTAAACAATTTTGGACATGAATTGATTCTTTTTTGTTTTATAATAACGAGGCGTATGATTAATATGCCATGACTTTACTATTGTGTAGCAAAACTTTGTTTGAACAAGTTGACAAATTTTATCTAGGCATCTTGGTATTGAGCTATTATTTTGTGGTTAGGTGTACTAGGTTTTATCGGGTTTTCTTCTATCAAGTCTATCCATCTCACCGAATAGTTCCAAAGTTAGATAAAATGGAAAACTGTGGCAACACATTGAGCCACAAGTGGCTTTTCGTATAGTGGACAGATTTTTCCTTCAAGAAACCAACAAAATTTTCTTATTTGTCGATTGTAGGTAACAAGACTTAGCTCCATACAGAGAGAATGGCTTCAAGAACTGTGGACATAACTTAACTCTTGATTTTGTCAAGATTCCAAATACATTTATTGTTTTTTTACCTTTAGAAGTTAGCATTTAGGAGGACTTAAAGTCTCTGTATTCCAGTAGGTAATGTGTTGTATTAGGCGAGAGTCCGTGGTTCAACTCCCAGCTTAGAGATAAAGGAGAGAACGAAATCTGACAAAAAAAACTGAGAGTTAAATAAAATTGCCTCGAAAAGTTTCTCAAATCTGCCTTTCGAAGTAGGCATTAAATTGCAGGTCCTGCCACTCAGGGATGAAATTAACACAATCCAGACTAATGCATTGTAGTAACCTGTATGATAATAATAATATTGGACAAAAGTTCCTTAAGTAATTCAGTGGTTTATGGGTCAACACGTTAATTGTAGGCTATCAGCTTACGCTAACCTGTCTACATTACAGATCCCCATGAGCTACTTCGATGGTTCCCTGGTATAGAGTTGCCATTAAAAATTGTGAATAAAACGATACTATACTTAGTTTCCAGGATAATAGACTTGTTTTCCTTATGGAAGAATCCATAATCCATAATCCAACCCTAATAGAAAAATATTTTCATTGAAAGTATTTTTGGCTAAAAGAAAAATATTAAAATTTTCCGAAAAACAATATTTCATCATGAGGCTTTACATTTCATTTCGTTCTAATTTTCTGAGTGTTTTTTATTCTTCTTGGCCAAAAAATACCATTTTTTTTTTTGCCAGAAACCAATACTTTTCGTTCGCATGTTTTTTTTCAGAGATTTTTGCCTTAAAAATGATTTTCACTTAATCATCTCGTTAAGTAGGGAAAAAAGTATTTAAAATAACAAATTATTCATTTTAATTTGCATTCTTCTGTGAAAACTATTTTTTTCTATTTTTGTTGATTTTTTTTATTGTAAGTAGTGTGTGTATGTATGTGTGTTTTTATAAAGTTTCTGTCTTATAAATAGTGGGTCAGTCGTCATAATTATGTTGGGCATTTATATATTTTTTTTATGCTTCTTTTGAAAAAGAAAATTCGGTCACAAGTTTGCCTGCCTAATTGTTTAAACGAATTTTGCTTAAAATGTTGGGTAATTTTCAAAATAACGGAAATGATTAGACGGGATGAGAGAGATTATTGCAGCTGTATGCATATGTTTTCATAAATAGTACGGGCAATAAAAAACTATGTTTTCGTACATTATATAGCATAGGCCTATAAAATATTTATTGAAGCGAAAGAAAACTATGTAATATTAATTTGGATGCTGACTTTTTAAATACTCCGCTCTTAAAGACTCTAATAAGCCAGCACTCTACCTATTTAACTAGGGCGACAGTGATTTTCAAACCTCCGATATTACAATTTATATTCCTAATTAACTATTAAAATGACTGTGTTTAACAGACACTAAAACATTACCGCAATTACTCACCTCACTTTAAAATGTACATAAACATACACATCACTTTTCACTCGTCACTGGTCCTCAAGATAACACCTGCCATTATATGGAAAATGAGTTCATGAGATTATATGGGTTTTATGACACTTTTAATGAAAGATTACGAAAATATCTACCGTGTGATATGTTCCATTTTTACTAAAGGTATTATAAAGATTATGTACTCATACATACATACATAGATTATGTTGCTCTTAATATGTTCGTCAAATTTGTTATTTAATGTGTCCGTATTATGAAAAATTTTTGATGTCTCTTTCACTCTAATAAAAAATACAATAGGGTTTCGTTATAATGAATATGGGCTCAGTTATCACTAAAACCACTAGACATACATATGCCTTCGTTGGGAATATTGTGTTAATTGAAGTTTTTATAGGCAGAACAGAACATATTCTGGGAAGTAGCACTCATACGTAGGAGATAACAAAAGAAACAACGGAAAATGCTGCCCTGATAGTCTATTATTCAGTTAGTTAACTACTCAGTTAATAAATAAACGTGTTTTATTATTATTTTAGAATCCATGATATAATATCAAAACCACTTTTATTTAAAGAACCCGTTAAAAAGTTCATCATTAACGCGAAAGAGTAAAATAATTTCCTTTCGTTATAAGCAAACTTCACTGTAACACAATCGTTTAGTTTTTACAGCTTTGTCCAGTTACCGTTAAATTATTGTGTTTTGAAGTATATAGAGTGTGTATTATTTTGCTCTTGTCTCTTGTCTACTTCTCTTACTCGTTCTGCTTTATTCACGCACACTTATACGCCTAATCTTTTTGCACGATCAATTTAAATCAATTAAACTGTGAAATTATTTATTATTTGCTCTCTCTCTCTTTCGCTCTTTAGCTCTGCTCTCGTTGTATTGTTGCCATATATTGGCATTTATTTGCCTTTTTGAAGATGATTTTTATTAAAAATAAAAAAACACGATTTTAAACAACTTGTTGATTTATTTTCCGTATTTTTTTATATTTTTCTTTAAAAAATTAAAAAAACAACAACTTTCAATATTTTTGAATAAATATTTGTACGTTTTATTATATGCTTGACGTTGTGTGCTGTTATTTATTTAATCGAAATCTGACGATTTTTTAAATTATTATTCATTGTTTTTTGAATGCGTACTGATAACATTTAAACTATTTTTTTATTTTCGGGGGTCATGTGTGTTTATGTGTTTTAAAATTTGTAAAAATAAATCATTTTTAAAGAATTTAATTTAAGAACGACTACTTTACGATTGAGCGATAACAGTAGGTCCTCGTTTTCATAATTTCCTGGCCTTCCAAAAGAAGGTTTAAAAAATGTTGTTTCTAAATTTTAAGAAATATTAGCAGATATGAGTTTATGAATTTATTTTTCTTAACTGGTGTTTCTATACCACTATATCAAATTGAAAATTTTGCTGTTCTGAATGGGTTAACTTCACGGTATAGCCGTAATAAGTAATATGATAGCCAAAAGTTTAAGGAAGAAAAACCAGCAGATTATATAGCTTTACCTCCATATCATCAGAAAGAGTATTTACTCTAGAGACTGTCTAACTTGTTAATCTCTTTTATTTTAATTTGCCTAGCAACTTTCTTATGCCTTTGCTGGGCAAGCTAGTACACTCTCCAATCAAATACCAGTCAAGAATCTGTCACTCGGAATCGGCTTTAAACTTTAGGTCCCGCCACTCATGTATAAAATTAAAAGAAACAACATTAGTGATATGAGAAGCTAGGTCGTAAATATATGTATGCTGTTATGTATGTAATGGACAACTGTTCTCTACAACTTAACTGTGGAAAAATCAGGCTTTGTGGAATTTGCCAATAAAAATCACATTGTATTTATTTTAAAGCAATATTCTTAAACACTTTTGACCTTGAAACTTAAAACTGCGTTCTTTAATGGTCAGTTCTTTATTTATTTAATTCATATTGTATTTGTCCCTTAAAATAAATCTAATTTTGGGGACAATTCTTTAGTCAGCAGATTAAAAATAAAAACCACAATAAACTGTACAACATCTGTATATACATGTGTATACGTGTATGTATGTATATTTTGGATGTTGTTTTAATTAAAT
Organism: Sarcophaga carnaria; assembly: GCA_958299815.1. Classification (NCBI taxonomy): domain Eukaryota; kingdom Metazoa; phylum Arthropoda; class Insecta; order Diptera; family Sarcophagidae; genus Sarcophaga; species Sarcophaga carnaria. The sequence goes on from OY283153.1 coordinate 15,917,295, forward strand.
TAAATAACTTCTCTTATGCCGTTTTTATCAGTCAATTTACTCTGAAATTTAAAATGAAACAAAAAAAATATAAAAATTACCGGCCCTTTACAGAAGTGACTCAATAATTTCTTCAAGATACTCATTCGAATGAACAAATTAAAGCAGAAAATAATAACAACAACACTAACAAGAAGAAAAAATACAAAATTTATCACATCAACGACGTAAAGTAGTTTATTTCAATTAAAAACAATTAAGAAAATAACAGCAACAATAACATCAACAACTACAGCAGCAAAATAAATAATATTGGACAAGGAATTATTCTTAAAGAATAATAAACAAACGAAAAATTCATTAAATATTCCCATTTCAATACGCATAATTCTTTCAGTGTAAGAGTGACAAAAAGACATGCTCTTTTCCATTTTCTCTTTGACTTTCTCTTGCTCTTTTAAACACCACTATTTACAATTACATTATTCGATGCAGACATGGGAATTCCTAATTATTTCTCAGAAAAGAACAAATAATGTGATCTTTTCTCAGTAAGTTTAACGTTTATTCAGCGAGTTTTAAATAACAGATAAATGGAAACAGTGCCTGACATAAGTCTACATACGTATTAACTACTTTTAGCAACAAATACAATGTCATACTTCTTACCAAAGTTCTATTTGAAATTTAGGAAAGTGAAGATTTTCTTACACGAATATTTATATACAGTGTTGGACGAAATAATAGGAACAGTTTCTTTTCTCTCAATAACATATGATCTATTAAATGTTAAGGAATGGGAAAAATACAAATGACAAAAAAGGCGGAAAGTTTCTGCAAAAAATTATTTAAAAAAATAAAGTCACCGTAGTCCACTAGGTACTTCAAAACCCATCTCAGTCATTTTGCACAAATAAAATATGAAGAAATATTTCTTCGAAAATTTCCTCTCAGCACTCTACTGGCAAAAACTCTGGCACTGATAGATTATTGTTAACTGCGGTCACACTCTTAATTTATTGTCAACGATTGACCACAAGCAGGTGATTTGTCACTGTAAAAGATTCTAGAGTAAAAGGGTTGCCAGGGTTTTATTGCCTAGAAATAAACCCTATCATTGGAACTATATTGTTTGGTTATAATGAGTGTGATAGTAAGGCATTCTGTACATTGAGTCCTGTTCTTTCACAAGAGATCGCCTTGATCTTCCTATGATGTTCGTTATTGTTGTTATCCTAACTGGGATACCTCAAAAATAATAAAGTTAAAAAACCATTAAAAATCTCTTTTTTTGCTGCCTTTCCCCGGTTATTTCTAGTTTGTTTATAGTAATTTTATAGAAATTTCGAATTTATTCATTACATTCTGTCCTTCTAAATATGGCCTGTTTTTGTTTTAAAAAATCTAGGCAATCATTATGAAGTTACGATAGTTGCGCCTACATGTTTATAAAATTAAAACAAAAATTTATTTCGCACGAACCCAACTTTTTTTTTATCAGCTTAAATAATTTTTTTCTGGTTCCGTTTATAGGAAATGAGTTTCTGTATAGTTTTAAACAATGATCAGTTGTAATAACATAAAACAAGAATAAAAAATAAAATGAAATAAAATAGGGACGAACGATTCTCAATATACATATGTATATATGTATGTGTCTATGTCCTAAAACAAATTGTAACTTACCTTAATTATTTTGCAAAAATTGTTTTAAAAAAACAAAAATATAAATAAATCCAATTGCGATAATCCCAAAGAAAAGGTCATAATCGTTGTTAAAATATTTTAAATAAAATACAAATAAAAATTTCTTTATTTTTTTTAAATTTTTAAAGATTATTTTTTTTATCAAAAAATTTCCATTAAAGCACTGATTATTTTCATTTTGATTTAAAGGCATTAATATGTTATTTTTAATATTTTATTTCATTTAAAATTTGTTATTTGGTTATTAAAAAATATATTTTTAACTTCTTTTATTTTATTTTCAAACATTGGTTATTAAAGAATTAAAAGCAATATTTTTTATTAAAAAAATATCACACAAACCGTTGCTTATTTCTACGACCGTAAATGAAAATTCACTTCCTTTCGTATTTTTTTCTATCGAATAATTTGAATTTTCAAAATTAACGTTTATTTAAAGCGATCATTATAACCGTCAACATCTGCATGTAACCGAGTCGTTTCTACTATTGAGGTTCACACGAGATCTTTTAAAAGAAAATTGTTCTTCGCATTTAAACTCACATACTCATAAACACAAATGTGTGATTTAACAAAAACAATACAACAAATCTCCAACACTGTGTGAGTATATTTAAAAATGAAAGAACGCAAGAGAGAGTGAGAGTATCTCACAAGCCTATGGAAAATTAAGAACGCTCTCGCTTATAATTGTAAAAAAAATCAAAACAGAAAAGAAAACCAAAAGAAAATGTAAAAACACCGAACAATCGAGCCAAAACAACAAAAACACATACACGCACACAAAAAAAAACAAATTGAGGAAAATTAAATTATACACCAAACAACAACAACAACAATGTTTTGTTATGTCTGTCATTTTTCCTGTGATAATTTTCCTCACACACATAAAGAGAGGAAGTAATCAACAGTTGGTAACGCATTGAAAGAGATTTATTTGTGTTTAAAGAGAAAATAATACCAAAACTCTGTCATAATTAAATGAAAATGAAAACGAAAACAGAAAAGAAAAGAGACTGATAAGAGTTCTTATACTCTTTTACTCGTAAGTGTAAGTGAGAGAAATTTTTCTTTCTATAAATGTGTGATGTTATAAAACAAAAACAACAGCAAAAACAATTTGAAAATTTTGTAACACAGTTGTATTGTGGATCGTTTAAATCAAGTATGAGAAAGTTATTTAATATTGTGTTGCAGTTGTTGTTTGTTGTTGTGCTATATTGTCAGTGCAATATAGCACGCTAAGTGGTGATAATAACTGCAATCAATATAAAAACATTTTTTTTATTGTTGTAGTTGTCGTTATTTATGTTATTGTCACTCATGCTACAATCACTCACAATTCCTGCTCTTATTTCAATCACTTGTTTTCGGTTTCACGCTATTCTATGTAAAAATAATTAAAAATTGATTGAAAAATTCCAATAAATTTTACTGTAAATATTTATCGTAAATATTCCTTGGCATTTTAGGTATAAATTTTAGACATAACATATAAGTACAGTGTTGGAAGAAATAATAGTAACTTCTATGGTTTCTTTTAAATCGAAATTAATGAACTTGAATTTGCTGTTTCAAGAAGCACAATACGAAAAAATTTTAAAAAGCTTAATTTCTGGGTTGTAGCCTGTGTAGCCTTCTCACCAAAGGGAATGTACGAAAAGTTTTTGCCACAGAACACCTGCCTCATAATAGCTTGTACAGTGTCAATGAGACCCTGCTATCTTGCCGCAATGCTAGAGGCTCCCTTAAATCTGTTTTATATACTGTGACGCCCAGAGCTATGATTAAGATAATGGGAGACAAGTCTGAAAAGTGACGTGACAAATCGAGTCTCTGGCATATGCCCAGTTAACTGTCTTCTGGACAGAATCCGTGAACGTTATAGTTTCTGGGAACGCTTCGCAACGAGACTGAGTAATAAGAGTGAATGTAGCAATTTGGACGCCCCATACTCTTTAAGGAGAAGAATAATTACGTATTAAACGGATTTGTCAAGAACAGATACTGAAACAGGAGCGGATATGTTCAGTACAAGACTAAAATATTCGGGTATCTTCAAAGCGGAAGTCTATGCTGTCGAAAGATGTGTTCAATACAACAGGCCTCTAACCGAGCGCTTAACAATGTGGAAATTCGCAGCAATGAACGGGGAAATGAGGTAAAGAAAATATTGTGTTGCTACTATCTTTCCCATCACTGTATGTATGCATGTCTATGTCATAATTTCCCATTAACAAATGAACATCTTTTTTCTTCTCTTTATTTGTCATCTTCTCAAAAACTACAAGTGTTACTTGACTCACGTCTATTGATACACTACAGGTATGTATATATGTACATACATATGTATACTCGTATATTGGGGAAGTTTCTAATTTCTTGGGAAATATCGACGAGAACCTGTTAATTGAGAATGTAATTCTGAAGTTGTTTTTTATTTTTGTTTCTGTTTTTATCATTAATTTTATCAACTGACTTGTATAATTTTTGTTCCGGTGTTAATCAGTTATGCACGTTCTGAAAAACGTAACAATTTTGACAATCACACAATCAGTGAAATTAAATAAAGCGGAAAGGGGGAAATCGCCTTGATGTCTTATAAATGAGAGAAAATTACCGTGAATCCAACTTAACTATTACTTACCCTATATGTATATCAATACGACCTCTTCACAACAATCGTAGCAAGATCGTTAGGCAAATAATAGAGTAGAGTAGAGTTTTGTTGCCTTTAAGAATAGAATCGTTTAACGTCAACGACTTAAATGGTGTAAATTTTATATGATCTTAAATGGAAACAATAACGATATGGTGTTGTCTGAGCGGAGATTAAAATTGTAAGAGATTGTGGACCCCAAAGGCGTCTCACATGGCTCAGTGGATATGAAAAACCTTTAGCAATTGCTCAGAAATTTTGAATGTGTTTTTGCGTCATTACATAGTCGTGGACAAATGTGCATCACACCGGGGTCCCAGACCCAGTCAAAACAGTGGTATTTTTTCAGATCGAATTGGCACTAAAGAAGGCCAAGGCGGTGTGTCTCATTGGAGAGCCTCGCATATTAATTTTGGTAAAGAGCCGCCTTACTTGCAGCAATGCATTTTGTTATGCAGGCCTGTATCCTGAATTATCCTAATCACAAAGATAAAGAAACTCGTGAAATTGTGGAAATTTCTCAGGATTTGAAAGATTCAATGATATCATCACTTATTCTGATGATGAAGATGCTGAAGCTGAAGCTTAAAGCAAAATGCAATTATCAGAAGTGACTCTTATGCTGCAGTAACTTTTAAAGTTGATGAGTAAATAAATATTCTTGGAAAAAAGGAACAACTTTGTTCGGTATTTATCAAGAAGAGCTGCAATTTTATAATTATCAGCTAAGTGTTGTGACGTACTTCGTTCATATATGAAAGTCGTTATCAAAATTATTGTAAATTGTTCCATTAGTTTCATTCAATAAAATTAAGGCATGTTTTCAATGTTGTTCTCAATTTAAAAAAAAAATAATTAACAAAAACAATAATAATAAATTATACTATTTTTCTTTTGATTGAAGCCCAAGCCCAACTGATTAGACGCCTCATAAAAAATATTATTATTCAATAAATTGAAAATCAAAAAAAAATATAATAAAATTAAAAAAATGGCACAAGCAAATAAAAACAAAAAATAAAAAAATTAATAATCAATTTACACTTGAATAAATATCATATGAAATCAATCAATATTTAATAAATTAACATTGTCTTAATAATTGTTTATTTGATTATTTTTTATATTTTTTAACAAATTATCTTAAGTTCACCTTTAAAGTATTAGAAATTGTTTGATTCTTTTTTTAAAAAATAAAGAAAAACTAAGAATTTTGGTCCAATTGAATCAAAATATAAGGCTGAATATTTAATTTTAATTTAATTTTTAATTTTAATTAATTTTTTGCAAGTACTTCTAGTCTGTAACTCTTTCAACTACGAATTCAAAGTTTTAAAAAGAAAACTTTCATACTATGACTTCAATGGCTAGTCCGACATAAGTGGACACATTAAATATTAGACTCATTGCGATATTGTAATTGGATACATGACTACATTTTCTCAACATTACAGTCAATTGCAGAAATATGCTGAACGTCCAGTGTAAAATTAGTCGTTGGCTTCTGTTTAGTCTTCTAAAAATAGCTTATAAAGCTTGCCTGTAAGTGTTTTATATAACACTGCCAACACAAGTGTTTAGGGAAACATAATTTGGTTTTGTTTTATTTTTTAACAAAATTTGATGCTTCCAACCGTTATGTCTGGAAGGCACTAACTAAGAATCCTAGTCTAATCTTGAAACTTTTAACGAATATATTTATAGAAACACAATATTGTCGATATCACGGAACGGGAAGACCAACGTGAGACAAAAAAGGCAAGAAAATTCAAATTAATAATGTTCAGGGTGTGGCTTGTAAGGCTTCATTACGAAGAGATAAATGAAGTGCTTCACAAAAAAAACTAATGGAAGATGCATTTCGAATAACATTGTCGTAGAAGTCAATAGTTTTTGGGAATGTATTTTATTTTTAAATTTTTTGGTTTTATTTTTAAATTTTTTACTTTACTGCTCTTCAACACGTGATGATAATTGTGATGATCATGATCACGATGATGATGTAGATGTAGAGAAAAATCTTTAAAGTCAGGTAGAAGAATAGATAAAATATTTGTTTGTTTTCCATGTTGTTTTTCTTGTTTTTGTTCTAAAAATAATGCAGACTTTTCCCGAACCTACAGCAACAATACAACCAACTCAAGAAAAGATAACGAAATGCGTTTATTGGAAAAACTTATATTTTGAAAGGCAGGTAATTTATATACTACATATGTACATATGTGACATATAAACAGCGTTATGTATATACATACTAGTATATATAAAGTGTAATGCGTTTTAATCTTTAGTAAATAACGTTTAATGACCCTAAAAGAGAAGTTGTTTAGATGGAATATACAAGTTGGTATAGAATTTTCTAACAAACAACTTAACAACTTAAAGAATGGCGATCATGATAACAAGTGCTCTTAGAACTACATCATCTAAGCCATTGTTTACTATGCTTAACTGCCTACTAACGGGCAACTTGACGAAAAGAGTAGTTGCAAACGTGGAATTACAGAAGTCACGGTCATTCCGAAATCCTGGTGAAGAGACGAAATATTTAACCTCATGTGGATTCTTTCGACATCTGCAAAAGCTGGTAAAACAGCTATTTCTAACGAAATCATACGTGAAATCGGCATTCCTTTGCAGAGGGCCAAACAAATAGATGCATGACATGTGATAATACGAAAAAGATTAGTAAGGATTTCGATGGAAGAGGAAGTAGTCTTATAAGGTGTTACTCAGCATATTTTTCAATTTCTGCTTTAACTTATGTCACGTGTCAGTTAGAGAAGTGCTTAAATCTATAGTGAATTAAAGTTAATAAACAAAAATGTGTTACCAGTTACTGGGCAAACAGTTACCCTTAATGACACCAAATAGACTAGCATCCTGAAGTTTGTTGAGACTATAATACTGACAGATGCATTATTCAGGTACCCTATATAGTAATGAGAACAATTCAAACGATTATCTGGTCCCAATGCTCTAGCACTTCTGCAGCATTCATACATAAAAATAATCAACATTTTTTGTTTTGCTTTTTAAGTTTGTTTTTTATTTTTTTATTTTCGTTTTGATTGCTTTTAAATATTTAAAAATTGTTTTTTTTTTCATTTACTTTTATTTCTTTTTTTTACAAATTTTTATTGGTATGATTTGTTGTATTACTGAAATTTTGTTTTTTTAATTTTTTTTTATAATCGATTAGTTTTATTGTTTTGATATTTAATGCAAAATATATAAAGGATATTAATATATATGTATAGAGAAGACATTAGTTACACATTCATTCATAGTTATTATTTTTATTTTCTGTTTCTATATATAGAAAGTGTGTAGGTATGTAGTATTGTGGATTTGTTTTGTATACCTTAAAAGGTTTTTAAATTAGTATTTATTTTTATTTTTTTTTTCCTTCGTTTTTTCTTTTTTTTTTTTGCAATTAAATAGTTTTGCTGGTGTTTGTTTACATTTAAACAATTTAAGTATTAAAAAAAATTAAAAAATTCAACTAACTAATATTAAAAGAAATTAAATAAATAATTTCTCGTAAATTATTAATATTATAAAAAAATATATAAAAAAAACTCTGTAATTATTAAATAAAGTATTAAAAAAAAACAAATTCATTCACAACAACAAAAAAGAATTATTATTATTTAAATTTAAACTTGAGTTTGTTAATTTTTTATAATTAAAAACAGATAATAATAATAATTCTAATAATAATAAAAAAAAATAAATGTATTTAAAATTCAACCTTTGATACAATATTGCAAATTATAATGTATTCACACTCTTTTTCTGCATGAGCAATTAATTAATTAATACATGTGTATGTAAGTCTACAAATTTTAAATATTTTTATTTTTTTTTTTAATTTTCCTTTTTTCTTTTTATTTGTATATAAAAAAAATAAATGAGCACTTCTTTGACTTTTTTTTTATTAAATTTAAATTTCGTTTTCTATATTTTCTTTTTTTTTAGTTTTACAAAATTAATCGTTCGTATTTATACATATAAAAAAATTATTTAATATGATATTAGAAGAAAAAAACACAAAAGAAATTAATTAATCTTGTTAAATACAAGTAATCATTCCAAAATTCCATTATATTAATACTTCATTTCTTTAAGAAATTTTTACAGAAAAAAAAATAATTATAAACTACACAAAATTATATATCATATATGTATGTTATATGTATATTTTAAGATTCAATTATTTTTATTTTAATTTTTTACAAATAAAGCAGTAGTTTTACTACCATAAAAAATCTTAAGTTTCATGTTATAGCTGCTTATTTGTTTTGTTTTGTTTTTTTCCTTCTTCCTCCGTGTTTTTACTTTTAGTTATTAAAAATCTTATAACTAATTTTTGTTTTAGAAAAGCTTTAAACAGGCTTTTTAAATATCGTTTTTTATATAAGTTATTGTGTTTTTTCCGAAAAACACATAAAACTGTTGCTTTTAGTAATTCTTTCAATTTTATCACAATCTATAGTAGTAATTTCCTTTTTTTGTAATTCACTTTTGTTTTTTTTTTTTTTTTTTGTTAGTTAATGTAATTTTCAATTTTACCATATATTTCTTAGCCTATTTGTAGGCAGTTCAATAGTATCGGCTGCCTTTACTTCTTTTTGTGATTGCTTGACAAACGTCGTTTTTTATCGTGTATTGTTCATTGTCATCATGATCATCATTAATAGGACAAGTTGAGTGACATCCAAACCATTTGTTGGCACTTTTTTGCATAATTATCATCAGTTTCGTTTTACCTGTTAATAAAAAAAATAGGTAAACAATTAAAAAAAACAAAACATTATAACAAAACATTACAACAAGACATTATACAAAAACAAAACCATTATAACAATGTTAATATTAATAATTAATGTATAAAGCAAAATATATTAAAAAACTAAGTTAAATATTCTTATAAGGTAGAGTAAAAAAGAAATGCATTAATTTTGCAAGAGACTTTAGTATATGCCTTACATATTTATGAGTAGGGATCGAATCATCTTAAAAAACCCCATTGAAGGAATTTTCATTACGAATAGCTGCTTAATTACAAAGCAATCAACACATTTCATACTTGAAGGGTAATACAAAAGCAACGCGAAGTAAAAAACGGTTGTGGTTAATTCTTGACAGAATGATAGATTCGCAGTAAGCCGGGGTTGGTTATTGGTGTCCAAGCCAGTTTTATGAATGTGTGGACTTTTTCAAAATTACCTTTGGCTAATAAATGTTGAGGGTCCAAAACTCCTTCATCTTTGTACTCTACAAGTGCCGGATAATTGCAAAGAAGTTGTCCCGTAGCCTCTTCTTCCCCACTATATAGCTTCTGCAACCTCTGAACTATATACGAATAGCGGGTCAGATTTATCTGATCTCTATATGAGTGTGTTCATTTTCCCTCATTTCCTTTGCAAAAAAAAAAAAAAATAAAGCTATATGAGAGCAACCGACGCTTATCTAGCTATCTCCTCCAGACACACCCACTCTTCTTGGATCAATCTTAGGTATACCTAGGTATTTAATAACAGATTTGGTTGCAACTTAGAAGATATTAATAAGTGTTAGGTAAGATAGGATCTATATTGTCAACAATTGTAGGATTTGAAGAAACCTATATCGTTCACAAGTGTCCCGGCAATAAAAAAAAAAAGAAATTTTAGTCCATTAGGACAACGACGTTATCACCTTTATAAGACAAAAATTCAGTTTAGGAGAATGATTTATTTTTACCATACCTTATAATTATATTCAAAAGTTCTTGTTTTAGTATTGGAGATTAACTCGAGTTTAGTAACTATTAAAAAAAAATAGGAAATTACAACACTCAATGTTATAAAATTAATAAGAGGGATTAAAAGTTTGGTATTAGAAACTAGAAGCTTTTAAGATTAATAAATGATTAAACGGGATTTCCAAGAAATAAAGTTAATTGAAGAATTAAAATTAGAAAATATGCTAAATCTTCTTTGTCCATGGCATTTATTTTCGAGAGAAAGATATTTTATAAAGCATATGGCTTGGAGATCCATCTGCCTTGGCAGCGAGTACATGCATCGAAATAATTATGAGCTATTAAGCCTCATACATGTAGTTAGTTAAATGCATTAAAATGCAATGAGTAAGAAAATTAAAAAAAAAACAATTTCAGTGACTAAAGAAGTATGTTGCATCTATTGTAATAGCAAACATACATGGCTCTTGGCCTTAAACATTTATTATAATTTTTTTTTAAAAAAATAGATTTAGATTTGAGAAATTTTAAAAAGGAAAAAAAATTACCAACATACCTTATTGACAGTAGAAATGATTTACAGATCTACAAATTTCTGGACAAAGTCGAAAAATAATTGCTTATATTAATAGTGACTTTACCGAAATAGGTTTAAGTTTCCATTCTCTTTTCTCTTATATCATTTGTATACACATATATAACTTGGTGAGAAATTTCTCTTTTATCGTAGTGATCAGCAGCAGGCTACATTGTTCATTAAATTCATATTTTCATTCATTCATTATAATTTAAATCATTAACGTCGTTTAAGCGATGCTTATTGGTGTGGAAAGCTTTTGTATTTCAATCCATCTTCTATCGATTTTATTTCATTATATTTTACCTTTTATTTTAATATAAGGTTTACCGTTTATCGAATTGTTATCTGTTTATCGTCTTCATGTTTTCAAGTGTTTCTGGAAGATCATCGTAATTCATGTGTTTCTTAAGTTTTTCTTTTTGGTTTTGTTTTTATTTGCATTTATTTTCTTGGTTATTAGGTTGATGATTTATATTGATTGTTCATCATCGACTTCAGCACCATTAATCAGGGGGGATGACTCCCCATTAATGCCGCCGTTTTTAATAATTTGTAAAATTTCTTGTATAACATTCTTCTCTTGATAGAATAACCGTACTATGTTTAAGGTTTCGGTCGTTTTCAGAAATTCTAATTGGAATGTTTCCGAGAAACGTGTATCAACAAATTGTGAAAATTGTTGATGCATTTCAGGAGTGTGTGGGCACGAAGAGTCCAACGAACAATGTTTACTGTATCTTTCGAATTTTAAAAGATCTTCAGGTAGTTTACGGAATTTATCGGTTATGGAGTTGTTGCCAAAGTCTATGTAATGAACTTCGCATTTGTTATCCTCAAGCACGGCCACAATTTCGGCACGATAAAAGGCACCATCTTCGGGAAATTGAGCAGCACATATGGCTCCTACACGTATATCGTTAAATTCTGGAAATTCTGTTTCTGCGTCTAGTAATACATCGGTGATGTTTTCTAGTTGAGAAACGTCTTTGGTTAATTGTACATAGAAAGAGGTGGGAGAATTTACATGTATGATACTACAATCATAAAGAGTAGGTAAAGGAGAGAATACTTCTTCTACAGCAGTATCAGATTCCACAGCCTTTTTGAGTTCCTCAGCTAAATCCTTGTAATTAACTTGCAATTTAACTGTATGAACACGTGTCGTCTCGTCCAGTTCATCCTGTTCGATTTCGTATATTTCACCAAAATGTGTTTCCAGCAAAGCAGAGAAACGTTCTTCCAGTTTAATATCACTAACTCCACCGGGTATGTCATTTAACTGACACTTAAGCGCTATGGACGGTATAGATCTCAGTTCGTCCGAAAGCTCACGTATTTCGGTGGTTGTTATGGTATTGCCATAATCTAATAAAAACACTTCAAAACCTTTATTTTCGGCCAAAACACCTTCCACACGTCCTCTATAGTAACAGTCATCTTCTGACGAATATGCTGTGCACACTCTGCCGACTTCGATTTGATTTAGTCGTTTAAGATTTTCTCGGACTGTTGTGTTAAGCAGCGCTTTTTTCACTGTTTCCATTTTGGGAGAATTTGATTTCAGTTGTATATAGAAATGCGAAGGAGAAATGGCATGAGAAATAACACAAGTCTTAGCGGCCTTTTCTAAATCCTCTGCTGACGTTATAGATTGAGCGGGTAATGTTACTGTTTGAGTTTTATGATCCAAGCCTAAAAGTTTATTTAGACTTTCACACATGTTTTCCTCAGTATTGGTGGCAAAAGCTTTGACAATAGCTGGCTGATTTTCGACACCCTCATTGATAATATCGATTTTGACTAGACCTTCGCATTGGTTTATTAAATTATTAAAAGATTCAGTGGCAATCGAACCGAACTGAGAAAATTTTATGGCATTTTCTAATTGACATTTTCTAGAGAATTCTTTAAGTTCCGCCAAATCTTGTGGCAAAGTTTTCAACTCGGTTGTAATGGCTTCATTG